>OY986980.1:17003496-19624708 GCA_963920545.1 Lepidium didymum | reverse complement strand
TTTTTGTATTTGTCTCGTTAATTATTCATTTTTCTCTTTTGAGATTTTATATCCTGCAAATGAGCAAATTTTTTTAAAAAAAGTCTACCAAATTTCAAACACAGACGATGAGAATTGAAATATTTTGTTCTCAAAATTTATTTTCTTTGGATTTCTAAAATGTGTTGTTATCAACCATTCGTTGTTGTTTACTTTTTTTGGGTTTAGGGTTAGTTGTTTAAGTTACGTGGATTTTGATATTTTTCCAATTTTTTTATCAACGAGATTGTCAAGATTCAATACATAGCTCAAACGTATTTTTAAAACATCTTAACATATGCAACGAGATAAAATATTTTATCACATGCAGTGAGATGTCGAATTCTAGATATCAAAATCATCAATTGGAACATATAATTACTAGATTGAGAAGAGTTCGAGTTTTATGTTTGTTATATATGTACACATTTACGAAACTATCGTATTCTTTAAAAGAAATTAAAACTTCTTTTTGTATTTTCATTCATTTTCTGTCCAAGTTTGTTTTTCTGTGAGTCAAGATTAAAAGAGAGTTGTTATGAAATATTGAATATTATAAGATCGATTAAAAAAATCTATATTATTATTTCGAATGTTAACGTTGTCTTTGTTATTATCACTATATATAATCTTTTTCTTCATATTTTATGGAAAAAAAACACACACATGAATCAAATTATGACTAGAAAACCAAAAACTTGACACTAAAAACCAAAAACTAGAAACTAAAAACCAAAAACTCATTCTCCATACATGGCCATTTTCTATTATTTCTATAAAAACGAAATTTTATTATCATTACTTTGTTTAATTCAAATTCTTCTGCGATGACCAAACAAAAATTTGAAATGCTATTGCAATTTAGTTTAAGTATTCGTACTAGCATTTCAATTAAACAAAATCATAATTATAATATTCAAAATCTTTAAAATTTATACATGAGGCGAATATAAGATTTCTCACTTGTAACAACATGAGCACATCTTAGCAAGAAGCCAAGAATCATCTTGTGTTATCATCCACTTTATCCACAAGCAAATAGCTCAAGAGAATAAGAAGGCCCAACAACTTATGGGCCATTCAATACTCTTTGGGCTATCATCTCTAACGGCCCATTTACAAAGCCTTCAACAATATGTTCTCAATGCTTACGTTCTAGATCTAATGTTGCTTAACCAAAATTTGGCAACTTGTAGTCACAACCAAACGAGTTTTTAGACCCTATATATATCTTCTGTTTTTGCATCTCTATAATTTCTTCGTCTTGTTAATAATTATAACAGTCGGATCAACCAAGTCTTGATCGATTGGATTCAACATACATCTACCGATTTAGTGTAGTATTAATGTTTTGCTTTCAAGTCGAAGAGTCTTGGGAAACGAAATCAAAAGAGTAACTTCACAATCGGTGATCAAAATATTAAGTTTGTTGTCAATTACCCAAATCTTATCGTGATGTTAAGATGGGCTTGCAACGTCGTAGGTATCTAGAACCTACAAAAAATTACAAATTTATTTTATTAATTTTTAAGCTCAAAAAAACTGGGGTTAAAACAGGCTGCATACCCATAATTCTAAAATCTTATATAGGTTTACCCATTAGATAATGGGCACCCGCTGAATTTTTCTGTAATAAAATTTTAAAGTTATAATATTGTTTTAGTCATTTAAATGAAAAATAATGTTAGATTTATGATATAAAAATGAGGAGAGCGAAAAAAAAAATGAGAGCAAAAAGGCAAAAAAGAGAAAAAAAAAAGATTAATTGGCTTAGATTTCCTTTATAGATGTTTGTCTTTTCCCGAAAAATTTCAATTATACCTATCATAGACTACTTTTTATGGGTCCACATTGGCCCATAATGTAAATATTTGGTGTAGAGTTCTTCTATAAAATAACATTTCAAGTGAATCACATTGGATTATTTTCGACGGAATATGATTTATGGATAATCCTTCGACATTTTTTGTAGATATATACGACGAAGTTGTGATGAAATATTTTCGATGGAAATTTTTTCCGGTTAATAAGTCGACCTTTAATATTGTTACACACTTTTTTAATGTTAAAAAAGGTGGCAAATTAAACACTTTAAAACATTCTAATTTTTTTTAAAGTTAACTAATCCCCCCCCCCCCTATTTTACTTAAACAATAAACAAATTACGTAAGAGTTTTTTCTAAATTAATTTGGGAGTGATTTTATTAAGGAACTATAATGTTATGTATTGTTGTAATTGATATGTTCCCTTTTTATATATTTTATGAAACAGTCCGATATATAATCTAATAATCCAATCCTTTCAAATTTTCAATTTTCAATATCATGTAAGATATCTCAATTTTCAGGACTAGGACTCAAGTGAAAAAGATAACAAAGATGACAATTAACCAAGCTTACTAAAAACACGTGACGTTCGCATTTTTATATTGAAAATTCAAAGAGATTTGAAATAATTTATTAAAAAACATGAAGAAATCTATTCATTAGAAATCTTTTTTTTTCTCGTCATCTGTTCATTAGAAATCTATGAAACATAACTTAGTATCAATACAATGTATTTTAAGGTCGAAAAGATAATCAAATCATTCATTTATTTATACGTCCATTTGTAACAAATCGGTGGAGAATAGATCATTCAGCCAAAAATTAATAATAAGAAAAGAAAAGAAATGTGTGTAAACTTTATTTTGATTAATATAAAGTTTTTGTACTAACAACATCATCATTATAAATTGATTTTTAATTTATCAAGTATACATAAAATTAATAAATTCACATATACAAATTAAACCATGAAAAAACAAATATCACATATAAATATTATAAATAAATAAAATAACAAAAATATATATTGATTTTTCAACAAAAACCATATCCCGTACAGATCACGGACAAAAGTTTTGAATTTTTTCTCAACTGCATTTAACTGATGAAATTTTACAACAAAAGTTTTCACATATGCTCAAGTACAATGCTAAAAGTTTTTATGATAAATAATATATAAAATCAAACAAAAATTTTAAATATACTAACAAATTTTTAAGTTTAATGTATGTGGTCACATAAACTCTTCAAAAATGCATATAAAAGTTATACTAAGTATTATTTTTTTTCCGTTTCAGATAATAATTAATTATTACTCAGCTTATTTTGAAAATTAGTTTAGTTTAGTAAAACTTAAAATCATGAGTATAGTCTAAATTTTTTAAAATTTCGTGATATTCCAAAACCAAGCAGTAGATGTAGATGCATAGTGTACAGCTACAAAGTTAACTGTTTTTTTTCGCACAACAAATGCAAGTATCTCGTAGTAGTAGTACCCGAATCCTGCTCACTACTCCTTCCCCGTATGGCTCATATATTTCATGGGGACAATTTTTACCAAAGTTGAGTACTGTTGTGACAGCTTGTTCCTACATGAGGTAAGAAGGTACAACTTTTGAAAGTGTCAGAAGAAATGTATTATCAAAGAAACAGGAAGTTCTAACATGCACTCGTAGATTTTGGAAATCATTCAAAGCAGCAACAAGTGGATGGAGCACTCTCTAATGTTGTTGTTCTTGCAAATATGGCCACAAATGAGTAGACAATTGTTCAATGGCATTTATGGCTGCCCACCTAACTTGAGGATGATGACTTTAAAATTGTCTCATAACCATTACTGCTAGAAAACAATTGAATTTTGACCGGTATAAGAATGCAAAGTTGGTCAAAATTAATATTTTACATATTTTTATCAAAAATAGTCAAATTTTTTTTGATAATAATCTAAAATTAGTCAAAAATCTTTGGTTGCAAATTGCCATATTTTCTTGTAGTGTATAGACACTACTAGCTTTATGTCTCTTTTATCACCTACATTGAAGTTCAAGATATTCAAGATCAAAATGAAAATTCCTGATTGATAGTTAAATTTGGCAAGTCTTGCCTGGATAGATCAAGTCAGCATCAATCAGTATAAACGATCCAACGAAAATCAAATACAACTAAACTTTAAATCCTACTAACAAAATCAATAAAAATAAAAGAGTTAACTGACTACTCAAGTACCCAATTTTTTAAACACTGAATAGAACTTAAGCTTGAGATTAACGATGAAAAGCCATCTTGCGTTTCCGTAAAAAGCGAATGAGGTAACAAGTTATGTCTACCTGATACCATTCTAGTCCGTGCCTAGGTGAAGCCTCAAAGGCAACAATCCGAGCCACCAAACGTTACGAGAAGTGTCCTTAGTGTTCCAGGCTTGCGAACCCCAAATACGGCATGCTGAAGTTATGAGCCAGGTCCTGTGGTAACCAATTGCTCCTCCTACACCTTTTACGATATCATTTGTACTATATAAGATGAATATTAAAATAAATCAAAGAAACAAAAAACATTAAATAACGAGTAATGAAATAGAGATTTCTTTTTACATGCCTATTAAGGAAAAAATAAATCTTTATTTATTTCATTTGTTGTATACGTACACAGTACACTCGTTGAAACCCTTTTGCTTTCTTTTTCTTTTTTTTTGGTTTTCGACCCTTATGCTTTCTTAGGCGTTAATTTGAACAAACTGAATACAAATGGGATCTGTAAATTCGCAGATGGTCCATTTAATGGTTTTAGCATCAAGGATTTCACTCTTCTCCACTACAATAGAATTAAAAAACTAAGGTTTTAGAGCGTGTCTTTTGGACTACAGATAGAGTCTTAATAAATTCCTCAAGTATTATTGTGTATTATCACCATAAGTCACGTCCCTTATCGTATTTAATTTGAGTAGTTATCTATAGGAATCTGCAGATAATTAGTATTAATGTTTTCTTTGAAGTCCAAGAATCTTCGGAAACGTAATCAAAAGAGTAAGTTTGACCGTCTAAACTCTCTCCGAAAGGGAAGCAACATGCTATGCGTCTCTATATTGCAGCCGACAAGTATGAGATTCCGCATCTTCGTGACCTCAGTAGAATCACACTTATACAGTGTCTTATTAACTCTACTGTCGTTTTTTGCCTTCTTCCATGATGCTGCCTTCGGTTATATTAAAGAACATATAAGTCAAGTTTCTAGGGATTTTTGGTTCAAGGATTTTGTTGCCAAGTACCCAGATCTTGTCGTGGAGATTATAAAGGCTATAGTTTGATCAACAATGGTTTGGAAATATTATTCAAGAAACATTTCTCTTTTATCTCTTTCAACGTTTCCTTATAACCATCCAGTTCGGTTTGAATTGTATACGTGAAAAGGTAAATTCATGACACTCCATGAAACGTTTTGTTCCAATTTCTATGGCACTCCATGAAACGTTTAGATCAACCAAGTCTAGATCGTTTTGATTCGACATGCATATAATTTAGCAATTAGCATTACAAAATATGAAAGTAAAAACAACAAAGTTAAATTATAACAATTCAAGGAAATAACAAAATAGATACGAAAACACACCAAACAAATGAAAATAATCAAGCAGTCATGCATCCAACACCGTGTCGAGTGGTCGGAAAAACAAGAAACAAAGCACTGCAAACAATTCCAACCATTAATGGAAAACTCTCCATAACTTGATCCATCTCTTTCTCTTTCCCTGGAAACAAACATCCTGTAACTCTCCGATCCGAAAACGCAATCGCCATAAACACCAAAACACTCATCAGTGCATGCACAAAGTCATTAACCTTCAACTTGTATCTCTCATCTGTCACCGGAATCTCAGCCTCCGCAATCACATCTCCGCCTCCAAACTCCGGAGGCGGCGGTTTCATGAACACAGCGAGTCCACTTGGTGTCACAAAACCGTAATAGATTTTTCCATCAGAACCTTTGAAACTGTCAGTGAAATGGAAGAAGAAACAAGAGATTGCGCAAAGAAGTAAGAGGAGATGAATCATGAGTGTGTTGATTCCGTTACAGTTTCCGTCACGGTAGATTGACGGAAGAACCATTTCGAACATTAAGAGAGTTCCTGTCGGAAGGAAATTGACAAGCATTGATGTTTTTGAAACCGTTTTTTGAACTCCTTGTGCCACCATGCGACGTTTTCGACCTCTTCCTCCTCCGGCTGCGGCTCCTGCCGGAAGTGAAGGCAGTGAAGAGATTGCGACGGGTTTTGGTGAACGAGAGGATGGTGATGGTGAAGCTTTTTGCGGCGGAGTCGCCGTGTAAACTCTTATTCCGACGCTTTCCTCTTTCTTCTCCATTTTTGTGTTTTCGCTTCTCTTTTTTTTGTTTGTAAACAGTTTTCGTCTATTGTGTGAATATTCTTAAATAATGATAATGAATGAGAGTTTTGGATTTATTTTGAAAATCGCGGCGGTTATTGACGGTTAATCGGACGGCGGTTTATTGGGAAAGGGGCAAAGTTTGAATTTTTGGTTTCTCTCTTTGATCATAATAAGAAGCCACGTGGAACCCAAGGAATTAGAAAATTAGCCCAAACCGTGAACTAAACCGTTTTTAATTCACATTTTCTTCAAACCCTAACCGGAACACCACGGCCACATTGGCCCATAATGTAACTATTTGATTTAGAGTTCTATAAATTAACATTTTCAAGTGGATCACATTTGATTATTTTCGACGGAGTATGATTTTATTCGTCGAGATTTTTTAGTAGATATATTGTGACGGAATTTAATTCGTAAGAAATTTCTAATGAATTTTCGGAAGAATTTTTTTCCGGTTAATTAGAGGACCTATTCTATTGTTACTTGAACAATAAAATTAGTTACCTAAGAGCTTTTCTAATTAAGTTGGGAATGATTTAATGAAGGAACTCCAATGTTAGGGTTTGAAGAAACAATAAATTGAATGGGATATTGTAACTGTCAAGAAATATTGGTTTACTTGGTTTGCCTCTGATTTAGTTAGGTATTATGTGTTGAGTTTGAATCTCTCTATATATATTTCAGTTAAAGAATTTAGGTTATGTATAAGACTTTATCGATCCAATGATTACTTGTTGAAAAAAAAAATGGGACATTGTCACTCGAAAACTCACTCCACGTCGGTGATTCACCATTTACACAAAAGCATGGGTCAAAGGAAGAGCTGTGTGTACTCTTTATTTTATTTTATTTTAAATAAATATTGTGCCTCTCTATGGAAGCTATTTATAAAACTTTGCAATGTTTGGTATAAAGTTAAAAGTAATACAATACACCAAAAAAGAGAGTTAAAAGTAATACAGTATCATTTATATCACCATTGATCTGTTTGTACCGCAATATAGGTTCACAAAGGCTATGTTGTAATTCATATGTTCACATTTTATATTAAAAATTTAAAGAGATCTAAAGTAATTTATAAAATACATGAACTAATATATATCAGAAATTTGTAAAACATAACATAGTATCGATGTCAACTGCATTTAGAGAAAAAAATATATATCACCCGAATTAAAAAAAAATTTTAATTGAAATGTGTATAAATTTTATTTTGGTTTAATGTGAGTAGTTAAATTAGATATGTAAAAGTGTACTTGTATGATATGGACTTTACATAACTCGAAACTTATGATTCAAGTACACACTTCCGACTTAATTAAGGTACCAAAGTCAGTACTTTACTAACTCCCACAGTCTATTTTATAGTATACAAAGTGTACTCTTTACCTTTTTCAATTCTCCACTGGTTAGATGTATGTACCCTATTTATATATTTTGTTTATAAAATGTAATTTAAACTTGATTTTAATGTAAGTAGATTTGTATGTGTCTGTTTAATAGTTAATTTTTATGGTTTGATAAACTCAAGATTCTGCTCCGAAACCTATAATCTCTCTAACTGGAGTTAAAACAAGTTTTAATCTATTTTTTAAGTTTAATGTATATGATCGTATAAATTCTTCAAAAATATACATATATATATATATATGAAAATTATATTACATATTATTTCGCGAAAATGAGCCCTTTTGATTAATAATTAATTCTTTCTCAACTTATTTTTTATTGAAAAAATAGTCTGTTTAGTAAACCTTAAAATCATAAGTATTTTGGAATTTTTGTAGTCTAAATTTTTTGAAATTTCTGTTGTTTGAGTGATATTGCAAAACCAAGCAGTAGATGCATAGTACAGCTCTACGTGCATTACATCTTGTAATATGCATATATAGTACCCTCTGGATGAAATGTATTCTCTATGTTCTAAAATATAAGATTTTCTAACTATTTATTTAAACACTTTAATAATTTGTTATAAAAATTAATTTACTATTTTAATTTATTACAATTTAATCAATCATAATAAAGACTACAAAATTTTAATAGTAAAAAACTATTAGATATATTAAATTTTGTATTGAAATTATCAAAAAAAGAACAAATAAAAATCCCAAAAAATATCTTACACTGGGACGGAGTGAGTAATATTTCTAATTTATGAATTCAAGCCTACGAACATGTATAAAATTGTTATAAATGTACGAAGTTATTAAAAGACGAGCCTATGCAACCAAAACTAAAAATATTGATTACCAATTAGAAATTTGTCGAAAATTCTATATTTACTTCAACCGACCAAGACAATGCTCACAAAGCTTTTGCAAGACCAAACACAAATTAATAAATACATAAATTCATAATCTCCATCTATTATTTATGAGAATTGTGTGAAGAGCTAAGAACGTACGAAAACTTGATTTGTCTCATGAGATTCCACGAGGTTTCTACTCTGTCTTATTCTATTCTTCGCCTTTTGATGTTTTCATAGTTTCCATCTTCATCTCCATCTGTGTGGTGGCTGTTTTTGCCTCTAATCTGGTAAGAATCCACTTCGCTTCTGCCACCGAAGACGTCCCCAAGAGATGCTAAGTTGATGTTGGCAGGAATTATTTTTAGCTTTTTGCACTTCCACATCCTCAGCTCCTTCAGTTTGTGTAGATTCGAAATAGAGGAGGGAAGCTCCACCAAGCTTCTGCACCAACAAAGATTCAATTTCTCGAGGTTTGTAGCCTTTGAAAGATTTGGGATTTCTTTCAACTTGTAGGAATAGCTCAGATCTATGGTCTTGAGATTAGGAAGGGGCTGCATGTTAAACATTAACAACACAATGAGAAATATCTTACTTACATTCAATCATCAGATACATAAGAAATCATTTCATAATGCCTACCTGAATTCCTTCCCAGAGCTTCTCGAGATTGCTATATCGCATACAAAGTTCAACGAGACAATCCGGCTGAAATCTTGGAGGAAGGCTTTCTCTCGGGTAACTATCCCAATGTAGTAACTTAAGACGAGGTAAATACTTCATACCTTTTGGTATTTGCAAAAATCTAAAGATTTTTAGGAATTGGAGATTAGGCATTCCTTCAAAAGCTCGCTTACTTATACATACCTCTCCCACTATGTTCTTTTCTAATGATATACCTGTGACAGATCCAGTACCCTACCAAATATTGCAAATGAAATTGTTATTATAGATCAATATGCAACTTTTGGAAAACATTTATATGGGTACCAAATATTGCAAAATAAGACTAAGTGAAAATGTTATTATAAATCAATATGCAACTTTTGGAAAACATTTATATTAAAAACTTACTGTTTCATTTCTCAGTACTTCACAAATCTCTTTTGCTTCTATTAAAAACTGGCGTTTCCCTGGCTCGTAGGATTGTTCAAGAACTATCTGTCCACCCAATTGTTGTAGTAGATGGTACATCTTTATCTTCCCATTCATAGATATAACGAGAGATTTATCGGCTAAGGTCTTTAAACCATTTCCAACATCCAAGTTACTGTCAGAAAGCATAGATATCACATTACCAACAACTTCATTGTTGAAGAAACAAGCAATGTGAAGAAACAAAGACTGATATTTCTTTGACAATCTGTCATATCCCACTCGTATTCCTAATATGTTCTCAACTTTTTTATCCGAACTACTTTCAATCCCTGATAGTTGATCTTGCCACTCGTCCTCACTCTTCCCACGTAAAGACAAACCCACAACACTGAGGCCTAATGGAAGTCTGCCGCAAAACCCAACTACTTTATTGGCAAGCTCTTCAAAACCTTCTTTTACAGAGCTTTGTTTGAAAGCAGATAGACATAAGATCTCAAGTGCTTCTTCCTTAGATGGAAAATCCACATGGTAGATATCGTGAATCCCATGTGCCTTCAAAATCTTTTTATCTTCTGTGGTAACGATGATCCGACTTCTAGAACCAAACCAAGAAAGCTCTTTAGCCAAAGCCTCTAATTGCTCTAGATCATCAACGTCATCAAGAATAATAAGCACTCTTTGATCTTGTAGCCATTCTTTAATTGCACCCAAATGATGTACCTTAATATCTTCTTGGTTCAAAATCTTGGAAAGGAGTTTGCTTTGCAAACTCAACTTGGAATCAGGGTCATAGCTTTTACAACTTCCCTTGAAGTTCCCCATAAAACATTTAAGTTGGAAACTGGTAGAGACTTGATCATATAAAGCTCTAGCAATGGTAGTCTTACCAATTCCTGCGGGACCCCAAATTCCAATCATCTTCACATCATCACTGGTGAGGCATAACAAAGAGTCTAGGTTATTCAAGTGAGCTTCAAGTCCCACCAGCCCCTCAAAATTCCTTGAAAGTAACATGTTAAGTTTCTCTTTAACATCCGTAGCAATCTTTTGGATCATCTCTGCTTCATCAGCCCTTACAGAAGCAAAAACAAAAAATGGTGTTGGTGAGTCTAAATTACAGAAAATCGAAGCATTTCTTAAGAAACGTAATATTGTTCTTATATTACTGAACCAAAAGAAGCAACAAACCAGTTTAGAGAGTGCTCTCCGGCAATGGTAGCTATATGTGCCAAAACTTTGCTCCATCTCTGCTTCACCTTTTCTGTTTTCCCTTCACAAGTCGCCTCAAAAGCCTCTCCGAAATCACCGACTTGTTTCCGAACATCAGATGGGTCAACTTCGTAAAAGATGGTCATCACAATCTGCCCAAAAGCTTTTTGACAGTTGAAAATTTCAACCAATTCATCTAAACACCAACTCGAAGATGCGTACTTCTTCGAGAGCACAACGATAGAGACTCTGGATTCTTTAATTGCTTGGACTAGCTCAGGTCCAATTGTATGGCCTCTCACGATCTCATTATCTTTGAACGTCCTGATTCCTTTGATTGCCAAGTGATAGTGTAAATGACTGAGGAACCCTCTACGGACATCTGGGCCGTGGAAACTCGGAAAGACATCGTATCTCCTTACAGGATTCACAGAAGAAGAAGAAGCCATGAGAAGTGAAATTGCTTAAAGAAAGTATTACAAAGTGGTTTTGAAAGAAGTGTTTATTACAATGTGGTTTTGAAGAAAGTGTCTAAAAGGATTCATACATTGAAGCAAAAGGAAATGAAAGTGTAGAGGAAAATACAAAGAGTGTTTCCAGGAAGTAGCGGTCATTGACTCATTAAATTGTCTTTTTCTTGTAGTCGTCGAAGACCACAATGGTCCCTAATTATTGTAACAGTCATTTGAACACGCATGACCACATCCAGATGTATACCTTTGATGATAAGAAAGTGATGAGTGGTTAAGAAATCAGAATGACTTGGCACCAGGTTCGCTTTGTCTGCTTAGCTTGTTCCTCTTTTTTTTTGGGATCTCCTTTTCTTGCGACCCAAGACAGAGAGAAAACAAACTGGAAATACTGAAATTACAAATATTATCATAAACCCATAAGTGCAAACATGGAAACGGCTACAGCAAGAACTGTGCCCTGGAGTATTTTCTTACTTCCTGTAAAAAAAAATGAATCCAAAAATTTACAATTTATTTCACCATTTATCTAAAATTAAAGTACAAGAGATAGTTTATGTTGATTATCATCTATTCATTTTATTTCTAAATTATCTGAAACAAAAATCTTATAGAGTGAAAAATAAGTTTTACCTAACCTTATTTATATATTTTTGTAGGTTTTTTTTTTTAGTATACACAACTCCAAAAGTACTTATCATGGATTCTATATATATAAAAGTATACAAACCTAAATTTATATAGAAGTGAGCTCACCTCTTATGGAGAAGGAACTGCTACGACTCGGCGGTGGAAGCTGCGGCAACGACGAATCTGAAGTATCAAAACTCACAAAACATTTGGGAGTGTAGATCATAGCCCAACGCTGATTGTTACAACAGTCTGTGATTTCTTGCAACGCAAGTTTCAGACATTTGGTACAATTTCCAGGATCTAAATCAGGAGTACACTGAACAATAGACTCAAGATCATAAAAGTTATCGAACCTACTTGTATCTATAAGATAATATGGAGTAAATGATGAGGACAACATGGACGATCTGATGATAACTTCTCCCATTTTGTCAGACAAGATCTGTCCAAATTTACCAAATGATTTGGGAATTGGATTGTCTGACATCCAACTGCTTTTAGGATTTGTCTCCAGAGTCGAAAGAAAGAACTTATCGGAGAAACGAACCATACAGTTGAAGTAGTAAATGATTGCTTCTCGATGGTTACTACAGTTTTTTTGCAATTTCGATTGTTGCAGTCTTGACACAGGCGTCGCAGGCTGTTCTGTTGACATCTCCTGTGCATAAGAACATGCCATGGACTGTGTCTGATGAAGCTAGACCGGTGGTGAGATTGTAATAGTTAGTGAGGGATGATTGATTACTAAGAGTGGAGAGAAGAGTGTTCAGATTTGTATTGTAAGTTGTCGAGTTTGTGGATGATTTCGTGCAGAAAGTGCCCATAAGAGTGGACTCATTAGACATGGTAAGGTTAATGGTGAAGAGGAGAAAGAAGAAAGAAGAGAAGCAGAAGAGAACAGAAGGTTTCTTTGATGTTTCCATGGTTATGGCTTATGGGAGAAGAGAAGAAGAAGACTTCTCTATATAGAGAGAAAGTCTCCTTGACTTAAAGATTGCAAATTGGTCGTTGTTTCATAAGATTTCTTTGGTCTTTGTTTAAATTATAATTTGATATTTTCCTTGGATTCTCCCGATAAGAGTTGTTAAAACCGATAACTATCATGTGTAACCAATGTAATTATGTATTTTACTCTGACCTATGAACCTAATAAATGTAGGAAATGACCTATCACCTCAATAAAAAGGACATTCTTTTTCTTTTTTATTTGATTAAGACTCGATAATAGGCCCAAATCCCCTTCTAATCTATTATTAGTTGCAGTAGGGAGGGATCAGTTATAATGTCATAGTCATAAGTTAGATTATACTAAGGCCCTGTTCGTTTGTTGGTCGCTGGCGACTGCGACCAGCGACCGCGACCAAAAGTTGTTCGTTTAGTGGTCGCTGGTTCTGCGACCGGTCGCAGCGACCAGTCGCCAGCGATCAGCGATTAAAAATTTTGATCGCTATTTTTTTCAGCGACTTGAATTCAAAACCAGCGACTGGTCGCTGCGACTGGTCGCTGTGTTGTTCGTTTTGCAGTCGCCAGCGACCAGCGACCAAATTTTTTTTTTTCAAAAGTAAAAAAAAAAAATTGAAGTCGCTGGTCGCTAGCGACTGCAAAACGAACAACACAGCGACCAATTGTAGCGACCAGTCGCTGGTCGCTGGCGACTGCAAAACGAACAACATAGCGACCAGTCGCAGCGATCAGTCTCAGCGACTAACAAACAAACATAAAATCAAATTTTTGGTCGCTGTCGCTGGTCGCTGTCGCCAGCGACCAGCAAACGAACAGGGCCTAACACCAGACGGAAAATAACTAGTTTTTTTTTATCAATACTAGATCATAATTAATCAGTCAATTAGCCAAGTTCCTACATAATATTGGCAGTGGGATTCGATCTCTGGATGTGCAAATGCGTCTACCTTTAATAGTAAGACTTACCACATACCACTAGAGTAAATGCCACATCTAAATGACATTGTTTTTCTCGGAAAAACAATATAACTATATTATTAATGTAATTAGTCACTTTTTAACTGATGTATATCTTCAACATTAAAATTGAAAATCAGTAATTAGTCTAAATAATTAGAATATCTTTTTGTTAGCAGCATCAGGAAGTAGCCGACGTACGACGACTCATTAAAATGTCTTTTGTTATAGTCGTCAAAGACCACAATGGTCCCTAATTAATTGAACACACAAGACACCACATGATCGCATATTCACATGTACGTATACCTTTAATGATAAGAAATTGATGAATGGTTTACAAATGTACAAAGTTAGGTCAGACGAAAAGCAGCTTGCATTCAGTGAATGGAGAGAGGAGATTGTATTTGTATGATGACTTGAGAGTTGTAATAGCTGAACTGGAATATAATTTCCTAAAGCTTACCATATTTCTTTGAGATGGTCTCAGAGATGAAGCATTGGAATCCATAAGAAAGATCACTCATAATTTCATAAAGAGTGGAATGAATATGCATTATATATATATATATATATATAGTTTTAGCTTCTTCGGTTTTTGATATTTAAGATAATAAATAAAAGATATAGTTATTTTGATATAATGTGTGTTGGTGGTGAGATGTGAAACACAGCAAGATCGGCAAGTCATCTGTGGTTATGCAACTGCCTCTTTCTCTCATTCTAGGCTTACGATGATACAGAAAAATATCCATGTATAGATCACTCCTATGATATGAATATGGTGATGGTTTTACTAAAGTTCGATTCTTTCTCACGACATATACTAGATTAAAAAATAGATTTTAAGAATAAAATTTAAAATATGAATCAGATCTTATCGATCTATAATTGTTAAGAATAAAATACACAAATTCTCTTATCCTTCAATCTATCTGTAAATTATGAGCTCATAGAAATGATGAATGTTATATTAAATCAGTAGTTAAATAGATTAATTTGGAGGTCAAGGTGAGAACTGGGAAGTTCATTCTTATGGTTTTTTGTTGATAGTTGACTTATTTTTTATAACTATATCATAGCAAAATAAATATGAATATAATCAAAAGAAAAATATTAATACTTCTTCCTGGACCTTCGTATCATATGTTTAAGCATGACTCTACTCATATAATATATAATTAGTTCATATGGTATTTTCATACATGGCAAGACTTTGTACATTTGTATATGATTTTGCTGTTAGTTGTTTTGTTCTAAACATTTTTTTTCTCTACATATTCTTGTTTCTTTATTGACACCTAAAATATTCACTACAAAGTCAAAAATCAACTTCGCTCAATAATTAGGAAAGTACTTTTATGTCGGTAAATATTATCATATTTATTCACATAATTATATGAAAGACGTGTCACTCCACATCTCTACTGTTTTGTCTTCGTGGATCAATCGCCATAACAAGCACAATAAGGAAGCTCCAAGTCAAACCCTATACAATGAAGACATATATAAACTTAAGTTATAATACGTTGTTGATTAGGCTTAAGAGAGATATTGTTCTAGGGTTAAGGGGAGCAAGGTTTTGATTATCTCTGTAAACTGTGTTATCCTTTGATTTCTTAGTGGATTTTGGGAGTAAATACCTCCTACGAGACGTACCCATAACCATTCGAAAAACGAGATATACCCGTAACCATTCGAAGAATTCGTTAAATCTTAGTGTTACTGTGTCACAAATCACATAGTTTATTATTTAAGATACAACTGAAACAAGCTAATCAATTCCACTGAAAACTCAACATTATATGAATTTATTTTAAGATTTATAGTCAAAGCCAGATCTGATACCATACATTTGAATGGGTCCCTTTTGACAAAAATAAAATATTCAAAATAAAATAAAAATAAGAATAGGTCCCTAATTAGTAAAATTGAATGATATAGAGTAAAATTTTTATAAATTAATAATGTCGGAATTACACTAAAATTATAATATTTTATTAATTTATAAAAATTATTAATCGATATACTAATTGAACCAAAACTCAATTTATAATTATAAAATTATATTATCTTATAGAGGTTATTAATCAATCGAATAATCAAATATTAATTTAAAGAGGTTTTACTGTACGTATCTATATGTATATTTGTATATAATAAATTTTAATAGAAAAACAGAACAAAAATATTAAGTAAAATATGGATAAAACAGTTTGTGGATTTCAAATTGTTATGATATAAATACTAAAAAATATATTTTGTATGAGATTCCAAATATTTTATGTTCGGCTCTGCCTGCAACATTTTAATTGCTATGTGAACACTAGATTTAAACGACTCTAATATATATATCCGTGAAAAATAAATTTCATCATAATCCCAAAACTTTTTCCCCAAAGATATAATTATTAATAGTATCAAATTATTTTATTCAAAAACCAAATCTACTTTTTTTTGATAAAAAAAACCTACTTGTTTTATAAATCTCAGAGTATCCATGTGTAGATTCAAATAGGTTTTGATAAAAAAAAACCTATTTGTGATTCTTAACAATATAAAAGTATGTAATAAATTTTTATAAAACATTACTAACGATAAGTCTTGTTTCGAAATTTCTAGTGAGACTTAAAACACATAACTTCATATATGTATGGCAAAACAGCACTAATTTAGTTTTCCACAAAAATCAAACTCAAAACCAACGAATATATTCTATATACTACAAACTGTTCCTACCACAAGACTACCTATATACCTGTTGTTAAATTTCATTTGAGAAACTAGTATAAAAATGTATACATTTAGTTTCAAACTAAGAGCTACACAGGTTGGAAATTTACTCGATCACGTGACTTATAATTTTAAGTATTAAGATTCGATTTCTCAGCACGTATAGCATTCAAACTAATTAACTAAAAGCACAAATTAAAAATCTTTTTATATATTTGTAAAATAGAATGAGACAATTACGTAGGAATTAGTATGTACGATAAATCAAGCTTTACGGCTAAGTATTGACCATTATCTTGTTATTATACATTTTATACTCTCTTTAATGACTAAACATTTAAATAATTTAGTATTATCCACAAAATTGGATCGCCTAACTTTATTTCTTTTGACTATGGATCGCCTAACTTAACATTACAAAATTTACATTATCTCTTTTGTACAAACTAATGAGGCAAATCAAACTCATCACACGTGTCTTGTATAAATTTAATTTTACGATTTCTATTCCACATTCCCAAAACATTTTAGATTTGTGTTAATTCAACAAACAAACACTTTTTTGTAAAAAAGAAGAAACACTAATCTTAATCAATTGCTTTTGGATGATGTGGATCAGAACTTATTAATTGATTTTATCCTCCCTTAATCTTTTCTTCCTTAACAATTCCTTCGATGGACAAGGAATCGATCGGTTATCTCTTCTTTTTTTTGCCAAACATATGCTTCCATTAATTTAAAAGTTACGGGTTACATCATCATAAGAAATGGAATAATCCATACTTGGCATAGCCTTACACAATATCAAAGCAAATTCAAATAAAAAGCATCCAAGCGGAGAAAACTCTAAATCATTGGGTCTCATGGATAGATGGTGGAAAAGGATTCCCGAATTTGAAGAAAAATCCTAGACTCTTCCTCGTTATGTCGCCACAAAGGTCGGTTGAATAAATAAGGGGGCTCGTTTTCCATATAGGTTTTGAGCTTTGGTTAAACGTCTCCAAAGTGGAGTAGTTTTTGGATCTAAATCTCTCCATGAAGGAGTGCAAACCTAGGTCTAACATCAATCTAAGAATGATTACCCTAAGTAAAGGTCTTAAACTTGAAAGACAATCACCCAAATATTCCCTAAAGCCTCTGAAAATACCATTATCCTCGAATGCTATAGTCAATTGCCAAAATAGGGAAGAAAGAATGAGATATCTTAGATAAGTGGAGGCCCAAATAAAAGGCCAATTATCAGGTCTGATCCAATAACCTGTGTGGGTTAAACTAGCTGGATCTAATTCAAATAAATTAGAATTAATGTTGGGCCTGGCCCATATACTAAAGATCCACCACCCAACTAGGGTTTGTGAGTGTCCTCGGGTCTTGCTTGCCTCGTTCAAGTCAGCGGCTGGAAAAATACTCCAGACTCACCGGAGGGCCACATCGGAATCTCGCTGGGTGTTGTATAAATTGCAACATGTTCGCCAGAGTTGATGTAATGCATATCTAACTCAAATTACTCTTGCTTTCGTCGGCTTTGGAGAAGAGGTCTATGGGAACAACGCAAACGTCCCGAACAAAGGAGAAAGTGAGAAGACTCAGATCTGGCGGAGGGAGATGGAGGTGCAGACGTTGAAGGTTTCTTAGTCCTTGAAAGAAAGAGCTTCAGACAATATCTTTACCAGCCATAGCTTCCATCAGATGAGGGGACCAAAGAGGAAGAACAAAGCAAAGGAAGACAAAGATCGAGAATATCCAGAGAGAGATAGAGGAAAACTGGAGAGAAACGAAGAAGAGAGATAAAAAGAAGAGAAGAGAGCAGAAAGGGGGAAGATGAGCTGAAGAAGTCCGGCACCAGCGGTCAAGGGAACCGCTGGCGGCGGAAGCAAAGAGCACTAAGGTTCTATCAATGCTTGCAGATGGGAGAGAAAGTTGATCCATTCTTTCTATGAGTAACCGTAAGTTACTATCAATGCTCACGTCTTTTTCTTTTAGTTAACCACCTTTTCACATATAAGTATATATACGCATATATGGTTTTATATATAATACAATTATTAATTACCATACACACGTACATATATAATATGTATACTTAATGTATAAGAATTTATACAATATAATTAATTAGGCAAGACAGAAGAGTTATCAATACACTCGATTCTAATGTGTTAATCGATACCGATCCATCACGGTATCGTCTTTTATATTAGAATCCATAACTTTGATACGAACTCGAACTTTATAATTAAAGCAAAAAAAAACACCGGCCACACATAACGAAAATATTCTTACATTCTCCCACTTGGTCGTTGTGTTGACTTAATGGTTTAATATCTACAATGTGCACTTTATTTCAAGTTCATTAATCCTTCAGTTATTGTAATAAAATCAGAATTGATCGAATCATAGCTGTTGCCCATCATTTAACTACAAGTTTCCTTCCATGTATCACAAACCAATTCTAACTTTATTCTTTTCTTTCTTTAATATTGAGAAAGACTTTAATTTTCAAATACACATGTTATCTTTAAATCAAAATATATACATATACTATAATGATAACACGGTCAATAAAACAGAAACATATCCTTAAGTGAATTCAAAGTCATACAAATACAATGAGCGTAGCATAACTAAAATAGCAAGGTCTTATCTATAACACCTATATGCCCTACATGGCCAATAAACGTCTTGGGTGGTAATCCCTTAGTTAATGGATCCGCTACCATCATGCCCGTCCTAATATGCTCAAATGATACTCTTTGTTTCTGCACTTCTTCTTTCACAAACAAGTACTTTAACTCCATGTGCTTAGCTCTTTTTCGAGTATTTATCATTTTTAGAAAAGAAGATAGCTGCGTAATTATCACAATGAATTCTCAACGGTTTGGCTATGTTATCGACAATCCAAAGTCCTGAGATAAAGTTTTGCAACCACAATGCATGAACTGTGGCCTCAAAGCATGCCACAAATTCAGCTTCCATAGTGGAAGTAGCAATGACAGACTGCTTTCCACTCTTCTAAGATACTGCTCCCCCAGCTAATAGGAACAAGTAGCCAAATGTAGATTTTTTGCTATCGACACATCCGGCAAAATCAGAATCTGAAAATCCGACGATCTCTAGATTGTCGGATCTCTTGTAGATAAACATAAAATCTTTGGTTCCTTGCAAGTACCTGAGAACTTTCTTTGCATCTTTCCAATGGTCCATTCCGGAATTACTTTGATATCGACCCAACATACCAATATACCAACAACAAAGCTGATATCTAGTTGAGTACATGTTTGAACATAGTTCAAACTCCCAACCACTGATGCATAGGGAATTCTTTCCATATCCTTATGCTCCAATTCATTCTTTAGACATTGCATTTTACTGAACTTATCCTCTTTTTGAATTGGAGCTTTTCATACAGAGCAATTTTTCATCCCATATCTCTCTAAAATCTTATTGATATATCCTTTCTCAGACAAACTTAACAGTCCTCGTGATCTATCACGAATTATTTCTATCCCGATCACATAAGATGCCTCACCCAGATCTTTCATTTCAAAGTTCTTAGAGAGATATTTCCTTACATCACTTAGCATGCCCATGTCATCTGCAGCAAGTAAGATATCATCAACATACAAGATTAAAATAACGAACTTGCTCCCACTAACTTTCATGTAGATACACTGATCAATGAGGATCTCTACAAAACCATATGACGTAATGGTATCATTAAACTTTAAATACCATTGTCATGAAGCTTGTTTCAGTCCATATATTGACTTTCTCAGCTTACACACCAGATGTTGTTTTCTTATGGCCACAAAACCTTCAGGTTGGTCCATATATATTTCTTCCTCAAGATCTCCATTTAGAAAGGTTGTTTTCACATCCATTTGGTGAAGCTCTGAATCATAATGAACTACCAAACCCAAAACAATCCTTAGAGAATCCTTATTAGATACTGGAGAGAAGGTCACTTTATAGTCAATGCCATCTTTCTGGTGAAATCTTTAGCAACAAGGCGAGCCTTGTATCTTTTAATGTTACATTTTGAGTTACGTTTAGTCTTAAAGACCCATTTACAACCAACGGTATTGAAACCATCAGGCAACTCTACTAAGTCACATATATTTTTAACGCCCATAGAAGTCATTTCGTCTCCTACGGAATTTAACCACTTTTCAGAATTGTCACTTTCCATGGCTTTTTGGAATGTGCTCGGGTCTTCATCAAGGCTTAAGTCACATTTACTTTCAATAGCGTAAACCATGTAGTCGTTTGGAATGACCGATCTTCCATCTTTTACAGATCGCCTTAAAGGTTCTGGTGGTACACTACTCTCTTCTTGAATTGTGACTGGTTCGTTGACTACATTTTCATCTAGAGAAATTGGCTCTTGATTGTGTTGTTCCATTATGTCATTTGACTCTACTAAAATGATAGGAACAACAACTTGAGGCGCAACGACAGGTGAAAGAGCTTCAACCTAAACTTCTTTAATGTCCACCTTTCTTTGTTCACTACTCCCACTAGTTTGACTATTCTCAATGAACCAAGCATTTCCCGTTTCAATTATTCTCGTACTATGGCTAGGATAATAAAATACATACCCTTTCAATTTTTTAGGATAGTCAATGAAAAATCCACTAACAGTCATAGATTCAAGTTTCTTTTCATGTGGGTTATACGGCTTTACTTATGCTGGACAACCCTAGACACGTAAATGTCTTCAACTAGGTTTCCTTCCCATCCACAATTCTCGCGGGTTGTGCCTTGCAAGAACGACGCAGGTATGCGACGTACGTGTTAGGCCCGTTTCCATCGCAACATTGCGACGTATAAATGGCATCGCAGATGTTGCGAGGCAGCTGCGAGAAATGTGATTTGTGACACACGTATTGCGACAAATATTGCAACGCCATTTGTCATCGCAAAACGCATGTTTTCTTGTAGTGGATTCAACAAATAAAGACTATAATGCATGCAATACTCCATTTCCTTTAAGAAACATTTCTCAATGCAATCAAACAGTTACTCATATTGATTGACTCATATTGATTGACTCCATGCAAGGAACTAATCATTAGGATTTCACAATTCTAATCCAAAATCTAAACCGATTACAGGATGGTTAATTTTAACCAGATTATACTTGTAATTGATATGAATATCATGATGTTGTGATTAACGGATCCAACATCACAATTAACACATTGGTTAATCAACTTTTCGATCAAGTTAATTACATAACCATGAATTCTCTTTAAAATCAATTACATTCAACTTTTCTATGTGAACTAAACAAATCTAGATGGCTCTGATACCAAATATAAATTCAATTTTATGATTTCTATTTATGAAATCATGATCCCAAGACATTCTAGATTTATGTTAATTCAACAAACAAACACTTTCTTAAAGAAGAAGAAACACTAACCTTGATCCATTGCTTTTGAATGATGTGGATCAGAACTTCTTAATTGATTTTATCCTCCTTTAATCTTTTCTTCCTTAACAATTCCTTCGATCGACAAGAAATCGATCGGTTATCTTCTCTTTTTGTGTCGCACTCTTTCTATGAGTAACCGTAAGTCTCACAATGTTTTTGTTATTATGAGAACACACACAATAATAGAGGAGACACTTCCTTTTATAATAGAAGAGACATAACTCACATCTCTTTCTTTTAGTTAACCACATTTTCACATATAAATATATATACGCATATATGGTTTTATATATATTACAATTATTAATTACCATACACACGTACATATATAATATGTATATTTAATATATAAGAATTTATTCAATGAATTACGCAAGAGAGGAGGATTATCAATAAATTTGATTCTAATGCATTATTCAATACCAGTCCATTATTTTTTATATTAAAATCTATAATTTTAATACAAACTCGAACTTTATAATTAAAGTAAAAAATACAGCAACCACACATAACAAAAATATTCTTACATCTTATTCTGTATTGCAAGCCCATGTTTCGTCCAAGGAAGCATTAGTCAAATCTTGGAAAATTCCACTTAAAGTAATTAACTAAATCTTAACAACTCAATTACGTTAATTAAGTATAGTGTTAAGAAATTGCTTAGCTTTATCCTTAACCATTGAAATTCCACCACGTGTCCATCAATGAACTGGCAACACGTGTGACGTGTCCTAAAGAAGGTTGGCATAACCAATACGATTAAAACTCTTTTGCGGTTTCAAAACGTGTTTTTCGGGCACTCTGAGATATTCATAGCAACTTTTTGTTTCCTGAAAAGGAAAGGACTGCGGAAACAAAAAAGAATGGATTAGGTTTAGTCAAATCGAATGATTGATTTGATCATCTTTAGTAACCAAAATTACAAAATATCTCAATTTCAACTATTGATTTCTTTTAAAATTACCAAAACACGGAATTAGAAACTTAATCTTTATAATTCACATGATTTTGATAGTACTAGTATCCTTTTTTGGTTAATAACTTAGTCTACAAGTCATATGATTAATACACTAATGCACACTTTTTCTTCAATGATTTGATGACTGTTATACGAATTTTTTTCACCAAAAGTTATATTATTTCCTTCTTATAAAAGATTCCATTTTTCCATATTTCAATTCAAAAGTAGGTTATCAATATTTTTATAGAAAATATGTTAGAATTGATGATATTTTTGCGGGTGATCTTTAGTTTAGTAGTATATATATTAAGTCCAGTAAAAGTATGCATATTTTTACATCCATGGATATAGTTTTACTGTCTACATTATATAAGAATTTGACTAATAAATTAACCAATTGTTCGGTATTAACAGAAAAAAAGAAAATTGATGACCATTTTCATGAAATTCAAAAGAATGCTTTAAAGTAAGCTTGATATTAAGTTTTATAGTTTCTATAATCAATTAACAAGAGCACGTTTTATATTTTCTAATTCAAAACAATGGGCAAGAATTTGGTGAACAATGTGTTTTCAAACTCTTATACCAATTTTATTTTAGTGATATATGATTTATACACGTGTATTTGTACATGAAAATAAAACGATTATTTTCCTTACCTTAAAATATAAATAAACACGACATATACTTTTACAAGAAAAAATTGTGTGAGTGATCATAACCACAATTTGTGACACACACACACACACATATCTATATATATATATATATAATATGCTCTAACAAATGAAAATATACATGAAAAATAGACGACGACAAAAAAATATTCGAAGTATTTATTCATTTAAATCAAAATGAATAGAAGGAATACTAACTATACGCATATATGTATTATCGATCGTCAGTTTCTATATTAGAATATTTCTCAAAAGTTTAATATTTTATTTATTTTTTAAATAATAATTTTAACTTATAAGGTTTATGCCCTAAAATAATGACTAGAATAAATGATTTTTTAATGAGATATATTGTTGAGAAATATATATATAACTGATAGAAAATAAGTGTTGATAACGTTAAAATATTGTAATGTCGTCTGCTATCCAGTTGCTCTTAGGTCCGTTGAATTCTCTCATAAATGTGTGATAAAAATAAATAAAAAAAATTTCTTTAAATTTCAATTTGGATTTTATTTATAATCAAATCAAAGGTGACAAAACACAAAACCAACGATGGCTATATATAAGAATCCAGACTAAGTCCCTTCTAAGTTAAAATTGACCAAGTCTTTTTCCTAAAAGAAACGACAAAAAATTAGAAATAAAACCTAAGTAGGGTTCCTATTTATGGATGAGCATAACTAAAGCTAATAAAGCCATAACCAAATATAAAACAAAACTCAGCACCAAAACATAAAAAGAAAAACAGAAATAGACTTGCAAATGAAATATGTTCTATAGGTTTAGTTTCTAGGGTTAATTTAATAGTAGTGATATTAATTGGTTTTTGATGTAATTATAAATCTATTTGTTAAATAAGATGTATATTCATATAATTTAATTGGTTTAATTTACTCAATTGTCTTGAATGGATCTTGAATATTTTGCAAGAAGTGTTGGTATATGTCATAATCAATAAATAAAGAGAAAAATAAATAGTGAAATGTCACTATTTTTGAGTTTATGCATCTAGCCTTCTAGAGTTCTATATTCCTTTTGTGCTCTACACTATACTCTTTTCTTTTTGTGGCAACTTGTCAAATTGACATATCTTATTCTTTTTGAGTCTCAAAACTCAAATAAAGAAAAAATAAGGATTATAGAATACATAAATAAGTTGAGTCGGTTAAAGGTTCTATTCACGTTTTAAGTGGCAAGAAAACTCGTGTTTCTATAAAAACCGGAAAAATCGAGATTTAAAGTTAAGATTCTTCCGTTACTAAGAACAAGAAAATAAATACCGATTTTTAATAACATTTATAAATTTTTCTTTTAACAATATATACATATATATATATTCTCAAAACAGATTTGAAATCCAAATATAATTTATAGCTTAGAAATGCCGACTTTTATATATACATACAAATTTATATGTATAATCTTATAAACCAAATGAAATGAGGAGAAATTAAGCTCAGAGAAAATAAATTGTAGATATTGTTTATCAAAAAAATAAATTGTAGATATTATAGAATTGATAAATGAGAACCTCGTATGAACAAACACGTGATTCGATTATGAAAAGAAAAAAAACTTCACATATTATATGGCAAAGGAACTTATAGTAAGGTTGTTCAAAATATATTCATAGTCTTACCAGAATTTCATTATCACCATTCTCATCATTACCCATCTTCACATGGAAATTGTTTTTATTTTTATTTTTATTCAATTTTTCATTGAATTTTTTCAAAAAATACAATTTTAGATTTTAATATTTATAATTTTTTTTATAATGGTAGACATTAGAATAAGACAAAGGAACAGTTCCTTTATAATATAAAATATATATACTTTCTAAGGTTCATGCATGCATACACTTTTATTTCACGAGGTGGATAACATTTCTAAAACTTTCTTTCTTATAGTTATCCTAAATTACAACATCAATAATAGTGATTCGTACCATCATAATAGTAAAATTTTAAAAGCCATTCTTTTGTTTAAGTAAAAACGAAGAAGATTAACGACTAGTAAAAAGTGTTTGACCAAAAAGAAAAAAATTAGTAAAAGTAAATAGTCAACCATTCAAACCAAATTATTGTAGTTACATTATGTGTTAAACCTTACATATTAGTATCAAATTCATAATTCCAAATTTCACTAAAATATATATATATATATATATATATATATTAGAAATCCATCTGAAAAACATTTTATATATCGCCGAGTTGCTCTTAGTCTGGTAGTTAGGATGATCCAGCTAATGACTTGGCACTAGGGTTCGATTCCTACCCGCTGCATTATAGAAATTTTAAAAATGAATTATAACGGTGGGTTTTAGGCTATAGATCGGGTTTTGTCGATTCAATTGTTGACAAAAAAAAAAAAGATTTTATGTATCAATTATAAATTGTTAGAAATTAAAATTTATCGATAATTTATGACGGGAAAAATGGATTTCAAGATATAATCAAATAATTATTAGTAAAATTAATAATCATAGTTTACAAAGAAAAGAAAATCTAACGGTTGTTAATGTGTTAAAGAAGGGACAAAAACATCACAATTAATGTTGATAAGATTGTTCTTATCACATTAACAAAAAAAATGTAATTATCGAAAAGAAAAAAAAAAGGGACATGGAGTTACAGATGAAGTGTTTCTGGTCAAATTGAAACTTAGAAATATTAAAGTTTATGAAAATGAAAAGGTTTATTTTTAATTTAAAGAATTTTTTAGAAAATTACTTATCTTAAGTTGCCTAACAATCTACGCATCTTCTTCTTCTTCTCTCCTCTCCTACTAAGAAAACTAAAATAGCTTATTTATTTTATTTTACATGATTTATATATAATATGATTTTATGCTTATGAAAACCATTAAAATAATACTTTAAAAGAAAGATATTAGATTTTCTTTTCTTTATAGTAGGTGAAACTCTTGAATTTCAATACATATAATTGTTGGAATGAAGTAGTTAATACGAAAAATTGACCAATTATTGGTCAATTTTATAATAATATTAATTTTTTTTTGTTTTTAATTTCTCAAATGAAAACTAGTATATAGAGAGGAGCTTCGTTGCTCAAAGCCTTTTCTCTTCTCTTAAAAACCTCAACTTTCTTCTCTCACGTCAAAAACCCTTTTCTCTTCTCATTCCAAAACAACAACAAAAGAAGAATCTTTTCTTCTTTCTTTCAAAAAGATCAAAACTTTGAAATATTTCAAACAAACCCTAAAATGGATTACAATACATCACGAATTGGTGAAGTTGTAGAAGATGAAGAGCAGATTGATCTACCACCTGGTTTCAGATTTCACCCAACTGATGAAGAACTCATAAGTCACTACCTCAAACCAAAGGTTTTCAATACTTTGTTCTCTGCTACTGCCATTGGTGAAGTTGATCTCAACAAGATCGAGCCTTGGGACTTACCCTGTAAGTTTCACACTTATTGATTCAAATTCTCTGTTTGTTTTGACAAATCTGATTGGGTTTGGGTTTTGTGTTGAACAGGGAAGGCTAAGATGGGAGAGAAAGAATGGTATTTCTTTTGTATAAAAGACCGGAAATATCCAACCGGTTTAAGGACTAACCGGGCAACAGAAGCCGGTTATTGGAAAGCCACAGGCAAAGATAAAGAGATCTTCAAAGGAAAATCACTTGTGGGTATGAAGAAAACTCTGGTTTTCTACAAAGGAAGAGCTCCTAAAGGAATCAAAACCAATTGGGTTATGCATGAATATCGTTTAGAAGGAAAATATTCTATCGAAAATCTTCCTCAATCAGCTAAGGTAAAGAGACTTTTGTGTGTTTGTGTGTGTGATCTTTTAGTGGAATTGAAATTGATTTTGGTTTGGTCATTTGTGAATGTAGAACGAATGGGTCATTTGTCGTGTTTTCCAAAAACGTGCTGATGGTACAAAGGTTCCATTATCTGGTTTAATGATGGTTGATTCTCACATTAACCGAATTGAACCAACCGGTTTACCTTCATTGATGGATTGTTCTCAACAAGATTCATTTCTCGGTTCGTCATCAACTCACGTGACCTGCTTCTCCAACCAAGAAACCGAAGATAAGAAACTCATTCACGAGTCTAAAGACGGTTTTGGTTCTCTGTTTTACTCTGATCCTCTGTTTGTACAAGACAATTATTCACTAATGAAGATGTTGCTTGATGGTCAAGAAACTCAAAATCCCAATAGATCCTTCGGTGCTCATGAACCTTCCGGTTTAGTCGGAACCGAAGAATTGGATTGCGTTTGGAAGTTCTGAGTTTGGTAACTTATGTTGTAGACTTTTGTAGTCATGTGCTCGTGCGTGTGAAAGAAAAAAGAAAAAAGATTCTTGTTACGTTTTTGTAAAAAAAAAATGCTAGAAAGTCAATTGCTTTTGTTATTATAGAATTAGTATTTTAACATATTTGATAGACTTCCCAAATAAATGATATGATATTCTAATACAAATATAAATTTCGTTATTAAAACACATAAAATATATAAATTAATATAACATTATTCAAACAAAGACGTTTATTTATATATTGATTTTTAAAATAAATTTGAAACTACAGTTAAATAGTTAGAAGCCAAATTTGTTTACTGTTCTTTACAACGACAAAATTTTAAATGACATGTGTTAGGCCACCAACCAAAGAGTTCTTATTATGACTTATGAGTATATTAACAAAATTTGTATGATTTTTTATATTATTAATATTATATTTTTATGTCAAACTTAATATGTTTAGGTGATCATCTTGTTTTCATACTACCTAAAAATAATTTTCCAACTTTTTTTTATGGATAATTTTCGTTTAGCAAAATGATAATCTTCCTAAGGCAATGAACAATTGTGAAGTAATTTGTCAACGCAAAAAATTTCTTGACTACATAAACAAAATTAAAAATACCATATACTTTTAAATCTCTTGAAAACTGTATCTCATTTACAAAAAAAAAGTTTGGGTTTAAGTTTTTCTATTTTTATTAACAATAGACCACAATTAGCCGGCCCATTAGCTAAGTTCATATATAATATAGGCGATGAGACTCGATTTCTGGATGTGCAATTACGCATATCTTTTATGAATTTATCGCATGCCACTAAGCTAAAGGTCATGTGCAGATTTATATTTTACATCAGATAAATAACATATTACGATATTTATTAAATATTTAATTAATGTATATTATTTGTGTAAGATTTTAAATTTGATTAAGCTATGGTGTTTAAATTTAACTCAGAATTGTGATTAATTTTACGTAAAAAAACTGGCCAGAATCAATATATAAGATTTATGAAATTATAAAAAGATAATGAGAAATTGAGTTTCTTGACCAAATTTGGAAAATTGACATTTTTTTAATAAGAGATTTGATTACATTCGGCTCCATCACAAACCGAACCAAGGCAAACCGGCTAAATCGAAACGAACCGATTGGTACCAAGAGTGTAAGGATGTTATCGTCATTTACATATCAGAAACCCTTTGTTCAGTCTTCTTCTGCATCTCATCTTCTTTAACTTACCTATACTGATTCTCGCCGGACGATCGAGACCGGAGAGCTTAAGTCGACCGGTAATTCAGCGATTTATTCATTACGCTTAAGTATAATATTTAACTTTCAATGAAATGCGTTTTATGTTTTTTTTTCTTTCTTTTTCTTTTTGGTGTAATTGAATCCTGTTAGGTTTTCTTTTGGATGCTTGGATTTGGTATAATCATATTCAAATCTCGACATTTTTTATGAATCTGAAAGTTCGATTTACGATTGGTGACGTTGTTATCGGATTATTAACTTTCTGTAGATTCGCAATCATTTCCTAGTTTCATGGAATTTATAAAAATTAGGGCTTTTTTGTTCTTTCAAATTTATCTGATAATAATGGCTGGTTTATGTCAGATTTTAGAAGAGTTGAAAGCTAAAGAGTGAGGATGTTGAAGTTTCTTTCAAAAGTAAAAATTGAGTTCAACACATTGGATCCCAGACTTGCGTCTTGTGTTGAATTCTTGGCTCAATGCAATGCAAGGAAGGCCAAAGAATCAAATCCGAATTGTCAGGTTTTGTTGAAACGTAGAACAGATGAGCAGCCACCACAGATTACAGTCACGTTTGTGAATGGTGTTGAACAAGCTTTTGATGCAGCTTCAACTTCGGCTCAGTCAATTAGAAAGATGATTCTCGAT
Organism: Lepidium didymum; assembly: GCA_963920545.1. NCBI lineage: Eukaryota > Viridiplantae > Streptophyta > Magnoliopsida > Brassicales > Brassicaceae > Lepidium > Lepidium didymum. The sequence goes on along the minus strand of OY986980.1, from coordinate 19,594,907 downwards.
AAAGGTCAGTATCTCGAGACAGAGCAAATGTTCCGTGAAGCTGGAGAACAGTGGCCTGTGATGATCCCTGATGAAGAGCTTCTTCAAGAGGCTCCTGGTGTTAAGGTCTATGATTGCACATTTTTATTTCAACATTAAGTAGAAGAAAACTTAGGAAACACCATGTGAACTTAAGCTGATATTGAATTGTCTGAAAACATTTAACAATTTCCTGCATTTTCTTTCTGTGTAATATTTGCAGATCTATGTGTTGAATTTACTGACATTTGTGTCTGGCTTTTCGTTGTTATGCAGCCAAGAAAAGCAGAAGACAAGAAATAAAGCTGCATCATCGATATCGCTTTTGGAATGTAAGATTGTATTCGGCACGAAGCTCGCTATGCGTCCCAAGCTTGGGGTTTTTGGTTTCAGGTTTAGACAGATAGATTTGTATTGTTTACTTGTTTATGTGAACTGGAAATGGATGAGCTTTCAATCAGAAAGCAGCACTAATACATTGGTTATGGAAGCTCTGGGAATAAAAGACAATCTTTATGGGCAAATATCATGATCAACATGCCGGTTGAGTTTGGCAACTATAGTATTACATAACTTATACATTGAGTCAAAGAGCTCAGGGACATCAAAAGGGTTACTACCTTATATAATTTATAGACAAATTCTCTGTTGAAAAAAATGTATATATCAAACCAGTCCCTTGTCCTTCATTCATTACCTCTCTTCCCTTCTAGGAGCATTGGGATTACCCATCATGTCCATCATCATTTTCTCAGGTGAATCTTCCCAATTCGTAAATGTCTTCAGATCGATCTGCAGACAATTAGCAAAACAAAAGTGTCAAATTTGGAAACCTTAGTGCATTGTACAACAGATCTTAAGCGCTTTCTCTTTACTTTTCGACGTTGGTTTGTAAAAAGCTCTTCTCTTTTCTGGTATGTTTCTTGTACTTCCTTTGCTGCATTTCCTCCTAACCCCCATGCTTCAATATCTAAAACCAAAGCCTCTACTGGTAAATAACCCTGCAGCAAAATGTATAATAAGAAATGTTATTAAGATCCAAGAGCTCAAAATTTGACACACACAAACACACACATGTATAACTCATTTTGTTATTTATGCTGCTGTGGTTTGGATTTTCTGGATCTAGATGCTTTGGATTTACCTGGTCTGGGAAAAGAGAGCCAGGCTGGTAAGTTTTATCAACTGCATGATGACGGATCGTGATTTTAGAAAAGTCTTCGTCAATGAAAATTCTCTCGTTTCCAAGTGTTCCCCCGAATCCAATTCCAACAGGTTTGGGGTGTGCCTCGTAGACCCTAGCAGAAGGATGCAGATGGCTATATGCAAAGTTTTTCTCCTTGCCTGAAGATTAATACAATAGTTTAAAATACTGGACTAATAAAGAAGTGAATGCACAAAAGAAATTTCGATTCGTACAGTACCAGAAGATGAGAATGTGTGGAAGACTGGACTAATGGAGAACAAGTTCCCTGAGCTTCCATAAAACGCATCTCTGTTCTCAAAACCTTGCTGCAAGATTACACCAATGACCCACTTCCTTTCGTTTGAATTACCCTCATGTTCGACTTCACAGCTTGCAGAAACTAATACTAGTATTGGAGCATGATACCCCTCAACGTTGGACCATAGTCGATTCATTCCTTTTCCGTGATAGTATGAGCTGATAGAGAGATGGAAATAACGTAAATACACTGTAGAGATAGAATATTCACGAAAGAAGCAGGTGTATACATTGCAATTTTAAATCAAATTAAGAACACTTGATAGACAGGTCAACAAGTTGTCTAGAACTAAGGTAGTGGGATCAGTGGAATACCGGTAAAGAAGCTTTTCATTTGTTTCATTGCTAGTGCAGGGAAAGCATGAGTTTAAAATCTCCTCGCTTATCGCATTTTTGCTTGTCAAAGAAATCGCCCATGCCCTTCCACATGTAAGAAGGGTGTTTTCACATGTTTTTGAAGCAGAATCAGAATCATCTACAGCAGTTGACTTTGAAGGTCCAGATCCATCCTGCAATTCATCAATCCAAACAACAGCATGTCCAACCTTTTTTTTAGAATTGCATAAACAACATCATATAAGAAAATTCTCTTTAAGGAAACTAACACCATCAGTTTAATGTATAGTAGAAAGTAAAACAAATACCTCTACACTTGTCATAGTTTGAAGTCTCGAATCACAGAAGTGAGAAAGGCATTCAGTGAGGGTTGGAACTGTTGACAAGGCCCACGTTTGAAACTTCCCGATAGGAAGTTCAAGTTCTAATCCACAAACATCAAGATCCCAAACATTCAAACTGTTTCCAGATTCAGTGCAAGACACAACTGCTGATAGAATCAAGTGACTTATATCCGGAAGAAACAAACTACCCTTCATTTCAGCGTTTATGTTGGTACGACCATCCCAAGACATTGTCCAACACATCCATAGAAACATAAGTAATTCGATTGTCGAAATTGAGCCATTGATCTTACAATCAGCTTCATCAGATTCAAACTCCAGCTTTGGAGAAAGACCTGCATTTTTAGCTGTCACATAATAGACTCTCAACAAAGTGTTGAACGACATTGAAGCCGACATTCTTCCACAACATTTGACATAACCACTAGCAAATTCAACCCAACTCAATCCTTCTTTCTCAGGAACGAAGAATAAATCTACTAAAGATGATCCTAGATGCTCCACCAATCTTGGAAATGAATCTGGAACTGTTTGATCTCCTTCTGAAGTAATTGTATTGTAGCTCAAGCAGAAATTTTGCTACAAAAAAGAAATCAAAATTGAAGCAGAGATCCAATTCTAAATAAGTTAAAATTATTCACGATCCAATTTCATCGAATTTTGACGGTTTTGTGAAATAAAAATCCAGAATAAGTGAAATTCTAAACCCAGATAGAGCGATTCAAACCTTAATCAGAAATCTATTTACCTTGAAGGATTGAAATGAAATTGTGTTGGCCAGAGAATCAGCGAGCTTAGAGAAGGATCGTTTAAGCAAAGGAAGAGCTCCGGTTGAAGCAGCAAGACTTTCGATTTCTCGCTTCTCTGATGATTCCTTGTTATCCGTTGAAGAAGAAGCACCCATAGTGGATGGATTCTGATAGAAGATACAAAATCAAGTGGGAAGAACACAAAAAAAAAGGATTTTAGAGGGAAAAATCACAGAAAATTGAAGTCCATGATTGCAAATATGATCTATAAGAAAAGCGTCATTTTTGAACAGTTCTGTTGATCCTTCACGTCACGAGTAGCCACGTAATTACCTTTGTGTCAATTGTGGATTATTCCGGTTCGAGAAAAAAATCAAATGTATTCAAACCGAAAACTAACCAAATTCTGAATTTACTATATTTTGGGCCGAGATATTTTAAAGAAAAATGCCCATAATACTCAGTGGATCTCCTTTTTGGACATGGTATAACTCGAACTCTGTTCATTGAGTTTCTACTTTTAGATTCATTCATTTAGTTTTTACTAGTTTGAGCTTTCGATGATTCTCAAACAAATTTATTGGAGGAATCCAAAAACAACTATCATGTTCTTATCTTTTCCTTCAAAAGATTTGTTTATTTCATTCATGACCGGTTTGAATAATTTTGTTCCTAAAGCATAATAATTGTAATATTCTACCAACACAACTTTCGTTTTTTTAGTCATCTTGATGGATTATAAAAGACTACTTTCAATGGTCTAATCTCTTTTTTTTTATAGAGAAAAGTTTGCTTCAATAATTTTTTTTATTTTTTTTGCTCTAAATAAATATCTTAATAATATTTTATTTTACTATTTACTACAAATTTTTAAAATATCTATTTACTTTACAAATCAACATATTTTACACATTTATTTTAAATAATTAATAACAAGATTAGTAAACTCATAATTTATTTTAAATAATTTTTTATATCACATAAACAAAATTGTTTAAAATAATTTGGTGCTTAAATGAGGAGAAACTTTTTTTTGTCAACATTGGGCTACAACAGGCTGGCCTATTAGTCAAGTTCCTACATAATGTAGGCAGTGGGATTTGATCCCTGGTTGTGCAAGTACGCTGTCTTATGTGAACTTACCGCCTGCCACTAGATTAAAGGTCATTTGCATGAGGAGAGATTCTAAAACAAACATTGCTAGCTACTACAAAATTCCAATACCACAATAAATCCAAACCAAAAATACCAATTTTATGTTATCTTAGATGAAAGAAATAATTCGTGCTCTCTTGACAACAATTTAAATTGAATGCATGGAGAAAAAAACTTTCTAGTGTATAAAGATTGAGCAACAACATTGAGTAGGAAGTCTATGGTGGATAATATGAACTAATCTCAAATGCTCCTCCCCATACCCTTTTTGTGCCTTTTCAAAAAATTATTTGGTGCCAAAATTCTTCTCTTTTGTTTTTGAATATATATGGCAAAATCCTTAGATAAATTCATACAAACCAAAAAAAAATAAAAACTACATTAGTTTTCATGATTTGTTAGAAACAATAACCTAATTTGGGATACTCTTCACTGGAAGATGCATGTCGGTTTAATTTTTTTTTTGATAATTCGGATAGTTCGGTTCAACAGACATTATGAATTCTAAATAAAATTGTAGAATTTTATCTATTAACTAGTTCTCGGATCAACAAATTATATGAGATCCAATTATACCCGAGAACCAATACGAATCATGTGAAAACTTTTGAAAATGTCACATACAAATAAAAATTAATAGAATTTTGAACCTAAAAACTTTCAGACATCACTAAAATCTCGTTCAACTATTAGACTATGCTAGCACGTTAGCTTAATTTTAAAAAGCAAAATTATAATATCAGTGAAGAAATAGGTTTCTCATCTGCCAAAAAAGCAAAGGCCGCCGATCTTACCACTTGAGTTGAAAGAAGAGAGCTAGTCAAAAAAGAAACGTCAAGAATCAGAAACCGCACAAAAAAGAAATGATGTGAGAAAACCAGACTACTAAATAGTTAAGCCAATAGTTTAGTTCAGCACCAAACAAAATATATATCAAAGATAAAGACGAAAATACACATCACTAAATGCCAAACTCACACGAGACCTATCAAAGATAAACATAGCTAGAAAATGGTGACAAAATGGTAACATAGTGGTCATCTCCTAGTAACCCTCAAAGGTGTAACATCTAACAAGCCTGAACAATCCATTAAACCAACAACAAGGTCGCACTCGAACTCAATCAGTCTTTATTAATTATCTTATTGTCTTATTTATTTAATTATTTATTTATTTCTGATACTAGCAATTCACTAAAACATCCCGGCCCTTACATGAGAATTCGAGTAGCTTTGATAATTTGTCGAAGATTTGCATTTTCTCATTATTTTAAGCCAATACATGCATATGGACAACAGAAAACCAATTATCAATATGAATACATATATATATATATATATATATATATATATATTTAGGTCAAAGTATTGCGATAAGAATATACATTGAACAACTAGATATACAACTTGTTTTTCTTGGAATACAATATTATAAGGGATTTGCATTTTTTTCTTTATAATTTTAAGTCAATAATATATAAATATAAATATATATATATATGGGGAGCGACTTAGTATTGGTCAAAATAGGAATATACATCCAACAACTAGACAAATACGAATATACACATTATAATATCTTATTCAATCTCTCTATCCTAATACTCTGGTCCAATCATTAAACCATTAATTTTAAATAAACATTTTTGTTTAATTAAATATCTCAAACCAGAATTAAAATCGAATATTAACTACAAAACAAGTACTTAACATTGAAAATTGTAAGAATAAACTCATCAATCCTGGTTTTCAAAAAAAAAAAAAAAGGAACTCATGAGTCCTTCAATTTTATTTTGGTTGCATTTCTTTTCCTTAATAATTTTCTTCCTTTGTTATTCTCTTGTAAATGTTCCAATAAAGTTTATTTTTCTTCGATTTTTCTATGTGTAAAATATAGTTACTTGTATTCGTTTTAAGTAAATAAATATATATATATATATATATTTAATAATTGAATCAACAAATATCCTATTTATAATCAAAATTTTCTACCCCAAATTTTGACAATATTATGTGGAACAAAAGTAATTCTATAAACTCGAATTCAGATTTTTGTAAAAATTTAATATTACATTTTTTGGAAGAACTTAAATAGATTAAATCAAAACATAGTTAGGTTAGGTTAGACTAGCTCTTCGGGTGCATTTGTACATATTAATTACTACCAATGATTGCATCAAAGTTTGAAGGTAGAATCTTTGTTGACATCGTGCATGGATTTTTATAGGTTGCGTACACTAGAAAATAACACTTATTTTTTTAATCAAAAGTTGATCATAAATAGTGTCATAATGGTTTCTGGATTCAAGGAAAATTCGGATGTGTTATGTTATTATTCTGTTACAATTTTTTTTAATCATTTTTTTAGAATTTTATTTCAGGAAATAAATTCCTATGGACCGACAGCGATGATCGTCACCATAAGTTCTGGCTATTGGCTATTTCAGGGAAGAAATTCATATACTGTTGTTGTCTATGTTTTTTCCCGAAACCAAAATATAAGATTTGTTGAGTAATATCACGTTTATAGGTTACGATTTTGAGTTAAGAACCCATAATTTCTTTTGATATAATATATCACAGTCTAAAGTTGACCCAAATCAATTAGTCCCTAAAAGTTACTCATATAATTATGTGATTGTATTGTTTAGACAATAAGATTGAATTATATCCTACCCACATTTCGAATAAATCTATTAGAATTATTTTTTTAATCAATATTATTCATTTGGTTTGGATCAACAAGACATGATGTATAACCTAAATATTTTAACTGGAGCTAAGTGGATTCGAACTTCTCACCTAGTATCTAGTTAGACCAAAAACAAAACAACTGAATCACATGCTTCTCGGTAATATCTCATATTAGAAAAATGAAAATGCTTTTTTCTACTTTTTTTTGTAACACATTCTTATTATTCAACATATTGTTTCTAGAAAACTGCCATAACTTGTATCAGGCTATTAAAGACATTGCCATTGCAATTAACAGCCATCGTCAAACATTTATCGGCAATAATTGATTGAACTAACCATTGGTATTTTTTTTTTCTATTTTATATTATTGCATATGAATTGTGACGATGGAGGATTATCTTTTTGACTTTGTTGAATCTATAGTGCAGTTTGTTATATAAATACTCTTTTCAAAACAACGTAAATATTTTAATTATATAATTTTAATTTTTTTTTTAAACATGTATTTTTTTTCGTTTTTTGGATTCTACAATTTAGCCAAAATTATATTTCGTGGAACAAACTATTTTAGTAATGTGAATTGAACTGAACCAATATTCTCTTTTGTTTCAAGTCGGTATCATTCTTATCCAGATTAATTGAAGTTCGAAACATCAGAACCCGAACTAACCCTAATCTCTAAATGTACATGGCGTTAGCATTAACTAAGACACCTTCTAATTATTATTTTCTCGACAATTTGATTCACAAAATTCGATTCATAATTTAAATTTCTTTCTTCAAAATCCTAAACAGTATTACAAAATTTTGAAATCGAATCCTGATATAAAATACTTGTAGATATGGAGTTATAATTAAGGCAACCTCTAATTACTATTATTTTTTGTTATATTTGTTAAGGACTTCAGGTCATTATATTAATCTCACACGATAGATCAATCAATAAGTGGACTTTGTTGAACAATGGGGTGATCGTGACTCGGTTATTTTTATAACTTCTATACAATCAATCAATCCAAAGTCGGTGCATTCTAAAATGGAAATAATCTTCAAGTTGAATCAAAGTTTAACTGCTACAAAAACAATATTTTACGATTACACAATTATTAATTGATGAATCAATATTAACAGAAACGGACATAACATGCTCTGCAATCGTCAACGCAGCCAGCTCAAAGACCAATTACAATACGCGCTTTTCAGTTTTGGAATTGGTCAGCACGTCGTCGTTTTATCCAATCTTACCTCAACACTGTAGCCGATTTCCTTGACATCAACGTCAGTCTTTGACTTCTTAATCTCTCTATAAAGCAACTCACGAACTCGTATCACTTCTCATGCAATCTCAAACAAACTACTCAAAACACACTTGATATCTTGTCTAAAATGGGTTTGGTCCGATCATTTCGTTTGTTTATAGTGTTCTTTAACTGTCTCATTGCGGTTTATGGGCAAGGAACAACGGTTGGGTTCTACTCGACCACGTGCCCTAATGCTGAGTCAATTGTTCAAACTACTGTGGCTTCTCATTTTGGTTCAGATCCAAGAATTGCACCTGGTTTATTGAGAATGTTTTTCCATGATTGCTTCGTTCAAGGTTGTGATGGTTCAGTGCTTTTATCAGGACCTAATTCTGAAAGAACAGCTGGTGCAAACACTAACCTTCGTGGTTTTGAGGTTATTGACGATGCTAAGACAAAACTTGAGGCTGCATGTCCTGGTCGTGTCTCTTGTGCTGATATTTTGGCCTTAGCTGCTCGTGATTCTGTCGCCCTCGTAAGTATACTAATTAATCCAAATTAATATGAAAAGTTATATTTTACAATTTGATCCTCCAAATAAAGTCAATGCAATACAATTTTATACAAATTCTAAAAAGATTTTGATGATGACATACATTAAGATTTTCAAAATTTAAAGTGTAATTGTAAATTCTTTATCATCGGAGTTTTGATTTGATGTATTATTTATCACAATTTTAAAAACTTAACAATGCTGACGAATCTTATATGCATTGAATTTATAATTGATAATATTGACTAGTATTTATTTTAATCGGAAGATTAAATTGTAAAATATGGTCACTCTTAGGTTTTATTTTCTTTTGCAAAAAAACCCTGAATAGAATAGATAAATGAAGAACTATATCTTAATTGTTTCGTATTTTTCGACATTTTCGTTTGAGTATGAATTAGAAGAAGAAAAATAAAACATATTAAAAATTTTTATAGGTATATGCCAAAATGAAGTCGGTATGATAATTTTCTGTTTGTTTGTGTCTGGCGCTTACGTTTACAATTTGAAATTGAATTTTACTTAAATACTACAAGCTTATATATAATAGAAAGAAAATACATACTACATGTCTACATGTTAAAACAACCTTTATACTTCAATCGATCATAAAAATGAAATGGAGAGAAATTAATTAACGTTGATAATTGAATGTATGTAGACGAAAGGACAAAGTTGGCAAGTACCAACAGGACGTAGAGATGGACGAGTTTCCTTGGCATCGAACGTTAACAATCTTCCATCTCCAAGTGACTCTGTCGCCATTCAACTTCGGAAATTCTCTGCTTTTCGTCTCAACTCTCGTGATCTCGTTGCTCTCCTTGGTTAGTATTCTTACAAAATTTCCATTTTCTATATTTCAATTTTAAAGATTATATAATAGATCCCCAATAGATTTAGTTTAACATTTAGCATATTGATTTTTATTTAGTGTCAGGGCATGAGCTAAAGTACATAAATCATAAGTTTTATTGCAAAATATATTATCAATGTTTGGAGAGTAGGGTACATAGTGGTAATCTTTTAAAATATTGTTTTATTTAATAATTTTTTTTTTTGCTTTCGGTGTAAAATAAGTTTGGCCGGTCCTAATTTACTAACTAGGGTTGTGCATGGTTTATCCTCCCCTCGTACAATATAACTTAATTAATCAATTAAATATAATATTTAAAAAAGAAAATATAATACAAATAAATGGTTTTGATGTTTATTAACAAAAAAAATAAAAGAAAATATCGATCTAATGGTTAACAGTCCACTTCTGCAACTTTTACAACCGGAGTTCTCACTCACATAATTTAGCAATGATATAATATGATTTAATATTTGAGTTTAGAGTTTAGTTACGGATTGAGTCTTGTCGATCAAATCGTTGACAAAAAAAAAATACAATATCAACTAGATGTAAATAGTATAATTATAAACTTGTAAGTTATTATAAATTTTTAAAATCTTAGTTAAATAACCATATTGATTTTCAAAGAATATTAAATTTTTGGCTTGGCTTTAGCTTTGCAGTATTTGAATATAAGATTAATTAAATTGAATATGATATATGATTTATTATAGGAGGACACACGATTGGAACAGCTGCATGTGGATTTTTCATGAACAGAATATTCAACACGACCGGAAACACAGCAGATCCAACTATGGACCAAACATTCGTACCAACACTTCAAAGACTTTGTCCCCAAAACAGTGATGGATCAAACCGTGTGGATCTTGACAATGGAAGCGGAAACACATTTGACACATCATTCTACAACAATCTCAGTCGTGGCAGAGGAATTCTTAAATCTGATCAGCTTCTTTGGGATAATTCGGCCACGAGAACCATAGTGCAAGAGTTCATGGCTTCTACAGACAATTTCAATGTCCAGTTCGCGAGGTCGATGGTTAAGTTGAGTAATATTGGTGTTAAGACAGGAACAAAAGGGGAAATTCGAAGGATTTGCTCTGTTGTTAACTAAAATGTGGTTACTGATTGGGTAATTCGATTGTTTAATTTGTTTTGTTTTTAATTTCAATTTGTTAACTCAAAAGAGTGTTTGATTTTTAAAAATAAAGTGTAATTGTATTTTAATTTGAGTACTGTTTATACCAAATGTTTCGAATGAAATCTGTTTGCTTTTGGTCTTGTGTGAAATTGTTATAGAGTATCAAGAGATTTGTGTTGTATGAAAAGAACAAGGTGTTCAAATCAGAAATCGAAACTTTATTGATACAAAAAGAGTATTACACAAGTTGCAAAACAAATGAGATCACGTTTCTAACTCATAGGTCTTTAAGTGAACCAACGTGTCTGTAGAATTGCTTCTAATTGAACAAGTAAGAAATGTGTCTCTTACGACACAACCAACTTATACATATATAAACTATATATTATAAGAATCCTAAGTTATACTAGATTTGATTATAGTTCAACAGCAGTTAGTTGCCTATGCACTACCAGTGTATACGATGAATTGTTTTCGGCTCCCAAAGGCTCTTCTGGGTAATGAGATTACCCAACTAATGATTTTGTGGCGTCTACGGACCAGTCGCAATCACCTATTATACATATAAACGAGCTCAAACGGATCTAGCGGACTGGCTCTCATGCTCCGTAATGGATACCTTTGTTCCCACCCAACAACGACAACCTACAAGTGCTGCTCGCTTTCATTGGAAACCTCCACCAAATATTTGGGTCAAATGTAATTCGATGCATCTCACCGTCAAGGTGATGATCCTTCAGGATTAGGGTGGATAATTCGTAAGTCTTTAGGTGATGTTCAATATTGTGGAATGGGACGATATGACGGCAGATTTACAGTGGAGGCTGAACTCACGGCACTACTATGGGCGATGCAGGCAACATGGAGTTTAGGCTATCGCCATATCATATTTGAAGGTGACAATCAGAATATTATCAAGCTGGTGGTCTCACGGACTTGTAATCTTCGATTACAGCCATTAACGACATTGGTTTAGCAGTGGTGCAATATGTTTTCAGAGACCAAACTACAGCATGTACCAAGAATGCAAAATGGATGTGCGGATGTGCTAGCAAGATATATTTTAAGACCTGGTCTTTCTGATTATTATGTTTATGATTCTTGCGCTGTTTTCTTAAACACTCATGTAATGGATGACATAACAAATACTTGATTAATAAAGATTCATTGATGGAAAAAAAAAACTATAAAATATAAATGAAAAAACCCCCAAAAGTTCAAAAAGAAGATAGAAAATATTATTCCAAATAAAAATTCATTTTTTTTATGTTTGTTTTTTTAGATAGTAGAGATTATGAAAATAATTTTTTAATATGACCCGATCTTAATGCAGTCGGATGAATTAGGCGATATTGTAGTTAACCGGTTAAAAAAGTGATTATGCGGTTAAAGTGGTCATATTTTTAAAATATAAATTAAATATTCAAACAAATATATATATATATATATAACTTTAAATCAACAAATTGATTTTAAATTTAATCTTAAAAAATAATTTTTACAAAGCAATCTCGATGATTTATTTCTAGTTACTAATTTAATGTTTATATTTATTTTTATTCAAATTAAAAAAAAAATTTGAAAAATTTGGTTCTAAATCACATTATTTTAATATATAGTTAGTTTATCATATATAAAATATTATTGATTAAAAAATAGTCTAATTATCTAAAATCACATAGGTTCCGATTAAGTTCTTTGGACTCTAAACAAAAGGTGATTCTAGATGGAAGGTGACTGTTCACTTAACGCTGAACAGATTTTGTGAACTCTGGTTTGGTAGATAGGTTTTAGTTTGATCACCTACAACCACAAATTTTAGACATAGAATCACCCGATGTGTTTGATGAAATGTCTTAATTACTGTTTAGATGTCTTGCAAAAGTTAACCAGTGCATGGGGTGGCTAGTAGATTTTGTTATTGTTTGCTCGCGTGCTTGGATAGGAATAGGATTAACGACGATTTTGAACCTGATTCTAGGTAAGTGAAGGAGCCATGACCACTCCAGTGGCTTAGTTCATAACTGAACGTTTAAGCTAATGGATTAGCATCTTTTGATGGTTTGATGAATGTTGGGCTGGCCTTTGCATTATAGGTTGTTTTTAGTTCGATCTATTTTCACGGATCAAGCGCTTGATTAAATTGAATATTTGAATCGTCTCAACCCGATTATTCTCCAACTTGCCTAGAAAACAGAAATGAGATCTCCAAGATAAGCAAATACAGTATCAGCATTTTGATTTAGGAGATTCTCCAATCGTAATCTCTCACAATTATCATATTTTTCTATGCTAGGCATTAGGCGAGCGAGACTTTCCACCTTGCACCTAAAAAAATTAATCGGAATCTAGACAATTCTAAGCAGTTTTAAAATAAATTATATTTTATATATGATAAATTAATTATATATAGTATAAATATAACATATAATACAAATCATATGATTTAGAATTACTAATTAGAAAAAAAAAATCCTTTATTTTTTAAAACATTTTTTTCAAGATTAAACTCACAAAAAATCAAATTATTATTTTTTAGTTTTTTAAACGGCCACATAAACTGCCTAATCACCGTTTTAGCCCTTTAATGTATAATAACCACCTAATATGCCCGAATACACTAAAATCTAGTCCAATAGTTCCCGCCTAGCCCGATTTTTCGAACACTGAAATAGACAGACGTATTATGCCACAACAAAAAAACAGACAAAACAATACATAGATACTCTGGTACTAGTGAGTCTTTGAAAATCTGGGTGGATAATCCCACAACTTGTTACATTTTACAAGTTTACAAATCAAAGTGATCAAAAAGGACGAACCTTGACAAACTTCATAAATTGTCCTCTGATTTCTTGTCATTTGAGTAAGATTCCAAGTATGAGATGACAAGATCAGCTGCTTTGCAACCTGCTGCTATTGATTTCCCAACAGATAGTCCTCCTCGATGATTACCTTAAAAGTTTTGATCCACACACAATAGAATTGTCTTAAGGCCATAGATATGCTACTTTCATCATCATGAATCATATATTTCATGCTTTGTTTCTACAAGACTGAAACTTTAATTGAAATTACCTGCATAGAAGAAGCCAGGTAGATCTTTCTCCATCTTGTCAACTGCTTCCAAGACTGAGTCATAGCTACTGTCATATAGCGGGAATGCTTTCCTCCAGTAGTAATGGCTGCGATTAACATATATTATTGATCAATGACGGTGATTTTCTTTTTCATACACTAAAACAACACAAAATGAAAAAAAATCTCCAAACTCTACATACTTGACAAACTCAGGTTCACCTTCAACCCCTAATAGTCGTTGCAGGTCAGAAGTCACAACTTGTTTTAATTCATCTCTACAAAGATAAAATCAATAAAGAAACTGTGTTAGAATCAGGTGACTGTAGAAGACTAGAGAATGGTATAAATGCCTTGATACTTCGCAGCTTCCAAACAATCATACATCACATCTGTTATTGGCTAAGTTGCTAATTTAACATGGTTGGGTTCATGTCGGACAGATCTAAAAAAAATTTAAGAAGTCGGTTTTTCTTACGTGGAAGCTTTAGCTAGTTCCTGGTTCCTACTCCCACCAATAAAAGTTGTATATAGATGCATGTCACTGTGGCAACGATCTGGAAACATCATAGAAGAAAAGAGAGTACCTGTGTATACAAGAGTATGAACTGTTAGTTAAATGTAGGGTTATTTGTTTGGATTATGACCACACGAAAAAGCTACCTAGAGTTTTGAAACCATGCTTTTGCTCATTAGATGGTATGAGTACCCCAAAACCTTCGAGAGGCCTCTTTACGTTCTCCTTTGAGAATGTGGTGATTAAAACAGAGAGGGGCATGTAATTAATCTGAACAACGAAAAATATCACTATCATGATGTATTAACTTGGGATATATAGTATATATAAGATATAATTATTTGATGAAGTTCTTTGATGTCACGTTAAGGTTCTCATTATAAGTACGATAAGAAAAGAAAAATCTAAGGCAACATGAAAGGATGGACTAAATCTAGATGTAGCCTTAATACTACCAAGCATAAATTTGTGAAAGTTAGATAAGACACACTTTGGACCCAAAAAAAAGAAAAAAAGAAAAGTCACATTTACCTCGGGGAGAAAGTTTAGCTGAAATGGATGTCCTTCTTTCATAACCTTCATCTCCTTCACATTGCACAGAGGAGCCTGTGGTACATAATCTATTATCAATTGAGAGGTTCTACATTTTTCATTTCACATCCGAAACAACACCACTAACCGTCATAATTACAGCATCATAGTGGAGGTTTTGTCTCTGCGTCTCATTATGCAAAACACAGGATAATGACCAGTTCTCATGTCTTGACCCAGAATTGTAAGCCAAAGAGAGAACCTTCGAGTCTAAGTTGAGCTCATCTTGAGACAGACACTTGCATAACATATCAGGAAGAATCTGCAATATCAAAAAGCGGAAACATACTAAGTGGTACAGGTGCAAGACGAACATGAGTTGTAAGTCAGAAAATATCAGTTTTTATGATAAAAAGTTATAGTTTTCGTTGATAAAACCCCACCTGCATTCCACCCTTAAAAGAGAATGAACCGCGCGGACCTTTTTTTGTGCCTGGAGAACTTCTTGTTTCTCTGCTTTTACCTTTAGCAGCAAACCTTGTTCTGAGTCCCCCGACAATAACAGAGCCAAAACTAGACAAGAATACAATTTATTAAGCCACAGAACAGTTAAAGAACTTATTGCCATATTATCCACATACAGAAGTACAAAATCAGGTAGCCAATTCTAAAACCGGAAGCTAATGATATTTACAATACTCATTTTCCATAAAATCCATAAAAAATTTAACCTATCATATTTACATATCAAGGAACCAAAAACTTATTTGATATTACCAAACAAAAAATGAGACAAGTAAGGAATTGAAAAACTCAAAACATGATTGCATCCCACTATCAACACAAATCATTATACATGAAAAAGTACCTTTTCTCAATATTCCAGAGATCTGGAAAAGAATGCTTCATCTGATCATAATGTGCTGCGGATATAAGCATGAGGAAGACCAAACAATAATCCCCTTCTAAATTATAGACAATATGTTAAATGAAAAATTGCTCACTGAAAGGGAATCAGGGTCCGCGGCACTTGTTCCACCAACAAAAGGATCGATGAGATAGTCCACAACCTTATACACCAGATACATAATAAGGGACACATGAATGGAAGATCAAAGTCAGACATGAGAAAGGTGAAACAAAACTAAAAGGTGAGAATAGAATGTTTCAATCCAAACCTCTTGTCCAAAATGGCGTTGAAAGAACCCCGTTACACTACAAGAGAGAAGATGGGAGGTGAAAGTGAAATTAATTTCTTTATAATTGAGATTGCTGCTGGTCTGGGCAAAAAAAATATACTTACCTCTCTACTCCATAAGTGTCTGACACTTTTGAGGATGAGTCATATTTCTTCCATAAAAGTGGTTCCAACAAGATTTGAAACTGCAAGTAAGACCTAGTACGTTACGAAATTTTTGAGATACTGATAAGATTAGAACTTTGGGGGAAGAGAGTTTCTAGTGATAGTCCAAAGAAAGTTAAAAAGCATAATAATTATGTCTCAATAACCATTTGAGATAAGTCTTTACTATGTAATATATAACAGTGCATTTCTGTCTCATGAAATCTACCTTAGCTTGGGTAGAGAGCATACTACTTGTGACCAACGCTATGGGATTGGTGGGTATCTAGTATGAAAACAAGAGAACATATCAGCATCATACACTAAACAAAAACACTTCATTACATGAAGAAGCAGCAACACATAAGAAAAGGAAACAAGTAGGGGCTACCATCACAGGTGACCCATTCCGCACAATATAACGCTTTTTCTGTGAAATTGGCTGCAACAAAAAAGAATGCTCTAATAAGGAGACTAGAAACACAACGAAAACTAACAAAAGGAACAAATTAGTTATGAGTGAGCAATGGATGGATCATAGAAAGTGCTCACAAATTGTTGTTTCTCACGAAGACCAAGATCATCTAGCAAATTCCCAACTTCTGGCTCAGCCTCAGTCTGCATATACAGTCATACCAGATCAAGAAAAGAGAATATTTGTGCCTATAATCTAAACCACTGTTTGAGATGGATAGGAAGATTCTAAAGCAGACTTAAATTGAACCAAAACAGTTAAACTACCATAGTGTTTGCTCCTTCGTCCCAAATCAAGCCATTATGCATAACACTTCTCAACTTCCCACCAGCTCTTCCATCAGCTTCAAACACAGTCACATTCAAACCCTTCGACTTCAACTTGTAAGCCGCCGCAAGACCACTTCAAAACCATGGAAAATAATCGACAAAAGCAACATATTTCTAAACGACATCGTTGCAATTATGCGAAACTAGGAGTAAAAATCCCAACCCAAAACCAGAAAGTCGAATATATAAATGATGAAAACCAGGAGAATTACCTTACACCAGCACCTACGACTGCAATCCTTTTGCCTGAAACCGCTTCAGATACCATATCATGTGACCAGGAAAGAAAAGAAAAACACGAAAAAGCAAAAGAAAAATCATTGTAAGATACAAACAGTTCGAAATATCTCAATGCGAAACCTGTATTTAAAACTAGAGATAAAACCAAAAAATTTCCTTACTTGAATCATGATCAGCTACTGCAGCAGAAGCCATTGCTATCTGCACGAGGAAGACAATTTCAGAGAGTCAAAATCTCTGACCTGATAACTCCCCAGCGAGCTCCAATTCAGAAGTTATTTCACGATTTCGTCGTTTTAAGAGGAAGAGAACGAAGAACATAAAAGCAATCTGTCGATTTAGGGATTTAGTTTTTTAAAATTTTATTTAATATTTTTTCATCAAACGAAACGAAGTCGTTTTTGTCGTTTTAAAGCATACCATCTTTGAATGTTAAAAAAAAAAGAGCCCAACAGGACAAAAAATAATTAACAAATAAAGTGTGCTAAGATTAGGAGAACACAATTTGTATTATGAAAAATATGAATGAAAGAATATTTCAAAACTAGTATCGCAAATATTAAAAGTTAACATGTTATTTAGTAGCCAAATAAGGTTTTTTCTCTAAATCGTAAAAGCAATAAGAATAAATTAACTTCACATAAAAAGAAAATATATCATTTGCCTCATATATTTAAAGTGTCACTGGAGAAAAGAAGGTTGATGAAAATATATATACCTTTCCGTGAAGTTACTTATGGCACTATCCAATCCTTCTATAATGTAATTGTACTTAGCATTTATAATGAGAAAGTTACAATTGTTACACACTGCTAGATTTGTGAATATATATATATATATGAGTTTAATATAATAGAAGCCCTTGATCATAACTATATGAGATAAAAGTTTTATAAAACAACGATTCAGAGAAAACGAAACAGAGAAGCAAAAGTTACATGGTGACCCAATACCATTTCAAGGTCTTATTATGAACCGGCACAAACTCAAACATGTGATGAAACAGACTGCGGTAATCAATAGCGATTCAAACAAACACAATACAAACGTCGAAACAATATTATGTAGAAAGATATGTGACTTAGCTCTTTATTTAATAGTTATTAGAAGCTAAGGAAACACATTTTCTCATTGTTCTCTACCATTGAGAGGTTTTAGTCATCGTCTTCATCACGACGCTTCTGGTGGTGATGCTTGTAACGGTGCTGCTTCTTCTCCTCATCATCATCAGAGTCATCATTGCCACCCTGCAAATTTTGTGTAGAGATGATTAGGGTTAAGAAAGGAGAACGAGAGATTAGGAATTTAAGACATTCAGATGATCTACGGAGATGTCCAAATTCAATCAGATACTGAACCTGGCAAATCAAATGCGATACAAGAACTAGCTTTCGGATCCAAGCAGAATCTACCAAATTCATTTCAGATTGTAAAACAGAGAGATAGATTGTTCAAGACATGTATACAGACAAAGACTTCAACCATATGTGGTGCATAGATGGCTAGATCATGAATGAACATGAATCATCACTAAAGATTTAGACTTTACTTCAAGATGAAGATCACTCTACTACTACGCTATGATCAACACAGATTTTCAACCAATCTAACAATGCAGATGCACACTATGGCAAAGTCCTCTTAACAAAATTTTAAATTCTTCAACTTACATATTTCTTGCGGCCATAGCTCCCTTCCTCATCATCATCATCATTGCGACCATAGCTTGGCTTCCTGTAACTTCCTTCTTCCTGCTCCTCAGATTTTCCATAGCTAGGCTTTCTGTAACCTTCCTCCTGTTCTTCAGATCTTCCATAGCTAGGCCTTATGTAACTTTCAACCTGCTCCTCAGACCGTCCATAGCTAGGCTGCCTGTAACCTTCTTCCTGCTCCTCAGATCTTCCGTAGCTAGGCTTCCTGTAACCTTCTTCCTGCTCCTCAGATCTTCCATAGCTAGGCTTCCTGTAGCCTTCCTCCTGATCCTCAGATCTTCCATAGCTAGGCTTCCTGTAACCTTCTTCTTGATCCTCAGATCTTCCATAGCTAGGCTTCCTGTAGCCTTCCTCCTGATCCTCAGATCTTCCATAGCTAGGCTTCCTGTAACCTTCTTCTTGATCCTCAGATCTTCCATAGCTAGGCTTCCTGTAGCCTTCCTCCTGATCCTCAGATCTTCCATAGCTAGGCTTCCTGTAACCTTCTTCTTGATCCTCAGATCTTCCATAGCTAGGCTTCCTGTAACCTTCCTCCTGATCCTCAGATCTTCCATAGCTAGGCTTCCTGTAACCTTCATCTTGTTCTTCACCAAAGCTCGGTTTCTTTTCATAACCGGATCCATATCCGGTCTCAGTACGGCCACCATACTCAGGCTCTGATCTTCCACCATAGCCCGATTCAGGTCTCCGACCATACTCAACCTCAGTCCTTCCACCAGATCCATACTCATTAGATCCGTAACTCTGTTCTTCAGGTCTCCTACCGTATTCAGTCGCCGTCTGGCCACCATATCCAGATCCATACTCGGATTCCGGTTTCCTTCCATAACCTGATCCGTATTGGGATCCAGATCCATAACCAGGATTAGGTCTTTCACCTTCCACATGAGCGCCTCCGGCTGAATCGGATCGAAATCCAGGTCGAGGCTTGGGTCGGGAATAGCTACTGTATTCGGCATTAAGAGCTTCAGCGCCATAAGCAGAAGGCTCATGGATCTGAGAAAATTCAGGTCTCTCGTATTCGAAATCGTCATCGTTAGCTGAAGCGAGAGGGTAACAAGTCTCATCAGAAGGTGGAATCGGACGGCCATAAATCACGGTGATGTCGTATCCACCACTGTAAGGCGTTGGATCAAACTCATCGAAATCATCGACCTCATCTTCGTCTCTGGTGTAGTAAGGCATCGTCTTTTCGAAGCTGCTCTGCTGAGTTTTCTGTTTTGCTTTTTTCTTTTCTCCTGGGATCTGATAAAAAACAAAATGTCGAAATGAGAAATTTATTTATATGTGGATGAGGAAGGAGATTAAGCCAATGAAACGCTGCGTTTTTCTGGATGATAATTGTGTTTACATGGCGACCACTAAGACGCGAGTAACCTGTGCCACGTGGCTTCAAAATATGGGCTCCAACAATCTGGTCGTACCGGTTTGCCGACTGACCCAACCGGGAGCCACTATACATACCGACCGAAGATGGATCAGATATACATAAGTTGATCTTGATAAAGCATTGGTTCGAATGTCTCTTTCCATTTATTCATGTGTTATTGGTAGATTTGACTTTCTATTGTGTTGCCATGGATGATTCAGAATCATAATTAGACAAATTCAGTGGTGTGAGATGGGCTTAGCTAAACTTCATGATTGCAGTTGCAAATCATGATGCAAATGATGAATTTGATACAATAACAGAGAGATTGATTTTATTTAATAATAAGCACAAAAAAAATGAACACAAAAAATTATAGAGTTTCCCAAAAAATTATACATCTCTCTTCGGATGATGAATCCGGAAATTCACTAATCGCTCTTGTGTTTTTTGGTTTCAGTGATTACAAAAATGGAGGACACCGATCATTTGGAGAAAATGATCAGAGTCATAAAGCAACAGAATTATTCTAATTCTGTTTCACGTTAAAAACCAAAACAAAAAGACTAATGGGCTTTAACAAATTAGCCCACAAAAGATTAGTGAAACTCTTAATTTAATGATTTAATGGACCATAAATGACCGAAGGCCCATAAGCATTACAACTCATTATCAGGACTCATCTTCACAAATCTCCACCTGAGTTCCGATTATGACGCTTGACTGTCTAAAACTTCTTCTCGAACATCGAACTTAGACTTGAGAGAAAATTCATTACAATTACTATTTTAAAAATAATATTTATATATTAGCAAATTACTACTTTTCTAATTGTAAACAAATAATTTTTGTTCTTGAATCATTATCTGAATCATATATTGTTCATTAAACTATAATTTTATATAAAATGTGAAAGTAAATTATCGTTTGTATGGTAGTTTCAAACTATCAAAATAAACATAAACATGTCGTTTGCAAACAATATTCATTTTCATGTGTACAGATTCAAAATCTCTTGATGACGTGGATAAGCTACTGATATGCCACGTGGAATTATATCTTATCATCTTCCAAATCTCTTGTATCCACTAATTATTCAACGTTATTCAACGATAAAAGATATGATTTGAAGAGAAAGAGAAGGAGGAAGAGATGAGAGAAATGGCGGCAAGCTCTAGGGTTCTATCGTCGGGGATGTTCGGACGTTACCTCCGGCCAGTGAAGACAGAGCTGAAGTCGAGAATGAAATGCCACTTCTCATACGTAAAATCTGCCACGTATTCATCCACAGATATTGCTCTACACGAGTCTCCTCAGGTTCTTCTTCTTCTCTCTATAATACAGCAATACGCATCATTGTGTGTACATATTGATGTTATATAGATATTCAATTCACTGCAAAATTTATGTAGATATAGTAAACATTTGTGTTATATATTGAAATTCAATATATATTGAATTGATGTTAACAAACATTGATTAGATGATCTTGGTTATATCCCACGTAACCTCAAAATGATGTTTTAACAACAACAACAGAAAAAACCTTTTGAGCGAGAACTTCTATATAGTAAGAAAGATTCAGTGAGCGAGAACAAAGTGAAAAAATAATGACGTAGAGGGCCTTTTTAAGGGAGAAGGAGGGATCAAGTGTGGTTTTAAATGGTCCTCTTTGCCTTCAAAAAACCCTGAAATGTTACATACTTAATTTTTTTGGAAACATAAAGACACAAAAACAACACAAAAAAAATAGATTTATTTTTGTATTAGTAAGTGATAACGTCACTTATATTGAAATAATTTTTTTTTTCTAAAACATCATTGAGATTTATTTATTTTTTGCTTTACTGTAATTGAAATGCATGTTGTTAGAAAAGGTTTATTAAATGATCTTGCATTGGTTATATAGCCCATGTAACCTCAGAAATGATGCTGCCCTAACTAATAAGATACTTTGACAAGTGAACATCAAGTTTTGAGTAAAAATTTGAAAAGGGAAATCTCTATCAAATCCATTCAAGTATCCCTAACTATTATGCAGCCAAAACACTCTGCCAAAACGATCCGTCATCTCTCTTTTTTGTTTTTTTTCTGTCCTTCTCTCTCTCTAAAACCCTCAAAATTCCACAGAGAAACACATCTAAGAACACGTTACAGGTTCACTAATGTAAGGTAGATTGAAAAAATTGTACCACAAAAGTTTTATTGATTTATTTGCAATTACAAAGAAGATAGTTCGAGTGTGAAAAGCAGCAATATCGAAAAGTATCATAACCCCACATATGTTTCTAATACAGTCATAATCCTACGTCCTACATAAGTTTCTACTAGTCACGTCCTACGTATATAATTTCTTTTTTGCAAATTTTATTAAAAAATCTGAAAAATCTTACCCGAATTGACCTGAACCGTTCAAAACCTAACCCGAATTCCGAAAAAAAATCCCCGACCCAACCTGAAATCTTCAAAAAAATTTGAATCCGACCCGACCCAACTCTTCGGATCGGGTCAGATCAAACAATTCAGATCGAATCAAATTCACAGTCCTACCAAACACCAATCCGTGGTCGCTTTCTTTACAATATTTTTGGGTCGCTTTCTTTTATTTTTTTCTTCTTTTCTAATTTATTACATCTCTTCCATTATATTCTTGTTATTTATTTTTTGTCAACCAATATATTAATATTATCAAAAAGGGTAAAGTTTACGATACTAAATCATTAACTGATTTTCTAACAGAGTATTCTTATTGTTTATCATAGTCTTTTAACCATTTTACAAATTTAATTAGGTTAATAAACATATTTAAATATAGTTATAATTCCCTTTTACAAAACAGTACTACGAAGCAAAGCTATAAACCGTATTTTAGCGTTTTCATATATTTTCTTTTGTGAACAAAACATATATTCCCGTTTGTATCTCACCCTTTTTTCCGTTGGAAATTTTTTGATATAAATTAAAAAATCCATATAATACAATTATGGTAAATGGTTTTTGTTTTCGAATTAAAAAAGAAAAGAAATTACGTTCTATGTAAATAAATCCATCTAATCACTAATTCTATAAACTGAGTCATTATCATGTAATCATTTGACTGAAAATAACTCTCAATACTTAGAATTTTTTGAAATACTTAGAGTTATTTAAAACCGAAATTAGAATCTTTGAAAATAATATCTTATTACAAATCCGTGGTTTAGTAATAGAGAGACTATACGATATAAAAGATTGTATTACATTCAAAACACTTTTAGTTTTAACGGTCTGGGGAATACCTTATTAAACACTCCCCATTTTTTTGGCTGATTCCTGCCACTTCTATAAATATACAACATCGGAAGCTACTCTTACACATCACCAAATAAACCCATCAGTACTGAATCTTTTCTTTCTTACAAACAATCCTTTCATCACTATCCAACAATGTCGCTTCCAGTAGGTTTTAGGTTCTGTCCAACTGACGAACAGATTTTAAACAATTACCTCCTACCCAAAAACCTTGGTGACACCTCAAGCTCTAGCGATGAACTCATTAAGACAATCGATATTTATGGTTCTGATCCCTGGTACTTACCGTGTAAGTCTTCTTTTATCTAAACAAATGAAGATCACTACTGTTCTATCGAATTGCATGCGATTTATTGTTTCCCTCTGTGTTTTTTTATTATAAAAATTACAGTGCAGTCTAGGATCAAATCGGAAGATCAGGTTTGGTTTTTCTTCAATCTCATGAAGAACAAATATGAGGGAGATGAGCGACAAAGTAGAACAACAGAGTCTGGTTTTTGGAAGAAAACTGGTAAAACCATGGACATTATGCGTAAGAGCTCTGGAAGAAGTTCTCGCGAAAAGATCGGAGAGAAAAGAGTTTTGGTGTTTTACTGGAACAAGAATCATGGTGGGGCCAAAAGCGATTGGGTTATGCATGAGTATCAATCTGTTTCCTCGTCTTCTACTCAGGTAACGATCTTCCTTTGTTGATCCTTAGATCAAGCTAATTTTAACCACCTCAATCTACAACTTTTATCTTAAAAAAAAAACTCTACTGATAGTCAAGTCTCAACTTAATCTCTTCTATTAGTTTCAAAAAGAAAAAAACTTAATCTCTTGTACTGTTGTTGAGTTGATTGAATTTTCTGTTTTGATTTGTACAGAAGATGAAATATACATTCTGCAGAGTAAAGTGTAAGGGTGAGGATCGGCTTCAGAACCAAGAATTAGAGAATTCAATTCATAAGGCTTTCAACAATTTGCCAAGTCATGATTGGAATAGCTTGCTTGATATTTGCAACAACGAGAAGCCCTAATTTTAATCAACTACATCCAAAGATTCCTTAAGAAACTTTTCAATTTGTATTTTCCAAATGTATAGCTATATCTAATAAGAGTACCTTTAGTACTTTCCAAATTTGTATAAGTCTAAGTTATGTCTATCTTGTTTTGTAATATTTTCCATATATATAATATATAAGGTTCTATGATACAATTCTGTGAATTGTTGATATTTTGTTTGTTCATATCATAATTGTTGTTGTATGAGAAGGAGAGAAAGAGCTAGAGAGGGAGGGGGGAAAGGAAGAGGGGGAGAGAGAGGGAGAAAAGAGAGGAAGAGAGATGTCAGGATAAGACTGATAAATTAGGGTTTACCAGTTACAGTCAATTTTCCTCTCTGCAATCTCGTCGCTGAATCAAAGCACCATATCTTCTTTTATTGCTCATTCCTGCTCTATCAGACTTTTTTGATTGTATGTCATCTAATAAACTATAAATTAATTTAATTATTGCTTAGTATATTGTATATTTGATGTAGTAGACAAAAAACATACCATATGTATTAATAATACTATACATTTCACACAACACTTTCTTCTCTCGTTCCGACAATTAATCATTTGAACTTTAAAGTACGATGTTACTTGAGGAAGACAATTTGTGATACTATTATTCTAGAATAACTTGGAATCATATACGTTAAAATATAACACATAGTGACTTCATTAATAGCTTCATCTAGATAGATGGACCACGACTAAGCCGTCTATATACGGATTCGAATATTAATTGTTCAACAATCTTAAAAGTGTCGTAATAAGTTGCTATCAGTTATATACATCAAAATCTTTTCAAAAGTCATGAGAAGAAAAAAATTCTTACAAGCTATTTGCCACTAAAGGCCTCGTGCTTGAAAACATATTCCTGCAGATAGCAAAAAAAATAAAAAATAAAAAATAAAAATCGTAAGATTTGTAGCGAATTTGAAGGCACCAGAAGTTGAAATGCTTATTGATCTTCTTACACAGCGTTCTTGGAACATTCTGCGGTTCTTGGAGCTTCGGAGATATTATTGTAAGAAAGATCACTGCAATAAGAAATTCACAACAACCAAAAAAGACATTAGTTCTGTTGTTGTCACTAACAAAGAATTGTGTTGTATATATACATCATCGGAGAAGAAAACTCACATATTGTCTCCTTTGTCTACCATCCAATCTGGTACATCCCCGTTTAACATGTTACCTGTAAAGTATCTGCAAGATCCGAGAACAAACTTCAGTGCAATTAAACATTATTCCATAGAAAGCTTTTAGTGAAACAGGGGAAAGAAGAAGAGAGCAGCATACATGAAATTTACATCTGAAAGACGAGTAAATGTGCGGGGTATTGGTCCACGCAGTTTGTTAAAGCTAAGATCTGCACAACGAGTCTCACAATGTCAGCTAAAATACTTCTTCGGCTTCAATTAAACGATTTGATGCTTGCTGAAGAATAAAGAGATTACTAACAAGTTCTTTAAGGATCCCTTTTGTCCAATATAGTCAGGTAACTCGCCAGTAAGGCTGCAGTTCCTAAGAATCCTGCAATGAACAGTGAGCAGAAATGGAAGTTAGCTAATTGAAGGTGGGAAGAAACCATTACCAAATCTGTAGGCTCAAACTCACAAAAATTTCAGTGTCATGTTCCGTAGCGGCGGAAATGAAGATTCAGGTCCGCTCAAGTCAGTGATTCTCCTACGAAATTCCAAAGTTGGAACAGAGTAGATAAACATTATTGATGGTAATTGTGTACACGAGAGGCAAAAATAACGAATCCCATACGCTAAGCTAGTTTACTTACAAGCCTGTTAAGTTTTCCAGAGAACCAATGGCACTAGGAACCGGTCCTACTAAACCACTTGGTTGAATAACCCTGAATCAGTGCAGCAAATACACATTCCAATGCACTATAAGTAACTAATACTGATATGTAAAAATGAAAGACTGTGATTATGCTGAAAGGACTGCTTACAATATCTCAAGTCCTCTCCAGTTGTGGATGAAATCTGGTATGGGACCAGTGAACTGGTTGTCACTTAGACGTCTACAAATCAAGAGAAATATATTATACGTAAAAAACTGACAAAATCTCCATCAAAACATATGTTCCCGAATACAGAAAACGCAGAGGCATGCTTGTTGAACTATAATCAAACTCATGTATCTTAGAAATCATATAATATATAGTTTATATTTATATAAGTTAGTTATTTGCTTAAGAGTCACGGTTTTGTCGTACAGTTGCGTCTTTACGTGTACGTGTGTTTCTAGATTAAGTTGTGTCTTTTGGATTCTATAATCACAATGGTTTGTGTGTCTATATATTAGGAGACAAACTCTTTAAGTGTCTGTAGTTTACTTCATACTCTGTTTTTTATCAAACGTTCAACAATACTTACACATCAGTCAATGTAGTAAGATTGGCGAATGTACTTGGGATTTCCCCGGTCAAGAATTAGAGATAAGAAATCTACAAAGAGTAAACAGAGTCGCAGCAACAGCAAAGACCAATAAGCTGTTTCTTTTTTATAAACAGAACATTTTGGGAGAAGTTGGAACAATTGGTCTTACAGTTTTTCAATGTTCCGTAGATTCCCTAGCTCTGGAGGTATTTCCCCTGTAATACTGTTGTATTCCAAGACACTAAAAACCAAATGTTACAGAAATTAGGGAAGTAAAAAACCGAACCAGATATAAGCAAAGTATAAATTATCTGAAACATTGTCTAAGTAAGAGCAAGATCGAAGACGTGTACTCACAGACTCTTTAAGGTTTGGAAAACTTCCAAATTCTTTTGGGATTGGACCGGTTATCCGGTTTCCAAGTAGTGAGCTGCAATTTCATTATCCAACAAACATAGTCAATCAATCTGTATGCACACATATATATGTATATGAAGTATATATGAACAGAGATAGGCATATACATACATGTTGAGAATTGGCAAGGCCCCCCCCCCATTCGGGAGGAAGGGAACCGTTGAGAAGGTTTCTAGTCAAATCTCTGAAAAGAAAGAAGAGTATGACAGTTAATACAGTTAATGAAAAACTAACAGTGGCAGATATCCTAAATATTATAAAAATTAGAGGTTTAACATTATGCTTACATCTCTTGCAGGAAAGGAAGTCCTGACAAATCTGTAGGAAGAGATCCTTGAAGGTCTTGTGCCTAGAACTCTGTTCTCGAGATTTAGAAAAACTTTTAAAAACTGTTTCGCAATATATAGGCCCATTAATTGCCCACTATCATCCGGCACGTAAGTAAAAAATAAAAAAACAAAATCATTTTTTGACTCACCGACGCGTCAAAATAAGGTCAATAATGAGACTTACCTTTAGAATAATAAGTCTAAATATTTATATGATTCATCAATAATATCCATATTAAATATAAAAAAAATCTCAAGGTTTGAATCATTTATGAATTAATTTTGATAAATTTAAACGAAGTTGATGTGTAATAATAATTAAAAAAAGTTAAAAAAGGAAAAGAGATGAACGTACATGGCGATGACATGGCAAACATCGGAGGTGCAGTTACAAGTAACGGCGTTTTCCTGTCCCTTAGTGGCGTTTTCCTGTCCCTTAGTGGCGTTTTCAGTAAGTGAAACCAAACAACAATCGATAAAAATACCTTCCTCTTTGGCTAACGTTGAGAGGATGCGAAGCCGAAAAGGATAAGAGAGACGAAGGAGAAGTACGGGAAGAGAAATTGCTGTCGATTGTAAGACATTTTTAAAATTAGGGTTTTCGAAGATCTTTTGAATTCGAGTTTAGTGAGGGGAGATGCGATGAAAGCTTAAGAAGAGGGAAGACTCTGTGACGAAGGAAGAATCACTAAGTCATTAAGAAATGGTTTTAGAGGAGATAAGTAAGTCAACACTATTTTAAAAAATAATAATAATGTTTTCTATAGTTTAGAAATAAATAAATTAATATGGATTGGATTTTTATATTGCCCATTAATGGTAATTAAAAAAGTTGAAAAGATTAATTTATAATTTAATTTGCTTACAGATATTAGCATTCTCTTGGTATATCTATTAAAATGAATACTTATCGCTATAGAAAAAGAGATAAGTTTTCTAGCTATATCTATAATTTCAAGTGAAAACTATATAAAAATTAATTTAATGTAATAAAGTATTCAGATAAGTTTATCTTGATAATTGTAGAATAGAAATGGACATGTCAACTGTATTGATACCAAAACAAGAGAAAGACCATCAATCGAATGTCTAGCTCAAGACACAGTTACTTCTTCAAATAGTGCGAATTATTATATATAAAAAGTCTTGGATTCCCATTTTTTTTTTACATAAATAGCTTTTAAAAACTTGTCAGAAAACAATAAATAAAAAAGAAAAAAAAATACCTAGAGAAAATGCCCCGAGCCAGCGTTACGGCGCTGAAGTAACCCATGAGAAGAATGCGAAGAGAGAGGAAAAGAGTGAAAACCCAAAAGACAATCATTCCTTGTGGGTAAAGACAAGTTGTCATGAAGACAATTGTCTTCTTCAGTGTCTTCTCTTCTTCTTATTGAAGATGAAGAGCAATCTTCTGTCCCCAAAAATATAAATAATTCAATTAATTTAATGACCATAACGAATATTCTCTTTTTCTCTACTACTTGATAAATTTTAAATATATGTATATACGACAATTGTCTTATAAATCATGACACTAGACCAATAGTACATACTACAAACAGATACAGTAAAATAATTAAATTCCACCCATTATTATGGCTTTGATGTTAACAGTTCGAATATAAAAAATCAATGGTCCCATTCTTTTCTAAAATCATGATTTCTGAAATTTTATTTTCAAGAAAATAAACAAAAAATAAAAAAATGTTTACCTGGTTTGCCTAAAGTGAGTTTAGATCCTCTATACATCTGTTATGTATGATCAAATGAGTTAATAAGACTATAAATGAATATAATAAAGAAAAAAACAAATTGATGTTTTTGGTAAATTTAAATAACCTGAAAATGATAAAAAATAGTATTAAATGAGAAAAAAAGAAAAAAGGGTAATAATAAATGACGGTGAACTGATGATTGATTGAAAAGTGACAGAAGAGGAAGAGAGAGAGATGATGATGGGATCCACGAGATCCAAAAGTAATTTGCTTGTTCTGTTCTATCTCACAAATCACATGCATATCTTTTTAGTTTGTGGTTTTGTTTATTTATTATGTTATTACTCTTTCAACTCTTTTTATTTTGTTTTGTCTAATCAGCAATTATTGCATCGGTTTCCTTGATTCTTCTGTCTGCTGCAAGTGTGCACCACTTATAAATGTTCCTAATTTATGGACATAAAGCTTTTTTAATTTTTTTATATCAAGTATTGGAACATAACTCACCGATTCATTATCAAAGCATAGACATAAATTTTTACAAACCTTTTTACTAAATTAATGCTAGATGCATCTCCAAAAAAGATATTATATAACCTCAAAAATAAGAATTTTTGCATTTCAAATTTTTTTTCAAAACTTTAAATTTCAAATTTTGAATATGATTTCTTAAAACTTTAAGTTTGAAATTTAATGTTTTTTATTTGCTTTTCAATTTCTATATTTAAATACTTTCATAATAATATTATTAATTTTGATGTTACATTGTCTTTTTTAATATTTCCTTAATATATATATATATATTGTTTTTTATTTATATAATAAAAATGGATGAGGAATAAATTATACCCTCATATGAAATCCATCTTTCTTTTTAAATAAATAATATTTACGTTACTTATTTATGTTACCATATTCAAATTACTACTCATTTATGTTTTTATTTTTTTGTCGGAATACTAAAATTTATGTTAGCAATAATTATAAAACACAACAATCTATAAAATTAGAATATAAAACTTTTCAATATTATTTCTAAAACAGATTTAATCATTTGCATCAAATATTTATACCAAATTATCTTTAAGATTAGAGTTCAAAATTATCCACATAAAAATTACCTAATCGATCATTTTTAAGATCATGACGTCAATCCATTTTAAAATTTTTGAATTAAAGTTTATTATGATTCTGAAATTAAAATCGAAAGGAATAATTAGATTAAAAAGGGTTGTTAACAATGGATCTATAATAGCGTGGTCGATGAAAAAATTATGATTAAATTAGCATTTTGAAAGTTTAGGATTAATTCGTCATTTTTTGAAAGTTTAGGATTTTTATGACATTTTTCTGTTTGGAATAAGTATGGTGTTAACGGAATTAACTCTATAACGACATATTTAACGATAGATTTATAATAGCGTGGTCATTAAAAAACTTGTAATTAAAATAATACTTTGAAAGATTGTGCTTATTTTGTAGAATTTTTGAAAGTTCAGGTTTTTAAACTAAAATTGTTTTAAATTATTATATAAATTAATTTTTTTATGTTATGGTACAAAGTTAGAATGACAGTTGTCTTCTTCTGTCCCCAAAAATAAAAATAATTCAATTAATTTAATGACCATAATGAATATTCTCTCTTTCTCTACTACTTAATAAATTTGAAATATAAGTATATACGACAAATGTCTTATAAGTCCTAAGACTAATACTGGTCACATCTGTAATATTTTGGTTTGATTCCATTAGTTTTGGTCTGAAATTTTCTTAGATAATTCATATTTTAACTAAAAATGTTAATATTTCATCCTAATTAATTATATTGAAAAAATAACTAGCTAAGAAAATCATATAATAACTAAAATGAGTTTACGCTTTTTTTTAATAGAAAAAGAAGATAGCGAGATAATAAAAAGCTGATTAGACAGAGAGAGAAAAAAGATAAGAAAAAGGTGTGAGATGAATTAGAATGGACTCATTTAGGGTCGGAAAGGAAGGGAAAACAAGTGCAATTCTGAAAATGAAAAAAAAATGGGTAAGAGGAAGAGGGAAATGATGATGAATTGGTGATGAATTTGTGATGACAGAAGAGGAAGATTTGATTATGCAAGTTTTGTCGTGAGTCGCCTGAGGATAGCTAAGCTAGTTCCATAAAGAGGAGAAAGCATAATCCTTAAGTATCTACGATCTATACACGTGTTCTAACAACCTTAGATCTCATCACACGTGTTATGCTTCAGCTGAGATGGTTGCCAGGTGATGATAGGTCCCACTTTCCTTGTAAAGTGTTCAAAAATAATTTGTTTTTTTTTCATATCTCCAAAAGTTATTATATAACCTCAAAAATGAGAATTTTTGCACTTCAAACTTTTTAAACAACTATTATTGTTTTTATCGAAAAAATAAAATAAATAACAATAGTAATGTGCGTATCTGGATGACCAATACATATGTAGTCTACTATTATTTTTAGACTTTATTCGTTTCGGTTATGGTATGAAAAGATCGTAATCCTACAATTTAAAATATAGTATTCTGTAAAGTTGGTTCTTATGTACTTTAAAGAGTACATATCTAGCGAATCAGTCTTTTTAGTTTTCTTTTTGTTAACTCCTAATCCAATCTTTTTACTTCTTCTGTTCTCTAATATATATGTAGGTATATATATGCTACATATATATAGACATATATTGTAGAAATCACTGATTTGTATTCATCTTGGGAGAACGTTCTATTTCCACCATGATAGTTTGAATATAGCACTAATTACACAAACTGTTTGCATTGTAATCTAATTGCACCAAATTTCAAAGTTCTCAATCCGGTTTCATCCAAAGTATGTGTTATTGAGTCCAATTCCACAAATGAGTTAGATTAGTGACTTAACCAATGGTTTGTAATAAGCGTAAAGCATGAAATCAAACTTAAACCCAAATTAAACCATAATTAGGTTGAATTGAAGATCTGATTGTTAAACCTCGACCCGGAAACATCACGAACCCAGAAATCCATTCGGAATTCCGAAATCGATTGAGGAATTGATTTCAAAATCCAAACAGTCGAAGAAATTCACAAACCCAAGCGAAGAATCGGCCGATTTAAAAAATGGAGGATGAATTTGGAGACCCAAACACTTACGCGGTGGTTATCTATTAAGCATCAAAACCTGCAACTTTCACTACATAAGCGATAAATTTTGATACAAAACCTGCAACTTCTATAATCTAAAATGCAAAACCTGCAACTTTAACTACTTAAACCTCCAACTCTCACTACAAAATCTGCAACTTCTTAAATCAAAACCTCCAACTTTCACTACAAAACTTGCAACTTTTACTACAAAACCTGCAGGATGATAGATGAGATTCTCCAGACTCTTTACTCATTGTTTTCTCCAATTTTTTTGATTTTTCGGTCTTCTCCAGATTTTTTTTTGATTTGAACAAAGGAGTCGAGTTGGATCTATGGGTCTGCATATTCAGATCCACCTGGATCGGTTTATGAAATAGGCATTGGTTTATTCTCGATGACGGTTAAGACACAAATCGTCTAAATTGTACAATCGGATTGAAAACTATGTGTGTTGAGAACTAATTCGGGTTTACAAAATAGCATCGTAATTAATTCACAACAATTAAGAATACATAAAGGGACATAATGAATCAAAAGTCTGGTAAGAGTAAATGTGGATGATGATAGCTTTGGGATTCCCTCTCTTTATTTATACTATAAAAAAGCTTTGATAAATATCCATAATTATATATGATGATACTAGCTAGCTTTTGTGTAATTAAAGGGTCTTTAATTAAAAGTAAATTCAGGCACTATAGCTAGGGCTCAACCTTGAATAATTACGTTCTTTAGTTAATCACTTAACTAATTCACTAATCAATGGATTTGTACTATTAATTAATAATTGTAGATTGAAGTCTACTCCCACCTAGGACGGAATCAAATGTATTGTTCATATTCATAAATGTAAATATATATAATGAGATATACCAAGGAGGTTAGAATGTTGTTATCAAGGTCGGACCAAATCTATATTCAAATTTTGTTGATATCATGCAAAGTTGATAGGAGTTTTATTGCAAAGAATTGACAAGTCAAAGAATTTTTTTTCATATATTATTTATTATATCTTAGTTTTAATTTTCTTTGTCAATAATTAGATGAAATAACTCAAATACTTTCAAATGCCAAACAAAATCACACAAATCAATACAATTAGAAGCCTTGAAGTCACAATCAATGAAGTTATAAGTTGAAAATGGATTGATAGATTCCAACATTATGCATTACAATTAAGTTTATAGAAGTAATTATTAGTTTATAGTTGGTAAAGGTAGTTTGCTAAGGAAGTTAATACTAAAGATGTGTCATTTCAATTATTTTTAATATAATTTTTTAGTCAATATATAAAATGTGCTATTATTTATTCTTCTTAGAATAATTTTCATAAATTAAAAGAACAAAAAAATATTATTCTAATTAAATAGATATTAGTGAAAAGTACAAAACCAATGAAACAACATGCAACACAAGTTAAAATAAAACAATAATTTAATCATGAAAAAAATCTAATCAGTTCAACAAATTAAACTTATATAATAGATTTCTTTCTTCTTCGTCACACTCATATAATTATTAGGATAAAATAAAATTGAAACAATTAGACCTTTTTTGTAAATAGTTTTAGATAAAATGTTTTAATATGTTGAAATGGAAGAGGAAGAGGACGTGGAATACGAGACAAAGGAGGTGGATGCTGTGGTAGAGGAGGTAAAACTCATGGTCAAGATAGAACAAATCAAAGAGATCAAAAGGGAAATAAAAGTATATCTTAAGAGACTTGTTTTAGATGTAACAAACCCGGACACTCCCATTCTTCTTGTCCGGATTGAAAACAAAAGTTTCATGAAGCAAATTAAGTTGAAGCGGAAGAAACGAAAGAAGCCAATGATCACTTTATATGCATGAAATGGTGATTTGAATGAAAGAAAATCTAATACCAAAGAAGTAATGAATCCAAAGAAATGGAAAAAGGAACTTGGTATTTGGACAATGGACCAAGTAATCACATGATGCGAAATAAAGACTTATTCTTAAGCTTAGATGAAACGTCAAAAGGAAAGTAAAATTTGGTGATAGTTCACATATTAACATTATTGGAAAATGATCAATTGTCTTTATGGGTAAAACTGGTGAGAGAAGAGAACTTATAGAAATCTACTATATATCTAATTTAAAGCACAATATTATAAGTCTTAGATAAGCAACAGAGAGTGAATGTGAAGTTAAGATAAATGAGACAAATTAACACTAAAATATCCACAAGAAAGCTATCTTCTAGTTCAAGTGACAATATCTCTAAATCGTTTCTACAAAGCACCAATGGAAATAAGCCACCAAAAATGTCTTCTTGTATATAATGATACCACACGGTCACACAGAGATGGCATGTTCGGCTAGGACATGTGAGATTGATATTATGAACAATATGGTAAAGAAGAAGATTGGGATATCGCAAATACAATATAGAAAAGGATTTGTTAAAGCAAAGATTGGAATTGATGAGATCATTTTTCCCGGAATTTAAGGAGAAACTCGAAAGCTATTAAAGATTGGATAAAACATATAATTGTTTTATTAAAAACATATAATTATCTTCAACCAAAATCTCCCTAACTATTATCCGTCCTCACCCTTTTTTGTTTTTCTCTGTCCTTCTCTCTCTCCCTCAAAACATATAAGTTTCTAATACTACTGACATAAGTATCTACTAGCACGTACTATGTATATAAGAATATTGTGTAATAAACTTTCCTAAAATCAAACAATTCTTTGCACGGCGGCTTAAGGTCCCACCAAGTTTTATTAATTTATTTGTTTGTAATTAGAAAAAATGATTTAATTTGTTTGTTCCTGTATATGACTGGACAATCCAATACCTTCACCGTCATTTATATTCATCGCGATTTCACTAATTAAATATGATTTCTTTTGGAAGTTAATTTTTTTCTTTTCAATGGAGTCTATACGATAAAAAAAACTGTATTACATTCAAAACAGTTTTAGTTTTAACGGTCTGGGTAATAACTTATTAGACACTCCATTTTTTTTGGCTGTCTCCTGCCTCCACCTATAAATAGGCAGCATCAGAAGCTACTCTGACATCACCAAATAAACCCATCACTGAATCTTTTGTTTCTTACAAACAATCCTTTCATCACTATCCAACAATGTCGCTTCCAGTAGGTTTAAGGTTCTCTCCAACTGACGAACAGATTTTCTATAATTACCTCCTACCCAAAAACCTCTACCGCAAAAACATTCACCCGAAAAACCTCGGTGATACCTCAAGCTCTAGCGATGAACACATTAATACAATCGATATTTATAGTTTTGATCCCTGGGACTTACCGTGTAAGTCTTCTTTTCGAAACAAAATGAAGATCACTACTGTTCTATCGAATTGCATGCGAGTTATTGTTTCCCTCTGTGCTTTTTTTATTATACAAATTATAGCTGAGTCGAGGATCAAATCGGAAGATCAGGAATGGTTTTTCTTCAATCTCATGAAGAACAAATATACGACAGGTGAGAGACAAAGTAGAACAACAAAGTCTGGTTTTTGGAAGAAAACTGGTAAAACCATGGACATTTTGCGTAAGAGCTTTCCCCATGAAAAGATCGGAGAGAAAAGTTATTTGGTGTTTAACTGGAACAAGAATCATGGTGGATCAAAAAGCAATTGGGTTATGCATGAGTATCAATCTGTTTCCTCGTCTCCTACTCAGGTAACGATCTTCCTTTGTTGATCCTTGGATCAAGCTAATTTTAACCACCTCAATCTACAACTTTTATCTTTAAAAAAAAACTCTACTGATAGTCAAGTCTCAACTTAATCTCTTTTGACCAGAAAAAAAGTCTCAACTTAATCTTTTGTATTAGTTTCAAAAAAATAAAAACTTAATCTCTTGTATTGTTGTTGAGTTGATTGAATTTTCTGTTTTGATTTGTACAGAAGATGAAATATACATTCTGCAAAGTAAAGTGTAAGGGTGAGGATCGGCTTCAGAACCAAGAATTAGAGAATTCAATTCATAAGGCTTTCAACAATTTGTCAAGTCATGATTGAAAAAGCTTGCTTGATATTTGCAACAACGATAAGCCCCAATTTTAATCAACTACATCCAAAGATTAGTTAAGAAACTTTTCAATTTGTATTTTCCAAATGTATAGCTATATCTAATAAGAGTACCTTTAGTACTTTCCAAATTTGTACAAGTCTAAGTTATGTCTATCTTGTTTTGTAATACTTTCCATATATATAATATTTAAGGTTGTATGTTCTATATATATACAATTCAACGTTGTAACAAAGCATTGGTTGTTTGAGTTGCTCACTTCACTCTTATTGGAACGGGTATATCACGCTCTCCACAAAAGGTCCTTTTTAATATTATTATTATTTTTACACCTTTAGACAAAAAAAAATTAATCACTTTCTATTAAAAGTATAAATTTAAATTTTATTTTCAATGTCACCTGTTTTCATATTTTCTGTTTTTTGAGTGAATTGTTGGGTTCTTGTATGGAAGAGGTCTACGTCTGTTTCCACGTTTCATTAATTTGTAAAACACACATTTATATTATTTATATAATATAATAATATTGTGTATAGTTCGAGTATTCCACGTAAGCAAATTTGGTATCTTTTAATGGTATAATTCGTGTTATGAAATGACCACTCATATAATGTAATCTAATTAACCCAATTAAGAGGATTATAATTAGGGGAAATCATTCAATGACATAAGCAGTTCTAAAACTTAGTACAAAATCGTTAAATGAGTGAACATGTAAATATATGAGTGAATATTTTTTGGTTAATTTTGTTTTTTTATAATTATTAATAAAAAAGATGAGAAAAATACAAAAAAAGAAGAATGGGGTTTCCATTTGTGTGATATTGGCTATGTGGGATAAAATCAGAAAGTTGGCATAGAAGTGCAACCTAGGAATTTAATTTGTTTTTATAGCGTCTGTGTCTGTGTAAGAGAGCAAGAGTTGTTGACCAAAAGGACATTCCTTTGTAATTACTTATTTTTATTTCCACAATTTTAATATTTAAATTTTTTTTATTTTGGTGCAATAATAAATACGTTTACTCTTACATTCACATTCTGTTCCTACTCCAAGTATAACTGCATGTTACATAATTATATTTTGGTTAATGCGCATGTTACATCATTAATTTTTTTTGTCAACATTAAATCAGCTAATCGACTTACTAGCTAAACGGTAAAATTCAAAATTTAATTTATAGATTTTTTCTAATCAAAATTTGATTCAGATAATTTTATTACTTTTGCATACTAAATTTTATATTATAGATTGGTTTTATAATTTAGTTTGTAATCATTAAAAATTTATATATAGTCAACTGTATATATTAAACTACTCATAATTACAAATGTTTTATTTTTTGTGGAGATTACATATGTTCTTTAATTTATCATCAGAAAACTATCTTTTAATTTAATGTTTAACATATATATGTGCTATTTAGTAAATTCTTTTCTTGAAAGTTGTTACTTTTTTTCCCTGTTGAAACAGTTTGACATTTTAAACCCTCTGTTTTAACTGTCTTGTGTGGTATTCATGAGTATGACGAGATGACGAGAGATGACGAGAAATGGCGAGATGACGAGAGAGAGGTCTCACAAAGGATAAGACTGACAAATTAGGGTTTACCAGTTACAGTCAATTTTCCTCTCAGCAATCTCGTCGCTGAATCAAAGCACCATATCTTCTTTGATTGCTAATTCCTGCTCTATCAGATTGACCAATTAATTCGAATTACAGGATTCATGTCCGTTTTTTTTCCACGAAACATAAGATTATATTAATAATAATAAGCGAAGATACAGAGGTAGGTAGTTGAAATAAAAACAGATTTAGAAAGAGTAGAAAACTAAGAGACATGCAGAAAGAAGGTAAAGGAGACAGAATAGAACAGATGATGGTCTAAGTAAGTCCCAGGTCTCCTTAGTTGAGAAGTAGTTTTTGTACTGCCCACTTTTAACCTCCTCCGATCCAAACACCAAAAGATTCTTAAGGATATTTACTTTTCCTTTTTCTTTTGTCAAGTAACGAGGGCTGGGCCCCAGTTTTAGTAATAGATAAGAAAGCAAATTATGCAGCCAAAACAATCTGCCAAAGAAGGGCTAAATCTTCCGCATTTTTAACCAAAATCTCCCTAACTACATCCAATTTTATATCAAAAGCATAAACTTAAGGATAAATTGAAAGTATGATTAGTAAGACCATTCGTAATCTGGTTCATATGTAGAAAATTTCGACATTTTAGTCTTTTGTTAAAATTGAAAGTATGATTAGCGTGTCAGAAAGGAAAGAAGATATGAATCATCAATCCTTTCGTTAGGAAACCAACAACGATCTCCGAATCCACTTTCAATAACGATCTCCAAGTCCACTTCAATATTGACTACTTCAATAAAAATATATATTGTGTTGAGGAAGAAATTATACCCTCATATGAAATCCATCTTTCTTTTAAAATAAATAATATGTACGTTACTTATTTATGTTATTATATTAAATTACTACTCAAATTTATGTTTTTATTTTTTGTTGGAATACTAAAATTTATGTTAGCAATAATTATAAAACACAACAATCTATAAAATCAGACATTTTAGAGTTTTATAAAACTTTTCAATATTATTTTTAGAAACGGATTTAATCATTTGCATGTTCATATCAAATTATTCTCAGAATCAGAATTCAAAATTATCCACACAAAATAACCTAATCGATCGCTTTCTAAGATCATGACATCAATCCATTTTAAATTTTTTTGAACTAAAGTTTATTTTGATTCCGATATTGAAATCAAAGGGAATGATTAGATTAAAATTTATCGTTAACAATGGGTGGCAACGGAAAGAGTGGAATTAAACTGACATTTTGAAAGTTTGAGATTAATTTGTCACATTTTTGAAAGTTTAGGTTTTTAATGATATTTTTCCTGTTTTGAATAACAATGGTATTCACGGTATTAACTCTATAACGGCATATTTAACGACATACCTATAATAGCGTGGTCAACAAGATTGTAATTAAAATGATATTTTGAAAGTTTATGTTTAGTTTATCACATTTTTTAAAGTAGAGATTTTTTTATTATATTATTACTTTTTCATATATTTTCTACATATATATATAGCCTAACCAGACAAGAAACTAAAGTTATTTAAAATTATTATATAAATTCAAAATATTATTTATGATACAAAGTTAGTAATTACAGTTCATCGACATTTTATGATTCTGATTAAACTTAATTTATAATTTAATTTGTTTATAGATTAAAATTGAGAAAGATTAATTTATAATTTGATTTGCTTACAGATATTAGCGTTTTCTTGGTTTATCTATTAAAATGAACACTTATTGCTAAAAAAAGATAAGTTTCTTGCTATATCTATAATTTGAAGTGAAAAATATATTAAAATTGATTTATTGTTTTTAATAATATTTAGTGTAATAAAGTATTCAGTTAATTTCTCTTGATAATTGTAGAATAGAAATGGACATGTCAACTGTATTGATACCAAAACAAGAGAA
Organism: Lepidium didymum; assembly: GCA_963920545.1. Taxonomy (NCBI): domain Eukaryota; kingdom Viridiplantae; phylum Streptophyta; class Magnoliopsida; order Brassicales; family Brassicaceae; genus Lepidium; species Lepidium didymum. The sequence goes on along the minus strand of OY986980.1, from coordinate 19,554,880 downwards.
AGACCATCAATCGAATGTCTAGCTCAAAACACAGCTACTTCTTTAAAGAGTGCGAATTATTATTTAAAAAAAAAGTCTCGGATTCTCATTTTTTGTTACATAAATAGCTTTTAAAGACTTGTCAGAAAACAATAAATAAAACAGAAAACAAAAAAATACCTAAGAGAAGAATGTGAAGAAAGAAGAAAAGAGTGAAAACCCAAAAGACAATCATTCCTTGTGTGTAAAGACAAATTGTCATGAAGATAATCTTCTTCAGTGTCTTGTCTTCTGCTTATTGAAGATGAAGAGCTTTCTTCTGTCCCCAAAAATAAAAATAATTCAATTAATTTAATGACCATAATGAATATTCTCTTTTTCTCTACCACTTAATCAATTTTAAATATATATATTTATGACAAATATATGTAACGGGCAGCTCCAAAAAATCAGTCATCGTCTATAGTGAAGGTACATACATCATTCGTAGGTGAAAGAGGGCATTTGGCACAAAAAAAAATTTTAATGGCATTCACACAATTAACTTTCAAAAAAGGCCATTTCAGATGATATTTTATTTTTGGATCACGTTGTATAAAAATTTCTCGAATTGGTGAAAAACGCACATGCGGTTTCACCTATATTTGTCTACGAGTGTATCGATAATTGCGGTTTGATTTCTGTGCCCATTGATCATACTTCCTTCTAACATACCCACTGAATGTTTCTTTAACTATAGTTAACACTTTACCATACATAGAAATACTACAACTTGATTAAAATAATAAATTTGCTGTACCTTTTATTTTAAGTTGTACAATGACTATATATTTTAAAAGACCAGAGTTCGACAGATATCTTAAACAACGATTGTTACGAATATTTTATTATGGATTATGGATTAAAGATTCTAACTATCACCTTACAATAAATAAACATATATATATATATATATATACTTTTCAATTTTTTTGCTATTTATGTAGCAATGTAGATCAGTTTGTACTTAAATTTTTCAATGGTCCCATTCTTTTCTAAAATCATGATTTCTGAAATTTTATTTTCAAGAAAATAAACAAAAAATAAAAAAATGTTTACCTGGTTTGCCTAAAGTGAGTTTAGATCCTCTATACATCTGTTATGTATGATCAAATGAGTTAATAAGACTATAAATGAATCATAAATAAAGAAAAAAACAAATTGATGTTTTTGGTAAATTTAAATAACCTGAAAATGATAAAAATATTATTAAATGGAAAAAAGAAAAAAAGGGTAATAATAAATAACGATGAACTGATGATGTAAATATGAAGAAGTTGAAAGTGACAGAAGAATAAGGGAGAGATGATGATGGGATCCCTCGCCTCCCTCGGGGGACTTGTTTTTCTGTCCTCTCTCTCACATGCAAATCAGCAATGTCTACCAGACTTTTTAGTTTTTGGTTTTGTTTATTTATTATATTATTACTTTTTTAACTTTTTTGTGTTTTGTCTTATCAGTAGTTATTGTAAGATTCTTCAAGTTCGTATGGATCTATGTCGGTTACTTTTGCAAAGACGGTTGATTCTTCTGACTGCAAATGTGGCCACTTATATTTTATTGTCCTACATTGACATTGATAGTTATGACTGGCTCAAGTAGAATTGTCACTTCTTAAGCTGATACTTTAAGAGTTTGGGTATACAAACTTGTCTGCCTCATTTGTGGACATAAGCTTTTACAAACCTTTTTTGGCTAAATTAATGTTAGATGCATCTCCAAAAGATATTATATAACCTCAAAAATGAGAACTTTTGCACTTCAAACTTTTTTCAAAACTTTAAGTTTGAAATTTTGAATATGATTTCTTAAAACTTAAAGTTTGAAATTTAATGTTTTTATTTGCTTTTCAATTTCTATAGTTATATACTTTCATAATAATATTATTAATTTTGTTGATTGTCATTTTAGTCAATGCAATTTTTATATTTCCTTAAAATAAATAGTTCTATTGAGTAATTTCATCATCTTTGTAATTTATATTTTAGATTGTGTTTTTTGAAAAATTATTGCTATATAAATTTGTAGTGTTATGTAATGTTTTATTAGTTAATATTACTTGTAATATTAATCAACGTATGTTTTCTAGTTATTTAGAAAACAAATTGTGATCTTAATTAATTATGATCAATAGTGAGAACTATTGCAAATCAGCAAATCATCAATGTTAACTCCTAATCCAATGTTTTTACTTCTTCTGTTCTCTAATATATATGTAGGTATATATATGCTACATATATACATATATTGTAGAAATCACTGATTTGTATTCATCGTTATTTTTTTGAAAATGATTTTGTATTCATCGTTGATTTTCTTTTTTCTTTTATTATAATAAAAATTACAGTGCAGTCTAGAATCAAATCGGATATATAACTAATTGAAAGTACAATTATAATCATTGATGTGATTTTTTTTCATTTTTCTCTTGACTTTCGTTATAAAGCTGCATAAGGAGTGCTATGCATGTGGTTATACCCTAATTGTATCGTTTCATTTTATCAAAATAGCAATTCACACATGTAATATTTTCTTCTTCTAATAAAATCATCTAAATTCTTATAATTAATGAGTGTACCTGTTAGCTATCTCGTTTATTATACAACAAAAACATAGAGAAAATATTATAACTATTTCAACGGTAAATTAATACTATTTTCTTAAATATATTTACACTAAAACTTCAATGGAAAAGACAACACGTTTCTGTGCTATAATGATGAAATAAAAATATATTAGAATATTGGTAATATATTATCTGATGAACTTCCCTTACCATACTATATGTAGTATTTAAAAGATTTTATCTGTTTCTAGATGCAGTTGAATTTAAGACAATAGTTATACCGTACCTAATTTCGAACCACTCACATTATTGAAAGAAATGCAAGCAAATTAACTTGATAAAGCAAAACCACCTCTAATACTACTAAGCAATAAATTAAGACCATTGCTTAAAGTGATTATTTTTAGACAAGATGATCTCTATAATAGTAATTGAGTAAAAGGAGTGGGTTTAGTTAAGATTTTAGATTGAATGATGTGAACACGTTTGATAGGTTTAAGAAGTAGCTGCTTCTCGTTTTCTTTTCCTCATAGTAATTTAATATGAGGCCACTTAAGTTGCGCAATGACATTTGTTAAAATAATGTAAAAATAATAGAATAATGACATTTGCTAGACTCAATTGATATAAATTCCACCAAAACCAAAACTAAATAAATTACTAAATTTCAAATTTTAAAAGGGATATAAATAGTTACACATGATTTTCAAGTTTGGAATGTAACATTGTGTTTATTTTTGTATATATAATTTAAATTTGTGATGTCCATCTGAATTTAATTATCAAAGTTTTGTCGGTGTCAAAAAAATTGTCGACCAAATATTTGTTTTAACATTAGCTATTATTTAATAATATGTTAATAATAATTGTTATAGAACTATATAATAAGTGAAAAGCATATTAACAGTCTATAAAATAATAATTATATGAATGTTATGTCAAAACTTTCAATAGAAAATTTATACCATGTTTTATTTGAAAAGACACATATTTTTATTGGTTATCTTTCATATAAATAAAAGTAAAATTATTTGAACCATTAATTTTATTTTAATTTGATAATTGTATCTTTTCACTAAATAACGACTTCGAAGTTACTTTTTTTTATGGAAGTTATAATAAAAAATTAATAATTATTTATCTTCTTTTTATAATATCAATTTTTTTCCATCCTATTTTATATATCATCATGCATAGAAACAAATCCAACACATGGTTTAGTCACATGTAGAAAAAATACAACCCTATTGTTTTCAAATCCAAGACATAGTTTAATGAAGACTGAAGAGTGTGACTACTGATCACAAAATCTGACCTCCTTGCTCTTATGTCTCATGCTCTTCACTTCTTTGTCTTTTTTATATATTTATCAATTTGTTTTATTTGTATCAGTATATCCTCATAAATTTTCTAAACATAAAAAGACGGCATAGTTATAGATTTGTTTGTGTTCTAGGTTTAAGCGATTGGTCACGTCATTCTTAAAATTAGAGTGTGAAATAGTAAAATGAGTACTGTAAAAATTAGGGTTTAGCTTTTTCTTTTGGTTAAAAAATTAGAGTATACCTGACAGCAAATGCAAATCAAACAATTCCTTACGGTGCTCTTATGGTCCCACAAAAGTTTTTCTAATTATTTGTTTGTAATTAGAAAAAGTGATTACCTTCACATATAATTGTACAATTACTGATTTATAATTGTACAACATCGAGAAACATTTTGATGGAAACATGAGGATTCTTTAATAATTAAGAATGATGACCATTTCTATCAATTACTTAATTTTTGTTGGGAGAATGATGACCATTTAATAAATTAATTAAAACCTTTTTGTTGGGAGATGAAATAATTATTTCTTGTGTGATATATATAAATAACTTACAAAGACAGCCTAACATATGGAGATCCGAGAACAGGTATCTTGCTTTTGGAGCCTTCTGATTATTAAATCAATATGCTTTCAACTTAGGCCATTAGCAAATGAAGTTTCTTAGGGTTTTTTAATGGGTTTCTTAAGATTTTTTTAATATTAAAATTTAAGAAACCCTTAAGAAAGTTTCTTATTTAAGAACACTTAAGAAACCCATTCAAGCATTTTAACATTAAAAAATAGTTAAGAAACTCATAAAGGTTTCTCTTTTGATCATGTCCTTAGAGCATGATTAATGCAAGGTTCTTAATGGGGTTCTTAGGATTAAAATATTTTAAAAAAACAACAGTACAAGAAATTTTGGAGAGAGAAGTTCTTAATTAAGAACTTTTGGCTAGGGGTTCTTGCCACGTGTAAGAATTTGATTGGAGAATTTTTTTTAAAGTAAATAAATTTAATTAAAAATCTAAACTTTTGTAAAAATATTAATATTTTATTAATAAGAACCTCAAATTAAGAACTCCACCATTGAACATGGTCTTATGTTCGTTATCTAATTTGTGCCACAAGGTATTTAATTTGTGGGACCATAAGAGCACCGTAATTTCCTATACTTATTACAATTAAATCAATACAAGCTGTTGTGTTATTATGTAGGCAAGTTTAATTTGTCGACAAGGCGTTGACCTAGTTAAGAGAAAGATAGTTTGGCATTTATATATTGACATTTATGAAATAAAATATACTAAAGAACTTAGTGAATATAAATACAAAATGTATTTAATCGGTTTAAATACAAGTGAGAAAACTCACATTAAATTTATAGGTCGATGGTATTGGGTTCATAAAACTTGAGAAACAAAAATCATGTGGTTCAGTGGTTGCATGTGGTAAGAAGATACGTCGAAATCAATTCCATTCTGTGAGTCTATTCTCCTACTGTCTTTTTTTTATAGCCTTGGAGTGATTTAAGACTTAATATTTTTCAGATGGAATCTATAGTTTCTATCTTAATAAACACAACACAATAATTGACACTTTCCTTCCGTATAACTGCTACTCACCTCTTTAACAAATAAACAAATTAAAAAAAGATTAAGTTTCTTTCTCTTTGGATAGAGATCAGAAAATTCGAACGTGTAAAAGCTTTTACAATATCCTATAGCTATATCTGATTGTAGGATATTGAAATAATAATTGGGTAGCAAAGGTTTGGGGGTATATAGTAGCAGAGATATGAACAAAATGTTAGTTAAAAACAATTAAGATTTTGTATGTACGAGGCAATTCTAGAACGTGTGTTGGTGGAGTGTTAGATATTGAGCATATTAATGGACAAAGTGATCTAATTAGAATCCATTCAATGAAACTCCAATTGTATAAATAATTTTGAATGATTTTATAAACCCATGCACATGCACATGCTCACTCTCATCTCATTGATACATGTGTAAACTCTAGTGTCTTCTCCCTAGTTACTCTAAATTATTAATTAATTCGATACTACTTAAGTCGGATAAGCTCAACTACTTTACTACTATTGCTTTTGTCGAAGTATTAATATTTGAAAACGTTGGGATGTGTTTATTCGTTCTACATAGCCACAAGAGATTTATTTAGTTTTGTTAAATATTTAAATTGATTCTTACTATTCTAATATATCTAGGTACATATTTAAGTTAAAAAATTCAATATTTATTTCATATTACAGAAGGAGGAATCTGTTTAAATTTGTCCCTAAATCATAACAATCTTGTTACGTTTGGTTTTACAATTACAAACGAATTATTCTGTCTCAATATTTTTCTGTTATAGGATGGATATATCCGTTTGGTTGTGTCTGGATTTACAGACCGGATTTTCCTTTTGGAATTATTGATCTATATGATCCAGACCACTTACCCTTCCAGACTATTTAAACCCTAATTGTGTTACTCCCATTCCAGACGCTACTCAGATGATATTTTTACCTATCTCTAGAGGAACATATGTTTATGGAACCCGGGAATCATCTCTTAGTTAGTCTTGCACTTCAAAAATATCACGAAGCACTAAACCATGAATCTTTGAGACTAAAAGTGACGAATTTGCGTTTGAAGAAAACGCCAAACGCAATGGCTCACTCGATCGTGTCAAATGTTCACACATACACATGTCTTTAACAGACACAGCATCATTGTCTTATTTCGACAGCAGAGAGATTTTGGATTGTACTATTGGTCCTCGTGTTACCCTTTTATTGTCCTTTTACATTAAACCTTTTATACGCATGAAGAAAGAGAGTGTGTGTGTTAGATTTGAAAGGGTTTTTGACTGATTAAATTGTCATTAAGAAATTGATTATCCACTTAAATCCACATTATGTCGCCTAGGAAGAAATGAATATTATACTTTTGACTTTTCTTCTTCTCTCTTCATTTAACACCAAATCCTTTTTCTTCCTCTTCATGCATGAACCCTAACTAAGTTCTTATCCTTCTTATTCGTCTTCTTCTCTCATCTCTCACAAAGACTTAGTAGAGATTATCATACGAACTCCATGAATAACTGGTTAGGTTGCAGAGGTACAAAATAGAGTTATCAATGATTAAGAGAGGCATTGATAATCAGAAAAGAGATGCGCATACGAGAATGAATTAGTAAATGAGATTGTCGAAATCTATGAAGAACCATTTTCCAGATTAGGTGAGAGAATAACACACAAGTCATGTCCACAGAAAATCCCAAGTTGAGAAGTCTAGATTTAAGTGAAAGTCAATCCAAATGAGCAAGCCAGAACAGAAGTTAGCTGCATGCTTTGGAATTCTACTGGAAAACCAAATAGTTTTTCCACCACTCTTTTTGGTTGATACTTGATGAAGGTCTAAGTAACACTAAAAAAAACACATCAAAAACCTACAAAATAATAACCGTCGGTTATGCCGTAGGTTCAATACCGACAGTATAACCTATCGTTAGTGACCGGAAAATTTTTCTGTCATATGCCGTAGGTTAGACCGATGAAATATAGACCGTGGGTTACCGTCAGTCAAGTTCAACCGATGACAACCGACAGCTAACCTAAATCTGTAGGTTACCGTCAGTTAAACCGACGATAACAGACGGTAATTTCAATTAATTAATTTTTTAAAAATAAATTTTATATTAACCGATGATAACCGACGAGAAATTAAATTAATTATAAGGCGGGAACCAATCGACGGAAATTTTTTGGGGATGGTTGATTTTCCCCCGTAAATCCGTAGGTTCCCATCGGTTGAACCGACGGCAACTGATGGAAATTAAATATCTACGGAAATTAAATATATATATTTATTATTAGTTAAAAACAATTAAAAAAATAATTTGCATGTAGGTTCCCGTCGGTTGAACCGTCGGCAACCGACGGGTATTAAATATTTATATTTATTATTAGTTAAAAAAAATAAAATAAAATAAAAATAATAATAATTTCCTGTAGGTTCCCGTCAGTTGAATCGACGGCAACCGACGAGAATTAAATATCCGTGAAAATTAAATATGTATATTTATTATTAGTTAAAAAAAATTAACAAAATAATAAAAAAAATTTCCGTAGGTTGCCGTCGGTTCAACCGCGAAAATTAAATATTTATATTTATTATTAGATAACTCCCTTCTTCCTTCTTCTTCCTTCCTCTTCTCTTCTCTTCCACCATTTTCTCTCAAAAATCAACATCCGACTTTTCAGTATTTGTGGGCAAAAACTCTGGGTTTTGGACCCAATATTCCTCACATCCTCCACAATCCATTTTTCATAACCAAATCAATGTAAGTTTCTTCAATTTTAGAAACTTTTAAGTTTTCAAAAAAAAAAATTTGGCTAAATTTCGCAATAGGTGGATAGAAACGGCTAGATTAGGGGAATATATGTTAGATTCTTGACCGAAATCGTTGTTTGCATGTCGATTTTGCATTTGTTTATGGATTTTCGGATTAAATTTTTTTTTTTACGAAGAACAGTTTTTTTTTCTCAAGAACAAGTTTTTAATTTTTTTAAGAACACAATTTTGGATAAGTTATATAGTTATAATGATATTTAACTATAAACATATCCTTTTGGTGATTTATACTACGTGTATAGATATATAAGTATATATAAACATATATTTGTAGTAATATATATCTTATTAACAATTATATATGTAATGTACATAAAATATGTATATATTTTCTTTTTTGACTAAGTATTTAGGTATATATGATATATAATTATATGTATATATAATATATAATTATATAAGTTAACATATATATCATATATAAATTAGTTATACAAACTATAGATCAAAATAATTTATGTATATTTATATTATATTTTTAAATTATAAAATAATTATTTCTTTACATTTTAATATATTATTAATTATATTAAATATTATTACAATTTTTTTTATATATTATATATTATCCGTCGGTTCTCGTCGGTCCGAACCTACGGAATCCTACGGGATTGAACCTATGGAAACCTACGGGATTGAACCTACGGTAATTTACAGGATCGAACCGACGGTAACCGACCAGAATTAACCAACGGCATAACCGACGAAAGATTTTGTCGGTTACCATTGGTTATAACCGACGAGAACCGACGGGAACCGGATAACCAACGGGAACCGGATAACCGACGAGTCATATTCGACAAACTATATTCGTCGGTTTTCGTCGGATATAGCTCATAACCGACGGCAACCTACGGAATTAGCCGTCGGTTATGCTCTTGTTTTCTTGTAGTGTAAGTCCCAGGTCTCCTTAGTTGAGAAATAGTTTTTGTACTGCCCACTTTTTCTCCATAGATGAGATTGGGACGGTCAATGGCAAGGAGAGAGTTGCGGATGGCAAGCAGCTGGGATGTTTGCTTGCCATCTGCCAAAGGTCTCAGATTGAATTCATATACAAGAATCGATGGACCAAGGCTGCTGAGGATCCCTAAGGGTGCAAAAGTTAAAGTTTCAGCCTGTAATTGCCACTGGTTGCTTCTTGGAGCTAGATCGGAAACAATCCAAAATCTCCTGATTTCCTTGACTATAAATATCAGCTCCTGACCCTCCCTCTGGTTCTGGTATATATATACATTTTGCGACGCTCTTCTTCTAGTATTTTTGGTCAAAGGTTCTCCAACAGAGGCTCTTAGAATCAATTGAGAAATGTTTCCCCGTGTCTGCAATGGACTAAAAGACTGTTATAGTTTAAGGAATCGGTAACTCTGGTTCTCATGTATACTCTTTCTTGCACCCCAAGAATGTTTCCAAGAAGATCGTCTAATATACCTAACAATCGAGGAGTACGATAAAATTCTAATTCCGATCAAGGCAACTCAAACAATATTCAAGAGAGATTAGAAAGTTTCAGGCTCTGCAATTTTTCACTGCACCATTCAACAGTCATAACCATCAAAATAAAACTCTAACTGTATCGAGCTATTTGCAGATAGAGCGGAACGAGATTCTGTTTCAGTGAATTCACAACCAGAACTACAACAGAGATTTGTGTTACATAAAAGAAACAAACTTGTAATGGAATTAATATGTAATGTGAATTTCAAGTCGAGAGAAACTGAATTACATAAAACAATAAACCCTAATTAGAATCCTAATGTCTACGAAAAAATCAGTAGACCCACAAAATAACAAGTTAAAACATAAACTTGAAACCCTAATTAGACTTTTCGACAGGTTGGCGACAAAGAGGGCAGGAGTTACTAAGTCGATTCAGCCACTCAACGACGCAATCTTCATGAAACAGATGAGAACAGTTAGGCATTTGGCAGATTTCACGTTTAATCTCCTCCGATCCAAACACCAAAAGATTCTCAAGACAGATTGAACATGTCTCTGATTCTTCTTCTTCGTTCTGTTTCTCGAAATCTGTTGTCAATGGAGGAGAAGAATAACAAAGCACAATGTAGTGTACCTTCTGTGTCAATTTGACAGAGACCACCACGATTAAGGGAATACCAAAACTATGATTTCTTCTTTGTTTTTGGGCTTCGTCAACGATCTTATTAGATATTTGTTCAGACAAGACATGATCGTGAAGTTTGTCTTGGAGACCTTGATACAGATAGTTTGGCTCAAAGTATTGGACTTTCAGAGAGATGAGTGAGCCATGATGAAAAGTATAATCTGGGTATGTGCCAAGATTCTTGACATCGTCATGATCGTTTTCGTGTATGAGAAGCTCCTAGAATTCTCTGTAAATAAGGATTGTTACTTTGCTTAAAAACTCTGATGGTGAAGTTTTAGGCTAAGCTTTTACTTGAACATCGATGTCGACTGATTCTGTTTCCATTGTCGAAGTGAAAAGCCAACGAAATTCACAGTGAACCAAAGAGAGATTAGAACATTAGTGAACTGTTAAATAATTGTTATTAGTCCGAAAAAATGACCGATTTCAAACTGAATAATTTCCATTGTGTCAATTCCTATATAAACTCAAAAATTTCAAATTATAGGCATACTTTTTAAAAGAAAACAAAATCAACATTGACCGTTTGACCGTTTAAACAAATCTTGATAGTTCGAATTGAAATTCACTTCGAATGGAAGTATGTAAACCATGTGACGTGAATATCATAAGCTTAAACAATATAAAATGGCTAGTTCGAATTGAAATTCCAAGAATTTTAGAAGACACAAATTTATATTAAAAACATAAAAGGTCTGATTGGTGACATTGTTTGAAAAAATCGTTTAAAAATAAATGAGTGGTTGAAAACAGTAGTTAGCAAATGATGTTTTCAAACTAAAGTCGTTTAAAAATTAATGTTGATTAGTAACGATTAAAGATATGATTTGAAGAGAAAGAGAAGGAGGAAGAGATGAGAGAAATGGCGGCAAGCTCTAGGGTTCTATCGTCGGGGATGTTCGGACGTTACCTCCGGCCAGTGAAGACAAAGCTGAGATCACTTATACAGTGGAGAGTGAAATGCCAGTTCTCATCCGTAAAACCTGCCACGTATTCATCCACAGATATTCCTCTACACGAGTCTCCTCAGGTTCTTCTTCTTCTCTCTATAATACAGCAATACGCATAATTGTGAGTACATATTGATGGTATATAGATATTTCATTCACTGCAAAATTTATGTAGATATAGTAAACATTTATGTTATATATTGAAATTCTATATTTATTGAATTGATGTTAACAAACATTGATTAGATGATCTTGGTTATATCCCACGTAACCTCAAAATGATGTTTTAACAACAACAACAGAAAAAAAAAACCTCAAAAACTGTTGTCCGACCTCAAATTAAGTTGTTTTGCCCCCAAAGTGAACCTCAAAATTGTTTTCTTAAAAAATATAATTCCACTTTGTTCCTACTATTGATACTAATTAATTATCTACATTTAACTTTCTTAAATAGCTACAAAACACGCATTATGAAAAATTATAAACAGTATCAATAAATAAGACTCCGGCTATATAGAACAATATTAGTATTGTTGTAATTTCTTACTTCAATTTTTAATTTACATATAATAATTTTATTTTCCCAATATAAGCGGCACTTACTTTTGCCTATAGCTTAATGAACCTATAAAACTTGAACTTTATTATGTGAATAAAATTGCTTATATAGCACCACATAAGTAGAAAAACCAAACAATAGTAATCTGTTGGATAATTCCTTAACTTGAGTAGCAAGTTATTTTTAGGAAGAGCAGATTTTTTTTTGATAACTCAGAGGTTCGGGGCCTTAGGTCCGTATGTCTCCCGAGGGACTGGAGAACCCATTTGAAAGTCCCGATGGTCCAACTAGGAAAGGTAATTTCCAGCAGAAATCGAAGCAGAGAGGCGATATATTTCAACATTTTCAGCCCCCTGGTCCAACTACCACTAGACCACCCTAGTTGGGTTTATATTTGCAAAGTTCTTCGGACTATTACTTTTAATTTCTTTATAATCCAATGTTCAATGTTAAACTTTACAAATAATACACAATAAGCTATGAGGATGAAGGTGATGTTACGAATAGACAAAGTATGGAAAATAGTTGAAAGTGGTTCAACTGATTCCGAGAAGAATGATATCGCAATAGGATTGTTATTTCAATCTATTTCGGAGGGGAACTTATTATGCAAGTAGGCGAACAAGATTCAACAAAGAAATATGGACATCAACCGAGACTCGATATATATCTTGGGGCAGATTATGTTAAAGAAGCAAGACTTCAAATCTTAATGAGTGAGTTTGAGAGATTGAAGATGAAAGACATGGATAGTATTGATAATTTTGCGGGCAAGTTATCAGAACTAGCATCAAAATATACTTCACTTGACAAATGGAAGAGCCGAAGTTTGTAAAGTTTCTTAATAGTTCACCAATAAGCAAGTATATTCAAATCATTGTTTCTCTAGAGCAAGCACTTGATTTGAATACAATAAGTTTTGAAGATATAGGAAGACTTAAAGCTTATGAAGAAAAGATTCTCGAGGAGGAGAATCACGATGACAGTAAGCTACTCTACGCTGATTCTAATCAAAACTTTTCATCTTCAAGAGGAAGAGGACGTGGAAGAGGAGACAAAGGAGGTGGATGTTGTGGTAGAGGAGGTAAAACTCATGGTCAAGATAGAACAAATCAAAGAGATCAAAAGGGAAATAAAGATATATCTTAAGTGACTTGTTTTAGATGTAACAAACCCGGACACTTCCCATCTTCTTGTCCGGATTGAAAACAAAAGTTTCATGAAGCAAATAAAGTTGAAGCGGAAGAAGCCAATGAATCACTTTATATGTATGAAATGGTGATTTGAATGAAGAAAATCTAATACCAAAGAAGTATGAATCCAAGGAAATGGAAAAAGGAACTTGGTATTTGGACAATGGAGCAAGTAATCACATGATGTGAAATAAAGACTTATTCTCAAGCTTAGATGAAAACATCAAAGGGAAAGTGAAATTTGGTGATGGGTCACATATTAACATTGTCGGGAAATGATCCATTGTCTTTACGGGTAAAATTGGTGCGAGAAGAAAATTTATAGAAATCTACTATATATATGATTTAAAGCACAATATTATAAGTCTTGGAGAAGCAACACAGAGTGAGTGTGAAGTTAAGATGAAATGAGACAAATTAACACTAAGTGATCCACGAGGAAGGCTTCTAGTTGAAGTGACATTATATCTAAATCGTCTCTACAAAGCACCAATGGAAATAAGCCGCCACAGTGTCTTCTTGTACAAGATAATGATCCCACACAGACATGGCATGTTCGGCTAGGACATGTGAGATTATTATGAACAATATGGTAAAGAAGAAGATTGGGATATCACAAGTACTGCATAGAAAAGGATTTGTTAAAGCAAGATCGGAGTTGATGAGATCATTTTTCTTGAAATTCAAGTCAGAATTAAAGGGGAGAGTGTTGAAAAATTCCTTAACTTGAGGAGCAAGTTATCTCTAGAAGGAGTAGATTTTAGAGATGTACTCAGATAAGTTAGTTTTGATTTTTGAGTAGTTTATAATCCTAATAGATTACGGAGTAGCTTAATTATGTAAATAAGAGTTTTTGAAAATTTGTTTTATTAAGATTTTGAGAGACAAAATTTAGTTTTGAGAGTTTCTAAACCAATAAAAAAGAGTAGTTTTTTATCATCTTTCAAGCTCTTGTTTAATTGCTTTTATAATCGTTGAATGGAAGCTGATTTTCTCGAATCATCACTTATATGAGAATATGTGATCTCACGAGCTTGTAGGGAAGCCCTTGAATGGAGTTTAGCTTAGGAATCTGCTCCTAATTCGAGTGCTTCAATCTTCGATTCAGATCATATCCTTGCGCTTTAGTCGGCGAATTTAAGAGGTTTCTCCGACAGAACCTGGAAACAAATTTTCTCTGCAGCAGGAGGATGGATAATCAAGGATCGAGTTGGAGCTGAGGTGGCTAAAGGATCAAGATCTTTCTCACCGGTGGAATCTCCGGTTATGGCAGAAGGCTTAGCACTCATAGATTCGATTTCCCAAGCCAAGGCTCTCGAAATCAAAGAAATTGCCCTATTCTCTGACTCTCAACAACTAGTTAGATCGATTCTTCAGAAATCCCCATCGAAATCCCACCAACTCTTTCTACTTGATTAAATGAAGTCAAGTTCGACCAAAAAACAAAAAGTAATCGTTTTTGTTCCAAGGCATTATTGGATGGGCAGGAAATTTGGTTATGAGCTATATACTAATTCAGTTAGATTTCCTTTTTCCATTTTTAGTATCAAAACTCAATTAAAGTGAAGTCGGTTCTGCAGAACATTTCAAAATTGGGGTGAGTAGAATTAACTTATTGCAACAAATTTGGCTCTAAGCAGCCAAGTAGAATAAACAAACGAGAAAAAAAAAAGTGACGTAGAGGGCCAAGAAATTTAAGGGAGAAGGAGGGATCAAGTGTGGTTTTAAATGGTCCTCTTTGCCTTTAAAAAACCCTGTAGTGTTACATACTTAATTTTTTGGAAACATAAATTTCTAGTCAAATATCATAAAAACACAAAAACAACACTAGAAAAATAGATTAATTTTTGTATTAGTAAGTGAGAACACCACTTATATTGAAACAAATTTTATTATGTAAAACATCAAAAGGAAGTATATCATTGATACTTGAAATGCATATTGTTAGAAAAGGTTTATTAAATGATCTTGCATTGGTTATATAGCCCATGTAACCTCAGAAATCATTTCTGCCTCAACTAAAATTAAGATACTTTGACAAGTGAACATCAACTTTTGAGTATACATTTAAAAAGAGAAATCTCTATCAAATCCATTCAAATTCATTTGAAAAATAAATTTCTATTCAAATTCTTAATTTTAAATAAGAGGTGTTTTGCCCAAAAAAATAAATAAAAGGTGAATTAATCAAGATTTAGAACCAATACGTGATGATTTTGAGTATGACTGATGATAAAACCTATAATACATGATTCTAATTAGATATTCAAAATCAATGTTTGATAATACATGATTTTGTATGGATTTCTAAATCTATTAAAATTATACCTAGAATAAATCAAATTTTCACAAGTATTGCCCCATATATATATATATATATATATCAGTATATAATAGAATGAAAGTATTATATTTATATATATTTTATTTAAAATATCATTGTGCATAAATAAGGTTTATTACTATCGATTTTTTAAACTGCAATTAGATAAAAGAACGAACCCTATTGGTTTCAACAAGGATGACAAAAGTGTCCCAAGGTGGGACCCTTACAATTACGCAAATATTTACTTTCTCATTTTGGTGACTTATCGCTACAAAAAAGAAATAAGTTTTCTTGCTATATTGTTTTTAAAAATATATTAAAAAAATGGCACCACAAAAGTTTTATTGATTTATATGCAATAACAAAGAAGATAATTCGAGCGTGAAAAGCAGCAATGTTGACATAATCCTACTTCCTAAATAAGTTTCTACTAGTCACGTACTATGTATATAAGAATATTGTGTAATAAACTTTCCTAAAATAGTTTTATACCGATCAATCATAACAAATCAATAAATATTTGAGTCGTCGTTTTCTTTTTTTTTTGATAAAATAAGAAATTAACTAGCAATTTTACATTATTTAAGCTTATGATATTCACTTCACTTTTTTTTATAAATAAGTTGAATGTTTTCTGAGAATATTCACTCTTTGGGGACACTTGTTTTTATATATTCATCTTTGATTCTTTTTACTTATTTATTAAGATCCATATACCTACATATATAGTAGAAATCATTGATTTGTATTCATAGTTATTACAAATCACTAATTAAAAATGGTTTTTGGGAAGTTAATTCATTGAAATACTTAGCATTCTAAAGGCGGATCAGTCTCCGTGGTTTAGAAATAAGCCGGAGCCTTATTAGACACTTAATTTTCTTTGTATATAACACTTAATTATAGATTGAAATTGAAATTGAAATGTTGATAGCAGAAGTTTATTGAAAATCCATTTTTCACAAAGATGGCTATCTTTTTTTCAACTGAATAGGTCCACCTCTGCCTTCAGGCAACCAGTCACCGAAGTCCCTTCTCCTCACTACGTATAACTTACGTTAAGAATGTAAACAAGAGTTATAACATCAAATAGAATCTTTGAAAATATATATTGCTTTAAGTATATAACATCAATCTTCATTACATGAAAATATATAAATTCGTGGAATGAGTCTTTGTGAAATCCTTCCAAGGATTCTAATTATTGGTAAGATAAAAAATCACTTAGGTACTAACCATTGAACCACAAGAAAATAGGTTTCTCTCTTTTTGTGTAAAGATTATATATCACACTTGTAACGAGAGGGTTTGACAAAAATCGACTACAAAATGTGAACCCACTTTTGACTAACGAAACTAAGATTCCAAGGAAACAAAATAAATATCTAGCTAATTCACATACTCTTCTCATGCTTTTATTATGATTCCATTAATCAATGAATTTTAACAGTTCCTGTGCGAAATGTGTAAAAGAAATTATATATTTTATAAAGTGAATTAAACAATGGTATAATCAGAGAAACATATAATTTTTGACAAGTAATGCACATGTTGACTTTGATTATAATTGTAGATGCATGTATAATTCGATTCTAAACAAGTGATGTCATTATCAGAGATTTAGTGAATTTATATACTTAAAGCAATATATATCTTCTTTTTATAATATCAATTTTTTTCCGTCCTATTTTAAATATCATTATGCAATAAAAACAAATCCAGCACCAAATGACACCAAATGCAAATTAGGGTTTAGTTTTTTCTTTTGGTTCAAAAATTAGACTCTACGTGACACCAAATGCAAATAAAACAATTCTTTACACGGTCGGCTTAAGGTCTCACACTCCCACCAAGTTTTATTAATTTATTTGTTTGTAATTAGAAAAAGTGATTTAATTTGTTTGTTTCTGTATATGACTTCATGCATAATTCTTTTAAATACTTAGAGTTATCTAAAACCAAAAATAGAATCTTTGAAAATAATATCTTATTACAAATCCGTGGTTTAGTAATAGAGAGACTATACGATATAAAAATTGTTTTACATTCAAAACACTTTTAGTTTTAACGGTCTGAGTCATACCTTACTAGACACTCTCCATTTTTTTTTTGCAAGTTTCCTGCCTCAAGTCCTATAAATATACCACATCAGAAGCTACTCTAACATCAACAAATAAACCCATCAGTACTGAATCTTTTGTTTCTTACAAACAATCCTTTCATCACTATCCAACAATGTCGCTTCCAGTAGGTTCAAGGTCCTCTCAATGGAAAGAAGCACAGATTTTAGAAAAGTACCTCCTACCCAAAAACCTTGGTAATACCTCAAGCTCTAGGGATCACGAACTCATTAACACAATCGATATTTATAGTTATGATCCCTGGCACTTACCGTGTAAGTCTTCTTTTATCTAAACAAAATGAAGATCACTACTGTTCTATCGAATTGCTCGCGATTTATTGTTTCCCTCTGTGTTTTTTTAATTATAAAATTACAGTGCAGTCGAGGATCAAATCGGAAGATCAGGAATGGTTTTTCTTCAATCTCATGAAGAACAGATATAAGACAGGTGAGAGACAAAGTAGAACAACAGAGTCTGGTTTTTGGAAGAAAACTGGTGAAACCACGGACATTATGCGTAAGAGCTCTGGAAGAAGTTCTAGCGAAAAGATCGGAGAGAAAAGAGTTTTGATGTTTTACTGGAACAGGAATCATGGTGGAGCCAAAAGCAATTGGGTTATGCATGAGTATCAATGTGTTTCCTCGTCTCCTACTCAGGTAACGAACTTCCTGTGTTGATCCTTGGATTAAGCTAATTTTAACCACCTCAATCTGCAACTTTTATCTTAAAACAAAAAAAACTCTACTGATAGTCACCTCTCAACTTAATCTCTTTTGACCAGAAAAAAAGTCTCAACTTAATCTCTTGTATTGTTGTTGAGTTGATTGAATTTTCTGTTTTGATTTGTACAGAAGATGAAATATAGACTCTGCAAAGTAGTTTGTAAGGATGAGGATTGGCTTCCTAACCAAGAATTACAGAATCCACCTCCGTTAAGTGGCTTTTTTAACGTACAGCAACAAATGGAGCTAGACGATTCAATCCATCAGGTTAACAATTTTTCAAGTTCTGATTGGGAATATCTGCAACAATTGTAATTTGGTCAACGAGACTCAAAGATGTATTAAGACAATTCACATACATGTATGTGTTCAATTTGTATTTTCCAAATGTATACCGATATTTAATGAGAGTACCTTTATAGTACTTTCCAAATTTGTATAAGTCTAAGTTATGTCTATCTTGTTTTGTAATAGTTTCCATATATATAAATAATATTTAAGGTTGTATGTTCTAATATATATATACAATTCAACGTTGTAACATTTCTATTTATAAAGCTAACTAATAAATGGTAAAGATCTCTTTTCTATATTCCTCTTCTCATCTGTAAGTACATACGCACGTCACAAGATTAATAAATATCAAATCAAAGTACTTAATTCTCGTACATTCAAGTGCCCTTTCAAATTCACGTCATATGGAATCCATGTGCCTATTGTCAATAGTATGTGTAAAACGTCCATCCCGAATATTATCTTTCATTTTGTATGGAGCTTTGTAATAAGGCGGTTTAGAGTTTTAGATTTAAGTTTGGCGGGTTAGATCTATTGTGGTCTGTAAATTTTAGTGAATTAGATTTTGTGGACTTACGAACTAAACCACAAGTTAACATAAATAAAACACTATTGTACCAAATTTTTGACTCATATAGTCATAGTATGATATTGTTAATTACAAATGTGCAGGTTAGGTTAAGATTTTTTTTGATGAATATGAAATTATATTTTATCACGCATAAAATCAATGTTCGTTGGTTCGAATAAAATCAGTTCGTTATACCTAGAATAAATCAAATTTTCACAACTATTACCCAATATCTATATATATATATATATATCATCAGTATATAATAGATTGAAATTATTATATTTATATATATTTTATTTAAAATATCATTGTGCATAAAAAAGGTTTATTACTACCGATTTTTTAAACTGCAATTAGATAAAACACAAACCCTATTGGTTTCAACAACAAGGATAACAAAAGTGTCCCAAGGCGGGCCCCGGTTTTAGTAATAGATAAGAAAACAAAACACATCTTCCCTGTCTTCAACCAAAATCTCAAAACATCATCATGCAGCCAAAACAATCTGCCAAAACAATATCTAAAAGTATCATAACCCCACATAAGTTATTGCGAAGCAGCCCAAACTCTCGGGGGACTTTTTAGTTTTTGCTTTTGTTTATTTATTATATTATTACCGATCTGACGTGTCTGTTTGAAGATTTAAACACATAAGTTTCTAATACTTCCTACAATGTCGACATAATCCTACTTCCGACATAAGTTTCTACTAGTCACGTACTGTGTATATAAGAATATTGTGTAATAAACTTTCCTAAAATATTTTTATACCGATCAATCGATAAATATTTGAGTCGTCGTTTTTTTTTTGATAAATAGCAAATTAAGTAGCAATTTTATGTAAACAAGAGTTATAACATATACTTAAAGCAATATATATCTTCTTTTTATAATATCAATTTTTTCCCTCCTATTTTAAAAATCATTATGCATAAACAACAAATCCAACACATGGTTTAGTTACATGTAGACAAAAATACAAACCCTATTGTTTTCAAATCCAACACATAGTTTAGTGAACCCTATTGTTTTCAATTGGTTTTATTTGTATCAGTATATCCTGATAAATTTTCTAAACATAAAAAGACGGTATAGTTATAGATTTATTTGTGTTCTAGGTTTAAGCAATACTTAGAGTTATTTAAAACCAAAAATAGAATCTTTGAAAATAATATCTTATTACAAATCCGTGGTTTAGTAATAGAGACTCTATACGATAAAAAATTGTATTACATTCAAAACACTTTTAGTTTTAACAGTCTGGGTAATACCTTATTAAACACTCCCCATTTTTAATGGCTATAAATATACCACATCAGAAACTACTCTGACATCACCAAATAAACCCATCAGTGAAAAACCAAAGAGAGAGATGAGTAGTAAGAAAAAATAATGTGGACTGTTGAGTCAATTTATTTAGACGAAAAATCCTTTTGTAATTATTGATTCAACGGTCAGATTTGTTTGACGCGGAAATACAATTTCCATTTTTCTAATTCCTTCCTTTTTGTACTCTTTAGAAGATATTTTTAACGTTCGTTAATATAGATTGTAATAATGGGGTGTATATTTACGCTGGTAGCGAAACTTAAACTACGTCACTTTCCTATTTTTTCCCAGTTTTTATTATGTTTTGATGTTTTCTAATTTTATTATTCCAATAACAACATAAATTGTGGATCGTATATTTGCTATTTGCCAAGTAATAGGTTACCAAACATACCTTCTTGTTGGCTTGCTTCTAATTTAACAAGATACTATATGGTGAATTCGAATTTTATTATGTTCCAGTTAAAAAATTTTGGATATAAATAAGATTTTATCGATCAATAGTTACTTGTTGACAATATATATATATATATATATATATTTACTATTCGGCGTGGAGATATTTTCCAAAATGCGAGTCCCAATTCAAAATAATAGAAATTATACCAAATTGGAACCGCTTAAATATCCAATATCTTAACTTTAAAATAAAAATAATCAAACGTAGATATCATTTTCGTTATATTAATAATAATAATTAAAAAAAAAAGTTTCCTGGAACCCTAATCTTCTTTGATAAGTATCTAACTTTACATACAGATTTTGATTTTGTATTTGCAATTTTGGAGAAAATAACTGAACTTTCTTGTCTTGCCAAACCCTACATGGACTCAAAGATCCAGTAAAATTGTAATTTAAATACTAAAAACTTTTAATTACACACATGCTTTTTCTTAAAATAAGCTAAAATCACTGTTTAGAACATTAGTGAACTGTTAAATAATTGTTATTAGCCCGGAAAAATGACCGATTTCAAACTAAACAATTTTCATTGTATCAAATCCTATATAAACTCAAAAATTTCAAATTGTAGGAATACTTTTTAAAAGAAAACAAAATCAACATCGACGGTTTAAACAAATCTTGATAGTTCGAATTGAAATTCACTTCGAATGGAAGTATGTAAAATATGTGAAGTGAATATCATAAGCTTAAATAATATGAAATTGCTAGTTCGAATTGAAATTCCAAGAATTCAGTAGATACAAATTGATATTAAACATATAAAGGTCCAATTAGTGATATTGTTTGAAACAACTGTTTAAAAATAAATGAGCGGTTGAAATGAAAATCATTTGAAAACGACCGTTTGGAAACCGTAGTTGGCAAAAAAAAATTTCAAATGAAAATCATTTGAAAATTAATGTTGATTGGTAACATTGCATCGGTTAAATAGTAGAATGAGATAAGTATTAATATGTAAAATTTGATTTAATTAATTATTCTAAAATTTATGCAATTACTATTTTAAAAATAATATGTGTATAATGGCAAATGATTATTGTGAATCTGGTCCTTAAACCATAATTTTATGCTTTCAACTGTGTAGATCCAGTTGCTTTTTACTTATTTATGCTACTCTTTTTTTAAAGAGAAAGGTTTTGTTGTTATCAAAAAATTAAATTAGCATTTTTCTTCCAACCAAAGGAGTTAAGAACTATAGTTAATGCACCGAGAAGGTTTAAGTCAATGCTTAGGTTTCAATAATTTGTGTACAACCTAGATACAAGAATAGATTGATTTGTGATAATCTGATATATATATATATATATATAAAGAGAGAATATTGTATGAAGCTGTTAACATTTGACAAATTTCGAATTCTTGTTTCTTTTGCTTCCAAAATCCTTGTTAGCCAACCTCGGAAAAGCTCATTTTGGAAAGATTTCTGGATCTTGTTTACTTCTTTGGCGACTTCAACCATTGTTGGAACGTCCCCTTTAAGACCGACGCATCTCAATGAAAGGAAAAGGAATACATTCATATTGTCTAACATCTTTGGATTTGTAATCTCATCAACTAATCTACCCTCTTCATTAAATTTAGGCACCCACTCTGGATCTACACAGTTGAAAGCATCATCACGACTTTTTTACTTTTTAAAACAATCGTTTCAAATCCAACCCAAAATGTGTTTCATCTTTCATGTGTGGAGTAAAACAATAAGGGCCGTACAGATTCCAAATCTCTTGATGACGTGGATAACTTACTAATATGCCACGTGGAATTATATCTTATTATCTTCCAAATCTCTTGTATCCACTAATTATTCAACGTTATTCAACGATAAAAGATATGATTTGAAGAGAAAGAGAAGGAGGAAGAGATGAGAGAAATGGCGGCAAGCTCTAGGGTTCTATCGTCGGGGATGTTCGGACGTTACCTCCGGCCAGTGAAGACAGAGCGGAGATCACTTATACAGTCGAGAGTGAAATGCCAGTTCTCATCCGTAAAACCTGCCACGTATTCATCCACAGATATTCCTCTACACGAGTCTCCTCAGGTTCTTCTTCTTCTCTCTATAATACAGCAATGCGCATCATTGTGTGTACATATTGATGTTATATAGATATTTCATTCACTGCAAAATTTATGTAGATATAGTAAACATTTATGTTATATAGATATTGGTTTACTCATGCCACACCAAAATTTGCTTTTTGTACTTGGCTAGTGTTTTAGGATAGGCTCTCTACAGGTGATCGAATGAAACAATGGCATGCTACAACACACTCATGATGTGTGTTATGTAATCGAGAGGAGGAATCAAGAAACCACCTATTTTTTTAGTGTAGTTATTCCAAGCATGTATGGAGATTAACAATTGGCAGATTACTTGGAGTGACTTATACTCCCACATGGTCACAGTTAGAGGCGGCTCTGTTGGGATTACAATCGAGCAAAATTAGATATTTTCTAGCATGCTATGCTTTTCAAGCTTCAATTTATCATATTTGGAGGGAGAAAAATGGAAGACATCATGGCCGACAACCAATTCAAGCTCGGTTTCTAAGTAGGATAATAGACAAGATGGTTAAGAATAACATCAATGCTATCAGAGCACTTGATGTTGCAAATTTTTCCACGGCAATGCACACTTGGTTATCTACTCGTGATTTAATTTGAGTTTTCAAAGAGATAAGGTTCTATCTAGGTGTACGGGAGGATTGGTCTTTGGATATGAATCTTCCTCTATAAGCAACAATAGTTCCTTATTATCTTTGTTTCTTTTATTCACAATTTCGACTTTATTTCAGAAACATATTGTAAATGTTATCGGTTTTTTTGTTGAATAAAATTTAACATTCATAAAAAAAAACATTTATGTTATATATTGAAATTGATGTTAACAAACATTGATTAGATGATCTTGGTTATATCCCACGTAACCTCAAAATGATGTTTTAACAACAACAGAAAAAAAAACCTCAAAAACTGTTGTCCGACCTCAAATTAAAATGTTTTGCCCCCAAAACTATTAGTTTTAATTAATTATCATCATTTAACTTTCTTAAATAGCTACAAAACACGCATTATGAAAAATTATGAACAGTATCAATAAATAAGACTCCGCCTATATATAACAAAATTAGTATTGTTTGTAATTTCTTACTTCAATTTTTAATTTACATAATATAAATTTATTTTTCCAATATAAGTGGCACTTACTTTTGCCAATAGTTTAATGAACCTATAAAACTTGAACTTTATTATATGAATAAAATTGCACATATAGCACCACATAAGTAGAAAAACCAAACAATTGTAATCTGTTGGATAATTTTTTAACTTGAGGAGCAAGTTATTTCTCTAGGAAGAGTAGTCTTTAGAGATATATTCAAATAAGTTAGTTATGATTTGAGTAGTCTATAATCTTAATAGATTAAGGAGTAGCTTAATTCCATAAGTACGAATTTTTGGAGAGTTGTTTCATTAAGACTTTAAGATTAAGATATTTAGTTTTAAATTAGTTTCTTAATCAATAAAGAAGAGTAAAGTATCATATTCTCATTTATCGATAGCATAAGTTGGTTTTGTTTCGATTTCGCAAGCCAAGGCTCTCGAAATCAAAGAAATTGCCCTTTTCTCTAACTCTCAACAACTAGTTAGATCGATTCTTCAGAAATCCCCATCGAAATCCCTTTACGGTATTGTCTCCGACATTATCGAGTTGTCAAAAGATTTCATTTCTATCTCTTTCCACTTTGTTAGAAAGAAGCTGATGGTTTAGCAAAAGAATCATTATTGTACCCACCAACTCTTTCTACTTGATTAAATGAAGTCAAGTTCGACCAAAAAACAAAAAGTAATCGTTTTTGTTCCAAGGGCCTTATTGGATGGGCCGGTAATTTGGTTATGAGCTATATACTAATTCAGTTAGATTTCCTTTTTCCATTTTTAGTATCAAAACTCAATCAAAGTTAAGTCGGTTCTGCAGAACATTTCAAAATTGGGGTGAGTAGAATTAACTTATTGCAACAAATTTGGCTCTAAGCAGCCAAGTAGAATAAACAAACGAGAAAGAAAAAAAGTGACGTAGAGGGCCATGAAATTTAAGGGAGAAGGAGGGATCAAGTGTGGTTTTAAATGGTCCTCTTTGCCTTCAAAAAACCAACCTTGTATTGTTACATACTCGTTCTTTTTCAATATAAATGACTTATATTAAAATAAATTTTTTTCTCTAAAACATCAATTAAATTGAAATACTGGAGTATATATCATTGAGATTTTTTTATAACTGTAATTGAAATGCATGTTGTTAGAAAAGGTTTATTAAATGATCTTGCATTGGTTATAGTCCATGTAACCTCAGAAATGATGCTGCCCTAACTAAAATTAAGATACTTTGACAAGTGAACATCACGTTTTGAGTAAAACTTTGAAAAGAGAAATCTCTATCAAATCCATTCAAATTCATTTGAAAAATAATTTTCTATTCAAATTCTTAATTTTAAATAAAAGGTGTTTTGCCCAAAAAAATAAAATAAAAGATGAATTAATCAAGATTTACAAATAATAGAACCAATAAGTAATGATTTTGAGTATGACTGACGATAAAACCTATAATACATTATTCTAATTAGAAATTTAAAATCAATGTCTGATAATACATGATTTTGTAAAAATTTCTAAATCTATTAAAATTATACCTAAAATAAATTAAATTTCACAAGTATTGCCCTATATATATATATATATATATATCATCAGTATATAATAGACTCAAAGTATTATATTTATATATTTTTTATTTAAAATATCATTGTGCATAAAAAAGGTTTGTTACTATCGATTTTTTAAACTGCAATTAGATAAAACACGGTTTCAACAACAAGGATAACAAAAGTGTCCCAAGTAGAAACGGGATACTTACAATTACGCAAATATTTACTTTTCCTTATTTTATTTTTGTCGAATAATGGGGCTAGACCCCAGTTTTAGTAATAGATAAAAAAAAATTATGCAGCCGAAACAATCTACCAAGGAAAAGCCAAACCTTCCACATCTTCAACCAAAATCTCCCTAACTACATCTGATTTTACATCAAAAACATGAAACTAAGGATAAATTGAAAGCATGACCATTTGTAACCGATTCGCCTTTCTAAATATGTGGAAAATTTGGACATTACAGTCTTTTGTTAAAAAACTATGACACAAATATGTCAAGAAGGAAAAAAGAGGTAAATCATCAATTCTTTTCGTTAGGAAACCAACAACGATCTCCGAATCCACTTCCAACAACGATCCTTTTTCTTTTGTTATATAGATATTGACTACTTCAATAAAAATATATCTTGTATTTTATTTATATAATAAAAATAGATGAGGAAGAAATTATACTCTCATATATATGAAATCTATCTTTCTTTTTAAATAAATAATATTTACGTTACTTATTTATGTTATCATATACAAATTACTACTTAAATTTATGTTTTTTTAGGAATACTAAAATTTATGTTAGCAATAATTATAAAACACAACAATCTATAAAATTAGACATTTGAGAATTTTATAAAACTTTTCGATATTATTTAAAAAACAGATTTAATCATTTGCATCAAATGTTTATACCAAATTATTCTTAAGATCAGAATTCAAAATTATCCACACAAAAATTACCTAATCGATCGCTTTTTAAAATTATGACGTCAATCCATTTTGAACCAAAGTGTATTATGATTCTAATATATATTAAAATTGAAGGGAATGATTAGATTAAAAGGATCGTTAACGATGGGTCTATAATAGCGTGGTCAACGAAAAGACGGTAATTAAATTAATATTTTGAAAGTTTGGGATTAATTCGTCATGTTTTTGAAAGTTTAGGTTTTTATGACATTTTTCATGTTTAGAATAACGATGGTGTTAATGGTATTAACTCTATAACAACACATTTAACGATGGACCTATAATAATATGGCCAACAAAAAGATTGTAATTAAAATGACATTTTGAAAGTTTGTGCTTAGTTTGTAGGTTTTTGAAAATAAAGACTTTTTATTCTATTATTACTTATTTAATTTTTTATTACACATGTATATAGCCTAACCAGACAAGAGATTAAAATTATTTAAAATTATTATATTATTCAAAATTTTATTTTATGGTAGAAAGTTAGGAATGACAGTTTATCCACATTTTATGATTCTGATTAAACTTATTTTTATGTTTTACTTAATTTATAATTTAATATGCCTATAGACTAAAATTGAGAAAGATTAATTTATAATTTAATTTGCTTATAGATATTAACGTTTTTTTGATATATCTATTAAAATTAACATTTATCGCTTCAAAAAAAAAAGTTTTCTTGCTATATCTGTAATTTCAAGTGAAAAATATATAAAAATAAATTAATTGTTTTTAATACTATTTAGTGTAATAAAGTATTCATTTAATTTTATCTTGGTAATTGTAGAATAGAAATGGAAATGTCAACTGTATTGATACCAAAACAAGAGAAAGAGCATCAATCGAATGTCTAGCTCAAGACACAGCTACTTCTTCAAATAGTGCGAATTGATGATGCATGTGAATATGGCGAAGTTGAAAGTGACAAAAGAAAAGAGCGAGAGATGATGATGGCATCCTCTTTATGTATCGCGCATCTCTCGGGGGACTTGTTTTTTTTTTTTTCACATCTCTCTTTTATATTATTACTTTTCTACTTTGTTTTATGTTTTGTCTAATCAGCAATTGCGTGTGTGGGATCGTGACGGTTTCTTTTGCAAAGACGGTTGATTCTTATATTTTATTGTCCTACATTGACATTGATAGTTATGAGTGGCTCCAGTAAAATTGTCACTTCTTAAGCTGATACTTTAAGAGTTTGGGTATACAAACTTGTCTGCCTTATTTATGGACATAAGCTTTTACAACTTTTTTTGGCTAAATTAATGTTAGATGCATCTCCAAAAGATATTATATAACCTCAAAAATGAGAATTTTTGCACTTCAAACTTTTTTTCAAAACTTTAAGTTTGAAATTTTGAATATGATTTCTTAAAATTTAATGTTTTTTTATTTGCTTTTCAATTTCTATAGTTATATACTTTTATAATAATATTATTAATTTTGTTGTTTGTCATTTTAGTCAATGCAATTTTAATATTTCCTTAAAATAAATAGTTCTATTGAGTAATTTGATCATCTTTGTAATATAGCAAATATTTTTGAAAAATTATTGCTATATAAATTTGTTTTGTTATGTAATGTTTATTAGTTAATATTACTTGTAAAATTAATCAATGTATGTTTTTTAGTTATTTAGAAAACAAATTGTGATCTTAATTAATTACGATCAATAGTGAGAACTATGACATAAATTACTAAAATTTGGAATTTATTTTAAAATTTACCATTGGAGAGTAAAACATTCAGACCTTAAACATTCAAACTGGTAAAACCATGGACACGAAAAGATCGGAGAGAAAAGAGTTTTGATGTTTTACTGGAACAAGAATATTCTTAAAAAAACCAAATGTGATTGGGTTATGCATGAGTATCAGTCTGTTTCCTCGTCTCCTACTCAGGTATAATAACTACTTTCCAAATTGCTTTTGAAAAAACTAAAACGTTATAACATTCTCGGCTTCATAACCAAGAATTACAGAATCTACCTTCGTTAAGCGGCTTTTTTAAAACTTACAGCAACAAATGGAGCTAGACGATTCAATCCATAAGGTTAACAATTTTTCAAGTTCTGATTGGGAATATTTGCAACAATTGTATTTTGATCAACGAGACTCAAAGATGTATTAAGACAATTCACATACATGTAGGTGTTCAATTTGTATTATCCAAAACTGTAGTAGTTTAAGTTTTCAATATTTGCTGTTCGATTTGGTAAAACCGAACCGAAAATAAATATGGTATAGTTATTGGTTAAACTATACAAATCGTATTGGATACAATTTTATCAAAACAATAGAATATGTATTTTTATAAGTGAGAAGTTGTAATAAAAAGAAACAACCATATAATGCATTTTGAAGTTGTAGTAATTTAAAAGACACATCTATGTAATGCATTTTCGTAAATGAGAAGTTACAGGACAAAGATACAACCATATAATGCATTTATCATAAGTGAGAAGTTAGAATAAAAATATCACAACCGTCCAACTTTTCATAAATGAAAAGTTAAAGTATAAAGACACAACCATATAAGAAAATATTATAATAAAAAACACAACAATAAAAAATACTTTTTCCATAAATACAAATTTATAGTAAAAAAGACAACCAAATGTGTTTATAGGATGCTATATTCAAATTGTTATTAAAAAAAATTATATTTATATTTTTAAAATTTTCTGCACTGATACAAATGTGTTTAGTTAAATTGAGAATTATAAGTATTTCACTTACCTTAAACCAGTGAATTATGTAAAATCATTTAAGAATGATGGAATGATGACACTAGCAAGATCCCAATTAAATGATATGAATTCATCAAAACCCAAAACAAAATCATTAACCAAATTTCAAATTCTAAAAAAGATGTATATAAGGTGTGATCATAAGAAAATATATCTATTCACAAAAAGATGTAATGACAAGACACAACTTTAAATTGCATTTTTCCAAGTAAATAACATCAATAAAAGATACAACTGTATAAGTAATATTTTTATAAGTAGATAGTTACATTTAAAAGACATATCTAGAAAAATTTCATACTTGGAAAATTACGAATAAACAAACACAACCGTAAAATAACTTTTTTGAATTATTTTTTTGTTTTAAAGTGATGGATTCTGTAAAATAATGTAAAAATAATAGGATAATGATATTTGCTAGACTCAATTGATATAAATTCCACCCAAAACCAAAACTAAATGGATAACTGAATTTCAAATTTTAAAAGGGATATGAATAATTAATTATACATGATCTTCAAGTTTGGAATGTAACATTGTGTTTATTTTTATAGTATGTAATTTGAATTTGTGATGTCCATCTGAATTTAATTATCAAAGTTTTGTCAGTGTCAAAAAAATTGTCGACCAAATATTTGTTTTAACATTAGCTATTATTTAATAATATGTTAATAATAATTGTTATAGAACTATATAATAAGTAATAAGTGAAAAACATATTAACAGTCTATAAAATAATAATTATATGACTGTTATGTCAAAACTTTCAATATAAATTCTATACCATGTTTTATTTGAAAAGGCACATATTTTTCATTGGTTGTCTTTCATATAAATAAAAATAAAATTACTAGTTTTATTTTAATTTGATAATTGTGTCTTTTCACTAAATAACCATTTAAAAGTTGGTTATGTTTTTCTTATGGAAGTTATAATAAAAAATTAATAATAATTTATCTTCTTTTTATAATATCAATTTTTTTCCGTCCTATTTTAAATATCATTATGCATAAAAACAAATCTAACACATGGTTTAGTTACATGTAGAAAAAATACAAACCCTATTGTTTTCAAATCCAACACATAGTTTAATGAAGATTGAAGAATGTGACTACTGATCACAAAATCTGACCTCCTTGCTCTTATGTCTTATGTCACAAAATGTGACTTCTTTGTCTTTTTTATATATTTATCAATTGGTTTTGTTTGTATCAGTATATCCTGATAAATTTTCGAAACATAAAAAGACTGTATAGTTATAGATTTATTTGTGTTCTAGGTTTAAGCAATTGGTCACGTCATTCTTAAAATTAGAGTGTGAAATAGTAAAATGAGTATTGTAAAAAATTAGGGTTTAGCTTTTTCTTTTGGTTAAAAAATTAGAGTATACCTCACAGCAAATGCAAATCAAACAATTCTTTACGGTGCTTTTATGGTCCCACAACTTCACAGATCTATACCTTCACATATAATTGTATAAATTACTGATTTATATTTATCGTGATTTCAGTAATTAAAAATGATTTCTTTTGGAAGTTAATTTTTTTCTTTTCAATGGAGTCTATTTCTATAAACTGAGTCATTAAGATGTAATCATTTGACTGAAAAGAAATCGCAACACTAGAATTGTTTTAAATACTTAAGAGTTATTTAAAACCAAAAATAGAATCTTTGAAAATAATATCTTATTACAAATCCGTGGTTTAGTAATAGAGAGACTATACGATAAAAAAAATTGTATTACATTCAAAACACTTTTAGTTTAACTGTTTTAGTAATAGATAAAAAAACAAAGCATGCAGCCAAAACAATCTACCAAAGAAGAGCTAAACCTTCTGCATCTTTAACCAAAATCTCCCTAATTACATCCGATTCTATATCAAAAACATGAACCTAAAAATAAATTGAAAACATGACTAGCAAAACCATTTATAATCTGGTTCTTTTTTCTAAACACGTGAAAAATTTAGACATTCCAGTCTTTTATTAAAAAATTATGATACAAGCGTATCAGAAAAGAAAAAGAATGTGAATCATCAATTTTTTTGTTAGAAAACCAACAACTATCTTCGAGTCCACTTCTAACTACAATTCCTTTTCTTTTGTTATATAGATATTGAGTACTTCAATAAAAATATATATTGTGTTTTACTTATATAATAAAAATGGATGAGGAAGAAATTACAACCTCATATATATGAAATCCATCTTTCCTTTAAAATAAATAATACGTTACTTATTTATGTTATCATATTCAAATTACTACTCAAATTTATGTTTTTTTTTCTTGGTATATCTATTAAAATTAACACTTATCGCTAAAAAAAAATAAGTTTTCTTGCTATATCTATAATTTGAAGTGAAAAATATATAAAAGTTAATTTATTGTTGTTGATACTATTTAGTGTAATAAAGTATTCAGTTAATTTTATCTTGACAATTGTAGAATAGACATATCAACTGTATTGATACGAAAACAAGAAAAAAAGAAGAAAAAAGGGTAATAATAGGTCCACCTCTGCTATCAGAACCAATCACCGATGATGTGACGGCATCTCGTTTTTGTCACATCTAAGAACACGTTACAGGTTCACTAAATGTAAGGTAGATTGAAAAAGTTTTATTGATTAATTTGCAATCACAAAGAGATAGTTCGAGCGTGAAAAGCAGCAATATCTACCGTCTTGGGTGCGATCTGACGTGTCTGATTGAAGATTTAAACACATAAGTTTCTAATACTTCGTACATAAGTTTCTATTAGTCACGTACTATGTATATTAGAATATTGTGTAATAAACTTTCCTAAAATAGTTTTATACCGATCAATCATAACAAATCAATAAATATTTGAGTCGTCGTTTTCTTTTTGTTTGATAAAATAAGAAATTAACTAGGAATTTTACATTATTTAAGCTTATGATATTCACTTCACCTTTTTTTATAAATAAGTTGTATGTTTTCTGAGAATATGCACCCCAAACCTTTGGGATAGGGGTGTTAATCGTGTCTATTATCCGTCGGATATCCGTATTCGTATTTTCCGTAATACAGATATCTAGATACGGATACAGATCAAAAATTTAAATATTTGACGGATATGGATACAGATACGGATCGGACGAAATAATATACCGGATATCCGCGGATTATCGAAGCCTAAATGGGCCGGATACATAGCGGATATCCGGTCCATTTAGGATACAAATACGGATTGAAACTTTAATGGACCGGATACAGAGCGGATATCCGGCCCATTTAAGAACTATCCAATCTATTTAGAATATATATATAAAAAACGGATATCCGGACCACGGATATCCGGTCCTTCCGGATACGGATATAGATCACAAATCTTACTATCCGCCGGATACGGATACAGATACAGATACAGATACGGATCGGCTAAATTGGATCGGATATCCGCTCCGTAACACCCCTACTTTGGAGACACTTATTTCTATATATGTATCTTTGAGTCTTTTTACTTATTTATTAAGATCCATACCTACATATATATATACATATATTGTAGAATCACTGATTTTGATTCATCATTATTATAAAAAAAATGGTTTTGTATTCATCGTTATTTTTGCAAATGGTCTTTAATCTAATTGCATGCGGTAAGTCCACATAAAACATATGTATTTCCATAATCAGGAATTAAGTCTCACAACCTATATTATGTAAGAATTTGACTAATGGGCCGGACTGTTGTGGTCCAATGTTAACAAATTACAGTGGAGTCTAGGATCAAATCGGATAATATTTGGTATTTCTTCGGTCGCAAGGAAACATATAAGAAACGTGAGAGACAAAGTAGAAAAACAAAGTCTGGTTTTTGGAAGAAAAGTGGTAAAACCATGGGCATTTTTGCATTTTTGCGTATACTAAAATTGTTTTGTATTACATTCAAAACACTTTTAGTATTAACAATCTTCCAAAATTATTGAATTCATTTGATTTTTTTGTTAATCATGGATTGTTTATTTGAGATGTAATTTATTTACTAAACTAAAATTACTGAAATTTAGCTAATTAAGTGTAAATTAAAGAGTGAGTTTTAAGTAATTGGGTGTCAATTAAAAAATGAGTTTTATTTCTTTTTATTTAATGGGATGTTAATCCAAAAATTAAAAGCTTAACTCAGTTGAAAATATACATTAATTCTATATCAAAATTTTTTTTAAATTGTCACCCACTTTTTACGAACACTCAATCACAAGATTGATCAACTCGTTCGTATAATCAGAGGGTCGTCTCGGTCTTAAGCTAATGTGTCTCATCTGTAGTTTTTGTAGGCTTTGTCTCTATAATGAGTTAAATTGACAAAAAAAAAAATCTTAAACTTTTGGGGGTGTCAGATGGATACTCTTTCAACTGAATGGTCCACCGATGTCCGTTCTCCTCACTACGTAACTTACGGTAAGAATGTATACAAGAGTTATACTGATTTATATTCTATTTGTTTAACCTACTGGCCGGCCCATTTGTTTGTTTCTGTATATTTGACGATCTATACCTTCACATATAATTGTAGAAATGACTGATTTATATTCATCGAGATTTCACTAATTAAAAATTACTGATCTATACCTTCACATATTCATACGATAAAAAAATTGTTTTACATTCAAAACACTTTTAGTTTTAACAGTCTGAGTCATACCTTACTAGACTCTCTCCATTTTGTTATGCAAGTTTCCTGCCTCAAGTTCTCTATAAATATACAACATCAGAAGCGCTCTAACATCAACCAATAAACCCATCACTGAATCTTCTCTTTCTTACAAATAATCCTTTCGTCTAATGTCGCTTCCAGAAGGTTTAAGGTTCTCTCCAACCGAAGAACAGATTTTCGATAATTACATTCACCCCAAAAACCTCGGTGATACCTCAAGCTCTAGCGATGAACTCATTAACACAATCGATATTTATAGTGTTAATCCCTGGGACTTACCGTGTAAGTCTTCTTTTATCTAAACAAAATGAAGATCACTGTTCTATCGAATTTCATGCGATTTATTGTTTCCCTCTGTCTTTTTTTATTATTATAAAAATTATAGCTGAGTCGAGGATCAAATCGAAAGATCAGGAATGGTTTTTCTTCAATCCTATGAAGAACAAATATAAGAAAGGTGGGAGACAAAGTAGAACAACAAAGTCTGGTTTCTGGAAGAAAACTGGTAAAACCAAGGACATTGTGCGTGAGAGCTTTCCCCATGAAAAGATCGGAAAGAAAAGTTATTTGGTGTTTTACTGGAACAAGAAATCCAAAAGCAATTGGGTTATGCATGAGTATGAATCTGTTTCCTCGTCTTCTATTCAGGTAACATCATCCTTTGTTGATCCTTGGATCAACCTAATTTTAACGACCTTAATCTACAACTTTTATCTTAAAAAAAAAAAACTCTACTGATAGTCAACTCTCAACTTAATCTCTTTTGACCAGAAAAAAGTCTCAACTTAATCTCTTGTATTGTTGTTGAGTTGATTGAATTTTCTGTTTTGATTTGTACAAAAGATGAAATATAGACTCTGCAAAGTAAAGCGTAAGGGTGAGGATCGGCTTCATAACCAAGAATTACAGAATCCACCTTCGTTAAAAGGCTTTTTTAACTTACAGCAACAAATGGAGCTCCACGATTCAATCCATAAGGTTAACAATTTTTCAAGTTCTGACTGGGAATATCTGCAACAATTGTAATTTTGATCAACGAGACTCAAAGATGTATTAAGACAATTCACATGTATGTGTTCAATTTGTATTTTCCAAATGTATAGCTATATCTAATAAGAGTACCTTTAGTACTTTCCAACTTTGTATAAGTCTAATTAAGTTATGTCTATCCTGTTTTGTAATATTTGCCATATATATAATATTTAAGGTTGTGTGTTCTATATATATATATATACAATTCAACGTTGTAACATTTCTATTTATAAAGCTAACTAATAAATGGCCCGTCCTTAAATTCAACGTTTTGTCTGTCAATTCAACTAGTCTTATACCAATAATCTAATAATAGTAATATATTTTAACATGATATTGATAGTCGTTAATATAACTACAATTATATGCAATAACAAATTCTGTGAATTTAATATTTTGTTTGTTCATATAATAATTGTTGTATGAGGAGAAGGAGAGAGAGCTAGAGAGAGAGAGGGAGAAAAGAGAGGAAGAGAGAGAGGGAGATGACGAGAGAGAGATTGTGAGGAATATGAAAGATCATATGAAAATAAGGAATACTATTAGATTAAAGCATACCATGAATAGTATTATTCTCATTTTTTGCATACATAACTGAGTATATTTAGTAGATTAGTGACTAAGTAATTTAAAATGTATTTTGTTTAATAGTTAGGAAGTCCATGGGCAGATGGAGCAGCAGGAGTTACTCAATTTGCAATTAACCCTGAAGAAACTTTTACCTACAAATTCATTGTTGATAAGGTAAAGATAGTTTTAATTATTAATTTCTAAAAATATTAACAAAGAATTTATGAAAATAAACAATGATCTGGTGCAGCCAGGAACATATTTCTACCATGGACATTACGGCATGCAGAGATCAGCAGGACTCTACGGATCACTGATTGTCGACGTGGCAAAAGGACAGAAAGAGGCATTAAGATACGATGGAGAGTTTAATCTCTTACTAAGTGATTGGTGGCATGAAACTATTTCATCTCAAGAACTTGGTCTTTCTTCTAAACCTATGCGTTGGATTGGTGAACCTCAGGTTTTCTTTTTATTTTCACATTTTTAAAACTTTATATTTATGAACAAATAAATATTACTTTTAATGGGTTTGAGTATTTGTTTTATATAAAAATTTAAAATAATAAAAAAAAAAAATTGAAAAAGTTAAATTGTGGTTCTTATTTTGGTTCGGGTTCAGGTTCGGATTCGAATTCGTTTTTTGGGTATATAGATTTAGGACTCATTTGAATATTTTTTATGTTCAGTTTCTCTAATTTAGATAAATTTTGGTTCGGTTTCGCTCTCTAAAATAATATCTCGAAAATAATATTTTAAAATATCAACAGGGGTCTAATAATTTAACTGTACGCGATTTAAAAAAACATTTAAAACAATCCAATTCCGTTTTATAACGTGAATTTGTGATAAGAAGTGAATGTGAAAAGACAAAGTTGTGCTCTTTTTCTTAGTAAAATGAAAATATATAATCAAATGGAACAGAGGTTGCAGAGGTACAAAACTAGGGGTGGACCATAATATCTTAAACCCGAAATCTGATATGAACCCGATTAAAAATAGGAGGAACCGAACTGAACTCGATAAAATATCTGAACAAGTTTTGTATTATGGAAGATTGGGTATCCGGATCCGAATGGGTACCCGAAATATATTATATAGTTTAAAAATAATTATATATATATATATACATATATAATTTTAGTTAGTTAAATATTCAAAATTATAATTATATATCTAAATATATTAAAATTTGAATAAAAAATATGAAAAAACTAAAATATTCAATTTTAAAATTAAATTATAATTGTTTAAAGAATTTTTTTAGTTTTTTAAAAAGAATTTAATAAAAATACCCGAAATAGGACATTTTATAAAAACCGAACATGATCCGAACCCGAAATATACTGAACCAAAAACCTGACCCAAAATTCTAAAATACTCAAATGGGTTTTATATGTGTAAATACGAAAACCCGAAACCCGAAAGAACCTAACTCGAACCCGAACATGTACCCGAATGTCCACCCCTATACAAAACAGAGTTATCAATGATTAAGAGAGGCATTGATAATCAGAAAAGATATGCGCATACGAGAATGAATTAGTATATGAGATTGTCGAAATCTATGAAGAACCATTTTCCAGATTAGGTGAGAGAATAACACACAAGTCATGTCCACAGAAAATCCCAAGTTAAGAAGTCTAGATTTAACTGAAAGTCAATCCAAATGAGCAAGCCAGAACAGAAGTTAGCTGCATGCTTTGGAATTCTACTGGCAAACCAGATAGTTTTTCCACCACTCTTTTTGGATGATGAAGGTCTAAGTAAGTCCCAGGTCTCCTTAGTTGAGAAGTAGTTTTTGTACTGCCCACTTTTTCTTCATAGATGAGATTGGGAGGGTCAATGGCAAGGAGAGAGTTGCGGATGGCAAGCAGCTGGAAGGTTTGCTTGCCATCTGCCAAAGGTCTCAGATTGAATTCATATACAAGAATCGATGGACCAAGGCTGCTGAGGATACCTAAGGGTCCAAAAGTTAAAGTTTCAGCCTGTAATGGCCACTGGTTGCTTCCTGGAGCTAGATCGGAACCAGTCCAAAATCTCCTGATTTCCTTGACTATAAATAACACCTCCTGAGCCTCCCTCTGGTTCTGGTATATATATACATTTTGCGACGCTCTTCTTCTAGTATTTTTGGTCAAAGGTTCTCCAACAGAGGCTCTTAGAATCAATTGAGAAATGTTTCCCCCTGTCTGCAATGGACTAAAAGACTGTTATAGTTTAAGGAATCGGTAACTCTGGTTCTCATGTATACTCTTTCTGGCACCCCAAGAATGTTTCCAAGGAGATCGTCTAATATACCCAACAATCGAGGAGTATGATAAAATTCTAATTCCGATCATTCAACAGTCATAACTATCAAATTCAGAACTCTAACTGTATCGAGCTACTTGCAGATAGAGCGGAACGAGATTCTGTTTCAGTTAATTCACAACCAGAACTACAACAGAGATTTGTGTTACATAATAGAAACAAACTTGTAATGGATTTAATATGTAATGTGAATTTCAAGTCGAGAGAAACTGAATTACATAAAACAATAAACCCTAATTAGAATCCTAATGTCAACGAAAAAATCAGTAGACCCACAAAAAAACAAGTTAAAAACATAAACTTGAAACCCTAATTAATTACAACCTTAATGTCTACGAAAATTTTTTAACTAAACAAATATCTGTTGTAAAGTTAGGCAGAAACATTTCTACGACTACGAGAGAAGGAGAAAGAAAAACATTTTTATTGGTGAACCTCAGGTTTTCTTTTTATTTTCACATTTTTAAACCTTTATATTTATGAACAAATAAATTTTACTTTTAATAGGTTCGTTTTTTTGGGTACATAGATTTAGGACTCATTTAAATATTTTTCATGTTCAGTTTCTCTAATTTGGATAAATTTTGGTTCGGTTTCGAATCTCTAAAATAACATCTCGAAAATAATATTTTAAAATATCAACATGGATCTAACAACTTAACTGTACGCGATTTAAAAAAACATTCAAAACAATCCAATTCCGCGTTATAACGTGAATTTGTGATAAGAAGTGAATGTGAAAAGACAAAGTTGTGCTCTTTTTCTTAGTAAAATGAAACTATATAATCAAATGGAACAGAGGTTGCAGAGATACAAAACCAGGGGTGGACATAATATCCTAAACTCGAAACTCGATATGAATCCGATCTAAAATAGGAGGAACCGAACCCGAAATATCCGAACGAGTTTTGTATTATGGAAGATTGGATACTTGGATCCGAATGGGTAAAACCTGAAACCCGAATGGGTACCCAAAATACTCAAAATATATTATATAGTTTAAAAATAATTATATATATATATATAATTTTAGTTAGTTAAATATTCGAAATTATAATTATATATCTAAATATATTAAAATTTGAATAAAAAAATATGAAAAAACTAAAATATTCAATTTTAAAGTTAAATTATGATTTTTTAAAGAATTTTTTTAGTTTTTTAAAAAGAATTTAATAAAAATATCCGAACCGAACCCGAACCGAAATAGGATATTTTATAAAAACCGAACCTGATCTGAACCTGAAATATACCAAATCGAACCCGATCCGAAATTCGAAAATACTCGAATGGGTCTTATATATGTAAATCCGAAAAGACCCGACCCGAACCCAAACGGGTACCCGAATGCCCACCCCTATACAAAACAGAGTTATCAATGATTAAGAGAGGCATTGACAATCAGAAAAGAGATGCGCATACGAGAATGAATTAGTATATGAGATTGTCGAAATCTATGAAGAACCATTTTCCAGATTAGGTGAGAGAAAAAAATTTAACTAAACAAACTTGAAACCCTAATTAGACTCTTCGACTGGTTGGCGACAAAGAGGGCAAGAGTTATTAAGTCGATTCAGCCACTCAACGACGCAATCTTCATGAAACAGATGAGAACAGTTAGGCATTTGGCAGATTTCACGTTTAACCTCCTCCGATCCAAACACCAAAAGATTCTCAAACATGTCTCTGATTCTTCTTCTTCGTCCTGTTTCTCGAAATCTGTTGTCAATGGAGGAGAAGAATAACTAGGCACAATGTTGTATACCTTCTGTGTCAATTTGACAGAGACCAGCACGGTTAAGGGAATATCAAAACTTTGATTTCTTCTTTGTTTTTGGGCTTCGTCAACGATCTTATTAGATATTTGTTCAGACAAGACATGATCGTGAAGTTTGTCTAGGAGAACTTGATACAGATAGTTTGGTTCAAAGTTTTGGACTTTCAGAGAGATGAGTGAGTCATGATGAAAAGTATAATTTGGGTATGTGCCAAGATTCTTGACATCGTCATGATCGTTTTCGTATATGAGAAGCTCCTAGAATTCTCTGTAAATAAGGATTGTTACTTTGCTTAAAAACTCTGATGGTGAAGTTTCAGGCCAAGCTTTTACTTGAACATCGATGTCGACTGATTCTGTTTCCATTGTCGAAGTGAAAAGCCAACGAAATTCACAGTGAACCAAAGAGAGATTAGAACATTAGTGAACTGTTAAATAATTGTTATTCGTCCGAAAAAATGACCGATTTCAAACTGAATAATTTCCATTGTGTCAATTCCTATATAAACTCAAAAAATTTCAAATTGTAGGCATACTTTTATAAAAAAAACAAAATCAACATTGACCGTTCAAACAAATCTTGATAGTTCGAATTGAAATTCACTTCGAATGGAAGTATGTAAAACATGTGAAGTGAATATCATAAGCTTAAATAATATAAAATTGCTAGTTCGAATTGAAATTCCAAGAATTTAAAAGACACAAATTGATATTAAAAACATAAAGGATCTCATTAGTGAGATTGTTTGAAACAACCGTTTTAAAATAAATGAGTGGTATGAATATAATAGTTGGTAAAAAAAGTTTTGAAACGAAAGTCTATTTAAAAA
The DNA here is from genome assembly GCA_963920545.1 of Lepidium didymum. Classification (NCBI taxonomy): domain Eukaryota; kingdom Viridiplantae; phylum Streptophyta; class Magnoliopsida; order Brassicales; family Brassicaceae; genus Lepidium; species Lepidium didymum. Next base: position 19,514,282 of record OY986980.1, on the reverse strand, counting down.
TTAATGATGATTGGTAACATTATATCGGTTAAATAGTGTAATGAGACAAGTATTAGTATGTAAAATTTGGTTTAAATAATTATTCTAAAATTTATAAAATAAATATATATAGATCACAATTACTATTTTAAAAATAATATGTGTATATTAGCATATGACTAATTTTCTAATTGTAAATAAATGATCTTTTGTTCTTGAATCACAATGTGAAACATATTGTGTTTTTTAAACTATAATTTTATATAAAATGTGAAAATAAATAATCGTTTGTAAATACAGACGACGATCTGTTTCAAACGATTAAATTAAAGATGTTGTTTACAAACGATATTTTTATTACATTCAGAAAATGACAGGAGATCTACAAGACAATCTAAGGCGTCCTCTTACCTATCTGAGTATCATTGCTACTTAACACAAAAGGTACCTCAAGCCACTTCATTCTCAGTTTTATACCCTATATCTTCTTACATATCTTATGATAAACTCTCTCCTTCATACTAATCATATATTTTCTCAATTTCTTCTGATATAATCCCGAAAAACTTTCATGAAGCTATTAAACTAGATCATTGGAACAAAGCTATGAATTCTGAGTATGGAGCTCTTATTGATCAAGGTTCTTTCACCGTGGTTTCTTTACCACCTGGTAAACAAGCAGTGGGCTGCAAATGGGTTTACACAATTAAGCATAATCCTGATGGGTCTATTGATAAACACAAGGCTCGTCTAGTGGCAAAAGGTTTCACTCAACAAGAGGGTGTTGACTTTATCGATACCTTCTCTCATGTGACAAAACTTGCTTCTGTCAAAATGTTACTTGCACCTTGCAGCTCGCTATAGATGGAGTTTGTCTCAAATGGATGTCTCCAATGCCTCTCTTCACGGAGACTTAGAAAAAGAGATTTATATGACCCTTCCTCTTGGCTACACGCCCCCTGATGGGACTGTTTTTCTGGAGAATCCAGTCTTTCGGCTTCATAAATCTTTGTATGGACTTAAGCAAGCCTCTCGCCAATGGTATCATCGTTTATCTTCTGTGCTTCTCGACAATGGCCTCACTCAGGCTGATGCTGATCCCACATTCTTCGTCAAAACACAGAATGGCTCTTTTCTTGTTGTCCTAGTCTATGTCGATGACATCGCGATTGCCAGCAACAATGATACTGCTCTGAATGACTTAAAGAAGATTCTTCATGCTGCTTTCGAAATCAAAGATCTCGGTCCTCTTAGATATTTCTTAGGTTTGGAGATTGCCCGATCAGCTGCTGGAATAGTTGTTTGCCAAAGAAAATATACATTGGATATATTGGAAGAGACTGGTCTTCTTGCCTGTAAACCAAGCACTGTACCGATGGATCCAAAGGTCAATCTGCACTCTGCTTCTGGTACTGCTCTGTCTAATCCTACTTCCTATCGTGCTTTGATAGGAAAATTATTATATCTGACTATAACTAGACCAAATATAACCTTTGTCGTTCACAAGCTCAGTCAGTTTTTGCAGAATCCTACTGATATTCACCTCACTGCGGCTCACAAAGTGGTTAGATACTTGAAGTCTAATCATGGCCAAGGCCTTTTTTATTCCACTGGCACCGAGGTGTGTTTAAATGCCTTTGCTGATTCTGATTGGGCTGCATGCCATGACACACGAAGGTCTGTTTCTGGCTATTGTGTTTATCTTGGTAATTCACTAATTTCCTGGAAATCAAAGAAACAAGACACAGTAAGTCGAAGCAGCACAGAGGCTGAATATAGAGCCATGGCAGATGCTACTCGTGAGCTTATATGGCATGACAAACTGCTTCGGGATCTTCATGTTACTCCATCTGCTCCCGCTAATCTTTTTGGTGACAACAAATCTGCTTTGCACATTGCTTCAAATCTTGTGTTTCATGAGCGTACGAAGCATGTTGAAGTTGAATGTCATATTGTTCGTAATCAACTCAAGAAAGGGTTCCTCAACACTCTTCATGTTGGCACACAGAATCAACATGCTGATTTCCTCACAAAACCTCTTGCTTCTTCACTTTCATTTTCTCTTATCCAAAATGTCTTTGTCAAATCTTTATCAGTCTTCACCACCTGATTAAGACTTGAGGGGGATGTATTAGATGAGTTAGTTAAGACTACCGTTAAGTATGTTTAACGGATTAATTAGCTTAGTATAAATACTCTGTTTTGTTTACCTTTTGGATTAAGTTGAGATAACAAAGATTCTCTTTCTCTTCTTCTTCTCCACAGAGCTAGAGCTCATGTCAATCTCTCAACTGCAATATAAGAGTATTTGAATAGTTATTAAAATTTTGAGATACAAATTTTAGTTTTAAGATAGTTTCTAAACTAATAAAGATAGTAGTTCTTTATTATTTTTCAAGTTCTTATGCCGCTCAGATAATTAATCATCACCTGTGTTTTATCAAGTCAACGCTAAGAAGTCCGACCTGGCTTGAAGTATAAAGTATTTGTCAATTAGAGGCGGCAACCACATCCGACGGGACTAAGTAATATTTTATCGGATGTCCCGAAGGGACGACTAAGTAATACTGTTCAAGTGTTTTTGTGTAAATTTAAAAGTTAATAATAATCATAATAATCACCAATTGTAAATATTCTGACAACTGGCGTGGAGGGTTTTGACCCTTTTGTTCCGGGATGAATAGCCTCTCATCATATTGCAGCAGGGACGTTGGGTATATTTTTTTATTTTGTCAACATATTCCTTTTTCTCTTTTTTGTCAAGTAAGGAGCACCAGTTATGTTATGCAGTCAAAACAATCTGCCGCAACGATCCGTCATCTCTCTTTTTTGTTTTTTTCTGTCCTCTAAAACCCTCAACATCTAACAACACGTTAGAAAAGTAGATTGAAAAAAGTTGTATGGATGTATTTAGGATGCAGTTTAAAGAATATAGTTCGAGTATGAAAAGCAGCAATATCGAAAAGTATCATACCCCACAGAAGTTTCTAATACAGTCATAATCCTACTTCCTGCATACGTATCTACTAGTCACGTTAGTTTGTAACAAACTTTTCTAAAATATTTTTATACCGATCAATCATAACAAATCAATAAATATTCGAGTTGTCGTTTTCTTTTTTTTAATAAAATAAGAAAGTAACTTGCAATTTTACATTATTTAAGCTTATGATATTCACTTCACTTTTTTATATAAATGAGATGTATGTTTTCTGAGAATATGCACTCTTTGGGGAGACTTGTTTCTATATATGTATCTTCGATTCTTTTTACTTATTTATTAAGATCCATATACCTACATATATTGTACAATCACTGATTTGTATTCATCGTTATTTTTTTTTTAAATGGTTTTGTATTTATCGTTATTTTTTTTTTCTTTTATTATTATAAAAATTACAGTGCAGTGTAGGATCAAATCGGATGAATAACTAATTGAAAGTACAATTATAATCATTGATGTGATTTTTTTCATTTTTCTCTTGACATTCGTTATAAAGCTGCATAAGGAGTGCCATGCATGTGGTTATGACAAATCACTAATTAAAAAATGGTTTTTTGAAAACAAAGCTTAAACCCTTTATATGAAGTGAAAAATAAAATATTATATGAAGTGAGACATAAGAGAAGAGAGACATAGGGACTTTAGGATATCTTTTCTCTCAGGCACTCTTACCTAGGCAGTTTTACTTTTACTGTTAGAATTCTAAAGGCGGATCAATCTCCGATGTCCAACACATGGGTGGAAAATTAGGGTTTAGCTTTTTCTTTTGGTTAGAGTCTACGTGAGTCGTGACACCAAATGCAAACCAAACAATTCTTTGCACGGGTCCAACCAAGTTTTATTAATTTATTTGTTTGCAACTAGAAAAGGTGATTTAATTCGTTTCTGTATATGCCTTCACCGTGATTTATATTCATCGTGATTTCACTAATTAAAAATGACTTGAAAAGAACTCGCAAGGCTTAGAATTCTTTTAAATACTTAAAGAGTTATTTCAAACCAAAAATAGAATCTTTGAAAATAGTATCTTATTACAAATCCGTGGTTGTTTCTTCCACATTCTTGGGTCGCTTTCTTTCAATTGTTTCTTCTTTTCTAATTTATTCTTATTGTTTATCATAGTGGTTTAGTCATTGAGTGAGTACTATACGATAAAAAAAAATGTTTTACATTCAAAAGATTTTTAGTTTTAGCAGAGTTAGTCATACCTTACTAGACACGCTCCATTTTTTTTTGCAAGTGTCCTGCCTCAAGTCCTATAAATATACCAGTCAGAAGCTACTCTAACATCAACAAATAAACCCATCAGTACTAAATCTTATGTTTCTTACAAACAATCCTTTCATCACTATCCAACAATGTCGCTTCCAGTAGGTTTTAGGTTCTGTCCAACTGACGAACAGATTTTAAACAATTACCTCCTACCCAAAAACCTTGGTGATACCTCAAGCTCTAGCGATGAACTCATTAAGACAATCGATATTTATGGTTCTGATCCCTGGTACTTACCGTGTAAGTCTTCTTTTATCTAAAGAAAATGAAGATCACTACTGTTCTATCGAATTGCATGCAATTTATTGTTTCCCTCTGTGTTTTTTTTCATTATAAAAATTACAGTGCAGTCAAGGATCAATTCGGAAGATCAGGTTTGGTTTTTCTTCAATCTCATGAAGAACAAATATGAGGGAGATGAGCGACAAAGTAGAACAACAGAGTCTGGTTTTTGGAAGAAAACTGGTAAAACCATGGACATTATGCGTAAGAGCTTTCCCCATGAAAAGATTGGAGAGAAAAGAGTTTTGGTGTTTTACTGGAACAAGAATCATGGTGGATCGAAAAGCAATTGGGTTATGCATGAGTATCAATCTGTTTCCTCGTCTTCTACTCAGGTAACGATCTTCCTTTGTTGATCCTTGGATCAAGCTAATTTTAGCCACCTCAATCTACAACTTTTATCTTAAAAAAAAAAAAACTCTACTGATAGTCAACTCTCAACTTGATCTCTTTTGACCAGAAAAAAAAGTCTTAATAACTTAATCTCTTGTATTGTTGTTGAGTTGATTGAATTTTCTGTTTTGATTTGTACAGAAGATGAAATATACATTCTGCAGAGTAAAGTGTAAGGGTGAGGATCGGCTTCAGAACCAAGAATTACAGAATTCAATTCATAAGGCTTTCAACAATTTGCCAAGTCATGATTGGAAAAGCTTGCTTGATATTTGCAACAACGAGGAGCCCCAATTTTAATCAAGTACATCCAAAGATTCGTTAAGAAACTTCACACATGTATGTGTTCAATTTGTATTTTCCAAATGTATAGCTATATCTAATAAGAGTACCTTTAGTACTTTCCAAATTTGTATAAGTCTAAGTTATGTCTATCTTGTTTTGTAATATTTTCCATATATATAATATATAAGGTTCTATGTTCTATATATATATATATATATATATAGAATTATGTGAATTGTTGACATTTTGTTTGTTCATATAATAATTTAATTTGCTTACGGATATTAGCGTTTTCTTGGTATATCTATTAAAATTAACACTTATCGCTACAAAAAAAGAGATGATTTTACTTGCTATATCTATCATTTCAAGTCAAAAACATACAAAAATTAATTTATTGTTTTTAATACTATTTAGTGTAATAAAGTATTCAGTTAATTTTATCTTGATAATTGTAGAATAGAAATGGACATGTCGACTGTATTGATACCAAAACAAGAGAAAGAGCATCAATCGGATGTCTAGCTCAAGTATTGATTCCCATTTTATGCTACATAAAGGATAAAAAAATATTATTAAATGAAAAAAGAAGAAGAAAAAAGGGTAAAATAAATGATGATGAATCGATGATGATGTGAATAGAAGAGTGACAGAAGAAGAAGAGAGAGCAATGATGATGGGATCCGTCTTGTAGCGCGCATCTCTCGGGGGACTTGTTTTTTCTGTCCCTCAAAATATCACAGAGAAACACATCTAACAACACGTTACAGATTCACTAATGTAAGGTAGATTGAAAAAATTGTACCACAAAAGAAGATAGTTCGAGCGTGAAAAGCAGCAATATCGAAAACTATCATAACCCCACATAAGTTATTGCCAAGCAGCCCAAACCCTCGGGGGGTTTTGTTGAAGAATGTAACCAAATGTAGGTGCGATCTGACGTGTCTGTTTGAAGATTTAAACATATAAATCTCTAATACTTCCTACATAAGTTTCTACTAGCCACGTACTACGTAACATACGTTAAGAATGTATACAAGAGTTATAACATATACTTAAAGCAATATATATCTTCTTTTTATAATATCAATTTTTTCCCGTCCAATTTTAAGTATCATTATGCATAAAAACAAGGTTTATTGCTATCTTTTTTTAAACTGCAATTAGACAAAACACAAACCCTATTGTTTTCAAGTCCAACACATGGTTTAGTTACATGTAGACAAAACACAAACCCTATTGTTTTCACTTCTTTGTCTTTTTTATATATTTATCAATTGGTTTGATTTGTATCAGTATATCCTGATAAATTTTCTAAACATAATAAAACGGCATAGTTATAGATTTATTTGTGTTTCACGTCATTCTTAAAATTAGAGTGTGAAATAGTAAAATGAGTATTGTAGAAAATTAGGGTTTAGCTTTTTCTTTTGCTTTAAAAGTTAAGAGTCTACGTGACACCATATGCCAATCAAAGAACTCTTTACGGTGCCTTATAGTCCCACAAACGATTTATTACTTTATTTCTTTATAATGGACTCGAATTCTATAAACTGAGCCATTAACATGTAATCATATGACTCAAAACAACTCGCAATACGTAGAATTCTCTTAAATACTGAGTTATTTAAAACCAAAAATAGAATCTTTGAAAATAATATCGTATTATATACATTCAAAACACTTTTAGCTTTAACAGTCTGGGTAAATACCTTATTAAACACTCTCAATTTTTTTGGCTGTTTCCTGCCTCAAGTCCTATAAATATACAACTTCAGAAGCTCTCTTACATCACCAAACAAACCCATCACTGAATCTTTTGTTTCTTACAAACAATCCTTTCGTCACTATCCAACAATGTCGCTTTCAGTAGGTTTAAGATTCTGTCCAACTGACGAAAATATTTTCGACAGTTACCTCCTACCCAAAAACCTCGGTGATACCTCTAGCTCTAGCGATGAACTCATTAAAACAATCGATATTTATGGTTCTGATCCCTGGTACTTACCGTGTAAGTCTTCTTTTATCTAAACAAAATGAAGATCACTACTGTTCCATCGAAATGCATGCGATTTATTGTTTCCCTCTGTGTTTTTTTTATCATAAAAATTATAGTTGAATCGAGGATCAAATCGAAAGATGAGGAATGGTTTTTCTTCAGTCCTATGAAGAACAAATATAAGAAAGGTGGGAGACAAAGTAGAACAACAGAGTCTGGTTTTTGGAAGAAAACCGGTAAAACCATGGACATTATGCGTAAGAGCTCTGGAAGAAGTTCTCGCGAAAAGATCGGAGAGAAAAGAGTTTTGGTGTTTTACTGGAACAAGAATCATGGTGGATCTAAAAGCAATTGGGTTATGCACGAGTATCAATCTGTTTCCTCGTCTCCTACACAGGTAACGATCTCCTTTGTCGATCCTTGGATCAAGCTAAGTTTAACCACCTCAATCTACATATCTTAAAAAAAAACCCTACTGATAGTCAACTCTCAACTTAATCTCTTTTGACCAGAAAAAAAAGTCTCAACTTAATCTCTTTTGACCAGAAAAAAAAGTCTCAACTTAATCTCTTTGGACCAGGAAAAAAAGTCTCAACTTAATCTCTTTGGACCAGAAAAAAAGTCTCAACTTAATCTCTTGTATTAGTTTCAAAAAGAAAGAAAAAAACTTAACCTCTTGTATTGTTGTTGAGTTGATTGAATTTTCTGTTTTGATTTGTACAGAAGATGAAATATACATTCTGCAGAGTAAAGTGTAAGGGTGAGGATCGGCTTCAGAACCAAGAATTACAGAATTCAATTCATAAGGCTTTCAACAATTTGTCAAGTCATGATTGGAAAAGCTTGCTTGATATTTGCAACAACGAGAAGCCCTAATTTTAATCAACTACATCCAAAGATTCGTTAAGAAACTTCACATATATATGTTCAATTTTGTATTTTCCAAATGTACACCGATATTTAGTAAGAGTACCTTTAGTACTTTCCAAATTTGGTTAAGTCTAAGTTATGTCTATCTTGTTTTGTAATACATATATAACATTTAAGGTTGTATGTTCTATATATATACACATTTCAACGTTGTAACATTTCTATTTATAAAGCTAACTAATAAATGGTGAGATGACGAGAAAGAGGTCCCACAAAGGATAAGACTGATAAATTAGGGTTTACCAGTTACAGTCAATTGTCCTCTCTGCAATCTCGTCGCTGAATCAAAGCACCATATCTTCACATCGTGAGAAGAAGGAGAAGGAGAGAGAGAGCTAGAGAGCGAGGGGGAGAGGAAGAGAGACAGGAAGGGAGAGAGAGGAAAGGAGACAAAGAGGGAGAAAAAAGGGAAAAAGGAGAGGAATAAAGAGATATAAAGGGTGGGAAAGAGAGAATAAATAGATTTCCCACAAATGAGAGAAAGAGAGAAAGATAGAAAGATAGAAAGAGAGAAAGAGAGAAAGAGAGAAAGAGAGAAAGAGAGAAAGAGAGAAAGAGAGAAAGAGAGAAAGAGAGAAAGAGAGAAAGAGAGAAAGAGAGAAAGATAGAAAGATAGAAAGAGAGAAAGAGAGAAAGAGAGAAAGATAATGATGAGATAGATTTATAGCGCAAGTTGTTCCCAAGAATTACAGAATTCAATTCATAAGGCTTTCTACAATTTGTCAAGTCATATTGGAAAAGCTTGCTTGATATTTGAAACAACGATAAGCCTAATTTTAATCAATTTTGGATGTATTTAGACAATTCACATACATGTACGTGTTCAATTTGCATTTTCCAAATGTGTAGTAGTTTAAGTTTTCAATATTTGTTGTTCAATTTGGTAAAACCGAACCGAAAAAACAATATGATTTGGTTGTTGGTTATACTATACAAATCATATGGATACAATTTTATCAAAATCGTAGGATACGGATATGTTTTGGTATTAAACCGATCAAATCGAACAAAACCACTTAGTTATAATATAAAGATTAATATATTAGTAATAGTATAATGATATACACATAAAATATTAAGTACGCAATGATTTAGTTTTAGTATAATAATATAGAGATATAATTATACACAGATATTGAGTAGCAATATTAACTTATCATTTATAAATATTGAATTTGGATATTGAGATGATGTGGAGACTATTTCATTTTGGACATGCTATAAACTATGATAAAATTAACATGTGCGTCATAACATCCCTTAGAGATAAGTTTCCTTACAATTTTTTATATAAAAATTCAAAATCAATAAAGATTTAATACACTAAACTCTAAAAATGTTAAAATATTTAATAAAATTATATCGAATACATATTTGGTTATGTGTTCGGGTTTTCAGATACATAGATTTAAGATCCATTTATATTTTTTGTCAGTTTTAGTTTTTTTTGGTTCTCCTAATTCAGTTCAATTTCGGTTCGGATTTCGAATTTCATGCATAGGGATAAACTTGCGGGTTTAATTTTCAAAATATTATAAGCTATCTGAAATATATGTTTTGAACATGATTATTGAATTTTAATATCAACAATTTTCTATCATCCATAAAGAAATATACTACTCAAATACATCAAGGAACAAAATCACCAACTTCCTATATTTTTCACCACACTATATTTTTAATCTTATTTTCAAATATATAAATCCTCTTTGGTCTAGACCAAATGGCTGCGCACTAACCCTAATTGACATAATGACGTCAACTTAAAATTCACTTTTTGGTTTTCTTTAACTCATTCTCTCATCTTTCACTTTACAATTGATTTATATAAAACAAATTTAGTTTCCGAAGTTATGGATATACAGAAGAAAAAAACAACAAAATTTTGTTCAAAACTTAAAAATATCATCATTTTTGTTCAAAACAACTGTTATATACCATTTTTGTTTGATTTCATTTTTTATCTTTATAGCTCATATATATTTTTTACGTAACTTTATTCAAGTTTGTAACAAATTCATGAGTACGTAACTTTCAACCCCAGTTGCTGAGAATCCCAGCATATCCTGATTACAAATTATACTGTTGCAAATTATCGAGCAGGAATGTAATTTTTTACTGTTAGTTTGGAATTTGGCTTAAGGATTAGAGGAAAAATCGAGTATGTGAACCGTTGGAGATTCAGTTGTTTACATTGGTAGGGAGCTCCAAGAAGTTCTTCGTTAACAAGAACATTGCGCAGAAACTAAGTAACGTTTTTATTTTACTATATGACTTTGTCGACATGTTTTTGTTTATTAAATATTTTATAGAATTAGCTTAATTTACTAACGCTTGTTTTATTTTCCACTTTGCTGTTAGAGAGGAGAATGATTCATCGAATGATTACTATATGACGCAGAGTAAGTCATGGACATGTGAGAGATATTAACTCATAAAGATTCTAATTTGAATATTGTTATTTATTATTATTACTAGGAACGGAAAACCGCGTGGTCACTCCTCATATTCACAAAAAATTATTAGTAATTGTTTAAAATATTATCAGATTATAAATTTTAATACATTATCATGTTTTAACTTCTATTTTATCTAATTTTAATATTTTTAATTATTGGCAAAAATAAAATTAAATAGTAAAATACACACAAAATAGTAAAAGAAAAAAAAATACAATTCTAGATAAATAGACATTATATACAACCATAGAATATGTATTTTTATAAGTGGGAAGTTGTAATAAAAAAGAAACAACCATATAATGCATTTTCATAAATACAAATTTATAGTAAAAAAGACACAACCAAATGTGTTTAGTTAAATTGAAAATTTATACAACCGTAAAATAACTTTTTTGAATTATTTTTTTGTTTTAAAGTGATGAATTCTGTAAAAATGATAGAATAATGACATTTGATATAAATTCCACCAAAACCAAAACTAAATCGATAACTAAATTTCAAATTTTAAAAGGGATATGAATAGCTATACATGATTTTCAAGTTTGGAATGTAACATTGTGTTTATTTTTGTATTATATGATTTAAATTTGTGATGTCCATCTGAATTTAATTATAAAAGTTTTGTCGGTGTCAAAAAAATTGTCAACCAAATATATGGATTTAAATATTTGCTTTCGTACCTGCGAGTAGGAGAGATTGTCTCTGACTGTGCAAGTCTTGGAGGATTGAAACGCCAATGTCCGCAGTCTCCATCATTGTTCTACGACTGTCCTTAACTCTGTCTGTAGTTCGGCCCAAACGCTCAGTTGACATCATCAATCTTGACCTTTGATCAGCTGAAGCCTGACCTCAACGGCATATCAATATTAAGAAATCAGAGTAGTGTTCTACTATTGGCTGAAGCCTGACCTCAGCGGCATATCAATTATCAATATGAGATTAGATTGAATAATAACACTTAAATCCTTTACATACCGTCTTCGTGTCAGCCATACCAGCTTCCAGTAACTTCATCTCGAGCAGAAGCATTCAAGTTTCCAGATGTGATTCTCTTTAGTTCAGTTTTGAAATTGCTTAGATCAGACTTGAATTCTCTTAATTTGACAAGAAGGCTGGACTTGATAGATGGTGGAAGGCTCCTTGCCTCAAGGTCCATTTTCCTAATCTGGTTGAGAAAAATAAATATATGAAAATGCAGACACCATCGTCAAAATGCAGATGGACAATAGAGAAACGCCTAAATTCCATTCAAGTTGCGTCCATCACATACCAATGCTTCTGCATTGTCGAGCCCAGATTTTATTTCAGACAGCTTCTGCTTCTTCTGTTCTGCATATTAGTAAGGTATCATCATTCATCCTAAGCTGTGCAATAAATGACAAAACATATTAACCTAGGGAATTAAAAAAACAATGATGATGATCAAAAAATACTAATCACAAGCTGTCTTCTCTATCTTCAACCAAAGAAAGCACATTATAATGTCCTTACAACTAATGAAGGAGACAAAAGGTTTGAAGTAATTAAAGGATCTATAACAAATAGTACTCTGCTTCAAACATAAACCAAAGTGTCATTAACTAATTCGCTCATTCTTACATTCACAAGCTAAACCAGTAGGTTAACTGAAATCAAACTTTTCCTTTTTCTACATTTATTCAAAGAAGCAAAGACAACAATGCCTGTGAAGAGAAAATGTCATGCCTTAGCAAACATTCAAGATGATTAATTTACCTCCATCAAGTGCAACAACTGAGGAACACTTCTTTGAAAGATTAGCCGAGAGCTCACAATATTGCCGCTCGTATCCGTTAAAAACCTCACTCACTGTTCCAAATGAATACCACAATGAACTCTGCAGAATCAGCAACAAAATGATAATGATGAAACCCCATGGATATGTGTAACATAAATGAATAAAAACATATAAATTTCAATTTTTCCGTAACCCAAAGTAAACGTGATTCAATAGAAGATATTATTATCTCCCAAATTACATTAATCAGAAATTTCGAGAGCAAATTCAACAGCCCAAAACCATCCACTAGATAAGTTACTGAAATTCTTCAACGATCTAAAAGAGAAAACTCTTATGGATGATTGATGTCTAAAATATTTCCAAAACCCTAACATATCGTAGATTCCGAATTAGATCACTATACAGGAAAAACACATTTCAACACGAGGTTTAGGTGAAAAGGAGAAAAAAGTAGCCAAAAAAGTGACATTACTTCTCCGTAATCGACAGTGAAAGGGTTTACTGGAGCAGAAGACAGCTCAAGCGCAGAATTTAGGATCGAAACTAGAAAGCAAAATTCACAATCAGAAAATAGAGATTCAGCGAGAAAAAGACAAAAGCAAATTGATACCTGAGATACGACCGTGATAGAAGAAGTACGTCAGAGTCGGCATATCGATCGGAAGAGATCCGGCGAAGACAATTGTGGAATTGTGGGACATATGTTGAGTAATTATATCCTACATCTACAAAGACTTTTCTTTGGTACACTACCCTTCGTTTATCGCTTCTTCAAACCGGTTTACTCCAGTCAAATTCCAAACCGCCTCCCACATTAAAACAATAAGCTATACTACAAAAAAAAATTCGATATTCTTAATATCATTTTCTTCCGTATAAAGTGGTTTTTAATCTAGTGGCGGTTGGTAAGTCCACTAAAATGGTAAGGTACATTTATACCCGGGATCGAGTCCCACCGTCTGCATTATGTAGGAATTTGGCTAATGAACCGGTTAGTTGTGGTCCATCATATTATCTGCAGTTGACAAAAAAAAAACAAATTTTTCTCTAATTCACCACCATCTCAAGCCTCATTTTCCAGTACCGGAGAATCCTCAGGCTTTGCATTTCGTCTTTGAAACTGATCGAGCTCTTCTTGAGGGAAAACTTCAGATTGCATTGAAGGAGAAATCTTCTTTACGTGAAGCCACGTAAGTTGCCAGAAAATGTCACTTCCAATATCATCACCAGGTAATAAAACTCCAATTGTCTTCATTACCAGTAATGTGTTCTTCAGCAGTTCTGGTATGAGTTCGTGGATCTTTTCGCTGCGTTTTCCTCTGAATTTGGTTAACATGTATGTCTCCAGACGATCCAAGACACCAAGCCAGAGTCTGCAAAATGATGGTTGATGTGAGATGTCTTGAAGAGACAGTACGAATCCTTTTGTCATGAGCTTTGTGGCAAGAACAAGTGTTTCTTCAACTGTTTTCTTGAAATTCTTCTTTGAATTCTCGATTGAAAAGGCGAGCAATTCATCTAGCAGTGGGAAGATTGCAGAATCGAAGCATTGGAACCATAGAGGTTGTGGTAACATGATCCCATCTGCACCGGCTATAGATCTGTGCATCATTAAAATGGCATGGTTTCTCACTTGGTCGCGTTGATCAAGACAAACTCTTTTGAGGTTGTTCACAAGTCTGAGCCACATTTCTCCAATGTCGTGGCTTAGTTTCATCATAGCGTCATCTTCTCCAACCGAACTTTTAAGCCTCTTGAGACCATCTTGCAAGACAAAACACAGAGTCTGACATGATGACGATTGCTGAAATAGACCGCTCGATTTCACCAACTATGGATTCAGCAAACTGCCTAGTTGCATCAAAACAAAGAATGTAGTTTGATGGTAACAAGTGAGCTCCTTCTGACATTATAAATCGGAGGGCTTCAAATCCAATATCAGAAGCTTTTGGATGTCGAGCTATGATTGATAGCAGAGATATAATCGTTCGCCAACCCATATGAGATCCAACATGAGATGCATTTGATTTTACAAGACGAGCCACTTCTTGTGTAATGGGTTCACAATATGCATCAGCTACTCTTGCATCAAGCTTGAGAACCAGTTGAAGTGACTTCAAAAGTTCATCTGTTAGGTTTTCTTTGTAAGGTAATAATCTCTGGCAAATCTTCAAGACACCAAAAACAGCTTTTTCAACAAGCGGGCATGGTGTTGACATTGATTAAACTATACATGAGATATGCTCATAAACAGTTTGCCAGATCAGTAAGATTTTGTCTCGGTTGTTCAGAGTTACTGCAATCAGAAGCTCCAGGCAAAAGACTACACTAGCTTCATCTTCCTCGGCTACTTTTATTAGAGAGTTAACAAGCTGCTGCAGAGACTCAGCTTGGAGAAATTTGCTGTCTAAGAATATGCTATCAGTGTTACAACCATTCACTATCCCACGAGCATTTTTGTATGCTGCAAGTTCTTCCTCAGTCGGTAATGGCTTTGTCTCCTCCATATCAAAAGACATAAGCATGCTAAACCTAACTAAAAAAACCAAACTAAACGTTAGAATTTTATAATAGGTCTTTAAAACTCTAAATAAATATGAGTCTAAAAATTTAAATAAATACGAATCTAAAAACTTAAATGAACATGGATTTAAAAACCTAAGAGTCAAAAAATTTATATACAAAAATTGTAATCCACCAAAACGTAGCAAATATCAAAAAATATATTTATGTGTATATGATTTATAATTTTTTAGTATATCAAATATATATAAAATTAATAAATATACATTAAACTATGAAATAAACAATAAAAAATAAATATCACGTATAAGTATAAGTATAAATATAAATATTATAAATAAATAAAATAACCACAAACAAATACATATTAATTTTTCACAAATCATATCTCAATGTATAGCATGAGCTATTATCTAGTTATTGATAAATTGGTCAGATTTGTTGGCGCGGAAATACAATTTCCATTTTTCTATTTCCTTTTTTTACTCTTTAGAAAATATTTTAAACGTTCGTTTATTTAGTAGAGATACGAGGATACATTCATTGCAAAAACCAACAATTTCGATCTTTCTGAGCCATTTTTCATCTCATGTATAGTGATTTGATTTGAGATAAATCTTCTTTGAAGCTAACTACTCGATTACTATGGAATTGTTTGTCGAGTGATTTTAATCTAATTATTCAAAAATATTTTGATGACGTGGATAAGCTAGGAGCACGCCACGTGGACATGATATCCCTTATCATCTTCCGAATCTCTGTCTCCAGTAATCAATCAACTTTACTCTCTTTCCCTATCTCGTTCTAAATTGTCACTAAACTCTTGAGAAAGGAAGAATCTTTTTACTCAGAAATCTTAGAAAGAGATGTGGAAAAGATCAAAGATCTGATTTTGAAGAGAAAGAGGGAGGGATGAGAGAAATGACGGCAAGCTCTGGGGTTTTATCGTCAGGGATGTTCGGAAGTTACCTCCGGCCGATGAAGACGGAGCTGAGATCAATTATACAGTCGAGAGTGAAATGTCAGTTATCATCAGTGAAACCCGCAACGTATTCATCGAGACTCTCTACAGATATTCCTCTCCAAGAGTCTCCTCAGGTACTCCTTCTCTCTCTCTATAATACCACAAAATCGATGCTTTTCTTGGTGGGTTTGATGGAGAATTTTGTAGAAATTTCAGGCGTTGTTTGATGAGTATTTGGAAGATAAATCGAGATTATTCGAAGCAATGTTCCCAGATAAACCCAGAAGTCGTAGGCTTAATGAGGTACTATTCCGTTTCGAATTAATAATGTATAGTGGTTTTTATGTTATCAAAATGGGCATTTGGTCTAGTGGTATGATTCTCGCTTAGGGTGCGAGAGGTCCCGAGTTCAATTCTCGGAATGCCCCTAATTTCTTTTTTAGTCCTTCAAGTATAAGAAAGTCCAAAGTCCAAACCTTTTGATTTCAAAGAATCTGAATATTATGCAGGAAGAGTGGAGAATTCATATGTTACCAATAAGCTTCCTATTCCTCACTGTGTGGCCTGTGGTGGATATGAGATTAAGATGCAAATCCAACGGTCAAGATTATCCACCAGATGTACCGTTGGATATAACCAAAGTTCTTGAGCTCAACATGGTAAATAAACACACCCTTGAAGCTGCTATTACATAGATTTTGTTCAATCCTGTTTGTAACAAAGTTTTAGCTACATTTTTGAATTACGGTTTTTGTTCAGATGAGGTGGAAACTTCAAGGACTTGACAGAGTAATGGAACCATCAGATTTTAGTTTGGAAGTTAACGGAGCATTGTATCCAGATCGAAGAGGAAAGCAGACAAGACTCAAAGGTCAATTAGAAATAAAGATAAGCTTTGTGCTTCCTCCTGTTCTTGAGTTGGTACCTGAAGATGTTCGAAGAAACTTGGCCAATGCGGTTAGAACTTCTTACATACAAACTTGATTTTGAATATAGCTTTTGAACTCACTTAAGACGCTGTGTGACCGGATTGATGGATGGTCCTTTTCAGGTTTTGACCGGTTTAGTGGAGAATATGAAGCATAAGGTTAATAGTAGCTTGCTTGCCGATTATAGCAGATTCAAAAACGAGAGAAAATTGCAGAAGTAATCAAGTAAACCCAAGTTTTACTGTCAATGTTTGACCATGTATAGTTCTCAATCCAACACGAACGATCCATTGTATCAATGAGAAGCACACGAATTACTTGTCTAATTAGCATAATCAAGTTTAAAGATTCATCTATAGTCTTTAGCATTGTGTTTTAGAACTATGCATCGAGTTAGATCAAAACCTCTGTTTGAAACCGAAGCTTTTAGGTTTTATCCTTTCCCAGCTTTGTATGTTGTCGTGTCAGTCTCTTCTACGACACGAATGCGTGTAAGAATAAGTAAGCAATACAGATTCCAAGACTATGATGACGTGTAGGGGCTTCATATAGTGCCACGTGGACGTAAATAACGAAAAACAACCGATATTACAAAAGCTCAACCGTCACGTTTTAACTCTCTCTGTCTCTTTCTTGGTCTTTCACAAAAGTCGTGACGTTGAGAGAAACTTAGACGCAATCTCTGGTATAGATAGAAAGAAATATTTGGGAAAGATCAAAGATTCAAATATTGGTGAAATGGCGGTGAGATCTGCGGTTTTTTCGTCGCCGGCGATGCTTGGAAGTTACAAGCCGGTGAGATCAATACAGTCGAGAGTAAAGTGTCAGTTCTCACCTGTTAAACCTTCAAAGTATTCATCTAAAATAGCTACAGATATCGCTCTCCCTGAATCTTCTCAGGTCTCTTTCTGATCATCATCATATACACACACTGACGCACACATGAGTGTATTAAATGTCTTATATTTTTGCAGGCTTTGTTCGATGAGTATTTGGAGGACAAATCGAGGGTTTTTGAAGCATTGTTCCCTGATTATCCCAAAAGCCATAGGCTTAACGAGGTACTATTCTTTTTCTACCGGCAATCCTCAAGACTATTTTAATTGATTTGGAAATTTCATAGAAAAGAACATTTTGAGTTATTTGACCATCGACTTTGAAGTTGTGATGATCAATGAATAGTGTGACCAATGATTGATTTGTGCAGGAAGAGTGGAGAGTTCAAATGTTACCAATAAAATTTCTCTTCCTCACGGCATTGCCAGTGGTGGTAATGAGGATTAGATGCAAATCCAAAGGTCATGATTACCCTTCGGACATACCTCTAGACACAACCAAAGTTCTTGAGCTCAACATGGTAATATCACCACCACATGAATTACAAAGTTCACAAGTCAGATCATTGTTTAATTTAGCTTTTGACTCCTGGTTTTTCAGACGAAATGGGAGCTTCAAGGACTTGAAAGAGTAATGGAACCGTCTGATTTCACTCTTGGAGTCGAAGGGGCATTGTATCCAGAACGAAGAGGAAGACATACTAGGCTCAAAGGTCGATTAGAAACAAGCATAAGCTTCGTGCTTCCTTCAGTACTTGCGCTTGTACCCGAAGATGTTAGGAGAAACATGGCCAATGCGGTTAGAAACTGTTTCATATATTCGTTTGCAAACTCATTATGCTTTGTTCTGGTTTGGTACATGATCCTATGTTTGATTCTCCCTTTTCAGATTTTGACTGGTTTGGTGGAGAGCATGGAGCGTAAAGTTATGGAGAGCTTGCTTGCTGATTATAGCAAATTCAAATATGAAAGGAAAACGCACAACTAATTGTATCTCAATGTATAAACCATGTTTAGTTCCAAATCCAATATATGAACAATCAATGCAAAATATACGCCTCGATTCTTTACTTGATGTAGGCGAATTAAGAACACAAATGTGGCAAAGACATAACTTTTCACACAGAAACAAGAATGAAGATAAATCAAAGTTTCACAAACGAGCACAACAGTTGTTTTTTGATTTGGTCGGATTTAGTTACAGAGATTTACTTGGTGAGTTTGAAGTACAAGATGAGGATAATGGCAGCAACCAAAGCGGTGATAATGAATCCAATGGTCCATTTGTTTTTGTTCATCTGCCTTGTCATGCCTGTCAAGATCTTCTTGCTCTTTCCAACGTTATCGTCAACTCCTTGAAGCTGTTAACAGAATTCTCAACACTGATAAACCGTACCAATCACATAACAGTTGATAAACGTGAAGTTAGACTGTAAGAGTGTCTTCAGAGAGGAAATACCGTGTCATGGGCGCGTAGGAGAGATTGTCTCTGACTGTGCAAGTCTTGGAGGATTGAAACGCCAATGTCCTCAGTCTCCATCATTGTTCTACGACTGTCCTTGACTCTGTCTGTAGTTCGGCCCAAACGCTCAGTTGACATCATCAATCTTGACCTTTGATCAGCTGAAGCCTGACCTCAACGGCATATCAATAATAAGAAATCAGAGTTGTGTTCTACTATTGGCTGAAGCCTGACCTCAACGGCATATCAATAATCAATATGAGATTAGATTGAATAATAACACTTAAATCCTTTACATACCGTCTTTGTGTCAGCCATACCAGCTTCCAGTAACTCATCTCGAGCAGCAGCATTCAAATTTCCAGATGTGATTCTCTTTAGTTCAGTTTTGAAATTGTTTAGATCAGACTTGAATTCTCTTAATTTGACAAGAAGGCTGGACTTGATAGATGGTGGAAGGCTCCTTGCCTCAAGGTCCATTTTCCTAATCTGGTTGAGAAAAATATATATATGAAAATGCAGACACCATCGTCAAAATGCAGATGGACAATAGAGAAACTCCTAAATTCCATTCAAGTTGCGTCCATCACATACCAATGCTTCTGCATTGTCGAGCCCAGATTTTATTTCAGAAAGCTTCTGCTTCTTTTGTTCTGCATATTAGTAAGGTATCATCATTCATCCTAAACTGTGCAATTAACGACAAAACATATTAACCTAGGGAATTAAAAAAACAATGATGCTGATCAAAAACTACTAATCACAAGCTCTCTTCTCTATCTTCAACCAAAGAAAGCACATTATAATGTCCTCACAACTAATGAAGGAGACAAAAGGTTTGAAGTAATTAAAGGATCTATAACAAATAGTACTCTGCTTCAAACATAAACCAAAGTGTCACTAACTATTTCGCTCATTCTTACATTCACAAGCTAAACCAGTAGGTTAACTGAAATCAAACTTTTCCTTTTTCTACATTTATCCAAAGAAGCAAAGACAACAATGCCTGTGAAGAGAAAATGTCATGCCTTAGCAAACATTCAAGATGATCAATTTACCTCCATCAAGTGCAACAACTGAGGAACACTTCTTTGAAAGATTAGCCGACAGCTCACAATATTGCCGCTCGTATCCGTTAAAAACCTCACTCATTGTTCCAAATGAATACCACAACGAACTCTGCAGAATCAGCAACAAAATGATAATGATGAAACCCCATGGATATGTGTAACATAAATGAATAAAAACATATAAATTTCAATTTTTCCGTAGCCCAAAGTAAACGTGATTCAATAGAAGATATTATTATCTCCCAAATTACATTAATCAGAAATTTCGAGAGCAAATTCAACAGCCCAAAACCATCAACTAGATAAGTTACTGAAATTCTTCAACGATCTAAAAGAGAAAACTCTTATGGATGATTGATGTCTAAAATATTTCCAAAACCCTAACAAATCGTAGATTCCGAATTAGATCACGATACAGGAAAAAACATATTTCAACACGAGGTTTAGGTAAAAAGAAGAAAAAAGTAGCCAAAACAGTGACGAATAATTGACGATACTTCTCCGTAATCGACGGTGAAAGGGTTTACCAGAGCAGAAGACAGCTCAAGCGCAGAATTTAGGATCGAAACTAGAAAGCAAAATTCATAATCAGAAAATAGAGATTCAGCGAGAAAAAGACAAAAGCAAATTGATACCTGAGATACGACCGTGAAAGGAGAAGTACGTCAGAGTCGGAAAATCGATCGGAAGAGATCCGGCGAAGACAATTGTGGAAGAAGGCGATGAATTGATTTGATGAAATGCGTGTTATATTATTGTTGAATTGTGGGACATATGTTGAGTAATTATATCCTACATCTACAAAGACTTTTCTTTGGTACACTACCCTTCGTTTATCACTTCTTCAAACCGGTTTACTCCTGTCAAATTCCAAACCGCCTCAAAATATACTTTGAATTAAACCCATAACTTCAACGTGACATTTTGTATAATATAAAAACCTCAAAAGCTTTAAACTCCATAGTATTATAATCCCCTGCCCACATTAAAACAGTAAGCTATACTACAAAAAAAATTTCGATATTCTTGAATACCATCTTTCTTCTGTATAAAACAATTTTTTCTCTAATTCACCACCGTCTCAAGCCACATTTTCCGGTACCGGAGAATCCTCAGGCTTTGCATTTCGTCTCTGAAACTGATCGAGCTCTTCTTGAGGGAAAACTTCAGATTGCATTGAAGGAGAAATCTTCTTTACGTGAAGCCACGTTAGTTGCCAGAAACTGTCACTTCCAATATCATCACCAGGTAATAAAACTCTAGTTGTCTTCATTACCAGTAATGTGTTCTTCAGCAGTTCTGGTATGAGTTCGTGGATCTTTTCGCTGCGTTTTCCTCTGAATTTGGTTGACATGTATGTTTCCAGACGGTCCAAGACACCAAGCCAAAGTCTGCAGAATGATGGTTGCTGTGAGATGTCTTGAAGAGACTGTAAAAATCCTTTTGTCATGAGCTTTGTGGCAAGAACAAGTGTTTCTTCAACTGTTTTCTTGAAATTCTTCTTTGAATTTTCGATTGAAAAGGCGAGCAATTCATCTAGCAGTGGGAAGATTGCAGAATCGAAGCATTGGAACCATAGAGGTTGTGGTAACATGATCCCATCTGCACCGGCTATAGATCTGTGCATCATTAAAATGGCATGGTTTCTCACTTGGTCGCGTTGATCAAGACAAACTCTTTTGAGGTTGTTCACAAGTCTGAGCCACATTTCTCCAATGTCTTGGCTTAGTTTCATCATAGCGTCATCTTCTCCAACCGAGCTTTTAGCCTCTTGAGACCATCTTGCAAGACAAAACACAGAGTTTGACATGATGTCAATTGCTGAAATAGACCGCTCGATTTCACCAACTCTGGATTCAGCAAACTGCCTAGCTGCATCTAAACAAAGAATGTAGTTTGATGGTAACAAGTGATCTCCTTCTGACATTATAAATCGGAGGGCTTCAAATCCAGCATCAGAAGCTTCTGGATGCCGAGCTGTGATTGATAGCAGAGATATAATCGTTCGCCAACCCATATGAGATCTAACGTGAGATGCATTTGATTTTACAAGACGGACCACTTCTTGTGTAATGGGTTCACAATATGCATCAGCCACTCTTGCATCAAGCTTGAGAACCAGTTGAAGTGACTTCAGAAGTTCATCTGTTAGGTTTTCCTTGTAAGGTAATAATCTCTGGCAAATCTTCAAGACACCAAAAACAGCTTTTTCAACAAGCGGGCATGGTGTTGACGTTGATTGAACTATACCTGAGATATGCTCATAAACAGTTTGCCAGATCAGTAAGATTCTGTCTCGGTTGTTCAGAGTTACTGCAATCAGAAGCTCCAGGCAAAAGACTGCACTAGCTTCATCTTTCCCGGCTGCTTTTATTAGAGAATTAACAAGCTGCTGCAGAGACTCAGCTTGGAGAAACTTGCTGTCTGAGAATATGCTATCAATGTTACAACCTTTCACTATTCCACGAGCGTTTTTGTATGCTGCCAGTTCTTCCTCGGTTGGTAATGGCTTTGTCTCCTCCATATCAAAAGACAAAAGCATGCTAAACCTACCAATAAAGCTAGATGATTTTCGAGGTGTTGCTGAGGAATGTGCCTGCGATACTACTGACACAGGATTTGCAGAAGGTTTTTCTTGCTCCAAGTTACTAGTTGACAGCTCTGGGTCATCTGCTGCATCACTAGCTATATGAGCTGGCAAAATCTGGAGTTTCTGGAGGCTTAAGACACATTCTAGTATATTTTTCCAGCCCGAACTGATATAGTCACCATATTTATTTGCAATCAAGAAAACAGCTTCAGTAGCCATTCTAGCTCTGGCATCTTCTCCTAGAGCAAGAACAGCTTCATCAGCAGATAATGGGACAAAGAAGGGTGTGAATTTGCAGAGAGACACGACCAGATCATCCAAAACACTATTCAAATGATAAAATGCTGAAAGTTTTGCAATGGCCAAGAACCCATCAACACATCTCTGCAGGACATCTTCTTGCTCGGCTTGCTCAAAAACAACCGATGTAGCTGCAATAGTTGGACCAGACACGATATAAAACATATCCCGGTCAAGATGGGATGCAGTGTCACATAAGATATAGGGACTAGTTTCTTTGGATTTGTAAATCACACTAATCCAACGACTGGCTGTCATCATCTGGAAGCCAGTTCCCTGATCTGGGATCATCTGAATCTCACTGTCGCAGATTGAATGATAAAGCTCAGATAGGTACTCTCTAGGAAGGTCAGCACCTCCATTAATGCACCTATTGTTACGTATGAAATCTTCTTCAGTCATCTTTTTCTTCACCTGCGTGTTATGGTGATCTGTGTTCAGCAAAATAATCGAGTAAGATAACAACAGGGCAGCATCTTTATCAATCAGTATCTGTGGTGACTGCTCGTAGTATCTCTCAGAAAACGCCTCTAGCACCCTCTGTATCTTCTGTGACTCGCCAGGCAATCTAAATGTACCCACAAAGAGACGCAGGGCAGTATCAAGATTCATATTCTCAAAGTCGAAAGTCTTGGCAAACTCATGAAGCACCTGAACACAGAACTGATCGTGATTTCCCAGGAAATCTCCTATAAGATTCTTATCTAATCCACATGTATACCTGAAGAAACATGCTACACTCTTTGGCTCAAGTTCTTCGGGTAACAAATGCATCCCTTGGAGATACTGTAAGCCCTTTTTAGGATCACGATTAAAATGATCAGCCCCAAGCATCAGCTTTTTCTTAATGTGTTTTGCCTTTCGAACAAAAGGAACCCAAAAAGTAGGATCTCCGTAATTCTCACATCGAGCTGTCCAGAATTCTTCATATCCTTCTTCATGTGTAGGAACATCTGAAGCCGGCAATTCCTCAGCCACCCTATTAGCCATTCCCTGAACCATAGAAATTAACCCATCCAATGCAAGTATATGCATAGCAGATAAAGGCCCATTTACTGGAAAGGCACTCTTTGATAGCAGGTTTGAAACATCTTCAAACACATTACTGCACGTTATATCACAATCAAAGTTTGCAAACACCTCAGCCATGTAAGTATGTTGTCTGCAAAGATCAACCAGTGCCTCCATAGCAACCTCCTGCTGCTGGTAAGAAGAGCCGTGTTTGCTCTGTGCAATCCTCAGGAGTACACATGAAAAAAATGCTTCAAGCTGTACCTTAAGCTCGGTACGGAGATTCAAGTAGAGATTTAGAACGATGCTGCAAACTGTAGAGAGTATCAGAGGACTCATGGACACACCAAACTGCATCAGGTTGCAGAATAACTCATCCTGAATCAAAGTCAACAGCTTTGGGTGCTCACGGAAAGAAGATCCTCCAAGCTCTATAGCGGAGTTTATTAAACCCAGAGCAAAAAGAGGAACATCTTCATCAAACGCTATAGGATTGGATCTGGAATTGACTTCAGCGTTTTCTCCAACATTCAACAGGGTACACAAGAAATGGAAAATCTCTACCATGCATGAAATACCAAAAGGCGCCATCATTGCATTTTCACCATTTGCAGCAACATTCAAGTCATCGCTGACCTCTGTTTTCTTTTCATCATTTTTAAGTTCCGTTTCTGGAATAACCATCTCAGAAATTGTAGACTCTTTCTCATTGCCGAGAGAATCAGATACACTAGAAATATCTCCATTTTCAACTTTGTGTTCTCCAGAATTCTGATCCCAGTCCACTGTTCCTACCTAGACAAGAAAAGTACCGTTAAAAATTTGTGGAACAATAAACGGTTGACAAGATGGTCAATACAATTCATCTTAAAAGTTTAAAACTTAGTCATCGGCTTAAGTTTCTAAGATGAGCAATCTCCTACCAACCAACATGCTTAGCAGATAAAACATAACATGACAATCATGTTAGATCATCTATCTATAAGGGATAAACAAGAAGAACATATATAAACATACTGGCATGAAAGATGAATATGATTTACCTGATCACCAACATGTAATTCGCTTTCATTAGCCAATGGGCTGATAAAAGGAAGTTGAGAGAAGATACATCTTATCAACTCATGCATTGTATGGCGCGCTATACGCTGCAACAATTCACTTTTAGAGCTTGACTGCTGAACAACACCTAAACAAGTGTTGACGATGGTGCAGATGTCTTGATTACTCAATCTATTAGAGGCCTTACTTTTTAAGCAAGCCAGCAAAACTTGTAGTATTTTCATAAGAACCACTTCCTCTGAGGCTGGATCAGTTACTTCGAATCGGCAGCTTTTAACAGCATCAACTATGATATGCATTGCCTCTCCCACATTCACGGTATCAAGGGTAAAAATATCAAGGGTTAAGATCTTGTAGACAGATGACAAAGCAACGCCAGTGATTGGAGCCCCAGTTTCATCAGATAGTATAACATTCAAAAACGGCTGTATGTACAATGTGGGGTCAACATTTTGCCAATTGCTTTGCCATGAAAATATCTGCTTACGCAATTCTTTAAAAGAATGGATAAGAGAATGCTCCAACTGATCATCATCTGCAATATAGCGTACACCCCACCTTACATTTCTCCTCATCACAGCCAAAACTGCACCAATTTCGGAATTGATCATGGACGCCATAGCACCCTTGGACAGCTTGGAGTGACAACTCTTGAATTCTCCATGGAACGAGTTGCTTCCAGAAGTATGATTTTGATACCCCATACTCGTCCCAGCTTCTTGGTTCAAACACCAAAACACATACGAAGCATGCAGGCTGCAATTGTTAAAGCATTCATTCTTAGAAACAAATTGATAGCAACATTGACCAAACAAGTTTATGAACACCATTGCCTTAGAGACAGAATCAAAAGTAAACTTAACATGATTGAAAATTATACGTTAGCTGATCAGAAGAAAGTTTATAGACAATTTCAAAAGTAAACTTAACAAAATTGAAAATTATACATTAGCTGACTATAGAAGAAAGTTATACGCGCACACATTTTCTCCTTTTTACTTTCATAAATCTGCTGGAGGCTACACTGACTAAATCAGTTCACAAAATATTCACATCACCACAGGAGTCGAACTCTTGCAATAAAAGGATTCAGATTCTGATACCCTTTTCTACTTTTCTAGCCACAATCATTTCATTTCGCCAAATTCGGATCACCCCGTGACTTTTCCGATCTATGTAATCCATAGATTCAGTAACATCAATGACTAAAACTCAACCAACTAACACAAAATTCAGATCTAACTAAGCTCATTAAGGACACAACCGAAAACCCAGAAGAGTATCAAATCAGCAAATACCACGAAATCTTGAGAGCTAATCATAGTTTCAAAGAGAGGTTTGGAAAACAGGAAGCATAAAAGGAAGTGGATCGAGACAAGTTCAGTGTACCTAGCTGCAGATCACAACACAGAGATACTGCAAAAATGACGGAATTTTGCAGGGAGATCGGAATCGGGAAAAGAATCCAAAATTTATCCCAGCTTGTACTATTTGAAAGCGAAGAGAGAGACCAGTACTATAGAAATGGTGAACGGGAGAAGAAAGCTCTCACTAGAAGAGACAATGTTGAAGAATGCTCGACAGCCGATTGCTATAGAGTGAGAGCTTTTCCCAGAAACACTCACCAGATCGTCGTTCCCCAGAATCACCAGAAACACATTAAACGTGGATCTTTCCTGCAATTGGCTCTGTGAAGTGTATAACGTGGATGACGATCGGGGCAAGCATCGAGAGAGATGATCGAGAGAGGAAGGTTGCAAAAGCTGAAGGCGGAAGCTCTGAGATGGGCCAAAATATGGGCTAAGATTTGTGTACACAAATTGGGCCTGTCTACACCAAGGGTGAGAGAAAGTTAATAGTAATTTTTAATCACCCAAATTATTTTATGAAAAGTGACAGTAAATAATTGCAATTTTTAAACGAGTTTCTCTCTCTATTTTCTGTCGTTTTCAACCTAGCCTCCGCCTCTGTACATCTGGTCTCGGGAACGATGCCGGAGGCTTTCTCAGCTCTGGCGTCGGTGTCCTCACCATTTCCTTTCCTTATTTGTGTATTCGTAGTCTTCGACAGGATGGAGCAGGGTTTCAGGTCAATTTGTTCCAAAAAGGAAGGAGAGGGTCATTGAGTCTTCACCGGAGATACCATAGATGGAGTGGTGTCTTTCTGAAGGCTCACTGTTGGTCCTCTTGCCCGATTTCACCACATCTGATGGTGTTGTCGCTTCGCTTTGACTGTGGTGTTTAGCGTTGTCGTCGTGGGCTCCTCGGAGGTTTGAGGCTTGTCACGGTGTGGCTGGGTCAGTCTCAGATGGTCTTCGCCGTCAGTTTTCGTCGGCTTTGGTGGTCTCCGACAAACTTTTCTTACCGGTTTGGTTCGATCTTCTCCCACTCTCCCTGTATTTTTCTTGATATGGGTTATTTTTTGGCTCGGGCTTTACTTTGATTGGTTCATGTGATTAAGTATTATGCCTTTGTTGGTTTCTCCTCTGCCTTCGAATTACTTGTCTATGGTTTGATGGACTTTTAGTTTGGGAGTAGTCGTTTCTCTTGTGTATGTGGTAGATCTGGGTTCATATCTCGATTGGTTTGAGTGTTGCAGTCACTGATTTCCTCCAATTGAGGTGTTCTTTGTAGCAAGTTTAGCCGGGAAACTTTCGACATTGGCAATCTTAAGAAAAAGAATCATCATTTTCAGATTCAGAGAAAGCCCGTCTGTGTTTTCAAGTCATCCATCATAAGCTCGTCTTCGAGAATGTTGTGCGGGAATTCTTTAGGTGCGTATGAAAAACTTGATTCACTATTGTAATTTGGTTTTATGTTGGGATAGCTATCTTCTCATTCTCTTTGTTATGTAGGATTGAATGCATCATTTGTTCTTTATGTGATCTAATGTAGTTCTTGGATCTTTGTAATCCTTCAAATCCAATATTAAATCAGATGAAAGGAAAAAAGACAGTAAATAATTGCAAAAACTACGTTCAGGCAGTTTTTTTTTTTCCTGCATCCGCATTATGTTGAAACAAACATTAATTATTAAAATTTGTATAATTTTGCTTTAGCTATAGGCTGATATATTAATTTCAAACCATGAAAAAGTCCACAAATCTAGTTCCTTTAGCAATACATACGTTTAAAATCTAGTGTAGACAAAAGTTACAAGCTTATTGAGTGTAAATATCAATGATCTTCGATAATGAGATTATATTTTGAAAACAGAGAAGACTTGTGAGCTTCAAATCTGTTGCAGGAATCTCCTATGATCTTCTACGCTCCGAGGCAAACACATTGGTGTGAGATTTTGTCAAATGAACAAAATTTAGACATGGAGGTAAAGGTGAGACACACATGCCTTTCCTCAAGAGCTCTCCAAGATCAACTCTTTGCAATGTCAAAACAACACTAGTCGCTTTCCAAACAAACATTAGAAGACCTTTCCATGTTACGAAAAGGGTACCTGGTTTGTAACCAGGAAACCGGAAACCGTAACCCTTTGCAATACCTTCTCCTGTGTACGAATGCTCAAAATCTTCTCCATTTGTATCATGAGGAAAAAGCTCAAACGAAGGCGAATCAATCTTTGCAACAAATACAGCAGATCCATTAGGATACATTCCATAGTGAGTGCCTTCAAGTATTTTTGTCCCTATAAGAAGTCTCTCACCATCTTCTTGAGATTCTTCATAAGAGAGCATCAGTAAGAAAAGAGCCTTTCCGGGTTTATCTTCACTACATTTTCCTGGCGGCCAGCCAAACGTTCCTCCCCACAAGCCGGCATACTCTTGGCCAGCAACCGGGTTTTTAATTGGTAGCTTATAAAGGGCAAAACGGGGTTCGTCCATGTTTGGCCAACCTTGGTAATAAGACAGCTTTATATTGGAAGCTTTGAGACTAAGCCCTATGGAATCACCATAGCTCAGAAATCTTTGAAGATTCTCAGGTCTACTTTCACTTCTTGAACAATATGTGTTCTTTGAAGAAGTAGACCTCCCTAGAATATGCTTAATGCCACTTCTGAAAAAACTACTGAAGTTCTTCCTTTGTGTCCCCTTATTCCCACCGTCTTTGATGCAAAAATCGCTGTCAACACCAAGATGCCTCCACAGTTTGCTTATGTCTACTTGATTTGGAATGTTAGTGCACTCATCCTCCAGGTTCATCTGATTCCAGTCACCACCAAACTTATGCATTCTAAGGAGCATGGTTTTGCGTTCCAGCAGCCTCAATCCATCATCCTTGGACGTGGGAAATAACCTTTCACTTAATGAATCAGGCACAGGTACGCCAACAGTGCTAGTCACTATGTCAAGTAAACTCCTTCTATGACTAAAGGATAGACTGGAAAATGGAAATGGAACCTCGTTCTCTCCCAACAACGCAGTCTCAATCTCACTGCAAAACTTCTTCTCTCGCATCGGCTCAACCTCGAGTTGAAGCACATTGCAACTCTTCTTGATTCCCATAACGAAACCAGGGTGCAAACTGTAGCAATTATGTTTAACATCTTTTCCGTGGAGGAAAAACTTAGCGGAGCCATCAAGACCGCATACTATCTCAAACACCGGAGACCACATAACTCGAGCTTCCTGAATCCGGGAAGGACCAATCTCTTGTGGAATTATGCGACACCCAATAACAGATAAGAAACCAGGCATCACATAAACCACATTCCCAAGTTCAGGGTTTTGGTGAACCCAAATCCCAACCAGAGGTTTCATCACATCTACAAGAAACCGACAAAGCGCCTTGTATGAAGATATCTCGGTTCTCCATTGGACTATTTCAGATAAAGGAATGACCTTTACTAGTTCACATTGCACAAGCCAGATTGTATCTGAATCCACAACGTCATAGAGACTTTTGCACGACAAGATTAAATTACAAAGGTCTCTTGGAGAAACAAAACGAGCGATAACAGCAATTACATCTTCTGGAAGAGACAAAAGCAAGCAAGCACCTAATGATTCATCGCCGTTCCTCATCTATTACAAACTCAGTTTGCAAAAAAAAAAAATCACTTAAGCTAATACCAAATATTGATTCCGTAAAAAAAGAGTATCAAGTGAGGATCAGAAATCACAATTGACAGTAAACTAGCAAAGGTCTTACCAGATTCAGACTTTGACGATCAAAAACACAACTTTTTGAATCACCAAAAACATCCGCGTATTGGTTTCAATCAGATCGCGTTTACGTAAACAAAAACATTTCAACTTTCCGATTACCCATTAAGAAAGAAAAAGAGGCATCGCTTAATTAGTAGACAATGTGAAAAATTATGGTCTTTGTTTTGAAGATTGAGTTGACTTATAACTCACAAAAGTCTTCTTCGTGTTCTTCAGTCAATACCGTATTAAATAGAATAGTTAATTCACCACAACGAGTAGGAATGGGCATAATATCTGAAACCCTAAACCCGACTCGAACCCGACTTGAAATAAGAGAAATCGAATCGAACCAAACCCGACAAAATATCTGAACAAGTTTTACATTATGGAAGATTGGATACCCGAACCCAAACGGGTAAAACCTGAAATCCGAATGGGTACCTGAAATATCCGAATATATTATAGTTTAAAATTAATTATAAATATATATATATATATATATATAATTTTTAGTTAATTAAATATTCAAAATTATAATTATAAATCTAAATATATTACAATTTGAATTAATAAATAAAAATATCTGAATTCGAACCGAACCCGATCCGAATCCAAAATATATCGAACCGAACCCGATCTAAAATTCTAAAATACGCGAACGGATCTGTAAACCCGAAAGAATCTGATCCGAATCCAAACGGATAGCCAAATGCCCACCCCTAACAACGAGTGAGACCGAAGGTAGCATTTGGGCCTTAATAAGGATACAATTAGGCCGTCCACATAGCCCATTATGAATTGACATTGTCCCTTTTTCAAAAACTAGTTTAAAATATGTTCATGCCACAGTAGCTCAATTGTATTTTTTTCTTTCCAACACATTTAAGGTATTATTGGATCTATATTTTAGAAAAGTTTTAATAACTTGAATCTAATAAAATTTTTGAAAGTTTATCAATATTTTTACAGTTTTAAAGACTACATACGACTTTAATGAGTTTGTCTTAAAATTTTCATAGAGTTTTCTTGAGAGTTTTGAATAATCTTAGAGATTCTTACATCTAATAAATTTTTATATATAAAATATATTAAAAATATTATATAATATTTTTAGTGTATTTTTTTTATTTAAATTTAATAAATTTTATTTAACAAAATAATAAATTGTACCAATACTTTTCTCAAACTTGAAGGTATGTCAAATTTTATTAATTAATTTTTTATATTATTTCTGGATCCATTATTTTTTATTTTTATATTAAAAATTTCTTTCTATATTTTTGTCATAGTAAATGATTTTGAGAGATACAATAATTTTGAAGATTCTATTTTGTAAAGAAATATGTATAAAATCAACAAACGAATAACACAATATTTTAATTCAATAACTATATGAGACTCTTTCATAAAATTTTAATAACACAAACTTTTATAGACTTTATAAAATCGTGATCCAATAACTCTAAACTTATAAAGATTTTAAAAGACTCTTTACAAATGTATAAACTAATAAGACCAAACTTTAGTAGAGTTTTGAAATTTTTTGATTCAATAACACTAGAATCTTAACAACATTTAAATCTCTAAAACTTTATCTAAATACATAAACCAATAACACCCTTAAACTTGATACTTTGAATTTATATTTTGGTTTAGCTTAAGGCTGATACATTAATTTGCAAACTGTGAAAAAGTCCACAGATCTAGTTACTTTAGCAATACAAATGTTTAAAATTTAGTAAAGACTATAAACACAAGTACAAGCACATCGAGTCTAAATGTAAATGATCATCGATAATCAATAATGAGATTAAATTTGGAAACAGAGAAGAGTTGTGAGCTTCAAATCTGTTGCAGCAATCTCCTATTATATTTTTAGCTCTGGGGCAAACGCAAAGGCAAAATGCAGACATGGAGGTAAAGGTCTCATACACATGCTTTTCCTGAAAAGTTCTCCGAGGTTAACTCTTTGCAATGTCAAAAAAACTTTAGTTGCTTTCCAAACAAACATGAGAAGACCTTCTGATGTCACAAAAATGGAACCTGGTTCATAAGTAGGGTACCGGAAACTAGAACCCATTGCAATACCTTCTCCTGCGTAAGAATGTTCGAAATCTTCACCAGTTGTGTCAAAAGAGAATAGCTCAAACGAAGGCGAATCAATCTTTACAACAAACATTGCAGATCCATTAGGATGCAATGGATACTGAGCGCTTTCAAGTAATTTCATCCCTATAAGAAGTCTCTCACCATGATCTTGAGATTCTTCATAAGAGAGCCTCAGTAATAAAAGAGGCTTCATGGGTTTATCTTCACTACATTTTCCTGGTGGCCAACCAAACGTTCCTCCCCACAAGCCAGCATACTCTTGGCTACCGATCGGCTTCGTAATTGGTAGCTTATAAAGAGCATAACGGGGTGGGTTCATTTTCAGCCAACCTTGATCATAAGAGATCCATTACGATGCATCGGAGAGTGAGCACTTTCAAGTAACTTCGTCTCTATAAGAAGTCTCACCATGATCTTGAGATTCTTCATAAGAAAGCATCAGTAAGAAAAGAGGCTTTACCGGTTTATCTTCACTACATTTTCCTGGTGACCAACCAAACGTTCTTACCTACAAGCCAGCAGAAAACATCTCTCGATAAACAAAAGGTCTAGCAATATATATAATCATCAAAGAGTCTAATTGAAATTAATAGTTCTGTTTTCTTATTGATGTTTGGCCCTTTCAAACAAACAGTTTCGTGGGATCAATTCCAAAATCTTCATATATTTTGTTGAATAAATGTCCACTTGTTGATTTTGACTTGATAAAACTCTTTACATATCTCATTCATGTAAGATTTTTTTGGTAAATTTTTTTTTGGTGTCCCACATTCTCTTTTAGTCTTCTTAACTAGTTTTCTATGTTTCTCTTGGACGGCTAAAATATATTATATTCGAAAGAATCTTGTATTTGATGCTTCAAGTTGAATATATAAATGTTCAAGACAAAGTCAAGCAATGACTTGATCCATTGTAAAAGTAAACTACAAAAGTCACCTCTTTGGTATCTAAAGATGATTGTGTCCAAAGCTTGTTAAAAAGTCGTAGTTTTAAGGCATTGGTTTATCATATGTGTGTGTTCTGTTTCTTTTAGGAAACTGATGTGTATTTATTTTTCTTTGGTAGGATCTAATTAGAAACTGTGATAAAGATGGGTACATGTATGTCGACAACTACAAAGAGAATGAGGCTACGAAAGAAAGGTCGTCGCAGATTTTCTAAACACATTTCATAAGTTTCTCATATTATCTCTCATCAAACTGATATCGGGATTCGAAGCTCTTTTGGTAAGTCTCAATAGGAAGAGAAGTTGTGAATTGATTTCTTGTTTATAGTACAGGACAAATATTGTTGGAGAAAATGTTGATCCATTCGTCGGTTTTGTTTCAGATATTATTCAAAATGATGCATGGCTTGATTCTGTAAGTATTTTCTCCGACTCATATGATGACTTTAGCAGCCCACATGAAGGTAAATGTTGATTTGCATAAGAAATGTTTTTGTTGTTCATTTTTGAGTATTGAGCATTTGACAAAATCTGGATGTGTTTCTGCTGATAATGTTTGGTCAGAGGATGGTGTAATGAATAATATGACAAATGGTCAAGTGGTTGAGTTTGAAGCTTCTTCATGCATTGTTGATGAGAATGGAAATTACGAAGAGTATCATGAGAGTTACTTGAAGATTGAAGGCAATGATAAAAGTGAAAAGTTTCTGAGAAAAGGTTTATATAAAAATCCAAATGGTTTATCTGTAATCACTGCATCAAACAATAAGAAGAAACTATTGGATCATACTTATGAAAGCTTTAAGGGTTTGAAGGAACAAAACCACAACTCTCAAGTGAAAATACTGAAATCAAACTTGAGCAAGTTGATACCAATGGTTAGTTTCAACGACAAGACTCTAAGCTCTCCAACATCACAAAAACCAAAGCCTGTGGTTTACCAGGTTTCATTCAAGAGGAAATCATGCGATGGTGAACAAATTATAGAGCATAGTAAGTTGTCAAGTTTCCTTGAATGCCTTTCAAAATATGTATGCATTGTTATGCAAGACCATAGTTTAAGCATGTATGTTCTAAAATGGTTTTGATATAAAGGATCCTCCAAGAAATTGATGTACCGTCCAAAAGCCGGATTCACAATTCCATGCTTAGCTAGAGAAAAGCAGCAATCCTCAGGAAGTTGGTGTGAGATACCTCCTTCAACCTTTAAACTTCGTAGCAAAACTTACTTCAAGTACATTGCTTTAACCTCTGTGTTTAGTTATGTGTTCTTGAGTTTAAGTGTTAAAGAGTAGATGTTAAGTGTTGAAGAATGATGAATTTTGCAGAGATAAACGAAAATCACTGGCTCCACGTCAATGTCCTTACACTCCAATTGGTGTTGACTTGTTTGTGTGTCCAAAGAAAGTTAATCATATAGCTCAACACATTGAACTTCCTGACATCAAATCTGAGGCAAATCTCCCTGCTCTTCTGATTGTCAACATTCAGGTAAAAACTGTTAAAGGTGATTCCTTTAGATCAGAAGATCTGTTTCCAAATAGTCTAATGAAATCTAGCTTTTGTAGTTGCCAACTTATCCAGCAGCAATGTTTCTTGGTGATCATAATAATGGAGAAGGCATGAGTATTGTACTTTACTTCAAACTATGTGACAATTTCGAAAACGAAATCTCTTCACAGTACCAAGATAGCATCAAGGTTAGTTAAAGAAGACTTTCTTTGTGCAACTTTTTGATGTTTACATGATCTTTTATTACGGTTTGTTGCAGAAACTAGTGGAAGATGGGATGGAGAAAGTTAAAGGGTTTACAAAAGACAACATTGTTGCGTTTCGTGAGAGGCTTAAAATCATAGCCGGATTAGTTAACTCTGAGGATCTCAATCTTAGTTCTACTGAGAAGAAGCTTATACAAGTTTACAATGAAAAACCTGTGCTTTCACGCCCTCAACATAACTTCTTTAAAGTACTTAATATAACAATCAGACCCTGTTTCAACCGATAAAACACCATTTGGTTGCTTACTCTGACCAGTTTTGGGCGATCTTTGTTTATTTTTACAGGGTCCTAACTACTTTGAGATTGATTTAGACGTGCATCGGTTTAGTTACCTTTCAAGAAAAGGGCTTGAAGCATTTAGAGATCGACTTAAAAATGGAATTCTTGATCTCGGCTTAACTATTCAGGTATGATCTTTTAGCAGACATACATTATATGTTGTTGAAGAATGCAGAGAGTTAAAAAGCTTCTTATGGACCAATATATAGGCTCAAAAACCAGAGGAGTTACCAGAAAAAGTCTTATGTTGTCTAAGGCTAAGCAAGATTGATTTTGTTGACCATGGTCAAATCCCAACTCTTTTAGTTCCTGAAGAAGATGAATCTATCGCTTGATAATCTCTAACTTTTGTTTATGGAATTTGTTGTGCATTAAACAGTTGTGTATTGTCTGGAAAAGTTGTAATAATGATGTATGTTCTACATTTTCTATGTTTGTGGCTTCAGTGTGGCTTAGTTAATTATGAGAATTTATCTTCAAAACCAACTTAAATGGTAAAATATGACTTGCCTATTTTCCTTAGATCTTCTAAAAATATGACAATCAGATTTTATATACGTAATTTCCCTCCTATTACATCACAAAGAGGGCTCAGAAACAGTTTGGGTATCAATCAAACTCACTTTTTTCTGTTTTTTTTCTTTCTCTTTTGTCTAAAAACAGAAAGTGGACTTTTTATCTTCATGAGTTTGACTTTCTTGTTCATCTATCATCTTGTTCTGCAAACCAAACAAAAACAAAACTAGTTTAATGAACAAGGACTTATCTAGTTACTGTCAGTTTATTCTATTGTTTATTTACCTCTGTGGAAGTGAGGTTTTCTGACAGCTTTACGAATATTACTCTCATTTCTTTGCAAAATCTCTTGGATCTTTCCTGATTTAAATATCAACGGTCCTGATATGCTCTGTTTTCCAAATTGTCCATTATCCTGCAATACCAACAATCACAAACAATTCACTTGCCAATTATCATAACTATATACTAACAATTGATAAGGATGTAACAAAAACAAGAGAACTTACTACATTGGTTTTTGGAGAATCTTCTTCTATTTGGCTGAAATCCAAACCAGAACCATCAAGTGAACCGTGCCGTATCCCAATACGGCTTAGTTTACTCTCACTAGGAACCTCCTCAGTGACATTTTCATAGTTATCTTCCTGAACCTCCCAAACTAAATCATTGTCTTGTTTTAGGTTCACACCAAAACTGTTCTTGGCAAAGGCCATACTTGTTGCACTCAACTGGCTTCTTGAGCTGGGTTGATGGTAGGTTAGAGTGGACATGTTATCAGGATCTTTCCGTCTTTTCACAGCCCAAGCAAAACCACTGGCTGATCCTGTGGTCATTGAGAGATCAGAGAGTTTGTAGTGGTTGGTTGCTCGAGATGGTTCAAATGTTATGCTCGTAACCTTAAGCGTATCCTGCATATCAAAATGTTTACTTGAGGGTCAAGATATCTAGCTGATAAAAGAGGCTTTTCAGAGAAAGAGAGACTGACCTGTCTTATTGGTAACTTAGCGTAATTCTTTGGATCGTATACTGTTCTATGTGGCCTTTTGTGTTTCCTACCAACTCCTGAATCTCGCAACTTTAGGTTTGCTCTTTTCCTGCACCAGAAGTCAGACACATATATGCAAAAGCTTAGGGAAGAGGAACTAGGAAATGGAAGAAGCTTTAACTTAAAACAACAAGATGAATACAAAGTAAAGAGAACAATTCTAACCTGCGCATATCGTCACGGTGTTTTGCATCCATTTCTTTGTTTGGTGGATATTTAGGTAATGAAGAAGGATCACAAGCATAAGGCCTCGTCAAGAAATACTGAGTCAAGATTAAGAAGAAATCAGAAAAAGAAACTGAGGGTTTGGAATAAATGAAGCAATTGAAATCTTTCTTTCACCTCCGAGTTAAGTGCAGATGAAGCAGTCCCACGTTTCTCAGGTTCCATTGAGAGTAAAGTTTCTAATAGAAAAACACCAGTCGTTGATACATCTTTGCATCGTTCTTTGAGAGTAGGTTCATAAGTATGTTGCGGCTTAAAGGACGTTGCGTGAGGAAGCTTAGTTTTTCTCCAAAAGCTATCTGGTGGAGACCCACAAAGCTTGTAGATCTTATGCAATTGTTCAATCTGCAAAACCAAAATCAGAAAGAGACTAACAAAAGAAGCTTACATTGACGAGAAAACACACTTTTCTTTACCTCGGTTCTGCCTTTTAAGATTGGTTTTCCCATGAGAATCTCAGCAAAAACACATCCCACACTCCATAAATCGATTGATACTCCATAACTAGTAGATCCCATAAGAAGCTCAGGAGCTCGATACCATAAAGTTACAACACGGCTCGTTAATTGGTTTTTGTTCGTTGGTGTCACCATATTTGCTAGTCCAAAGTCTCCAAGCTTTAGAACTCCTTTGTTATTCACCAATATGTTTGATGCTTTAATGTCTCTATGTATTACACCTCGCATATGACAATGCTCTAATCCCGATAGTAGTTGGCTCATGTAACACTTGATCTTGTATGACAACAATACAAAGAAAGAAAGAACTTCAAATACTTTCTCCGATGTCAAAGAAAAGAGAAAAAGAACTTCAAATGTTGTACCTGTGACTCTGTGAATCTAATGTTGGGATTCGAAGATAAACCGGCAAGATCATGTTCCATATACTCAAAAACAAGATAAATACTGCTGGATGTTCTAGAAGTGATGATACCCTCAAGTTTCATGATATTTGGATGGTTAAGTTTC
Source organism: Lepidium didymum (assembly GCA_963920545.1). Taxonomy (NCBI): domain Eukaryota; kingdom Viridiplantae; phylum Streptophyta; class Magnoliopsida; order Brassicales; family Brassicaceae; genus Lepidium; species Lepidium didymum. The sequence continues at coordinate 19,476,196 of OY986980.1, read as the reverse complement.
CTTAGAATCATAATCTCTCTTGCCATAAACCTAATACTCTCTTGTTGAAGACTATCAAACTTCACCTTCTTCAAAGCCACCATTTTCCCAGTTTCTACTTCTCGTGCTCGAAACACGCTACTATATGTTCCTTGTCCAATCTAAACACCCAACAAAAACTTATCAAAACAAAACAAAAACCCTTGTGTCTAGATAACTTCCTTTACAAGAAACTAAACCATATGTTTGTTTACCTTCTCCAACTTCTGGAACGCCTCTGCCTTTAAAGGAACCCAACCTTGAACAGCCTCAGAAGCAGCAGAACAAAGCCAAGCCGGCCAACCAGCAGCCGCTTGCTCAGCCTCTAGGTTCCTTAGGCTCCCACTAATCCTCAAATCAGAACCGCCTAATCTCCTTGATTTCCTTGAAACTCTGCTATTGTGACTTGCTTCCAAGGAGTGATCAACAAGAACTCGATGTTGCTTGTGTACGGAGAACAAGCCGGGTTCAGGGACCGGTGAATCACTCCTGTCCGGTATACATGAGACATTCTTGGAGTTAATGCAACCCATTTTGTTAAAGAAAATTTTGTTTCCTGGTTCGGAAACGGTCTAATCTGGGGAAATTAACCCCACATTAGGCCAAAAAGATTGAATGGGATTGCAGAAAAGAAGAAAACACAAAGAAGACGATGATGAAAAAGGAGGGAAAGAAGAAAAAAAAATCACATGACAAAATAATTAAAAGAAAAAAAGGAAACTTTATTTTTTTTCTGAAACTTCTTATGAAAGAGAGGTTAGGGAAGCTGCAAAACACAAACCGCATAAACAGCAAGAGAGAGAATTGTGGGACCAAAATTGGGTAATAATCTTTTTCTTTTTACTTGTCTTTGTAAAAATAAAAAGAAAAAGACATATTTAGCTGTCTTAATCACCATTTTTGCTTCTCTCATCTGTCTAAGATTGAGAGAAAGATACAACCAGAGACCTAACTGATAAGGTTAACAAGCTAAGAAACAATTAAGGTGGATTAGTTAGTTAATCTATCCTAAGTTGTTGAGATGTCTCAACAAAATGTTTACACAGACAGAATCTGTTTTAGGTACAAAACAATAGTTCTTAAATAACATAGTAAAGTTTGATACTAAAGTTTTACAATGATTATTGTTGGTCAGGTGCATTACTTTAAAGGGTCTTCTTCAGTCAAAAGGAAACTTTAATATATACAAATCCAGCAGCAAAATAAAGATGTATATATATGTAATCATTTTCATTGTTTCATTAGCTTTTTAGACTTAAGGCAAATTTCACAAGATCAAAGAACTTGATATACAGATCAAATCAATACAAGAAAAACATACTTGAGTATATTGGTTGTAATGTCTCCCACATTTGATGTTGGAAAAGTGTCATGAATTGACATTCAAATTATAAGATCATTATCATTTCAAGTTAAAGAAGTTGTCAAGCAACTGATAAATATTGTTATATTGCTATCATTTGCTTTATGCTATGATGTGTTGGGTACTTGTTCAATTAAGTTGATTGTTGTAATTATGGTCTTTTAATCTACTATAATCAGCTGTTTGATAAAAAAAAAAAATCAAAATACATATGCGTAGACTCGGCTCAACAAATTATTGGGTCATTTTTTTTTGTCAACGTTACTCTTATTATTGGATCGACAAGACCCGATCCATAGCCAAACTCATATTCTAAAATCTTTTTTTTTCTTTCTCCTTGCATCGGGAAAAAATCGAACTCTGGTGCATGAGAATTTGTAAAATGACCATTCTTACGGGACCACATGTCCTTGGCCATTGGGTCATATTCAATTTAAATAAATATGCTCTATTTCCTTATAAAAAAATCTGAGAAAATTGGACTACTAAATTTTTTTGAAAAAGCATCTGCGCATTGCAATTAGTTTGCTACTTCACCACCGTTTTGGTTAAAATAGAGTTGGGCAATCGGTTTATTTGGGTTAATCGGTTCGGTTTAATCGGAATGTCGGATTGTTTAGAAAATTTTAAATGAACCGATTAAACCGAATCGAATTGTCGGTTCGATTCGTTTCGGAATTCGGAGTAATCGGTTCGGAATTACAAAAAAATTTATGGTCCGAAATGATCCGAATCTCTCCATGCGTAAGAAACAAAAACAGAAGCCGAGAAACATAAACTAAAAATTGAAGACAATGTATTACCAAAAACTTGAAACTAACAACTATTTCGGTTATAATATACATAATAGAAGTCATTTGCGTAAGAAATTTTCAAAACCCCCAAAAACAAATCCGATTTTCTGATTAGGGTTCAATCGGAAAATCCAAAATTGAACACAATATCTTAACGGAAACTCAAAATTAACAACAATTTCGGTTATAATATACATAATAGAAGCTCTATGCGTAAGAAATTATCAAAACCCCCAAAAAAAAATTTGATTTTCCGATTAAGATTCAATCGGAAAATCCAAAATTGAACACAATATCTTAACGGAAACTCAAAATTAACAACAATTTCGGTTATAATATACATAATAGAAGTTTTATGCGTAAGAAATTATCAAAACCCCAAAAAAAAAATTTGATTTTCCGATTAGGGTTCAATCGGAAAATCCAAAATCGAACACAATCTGAGCACATATACTTGAAATCGACAATCACAAACGTAATACATCCCCTAAACCTAACTAATTTGAACAACCCGCAAAACAAAAATCCAAAATCCCCAAAACAAAAATGCAAAACCCGCAATAATCACTTACCTGGAGCTTACGAAGGAGGCGGAGTCAAATATTCCAGCGGCTTGGTCTTCAATCTTCGAGTCTTCGACCGAGCAGATTACGTCTCCGAGAATCGCGCCGTCTTCTTCCACCTCGCGAGTCGCCGCCGTGAGTTTTTTTTCTTTTCAAATTTTCGAAATGATTTTTTTAATCATTCTGTTTAATTATGTTGGTTTAATCATTCAGTTGAAATTGATTTACCGAAATTGAAATGGTTAATGAAATAAGATTGGTTAAATTAAATTGATTTGGTTAAATAAAATTGAATTGGTTTAATAAAATGTTATTAGATTTTTCGGTTATCTCGGAAACCGAATACCGAACCGAAAAATCCGAATACCGAATCCACATTTACATTCTCCCGGTCGAATTTTAAATGGGACCAAAATCGGATTCGGACTAGGTTTATTCGATTCGGACCGAATCGAACCGAATAAACCGATCCGATTGCCCTGGTCTAGGTTAAAATATGGAAACCCTCCGGAGTCCTAGATGGCCACGTAGACAATACTAATGGCAGTGTATCTTCGATGAATCAACATAAATGATTTATTACTTTTTTTAACAATCGATTAAACTATTTATTACTCACAATGACGTATAAAAAAGTGACGTGTCAGTTATATTCAATATTATAGTCGTCGTAGTCGGTGGGAACAGAGCTCCATTAAAGAGTATCCTCGCACAAATATCTCTCACGAATCCATTTCTCTGTCTCAGAATCCGATCAAGATGGACCCGACCCAACAATCCAACCCGAACTACGATATCGTTATTCTCGGAGCATCCGGATTTACCGGTAAATACGTCGTCCGAGAAGCTCTCAAGTTCCTTCAAACACCTTCTTCTCCGTTAAAGACTCTAGCTTTAGCGGGTCGTAACCCGACCCGGTTAACCCAATCTCTCGAATGGGCTGCCCGCCCGAACCCACCTCCTTCCTCTGTTGCTATCCTCACAGCTGATACATCTGACCCGGATTCACTTCGCCGTGTCTGTAGCCAAACTAAACTCATCCTCAATTGTGTTGGACCGTTTCGAATTCATGGAGATCCCGTCGTCTCCGCCTGTGCCGATTCAGGGTAATAATGTCATTTTTTATGCTTTTACTAATTGTGTTTAGTTGCAGTGTGAACCAAAAATAGATACTTTTATGCACTTTCTGAAGACATCTGAGCATTGTATCAGTGGTCCTTGACAAGGATCGAATTTTTAGGTTTTGTCATCAAACTTAGTTCGTTATAAATGATAAGATTATCTTCACTTGCTTGAAGAGAAATTTCTCAAGTTCAAAAAGTTGGTTAAAGTCTTAGCTTGAAGTTAGAAAATTCGTTAATTTCTTGATGAAATCAGTCTAATCCTATTTAAATGGCATTTGCTTGCTACACGGTGCTTTATAGGTTTATATAGAGACAAAAATTGTAGCTTTGATGAGAAAAGTGTAATCTTGTTAATTTGGGCTTGCTTTTGCTACATGGTTTCTTTATAGGTGTGATTATTTGGATATAAGTGGTGAACCTGAGTTCATGGAGAGAATGGAAGCTAAGTACCACGAAAGAGCAGAAGAAACTGGTTCTTTGATCGTTTCTGCTTGTGGTTTCGATTCGATACCTGCTGAACTAGGCCTTCTCTTCAACTCCAAACAATGGGTGGCTCCTTTGGTTCCCAACCAGATAGAAGCATACCTTAGCTTGGAATCTAACAAAAAAATTGCTGGAAACTTTGGGACTTATGAGTCTGCGGTTTTAGGTGTAGCCAACGCAGGACAGCTTAAAGAACTGAGACGTTCAAGACCAAGAAGGCCAAGACCAGTGGTAAGTTTGCATATAACATATTGTGAAATTGAAACTTGAGATTGATATCATATCCAGCGACTAGGACAGAGTAAGGAAAATGTAATTAAGTGTTTCTTCATCTCGATATTATTGGGTTTTTGAATGGACATTTAGTGTCTACTAGATTGTCTGTTTTATACACTCATGGTAATTAGGCTTGGGTAATATTAAACTTCCGAATGCATTTTCAGATTCAGGGTCCTCCAGCTAAAGGACCAGTACTAGAAAACCAGAAGAAGATTGGTCTTTGGGCTTTGAAGCTACCTTCGGCTGATGCAGTAGTTGTTCGTAGAACTCTCACAACTCTAACAGAGAAACCACATGGACTTCCTGGGCTTAACGAAAGTCCCGAGCAGATACAAAAGAGAGAAGCATTCTGGTCAATGATCAAGCCAGCTCATTTCGGAGTAAAGATAACATCCAAATCTCTCTTTGGGATATTCCGATTTGTTACACTTGGAGTGTCCCTTGGTCTGCTTTCCAAGTTCTCCCTTGGAAGATGGCTTCTTTTGAAATTTCCTTCAGTCTTTAGCCTTGGTGTGTTCCAGAAGAAGGGTCCAAGTGAAGAAGAAGTAGAAAGCGCGACTTTTAAGATGTGGTTTATTGGTCGTGGGTACAGCGATGAGAGCCTAGGTTCATCAGGAGAAACAAAGCCTGACATGGAAATTATTACAAGAATTTCAGGACCTGAGATTGGGTATATAACCACCCCGATAGCACTTGTTCAATGTGGGTTGATTGTCTTAGGCCAGCGCGAAAGCCTAGTTAAAGGAGGAGTCTACACACCCGGCATTGTGTTTGGGTCAACCGATATCCAGCAGAGACTTGAGGAGAATGGCATATCCTTTGAAGTGATTTCAAAGACTAAGACTCAAGGATAGAAAGAGGTCTCTTCTCACGTTTTCTGTTCTGTTTGAAGTTATGTTTCTCCTTCTAATTAGCTCTTGTTCGAGCTTCACAGACAAGTGAAGACAGTTTGATGGTAAGTTGTATTTCGTATTAATAAAACTGTTTCCTTGACTTTTGATACGGAGTTGTGTATTCAAAACATAGCATCTGGTTCTTAAACTGGAAACAGACCATCCTTGTGAAAAAAAATGGATGGTAAGAGAACCCCAACATCACATAACTGTCTATGATTTACCAAAATTGACAGCCCCTGCTACCAAAAAAAGAAACAAAGCATTCTTCAGAAAGTGGTTCTTTTGCTGCTATTGTTTGATGATTTCTCATTTACCTCTTCATTTGTACATGGAAACTCTGTTTTTAGCCACTGAAGTTATTCGCAGGTATCAGCTGAGCTATTTAGACCTTTTTGTTGCTAACTGATCAAAGTAACTGTTAAATCCTATGAGCTTTAACGGCTCGATTTTGATAAAGCTGAAAATGAGGCCTCAAGAGAGAGAAAAGTCATTGTGGGAAACAACTTTTCCGAATGTGGAAGTAGCTGGACCAAAGAGTAACTCCAAGCTAAAATCAGGACCAGATATGGATCTTCCATTACCACCAACTTTGTCTAGATCTCCTATGGAAAACTGCAGGAGAAGAATTGGCCATTGATAAGCATGTCGGGAGAGAGGTAAAAATGGCTTGAGGGGTTTAAAGAATCATACCTGAAGCAAGCCATTGGTTATAAAAGCTGTGTTGAAGCAAGTATAAAATAGGCGGCTTCCAATCCTTTTCTGGTAGAATGTGATGCGTATGTCTCCACTAACCTGTCCAATAATCATATGCTTATTTACATCTTATCAAAATTTGTCTAATGATCTGTAAGTTTTGCTACTCACTCTCACAGGTTTGTCAAAGTGGAAATCAAGACATGTTTTCTCGTCGATAATGGAACTCTCTGTATCCATTTGAACCACAAGTCGTGCTACTGTTACTTCCTCATCTTGTTCTGAATCACAGTTCACGTGAGATAGATAATATCGTGGACTCAAGTGTCTACAATACCCTTTTTTGACTTGTCTGCAGCTACCTCTTGCAAGTTCTACAGATGGTCGATACATCTCATTTGGAACCTAAAATCAGAAATAGAGTCTACATTGCATCAAAGTGCATATATCAATCAGAAACAGAGTCCACAATACATTAAAAGTATATAAGTTAAGCAGAAGCAGAGTCTGCAATGCATAAAAATGGATAAATCAATCAGAAAGGGAGTCTGCAATGCACTAAAGTGTATATATCAATCGATTCCACATTGAAACAGAGTGAGCAATGGATCAACATGTATATATCATTACCTCCTGAAGTTCTGAGACCACAAAGAAGACAGAATCAACGTTGGCTGTATCATAAAGTCTAATTCTCAGCAAATCTCTGCTATGTTCTTGAGGTAATTTAACCTCTGGAGGTATTTTTCCAATTCCTTTATGAAATGAAAGTAAATGTGACCAGTATTTCACATAACGGCGTTGGCTTGGTATTGAGACCTGTTTATCAAGGGAATAATCAAAAAACTTAATTTAATTCTTAATTCTCTATTAATTCGTTGGTAAATTAAGTACTTACTCCATTATTGTTTGTGGTTCTTCTGCTTGCATACATCTCAAGAGCATCCTCAGCTGACATTCCTCCATAAACAAGGTATGCCGATACCATTAACCCTGTTCTACCTTTTCCTGCCTGCACAAGGTACATTAGAATCTGGTAATGCAACAATGTACAAGACACCGTATTTATATGATACCATGCAATGGACAACGGCAATGTTCTTGGGATCTAGTGAGAGCCAAGAATGAACACTTTCGCAGAAAAGTTGGATCATTTTAAGAGATGGGACATGGTTGTCATCAAATGGAAATCTTTCCACGCGGCCATAAAAGTTGTCTGGATCATAAGATTCTTCTATGCATAGATTATAGACCTAACCAAAAGTTTAGAAAACATGTTACAAAACTGTGGTTAATTTGTTGAATTCATATGCTGTATTTATTGACCTTGTAGTGATCATGATGTCGCATATCGAGCACAGACTTGACTTGCCAAAGAGGGTTTCTATAAACTGCTCTCATTCGTTCAGCTGGGAAAGACATTGCCAACAATTTGTCAGAGATATAAGACATGTCAAGATCATATCCACCGATGATTAATCGTCTTCGTTTCTTAGACACCAAGCTACGTAGGTAAGCACTTGTGGTTAGGTAAGTCAGAATGCGAAACCTCGCTTGTTCTAGATTTGATCTTTCTTTTGGAGGCCCTCTTGAGAGCTTGAGACCCATTCTGAAGGAAGAAACCTATCATTAGCTTTAGATACCTTGTTTCACAAGACACCATCAAAAGTTTACTTATTTACCTGAAGAACTGATCATGAAGTTGAGGAAACGATATTTCTAGGGTCCCAAATTGAAGGAATTGGGAACCCGAGAAAGAGGAAGACGTCGAGAGGTGAAACAGAAGGAAATAAAATACCTTATTATCTTTTTGAAGACAATGGGTTTTGTTACCTGAATATAGATAATTGTCATTCATAGAAGAAAACGAAAACGATGAACAACGACACAGTTCCATTTTTGGAGCTCTCCTTAAGTTTAGCCAAGCTTCTTCTTTTAAATTTAGGTCTCTCTCTTTCTCTCCTCTGTTTCTCTTTCTCTGTAGCTGTAGAGGTTAATTTCGGTGGGAATGTAAAACAGTATACACGAAGAATGAAACGACAAGCTGGTTTACGGTCCAACATAACGCGTTTCGGTTTTATTTTAAAAACGACAAGCTGTTTTGTTCTCCTTGGGTAAGTAAGGAACTACTTGCCGTTTATTCAAAAAAAAAAACCCATTCACTCGTCGGATATAAAAATCCCTTTACTTCCAATTGTTTATCAAAAAAGTAAAGATTGCTTTTTTCGATATTGTCCTTAGATGTTGTGTTGCAGATTTTATAAAACGAGAGTTGCTATGTATTTCTGTGAATTAACCTGCTATGTATTGTCAATACAAGTTTCAACGAAGACTTTAATCGAATTGACAAGTGACTGTATGTCGGCCGGGAAATGTATATCTTTGTGACTTGGTAATAAGTTTTTCCCTTTGAAGAGTGAACTTATTGAAACGACTCCTCTTATAAGTCCACCCAATTTGGTTTTTTGTGACCATTTTCTTTGAATTTAGGACCCCCCCATGACTTGTTTAAGCTACAGTTACACTACAGTAGCTAGAATTTTACTTTTTGTGTTTGTTTCTTCTATCCTAAGGTTACCCTTCATTTTTTGGATTTTAAGTTGAAGCAAAACCCTTCTTTTCATTTGTATAATCAACATGAAGATCTCTCGTTTATTTGCTTTCAATGCTCTCATGTTGCTTGGACTTGGAGTTTGCACCGTGGTCTTAGCTGAAGCAAGATTTTCACTTGAGACTGACTTGCAAGCTTTGCTTGGGTTCAAGTCACAAGTTTCTGAAAACAAGTTTCTGTAAACAAGAGAGAGGTCTTGGCCTCATGGAATCACTCCTCCTCGCCGTGCAATTGGATTGGGGTTAAATGTGGCCACAAACAAGAAAGAGTTACAAGTCTGGACCTTGGAGGATTCAAATTGTTGGGTTCAATCTCAACATCCATTGGTAATCTCTCGTTTCTCAGATTACTTAATCTTGCAGACAACTCTTTTGAAAGTGTTATCCCTCAAGTAGGAATGCTGTTTAGGCTTCGTTACTTAAACATGAGCTATAATCTTCTCGAAGGAAGGATTCCACCTAGTCTTTCTAACTGCTCTAAGCTGTCGACCCTTGATTTATCATCAAACCATCTTGGACATGAAGTGCCTTCAGAACTAGGTTCACTTTCAAAGCTTGCCACCCTTTATCTTAGTAAAACAACCTTTCTGGATAGTTTCCTGCATCTTTAGGAAACTTGACGTCACTCGAATATCTTGACTTTGCATATAACCATATGGATGGAGAGATTCCAGTTGATGTAGCTAGATTGACTCAAATGGTGTTCTTTCAAATATCAATCAATAATTTTTCAGGTGTTTTTTCTCCTGCATTATACAACATCTCCTCGCTCGTGTGGTTATCGCTAGCTAACAATAGCTTTTCGGGTAATCTTAGAGGAGAATTTGGTGATCTTCTACCAAACCTAAAAGAACTTCTTTTGAGACAAAATCAGTTCACTGGAGTCATTACCATAACCTTTTCCAATATATCAAGCCTTAAAAAGTTTCATATCACATTTAATTACCTGGCTGGAACTATCCCTTTGAGTTTTAGAAAATTAAGTAAACTGTGGGGGTTAGGATTGGGTTCTAACTCTCTGGGAATTAACTCGTTCAGTAATCTTGAGTTTATTGATGCTTTGGCAAACTGCACTCAGTTACAATTCTTAGATGTTGGTTACAATAGAATTAGAGGTGAGCTGCCTGCTTCCATAGCCAATCTGTCGACCAGATTGACTAGTCTGTCCCTTGGACAGAATCTTATCACTGGAACCATTCCTCTTGACATCGGAATCTCATAAGCCTACAAGAACTCAGTTTAGAAGAAAATATGTTTACAGGAGAACTTCCAGTCTCTTTCGGGAAGCTTTCGAAATTACTGGTTGTGGATCTGTATTTTTAATGCAATGTCAGGGGGAATACCATCTTATTTGGGGAACATGACTCGGTTGCAAAAGATCCACTTGAATAACAATAGTTTCCAAGAAAGAATCCCTCAGAGTCTTGGACGTTGTCAATACTTGCTAGACTTATGGATTGATACAAATAGTTTGAATGGGACTATACCTCTGGAGATACTGCAAATTCCATCCTTCACTTATTAGATTTGTCAAGAAATTCCTTGACCGGTTCTTTTCCGGAAGAAGTTGGGAAGTTAGAGCTTCTTGTTGCACTAGATGTTTCAAACAACGAATTATCAGGACAGCTTCCACAAACTCTAGGGGACTGTCTCTCGATGGAATTTCTCTTTATGCAAAGAAATTCATTTGACGGAGTCATTCCAGATATAAGCCGGTTGGTAAGCTTAAGAAATGTTGACTTCTCCAACAACAGTCTCTCTGGTCGTATACCTCAGTATCTGGAAAGTTTTCCTTTGCTACTGAATCTTTCTATGAACAAGTTTGAGGGGAGGGTGCCAGCGAAAGGAGTGTTTCAAAATGCTACAGCTGTTTCAATTTTTGGAAACGAAGATCTATGCGGAGGCATCATAGAAATGCAACTAATGCCATGCATTGAATCACAAAGGCAGATAAACTCTTTCTCACTTAAAAAGAAAGTTACTATTGGTATAGCTATAGCTTTGCTTTTGTTATTCACAATTGTGGCTTCTCTGTGTTGGTTCATAAAAAAGAAAAAGAAGAATAACAATGCTAATTCTAGTAACTTATCTGGCTCTACTACTTTGGGTATGTTTTTTGAGAAGATAAGTTATGAAGAGCTTCATATCGCAACAAGTGGCTTCACTTTAAGCAAGCTGATTGGTTCAGGCAACTTCGGCGATGTGTTTAAAGGATTGCTTGGTCTTGAGAATAAACTGGTCGCTGTAAAAGTTCTGAACCTCCTAAAGCATGGAGCAATGAAAAGCTTTATGTAGGAATGTGAAACTTTCAAGGGTATAAGGCATCGTAACCTAGTGAAACTGTTAACGGTTTGTTCAAGCCTCGATTACCAAGGAAATGATTTTAGAGCTCTGGTCTATGAATTCATGCCAAACGGAAGTCTGGATACGTGGCTTGAGCCAGAAGATCTGGATAACGCAAACAATCACTCGAGATCTTTAACACTTGCAGAGAAACTCAACATTGCCATAGATGTGGCTTCTGCTTTGGAGTATCTGCATTTTCATTGTCATGACCCTGTAGCTCACTGTGATGTTAAGCCAAGCAACATTCTTCTAGATGATGATCTGACTGCTCATGTTAGTGACTTTGGTTTGGCTCGGCTCCTTTATAAATATGATCGAGAATCCTTTCTAGCCCAGTTTAGTTCTATTGGTGTCAGAGGCACCATCGGCTATGCCGCACCAGGTAAACCCAAAATTCTATATGAAAAACAGTGAATGATCCAATCTAACTATCTATTCTATCTTTTAAATACGTGTAGAATATGGAATGGGAAGCCTACCATCAATAGAAGGAGATGCTTACAGATTTGGAGTTCTACTTTTGGAGATGTTCACTGGGAAAAAACCGACAGACAACTCATTTGCAAACTGCATTAACCTCCAAAGCTACACAAACTCGGTATTGTCGAGTTTCACGAACAGTGAAGGCAGCAACGACAATTGAAGAGTGGTTGAGACTGATTTTGCAGGTAAGAATAAGGTGTTCTGAAGAATATCCAAGAGAGAGGATGAGAATGAATGAAGCAGTACGAGAATTAGCCTCAATCAGATCTAAGTACTTCAGTTCCAACACGACTATTACAAATCTAAGTCCTTTGGATGATCTCCAAAGTTCTCGTCAGGAATGGATCTTAGATGCAAACATGCATACAATCTAGACCAACTACACATATGGGGACACAAAGTGAAAGTGTGTTGCATAATAATGATAACTTACTTATTATACTAATAAAGAACATTGTAAATCATATGCAATGGCTCTATCTCTATAGCAGGATTTATTTGTGTCTGCATCAGTCCATGCATTAATATATTGCTTCAGTGATTTGTCCACATATATGAAATGATTAAACTGGCAAGAATTCGCTTGTTTATATATGTATCAAAATCTGCTAATCTCGACGTCTAAGTCAAAACCGTTTGGACCTTTAAGAAGCATGGCCTATCTGCTTCACCATTTTATACCTTTACAATCATCCAATCTATGGCTGGAACAAAATAAAGCTGCAATCTTTTTGCGGCAGAGGAGGATATAATTTTGCAGCGGTTCCGGAATTGGCTGTTTTAGCTCATTGCGCTGCAATCTGGACTGATAATAATGAAGTTAATAGAGTTCGTATGAGTGTGATTTTCGCCAGAACTATCCCATTCTTGGAAGCTGAACTTATCTCTGAATGGCAACTGTAGTTTTGTGATGTTCATTCTTGTTCTAGAGTATAGTGACGTTGGAGTGATTTAGTCACTTTCCTTGACAAAATGTTGAAATTCACTTGCGGGAAAAAGAGATATAGTTTCAGAGAAGAATCCAATGCAAAAAATTATCTACACAGATTACATAAAATGAGATTCCAGAATGTCCTTTCAGATGAAACCAAGACTAGTGATGTTTTCACAGTTGAAGAACTCATTTTCATTAACAATTCCGATATTTCACTGACACTTGATCCTCTGAATCTATGTAATTGACAATGGTTTGATCTAAGATTTCACTTTCCCCAAGCTCTGCTGGGTCTCTTGTTCGTCAGTATCTACCAAAGCCCTCATCTTTTTGCATAGTAGCTCACAAGTTTAAGAAGAAAAACAAAACATCAATCATACTTGTCTCTCCATGTATAAACGAGGAAGAAAATCCAGGAGACAGCCAGAGCAACGTCTCCACGGGATTGTTTGGGGCATTCATAAGCAAGACCTTCAATGTTCCACTCAAACATAAGTCTTCATACAGTCATAAGCATATAGAGAATCACAGAACCTCTGGCAAAGAAGCTATAAACTCTCTATCCTTAACAAATGAAACCATGAGAAGTACTAATCCGACTACAAATAGAAGTAAACCCGAGATTGCTTTCAGATTATAAATGAAAGATTATATAGTTGAAAAAAAGAATTGTCAAGAATATCATAATTTAATAAGACCATTGATGTAATATAATTTCTTGTCCAGTGTAAGGAAACTTATCCAAGATTTTTTTGGTAAAATATTGGAAATATTTGTGAAAAAACAGCCATTCTTCTACTTAATCAAAGGTTTGTCCTTTAAGGCCACCAACGATCTGATAACGCCTGGAGATATATTATCAGCAAGAGCACCTAGTTCCGATATAAAAAGAGCTTTCTCCTTCACTAAACTCTGCAACTTCTTCGATTCAAATTCCATTTTCTCTTCATCTACACACAATTACAAGTAGGCCAATATCTCGTGAGGATACTACACTCTTCTTTTAAGAGACTAGCAAGAACTGCGAAAAATATCAAACCTTTCTCTAGCATTGTATGCACAGCATGAAATGGAATTGCAGCAAAAAGATCAGCTCCTCGGAGACTCATCCAAGTGGGTTCACTAGAGTCATGGGATCCACATGTAGAACAAACTTCCTGAACCAAAGGTTTTGTTGAGCTCCCAGGTATATTCTTCATCATAGAATCGAATGGAGAAAGAACACTAGTCTTAGTAGTCCGGGCTCTCTTCCTAAGAGCTGTAAGAGCCTCGCGGTTTGCATTCCTTTCCTTGTCATTCTCCACCATCTATTAAACATATTACAACTCCATTTGGTATAAACCTTATTGGCCTAACAAATATATATCATATCAAATCTGCTTTTGTTCCCAAGAGAACAAAAAAGTTGCAGAACAACAGTGGATTGAAAATGCTTGTGAATTCCAAAGAAAGTTTATTGTACTCTCCACAGATTGATAGGATGTTGTGCATATATTCAAACCGATACTACCGAAGAGATTTCCAGTACCTGATTACGAGCTAGTAGAAACTCATCAGCTTCAGCTTCAATTTTCTCCAATAGTTCAGCAAACTTCTTGGGGTCCAACTCCATCTCTAGTTTATGCACTCAGATACAAAAAACCTATATAAAAAATAACAAATTTGAGAATCTCAGTAAGTTTTGAGAATCAGAAATAGAAAAAGAAGCAATGAACACACATCCAAAACATTTAAGTTCTCAGATTCTCACACATATTGAGCTCGAAACGTTAGAATTACAAAACAATCAAGACGACAAGGCTCTCCTCCCCGTAAAACCTCTTGGGTGTGGATTCATCATTAATCAATGATCAATCAATCCGACACATCAGCAGCTAGATTATCCTCAGATTAAGCAACTATTTTTCAATGCACAAAACCCATCCGAATTGATTATTTGACCCCCAAAAAATCTGATAAACCCCTGAGAAATTTACATTACACGAATCTCAAAACCTTAAACCTAAATTCACGAAATTTCATCCATAAGAGAACAACAAGACAAGCTCATAAACCAATTCGGTAACAATTCAAATCAACGAACAGGCAACAAAAGTGAAATTAAAGAAATAACAAAAGGTGAAAATGTTCCTCTTTCCCTTGCGCCATATTACATTTGTTGATATAGAATTTCCGAGAAAAGAAATAACCTTTGAATGGATTAACAGAGCGAAAATGAAAGAGCAGAGAACCACTTGGGTTTTGGCATGGAGAAGAAGGCGACTTCAAAGTAAAAAGGAACCATATAAGAAATTATGGGCCCGCGTGATTTCTCTACAGTGGGCCAAGCCCATTTAGATAAGACGAATAATATAAACTGATGCTGATAGGCCCATTCTCTTTACCAGATAAATTTTTTTATCAACTTTAATCCTACCCTTTGGCAGACTAATCCACAAGTTTCATTTACTTTGCACAGCTAACTACTGTTTTTTTTTTCTAATCCATTTTGGTTAATGATCATTTAGCTTCCAATTAAAAGATTTGATCTTCTGAAAAAGTGAGTAAGAAAACCCATAAAGCCACTCTCTAAACTAAAGTCTAGTAGCTACGATACTAAAACTATCTTGGCCAGACTTGTCCATACACATCCTTCTTCGAGTATCCTCGTTCCCATGACCATGGAACATCTGAAAATCACAATGCCAGTTAAAAACATTTATAACCCACGAAACGAAGAAGCTATATTTGTTGAAGAATGAATTTGGAAGAACCTTCGGCTGAGTATGGCTTAGGAGGTATTTGATAAGGAACTGGTAATGAGATTATCTCAGACGAATCTCTGTCTCCATGCCAAGTCATTGTCACTAGCTTACTTATCTTCTCTACATCATCTTTCGTCTCTTGTTTTCCCTGTCAACATAACACAATTGATAGGGGAAAGATCAACGTTTAAGACCGGCTTTACGGTTTAGGAATCTCAGATCACTTTACCTTTGTGGTACTTGTGTTGTTCTCGGTGCACGAAAATTTACGGCCTAGGGTTTTTATTAGTGATGGTAAGAACAAGACGCCCAACTAACATTATCAAAGTCGACAGATTTTGGTTAGTAATTATCAAAGATCAAGACATTGATGTGTCAAAACACCGGGGTTTTACCTCATAGGAACGGATCATCAGCTGGGAATTGTTTTTCTGAAGTGCACCCCAGGCTGCTTTGCTAAGATTCGATGAGGTTAGCAAGAACCATCTATGGAACCAAAACAGTAGCACAGATCACTAAAACTACTCTTCCTTATTTAAGTGGATAACTAAGGATTGAGACTTCATGAACTTACGCTAGCTTCTGGTCGCTGTAACGTGTGAATGTCTTTATATGTGGCATTGCACGGCTGTGACATGAAAGAAAGATTAGAATTGAGTAGTAATCATATGTTAGGTTTATAAAGGTTTGCTTTTCCAAAAATACCCGCGAGCACTATGATCCGCTTTCCATTTAGCCCAATACTTTTTCAAGAATGGTTTCTCTACGTTCTTCAATGGGCTTGGAATTGCATTGCCAGCAGCATAACCCTTTGTTTTAAGAGTTCACGGTTTAAAAGAAAAGACCCTAAAATATACGAGGATAGATGAAATCTGTAGGAATCTTTGTTCTGATTACCTCTAATGAACACCTGACGTCTTCTACTGTAGGCCATATTATCAACGGATCCCCAGGACCGAGAGGAAGTTTGTCCTCTGTTATACCAGAAGACAAAGAAGCTCCAAATTCAGACAACCACTTCTCGTCTAAAGAACCGAGGGAAGAAAACTGCAATACGAAAATTTGTAAGAGAACACTTTTCGGCAAGCAATACAATTGCAAACAAAAAAGAAGAACAACAAGAAACTTGCAATGGAATACTACCTGATAAACTAAAGGGGATCTGCGGAACTCTCTATCGAAAATGCATTCTTGAAGAATTGTCCGTAACTTCATGTGTCCCCATTTTTTCAAGTTCAAGCCAGTGTGGTAACCAGGGACCGACGCTATTAGTCGAACCTGAAAATTGCTAGCATATCTTAGTAAACAATAAGTATCCAAATCAGCCAAAAGATTTTAGAGAAACAGAAGGTACCGTAGCATCAGAATAATCAAACTTTTTGAAGAAGGCTGCATTGATCTTGACATCACCACGACCAGGTAAGCTTGCAGTAAACTCAGGCCACTTGAGAACAGTAAGGTAATCAACAAGATCACCTTCAAATCCACAACCTTTAGATGGATCTCTGTCATCATCTTTCCAGGGGAAATCTTGCATCCACAAACCTTGGCTTTTGTTGTTCCAATCAACATGGATCAGATTCGCAGTGTGTACTACAACTCTCACTCCTCGAGGATAGACAAGAAATATAGCCTTCGAATGGTGTGTCCCGAATGAAATAGGTAACCGGGGCTTATGAATAATCCAATTAGCTGGCTTCTTCCTCTGTAAAAAAAACAGAGATTGCTGATTTCTTCTAACTGATGTTAAGTCTTAGTTTGAAATCTCCAAACTGACATAACAAACCTGAATATATTCTTGCCTACCATCACCTTCTCCATGAATGACCATAACCTGGGGAATGTTGGCCAGTTTCGGGCAAGCTATAAAAGGATATTTGCAGTGAACTTAAGTTAACAGACTCGAGCAAAACCAAAAGTATAACAACACCAGCTAAGTACCTCCATGAATGTATACAAAGAAGTAATCATTGGACAAATTCAACAAACCAAATATGAGAAAACTCACCTGACATCAACCAGTCTACATCAACCATATAATTTGACAAGATTGCAGCAACAATATCTCCCTATCATTTACGAAAACATCTTTAAGTCAAGATATCTGGACAAAAAAGTTAACTAATATGCTTGCATTAGACTACAACCTCAATGACATCATTAATGGAAACACAAGAGGTATTAGCCCAATCAGGTAATCCATTAACAGTCAAGAGTCGAAACGTTGAAGGGAGTTTCTCATTAGGTGGACGAAATTGACGAATGGCCTCAACATCATCCTCATCAATTCCTTGTGTTTCAGCCTAAAACAGTTTCATCATATCAAACAAAGGCTCAAAAATAAACGTTTAAAAAAATGAAGAAGAAGCTGCATTCTTTATTTAAGCCAAGAAAATAACCTTTCGAGCTTTCTTAGCAGCTCTTTCATGGCTTCCTTTGTTTTCGTTTTCAGTGGGTAACAAAACTAGCTTGAAGAAATGATGACCAGGGATTAATTCAATAAGATCATCATTACTAACTGAAACCACTTCACCGGGTTTTACTTTCTTCCTCTCGCCTTTGCCGGAAGAGCTAATAACCACCGGGTTTGCTCCGTCCTACCCCAAAAGACACAAAATTGATATAATCAAAGTCAGATAGAACGCAAATTAGCGATCAAAAGTTAGGTCTTTGTTTAAAAAACCTTACCACAGACAAAGTAGCTGAGCCAAACGTGGAAGTGTTAATGTTGATTTGTTTGCGGCTGAGACGTTTATCGGCGACAGAAACGTTGCCACGGCCGATGATGTTTGGACCTTCGGATAAAGTTATCCTCGGGGATGAATTGTCTTCCTTTAAATCTGCTTTCAATGGAATCAAATATGCAACCTATATATAACAGATACCAAAAAAAATCAGAGGAAGACCTCGAATTTTCAGAGAACTAGGAGAGACCAAAATAAAGTTTTGTTTCGAATTACCTGAGAGATAGCCATTAAGGAAGACTTAACGAATGTCTGAACTTGGTTTGTGAATTGAAGTGTACAGAAAAAGAAGAAGCAATGCTAACGAAGTTTCAACACCGCCAACACTAGAAATAGTGTTTGCCCCTGAATCAGAAGACAGTTTGGAGCTTCATGGCGGACCAGAATCAGAAAATAGCCTAACAAAATCAAAGACACAAGAACGAGTGAAAATGGTTTAAACCTCGATGAAGCATTAATATACAGAGTACTCAATACAAATCAATTTCCCATCCTGTATTCAACAAATTCCATTGTTGAGAACATCCGTAATTTTTGAGAACCAGAAATAGAAAAAGAAGCAATGAACATACATCCAAAACATTTAAGTTGTCACTTGTCAGATTCTCACACATTATCGAGCACGAAACTTGAGAAGTACAAAACAATAAAGAGCCATAAGATAATTCAATCAAGACGACAAGGCTCTCCTCCCCGTAAAACCTCTTGGGTGTTGATTCATCATCAATCAATCAGACACATCAGTAACCAGATTATCCTCAGATTATTTTACCCAAAAAATGACAACAACAACAACAACAACAACAAAAATCTGATAAACCCCTGAGAAATTTACATTACACGAATCTTAAAACCCTAAACCTCAAATTTACCAAATTTCATCCATAAGAGAACAACAAGACTAAGCTCATAAACCAATTCGGTAACAATCCAAATCAACGAACAGGCAACAAAAGTGAAATCAAAGAGATAACAAAAGGTGAAAATGTTCCTCTTTCCCTACACCGTATTACACTTATTGATACAGAATTTCTGAGAAAAAGAAATAACCTTTGAATGGATTAACAGAGCAAAAATGAAAGAGCAGAGAACCACTTGGGTTTTGGCTTGGAGAAGAAAGCGAATTCAAAGTAAAAAGGAACCATATAAGAAATTATGGGCCCGCGTGATTTCTCTACAGTGGGCCAAGCCCAATTATTATATCTGTCACAATGAAGAGTCGCGCGCAAGTAATGAGCTGAAGGAGAAGAATGTTTTGCTTGCTCGTACCTTGCTCTGTGAAACCTGAAGTGAATTTGCAATTCAACAGATTCTCTCTCACACATATTCATTAGTAGGTTGTGGAGTAACATTAGATGTTCCGTTTGCTATTGATGTTGAGGATAAGAGAAGAAACATAATGTTTTCGAAGTTGCAAAGAGATTTTGCTCTTCAGAAGAAGTTAACTTTTGTCAACTATAGGGCCATCAGAACTATTGAATTTCTTAGTTTTTCATCAGAACTACTGTGAACTTTATGTAGAAATGTGTCAAATTAATGAAAGACATATGGAGAAAAGTAGAAGAAATTTGGAGGCTACACTTGAAGGCTTAGTGAAGATACTTTGAGACTTGGTGAAGACACTTAGAGGTTTGGTGAAGACACTAGGTTTGGTGAAAACACTTGAAGGCTTAGTGAAAACACTTTGAGGCTTGGTAGACAAATGAATAGTGTTCTTTCACCTATAAATATAATTTGTAAATTCAAGTTTACAAATAAACTTGTAATCTTGTCTTCTATCTTTTGTAATATATTTTTAGTGAAATATTAAGTCGGTAATGTTCGGAGGACGTAGGTATTTTGATCGAACCTCATTAAATTCTAGTGTTTTTTTAATCTTTTTTTTAAATGCTTTAGTTTTTTTTCTTTTAAAATTTATGTCTTGCTTCTTTCGCAGGTTTCCAAAGTCGCATTCATCATCATAGTAGTGGATAAGCTCAAAGGGTCTCTACTCTCTAGCTACCTACTCAAACATGACAAACCCAAAATACAATGTTGGATACTAAGATTAATGTTCAAGACAAAATTAATCTTTAGAGAAACCTTGCAATAATGTAGATTCCAAGCTCGTGGTAGACAAAACCAGTTTTCAAATACATAGCATATAGACTAATTGTAATATAAACTAAGTTCCATAAAACCACGTACACGTGAGATTCGTACTATGAATGACAAAATGAATAGATAGTAGAATCATGATTTAATTATATGCAATATCACCTAGTAACTTTATGTAATTTCTTAGAATAAAGAAAAAATTGTGAATAAGGCCAACATTAAAGAGTTCAAAGCTACTCCATAACTTTTAATCGTCATACTTCCGTTTTTCTTATCTTTTGCAGATCCTTCCGAACCTGAAATTTTGATCCATTTACAAGAAATAATCACCTGGATTAATAAATTTTTCTATTAATGAAAAAAACTGCATTTTAAACTATTATAAGCCAAATTAATTCTGCACTCCCTCCGTTTCATTTTATTTTGATGTAAAAAATCATTTAATTTTGTATTTGATCTAAATAAAACATGTTTTATCACAAATTCCAAAATAATTTAACCAATCACAAATCGATTTGCAGAATTCAAATAGTTAAAAACAATAAAACAAAATAAATTTTGCAAAGAAATCTTAAAATATCAATTAGATTGAAACAATTTTTTTTTCTAAAAAAAATTAATCAGAGCTTTCTTATGTATATTTTAAATAGATTATCAAAATAATAATAAAAATGTACCTGTTGATGAATCTTCACTTCCAGCTGGAGAGATTGTCGGAAAACCCATAACTATTAATTAACCAAAAAAAACTTTACACTTTAGAGAAGTAAATAATTTAATTTACTGAAAAATAGTCTGATCATTTATAGCCGTTGGAATGAGATTAATAGAATCGGACGGTTCAAATAACAGAGAAAAAGTAGATGTACAGAAAGAGTAATGTACCTGAACACAAAGTAGGAGATGGAGCTTTCACATCGCAAATAGTTGAAAGTTGCTCAGCGATGCACCGGAGCCGAAAAGATTACAGACACATTCCGGTGAACTTTGGACCATTCCAGCAAACTCCGGACAACAAGCAGCTTCAGGTTTGGTCTCATTACTTCCTACCTTAACGAATGAGAAGCAGTCAGATACATTTAGCATAGACACAAGACAGTTCGCAGGAGAAGAAGGTCCATCGGCGGCGACAGGTTCTGGTGCCGGAGGAGTCTGAGTGGAGGAGAGAGTGAAGAGGAAGAAGAAAACGACGAGAATGTTGGTGAAGGACATCTGGATTGGATCTGAGTTCCACTCAAATGGAGTTTTCTCCTTTTTAATTTTGTTTCTTCTTTGCATTTTTTCCTTTTTTGGAAAAAAGGAAACCAATAAACATAAAACTGACCCGACTCACGATCCAGGCCCAAATTACTAACACTAAAAGCCCAATAGATGTCAAAGTTCATTTAATGACCCAATTCAATGAGCTCATGCATTAATACATTGCTTTCAGTGATTTGTTTACTTAGATGAAATGATTAAAGTGGCAAGGAATAAGCCACTTTAGTGGTTCTTTCAAGTTCATGTATTCATATATGCATGAATCATGTATGCAAGTTATTCACTTGTTCATCCAAAAAAAAAGAATGTTCATCAAACAGAATTAGCTATTAGAACACTCCATTTGGTTATTAAACTATTTCCTAGTTGTTTTGTTTTTTTAATATAAAATAAAGTTTTTTTTTTTAATCAAGAAATATGTGACCCAGTTGGCTTGCTCCTAATCTAGCTAGGTATTAGATGAGGAGTTCGAATCCCACCAATTTTAGTTTGAATATTTAGGTTATAGATAAGATTTTGTTGATCCAAATTCAATGAGTAAAATTAAAAAATATATATATATAAAATATAGTTTTTTTCTTTTCTTTTGTTCCATGTCAACTTCTTGAGATTTTTAAATTGTATATGAGAACCTTCCTCTACCTTGTTGTACACTGTTCCATAAATTTCAAATAATATTTTAATTATTACAATATGTCATGTCAGGAAAAACTTTGAAAAAGGTAAGAGATTGCTTGAGGTTGGAGATTGTATTAATTTAGAAACCGACCACTCATTAATCACTATTAAATATATTGTTCTCAAAACTAACTTTCTTTATTCCACTATTTAATTCCTCCAACGAAAATGTATAGAGGTTCAAAATGTAAACCGATGTTTGATTTTTTTTTTGTTAACAATGTAAACCGATGTTGGCTTTGGTTTACCCACTTTCTATAGCTTTCATGGTTTAAAGACACTTTGATTTATTTAAACGAGAATTATAAAATATGTTACGATAAATATAATATTGAACAAAATGGTTTGATTTGACATGTAGTTTTAGTTTAGTGGCAGGTGATAAGTTTACTAAAGATATCGCATTTACATATTCAGTGATCGAATCTTACTATCTACATTATGTAGAAATTTGGTTAATATGTCGGTCATGGCCCAATATTAACAAAAAAATAGTTTGATTTTCTTGTTAATACAGTTTTTTTATATATTTTTATTATTTATTTATCTATATATATGTATATATCTTAAATATGAAAGAATATGAATAAACACTACAAAAACACGTGTGTATAGCCAGTAGCGGATCTAGAATTAGTTTTTGTATGGAGCATCTTTTATAAAAAATTTGAAAAAAAATTAGGTAAAAAATAATTTATAAAGGAAACTTAACAACATAAATTTTGTGTGGGATCCATACCGTACCTTGTATCAATAATATTATATTATTTAAATAAATGACATTATATAAATTACTTGTTAACAAATGACTTATTATATGTGATTTAACATCATTTATAACTATAGCATCTTTTACAACTGCATGAGACATCACATATAGTATGTTGAAAATAATTTTATCAATTACTTAAATTGACACTAATTATTTGAATCACCACTTTCAAAATCTTTTTTATAAGTGATGTAAATAGCGGTTGTATCAATTAAAATTGATGCAAACAAATAAAATAAATGACACTATACATCTAATTTTTTGTAGTGGAAAGTTAAATTTAAAATATTGTTAATTATATAAATATAGCTTCTACATTTGGTGAAAGTTCATAAGATATATCAAAATGACATCAAAAAGGTTCATATTCCATTGAAAATCTATTAAATTCTTTTTAAATTGGTAATAACATAAAATCATAGTAAGAACGAATATATCTAACATTTATGAATATAAGAAATTGATAAAGTGATTAACACTAAAATTATAGTAATTTGGAAGAATGTCCAACTTAATCAAAAACAACATGTAATAAAAAAATAACATGAAATACATAATGTACTAATAATATATGGAAAAAAAATCTCCTTATATATATACATATATTTTTTTTTCTCAAACGTAGAAAGTTCAATTATCTTAAAATTCAATTAAATTCTTTAACTAAATAAGTTACTCCTAAAACTCTAATAACTTAACCGGTCGTCCCGGTTCGGTTATGGAGCTAAACCAAACCAATGTGATAAAAAGTCGAGTTCCGTAATCTTTTATAAACCCCACAAACTATTTGCTCTCTTTACCAAAATCTAAGAATTATTAAATGCGCTTTTGATTCTGCGACGAACGCGGAAACCGAATTGAAGAAAAAAAGCTCTCCACTAACGGAAAGGGAAACCCAAAAAATCGGAGACCAAAAAAAAAAAAAAATCTCTTTTTGAGTTGCTTGCACGATCTCGGCGAAAGAAGATAACACCGACCCAGAAGAAAAGGATTCGTAAATTCTGCAGCTTTTTACTGAATTCTCTAAATCATGTCTTGGAAAAAGTATCTTGCTTTTTTCTATCATTGAATCAGTTTTCAAACAGGTGAAATTATTTTTTATATTTTTTTAGTAGACATACGAAATTAAATGATTTCACTCTCTGAATTTTCTGTTTGTGCAAGCTATTTTAATCGGTAATGTGAAGTCATTTCCTAACAATTTGAAGTTCATGTACTTTATTTGATTTCGGATTCGCTTGAGTGAGAAAATGGGTCTCCTTCAAATCACTTTCTTGTAGCATTTTGCACGATTTCATTTTCAATAGAAACGTAGAATGTGGATCTTATGCTTAATCTTGGGCTGTTGATGATTCTCCTAAAAGAGAATGCTTCACGATAAAGCTTCGCTTTATTGGCTATTCATTTGAATTTTAAATATTCGTTAGAGAATCCTTCAAGCTATGTTTGCTGAATGTTTCGAATAAGTTTTCTAATATACATGTTTGGTCTGAGTTCTTCTTCTTGCTTTTATTAATCAGATTTGTTGTTTTGATAACCAGGTCCAAGCTGCTTAACCGACTTTGAAACCTTTTGATAGGTATGTTCTTTGCTTTTTAGTGCTAAAAGGTTGTTTTGGTTTAATTTTTGTTGGCATCTTATGGTGGATAATGTAATGTTGTTGCTCGTTCGTTATCTTAGGACATTTTCCTATATTTAGTCTGATTTTTTATGGCTCAAGTTTGAGTTTTTTATTTATTTTTAATTTGTTTCTGTTATGGATTCTTGTTTTTAATTTCTTCACTGATCTGTTTATAGGTTGGCTACTCTCTAAATTACAAAGAGACAACAAGAAGTACATGGCTTGATATGAAGTAGTGAATATGGTTGTGTCTATGTCTAAAATTATAAACAGGTTCTCTCTTCTTTGTGCTATTTGATGGACAAAGACGTTTTGCAAACCTTTGGAACGCCTGAAATGATGAATAAGGAAGACGTTAATCATCCAAGAGGAGATTCTACAGGGAAGACAATGGCTTCAAAGTCTAAAGAGAAAGAGATCCCTCGCTACCTTAGAGCATCAACTGGTTCGTGCCATGATTTGTGCAAGTATGGGAAGAGACATATATCTGAGGAAAAGCCATGGCGTTCTACTACTAAAAAGACCTTCAAGAAAGCTCTTGATGATGATTTGAATGTAACTTCGAAGGCGGATTCTTCTAAAATGAAGAATAAAGTAATGGTAGCCAAGAAAAAAAGGGTTAGTGATGATTCTTCTGAGGTAAATAAAAGAGAGGTTGTGAAGCATCAAGTGACTGGTGGATCTAATGAGATTAAGAAGCCAGAGGTGCTGATAATATCATCTAGTGATGAAACTCCCGTGAAGCAGATGAAGAAGAAAACAACATTGAGTTCCAAACTTAAACCTTCACCGAATTCGGGATCTTATTCATCAGGAATGGTTGATTCACTGAAGCCGAAAGTCTTTAAGAAATCTTATTCAGCACTAGCAACATCGAAATCTAAAGTAAACCAAGAGCAGGTTGCTTCACCTAAACCCAAAATGGGGAAAGTAAGTGGAGGGAAAGATGAAGATACAAAGAAAAAGAAGACTACAGCTTCCTCCAGAGTTGTTTCAAAGAAGGTTCCAGTGACTCCAAGAGCTTCGCTTTCTCCAAGATTATCAATAAGACGAGTGGGAAATTCAAATTTGAGAAAGAGCCAGAGCTCAAAGGCTTCCTCTTTCTCTGCGTCTCAACAAAATGAGAAACCAAAACTTAGGAATCGCACTGATGAATCTAATGAACAGACAGATGGATATCCAGTGGAGGAGAAAACATTGCACGTTGTGGAAATGGAAACGAGCAAATTTGTCTCTGAGTATGATCAGAATCAGCAGTGCCTTATTGAACCATCTAGTCCTCCTCCCCCACCAACTCAATCAACTCAAAAGGATGATGAGTGTACTGTTTCAGAAACAGAGGAGTACGAATACACTTCAGAAAGCAACAAAGCTGAGAGTGTAGAAGAAGTGG
Organism: Lepidium didymum; assembly: GCA_963920545.1. Taxonomy (NCBI): domain Eukaryota; kingdom Viridiplantae; phylum Streptophyta; class Magnoliopsida; order Brassicales; family Brassicaceae; genus Lepidium; species Lepidium didymum. The sequence goes on along the minus strand of OY986980.1, from coordinate 19,450,301 downwards.
ATGGAATGTCCAATGGAGAGAAGAAACCAAGAGAGACGAGAAAAAAGGGTGATTCTGCAGATGAAGTTGCTTGGAAGTTAAGTTTCAGAAGAGGCAAAGTTGTGGATGCTGATACAGTAGGTGAGAATGCAAGGAAGCTCAAGTTTAGAAAAGGAAAAGGCCTCGGGGAAGACAAAGCACAAGATACACAAGGAAGGTTAAGCTTTAAGAAGAGGGAAAACATCACAGAAGAAGAAGTCGATGAGAATGGTGAAAAAGTTGTGTTGAGGCATCAAGATGTTCAGGAGAAAGATGCACAGGGACTGTTCAACAATGTCATAGAAGAAACAGCGAGTAAACTTGTTGAGTCACGAAAAAGCAAAGTCAAAGCTTTGGTTGGTGCTTTCGAAACAGTCATTTCTCTTCAATAATCTTAACCTCCTCCTAACTCAGGTATGTGCATTAAGCATACAGTCATTTCTCTTCAATAATCTTAACCTCCTCCTAACTCAGGTATGTGCATTAAGCATAAACAAAGCTAATATTGAATCTTTTACTGTCTAGAAGTAGCTAATCTGGTTTTATTTTTGTGTTGGTTTGCAGAAATTCATAATCTAGATTCAGCCGGTTTTGAGTTGTTTCGGTTTGCTGAACTTGAAGAAGACTGATGCTTCATACACAGTTAAATTACATGTTTATACCTGCTGTATTGGTGTTTGTGTTTGGCTTTGGTTCTTCTAGACCGGTTTGTTGGTTTTTATTGGATGGTTTCGGTTTGTAACTTTGTATAGAAAAAATCCTGGTCTGTTGTTGGTTTTTATTAATATTTGGTAATTATCCAATCTGATTATTTTATTAATATATATTTACCGACATTTGTAGTAAACCGTCTCTCTCCTCATTTTTCATATACAAAATAATATATTATATGATTTATAGTTATTCTATAACATTTTGCTGATACAGGTTTTCTTTTTCCACTAACCGGGTAGTAAAATTAAACCGTATTATCTGGTTTGGCATAACTCCGGTCCTTATTGGTTTATTAACAAATGACAGCCAATCTAAAAGTGCCACGTATTCTATACAAAATATGGTTGCCTATGACCGAATGAATAAATATTTGAAAAGAGTCTTGTTTTTAATTTTTTGGTTTCATAAGAGTCTTAAATAAACACAGATTATATTTTTCCTCCGAGGACAGACCACAATTATTGGTTCACGCAAAGTGACGACAGTAGCACTAATCCACGTGTTCTAATATCATCGACCTTGCTTTAGTTACGAAACCGACAGGTTATTTTGTCTTTTGGTAGATATTTTCATAATTTTTCATGTTTTTAATTGTCAACTGAAACATCTTTTCTCATTTTCCATCCAAATTTAAGTATTGGAGACAAACAAAAAAGATGAAGTTAATTCATTAATGTTAGGTAATTTATTATAAGAAAATTCTTAAAATACTTGCCGAAAATCGAGATGCAAACGCGCCGTTACCTTTAACGACCAACATAACGGACGCTCCGTCCAATAACGGATTAGCAATATCGTACACCTCACCGTATCTGAACATTTCCCAGAGACACAGACAGATTACATAGAAAACAATTCGGAAAGAAAAAAAGAAAGGAAAACAAGCAGATTTGCTTCTTCTCGATTCTTTACATGCATTCCTCATCAAAAATTGCTTTCTGGGTATTGTTGGAAATAGCTGTATTACTCAAAATGTTGAACCTTTACTTTTTTTCTTTTTCATCTTCTGTGAGATTTTGTGCTCTCGCTAGAGCAGAACCCTAATTTTTGTATTCCTCAATTCTACAAAAAAAATCGCACTTTATAATTCTTTCTCCTGAAGCTCTTGGTTCTTCGAGGGAAGCTAAAGATTGGCGAAAAACTAAGGTGAGAATCTGTTCATCTGTATATCTTTCGCATTGTAGGAACTTTCCGGGAAAATCATGGTTCAGAAATAGAATTTGGTGGTTTTTGTGGGGTTAGGATCTTCAGTTGTTGTATTGGAATTTCTCTTAATTTGTAAATCTAGAGATAGATCTCGCTAGTTTGATTTTGGGTTTGTGGGAATCTTTAAAGGTCCTACTTTTACTTACTTAGCTTGACTTGAAAATAATTTTGATTTCTTAAGCTGCTTGTATATAAATATTGTGTCTTTGATGTGGGTATAGTTTATATATAAATCATATACATCACGAATGTGGATCATGATTTGGTCAGCTAACCAATCATGTTTGCTTTACTAAGCGCATTTGTTCAATGAATAATGCAACTTGTGTATTTATCTTATTTAAAGACTGTTTCTTTCGATTTGCTTGTTTAACTAGGTTTTAGAAGATGATAATAGCGAAACAATACCGTTGCGTTCACTCAGCGACTTGTCATTGCACGAAAGGACATCTAAGCGAAGAAGTATTGTTCCTTATGGTTCAGCATCTAAACTGGAATCCTAATGTAATCGGGACTCTATCTTGCGTCTGTAAATGGTTTGATGATCTCGCTAAGCGGTTACTGTGGAAAGAATTCTGCAGAGCTAGAGCACCTAAGATGATGTGTGACCTGCAATCTAGTGGTAGCCACAGTGTTGATGGGAGTTGGAGAGCACTTGGGAAACTTTTGATTTATTGCTCAGGTTCAAGCAAAGGTGGACTCTTTAACGATATTCAAATCTCCGGTCATTTTGTTCATAGAACCCGTTTCTCTAGAACATCGGGAAGGAGCTTCCTTCCTCCACAATGTCGAACTGATGATATTCTCTATGTTTCTGATCCTTGTGAACATTTGGATCAAGGAGAAGATGGTGATTTGGGATTCTTTCGTGGGATTTTCAAATCTTTTTCAATGTCAAAGGTGAGGAAGTTGCTTATAAAGAAAGGGACACCATTTCATCCCACAGAGTTTTGTCCGTATTGCAAAGCGAGACTATGGAGTATGCTTCAGGCGAAATTGATACCACAGAGTGCTAGCTGTAGATTGGGGGCTTATGAAGATAGCATTGAGTATTATGTTTGCCTCAATGGACATATGCTTGGAGTTTGTACACTCTTACCCTTGTCTGATTCTGAAGGGGCTACCGAGTTTCAGTGACTACTTTACGACCTTGCATTTTTTTTGCAGAATATGCTTGAAGCTCTGGTTAAAAAGTTATTGAATTCATCTGTTTCTATGTTTTGATGAATTGTTGTCACTAGACTTGGGGACTCATCACCTGGCCAGAGTTGGTGTGAACTGTGAAATTTTGCAAGGTTTGACGAAGAGAATTGACGATTGAAGATTCTCAATCTACCATTGGTGACTTGGTGTGCATTGACAAACCATTTGTTGATTCTGTGCATGTATATGTATGAACAACACTTTCAAATTTGTATTAGATGCATTTATTTCTGCTACATTTATGATCATTTGACCCCAAAAAAATTCTTAGGAATTCCTCATCATCTATCAACCTAAATTAGTTCTGATCTCGATTGAGCTATGACCTGGTTTCTTTCTCAATCCAACATTCTCCATCATTTTTCTCACCTTCTCCATATCTTTCCATCGTCCCAAAGCAGCATAGATATTAGACAACAGCACATAATTTCCTGTGTTCTCTGGTTCAATTTCAAACAGTTTGTTTGCTGCCAGTTCTCCAAGCTGGACATTCTCATGTGTGACACAAGCCGCAAGCAATGCACCCCAAACGGTTGAGGTTGGTTCAAATGGAATTGTTGTAATGAGATCGTAAGCTTCATCTAACCGACCTGCTCGACCAAGAAGATCAACAATGCAGGTGTAATGGTTCGATCGAGCTACAGTCTTATAATGCTCGAGCATAAACCTGAATAATGTCAAGCCTTCTTCAACCAAACCGGCATGACTGCAAGCGTTTAAGGCAGAAGTAAATGTGATTTCATTTGGAGTCACACCAGATCGAACCATTTCCATGAAAACTAACAACGCGTTATCACCATCTCCGTGCATCCCGTACCCAGAAATTAACGCACCCCATAGAACTACATCTTTGCTCTTATGTTTCTCCTGGATTCCATTGAATATCTTGTGAGCAGATTCTAAAGATCCACACTTTGAGTAAATATGAACCAGGCCGGTAGCAGCATCAAGGCTTGACATGAACCCGGTTTTAGTTAGGAAGCAATGGATATCCATTGCTTGGCGCAAATCTGCCAAACCTGCATATGCTGGAAGGAGACTGTTTAGTGTAGCAATGTTAGGTTCTACATCTTCACCTCGCATCCGTTTGAACAAGAACAACGCATCTCTCATTAGTTCATTCTGTACACAACCAGCGATAATTGCACTCCAAGGACCGGTGTGGTCTTTTGAAGCCCCAGAAAAGACTTTGAAGCAGAGATCAATGCGACAGAATTTAGCATACATGCTGATTAAAGATGTTTCTATAATGATATCGGAATACACCTTTTGCCTTACCGCCCAACCATGTAAACATTTACCATCATTCAGCTTTAAAGCATCACCACATGCCGAAACAAGAGAGGCTATAGTCACGGCATTAGGCCTAACGCCTTCAAACTGCATCAATCTACATAACTCTAAAGCGTTTTTCACATCACCATCTTCTGTATATCCGTTTATCATACAAGTCCATGTAATCACATCCCTGTGTTCCATCCTGTCAAAGACAAATCTCGCCTCATCCATACGACCACATTTCAAATACATGTTCACCAACGCATTCTTCACCTCAATTTTATCCCCCAACCGCTTCTCTTCCACCAATTTATGAACATATCTTCCCATTTCCAAATCCTTCAAGTGACCACAGACAGGCAACATGGAAACAATTGTAGCATGATCAGGATCAACACCTTCGTCTACCATAAGATCAAACGCTACCAAGGCATCATTCAAATATCCATTCCTACAATATCCACTAATCATCGTGTTCCATGAGATCACATCTCGGTTCTTCATCACATCAAACACAATCCTCGCCATTTCAATCCTTCCAAAGTTCATATACATAGCCAACAACGCGTTTTGCACATACTTATCCGTACCAAACCAGCTTCTCAAGATCCTCCCATGAATAACCAATCCCAAATTTAGCGATTTCAATTCTCCAGCAGCCTTGGCAACAAAAGGGTATGTATAACCATCCGGACAACACTGTGGTCCCTCATTAACCATCCTAATGAACATGTTAATCGCATCATGATACAATCCATCACGAACGTACATTCTGATAACAATGTTATATGAAAGCAAAGAACTTTGAGGCATTTTCTCGAACAGCTTCCGTGCATAAGTGACATGACCACATAAAGCATAAGTAACGGAGAGAGTCGACAAAATGTGGCCGGAAATTCGACCGCCGGTAATGACGTGGCAGTGTAAAGCCTTGGTTTTGGTGATTGATTGAGTAGCTGCATACTGATTTAAGAGAGATTGGTACTGCTTAACGCTAAGTGCATGTTTGGCTCTGCGCAAAACTTCACTCATTTAAAACGTCAGTTGAAGAATCTATTGAGTCGCGTTTGTAAAGAAACGAAATGTGTCTATGACTCTAATTCACAAAGAGTATCTTACGTAAATTTATAAATTGTGTGGTTTTAGGATCAAATATTAGCAAGGAACCCAGCTTTTTTTTAACTACATCATTTTTACTATTATGTAAATACATATATCAACTTTGACAATGTGTCATGTCATACACAGATTTTATACTAGATACCTCATCATCGATTTAACTGCTAACCAATGTTTTTTTGTTGGTTTTTCCATGTACCTACTAACCATTTCTACTGCATATACGAGAGTTGGACGAGAACTAACCACAACGTACATGAGGTACATGATTTTCCATGAACTCTGCCTGCTCTTTCTCTAGCTCAAGTGTTAATTTCTGTATTTTGCAATAGGAGTCTATAAAGAGTCTGAATTGGTTTACTTCCACTGATACAATTCTAAAATCTGGTTAGCCTCTCAGGAATGAAGACCAACTAAAAAGTCTTTTTTTACCCTCTCTCTCTCACTGACCCCTTTCTCCGTCGAATCGATGTCATCTCACCACCACCACCACCACCGCGGCTGCCACCGTCGCCACGACAATCACCATGAGAACATTTCTGTTATACCCACTTACTACGCCACGTCATCATCCTGTTTCTGTGCAGGTTCTACTCATTGTTGCTGTACACAATCCAACCAAGCTTCGTCGCCAAATTTGGATCATCTTCTTCTTCCTCTTATTGCTTCTTATCTCGAGAATCAACAACAAGAAACACAATGTTCCTGCAAAACCCAATCTCCGAGATTCAAACAGAGTTTTTTGAACCAGCAACAGCATAAGAAGAAGAATGTTCAACGAGAATACGACTATCTTCTCCGCAAAATTGACGATCTTGAGTTTTCTCTCAATCGATTATCTGCTTGTTATGATCGTGATTCTCACGCTACATTGAAGGATTCGGCGGCGCGTGTAATTCAATCCCATTTCCGGTCTTACTTGGTTCGCAGATCCGTATCTCTTAGACAACTCAAGGAGCTAGCAACGATTAAATCAAGCTTCTTGTCTCTGAAATCCTCGGTTTCTGACAAAACCCATTTCCCCTTTGAGGCTGTTTCTCGTGAAGCTACTGATTTGCTTCTGCAACTTGATTCAATTCAGGTATTAAGTTCTGAAGATCCATTCTTATTCTGTCTCAGCTTACTTCTTGATTTTTTAAACACTTTGACACTCTCAGGGTAGGGTTGATCCAATGATACGCGATGAGAGAATATCTCTGAGTAGAGATTTAGTGAGGTTTTTACATTACATTGATGGTTGTGCTGTCAAAAGGCGTGACTTTGTTTGTAAATCTGCTAAAGATGTGAGCTTTACTGGCAAATGTAAGGGTTCTTCTGCGGCCAAACGTCATGTAGGCGCCGAGAGATCGAAAAAACAGATAAAAACAATCTATGTTACTCCCAGTGGCGACGAGGCTGAGCTAGAAGAGTTTCGCTTCATGACTGACGATTGTCAGAAGTTCCCAATTGTTTCTGTTGAAAGCAGCAGAAAGGTTGCAAGTTCAAATGCTAGAGTTGGAGGCAACAAAGTGAAGAGACCGGTTACTAAGACTGTGAAGTTTGGCAAAAATAGAAATATCTATGAGCTAACTTCGAGTGCAGAGGATGAGGATGGCGAAAAAATCATGATGACGTCTCGTGATGATGGAGTTGGCAGTAGTAATCCAAGGGGTAGAAGTAGTAGCAGTGTTGGAGGGAAAACCAGGGTGATGAAAACGGTGAGCTTTGATGAGAGTGGTAATGTCTATAGAATCTTTGGAGACACGCCAGAGACTAGTGTAAGTGGGGGAGATGATGACAGTTCTACGAGCGGATCAAACAATGAAAATGGACTTGGTTACAATGAGGTTGAGAATCTTAAATATGTGACCAAGGAGAATGAAGGCTTTAAAGAAGAAGAAGAAGATACTCACTCTGACAATGACGAAGAGTGTTCTTCAGGGGGCAGTGAAGAGGATGCACAAGTTATCGAAAATGTTAGCCAAACGGGAAGAAATGAACACAAGCGGGAGTTCCAGCTTCGAAAAGGAAGTTCAATGTTTTCTCCACCGTTGCCACTAAAAATGGAACCTTGAGCTGGTTCATGAAAACAGTGATCTCTATCGGTTATGACTTATGTCAACCAAAGAAGAAATTTTTGTGTTGTGGAAATTGTAACATAAGCAGAAGGGTTTAACTTGGGTTTTAGCTTTCTCTGGGGACATTTGTGAAAACTTCTTCTTGTTTTTGTTTTCCTTTGCCATTGTTGTAGCTTTTTTGCAAGAGAACCTCTAATCTTTTGCGTGTCGGTTTCCTCAGATCAGCTACCTAAAATCAGTTTGATTGTACTCGTGTGTGGTTTTTGTTGCTCACCTTGAATCTTCTGCTTCTAGTAGTGTCTGTTTTGGGCATTGTTCCTGTGATTGTCTATTTACGCACTCTTGTTCACATGATCTTATGAAATGCACATTCATATTATGGTCTTATAAGATCACCATCAAGATTCTCAATAGTCAAAAGAGATGATATCAAAAGATACATAGTATTTGATTTATCAACAACAATCCCCCCTCATTTCCACACATTCTAATAGTTTTTACTAAGCAACAAATCGAGTTTTACTGACTGAAGAATGCAAGGATCTTCATCATTGTTTTGCTGTTCTATTCATTAACTGGAATATAGTTTATATCTCCACCTGAGGGATTCTACCACCAGCTTGGACAATTTGTTGCTCAAGCTGCAATTAAATAATGCAAGAATTATTCACGACTTCGAAAAGAAAAAGAAGAAACCGACACAATTCTCATAGATTTTCACTCACATTGAACATATCTTGAAGCTTTGCCTTCAATGTCTTGTACTCGATATCTACCTGCTGCAAACATCTCACACACCTGTAACAGCAATTGTTCCCAGAATTTAACCTCAACAATCAAATGAACACAGCAGAAATATGAGACCCGAAAGAAGCTGACCCTTCATAGTTCTGAGAGTCGCAACACTCCTTGAGGGTAACACAAAGACCTTTGACTCTCTTGGCACCAACACTTCACAGAACAAGAAGAATGAGTTTTTCACTAAGACTATATCCGAAATCAGACTAAAGACCAAGACTACGGATCAGTGTAACATACCTTGAGCTATACTACCTTTGAGTTGATGAACATTGGAACCTACCAGCTTGAAATCTACATTTCCTGTCTGATTTCTGAATTTATATATGAACAATTAATCAAACCACATATGCTAGCTTTTGATGACAACTAGTAAAAGTAAACTTACAAAGCTCTAGCCATATTACTGATAAGCTTCTCACAGTCTTCAAAGAAAAGAGAAACAACCTCAGCCACAAAATCAGGGCTACATTCATCTTGCAGCTTTTTCAATTCAGTGAATTGATCATCCACTGAATTGATCATCCAGATATCCCTTCAAACCAAAATAAGGAATTTCAGAAACCCATCTCATACTTACTGAAACTAAATCTCAAAACCACCCAATTTGCAATACAGATGCTTCAATAAGAACCCTTAAAACAGTAGAGAGAGACATCTCTAAAAAGGAGACAACTTTGATAAAAAGGAGATAATAACCCTTTTCTTCATTCTAAACCCCAATTCTCAAAACCCCCAATTTCCATAAACAAGCTTCAGTAAGAACCCTAAAACCTGTAAAGACTAAAGAGTCATCACTAAAAAGGAGATACCTTTTGATAAACTTAACCACAATTTCTAAGATTTCTTCACCACAATATTTTTCTTGAATCTCTAAGACCAGATGCTAAATTAACTAATTATCAGTAAACTTTGCAGAAGAAGAACGAAAATGATAACCTGGTGATAGAGAGAAATGGTGTAATCACGAAATTGTCTCTGTAGCTGAGCAATGAGCGTGTCCATAGTTACTCGTCAAGGAGAAGCACAGAGAAGAAAGAGATGTGAAGTTGATAAATTGAAAAAGAGCAGATTTGCCTGAAATTTTGGTCTTTGAAATTGCAATCCCAATGGAGAAGAGATTCTTACCGATCATCAAAATTGGACAAAAATAATAAAGAAATACAAAACTTTTCCAAAAAGAGAGAAAGAATATGATTAGCTGTCAAAGAGACAACATTGAGAAGTAAGAAGCATTGATTTCGGCCATGAAAACGGAATATCCGATTCATGATTGGTACATTCATTCGTTCTCTGCGTTTAAATTTTTAACATTTTCAACGCTTTGATCAATCCACCGACACCGAGAATCTCTCACGCTGGAAGATTCTCTAAAGAGAGAGTATATAGAGATGTTAGAATTGAGTCTTATCTTCATTTGAATCAGTACCGTGTAGACAACACTCAAAGACATTGGTTCGATCTCTTGATCGAGCTTCAGAGAATCATCTACTCATTAACTTCATCTAAGCCTCCAAGGTAAAGTAGACACTTTCAATAATTTTTTCTCAAGTGTAGTCACATTTTAGTATTTTACTAATAGCTTTTGCCTAATTATACGATAGTGGAAAATGTACTTTTCTTTTCTGAAATGTCAAATTTATTCATCAACAAAAAAATGTTATTTACAAATGATGAATAAAAAATTGTAAATAAAACTTAAAACTTATATTTTAAAAAGGTTTGACGAAATTTTTAGTCAGAAAAAAATATTTTTAAATGGATTTTTTCGATCATTTCTGACAAATTTTTAATACATACTCTGACAAAAAAATCAGTCAAAAATTTCTGAAAAAGATAATATATTCAACTTGGTCTGTCTTCCGTCACAAATTAGTAAGAAATCTGTATAAATCCTTTTTTTTAATAAAATTTTGAAATCTTTAAAAAAGATCTCTATATATTCTCATAAATTGTTGATGAAAAAGGAGTATTTTTATTGTTACTATTTTCTTCATAAGTTTCTCGGAATTAGATTAGTTTTCCAAATTCAGTAAATTGCATATTCTATTTATATAAGCATCATTAGTTGAACAAACGACAAAAAAATTTGAAATGTCATAAACATGTGTTTACAGATATCTTGTAATTGACATTATGAGTTGCATTACTTTCGTGCAAGCAACTACTCTGCGACCTGCACGGACTCGCATGTGTCACCTATTACTCTCACTACATTTCTTCTTACTTTTCACAATTGTAAATTTATTACAACTAAGAAAATAATAACAGGTTTTTGTTCGGACTTTAAAGCCATGACTTGGAGCTTAAAAGCTTTGAAAATTGGTTACTTACGACTCACGTTTGGTTAACTCAAATAACTTAGAGAACCGTTTGGTTTTCAGATCCGATCTAAAGAATTACTATAATCATGATTACAATCTCGAACTATATAAATAAGTTGAATTTATTTGAAATTCTGAAATAAAAATCAAACTTTATTGCTTCTAGGTAAAAAAACAGTTAAAGAGAGCTCTTGACAAAAAGTGTAACACACACACAATTCAGAGAGCTTTAACATAAGAAAACAAACTGTAAAATGTAAAAAAACAACTCTTCAAGACCTCATAAATCAAATTTCGAGTCTAAAATTATATGAAATTGAAGCAAACACAAACAAAGAAGGAACACGAACCGACCAGGTTTTGCCTTGTTATTAGACAAAAGCAGGCATGTCCTTGAGCCATGGGTCGAGTGGCTTACCAATGGAGAAGACGATGAAACCAATCTCTCTTAACTTGTTAACGTTCAAAATGTTTCTTCCATCGAAGATAAAAGCTGGTTTCTGCATATTGTCGAAGATCTTCTGGTAATCTAAAGACTTAAACTCATCCCACTCTGTCAAAACGCAAACCGCGTGTGCGTCCTTTGTTGCTTCATATGCGTCCCAAGTCACACTCACTTGTTTCACTGTGGTTGGACTCATTGGCTGCAAGTGAAGTGGATGGTCCCAATCAAACTTTTTCATCGAAAGGTCTCTCTGAATCTGATCCTCTGTGACTTGAGGATCATAAATGCTTATCTTTGCTTTGTCTCCTAACAGACCTTTACATACATCAATGGCAGGAGTTTCCCTTGTGTCACCTGTGTCTTTCTTGAATGCAAATCCGAGGATCGCAACCTTCTTGTTGGAGACAGTGTTGAACATTGAAGAGACGATTCTGTTCACGAACCTGTTCTTCTGGTAATCGTTGATCTTGATCACTTGTTTCCAGTATTCCGCCACTTCTGGAAGACCATTGCATTGACAGATGTAGACAAGATTGAGAATGTCCTTTTGGAAACAAGAACCACCGAATCCAACGCTAGCATTCAGGAATTTGGGACCGATTCTGGAATCAGTACCAACAGCGTAAGACACTTGAGTAACATCAGCACCGGTAGATTCACACAAAGCAGACATGGCATTGACCGATGAAATCCTCTGAGCCAAGAAAGCGTTTGCAGCTAGCTTGGAAAGCTCGGCGGACCAGAGATTTGTTGTGATGATTTGGCCTTCAGGAACCCAATTGGCATAAACTTCCTTAAGTGTCTGAACAGCTTTCAATCCTTCTGGTGTTTCTCGGCCTCCAATCAATACACGGTCAGGGTTGAAAAGATCAGTGATCGCAGTTCCTTCTGCAAGAAACTCCGGGTTTGAAAGAATCTGGAATTTGATTCCTTTACTGTTATGCATCAAAATCTTCTCAATTGCTTCAGCTGTCTTCACCGGTACAGTTGATTTCTCAACAACAACCTTGTCAGAAACTGATACATCCGCAATCATACGAGCAGCACTCTCCCAGTAAGTGAGATCTGCAGCTTTCCCAGCTCCAAGACCGGTGGTCTTAGTCGGTGTGTTAACAGAGACAAAGACAATATCAGCTTCTTTAACATGTTTCTCCACATCAGTGCTGAAGAAAAGGTTCTTGTCTCTGCATTGCTTGACAATATCTTCCAGACCCGGCTCGTAAATCGGAAGCTGATCACTGTTCCAAGCATTGATCCGAGGAACAGAGATATCAACAACTGCTACTTCAATGTGTGGACATTTGAGAGCAATCACTGCCATAGTTGGACCTCCTACATATCCAGCTCCAATGCAACAGATCTTCACCATTTTTGAAAAATTTCTCTCTGCAAATCAAAACTCGAACAAAGATCAAATACAGATCGACTTTAACGGATCAGATCTGGATTCAATATACCGACAAAACGTCGAACACTTAATGTGCAATCACGAAAGCATTCACAATTGACTCCGATCCCAATAAGAAAAATAAATGACTCGAAATTCACGTGGATCTAAATCACAATTAGCTTGATTTCAAAAATATGTTCATTTGTAAAATGATCATGATTAAGAAAGAGATCTACACAGATTCAATCATATTCAAAAAAAAAATTCAAACGCAGAAAGAAACCGATCTCTAAGAAGAAATGATGGCGATCGACCATTCAAAGAGTGAGTGTTATCAGATAAGAATAAGCTACAGATTCGCGAGAAACAATGAAACGGGAATTCAAAAATGTTAAAGAGAGATCTGCATTGTTACCTACGAAGATTAGCAGTGAAGAAGCTGTTTCCTTGAGAGAAGAGAAGGAACGAACAAGGAAGAATGGGAATGAAGAAATGCTATTGTTTATAAAGAAGAAGCGATGGTTTTGGTTAAAAACGCAAAGGGTAAAACGGAGAATATCAGGAAATCGATTAGTAAAATGACGATAATGACCCTGTTGTAAGTAAGCCCACGTTTTTTCACATTCGTGTCCCATATTTGTTGCACGACGAACTCACAAGCCGACCTTTGCTTTGTCCCAAAAAAACTTTCTTTTTTTTGTTTGCAATTGAAATAAAACAAATACATGCCCAGCCCAAACTATATTGTTTGTTTGGGTCTAGCCCATTAGCCCAAAAGTAAAAACCTAAGAAGGAGTTTTGTTCTTTACGATCCATTAACCCGTTAGGAATTTTTTTCTTTAGGTATAAAAATTTTTTGGAGCTTGAAGACCAAATAGTGGAGTCAATGGAGTAAATTTAATTTATTGAGTTCTCAGAATTGAATATTGTTGGTAATAAGCTCTGATGTTTTTTTATTGGTAGTGAATTCGAATCTCATCTAGTTAGAGGTGTAGCATTCATGCTATAAATATAATTTTATCGATTCAATTGTTGACAAAAAAAAGTAAAGATAGAGTAAATATTGCAAACCCAAAAGATGAAAACACTCACAAGCAACTAGAGATACATTAAGTTCTCAACATCATCTCATCAAATAACGTCCCAAATTTTGGTAAGATAAAAGGTTTGATGTATCTTTGATTTCAACTTTTCTAAAAACATTGGTTTGTAGATTATAAAGAAAAACGTGGAAAAGAGTTGTACTTTGAGGTTCAACAACAATCTTGCGCATTGGAGTACCAGATATATTGTGAGGTACGAAGATAACTTCACCGTTTTTCTAGTTGTACCTTGTACCCTCAAACTAATGCCATTGAGTATATGCATTTGAGAAGGATGCAAAACCAAAGTCTTCTTTAACTAATTTTTTTTTCTCTTCATTTTCTAAACCCATAGTTCAATCATATAAAAACAGAACCATCTCAGAAACACAAGTATGTTTGTACAAGACTTTGTACAACTCATAACTCGTGACCCGATTGTAAAAACAAACAATCTCTTAAACAAACAGAGAAGATATGAGTATAAAGAATCTTTTATAAACACAATTTGTTTACACATAGTTACGCAACATCCCAACACCTTGTGATTTGCTCTTGTTTGATCCCTAATCTACCCAACTCACTTACATCACCAGCTGTGACACTTTTTATTCACTCACCACAAATCCCTGAATCATCCGAAGATTCTCTCTCGATCACTTAGTATTTTGGCAGTATTTTCGTCACAAATAGGTAAGTTCTAATGGAGAAAACCCTCTCCCTTATATAGAACTCTGAAGCACTATTTTACACTCCATGTAGAGTATGGTTCCATGCTTCTAGCCATCATGAGACACCACTGTTCAGCCGGTTGTACAGGCAGCCAACAGTCCTCTCATGATGCTAATTCAACTCAAACACCAACTACTCTGCTACACAACTTGTGTACAGCGTGCAGTCGCTCCACCTACTCTGACAATTCATGATGTAACTTGCAGCTTCCCCAGCTGCTACGCTACAGTGCATCTAATTGTTCAGACAGACCATCATGTAATTTGTAACTTCCTCAGCTGCTCCGCTACAGTGCATCCAACTGTTCTGACAGACCATCATATAACTTGCAGCTTCCTCAGCTGCTCCGCTACAGTGTTCACAGCAACAACTCTAGAGACTTTTCTTTCAACAAAGCAATCTACCCAACTGCTCTGCTACAGTGTCTGTATCAGTCAACTTTCATGCATAAGTCAAACTATACAAACAAATACACAATTAAATGTTTCCACTATTATTCACACTTTCAATCTCCCTCTTTTTCTTAAATGAGTGTGATAATTCAAGCACCAGTAAAATGTTAGTCAAGAACACAAACAAATCACATTCGAACAACACAGTTAGTTGCATCTAATTGTTTAGGAACTTGGCTACCTACATTATTTAGGAACTTGGCTAATAGACCGGTCAGTTGTGGCTTAGTGTTGATAAAAAATAATTCAAAAATGCCTTAAGAAATCTATATTAAGGAACAAAAGGAGTATTTTGTAAACAATTTCGTGATGAACTATAGATGTTGGGTATACAAAGTTTAATGGTATTATGGAGAAATTAAAGGAGAGGTTAATATGATTTTGAGAAATATAGTGAGATATCTATTAGCCACAAACATTTTTCTTGGTCCCGACCAACAAAATCCATCTCCTTTGGTGTAATTAACATCGTAAAACTCCAGTTGAATCCCGAAAACATCAAAGAGCCCAAAAATTAGAAACCTATATTTACCTACATTCTTATCTATATAAATCACCAATAAACTTAAAGAAAAATACAGTCGTGAGTTATTTAACATAAAAAACAATTTAAAGAAAAATATATAGAAAATAGAAAGATATATAAAATCATTAAACTAATTATGGGGTGTATTGAAAGTAGAATTTTAAAGGAGTTGATAGAATTGCAAGTGGCTTTTAGGCGGTAAGTTCACTATAGACATGCGCACTTGTACATCTAGGGATCGAGTCCCGCCGCCTACATTATGTAGGAACTTGACTAATGAGCCGGCCAGTTGTGACATAATGTTGACAAAAAAAAAAGTTGATAGAATTTAGATTTTGATAGATTTGGAGAGATTTTAGGAGAATCTTATGATATTTGGTCTGATTTTAGTTGATTTTCTTTTAATATAAAAACAAATAATTAGATGATTTTAGGAGATTTATTATAAGAGTCTATGTGATTCTATTTGCATTAGTTTAAGTGATGTTGTAGAAATCTTAAATTTAATAACACATGATTTGAGAAGTGATTTATAACAGATGATTTAAAAAAACCTCAAAATCACTTAAAACTCTACTTTCATTACACCCCCTAAGTATGTAGAAGTTTTGATGATGATAATCATGTTATGGGCAGTGCCCATGACTTATGGTCATGGACCAGGTCACGGACCCGGTTACGGTTGGGAAGATGGTCGTGCAACATTTTACGGTGACAAAAATGGTGGAGGAACTCAACGTAACCTTATATATTTATCATTGTATTTAATTAGTTATCTATGATATTTAATCTATTTTCTCAATTTAAAGTTTTTTTACACAAAAAAAATCACTTTATGCAATTCAAGATTTTTTGAGCTTTTATTATGTATTTTTATCAACTAAAAACTTTTAAAATTTATTAGAAAATAAACCCGTATATGTTTTGCAATTATCAGAAATCGTTGAAAATTTCATAAGATAGAAACTTTTACATAAGAACAATTCTTAGACAAACATCTAACGCTACCAGCTAGCCAATCCATTTTTTTATTATATATAATAGAGGGGGCTTGTGGATATGGTGATCTACACAAACAAGACTATGGTCTACAAACAGCAGCTCTAAGCACTGCACTATTCAACAATGGTTCAACTTGTGGAGCTTGTTACGAGATAAATTGCTTTAATTCTCCACAATGGTGCATACCCGCAGTTATTAAGATCACAGCTACAAATTTCTGTCCACCAGATTACAGCAAAAAGATAGACATTTGGTGTAATCCACCACATAAACACTTTGATCTTTTCCAACCAATGTACCTCAAAATCGCCAAATACAAAGCTGGTGTTGTCCCAGTCAAATTCAGACGTGTTCCTTGTATTAAACATGGTGGCATCAAGTTTGAGATTAAAGGAAACCCTCATTTTGTTATGGTCTTACCTTACAAAGTAGAAGGAGCTGGTGATGTTAAGGCTATGCATATTAAGGGAACTAAGACTCAATGGCTACCAATGAAGAAGAATTGGGGACAGAGTTGGACCAATGGTGTTGTGTTGACTGGACAAAGTTTGTCTTTTAGGATTACATTAAGTGATGGAACTACTAAAGATTTCATAGATGTTGCACCACCAAGTTGGACTACTAATGGACAAACTTGTGTTGCAAAGACTAATTTTAGACAATTGGTTTGATTATTGTTACTTAAGGGATTGCAACTAATTAATATCAAGGCAGAGAGGAGAATAAGGTTTATTGGTAAGTTATTTTCTTAATATTTTAATTTTTTTGATTTAAAAGTTTTGTAAGATTTGTAATTATAGGAATTTTGATTTAAATACTCTCAAAGTTCCTTTTTTTTTTTTACTGTTTTTACTAATTTCTTTATTAACATTCATGTAATACATTTTTATAAGTTTACCAAGAAAATTATAGAAGCACCTATGTTCCTTATGTGAATGATCACTAAGAGTCAACACAAATTCACAACTGAATCGGCAACTCTCAATCCATAACCCAAACTTACAAAGGTGGATATTAACCATTTGACCAAACATACTTCCCACTTTTTTAATCGAAGATAAATTTATTAATTTTTTATTTTTTTGGATTGGACGCTGAAGTGTCTATAAATTCTATAGATAAGTTATAGTCTCTCTAAGGCCGAGATGGATCCATAAATTGTATATTTTCAATCTAGTTTTAAATTTTTTATTTCATGGATTACTTGTTTTTTAAATTTTTTGTAATTTAGTAATTTATTAAAAGATGTTTATAGTCAACCTATATCATTAGAAACTTTCCAATGTCTCGTATGGTAAAATGGGAAGAGAGTAACAATCTTCCAATTTTATTCAAAAAGAAATATTTTTTTTTGGCAAGTATATCACTTACAATTACAAGATGCAAATTGACTGCATAAAATCTATAATGGAAATAGATTAAAGAAAAATTTACATAATTGCCTGAATAATTTTTATTTCTCTACTTATATATACGTATGCATTTACATAGTCAATCATATCAATTATCATTCTAAAAACAGTAAAAAAAATCATTAAAAAGTGATTAAATTAAGAGAAACTCTTAGAAAAAATGATGTATTTAGAAGTTTTTATGATGATAATGATGGTATGGTTCATGCCCATGAGTTATGGTGATGTAGACAACATAGTCGACCCAAATTGGTATGATGCACGAGCCACTTTTTACGGTGACATTCATGGTGGAGGCACTCAACGTAAGTTTAGACACTAATTTTTATTCCAAAACCTTTTTTTATTATATATTTTAAAATATTCTTACAAATTTTGAACCTTAACAAAAATAAAATAAAAATGCGCGCAAAATTCCAGTTAGCTGTGAAGTATTTTTATCAAATGGTTGAATATCTAGTTTTGTAGTTTTTCTATCGAAATTCGACTTCAAAAAATCGTGTTATCCAATGTCGTATTTTTTTAGGGTTTGAATAGTAGATTGGTTTGTCGATCCAATTATGACAAAAAATATATATAAAATTAAAAAAAAAAACTAATCTGAAATTAAACAAATTAACCCACTATATATGTATATTATAACATCATTATCATGTAAATAGAACATAAGCGAGCCATAGTCTTAAATACTTATTACATATTTACTTTATTTTGTTTGTTTTGATTGTATATTCAATAGAGGGAGCTTGTGGTTACGGTGATCTAAACAAACAAGGCTATGGTTTAGCCACGACTGCATTGAGCACGGCACTCTTCAACAACGGGTTAACCTGTGGGGCTTGCTACGAGATCATGTGTGTCAATGATCGAAAATGGTGTTTGCCCGGAACCATCAAGGTCACAGCTACAAATTTCTGTCCACCAGATTACACCAAAACCAAAGACATTTGGTGCAACCCACCACAAAGACACTTTGATCTCTCCGAGCCAATGTTCCTCAAGATCGCTCAGTATAGAGCCGGGGTTGTTCCAGTTAAATACAGACGTATTCCATGTGCCAAAATTGGTGGTGTCAAGTTTGAACTCAAAGGAAACCCGAATTTCCTAACTGTTTTGCCATTCAATGTAGAAGGAGCTGGAGATGTTAAGGCCGTGCAGGTTAAAGGAAGTCGGACCGGATGGATTACAATGAGTAGGAATTGGGGACAAGTTTGGACCACTGGTGTTGTGTTGACCGGTCAGGGTTTATCATTCAGGATCACTACGAGTGATGGAGTTACTAGAGATTTTATTAATGTTGTTCCTCAAAGTTGGGGATTTGGGCAGACTTTTGATGGAAGGATTAACTTTTAATTGTTTTATTTTGAGTTTTATAAGAAAGCTAAAATGAATTAAAAGATGATTTCGATTTGGAATTTATACACATTATTGAACCAGAAGTAATACGATTCTAGGCAGACGCATAACTCCGCATAATAAAGTTTACAAATTAAATTATGGATTGGTTTTTGTTGATCCGATCGTTGGAAAAAAATAAAATAAAATAGACACTTGATTCAAACCAAACAAAAATAACTGATCTAAGTTTGATATGTATATTTACAAAACTTCTTAACTCACTTTCATTAGTTAAAGACTATGCTCATCTAAATAATTTTTGGAAATTTAACAACTCTTGCTTAGTGGATTAATTTGAGAACATATGATCAAACGAAATTTAAGTAATTACAAAGGAACAAATAAAATCAAATTAGTAATAAACAAAGACAATATATGTTGTAACATGATTTGTTTGTCAAAAAAAAAATTGTTGTAAAATGATTATAACTTGAGCAAAGGATGATATATATGCTGTGTTACAAACCTGAACCTGAGAGAGAGGAGAGAGAGAGCTCTAGTGAGATCAGTGAGTCGAAACAATCTTGTTTTCTTTACATCATTTTTACTTCCAATCAAGCATATCTAGAAGCCACAAAACCTCTTCTTTAGTGTCTGCAACATCACAGAAATCCAATTGAATCCCGAAAACATCTAGTACTCCATCGCTTATATCTTCAACATCCATGAAAAGCAAAGAGACCCATGCTCGTATACCGGATATAAAAGGGTAATACGGAGATAACTCAAGATACTCAAAGGCTAGTGCTCGGTACGATGAACGGTCTATATAATCAAAGACAGACCGGTTGATTATCCGAGCAACCTTATTGGAATCATTCCGTGCCACAAGCACAGAGACACTAATGGATTGGTTTGACGAAATAGTGAATCTAGGCTCGGCAGGAACAACCATTTTGTAATCAGGTCTACTGAGGTGAGTTCTAAGAACATTGCTGATTCCTGATGGCAAGGTTTTGATTCCGTTTTCTAGCGCAACGCCAGGTATTAACCCTGAGAATACAGGTTTATCTTCTGACCAAATGTCGATAAAGAACTCCAGGTTTTCGAATGAGAGTCTTGGAGGAGGAAGGGCACGGTTGAGTCGACGCTTACTAAACGTTTGATACATCTTGTAGTATGTTTCAGTAGGAGGTCTATGACGTTTGCAAACCGAAGGCCATTTCTTTGCACATTGACATTTCCAATAAAAATCATCACTTGCTATATCTCTCCATTGTCTACATACACCCATACAAGCCGCAAGATCTTCTCCTTCCAGCAATGGAAAAACGTTCTTCAACACTTCTTCACACAACATCTTACAATTGATCAACAGTGACACAATAGGTTATCTGAATCAAATTTAAGACAAGAGAATGTAAAACATCATGAGATATAGATACATGTTACTGCATAAGTTCAATTCTTAGACAGACAGGATTGATTCTGAATACTTGTAAACAAATTCTCTAAAAGAATCTCTTTTCTTCAGACTTATCCCAATTCAGATATTACAAATGCTTCAAAGATTTCAGAAGAAACAATCAATTTCATCAACAACAAATTCGAATTTATGATCAGACAAGGTAAGCAACCAGTAATTTTGAAATTTATCATAAATTTACAAGGAAAATAACAGATTAAAACGATAATTTCTTTCCATAAATTTCATGATACTCCTCAATTCACTGAGATCCATTTCATTCTTTTTGCCTATGAAAAAAGTATAATTAAAATACAAAACAACACACCAGAGAAGTGTAAATCGATCAAATCGCACTAAAAAAATCAGTACGAGTAACATAATTCCACAGAAATAATTCGAAACATTTGATACAGGACATGATGATCGTCAAAACAGATCAGAACAACGCCGAAGCTTCCACAACAGCAATAAGAAAACGAACTAACCTTTTCACATGATCTGGATTCGAACTCTGGCTCAGATAAACTAGGATTTGGATTTCACACGATAATAGAAGAAATTTCACACATCATAATTTTCCTGGGAGATTAGGGGAAAAAGTCATCATCGGTGTTCGATAGACTGGAAAGAGAACATTAGAAAAGAAGAAGATTCTTAATAAATGTAATAAGAAATTATAAAGAAAAAAGGAATTAAAATGGGCCTCAGCCCATATAGTAGCCCAATTGCAATATGCCTTGTACATTAAAAATCAGCCTATAAACTTGTTCTTCATTTTATGAACCTTCGATAAGACGTTTACATTTCTTCTTTTTTTGGTGCGAAGAACACATTTATAGTTTACACTTACTAACTAAACTGGGATTTAAATCTTCTATGATCAAGTTGGAATATGAGAATTTTTTTTAAAAAGCTATTTTAAGTCATATTGTGATTTGATAAAGTGAAAATATACTTATAATATATCTTGTTTGTTCATGAAAATGTGATGAATTTTCTACGTTAAGAAGTGTTTGTTTGTTGCTTCAAAACAAATAATTTTTTAATATACTTTTGATCAAAATTGGTCAAAAAATTTTAGTTGTAGAATGTTATTTTTTTTGTAGTGAAGATGTTTGAAACATCAAGTTGATGAAATAAAAAAAAACGAATTAGGAGTTTGTGCAAGGACTAGGACGCATAGAGCTGAAAGCTGATTTGGACAGAATCTTTGAGTTGGCGAGTTTATGGGATGTGATCAAGTCAAAGAGTTGATGAATTCATCATAAGAAGATTCAAAGAGTTAATATTGGTTTCATCAATGAGTTAATGCTTATGATTCTGTCAAAGATTTATTTCTTCCCTTTTTGAAGATTATACGAGAAGATATTGTGGAAGAATGACTCAAGACTCAAAATGTTGAAATGTGGACGACGAGTCCAACAACACTTATGAGCATTAAAAGAGTTGTAAAAAATCATAGTGAGGAAACAAAGACGTTTTGAAGACGAGCGTTTGTTTTGTGTTCCTAAAAGAATATTCACCATTACGAATTATATTCGAAATAACTTCTTTTAGATGACGAACAAGTTTGATGTTAATGTAATACTTAAAAAAAATTATATATAAAAACAACTCAAATATATAAGCTTATGTTTTTCTACTTGACAAAGAACTTGTGGTCAAATAGTAGAGAACAGATCTAGAACTTTAAAGACTTTGTAGGTTCGATTTCCCTGCTAGACGAAACTAAAATACATTTTCCTATTCATCTCTACATGGATATGAGCCTATGATTTCGGTTCATTTAAATATCCGGAGGTAAAGATCTATCTGTGGGCTGCAGGAAAATTGTCCAAACCCTTTCTACGAAGTTACCAAAAAAAAAATATGTATATATATACATTATATGTCACTTAATAATTTTATTGTATAACGATATCTTACTGCTATCTCTTATCATTTCCAAATTTACCATCTTTACAAATAAATGGAAAAAAAAGAATTGTGACACCAATTGATTTTGGTCACCGCTATAGCTTGATTTGCAAAGTAAACCCTAAGCTTCGAAAAAACTCATTTTAATATTTCACACTCTAATTTTAAAAGTTATGAATTACATAAAACCTAGAACTCAAATAAATAAATAATTATGTCGAATCGTTTTTAGGTTTAGACTTTGACAGTTTATGAGGATATACATGGACTTTGAATAAAAGGAATTGAAAAATGTGAAAAGAGGACAAATAAGTGAAGAGCATGGGAGACAAGAGCAAAGAGGTTCAGGTTGTGTGCTCAGTAGTCACATTCTTCACTGACTTATGTTTTAATTTCAGGATACCTTATTTCCCCACCAATACCTCTATATTCTTTTTTCATTCTTCTTGTTTTATTTTCTTAATATAAATAATAAATCTAAAGAATAAAGTGACAGAAACAAGAAAATTACAGACATGGAAAGTAGATATTTTCAGAAAAGAAAAAAGAGTGGATGAGTTGACGTGAAATCTGAGTGTTTTGTTTTCTTTTATATGTGAGTTAATCCAAAAGTAAATAGTAACTAATACAATAGGATTTTTTTTTTAAATTACACAACGCTTACATGTAAATTAAACTATGTGCAAGATTTGAAAACAATGGAGTTTTTGTGTTGTCTAATAACAGTTTTCAAATTAGACAATAATAACATGTGTAATGTCTTTGATAAAATTATTAAATATCCAAATCTATATTTTTCTCGCTAAAGTACAATTCTAAAAAATTGTGTTGTTTCATATAATATTATTTAAAGTTTAAGGAGTTCATCCATCTAATTATTAAAAAAAAACTCATGACCATTATTTGTCTGCAAGTCATTTATTAAAACTAGCATTAGTTAACACAAGAATTTAGGTAAATATATATATTTTCTCATATATGTTTAGGTTTTCAACACAAATCTTTTATTTATTTCTCTTATTTGATTGTATTATTTATTCATATTAATTACAACATTCATTATAATATACAGATAATTTAAATAATTTTACATATTTTTTTAATTATTACATTTAATTTAAATATTATATAATATATATTATGAGACGGGGAAGTATATATTAAAGTTTTTTTTGGTCGTCAAATACATATTTGAGTTTAGAGTTTTTGTAAGTGTTTTAAAGTTAATAATAATTAAAATTTGTTGAGACAAATTATTTTGGTCCAAAAAAAAATATAACATGCAAATCTTAGTAATTATCTTCACGTAGTACAATTTTTTTTTTTAGCAAGTACGTAGTACGAATTGAAATACTTTATTACAGAAGTCTCATTTTAATTTAATTTAAAAAATCATTTGTGGCTCATCAACCTCAAAAAGATGTGCAAGAAAAGTAATATAAGAAATTACAGAATGTAAGAACTAAAGCTGAGATATGTATAAAAACTTTGGTTTCTATTTGAAATAAATTTTAATCTAATGATGAATCTCCAAATGTTTGTTTGGTTTCATATAGTTGACGAGTGTCCAAAACGTTTTACATTTCGGATGTTGTTTTCTTAATTTCACGTGGGTCAATGATAATATATTATTATTATTATTTTACTGGTTAAAAGTGAAACAACGTGTTAATGTTTGTAGACACTCAAAATTAGAGAGACATTTCCTAGTCCCATAATCGAATGCTTTTTAATTTTACAAATTGAAAGAAACACAAAGGGGTCGAAAAAGATGTCTCGTCAACATCTAAATTTCTTTGTAATTTTTAGAAACTTATTTATGAATTTTTTTTCTAATAGATTGTCACTTTCCTAAATCATATTTTGTCCCTCACTTCCACTTTTATCAAATAAACAAAGCAAAACCAAAGTTGTTTTGTTCTCTTACCTCCTAAACACATATATATATATCCACCTACATTTTGGTAGAAAATATTTAAAACTAAATTGAAAAAATGAATTTAATTATTGTGGTTTAGTATTGTAAACTAAATAAACTTATCAATTGCCGAGGATAAGTGGTCCAGTGGTGTTGTCACTTTATAAATTCTCAAGGCACCAATATTTGAATCCCCTACCTACAGTATAAAAGATGGGATTAAAGGTCACTAGGCCAGTTGACAAAAAAATAAAATAATAAATAAACTTATCAATTATAAACCAAATTATTTAATTTAGTGGTTGAAAATTCACTATAATTGTTTTTTTGGTGGAGTTCAATTTCTCCTTTTTATAAAATAAATTTTTGGTTATCTATAGACGGGTTTAGCTGTTTAGTAGGTAAAAATTTTAAATTTTTACAAGTCTCAAAATTAAACTGGATTTAAGTATGAAATTTTCTGATTTATCAAAAATATCTTATCTAGTTTTGAAAATGGATCAAAGTAATTGGTTTTTGTTATTTTTCTGTTAATATAAAGAATGAAATCAAATAATACAAATTAAGTTTTAAAAAAATTTAATGTTATTTCATTACTAAATATTGAAAACCCTAATTCAAATACAGATGTACAACATGTACGAGCACGTTGAAGAATGACATCATAATGTCATAAATAGGATCAACTAGATAATCTACATATATTATTTGACAGAAAGACTAAGATTAGAAACATTGCATTACTCTAATAATTGTGAAAGTAGAACATGTTAATTGATCAATCTACACAATAACAGAAATCAATCACGTGGGAAAACAGCTAAAACACATGCTAATAAACCTGATATCTAAGATGTAAATGGTAACTACGAAATTGTGCTGAATGTAGAATTTAGTGAATTTTTTTAATTTTTTATCTAGAGTCTTACAGAATGATTTAAAATCAAATGGTAACTGCTAAATTCTGCTGAATATGGAATCTGACAGATTTTTTTTTTAAATAATTAGATCGACAAAATCTAACTCATAGCCAAAATTTACTATAAAATTCCATTTAACATGTCTCTGGTAATTGGTTAAAAAGAAAAATGAAACTCGAACTAAATCAAGTCTGAACTAAAATAAGTAAAATTTAATAATACATGTACAATATTATTCATAGTTAATTGTATATTTTATTCAAATATTTCATATTTAAAAAATATTAAAAAATAATCGAATGAATCATTATTAACATATAAACATTTAAAAATTTAAATCTTTATTCAAAATTTCGTTACGCGTTACGCATTCGCTTAGGTACCAAATTATTAGGAATGCGGAAATAAATCGTATTCGAAGACTAATTTTTTAACTAATATAATATTCAGCTACATGATACCTAAAATTATTTCCACGTATACACAAAATTATTATTTTGATTTTCTTATTATAAGATACACATTTTTGTTTGATATAATTCGTTTATGAACAATAGCATATATGGAAATTTATATATAAAAAATGAATCAACATATAAAAGTATAGACAAAAGAACAAAATATAAATAAAAATAGCAAATGTGTAAGACTCTTATTCCACAACTAATTCCACACCATAATTTCACAAAAACAAATGGTAAATGTAGGAAAAACATTTATGTGGAATAAAAAAATTCCACGTTCCACATGATTCCTCAATACACAAGTTAGGCCCTAAATAGTAAACCATGTGCACCAAATCAGATTAATAAAAGAAATTCCACTTCCCTTTTTGAGTTATTTAAAATGAATCAAATCTTTTAAACCCATATTAATTAAAATTATCCTAATTTTATTTAATTATATATATAAAAAGTGAAGTTATGTGCATGCAGGGAATATACAGAACATGCTCTCTGTTCAATTCC
This sequence comes from Lepidium didymum, assembly GCA_963920545.1. Taxonomy (NCBI): domain Eukaryota; kingdom Viridiplantae; phylum Streptophyta; class Magnoliopsida; order Brassicales; family Brassicaceae; genus Lepidium; species Lepidium didymum. The sequence continues at coordinate 19,424,014 of OY986980.1, read as the reverse complement.
ATGCCTTCCTTCTCTGTCTCCTTCTCCCATGTGCCTTCACATGCTCTCTACTCTCTTTCTCTCCCCTTAACCTAACCGGTTTCCGGTTCAATTTCCGGTTCTCATATTTTAAATCAATTTTCTTTTTTTTTTGCTAATCCAAAATGCTCTTATTTGTCCAATGAGGTTTTGCTGTCTCACATGCAACACCTCTCTACAATTGTACATTTTAATACGGTAATTCCTCATTTTTTTAAAAGATATTATTTTTTTAATATTAGGTCACAAAACCTATTAACAAAATTCTTACATAATATATATAGTAGAATTCAATCTCTAATTATGCAAGTACGTATATATTTAGTGAATTTATCGTCTATACCTAGTTATAGGCTACTTACAAAATATTTATTATTTAGTATAATGAAAAGATGAGTTTACCACCCATGTTCAATAAAAGAGAAAAAAACAAAGTTTATTAAAGAATGAATGGTCCAATTGTGACAAACAAACGAAAAGGGGTCCAATTAAAAAGAAATCAAAGGAAAACATTTATTTGGTCAAATGAAAAGAAAATCGATTTAGAACATTAATAAACAAAATCCGTACAATTTAACTTAAATATGTAAATAAAATAATTTTTGGAGGGGTAAATATGGAAAACTAGGAAAATGATATTGCTCAAAGAATTGATCATGTGGCCGTCACAGAAGGCTCAGGCTTTAAGTGTCATGTGGCAAATGCGCATTCTTCGCGCACTTCTCTTTTTGCGACTCAACCGGCTTAGCATAGCTTTGAAAAAGTACAGTTATGCCCTTTTATTGATATGTTTCTACTTGCTAGAGTTCTTCTCAGTTCAGTTCGATAATATGATGATCCAGCTAAAAATTTAGACATGTAAAATTCGATTTCTACCATCTACAATTAGTGGATTAAATATAAATTTTAGAGAATAGACTTTAGAGTATAGATATGATATTGTCGATGCAATTGCTGCAAAAAAAGTATTATGAAAATAAATATAAATAACATAATTTTTTATATTATGTTGAAACTGTCAAATGAACTATATTTTTTTTGTCAACAATTGGATCGACAAAACCCAATCCATAACCTAAAGTTTATAATGTAGTGGGTAGGAATCGAATGTTGGTGCCAAATTATTAGCTGGATCATCCTAACCACCAGATTGAAAGCAACTCTGCAGTGAAACGAACAATATTTATGTAATGTTGATATTATAGGATTTTAACATTTATATAATGTGACATTTAATTTAGGATTCCTTTATGAAAAAAAAATATTGTAACAAAATCATACTTGGATCCTATTTTAATTTAAAAAATCATAATTGAGTATGAAATTAAATATTGCATTTTCGGTGGACATTCACAATATAGATAAGGAATTTTTCCATTGATACAAATAGAATGTCTATATCAATATTTTTGTAAACTGTCAAGTAAATACAAACATATATAATATATTTGTGTGTTTATAATTGTTGTCCTAACACGAAATCACGATTATATTTTAAAAAAAATCGTAAATTTTGTCTACTAGCAATTACATTCAGATTTATGGTTAAAAATCTCAAGATTTTTCAATAATATGAATTCTAGTATGTGATAGTATTTTTTTTTTCAATGAATTCTATATTTATATTTAATTTTTGTGAAATTAGCGATGAAAGACAATAGTTGAGATTCCTCCTGAGTGATACTTGACAAAGAGCACGTGATAGTAAGATATTATCGAGATATTTATTTTACTTCAAAAATCGCTAACTATAATAAAAACACAAAACGACAAACCAAAGAATGAAAGCACCACCAGTGGTATTATCGTAATAAATTAGAACTCCAGTGGCATAAATGAAACACCAATCGTACATAAACCCCGATCCTCTCTCCATTTCCTTCTACAACCAAAAAATAAAAAAATCTTTAATTTTCACATCTTCTTCTTCGAGATGAGAATCGTAAAGACTCATAGATCCAGACGAAATAACAAGAAATTCGTCAACAAAAGAGGAAATGTTTCATCACAAATCAAAGGTGAAAAGTTCTCAGAGAAGCTTCAGGCACTTAAGAGTCTTCTTCCTCCGACGGAGAAGAGTCGTGAAGAAGCTGACGTGGAGAAAGATTCCGGTGGCGGAGAGACGGAGCTTTTGTTTCAGGAAACGGCGGATTATATTGTCCGGCTTAAAACACAAGTCGTAGTGTTACAAAAGCTAATCGAGATCTATGGATCATCTGATCAAACAGAAGATAATTTTGTTTTATAATGTTCACATTTTAATTTATTATTATGATTTTTGTTTTCTATAGATCATGGATGCATTTTGAAATTTGAACCTATTAGGGTTCTAGTTTAGTCAATGTATAATGTTTGATTTTGACAAATATTTAAAAGAAAACAAAAAGAAATTAGTCTGGATAATCAAATTATACTTATTTTTGTAGGTTTTTACTTTATTTTTATTTTATTTTTTTGTCAATTGAACTCGTAACATCATACAAAATCTAAAGATGCGACATTCGGTTTACAAAAGCATGAGGCTTAGAGACCTTTTGGCTGTGCAGACTAGATAATCAGTTTTGTGGTTAAACGCGCAGAAATATATGAAACAGAGCATAACCGGAAAGAACGAGCTTCAGAGTTTTGAGAATCAAAATAGAATTAATTAATTTATTTTTGTTATACAACATATTAAAGTTGTGTTTCGTTTCTTTCTCGTTGGCATTACTTACTACCGACACAAATTTTATGTTTGTACTTTGTTCTATTCTCTTAGCGATTACCAATTAAAAACAGGTAAATTACGTATTAATTATCGTTGGTAATTTAACAATTTTTAGTAATTATAAACATATTAAACAAAAAAAAATTAAGTGAATTTTTCAATTATATTCAACCATTACAAAACAAACAAGAGATGATCGTTAATTGTTCATAATTAATTGCATAACGAATATAACTTCAATTAAATAGATAAAAACGAAAATTCTAGTTAAAAACAACTATATATTTATGAATAATAGTATATTAGTCTTAGAAAGTGTCAATTTAAATCGATAATTAACATGGATTTCCACATAAAATTAAGGATTCTTATTTTCTTTTGGTGGAAGTTTTTAAGTGATTGATATTGATTCATGAGTTTGAATTTTGGACCATGTCGTCAACAACATCATTCTTTTTTAGTCCTTTAACAAAAATGAAAAAAAAAACATAACTATTTTTTCTGTCTTCTTTAAGAAATTGAATTTTCGAGTCTGTTTTCACAAAAGCAAAATTTTAGCAAGTGAAGGATACAAAAAAGAAATGCACCTAAAAATGAAAAATAACAAAAGATATTGTATAAATAAAAAGGATATGTTATAGAAGCATTAAACTACAAAACTAAAAATAGAAACTGGCTATAAAAGTAACGAAGAAGCACATAAAGCAAATATTGGTCCATCGGGACATCAAACCCAGACATTTCAGATTTACTCAGGATCGTTTTCACGACCTATGATCTTTAACCTAGATTTCTCAGAATACAAATGTATGGTGGATATTTCATGGAAGGACACAGATCTATTTACAGGTTTGGGATGATACTTTTTTGCGGACGGGGTTGAGGGTATTAACTATGGAGCACAATGTATCAGATGCAGCTTATCCTCTTTGCACTCAGAATTTGAAGCACTCCTCTGGACCATGACGTGCCATGCCTCTCTTCAAATAGTGGAGATGGAATTTTTAGTAGATTGTGCAGAATTATCCCGGATGATAGAGGAACTCTACAGTTGGCCAACGTTCCTTTCATATCTGGATGATTTTACGAGACTCATAAGCTCCTTTCGATTATGTATCATCCTCCACATTCCTCGCATTCTAAACTATAAAGTTGATCACCTCGTCTGCATAGTTAGAGGGTTTACACAGTCTTATGTTTTTGTGCACAGTGTGCCTTTTAGTAAAACATTATAATTCTTTAATGAGTTAAGTTGAAAAAAAAAAAAAAAAAAAGTAACGAAGCAAGAGATACGTACATTAGTATATATGTGTTGCGTTTTTTATCCATTATTGTTGGCACAATTTTACATATAAGTACATATCTAAATAATAACTATATATGTATATGCATATAAATAATAACTATATATGTAGTTTATGGTCACGATGATTGTGACTAGTTTGTCCCTCTTTGCTTTAAATCTACCATGTGATCTTTCTTTTTAAAACTTTCATTTTAATTTGAAAACAAATCTTAATATATAGTATATAAATATTGCTGTAATATTTATAGACTCTTTCACTGTATGACTCCAAAGCGTATAGTGCATTTTATAGACTCTTCCCACTATTTAATTGGTTAAATATTTATTTGTATAATATTTTCTATCAAAATTAAGTTCAGATTCAGATATGATTTTTTTATGCAAAACAAACAATTAAAAATTAAAATTATATTAATAGATTCAACAAACAAATATAAGTAATGAGAATGATTTATTTGTTGATAGCCGAACTCTTTTATCAATCTTAGACTAACTAATTTTTCTATAATGTTATCAGTGAGATTTACTTATCTTTCTTGGTTCAATTATCTCTCTGTTTATATTCCTTTTTCTCTTTTCAATCTTGTTGATGATCTTGATTATCTCTGAATTGGTCGTGATTCGCCTCTTTGTTATTACGCGAACCAATTTTCTTTATTTGATCAGCGCGTTGATCTTCTAGATTTTTTTAACTTGCTGTCTTCAGTCTGTCTGTGATCTTTTTCGGATCCTTCTCAATACTAAACCCAATTTCGAATTTTCAACGCTTTGACTGAATTTCAACGATTGCATACTCATCCATCAACAATATTGGTAGAAATCAGACTTAATGGGTCCTTCGTTTTAGTATTTGATGGTTAATAAGCTGACAATAGATTATTTCTAGTAAGATTTGATTCGCACCATGTTAATATCGGATCTCACACCTCAAACCAAGTCCGTAATCAATGACCTCAACAAGGCCCAAGGACAGTCCACTAACTCAGTTCGCTACTTGACAACCAAATAAATTTTCTAAATAATTTAGTGCACTTACCACTAAACTAAAAGTTACCGATTTACATGTCTTTTCTTAATTACAATTTTTTTAATTTTTTGGATGTAACAGGATAAATTATAGGCAAAATGTATAAGACTATTTTTTTTTGGTCATGGTTAGAAGTAAGTGATCAATTAATAAAAATGTTGGAATTCTATCTATCCGAAAAATATTTGTAATCAAATGTTAAATGTATATTTGCTATGTTCTCTATTTGAGTTTAACTCGAGAGAGTTGTGTTAGAGCACATAATCCACATGATAATATTTGAAAATTGGAAATTGTTGGATCCAATTGTTTAACAAAAGAAAAACCATTCATAGTAATACCAATATCACTTTGATTACCATACAGAATCTTGCATCTTTATCCTCCTTACATCAATACTCTTATAAATTAGCTTACGATAATGAATAATGATTCTATAAATTCTTTTTAGATAAAACAAATACATATATAAATAACTATCTTAGGCTCAGACTAAACTAATCTATTTGTCTTGTAATTCATAATATATAACATCACAACTCCTTCCTCTGTAGCTACTCAATTAGCCTGAAACAAAGCTTCACAGTATATGGAATCAGTTAATCTTTCCACTGGCAAAGTCAGAGATGAGCTTCACAATATGTTTAGGGTTCTCAACATGTGGAAGATGACCTGAATCTGGTACTTCCCTGAATACCGCATTTGGTAGCTCACACAACAATTTCTGCATTTTATTCATCACATTAGTTTTAACTACACAACTTTTTTCGAAGTTTGGGTTAAAGGAAACTTACAACAGAGAGCTGGTTGCTAACAATCTGATCGTTCTCACTGCATACAACAAGTGTCTTATGTTTGATCTGCACACAAGAGAATCATATCTTGTTAGACGGTGACATATCCACATCGGAAGTTGATGTCACTCTAACCTAATATATATAATCTAAGAGTTAATCTATTAATTGCCAAATTGATTTTAAGTTGGAAACCGATAATGTATCACATCCAAAACTTAAAATCGTAATCTAAGAACATAAGCTAATCAAATTTTCATTACATTTTCAATAACTAATTGAAGTTTCTTTTTCATTACCAATTTTATGTGTGAAGCAACGTTATAGCCTCCACTAATCATAAAATCAACCATAGCATCTTCCCACCAAGGCATTTGGCAATGTAACCGGCCAATCTAAGCACATAAAAAAGATTAATTTCTAAACCAAATTTAGATATATATAAAAATGAACAGAGATTTGATCTTACATTAGCCCAATCCATGTTCTCTGATAAAGGTGAAGAACAAAAGGTTAACACATTGGCCAAAAGTCGAAGAGGGAATGACTTCAACAACTTAACCTGAATTATCAACAACTATATTGTTACTACAAACAGAGCTATGATAAACCGAAACTACGAACCGAAATCGAAACTTGGTCTAACAAACCCCAGCATAAGCAATGGATTTTGGCAACGATTTAAGCCGACCGGTTCCTTCTGAATAAGCATTAGCATTAATGAGAACCAATTTAGCAACCTGTAAAGTTTGTAATAAACCAAGAACAAGTGAGTAAGCTGTTTCAGATGGGTTTTAATCAAAAGAATTTGGTTACAATAAACCAGAGATATACAGCTTCAGGGTACATAGCAGTGAAATCAACAGCTACAGTTGCTCCTAAGCTTGGTCCAACCAAAATCATTGGTCGTTTGATATAAGTTTTCCAAAGCTGAAAACTCAACACAAAACAACAAAAAGATTAACCAACGAAGAACTTAGAGAATCTCAACATGCATGCTTAAATTGGATTAGTTTAGAACACAGTACTGACCTCGAATAAATGATGTCGCTTTGATGCAGCATCACAAGGTGGAAGTTTCTCTAAAATGTCATCAAATTAAGTAAGTTCTTTAAAATGATTATAATGATTTAAGATTTAAGTTTATGTATAAATGTAAAACTTACGAAGATCAGAAAATCCCCAACCAAGAACATCAATAGCCCAAGTTTCAAGGCATGCTTGTTCAAGTAGAGGATAAGTGCGTCTCCATTCCAAACACGAACTAAAAAAAAAAAAAACACAGTAAAATTCAGATCCACAGTACAGGAAAATTCCACAAAAAAAAAAACAGTAAAATTCAGATCTACACTGAGTTTAGTGAAAATAATGTTGTCAGTAAAAAAGAAGAAGACAAAACCTGTCGAAACAATGGAGAAGAACAACTGGAGTTTTGTCTTGAAGTTGAACAAGTGGTTTGATGCAGCTACTCATTATACAACTTTCAGAGTTTCCCATCTGCAAAACTGAATTGTTTCAAGGATCTAAAGGACAGTTTTAGCTCATGCAACAAAAGAGACAAAGAACAGAACCTGAAGAGGAACAGGAATTCGAACGATCCTTTGAGCTAAAGCTCTTGCAAATGGGTCTCTTATGTTTTGTACTTCCTTTGGAAGAAATGCCGGAAACTCATCTCCATTTGATGTTGTTCGCCGGAATCTCGTCGCCGGAGGTGATGGTGTCACCATTTTCAAGCTAAGTATCATCTTGAGCTTTAGAGTGTCTTGAAGAAAATGGCTTAAATCTCTAAAGTTTGTTGTTATATCATTTGTGACATTGAAGAGAGTAACTAGAAATAGAAACTGATGTTATAGATAGAATTGGACATGTGAATGAATATGAATAGAAATTGGTGTTATGTTTGGAATTTGGACCATTTGAATGGGACTTTGAAATGCAACTATCTAACATCTATATTTCTTTTTTATCATAACTGGCCAATTCATTAACCAAATTCCTATATAATATAGACAATAAAACTCAATTTTTGGATGTGCAAGTTCGTCTGTCTTTAATAAACTTATCACAAAACTAAAGAAAAACTCCATCGAACATTAGTATTTTATTTTATTTATTATTAACTCATTAACTACAATTAATTTTACTTCTTTTGTTATTTTCGTTCGAAATGACATTACAATTTCTTCTTACATTTTACAGGCTTTCTAGTTTTGTAGGCTTAAAGACAAAAAGCAAAACCCCAAAACAAATCATAAAATATTAATTTGTTTAGTTGTTTTGTTATTTTTTCTTTCGAAATGACCATACGAGTGTGATTTGACAGGCTTTCTAGGTGTGAAGGATAAATGACAGAAAGCAAAACCCTCAACAAAATCATTGAATGTCATTCACCAACAAATTTCTTACTCTGACACTTCCGCCACGTTAAAAACACGCAAATTTGTATAAAATACCATTTTTATATTTTTAATTACTTAAAATACCATTTCTTTTTAATTTTATATAAAATACCGTATTTGATGTTTCAATTTTTGAAATTTTTTTTTTGTGGCATTGAATTACAACATCGTTATCCATGATGTATCGTGTAAATATCTAGTGTACACAACACTATATGTTATGTCTATAGTAGACCATATAGATGTCCACCGTAAACAACAAATGTATGTCCACCGTAAAATTACTATATATATCCGTGGTAGACAATATTATTGTCTACCGTAAACAGTACACTATATTATATCCTTACATAAAATGCCACATTTTCTAAAAATTGGCATTTCGTGTAAGAGTTGAAAAAGAGTATTTGGTACCATTTAAAACATAAATGAGACATTCTATACAATTTTCTCTAAAAATTATAAGAGTTCAAAAGAGAATTTTCAGATTTTTAATAATTTTGATTCACAATAAAAAAGAAATTTATAGTTAAGAAAATAAATATCAGTGAAATGGGTTTGATCAAGGGGTCAATGTCCACATTTGCAATATTCTCAATTAGTTTGTTTCAAGTAGACATGTAATACCAGTGTTATGGATCATATCAATATCTAGTCATTGATAAAAAAAATCTATACATCTAAATAACAAATCATTCGTCTTCTTGAGATCACATAGCCAGATTTTGACATCCATATCAGTTATTATGTATTAAAGAATAAAGTGACTTACTATATTTTTTTTTGTCAATAATTATATCGAATCCATAGCCTACAATCTATTTTTTTAATCTACCAACTACAGAGGAAATCTATTTTCTTAATCTACGAAAATAGTTAAACCATTCTCTAAAACTCTTTTTTTTAATGAAATGATTTGCGATAAAATTCTATTTTTTAATCTATTAATTATAGTGAAGAATAATTAAATGTTTGATATTAGAGTCATTAGTTAGATCATCACAACCCATCGAATAAGAAGAATTTGGTGAAACAAATTTAGTAGATTTAGAACAATATTTTTATTACATTACTAAAAAGAACCAATATACGTTTAGTTAATTACTCCAGACGAACTTGGTACCATTGAACAGAACCAACTTCTCCATGAATTTCAAGTTCACAAACTGATTTAACCAAAAAATCGACGGCTTCATCAAGATCATCGAACCTAGCCAAGTCTGGTGGCAAAGTTTCCACAGGCCAGTTCTCGAGCCAACCTTTGAGCTTAGTCTTGAGTTCATCCTCCGTCACGAATTGCTCATCTTCTCCTGCTTCTAACAGTACGTACGTATCAGAGTTCGAATGTACCCTTCTCCTCCTTATTGCACTTATCTAAAATTATATACAATATATTCTTTAATTTCGATTGGAATATTTATATATATTAACACGTTCTATTTTTTATAAAGAAGTATTCACTATGCTTTTGTTGAATTTTGTAAATAACATATATAATATGGTCATACTGTAAAGAAAAAGAGAGAACTATGATAGTGCTTAGTACTAGCCCAAGACCGTAATGCCTCGAGACACTCGAAATAATTAAGAAGAGAAACCCTCTAAGTATGATGAAAAATTTGGAAGAACAATTAGAGAATACTTGAAAGACTTTTAAGGAGATTTAGAGGACTTATAAAGAACACTCTTTCTTTGAACTTCTTTTTATTTCACTTATTCAAGTTGATTACAAATGATGGGGTGATGAGATATTTATAGGCCCCAAGATTAGCTTACAAAAGTTTCTAGATTATTCTACTATTATCTCTAAAATATCTATCTTACAAACTTCTAAATTAATCTACATAATTATCTAGATATTTATCTAATAGAATTCTCTAGACCTCTTTGAGGAGGTGATGATATTCATCATGCTTCTAGAGAAATCTAGATATTAGGCCTAACTTTGGATTTAATCCAATATGAGATATTGGATTATAAACCCATAATTATGCTTAACCCAAAATCAAGTTTAACTTCAATACATACTACAAAATTGTAGAATCATAGAAAATGAGAAAATGAAAAAACATCAAAATTTGAAATAATGTGGTTAAACCATTTATTTCTTTGTAAGAATTTAAGGGATAAAAACAACAGAATAGTTTTTTCAATTTAGCTAGTCATTAAATTTCATATTATTGCCACATGAGTGCATATAGATTCAAATTTTGAAAAAATGATTATTTTCTTGTCAATAATTGGATCGACAAAATCCTATCAATATTCTAAAATTCACTCCCTCAAAACTATTTTTAACCTAAAAAGTATAGAGAGAAAATATCGAAATACTAGAATCGTTAGTTGAATCAACGTAACCATCAGACTGAAAAGAATTTGGCGAAATCATGTAGTTTATTAAAGTGAAAAATACTCAGAATAAAACAAGTTATGTGTAATAACCCATTTAATCTTAGTTCAAGCGGTATAATTTGTGTAAAAACTCATTTAACGAATATATAAAATATTATTAATTGAAATGTAATTTGATTTAATTTATAATATAAAAAAAACTGCTCATTATCGGAACCATATAGTTAGTTGAAGGTCGCCAATCAAAGTCCATAAGCATAATAATCATTTGAAAATTTCAACTAACATAATTATATACAAAACTGTAATTAACCTACACTTACTCTAAACTGGTTTTTGCTCGTTCTCATCGACAATATTGGACGACTTAGAGGATTGTAAAACATACTTATTGAGTTTGCAAGAAGAGATTTTGTTACTTGGCATTGTTCTATCGAAGATTGTCGGTTTTGTCGACCTGAAAAACAAAAGAATAGTTACTTTTGGGTATTGCATTCACCAATTTGAACCTGAGGACTGAAATTGTAAGAAAACAAAAGTATTGGGGAAGAAAGAAAATTGTTACAGCATACAGTTGAAGAGCTTATCGCCATTGTTGAAAAGTTGCTTCGGCTGCGAAATTTCCATTTTGATAATTTTTGCGAAATTACTTCAATTATTTTTGTATTTTAGTAAGAGCAATATAAGGTTCTTGTAGTTGGAGATAAGGTGATATTCTGAGGAAGATGCACCAAACAGTTTTTTCGTATAGGCACGAATCTAATCCATTAATTTTATTGGGCCGTTTATAACTTCATATAGGCCCAATTACGTTTTTATTTCAACGAGTAGGTCCAATTATAGTTGTCCTCAGTAGCATATTCTTTAATTATTTTTAACAGTATAACTATTTTTTGGTGGGTTGTTCAGAGTATAACTAAGTATCAAACAAAAGTAATTATAAATATTCGTGTTAATAATTTAACTAGTTACATATTGATTATTTTTAAGGTAAACCAAAGGTTTGAGTTTTTAGGTAACCACCGATTATGGCTAATAAAGATTTCGTATTATTTATTATAGTGGACCAGAATCTTTGACACTAAAGATCGATGTATCATTACTTTTCAACTATATCTTCCTATATGAGTAGATTCAAACATAAAGATTTTTTGGATCATTGGAGCTTTTATTTGTTGTCGTCATCATTTGATGAATATTGTTTTTTTAATACAAATTAAAAATTATGTTCAATTATTTATAAATAATAGTTTTTAATTTGAAAAATTATTAGAAAGAGACAATATTATAGTTTTTTTTTTATTTTAAATTTTTTAAACTTTCCATATACATTTAAATGAAACAATATCGAACAGAAAAATTATTAAGTGAAAAAATCACAAAATATGTTAAAAAGGTTTGTGAATTAGCGTGTAAGTTAAACACATGCAGAGCAGAGCAGCTTTGGACAAAACAGTGAAAGTCTCTGTCAGTTGATCCAATAGTTTATAATAAAGTATGCAAATGTTGCAGAATCACATGAGACGAATCTGAATAGTTCAGTGTATCGTCTTCGATTCTCGTCGTCAATATCTTAAATGTTTTGTCCACATGTCCCAACTAGCCAAAGAAAGTATTAACGGGCCGGGGCTGCTCAATGAATTTAACATCCTTGAAGAAAAATTTGGCTCTTTTATTAGGGCCAGTGGTCGGCGATAGTGATCATGAATTTGTGATCAGTGGTAGACCCATTAACAACTCATGGTTGTCATATAATGTTAATAAAATTTCAGTAGATTTGATACTCTTTTTAGGTATTTGACACCCCTAACTCAAGAACAATCTTTCACTATGCCTCGTTTGAATCTAATTTTTAGGATATATTTATGTTTAATTTTTTAAAATGAATTTTGATAATTATTGTGAATTTTCTAGATAAATTGTATTGTATATTTGTTAAGAAGTTGAAACTTCTAGGTCCGCCACTAAATGTGATCATCGACCAACGATTGTAATCAAAAGTTTAGTTTTTATTTTGTAATTTTCATAATTGTACTATCTTATTTTTTTATCCACAACAACAAATAATTAATTCGTACTAAAATAATCATTAGATGTTTGAATAATTTCATCATTATTTCTTTCATCAAACTGTCTTTTGTACACTTTTAATGTGTATTTGGAAATAAAACATTAACATCCATAATTTCCATATTTTAAAAAAAAAAGACATCACACGATCCTACTTGCTTCATGTCATTGTCAATACACATAAATTTAGCTTATAATTTCTTACCCACCAAATTAATAGCAAACAAAATGTCATGAAAGATGACCTTACATTGATTCCTTATAACCTTGACACTTTTGATTCGACTCTTCCATCAAGTATTAGATAAAGTTTTACTGTAAAATATGAGATATGCTTAAGTAAAATTTTATTTTTTAGTAAGCCCACCAATAAAGTATATATGCGTTGCAAAATCCTAACAAAAGATACAACTTTCATGCAAGAATATGCCATATTACTAACAACAAGATTCAAGTTTTGATCTTAATTTGCATCGAGTCTCAAAAAGAAAAAAGACAATGATGATTTATTTTACTTTTAGTAATTAACTAGGTTAAAGATTTTTTAGGCCCTTTTACTTAAATCTTTTTACTATGATATTCCCATTTATTCTATTATTAGTTTTCGTATCCTACAATGGAGAAAAAAAATTTTGGGCTCTAATTCAAATTATAGATCCTAAGTAAATGTCTATGTTAGACATTTTTGTTGTCAGGCATGAGATATATCAATGGTTAAATAGGATGCATGCATAAGCCAACAAATAATTCTTTTGTAATCATAAGCAAGTTAAATTAATTGTCATAATCTATAAAAAATATATATAACTAAGTTGAAATAAAATAGTTATAACGAAATTTTGGGTTAGGTTAACATCTCCGAAACTGGCTCTCAACCTTTAACATTTTCCAAATTTTTAAAACATTTTTTTGGGTATAACTTATAACTGAAGAGTCCCATGTCTTTTCTTCTAATTAATGGAGATTAATTCGTTAGTTTAATTACGTTGGTTGTTTAATTACGTTTGTCATTATTTATGACGACGACACAGAAGCGATTTGATTTAACTTCCATAAAAAAGAAAAAAATTGTTTCCCACCAAAAAGAAAAAAAGAAATTGTTCTTTTTAGCTTGAACTTGATCAAAGGTGCTCTAAATTTGTTCTTCTTCTAATTACAAAAATTTCACAATCTGATTACATTGATTGATTGTTTTGTTTTGTCTGGAAACAGATATATATACAAATATGAACCAAGAAACAAAACCAGGATATGAACCGGATCGAATTCCAGCTTCGGTTTTCGCAACTACGATGACTTCTAAACAAGATTGGAGTATGCAATCGAATGAATCTTTATTCAGAATTCATATGGGAGACTACTCCACAGTGTACAAATCTGGAGAACTCTGTAATTTCGAATATACCGCTACGTATATGAACAACAACAACAATAAACATGTTGCTAACAAAATCTCTATGAGCGACGCTAGAATCAAAGAAATCGAGATGCTCCTAAACCGGATATACCGGTTTCTCCTACCAAGTCATATCACTCGGAGACTAGTAATAACAGCGTAGCTTCTTTCGCATTTCCTACGTAAGTTGTTAACGTTTAATCTTCTAAACCGGTTAATTCACCCAGATCCCAATTGGTTGGACCGAACCGGTTATGAAAATGTTTAATTTTTCTAATTCGGTTTGTTTCTCTTGGTTTCTGTAGATTACCAGATTACCAACAAAATCGAAAGACAAAACTCAACGTAAAGAGTGAAAGTGGTAAAAGAGAAATATCAAGACCCGAATCGAAGCATGGTTTGTTTTTGGATGGTCGGAAACCGGCCGGTGGTGGTGGTTGGCTTTCTTGTATTTTCTGTTTCTCAGTAAAGGATTGAGATTATCTCTCTTTTATCAAGTCAATTATAGAGGTTTTAGTTGTCCAAGAGATCTGAAACATTAGAGAAGGTAAATACGAATTGATTTCATCCTATATGTAACACAATGTAGATATGACTTAATCTTAATGTCTTAATGAAAAAATTGATTTGTTTGTTTAGCTTTTTTATTTATTTATAAATATATTGTTTATATATGTTGTAGCACCCATAGGAAAAAAATGTGGTGTTGTAAAAGAATGATCATATTCAGTGAAGCGATTTATTTCTTTGTAATATCTTGATGGATATTATTTCTTATATTATTTCTTTGTAATGTCTCCCTCGGTAGCTCACATTCTGATAGGAACTTCATTATGTTCCTTAATTATCAAAATAACATTGTTCGTTCGGTCAAGTGATTTTTGGTCTAGTAATTTTCTTTAATAAAAAAGTTATGAATTTAAGTTTACCTAAAAGAGATGATTTACACCTTAAACATGATATTATCAACGATTAGTGACCTCAAACAGCAAAAAAGATTATATGTCAAAAATCTGGTATTCCTACAATTTATCAAAAAAAACCATTATACATTGGTTTTGTCTCTTCCATTCAAATTAACAACTGTTTATTCGCCAATGTATTGAAACCGAATGATGTTTATTTAAGTATTTCGCATGGGAACAATCTATATTCATGTTTTTGCTGGATTGAGTAATCATAACACTTCTGTCATCAAAATAACAAAAAATATGATCGGGTCAATTCTTTTGGTTTTGTTAAGAGGCTTTAGCCTGACCATTCCAGTTAATATTAAGGGTTGTCAATAAACTTTAGGCTCCACATGAACAAAAACTAATTCCTTAAAGAGTGTTTGTTAATTCGTACCACGTAATTAATAACTCAATACTAAGAATTAGTTATGTCTAATAAAGTAAAAAATGGTGACGTTTACCTAATTTCGATATTCTATTATCAATGCTACATTCCAGTATTTTATGTTAGCATAATAAATTTTCATGGATAAACGAATCAGGTTTTTGATAAGAATTGTGATAAGGACTAAAAAGCAACTCAGTTGAAGAAATGAACAAAAACAAGTCATATCATATTATTATTACTAGAAAAGCTTTCATAGAGATGCATCATTTTGCACTAAAATCGCTTCTTTTTTCTTTTGGTGAACCACCAAAATGACATCTAAAATCACAAACTATTACTCTCTCTATTCCTAAATGATTAATTTCTGGAAATTTTCGTATATAAAAATATTATTAATATTTTCATTTTGACTGTTTTATCTTGCTTTTTATTGATTTAATGTTTCATTTATTTCTTTGTAATTGTATTAATACTACTTTCCACTTCATTACCACTCTTACAACCAAATGAAGTAAAATAATAATTTAATTTTAAAATGAAGACAACAGGTTTCTCCAAAACATTATTAATTTATTTTTACCAACAATTAAACCGTCTCAACCTAACCTATAATTAATCAAACCCTCCATAACCCTAATAATATAACGTGGGCCAACCTCGACTCCCAAAATCGAATTCGGATAGGAAAGACAACATAAATGACACTCAATCATTTGATCAAAAATACTTTCTCATAAACTATATTAATTTAAAGATAGAAAATCAATTTCAAAAATGAAAGAGAAAATAAATTTTTCAAAAAAACTTAGGAAACATCTTTCTTTCAGATGGAAAAGCTATAAGAAAAAAGAACATTCACAATAAAATCACCTCGATATCTTTTATATTTTTTTTTCTACCAAAATTTGAGTCTTTAATTCAAAGAAAAATAAAACATGCGTTTGGTAGATTGATACAAAATGTATGTAGATATATAATCGTATGCTCTTGATGGAAACATATGTTGTATAAAGCCTATACTTACTAAAAGAAACTTCTAATGAACCTTCACAAATGTTGGGAATTTAATCACCATTCATTGTTCTCGTTGTTGCAGTGGTTCAAAAGGGATTATTCTTCACCAACTAATTCATGTTTTCCACGTAATTTAATACTTTTTGCTCTAAAATTTACTGCTCCTCTATTATTTATATAGCCTTACATACATATTTAAGAGAAAATGATGTAAAATACGAAAAAAATCCTTATGGTAACCTATTTTGAATTTTTTTAATCCCATTAACATATATCTCCTCCATTTTATTACAAAATTTAGTTTAATTTCTTAAACATATTAAGAAAATAACTAAAATTTCAGTTTTACCTCTTTTGTAATATATTACATAATTTTTTCATTAATTATTGTAATTATTTCGTAGGGATATAGAGCTTGTAAAAGAAAACTTAAGTTCTAAAATACGTATTCTATATAATATGGATCGTAGAAAGTATATTCTAAATATTTGATGGATTTGTATTATTATTATTTATTATATTTTTTTTGTCAACAATTGGATCAACAAGGTCCGATCCATAGCTTAAAGCCCACCTCTAAAATCCTTTTTTAAGCTACCATAATGTAGCGGGTAGGAATCGAACCATGGTATCAAGTCATTAGCTGGATCATCGTAACCACCAGACTAAGAGCAATTCGGCTATTATTATTACTATTTGTTAAAATGGATTTGTAATTTCTGCATGAGAACTTCTGATGGTGCATGAAGATGAACAAATGGAAGGAATCTACAAATGTAATGTCCGAGATCACACTGGAACAATGAGGTTCCATGCTAGAGATGCTCATATTCTTGATCCTTCAATCTGATTATGGCTGAATAAATATTTATTTGTTGGGTTGTGTAAATATAACAAATATTTTATATAATTACTTTAAATAAAGATTATTACTGCGCACGCCAATGACTCGTTATTCATATCAAACGCGGTCGAATAAATTAATAGAGGGATTAGGTTAAGTAAAGACTTGTTAAACATTTGAACTGCCCACTTCGAAACAAATGTAATACAACAAATATGATTTGGACCACGTCAAACATTTCACATACGTTCTTGTCCTATAAATTGGAAACACTCATTCTTCACAAATTACACACAAACACAACACTAATAGCAAAACTTCAATAAACATTGGCTTCTTCTGTTTCAAAATATGAAGTTTTCTCAATCTCTCATCTCTTTTCTTACTTTGGCAATAGTCTTTCCCTTTTCCAATGCTTATGATCCAAGCCCACTCCAAGACTTCTGCGTGGCCATTAATGACCTAAAAAATGGTGGTATGTATAAAAATATTTCAAGTTTCTTTTATTCTCTATTAGTTACTATTCTCCAAATCAAAACAAATTAACAATGAATGAAATGTATTGACCTCTAAATCATATATATTAGATTAAAATAATTCAAATTTCCGATGTAAGATATGTATCATCACATTCTAATAATTTCTATACTTGCAGTTTTTGTGAATGGTAAGTTTTGTAAGGATCCAAAGCAAGCAAAGGCAGAAGATTTCTTCTTCTCAGGCCTCAACATGCCAGGAGACACTAATAATGATGTCAAATCCAACGTGACAACAGTCAATGTCAATCAAATTCCAGGTCTAAACACCATGGGAATATCTTTGGTCCGTATAGACTATGCTCCATATGGCCAAAACCCGCCTCACACTCACCCTCGTGGCACTGAGATCCTTGTCCTTGTCGAGGGAACACTCTATGTCGGATTTGTCTCTTCCAACCAAGACAACAACCGTCTATTCACCAAAGTGTTGCACCCTGGAGATGTGTTTGTCTTCCCCATAGGAATGATCCATTTTCAAGTGAACATCGGTAAGACCCCTGCGGTTGCCTTTGCAGGACTGAGTAGTCAGGACGCTGGTGTCATTACAATCGCAAACACAGTGTTTGGATCAAACCCTCCCATATATCCAGATGTTCTTGCTCAGGCATTTATGTTAGATGTCAACGTTGTTAAAGACCTTCAGGTCAAGTTTGGACCCAATAATTGATGCTAAGTACTGTTTTGAGAGTGTTCCTCATTGTAACCATTAAAGACAATATGCGATAATGTAATATTATCACTACAAGAAAAAATTTGTATTGTTTCGTAACAATAACACATATTTTTTTTTGTAGTGTATAAAAGGTTATGATTAATAAAATAATATTGGTGTTGTTTACCTAATATGATATTTTAATATCTGTTTTACTTTTTTTATAATGATTTAGTCTTAAAATTTTCTTATTGTCCTCGTAATCAGTAGATGTCTACTCAGTCAAGTCTTGGAATAGTTGTTAGGAATTAGGATCATAAGCAAATGTAGAGCAATCCTCAAATTCATATTTTATTTTCCAAGATATCACAGAAAAAATCCAATAAATAAAATTAATGTAAAATAAAAAAAAACCGTCTTGATTACTCTCACTGTGCTTCAACCTTCACTTCATCTTTTAAGCAAAGCAAGAAAATAAAATCAGTTTTTTTTTTCCAAGTTTCACTTCAATATTAATTGCATTTTTATTATTTTTTCTGTTTAAGTGATTTGTATTTGGATAAAGTTTTATGATTGTAGTTAAATTTAGTGAACTTGTTAATTTTGGTCATTGATACGATCGAATTCAAAACTCAACAAATATTATCATTAAATTATATATAGAACTTAACAACTAGATTAGATCTCTCTCATAGAAGATGAAATTACAAAAACTCTAGTTTGTAGTTTATTATAAGTTCTTAATACTGTCCAACATAATTCTACTCAACTAGAAAATGATATAATCAATGAACATTATGAAGTTTTTTTTTTAAATGTCTTCAAATATTTTCAGGACGATTTTCGTAAAAAAGAAAAGCTTAATTGGTTTTTCCTTGATAGAGTTATGATTAAATATCTAAGAAAATTTATTTACCTGACATACTGAAAAAAGTAAGATTGACTCAGAATTCAGATATTGGAAAAGTAAAGTTATTTAAGTATGAAGTATGAAATTAGGTGAAGAACACCTTTTTATTTTGTCAAGCATAAGCCTTATATTCGTATTACATCATTGAATTAAGTGTGCATATATCGATATAAACACTCAGCAATGAATATATTTAATTCTTAAACTTGTCCTCAAGCTCTTTGACAACATTGACATCTAACTTAAAGGCTTGAGCAAGAATATGAGGATTAATCGGAGGCATTGACCCAAAGACAGTATCAGCGATTGTGATAACACCAGCATTCTGGCTACTTAATCCTGCAAAAGCCACTGCTGGAGTCTTTCCGATATTCACTTGAAAATGGATCATTCCTATGGGGAAGACGAACACATCACCGGGATGCAACACTTTGGTGAATAGACGGTTGTTGTCTTGGTTGGAAGAGACAAATCCGACATGTAGTGTTCCCTCGAGAACAACAAGGATCTCAGTGGCACGAGGATGTGTGTGAGGCGGATTTTGTCCATTAGGAGCATAGTCTATGCGGACCAAAGATATTCCCATAGTGTTCAAGCCTGGAATCTGATCAACATTGACTGTTGTCACGTTTGATTTGACATCATTATTAGTGTCTCCTGCCTTGTTGAGGCCTGAGAAGAAGAAATCTTCTGCCTTTGCTTTCTTCGGGTCCTTACAGAACTTACCATTCACAAAAACTGCAAATAGAAATATTAGAATTCGAATAGTTATTAGTAGAAAGTTAAATAAACGGAGGTTTATACGTACCACCATTTTTGAGGTCACCAAAGGCCACACAGAAGTCTTGGAGTGGACTTGGATCATAAGCTTCGACAAAGGAAATGACCAAAGCCGATATTGTAATCAGGATGAGTGACTTAGAAACCTTCATCTTCAGACAAAATTCTCTGCTAATGTTTTTATATATGAATGTTTGTGTTTGTTTGTGAATTGTGAAGCGTTTGAGCTCACTATTTATAGGGTAAAAGCGTATATCAGATTTGACGTGGTCCAAAATTGTTCTTTACTTTAGTAATTCGCATGTTTCAAAGTGGCAGTTCAAAAGTCTATCGTTAACTTAATTTTTCTTTAATTGAAATTGGATTTGCAAACTGTACAAGGACCAGATTGAGCTCGTAGTTTATTAACCTGCCTTGATAAGTATATTTACAACAAACACGAACAAGTCTTCTATGTAATTAAAGAACTGCCTTAATTGATAGAAAGGTATAGTTAAAACTTTTTTTTTTGTCAACATTACTCATTCGGTTTGGATCAACAAGATCTGATCTATAGTTTAAATACTCCAACTAGAACTAGTGGGATTCGAACTCTTCACCTAGTGCCTAGTTAGATCATAGGCAAGCTAACTGGGCCACCTGCTTCTTGGCAAACTATATTTTACTTATAGGTTTTTTTTGGTAAAGTTATAATTACAGGTTGTTTGGTAAGAAGATGCTTTAGGTTAATTTTCCAAATTCACTAGTTGTTTTAGCTCTTGTGAAACTTAAAGACTAATTCAATTTCTTAGAAAAGTAAGGATAAAACTTAATTACAAAGTAAGCGAAAAATTGCATCATTTAGTTGGTTAAATGTCTCAGTCTTGAAATCTAAAAAATGTGTTTGGTTATATAAAAAATGTGAGACTTATTGACTGTACTGGAAGTCTGGAAATATTGTAATATTTCTCAACTGTAAAGTCTTAACATTTTTTATATAACCAAACACATTTTTTAGATTTCAAGACTGAGACATTTAACCAACTAAATGATGCAATTTTTCGCTTACTTTGTAATTAAGTTTTATCCTTACTTTTCTATGAAATTGAATTAGTCTTTAAGTTTCACAAGAGCTAAAACAACTAGTGAATTTGGAAAATTAACCTAAAGCATCTTCTTACCAAACAACCTGTAATTATAACTTTACCAAAAAAAACCTATAAGTAAAATATAGTTTGCCAAGAAGCAGGTGGCCCAGTTAGCTTGCTTATGATCTAACTAGGCACTAGGTGAAGAGTTCGAATCCCACCAGTTCTAGTTGGAGCATTTAAACTATAGATCAGATCTTGTTGATCCAAACCGAATGAGTAATGTTGACAAAAAAAAAAGTTTTAACTATACCTTTCTATCAATTAAGGCAGTTCTTTAATTACATAGAAGACTTGTTCGTGTTTGTTGTAAATATACTTATCAAGGCAGGTTAATAAACTACGAGCTCAATCTGGTCCTTGTACAGTTTGCAAATCCAATTTCAATTAAAGAAAAATTAAGTTAACGATAGACTTTTGAACTGCCACTTTGAAACATGCGAATTACTAAAGTAAAGAATAATTTTGGACCACGTCAAATCTGATATACGCTTTTACCCTATAAATAGTGAGCTCAAACGCTTCACAATTCACAAACAAACACAAACATTCATATATAAAAACATTAGCAGAGAATTTTGTCTGAAGATGAAGGTTTCTAAGTCACTCATCCTGATTACAATATCGGCTTTGGTCATTTCTTTTGTCGAAGCTTATGATCCAACTTGCAAGTCCACTCCAAGACTTCTGTGTGGCCTTTGGTGACCTCAAAAATGGTGGTACGTATAAACCTCCGTTTATTTAACTTTCTACTAATAACTGTTCGAATTCTAATATTTCTGTTTGCAGTTTTTGTGAATGGTAAGTTCTGTAAGGACCCGAAGAAAGCAAAGGCAGAAGATTTCTTCTTCTCAGGCCTCAACAAGGCAGGAGACACTAATAATGATGTCAAATCAAACGTGACAACAGTCAATGTTGATCAGATTCCAGGCTTGAACACTATGGGAATATCTTTGGTCCGCATAGACTATGCTCCTAATGGACAAAATCCGCCTCACACACATCCTCGTGCCACTGAGATCCTTGTTGTTCTCGAGGGAACATTATATGTCGGATTTGTCTCTTCCAACCAAGACAACAACCGTCTATTCACCAAAGTGTTGCATCCCGGTGATGTGTTCGTCTTCCCCATAGGAATGATCCATTTTCAAGTGAATATCGGAAAGACTCCAGCAGTGGCTTTTGCAGGATTAAGTAGCCAGAATGCTGGTGTTATCACAATCGCTGATACTGTCTTTGGGTCAATGCCTCCGATTAATCCTCATATTCTTGCTCAAGCCTTTAAGTTAGATGTCAATGTTGTCAAAGAGCTTGAGGACAAGTTTAAGAATTAAATATATTCATTGCTGAGTGTTTATATCGATATATGCACACTTAATTCAATGATGTAATACGAATATAAGGCTTATGCTTGACAAAATAAAAAGGTGTTCTTCACCTAATTTCATACTTTATACTTAATAAGTTTACTTTTTATATACTTGACACATGATAAGTCTTTAACAATATTTTTTATGTCAGGCTAAATTAGCAATAATTTACACTTGGTTGCATTCAAGAGAACAACGATTGACTTTGGTGCGGCCAAAACTTATATGGTTTTCATATGCCACACCAAAATTCGCCTTTTGAACTTGGCTTGCGTTTCAGGATAGATTATCAACAAGGGATCGGATGAAGCAATGGAATGCAGCCACACTTTCAAGGTGTATTTTATGTAACCGAGATGACGAATCTCGGAATCACTTACTTTTTGAGTGCAGATTTTCAAAGCACATTTGGCACAAAACAATTGGAACCTTACTTGGTTCGGCGTCTACTTCTACATGGGCTGCATTGAAGACGGTTATGCTTAGCCTTCAATCAGACAAGACTAGATACTTCCTTGCTTGCTATGCACTTCAAACTACTATTTATCATATTTGGAGAGAGTGCAATGGAAAAGTACATGGGCAACCATCTATTCTACCTCGGATTTTATGCATGATCATTGATAAGACGATTAGAAACAACATTAATGCGAACCGAGACCTCAATAGTGGCAAATTCTCAGCGGCTATGCATACATGGTTATCCACAAGACTTTCTCTTCATTGATTTATTATGTTCGTTCTTACAAAGATAATAAGGTTCTGTATGGGTGTACGGGAGGATTGGTCATTTGACATGGATCCTCTTCTATAGGCAACAACAGTCTCTTATTCTCTTTGTTTCTTTCTATCTCAAATTTGACTTTCAAATCATATTATTTTCAGCCTCATAATGTAAACAATATTGGTTTTTTTTGTTGAATAAAATTTAACATTCATACAAAAAAAATTAGCAATAATTTGCTTCTAATTTAAATAGAAGAAAAAAAAATTAATAAGGAAAATCAATTAAGCTTATTTTAAGGAAATCGTCGTGAAAAATATTTTAAGAATTTTCAAGTAAAATACTTGACAATATTAATTGATTTATCCTATTCTAGTCCAGGAGAGGTTTCATAGAAAGTATTACATATAAACTTATAATGAACTTGCTTGCACATTTGATTTTAAAATCAGAAAGTATTACATTTAATTGCTCCTTCCTTGAGATAGATTTAGTGTAGTTGTACTGTTTCATTATTTAAGGATGGTATTGATTGTAGATCGAGTTTCGAATTCGTCGTCTCTCTTGTTATTGATCTCTATAATATTTCTAAAGACATTCTTTGTTTCATGATTTATTTGTATCAAAATAACTTTTTTGCTTTAGTTGAAACTTTTCTCAGAAATCTATAGTATGACCTTAGTTCTTGTGAATTCGTTCCTGCATATATTACTATGCATTTTATTGTTCACTTCCAGTTAAAATATCTACTTAAATTTAGATGGTACTAATCTGAACAGTTTCACTAAATTAATCTATCAAAATTTCAATTAAAAAATTTACGTTCGCTTGTATAAATAATAAAAATGTGAGACTTGTTGTTTGGATATAAGATTGACCTTAAGCGTATTTTGTTGGAAATAAATGTACACAAAAATTGAACTGCTCACATAGATGTTGGAAAATTGGAAACTAGTTTTGCCTTTTGGTAGATTTCAAGACTAGACATATAATCAACTAAATGATGTTTATTTAGCTTAATTGATAATTAAGAGTCAAACTTACTTTTCTATAATATTGAATTAGTCGTTAAATTTCATAATAGAGAAAAGTAATCAGAAATGACTAGGGAATTTGGGAAACTAACCTAAAGCATCTTCTTTTACCTAACAACATATATTGAAAAGATAGAAGACTTGTTTGTGTTTGGTCTAAATACTTAGATTATTCCTTAAACTATCTTTTTATCAAATGTTTGGCAAATTACCTAGTGAGTGTGATACAACCGCGCGTATTCTTTTTGGGCCAAAATTTTAAGCTCATTAAGAGAATTCTCTTTGAATTCAAACGCAAAAGTCTTAAGTCTTATCCGAGACTTAGTCTTCTAATAGTTCCGAGATTTCCTCCCCACGTTCTCCTACCTTCGCAATCACGTCGAAGAATATGCTGAGCATATTCCGAACTTGCTCGTCAAGTCTTCGTCTTTATAGCAGACAACTCGAAGACTCATTCCAATCAACGTTTTTCAAACGAAAAAACACAGCAACTCTCACTATATATGAGTGTTGTCTTGCAAAGCCTGGCATAACTCAATGTAATCAGTTATATTTAGGTTACTGCATCTTGGCTTGATGAATCATTGGACAAGTCTTGTATTGTTAGATTTCGTTGGAGTTGGAAGCTACATATATGACTGACATTAATTATGGGTACTCAAGGTTGAAACTATTCAGCTTCTTTCTTGACCTGCCTTTTATGTTAAGGGCAAATCGGCACAATATATTAGTTAAATTCAAAACCATGATTAACAGTGAATGTTGATTGCTTAGAAACCACGTATAAATGATGATCACTGTTATGTAATTAGGTGATGATCACTTGTAATGAGCTTATACATATAAGCTTCTTGTTGGAATGAATGATGATTGTGTTCAGTGAACTTAGAACAAGGTTTTGTTTATCTATGTGTTTCAGGTGAGACTGATGGACGAAGCAGGGTACGAGATAGGAAACCTAGACGCGACATTGATTCTGCAGAGACCAAAGATAAGTCCTCACAAAGAGACCATTCGAACCAATCTGTCCAAGCTTCTTGGAGCTGATCCTTCTGTTGTGAACTTAAAAGCCAAAACACATGAGAAAGTTGATAGCCTTGGAGAAAACAGAAGCATTGCAGCTCACACTGTTATTCTCCTCATGAAGAAATAAACACATAATTAATTATAGCTCTTAATCATCTTCATTAAAGTCTCATTTATAATAAAAACATATTTTTGATTGTAAGTGGCTCATTAATCTTACAGCTAGGCTGCGATTGTTGGCATCAGCCATTGAAACCTGAATTATTCTTCAGCATCAGGCAAATGTTCTCAAGTTTGGTGTTCTCACTAATGTCTTCTACCTAAAGATGCGTTGCTTGGTTTCTTTCACGTAATATGTAAATATGAATCTTCTTTTTTGGCTCTCAAAATCGTTTTGAATAATATAAATTATTGACACGAAAAATATTAATTCTTATTGCCAGAATAAGTTGTCGTTTACTTGAATTTAAGAAAAATCGAGCAAAGAAGACAAATGAAAAGAAAAATAGCAACGGTGGATAAAATGCCTCATAGCTCTCTTGGTCTGATACAGATTCAAACTCATAGCTCAGGATACGGATTCATAGCTCGCTCGATGCTCTTTTCTTGGGTCCAAATCTTGGCACCACATTCAATTATGTCGTAGCAATCATCAGTGCTGAATTCGAACATCACCTCCCTGTTCACTTCAGATACGTATATTTCTTCAAAGCTATAGCGAAACATAATTAGATGTTCTGATGAAATTGGAAAGGCATAGTAGGTAATACTTGTGTAGTGTAAGTCCCTTTGACCTATGGGACGGCACCATAGTAGCTTGGAATAAGCAATACTTGTGGACTTATGGTTAGGGGAATAAGAACGCAAAATAGTAAGTCATTATAAGACTTGTTACCATCTAGAACCACTGTCAGTGTTTTTCCTTTGGCTCTTTGATCGAACTCTGCTGGCACTGTTTTTCCTGGAAATATAACTCTCCTGTGAATAGACGGATTTGGATCATTTTTTCGTCGTGTTTTCTGGCCCAATTTGAAGCAGTTGGTGAACTCGAATTCCCCATGTGGAGCGTTCAAAGGGAGAAATATGGTCTCCATTGATTCACAATTATCTGCAATTAGGAGTGTAAGTGAAGGAGGGAGCTCTGGTAATGATTTGAGTCTTCTACAACGACATAGAGTAAGTGTATCTAATAGATGAAGATCTTTGATGCAATCTGGAATCTCTTCCACATCACTATCCTCTAGGTTTAACCAGTTGATTTTGCTAGGGAGATGTATTAATCCTTTGCAATCAACTGCTGTCCGTGATATAGACATGCCTCTTATGTTGGTTGACATAAGTGGAATATTTCTCAATCTTGAGCATCCTTGCATATCGACCCACTCAAGAGATGCCAAGTTCATGTCAGCTGGAATGTCTTGTAGGTTTATGCATCCTGTCATATACAACTGCTCTAGTTTATGAAGATGTGAAAAAGAGGATGGAATCTCTACCAAACTCTCACAATGTAACAGACTCAAATCCTTCAGATTTGTAGCATTAGAAAGATCTGGGAGTTCCTTCAGATTCTTGGAGAATGACAATTCCATTGTCTTGAGATTTTGCAAAGGCTGAATTTATATGAAAACCACACAGTAAGAGAGAGAAAGAGAAGCATCAATAACATGAATGTGGATAAAGCACATGAATTCATATATTTATATATTGATAGTACAACACTAACATGGGTTCCTTCCCATAGCTTCTCCAGCTGGCTATTTTGCATTTTCAGTTCAACAAGATATTGTGGTATAGTTATAGAACGAAGACTCTTGCATGGGTATGCTTCCCAATGTAGTAACCTTAGCCGACGCGGAAGCCCCATCTCCTCTGGTATATACATTCTATAATTCCCAACATCTCTACTGTTATAGACTTTCAAGAATCGAAGATTACACAATCTTTTGAAAGCTTTCTTGCTGATACAAACTTCATCGATATTAGATATATCAAATGATATATGGGAAACAACTCTTGTATCCTAAACCAATATTCCAAATATTAGGATATTGTTAGCACAATAAGTGTGATTTGCCTATCTACACAAATGCTTAAGTTTATTTTATAAATTTATGGACAAAAAAATATAATAAATACAAGAGAAGGAACTTATTTTGACACCTTCAAGAACAGCACATATCTCCTCAGGATCTATTAAGATTTGGCGTTTCAAAGGCTCTTGTTTTTGAATGGCTTTCTTACCCATTTGTTGTAGTAATTGGTGCATCTTTATATCTTCTCCACGTAATATCTCTATGAGAGATCTTCTTTCGAGGATTTTCAACCCGTATTTGACATCCAAATCACTGTTAGCGAACATGATTTTTAAACAATCACCGCTGCTGCTGCCATCGTTGAAGAAGACTGCAATGTAGAGAAACAGCTTTTGCTCATTCTCATCTAAACTTTCATAGCCAACGCTGAGTACATCGTCGATATCTCGATCAAGAGTAGTTTTCAGCCTGCTAATCACATCTTCCCATTCGTCTTCCTTCTTCCCGCGTAAAGTTGAACCCACATCACAAAGACCCAACGGGAGCTTACCACAAACCTCAATTACACTTTCTGCAAGCTCTTCAAAACCATGCCATGGAGAGGTTTGTCTAAAAGCATATTTACATAAGATCTTCAAAGCATCTTCATCAGATGGAAACCCTACATTGTATGTATTGGTGATACCATGTTGCTGCAAAAGCTCTTTGTTTTCTGTGGTGACTAGAATCCTACTTCCAGAACCAAACCACGTAGTTTCATTTGCCAAAGCCTCCAATTGTTTTCGATTGTTCACATCGTCAAGAATGATGAGCACTCTCTGGTCTCTTAGATTGTCTTTGATTGCACCTAAATGGCTTATTCTCACCCCGCTTTGATTCAAAATCTTTGAAAGAAGCTGCTCTTGTAAACTCAGCTTCAAACCATGCTCATCAAAACCAGTATGAGAGCTTTCTCTAAGGTTGTCCACAAAACAACTAAGTTGAAACTTATTAGCGAGTAGAGCATGTAGAGCTCTGGCAATGGTAGTCTTACCAATCCCAGCAGGACCAGTGACTGCAACTATCTTAACTCCATCATTATCCAAATCTAGCAAAGACTGAATTGTTCTCAGATGAGCTTCAAGTCCTACCATGTCATCAAAATCTCTAGAAGGTGTTGCATTGAGTTTATCTAAAACATCTTTTGCAATCTTCTCAATCATTTTTGCTTCATTTTCCCTAACAAAAGAAAAGAAAAAGAAAGGAATGTCAAGAATAAGTGTCTACTCCCAAAGCCCAATAATATATTTATTCATATTCATCATAAAATTCACTACTCAATGTTTAATTTTCTCTGGTAATTACCACTTTATAGAACTAAAGAAATTAAAAATTAAATTGAATAAAGATTAACCATCTTAAAAAGTCTTCTCCAGCAATGTTCCGCACATCATTCAAAGCTTTGCTCCATTTTTGTCTTTCCTCATTTGTCTTACTTGCACAAGTTTCATCGAATGTGATTCCGAATTCTCCGATCTGTTTCCGAACATGGGATGGATCTACTCCGTAAAAGATAGTCATTACGATCTGTCCCATTGTTTTTCTACACTCCAAAATCTCAATCAATTCATCCAAACACCAACTTGAGGATGCATATTTCTTGGATAGAATCACGATCGAGATCCTTGATTCTCTTATAGCTTTTATAAGTGAAGGGGCGATCTCTGCGCCTCTCTCAATCTCTTGATCATTAAACATAGCAATAGCCTTGTTTTCAAAGTGTGCGTATGTTACTGAGAAGTGTTTTACGAACATCAGGTCCGTGGAAGCTACAGAAGACTTTGTACCTGTAGTTACTAGCTAGAACAAGAGCAGAAGAAGAAGCCATGATGAGAAACGAGTTGAGAGAGAGATGGAATCGGGAGATTTCAGATGTTGAAGGTAAATTAAGCAAAATAATAAATGAAGTCTTTCAGTTGTGGTCCTTATTTTTGTAATCATATTTTTTTTTGGGTGTTTGATTAGTTGGTTGCAACTTGCAAGTAACTATTGAGAACCAAACTAATTAAAAAGTCTTATTATTTTGGATCTAATCCAATTTACATTTTAAATATTCATTTGGAATCAAAACTGAAGAGAACTGAAGCAAATTTTAGTCTAGCCCTATATAATTACCATAATGAAAATATTTAAAAGTCAAAAAATTGATCTGAATCAAACCAAAAAACGGAATGTCTTGACTATAGTCAACAGCTATTAGTATTAGAGCTGGAAAGTGGGCCAAAAATTTGTAGGACCCGTGGTTTTAAACCCGCGCAAGAGTATGGGCTTCAGTTTCGAAGACCACTTTGTTGCGGGCTTTGCAGGGCGGAGTCCATTTTAAGTTGGGCTAAGCGGTCTAAGCCTGCGGGTTGTGCGGGTACCCTTGGTTTAGTGAAACAACATGTTGTTTTCAGTAAAAATGCTTAGATATCGTGACATTTTGAGTTGAAAAACAGCACGTAGTTAACTGCAGGACATTATGCGGGTCTTATGCGGGTTTTAGACGGGTTTTAGACAGGTAAGTTGTAGTTTTTTTCAACGGGTTAACTGCGGGACCCGCGGGTTTATGCGGAGCGATTGCGGGTTTGGTTTTGGTAACCCATTTTTTTGCGGGGCCAGTTCGGGTTTCATAAATTTAGCCATAAATCCACGGGTTTTTTGCGGGGTGGGGCGAATTGACCCGCAGCCCAGGTCTAGCTACAATCCATAAATTAAAAATGTTCATAAGAAAAAAAATATCGAATATATAAATTACCGATCTAAATGCTTATACATTGGAATGGGAAATGATTATCTTGTTTTTGGTCAAATATACAAAAAATTGGAAACAGTCTGTAACTACATGTTCCTTCGTCTGTCATTTTCATCTACAGACATTCATCATATGAAATGTGTGATATTGTTCGTAGCTTTTAATTTGTATATATATATATATATATTTTGCAGAGTTTTGTCTCTAGCTAACAATGCTGAGACCTAACTGAAACCATCTATGATCAGCTCTAACACATCCAAAGTCTTAAACTGAAACACTAATCAAGATCATCAACTCCTAAAACTTACCCATATGTCTTTAGTTTTGTCTTTCTTAAAACTCTTAAGAGATTACACAACTGTGGTTGGGGTCATGATCGCATACAATACTTTGATAATGATGCAGAGGTAGAAAAGGATTTTCATGGTGGCATTTGTTTTCTTCTTTCTTCTTCTCTGCAGCAACTTCAGCTTCTTTCTTTGCATTGTAAGGTCCAAATGTAGCCATTTGAGATTTGTGCCATCTCTTTTTTAGTTTTGTAAGGATCTTCAATTCGTCAAAATCGCCAATCAGTGTTAATTTTCCTTCTCTTGAGTCCATAGTAATCGTTGTAAGCCCTGAAAAAAATGTAAAAGTTTGGACTTTGAATCATAACTTATAAAGAGTAAAAAAAAAAAAAGAACAGAATCCCAAAAAAACAGAGTGAATGTGTCATAGAAAGCTTTGATTCTTCAAATAAAAGCTTATGAACAAGACAAAAAATTAAATTCATTTTAGAGATATAATTCATAACCAATAAAGCTTTGTTTCTTCAATCCCAAAGCTCATAAATATTTCAACTTTGGGTTTTAATTCAATCAAAGACTTTCAAAAACAGAGTAAATGTGTGTAATCAAAAGCTTGGTCTTTTCGAATACAAAACTCATTTAACAAACAAAAGAATTCAAAGAAGCCTTTTTACCTGAACACTTAGCAACAGTACGAATGACTCTTTCCTTTGATTTGTCATCATAAACATACATCATCACAACCATTTTCTGCAGAAATCGTGAGAGAAGAACCACCATTGATCAAAACACTTCAAAAATCAATATAATTAAGAAACATTAATTTTTTGAGTACTTTGATAAACCAAATAACATTACCTTCATTATCTTTGTAGAACAGAGCAAAAGATGGAAACAATGTTTTAAGTCCAAAATGTAAACAAGTCGATGCTTTATATACCAAATAAGAAACCATCACATGAAAAGCTGTTTTGGAAAACAGAGGAATGCTATATTAAGAATTTACCATTTTCTATATATATATATATATATATATATATATATATTATGTTTTTAATACTATAAAGAAAAACAAATTAATACTAATTAGCTTTTTCTATGACTATATGGCAATGTCTTCTCTTTAATGGTGAATGATGTGTGTCCGTCGAATATTTGTCGTTTCTATATTTAGTAATTACCATTTCCAAAAAATTATTTTTGTACTAAAATATTTGTTTTTAGTAGTAATACCAACATTCTTTTTATGTGTTTTGATTCATTCCATGTAAGACTGTAATGAACAAATTGTGATTATTATTCTTGTAAAAGAAGCTGTAAATTATTTGTGGAGATTATTGACTAAGAGTGCTCTCTATAAAATCATTTTTTCCAATGGACATAAAGGAAACACATGAAATTTCTCTCATTCTAATTCTGTAGAGCAGCTTGAGCGATTGCGAGAGCTTCTTCGACTGAAGGTGCACTTGCGAGTTTAGCTTTATCGACAAGTGGTTGGCTTCTTGCTAGCTTTGGGAGTAACTGGAACTCCTGTGTAATAGATAACAATGCAATGGTTTAAACATACGAAAGAATTTTATAAGTGTGGTTTAAGAGAAATTTCATATGATGTTTCAAAGATTGGCTATAATTGCAGAATATGTTAACGAGCGACTGAGCGAGCTACTAAGGAAGATTATTACCTCAGGCGATCCGCTTTCGACAAGAACACCTTTCAATCTGCCTGTGAATCACAATTATTACTCATCAACGTTAGTTCATTAACAATGAGAAGAGAAGTAGAAAATGTAGAAGCTATGATTTACCAGAATCAATCCAGAAAGTAGCAATTTTCGGGTCGAAGTTCCTAACCTCAACTGTTTCTCCCACTGCCCAATATGAATCAGTGATTTTTTAATACACTTGATATAATGTTTAAGTACTTGGATTATATATTGTTTAGGTTTAAAGAGATTTACCATTATCCCCGAAAAACTCCCACCAAACTTTTCTTGAGCTGCATTCATACTCAAATACTCTTGAGTAGAAGTATGGAAGATAGTCGTACCTGCAACGTTTGAGAGATACATGAAAAGTCTACAGATCATGCCATGTTGAAGGAGCTTACGTGTCAGTGTGTGCTGTGAGCAGCGATTTCACAGAGTGTTGTGCAGAACGAGGAGCATGATCAACATGTTCAACTCGAGTCATTCAATCATATATCTGTTCATCAGACAATAACATGATGAATTTATAGGTCATGAGATTGATGGCTTAACATGTTTTATCTAGCAGTAAAGTACCTTCAAAGGGAAGGCTGCGACATCTCCGATAGCAAAAATTCCAGGGTACTTGTCCTGAACAAGCCATCGACCTGTGGTTGAAGATGAGCTCTTATCAGACTTTTGTTTGCAAGAAAATACTGACGTAATTTCTCGTGAAGTTGTAACTTAGATAAAACATTGGAAACAAAATCGCGTGATCTGTCATTACAATACCTGAATTCCTCCAATAGATTTTTACCATCATCATTGTTGCTAGTCTTTATAGGTGTTGCTTGCTGCAAATAACATAAACCAAAATATGAATCGAAAACCATTTCCAATTTTCAAAAGGGCTTAGTTTTACAAAGGACACAGTCATTATGACCACTTTCAATTTCTTGAGAATGCTATCGAACTGAGTTGTATCAAATGCCCATGGATTTGGCTTATCAACACCAACACCTGCTCACATTTTTCGATTATAAAGATGTTTATTTTTTCTAAGTGCAAAGTGGCTCTATCTAAGTCTCATCTATCTAATCTCAATTCCACGAGTTCACATTTACCAATTCAAAGAAATTTATCATAACTCAAAACTAAATTGATAATTAAATATAAAATTCTAAAAAGGTTATAAACAGATTTTAAAAGGTATAATTGTAAAAAAAATGTAATAAAAAAACGCAAAGTTAAGTTGCATTTTTTTCATAAGTAAAAGAGACAATCGTATAAGTTATAAATGAAAAGAGATAACTGGTTTTTATT
The DNA here is from genome assembly GCA_963920545.1 of Lepidium didymum. NCBI lineage: Eukaryota > Viridiplantae > Streptophyta > Magnoliopsida > Brassicales > Brassicaceae > Lepidium > Lepidium didymum. Next base: position 19,390,480 of record OY986980.1, on the reverse strand, counting down.
GAATTTGTTATTATTATAAGTTGAGATGCTTGAACAAGTCTAATCGCTTAGTCCATTTTTAAATAAAGAAAGGAAAATATTCATTTCACTCGTCTTCAAGCACACTCCCATTTCCACACCACCTGGCTCGTCTCTTCTCTCAGACATAGAGAATACTTCGTTGCGGTCAATGGACACAATCTCTGTCTTAACTGGTTTGCCCCACCCAAAATCCGATCCATACACCCCTAAACGGGTTGACCCTGCCACAACTCCAATTTGTGCACCTGGTTTTGCACTCTTTGTACCCGTCGCGTAGGACTCCAAGACTGACTCTATCCCTCTCGAATCCAAACCTTTAACCGAATAACTTAGAATCTCAACTGCTTTAAACAAAACCATCTTGTTCCAAAAACATTCTTGCTTCATATTGAAACCAACCTATTGGAAGTACACAATTCCCAAAGTAAGAGTCTGGAACTTGTGGACATAGCCGTTTCCTAAAGCCTGCTGCGTATACAAAACGTACTGGTCTGTTTGCGTGGCTCCACGCATTTTCACTACACAAGTCAACGAGTAAGCATAAGCAATGACAAACGTTGACAAGTGAAGCTCAAGCACAGAGCGAGTTGAAACTTTCTTCACTCACACTCGGAGTTTCTCAATATTGTCAGCAGTTAACTCAAACGTGACGCGAACAACATCTGGACTGATCTCATCACTCATATAAAGTGGCTTCAAACTTCTAAACTTGTCACTGTCCTCTGAGATATACAGCAAAAGAATCATCATCTCTGACTCTAGTTCACTTGGAACATTAGTGACCGTACGATCGAAACTTGGAGTTAGATCATCCGGTAAAAGAGGGAACTCTATGGCTTTATCATGTGCTAGAAGTCTGCAAATATGAGCCCATGATTTAATAAACATTGTTGATGTTTTACCATCCAGAACAGCATGGTGAGATGTGATGCCGAAACAAAAGCCTTGGTTCGGAAACAACGTGATTTGCAAGGAAAGCACAGTCGCAGAGTCATCGGAGTATTTTTGCTTTGTTTTAGGTGGTTTCGTGGTGGTGCTCGAGTTCAGATCGACAGCTAAAGCTTTAGGCCTTTAGCCATGAGATCCTGTCTAATGGAAGCCCAAAGCCCAAATTTTCTTCATATCAACATTCTATCAGACTCTCAAGTCCTGATCAGATCAATTCAGCAATCCTCGGGCCAAAAGAGATTGCAGTACTAATTGAAGACATCGACATTATTGCTAGATCTTTTCTCTCTATGCCATTTAATTATGTTCAACCCTCCTTCAACTACGCACCAGATTCACTTGCAAAAAGGACTCTTTTGCTGGGCCAGCCTTAAATGGCTTCATTAATGAGAACTACTTTTTCGAACAATTTTTTTTAAAAAGTATTTATAATGATATAATCATTGGAAAAATCTCATAAAAGACCTCTAAAGTTGAAATTATTCCCAACTTTAAACCTTCAAAGTATTTCACAAATTTACGTGGAATATATAAAATTAACTAGAAGAATCATTTTTTTTGTCTAACTTGATATTTTATTATAAAGAGTAGAGGAATCGCAAAATTACAAAGAATTTAAAAACGCAAGCTTATTTTGTAAAACTACGAGCAAGAAAATCAACTTTATGATTTAGAGGATGAGGAATAACATGAAAAATGAAACATGTAAATGAACACTTCAACCTCGAAAAATTTTCTAGATAAGAGGAGAAAGCATGACAGTTTTTTAGGATTGAATATCATCTTCAAAACATTTGAGCAGTTCGTCGCTAGATCAACCTCCAAAATATCGAGAGAAATGAGACAATGTATTGCCTATAAGATCACCTCAACTTCTGAGTGTAATGCTGATAAACTTCTCGATTCGACTTAGCACCCTGACAGGCACCCATTCGGGAAACAAAACCAACCAATACCAGAGGATATATCTGACGCGTACCAAACTCCATTCACAGAACATCGATAGCCAGTGAATGCTGGATTTGACACATTTGAAAGTTAAAATTAGATTATAATTTAGGTTAAACAAATTTATAAGAGTGAAAAAATTTCCAAGGTTTAAGTTGTGAGTAGTTCCAATTTTAGAAATTTATTTTTATGATCTTTCTTAGAAAAAATTTCCAAGGTTTATAATTGTGAGTAGTTCCAATTATATGATCAATTTCATGTAGTAGAATTAATAAATATAAAATATTTTGGGAAATTTATCATTCTATAGAACCAAAATGGAATTAGAAAAGTTTTAGACTATAAACATATAAATTTTAGGTGCATATTACTGCTAAGTTTTAATACTTTATAATTATTTAAAAACAGAGTAAAGCTACAACAATTTGTCATTATGTCAAAACTTTTACATAATCAAGCAATCATAATAACCCTAAACTGAAAACAGAAAGCTACAGAAATAATGATTTTAAACTTTTAGTCCATTATGAAGCAAATCAATGAAAGAGTCCATTTCATGTTTCTTAAGGGAGAAGCCAATCTCTACACCACCATTTCCATCTCTACTCTCCACCAAAGAAATCGCTTCTCCGTGATCTACAGACACAATCACCACTTTCTCCGGTTAGCCCCACCCGAAATCCAACCCGTATTCTCCAAACCGGGTTGACCCGGCAACAGACACAATCTGTGTACCTGGCTGAAGAGTCGCCAATGTTGAAAAATCAGGGATCTTCCACACTACACTCTCATCAACTTCATCAATCGAACCGCTCACTATTCTAGCTGCAGATAAAAACTCTTCTTCACTCATAAAAGTCTCTGCCTTTAACGCTAAGTTAAAATAACCTGTAACGCAATTCCCGAAATAACTCGATGGGATCTGAGGATTTATGAGTTTTCTACAATCCAAAACAAAACCATACCCAACAGTTCTATTTGGATCTCCACCTCGAGCTCTGATTAAAGACGTTAAAGCATATGAATACGTAATCACAAACGTCGATAAACGAAGTTCTGAGGATTCTCTCTTGAGTCTCTCACGAAGAGTTTGTATGTCTTCGCGAGTGAGTTTGAGAGTGTATCGGACAACGTCGGGAGCAATCTCCGGCGACGGAGAAAGTTTTAAACTTTTGGAATTCTCTGGTTCTTTGCCGCTTGAAGATAACCGCAAATTCAATAGTTTTATATCGTTATTCGGTGGACATTTTTTATGACCGTACGATCGTAAAACGGAGTTAGATCGTCCGGTAGAGAAGGTTTTATCTTTTGTTCTTGTTGTTTACATATGTAAGCCCAAGCTTTGAGAAAAGTGGTTGTCGTTTTTCCATCTGAAACGACATGGTGTGCCGTTACGCCGATGCAAAACCCTTTGTTTGGAAATAACGTAACTTGAAACGACATGATCGACGCCGAGTCGTCGGAGTTTGGTAACTTTGGAACCAAAGAGTGTAACTCCGATGAAGAGAATGCTTTTTCGCCGGTTAACCGGTTAAAATCGGCGTTTGATTCAGCGACGGTGAACGAAACGGCGTCGTTTGGAGTGTCAAACTACTAGTAGAAATTATAATAAATTCCAACCACATTATGTCAAAAAAGATTGCTAGAAATTAACTCAAAGCTGGTCAATAGTTATAAAATTCAAAAATCAGTTCTTGATTTGTTCTTTACCATTATTTTGAGAAAGAGAAACTCAAAACGTAAACAAACAATAAATTCGAGACCTTTTCCCTATTTTTAAAATTAATAATAACTAAAATTGTAAAAAAATATCATCAACTATTGATCTGTTTCCAAAATATGTTCCAAGAAAATAGTTTAATATCACACATAGTAAGTAATACAGTATAACCTCTATGATTTAATACTTTATAAATTAAGAATTCAATAAATTCATACATTTTTTAATTATAAATCAAGTTTTTGATTGTATAAGTTATTATTATTTTTTGTCAATAATTAGATCGATAATATCTGATTTATAATCTAATTTAATATTTTATTAACTACTAAATGGAGTTGAGTGAATCAAAGGCATTTTGATTTTAATTTTGTTAATTCCTGGTATAGTTCATAAAAAAGTTAAACATCATTGACTTCAAATTATCAAGTGGGTCAATGAGATAATGCTGATAATGATAGTTGTTGAATTTATTGCCTTTTATAGCAATTTCAAGCAACATTTCAAGTGAATGGGAGAAGATTTTTTCTTTCCTTTTTGGGTGTATTATATTACTTCATGTTTTGGCTAAAACACATTTATTTAAAAACTTAATAATTTATTTATTATAGTTTAACTAATCATAAAATAAACTTCAGTTAAAAGTTTTTAAATACATTAAATTTTCTATTAGAATTCACAAAACATCTTATAAAGTGAAAATAAATCAAAAACTCTAAAACATCTTATATATTGGGATAAGAGGAAGTATTTAAATTACTATTTTAGTTTACTATATGGACAACTAATTTTATTTTACTGTAAGCATAATTTTATATTGCGTCGACCTTCTAGAGAGACGCAAACAAGGAGAAAAACGATCACCTTTCCAAATTAGAAAGAATTAGATCCACATTTTCGAGCTAGTCGTTTTCTTGATTTATTCTACACTTAGGTTTTCATCTATTGGACTTTGTAATATTTTTATTTTACAGAATTTTAGTTTTTTCTACACTTGGCTTATTCTACACTTAGTTTTGTGTGTATATGATGTTTTTTTTAAATAAAAAAAACCTAAGTGTAGAATAAACCAAGTGTGGATCACCTTTCCAAATTAGAAAGAATTAAAGAAAAAAAAAATCATATACACACAAAACTAAGTGTAGAATAAACCAAGTGTGTATATGATGTTCAAGACTTTAATTTTAGTTTGTACACACTGATGTTCACTTCATCAAAGTAGTCATATAAATGGCTAGAAAAAAAAAGTAAGGTGAATCAATAATCAAAGATGGTGGAATGGATCTTGTGGGGTTAATTAATAGCTAAGAAGGTTAATTTGACAATGGAAGACAACACTGAAGATGCATGGATCTATAGGCACAAGATGTGTAAGAAAATTATGGGCATTGGATTTGACAAGTTAGCTAAGAGCAACTCCAATAGTAATACCACTTTTAATGTTGAAGTTACACTAAATTTGGTGTTATATTATACTATTTTTTTCTTTCAATTCCAATCACAACATCAAATATTATGTTATTTTTTATCATTATATTATTAAGTTAAAGATTTATAATGTCAAGTTACTGTCGGTAATTACGATGATCCAGCTAATGACTCATACACCGGAGTTCGATTCTTTCTCACTATATTAATAAATTAAAAAAAATATTTAGAATGTGAATTTTAGGTTATAGATTGGATATTATCGATCTAATTGTTAACAAAAAAGTTTATAAATGAAAAAGTTAATTTGGTATTATTTAAAATATATTAAAAAATAAAAAATAAATTTGATAAAAAAGTAAAAAAGGTGAATATTTTAAATTTTAGTTTGATAAATAGTGCAATACCAAATTTGGTGTGATAGTGTAGCAATTACACCAAATATAATATTTTAGTTTTTTTTAATGTTTTATTGAAGTGAATTTTATACCAAATATAGTATTGTAGTGTCCCATTGGAATTGCGTCCCTGTTTCCACTTTCTAATATAGAAAATAGGACAGTGAACGTTTGGTTGGGGCCGAGGTAGATTTTGGCCCAAGGCAGGCCCAAAACTCTTTTCTTAAAAATAGTTTATTGAAAAATAAAATTAGGAGACCAACTGATATGTACGGATTTAGGTTTTGGTTAGTTCACGGCATAATTTCTAAATCGAACAAAAAATTTTAAATCCGACTAATATAAAATTATCCGAATGGAATAAAATTTTAATATTGAACTAACTTTTTCCGAACTGAAATGACTATGTGAAACCGAATAAAATTAACCGATATTCATAAAAATAACTAATATTTAAATTAAAAATATAGAAATATGTCTTTAATATATAAAAGATACACCATCTCTAACTACAATAAATTAATTATTTTTATTTTAGTTACATTTTATTGTTAAAAACTTAATAAAAATATAATAATTTTATAGAAATTTTTAAAAACCGAATTCAAATCCAAAACCGAATCGAATATATATTATCTATCATTCGGCTATTTTTTCTAGTTACAAATTTTCCAAATTCGAATTTTCCAAACCAGATGCGAACTAGTTAACCTTACGCCGAGGCCTAATTTTGGTTTGTACTTTTTGAACACATAAAGCCGGGGTAAACAAAAAAAGACCAAACCTCATATAAAACTTTTAGCAAAAATTCGAAGCTACAATAATCCAATTAAAAAACACAGAATCAATTTGACTCATATTACTTAATTCCTTTCAAAAACAAAAAAGTGGATTATTTTTTTAGTTCATTATGGAACAAATCAATCAGATTGTCCATTACATCTTTCTTAAGCGAGAAGCCAACCTCTACACCACCACTTCCATCTTTACTTTCTGCCATGGAAATTGCTTCACCATCATCAATCGACACAATCACCACTTTCTCCGGTTTACCCCACCCGAAATCTAACCCATATACTCCAAACCGGGTCGAACCGGCAACAGACAGAAGCTGTGATCCTGGTTCAACAACAGTAAATGCTCTCAAAATATCCGGTAACTTCCACGCTACACTCTCATCCAATGCCTCAACCGAATCACTAACCAATCTCGCTGCAACCAAAAACCCTTCTTCTCCCATAAAAGGCTCTGCTTTTAACGTCATATTGAAGGTAGCAGAAACACAATTGCCGAAATAATTCGATGGAATCGGTGGATTCATGAGGTTTCGACAGTCAACAGCGAATCCATACCCAACTGTTCTATTCGGATCACCACCTCGAGCTTTAATCATACAAGTTAAAGCATAGGAGTAAATAACCACAAACGTCGATAATCGAAGCTCTTTTGGTGATGAAGAAACAGAGGATTCTCTCTTGAGTCGTTCTCTAAGCATTTGTATATCTTCTTTAGTGAGATTGAGTGTGTACCTAACGACGTCAGGAGCAATCTCCGATGACCACAAAATCTTCAAACTTTTAGGGTTCTCTGGTTCTTTACCACCGGAGAACATTTTGACTAAAGTATGCCAAATGTTTATGATCTCTGTATCCAAATCCGTCGGAGGTTTTATAACCGTACGATCATAAATCGGAATTAGATCATCCGGTAAGGAAATGATTGAGCTTTGATTCTCTTGTTGTTTACATATATGTGCCCAGGATTTGAGAAACATGGTTGTCGTTTTTCCATCCAAAACGGCATGATGTGCTTTAACGCCGATGCAAAACCCTTGATTTGGAAATAACGTGACTTGAAACGACACAGCGGAGGCTGAGTCGTCGGAGATTTGTAACTCGGGGACTAAAGGGTATAACTCAATGGAAGGGAATGGTCCATTACCTGAGAGTAGAGAGAAATCGGCGTTTGATTCAGCGATGGTGAAGGACACGGCGTCGTTTGGAGAGTAAACGAGGCTTGGTTTGGGTGCAAGTGGATCCCAGACGAGTTTTCCGGCGAGTGGGAGGTAGTGCGAAAGGGCTGAGGAGAGAGAGGATTGAAGATTGGGGACGATGACTGAGTCAAAGAAAGGACGAGTTGCGTCGGTGAGTTTGTAGAAGATGACTCGTTCGACGGCGTGAAGTTTGTACCAGAGAATATCAAAGAAGGTGAGTGGGAGAGTGAGTGACTCGGACGAGTCAGAGTTTGAAGGTGTGACTCGTGCTACGTCGATGATGTCAATTGATGAAACCATTTTCTTTGTGTTACGCAATATTCATTAGATGATGATGATACTTTATATATATGTTTGAATTGAGCGGTGAAGAGAAGTCAATTTTGTATAATTTTTTTTTGTTTGTCAAGATTGAATCGACAAAACCCGATCCATAGCCTAAAGCCCACTCACCAATAATCCATTTTTTAAGCTACCATAATACAGCGGATATGAATCCTAACCACCAGACTGAGAGTAACTCGGCATCCTTGTATAATCTAGAAGGATAATAACAATATATAATATTATCAATATACAATTCATAGGTTTCCTAGGAGGTTTTAAGTTTTGTTTTGATAATTGCATATATTATTAAATGCATCAAATTTGAAGATTATGAACAAGAAAAAAAATCAAAAAATTAAAGTAGAAGAAAAAGAAATAAATTTTTTAAAATATTTTGTCTTGGTTTAGGTTCCAAAGGAGATTTAGGATATAGTTTTGATAATTTCATGTAATATTAAATGTATTGAATTTGAAAATTTTGAAAAAATGGAAAAAAAAAGATAAGAGCAATTTAGGTATTTCATGCACAAAATCATAGTCTATTCATAATAAGTATACAAAAGGTCTCGATTTTAAAGATAGGCATGAAAAAAGTCTTGTTTCTACAATATTCTCTATATTTTAACCATATAAGGTTATATAATTCAATTTTAGAACAACTTATTTTAGTTTTAATTCAGATGAAATTTGTTTGTTTGTTTTTTTTTCAACATGCATATTAGTATTAATTAAATGGTTTGATTCAAAGAGTAAGATACGGTAAAATATGTCAAAGAATCTCTCTTAACATTTTAATCAGATTGAACTTTTTAAATAAACACTTTTGAGTGTTATTTTTTTCTAACATCATAAATTATATTAATTATTGAGAATAGTAGTAATCCTCAGCGAGCATGGAACTTATACAAACTGGAATAAAATTAAAACATTGAAAAACAACATTTGAGTTATGTAAACGAGCCAAAGAATCTGCAGGTCTATTATTTTGCCTTCTAGTCCACACGAATTCAACAGATTCGGACCGATGCTTCCAGTGGAGAATTTCTTGAATCTGATGGCCATGAATCAGCTGCCAAACAACCTGATTTTCACCTTCAAAAATAACCTTGCGATACTCTCTTATCCATGCTTGTTGTGATGACATGAGTAAAGCTTGAAGCTCTCTGTCCAAAACAATTACCAGCTACTAGAAAATCACCAAATTCATCCCGAAATAGCCAACCTAATTTGGAAAAGGAAGTACCATCACGAAAGCTACAATCGTAGTTACACTTAATGTAACCTACAGGTGAGAGGTGAGTGGCTAACCAATAACCAGCCAATACGATCATCATGGTTATAGGAGCTACTACGTAATTTCAAAACTTCAGGGACATCATCAGGATGAATAACTTGCTCTACAATCTCTTTGTTTCACCCTCCATTACTTCTTTGAATTAAACCAGAGACATACTTAAAAGTAGCTAATAAACCAGAGTGTTATTTTTTTTTTATCTTCATAAAAATTACTTATATTATTAAAAATGTGTGTAAATGGCATGTATACTCACTCACTTAAGAAAATCTCTATTTCTAGAAAATGTTATATTCCCAAAAAATCTAAATTTTCTTTATTAATGAAAAAGACAAAATACTATCCTCCAATGTTGAATATTCGTCAGATTGAAAGTCCAAATGCCAGACGGAAACAACAACCTTTCTCCAATCCAAAAGTTACACTAACTTTTCTTTTTATTATCTTTTCTTGTTCTTCTCTCCCGTGTGAATTGTTAAAAAATATTATGAGACGATTTATTTCTGAATAATATGAACAAATATTAAAGACAAATTTAATTACCTGAAAATAAAAATATTTAGACAATGTTTTTTTTTTGTCAACATTAGATCGACAAGACCCGATCCATAGCCTAAAGCCCACTCCCAATAATCCATTTTTTAAACTACTATAATGCAACGGGTAAGAATCGAACTATGTGCCAAGTCATTAGCTGGATCATCCTAACTACCAGACTGAGAGCAACTCAATATTTAGAAAATGTTTTAAACATAGAAAAGGATTTGTTAGTTGGCGTCAGAATCAAAACAGTACCACGTTAACAAAAATGACAATAAAGGCAAAATCCAGAGGAAAGACAGTGAAAGAATCCAAATTGATTATGAATTCCACTTTCGTGAATGATAGATACTCTATCATTCAATGACAAGTACGTCATATCTTACGTCCCAAACAAAATAAATCTCAACACGACAAAAAAAAAAAAACAAAAAACAAAATAAAACTCAATATAAAGAATAAACAATGTAGGATTTAAATATAAATGTTCTATTTTAATTTCTTTTAAAACAACCAGAATTTTTTCATGGTATAAAGCCACAACTAGTGTAACTGATTATGATGTACTGCTTTTTGACATGTTTTAACCTAAGTTTCCTTTGGTTTTTCTAGTCTTTTGTAGTCTTTTTGTGTATTTCCAAATCGAAACAAGACACTATAAGATTTGGACGCTTAATACAAGGAACATGACGAAAATATCAATTTTGGCATAAAACAAGCTTGGAATTATCGGTCTACGTCTAAACCGATCGATCCATTAAAACCAGAAATGTGCACGACCATCAGATCAACCAATCTCCCGTCACAGTTCATTTCGAAACTTGGACCAATAGATCGCCTGCTAAACCGATCGATCCGCTTTCCCATACAAATTTGCGTTCGAATTGGAGAATGACCATGCTGCTCGAGACTGACCGATCTCAAGTCGAAGACACCACCATGATGGACCGATCGATCCAGACTAGTCTCGCGAAGAAACCAAGATTTCCATTTATTTCATCTAGTTAACTTAAATTAAACCAAAACGATTTTGAGACTAATTGAACGCGAAGAAACCAAGATTTTCATTTATTTCATCTAGTTTCCCATCTTTTTGAGAACACGTTATTAATTTCTTTATGGACGGCGATTCTTACTCTCTCTTGAGAATTTTTAGCAAGGAGATTTGGATTATATTCTACAATTTGGAGAAGATTTCTAAACTCCCTATCTTTTAGTTCAGTATTTTTATGATGTTATTCAGTTTTGTTTTGGTTTTTTTTGGGGAAAATTAGAAAAAAATGATATTTTTTTTTATAAATTTGTCCATTTACACCTTTGTAAATTTATGACAAAAATACCCTTTCCAAAACACTATTCATGTTTTTTTTTAAAAATTGAATTTTTTATTTTTTATTTCTAAATGTTCTGCAAAATTCAGAATATATATTCTACGGTTTGTTCTATAGTCTACGAAAATCAGAAATTATATTCTACTAAATTCTCTATGTTCTACCTACCGCATAATGTAAATTCTAAATTAGGTAGATTTCTCACAGATTTTAGAATATATATTCTGCGGTTTCTACTATAATCTACGAATTTCAGAACTTATATTCTACCGATTTTCATATGTCATACCAACCGCAAAATATAAAATCTAAATTAGGTAGACTTCTCACAAATTCTAGAACATACATTCTACGGTTTCTTATATAGTCTACGAAATTCAGAATTTATATTCTATGGATTTCTCTATGTTCTACGGACCACAGAACTTAAATTCTAAATTTGGTAGATTTCTCACAAATTTTAGAATTTGTAATGTAATGTTTTTCGTATACTCTAATCAGTTCAGAATTGACAGGTTTCAAATATATAACCTTATGTAAAACTATTTTCCTCAAACAAAGTAAACGATATCTATTTTAAAACTTCAATATTTGTAAGACTTTCTGTTTCATGAAGTATGTTCCGCATAGCAAAAATAAATTTCGATGCGTATGAGTCTATGAAATCATTCAGGCTATCTCATAGGTAAAAGTCATCTTTTATGTAGGATTCTTCTCGTATCTTTGCACTCGCCTATTTGTTATATTAGTGTGTTGAGATGCTAACTCGTCATATGTATATCTAACATCTTCAGGCCAAATGATTCAACATTGGTTGTTAGTCTTAATTGTGGAGGTCTAGCGGGAGTTGCTTCTTCAACAGGTTTTTAATTTGACTTGACCTCTCTATGTTGTAGTCTCAAGCTTTTTTTTAGAGAGATATATCCACTTCTTATCACATGAGTCATGCTTAATATCATATGACTAACTTTTTGAATGCCCACTGCATTATAGCTACATTCCCATTGGACCTTGTGAGAAGAAGAATGCACATGTGCGTAATCAAGAGTATTTCTAAGATCTATATTAACCAACTGAGAGATAGAACATGTGCGTAAGCAACCATATTTCAAATACCACAGAATTAGAGAAAAGGTCTTTACCTTGAAAATGCCACCCAACCAGAACCTGCAAAGAATAGAAAGAAAACATTAGTGCCAATATCTATAATGTTGAGGCATTAAGGAATAAGTACAGCTTTTACCTGCCACCAAGGCTATTGTTTAGTGCTCGGAGAAACCATGGCTTAGGTCTTCGTGATTCTTTTATCCAGTCTCTTTGGAATCTGTCAAAAAAACTCATCCAATAAATACAAATGTTCTTGATTCGAAATGAAACCTTCTACCATATATGTAAGGGAAAGGAGAAGAAAATTTAATATAAAATTGAAGATTACAGCTACCAATTTCCAAAATATTTTCTCACTTTCAAAAGATTTGTACGAAATATCAATATACTCTTGAAATTCAAATCTAGAATCACCAGGCTGAGTTCCTTAATATGAAATTTACAATAACTAACCTATTGTTGAATTCTTGAGAGACAACACAAGGTCCAGCAGGACAGCATCGGCAACCAAAACATAAACAACACCAAATCTCACATACCATCGGAACTCTTTCACATATCGTTTAGTTTCAAGCCTAACCAAAACAAACATGGAGAGCCAAGCGAATGCCTCTACTTATGCACCCTGGCAGTGAAGAACACCAGGTTCATACTTCAAATCAGAGTTTAAACAAGAAGGCCATACAAATATAACCTCCATACGGCCATATAATTTAGAATTAGAGTTACTTTTTCGAAGTCACCTCAAAGGAGGAAGATCAGTTTCATCATCAACGTCAAAAAGCAAAATCCCCATGACCAATCTCAGTACATGCTCAACAACACAGTAACAAGCCAATACACATAGCACACAATTATAGTACTTCAGAACATATTTTTGAGTTTTGGCAACGTCCAAGATGATCCATATCCGGTAGAAATACAAACCCAGAAGTACAAAGTGAGAAACAATCATCACTAGTGAGTCAATCGCACATGGCGTGTAGGGGCCAAATGAACCATCCACTGCCTTTTCCCAAAATCCATCCGCATTTGGCTTGCAGTACCAACTTAAGGCCTCAAAACTCATCTTTATTCAATTAAACCTTGAAACCCCAGACCGGAAAAAACAAAAAGCAGATGCTTAATACTATTGAAAAAGGCTATGCAACATACAGTTCCATGCCCAAATCCAAAATCCTAACCAAGGAAACAATCGTAAACAGAAAGCATAAAATCCATAATTTTCATAGGTAGTAAAAACAAAAATTTTGTATAACAAAATAACAAAGGAACAGTATGCCCAAAAAACTAACAAAGGAACAGTTTCTTGTCACTCAACGTGGGAAAGACGTTTAAGGTTCCCAAAACATCCAGATTTACTATAGAGTTCCTAGAAGACCCAAAGCATTGACTAAACAAAGAGGACCCAATAGCAAAGCTAAACACTTATACAGAGAAGAGAAGAGAGATGATTTGGGGAAGAAGAAAACCATTACCTTTTTGCTTCGCGATCGGACGTCTAAAAGAACCAAAATCGGAGCTTTGCCAATAATCTATGGGATGCGATGCGAGTGCATACATCGTCATGAGAGAATTTCTTCTAATTATATATTCCCCAATTGTGGCACTATAATTGACCATCCATATAATCATCACACTAAACCATTCAAATTCGCAAATTAATCTAAGAGTCGCACATCTGAAGATTTGTTCCCTTCGTTTCCATCTTCTTCTCCTCATAGATTTCTTCTTCATATTCATTATTTATAAAGGCAACACAATGTGTTACAAAATCATTGATTTGATTTCAATAAAGGATTTGGAGAAAAAGTAAATGAAAAAAAGAGGAGCAAGATAGCGGGAGAGAACGTCGGAGAAGAAGAAGAGATCGATGGAAATATTAGGGTAAAATTTGTTTAACATTAATCTAAATATTATATCAACAAAAATAAAAATAAAAGGTGTAGATTGCCAAAAATATAAAAAAAACATCCTTTATTTCTAATTCTCCCTTTTTTTTTTACTATGTATGAGTAGTTCCTCAATCAAGTTTAGGGTTTCCTAGAATTTTAGGGAATCAATGAAGTATGACGAAATAGGGTGTCTATCATTAGAATTCTTCATCCATAGTTTTTCTTAAAACCTAGATTAGATTGTCCACCTAATTTATGATCATAGGTTGTTTAACTCACAAAAATTGCTTGTTAAATGCTTGAAAGAATTTAGATGAGCAATTAGTCCTTAGCCAACAAAAGATGATGTTAAGACTAATTGTGAACATACCAGACTTGCTTATTAATGCGTGTCTAGATCTTTAGAATCAAACAACAGTTTAAATATCTAGTTTGATAGGCATAGTAGTCGACGTCACGACAGTCGATTTGCTATAAATTAATGTTCTGGGTTCGAAAATTATTCTTAATTTGTGCCTTAAATCCTACCCTAATTTAGATTCTTAGAACTTGATGTTTTTAATTATTGAAGTTTAGTTTGTTTGTTCCTTAAATTTGTTAAATTGCAATCATCATTATTGTTTAATTTGACTTACTTCTAATTTGGTTTAAAAAATTGATAGTGTAATTATTTGGTTCTAGTGGATTTGATCTCTAGAATATTGGGCTTGCAATAAAATTATAGGGTAAACCTCGATCTGTGATATCAGATTATTTGATGAAACCAATTTTCATGATCTCTAGACTAAAAGTTCTGTTTTTTTTTTAAATATGAGCTGTCGCATTTGTTGTTCGCTGAGTCATGCCTGTAATGTACGAACATTTCTGACAGATTACTCTGAATAAGAAGGTTTTCAGTTTTCTAAACAAATAAATCTGAAACCTTAGTCAGAGTCGAATTATACAAGTGGAGTCTTAGAATCGAATCCAAATGAAAGGTTTAGGGTTCTAGACAGATTACTCTGAATCCTTAGTCAGAGTCTAAATATACATATAAAGTCTTATAATTGAATCCAAGTGAGAAAGTTTTAGCTTTTCAAGACATAGCTTTGAAGCTTTAGTCAGAGTGGAATTATATGAATAGAGTCTTAGAATGGAATCCAAATGCGAAAGTTTTCAGTTCTCTATACAGATAACTCTGAAACCTCAGTCAAAGTCTAATTATATAAATAAAGTTTTAGAACTGAATTCATGATTCTCCTCTTTTTTATTGTTGTCGTCAGAAGAATGGTATTATCTCACAAGTTGGTAACAGAAGAAGAACTCTGAAGCTGCCGCTTGACAAGATTAGTGTAGATTCCATTAAGGCTGAGAAGTTCATCATGAGTTCCTTTCTCAGCCACCTGACCATCTGATATAACCGCCACACAGTCTGCAGTCTTAACCGTTGATAGCCTATGAGCTATCACCAACACTGTTCTTCCTGCCATCAATGAGTCCATGGCATCCTGCAAATACATTAGGAAATGAGTTATTTGAGTTTTAGTCTTTTGAGCTTTGATTCCAACGTTCTGTTTTATTACCTGAACAAGATATTCACTTTCAGCATCCAGTGCACTTGTGGCTTCATCAAGGAGCAAAACACTCGGGTTTGTAAGAAGCGCCCTTGCTATTGCAATCCTTTGTTTCTGTCCTCCTGAGAGACGTAATCCGCGTTCTCCAACAACGGTCTTGTACTTATCTGGGAATGATTCTATGAATTCATGTGCATTTGCCATTTTCTGCCACATCAGTTCATTTCAATCCCAGTAAGAGCATGCATTCAGTCCAGACTTTAGGTCCGGATTTTAGAATAAATACCAACCTAAGTAAATAAATTGACTCTAGTATGGATTGGTGTTGGTTTTGGTTTTGGTTTCGGTTTCAGCTTTGGATTGGATTATCTTTCAAGCATATCCTCATAAGGTCTAATTTGTTTCTTTCAAGCATATCCTCATTAGAAACTTTTTTCTGGTTATAAAAAAGTTTCTAATCCTGATAAGGTCTAATTTGTTTCTTGGATCGGTTCTGTTTACTCAGATTGAACAGCCTAATGCGCCAATGAGCACAACAAAAAAGGAGAATGAAAAAGACTTGTGATGTGCTTACAGCTGCATTTTCTATATCAGAAAGACTAGCTTCACCATCAAATCCGTATGCGATGTTTTCTTCCACTGAACAGTTGAAAAGAATCGGCTCCTGGCTTACAATGCTGATCTAAAATGTAAGGAACACATGAGAAGAACAGTTCCAACATTTGTGTTCTAACATATATCCATATACATGAATTTTTACGAAACAGAATATGTACCTGTTTGTGAAGGTATTGATGGGATATTTCCATCAAAGAAACTCCATTAAGCAAAATCTTTCCCTTGACAGGATCATAGAATCTCTCAATCAAATTGGCTATGGTTGTCTGCATATGGCAAAGGAAAAATATGAAAATATAATCTCATTATGAGGGTGCCTAACTCCGGTAATCTGATTCAAACTGAATGGTTAATATATAGAAACAATCAATCCAAAAACCGAACTAAAGAGAAATAAACTGATTCTGTTTTATGTCTTAAGCAAATCGAGAGCCAGATAGTTAGAACTTACTTTTCCTCCACCACTTGGTCCTACGAGTGCAACTTTTGAACCTGGTGTCAGCCTCAATGATATTCCCTGAAAATTTAGGATGTTTAATATCATCCTCAAAAATCAATAGTCATGGTTAAATAATCAGCTATATCAGTAACTTTGGAGTCAATGAAATTACAAAAAACAAACATTTATCTATTCTACCAAACTTCCAATCATGCTCGAATTTTTTAAGTTGAACGATACATGTTTCTTTTGATAGAATTATGATCTTAACTGTGATGTATATATATATATATATATATATATATGTACAAAGATGTTGTGTCACCTTGAGTATCGTGTGACTAGGGCGAGAAGGATAAGCAAACCAGACATCATTTATTTCCACATCTCCATCAGGATTACTGCAACCATAGTTTCAAGAGATATAATTTGAAACTGTTCTTATGATATAGAAATTGAATTATGAATGTAAGAGGAAATCTCACCCGACTGGACACTTATCCCCTGAACATGGCATGCTAGAAACACGGTCCAAGATCTGGAAAACTCGTCTACTAGCACCTGCAGCTTTCATTGCAGTTGTGTACAAACTCGATAAAGAAGATACCGATGAACCAACTGGAAACACAATACATTGGTTTAGTACAATGTCTCATAAGAAAATTCAAATCCAGAAATAGGAAGAAAATAAAACCTGTGAGACTATAAAGAATGAAGGAAGTGAGAGCTCCAACAGTCATGGAACCAGTTATTGTTAAGTATGCTCCATAACTAACAACCGTAATAACA
Source organism: Lepidium didymum (assembly GCA_963920545.1). NCBI lineage: Eukaryota > Viridiplantae > Streptophyta > Magnoliopsida > Brassicales > Brassicaceae > Lepidium > Lepidium didymum. The sequence continues at coordinate 19,373,131 of OY986980.1, read as the reverse complement.
GACAATGTGAAAGCTGCGTTGAGTCCTCCAAAGAACAGCCCGACAAGTACCTAAATCACCACAGAAAAACAGATATATCAATGACACATCAAAATGTTTAGTTTTTCTGAGATAGTTTATTTACCAAAAACTCACAGCTTGCTTGAGTCCCAACTTCAGAGTCTCATCGACTTTCTCGGAGTATTGTGATACCATATAACTTTCTTTCGCAAAAGATCTAACCGTTCGGATAGCGCCAAAAGATTCCTATACAATGATCCAATTAATTTTAATATCAACTGAAAAATAGATCACTAAGTTGTGTGTGAAAGTTTAAAAGAAAAACAGATTCAATACCTCAGCAATTGATGCAGCAACAGCAGCTGCTGCTTGAGTTGTGTGTGAAAGTTCACGGAGATAGCGACCGAACTGTTTCACAGAAACTGAAATTACAGGAACTACTACTAGTGCCAACACTAAAATCGTGATTGATGAACAAGAAGATGAGTCAGTTTGTTTTTTCCACCTATCAGTAACAAATGCACAAAAGAAAAGAGTAGCTTCTTACATGTTAATTTCCAAGAAGATGTAAACATGAAACCAACTCCAATAAGCGCAGTTGTTACATTACGAAGAGCTTCAGAGAGATTTGTAGTAGCAGCGTTTTTTATGATTTGGGTGTCTTCGGATAGTCTACTTAAGAGTTCACCAGTTTTCGTGACATCATAAAATGCTATTTCCTGTTTAGCAGAGAACAACAAAAACATTCTCTTTCAATTCATTTTCCTTCTTAGACAAAAGTCAATCATGTTCAAGTTCTTGTTAGCACATTAAATATCAAAAGTCACAGATAATGCAAGAAAGAACAACTCCAAAGAAGAATAACATCGGATAAAGGAAATCATAAGAATCTTGAGAAATGTGTTTAGTAAATTCTTTACCTGATGCATTAGATGTTTAAACAAATCCTTTCTCAGTCGGGCCACGACTCTTTCACTGGCAGAGTTAAATAGCCATGCTCGCAAAGCTGTGCATAATGATCTAAAGAAACCCAGAAACAGAAAAGATGTATGATTTAGACAAAACCAAAACTCTAAAAGATCAGGGAGGAGTAACGAAAGTTTCTGAAGATGCAATTACCCAATTACAACAATAAGCAAAATGATTACTACAGCGTTTCTAACAGCAATCAATGATTTTGTTTGCTGCTCAGGCGTCTTGACATCTCTTGATACAATGTCTATAATCATCCCACCAAATTTTGGCTGCATAACATAAAAAGTTCGGCTTTCTTAATTCTAAAAAGAAATATCAATCCCTCTAAAGTATGTTAAGAATGATTCTTGTTCAGAGATTCTTCAAAAAATGAGACTTACAACGAGGAGATTAGTTGTTGAAGCTATCAACAAGGCAACTGTACCGATCACTAGCTTTCCCGCATCGGGCTTTGCCTGCAACCATAATCCTGATTATTGACATAGCTTTATACAAGAATACTTGAGGCTTTTTATAAGCAAGAAACACTTCTCTTACCAACGCAAAGACTCTTCCAAATCCCACATTTGCTGCCTGAAAAAGAAAGCAAATAAGATAACATCACTTCCACATATGAAAAGGTTCTGTAATACAGCACAAACAAACACCTCAACAACACCGTGCTCGAGATCATTTGGTCCATTTTCACTCCCATTGGCTTTTGATCCATCCTGCATACGGTAAAGTAAAATGAGTAAACACAGCTTAACACTTAGAAATTTCGGAATCAAGCACAATTCCTAGTTTTCAAGCATAGATATGAGAACTAATAATTTGGAAAAATCAAATAATAAAGGATATAACTTATGATGTAACAATCCAATAGTTCCGATCGAATGATCACTCGTCAAGTGAGAACCTATACTTCATAAACTAACCAGACTCTTCGAAATGAACAGTTAGTTTAATTGAAACTGTGTGAAGAAAGCACGAAACTTTACATTGATCATGAAATTTTACGAAAATATTAATCATGAACATGAGAGTGAGAAACAAGAAAAGGTTTATGGAAAAGACCTGATTCTGCAACAGAGGATATCTGTAGCTTCGAGCTTTGCTTGACCCACCAGTCAACAGTTTCTTATTACCCATCTGAAAAAATTCTCTTCTTGGGTTTTCTTATTTCTGTAAAAATGTTAAGGATTCGATACAGAACTTCAGGATTCTAGTGTTGTGTCGGAAAGTAGACGATGTCGATTCTAGCCATGGAAAATCGAATTGGTTATTTTTCCTCCTCGTGGTCAATTGGGAATACAGAAGTAATTTATATTTTCTTTAGACAAAAAAGGAAGAAGAAAGATTAATAAATGAAATGTAGCCTACCTTTAGGTCCAAACAAATTACGTCAGGCTTTAGTTGGCGAAGGAATAAACCATTGCCTTTTCCTTTGATTCCAGTCTTATTTTATTTGGGCATTGGCAAAATCATATAGGATTGTGTTCATTTCTCAATAGACCAAGTTATAATTAGTCCATTTGGCAATACTTATATACAAACTGTAATTTTCTACCATTGTTGAAGTTTGTAATAACTATAATTTATATTATATGATAGGCAAATCTATTTACGTTTTATTATATGTTGAATCTTTTAATTACACTAATTTGTCTAATTACTGTTAAGATCCTATTATAACCTATAAAAAAACAATATATTGAAAGCAAAGAAGTAATTACTTTTGCCTTTTATGAATGGTCTTGAGCATGAGAAGCCAATAACTGTAGTAATGAAAGCAAATACTCTATTTTAGTAATCTTATTACCTTTTACAATGTTCGTGAGATTGTGATAATTTCTGTGTTAACAATCAGCATATTTCCTTGTGTAGGGTTCCTTGGTTGCATATAAGGAATTTGAAACAAAAAACAAACCAAAGAATGAACGAAGGATTGAATCACAAAGCGCCACAGCTTTCTCTAATTCATTTTAGTCACAGGGGCTTGTTATCCAAGGGGGTGAAGGAGAAATTGCCAGAGAATATGGACTCTTTATCTGTGCATTTACAAAAATGAACCATATAAGAGAAGGCATGTCTATTGAATAGGATTATGGCAATCAGCCAAGTACAGTTTCTTAGGTTACTATAAAACTATAACGTTTTGGGGTATGTGATAATGCAGTATATAAGATATTGCAGGTTAGTGTATGCACCTGTTAACGAAAGAGAACAAACTTCTCTTCGGACATATCTTGCCATTGCCTGAAACATAGAAGCAATGTCTCAAATATTTGGTACACAAAGCCTAAACTTGTATGTCAGTGTTTGTGTTTGTGTTGTGAGAAACAGAAAGAGACTAGGGAAAATAATACCTTTGCTGCTTTTAGATCCGTCTCATCAGGCGTTGTTGTTCCATCATCAGAAATACGTTCCTACAGTCCAAAATCCACTAAAGATTCTGAGACAAATTCACTATCTAAAGATACCACAATGTATTTACATTCAACCCCAACTACATCGCTGTGTATGTTTTCTACTAGCTATATCGTTGCGTATATTCTCTACTAGCTATATCGATGCGTATATTCTCTACTAGCTTAAGCATGACGTTAGAAAAGCTTTACCTCCATAATTTAATTTGTAGCTCATTTGGTTTAGCTTCTGGAAGTAGTGCAGCATCATAGGGAACAACATTTCCATAAAATATTCTCTCCATTCCTTCATCCACTTGGCCAACAGTATATTAACCTGCAATTTCAGAAAAATCATTAGGACCATCATATCTTGGAAACTACAGTAGAGTAAAACCATGTCTTCAACGTACCCCAGCCTTAAATACCCTGTGTTCCACATCATGATTGTAAATCTCATAGACATATTAACCAAGGTCAACACCTTCCTTTCCATCTTCTTTCAAGCGGCGTAAAACAAGCCACATCCGTCCACTTTGACCTCAAGTGGACAGATGAGGTCAAAGTCAACATTCTCAAATCGAATACCAGATTGATAGATACTAACGTGGAGTGGCAAGGATCGGAATGTTTTGTCACATGCGTGTATGGAGATCCGGTTCGTGCGGAGTGATATAAGATCTAGAAAATGTTGACCAGAATTGCGGTGGATAGAGAGGATTCGTGGATGTTGTTCGGAGACTTTAACAAGATTCAAAGGATGAGTTACAAGGCCTGAATCCTCTTTTACTACCTTTAAAGATTTCATTAATTGTTGTTGCTTGAGTGAGGTGCCGTTTACAGGTAACGACCTCTCCTGGTATGACATAAGGAATGAAGAGCTGGTACAATGCAAGCTAGATCGTGTACTTGCCAACGCGAGCTGGCACAATCTATTTCCAGTTGCTAAAACTATCTATCTCCCTGCGATTATATTCAGACCATAATCCTATGGTAACTAAATGGGATGGAAAATATTACTTCAGGAGAGGAAGTTTCAGGTTTGATAAGCGCTGGATTTCCAAGGAGGGTTACTCTCAGGATGCAGCCGTCATGAAGGGAAATCGTATTTAGACAATATACCTGATTGTAGAAGAGCCCTAGCATCATGGAAAAGATCTTCAAAGATGAATTCAGGGTGCAGATACAAGAGCTCCAATGCCGGATTGATAGTGTTACTCCAGGGATAAGCGGCTCATTGCCTAACTTAAGAGAACTAAGGCAACAACTCCATGAGGCTCATAGGGAGGAGGAGATTCGAGACAGAAAAGTAGAATTCAGTGGCTTAAAGAAGGTGATAAAAACACCAAGTATTTCCACTCGGTCTCCAAACAAAGGAAAACTGCTAATAGGATTCACTATGTGATCGATGAACGAAACTCAATGGCGAAGTATTCAGATGTTGAAATGGGTGATGCGGCTGTACACTATTTCTCCTCTCTCTTTAAATTTGAAACTCAGATCAATTACTCATGTGGTGTTGATGAGTTCTTTTTAGGTTTTGAGAGCAGGGTCACTCAACAACAGAACTCTGACTTACTCCAGCGAGTCTCAGATCAGAAAATTAAGAATGCAGTGTTTGGCATGAACCCGGATAAATGCCCGGGACCGGAAGGTATGTCTGGCTCCTTTTACCAGACACATTGGGAGCTGATTAAGGAAGATCTTGGCAAGGTGGTGAGGAATTTCATGGCTGATGGCAAGCTAGACCCGCAACTTAATGCAATAAACATCTGTTTGATACCTAAGAAGCCTCAACCCCATAGAATGAGTGAATTCATGCCGATAAGCCTATGTAATTTCAGCTTCAAAGTCATTACTAAGGTCATTGCAACAAATCAAAAAGCTCATCCCGAGTATAATTTCAGAGACTCAAGCAGCATTTATTAAGGGTAGAGTCATTTCCGATAACATCCTTGTGGCTCATGAGCTCTTACATGCATTGAGGACTTCAAACACAAGCTCCAAAGACTGCATTGCCATAAAAACATATATGATGAAAGCATATAATAGGATAAAGTGGGGCTTTGTAGAACAATCTTTAAAAGTTTTTGGCTTTGATGTACTTTGGATAAAACGAGTAATGCAATGTATTTCATCTGTCTACTACTGCGTTCTTATTAACGGGAAAGATTTTGGTGACATTAGTCCTTCTCGTGGACTCAGGCAAAGGGATCCTTTGTCCCCTTTCCTTTTTATCTTATGTGTTGAAATGCTTTTTAACAGGTTTGCCCAAGCCGAGCGGAACAACAATCTCTTAGGAATAAAAGTGGCACGGTCAGCACCTTCAATATCCCACTTGATGTTCGCCGACGATAGTCTCTTCTTTTGCAAAGCAGAGGCTGATCAGATTGGAGAGATTAAGAAGATTTTGGAGGAGTATCATTAAAGATCATGGCAGAAAGTTAACCTCAACAAGTCAAAGCATCTACTTTGGATCCAAGGTCCAAGCTAAAACGCAAAAGGAGATACAAGAGCTGATTGGAATCACCAATGTGAGTGGTAGTGATGTCTATCTTGGTTTGCCAGAAATCTTTGTGGTTATAAGGTGGCAACACTCCAACATATTGAGCAGAAAGTATCAAGTAGGCTAAAGGCTTGGAACAACATGTTCCTCTCGCATAGTGGCAAAGAGATTATGATCAAGGCTATTGCTCTAGCTCTTCCAACATACACCATGAGCTGTTTCAAGGTACCTAAGACAATCTGTAAAAAGGTGGATTCAACAATAGCTAGCTTTTGGTGGAAAAATCAAGAATCTGATTCATGAATCCCTTGGAAAGCTCGGAAAAAACTATGTACTCCCAAGAGAGAAGGAGGAGTAGGATTCAAATAATTGGAGGGTTTTTAATATGGCATTATTAGGGAAGCAGATTTGGAGAACGGTGCAGTACCCGAATTCACTACTAACTAGGATCTTCAAGAGAAAGTACTTCCCAAGGACCTTCGTTTTCGAAGCAGGTGCATGGACTCAACCTTCCTTCGCTTGGCAGAGCTTGAGAGAAGCAAAACCTCTAATTCAAAGAGGCTTACGATGTTCAGTTGGGAATGGCGAGCCGGTTAGGGTTTGTTATGACCCATGGTTTTACACGGACCCTCCTTCTACACCGGTTCCATTGTCGTGAACCGATCCGGGTGACATCTCCATGTCTGCCCTAAAGGTTAGAGGCTCCAATGAGTGGAACATTCCCAGTTTGCGATCTCTTTTTTCACAGGAGGAAATAATGGAGATTATGAACTGCAAACCTGGAAGTGAAGATGCAACAAATGGGTATTCATGGATCTTCAATAACAGTGGGGACTATACACCAACATAGCAACATGTCTTTTTCATAACAGCGAAAACAACACTACTGAATGGGAGGTTCGACTCAGGATATTTCCTTGGGTGCTATGGCATCTCTGGAAATGTAGGAATAAGTTTAATTTCTCAGCTGATAAGCTATACCTACAGAAACCAATTAATAAAGCCATAAGGGATAGTAAGAAATGGTGGGACATTAAGTAAGCCGACCCAAACATTGGAGAAAGGCGCCAGCCTATGATCACACACACATCATGGTCCTCACCTCCTCAAGGTATGATGAAATGCAATGTAGATGCTTTTTGGAATGATAAGACAAATACTTGTGGTGTTGGATGGATTGTGAGGGATGAGAATGGGCTTGTCAAGTAGATAGGTGGAAAGACTTACCCCCACTTACCCCCACTTACACTCAACTCTTGAGGTTGAGGCCACAACCTTGACTTGGACCATGAATATTGTTGATAACCTTGGTTTGGAGGAGGTATGGTTTGAAAGTGATTCAAACGTCCTAATCTCTGCACTCAAAGACCCGATAAATGGCCAAGATTAGGGAGTTTCACAAGTGAGATAACCAATCAGCATAGAAGGAATCTAAGACTTTCTTTCCATCATGTCATGTGGATCAATCAGCAAACGGAGCAACAAATTTGATTGCCAAGAGATTTAGCATAGGTGAGCCATATGTGGCTTTACTTGATTGTGTTGTGCCTAATTGGTTTGTTTCCATTGTGGAAAAATGGAGAAACATTAACTATGTTATTGTGATCAGTTATTAATGAAAGTTATTTGGAGAAGAAAAAGAAAAAAAAACAAGCCACATATGAAGGACTAGCAATGAAAACGTTATTTTGAAAGTTTTCTCCAAGTTGAATACTGCAGCAGAGACAAAGCACCAAGTAATGTATAAATAACATAATCGTATTTGATAAATTGACATATCTACTGGGTTAGAAACCACATAAAAATACCATCATAAATCGCAGGTTTGTCAACTTGTGAAATGATCCGTTTGTAGATCACGTTAGCCCCACGTAGGGTTGGGCAATCGGGTATCCGAATTTGATTGAGTCGGGTCTTTCGGGTTTTGGGTATTTCGGGTTTAGGCATGGAGGATCCGATCGGGTATTTTGGAAATTCGGTTCGGGTTCGGGTCGGATTCGGGTCCATAGAGAAAACCCGATTAATACCCAAACATATATAAATTTTTGATCCGGTTCGGGTATTTTCAAAATCCAAACCAAAAATGTGTTTATATGTCCGGTTCGGGTCCGGTTTGTGTCTGGTTTGGATCCGGTTCGAGTATTTTTAAAATCCAAACCAAAAATGTGTTTGTGTCCGGTTCGGATCCGGTTTAGGTCTAGTTTGGGTCCGGTTCAGGTCGGGTTCAGATTCGGTTCAGGTCCAATACATATAAATTTCGGTTAATTTCGGTTTACTTTGGGTTTCGGGTTTTACCCGAACCCGACCCGAAACCCGAAACCCGAAGTACTCATATAACCAGAACCGATCGGGTATTCACTAAGACCCGAACCCAAACCGAACCCGACTTTTCGGGTCGGGTTCGGGTCCGGATTTCTGTTTTAATGCCCACCCCCACGTATAGACATGCTCTGTTTGCTATAGAACATAAGCAGCTTTAGTACAAAACGACGGACTCCTTCATAGTTTGGTTCATCAACTCTAAGAGGGGAGTCGTTGGGCAGAGTCAGTGAACATGGCTTTGACCAAAACATCTTATCCAGGTTTATCTGTGAATGATATACTTTACATTAAAGAAGAAACAAAGGATTTCAGTTGAAGAAGAGCATGAATCCCAATCCACCTAGTCGTAGATTCTTACAGGTCAAGCCTAGACGAATTCAACAAAACCACAACAGTTCCCGAATTCAGCTCATTTTAAGGGAGCAATTCAATTAAACTAGAAACTATCCATGGCATCAAAATTGAGCATAGCTTCGAAACCAATACATTCCTGAACAACGCTACAATTAAGCACTTAGCTAATAGTACTTGCCAAATCATAGACTTTATTTCACTGTAATACGAAACACTCAAATACCGGAGATTTTCTGGGGAAATCCTTCAGCGGTGGAGGATCAGCTTCCGGAGCTACAGTGGCGTATTCATGGCGAGAGAAGAAGGATAGATTCTTCATTGATCCATTTGCGGTCAAAGATCGAAACTTTGAGGTTTGGGTAACAATTCGACCCAATCTAGGAAACATTTGACAAGGCCGTCGCAAAATTCCTGAAAGCGTTCGATCAAATCATAAAACCCTAGAGCCAAAAACCCTTTGTTTAAACATTGATTTTGCTAAAGAAGGGTCAAATCACAGAAATTCCAATTCCCAAATTCGATAATATTCTTCAAGAGCGTCAAATCTAAATATAAGAATCGCAGTTTTGAATGAAAGAAGAATGGCAGTTGTTGGCACTGAGCTAACAAAATTCCAGAAAACAGATGAAGAAAGAATCGCGCTTTTGTAGTTGACTCGATACTAATCGTCAATGACTCAATGTGAAATCAGGGAAGAAAAAGTACCTAAAAAGATAGGCAGACCAAAATCTTGGGTGAGCCTAAGAAATAATAATCCAAAAATGGAGATCGTTACGAACCAAGATGGTACTCTCTCTTTGAAGCGGCACACGTTTGTGGGGCTTTATAAAACCCATGTATTGTTAAACATTATTAATATTTAGGTATCGAGTTAATAGATTGGCCAATTGTAATTCAATGTTGATAAAAAAAAATTACTCTATAGACTATACAAGATGACAAGTTCTGTTTCATAAACTCAAACAATTACAATTGCCTTTTGATATTACACATTGAATTGTATGTATTCCTTGTTCAGTGATTTTAGTAGTCTGATTTTCTTAGTCATTTGTTAATTAACTATGATTGTTTATGTTAGGTGTTTTATATAGCAGTATAATATTACATACCGATCAATCAAACTGATCCTACTTTGACTAGATCAAGTATTTCAAACCTGAATCCAGTAAATATGTTTTATACATGGGTTGGACTAGCTTGGACTTGCTGGGCTAGAATATCAGTGATGTAACTCTGGATTTCAGGTATGTTTTGCGAGGAGTTAAAAATAGAGAGATTTATCGAAAAGGGATTTGTCTCCAACTCCTTCGGAAAATGGTACTAAGCATTTTTTAGTATGTTTATGTTATTTTGGACAAATTTACCCTCAGTTCAATACACATGCTATTGTATTTGTGTAGAATATTCTCCAATCGTATTGGTCTCTAAAGCTCAGAAGCGAAGCATAAAAATCTCGAGTTTCATACGAATAAAAACAAAATTAGCATAATCAGTCGCAATTATAACGAAGGATGCAGGGGTCGTTTATGGAAGTTCGACGGATTCATCATCATATCGGACCAATTAGAGGCATACCAAGGAATTGTTGGTGTGGTGAGCAAATAATCACGAGAATGTCGAAATCGGGACCTAATATGTACAAAAGGTATGTACAATGTGCTCTTACAGCACGCAATACAGTAAGTCTGTGCTTTTTTTTTCCCTGATGATCGCATCAACTTAGGTTAGCGATCGTAGAGAAATCTGCATTTAGATAACGAAAAAACAAAAAACAAACCTAAAGACAAACAATATTGGCGTACGTGCATGAGGAAACATAAATGCACGAGGAGAAACGAAGAAAGGCATTGGTGTCATTTCATGTATCCAAAAGCAACTATTTACAAACCAAACTTTTTTTGATATTCTTTTTCGAACATTTTTTTTTGTCAACAAGTAATCAATAGATCTACAACAGCCCGATCCATAGTTTAAGTTCTCCAATTTTCTTGTACATTTATTAATTTTAATCATTTTCTTGTAATTATCTTATTACAATATTAGAATATGTGAAAAATCAATTGCCAAGTGGACAAATTGAGAGAGAATGAAATGTTTTTTGTTTATATATATATGATTTGTATTGGACGACTTCATGGAAAACTAGCACGAAACATTTTACTTGACAATTCAACGTAACATTGAAAAAGATTGATGATAATGCTTAAAGAAATTGTTGATGATAATATCAAACAGCGAATGGACGGACAGTCTAATGTAAAAGGAATCTAAACTTTCGACATTTTTTTTTGAAGAGTCTATAATTTTGCTGTCAGCTTTTAAGTTTTAAAACCTAAATTTCTGCGTAGTCCCCACAATTACATGAATGAAGAACGAAACAAGAACAAGTTGAGCATAAAACGACACCGTACTAAATTATTGACATCGACGACCTCAATTTTGTAAATTTCATCGAAGCCTTCATCTTCTGAAAAGTCAGTCAATGGAGTTGACCTATAAGACTTACTCACCTCCACCAGACCAGTAGTATTAGTTTGATACTTATTGATCATACACTCAAGTCTTTTATCTTCACTCCTTCGATAATTTTTCTTGATTTTTCCGATGACTTGTCACGTTTTGTTAATTTTCTTTGTTCTATCTTCCGCCGTTGTCATTGGAGAAGGAGCAACGGCGCCGTATGTTCCCACCGATTTCTTTCTCTTCAACTGTGGCGATTCTCCCGACAACAACGCCGATAGTGGCCGGAAATGGAGTTTGGAGAATCGGACGATTTTTTCATCAAATCCAGCCAACGCGTCGTTTACTTCTAAAGCGTCATACCAAGACTCAGGTGTTCCTCAAGTTCCGTATATGACAGCTCGCATTTTCCGATCTAATTTCACCTACAGTTTTCCAGTTACTGTAGGTGATATTTTTATCCGGTTATATTTTTACCCGGCCAATTACGGAGGCGAATTCGACGCAGTCAATCCCTTCTTCTCAGTCACGGCCAACGGTTTCACTCTCTTGAAGAACTTCAGTGCTGATTTAACTGTAAAGGGTTCCGTACCGAAGCAAGGGTATCTAATTAAAGAGTTTATTGTTCCGGTGAACCAGACTTTAAATCTCACCTTCACCCCCTCTCCAAAGTCGTTCGCTTTCATTAACGGAATCGAGATTGTATCCACACCTGATCGGCTTTACACAAAGGGAGGATATGACGACAAGATAATAACCTTTGTCGGTGCCAGCACTGATTTTAATCCGATAATGAATCACACAACAGCTTTAGAGACTGTTTCCCGAGTAAACGTAGGCGGAAATTTTGTAAACGAAGTCGAAGATACTGGAATGTTCCGGCGGTGGCTTGACGAGACTAATTTCGTTGTTTTAAGTGCATCAGGAACAGCTCCGATCCCGCCACCGGTTATAAATATCAGCTACACAGAGAAAACACCGGCTTATGTTGCGCCTAATTATGTGTACGGCACAAGTCGCGTAATGGGTAACCGCGATGACCAAAAGTTAAACTTAAATTTCAACCTGACGTGGGTATTCCCAGTCGATGCCAATTTTCAGTACATCGTTAGGCTTCATTTCTGTGAGGTTGACCAGAATATAAAAGAAGAGAGTGACCGTTGCTTCTCCATCTTTATCGGAAATCAAACGGCCAAAACTGAGATGGACGTGATTCGGTTGAGCGGTGGTTTTCTGACGCCGATGTATTTAGATTTCAGTTTATATGTGACAAGCGGCCCTTTACGACTTGACTTGCATCCGGATCACACTGATACAGCATATTACGATGCTATTCTGAATGGTGTTGAGATTCTCAAGCTGAGTGATAGTGAAGGTAATCTTGCTGGACCTAATCCAAATCCTCCAATATCAACGGACTCACCATCGAACAGTGTAAAGCCGTCAACTGGAAATGATAATAAATCACAGATATTGGCGATCATACTTGCAGTGGTTGGTTCCGCTATTGTGTTAGTTGTGTTTGCTGTTGTTGTCGTTCTCGTGAAGAGGAAGAAGAAGAAAAGCAACGAGTCTAGTGTATATACCACGAGCAAGCCTATTACTGACTCGTCTTGGGGTCCTCTTCCGCATGGGACAAATGCTTCCACTAATACCAGATCGGCCACATCTCTCCCTTCGGATCTCTGCCGTCGATTCTCCATCTTCGAAATCAAAACTGCCACAAACAATTTTGATGATAATCTAATCGTTGGAAAAGGCGGGTTTGGTACGGTCTACAAAGGACGAATTGATGATGGAGCCACGATCGTAGCGGTTAAACGGCTTGATATTTCATCGAGCCAAGGCGCTAAAGAGTTCGAGACAGAGCTAGAAATGCTCTCAATGCTCCGACATTTACACCTTGTTTCTCTAATCGGATACTGCGACGATGAATACGAGATGGTGCTTGTTTACGAGTATATGCCACATGGCACTCTTAGAGACCATCTATACAAGAGAGATATGGGCTCTGTTCCTTCATTGTCGTGGAAACGAAGGCTAGAGATTTGCATTGGAGCGGCACGTGGAATACAGTATCTCCATACAGGCACGAAGCACACAATTATACATCGAGACATCAAAACCTCCAACATACTTCTTGATGAGAACTTTGTAGCTAAAGTGGCCGACTTTGGTTTATCAAAAGTTGGTCCTACTAGTGCTTCTCAAACTCACGTCTCGACCGTTGTTAAAGGAACGTCTGGCTACTTGGACCCTGAGTACTATCGGCGTCAAGTCTTGACTGATAAATCTGACGTTTATTCTTTTGGCGTTGTTCTGTTCGAAGTTATGTGTAGTAGACCAACACTCAAAATCGTAAATGGTCAACCGGAACAAGCGGATTTGGTCAGATGGGTGAAGTTGAATCACAAAAGAGGAACCATTGACCAGATCGTTGACACAGATCTAGCTGGTGATATCAATTCGACATCATTGGAGAAGTATTGTGAGATAGCCTTTAGATGTGTTAAAGATCGTGGTGTCGAAAGGCCATCAATGAACGACGTCGTTTGGGCTCTTGAGTTTGCTCTTCAGCTTCACGAACCTGCACAAAAGAAGAATGAAAACAATGTAGATTCTCAGGCTGTGATGCCACGTGGTGAGATAGGTACGGCTACGGACGGGGATGATGACTTATTTACTAGGACTACAGAACTCGTGGGGATATCTAGCACGACCGGTGAATCTGCTCCTCTTGTTGGTGATGAAGAGAGTGGCTCGAGTTGGGGAGTCTTTTCGGAGATCAAAGACCCCAAAGCACGTTAGATTTGATTCCTTGATTACCAAATTTTACATTCGGTTTCGTGTTATATATATATACTAGATATAGAGTTATTATATTATAACATAATATTTTCTATGTATTAATATTGGAGTGAACAGTGGTACTCGTCAAAAAAAATTTGCCAATAAAACTTTTTTAATACTTTAAAAGAAAATTTTGATTTAATTATAACATGAGTTGTTCAAATATGTGTAAACACAATAATAATCTCAGTTGTCCAAATATAGTTTTGAGAAGTTTTTTTTGTCCGTGAAACGGTGGCAAGCCCCAATTTATTTAATTAAAGCAACATCTAAGAATTACAATAAATAGATCGAGAACGTACAACACCTGCATCATCCTCTTCCTACAATAAACGAACATCATCTGGAAAAATATCAAAACTATGGTAACCAGTGTCCCGAGTGATCACGTAAAACTTCTCCAGCTACCACTAATCCTGGATTACCTCTTGAAGCACAATCGACATTAAGCTTTACCCAGTCCCTTTCTGGTGGTTCCAAACGAATAAGTTTCTCAACTCTGAGATTCTTCGGTATTTTTTCAGCCATAGCGACATTCACCCAATGAATCCCAAGAGACTTCTCCTGAATAAATTTAGTTCTATCTTGATCTTAGCTTGACTCCCAAAACATTCATACACCTTCATTTCCATCCCCACCAAACAGCTATTGCAAAATGTATTGCCCATGGACACTGATCATAAACTCGTTCATCATTTAGATTATAATAGAGCCATTCAAGAATCCTCATAGAGAAGAGTCTGCTACGATGCGACAGAGGAACAATTCAACGCCAAATTCCGTCCATAGCCGGACAAATACGAAGCACATGGATAATAGATTCATCTTCACCTTACAAACCTGACATATCCCCGAAGAACTCGATCATATGTCTCCTTTGTCTCTCTATATTAGTCAAAAGGACTTGATTCACATCTAACCAGAGGAATAAACGAATATGTTCAGGAACTTTCACCCGCCATACCAAGTAAAAAAACTTGGCCATGTTTTGTCGTGGCTTCTTATCTTTTATAATAAACTCATGTGGGGCATTAAGCATTCCATTAAGAGAAGTCCTCCACGATATACGATCTGGCATCCCTTCAACTTCATCCACCACATATGTACCAAGCCAGAGTTGTACATTTTCGGGTATACGGTCATGGATCCTATCACGTCTCCACCCTACACTAATACACCACATTTCACTAACACGGAACAGCTCACTACGTTCTCCAAGCTCCCTCGTGGCACACTTTCGCAAAGGTACATCAAATAACCAAGTATCTTCCCAAAAAAAAGTTTGTTGTCCATTACCAATAACCTAGTTAATTCCTAGCAAAACCACGTCTTTTATTCCAACCAGGATACTACAAAACGTTGAAGAAGACATTACAACGCCATTCAACAAAACTGGATCTCGAATCGACTAAAGCTTATATTTAGAGCGTAAAATTCTGGACCACAAGCTGTGATCGTCATGCAAAAGCCTCCATCATAACTTGGCCAACAACGCACGATTCATATCATTTGCCTTTATAATCCCCATACCATAATCTCTTTTGGGCTTACAAACTTGGTTCCAACTCAACAAGTGTATTCTCTTTCTCTCTACTGTATCTCTCCATAAAAACAACCGAGAAATCCGATCTAATGCCGATAAAGTCGACGAAGGGAGGCGAATTGTACTCATAGTATGAACCGGAATAGAAGACAACACCGGTTTCATAAGAGTTAAGTGTCCAGCGAGACTTAACGTATGTTTCTTCTAAGCTACAAACCTAGACGAGACCCACTCGAGAACCGAAGCAAATGTCTACTTTTTAATTCGTTTCTACAAAACTGGAATTCCCATGCACTTCCCTAAATCTTTAGTGGAAGTGATTCCACTGGCATAGCTAATTTTGGCTTCTAATGCACGAGACACATTCTTGGAGAAATAGATTTTGGACTTCTCAAGGCTTGCCTTTTGTCTTGAATCAGCACAAAAAGTCTCTAAGATACCGCATATAACCTGAATCTGGTCAACCAATGCTTTCGGAAAAAGGTTAAAAGTCATCAACAAAACATATATGTGGGAGCTTTGGTCATCCTCGAGATAGACAAATGGGTTTCCACGTCTTGTGAAGTCTACTTTTGTTATACGAGTTATTTTTGAAATTGACCAAAATGACGGTTATTTGACCAAAAAAATCTGAAAATCAATGAAAAATTGTAGACTTTAAGTGAAGTATGCTTTTATGTCGAAGTATGTGATTTAGATTCTAAGATAATGTAGACTTTGCATGATGTGTGCAGAATTAATTAATAAAATTTAATAATTAATAAAATAAAGTATACTTCAAATGAAGTCTGCTCCAAATACGTTGGAGACTTCTGATGAAGTATGTGTCGTAGACTTCACGCGTAGACTTCTGTAGTAAAAGTGAAACTTAATCAATTGCAGAACTAACTTCTCATTTACAAAGCATACTTCACCTGAAGTATGCGACATCATGTGAAGTCTACTAATTTCCTCAGAAACTTAGTAGAATTCATGTGAAATCTACTAAAAAAATATAATGTTCGGAGTAATTGCAAATGTAACCTCCTTAAAAAGTAGACTTCAGCCGAAAAATCATCAATTTAGTCAAATACAAAAATAACCAAAATGAAGATTTCAAGAGAAGTCTACTTGTCTACATAGATTTCACTTGCGTCGGATGAAATCTACACTGATAAAAAGTAGATTTCATGTGAAGTTTGCTAGTGTTATTTTGTTAAAAATGCATTTAAGGCATGTTAAAATTTTATTGTAATTTTTTAATATTTTTTCAGTATATTTGATATTGTATTTGCTTTTAACATGTTATATATTATAGTTGTGATTGTATAAATATTAGAAAGAATTTAGGTACTTACCTTATTCAAGGTAGACTTTTGGTGTAAACTTCATATAAAATCTGCTACATAACTTTCAGAAGAAATGCATTACTACATGTAACATGTTCTTCCTTTCTATTTTTATATCAATGTTGTGTGAATACTCTCCGTGATTTTCTTTGTAACATATATTTTTTTTTTTGTGTCAAGCATTTGTAACATGTTATTCGTTTCTATTTTTTCATGACAATGTTGTGTGAATAACTCAGTGATTTTCTTTGGAACTACTTTATAATTTGATTTTCTTTGGAACTACTTTATGATTTGATTTTCTTTGGAACTACTTTATGATTTGATTTTCTTTGTAACTACTTTATGATTTGATTTTCTTTGTAACTACTTTATGATCCCAATCTCTTTTGAGTTTTAGTTTTGGTTTCGTTTGAAAACTCTTTTAATAAAACTATTATAAAATTTGATACAATCTAGGTCTTAGATCTTTGTTGACAAATAAATCAACTTGTTATAATTGACGTTGTTAATCAGTTAAAGCTACACTTGTATCATTTATAGTCTTAGCACTATAAATAATTCAAAGACAAATAATGTACACTGGGAAGTTGAAACTATGGAAGAAGGAAAGTAAAAGAAAATAAACAGATTTGAAGGATATTTGAAGAGTTTTTGAGATGGCTGTGCATGTCATTTGGCTTCGATTGTCTGCATAGGAAGCAACTCTAAAACCTGCAACTGATGTAACATTACCTACAATAGAGTAGAACCAGATAAAGTACCGAAACCAGTAGAGAATGTACATGATTGTGAGTGGTTTATATACCATTGGTGGTTGGACTAGTTTCTTGAGAATGATTGTCTACTTGAATCAAAAAGAGAAAATCTTGCTCCATGGCTAATTGCGTCTACAGGTGCTCGTAAATTTTGAAATTCTTTTGATATCTAAGAAGATAAAGACCAGCTTCCACTAAGACTTGAAGTCTTCTCGTGTGACAGATCTGTAAATAAAAATATGTCAGATATATAAGAAAAGAAAAATAAAAAAAAGTCAAGCAAAAATCGGATCTGTAAAAAGAGAATATCAGATCTTTACAAAAACTGAGATTTCAACAACAGAAAAAAATTCGAAATCAGATATAAGCAAAGAGAAAATCGACATCAGATCTAAGCAAACAGAAAATCAAGAGCAACAACAAAAAGTGGCGACAGCTAACCTGAAAAAAAGAGGAAGATGAGTTCTCAAAGATGAAGACGATGGGGACAAAAAGAAGAGATTATGAACGGACTCACGGCAAGATTCACGGCGGTGGAGAGGTGACATTCTGGCCGGTGGAGGAGATATTCACGGCGGCAAGGTGAGACAGCGGGTGAGAGAGAGGCTGAGAGAATATGGGAGAGGTTTATGTTGCGGCTAGGGTTTCTTTGGAACAATGGGTAAAATTTCTTTTTGGGACAATGTCGGTTTATTTTTTTGGGTAAAATTTAAGCTGGATTTTATTGTCGGTTAAGCACAAACCGATTTACCTCTAAATTCAAAATTTTAAAAACAAACTTCACTGTTTAACTCTTTTATTTAAATTGCACATTTCAAAAACAAAAATTACAAATCCTACATTGTTATTAACTTATATTGTTAAAACTCTAAACAATTACATTATTTATTTATGAATTATGTGGTTTGATTTTTGTTGATTTTAGGTTGTGATTAGGAGTGGGAAGTGGTCCGAAAGCCTGCGGGGCCCGCGGGTTTTAGCCCGCGCGGGGCGGGTTCGGGTTTTGAAAATGTGGACCACTTTTTCGCGGGCTAGCGGGGTGGGGCTCATATTTTTTTGGGCTAAGCGGGCTTAGCCTGCGGGTTTTGCGGGTACCCGCGGATTATACTAACAACGTATTGTTTTCCAAAATCTGGCTTAGACAACATGATATTTTCAAATATATGATTAGACAACGTGTTGTTTTTACTGGAAAAAATGACATGGTGTTTTAAAACCTAATTAGTATTGAATTTGGGGAAAGAAACCCTAAATTCCAAAATTGCTTTTGATATCCTTCTCTCGATCTCGACATCGTCTCTTTCGCAACTCGATATCCATTCTCATTCTCGCGTTCTCTACTCTCTGCCATATCGATCTCGATCTCGTCTCACTATCATCTGACCAACTCGTTCTCAAATCGATCTCGTCTCCACTTCGCCGTGACCTCCGTAAGTTTACATTGCTTGAGCACTCTTAATCAAATAGATTGGAAGTTTGTAACGGTGTTTGTGTTTAGTACTCCAATAGAATCACTTCTAATTCAAATTTATCTTCATGTTTTGTACAAAAAGTTTGGGTTTGTTTTGTTCGTGTGTATGAGAACCGATTTTATCGTGTGCTTCACTGGTTCACAGGATCTCGTTGTGCTTTTTGATTAATAATCCAGGTTCGTGTCAATTTAACTATGATGCTTTAGGATGTTTTCTCAGTTTTGTTTTTGTTCTTGATATTGAGATACGACTCTTTTTGTTCGATACGACTCTTTTTGTTCTTTGTGATGCAGAAGTTGCTTTCATCATCTTCTCAACTAGAGGCAAACTGTACGAGTTTCGCAATAGTTTGAGGTATCTTCTTTTATCTATCTTATCCTTTTGTTATATATATATATATATATATATTTGTGATTTAATTTTATATATATCGAAAAAAGAGATGTTGTATGGGTCTGTGATGTGTTGTGTGTTATGATGTAAGTTTTCTTTCATCCTCTAAAAGAAGCAACGATGATGATTTTGATGTTTCTTTCTTTCTTTTTTGATGTTTATGAGTTTGTGATGATTTTAACTTATGTCTCATATGTTTATATTGTTTGTATAAGCTAAGTGTTTTTTTGCAGGGTTTTGTCTTTTCTTAATCTATATATATATATATATATATATATATATATATATATAAAGTTGCAGGGTTTTGTCTTTTTTTAGTCTATACATATATAATTATATATATATCATGTGTGGTTATTAAAGTTACTTGTTTAGAAAGTAAACAAGATCGCATTTAACCCATAGTGACGTTTAGCAAAAATTAAGATGTCAGCAGCTTTAAAATGTTACATTATATGATGCATCATGCAACCATCATTTCTACCTTATATGAAGGAGTTTTTATTAAGTTCAGCCTCTCTTTTTTTATTTCAACTTCTGTCTTTTGATTTCTTAATTGGTTTAGTTTATTGATGAGAGTAATGCTTTCAATCTGCAGTTTTTATAAGTTCAATGGCATCATTTAAGTCTTAGTCCGACAGAGGACAAGAACCAGACTCTCGTACATCTCAAGAGTGTCCCTTACCAGCTGATTGGGGTGAAGAAGAAAGCGACCCACAAAGGAAAAGGCAAAAAAAGAAGACATCGCCAGTTTGGGAGAACTTTGTAGTCATCACTAAGGTACACAATGGGGTTAAAGAACTTAGAGCTCAGTGTAAGCATTGTTTGAAAGATTATGCATATGATTCTCATAAGCAAGGAACTGCTACTTATGCTAGACACTCATTAGTTTGCATTAGAACGCCTAGGCCGATGAATGTGGGTGAGATGATTGTTGCTGCTGATGGGAAATTGCATAAAAAAAAGTTTGATCAAACTATTTTCCGTGACATGTTATCTAAGTGCATAATTGAGCATGATCTACCCTTCTCATTTGTCGAATATAGTCGGATTAGATTATTGATGAGCTATCTGAATCCTAAGGTGCAATTTATAAGTAGAAAGACCGTGGCATCTGACATTTATAAAGTGTATGAAGTTGAAAAGCAAAAACTTAAGCTTGAATTATCTGAAATTTCGGGTAGGATATGCTTCACTTCTGATTTGTGGACAACGTTGACTGTTGAGGGGTATATGTGCTTGACAGCACATTACATAGATAGAGATTGGAAGTTAAAGAATAGGATTATTTCTTTTGTGGCATTACCTCCTCCGCATAGTGGTTTAGATATGGCAACGAAAATCAGTGATTTGTGGAAAGAGTGGGGAATAGAGAAAAAGGTTTTTTCTATTACCCTTGATAATGCTAGCAACAACGATGCTATGCAAAACATTTTGAGACGCCAGTTGAACTTAGAAGGCAGTTTGCTGTGTGGTGGTGAGCACTTTCATATTAGATGTTGTGCCCACATCTTAAACTTAATTGTCCAGAAGAGGTTGAAATTGATACACTCTTCACTTCATAAAATCAGAGAGAGTATTAAGTACGTTCAGGCTTCAGAATCGCGTAGGAAGTTGTTTGCTACTTGTGTCAGCACTGTGGGTCTTAAATTAAAAGCTGGATTGATTTTAGATGTACCCACAAGATGGAATTCAACCTATAAGATGCTTGATAGAGCCATCTTATATCGTAAAGCTTTTGATAGTTACCAAGATGTGGACCACAATTACACGCTTCAACCTACAGTTGAAGAGTGGGATCTAGGGATTGAAATCTGTGAATTGCTTCAACCTTTTGATGAGATAACAAATTTATTTTCGGGTTCAACATATCCAACATCAAACTTGTATTTCATGCAAGTTTACAAGATTAAGTATTGGTTACAAACCCATGAGAATAGTGCACACTCTGTTATTGTTGATATGATTGTGGTCATGAAACAACAATTCAATAAGTATTGGGAAGACCACTCTGAAATTCTTGCAATGGCGGTTGTTCTTGATCCGAGATTCAAAATGTCCTTGTTGGATTACATTTTTTCCAATCTGTCCGAGGAAACATGTGAAATTAAAAAGGAAAAGGTGAGGGCTACAATGAATAGGCTCTTCCAAGCATATAAGGGGACTCCTTCACCTAGCCCAGCAAGAGCAAGCACTTTAGATTCATCTAATGATGCTGCAGCTCCACAATGGCAACAATCTGATCAAATTGAAGAAGATGATGACTTTCTTACCATAGAAAGTCTATCATTACCTATGCTGTAAGTTATTTCCTTCTTATATATTTGTGTTGTTTTTAATGTCTTACTACTAAGTAGTTACTAATGATCATCTCTGTTTTTTGAAGGATTTCCATAATTTTCGGCAAAAGAATGTTGAAGCATGTGGAAAATCAGCTTTGGACCTTTATCTCGATGAACCGCCAATAGACATGAAGGTTTATGCAAGGTTAAACGTGCTGGACTATTAGAGGAACAATGCTGTGCGCTTTGGAGAGTTATCTATCATGGCATGTGACATTCTAAGCATACCTATCACTACGGTAGCTTCTGAATCCTCTTTTAGCATCGGTTCTCGAGTTCTAAACAAGTATAGAAGCTGTCTTATTCCCAAGAATGTCCAAGCTTTGCTATGTGCTAGGAATTGGCTAATAGGATTTTCAGCATATGACAATGGTAAGATCATTATATTTTTGTTTTCTTACATTTTCATTCATACATGATACAACTTCATTTGATTTTTGTTTCTTATTTTCAGAACTTGAAGGACTAGATATTAACATGGCCGAGTGTGAGCTCTCTAGTTTTGACCCTTCTACTTCAATGACTGAGACAACACAATCTTTTGTTGAATCAACTACTTAGGTTTGTAGTCTAACTTTCAAAACCTTTGAAGTTACTTCCAAGTTTCAGCATTTCTTTTCTATCTTTATGTGTGTTAGACATTGTGTGGAATTGTATTCTTGTTGTTGTATTATGCTATTTGAACATGTTTGTGTTTACAATAATTGTATGGAATGAGACTTTGTGATTTTTGAGTAAGCATTGTGTTATTCATCATTATTGTAAGCAGGTTTTGTGCGGGTTTTTGTGGGTTTTTGTGGCGGGTTTAGCGGGTTGTTGCAGGTTAGTGCTAGGCGGGTCATTTTGCGGGTTTTTTTGCGGGGTTTTTGAACTTTTTTTACCCGCGGGTTGACTGCGGGACCCGCGAGCTTAAGCGGGGCGGGTTGCGGGTTGAAATTTGTAATTCATGTTTTGGCGGGGCGGGTTGCGGGTTTACAAAAATAAGCAAACATACTGCGGGCCTTATGCGGGGCGGGGCGGGTTGACCCGCTGCCCAACACTAGTTGTGATCATGTATTTGTGAAATTTTATTTTTCAAACTTTCATAATTATTTATTTCAGATGATGTAACCAAACTTCATATAATAATTATTGTTATAATTTAACTTTAAATATAAATTATATGTAAGAAGCAAACTTCACGTGAAATCTACTCTGACTCCTAAACCCTAATTCTAAACCGTAAATTCTAGATCGCAAACCAAATATTTTTTCAAATGTTAGACCAAATTCTTATACTTTCTAAATATATGCACAATTTAACTCTTTTATTTTATTTCTATATTTCAAATACAAAATTTACAAATCCTACATGATTATCATATCTTATTACCCTAAACCCTAAACCATTACATAGTTTGTTTAATAACTTTGTGGTTTAATCTTTGTTGATTTTATTTGACTATGTTTTAGTGAAAATTTATTTTAATACTTCATAATTATTTATTATTAGATTTTGTAATCAAAATTATAAGCATACAATAATAATTACTATTTTAATTTTAAATTAAATATATAATTATGGAGCAGACTTCACTTAAAGTTTTCTTGTATAAGCAGTAGATTTTATGTGAACTCTTCTGTAAACAAACTTCATGTGAAATCTACAATATCTAGTGAAATGTATAAATGTAATTGCGTTTCAACTTTTTTTGTTTGGTCATTAAAGTCAAAATTATAAATTCACTATTTTCATAAATTACTTTTAGAGATGAATTGATATGAGATATTTTTGCATTTAAAATAACTTTTGAGTTATATTTGTCATTTTCCTTGAGCCTTTTCATAAGAATTACTTGCATGCGAACATAAAAATTTCAAATTTATTTAATTTTAAATTTAATTTTATATTTAAAAAATTAAATTTGAAGAATATACATAAAACATTTAAAATAATATCAATTGTAATTGAATTTTATAGAAATATCAAATAAAAAAACATAGGTTTTAAAATAAGAAATATATTATATAATTATTTTTATTGATTTCAGGTGTGAGAAATCATAATAAACATATTGTTAAAACAATTCTTTCTTCGATGAAAAATAATTCTCATAATCTTTTTGCCAATCGATAACCAACACTTTACATATATTCTATTTTCTTAAACATGTAAATTTAAACGTTCTAAAAATATTTTAAAAAATAATTTAGAAATTTTAAGAATTTTTCAATTAATTTTTTTTCATGAATATATGAATTTGATGTGGAAGTATAAGAAAATATTTAACTATTATGTATATTTGTTTGAAGAAAAATTTACACTTATTTTGAAGCGATCTAAACTGGATTGATGATTACTCTTATAAAAACAAATGGAGTAGGTAAGTTTTTCACAGTCGACATGGTAAAAGAAAGAAAAATGGTGAGAAAAGAAAAACTGCAAATTTAATGAATGTTTTGCGGTGAATGAGAGTTTATGATGAATTGAAAATTGATCATGTTTGTTTTATATAGAAAAAGATATAACATTTAAATATGAATATAATTTATTAAAGATTATAATAAGTATGAAAAATTGGTAATTATCTTTATCTCATTAAAATTTTAAATAGCATTAAATCATAACAAATAGTTTTAATTAATTTTCAGATAATTTTAAAATTTAGGAGATGATTATATTTTCTTAAAAATAATTCTTTTTCGTCAAAATAAAAAATTTATATTAAATTATGAATTTATTTATATAAATGTAAAATTATAATTTTTTATATATTTTATGTAATTATCTATATTATAAAAAATAAAAAATTATTTAAATATAAATGTAAACTAAATTTCAATATTATAGACAATTTTGTAATCAACCATGTTGAAATTAAACATAGTATTGACACGTAAGGTTTTTCATAAAATTCACACCTCTAATAATATATAAGATGATTTTAGAATAATTTAAAAAAATTAAGAGATATATTTCCATAACAATAAAAAGTAAGTTAAAATAAGCTGATATTTCTAATCTCTGTTATTTCACACTGTTATTTCACACAGCAAGAGAATTTTGGAGATCCATGACCTATTGAAAGATATCGTCAGTCTTCTTCCCATCTTTGATTTTATTCAATTTCATGCTATTTGCCATTTTTGTAACAAAGAGGCAGATTTAATTGCCAAGTCGGCATTAAATTCTCTCTCACTAACACTGGAACTCTTCGTTAATAAATGATGTTTTATTTGTCAAAAAATAATAAATAAACAAAATTAAATAAAAAATAATTAAATTTTATATTTTATCTATATTTTAGATAATTTTAAAACTTAAGGGATAATTATATTTTTTTAAAAAAATTAAAATAAAAAATAGTTAAAAAACAAACGTTACTTTAGATAAATGTAAATTTTAACGTGATAGACAACTTTATAATTAATTACGTTGAAATTAAACATGGTATTGATACATAAGTATTTTCATAAGAATCACTTTTCTAATAATATATATGATATACAGTTTGATATTGCCTTGAAATAAACTTTTCAATTCGACAGATGAAATCATGAGATCAAGATTCCAGCTGTGCTAGTGGAGTCTTACTTGATGCGAATGGGAGTTGGTGTGCAAGGTTTTCACTTAACGTTGGTATACGCTCGATACCAATAACTCAGTTTTTGGATGATCGTTATATTGTTGGAATCGGCGAATTTGAAAGTTAAGTTGGAGGTTGACATGCGAGTTTCTTAACAACATGGATAAGTTATTTTATCCTTGTCTTTTCTAGTACGGATGCACTACAACTTTATCTCAAAAATAATCTAAAATTTTTATGTGTATAGAGAAACAAATCACTAGTGAATGATTTAGATAACCTACTTTTTAATTTACTTTTAGGTGTTCATTTGTTATTGTTTACGCGAAAACAAACAATCAAGAATAAGAATTGTATTAATGGATTTAACAAACAAATTCAATTTTTTCTCGATTTTGGACAATTTAACTTTTCTATGCTATTATTAGTGTGATTGACTCCGCTTTTCTTAGTTCGATTATCTCAGTATTTATAAACTGTTTTTCTCCTTAAATCTCATAGTATATATTGATTCCTTCATTATCTTCAGATTGGTCGAGATTCACATTTCCATTATTACTCGAATCAATATTCTCAGATCGAAGGGATTTATTTCCTTATTTGATGTCGCACTGATCTTCTCCTGCTGGATGGATCTTGTTTTGTTAGTTATCAGCACACCGACTTCAGTCTGCGACCTTCTTTTTAGATGCTTAGTGAGCTTGATCGCTTTGGCATTATGCCTATTTTGGATCTACATTGTTCTGATGATGGACCTTGACGATTTCAGGCCCATCCATCAACATTTATGGTCGAATTCGGAGGAAGTGAACTTGATCCTAGAAGATGATATGAACAGTTTCTCGAGGCTAAAGATGGTATGCTTGTAATCGTAGTTTTGATTGAATAAATTTGAGTGTTTGCCTCCCTTTTCGACCAAAAAAAACACATCATTCTACATAAAAATAAAATGCTATGGTATTTGTTCACTATAATGCTTAGTCATAATTGATAATAAACAAATTCTAGGCGGAGATACTCAAACACCCTGGAAGAATTTTTGGATAAAGGCTGGAACTGCATTCTTGTCTCTAAAGAGAATCTTGAAACATTCCTAATTTTGTCACCATAGAAGGCAACTAAACACGCCAAGTAACTGATCGATATCAAAGATCGCATCAAGTTTTGAAGAAACTTCTGTAAAACAAAGAAGATTTGTAGAGTCATACTCTCCATTAAGGAGAAAAACGTTAGATCTGGATCTTGAGAATTTCAAAGAGAATGTAACCTTGAAATTGGGCTTACCGCTATGGATTTTCTAATCTTAAAATCTCTAAGGCCCAAGGAATTGGCTTTGTCCTCTAGAGGCTAATTCCAAAAGAGCATTAAAGTTAAAAAATTATATTACCCATTTAGTGAAATAAGCCCACCTAACCGGTCCAATAATAGGCCTAAAGTGGATTGGATCCATGTTGAGACCTAGAGCAGAAAACCTAGATCTAAAGAGAGCGCCGCCAGAGAAGTTGAGAGGAACACCAGAGTTCAGTCACAACACAGAGAGAAGTTCGCCGTCTTCAAGAGACTATCGGAGACCCGCTCCACTTCGCAAAGTAACTCCAGCTGGGAACCAACACAAGGACAACAAAGAGACAAACGAAAAAGACAGAGGAGTAGACATAACTAAGGAGAACAAACTCGTATCCACCAGAGAAAGATGGAGGTGAAGTCGTTGAAGGTGTCTTCATTCTCGAAAAGCAGAGCTTTGAACTTCATCCTCACTAACCATGTCTTCCGTTGAGTGAGAGAAAATGACTAGATACATCACTAAGAGGAGACACAAACACAGAGAGAGAGCATAACACAGAGCTAACAATGATGGTCCGACGCCGATGAGATCTGGTATTCCGGTGTCGCCAAAAGCATTATTCTGTTTACAAAATTCAAATCGTCATATGCCAAAAGTCAATGGATCAGTATTTAGTTGCTTGAATAATTTTTTTTCTTTAAGATATCAAAAACAAATAAAATGATAGAGTAACAGAAAAATTCATTAACAAAAATGAAGGAAAAATAAATGAGAAAAAGAATGATTGTGAATTTATTTGGGTGTGGGTCTATTTTCACCTCAAATTTTTGATATAATAATAGATCAACCTATACTTAACTCTTTCTAACTCCATTCAAAGTATACATTCAATGCCTAATTGCACCAAAAACTAGACAATAACTACTAAATTCCACACATAATATACAAAATCTAATTACACAAATTGCTCGATAACTAAGGATTTGCTTTAAACCAACAATTGGTTATGATTTTAAGCCATCAATTAACTGAAGCTAAACCAATTTTAGACCCCGACTAAAAATTAATTACAATCTTAAGCCATTAATTAGCCGTAATTAAGTTTTAGTCAGGTCTAAAATTAATATAGCTTCGATTAATTAATGGTTTAAGATCGTAATTAATTATTGGTTTACAACAAACCCTTAATTATCTAGTAATTTGTGCAGTTGGATATATTCGTATAGTAGAATTTGGTAGTTATTGTCTAGATTTTGTGCAACTAGGTCTTGAATGCATATTTTGAATGGAATTATAGAGAAAATCTTGATTCGTTGTTATATCAAAATTTTGGGGTGAAAATATATCGTCAACCCAATTTATTTTAAAATTTTCCTTTTCACATGAATTAATATAAGATATAAAATTAGTTATGTAAAAGACCATCAACACTATATAAACCTTTTAAAATATAACTTTTTTGAGACCATTGTGAAAATACCACTTTTCGGCACATAAAATATCACTTTTATCTCTCTTTATCATAAAGAGAGAAAAAAATATTTTATCAGAAAGAGAAAAAATATTTTATCATAAAGAGAGAAAAAAATATTTTATCAGAAAGAGAAAAAATATTTTATCATAAAGAGAGAAAAAATATGATATACGATACAAGAGAGGTTTGAACGACAGTAGCCAATGCACCACTTATTTGTATATGTCTTACTAAATATACTATATAAACTATGACATTCTCCCCCCCCCACCCCCCCCAATAATGGAACTAGACTTAAATTTTTCATAATGGACATCAATTTTATCAATTTAGAGTTATATTAATTTATCTATAAATAAATATTTATTAATTTATAGAAATATTTACACAAAACAAATATTAAGATATTATATTAAGTCTATGTTTGTAAAATAAACCATGTGTTGTCAAGAAACACATGTTCTAATTAGCTTATCCCTGATACAACATACGTAGTGAGTTCGAATCTTACTCTATTTTAGTTAAAAAATTTAGACTATTGATTAGGTTTTGTCAATCCAATAATTACTTATTGATAAAAAAAAAAAGTGTTTTGATATTCCTTTCAGAGAAACGAATCAATTAGACAGTAAAGAAAAAGGTGTTTTTTAACACACCGACAGTTTGGAAACAAGAAAAACATAACCACAACATTAAATTAATAGCATTAAACAATTTTTTCAAATAGTTGTAATAATAATTTCTGTTTCATTCACGCCAAATTGAGATGATGCCTATGATGCTATCAACCTGATGAGGGAGAGTTACGGAGTCTCACGAGCCGAGCTTCAAGGCAGCCAATGAATTAAGGCTACATGTTGAAGATCATGAACATGCGGTGCAATTTAGCTGTTCAACGCCTCCGTGGAATTTGTATTGTTATTGTTAAGTAATTAGATTTTCTTCTACAAAATGTTGTTTCATTTTTATTTTGTTTTTATAGATTTTATTTAGTAAATTATTCGATATAAACACATGGTCTAATTGACTTGTTTCTGATCAGGTCATTGTCGATCTAATGATTATTTATTGACAAAAAAAATTATTCGATATGAAACACTAATTTAATAAATTATATTAATGAGATGTTAAAATTTTAATGATTAATTAAAAATGATGCAGCGGATACATACATGAAAAAGAGAAAGAACTCTAATAAATGTATCTATAAATTAGAAATATGTCAATAAAACACAGAATTTTCAAAAATTGTTGAACAAATCTTGAATTTTTGACTGGTTGATAATCATGAACTTTTGTTAACTAATAGCTAGATTGGTAAATCATAGCATATTAGCATGTAATATTAAGGAGTGGAAGTATTAGTTATGTTATAAGCTTTACATATTAAATTGATCATATATGATTGAAATAGTGGTAAGCATTTAGAACTAAAATTACAAAACATCATAATTTTTTAAATTATTATCTACAAAATACTAATCAAACAAATAAGAGTAATATTATATTTTAGTGGTTAAGAAACATGTGACTTAGTTGACTTGCCTCTGATTTAGCAAAACACTAGATGATGAGTTCGAATTCTACTATAATATAGTTGGAAAACTTAAGATATGGATCGGTAGTAAACAATCATAGCTTTAGTAAATTAAACGCAAGTAGAATAAAATGGAGATACATTACAAATTTACAATAACCATTTTATTATTATAGCACACTTTTACTTGGACGACTTTAAAGAAAACAGGTAAGGAACAATTTTCATTAACAAAAAAAACACACCAATTCACTCGATAATTCGGCAACAATTGATCTATGTTACAAGCACTCAACTTCCCAAACACTTATTAGAACGACACAAAAACATGGAAGATAACATATCTGGAGCAAAAACACCTTTGTTACTACATTTGTTCTGATCTTTTGCATAGCTTGTAGTAAGGACACCCACCGTTTTGTCTATTAGGAAGGGGATTGGTACAACCACCAGCTTGGTAACCACATGGTTTCTGATGTTGAAAAACACCCGGGGATAAGTGCGGGGTCCCTCCCGCAAGATAATCCCAAAAGACTTCATCTTCTTGAAGATCAGTGAGATTTCCCCAACCATTAATCATCTGCCCTGAGGTTGCAACACCTGAGGTTGCAACAGCAAAGAGCAAGAGGAGGAAGAAGAAGACTATTGACTTCATTTGCTTCAATTATTGGTCTTCTTCCTTTTTTTTCTTTTTCTTTTTTTTCTGTGGCATGATATGCTTTTTGTTGGCAATGGATAGATATAGCAGTAAAGAGATTCATTTGGTTGGTCCACATTTCCCCAGCGTAAATAATCATTTTGTACATATTATCTTTTTTTCTTTTTAACAATTAGAACTCATTACCTTAAACTTACACCGTAAAATCCACTTTTAGTATATTATATGCAGTTGGAAAGTAGGAAGTTCTCATACTAAGTAATTATCCTAACTATTATTAAGAATAACTTAGTTTATCAAATATTTTTTAAAAAACTCTTCTTTTTTTATTTTTTGTCAACCTTACTCTTATAATTGGATCGACAATGCCTGATCCATAGTCAAACCCATATTCTAAATCTCTTTTTTTTCCTTCCCTTTGCATCAAGGAGGAATCGAACTCTGGTGCCTGAGGAATGCTAAAGTGACCACAACTATTGGGCTACACATCCTCGACAAAAAAAAAAGAAAAAAAAAAATCTCTTCTTTTTATTTTACTTATGATATTATTTTGGATAATAACCTATGATATTATTATAAGTTTACCTGAAGTTACATTGCAAGTCAAACCTAAAAAGTCAAATTTAACTAATACGATAATTTTCTGAGATTTTTTCAGAAATAATTTTATAGTCATATTTACTAGAATATCCAACACTACAACACTAATATTTCTTATATAGATTAAGAGCATGGTTGACATTATTTTAGTTGTTTTGAAAAGCCGGAAATCTTTGTATGAAATTTAAATTAAACCAATCATATTCTACTTTGAATTTAACTTAAAAATATTTTTAATTAATTTAAATTTCTTAAAACTTTTTTTGCTTTTTAAAGCAATAAAACAAAAACAATTGCAAATTAGAAAGACTTGATTGACAATTATTTTTGTTTTGTTGCTTTTAAAAGCAAAAATCTTTGTATGAAATTTAAATTAAATTAATCATATTCTAGTTTATTTTTAATTCTAAATTATGATTGGTTTAATTTAAATCTCATACAAAATTTTTTATGTTTCAAAGCAACAAAACAGAAACAATACCAATTAGACCCTAAAATTGAATTTTACGGATTTTATTTTTGCAATCTGATGGTAAACTTGCAAAAAAAACGTGTTGTGTTACGTGGAGAAAATATTGTTCAAATTTTTTCAAAGCTATGTGTTTTAAAAATTAAATTTTGATATTTTAAAGTTTTATATTGGTAAAAAGAAGATATTTTCTATATATTATAACCAATAATTGGTGCTTACTTTTTTTTAAATAATTTAACAAGATTCGATCTATAGTCAAATTGTTCTAATTAGAGCTACGTAAAATTCAAACTCACCATATGGTGTCAGGCTAGATCATAGGCAAACCAATTGATCCACCTACTTCTTTTTTTATTAGTTTTATTTTATATTTTAATTTAAAGAATTCACATACTTTTTATTTATGTGATTAGTAAGAAATTAATGAATACTATTTTTTGTCAATTGTGAGATATAAATAAAATTTAGATGTAAACAAATTTAATCTTAATTCGTGTACCAATAATTCAAATGCAATTCATTTTTTTCTTTTCTTTTTGAAATTTAACTCAAAAATTATTTAATGTTAATATTTAATAAAGTAGTCTAGGAATTTAAATCATAAACGATATAAAATATTTCAATACATCTTAAAATGTAAATAATTCAAAAGGTTCTATGTATTAAGACATAGCTAGTATATATATATGAACAAAGCATTGGAGAAACTCCATAATTAATAAGCTCTATTTTTTTTAACTGGAATTGAGTTGGATCGACCGTGAACAGATAATTTTTTCCTTTGTCGGCACCAACTTCCTAATTGTTCACGGATTGTTTTAAATTTGTTTATTTATCTGTTCAAATAACATACATCAAATTACTCAATATTTTTTTGCCTCTACTTTGTTGTTTACCAATAGACATCCCACCGAATATTGGCTTATTCCAAACTGACATATACTTCTGTACAATTTTGATATTAGAGTTTTTGTCATGGCTTTAATTAGTTTTATAAAACTGGAATAATTCATAGGCCTAATAATAGATGACTTTTATTTTGTTAAAGTGGATGTTAAAGTTGGTGGAAGTAATAGTCGAGGCCGTGTATAATAAATATAGCAACATGTATTTTTGGTGATGGTATAACTCCATATTGAAATTATTGGGCCTAATGGACTATAACAGTCTGAGCCTAATATTGAAGGCCCATTATAAATGGCCCCGTTAATCTTTGGTGAACCCAACTATCATACGGTTCACATGGCATCAAAACTATTAAAATCTATATAAATCGAATAACCAGATGAGTTCTTCGGGCGAAATTTATTCATGTCTACAAAATATTTAACATAGAGTTTTGATATATTATTTTCTTTGTTGCTAATGTTGTTGTAGTGTTTACACATGGAAACTTTTCATATATATTAAGACATAGTAAAATCAAAATTTTTGAAACTATGACTCTTTTTCTTTTTCTGTTTAAACATCTAAAAATAGTAACTTTGAATTTTGTTTCAACCATATTCAGCTTATACGTATTTTTGATTCTTAAAGATAGGAAACTTTCTTGAACCAAAAACAAAAAAATAGGAAACTTTCATCATAATGAACGTCTACAGAATTTAAATTTCATTATTTTGAATTAGTCGATTTAAGTTTTCATATTTTTATTTTAAATCTTGAAAAAGGATTGATCTATATCTTATTCTTATCATATTAACAATCATAACGGTACCATTCAACTCATTGATGATATGAGAACGACATGCTAACTCTATTAGATTAAAATTGGGATTGATAACATGTGATATATCTTGATATGCAAAAATATAATTGTTAGATAGCTGTAAATATTTTTATCAGCAATTACAAAATCTGATGTGTAACATAAACCTCAAACAATATAACACAATTTGTAAGTAATTTTACTGTAGTGGCAGAAGGTAAGTCACCAAAACATGCGCACTTGCATATTTAGGGTCCAGCGTTGACCAAAAAATAATATAATATAAATTTACGTATTAGTTATGTTATAAGCTTTACATATTAAATTGATCATATCTGATTGAAATAGTGGTGAACATTTAGAACTGAAGTTATAAAATTAGACATCATAATTTTTTTAAATATCATCTACAAAATACTAATCAAACAAATAAGAGTAATATTATATTTTAGTAGCTAAGAAGTAGGTAGTCTAGTTGGTTTGCCCTGACTTTGCTAAATACTAGGTGGTGAACTCGAATCACATCATGTTTCAATTAGAGAACTTAGGCTATTTATCCATAGTAAACAATCATTGCTTTAGTAAATTAAACGCAAGTAGAATAAAATGTAGATACATTACAAATTTACAATAACTATTTTATTATTATGGCACACTTTTACTTGGATGACTTTAAAGAAAACAAGTAAGGAACAATTTTCATTAAAAAAAAGAAAAACACACCAATTCACTCGATAATTCGGCAACAATTGATCTATGTTACAAGCACTCAACTTCCCAAACACTTATTAGAACGACACAAAAACATGGAAGATAACATATGTGGATCAAAAACACCTTTGTTACTACCATTCATTAATCTGATCTTTTGCATAGCTTGTAGTAAGCACACCCACCGTTTTGTCTATTAGGAAGGGGATTGGTACAACCAGTAGTTTGGTAACCACATGGTTTCTGACGTTGAAAAACACCCGGGGATAAGTGCGGGGTCCCTCCCGCAAGATAATCCCAAAAGACTTCATCTTCTTGAAGATCAGTGAGATTTCCCAACCATTAATCATCTGCCCTTAGGTTGCAACAGCAAAGAGCAAGAGGAGGAAGAAGAAGACTATTGACTTCATTTGCTTCAATTATTGGTTTTCTTCCCTTTTTTTTTTCTTTTTTTTTTCCTGTGGCATGATTTGTTTTTTGTTGGCAATGGATAGATATAGCAGTAAAGAGATTCATTTGGTTGGTCCATATTTCCCCCAGCGTAAATAATTATCTGTAAACAGATATATAATATTATTATTATCTTTTTTTTTTTTAAAAATTTGGAATATATTACCTCAAACTTACACTGTAAAATCCACTTTTAATGTATTATATGCAGTAGAAAAGTAGGAAGTTCTAAGATATGATACTAAGTAATTAGTTGTATTATCCTAACCACTATTAAAAATAAATTAGTTTATCAAATATTGAAAAAAAACCTTTTCTTTTTATTTTACTTATGATATTATTTTGAATAATTACCTATGATATTATTACAAGTTTACCCTGAACTTATATAATATATAAGTCAAACCTAAAAGGTCAGTGACCTTTAGTCCAGTGACAGTTGGTAAGTTCACTAAATGGCAGGCGCACATATACCCGCGATCGAGTCCCACCGCCTGCATTACGCAGGAATTTGGCTAATGAGCTGGCCAGTTGTGGCCCATCATATTATCTGCCGTTGACAAAAAAAAAACCTAAAAGGTCAAATTTAACTAATACTATGATTAATTTTACAGTCACATTCGCTAGAATCTCCAACACTAATATTTCTTTTGTAGATTAAGGATCTCATTGGCATTGTTTTTGTTTTGTTGTTTTGAAAAACCAAAATTTTTTGTATAAGATTAAAATTAAAGCAATCATACTCTAGTTTGAATTTGACTTAAAAGTATGATTAATTAATTTAAATTTCTTACAATTTTTTTTTGCTTTTCAAAGTAACAAAACAAAAGCAATTGCGAATCAAAAGGGCTTGATTGTCAATTGCTTTTGTTTTGTTATTTTTAAAAGCAAAAATCTATGTATGAGATTTAAATTAAACCAATCATATTCTAGTTTATTTTTAATTCTAAATTATGATTGGTTTAATTTAAATTATCGAAACGAAAATAATGCAATTAGACTCTAAAACTGACTTTTATGGGTTTTATTTTTGCAAACTGATGGTAAACTTGCAAAAAACGTGTCATGTGGAGAAAATATAGTTCAAAAAAATTTCAAAGCTATGTGTTTTAAAAATGATATTTTGATATTTTAAAGTTTTATATTGGTAAAAAAAGATATTTTCTATATATTATAACCAATAATTGGTGTCATCTTTTTTTTTAACGATTCAAAAAAGGTCTGATCTATAACCAAATTGTTTTAATTAAAACTACGTACGATTTGAACTCACCATATGGTGTCAAGCTAGATCATAGACAAACCAACTAATTCACCTGCTTTTTCGTCTCTCAATTTTATTTTAAAGAATTCACATACTTTTTATTTATTCGATTAGTAAGAAATCAATGAATACTATTCTTTTGTCAATTGTGACGTATAAATAAAATTTAGATGTAAAAAAATTTAATCTTAATTCGTGTACCAATAATTCAAATGCAATTCATTTTTTTTCTTTTCTTTTTGAAATTCTCAAAAACTATTTAATGTTAATATTTAATAAAGTAGTCTAGATATTTATATCATAAGCGATATAACATATTTCAATACATCTTAAAATGTAAATAATTCAAAAGGTTCTATGTCTTAAGACATAGCTAGTATATATATATATATATATGAAAAATTTATAATTGAATCGACAAACTCTAATTTTTCAACTGGAATTAGGTGGAATTGACAAAATTCAATCCATAAACTAATTTCTCAATTATTTTTTTTCTACGGCGGCACCAACTTCCTAATTGTTCACTGATTGTTTTAAATTTGTTTCTTTATCTGTTCAAATTACATACAGCAAATTACTATTAAACTATTAAAATCTATTTTATAAATCGAATCACCAAATGAGTTCTTCGGGCGAAATTTATTCATGTCTACAAAATATTTAACATGGAGTTTTGATGTATTATTTTCTTTGTTGCTAATGTTGTTGTAAATGTTTACACATGTAAACTTTTCATATATATTAAGACATAGTAATATCAAAATTTTGGAAACTATAACTCTTTTTTGTTTTCTCTTTAAACAACTAAAAATAGTAACTTTGAATTTTGTTTCAACCATCTTCATCTTATACGTATTTTTGATTCTTAAAGATAGGAAAATTTCTTGAACCAAAAACAAAAACAATAGGAAACTTTCATCATAATGAACGTGTACAGAATTTGAATTTCATTATTTTGAATTAGTCGATTTAAGTTTTCATATTTTTATTTTAAATCTTGAAAAAGGATTGATCTATATCTTATTCTTATCATATTAACAATCATAACGGTACCATTCAACTCATTGATGATATGAGAACGGCATGCTAACTCTATTAGATTAAAATTGGGATTGATAACATGTAGTATATCTATTAGATTAAATTTACGAGAAACGTCTCTCAGGCAAATTCCTTACAAATATTGCTGCCA
Source organism: Lepidium didymum (assembly GCA_963920545.1). Lineage (NCBI taxonomy): Eukaryota > Viridiplantae > Streptophyta > Magnoliopsida > Brassicales > Brassicaceae > Lepidium > Lepidium didymum. The sequence goes on along the minus strand of OY986980.1, from coordinate 19,336,521 downwards.
GGAAATTGCGTAGGATTTGTGCACTTCCTCGCAATTTTGCGTGAAAACCTGCAAGGAATTTGCGAGGGATCTTAAATTTTTTTGAAAACAAAATATTAAATAATTTTTTAAATGATGAAAAAATAAATAAATTTAAAATATTAAATAAAAATATTTTTCAAAAATTATTAAAAAAATTCGTAGATTGGTCAGTGTTTCCCGAGCCGGATCCTGGATCGTCGGTGTGAAGCTTCTTAAACACCAAAACTAGTCGTTCGTCCTTCTCGGTCAAGATGGAGAACATCTCACTATATGAGGAGATCTTATTCGTCTGAGACGTGATCAGCTGCTTTGTTTCAGCTAGCTCCTCTTTCGTCCGATTTAACTCTTGCGGCTGATGACCTACTAGCTTCCTAAGATCAGAAGACTCTCCGAAGGGTTGAGATTGAAATCCTTGTGACGATAGACACTCCTCAGTCCTTGATTTGAGTGAACCGACTCCATACAATCTTCCTTTTTTATGGGGAGGGACATACGAAAAAATTATAATTGTGCATTAATGTAATTAACAAACAAAAACTATACGAATTTTTTTAAAAAAATTAACTTCTACAAAAATTTAGTTCGGCCACCAGATGCATAGCTCTTATCACCTCAGTCTTGAGTCAACTTCTGCACTTTTGCAGTGACCTCGTTGTAGATCCACTCAGATTTATTGTGGACAAAAACCCTGGCCAAGTTTTGTTTCGTTTTGTATATCGTGTCTACCAGATCAGGGTGAGTATCTCCAGTTGCCACTTCCTAAAAGTGTTAGAAAAAATGTAATTAATTTAAATATTATATTAAAAAATACTAAAATCGAAATACTTAGAATCTTGCAAGCTCGGACTTTAAACGAAGTGTGTCCCAAGCAATGCTTGTGGGACCGTTGCCAAAAAAATCAAAATATAATGCCACCAAACTGCTAGCACTCTTTTTCTTGGACCGCGGATTCTGCCTATAGCGCACGAGACCTTCCGAGACCTCATAACTGAACAACCGGGGCATAATGTCGTTGCCTTTTTTATTCTAGCTAAGCTTCCAACGGCTGACCTGGTCGCACATGCATTCCTTGAGCTTGATCTCATAGTGTCTACAGACTTTCCCCTTAATGGAAGGTTCCCAGTGGTAATGTCTTGCCTAAAATTCTCGTGCACTTCTTTGAAATTTCTTTCAAAAATTTTCCAGGTTGCTGCCGCCAAACACCCATCCTCATCGAACCTACAAATTTTAAACCGAACAAAAACTTATAAATTTGTTATAAATTAATAAATGTATAAATTAATAAATTTAGAAGTTAATAAATACATACCAAAAAGTTCATGCGGTTCGGATCCAGATGCGGTGAAATTTATGGATAGGGTTGTTGAGGATGTTATCTACGGACATGTGGGCTGCAACTTCAGGAGATAACGGCGGGTAGACATTGGTCGGAGTCTGTGCCGGATCAGGCTCGCGGCTAAGAGGTGAAACTGACACCATGAATCGACGGAAAGGATCGAGTTCGATCTTTGGGATGACCTCCACCAGCTCCAGTAGGTGTCAGAAGACGAGATTTCCTAGCTCCGAAAAGATAATTCATGTAATGATTATGAACTCCCGACATATAAAATTTACAAAATATAAAATAATAGTAAAAAGATCAAATAATTTCATAAATCATTATAAATTATACAAACTATTTAAATACTTTTAAATATGGTAAAAATAGAAATATTTAAAAGATGTTTTTAAAATGTAAAACATTTAAAAAAATTCGAAACATTTTGAAAATTTCAAACGTATTTAAAATCTAACATATACAATCCTAGATCTAAGTTCAAAATCTTAGAATCTAGGCAATCTAAAGCCAAATCTAAAAATATTAGTACCTCGACAGTGGAGAAGCAATGGTGAAGCAGAGGAGAGGCAGAGGACCGGCGGTGGAGAGGCAGAAAAGAGAAGAGAGAGGAGAAGAGAGAAGAGAAGAGAGAAGTCGAAGGAGGCGAGGCGAGGTGAAGGTGAGGTTGAGGAGAAAAGAAGAGGCGAGAGAAAGAGAACAAAAGAGGCTAGCTAGGCAAGGCGAGGTGAATGCGAAGTCGGAGAAGAGAAGAGAGAAAAGAGAAGTGGAAGGAAGAAGAAGAAAAAAGAGAAGAGGCATATTCTTTTTTGTTAAACCAACCATCGAAATTCCATCGCAATTATGTTGTAACTTGTGACGAAAATTTAGGGTTCCTATATATCCCATTTGCGGGGAAACTGCGAGGCAAATGACATTTTCCTCGCAAATCTCTCATTTCCCATGCAGTTTTCTTGCAAAATGTGTTCTATTACGGTTTTGGGTTTTGGGTTTTGGATTTGAAAAACACAATTCAAATTGAGGACTGTAATTATAAACACACTTGTTAATTAATGATTCCCTCTCAAACCTATATTTTTTCTGAGTACTTAAAACTCATATAAGTGATGTGTACTTATTTTAAGATTACTACAATGTTTAGAAATATTCGGATATATGTGTTCGTTATGAGAATTAACAATTGAGTATCAATGATTTTTCGGTCTCATCATGTTGCTATTTTCTCTCTAATTCATATAAACATCTTTTGTTTAGGGTAAGGATATGGTTAAATGTTTGCGGTTTTAAGTACCCTATTTGCATCAAAACTATGAGAGAAATGACATTTTCCTCACAAATCCCTCGCTAATTTGTGAAAGATTTGCGAGGAAAATATCATTTCCCTCGCAGTTTCCTTGAAAAATGTGTTATATTACTGTTAAAGGTAAAGAAAGGGTTAAGAGTTTACGGCTTTAAGTATCCCATTTACGAGGAAATTGCAAGGGATATGACATTTTCCTCACAAATTAGCAAGGGAATTTGCGAGAAAAATTTAATTGTCCTCGAAAATCCCTCGCAAATACCGGTAATGTTTTATAAAAATACAAAAATACATGTAAGCTACATCAAAATACGTAAACAAGTTAGTTAGATTCAATTTCTGTATCAGCATCGTCAATGTTTTCTTTTTCTTCACTCTCTTTGAACTCGTCACGTTTAGTTTGATCATGCCATGAGTTATCTTCAACAATGTTTTCTACTTCTTGTTGTACATGTATGATATATTCTGTTGACTCGACAACTATAGATACCTCTGATGAGCGTTCTTGTTGCATAGCCACATCATCAACTTCCTTGACTATCTAACCTCTTGGATTCACTTTTATCACAGATAACCACGTCTTGCGTCTTTGCCTTGTACGTGGATAAGGGATAAAACACACTTGTTCTGTTTGGCATGCTAGAATAAAAGGGTCAAACTTGGAATATGTTTGAATTGCCTTTACATCGGTTACCCCTAACTGGTTAATGCAAACTCCTCGACCGGGGTTTGTATTGTACCAATGACATTGGAATAAAATGCATCTTAATCCAATAGTTCTAGGATATGTGAATTCTATTATCTTGTTCAGAATACCATAGAAGTCGGTTTCACCTAGGACATGTATTCCGTAATTTGTGGTTGATTTAGTGGAACGAAGATCATAGGTATAAAATGTGTATCCACAAGTAAAATATATTAGGTCTGTTACGATGCTTCCAATTGGTTCCTCACTAATGTCATGCAAATATAATGGTTTACCAGCACATCCATTCTTGACCTACATGATATGCGGTAATTAGTTTAATTTTGAAAGAAATATGTACACAATATATAATATATATACACATAATCTTACATACATAGTATTTGAACCATCCAACGAAATAACAATCTTTGTATATATCATATTATGTTTCTAGGAAATCAGGGAAGACTTTGCGTATATGTATGTCTAATTCACTGTATGTAATGTTGATATCTATTAATTAAAATAGATGTATGTAAATTAATATATATATACCTCTCAAATGGTAATACATCTTCACAATTTTGCAGTATATAATTGTGAGCTGCACGACAATATGTCTGATCTTCCCAATAATCTTCCTTTAATTTTTCATCAAATCTTCCAATCTGAGCAAAGATATTTGGAACTCTAACGCTATAGGATAGTGCAACCCCTCCATTGTCGTATCGTCCAACTTGAGTTCTTTTGGTTTTGACGGTTGGACCAAATTAATATGATGTGAAATGAGATGTTCCTCTGTCAAACTTCCTGCAACAATCGATCATTCTACTTTTGCTTGATTTTTGAATTTTCTTTTTAGATGTCCTATTAGTTGTTCAAACGGGTACATCCATCGAAATTGTACAGGGCCACCAAGAGCTACTTTATGTGGTAGGTGGATTGGAAGATGTTCCATCACGTCAAAAAATGAGGGTGAAATATTTTTTCCAAGTTACAGAGCAACATTGGAATATTAGAAACTAATTGAGCTATACTATCCCATGTTAGTGTTTGTGTACATAAATCCCTGAAAAATGCTCTAATTCCTATAACTTGAAACTTAATATAATTAAACCACTTATATAATTAAATGAGAAAATATCACATATGTAGAAATTTACCTGCAACTACTTCGTGGAGTGTCATCGGTAAAAGCTCAAATAATACAAATGTTAGTAGTCGCTGCATGAATTCATGGCAATCGTGAAATGCATTAGACCATCCTATACAATATGGACAAGATAACTTTCCACGCATAGTTCATCTAGATAACATATAGAACGCTGGAAAGTCACTCATCGTCTACAATAAAACTGCATGCATCATGAAATTCTGTTGATGCGAGTAATCTAATGTGCAAAAACCTCTATACATAACTATTTCAGCTCGTGAATCAGAAGTTGCAGGAACACATCAAGGGATCGCTTAGGATGACTAGAACCTAACACTAGAATAGTCATAAACAAGAATTCGCTTTGCATACACATATCTGGTGGAAGATTGTATGGGGTCAATATGATTGGCCATAAAGAATATTGTCTCCCAAACAAACCAAATGGACTAAATCCATCAGTGCATAATCCAAGAAAAACATTCCTAGACTCTTTATCAAAGTCAGAATGTATCGTATTAAAGTGTTTCTAAGCTTTTGCATCTAACGGATGTGTAACCTCCCCATCATTTATTGTATGTTCTACATGCTATCTCATTGTTGCCGATGTCCTTTCCGATTGGTAAAATCATTTCAATCTATGAGTGATTGGCAAGTACCACATACGCTTATATGAGACACGAGTCTTTCCACCTGTTGCTCGATATCTCTGCTTCCCACATAATCGACATTCCTGCAACCTATCATCGTCTTTCCAGAAAATTATGCAATTGTCAATGCATACATCAATCAATTCTGATAGTAATCCAAGACCCATAACTAACTTTTGTATTTCATAATAACTTTGAGCAGAATTAATATTATCTTTTATCTTCTGGAAAATACAGTTTAAACGCATCCACTAATTGGTTCATACTTCTCTTAGTTATGTTTTCTTCACTTTTAATAGACATCAATGTATATGCTAAAGACAGTTTAGATAGACCTTCTTTACATCCCTCATAGATAGGTTAATTTGCAGCATTTAGCATATCATAAAACTGTTTTGCTTCAGCGTTAGGTTCTTTAGTAGTATTTTCACCGATAACAAGAATAGATCCATGATATGCATCTGCAAGCATATCATGATACCTATATTCTTGTAAATGATCATAATTTTCAAATATATTTCCATCATAATTATAATTATCATTATGACTACGTTAATCATCAACACCACCACCCGTACTACTATTTTCTACACCCAGACTATAACTTTGCTCGTGCGAAAACTAGACATAATAATTTGGAGTAAATCCTATATTATATACATGTCTTTTCACCATATCGATATTCAAATATTTGGTGTTCCCACACTTTAGACATGGACAAAAGATGTTACCGCCATTTGGAGTAAATGAGTTATTAGCCGTCTGATTTATGAATGCTCGTAACCCATCTCGAAACTCTCACGTCACTTTTCTGGTTTCTAGATCTTTTCAATTATACATCCATGGTCATAATGTAAACACTTCATGTTCTGACATTATTTATTTTTCTTTATAAAAAAAATTTTCTCGACAAATTCTTTCTCTCTCTAAGTGTTTGTGATTTGGTGTAAAAGATACAATGTCATGGTGAACTATTTATAAGGAAAAAACAAATTGTTATGAATTTGTTAGGGAAACTTTCCGTCTCCCGCAACTGCCTAGTAAATTTGCTAGAAAAATATTTCCTCGCAAGTTTTTCGCAACTTTGCTAGTGATTTGCGAGGAAAATCAACAACTCGCAAAATGTTTGTATATCCCTCGCAAATTTGTGAGGAAATTACGATTTTTGTCTAGTCTGTTGAATTAAGCTTGAAGATAGTGACTTGTTGAGTAAGTTACTAACTAGATAAGACTAAGTTTGTTATGATTAGGAGTTATCTATTCATATTTTCCTATTGTGATAAGGAGAAGCTTGGTTTTTATCTATAAATAAGGGAGATACCAAAGTGTGGTAGAACCTAAGAGATAAATTGAGATTATGAGAGTTTAGATTTTGAGGGAGTTTCCTAAACTAATAAAGAAGAGATAGTTCTGTATAATTCTCAAGATTTACATTCGATTGCTTTAGAAACAACAATTGGTATCAGAGCGAAGGTTTGATTAAGGAGGAGCCTAGATCACGAGATGAGAAGTTATACGTGAGGTATAATAACTATGGGAGATAGTCAAGCGATCGTACCGACGGAAAAGAAAGAAGGAGGAGGATCTTCTTCAATTCAATGTCCAATATTGAATTCAACTAACTACACCGTATGGGCTATGAGAATAAAGGTGTGTCTCAAAATACACAAGGTGTGGGAGGTTATTGAGCAAGGTATAACCGAAGAAGAGAAAAACAATTTGGCGATGGGATTGTTATTTCAATCGGTACAGAATCTTTGATTTTGCAAGTGATATATGTAGATATTGGCATAGTTTTCATTGTCATTTTGCATTATTTTATATCCATAGTTGTGTATAACTCATCATTTTACATTAGATTTTGGTTCATTCTTGCATTTTAGAGTTTAGTTAGATCGAGTCGCATATTTTCGGTTTTGAGTTTATTTTAGGTGAATTGGAGCTTAAAGACCTTGGAATGAAAGGCATGAAGTTGGATAAGCAAATGGTTGAGCAAGGAAAGGAAAAGAAATTATGTTGTTCATCACGTCTACCCCAGACCCGACCTACAGACCCCGATGTGAGACACACAACCTGAAGATGTTCTGTGATTCCTGACGCCGACCCTAGCCCTGACCTGACAGACCCGACGTGGAACGCAAAAGAGACGTAACCTTCTGTGATTCCTGACATCGACCCTAGCCCTGACCTGACAGACCCGACGTGGAATGCAAGAGAGACGTAACCTTCTGTGATTCCTGACGTCCACCCTAGACTCAATGCCACAGACCTGACGTGGCCAACAAGAAATGAAGAATATCTCGGATGCTTCTCATGTCACCCCTAGACCCAACGTCAGAGACCCGACCTCGCACACATCGGTTCACTTAAGTTTTATTTGACCCGGTTTGTCCCGGGTCAACCCAAGTCCATCTCTACTCTTTTAGACCCGAATGTTTGGGTATAATTAGACACTTTTGAATTAATTTAGACCCAGCTACTCTTTTATTTTGGCAAGCCTCTAAGAACACTTTGGAGAGTGAAGGTTTTGAGAAGACTCTTGTAGACTCATTTGAATGATCATCACTTGATCATTCCTTGAATCAATTTGATAACCTCTTATCTTTATCTCTCTGTTTCCATTATGCATTCCTCTTCATCATTTATTTTGTTTTCCATTATTGTCATGAGTGAGTAGTCATTAGGGTGGTTTATGGATGGGTAGATCATAGGCTTAGGTGGTTAGTATTTGATGATTAGGTTGTTAGGTCCTTCATTTTAGGTGGTCTTAATGCTAGATTTGATTTGGCCATTTAAATCTAGATGCTAGGAAATTTATTGCCCGAGAGGTGTTCGATAAAATTCCCGATAGACCTATTTATGAGCTTTTCTTCCCTAGCCATTGAGAGATGATGTTAGGGTGATTAGTGAACTTATTAAACCTGATTTTAATGCTCATTAATCTTTGAATTGGCAAATGAGAGTTTAGCTCGATTTATTGATTGATGAAGTGGTTAATACCATGAGAGTGGGTTAATCTATAATCGTGTTTCATGTTCTAGGCGGCGCTTGTTTGTATCTTTAGCATCATTTATTAATTGTCTATGCCTTTGATCGTTTGCCTTTCCTAAAACCATTCGTTTTTGCTTGATCGTATTTGGTTTCTTTGCCCCCCTATTTTTGTTTGAGTTTCGGTTTAAGTCTAAGCTTATCTTTTGTTTACGTTTGTTTGTTCTTGTTTAGGTTTAGTATAGTAGTTCACTTCCACTCTTTATTTGCTTTAGCTTAAGTAGAATCTTATGGTTTTATTGCGTTAATTCTAGGTTCTCTTGGGTTCGAACCTCAAATGCTTTCAATGATAGTTGTTTAGCGTTTGTTGATTATAAATGTGATTGATTGTTTTGCACCAAAAAACGCTTGCATCAGCAAGTCGGTGAGCTAGACACGGCAAAACAAGTATGGGAGGCAATCAAAGTACAGAATATGGGAGCTGAGAGAGTTAGAGAAGCAAGACTACAAACTCTCATGTCCTAGTTTGATCGTCTCAAGATGAAGGATTCTGACAACATAGATAACTTCATTGGTAAGCTATCCGAAATCTCTTCAAAATCGGCATCTCTAGGAGTAATCATTGAGGAGTTAAATCTAGTAAAAAAGTTTCTTAAGAGCCTACCAAGAAAGAAATATATTCAAATTGTTGCCTCATTTAAGCAAGTACTAGATCTTAACACCATAAGTTTCGAAGATATCATAGGACGAATTAAGACCTATGAGGAAAGAATCTTCGATGAAGAGGAAGAAGCTCAAGAGGAACGAAACAAATTAATGTATTCCAATTCGGAGACTCAAGTAAGGAATTATAATCAAGAAAACAATGGAACTTCTAGAGGAAGAGGCCGAGGTTATTCCAATTATAAAGGAAGAGGACGAGGAAGAGGTAATGGAGATCGTGATTTGTCCAAAGTCGAGTGTTATCGCTATGACAAGCTAGGACATTATGCTTCTAGCTGTTCGGATCGACTACTTAAGCTCCAGGAAGCACAAGAAGGAAGTGTTAATGATGATACACAAGATGCAGATGAACTCTTTATGCATGAGGTTGTGTATATTAATGAGAAAAATTGCTTACCAAGTAATTTTGAAACAAGTAATGGTGAATACACTTGGTATCTCGACAATGGAGCAAGTAATCACATGATATGAGATAAAAGATACTTCACCAAACTAGATGAATTGGTGACGGGAAAGGTAAGATTTGGAGATGATTCCCGCATTGATATAAAAGGGAAAGGATCAATCTCTTTCTTGGATAAAAACGGAAAACAAAAACCAGGACTAATGTATATTACATTCCGGGTTTGAAAAGCAATATCATTAGTGTTGGACAAGCAACGGAGTCTGGTTGTGACATTCGTATGAGGAGAGAATACTTGACAATGTATGATCGAGAAGAAAAGTTAATTATCAAAGCGACAAGGTCAAAAAATTGACTCTATAATGTTCGGATTGAAGTAAAGGAATCAGAGGCTCTTCTTGCCGAGGTAAGTGACTCAAGCAAGTGGCATGCAAGACTAGGACATGCTAATGTTGATACTTTGTCAAATATGGTCAAGAAAGAGTTGGTTAAAGGAATTCCGAAAGTTGAGATTGAAAAGAAAGTGTGTGGATCATGCTTACTTGGAAAACAAACAAGACAAGTGTTTCCAAAAGCAACCCTTTATCGAGCTGAGAAAGTGTTGGAACTAATTCATGCGGATCTTTATGGTCCAATAACACCTATAACAGTCGCAGGGAATAGGTATGTCTTTGTTCTTATTGACGATCATTCGAGGTATATGTGGACGATCCTCATGAAAGAAAAGAGTGAAGCTTTTGGAAAATTCAAAAGTTTTTAAACTGTGATCGAGAGAAAAACAAAAGAAAGGATTCATGTTTTTAGAACTGATAGAGGAGGGGAATTCTTGTCAAAAGAGTTCAAAGATTTTTACGAAAATATGGGTATCAAACGACATCTTACCGCACCATATACACCTCAACAAAATAGAGTTGTTGAAAGAAGAAATAGAACATTGATGGAGATATTTAGGATCATAATGAAACATATGCATATGCCAAATTATCTTTGGGGAGAAGCGGTGAGACATTCAACGTATTTGTTAAATAGAATTGCTACACGAGCCATAAGAGATCGAACTCCGTATGAGATTTTGCGAGGAAGAAAGCCGAACATAGCACATCTTCGTATATTTGGATGCACTGGTTATGCAAAAGTTGAGACCCCACAACTAAAGAAACTTGATGATAGATCTCATATATTGGTCCATCTTGGAACTGAACCCGGGACTAAGGCATATAGATTGCTTGATCCGATTACTTGAAAGATTGTGGTAAGTAGAGATGTTGTTTTTGATGAGTCAAAAGGATGGAATTGGAACCTCAAAATTTCAGAGGAAAGTGGTCAAGAAGGAAAATTTGAGGTAGTAAGTGGTGGTTTTGACTCTACAATTACACAAATTGGCAATGACAATGATCACGAAAAAAAAAAATAACACAAGTCAAGATTGTGTAGAAAACGTGAAATAAGAGGAGTTACCATCTCATGAACAAGAACCATACGAATCACAAGAATTAGAACACGAAAAGTCTCCAGTATTAAGACGATCACAGAGACAAGTTTTAAAACCAAAACACCTTGAAGACTATGTTTTACTTGCTGAAAAAGAAGGAGAGATGTTGTTGTTAAGTTTAGAAGATGAACCGAGAACATTCGGTGAAGTTAAACAATTAAAGGAATTGGATTCTTACTTGTAATGATGAAATAAAATCGATTGAAAAAAACAAAACTTGGGATCTTGAAGAACTACCGAGAGGAATCAAACCTATTGGACTCAAGTGGGTTTTCAAGATCAAACATAACTCCGATGGAAGCATCAACAAATACAAATCGAGACTTGTTGCCAAGGGATATATACAAAAACATGAGATAGATTATGAAGAAATATTTGCACCAGTTGCAAGACTTGAAACGATAAGGCTCCTCATCAATCTATCTGCATCATATGGCTGGGAGATTCATCATCTCGATGTTAAAACGGCTTTTCTTAATGGTGAGCTGCAAGAAACCGTATATGTCACACAACCGGAAGGTTTTGAAATCAAAGGAAGTGAAGACAAAGTTTATAAACTTAAGAAAGCATTGTATGGGTTAAAGCAAGCACCAAGAGCTTGGAATATCAAATTGAATAAAATACTTAGAGAGCTAAACTTTGAGAAGTATAGCAAGGAGCCATCAGTATTCAAAAAATTGTGTCTCACGAGATCTTGCTTATAGCCGTGTATGTTGATGGTTTGTTTGTTACCGGAACAAGCAAGGGAATCATTAACGAGTTTAAGGAGGAGGTGGCTAGCAAATTCGAGATGAGTGACTTAGGTAAATTGACTTACTATCTTGGAATAGAAGTTAAACAACTCAATGGGGGAATAACGTTATCTCAAAAACGGTATGCACAAAGAATTCTTGAAGATTCGGGAATGAGTGAGTGCAATATGGTTCATATACCAATGGATGCGGGTCTTAAATTGTTAAAATGTCTCGAAGAAAAAGAGATAGATGCCACAGAATGTAGAAGAAGAATTGGTTGCCTTCGATACATTCTACACATAAGACCCGACTTATCTTATTGTGTTGAAGTTCTAAGTAGATACATGCAAAGTCCAAGAGAATCTCATGGAGCTGCCTTGAAACAATGTTTGAGATACCTAAAAGGCACGACTACTCTTGGATTAGTCTTCACGAGATCCACCACGCAAGTACCAAAGTTGATCGGGTATAGTGATAGTAGTCACAATGTAGATCCGGATGATGGAAGAAGTACAACGGGACACATCTTCTATCTAAGTGGAAGTCTGATTACTTGGTGTTCACAAAAACAAGAAATCGTTGCATTGTCTTCATGTGAAGCCAAGTTCATGGCTGGAACCGAGGCATCAAGACAAGCAATTTGGCTTCAAAAATTGTTAAGTGAGGTTACGAGAACACCTTGTGAGAAAGTTACTATAAGAATAGATAACAAATCCGCAATAGCTCTTACCAAGAATCTGGTGTTCATGGAAGAAGCAAACATATTCATACAAGGTACCATTTCATTAGAGAATGTGTTGAGAATGGTCAAATCGAAGTGGAACATATTCTCGGAACAAAGCAAAAGGCAGATATCCTAACGAAGGCACTTGGAAGGATGAAATTCAAGGAAATGCGAGATTTCATTGGAGTTCAAGACATAGAAGAAATCGACTTCAAGCTTAAGGAGGAGAATGTTGAATTAAGCTTGAAGATAGTGACTTGTTGAATAAGTTACTAACTAGATAAGACTAAGTTTGTTATGATTAGGAGTTATCTATTCATATTTTCCTATTGTGATAATGAAAAACTTAGTTTTTATATATAAATAAGGGAGATACCAAAGTGTGGTACAACCTAAGAGAGAAATTGAGATTGTGAGAGTTTAGGTTTTGAGGGAGTTTTCTAAACTAATAAAGAAGAGATAGTTCTGTATAATTCTCAAGATTTACATTTGATTGCTTTAGAAATAACATAGTCTTCGCATTTTCCACGTAAATGCATCGCAAATTTGCGAGGGAATAAATTACGTATTTTCTTGTAGTGATTATCTATGTTATATAATAGTGATGAACAATTTCTTAATTTTCATAAGTACTTAGGTTGATCGGAATATTAATGTTCTCAAATAAAATTGTAGTTGTCGATAGAATAGTCTTATCTTGTACGAAATTTCATAATTTTTTGGGTATTAAAATAAATGAATAAAAATCATAACCAAATCACAATTGTTTAACCACAACATAGCTGCATCAATTAGGTGTGATAATTTTGACCACAACAGTTATAATTAATTCTTCGTGCATTCATTGAAACTCTTTACGAATCAAAACACGAAAGAGATGATGATAGTACGAAAAGATAAGAGAGCGAGAGAGAAACTTGATGGAGACAAAGATGTCAACTTCAATTAATGTAGACACACCCACACGTGCGTTTAATCATCACAAGCACAACTATATGCATATTATTTTTGCTTTTCTAATTAAACCATATATTTAGAAATTTAAACTTTTATGTGAAAAGCTTATTTAATAATTTATTTTATTATATTTTAACTAATTATATGAAATATTGCAGAATTCTAATAGCCAAAAAAATATATTATATGTTTATTTTGCATAAGAATATGTAAAATACTTTTTTTTAACATAAAAACACATTTGGACAGTCCATTAGACAAGTTTCTACATAATATAGACAGTGACATTTGATCCCTGCATATAAAAATACATCTGATTTTAGTGGATTTACCACATGCCACTAGACTAAAGTTTACCTGCAAATATGTAAAATACCTTATAAAATATAAAACAAAACAAAAAATCATAAAACACTTTATATATTGATACAAAGGTAGTAATATAGATTATAGTTATTTTCTTTCTGGTATAGGTTTTTTCATTTATTATTTCAGTAAAACATATATATTAAGAGAGAAATGCAACAAATAACATACACCAAAGACAAAAACGAAATCTGTGGAAACAATAAAAACCCCAAAAACGAACAAAGGAAGCAAAAATTCTCATAGAAGAGGAGCCTTATAGAATAAAAAAAATCTACGAGAAGAATACAAAACGCTAAAACTCACAACTCTTAAGAGCTAAAACTGCAACACTGAACCATAATAAGTTGCATGAGGACCTCACAAAGCATTGACATGAACGATCGCAATACCTGAATAAAACCAAACTCTGAAAAAAATTCCATCAATAAGGAGAAGATGAAACCGAGACAAAGTTTCATTATATATGAATTTATTCATTTATGTTTAGTGATATTAATAAAATACTTTAAATTTAATTCCATGAAGGTCAATGTGGAAGTGCGTGTAGGTTATGAGCATAGGGTGCAGCTGCTCCCTAGTTGATTCTCTTTTTGTCGTTGACAATATAAAATTGGGTGGTTTTGTTAAATAATAATGGATAATTGTAGAATAAATCTTTTTAAATTCAGTTCTCTTTCTTAAATTTTGTTCCTAAATCTCAATACTTTTTTTATAACTAAGCTAGGAAACTTGTTAACAAAATAACAAGTTAACATTGAAAACATGTTTTAAGCAATAATTATTAACTTTTGAAGAAATAGTAGTAGAATCAAGGAATATTATAGTTAGCTTTGAAAGTGTCAATAGTTAAAATAGTGTATGATAATCTAATAGATTTTTTTTTGATAATGTTAAACTTATGATTGCCTGCATTTTCTTGTATGATAATATAATAGTTAAACGCAAACTATTTTAACTATTGTTTTTTTGTCAATAATTGGATCATCGATAAAAGTTTGATCTATAGCTTAAATCTCACTTCTAAAATTCTTTTTTAATCTATTAGTGTAGTTAGAAAAAATTAAATTTTAATATCTGAATCTTTAGCTGAATCATCCTAAACAAGAGAGAATTCGTCATTTCAACTATTGCTTAAAGGACATGTTTTCGATGCTAACTATAATATTTAATGATATCTTTGTTGTTATCCTATTGTTGTAGACCTGTAGGTATTACGTTTATTCAAAGTGATCATTGGAAAAAAAACATGTGATTTTCTAGGGTGCAAAAAGTAGAATAGTGAGATAGGAAAATATTCATAATAAACAAATTAACAGGATAACAATACTAGTATCTAGTAATCTCGTATTTAGTATTGAAGGTGTTTTTTTTTCTCGTTAAAATAGTTAACATATAATTATATTTTTGTTGTGTTTGTTGTTTAGTTTTATGTTTGTTGCTGAGTTTGTTAGATTACGAATGAGTATAAACTGGAGTCTTCTTCTTAGTTTATCGTTGATTGCCATTGTTGTAAGTTTAATCTGTAAAAAAAACAATTAGAGAGTTAGTGGATTTCAGGTATGAAGGCTGAAGAAAGATATACCTAAGTTTTTTGGGGAATTCTATCCTAAGAGAAAAGAGTTTTGTGAGCTGTGTATGTGATTCAATCTTGATTCAAAGCATTCGAATCCTATTGATTTGTTATCTTCAGCGGCAACAGTTTTATTATATAATAGTTACCAAATATGTTAATTGACGTATAATGTTTAAACACCACTTAAAACCTCAATGGTATGGCTAATAATCAACATTCGATTTTAGGAGTTTTAGTCCTACAAGATTTCCATGCATTATCAGGAAGATGCACAAACTCACGAATATAATTTATTAAATGTGTTGTAGAGACGTTCACTTAACCAGTAGACATGCATAGCCGTTTGGTAAGGATTAAATGTTACAGGAGAGTAACCTAACTGTCTAGTAGCTCGACAAGCGCACCCAAAGCAATGATGTCCTAGTCAAGGGTCTGCATACTATGACTATAGGTCATCATAATCGACTTAACAGATCAGCAAAGTCATCCAAAACACTTTGGCTATGAAGGAAGTTGAGCACGAGATCTTATTATTATTCTCTCTCTAAAACTTATAAGTTTTATTTATTGTATTTGCTACCTAAAATCGACGATTCAAATCTGCTTTTTTTTAATCTCTACTCTATTTTGATTAATAAACATTGTGCTAATTTCATTAAAAAAGGGGAGAGAAGCTACCTGAAGAGAGTGAGTGTCCTGTAGCGAGTTAATGTAAATATTCCGATACGATAGAACATACACGTGAACTTTCTTTGTTAGTCTTAAGAATATAATTTGAAAAAGAAAACAAATTGAAAAACATATGGAAATTTGGTTTTAACTTTCAGGGATTTTATATAGAGAATATATATCTATTTATATAGCTTATAATTATATGGTTACATCGAATTGGCACCCATGTGCTCGTCTTTTTCCAAGTACTTCTATTAATTAACCTCTTTACTTTTTTTTTAAATGGAACAAAAAAGAGTAATAAACAATTCAAAGCCATTAGTGTGAGATAAAGTTATTAGTGTAGTTTCAATATAATATAAGAAACTTATTTTAGTATCCTCTTCGTTTAACCTAAAAGTGATATTTTAATTTTGTTTCATTTGAATAAATAAGTCTATTTTATATGAAGAATAAAATATCACTTTTATGAAATTTGATTCCAGAAAATCACTTAATTGTGCGTGATATTAGTTAAAGTTTGGAAAGAAAAATTGAGTTTTTTGGTATTATGTTATCAATCCAATTGTGAACAAAATAAATCTGGTGGTAAGATTTATTGGGTACATAAAATAAATCATTATAATATTCACAGCGAGAACAAAAGTACATAAAATAATTTTTAAAATATAATAAAAACTATTTGTTTATTACAAAACCCATACAGATTCAATTATAAAGCACAAACTTTAATATTAACTGAAGAGACGAAGCTTCGTCATCCAACTACCGAACAACTATTCATGACTAAAATCTTGAGAAATTAACTTTAAAAATTCTACTTTAAATTTTTCCTTTTAAGTATTAAATTAAACATTGAAATACTATTAATGTTACAACCTTTATAATGTCGGCTTTAAAATTTAAATAAAAGTTGGATCAAGTTATTTTTTAAGTTAACGGATCAAATCAGATCAAACTGGTTGGACCACAAGTCACTTGTCAACAAATTTCTTTTTACTTTACTCATTCATTTATAAGATAAATATGACAACAAATGTAATGGAATAGAATTTTACAAAGGATAGATTCTTAGAAACTCTCTCACATTGATTCCTTTTTAACATTAAATTATGCTTTGTGATTAATACATCTAAATATGTAAGACAAAGAAAATATGCTTAAAAGCCTCTTAAGTCTTGCAAAATTTTCTATATAAGATAGAAAAATTGGTGATCTTCCATCATTTTCTTAACTTATGCATGAAGATGATAGAATTCGCCAGATACCTCGCACTCCCGCGTTGATCTCTTTCAAACCATGTGTGAAACAATATTAATATAGAACTGAAAACTATTCAAAAATTTTCTAAAAGTCATCTACAGAGCATTTATATCTTGTGAAAACTGACGACAATACTATTGTTCTAAAAGATACATCGGTTAAGAAGACAAGGAGCGTAACAATCTAAACCCGAAAAATACTGACCTCGAAAAAAACAGCAACATACCAATACCCCAAAGAAGGAACGAGAAGCTTAACTATTGGAAGCAAAAGTCAGAGCGTTAAAAAACAAGTTATACCCAAAACCAAATTTGGAACTAAACCAAAAAACCTAACCAACTAAAACCAGTCCAAAGGAACGAGAAAATCAAACTAGCCAAAAAGAGGGAACAAGAGTAAACCAGGAGAAGAGCGGTGAGAGGAGCAACGATATAAATACTAAACTATTCACATCCCCAACCAACATTAACGAGAAAAAAAAAGAATGAAGGCGAGCAGGCGACACCGTTACCAGAGCTGAGGAAGCCTCTTGTTGTCGCTTTCGATACAATGAATCACAATGACAACAGCTGGGTTAAAGAAGACGAGCTCGAGATAAAGGAGAGACGATTTTCTAGACTCTTTTTTTTTTTTTGGGGTCAAGGAGTGTAGATTTCATCAGATTTTAAGCTTCAAACATAAGAAAATACAACAAAACTAAGCCTTTTATCAAAAAAAGAAAATACAACAAAACCCATGGCCAGATATGAATATAGGAATATAGAATATAATGTTGAAATAACTCTTCCGTCACCATCAGGCATATTTACATGCTAGGAGACAACAAAAGTGACAAATATGTCATGTTTTCAAAATACTATCAGAAGCTCTTAGAATAAGAGAAATATACAACGTAAAATATGAGTATATGCAGATTTAATAATGTAGATTCACATTTATGTTGTTCAAGTTTTGGATAATAACTTTACCTAATTAGTTATAGCATATTCAAATATTTGAATCTAATATATTTTGATTTTCTCGAATAAAAGTAAATACCTGATGAGAATTTAGTGCATTCCCCAACTCATTTCTAATATTTTTTTTATTTTCCATTTGAATGTAATATTTTTTTCTATTCCCAAACTCGTTGAGATTTTCTCGAACAAAAAAAACTCATTGAGATTTTTTTATGGAAACATAATAAAAAATGTTGGTGAAAACTAACTGGAATTCTGACCGTTTAAATTCTGACAGTCGGAATTTTCTGACATAAATTATGACGATAAGTGACGGCAAAATTTTTTTTATGGTCAGTTACTGTCATAAATTTCTGACTGTTAAGTATTTTCTGATTGTTTCCGACCGTAATTGACCGTTTTCTACCGTTATCGACCGTTTTGAGATTTAAGATTTATGATTTATGGTTTAGGGTTTAAGATTTATAGTTTATGGTTTAAGGTTTATGGTTTAGGATTTATGGTTTTGAGTTTAAGTGTTCTATAATTAACAATTACATTGCTTACACAATTGTTAATCTTTACAGAATTGTTATATAAGTCATGTCGAATGTCGGTTATGATGATGTTAAGGGAACTGTTATCTAAACAGAAATATGGATGTGGATCTATAGTAACTCTCTATTTTTTGGTTAATCAATATACAAGTCTCTTAAGATAGATTCTTCTTAGTGATCGTATTCTAAGGTAGATTATTTTTTGGGTAGGTTTTTGTCAATAATATATTAATATATCTTTATAGAATAATTTTAATATATGTATATAAAGTATGTTTACGAAATTTGATATGTATATTCAATTTCTTGAAGTTAAAATGATAGAATAAATAAAAAATAAAAAAAATATTTGTAACCTTTCTGACGGGTTTTGAGTATTTTTAATTGTTTTGATTTTATTTATTTTATACTTTATTTATAAAAAGAATTGGAACCCGTCAAAAATGGTTGAAAATTTCTAAGTTTTACTAAACTATATATATATATATATATATACTTTTTATCCATAATTTTATCATTTTCTTAAGTAATCGTTATCTAAACGAAATTGTGGATCTATATTAACTTTTTATTTTTTTGGTTAATTGATACATATATAAGGCTCTTAAGGTAGATTCTTCTTTAGTGGTTGTAACGTGTTTTTTTTTTTTATCAGGTTTTAGTCTATAATATATTAATATATCTTGGTAGAATGTTTTTAATGTATATATATATTAACTGAAGTTAAAATGATGAATTAAAGTTTAAATTTTTTAAAAATTGAATCCCATCAAAAACGGTTAGAATTTTTCGACCATTTTTGACGGAATTTAGAATTTTTATAATTTATTATAAAAAAATTTAAAAAAATAATTTCGGTTGGAAACAGTAGAATTTTCCAACCATTTTTAAGGGGAAAAAAGAGAAAAAATTTTCCACCTAAAATATTTTGCACCGCTTGAATTTCTGCTTTATTTGAGCTTTCTAACCGGTGTTCTAAAATCATATAAACATATTCATTCCTCTTTTCCGACAAAAAGACCTAATTTTATCACAATTTTACAGCGATTTTTCTAGTTTTCCGCCAATTTCAAGTTTCAACCGGTCAATCTTTTCTCCAATTGTCTCTAACACTTAAAACTGGTATATTTTCGATTTCTATCTCAATAGCATATGCTTTTCTTAGAATAAAGTTTTCATATTCTTAGATCTTCAAATCTAAGTTGAGAACTTGGTTAGATTGTTTGATTTCCGGGTGATTGTTCATGAACCTATACTTGGATTTGATTGTTTAGCGATTTTTGGGGATTGTAAGATTTTTTATTTGGGTTTGGATTATTGTGTATAGATTATAATTGTGTATATATTTTGTATATAGATTTTATTTTTGATTTTATTTTGTCTATAGATTAGAATTTTATTGATATTTTCTATATGTATTCTATTTTTTTTATATTTTGTATATATATTAGATTTGTTTTTTATTTTGTATATAATTTAGTAATTTTTTAGTATTTTCTATGTATATTCAATTTTTTTTAATTTCGTTTATATATTCTAATGTATTTTTAATTTTATTGTATTATTTCGTTTATATATATTATTTTGAATATAAATTAGATTTTTATATATATTTTGTATATATATATATATATATTTGATTTTCTTATTTTTTATATAAATTAAATATTTTTAATAATAATATATTTTTAAAACTGAAATTTAAAATATCTTTAATTTATTTTAAATGTTCCCGAAATTAAAATTTTTTAAGAAAAAATTGGTGGGAAACGGTAGGAAATTTTCTATTGTTTCTGATCATATAATTTTCGACCGTTACTGATCGGGTCATTTTAAACCATTATTGACCAGATTTTCTAATTGTTACTGATCGGGTTTTTCGACCATATTTGACCGGAAATGATCCAGTCAGAAACGGTTAAAAATTTCTGATCGTTATTGATGGCATTTCAATTTTCGACCATTTCAAAGTGATCACTCTATTTTTGTCAATAATGATCGGAAAATACCCATTCCTGACCGTTATTGACGAATGCACCCTTCATTCTTGTGGTGAAATGACATGGATTAGACTTTCCAACCTGAAATGGACACGACTAATACAAAGTTTGAGAATTTCTACATATTTTTTTATAAACAGAAGGTTCCGGGCTTTTGGTCATAATCCCCCAAAGGCCATCTCTCATTTTCTAAGATCGGTGGCCAAGCAACTCGAATTCAACACATCCACTTAGAAGATTTACCATTGGACCAAGACCATGTGGTTGAATTTCTACATTTTTCATATATTTATTTATTCTATTGTAAGTTCATTATCAATCTTCTCTCTATCTCTAGGAGCATGGTGCACTTGACTTAGCTTTCTATATAAACACTTGCAAACACACTCTTATAGTCTCAACCACATCTCATAACCATCTCTCTTTCTCTCTTTGGCTCTTGTTCGAAACAGAGAACATTAATAAAGAAACAAAAAGAAGAAACAGAGTGATCTGTTTCATAAACAGAGCACTGAACAGAGAAAGAAAGAAGAAAACAGAGTAAGATGGAAACAATGATGGTGGTGTTTGGTCTTCTCTTTATCATTGTATCTCTCTGTTCAGCTCTTCTCCGATGGAACCAGATGCGATATACCAACAACAATCTCCCTCCTGGAACCATGGGTTGGCCTATTTTTGGTGAAACCACTGAGTTTCTCAAACAAGGTCCTAACTTTATGAGAAACCAAAGAATCAGGTAAGCAAAATACTCTAATAAATCAAAACAAAATTCTGTTTTGACATCTCAAACTAACTTAGAATCAAACAGATATGGGAGTTTCTTCAAATCTCATCTTTTGGGTTGTCCAACGTTAATCTCAATGGATTCAGAAGTAAACAGATACATTTTGAAGAATGAATCAAAAGGTTTGGTTCCTGGTTATCCACAATCGATGCTTGACATTCTTGGGACTTGTAACATGGCTGCAGTTCATGGTTCAAGTCACCGGCTCATGAGAGGCTCGCTTCTTTCTCTTATAAGCTCGACCATGATGAAAGATCATATCTTGCCTAAAGTTGATCACTTTATGAGAAGTTATCTTGGTCAGTGGAATGAGCTTGAGAATATTGATATCCAAGACAAGACCAAACATGTATGTTTTGTTTTTACCTCTCTCTCTGATTTTACATTTTTACATTCTCTAATTATTTAGTGTATATATAAGGTAAATTATGCAATTTTCATTCTTTCAAAGAATAAAAAAAATAGTTATCGTTTAGTGGATTTATAAGAATTAATAGACATTGAAATTAATAGTAAAGTTACTTTAAAAGATGACTATAATAAATTTTTAATTATAGTAAATGATTTAAATTATTTATTATCTATCATACAGGTTAAAGTAAGATAATAGTAATTTCTATACAGCATCATATTTTTACTTCTTTTTTTTTTGATAAAGAGGATCATATTTTAGCTTAATATGAAAGAAAAAGTATTATTCACTAAAACATGTACTTAAAAAGTGATTTAGAAACATCAATATTCATTTAATGATGTTTCATCAATTTATTCATCTATAACAATTTGAGTACAATCTTTGATAGAGACTGATAAACCCACATATAATCATGTCGTTTTAAAATAACATAAGACGACAATTAAAAAAAAATATTAAAAAATATATAGTTATATGGATGGGTATAATAATTAATAACTAAGAATGTTTGTCTTTAGATCCCAGAAGAATTAATGTCAGAATTATTAATGTATTTATTGTGTACTTATTTTTATTTATTTTATGGTTTCGGTGGATTACTGGTGCAGATGGCATTTTTATCTTCATTGACACAAATCGCCGGAAATTTAAGAAAACCACTTGTTGAAGAATTCAAAACTGCTTTCTTCAAGCTTGTTGTTGGAACTTTATCAGTCCCAATTGATCTCCCTGGCACAAATTATCGTTGCGGAATTCAAGTAATACACTCAATCTCAACGTTAGAAAGAGATAAATTTGAAAAAATTATACAAATTCTAACGTTTTTCGGTTGCTTTATAGGCAAGAAAGAACATTGATAGGTTGCTAAGAGAGTTGATGCAAGAACGAAGAGATTCTGGAGAAACATTTACAGATATGTTAGGTTACTTGATGAAGAAGGAAGATAATCGATATCTATTAACCGATGAACAGATAAGAGACCAAGTTGTGACGATATTGTATTCAGGTTACGAAACCGTCTCTACTACTTCAATGATGGCTCTTAAGTACCTTCATGATCACCCTAAAGCTCTTCAAGAACTCAGAGTATGCATGACCCTATAAGAAACCGGTTTTTATACAATTCTCCGGTTATCTCCGGTTCAATAAATTTAATTTCGGTTTGTTATGGAAATGCAGAGAGAGCATTTGGCTCTAAGGGAAAAAAAACAAGTAGACGAACCACTTGATCTTGAGGATGTGAAATCAATAAAATTCACTCGAGCTGTGAGTATATTAAACATTAATGTTATATAAGTACAATAAATAATATCACTATTCACTATAAATTAATTTTTATATTTTTACAGGTGATTTTTGAGACATCAAGATTGGCAACAATCGTTAATGGGGTCTTAAGGAAAACCACTCGTGACATGGAAATCAACGGTATGTGAATAAATATAATTTTATATTTCAATTCTTCTTTTCTTTGTCGGGTTTATAATTAAATTTGGAGTTTTAGATTTATGAAAAAAATAAAGAGAAGAAATAATGTGAGCATGTGGTGGACCTTAGAGTAGATCAATGATTTAGAGTGTATTATGAATACCAACCAAATCCAGCTATGAAAGCATCCTCTTTTGTGTGAGCCATTCATAGGTATTTTACTTCCAATAATTTTGACAGAATATAAACCTTCTTTGTGTGTTCTTTAATTCATTTACTAATAATATTCTAAATGATTCTGATCATGGTAATAATTGCAGGTTATTTAATCCCAAAAGGATGGAGAATTTATGTTTATACTAGGGAAATTAATTACGATGCAAATCTGTATGAAGATCCATTGATCTTTAATCCATGGAGATGGTTGGTAAGTATTGTACTTAGTTCATTTCATGATAATAAATATCATTTTAGACTTAATTTCTATTTCATATATTACTTTTGTATTGCGAAAAATGTTATGATCAAATGGTTAAATATTTATATTTACGGTTTTTCCCATCAGAGTTCGATTTTCAGAAGTTGCGTTATCCCACATAATATAATTTAGAATCTTTTTAGGTGGGAGATTTTTGACATAGATCAGATTCTTATCGAACCAATTAAAAACAAAAGAAAATAATATTATTTTATATTGTGAATGAAGAAGAAGAGCTTAGAGTCACAAAACTCATGCTTTGTGTTTGGAGGTGGAACAAGGCTTTGTCCTGGCAAGGAACTAGGGATTGTCGAGATCTCTACCTTCCTTCATTACTATGTTACTAGATACAGGTGTGTCTTTGATCATGATCTAATTTGGTTTGGTTTTATTTGAGAAAATTTTGTTTGTTACTATTTCGTGGTGTTGAAATTGTTTTAATTGCAGATGGGAGGAAATAGGAGGGGATGAATTAATGGTGTTTCCAAGAGTTTTTGCACCAAAAGGCTATCATCTTAGGATTTCACCTTACGAATAATTTCCATTAAATGTAAAACCTTAGAGAATAATATAGAGGTTTTTTTCTTGATAAACAATAATATAGAGTTTTTGTTTATAAATAAATAATATAGATTTTATGTATAGACGATAGAGAAGAAGCGTTATGAAGAGATTATTATATATTTTTTGACTTCATATTTGGACTCATATTTTATTCTTATTTAAGATTTTTCTGGTTACATGTACAGAATAATAAGCTTCTTAATCTTATTAATTATATTTTTTTTATCTCTACTTGAAGTATTTATGTTTTACATAAAATCTGGTAACAGCTCTTCCATCAATTTTAACTAGAAAAATAAAATATAAAACTTTTCAATCAATACATATATTTACTCCGTTTTATGTTATAGGATTTTCACACATATTAAGAAGAATTATGAAATGACAATTTAACCATATTTAATGTTCTAGCACAAACAATTAAGAAGAGAAAAATAAAGAATAAATGAGGACAAAAAAAAGTATTAAGTCAAATTCTATTTTTTTGAAACAATTTTTTTTCTAAAACTTCTATCTTTATGAAACGGTAGAAGAACATGTTAAGCCCAATGCCCAACAATAATAACATTGTTGATATTAAGTTCCGTTGATTGCATTCTATGCAAATCTATCAAATATTGTTTCTTTTACTAATATGGGATATGTATTTAGATAGTGAGTTGTTACGAAAAAATCATTTTTTCTTTGTAATAATTTTTTTTTGGACGTAACAAATCAGAATTGCATCTAAAATGTTGTAAAAAACAGAAATAATTTCACAAAACTGAAAAAGGTATTTTTCAGAATTTTCTTTTTGGTTTAAACACTAAATATATTTTCTAGCACAAATATCGTGACTTGTGTTATAACATATATTTTAAGAAATTGTGTTTTGATGTCAAATTTTTTTTTTTTTTTAAAACAAATTAGTTTCATTATAAAAGATGACTTGAATAGTGGTTGAGACACAATAAGTATTCAAAATATTTTAAGAAGAATGGTAATATGTCATTGCTTGTGACATTCAGTCTAGTGGCAGATGGTAAGTTCATTAAAGACATGTGCACTTGTACAACCAGGGATCGAATCCCACTGTCTACATTATGTAGTTACTTGGCTAATAGAAGAATAGAAATATGTCATTTAATATGAGAAGTATAACAATGATATTGAACATGTCCATAATGAAAAAGATTATTAAGAACAAGAGTTCATGTCAAAACATACTATATGGAGGAATTAGACTAAGTGAACTCAAAACATACTATATGGAGGAATTAGACTAAGTGATCTCAAAGCTTAAAAACAAAGATTGAATGGAAACATTTTGAATAGGTGATGACTACTCTTTTCCAGATATATTAGTTGTGCACATTTTGTACGAAATAAAGAATAATAAAACATTATTAAAACGGTTGAATTTCAATATATTTTATAATTATCAATAAAAAAATTTAATTTTCAAATTTAATATTTCTGATAGTTGAAATAAAATGACTTAATTATTTTTGAATTGTTAATTTTGTCATGTTCTTGTTTAACGCATGAATTTACTTGTCCATAAATGTAGATACGTTGTGAGTAAGATCCTTGAGGAATGAGATTAATTTGTCTTTACTTCAGATTTAGTAGTAATGGTGTAAATTGCTACAAATTAATGCTTGTTGTGATATAACAAATTTCATGAACTTTTGGACTAATTGTATCATTGATCTTCGTTTAGATTGTTCGAATCTTTATTATTGCAACTTAAAGATGAAGATTATCATGGCATGGCTACTCTTCTGAATTTTTATCATTATCTTTCTTAATTGTTGTTTGCGATTTGTCTATGGATACTTACTTTCGGATCAATTATATGTGTTCATTCTTCAGATTGATAGTTTCTTGTCAAACAGATTTGTTTGTTTTACTGTTGTCAACTAGCTCATTTAATTTAAAATGTTTTTTTGTAGTACACCTTCGAAAATCAGTAAAGTCACTCCTCAGATTCTTTCATCATCACCTACAATGACAGTTCCACCGTTAAATCCTGCTCAAGCTTCATTCGTGGTTAGTCATCTTGTATATGACAAGAATAACCACAACGTTGACAAGAATCCGAGGGCTTTAATGTCGAGGGAGACTAGCTAAACGTCGAACAAGATGATGTGAACGATTTGATTGCTCAATTTGATAGCGTTGATGGCATTAATGCTCAGTTTGATAATATTGATGATGACATTGCTAAGGTTGATAGCGTTGATTTGTGTCATAATGAGCTAGCTCGTTCAACTCAGCTCAGCTTGCTATAAGCTCGAACATTTAGTAAGTTAGCTCAGCTCAACTTATTTATTAAATAAGTTACACAATGTAAGCTCATGTTCAAATCATTTCACTACAAGAAATATCACATATTGCATTACTAATAATATATCATATAAATAAATGATATTATATAAAGTAATTTACTTGTAAGTGGCACATTATATGTGATTTAATATCATTTAAACTAAACGACATTATTATTATATATTTTACATCAAATAAATAAGATTACTATAATCGAAAATTGATTTATATCACTTAAAATACAATTGACATAAAATATAAATATACATCAATTGAACAAATGATGTATCCAAACAACATTTTTAACATCAACTAAAAAATGGTATTCAGTTAAATTAATTGATGTCAATGAATATGAATTTGTGTCAAATAAACAATAACTGAGACTAGTATAATTTATAATTATGCTTAAAAATTGGTAACTGTTTTATAAAAATAATTTATATTTAATTAACAAAAATTTATGAAATAATTATCATTATCCTAACCAAAATACACGTTTTTTTTCTTCTCCAAACACACGTTAAGATATTCCTTTTAGTTTGAAATTATCCAACAATACTTATCTATTAGGATATTTTAATTTTAGAACTTTATATATATTGTCTTTAGGTATTTTAAAACACACACGCGATTTAGATGCATCAAGGAGAAAGGAGAAACTATGAGATCCTAAAAAAATTGTTTTCATATTTGACGTACGACAATCTTGTGAGATAATCTGACCATGTGATGAAAATAAGAGAAACAAACAGAGAAGAAATTTTAGAATAAACAAAACTTGGTGAGCATACTCTATACTCTCCGATCTAGTTACACGCGAAAACGGTTTATAATTTGAGATACCATTTAAAAATTATGATTTTTTTAACTCGACAAATTTTTGTAAATCAGATCTTCAAATAACAAACTTCATAATTAGTTTGCTGGAAAAATAGAAAGAAATAGAAGACAATCTACACATCCTTGAAAAGCCTTTGGTGTCTAGTTTCAGATTTTTTTTCAGAGATAGATTTGGAGTTGTAATTCATTAGATAATCGACTTGTAAAGTTTCATGATATGTTTGGGAATATCATAATTTTTTCTTTCTAAATAAATAATATTGTATTTTATTTTCTGCATAATTTTTCAGGGTGAATTTTTGTTAATGTATAAGTGTATAATTTATTTTGATATCTCTATATATAATATAGTGACAACAATTCTACTATTAAATATGTATTTCATTTAAATTAAAACTCTTTCATATCATATATAAAATATAAAAAAACGTGATAATGATTAAAAAACATTTGATACAATATTTAAATATTTAATATCAATTGTTTTATCTAAAAAATATTAATTATAATTATAATATAATATTAATTAACTGCATCTTTTACAAGTGACACAAATTTAACATTAATTAGAGTAAAATATTTAAATACTAACATCATTTATAATAAATAATATAATTTTTTAAATCACTTCTAGTAATTGATAATACTTTTACAATCACTTCTAATAATTGATATAAATATTTATTTCACTTTTAACAAATGATACAAAGTTAATGTCAAATCTACTAAATGATGTAAGTTTTGACATTAGTTACAATGATGAAAATAGTTGCATCAGCTGTTAAAATTAACACAAAATATTTGAATCATTATTTTCAGAATATTATATAAGTGATGAAAACCGCATTTGTATCAATCAAAAAATGATGTAAGCAAATAATATAAATGATATATCATAACTCATTTCTTGTAGTGTTTATATCATGAACTAAATGATATAGCTCACGAGCTAGTATCCAACAAATATAATATAATGATAATAATATTTTAAAATTTGAAAATATTTCATAGAATCCAATAACATAATTCTAAATTTAAAAATTTGAAACATATCCAAATAAAATTGATTTTTGAATATCTAATAAAAATAAAATTCAAAAGTAAGTACGACAAAATTAAGGTGAGATTAATAATTTGTGAGTTGTGTGAGAGAGACGACTTAATGTGCATTTATATCTTTTAGACAAACTTTTAAAGAGGATCATTTCTATTTTTTATAAAAGATAATTTTCATTTAAGTAAAATTAAGATGAAGCTCATTAAAGCTCGCTCACAAGCTAAATTAGGTTCAGATCGTATATCTCATTTATTATATGAGCCTATGAACATCGTTCACGCTCACGTACAATCGAAATGATCTAAACCACCTCATGAGCTAATAGCTCATATTGACACCCCTGATAACATTGATGATGACATTGCTCAGTTTGATATAATATTGTTGATGGCATTGCTCATGTTGATAACGTAGATGATGGTATTGCTCATGTTGATAACGTTGATGATGGCATTGCTCAATTTGACAACGTTGATGACATTGCTCAGTTTGATAGTGTTTATGATGGCATTGCTCAGTTTGACAACGAAGAAGATCAGTTCCTCCACAGTTTGGGGAACATTAATGTGAAGGATTTGGTTTTTTATTGGATAAAATGTGGAAGATTTGTTTGTTGATTAAACCGAATTTGCGTCTGCAATTCTGTGCCGTTAACATTGAAACGTTTGATTTTGATTCTTTCTGCCTTTGACTCAATCTGTTTTTGATGATCATTACTTGACTTGATGTGGTTTGTTCAAACTTTGTTTCAACGTTTGAATTGTTCAAATTGTGTTTCAACTTTCAAAAGATGATTTGTTCTCTATTTCCTGTTGTCTATGCATGATTGGTTATCTATCTCTTATTACACCAATATTTACTTGTTCCTTCGCTGAATAATGTATATAAGAATTATTGGCTCAGTCCTTTAGTGTTTACAAGAGAAACTTCTAAGCCAAAGAGAAAGAGGTAAGGCTCCGGTTTAGTTTAAAATGAAGCTAGTTCAATTGAAGTTGGTACAGAAGTTTGATGGCATTAACCATTTCAATTGATGTCATTGCTTGAGTCATTCTAACTGTGTTTTATTCTCCACCTTTCTTAATAGGTTCACCTTTTTATTTGACATAAATTGTTGCCAACCGGTGACTCCACAGTTCCATATCAGCACTCTCTTCTTTTATTGCATGCAGAAATCGTATATCTGTTCAGCAATGACATCTTTGAAGAGATTTGTAATTGATTTGTGAAGCTATACCTCTCTTTATAAGCTCCAACTTGAACCTGAAACTTGTTTCATTTCCTTGTAGAGTTTTCAGACCAACTCTAACAGCTTTTCCTTTTAAATCCTTGAACTCCTGCAGCCTATGCTTAAACTCTTTGACCAATTCCTGTTTCTGAAACTCTGCATTCCCCTCTATGAAGTATTCAAGCTCTGTGACCACTTTTTCTTCTTGAAAACAAGACCATGAGCCCCAACTTTTTATCACAGAACCTGGTAAGACACATTTTGTTTGTTTAACAACATTCTTGAGTCTTATCTGTTGGGAACTTCTCATGTGAGTTTGTGATTAGTTTACTGCAATTTTTCTGACCACCCTTTGTCCTCACTTGTTTTTCTTAGCTCTACCAACTTAACTCTCTTCTTGCCTTCACGGTTTAATTGGTCTTGGTAGGATTATACAGAGGAACACGAACCAAAGTTGCTCAAATGTCTGCAATTATGCAGAGAAAATTCCTTTTTTTTTGGAGATTCTGTCACCTGAAGCTAAGAAGCATGAACCTTGTCTGAAGTTTATTGCATCAATCGTAGCTCTCAATCAGAATTCAACCGCCACTTTCTTTTACTTCTCCACAATGATGCCTTACACCTCCATATCTTAAAGTGTTGTTGCAGGCTTCACTTCTTCTCCCTTGAGACTAAACTCTGAAGTCTCATACACAGTGTTATCAACACCCTCAAATACCAGGTTCTGATCTTTGGCACTGACCATGATTCCAGTTTCTACTTGTTTTGCTGATAGAGTGGTTTTCTACTTTGGTCTCAACACTAATAGATACAACGTCATAACATTTGATTTTATTGTCTTATTCGTAATTTAACAAAACAGAGCAGAGGAATACACACTGAGTACATAAAATCATCAATCTTAAATAACAGACTAGCTTGTTCAACAACTATAAATATTAAAATAAAGGAAAAATAAAAAATACAGAGTCTTCTATGCTCTCTTATATTTGGATCCTTGAAATGAAGTCAGATTCATAGGCTGCTTCAAAAAGGCAATGTTCTGGATGTGTTGAGGTGCAATACGGACAATACAGTCAACTTTTTTTACGAATCCATAACAGTGCCTAAAGTCTTCATCATCTCCGATTCCTAGGAGCCTAACTCTTCTGATACTCTTTGTTATAACATTATAGTAAAACATGTAGAAGGGTCGAACATCGTGTGTCAACATAAATGGGGCAATAATGATCTCACCAGCCTTGTTGACGCCTGGAAAAGACAACTTGGTATGCCCAACATAATCCCACCGAGAGAGGGGAAACCTACATGTCTGCTTTGTCCACTCATGTTTCTTGGGGTCTTCTAGTATCCATAAATCAAAAGAATCGAACCGAGCATAAGGGATTCTCACAATGGAAGCTAGCTTCCCGTTGTAATCAAAGAATATCGATTCATTACCCCACATCACTACAGCATTAGGAGCTTTGATAAAACTTAGCTTCTCAGACCTAACATCAAAACACACAATAACTGGATTCATATGGTGCTTTGGGAATCTGCCTGAGATATAAACTATAATCTTTCATTTGATGAACAGATAATGCTTTGTATTGATCATCAATGGGGTCGTATCCAACGAGTCTGGTGTGCATGGGTAACTTAATGAATTGCTCCGTGGTAGGGTTACATATCATGTGCTGACCATTAGCACAAACAGAGAGAAAGCCATTGACAGAGGTGCAAGTCGCTGATACGGAACAGAAGCTCGCTGAACCGATTGCCATCTCGAAATTGCCTACCAAAGAAGAGGATTCGTCTCCCTCGTGTGAAAGGGAAAATAAGAAGATAAGATTCTGCTCAGACTGGATGAATATACCATTACTCAAAGCGACTATAAACCGCGATTGCGTTGTTGAGGACATAGAGAAGAGGAATTGGTGAATTCTGGGTTTCGGATGATGGAAGACCACATCTTTGAGACGCGTTTGAGATTCATAAGAGATTTTCCAGGTAATTTAATCAGTATGTCCATCTTTAGATCAAGAGGGAGCGAATCTAAGTTACTAGGGCTTGTGCCTGTCTCATCGTCCTCATTAGGATCTACCTTTTTGAGTTTTTCTTTGTGAGTCTTCGACGACTTGGCAGACAATTGATCGATCAGATCTAAATTGATGAACTTGTCCTTGCGTTTCATGGCAATTTCGATTCAGAGAAGATAGACTGAACCGTAATATTTGTACTCCACAAGGAAGATTCGGCCAGACTTCAGTGTTGTCAACAAAAAGTCTAACTGATGGAGAAAAAAATATTTTGTTAGACACTCTCGCTGACGAAGAGGTTTCTATTATAGGAAACCTTTTGTCTTGGGAATCTAGTGTGTTTTTTTTCTCAAATCACAATTAGCCAGTGTATTAGGCTAGTTCCTATATAATGTAAGAAATGAGACTTGATCCCTACATATGTAATATGTAAGTGCACATGTTTTTAGTAGACTTACCACCTGCCTTTAGTAAATTTACCACATATCTTTAGTAAATTTACTATCTGACACTAGATTAAAAACCATCTGCATAATTGTGTTTTTTGATTAACGATTTGGAAGCTTTATGTGATGTTTTTGGGTCAAAAATGCTTTCATGTGATTAATTAATGTTTACATTGTATATAAATACATAAAATTCATAGTGTCTTTTACTAAACGTGTACGACCGGATTAAAATAATGACTCGCTTAAAACAATTTTAAATCTTGTTTATATATTATACTTTAATTTATCTTCATATCAATTTATTAATACAATTAATTACTTTTTTTTTCACCTATTAGATCGTCAAAATCTATAATTTTATATTCCAAAAAAGTCTAGGTTTATGGCTTTGGTGTGGCCTCCTCTTCCCAATTGCTCGCCATTTCCATATGCAGATAAGACGGCTCCTTCTTAACTTTCTGCTCCGACTTTCAACGGAGTCCGCTAGTTGGGTGCCTTTCACCGCAAGTAACCCTCCAATGTTTTCTAAAATACTAAACTTGTTTGGTTTTAAAATTTGAAGTTATTTCTTTAAATGCATCATCCTAGGGGAGAGAGCCGCTGCCAACCATAGGATAAACATAATTTAATTCCATTAGTTTCATAAAAATTGTCATTTTAGATTTTTTTCACACAAATTAAAAAATAATATTGAAAGTCATTTGTACCATTATTAAATAAAAGTAATAATTTGCTAGATTCTATATTAATGATTTTGATTGAAAATTAAAATTGGAAATTTTTATTAAAAGTTATATTGAAATTGTAAAATGATACCCTTTACGAAATATAGGGAGTATTGATTAAATTTTTAAGTTTAAAGTATGTGGCTGTTCATAAATCAATCCAAACAAATGATATAAAAACCGAATTTTCTTGATCTATTCTTACAATCTATTAAGACGTGGACCATAGACAATAACTTCTCTGAGACTCCTAAGATTACTGTTTGTACAATTCTCACATCCATATAGTAAAACAAACACTAAAAGAAAATACTGAGTTTTAAAGTTTCTTAAACAGCTTTTACGAAGGAAGATCTTACACATTATAATCAGCATCTGAACTAAGGTACAACCGTTCTGAACATGATGTTCTGTCAAAACACAATAGTATAATTGCATATGAAGATCATTTAACATACTTTTCAAACTTGAGAATTCTACGGAAAGAAAGATCTAAACACTTTCATTTTTTTGTTGACAAAAAAAAAAAAACACTTTCATTTTGTTGTTCTGTTTATATAACTTTCATATTATGGATTAATAAGTTTTAATTTATTAATATTCCTGAAGAAGTACATTTTTTTTGTCAATAAATAATCATTGGATCGACAAGGTCCGATCCATATCCTAAGTTCTCCAACTGAAGCATGTGAGATTCGAACTCACCACCTAGTGTTTAGCTAAATCAAAGACAAGTCAACTGGACTACCTGTTTCTTGGCAAAGAAGTACTTATTCTGTCACAAAAAATTAATATATATTT
The DNA here is from genome assembly GCA_963920545.1 of Lepidium didymum. Classification (NCBI taxonomy): domain Eukaryota; kingdom Viridiplantae; phylum Streptophyta; class Magnoliopsida; order Brassicales; family Brassicaceae; genus Lepidium; species Lepidium didymum. The sequence continues at coordinate 19,302,880 of OY986980.1, read as the reverse complement.
TCTATGAATTTCCAAATGATATAACAAACAATTATTAGTTTTTTTAGAAAAGAAAAGTATAATTTATTTATATGTGGATCAAGGTAAGACAGCAACGATAATACATCATGTCAAGACACAATTTATAAAGATCCTTATTCATACGTAAATATATATAATAAAAACAACAATTTATAAAGCACAATATATATTATCAAACATTTTGTTTGAATTTGGTCTGTAAATCCATGACAACCGTTGGATCCAACTGGAACGCCTTTGCAAGTATACTTGGATTAATCTGTGGGTTAGACCCAAACAAGGAGTTGGCAATAGTGACAATTCCTGCGTTTTGGCTAGTCAAACCAGCGAATGCAACTGCTGGTGAATGTCCAATATTCATTTGGAAATGGATGAGTCCTTGTGGAAACACAAATAAATCACCGGCGTTGAGTGTTTTGGTGATGAGACGATTCTCTGGGTTTGACGTGACAAATCCAACGAGAAGTGTTCCTTGTGCGGAAAGTAAGAGCTCGGAGCCACGTGGATGGGTGTGGGGTGGGATCTGTCCGTTGATTGCATAATCAACTCGAGCAACCGAGATTCCTAGGGTGTTTAGCCCTGGCACCTCGTTAACAGTGACCGATGTCACGGCTGATCCGAATGGATTAGTTATAGGTTTTGCATTTAGAAACCCAGTAAAAAAGAAATCGTCTGCTGTGACAAACTTTGGGTCTTTGCAAAACTTGCCATTTACAAAAACTGGATATAGTAACCAAAAATTCGAATGAAAGAGTGTTATTATTAAGATAACAAGAACATCAATTAGAAATAAGAGTCATATATATGATAAGGAATCTATCATGGAAATACCTCCATTTAATGAATTGTTGGTGCTGACACAAAAGTCTTGAAGAGGGCTTGGATCAGAAGCAATGGCTAATGAAAGTGTTACAGCAAAAATAGATACAACTGTAAGAAATGAGACACTCTTCATTGTGAATTGATAGTTGAAGCAATTATTCAAAGAGGAAGATTCTTTCTGTTTTCTTTTGAATTAGGTTGTAGTGAAGAGATAAGAAACTTGTGCGATAGAAACCCCAATTTTATAGATGAGATGACGTGTTGAGTACTAGAAAATAGTATAGAGATAGAGAGAGCTAACGTTTGTAGAGAAGTTTTTCTCTTTTCATATAAACTTCACATTTTGATATGTGATAGTTAAATGAGAAATTTTGAGTATTACTCTCTTTATTGTATCTTGTCACAAAAATATTTTTGTAATTCTTTTTTTTTGTAAAATTGCTCCTCACTAATGGAAAATGACGAAAATGACCTCAACATTTTTTTTAAGAAACTTTTTTTCACAAACTTTTTTTCTTAATCTCAAAATTATAAAGAGATATTATAAAACCTTATGAAAATTAACTTATAGGACATAAATGTAATATAGGTTTATAAGCTTGTTTATAAAACCATAAAAAAAATTATAAAATCAAAATATTGTATATAACTTAAAATTATAAGATTTTTATAAGATTATATAAACCAACTTTGAAATAGAACTTTCAAAATATTTTTGTCTTTTACTTAGTTTTACAATGACTTGTTATTTGCTATATGATTATTCAATATGTGATTTGCACAATTTATAAAGTGATTTCGATCTATATTCATTTGTTCTTTTTCAGGATTCAGAGATCTTCATCTTCGTATTTTTTCCCAAATTTTTTTGGATCTTTATAACTTGACTTATAAACCTTTATAAATTTTTCTGCTTCTTTAAATTTGTTTTGTCTCTATGTCATATTTCTTTAGGTTTTATAAATACCCTTATAATTAAGAACTACGTAAAATTTTTGTCTATACATTTTTATAAGCTTTTATAAGTTCACTTATAAAAACTACAGACATAAGTTTGTTTGATCCATATAAAACCTTATAAAAATCAACTTAAGTTATCTTATTATACCTTATAAATATACTATTTGAATTTTATGAGTTGTAGTCATTCTCATGGGTTTAAGTATCAAGTGAGTGTGTTTAAGATATAGTATTTAACTTGATTTACTAACTTTGATAATTCACTTGGGTTTAGGCATCCAACTAGGGTTTAGTTTTTTTCATTTAGGAATTGTTATAATCATTCATTTGAGTTTAGACATCCAATTATTTTGTTTAGGGTATATTATTTAGGTTGATTTATTTATTTTTGATCATTCCATTGGGTTTAGACATCTAATTAGTGTTTTTTTTTCATTCAAGAGTTAATATATTCATTTTTTTGGATTTATTTATCCATTGAGTCTCTTTAGGGTATACTTATAGCTTGATTTACTAAATTTTGATCATTTTTTTGTTTAGGCATCCAATTAGAGTTTAATTTATTTATAAAGGTTAATAAGATAACTTATAAATTAATTTTTTATAAGGTTTTATAAAATAACTTATAAATATATTATTTATAAGGTTTTATAAGATCTTTTATAAAACCTTATAAATGTTAAAACCAAATTTTGAGATGAAAAATAAAATTTGGTGAGGAAAAAATTTTAGTAGGAAAATTTCGTAAAAAAATATCGAAAAAATTAAAAAATTAATAATATGAAGGTATTTTAGTCATTTTTAATAATGAATGACATTTTAAAAAAATATCCAAAAGAAAAGGGAAATGTTAAAAATATGCTTAGTTGAGAGGTATTTTTGCAATTGTTCCTAGTTAATAAACTAAAAAGGTGTATCTTCAATAGGAGTAGCTTTGAATGTAGAGTTTTTAAATTTATTTTTTATTATGATTTTAATCATCAGTAGTTATCCATAAACGTTTTGAATTAATAGCCAGAGAATCCCTTAATATATACAAAATTACATGTGGAGATCTACTTTGTAAATTTGCCAAACCTATATAACCAGATGAAAGGGTAATTTAGATTCTGCATGACGATACACATTAAAAAGTAGCTAGGTCAAATTGGAATTGTAATAATACTTGTCAAATTTAATTTCCCTGTAAACTGGGATAAAAATTTTTTTTGTCTAACTTCACTCAATTGTAATAAATGGACAAGCTAGTTCGAAGGTACATCATTCACAAAAACCAGATTCTTGGAAAGCTTTTTAACACTGCAGACCAAAATATTTGTTTTTTTATTTTAGAACTCTAGCTAGGAATCAAAGAACGAGAATATAAACTGAATAAACTCAGATCTACCACTATCTTTTTTACCTCTAAATAATCTACCCATGAATTCTACTTTGAAGATCTGAAGCCATATGAGGCTCACCATCGCCCAAAAGACCTCAAACTCCGAATAAATTGATGAGATTCCGACGAATACTTGGCGCTCCCATACTAACAAATGGGATAAGGTTCTATTGCCAAAAAGTTAATTTGGGAAACTGTTAACAAATCTTTCAACTTATTTAAATGATTATTTAGCCGTCCATAACAATTGTTATTAACAAGATTTCAGCAAAGAATACATATTACATGGAATCCCCATATTACATATGCTGAGGTTATACATTATTTGATTATCTCTATGATAAAAACAATATTTGATAATATGACAACATTGTTTTAACTTTTAAGCAAGAATCTTTAACTTATTTAGCTTAAACCATTGATTAAAGTCGTCTTCCTAAACTTCTTGTCTCTTTCTTTTTCCTGCTAAAAAAACACAAGATCATTGAGAAAGGCTACAAAGGATGTTTGGATTCTAAGATCATTGAGAAAACTTGCTCGCTTTTATGGTAGAGGATCTTTTAACCGGTTCAAGGCAATAAATATATTTAAAAAAAATGATTTCGTACTAAATGAATTTTTACATATATATCTAAAAACAACTTAAATATAATACGACTATATAGTAATCTAGTAATGATGTACCAGTAATTATGTATTCTATAGGGAAAAAAATTTTAAACATCATGACACAATTTTTTAGTAGAACACAGCAAGCTATATTAATAAATATTACAACGTACTTTTAAACTTTGAAATTAAAAACACAACAACTGCAACACACTGCATATAGCTTATTCAATACAAGGATTACAAGCAAACATGTCTACAACGAATTACGGATTATTAACTGTTACTAAATTTATTGTTAAAGCGAATGTCGTACAAGATATATAATTCTACCACTAATATTTAAAAATGGAAATATATTTTCATGGGTAAACGCAGGTCACGGTGGATCCATATGTAGTTGTAGGTCTTGGATTTTGAAGTCCTCCAAAGAAGAAATCATCTGCTGTGACTAGCTTTGGGTCCTTGCAGTACTTACCATTAACAAAAACTGAATATGGTAACCACAAAATTGAATTGAAGAGTGTTATGTTATTAAAATGAAAATAAGAGTAATATGATAAGGAATCTGTTTATGTATATATACACCTCCATTTAACGAGTTGTTGGTGCTGACACAAAAGTCTTGAAGAGGGCTTGGATCAGAAGCAATGGCTAATGGAAGTGTTATAGCCAATAGAGATAAAACTGCAAGAATTGAGAGACTCTTCATTGTGATATTTGATAGTTGAAGCAATTATTTAAAGAGGTCGTTTTCTTTTTTCCTTGAATTAGGTTGTAAGAGATAAGAAACTTGTGAGGTTAATTTATAGATGAATTAACCTGTTGAGTACTAGAAAATAAGATTTCTAAACTAAAATTAATTGACAATGAGTAAAAAAGATTTGTGAATCTTATATATTTAGATATTCCAACTTTTGACGTAAGATAATATTAATATTCTAATAGGTCTCCCTGAAGTGTATATATTTGTAAAAAATTTGGACCGTACTTAACTTTCACAAATTTACCAAATTAGATACCAACTACGATTCAAACTAAAATATGAAATTTTATTAATGTAGCCAATTTTAAATGTTAGAAACCTATTAAATTTGTTGAACTATTCTTCCCACGATATGTCATTTATTTCACTGATTAGAACAAATGGTTGATATGAACGCTTTGGATATAATCAGTGGCAGAATTAGAAAGTATTTTTACTTGGGTCAAATTTTTTTTTTAATATATAATATAATTTATTAAAAAGTTACAATATTTTTTATATAAATAAAATAAAAAACAATAAATAAATCTTAAAACAAAGTCAAAAAATTAATATATTTTTCATAAGAACAAAAAAAAAATAATAAATATATATCAAATTAGAGTAAAAAAGTGTCAAATAAGTGACTTGAACCATGGTTTGGGGTGTCAAATGTTAAAGAGAAACCAAATATGCTAAAAGCATTTTCAAAAATTATCTAAATTAAAATGATTTTATCAATATTAGGGTGTCATGTGACCTCATTCTCTCTAAATGATTAAAATGTGCTAATTAAATATTTGTTGGTTTTGATTAATTAAAATGACTATATCAATCAATATAATTGACGCCGATAATAGTACAGAAATAGAGAGCTAAAGTTTTACTCTTTTCATCTAAACTTCACATTTTGACGTGTGATAATTAATAAACAAACTAGCTGTGATATTCAATAGGTCTAGAGTTTTTTATTTGGCAGAGAGTTTGAATTTTACTATTATGATTTTCCATAAATATCTTTAATGGTAAGAGAGTCCTCTACGATATTCAATGAACAGATAAGTTATATATATAGATTTGCCAAACCTATATAAATGATATAAGCGGCATGTAGCATTTAGTCTAGTGGCAGACAGTAAGTCCATTAAAAACATGTGCACTTATATATTCAGAAATCGAATCTCACCGTCTACATTATGTAGGAATTTGGCTAATTGGTCGGCCAATTATGATCTAGTGTAAAAAATAATAATATAAGCGAGTTATTAAAATTTTTTATTTTACTAATTTATTACTTCTTCGTTGATTATAGATTTGTAAACGAGATGAATTGTATTTTAGACCTAACTAAATCAGGAAAATATACCAGAAATGGATATGAAATCATGCATGACGATAATCATTGTAGTCATGAATTTGCTGATCAATTAGAATTGTAACAATACTTTTCAAATTTAATTCAGTAATTTCGTAAACAGCTGCTCTATGGTTTTTATCCATCAAGAGTTTGAAATAGAATAACCTTGAGTTTTGTTACCATATTAAGAATTATGAGTTATTAACTTAAAAACAAAAGCCAATGAGTTGAGAGATCCATAAATATTGAATACTATATTAAAATGACTCTAATCGAATATTTTTAACATTCTAATAGTATTGAACTAATTCATATACACTTCAAATTCCAAGAAACTAAATAAATAATGAATTTGATATTTAAAGTTGTTAAAGTATCCACATTTTCTATACTCAATACTAGTACTGTATGGTTTTTTAGAATAATTATATTCAAATAAAAGAAATTATATTTCTCCAGCAACATACATGCCCTTGAAGTTTGAAATGTCAAGATTTAGTGACGTTATATATCCTATCAGTTCAATATATTATAGGAAAAAATGGTTAAAGTACCAATTTTCACGAACTTATAAAATTAAATAAAAACTACGCTTCGATTTAAATAAAATATGGAGTAGCGTAAATTAAACCAATTTAAATATGGAGTAATGAACAGTAAGAAGATGCTAACTTCTGTTACGATTTCGTATACAGAAAATACTAAATTTAAGATTTGCAAAATTAAATACTAACCACGACTGGAATCAGTATAAATATGAGTTTTCATTGTCCTAGCCAATTGTTTTTAAGTTAAATTTGTTCAATAATTCTTGCCATGATTTGTTACCGATTCGAAGAAATGGTCAATATAAATGCATTGAAGTTTGTTATTTTTTTTTGTCAACGGTAGATAATATGATGGGCCACAACTGGCCGGCCAATTAGCCAAATCCCTGCATAATGCAGGCGGTGGGACTTGATCCCGGGTGCAAGTGCGCTTTGCCATTTTAGTGGACTTACCAACTGACAATGCACTAAAGGCCACTTGCAAATGCATTGAAGTTTGTTAAAATGTTAATTAAATTGTTTTTGGTTTTGATTACTCGTTTCTTTAGATGGTAAGATATGGCTATATGAATCAATCATAGAGAAAAGGTAAACTGCATGGAATCAAAAGTGGGTACGCAAAAGTGGAAACATTTAGAAGTGCATAATCGAGTTTTCCAAAAAAATTAAGAAAACGGGTACATATATTGGAAACGTGTAAACATACATATATTATAAATCATTAAGTATAAAATTATATTAAAAATCAACTTCTTAAACAACACAACATAATTTGTAGTTTAAATATTATAAAATTACAGCTTTCAAAACGATTTTAATTTGTAATTTAAACAAATCAAATTTTTAAAAGATTTTTACATTATATAAAGTATTTACAGCTTCCAAAATGATTTTAATTCGGAATTGTAAGCTTCCACAAACTTCCAAACACTTCGTTTTTGAAATTGTGATTTCTAAAGATTCCAAGTGCTTCCGATTTTATTTCTAATTCCGAAGGAAGAAGAATATCATGTGGTACGTAGGAGAAAAGTACAGAGATAGGGAATGTTTTCGTGAATTTTGTTTTGGAGAATGTTGTACTCTTTTCATCTAAACTGTACATTTTGACATGTGGCAATTAATCAACCAAATAGCTGTTGCTCAATAGGTCTAGCTTTGAATGTTTTTATTTGGCAGAGTTTGAAATTTTCTATTACCATTGTAACAATCATTGGTCATCCATAAACATTTTTAATGGCAAGAAAAACCTTTGTGAGGTTTGACAAAAGAAAACCATTATAATCAACATCTGAACTAGGGTTCAAGTGTTGTGGACATGATGTTCTGCCAAAACACAATAGTATAAATTACAGTGAACATGATTCTCTTATATATATATATATCTTATTATATTATGGATTAATAAGTGTTAATCTCTCACTTTTGTTGGAGAAGTCTCTAATCTTATTATTGAGATCGTATATTCTTTTTTTTTTTGTCAAACTGAGATCGTATATACATGTACACAAAATTATTGTTTTGTGAATAAACATTCAAATCTGTTACAAAAGAAATATATGTTTTCCGTGAATTTCCGAATGATACATCGAAAAATATTAGTTTTGTTAGAAAATAAAAGCATAGTTTTACTTATAATTTATTCGAGGTAAGGCAACAACGATAATTCATCATGTCAAGACATGATATATTCGGATAATACAAAATCCTTATTCATAAATATACACAGTGGCGGACTCAGAAAATTATTTTACCAGGTTCATAATATATATTAAAAAATAATAAATTATATTTCATAAAAAATAAACCAACTATCCCATAAAATAATAAGAAGTAAAATGTGATATAGAAAGCCATTAATAATAAACAAATTTACAAAACCACAATGCGATCCTTCATATCCTTAAATCTCTTCATCACAACTTCATTTGTAATAGACTTGAACAAATCTTTATCGACAAAACAAACTAAACAATCAAAAATTGATCTCTAATCTGATTGCCTCATTTTGTCTTCACAATTTTTATTGCGGAAAAACATCTCTCTAAAGTTGCAGTAGGAACATATAAAATCGAAATCAACTTCAAATGCCTAAATACAATTAAGTTAATTTCAATTGGGTAGATATAATATTGTGTTTCTTGATTAAAAAGAAAATTTTCTAAAAAATGGATTATATGATTCGTTAAAAAATAAAAAGAATTGTGAATGATGGAGCTTTTTGGGTTCTTATTGGACCATAAATTTTCAAACAAGTTAAAAACGTTATTGGGCTTTAATTACACTAATGGTGTCAAAATAAAACAAAAGAAATCTTAAGGTAAAAAAACACACATATGAATGAATGAAGCTCTATATAAAATTTCGCCGAGTTGCTCTCGGTCTGGTGGTTAGGATGATCCAGCTAAAGACTTGGCACTAGAGTTCGATTCCTACCCGCTGCATTATGGTAGCTTAAAAATGAATTATTGGGGTTGAGATTTAGGTTATAGATTGGACCTTGTCGATCTAATGTTGACAGAAGAAGAAGAAAAAAAAAAAAAAACCAGATTTTAGGGGGTTCAATTGAACCCCTTTACTTCACGTGGGTCCGCCTTTGAATATACATATATATAATAAAAAGTATAATTTCATAGCACAATATAAATTATTAAACATTTCGTCTAAACTTGGTATGTAGATCCCTGGGATCTAACTGGAACGCCTTTGCAATTATATTTTGGTTGATATATGGGTTAGATCCAAACACGGACTTGGCAATAGTAATGACTCCTGGGTTTTGGCGTTGACACTCTTCATTGTGATTTGATAGTTGAAGCAATTATCCAAAGATGATGGTCTTCTTCTTCTTTTTCTTTTCGAAATAGGTAGTTGATAAGAAACTTATGAGACATAAACATCACTCTTCTAGATGAGATGACATGACGTGTTAACTAACAGAAAATAGTATAGAGATAGAGAAAAGCTATTGTTTAAAAATATTGGAATCACTTTAGGGTTTTTCTCTTTTCATTTAAAAATATTGGAATCACTTTAGGATACATTTTAATCCTAAAATAATACGACTAAGAAACTCTTTTTCATCGTCTTAGGTTTCTTAACAAAACTCTTATACACTAATTATGCGAACCCAAAAAATTATTTTAACGGATTAATCATATATATAAAGAAAATTATAAAATATATTTCATCAAAAATAAATCAACTATTCCATAAATAATAAGTAGTAACATGTAATATAGAGTACCAATAATTATAAAAAGTCTACAAAACCACCCTGCGACAAAAACAAACTAAAAAATCATTCAGAAATTGATCTCCAATCCGATTGCGTTGTTATGTCTTCACAATCTTCATTGCTGAAAACATCTCTCTACAGTTGCAGTAGCAACAGGTAGAATCAAAATCAACTTCAAAAGCCTAAATACCAAAGGATATTATATGTGTTTTTGTGTTTCCACCAGCAAACGAGCAAGTTCTCCAAGACTCTCTAGATGAGTAAATTTGTCATCACTTGGAACATTATCAATGTGTATAGCTAATTGTTGCTCAAGAGATATGCACTCTCCATGATTAAAGTCATATGGGTATAACGTAGATAACTTCATCACCTTTGAGAGGTCAAAGTCATAGAAAGAATTGATGGGAGATAAAGAAGCTAGCACAAATAAGCAATTCAGTGTTCACCTTGTTAAACCGATCATTAAACTCTTGAAGTTGCAAAGCCAAAACAGCATATAAACAATTGACCTTGTAGGGATGTATGTTTGTAACTCATGATTTTCTTCTTGGTTTTCTTAAGTCAACAAAATCTTCTTCCATGTCAAGTTGTTCTATATCATGTATCTTACAAAAAGATGAAATTTTAACCATAAGAGAATCCCATCCATCATCTCTAAACTTTTGGAGTTGCATGTTAGTTGATTGCACCAATGACATGGCATTTAGAATATCTTGATCTCTCTTTTGCAGAGCCATGTACAAGCTATCCGTGAGCCCTAAAATGTGTACATCATATACAAATAGAACACAAAATCAAAAGTGTGCAATTAAACCAATTTTTTTTGTGAAGTTAAATTTGTTGAATAGTTCTTGCCATGATATGTTACCGATTCGAAGAAATGGTCAATATAAATGCATTGAAGTTTGTTAAAATGTTAATTAAATTGTTTTTGGTTTTGATTAATCGTTTCTTTAGATGGTAATATATGACTATATGAATCAATCATAGAGAAAAGCTAAGCATCATGAAATCAGAAGCGGATACGCAAAACCAGAAGCGCTTAGAAACGCATAATCGAATTTTCTAAAAAATTGAGAAAAGGGATACGTGTTGGAAATGTGTAAACATACATATATTATAAATCATTAAATATAAAATTATATTAAAAATCAACTTCTTAAACAACACAACGTAATTTATAATTTAAATATTATAAAAATTATTTAAAAATAAAAATAATTTCCAAATCTTTTATTGCTTAAATTTAATATTTTATTAAAGTTTGACTAAATTATGTCATAAAAAACTAGAATCCAAAGAATTAGTTATTAGTTTGTTTAATTTTTAAAAGATTTTTACATTATATGAAATATTTTCAGCTTCCAAAACGATTCTAATTCGGAATCGTAAGCTTCCACAAGCTTCCAAACATTTCATATTTGGAATCATGATTCCGAAAGAATTCAAGTGTTTCGATTTTGTTTTCAATTCTGAAGCAAGAAGCATATCATCTTTGAAGATTCTGTGCTAAGTACGAGAAAAGTACATAGATAGGAAATGTTTTCGTGAATTGTTTTTGGAGAATGTTGTACTCTTTTCATCTAAACTTTACATTTTGACATGTGACAATTAATCAACCAAATAGCTGTTGCTCAATAGGTCTAGCTTTGAATGTTTTTATTTGGCAGAGTTTGAAATTTTCTATTACCATTTTAACAATCATTAGTCATCCATAAACATTTTTAATGGCAAGAGAAACCTTAGTGAGGTTTGACAAAAGAAAACCATTATAATCAACATCTGAACTAGGGTCCAAGTGTTGTGGACATGATGTTCTGCCAAAACACAAAATTACAGTGAACATGATTCCCTTATATATATATATATATCGTATTATATTATGGATTAATAAGTGTTAATCTCTCACTTTTGTTGGAGAAGTCTCTAATCTTATTATTGATAAGTGTATATTCTTTTTTTTTGTCAAACTGAGATCGTATATTCATGTACACAAAGTTATTGTTTTGTGAATAAACATTCAGATCTGTTACAAAAGAAATATATGTTTTCCGCGAATTTCCGAATGATACATCGAAAAATATTAGTTTTGTTAGAAAATAAAAGCATAGTTTTTATTATAATTTATTCGAGGTAAGGCAACAACGATAATACATCATGTCAAGACATGATATATTCGGATAATACAAAATCCTTATTCATATATATATATATATATATATATATATATATATATATATATATATATATTAAAAAGTATAATTTCATAGCAGAATATATATTATAAAACATTTCGTCTAAACTTGGTATGTAGATCCATGACCACCCTGGGATTCTTCATTAAGATTTGATAGTTGAAGCAATTATCCAAAGATGATGGTCTTCTTCTTTTTTTGTCTTTTCGAAATAGTCAGTTGATAAGAAACTTATGAGACATAAACATCACTCTTATAGATGAGATGACATGACGTGTTAACTAATAGATAATAGTATAGAGATAGAGAAAAGCTATTGTTTAAACTGGAATCACTTTAGGGTTTCGCTCTTTTCATTTAAAAATATTGGAATCTCTTTAGGATACATTTTAATCCTAAAATAATACGACTAAGAAACTCTTTTTCATCGTCTTAGGTTTCTTAACAAAACCCTTATACATTATAATTAGTGGCGAACCCAAAAAATTAATTTATGGGATTCATCATATATATAAAGAAAACTATAAAATATATTTCATAAAAATTAAACCAACTATTTCATAAATAATAAGTAGTAACATATAATATAGAGTACCAATAATAATAAAAAGTTTACGAAACTACCATGCGATCTTTTATATCCTGAAATCTCTTCACCACAACCTCATTTGTAATAGACTCGAATAAATCTTTCTCGACAAAACAAACTAAACAATCATTCAGAAATTGATCTCCAATCCGATTGTGTCGTTCTGTCTTCACAATCTTCATTGCTGGAAAAACATCTCTCTACAGTTGCAGTAGCAACATGTAGAATCAAAATCAACTTCAAAAGCCTAAATACCAAAGGACATATGTTTTCGTGTTTCCACCAGCAAACGAGCAAGTTCTCCAAGACTCTCTAGATGAGTAAATCTGTCATCACTTTGAACATTATCAATGTATATAGCTAATTGTTGCTCAAGATATATGCACTCTCCATGATTAAAGTCATATGGGTATAACGTAGATAACTTCATCACCTTTGAGAGGTCAAAGTCATAGAAAGAATTGATGGGAGATAAAGAAGCTAGCACAAATAAGCAATTCAGTGTTCACCTTGTTAAACCGATCATTAAACTCTTGAAGTTGCAAAGCCAAAACAGCATATAAACAATTGACCTTGTAGGGATGTATGTTTGTAACTCATGATTTTCTTCTTGGTTTTCTTAAGTCAACAAAATCTTCTTCCATGTCAAGTTGTTCTATATCATGTATCTTACAAAAAGATGAAATTTTAACCATAAGAGAATCTCATCCATCATCCCTAAACTTTTGGAGTTGCGTGTTAGTTGATTGCACCAATGACATGACATTTAAAATATCTTGATCTCTCTTTTGCAGAGCCATGGACAAGCTATCTGTGAGCCCTAAAATGTGTATCATCATGTGCAAATACATCAAAACATCAGCAGACTTATCCACCAACAAACCAAATACATCATGGTCAATTTCCTCCATAATATATTTGACTACTTCTTCTGCAAAACAATGCAAAATATCTTTTTGAATCTTTGGAGATGTCATCTGATTGTTTCCAGGAGCATTTTCCAAAACAACCTTACTCACAACTTCATTTTGTTTTGCTGTGTATTTCAAGAGTTCCACAAAAATGCCTTATTAATAGATTCTTCTTTCTCATCATGACCACGAAAAGGTAAACCTTGTCTCAATAAGTATCGAGAAGCATCAATTGAAGCATTCAACCTAATTCAATATTCGTTCTTCACAATATCATCTTGTTTATGCAAATTATGCTTGATTGACTGACATTGGTTCATTAAATTTTCACACTTCATGACAGCACTGTTATGAAAACTATTAACACCGCCCACATGCTCTGAAATTTTCTTAAACTTATTCCAACTAGAGAAACCTTTGGTAGTCCATGCATCATTTTGTCCACTTTTACCGACATTATCTTTAAACAAGTAGCAACATAAGCAAAAAAACAGTATCTTTGTTCACACTATACTCTTAACCAATTAGGATACTGATCAAACCAAGTAGGGTTAAAGTGCCTCATTATGCCTCCTATCGAGGTTTATTTTAAAATATGACCACGAGTTTGGTAAGGACCTCTCAAGAGATATGCACAAATTACCTCATTTCTTTGATTAGGATGGTATTCTGAGATTTGCTTCCTATCAGCACGATCTCATTGTAGATTTTTTAATTCACTTTGTGTTGATGATAAAGCTTTTATTTTCAAAAATTTCTTCATTAATATGCATGAAATAATAAAAACTAACAATATTACTATAAAATAAACTCATATAAAACTAAAATTATTAAAAATATATATAACTAATAGGACACAAAATGAATGATCACGTTTCCTTTTACTTCAATCATTATTTTGTCTACCAAAACAAAAAAACAAAGTCAATAAAATACACTACTTCACTATTAAGAGAAACAATTCATTTTTTCTAATTTTTCAAATCTGAATAACAATACAAATTAAATATATTAATCAATTATATCCAAATATAGATGAAAAGTGGAGAAAATTTAATTAGAATTCATTAACAATGATATTAAGAATCAATCGTATAAAAAGTTATATATTATATGAAAAAGAAATAAGAAAAGGTGGAAAGAACACTAATATGGGGTTTAGGTGTGATATTTTTAAAATGTTTTCATGACAATAGACAAACAAACAAAATCAAAGCTATATAATACCCTACCAAGCCTTCATTGTTGAACCCTCTCTTAATTTTGGTACAAACTCACAAAACCAAAGAAAAAACATGGCCATCCCCTAATTAGGTCAAAATAAAAGCCTCTAAGTTATGTAGAGGGTTTCTTCATCTTTAGGGAATGGCCAAATTATATGCAAAAGTTTAAGTAAATGGTGTTTTGTGGATTTGGTTAAAGAGGAATGGAGTAATGAAGATTGCAGACAGAGCTGATTGAAACAGTGAGTCGCTTTTGTTTATATCTCCCTCTCGAAATTGGGAGAAATTAAACATGATATCAACTATAAAATATTTTTTTGTGATAATTTAGGAGTTCTCGAACCGTAAACTCATAAAAGACTTTGTAGTATACATATATATTATTCTTAGAATATGAATACATATATAAGTAACAATTAATTGATTTTGTATTTTAAGTTTTTAAAAATCAATAGTTAACAAATAATTACGTATATGTATAGCGATAGTTAACAAATAATTTGCTTAATAGAAAAAAAAACTTTGCCAAAAAATATGTGATACAGTTGGTTTGCCCCTGATTTAGGTAGACACTATATGGTGAATTCGATTTCTACCATATTCTAGTTGGAGATTTAGGTTATGAATCGGGTATTATCAATCTAATGATTATTTTTTAATCAAAAAAGCATGACATATGAATGAGAAGTGATTTTATATTCAAAACAATTAATGCATGTTGGCAAAAATTACCAATATGGATAAATAATTGTTGAGCTTGTTGGTTACACACTTTCCGTTCATTGACTCCAAAAGAAAAGGTCAGTGTAATTATGTTTTGATTTGTTCAAAGACCAATATGATTTTTTATTAGTTATATTTTGTTTGTTTCTTTAGATCATAAGACAAAGACTATATTACCATCTATATAAAAAGCTAATTGATTTTTTTATAACTTAGGAATTCCCAAATTTTATGGGAGAAGTCTGAACTATTTTTCTGGGGAACTGCAGCTTATGAATAGATCCTCTCTCCAAACATTTAAATGAACCGAAAGCATGAGCACATATCTATATAAGAGTGGTTAGAAAAATGTATTTTACTTTTAATAACATGAGAATCGAACTTACAAATTCCTTAAAATCTTATATTCGCTCCTTACTATTTGACCATAAACTCTTTATGGATTATTTTATTTTACAATGGTCAAAGTTAATATTTATAGTTTTTCCCACATTAATTCAATTCCAAGTAAATGCGTCATTTGAAGACAATCTAATTGTTGGAAAGGAAAACCAAAATTCCAAGCAGAACCCGAATATTGATCGTTTCTGTTTGTTTTTTGAGTTCTTTTCAATATATTATCAGTGATTCAAAAAAATTTGTGCATATAATGGGACACTTTTAATTTGCTACTAGATTATGACACAACAACAAGATTGGTATTCGATGACAAGGCCTTGTCATATACACTATGTGTTATATATATTTATATTAGTGTCGGCTAATATTACTATATAATTATTAATTTGTTCAATAGAGATATTCTGTAAGAAACATGCTACGTGTTTTCGTACAGCAAAATGGTTTATCAATCGTTATCGAAATTAACTATCTATTAGAAGAGTTGGTGAAATTGCATTATTAGAGGAAATCTTATCTAGTAAAAGGATATGATAAGGAACTGTATTTGATGAAGTCCTTAAATGTCTATTTCTGAATTTTTTTTTTATTGGAATATGATTTAAAATGGTTATATATCTTTGTAAATTACAAACGGAGGGTTTATTAATCTAATTATTGATAACTAAAATAAGAAAAAGAATAACAAAAGGCAAGATTGTAAATTGTAATGAAGGAATCAATAGAGAATGCGTTTAACCTAATATCATTTAAATATATTTTTTTTATTAATATTAGCACACAATTGATCAATATATTAGTCAAGTTCCTACAAAATATAAATAGTAAAATTCAGTTTTTGGATATACAAATTTATCTGTATTTAGTGGACTTACTACTGCCAAAACCAAAGTAAATGTCAACTGCCTATATCATTTAAATATTTGAAGACAAAAATACGCAATGATTTTAATATTCAGATAAAAGATCAAATTGGACGTGTTTTCGAGTCAAATTCAACCTAGACCGCATTTTTTTAATAATGTTAAACATAGCTAATTATAGATTTATTGAAAGAAGTACAAAGATTCCTCAATTTGTATTATATGATAGTGATTTGATAGTGGAAGCAATTATCCAAAGATGATGGTCTTCTTCTTTTTGTTTTTCTTTTCGAAATAGTTAGTTGATAAGAAACTAATGAGACACAAACATCACTCTTATAGATGAGATGACATGACGTGTTAACTAATAGAAAATAGCATAGAGATAGAGAAAAGCTATTGTTTAAAAATATTGGAATCACTTTAGGGTTTTACTCTTTTCATTTAAAAATATTGGAATCACTTTAGGTTAAATTTTAATCCGAGTTAAATTGACAAAAAAAAAAAAAATTAATCCTATAATAATACGACTAAGAAACTCTTTTTCATGTCTTAGGTTTCTTGACAAAACCCTTATATTTATTAGAGAGGAAATATGGAAGACTTTACATATTTGTATATCTCTTTGTAAAAACATAGTTTTATTAGAAAATAAAAACATAATTTTAATTTATTCAAGGTAAGGCAACAACGATAACACATCATGTCAGGACACGATATATACGGATCATACAAGATCCTTATTCATACATATATATAGTAAAATGTACAATTTTGAAAGCACAATATATATATATATTATTACACCTTTGGTCTGAATTTAGTCTGTAGATCCCTTACAATCCTAGGATCCAACTGGAACGCCTTTGCAAGTAAATTTTGATCGATCTGTGGGTTAGACCCGAACAAGTCGTTGGCAATAGTTATGCGTCCTGGATTTTGGCTAGTCAGAGAAGCGAATGCAACCGCTGGATATCTTCCAATGTTCATTTGGAAATGGATGAGTCCTTGTGGAAACACAAACAACTCACCGGCACTGAGTGTTTTGGTGAAGAAACGATTATCTGGATCCGACGTGACAAATCCTACGAGAACAGTTCCTTGAGTGACAAAAAGAATTTCGGAGGCACGTGGATGACTGTGAGGTGGGTTTTGTCCATTGATTGCAAAATCAATTCGGGCAATTGAGAGACCAAGGGTGTTAACCCCCGGAATATCGTTAACAGTGAGTAGTGTCACGGTGGATCCAACTGCATTAGTTATAGGTCTTGGATTTTTAAGTTCTCCGGAAAAGAAATCATCTGCTGTGACTAGTTTTGGGTCTTTGCAGAACTTACCATTAACAAAATCTGAATATAGTAGCCACAAGATTGAATTAAAGTGTGTTATATTTTTAAAATAAAAAGAATATTAAATAAAAATAAGAGTAATATGATAAGGAATCTGTCATGTGTATACCTCCATTTAACGAGTTGTTGGTGCTCACACAAAAGTCTTGAAGAGGGCTTGGATCAGAAGCAATGGATACTGGAAGTGTTATAGCCAATAGAGATAAAACTGCAAGAATTGAGAGACCCTTCATTGGGATTTGATAGTTGAGGCAATTATTCAAAGAGGGAGGTTTTTTTTTTTCCTTGAATTAGATAAGAAACTTGTGAGACATAAACCTCAATTTATATATGAGTTAATAACAGGTCTTATTTAAAACGAGTACAATTGTTGATTGGCCACTTTAAGGCTGCGGAGTTGACTAGTATTGAAAACAACATGTTACTTGTTAGAGTAATTCTGTTTGTATAATTCTATTTTTATTTTATGTATAATATATGCATGTATACTGTGTAAGTATTTGACTCGTCCACTTGTAACAATTGTCTTGTTGGGTTTGTGTTTGTCCACTTGTAAAAATTTGAATTATGAATAAGATATTGTCTAGAAAGAAGTCTTACTGTTGATGTTAGTTGATATATGCAGTGTTGTGTCTAAGAGCAAAAAAATTGGGCATTTGCCCAAGACCACGAAAAAAGTATAAGAAATTTAAGGCCACATTTTCTGATTTTTTTTTTCTTATGTGTTTCATTAAGACTTTGTTTTTATAAAACTTAGTCTAATGTATTGTGTTTGAAGAGAACAAGAGCAAAAAGAATTTTACTTTAACATCTGAGTGGAACTCAAGTTCGATTCCTCTTTCCCGTTTCTCTTCAATCTGTTCATCAACCACTCCAAACCAACCTGTATGTTTTTGGAGATTTATATTCAAATAAAAGAAATTTTATTTGTCCAGCGACATATGATGCACTTGAAGTTTGAAATAACAAGATTTAGTGATAGTATACATCTATCAGTTCAATAAATTATAGGGAAAAAATTGTAAAACCAATTTTCACAAATTTATCAAATTAAATACAAACTATGATTCAGTCTAAATAAAATATGAAGTAGCGTTGTAAAGTTAAATTTGTTGAATAGTTCTTGCCATGATTTATTACCGATTCGAAGAAATGGTCAATATAAATGCATTGAAGTTTGTTAAAATGTTAATTAAATTGTTTTTGGTTTTGATTAATCGTTTCTTTAGATGGTAATATATGACTATATGAATCAATCATAGAGAAAAGGTAAGCAGCATGAAATCAGAAGCTGATACGCAGAACCGGAAGCGCTTAGAAACACATAATCGAATTTTCTAAAAAAATTAAGAAAAGGGATACGTGTTGGAAATGTGTAAACTTATAAATCATTAAGTATAAAATTATATTAAAATCTAGGGTCCAAGTGTTCTGGACATGATGTTCTGCCAAAACACAATAGTATAAGTTACTAGCCCTGAGATTAAAAACCGAACCAATTTGTCCGAACCCAACCGAACCGAGTTTTGATCAAATTGGTTCGGTTATCTGTATCTAATTCGGATCAATCGGTAATGGTTTAGGCTGATACTCCACTTTTCGATATCAATTAATCAACAAGTGCGACATGTCAATGTAATACTTGAGGATCAAATCCACAGAGAACCTAGAATTAACGCAATAGAACCGCAAGATTTTTCTTAAGCTAAAGCGGATCAATAAGAGGAGTGAACTACCGAACTAATCCTAACAGTCACACACGAACATAAACTAGAACAAACTTGAAACTAAACCCGAAACTCAAACGATTACGAGAAAATAAAAGAACAACGACAATTATACTAAAACGAACGGATTAGGGGGAAGGTAATTGATCAAGGGAACAATAACTAACAAATGATGCTATGAGGACTTCATTAAGCACCACCTAGAACATGGACATAGCTTGATCAACCCACTCTCATGGCATTGATCACTTTGTCAAAAACCAACCTTACTAAACTCTCATTTGTAAGATTCAATCAATAACAAGCATTATAAACAGGTCCAATTAGTTCACTAATCACCCTAACATCATTTCTCAATGGCTAGGGAAGAAAAACTCTTAAATGAGTCACTCGGGAATTTCATCAAACACCTCTCGGGCGACAATTTTCCTAACATCTAGATTTTAATTGGCCAAGTCAAATCTAGCATTAGACATACTCATTAAGAAGGATCTAACCACCTAAGCATCAAACATCAATCATTGAAACCCCAATCTACATTTCCCTAAACCATTCTAATGACTACTCACTAATGATCATGGAAGAACAAAACAAAATGCAAGTAAAATGAAACATAAGGAAAGAATAGAATAGAGATAAGAGATTAGCCAAAAGATTCTTCAATTGATTGAAAGATTATCCAAAAGAAATCCAAACCCTTGGTCTTTAGCCTCCAAAGTTTATAACATTAAAAGCTTAATCTTAAATGAACCCTAAAGTCTTGTATTTATAGTAAAAATTCGGAATAAAAGAAACTCAGCGTTTTGCATAAAACGTCGACCTGCTGAAAACGTTGGAGGAGAGGTCGATTTTTCTTGCACACAGAACGTTGGTCTTCACTTGTTGAAAACGTCGACCCTCTCAAAACGTCGGAGGAGAGGTCGACGTTTTGTGTTTCCAGAACGCTGCCTCTTGAGTGTTGAGAACGTCGACCCTCCAAGAACGTCGGAGTGAGGGACGACTTTTCATGCATCAGAATGTGTCCTCCTTTCTCCTTCATGTCTTTGCTCCACTTTGTCCATAACTTGATAGCACCACACCTTCCTTAGTCTCCCAAGCTCCGAAATGCATCCAAATTCACCTGAAAACGACTCAAAAACGAAAGATATGAACTCATTTGGTCTAGGGAAAGGTTAAGAGATAAAAGTGATCTCTTCATCCATAGGTTCAATATGCTCAATGTAAGGATCTCTCTATGAGTGGAATGAAACTTAGAAGAATGCTAAAGGTAAGCTCCAATAAATGCATACAAGACTAGATTCTCATCTACCCAAATACACAAATATTATTCTCAAACCCAAGCTATATCTAAACTCAAGAATGATCCTAGTTCTACCCTTTTCAAGGCTTTGCCACTTCTTTTCCAAGCTCTAGATCAACTCAACAACTTCCACAATTCCTTCCTTGCATTTCTTTCTTCCTAAGAGAGGGGTCAAAACTTATACAAGTCTAGCGGGTTTGGTGCTTCACTTAGTATCTTGGTTCTTCTTTCTTTTCATTTTTTTTTTGATTATCTTTCTTTTCTTTTTGCTTCAAAGAACCCTTTTCAAAATTTAACACTTCCAAAACCCTTTACTAGACTACTTTCTTTCCATTCACATTCCCTTTCTCTCCTAGGATATCCTTTAAACAATCACTTCTTTTCTTTCTTTTTCTTCTCCTT
This sequence comes from Lepidium didymum, assembly GCA_963920545.1. NCBI lineage: Eukaryota > Viridiplantae > Streptophyta > Magnoliopsida > Brassicales > Brassicaceae > Lepidium > Lepidium didymum. The sequence continues at coordinate 19,281,518 of OY986980.1, read as the reverse complement.
TCATAACCTTCCCAGTCAATTTTTCCAAGTCCAAACATACACATTCCCATACCTATAAGCAAGCTCCCACCTAGTCCTATTCGGCTCAAAAAGCGTGAACCAAAACTACATGAGAAGCTAATCTTGTCGGCTCAAACCTAACGCTTTCTACCAAGCACATTCTGAAATAAGGCCTCACACACACAACAATCAAATGACTTAAAAGAAAGTTAGGCTAAGGGTAGGAAAAACGATTTAAACCGGCTACTTGGCTCACAAGGAGTGATAAAGTGGTAAAAGAAATCCAAGTATGTATATGTAAATCCATGAGTTCAAGTTTAATGCACAGCATGATAATTGCAAGTCAATATTAGGTTCCAATAGATAAGAGATGGCATCAAATCAAAGCATGCTTCAACTAAGGTGAACCTAAAATCAAGAATTCCAAGCATGGATCAATTTTACCTTTCAACGAGCAATTTATGCATCAAACAACTATAAACTTGGGCATTGAACTTAACAAGTTGAGCAATCGGCTAAATTAAGGCATTCAAATCATTGTTCCCTATGCAAATGCAATGCAATCCTACATGAATCTAACCTTGAACACTAAACGAATGCAAGCAAAATGAAAATATTTTTGGATTTTTGTGGTTTTGTAATTTTTTTGGTTTTTATGATTTTTATGCAATGCAAAGACTCAAATAAGAAAAACAAAACAACTCAAATGCAAATTAGTAAATCGGTCTCCTCCCCCGGACGTACTTCTCACCGTCTTGGTGAGAAAGTAAAAACAAAGAAGAAGACCGCAATAGACAAAAGAAAAAATGCAAAGAGAAAAATATTTACAAAGGTGAATTAGTACCTTTTAGCTTGTGGAAGGACCTGGGAAGTCTGCGGCATCATAATTGTGTGGTTCGTGGGGCTCTCGAGTCGTCGGTCTATAGAATCCATCGTCTTGATCATCCCCTCATGCATCATCATCACTTGATGTGTTTGGATCATTGGCTTCTTGTTCTTCATCAGAGACATACCCCGGGAGTGATCTTATTTTGCGCTCTAACCAATCGAATTTCCTCTTCGCCATTTTGGTTACCCGTCGGTGGAACTTGAGAATGGTGTGGAGAGCTTTATCTTTCTTTGTAACCGGCTTGAAGTCATACTTGGGAAGAGTCCATGTGTCCATGTCCAAAGTCGGTTTAGGAAGACAACTAGGTAAAGGATTGGTGGGAGGAGGTAATGGGTTTTTGGGGCTTGTAGCCTTGTCATCAAATTCAAAGGCGATACCGGTAATGGCCGCAATAGAAGTCTTATCGGGACATGGAGTTGGCAGGAGTTTGCGTTCTTTGTTCCGGTTGAGATAGGCGAAATACCGACACTGATTGTGGTCCTCTATAACCTTGCACTGCTTGAGATAGAGCCCATCGATGGTAAGATACCGCTGGTCAATCCGATATCCCGCCCATGAAATGTTAAGGTACATCAAGATTGGCATAATGATTCCGCCCATGACAAGGATCGGGTCACTAGTGTATCTTGCCCAAGACCTAGTCCTAACTAGCTCCTTTGCGAAAATGCAACCGAAATTCACCTCATCTCCCAAATGATCTTCAAAAAGAGGGCCATCGTCCGAATCCATCAGTGGATAAAGTCCCTTGAACAACAAACACAAATCGTTCCGGTTTCTAGTCGTTCGAAGAGGGTGTTGGCGAGGTACTTTGCAACAACACGTATAGCGGGGTTTCGAATCAAAGCTCTTTTCGGGGAATTTGCAGTCGTCCCATTGGCAATTAAGTTCCAAAATTCATCCACATTATGGAAGGTTCGGAATCGGACCTCACTCCCATAACGAAACCCATAAATCTCGCATATGTCCTTGATTGACACTTGATAAGCTCTCTTACGCACCTTAAACTTTAACATCCCTTCATCCGGATGTGCCTTTTTGGTTTGGCATAAACAAGTTCCACTGTGGAAAAGAACTGACGGACGTATTTAGGAACCGTATGGTGGTAAAGAGTTCTAAACTTGGCAAGACCCATATTGTCAAGCATGAGGAAGACATCGTCTTTGATCTCCAAAAATTCAATAGCTTCCTCATTGAGATATCGTGTGGGATCAATCCGCATTCCCTCTTGGCGCTCATAATCCTCCTTTTCTTGCTCAGTAAACGGAGCTAGACGAGGGTCGGGTACCGGAACCTCTTCGGGTTGATCCTCTCCTCTCGTTCGGTTTGATTTTGGAGGTTATGTTTGTGGTCTTTTCCCAGCTCTCTTGGAAGTCTCAGTGGCTGTTTCTTTCCCTTTAGAGGAGGGCTTTTTAGCTTGGGAAGTTGAGCTTCGTGTTTTTGGTGGCATTGTTCCTACAAAATCTCATCGATAAATAAGTACAAGAACAATGCCAAAATGATGAAATGTTACTACAAGAATTTCAATTAAAAGTAATTATAGATCCTAGCAACATCACAAGGCTTCACAATCCACAACCCAATCATCTTTAAGAAAACATAGCCACCAATTTGTTGGAAAGTTATTAAAAATCAATTCTCACCATATGATCAATTTGGAATTTCACAAGATTTTGCAAGAATTGAAGAGATAAACCATAACTTACACCACATTCCAACTTAGAACATCAATTTGAATCATTTGAGATCAACATCAACCATTTTCCCCAAAATTTTTGAAATTTCGTCACTATTCACCATATGAACCCTAGCTTTTCAATTCCAACAATTCCTTCATGATTCTTGTTCAAATAGCCTCTAATTATGTTACCCAATCAATATCTAACTCAATTTGACTCCAAAACCTCCTATCTAATCTCAATTTCACATGACATGAGAATTCTAAAGTTTCACCCAATTGAGAAGAAAGGAGAATTTGGAATGGAATTCATACCTTGGAGTAGAAGATGATGATGAATAAGTGATTAAACTTGTAGAGGAAATTCGAATCCAAAGAGTTTAAGCGATTTGAGAATGTGTGAAGAATTTGAGTAGAAAGGGTTTTGGAGAAAAAAGGGTGAAGGAATGAGAAAGAAGATGAAAGGGGCTTAAAAACTTACCTTGGCTCGGGTTAAAAACATCGACCTACCCAAAACGTCGAACCAAGGATCGACGTTTTTAACCACAGAAAGACTTTCGCGGATTTGCAACGTCGACCCGCTCAAAACGTCGGAAGAGGGGTCGACGTTTTTAACAACATAAGCAGTGCAGATTTTCGCAAAATCCGTCGACCCTGCAGAAACATCGGAGGGAGTGTCGAAGTTTTCTGCACCAGAAAGGCTGTGAAATTTTTGCAAAAAACGTCGACCCTCTCAAAACGTCGGAGGAGAGGTCGACGTTTTTGACTTCCAGAACTGATGCATTTGTGCTGAAAACGTCGACCTGTTGATTTTGTCGAAGGTAGGGTCGACTTTTTGCACTCCAGAGACATTGTTTTCGTGTTTTCCTCATCAACTTTCTATCCGATTCCTTTTAAACTGAGCTATCACAAAGATCAAGCAAAAAGATACAAAAAACAAGCAAACGAAAGAAAGAAAAATGATATGTACAAGGATACCATGGGATTGCCTCCCAAGTGCGCTTATTTTACGTCTCAAGCTCGACGTAATGCACCGCTTTTTATGCGGTTGGAGGATCGGAAAGTGGAATCTTCTCCACTAACGCGTCCTGAGAATCAGCGTGATATGCCTTAATGCGTTGGCCATTAACCGTGAACTCTTCTCCTGATTCATTCACAAGTACCACAGCACCATAAGATCGAACTTCTTTCACCTCAAACGGTCCTGACCATGCAGATTTAAGTTTTCCTGGGAAGAGTTTCAACCGAGAGTTAAACAGTAGCACTTTGTCACCTTCTTTGAACTCTCTCCGCACTATTTTCTTGTCATGAAAGGCCTTGGCTTTCTCTTTATAGATTTTGGAGCTCTCGTAAGCATCACAACGGATCTCATCAAGTTCTTCCAACTGTATCAACCGTCGTTCGGATGCGGTTTTGAGATCAAAATTCAAGAACTTAGTAGCCCAGATGGCTTTATACTCAAGTTCCACCGGAAGATGACAAGCTTTCCCGTATAGCATATTAAAAGGCGTTGTTCCCAATGGCGTTTTAAAAGCTGTCTGATAAGCCCACAAAGCATCATCTAACTTCCGAGACCAATCTTTCGGAGCCTTTTGCGCAGTCTTCCTCAATATTTCCTTGATTTGGCGATTTGATACCTTTACTTGCCTTGAAGTTTGCGGATGATACGGGGTAGCCACTTTGTGTTTCACACCATACTTCTTCATGAGGTTTTCGAAAACCTTGTTGATAAAGTGGCTTCCTCCGTCACTAATCACAATTCGTGGAACACCAAACCTCGGGAAAATAATGGATTTAAACAACTTAATCACCACTTTGGCATCATTTGTAGGACTAGCAATTGCTTCTACCCATTTGGACACATAGTCAACAGCAAACAAGATGTAGAGATTCCCATAAGATGAAGGGAACGGTCCCATGAAATCGATCCCCCATACATCAAAAACTTCGACCTCCAACATGAAATTCTGTGGCATTTCTTGACGTTTCCCGATGTTTCCTTGGCGTTGACACTAATCACACTTTGAGATAAACTCGTAAGCGTCCTTAAACATTGAAGGCCACCAAAATCCAGCTTGTAAAACCCTTGTGACAGTCTTGAAAGTAGCAAGATGTCCTCCATAACTAGAACCATGACAATGAAAAAGAACTCCTTGAATTTCCTCTTCCGGGATACAACGTCGAAATAATCGATCTTTACCTTGCCTATACAAATACGGTTCATCCCAAAAATACCGGGTCACTTCCTTGAAGAATTTCTTTCTATCATATCCATCAAGATCAATCGGCTCCGCTCCACAAGAGAGGTAATTCACAAAATCTGCATACCAAGGGCCATCCTCTTTCAATTTTTTTTGTGACGCAAACTTCCTTCATGATCAAATCGGCTTCTTGAGCTACTTGAATGAACATAATATGTTCCTCGGGTAAAGAATCATCAATCGGTATACACTCATCAATCCACAATCTTGAGAGATGATCCGCAACTCCATTCTCAATTACTTTCTTGTCAAGTATCTCAACATCAAATTCTTGAAGTAGCAAAATCCACCTTAACAATCTTGGTTTAGCGTCTTTCTTCTTAATCAAATATCTCAAGGCCGCATGATCGGTATACACAATCCCCTTAGAACCAACAAGATAGGACCGGAATTTCTCAAAAAGCAAAAACCACGGCAAGAAACTCTTTCTCGGTAGTAGCATACTTGACTTGAGCCTCATCAAGGGTCCGACTTGCATAGTATATGACATGAAGCTTCTTATCTTTCCTTTGCCCCAATACAGCCCCAACCGCGTAATCACTTGCATCACACATTATTTCAAAAGGCAAATCCCAATCCGGTGGTTGCACTATTGGAGCCGACACTAAGGCTTCTTTGATCTTTAAAAATGCATCTAGACACTCATCATCAAACACAAAATCGGTTTCCTTGCATAACAAACGAGTGAGTGGCCTAGCCATCTTGGAAAAATCCTTGATGAATCTTCTATAAAACCCAGCGTGTCCCAAAAAGCTTCGAATATCCTTAACCGTTTTTGGAGGTTGCAAATGAACCATGACTTTGATCTTTGCTTTATCGACCTCTATCCCATCCTCGGAAATTCGATGACCAAGCACAATACCATTTCGAACCATAAAATAGCACTTTTCCCAATTCAAGACCAAGTTGGTATCTTCACATCTCTATAAGACCCTGCACAAATTGGAAAGACAAGAACGAAAACAAGCACCATATACCGAGAAATCATCCATAAACACCTCCATTACATCTTCAATCAAATCAGAGAAGATAGACAACATACACCTTTGAAATGTCGCAGGTGCGTTACATAATCCGAATGGCATTCGCCGATAAGCGAAGGTACCATAAGGACATGTAAATGTCGTCTTCTCCTGATCATTAGGATGTATGGGGATTTGGAAGAATCCCGAATATCCATCCAAAAAGCAATAGAAAGAATGGTTCGACGAACGTTCAAACATTTGATCAATAAACAGTAAAGGGAAATGATCCTTCCTAGTAAACGAGTTCAACCTACGATAATCGGTGCACATCCTATGTCCGGTAACAGTTCTAGTAGGGATCAATTCATCTCTATCGTTCTTAATAACAGTCACACCTCCTTTCTTAGGAACTACATGAATCGGTGAAACCCATCGACTATCGGAAATCGGATAAATTATGTCCGCATCAAGCAACTTCAAAATCTCTTTCCTAACAACATCTTTCAAATTCGGATTTAGCCTACGTTGGTGTTCAATTGAGCTCATAGATTCATCTTCCAAATGGATTCTATGCACACAAAGTGATGAAGAGATTCCCTCAATGTCATCTAATGAATAACCTATTGCCTTTCCAAACTTTCTCAATTCACATAAAAGCAAGGCGGTTTCTTCACTACCTAATTCATCATTTATGATCACAGGGTAAGTAGCATTTGGACCAAGAAAAGCATACCTTAGTCCTTTCGGTAATTGTTTGAGCTCAACCTTTGGGGCTTTAAGTTCACTCCACGGGTCATCGTTGGTCAATTCTTGTCCATTAAGCTTCTCAATGGAACCTAAACCTTCCTTTAGTTCCAAAACCTTAACCCCTTTATGAACCACTTCGCTAGAATCCATTAGTTGTTCATAACCCTTGCTTTCCTCATTCAAATACCCAAACTCATTCTTCTTAACTGTAAGAGCCACTTGTAACGGATCATCTATGCTCAATTCCTCTACCATATCCCCTTCAAGAAGGTCCAATGTCTCTATGAGAAAACATTGGTTACCTACATCCGGTTTGTCCATTAGCCGCTTTATGTCAAAGTTAACAATTGAATCCCTTAGTTGCAAACTGATTCGGCCTCTCCTACAATCAATAAGAGCACCAGCTGTAGCAAGGAATGGTCTCCCGAGAATAAGTGGATCTACCGGTTCCTCATCCATCTCTAACACAACAAAATCGGTAGGCACATCATAATCACCTACTCTCAAAGGAAAATCCTCGACTATACCAACTGGGATACGAACTGAGCGGTCCGCTAGAATCAACAAAATCTGGCATTTTTGAAACTTTGTAATACCAATCTTCTTGGCAACAGTGAGAGGCATTAGATTCACACTAGACCCAAGATCACACAAACTCTTAGGAAATCTCAATGGTCCTAAAGCACAAGGTAGAGTGAAACTACCCGGATCCGTGAGTTTCATTGGCAAAGATCGCTTGATGATAGCGCTACACTCATAGCCAACCATAACCATACCCTCTTCCATCCTTTTCTTATTAGTGACCATGTCTTTGAAAAACCTTGAGTATGTCGGGTTGGTCTTGATCACATCCATCAATGGCATTGTAATTTTCACACCATCCATTAGTTCTAAGAATTTCTCCCGTTGTTTAGCCAAAATTTGCTTCTTAAAACGACCTGGGAACGGTAACTTAGGCACATAAGGTGGTGGAACATAACTCCTTGTTCTCTCAACAACATCATCATTCTCCTTTACCGGTTCTTGAGATTCCTTTATTTCCTTGCTCTCTTCTACCGGAACTTCTTCCAAAAGAACAACATCATCATCTTCATTGACGACTTCTTTACCTTTATCTTGTACATCTCCCCCCGATGGTAACTCTTTCCCGCTCCTTAAAGTTATCACATTACAATACGCCTTGGGGTTTGTTTCCGGTTTACCGGGAAGTGTCCCAGCTGGTCTTTGACTTGAGAAGCCACTTGAGCGATTTGGTTATCAAGAGTTTTCAAATGAGAATAGATATTTTCAAATTTCGCCTGGGACTCACTGTTGCTAACGTTAAACTTACGTTCAAATTTTTCGATCTTTTGCGTCAATTCCAACTGTGCTCTTGCTTGCCCCTATATAATTTGTCTCATCATATTTCTCATGTCATCTTGCTCGCTAATTTGAACTTGCGGAAAGTTACTCACTTTTGGCTGTCCAAGCGGCCTAATTTTCATTTCCGTAGAGTACAAATTCAAAGGACTTTGACTTGGAACCCCTCTTTGGAATCTCCATGGTGCATTTTGCGGTTGAGAAGAATTTGCATAAGGCCTTGGCTGAAATTGGTTTCCTTGAGGAGCTTTTGGTGGATAGTATTGGTCTTGAGGATTCTCAACATTGTTGCTTCTATACGAAAGGTTGTTGTTCCTATAGTTTTGGTTGTAAGGACGGTTTTGGTAACTCCCTTGCTAGTTGTTTTGGTTTCCCAAATAGTTAACCTCTTCTTGCACACCCTAAATACCATCACAAACTCCCTCTTGATACACTTGTTGATCCCCATCAATCTCTCCCACATAGTTGATTGACTTTTGATTTACAAGGAAGACCTTACTCAACTTGTCAATCTTATCATTAAGCTCCTTGTACCTTTGATTATCCAAGTCTTGATCCCTCATGATTCTATCATACTCTCCTCCATAACAAGCTTCACTTTGAGCTAAATTCTCAATCAATTGTTCCCTTTGTTCCACCGTTAAGTTGGCAAAACATCCATAGCTAGCGGTATCCAAAGCACGTCGGTATTGTTCAAGAACTCCTCTGTAGAAAATTCCCAAGAGATTTTCTTTGGATACACCATGGTGGGGACATTGTCTTGTATACTCCTTAAGTCTTTCCCATGCTTCATAAAGATTCTCATGGCCTCCTTGCTTGAAACTAGTAATGTCGTTTCTAAGCTTAGCCGTCTTTTGTTTAGGATAGAACTTAGTAATGAATTCCTTCTTCACTCTTTCCCAAGTAGAGACTAAATCCGAAGGCACATTCTTTTCCCATTGTGCGGCTTTGTTCCCAAGAGAGAAAGGAAACAAGATCATCTTGATTGCATCTTCATGAACACCATTCATCTTCACCGTTCTACAAAGCCTCTCAAATTGATCAAGGTGATCCAATGGATCTTCCAAGGGGAGTCCATTATATCGCTGATTTTGAGCCATGTTGATCAAACTCGACTTCACCTCAAAGTTGTTGGCAGTTATAACCGGAGTAGGAATACCACGTCTAACCTCTCTCAAATTCGGCTCATCAAAAGCCCCTATTGGTCTAGTAGCTGGCTGTCCAAAACCCGGAACTTGGTATTGAACCCCAACTCCATGAACATCTTCATGTGGGCGTTGATCATTGCCTACCCCTGGTGGGTCATTGCCTTGGTTTTCCATACTTAGGCGTCTTAAATGATCTTCTCGCTCTTTAGCTCGTCTCTCGTTCGCTGCTCTCTTGTTAGCTCTCTCAACTGCCCCTAATTCCGGAAATACACTCAAGAATTTCTCCTCGTTGACTCCTTCGTTGCATGCACCTTCAAGAGAAACAAGAAATAAACAAACTAAAAACGTTTAATAACAAAATAAAAAATATACTCTAGTCTTAATTCGAATCCAAATCCTAATGGCTAATTGCAATAGGTTCCCCGGCAACGGCACCAAACTCCACTTTTCGATATCAATTAATCAACAAGTGCGACATGTCAATGTAATACTTGAGGATCGAATCCACAGAGAACCTAGAATTAACGCAATAGAACCGCAAGATTTTTCTTAAGCTAAAGCGGATCAATAAGAGGAGTGAACTACCGAACTAATCCTAACAGTCCCACACGAACATAAACTAGAACAAACTTGAAACTAAACCCGAAACTCAAACGATTACGAGAAAATAAAAGAACAACGACAATTATACTAAAACGAACGGATTAGGGGGAAGGTAATTGATCAAGGGAACAATAACTAACAAATGATGCTATGAGGACTTCATTAAGCACCACCTAGAACATGGACATAGCTTGATCAACCCATTCTCATGGCATTGATCACTTTGTCAAAAACCAACCTTACTAAACTCTCATTTGTAAGATTCAATCAATAACAAGCATTATAAACATGTCCAATTAGTTCACTAATCACCCTAACATCATCTCTCAATGGCTAGGAAAGAAAAGCTCTTAAATGAGTCACTCGGGAATTTCATCAAACACCTCTCGGGCGATAATTTTCCTAACATCTAGATTTTAATTGGCCAAGTCAAATCTAGCATTAAACACACTCATTAAGAAGGATCTAACCACCTAAGCATCAAACATCAATCATTGAAACCCCAATCTACATTTCCCTAAACCATTCTAATGACTACTCACTAATGATCATGGAAGAACAAAACAAAATGCAAGTAAAATGAAACATAAGGAAAGAGTAGAATAGAGATAAGAGATTAGCCAAAAGATTCTTCAATTGATTGAAAGATTATCCAAAAGAAATCCAAACCCTTGGTCTTTAGCCTCCAAAGTTTATAACATTAAAAGCTTAATCTTAAATGAACCCTAAAGTCTTGTATTTATAGTAAAAATTCGGAATAAAAGAAACTCAGCGTTTTGCATAAAACGTCGACCTGCTGAAAACGTTGGAGGAGAGGTCGATGATTCTTGCACACAGAACGTTGGTCTTCACTTGTTGAAAACATCGACCCTCTCAAAACGTCGGAGGAGAGGTCGACGTTTTGTATTTCCAGAACGCTGCCTCTTGAGTGTTGAGAACGTCGACCCTCCAAGAACGTCGGAGTGAGGGACGACTTTTCATGCATCAGAATGTGTCCTCCTTTCTCCTTCATGTCTTTGCTCCACTTTGTCCATAACTTGATAGCACCACACCTTCCTTAGTCTTCCAAGCTCCGAAATGCATCCAAATTCACCTGAAAACGACTCAAAAACGAAAGATATGCGACTCTATCTACCTAAGACTCTAAAATGCAATATGAAGCAAAATTAAACTAAAATGAAAGATAAACTACTAAAAATGATGCAAAACTACATGTAAATGCTATGCAAAACCTATGCAATAATTACATATATCAGCGGAATTTTGGTTACCACTTTCGGGTCGGTTCGGTCGAGTTAACCGATAACAAAAATTAATCTAAACCTAAAATACCTAAACTCTAATCCCCGTATCTTCTTCTTCATGCCTCTTCTTCTTCTCACCTCTTCTTCTCCTCGCCTCTTCTTCTCCTCGCCTCTTCTTCTGCTTCTTATTCTTACCTCCTCTTCCTCTCGCTTCTTCTTATGCTTCTTATTCTTACCTCTTCTTCTTCTTCTCGCCTCTTCTTCTTCTCACCTCTTTTTCTGCTTCTTATTCTTCTCGTCTCTTTTTTTCTCACATATTCTTCTGCTTCTTATTCTTATCTCTTCTACAGCTTTGAATTAATGTTGTTAACAATTGAACTAAATTTTTTGTGGAATTTCGTTAACCGAACTGACCCGATTCATAATGTAGTTTGTTAATTTCGGAACAGATTGAAAATTCCATAAATACCCAACAAACGGATTACCCTACCCGAACTACCCGAAATAGCAGGATTATAAAAAAAAATTTGATAACGGTAAATTATATTATCAACTTAACAAGTTTGTTACAAAGTTTAGTTATAAATTAGCCTAGACAGCTTACCAAAAAAAAAAAAACAAGCCGTCGAAAATTTAATACCAACCAGGGGTGATTAGTTACCAAACCATTTTGAAAATAAGCCTCTACATTGCTTCGAGGATTGATGAGCAAGCAAAACTTTTTTGAGTACCCTATCGAGATGGTGGAACACCTGCTGGGATTGGATGAGACTTCAGTGTGAATCCTCAAGTTTCTCTCCTGCCAAGTAAGGTATACTAACGCTTGAGCCACCAGACTTTTGAGAGTGGAAGATAGACCTGGGCTGCAGGAGCTTATCCATGAGATAAGAGTTTGCCAAGTGTAAAAAATATAGCTTGGTAGATGCAGACGAGTCATAGCAAGTTTACAGATTTGCTGAGTGAAAGAACAATGGACAAAGATGTGGTCTAGGGACTCAAGTCCCTATGAACAGAGCATACACATTGGAGAAACAACCAAGCCGAAGCTCTGCAACCGAGATCTTATTGGGAGCCTATCGATATGTGCTAACCAAAATGTGGAAGAGTGTTTTGGCACTCCCTTCTTAAACCATACAGCTTGAAACCAGTCTTTGATATCAGACCTAGGCCTTAGTTCCTCCCATATTTCTTTTGTGGAGAAAAACATTCTGGTTTTACAGCCTACTCCCCAGTAGTAAACATCAGATCCGCTTGACAGGGAAGATGGCGTAATTTGCGAGAGGATTAGTGTGAGTTGTTGTAATTGGAGATTTCGAGTTCTAGTTGATGGGAGTCTCCACAACGATAATACATCATGTCAAGACATGATATATTCGGATTATACAAAATCCTTATTCAAAAATATACATATATATATATATATATAAAATAAAAAAGTATAATTTCATAGCACAATATATATTATTAAACATTTCGTCTAAACTTGGTATGTAGATCCATGACAACTCTGGGATCCAACTGGAACACCTTTGCAAGTATATTTTGGTTAATATGTGGGTTAGATCCAAACACGGACCTGGCAATAGTAATGACTCCTGGGTTTTGGCATTGACACTCTTCATTGTGATTTGATAGTTGAGCAATTATCCAAATATGTTGGTTTTCTTCTTTTTTTCTTTTCGAAATAGGTAGGTTATAAGAAACTTATGAGACATAAACATCACTCTTATAGATGACATGACGTGTTAACTAAGAGAAAATAGTATAGAGATAGAGAAAAGCTATTGTTTAAAAATATTGGAATCACTTTAGGGTTTTACTCTTTTCATTTAAAAATATTGGAATCACTTTAGGATACATTTTAATCCTAAAATAATACGACTAAGAAACTCTTTTTCATCGTCTTAGGTTTCTTGACAAAATCCTTATACATTATAATCAAATCTAAATATATGATTTAACATGATGTTCAAGTGTTCTGAACATGATGTTCTGTCAAAACACAATAGTATAAATGCATATGTACATGATTTAACATATATTTCAAATCTAAATACTTTCATTTTGTTGTTCTGTTTTATATATACTGCCTATCTTAATATTACGGATCAATACGTGTTAATCTCTCGCTTTTGCTGAAGAAGTCTCTACTCTAGTTTCAATTTTGAGATCGTATATTCATTTACATAAATTTATGGGGTTTTGCTAAAAAACACTCAATCCGTCACAAAAGAAATAAAATGATATATCAAATAATTACTAGCTAGTTTCATTAGAAAATAAAAACATGATTTTATTTATAATTTATTCAAGGTAAGGCAACAACGATAACACATCATGTCAGGACACGATATATACGGATCATACAAGATCCTTATTCATACATATATATAGTAAAATGTGCAATTTTGAAAGCTCAATATATATATTATTACACCTTTGGTCTGAATTTAGTCTGTAGATCCCTTACAATCCTAGGATCCAACTGGAACGCCTTTGCAAGTAAATTTTGGTCGATCTGTGGGTTAGACCCGAACAAGTCGTTGGCAATAGTTATGCGTCCTGGATTTTGGCTAGTCAGAGAAGCGAATGCAACCGCTGGATATCTTCCAATGTTCATTTGGAAATGGATGAGTCCTTGTGGAAACACAAACAACTCACCGGCACTGAGTGTTTTGGTGAAGAAACGATTATCTGGATCCGACGTGACAAATCCTACGAGAACAGTTCCTTGAGTGACAAAAAGAATTTCGGAGGCACGTGGATGACTGTGAGGTGGGTTCTGTCCATTGATTGCAAAATCAATTCGGGCAATTGAGAGACCAAGGGTGTTAACCCCCGGAATATCGTTAACAGTGAGTAGTGTCACGGTGGATCCAACTGCATTAGTTATAGGTCTTGGATTTTTAAGTTCTCCGGAAAAGAAATCATCTGCTGTGACTAGTTTTGGGTCTTTGCAGAACTTACCATTAACAAAAACTGAATATAGTAGCCACAAAATTGAATTAAAGTGTGTTATATTTTTAAAATAAAAAGAAGAGTAATATGATAAGGAATCTGTCATGTGTATACCTCCATTTAACGAGTTGTTGGTGCTCACACAAATGTCTTGAAGAGGGCTTGGATCAGAAGCAATGGATACTGGAAGTGTTATAGCCAATAGAGATAAAACTGCAAGAATTGAGAGACCCTTCATTGGGATTTGATAGTTGAGGCAATTATTCAAAGAGGGAGGTTTTTTTTTTCCTTGAATTAGATAAGAAACTTGTGAGACATAAACCTCAATTTATATATGAGTTAATAAGAGGTCTTATTTTAAACGAGTACAATTGTTCATTGACCACTTTTAGGCTGCGGAGTTGACTATTATTGAAAACAACATGTTACTTGTGAATTCACGACAGATTGTCTAAAAATTAATAACTAAAAATACTGTAATCTTTCTTTATAAACTATAATCTCAAGGGAATAGGGTTGAGAATAAAATCCGACCAGATTTGTCTGACCCGATCCGAACCAAAAATTTGACAAATCAGGTCGGGTATTTATTTGAAATTTGGGTAATATTATAAGTGATTTATTGAAGAATTCGGGTAGTGATTCGGGTCGGGTAATTCGAGCACCGGGTATTTACATAATATTTAAATTCAACCGAAACTAACTCAAGTAGAAGCTAATTCGGGTCGGTTCGGGTCACATTTTTCAGATCTTTTTCGGATTCTTTGCAAAAAAAATCATCTTTTGGGATTTTTACTTCTTATTCGGGTTAATTCGGCACCATTAGATACTACCAGAACTAACCAATATCCGACCCGATCTGAATTTTTTCGCATTTCGATTAATTTCGGTATAACTTTAAAATTTGCTAAATATCCAAATTCCAAATAAACCGACCTGACCCGAACCGTACTAACCGAACTGTACTAACCGTACTAACCGAACTCGCAGGCCTACAAGAGGATATAAAAAGCGGAGACAAAACAAAATAGGGTAAGCGACCAGAGGGCATAGGCGGCCGAGTGATCCGTCCACGTCAGCTTCGTGTCTCAATGAGCTTCGTTTACGTTTACGTTTTTCTTATGTGCTTAATTAAGACTTTGTTTTTATAAAATTTAGTCTAATGTATTGAGTTTGAAGAGAACAAGAGCAGAAAGAATTTTACTTTAACATCTGAGTGGAACTCAAGTTCGATTCCTCTTTCCCGTTTCTCTTCAATCTGTTCATCAACCACTCCAAACCAACCTGAACCTTATCATCTATACTCACTACTGTATGAAAATAGTCAATTTTAGCGATTAATAAGAACGTGTTAACTTCTGTTACGATTCTGTTTACAAAAAAATACTAAATTTTCGAAAATTTGTCAAATTAAATACTAACCACTACTCGAATCAATTTGAATACGAATTTTCATTATCCTAGCCAACTAAAAAAATTAAATTTTTGGTTTGGATTAATTGTTTCTTTAGATGGTAAAACATGATTATATCAATCATTCATAGAGAAAAGTACAGAGAAAGAGAATGTTTTATTGAAATGGTTTTGGAGATGTTTTACTCTTTTCATCTAAACTTTACATTTTGACAAGTGATAATTAATCAACCAAATAGCTGTTACTCAATAGGTCTAGCTTTGAATGTTAAATTTTATTTGGCGAAGTTTGAATATTTCTATTATGGTTTAACAACCATTAGTTATACATAAAAAATTTTGATGGCAAGAGAATCTCTGTGAGTTCTGTAATTAACAATCTAGGGTCCAAGTGTTCTGGACATGATGTTCTGCCAAAACACAATAGTATAAGTTACTAGCCCTGAGATTAAAAACCAAACCAATTTGTCCGAACCCAACCGAACCGAGTTTTGATCAAATTGGTTAGGTTATCTGTATCTAATTCGGATCAATCGGTAATGGTTTAAGCAGAATTTTGGTTACCACTTTCGGGTCGGTTCGGTCGAGTTAACCGATAACCAAAATTTATCTAAACCTAAAATACCTAAACTCTAATTGTCGTATCTTCTTCTTCTCACCTCTTCTTCTTGCCTCTTCTTCTCGCCTCTTCTTCTCGCCTCTTCTTCTCCTCGCCTCTTCTTCTGCTTCTTATTCTTACCTCCTCTTCCTCTCGCTTCTTCTTTTGCTTCTTATTCTTACCTCTTCTTCTTCTCGCCTCTTCTTCTTCTCACCTCTTTTTCTGCTTCTTATTCTTCTCGTCTCTTTTTTTCTCACATATTCTTCTGCTTCTTATTCTTATCTCTTCAACAGCTTTGAATTAATGTTGTTAACAACTGAACTAAATTTTTTGTGGAATTTCGGGTTGATTCGAAAGTAATTCTTTTTTTCTGAGCGACCCGTTAACCGAACCGGCCCAATTCATAATGTAGTTTGTTAATTTCGGAACAGATTGAAAACTCCATAAATACCCAATAAACGGATTACCCTACCCGAACTACCCGAAATAGCAGGATTATAAAAAAAAAATTTGATAACGGTAAATTATATTATCAACTTAACAAGTTTGTTACAAAGTTTAGTTATAAATTAGCCTAGACAGCTTACAAAAAAAAAAAAAAAAACAAGCCGTCGAGAATTTAATACCAACCAGGGGTGATTAGTTACCAAACCATTTTGAAAATAAGCCTCTACATTGCTTCGAGGATTGATAAGCAAGCAAAACTTTTTTGAGTACCCTGTCGAGACGGTGGAACACCTGCTGGGATTGGATGAGACTTCAGTGTGAATCCTCAAGTTTCTCTCCTGCCAAGTAAGGTATACTAACGCTTGAGCCACCAGACTTTTGAGAGTGGAAGATAGACCTGGGCTGCAGGAGCTTATCCATGAGATAAGAGTTTGCCAAGTGTAAAAGATATAGCTTGGTAGATGCAGACGAGTCATAGCAAGTTTACAGATTTGCTGAGTGAAAGAACAATGGACAAAGATGTGGTCTAGGGACTCAAGTCCGTGTGAACAGAGCATACACATTGGAGAAACAGCCAAGCCGAAGCTCTGCAACCGAGATTTTACTGGGAGCCTATCGATATGTGCTAACCATAATGTGGAAGAGTGTTTTGGCACTCCCTTCTTAAACCATACAGCTTGAAACCAGTCTTTGATATCAGACCTAGGCCTTAGTTCCTCCCATATTTCTTTTGTGGAGGAAAAACATTCTGGTTTTACAGCCTACTCCCCAGTAGTAAACATCAGATCCGCTTGACAGGGAAGATGGCGTAATTTGCGGGAGGATTAGTGTGAGTTGTTGTAATTGGAGATTTCGAGTTCTAGTTGATGGGAGTCTCCACTGTCCATTGTTCATAGCTTTTTGGACAGTTGCATCACACGGGATTCCCAGGAGACGTGGACCTTCTTCACTTGTTAACTACTGCAGGGGACCAGAAGCTGTCGAAGAGTCATGCCAAAAGTATATCGAGGTACGTGATTTGACTGAGCATGTGAGGAAACAACGGCATGTTGAACGATTGATAAAAAACATAGTATGAAGTAAAACACAGAGACTTAATTGATATGAAACAGAGTATTACACACACCCACACACGATTTTTACACAAGTAAAAAACAAAAGAGTAGGTTTCCTAATATATAGACACACGAATAATTGTGATTATAGAATCCAAAAGACACAACTTAATCTAGAAACATACGTACACGTAAAGACGCAACTGTACGGTAAGACAAAACCGTGACTCTTAAGCAAATAACTAACTTATATAAATATAAACTATATATTATATGATTGCTAAGATACACGAGATTTGATTATAGTTCAACACGGCAAAGAGGTCGAAGGTTATGCAAACTGTTCCAGGTCCATGAGGAGGACTGCTGCTGCTTTGCTGTCCAAAAACATTGGTGCTTGAGCATGTGAGCACGCAGCCAAGCGACCCATAACGAGCCACTCGATGAAAAGAATAACCAGACCAGTTTCAACTGAAGTGTTTTGGACCAAGTGACAAAATCCCTGAGTCCTATAAATTACATGATTCAACATACTTTTAAAACTTGAGAATTTACGGAATTTAGGATCTTAATACATTCACTTTTTGTTCTCTTTTATATATATAATCTCTCGCTTTTGCTGGAGAAGTCTCTAATCTCATTTTTGAGATCGTATATTCATGTACACAAAATTATTGTTATGTGAATAAACATTCAAATCTGTTACAAAAGAAATATATGTTTTCCGTGAATTTCCGAATGATACATCGAAAAAAATTAGTTTTGTTAGAAAATAAAAGCATAGTTTACTTATAATTTATTCGAGGTAAGGCAACAACGATAATGCATCATGTCAAGACATGATATATACGGATCATACAAGATCCTTATTCATACATATACAAACTTTAATTTTCAGAGCACAATATATACTATTAAACATTTCGTCTAAACTTGGTCTGTAGAGCCCTGACAATTCTGGGATCGAACTGGAACGCCTTTGCAAGTATATCTTGGTTGATTTGTGGGTTAGACCCAAACAATGCATTGGCAATACTTATGCGTCCTGGGTTTTGGCTACTCAAAGAAGCGAATGCAACTGCTGGATATCTTCCCATATTCATTTGGAATTGGATGAGTCCTTCCAACAAATCACCAGCATTGAGTGTTTTGGTGAAAAAACAATTATTTGGATTAGACGTGACAAATTCAACGAGAACAGTTCCTTGGCTGGCGTAAAAGATCTCGGTGGCTCGTGGATGAGAGTGAGGGTGTTAAGCCCCGGAATTTGGTTAACAGTAATTGCTGTCACGGTAGATCCAACTGCATTAGTTATAGGTCTTGAATTTTGAAGTCCTCCAAAAAAGAAATCTTCTGCTGTGACTAGCTTTGGGTCCTTGCAGAACTTACCATTAACAAAAGCTGAATATAGTAACCACAAAATTGAATTGAAGAGTGTTACATTACTAAAAATGATAAGAATGTTAAACAAAAATAAGAGTAATATGACGAGGAATTTCTCATGTATATACCGCCATTTAATGATTGTTGGTGCTGACACAAAAGTCTTGAAGAGGGCTTGGATCAGAAGCAATGGATGATGGTAGTGTTAGCGATAGATACACAAATGCATCACTAACATTGAGTGTTTTGGTGAAGAGACGATTATCTGGATTTGACGTGACAAAACCTACAAGAAGTGTTCCATGTTCAACAACCAAGATCTCGGTCGCACGTGAGGTGTATATAGGGTGGGTTCTGTCCATAGGTGTTTAGCCCTAGAATCTGGTTAACATTGACCGGTGTTACACTAGATCCAGCTGCATTAGTTATAGGTTTTGCATTTTGAAGCCCACTGAAAAAGAAATTATCTGCTGTGACTAGTTTTGGGTCCTTGCAAAACTTGCCATTAACAAAAACTGAATATAGTAATTAAACAAAATGAAAGAGTGTTACATTATTAAGGAATAAGAATTTCAATTCATTATTGAATATAAATGATTACTTAATCATTCATATACATACCACCATTTCTTGAGCTGTTGGTGCTGACACAAAAATCTTGAAGAGGACTTGGATCAGACGCAATGGCTAATGAAAGTGTTGCAGCCAAAATAGATACAACAGTAAGATATGAGACACTCTTCATTGTAATTTAATTATTAGTTAAAGCAATGACTAATTTAGTTATTTGTATATCTAAATCACTGTTAATTAGCAATCAAATTTATTTTTGCACTTATGAGTTTTATATAGAAGGATATCATATATCGAAACCTCTCATATAACCAATAGTATAGCGAAAACTCAGTAAATACATTTCTATACATTGCATAGTCAAAATTTTGACTACATTAAAATTTGAATGATAAAAAATTGCCAATAGCCGAGTTATTCTCAGTCTAGTGGTTAGAATGATACAACTAATGACTATGGCATCTAGGGTTTGATTCCTCCACTCTACAAGTTGGTAGATTAAATAGGAATTTTAAAGATTGGATTAGGCTATAGATTAGGCTTTGTCGATTCAATGTTGACAAAAAAATAAAATAAACTGGCAATAAACATGATTCAGATATCTCCTATTGGTTGACTATTTCTTTTCTTTATCTAAATAATTTTGTTACTAAAAGATAAACCATAAAAAATTTAATATTTATTTATAATAATGTAGCAAGACATTTTTTGGTTTGAATATAGCAAGACTTACTCTTAAATAAATATTTTTAACATAAAATTTAATAGCTAAACATCTATAGATTCATATAGACACATGCATACATTTTGTAATTTTTATACAATTAAAGAGTCAACTGTTGATTTATGCTACCTATAGATTTTATACTTTTAAAAGATGTATATAGCCATGTTCGTTAATGAGTCGACGGCGACGCCACTTAGCGACTAAAATTAGATTTAATAAATTCAAAAATAAATGATGAAAAATAGAAATGACGATCGATACGACTATTTTATAAGTATTGTTCTTATCACTAAGAAAAACAGCGACCGTAAAAGTAATCGTGCGACTCAGTTACTTATTATACTTATGTTAGTTTCCACATAATTAAAGCTAAAAATAGGTGTAATATAGCGTCACTAATTGCTGTCGTAGCGTTTTTGATATGTGGTTAATTATAGGAATCACATTTTCTCGCAGAATCTTTCAATACCGCATTTAAACTAGCCAGGTAATTTCTCATAATATTCTTTTTGGAATTCATACGAGAAAAGTTAGGAATTTAGTTTTATAAAAAGAGAAGATGCCATAAGTCTCAAACAATGCCATAGTCGGGAAGCAGAATATTTGTTGGCGATACGTGGTTGCATAGATACTTGGCGTTTTTATGTGAATGGATGAGCAAGAAATTGTTTAACTGATTTGGAACAACGAAATTGTGAATGTGATGTATTTCAGATTGAAAATATTCTTTGTTCACACGGCATTGCAATTGCCGTGCTTCCGCCGTTGACGATTGTACCTTTGGCGGCACTTTCTCCAATCTTTGAGGGAGTATTTGGCCTAATGTTTCCCCAAGGTTTTGTAATGGACCTTCTAATTGGACTTTATTTTTATTAAGGTATTGTTTTATATTCTTTCTAATAATCCCATTACATGTGTTGTTTAAGGATAAGCATTATTTGTTGGGCCTGTGACTGAATTTAAGTAGATGACTACTAATTTTAAGACTCCAAATAAGGTTTGAATATCATTGGTTTGGTTTTCAACGTTATATATCACTCTGATGTATGTTGAAATTTTGGTTAAATAATAGAAGTTTAGTGACAAAAACAAAAGTGTATAAACAAAAGAAAAACGAAAACTTACTACTATGCTGAAGTTTTTATTTTTCATTTTTGTGTTGAGGTTTCTCTTTTTTGTTTTTGCTTTCTCACTGTCTCAATGAGAAGTAAGTCCGGGGGAAGGGACTGGTTTGCTAATGATAGTTTGAGTTGTTTTGTTTTCATTCTTTGAGTCATTATATTGCATAAAAACCAAAAAAACCAAAAATTTGAGAAAACCACAAAAACCCAAAAAATATTTTTCATTTTGTTTGCATTTGTTCAGTGTTTAAGGTTAGGGTCATGTAGGATTGCATTTGCATTTGGGAACAATGATGAAATTGCCTTGATATAAGCTTGATGATCAATTTGTTCGGTTCAATGCCCAAGTTATTAGTTGTTTGATGCATAAAGTGCTTGTTGAAGTAAGATTGATCCATGCTTTGAATTCTCGGTTAAGTTCTTACTTTGATTGAAGCATGCTCTGATTTGAGATCATTCCTTATTTATTATAACCTAATCTTGACTTCCAATTATCATAACTATGCATTGTGATTGAACTCGTGGATACACACACATACTTGGATTTCTTTCACCATTTTATCACTCTTTTTGATCCAAGTAGCCAGTTTCATTTATTGGATCGGTTTCCCTACCCTTAACCTAACTTTCTTTCAAGCCACATTTGATCATTGTGTGTGTGTGAGGCCTTATTTCGGAATGAGCTTGGTAGAAAGTGTTAGGTTTTGGCCGACAAGAATAATATCTCATGTAGTTTCGGTTCACGCTTGTTGAATCGAATAGGTCTAGGTGGGAGCTTGATACTAGATTTGGGTATTACATGTGTATGGAGTTTACAAAAAGTGGCAAAGAAAAGGCTTGAAAAAGGGATTGAATAGAAAGAAATGTTCAATGGAAATCTTAGGAGAGAAAAGGTATATGAAAAGAAGAAAAGATGGTCTAGTAAAGGGTTTTGGAATGAATGAAAAGGATAAATGGTTCGTGGGAATAAAGGAAAAGAAAAACAAACAAAAAGAATCAAAAGAAAGTAGAACCAAAGTATAAAGTGAAGCACCAAACCCCCTAGAGGCCAATAAGTTTAAAAATCTCTCTCCTAGAACAAGAATGAAGTGTTGAAACTTTGAGATTATCCAAAAGATTGAAAAAAGTGGGAAAAGTCTTGTAAGAAAGGGTAGAATTTAGGATCATTATTGGGATTAGACATAGCTTGGGTTTGAATTTGATCTTTGTGTATTTGGGTATATGAGATTCTAGTCTTGTATGCATCTATTGGCTCTTACCTTTAGCATTCTTCTAAAGCTCATTTTATTCATTGAGAGATCCTTGATTTGAACATTTTGAGCCACACATAAGAAGAGATCATTTTTATCTCTTGATTCTTTCCCTTAACCAAACGAGTTCATTGAATTTGCATAGCTTGATTCATGGTTCTATTTAATGAATGTCAAAAAGAATTATTGATTTGAATGCATGTTTAGGTTGAGGTGAAACTTTGATTGAGTTGTGAAGAATATGGCAAAGATTTTTAAGTAGACTTGCTCACTTGCATTTTAGAATTACTAACTTGGACATTGAGGTTAACTTTTGAGTAATTTTGCTTTAGCTTTGAGTTCTCGTTCTCACCCTCTTTTTCGGTTTTGTAATTTGTTTGCTTGAAGGCAAGCAAAAGACAAGTCCGGGGGAGTTGATATATTTAGATATTAGATTAGTTTTCTCTATCATTTTGCATCATTTTCCACCATATAGGACTCATTTGATCTCATTCTAGCTAGTATTTTACATATGTTGCAGATTATAGTTTTAAGAGCATACATATGCATATTTTCCATGATTTAGAGCTATATATGGAGAATTGAAAACTTATAGATTAATGTGGAGCAAAGGAGATGAAGTAAAATGAATCAAACAAACAAGAAAAGTTTACTGTTGAGAACTTTGACAATTTTGGTTGAGACAAAGCCTTTGGTGAAGAACCGCCACTACGTGCTTGATATTGGTGATCGATGAAAGTCTTACCATAAACGGAATTGCATGAAATTTGGACATAAGAAATCCACAAGGGTTAGCTTTCATTCGGTGGTGGTTTAAAGGCATTCTGACAAGTGGTTAGGAAAATATGGCGAATTTACTCGAGGTATGTCATTCTGCCGCGAAAATTAAACCAACGACCTTTTGGATGTTGCGAAGGTTGACCTCGAGATTGACCTCAGGAGCTCGATAGGACAAACACGTGACACCAATTCTGGATGCTCAAAAGGTCGACCTCATCCCCGACCCTAGGACCTCGACCTTGCGTGCACGCATTTTATTTTGAGTTATCCAACCCGCTTTGTCCTGGGTCAACTCGAATCTGTTTCAAAAAATTAAAACCCAAATGTTTAGGGTATTTTTAAGACATCATTCATTCTATTTTCATTCACTTTTTATTTTGTATCAACTAAGAACATATTGAGAGTGAGAGTTTTGGAGAGAATCTTGTAGAGTCCTTTGGATGATCATCTTTTGATCATTCCTTTGAAACAATTGGAAAATCTCTTCTCCTTATCTCTCTTTTCATTATGTCTATCTTTTTATCTTTTGTTTTGTATTTATTTGTTGTGATGTGTGAGTAGTTTATAGAATGGTTGATGGCTAGGTAGATCCTAGGTTTAGATGATTGATTTTTTATGCTTAGGTTGTTATATCCTTCATATTAGGTGATCTTAATGCTAGATTTAACTTGGCCATTTGAATCTAGATGCTAAGAATTTTGTTGCCCGAGAGGTGTTCGATGAAACTCCCGAGAGATCTTTTTATGAACTTTTCTTCCTTAGCCATTAAGAGATGATATTAGGGTGATTAGTGAACTTAATGGACTTGATTGTAATGCTTCTTGATCTTTGAATTGGCAAATGAGAGTTTAGCTCAATTGATTGATTGGTAAAGTGGTTAATACTATGAGAGTGGATTAGTCTAGAGTTGTGTTCTATGTTCTAGGTTGAGCTTATTGGTTTCTTGTTGCATCAATTGTTAATTATCTTTCCCTTTGATCATTTACCTTGTTTAAAACCATTCGCCTTCGTATAATCGTCTTTGCTTCTTTATTGCTCTGTTTTTGTTTAAGTTGGTTTGAGTTTAAATTTGTCATTTGTTTATGCTTGTTTGGTTTTGGTTTAGGTTGAGTAGTAGTTGTTGTAGTTTAATTCCGTTCATCTTGGATTGCTTTAGCTTAAGTTAGAATCCTATAATCTCATTGTGTTAGTTCTAGGTTCTTTGTGGATTCGATCATCAAGTACTTGCATTGACGTATTTGCACTTGTTGATTAATTGATATTAAAAAAAGTGTGTATCATAGCACACAATATGAGTTTTCTTATTGTTTTTTGAACTTGTTCTGTAGATCCATGGCAATCCTAGGATCCAACTGGAAGGCCTTTGAAAGAACATTTGGGTCTATGAGTGGGTTAGACCCAAACATAGCGTTGGCAACAGAAACAACTCCTGGATCTTGGCTACTCAGAGAAGAGAATGCAACCGCAAGTGTGTGACCAACATTCATTTGGAAATGGATTATTGCTTGTGGAAACACAAATACATCACCTTCATAGAGTATTTTACCAATGAAACGATTCTCTGGGTTTGATGTAATAAACCCAACTAAAAGCTTTCCCTGTTGGAGATTGATGATTTCAGTGGCACGTGGGTGGTAGTGAGGTGTGTTTTGTCCGTTAACATCATAATCAAGACGAACAATTGAGATTCCATGTGTGTTTAAACCTGGAAGCTCTTGAACCCTAACGTTTGTAACGAAAGATCCAGTCACTGGATTAATTGGACCTCGCTTGTTGAGCCCTGAGAATGAAAAATCATCTGCTGCGACAAGCTTTGGGTCCGTACAGAACAATCCGTTCACGAAAACTGAACATAACAACCAAATAAAGAGTGTAAGAACATAAAAATTAACCAAAAAAAATGTTATAATTAAGAAATAAAAATATCAATTTAAAATGTTATTATAATGTATATATACCTCCATTTAATGAGTTATTGGTGCTGACACAAAAGTCTTGAAGAGAGCCTGGATCTCTAGCAAAGGTGATTGGAAGTGTTAAAGCCAATAGAGATAAAACTGCAAGAAATGAGAGACTCTTCATGGTTGTATATTAATTGAAGTGTTGTGTTGCTTAAATGGTTTTAATGATGAGATATGAAACTTATGAGAACATAGAGACCTTAATAATAGATAATTTTTTGGTGTTGAAATGGTCCTTAAGTTGTGTTCTCTCACACGCACTATGTTGATGGTGGTAATATTTAAATTTAAATCATTTAAAACTATATATTATAGAGATTATGAAGTTTGAAATGGCGTGTGTTAGTGGTATGATATATATATGATATTTCAAGAAGTTATTCGTATGTTGGTTTAATGATTCTTCGTCAACATCTTATGAATTAAAACAAAAATACATGTATGTATTATACGTGCTCACTCTAATAATCTTCAAAAAAAAATGTTCTATTGATAATGAAATAAACATAGATTTGTAATTTGATTTAAGTTCCTATAACGGAACATACAGAAAATGTTCATGATTCATCCATAGCTATACAAAATATTTCTATAACACGATTGTCGAAATAGCAATAGTCAAGACATGTTGGCTTGAAGCTGTGCGAATTATATATTTATACATATCTTAAAAATTTTATGCAGAAATAATTTATGAAATTGCATAACTTGAAGAGAAAGTCAATGTGCATATGTTTTGATTTGTTCAACAATAATTATGTTTTTTGTAATGATTTTTTTTAAAAAAATTATTTAGCTAATAAGATAAGACCATATCAACCACCAGTATATAAAAATCTAAATTGATATATTGTAATAAAAAAATCTAATACCAGGCAAAACCGAACCATTGTGTCGGTAGATGTCATTTAATCGCTAGGTTAGTGTTTGGTTCTGCCATTGTGCTAGCTAAATTGTTGTCGTTGTTGTCCTCATGAAGAGAATCAAGAAGAAAAGCAATAAGTCTAACGTATGATATCGTTAAATTAATTTCAATATTTTATATTTTATCTGTTTAAATTTAATATATCAAATATATAATTGTTTAAATGAAAAAAATGTATAAAATTTTTGAAAAAACACAGATTCGTATATCTTATATAATATAACATGTCTCTAAGTGAATTACATGTCACCAGACTAAAAAAAAAGCTTAACAATAGTTATTTCTATTCAACATAAAACTATATAAGACTTGTTTTTCCATATATTAACTTCTATGAAGAAATCGAAACCGGAATGCATATTTTCCTTCATGCAAAAGTAAGGCCCGTTCTATACTATATTTCATTCGTAGAATAGAGATACATAATTAAATCTAAAACACCATAAAATAATTAGTCAAGGGCTTGAGCAAATTTCTTGTAGTAACGTTGATACGTTTTTTTTTTTGTAAAACAACTATAATAATTTATTTTTTCGTAAAATAACTTTAATACTTTTTCGTTGAAAGAAAACTCCATCACAAAAAGAAATGTATTTCGTGAATATAAAAGAAACATAATAATATTTTATTCATTATAGGAATTTATCAAGGTAAATGCAATGACTAACAATGTGGTAATAAAGGGACAATACATGTATCCTTATTCAAAGAAGGGTAAATATATATAAATAAAATCACAATATTAATTTATTAATTTTTCTTGAACTTGTTCTGTAGATCTATGACAATCCTAGGATCCAACTGGAAGGCCTTTGCAAGAACATTTGGGTCAATGAGTGGGTTAGACCCAAACATAGCGTTGGCAACAGAGACGACTCCTGGATTTTGGCTACTCAAAGAAGAGAATGCAACTGCTGGTGTGTGACCAACATTCATTTGGAAATGGATCATTGCTTGTGGAAATACGAAAACATCACCTTCATTGAGTATTTTACCAATGAAACGATTCTCTGGGTTTGATGTAATAAACCCAACTAAAAGCTTTCCTTGTTGGAGATTGATGACTTCAGTGGCACGTGGGTGGTAGTGAGGTGTGTTCTGTCCGTTAACATCATAATCAAGACGAACAATTGAGATTCCATGTGTGTTTAAACCTGGAAGCTCTTGAACCCTAACGTTTGTAACGAAAGATCCAGTCACTGGATTAATTGGACCTCGCTTATTGAGTCCTGAGAATGAGAAGTCTGCTGCTGTGACAAGCTTTGGGTCCTTACAGAACATTCCGTTCACAAACACTGCAGACAATTATTATAACCAAGTTAAAAGAGTGTAAGAACATAATAACCCACATAAATATGTTATTTTCAATTAAACTCCGCGAGGTGGTGATTTTGTGGCAAGCAAAAAAGACATGGGATAGTGGTAGTACACTATCCAAATTCGAACCTCCCTTGAATGGCATTTTCAAGGATTTTCACCGAACTAATCCTTGTACAAGGTATAGTTAAATTGGGACATAGCGATAATACTCTGCTTGAGTTTGAACCATCCAAAATATATATCAATTAAAAATATGATTAGGAATTTATCATGTATATACCTCCATTTACTGAGCTGTTGGTGCTGACACAAAAGTCTTGAAGAGAGCCTGGATCCCTAGCAATGATCAATGGAAGTGTTATAGCCAATAGAGATATAACTGCGAGAAATGAGAGACTCTTCATGATTGTATTTTAATTGAGGTGTTTTGTTTCTTGAATGGTTTTATGAAGAGATATGAAACTTATGAGAACATAGAGGCCTCAATTTATAGATAATGTTTGGTGTTGAACTAGTCGCTATGAATGAATGATTAAAAAATAATCTAAGCTGTGTTTTTTCTCCCCACGCACTTTGTTGATGGTGGTAATATTTAAATTTTGATTAAACAAAACTAAAACTAGATATTATAAAAATATGATGCTTGAAGTTTGAACTGGCGTGTGTGAGTGGTCCTGATATATGTATAGTTAATTATGATGATATTTCAACAAGTTATTCGTAAGTTGGTTTAATGATTCTTCCTCAACTTCTTATGAATTGAAAACAAAAAATACAAAAGTTTGAGAAAAAAAAAGAACTTTGATATATATTAATTATCAGGGCCGGTTCAATCATTTTATGGACCAGTTCTGATTTTTTTTTCTTTTGCAAAAATGGCCTCCCAAAAATTTCTTTTGTAAAATTGGGTCTCTAAATTTTCTTTTTTGACCTAAAATTTCTATTAAAAAAATGGGTCTTGTGCAATTGTGCCACTTGCACACCCACTAAACTGTCTCTATTACTTTTACTTTACGGGATAGTGAATTTGGTTAAATAGTTAATGTCAGATTTACATCCTTCTCTACTCATATTCGAATCCAAATGTGTAAACTCCCATGATAGGACATAAAATTTTGGTCATGAAGTAGGTCTGATCAATCTAAATCTAATTGTTGTTGATAGAAAATAAAATAATATAGTTGCTCACTCAGTTTAAAAGAACTAATTGATAGACCTTGTTGAATTTTGTGTTGCTTATTTACATCAATAGATTATATAGATCTACTCTTGTTACACTTTTCTGTTATGATCAGTTGTTTCCCAACTTAAGCTTAAACTAGATTTTAAACTCGTATTGGAATGTGGGTAAAAATCTTTAAAATTATTTTGTAATATATATTTTATTTTGTAATTTTTAAATATAAAGTATTTTTTTTATCAACATTATATCAACAAGATCAGATTCATAGTCTAGCTAACCTTTAAATTCCTATTTAATCTACCAACTTGTAGATGGGATAAATCGAATTCTAGATGTCATAGTCATTAGTTGGATCATTTTAAATATCAGATTAAGAATAACTCAACAAATATAAAATAATAGTATTTTAAAATACAAATATCAAATGTTTATATAGGATAACATATATACACATTATCATCAAAAATTAAATAACAGAAAAATTATCAAATGACCCGTAATTATCAAATGATTAAAGTAATTTTTATGAAGTGTAATAAAATAGTATGTTCCAGATTTTATGGGCTCAATTTATGGACTTTTAAAGGGTTTTTTATTACTTACATTTACGAACAAATATTGTATCCAAAAATTTGTTAGATAATCCATTAAATAATTGGGCAATATTATGTGTTGATTTCTATTGTTTCTTATATAATTAAAATTTAAATGGCATTTTATGTAAACTTAAACAATTTTATGGTTAATGTTTAAATGTGTATCCTCTTTTGATAGAATAGTATTAAAATTTGGAATATTAGCATTAGTAAATTGTGTATATATTAAGAGATATATTTTGTTATTCTTAAGATTTTGTTTGTTATATTCTAATTTGTGGTAGTGGATATATACTGATACTCCATATATTATTGTTATTAACTTCTTTTTTTTGTTTTGTTTATTTTTGATATAGAATTATTTAAATTCAAACATATGAAGTTATATATATATTCCATTATTTTTTTGTCAATAATTAGATCGACAAGTCTTGATCTATACCATTTAATCTACCATAATGTGATAAGGAGAAAATGAATCTCGAATACCAAATCATTAGCAAGATCATTCTAACTACTAGACTCATAAAAACTCCATATATTTTTTTTTTGTTAGATTCAGTGGATTTGAAACAAACGCCAAGCGAAAACCAAGGGACAGTAAATTTAATATATATTTTTAAAAATGAAACAGTGTTTTATTTGGTAAAATAGTGAGTTTTTATAACGAAGCATACACCAAATCGTAAACGCGATTGCTAGCAATAGTCGATAGTCAAGATATGCCAGCTTGAAATGAAGATTATATATTCTATACAAATTATGCAAAAATAAATGTTCAAATTGCATAACTTGTTCGAATTGCATAACTTGTTAATAACAAATGCTGTTCAGTGAATTCGAAGAAAAGTCAATGTGAATATATATGTTTTTGATTTGTTCAATAATTGATGTGTTAAGATTGTGTTTGATTTTTTATTTAGATTAAACGCTAGATAAGACCATTTCAACCACCAGTATATAAATATCTAAACAGGTTTATTGTAATTAAAAGATCTTATATCAAGCAGAACAAGACCATTGTGTGGGTAGAAGTAATTGATATATTATTTTTGTAAAATTAATATATCAAATTTATGTGTAACTAATAAAAATCTAAACAAACATGGATTCATAACTTTTATCTGGTAATACATTTCTTCAAATGAATTATACAGTGGAGAAAAAGTTATATATCTCTATATATAATAAAAGTGTAGCGTTTATTTTGGTAAAAACATTTAACCAATTAGTTTATTTTAATTAGTTCGTTTGTTTTGATTATAATCTTCAACCAATTAGTTTGTTTTGATTTTAATAAATAAAGATTAAATCAATGTTGTCACAACAAAAATTAAACCATTAATATTATTGGTCTGTTTATTTTAATTAATTAGTTTGTTTTAGTTTCAATAAATTTTATTAGTCAATACAATAGAAAACGATATTCCTAATCCTAATCTTTATATATAATAAAACAATAGCATTAACATATTTGTATCTTTTATAACAATAAAAATAATATTTTATTTTTTGATAAGATTCTTTAACTGATTATTAATGTTATCTTAATCTACGTTTATTTTAATTTAATATATAAATATTTATTTTAACTTAAATTAAATGTATAAAGATATAATAATTAAATATAATAAAAATCTACTATATAAGAGAAAAAAATAATAATAAATTTTTGTAACTTATTATTTATTTTTAGGAGTTATAATTATTTCTTTAGGTTTTAAAATTTTCAAAAAATAGAATTAAAAATTTATTCTCATAGAATAGTTTTGATTTAATACTATTTAAATTTTAATGAGATACATGTGATTATTTCTATTTGAATATTACATTATTTTCTATACATATATAATAAAAGTGTAAAATTAATCTAAATATTAATCTGTTTTGGTTTATATATTATTGAAACAAATTTATTATTAAGAAAATATTATGATAAAAATCACATGTTATTTTTTAGTTTATTTTAGATAATACAAAACTGATATTAGAGATAATTTTCAATCATATATAATATATAATAACTGAAATTACTATCTATTTAATAAAATAAACAAATTATATATTTTTGAACTGATGATATAGTCCAAAAAAACTAAGAAATCTTATTAATTTTGACAATCATATTGATTTTTTGAACCAATGATTTATTAGATTCATAAAGAGATTTTCTCAAATAATTGTAGTTTGTATCATAATTACATAATATTTTTCAGTTTATTTTTGAGATAATACAAGAAGGGTATTTAAGATAAACTTCAATCACATATAATAAATAATAACTGAAATTATTAACTATTTAACAAAATAAACAACGAAATATTTTTTAACTGATGATATAGTCAAAAAAAAAATCTTATTGATTTTGACAATTCATGTAAAACAATTATATGATTTATATGATTTTATTACAAGGTCGATAACTCGAGTAGAAAGGTACCATGGAATAATCCAAAAGATCATAGGATCGAGTGGCAACAGGGAGGGATCTGGCTCTCCACATAGAGTGAATTTTAAATAGTGTGGGTCCCGCCTTAGGGAGATTACGGGCTCACGGACCCAAACTTCCTGGTTAACAAAAAAAAAGAAAATTATAATATTTTTGAACTATTGATTTATAAGATTTATAACGAGATTTCTTCAAATAATCGTAGTTTATATTTTTGCATGTATAAAAAATTTCTATATAATATAGTTTTCAAAAATCATAAATTTATTGTGTCTTGATATCATTAGTTATTTTTTAGTTTTTATATTCTAAAAATTATAAATTATATCCCTAATTTGTTAGAATCCAAACAAACATTATTAATCTAATAAGAATGTAGATACATTAAAATATTAAAAGTTATAAATTTTTTAAATCCACTTATAATAACTTTAAAATAAATGTAAACTCTAAAATTAAAATCAAACCATGTAATATGAAAAAAACAAACAGAAAAATACAAGAATGACCTCACATAATAATATAATATGTATTTATAAAAAAATGAAATGCTAATACTAATGAATATATTATGTAGATATAATTGATAATATATAATAATGATAAAAATGAATATGAGTTTAAAACCCTAAATGAACGCGGATCTAATAAGTTAAATGAATACATGTCTAAAAATATAAATAAACATGAGTTTAAAAATCTAAATGATATGAGTTTATATATAAAAATTGTAATTCATCAAAAATTAAATCAACTAGGTTTGAAAAGTATAATTCATGTACAACAATGTTATCATTATAAATTGATTTTTAGTATATCAAATATATATATAATTAATAAATTTACATATACAAATCATATCATGAAATAAATAAACGAAAAAAATATTATATATAAATATTATAAATAAATTAAAATAACTACAAATGTCTATTACTTTTTCACAAAAAAATATATTTCGTGCATAGCACGGGACATAGTCCAGTTATTGTATGAAAACTCAATCATCCATTATCGATTAGGTTTTTTGTTTGTACATTCCTAATCAGAAGATCAAAAAATGGTTCAGAAAGATAAATATTTAACATCATTTAAATTTTACAATCAATTTTTAAAAAATCAAATACCATAGAAATTTAATAAATAAAAACGTGAAAATAAACATGGATTCGTACCTTTTATCTGGTAACTAGGATTATACCCGCGTTATAACACATGATTTGATTGTTTCTATTTTTTCTAAACTATGTTCATTTAGGTTGTTCAACCTGTATTTGATATTTTGGAATATTATTTTCGAGATGTTGTTTTAAAAGGTCGAAGCTTGAACCAAAATCGATCTAAATTATAGGAACCGAACCTGACAAAATACCCAAATAGGTATATACCGAACCGAACCATATCCAAAAAAATACTCAAATAAGTCCTAAATCAAAAGAACCAAAATACCGAATTATATGAACATATGTTAACTTTTATCTTGAAATTTATAACAC
This sequence comes from Lepidium didymum, assembly GCA_963920545.1. Taxonomy (NCBI): domain Eukaryota; kingdom Viridiplantae; phylum Streptophyta; class Magnoliopsida; order Brassicales; family Brassicaceae; genus Lepidium; species Lepidium didymum. Next base: position 19,248,392 of record OY986980.1, on the reverse strand, counting down.
GGTCAAAATGAAAGTGTCTTAAGATATGTGTCTTCAAATGTATTATATTGATAATAAAAATAGTTATAAATCTTATATATTGAAAGGACGTAGACCTATTTTTAGGTCATTAATTAATATGTTATTTACAATTGATGTCATTAAGAAACAATTAAAACAAGAACATTCATAAGTGTATAATTGTCAAAAAAAACCTAATCTAAAATTAGTCTATTGTTTTAATCTAAACCGTATTCTTAAGTCTTTTTTAAATCTTGATTATTGAGTTTAAAAATAACAACTTCCTATATTGCTTCACCATACTATATTTTTATTGTTATTTTCAAATCTTATTATATATTAAAACAGTACATACTTTCATTTTAACCGTGTTATAAACTATATGATAAAATTAATATAAGATTCATAACAACCCTAAAAATAAGATTAAAGTAGCTTTTGTTACAAATTTGTTTTTCAAAGATTCAAAATTAATAAAAATTTAATAGAATAAACTCTAAAAAAGCTAAAATTTAATTAAAAATATATATGTTACAAATTTGGTTATTGATTTGGTTCTGATTCAGGTTTTGATTCAATTTTCTTGGTACATAGATTTATGACCCATTTTTAGTATTTTGTTAGGTTTGGTTCTTCATTCGGTTTTTTTAATTCTTTTGATTTAAAAATTATTAAGGTTTTTTATTTTTCGGGTTGGATTCGGTCATTATAGATCTAGTTTGGATTCATGTAATTTTTTATAAAAATTCAAAATAAAATAAAATTAATAGAAAACTCAGAAAAGCTAAAATTTGGTTTTTGATTTGGTACCTGTTCGGGTTTGGTTTTTTGTGTACGTAAATTTAGAACCCATTTGAGTATTTTTTTGGTTTGATCTATCTAATTTAGATCAATTTTGGTTTAGATTTTGGACCTCTAAAACAACATCTTGAAAACAATATTCTAAAATATCAACATGGGTCTAACAATTTAAATAAGAGTCGTTTAGAAAAATAATCAAAACAATCAAATTCCGCGTTATAACGCGAGTATGATCCTAGTACATAATAAAATAGGTAACAAATATATTAATACGAAAATAAATATATATGTTTTCAACAACAACAAAAATTCAAATATCTCTTTTCGTGATATAGCGCGGGTATAATTCTAGTCATGAAAACTCAATCATCTATATCGATATTGTAGATCAAAAAAGGTTTATAAAGATACATTTTTAACACCATTTAACTAATTTCACAATCAAATTACTATTTTAAACCAAATATCATATAAATTTGTCTACAAATATTGTCTCGCGCTGCACTTGAAAATGCGAACTTACTGTATATAATTAAATATAAAATATTCAAACCGAAAGATTGAAATGATAGTTCATTAAAATGATAATTAATATTTCATTTTCAACTTTTCATAAGCATAAAACTAACTTATCCATTCACTGATCCACATATATGGAAAATACTATGAAGACCTTAAAATGTGGTCAATGCAAAATGAACAAGCAAAGATGGAAGTTCTATATGATATATATATAATATATACACTTGTTTTTTTATAATTAACGTCTATGACGAAGTCAAAAACGGAAATGCATATTTTCTTCCATGCAAATGTAAGGATCTATATTTTTAATTGTTAACTTAACTTATTAGTTAAAAGGAAAGATCTCTCGAAAGTCACTGAACATTCTATACCAGAAAATCAGTGTTTTACTTTAAAGATTTTGGAATCAGCGATAGATAAAACGAAGTAAAAAGATTTGAAGTCTTGTGAAATTTCTAAGTATGGTATATATACTGGCTACTCTACCGATTCATTAATCATCTTCACCAATTTTATGCAGTTCACTGCAAAAAAGGAAAACTTATGTGATATCGAGAGATTAGACACGATATCAACCATAAAATACTTTCTTTCTCATACCTTAGGAATTCTCGAACTTTAAACTCATAAAATACTTTGTAGTATACATATATATTATTCGTAGAATATGAATACATATATAAGTAACAATTAATTGATTTTGTATTTTAAGTTTTTAAAAAGCAATAGTTAACAAATGATTACATATGTATAGCAATAGTTAACAAATAATTTGCTTAATCAAAAAAAGAAAAACAAATAATTTTCCAAGAAATATGTGATACAATTGGTTTGTCTCTGATTTAGGTAGGTACAATGTGGTGAATTTGATTTCTACCATATTCTAATTGGAGAATTTAGGTTATTAATTGAATATTATCGATTTAATGACTACTCGTTGAAAAAAATATATTGTAAAAAATATGAATGAGAAGTGATTTTATATTCAAAACAATTAATGCATGTTGGCAAAAATTACCAATATGGATAAATAATTGTTGAGCTTGTTGGTTACACTTTCCGTTCATTGACTCCAAAAGAAAAGGTTAGTGTAATTATGTTTTGATTTGTTCAAAGACTAATATGTTTTTTTTTATTAGTTATATTTTGTTTCTTTCTTTAGATCATAAGACAAAGACTCTATTAACTTCTATATAAAAAGCTAATTGATTTTTTTTGATAATTCAGAAGTTTCTAAATTTTATGAAAAGGTTTGAAGTATTCTTGTGGGAGGTACAGCCCATAGATAGATCCTCTTTCCAAATTTTAAATGAGTCGAAAGCATAGCCTATATCCATATAGGAATGACTAGAAAAATGTGTATTAGTTTCGCATAACATAAAAATCAAACCTATAAATTCTTTCAAATTTTAGATCCGCTCTTTACTATTTGACTATAAATTCTTTATCCATTGTTTTATTTTACAATGGTCAAAGTTAATGTCTATAGTTTTTCTCACGCGAGCGAATTCAATTCCAAGTAAATGCGTCATTTGAAGACATTCTAATTGTTGGAAAGGAAAACCAAAATTCCAACAGAACCCGAATATTGATCGTTTCTGTTTGTTTTTTGAGTTTTTTCAATATATTATCACTGATTCAAACTTTTTTGTGCATATAATTAGACACTTTTAAATTGATACTAGATTATGACACAACAACAAGATTGGTATTGGACGACAAGGCCTTGTCATATACACTATGTGTTATATATATTTTTATATTTAGTGTCGGCTAATATTACTAAATAATTATTAATTTGTTCGTTAGAGATATTTTGTAAGAAACATGCTACGTGTTTTCGTACAACAAAATGGTTTATCAATCGTTATCGAAATTAACTGTCTATTAGAAGAGTTGGGGAAATTGCATTATTAGAGGAAATCTTATCTAGTAAAAGGCTAGGGTAAGGAACTGTATTTGATGAAGTTGTTAAATGTGTATTTTGAAAAAAAAAATTGTTAGAATATGATTTAAAGTGGTTATATATCTTTGTAATACGGAGGGTTTATCAATTTAATTATTGATAAATAAAATAGAAAAATGAAGAAAAAAGATAAGATTGTAAATTGTAACGAAGGAATCAATAGAGAATGCGTTCAACTTAATATCATTTAAATATATATTTTTGTCAGTATTAAATTATAACTGGACGATACATTAGCTAAGTCCCTATATAAAATAGATAATAAAATTTGATTCTTAAATATGCTAAGTGCGTTTGTTTGTTTTTAATGCATTTACTACATGTCAGCCAACTGCATATATCATTTAAATATTTAAAGACAAAAGTAGGCAATGATTTTAATATTCGGATAAAAGATCAAATTGGACGTGTTTTCAAGTCAAATTCAACCTAGGCCGATTGATTGGACCCCATTTTTCTAATAATGTTAAATATAGCTAATTATGGATTTATTGAAAGAAGTACAAAGGTTCCTCAATTTGTATTATATAATTGTACTCAATTAGCGATTACTGTAGCAAATAATATAGCAAAAGTACTGCTTAAGGATTATTAAGCTTAAAATATTGACGTAAAATCAGGCGCTCTAAATGTATCAAATCTTACTATCTATATTATGTAAAAAATTAGGTAATGAATCGATCACTTATAATAATAAAAATATTGACATTAAATATAGAAAATTGACTCTTTTTTTATTAAACCAAATGAACACAAACATGTAAATTACATAATTATAATCTCTCTTTTTAGAGAGTTTTCTCTTTCTATCATCGGTTGTAGTTGGCAATTCTTTTCTCTAAAATTTTATCTTTCAGAGAGTAGTTTGTTTTCCATCGTTGGATGTGAGTAACACTTCGATTGTTCGGTAATCATTTGAGTTTAATCACCGGTAATCAGAATTAGTTTTATATGTATCTAGATCAGTAATCCTAGTCTTTTTAATTTTGTTTGGTCTTTATGTCCTAAATTTTAGATTTATGTTTTAACTAAAGGTTTATGTTTTTAAAAAGTTAACTACTTATAAAGAAGTTAAAATAAGTATTTTGTAAATTTTCGTAATTTATATACCACTATCTTAAACATTATTTATATTGAAACAGAGGGAGTAATTGCTTAACATTATTAAGCTTAATTAATGGCTTACATTGAAGACACCTTGATAATTGCTTCCATCATTAAACTTCATATAATTTCTTTCATCAGACATGATTAGCATGTCGCTGTCACTGAATTCTTGATTAGCAAATACATTAAATTCAATTCCTAAGATACGATTACTAGAGTTCCCATTGTTAGTCAAATTGTAGAAACCTATGCATTGAGCAGAGCCAGCTAGACTCTTTGATGGAAGAAGTAACTTAAATAGGTATAGTGTTTTCTCACCACATAAGGAGGACATGAGTTTAATTTTTTTTTTTCAATTAATCGACAAAGACAAAGTGCAATCTATAGTCTAAAATCTAGACCCTAAAATTTATTTTTAATTTACTAGTATAGTGGGAGGATTGAACTGTGGTATCTGAGTCATTAGCTGGATCATCTGACTACCAGATTAAAAATAACTCGACAAGTTCATATCTATTTAAAAAATAATTTATATTATAAATTATAGTATTATTAACGAATGACTTCGAATACCTAAAAAATAATAGGTCAAAGATTTAGATTTTCTACAATTAATTTATTTTAAAAATAAACTTAAAATAGTTCATGCACGTAGGAGATAACTATTGAGAGGAAGATGTAATGATAATATAAAAAAAAAAAAAGACCAAGTCTTTTATATTAATGATTTTAAATTTTCTATGAGGTTATAAATAGATTAAGGTATTTCTATGATGTTATTAAACGAAGGTGGAAGTTTTCATAAGATCAGAGTTTTAATTAGTCTAAACGGAACAGTTTTAAATAGTGTTTGGATCAATTACAATTTTGGATTTCAACCAAGTTGATTTGGTTTGGTCTCCAAAGTACTGCAAAATAAATATATAGATATATAATCAAATTCCTTTACGTTACAAGGAGATAACTCTTAACATAACAAGTAGTCTTGGGCATATCGGGATTTTTATTTCGTCTCGCTCTTGTTTCGTAATTCCTATACTTTTCGAGAATAAAAAATTCTAATTTTCTATTCAGATCTAAAAATAATATTTAAACCGATAAAGAAAAAAGTCGGGAATAGATCTAAAAATTCTCTAAATTTCTGTTAGAAATTTGTTTACGTTAACAAAATGGTAAAATATATTGGATTCAAATATTATATATGTTTCAAATAATTAAGATCAAAACCCATAACAATATTTGATTTAAATTTTTACAACTTTACAATGAATATAAACTATCTAATATGAAAATATTATTTATTTTTGATAAAAAGTGGTAATGTTAGTCATTTAGTTACAACTTTTAATACAATAATTTTGTAATTTTGTGTATTGAATATTAGTATATTTTTTATACATTGTTATTTTCGTTATATTAATAATATTCTTAATTTTTTATTACTTGTACTTTACAAATGTGTACCACAATTTTCTGATTTAGTATAAATTTAGAAATAATTAGGTAAATAAATTTAATTTCTCAAAACTTACCGTTTTCGATCCGTACCTATAATTTCTCGTTCCGTTTCTTTTATGCCCATGGCTAATTTCTCGTTCCGTTTCTTTTATGTCCATGGCTAATACTAAGCTAATGCCAGGGCTAATTTCTCGTTCCGTTTCTTTTATGCCCATGGCTAATTTCTCGTTCCGTTTCTTTTATGCCCATGGCTAATACTAAGCTAATGCCAGGGCTAATTTCTCGTTCCGTTTCTTTTATGCCAGGGCTGATACTAAGCTAATGGGTCAAATGTCGAAAATTTAATAAATATTAAAAATATATAAGGAAGAAGTAACGAAAAACAAAAATAATGATTAGTGGCCCATGCAGGTTTCGAACCTGCGACCTTCGCGTTATTAGCACGACGCTCTAACCAACTGAGCTAATGGGCCATTTTCTGAAGATTTACAAACTTATATTTTAATGTTAAAACAAAACATTAGTCAAAAGGAGATGCAAGAAAATGTTGATTACAACTTTGTGTGAAATGCTTTAAATCTTTCCATTATAGGTTTACGATCTTCTTCATCTTCCCACCTTTTCCAGGTAAACCAAGAAATACTTTTGATCATGTTTATACACATATGCGTGTAATACTTAGATTTGTACAATTCAGACATTTATCGTTCTTATAATCTGAGAATTGTCATCCAAAAGTCCATTTCTTGGAGAAATTTGAAGAGTTTTAGTTCCTTAATGTCTTGTTTGATTAAAGACCTGTAAGATGTCAAAGATAGGGTAGATTTACAGAGTTTGGTGTAGAAGATCGATCAAAGTTTGAAGTATACGTGAACCAATTACAACCCAAAAATCCTGGAAAGTTCAGTCTAATGTTTTGGGTTTGAGAGTCAAGTTTCGAGATGAATCTTTGATGTGGAGATAGATAACAGAACAGTTATGCAATTTGAACACTTTGATCTACCTGATATTGAAGATCAAGGTTTTGTTCAGTTTCTGAGTTTAATGGATTCTTGAATTCTTGAATTCTCAAATTTGATTCTATCAATGAACCTTCTATGTGACAAAAAATGGCATAACATTATGTAGTTTGGACAGTTTTGATCCAAGTGCCCTTGTCCTAAATCAAAGATTAAGATTCTGACTTGATTTGGTCCTCTGAATTTAATAGATTCTTAAATTCTAAAATTTGATTTTCTGAGTTGTGACTACAAATGGTTAGAAAAGCTCAATAATGGCCGAGTCTGCGAGCAATAACCCTTCAAAAAAGCTCATCCAAATTGATGTAAGCTCAGATACAGTGTGTCCATGGTGTTTTGTGGGGAAGAAGAATCTTGACAAAGCCATTGATGCCTTTAAAGATCAATACAACTTCGAGGTTACCTCTTAACTCTCTTTTGTCTTGGAAAATGAATAAGATGGTAATGATACTCATCTCTGGTTAAAAATGGTAGATTCGATGGCATCCATTTTTCCTTGATGCATCTGCACCCAAAGAAGGTGTGAGTAAGAAAGAGTTTTACCGACAGAAATTTGGAAGCAGATGCGAAGGAATGTTCACCAGAATGTCTGAGGTTTATCACATACTGATTTTGTAAGAGAGATTATGTTCTTGTTGAGAAAAATCTTGAGATAATCTTTTGATTCATTACAGATATTTAAAGGTCTTGGATTAGAGTATGATACATCTGGTCTGACGTAAGCACCAAGAGTTTTCTTTTATCAATCAACAAGAGAGATTTCTTTTGTCTTTGTTTTTTTTCTAAATGTTTTGTTGATAAGCACAGAGGCAACACTCTGGATAGTCATAGACTTATAAATTATACTGGTAAACAAGCGCCAGAGAAACAACATACACTTGTTGAGGAATTGTGTCTTGGCTACTTTACACAGGGAAAATTCATTGGTGACAGGTATTCATCACATTGCTCTTGTTTGCAGAATATGTGAAACTTTTGGCTTTTGTTATGACTTAAGTTTAAGTATCCTCAAAACTAGCAAATCAGTAACCTATGATGCTGGTGGATACATTCAGGGAGTTTTTGATTGAGACGGCTAAAAAGCTTGGCATAGAAGGAGCAGAGGGATTCCTCACAGACCCTAACAATGGAGTCACAGAGGTGAGCTTTCTGAATGTTATGACTATTAGTGTTTCTTCTATAGGTTATTATTGGATGTATCTGTTCTGATCTTTTATCTTCTGAAAGGTGAAAGAAGAGATGGAGAAGTATTCGAGAAATATCACCGGAGTTCCACATTACACTGTAAGTTTATGCACTGTAAATCGATTCCCACTATAAAGATCATGGCAAAACTCTAGTTACAGTGAAACTAACCGCCAATCTTTGTATTTTTTGGTCAGATCAACGGAAAGGTGAAACTGAGTGGTGCGCAACCTCCTGAAACGTTTTTGAGCGCGTTTGAAGCAGCCTCGGTTTGAAACACAAACACTGAACTCAACAGTTGTTGAAGTATTATGTCTGATTATGTTGTTAGAGCATTGTGTTCTGGATTTTTTCAAGAAATTGGTTACTGGTTTGGTCTATGATGGTTTGTCTAATGATTCAGGGAAGTTTATTTCAAACATTCTTCTTCTTTGTCTTGCTCTGATCTCAGAAGAGCATTATCTCTCATTATAAAATGTAAGAAAATTCATGTTCTAGATAACATATTCTTGAAGGATTCAAACTATTTTCATTCCATTAATCTTACTGATAAATGTATATATAGATATATGAGTCTATAAAAATTAGAGACATCACATATTCTCATATTTACTGTAAAAGGCATCTGGATATTCACAGAAGTTTTATGTACAAGTGATTTCTCTCTGTTTATTTTATTGAGCAGGACTCTTACGTCCTCCTTGATCTTTGAGCAAGTCCTTATTACAATGCTAAGAAGTCTCATTTTCATCAAATGCCATTACCTGAAAAATTGAATGGAACAAAATTAGGTAAGGATGCATTAGCTCCAAGAAGTTAACTAATGTTATGGTTCTCTTATATGACCAAGAATAGTATGAGAATTAGACCCGTCCATTCTTTTCTTTTCTTTCATTTTGATCCGACAATCAATTCTTTGATGTATGCAATAAATGCAGATGGAAAAATTTGATGCACTTTAAAATCTATGAATGAGATTGATGGAACATTCAAACAAACCGTATGTTTCAGAACTTGTAGAAAATGACGAGTTACCTTTCCACAAACGGGGCAAGTGTCACTTCTCTCCATCCATTCATAAATACAGCCGAGGTGGAAATGGTGAGAACACTTGGTGATTATCTTTGGATTCTCTGGCGTATAATCTGCACATTGTAAAACCAATATTACTGAAACTAATATTACCTTCACATCACTAGCAACATTTGCTCTATGAGTTGTGTTCCCTAAAATTCATAAATTGTATTACAGGATAAATCAAGCGATCCACTACTCTAATGCAGTTTTCTAGTGTACAAAATTTGAGTCGCACAGTTCAAGATTCTAAGACAATTGATGGCCTAATTGCTCTGGAGTGTACTAAAAGAAGATATGAGACCAAGAAATAAGAGATTCAAAGAGAATTAGATAGGATTAAACTAGTATTTTAGTTTTACCATCAAGACAGGTTGGACAAATATCCTCCTCATCTGATTCTGCATAATAAATTTCAATCCCTGGCTTTGTTTTCGACTTTTCAATGGTTGATGAACCTTTTGAATACACTTCTTTCGAACCATCTTCGATATCAGACTTACTCGATTTGGCTCCACCACCCAAAGCTTCAGAACTCATTTCAGTATCACCTCTTAATGGCTCTGATTCTTCACCTGAGTGGCTTGAGCCCTTAGCAAAACGAAAGTACCTAGGATCAGCATCATAAGGCAATGGTCGTGGAGGAGAATGATACACATCAGACAAAGAGTCATCAAGTGCAGTTGTAGAATTCATCACAGTAGCAGTCTCGACAGTTGAAGGTATTGGATGCATTCCCCCTCTGTTAAACATCGATGTATACTGCATAAAGGGTAAAAGGTAAGTCTTGACATAACCGGAAGTCATATCTTCAAAACAAAGATGTATACTTGTAAATTGTAATTGATACCCAAACAAGAAAAAGTTTCAACAAGAATTGAGAAGATATTCATGTTTTATGAAAATTGTCAGGAAGCTAAAAAGCAAATACATCATTGCTAATTAAGTACAATGAGCAAAATGATATGAATGAAGGTTAAGAACATACCAGATCCATGAAATTCTGGAGGAAGCAATTTAGGCATGAACAGTTCCTAGTCATGGAAGTGTTTGGATTCACATAACTATCAAAGAGATCAACTTGAAAGCAACAACAGAAAGCACCCATATCTTCAAAATCAGTACTTCCACTTCTAGAATTTGGAGCAAACTAACAAGTTTTCAAATTTACAGAATATGAGAGAGGAAGCCAATTTCACAGAAGATCTTCACTAGCTCCCACAAACCAGAATCCTCTCTCTTCTTTGTACACAATTCTTGTTCCTACAGTGGAATCACTTGTAAAAGAAACAGAAAAATTTTCATTATTAGAAAACGATTCCAAAGTCTAAAACAATCAGCTTTTCAAATGCTTCATTTCTCAATGCAGCGACCAAAAGCATCAGCCTTTTAACTAAGCATCAATCCGATGAAACCATAAAAACCAAAACCAAAACAAAATAAGGATCATAAGCTCATCGATCAACATCAGATGATCCGAAATTAATGGTATCCAAATCATTTGAATCATCAAATAGAATTTAAAAGAAAAAAAAGCAGAAGAATTCATGATCACCTTTGAAATAGAGGCCTTACAGAATCCAGAAGCAAGGAAAAAATATAAGAGTAACCTGGGAATTTTCCGGTATTAATCTGTTGACTAATTCTTAATTGAAGGTTTTCAGGTTTGGTGTAAAACTTTTCCGGCGAAAAAGTGCGAAATGTTTTTTCCGGAATAATAGCGATCCTTTCTCTCACTTTCTCTCTATCTCTCTTTCCCGTTTTTGTCTTCTTTCTACCTTTTTTGATCCATAGGTTTTGGTTGAAATTTAAGCAGGAAAACAGAAAGTTTCAAAAAACCGTCCCTATAATTTTACTTAATATTAAATTTGACCATAAATGTTTCGATTATTAATTTAAGCTATTATTTTTTGACCCATATGGTTTTAATTATCCAGAGATATCTCTCAAATCTCGATTCTCGAGTATGAGTGTTTCCCAAAACTCCACATTCTTTCGAGTAGTCCCGAGCATAAAACCTACCGTTTCCACATAATTGTGCTCAAATTCTAAATCAAAAAATTTATCTTACAAACAAATAAAAAAACACAAGCATAAACAAACAAACCTATGCTGTGGATTTGGAAGTCTCTTAATAACAAAATGTCTTTTTGAGTTTAAGAACTTGTGAGTATCCTAGTTAATGGTATCCTGAATATGCCCATTTTGATTCTGTAATAAGGGCTCTAAACTTATCTCTACACCTGATAACCAAACAACAGAGTCTAAGTTTAAGGATCTCAGAAGAGCCCAAAGCTGTAATAATCTCAAATATCTTCCTTGCTGCAGAGACTACACCTCATTGTGTAAGAGAAGCCAAGTATCGCCTTCAATTCAATTACCCACCTTGGCAACTTTTCTTTGCTCGGTTTGGCCAGACAGGGGGCATTGCATCTCTGTCCAACTTATTGGAACCATTGTTTCGCCTGCACAATCATCAGACCACAGAGACTTTTTTACTACTCAACAAGAAAATACAATTCATAACATATAACTGCCAAACGAAGCAAATACATCTACAGATCAACATACTCCAGTACCATGATGAAGATTATTGATACTTATAATATCTTTATGAGAACTACCGAGTTGTTAATGTATTACACTTTGAAGGAAAAAAGAAGAAGGATATGTGACAATTCAACTACGGACTTAATACCCTTGCCGTTATTACCCTTGATAAGTTTCAGGATTAGCAAAAATATAAAAAAATGTACCTGCAGCACTTTCTGCTGAGACCACACCAAGTTCATTTTTAGCAGTTGACAAATAGTAAGCTCGAGCATCACCAAGAGACAGCTTTAAGAGACCAAGTTAAGGCAAATTTAGGTATAATTCCCCAAAACATTGTACACTATTATATACTACAACTCATCTACATTCGAATAAAACAGCAAAAAAGATGTTTGAGCAGAAAAGAGTACATGAAATGGCATAATGTACCAAATCTTAGAAAATATCTCCTCTCTCTCTATAAGAGATGTTAAGTACCGACCAGCTCTTTAAACCATAAAGCTAAACTCTAGAACCCCTGGATACTAATATACGATAAGTGTAAAAAATCTTAGGTGTGAAAAGGATACAACCATAGCTCTAACAATATCACCAGGCCGGTAAGACAGATGCATGTCAACTTTGTCAATCTCTGTTGCTCTAACATCTTGTTGCCTATAAAATAGAAAACACAAGTTAGATGCAAACGTTAAGAATCTAAAATAAACGCCTTAAGGAGCAAGAGAATTTCACCTGATTATGCCAGCAAATTTTTCGCGAACAGCTTTCGAACCAACACACAAGATATCAACAGAAGCCATCCGGGCCATAACTTTAGTCACCTATCAAGAGTTAACAGCGTGTTAAGGATCAAATCTAGCTACTATTTCATTTCAATGAATCCAACGAATACGTGCAGGACTCACTCTTGCTATGACAACAGAACCAGGCTCTGGAATAGAACCATGTGCCTTGTGACCCGTAACTTCCACAGTCGCTCTCTGCTTTCCCATTGTAGTGATCCAGTAAGTTATACCAATGATAATTATATTAAGGATTTGCATTGAGGAAATTACATTCCACAACCATATAAATTACAAAGAAACTGGATTTACAATTACAAATATAAACCGGATATTGATATAGCAATACAACGATTTCGAGTTCCCGGAGGATTCAGAACTGAACGGAAGAACCAATCAATTGAAAAACTTAGATTAAAAGCCGAACCTGGTCAAGTGATTCGGGACGAGGAGGAACAATCTGACGGGTTCCGGTGAGAGAAGCGTAGATGGTTGTATCGTTGACGTAAGCTCCTTTTCCGGCTTTGAGCTCAAACGCTCTTCCGATCACATCTCCCGGCGTCACAAGCTCCGACGTCATTGTTTCAAAAACTTTTGATTGAGAGGATGGAACTAAACCCTAGCAAAAACCTGGGTTTTTGATTGAAATTATTTATCCAGGTAACCATAGAGTTTCGGAAACCGTTCCTTTAGTTTATCTAAATTAAACTATGACCCTAAATGTTTGATTTGAAGTTTAGGATATTCTATTTTTGCCTCATAATGTTTTCTCGTACGACCCAGGTCAACCCGGTTATACTTGCGACCCGGTTCTGACCAGGATACACCTAATATCCGAACTGACCCGGTTTATTTTTCAAATCTAGGAACATGCGTGAGTTTCAATTTAACAGTCGAACACTTGCAGAAACATTCGAGTTGATGATTCCTTCAAATGCAAATCCATTAAAACAAGCGCGACGTCAAGTTTTGAAAAATCTCATCATCCAAATTCGTCTCTCCGTTACAATTTTCCTGTTACCTTCGCCGGAACCGGCGAGTTTAGTCTTCGGGTTTCCAGATCTGTTCGTCTATCACTTTCTCCCCGTCGCTTTGTTCATTGGACTATCAATTCGCTCGATAGTTTCTACATTGCGATAAATTGATAGGTTATACGGGTATCTATTCTTGTATTCGCTCAATTTGAGCTGCTGTGGCTGCTTTTAAGTAACCTAGGTATTTCGCTACGTCCTGTTCTGATTGTATTGGATCTGCATAAAAGACAAAAAGTATGAGTAAATATTTCGGACGTTTCCTGAAGATTTAAGGGATTGGTTAGATATTATAGTTGTAGGGAATGCAGGGTTTATCGAGCTCAGCTCCGACACCGGAGGCGATATCAGAATGGCTACAAAAAGAAATGGGGTACAGGCAGTTAGGTCCCTATAGTGGATCAAGCAAATCTCATGTCCCTTCCATTGATGCTATAAGGAAGATTTGCAGAGGGAACATGATACCTATTTGGAACTTTTTGATAAACCGACTGAAATCGGAGAAGACAGTGGAGAGGATCAGGCGGAACATTACGGTTCATGGAGGAAGCAGCAGTGCGAGCAGTACGAGTTCTGCAAATCCCGGGAAGGAGGAGAGTAAGGGAAAAGGACGACGGAAGGAAAAGACAGTGAGTGGGGAGATTTCTACTAATGCAGAGGGTAGAGAGGCTGCATTACAGGAAAGAGAATTAGCTGCAAAGGAGGTGGAGAGATTGAGGAACATAGTGAGAAGGCAGAGAAAAGATTTGAAGGCTAGAATGTTGGAGGTCTCTAGAGAAGAAGCAGAACGGAAGAGAATGCTTGACGAAAGAGCAAATTACAGGTTTGATTTGAATTAATATAGTATTTTAATTTTTCTACTTCTCATTGAAAATAGTAGATAATACTTGACCCTGGTGTGGTTATGCTTTATTATCTCAACGGAAATGTTATAAGTGTCCTTTTATGTGTACCATTGTTAGTAGGTAAAACTTTTGGTGGTCTTTCGATTTACTTCTCTGTCATCTAAGCAGCCATATATACATATATAGCCCTGATTGATTCTATTACGGTTATGCATTGATTTACTAATTAATGATCTCGATATTCCTCTATAGTGAAATATATTGGATTTCTTCAGCCTGTTTTGTTGCTTTAGTCATATAGATATGCCATATAAAAATTCTTAAGTTTGCAACCAAGCAAGGGGATGTTGATGTTCTATCTGTCCCTGTCTTGAAGCTTTATCTACAGCATTTTACTCTGTTGGAATGCATTGATTTTGTTGCTACGAATATGGAATTCTTTGTTTCTGTGATGTTCAGTAGACCTATCGAATTGTTTCCTGATCTTTTCTTTTTTCCCTTCTTTTAGACACAAGCAAGCGTTGTTGGAAACTTATGATCAGCAATGCGATGAAGCAACAAGAATATTTGCGGAGTATCACAAAAGGCTACAAGTCTATGTTAATCAAGCAAACGATGCACAGCGGTCTGTCAATTCGTCGAGTGAAGTATCAAGCAGCTTCAGTGCTAATAGTGAGAGAGAAGCTATTTATTCCACTGTCAAAGGAAATAAGTCTGCAGATGACTTCATTCTCATGGAAACAAGCCGAGAACGAAATATTAGGACAGTTTGTGATTTGCTTGCATCACACATGATTGAAAGAATACGTAACTCCTTCCCTGCATACGAAGGAATTGGAATTTGTTCGCATCCTGAACTGGAAACAGCCAAGCTGGGTTTTGAATATGATGGAGAAATATCCGATGAGATGAAAACTGTTATCATAAATTCTCTGAGGTGTCCTCCTCTACTACTTCAGGCTATTGCTGCATACACTTTACGCATTAAGACCCTGATATCCAGAGAGATGGAGAAGATTGATGTCAAAGCAGATGCTGAAATGCTAAGGTATCTTTTGACTTTCCTTCTTATGCTACTCTGTGTTATTGTGCAGTCCTGCTTATGCAGGGTGTGGTTCACTCAAATGCAAATATCATGCTGTTTTTGCTAATTTTCTTGATACTGAAGTGGAAGTTTATAAAATTTATATCTGGTACTTGTTTTGAGTTCCTAGCAGCTAAATTCTATTCAAATATGTTTGATCCAGTCAATTTGAGCTATGCCTGGAATTCCTTTGAAATATGTTTGAGCAGTGATATTTGTATCTCTATCTCTTGTCCAGTTGTCAGTTTTCACCGAATGAGACATCTCTGCTTTCTAAAGGTCTTATACCAGGGTTGCTTTAGGCTAACATAAGCAATTGTATGTCAATCTGTATGCAGGTATAAGTATGAGAACAACCGTGTAACAGAAAGTTCTTCATCTGATGTGAGCTCGCCCTTGAGTTATCAGTTTAATGGTAATGGGAAGATAGGCACAGATAGTCATCTCCAAGGATCTAACAATCAACTCCTTGAACGGCAGGTTGCTTTCTTTTTCTAGTTTTGCGGGTTTCTTCTTTTTAAATTGAACATGTAGAGGTGATCCATGCTTCAAATTAAGCAATGTGTTAATTCTGACTGAAATATTCTGTTTGGCTTTCTGTTGCTGTATGTGTGTGTGACACCGTGTGGTGTGGCCATATGTTTAGAGTCAGCTTATCATACGTTTCACCCATACTATTTTTTCCAGAAAGCGCATGTTCAACAATTTTTGGCTACTGAAGATGCACTAAACAAAGCGGCTGAAGCTCGTCACCTGTGCCAGAAATTTATTAACCGTTTACATGGAAGTGCTGATGCCGCTTCACATTCTTTTGCTGGAGGCAAAGCACAGAGTGGTAGCAATCTTAGGCAATTTGAGGTAGATGCCAGATTACCTTGGTTTCTTAAAATTTTTGCCTTTCACTTGAATCTAAGAAGAATAATCGTGTTATTGTTCAAAACTTAAGAACAAAACACTTTTATATTTAGGTTGTGGGCACTGCATCACTGATTCTCAGTTATCATGAACGTTTATTGTTTGTTTAATTTACATGATGATATACTTGCTTGAACAAGCTACCCAAATTTTGTTTTTTCAGTTGGATGTATGGGGAAAGGAAAGAGAAGCTGCTGGTTTGAGGGCTAGTTTAAACACATTGTTATCTGAAATACAACGACTGAACAAACTATGTGCAGAAAGAAAAGAAGCCGAAGATTCCTTAAAAAAGAAATGGAAGAAAATTGAGGAATTTGACTCTCGCAGATCCGAACTTGAAACCATATACACAACTCTTCTCAAGGCCAACATTGTAATTTTCTAACTGATTCATCCATTGAACTGATTAAATGATAATTACCATGGGAAATACTCAGTATACCTTTTTCCTATATATAGGATGCTGTTACATTCTGGAATCAGCAGCCATTAGCTGCCAGGGAATATGCAGCAGCCACTGTAATTCCAGCTAGTGAAGTTGTTGTGGACATTTCAAACAGCGCAAAAGATTTCATTGAAAAAGAAGTGTCTGCTTTCTTTCAAAGTCCAGATAACAGTCTCTATATGCTTCCAGCAACCTCCCAGGTGTGTAAGTTGTCAGAAAATATTCTTATGTACTTTATCTATTTATATCTAGGTAGTACAAGTGTATTTCACTTATTTTGTACGATATATTTTACTCATACGCTGATGTTTGTTGAATTATACAGAAATAATGATTGTGCATGTATAAAACTTTGGTATATGTTCAAGGTTCTGGTCTTTAAATCGAATAATTATGCAGCATAAAGAAAGTTAAGGACTTTATGGTTTAAGCAAAAAAAATTTCCGGCTCTCATAGGTGTAACCGAGCTTGCAATTGGAAGACTCATTATCTTTTAACTTAGCAAATTTGCATGTACATGCCCCGATTCTGTTCATTCATATGAACATTGTTTTAATCAGGGACTTCTGGAGTCTATGGGAGCTAATGGATCAACTGGACCTGAAGCAGTTGCATATGCAGAGAAGAATGCTGCTCTATTAACTGCAAGGGCTGGTGCAAGAGATCCATCAGCAATTCCATCTATATGTCGTGTTTCTGCTGCCCTTCAATATTCTGCAGGTAAGGGTTTCTTCTTTTCTTTTCTTTTTTTTTCAAAAACCCGAGGATGTATATAGTTCATCCCTCTGTAAAAGGTCATGTGCATTGAACTATCCAAGTTCGAAGGAGTTTCCTGATAAAACCATTGCTCACTTTCATGAATGACAGTGTATTTTAATGCAATGCAAAAACAAACATAGAAAGACATTTTTTAGCCGTTGGTTCATTTACCTACTGTATAGATTGAGATATGCTAGATCATCCGAAGGGTTTAATGATGGCCACTAGATGCATATTACCACACGTTGGATCTGCGCAACGGTTTCAAGCATAGAACTCTTGATGGGCCAAAATTCATAGTAGCTTCTTAGTAGGATTGCTTATAATCAATTTTCGTGCACCTTAAATAGGTCTGGAGGGTTCAGATGCAAGTTTGGTCTCAGTTTTGGAGTCTCTTGAATTCTGCTTAAGGTTCCGTGGTTCTGAAGCATGTGTCTTAGAAGACTTAGCAAAGGCAATCGATTTGGTCCATATACGGCAGGACTTAGTTGAGAGTGGCCATGCTCTGTTAGATCATGCTTCCCGTGCACAACAAAAATATGAAAGGTAAGGCGTTTTCCTCCATACTCAGTCTGCACTCTACATGGGCCATCACTTGTCACATTTGTTATTAACATGATCTTATGTGAATCTTTTACGGTACTAAGTACGTATCTTGTATGCAGAACAACTAACTACTGCCTAGATCTAGCTTCTGAACAAGAGAATACAATATTGGAGAAATGGTTGCCTGAACTTAGGACTGCCGTCCAGAATGCTCAAGCTTCCTCCGAGCACTGCAAACAC
The DNA here is from genome assembly GCA_963920545.1 of Lepidium didymum. Classification (NCBI taxonomy): domain Eukaryota; kingdom Viridiplantae; phylum Streptophyta; class Magnoliopsida; order Brassicales; family Brassicaceae; genus Lepidium; species Lepidium didymum. Next base: position 19,230,057 of record OY986980.1, on the reverse strand, counting down.
GTCAGGGGTTTGGTATGAAACTACCACTCTTTATTACAACTTTTCTTTAATACATCGCTTCAAGTATGGCTTGTCTGAACCACAGAATGAAAAAACATAAAAGCTGACCATTTATCTAGTTTCATTTATGACTTTTTCTTCTGTTTGTGATTCAAATGTATAGCTTGATGAATGGTGGGAACAACCTGCAGCAACAGTTGTTGATTGGGTCACTGTAGATGGTCAAAACGTTGCAGCTTGGCAAAACCATGTCAAACAGCTTCTCGCCTTTTACGATAAAGAATCATTGCGAACATAAGAACCCCATCAAGCGCAGCTCTGCAGACTTTTGGAATTGATGTGAAGAAAACACTTAATATACACACTGGTAAATCCAGATCCTCAAATAACAATGATTGCATAGTGAGGAAAAGCTCGATGTTCGATTTGTATAGAAAATGGTAACACTCTTCTTTCTCTTTTTGTGTGATCGTTAAGGTTTCATCTTTTAACATCATCGTGTGAAATTCATTAGTTTGGCCATTCTGTGTTTTTTGGGTTTTATTAAGTAGTTTTGTGTTTCTGATTCTCTTAATCAGTCTTTCTTTACCTTTTGTATCACGAAGTTTGTCTTTCATTTAGTATTATTAGCTAATATGAATCTGTTTTTCATTGTGTTTCCAGTTTAGTTTTCTGTGTGTATAACTAACGATCTCGAGGGTTTTGAGGAATAATACTCTCAAACATTAAACTCTCGTGAAGAGTGAATTATGTTTGTCGTAACTCAGACCAACTCTTTATTTTGTCATTTTAATTATTAGTTGTTGATTATATTCCACTCGTGTCAAATTTAATAATTAAATTACATTATTAAGTCACGGACTAGAAATGGATATGATTAGTAGTATATTTGGTGTTTGTTGCCCCCACTTTTTGGCACAAATACAAATAACTTACTTTTACCAAATTCTATGTTCTACGGCATTTAGGTAACCGTTGGGATGAATCGGGTCTTTTCAAGTTTTCGGGTCTTTTATATCATTCATTTTTTCAACATAGAAACATAAACACAAATTTTTCTGTTTTTCTATATTTTTAAAATTTTGAAAAGTATTAAATCATAACAAATTATTTTTGGATAATTTTAAAAGTTAAGAGATTATTATTTTTTCCAACATAACTCATTAGATTAGATAAATAAACCAATATTAAAGTACATAATTCACAAAGGACTAATGTCTGTCAAAACCTAAATTATTATATTTCTTTAGAAAAGATAAAAATAAATTAATTTAAATAAATAGAAATTATAATGTTAAGAGTAACTTTGTAATCAATTATACTAAAATTAAATATCGTGTTGATACAGAAGATCAATCTCTCTTAATATTATATAAGATTTTTTGAAGTATTAATTCAAAACAAAAAAAATTATTTAATTTTTGGATAATTTTAAAACATATGAGATAATAATATTTTCTTTAAAAAATTAAGTTAAAACAGAAAATGAATTAATTATAAATAAATATAAATAATTAAATTAAAAATGAATTAATTATAAATAAATATAAACAATAATATTGAGGGCAACTTAGTAATCAAACATGTTAAGATTGAATATGGTGTTGACACCTAAAATTTTTTTATATAAGGTAACGTATAAAGTTCCTATAAATTACATTTATACTCGGTTAGAATACACTTTTTAAGTTAGTAGCAACTTATTCAAGTTATTCGTAATTAAAGTCTGCAAATTTCGAGAAAATTAAATACTAATTGTTTTGTTAATACGTGCGATGAAAATAAAAATCTTCAGAAACAGGAAGGCAAATCATCCCTAAACAAAAAGGATAAATACCAAGCTTTTGGTTTTTTGTTATTTGTCTTCCCAGAAACTGAAATACAAAGGAGAATCACGAGACAGAAAAGAACAAAACAACTTATTGAAGAAGCTCATGTTGTGTGTTCTCTCTGTCTTATAATAATAAGTTAATAACAGAGACAAAAGAAAACCACTTTCACTGTTAGAAACAAAGCTTCAGAATGTCTTCTTCTCTGCTCTTCCTCCTCATCTTCATTGCCTTAACCATAACATTCAGTAACCATTCTTCAAAGGCTACAAATTTACCTGCAAGCATCACTGACAACAATAAACTCTTCTCGGCCTCAGGTATTAATCCAGCACAACTGGTTTAGTGTTTAGAAGCTTTTTTCCTGTCTGTTCTGTTCTGAGAAGTTTGTCTTCTTCTGTGTGTATTTGTGCAGACTTATCTGTTGAGCTTGAATGCTGCAGATTTAGAAAAGCAACACCAAAATCTGGACAGGAGACAAAAGCGCATCACAGAGAATTTCAGAGTTTGTGTCCTTTCTCCAAGAAGAGATGTGCAAAGACTCGAAGGATTCTGAAACATATTAGGCAAGCAAGAAGAAGAGATCATCAACATAAGAAGAAGAGATCATCAAGACACCTGCAAAACAAAGTTGATTCCAACAAAATTCCAACAGAAAAGAAGTTCTTTTTCCCACCAAACCCGTTTGCTCCACCAATTTTTCCGCCAAACCCATTCGCGCCACCACCTTCAATTTTTCCCCCAAACCCTTTTGCACCACCACCTTCGATTTTCCCTCCAAACCCGTTTCAACCTCCACCTCCGTCGATTTCCCCTCCAAATCCGTTTCAGCCTCCTGCTCCCCCTCCATCAATATTTCCTCCATTATTTCCTCAGCCTCCTCCTGCTCCCCCTCCATCGATATTTCCTCCATTATTTCCTCAGCCACCACCTGCTCCTCCTCCATCTATATTCCCTCCAAATCCATTTCAGCCTCGATCTCCTCCCCCTCCTCCCCCATCGTTACTTCCTCCAATATTTCCTCAGCCTCGTCCAGCTCCAACTTCTCCTCCTCCTTCAATATTCCCTCCAAACCCATTTCAGCCTCGTCCACCTCAGCCTCCTCCTGCTCCTCCTCCATCAATATTCCCTCCAAACCCATTTCAGCCTCCTCCTCCTCTCCCCGCTCCTCCACCACGGTCTCTCTTTCCTCCACTGCCACCGCTCTTTCCAGGCCTACATTCACCACCACCTCCTCTTCCCACTCCTCCACCATGGTCTCTCTTTCCTCCACTGCCACCAATCTTTCCAGGCCTACATCCACCACCACCACCACCTCCTCCTCCTCCTCCCCCACCTCCGTCAATTTTTCCATTTCCTCCAATCCCATTCTTTCCACCACCACGCAACCCTGGTCGTCCTCCTGCTGTATCTTCCTCAGCAAACAAACAATTTCCTTAATCAAGGAAAAGTACCATACTATATCTATACCAAACTTTTAGTTGGGAGATACACTATCTGTTGTATATGACAGTCATGCTTACATAAGAGTAAAGAATAATGATAAACTTTCAACTTCTACAGATTATTGTATCTATTCTTGAATCTATAAATTTAGATACTTTGGCTCAAATCAAACTTTAAACTCAAAAAACATGAAGTCCCTGCTACGAGTCTATCAAATCAAACTGACTACTGGATAGACATGTTCAACAAACATAATTACTTTTCCTAGTTACTAATCCGTAGTACTCGTTTAACTACAATAGTCTAAAAAGGAAAAAGGCATGAAGTTAAATGGAGAAATTTCTCATTATGGATTTCTGAAACTTGCTGCATCTCTTCTTTTCTACTCAAGTATTTACTATCATGAGGATAGTTGCAGCTTAGTAGTACTACATCACATCTATATAAACCTATCTAAACATACTGATCCCGTAGAAAGAACTGGAATCAATTCACCGAAATTGACAAAACTATTAAACAGTGGCCATCAAGTAGGAAAGAAAAATCAAGATCTTTGTCGTCTTATCCTCTTCTGGTAATGATCTAATTCTTTACAGAAGCTTCCGGTTTCAGTAGGAGAATCCTCTTCTTCATCTGCAGTACTAGTACAATTATTCTAGTGAGATTGAAAAAAGCATCAAATATAAAGACTGACGGGCAAAATTTTATAAGAATCACTTGCAGAGTAGTGTACTTCTTTTTGTTTTTGTTTTTTTCCAATGTAAAATTGTTAATGGTATACCTCAGAAGCAAAATCAGTGAGAGAATACTCGTGATCTGTTCTTTTCCGAAGGCCTAACTGCACAGATATCTTGGTCTCTGACATGTTGACACCCGAGGACTTAAGTGCTTAAGTTAGAGAGTGTAGTACCCGGATCAAAAATAAAACCAAAACCAGTAGGAGTTTCAATCAAATATGTCCATCTCCAATTGTCCGTTATTAGAACACTGAAATTTTCCTAGTACAATAGTAGTTAGATATTTTGTTTGTCTACCCAAAAGCATCATCACCTACCTACTCAGAAGATGAAGCACTATTCCAAAGAGAGACTTTGGATTATGGTTAAGCCAAAAATATTTCTGTGAAACTTCCTAAGTTTGTAGCATTATTGACATTTCACCCCATAACTCTAATTTACAGAAAGCCAACGCTAAACAGAAGCCACTGCATATAACTGAGGCCTAATATGGACCTTGTATCATATCATTATCTCTTAGTCTCTACAAAAGATAAGCATCAGTTTAAGGAGATCCAGATGTTTGACTCAGGCAGGATATACTTATATATACTGAGCAACTATAAACTAACCGACACCTCTTTACAAAAAAATAAAAAATTTACTAAAAAACAAAGTTTTTTTCCATCTACATATGTCTTACCTTTGTGAGTAGACAGTGGACAAGCTTGCTGACTTTCTTCAATCCGAGTTCAGCAATTTATCTCTACTGCAATTGAACGATCCAGAACATTGTTTTGGCTGCCAAAAGTCATGCTGAACAAATTGCACCAAAGGCTCAGGAGGTATACAAGATGAAAATGCTGAAATAGGATTGCGTTCAACAATCTTGGTACTAACTGCCGAGTCCATAACAGAATCCACGGAATTATGCATATCCGAGAGCAAATAGGAAGATGTAGCAGTTTTATCATTACTTAAAAAAGTTTTCACGATTTGAGGATGGTCACTGACCTCTGCAACAGACCCATGATTATTTCTCTGCATCAAAATTACAGAAAACACTTAGAACATATAATACCTTATGTAAACGACACGAAAACATGTTTCTCTCTCTGATATTCTCTGATATTGCAAGGCTACAATTTAACAGAAGACCAACCAGAGATGAATTCATAAAATCTTAAGGAAAAGCAAGCCAAATGAGAGGAGAATTAATACCCATGGAATCAATTTAGTAGGGGCTTGGTACCAAATTTGGTTAGATCCCTCATACATCTGAACTTTTCTTGAAGAAAGTGAATATACTCTATAACCTGAAAAAATAAAAACAGAAAACAAAAATGATCATAATTCTACACTGAACACAAGTTTGTAGTCGAAATTACATCTTTTTACCTCTAATTGGAAAGAAGCTTTATCACGTTTCTGATCATTCTGATTCTGAGGTATAATATAAACTCTGAAATCTTTATCCACAAAGAATACAAATAAGGAATCTTTATCCATCTTCATTAATAACCTTATTTGAAAATCTGCCAAAAAAATCAAAAATCAAAAGTTTATTATCACCTTTCATTGATTTTGCTTCTTCTCCGTTGCTCTGTCTCTGAATGTTTCGATCTACTTGAACTATGATTCCTCCTCACTGAAATGAAAGTAAGATATACAGCCAGAATCAGTACTGAGAATGGAAGAAAGAAAGACCTGAAAAATCCCGAATACGAACCGGTTGAAGAATCATTTAGAGAAGGAAAATTACTGTACACATCAGCTTCCGATTGCTCGTCAATTTCAGGAGAGTTCATAATTTTACGAAATCGACACCGGAGATAACGCAATGCTTGATAAAGGGAGAAGAAAGCTCCGGCGAGCGAGAGATTGTGCTTAATTTTGAGTATATCTATCACAATTTAAGGCCCAACCAAATAATTTAAGGCTCAAATAAATAATTTTAGGCCCAAAGTAGTGATATACTATTTTCAGCGTGAGCCCTTTTAGCTGAAGCCTGTGAACTGTATAATCTCTCTGACAACGCCCAAGTTATGCTAAGCTCTTAAACAAAGCAGAATCTTGACCAATAAGTACCAAAATACTTAGAGAACATTTCAGTTTATTACAATGTCTTGATTTATGAGCTCTTAAAGTTTATTACAATGTCTTGATTTATGAGCTCTTAAGTGGCAACAATAAGAAAGGAATGAATCATTTGACTTTTGGGGATATGTGTTGAGGTTTCTACTTTTGTAAAATCGGAGAATACAAAGACAAGACTGACCACTGCCTAGTTGATTCTGGTAGTTCTTCCACACCTGTGTATAATAGATCTGGAAAGCTACTTACTTGTATAAGTTTAGACATTTGATATTAAGTATAACAATTTGTAGGTTTCTCTGCATCCCGTCTTATCCAAATACATTAATTTATGCAGATTACAAATAGAGGAGGTAAGTTCTACCATAATCTTGCAAGCTCTCAGATCTGTTCCTTTGAGATTTGTGTGGCATTTGAAACATCCGAAAGTTCCTTCAAATACCATGAAATCGAAAGTTACTTAAAATTTGTAAAGGGACTGAATGTAACCAGATGGTAAAGGAAGACATCAGAACAAAGAGAAAAAATGTATAATATACTTAATTTGTGGTTCCAAACATCTTAGTAGCCAGAGGAAAAGAAAGCAAAAGCGATTCCCGTAGTAGCGGCGAGCGAAATGGGAGCAGCCTAAACCGTGAAAACGGGGTTTGGTTTATCAAGAATACGCAAGAAAAGCACTTCGAATTGTTGATTCAGCGCCAGAGATGGCTTAGAACCAATAGTTCATTATCTAATGGAAGAGTATGATTCTCAAAAAGAGTTCTATTGCCAATCAAGATTTGTACATTGTTATGATAACTAATCTGAGTTCCTTCACATATCTTGCTATACTGCATAGTATCAAGTTCGACAAGATATCCCGGACAAAATGGAGAAAGAATTCTCCTGGGATATACGATCTATTGTAGTAAACGTTAGACAAGGTGGAAACTCCATGTTCTGCACTCTTATCATTTTTCATCATACCTATCTTAAAGACTGAGGACTTGAAGATGACAACATTCTTTTACAAAGCCCTTTTGCATGAAGTCAATTCGCCAATTCCTGGTATCCCTCATGCAGTTCCAGTATCCTGAAACGTATTCCAATTGTAAGACTTTGTTAGCACAAATTATAGGATCTGTTTAGATCGTGGAGGCTTATTGTATCATTCTTGAGAGGCAAAAAAAAGCAACTAGTTATATTGATGTGCAACTCAACAGGAAGCCCCAAATTTAATGGACTAAACGAACCAGTTTAGTGAGTGTTCTCAAGCTATGTGGCCCATGTCTATTAAAGCCTTGATCCATCTTTGACCATGCTCCTCGTTTTAGTTGCACTATATTTTTTGGAAGACCTCCCAAAATCTCCCGTCTGTTTTCGTACATCGGATGGATCAACTTGGTAGAAAATGGTCATCACTATCATTTTGCACTTCAATATCTCCACCAATTCATTCAAGCACCAGCTGAAGGAAGCATAGTTCTTTGCGAGAACCACAACTGAGATCCTCGATTCTCTAATGGTTCGTATGACTGCAGAAAGAATTGTTTGGCCTCTCACTACCTTGATCATCAGACATCGCAATACCATTTGTGTTAATGAACGAGAAAAGTCTCAAGGATATCTTGTCCTCGGAAGGTCTGGAAGACGCTCTATCTCCAAGTTTGAGAAGCCATGGGATAAGGGTTAGAGAAGTGTGTGTTTGGATAAGCTAAGCTCTACGAATGGACAAGATGATAAATGCTTATTCACTTTTGACTTTTCAGATTTAGAGAGACAGATGTGTAAGCACAATTTATGGGACCACCCTAATACAAAACAGACATGTGAAATATTTATGTCACAAGAAATAAGGAAACCTCTGAATTTAGAGTATGAATTTACATAGTACTGTGTGACCAAGTGATCACCAGACGAATGATGCAAACTTGACAGATGTTTAAGCTACTTCGACCTTAATCTCATAGTCTCTTCTGGGGAATTCAATCGCCAATCAATATCCCAAACGGTCATTAAGAGACGTTCGTCCATCACCAGATTGTCCTGCACATATCAAGTTAATACATTATTCATCATCCATATGCACATTTTTCAGATTCTGAATTTGATTCAGGATGCATTATATGACTTACCTTCCGGAGGTACCCATGAATCATAATCTGTGGTTTCATCCAGAAATTGCGGTTTTTCGGGACCTACTACTTTTTTGGCCTTCTTCTTCTTCTTCCTACTATGGCCACTTCCTAGCTTATTCTCTTTTTTATTGTTGATTTCTTCCGCTTCGTTTGCATGATGTCCTACAGAATGTTTCAACAATAGAGCAACAGCATCTTGTGCCATGACCTCCGCTTGCTTTTCCTTCAACTTGTCATCTTCTTCTTCATTTTTGTCTTCTTGCTTCCGTTTTCTTATTATCAGTCCTGTTGCGCCTTCAATCCCAGTTGTGGTTAGAACAACCTTCCTATCTTTATAGTCAACAAACCCATCAGCATCCTCTGTGTTATCAGTAGAAGCTACAATCTCAGGTTTTTTCTCTTCGATTATGGCTTTGTTTGCAGCGGAACCAAGCCATTGGGGTTTTGATGGAACAAACACAGTTGTTTTCTTCTCTTCAGCTGTTTCACTTGCTGGCTTTTCAACTTCAGGCTTATTTTCTGCGTGCACTAAATCTTTTCCCACTTCTTTCTCCTTATGCTCATCAAGTTCAGCTGGTTTAAATGGTAGATTTTTCTCCTTTTCTACAGGAGTTTTTTCAGATTTTTCCATTTTTTGTTCATGTGACTTCGACTCCCTCTTCTTAACCTCTTCTCCAGTTGGGTCAGCAATCTTTAGAAGGTACAAGATCCTATTTAATTCTGACTGAAGAGCAGACAACTCTTGCTGGATCTGGGAAGCTTTATCTTGCACTGACACCAATAAAAGGAAAACTCCTTGAGATCATTTTACAAGTTTTTCTTGAAAGTAAACTAAAGCACAAATGGAAATTAATAAGTCAAAAAGAAAAAGAACGGTAATATACCAAGAGTAGTAGAAACTGCGGTCATGAATGCATCAAGAGAGTCTCCTGTTGCAACATCTGTGACATTCTCTGTCTCTATCTTACTCTTCTCAGCCAAAAGCTGTTCATTCTTTTCTTTAATTTCTTTCAAGACATTGTCTCTCTTATCAAGAAGAGAATCAACAGTTTCCACAGTTTGGCTTTCGCTGCCATTTTGAGTGGATGGTTTTTTCTTTGTCCGGTCGTAAAAGTCATCTTCATCACTGAAAAGAATATTACATCCCCTATGAGAACCAGAACAAAACGAACACAAGCTATAATTTGACATGAAGATGCAAATATATTAACGGTTGAACACTCAAAGCAGCCTTTGATTGAACACAAGTAAACGTAGCACAAAATGCCGTAGAGAAAACACCCAAGGCACTAGAAAGATTACCTCGAAAATTCTTCCTCAGCTTCTACTGCTCCTTTCTTCTTGCCGTGCGGTCTTCTCCCTGTTTTTGCACCCAAACTTTCTCGGATACTGTCATTCAGCGTCTCCTCCAAATTCTCAAGTTCTTCCAGAAGCTACCATACAATTTATAGAAATGAAAAGTTTTAATCAGATTGATTTACCCAGCAATGCACAGAGGAGACATAAGGCAGAAGCAAAGTAAAAGATTGTCGTAAGGACACGTTAGATTAACATAACAATTACCTCGGCTATTCTCTGCTCATTCCTAGCAATCTGTGTTTGCTGTCCTTGCGTCAACCCACCCTGAGAGATGTCTTTGGCTCGTATAGCTGCTATTTCCTTCTTCATATGACCAATCTACACAGAAGCAAACATCCCTATAAAGTTGAAGCAAAGTCGGAGTAGTCTGGAAAAACAACTACAATTTTTACTTAGGAAAGTTAGAACCGTCTATAAATCATAATAAGATACTGAAGGGTAAAAGAAAGATGAAAAAAGCAAACATATACAGACATAGGTAGTTGAAGCATCAGAGAGGTATATAATAAATATATTACACTGGAAAAAAAAATAACTAACCTTCTCCAACCGTTTCAATACTTTCTCCTTTGTTTTCTCTTGCTTCGGAGTGAGTTCTCCTGTATATGTTTGCCACGTGATTTCCTCAACATCATCCTTCATGTCCAAACAATAAAGAATCAAAGTCAGTCAGAATTACAAAAAATTTAAAACCTGAGACACTTAAGCCCACAACACTAAAAGCTACAATAGTGTCATAATTACCTCTTCTTCTTCGATAGCATCTTCCCCCATGCCCCATGAAACACCATCAGCCATGGATGCTTGCTGTCTTGCTCGTCGAAGGGAAGCTTCTCGTTCTGACATTTCCAGTCTCAGCTTTGCTTCTCTAATTAATTGTAAGTCTTTCTCCTAAAAATCAGCACCAAAAGTGAATTAAAAGGGCATCAAACAACGACGGCTGAATACTAAGTTATTTTTCTCTAATAGTAAGGAAATCAAAGACTCGTTAGAAAGAAAGACAGAAACTCCAGCTCCAAAATTTAGGCACTGCGCCTAGGAAAAAATGAACCATTGGACAGAGAAGTTCAATACAATAAAGTGTTCAAATAGATATCTGATACATGTTAATGGACTTTATGGATCCACATTATAAGGTATGCAAAAATATCCTCTCTTAATACTCGGACATGATTGAAGCCTTGAGAACATCCATGGGAACTCATATGATGACTAACCCAACAAATGCAGCCAAAAAGGATTCTAGACCAAGAACTAATTTGTGTATTGTTAAATGCGTAACTTACAGGTGGCATTAACTCCGAGGGTCCTTGGAAGATGTAAAGTCGGGTCGAGCTACATCAAAAACAAAGAAAGAGCTCAGAAAAAGCAAAGCAAACACTAACGAGATGATCATGAGCTTAACAGAAAGATTGATTCACCCGCCAAAGCGAATAACATCACCAACATGCAAATCCACATAAACCCTTTTGTCCACCTGCAATAATCACAACACACCAGTAGTAGAAAATAATAAGTCAGCCTCTCAAAGCTCCATCAGGTTAATGAACATATTAAATCCACAAATGAAATACCTTATTCTTGTTAACAGACGTTCCATGAGTGCTGCCAAGATCGAATAGATAGGCAACTCCACTTCTCTTGTACTGAATAACTGGAAAATCATTACAAAACAATTTTAATGTAATCCAAATTGAAAGAAAAGTCACTCTGATATGAGTAGTAAGATGATCACCTGCATGAAACCGGGAAATTGACGGGTGCTCAAGAGCAAAATCACACATACCGTCACGCCCAAACAAGTACGCTCCTTTCTCATAGCTGCAAAAAGCAAATCATACATTTTTACATAGAGAGCATATACGAACTAAAAGGAACCCACTTTATTGCGTATAGACTCTACTACGCATCTCATGTCATACAAACAGCGAAATCAAATAGCTAAAATTTACAAGACAATAGATTCATAGCATATCACTTACACGTCTAATTGGTCAACAATGGCGCCTTCCTTGAGAACTTCAAACTGAAACCGGTGAGACGGAGGGCCACTCCACTCTGGAATAGTGTAGGGGACAGGATTCTGCTTCACGGTTCGGGCACGAGGTAGCTTATTCGCATCTACGTCGACGTCACCGACCTTAGATTCTTCGGTAAGCTTGGGCTCTACTACTTCCGTTGTCTTCAAATCAGGTTGGATAGGGTTTCTGGGAGGCGGGGGATTCATCGATGAGACTCCCTCTAGCGGTGAGGATTCATCCCTCTGGGAAACCGATGTAGTATCTAGTTCAGGCTCGGGATCACGGCTTGGGTTCGGCGGTGGAGGAGGATCCATCGCCGATGTAGTCATGGTTGCAGATTGGAGGATTCAGAAATTTGGCCAACAAGGAGATCAATGAGGCGGCAATTGTAACTCGGCTCGGGTTCGGATTTGGATTCGGATTTGGATTCTGATCCGGATTTAGTATGGGCCGTTACTCTTTCCCGCTTGGGGCTCCAGTTATATAGAGGTAAATAAACTAAAAAGTTAAATAGAGATTAAAACGGGCCGATCCGTCACCGGTCGGCCCAAGTAATTATCCATCACTTCAGTAAAGCCCATTAATCAGTATTCACGGTTGGAAACAAAGCTACTCTTGAAAAGCCTAATTATACAAACATTAATTAAAGTTAACCTAAAAATAATGGGGCTAATTGTTAAAACTAACTAAAGTTATGGGTCTTATAATAAAAGACATAAAGTAGAATAAACAGACCAAAACATTAAAAAAAAGGGTTTTCCATATTCGTTTACTTCGCCGTTGAGCTGTGGTTGTGTAGTGATTGTGAGAGATGGAGGCTGAGAAATTGGAGTTGAAGCTTTACAACACAATGACGCAACAGAAGGAAGTTTTGATTCCAATCAGTCCAGGCAAAATTGGATTGTATGTTTGTGGTATTACCGCATACGATTTCAGCCATATCGGTCATGCTCGAGCCGCCGTTTCCTTTGATGTCCTTTACAGGTCTCTTTTTCTCTAAGGAATTCTTTGTAGTTAGGGTTTTTGTAATGGAATCTATTAGATCGATGAGTTTCAATTTGAGGATAAGCAGTTACCGATCTCAATTTCAAGTGTTGCATGTGGGTTTGCTTCTTCTATGATTTTGATACTTCTGTGGGGAACCTGAATATTGGAATCATGGAATGTATCTTGTAATTGGCAATTAATTATCTTTTACTTCTACTGGCTATGCAGGTACTTGAAACATATGGGTTATGAAGTTAATTTTGTAAGGAATTTCACAGATGTTGATGATAAGGTACGATTTTTGAATATGACAGAACTCACAACTGCAGTGTATAATTCTGAATTTGACAAGAGTCTTCATGTTTTGATGTGATTCTTAAGCCATTGCCGGTGTATTTGTCGTGAACGTTGGTCTATATGAAAGATGCTATTCCCTCTTCCGTTTTCTCTCTCTTATGTTTAGGTACATATCATTTTCTTAGAATTTGAATTTGGGATCTCTACAGATAATCAAACGTGCTAATGAACGTGGAATGGAACCGTTAGAGTTAAGTAATCAGTTTTGCGAGGAATACCTTGTAGATATGAATGCTCTTCAGTGCCTCCTTCCTACCCACCAGCCTCGTGTCAGTGACCATATGGATCACATAATAAAAATGATTGAAAAGGTATGTTTCTTTGATAAAAGAACTCACATTCTCCTTCTTCTTTTTCTCTTTTTTGGTCTCCTTAAATGTTGTTAGTAGGATGTAATACAACATGAAGTTGGAATTATTAACAGTGTATGATCTATATGCTTGCCTGTTACAGATCATTGAGAAAGATTGTGGGTATGTAGTGGAAGGCGATGTATTCTTTTCGGTTGACAAATCACCAAATTACGGCAAATTATCTGGACAAATGTTGGAACATACACGAGCTGGTGAGCGCGTTGCTGTTGATTCGAGAAAGCAAAACCCTGCTGATTTTGCATTATGGAAGGTTTGAGATCCAAAACCTTTTTCACTTTCATCTATGAGTCAGCAAATTGAAGCTTTCAGTTTATGATGAAGTGGGGTTTAAATATAAATTTATGCAGGCTGCAAAACCTGATGAGCCAAGTTGGGAGAGCCCATGGGGTCCAGGAAGACCGGGATGGCACATCGAGTGCAGTGCAATGAGTGCTCATTATCTCTCTCCGAAATTTGACATTCACGGAGGTGGTGCAGATCTCAAATTCCCGCATCATGAAAATGAGATTGCCCAGACATGTGCCGCATGTGAGGATGGTGGTGTGAATTACTGGTTGCATAATGGACATGTCACGATCAATAATGAGAAGATGGCAAAATCAAAGCAAAACTTTAAAACGATTAGAGAAGTATGTTTCTTATTTGTTCGAAAATAATAATAACTGAAGTTATCTTTGGGTGTGTTCCCATGGCTCGCAGGATTATTGACAGGTTTTCATTTTGTTTTGCAATCTGTGTAGATCACAGCTAGCTACCATCCATTGGCTCTGAGGCATTTCTTGATGAGTGCACAATACCGTTCTCCTCTGAGTTTCTCGGCGTCGCAGCTAGAGAGTTCCTCAGAAGCTTTGTATTATGTTTACCAGGTGCAATGCTTCGGATAGTTGAATTCAAAATTTTGGCTACTCTCTCTTTAGCTGCAATGTTATATGTGGGAACATACAAAAGTAGAGTGAGTCAAAGTAATAATTTATATTCACTTCTGACTTTAACCTCCGATCTTTGTGTATCAGACTTTACAAGATCTTGAGGAAGGTCTCACACCATATCGAGAAGTATTAATATCTGAAGGTGGAAAAGCTGAACAGACTCCAGAAGCCAAAGACATCATTCAAAAACTAAAAAGTGAGTTTGAAGCAAAGATGTTAGACGATTTGAATACCGCCCACATACTTACTGGTGCTTACCAAGATGCATTGAAATTCATCAATGCTTCGCTCAACAAGCTCAAGGTTTCTCGACCTTTGCCTTCAACTCTATTTGTGCCTCATTCATTCACAATTACGCATACTGAACTTGTCTGGTTTTTTAACTTTTCAGAAAATGCAGAAGAAACAGAGAATGTCAATGCTTGTGTCACTCATTGAGATTGAAAAAGCAGCTAGGGAAGTTCTTGATGTACTTGGTCTGCTCACTACTCTAAGCTATGCTGAGGTTTTGAAAGAATTTAAGCTGAAAACACTAACAAGAGCAGAAATGGGAGAAGAAGATATTTCAAGGGAAATAGAAGAAAGGATAATGGCTCGGAAGGATAAAGATTTTGAGAAAAGTGATCAAATTAGAGAGAAATTGACAAGAAAAGGAATAGCATTAATGGATATTGGCAAAGAAACTGTGTGGAGGCCATGCTTTCCTTCTCAGGCTGATTCCAGTAATTGAGCAAAGAACAGAGAGAATTGGAGATGGTCAACTCAGCAAAGTCAACACTTTCTTCATCTCTCATAATACCTCTTTAGCCTTTGTTTCAGGCTTATTTACAACTCTGTTTTTGATAACTCCTAACATATACTTGTTGCTGTTTCTCGTATTCTTAACTTTCAAAATGGCATTGTAACAATATTTTTACCTTGGATATTGTTCTATAGATTGGAGTCACAAGAGTCATTTTTCATGAAAGCATTGACAATGTAAGATCATGTCTCTATATACATTCATATTTGAGTTTCAATTCTGAAGAGCTGTGCTAGTGTAGGACTAACCTCACATCTTTGTTTTCTAGACTTAACAAGATCTTGATGAAGCATTAATGAGTAAAGATGGTGTAAAGGAACATCTTTCAGTTCTCAACTTCTACAATTGGTTCTGTACAAGGAAAGAAGAAAAGAAAAACTGGTCTATCTCTATATACAGAGATTCTACAACTATCATCATGTGGTTTAGAATCATCTAAAAACATCTTATCACCAATACGTCTTGCTCATATTTGGTTTCTCAAAGAGTGAGTGAGAGAAGAAACAATATTACTCTTTTTCAAATTGGAAACATGTATTTCTTCTTCTTGAATATGTCGTAAGCATCACTGTAAATGGCGATTGCATTGGAGAAAACTGCAATGATAATCATGAAAATGGCTAAATTCTTGTCCCGAGTTGTTGCTTGGTTATGACGATCCCTGAAACAAGACAAGTGAAGACATTTGTCAATAGTGATCCATTAGGTTCCAAAACCAATCTCTCTTAGCTTATGAACCAGTGGAACTTACTTTAAGATAACAGCAGCAGGGAATATGAAACCGATGCAGACAGAAGTGGTTGCTCCAGTTAATTGAAAAGCATCCCAAATGCTAGGAATGAAGTTTGCACCAAAGAAGATAACGGCAATGAGACCAGCAGTGATAGAGCCAAACCTCAGATCCGAGGAAGTAAGTGGTGGAGCCGTAGGGAAAAAGAGACCGTCAATGTTAATCCGCAAAGGAAAGAAGATAATAGGAAACACAAGCATGAGATGAAGTGTATAGCTGATTCTAACTGCATCATTTAGAACAGAACCAAAAGGGATTCCAAGATCTGTGTCAAAGTTTGCAAGAACATCATCGAGTGTAGCATCACCAAATAGTAGGTATCCGAATAAGCTTGTCATTATGTAAACAGCTGAGCACATCGCAAGGGCTGATCGAACAACAGGTTTTATCTGAGACCTGTCTCCAAGCTCGTTCTGTATGCTGTGAACTGAAACAGCAACCAATTGAAAATATGTTCAGTTCTAGTGTGCTTCTACAACTGTTAATTTATCAACAAAGAAGCATATTGCTATTGTACCATTGTAATGACAGATGTACGCATTGACAAGCACTGGAACAACCGTGAAGAGTTCCCAGAATGATGACAAGTCAGTAACATTTGGTAGAAGTTTTGGCATCATCAGACCATTACTGAACCACTTCATGATAGTAATTGCCGCAGTGATCAGTAGAAAAACAACCGCGAGAGAAACAGATAAGGCAGAAGTGAATCTCAAAGAATCTGCCAAGAAGCATAAGCGATAAGAGTTAACATCCAAAACTTGAAGACTCACACTCTTCACTACATTCTAAGCTTATCAACATCTTTACCACAGACAATTGTCACAGAGAAGCAAATTATGCATTAAAATTGCGAAACCAAATTCTCCACACCAGGAATCTCAAATGGAAAAGAGTTAAGAACACTAACCAATCCGCTTAAAGCATGTCAAAGGAGCAAACACATTGAGTGTTGTAATGAGAAGAACAATAGTTCTCCTGTTCCACCAATATTCCCCAAACCATCCTTCAAGCATACCGGCATGGTGGATTCCATATTCATTCTTTCCAGCCAAAACATCACCTTCACATTCAAACAAAACCTCAATACTAGAACAAAACCTAATATCCAGAACCAGAGTTAAAAGACAAGTACCAATGATGATCATATAAACGATCAAAACACCAATGTTGCTAATAAGAACCGAGAGTTGCAGCACAATCCTTCCAGGTTTTCCAAAAGAATCATCCATTACGCCACCATAAGATCGTTGATTCCCTATTCTACTAAACCTGAGCAAGAACTCCATCGATTTGTCGGTCAAGAAAGCCATCAGAATGATCATTGCGATTCCAGGTATAAGTCCGAGGATCTTCATAGTCGCAGGCAAAGCCATAATACCAGCACCAATAATTGTCGTTGCTAGGTTAAAAACCGCACCATTAAAAGAGGCTCCATTGAATTCTCCTCTATCGCTCTCTGATTCCCGCAACAATGGAACGCTAACATCATCCTCAGAGGATATGATTTGAATTTCGGTTTGAGTTTCATCTGCATTCTCCATTTTTACTATGTATTTTGAATATTTCCTAAACGAATTGAGCAACGAAGAACTTTTACGATAACTTCCTGAAATCATTGAATCTTGAATGAGATACAAAAGAAAACCAAAAATTGCAGATGTTGAACTTCGATTTTTCAACTGATTGATCAATATATCGAACAAGATATTAAGGAGATGAACTCAGAGCATATTATATTCATCTCCTTAATACAAGAAACGATGATTAGAGAAGTAGAAATTGAAAACCTAATCTTCGGAAATGATCTCAATGCAGGGAAGAGAATGACGTTAGATGTGACCGATCCATTCTCAAATCGATTCAGAGATTTGAGAATCGATTTCAACGAAGACTTTTTATTGGGAAGAAGAAATGCAGAGAATGGGAGGTGAAGGAAGAGAGGGAAAATATAGATTCGTAGTTTGTTGGCGCTGAGAGATTTAAAACACATTTGAACGTAAATTTATTTTCTATTGTTTTTTTATTTTATTTGGTACTCTCAAATACCATTTTTGTATTCCTATCAATATTTATATTTATATTTATTTGAAAAGTTAACAAATTGTTTTGTTTTTTACAACAAATAAAACAATTATTTTTTTGTCTTAATATTGATCAATACAATTTTTATTCATCTTATATTTCTTTCAAATCTTTTTAAAACTAACAATGGAAATTATTTTTTTTACAAACATACATAACAAAATTCTAATATCACTTTATCACACGATTAAAAAAAACTTAGATATCAGATTATTGGAAATCATTGAAAAAGAATATATATGACTTGCTCTCTAAAATGCAATATGAAATATTACTCGTCGAATATATCAAATACAATTGTGTTTTTTTTTTGGTCGAGAAAGTACTTGTTAACATGAAGGGATCAAAATTAGATGAAAATAAAAGATATAATTTTTTTATCTATATCTTGATAAGTAGTTTTCTTTTTCATAAAATTGAGAAGTACATATAGAGAATAAAAATATTTTTAAAACTTTATATATTAAGTTTTGACTTACAAACTTGTATTAGTGAAAAATTTGGAGTAAAAGTTTAAAGAGTTTAGAAAATAACATTAGCAATTATGTATGAACATTGAAAGCTTATATGTTTTCCTTTGAAATTTTAGTGGTATCATACATAGACACATAACACTCCAAAATCTACTTTTTTGGGTCAATATATGAAATATATTAATTCTTCAACTTGGTAATACAAATCACACACCATTATAGTATGAAAAATGCTTCATGCCAATTATAATTGGCCCCAAAAAAAAGTGAACTATGAGGTGCAGGAAACAATATCCAATAAACAGACGAAACATAGGTTCCAATAGACTCAAACTAAGTAAAGTTTTTTTTTTGTCACATTGGGCCATGGCCTATTAACCAAGTTTTTATATAATATAGGTGGTGAGATTCAATATCTACTTATGTAAGTGCGCATATCTTATGTAGATTTACTGTATGTCACTAGATTAAATGTCACTGTAAAGTTTAATAATAATAAATATCATCATATGATCAGTCAATTATTTTTTTGTTCATTTCATAAACAATGCAATAGATCCTTTAATTTCCCTAATAACTTTCCAAATCTTAGAGTCTAAAACATACCTAGATTCTCTAGGTTTCAACTTTTATTGTGAAGACTGATTAGACAAAAGATGGCTCCAATTGTCATGTGTGCCATGACATGGTCTTGCCATTTTACCTTAGAAAAAAATGGATCACTAGCGCATTCACTACCATTATACATATTTTAAAAAAAAACTTGCCTAATAATAGTTCTATAATCATACTACAAAGCTCGAGCTTTAAATAGTTAACAATAATTAAAATATGAATCGAGTTTTATCAAAGTTATTGTATATTATAGTAATTAATTTTTTTTGGTTGAAAGAGAGCCAAATCGACTTTTTGTATATTACATCAAATAAATTACTAGCAAATTATTTGATTGAATCAATAGCTCTTTATTGTATCTTAGCATACTATTGTAGTATTGTTGGTATATGATTCGAATACAAGCATCAATATATATATATATATATATATATAAAAATTAATATTAATATTATATTTTACGGCAAATTAATTAAAGGCATCAATGAAGATATATAAAAATAAATTTTCAAAAATAACTTAACGACAACTTGTTCATATATATATATATATATATATAGGTAAGAAACATTTTTAATTTTCTGATCCATAGCATGTGTTCTCTAACTGGATCAGGGTGAGATTTGAATTCACCATCTGATGTCTAGCTAAATCAGGGCAACTCAACTGAGCCATTTGTTTTTTTTGATAATATTTTTTATTTAAAATAATAATAATTACGTGTTTCGTTTTAAAAAAAATTCTATTTCAAAATATTTGTAGTTTTTAATCCTTATATACAAGTTCTAGTTGCATGATTGTAAAATTGCTTTAATATTGGTTTGACCCAATTGAAGAAATCAGGGTCCACTTTGTCTTCCCTACTAGTCTATATGAAGGCCTCTTCCCACCACACACCAAATATACATCTCAACCCCTAAATCCTCTTTATTATTATTTCCTTTAATAACCTAAGAAAAAAACCTAACTTGCATAACAAGCATCCACAGATAATGCAACCATCAACTAACATTTTCAGCCTCTATGGTTGCCCACCTTCAAACCAGTTCCCTACTTCATCGCCATTTCTCATCGACGGCGAAAACACTAATCCATTATATTGCTTCCAAAATGGTGTGAACACTCCACAGTTGATGAGTTTGAGCAGCAACAACTCGACTTCAGACGAAGCAGAAGAGAATCAGAAAGGTATAATCAATGAGAGAAAGCAAAGGAGGAAAATATCGAACAGAGAATCGGCAAGAAGATCTCGTATAAGGAAGCAAGGACAGTTGGATGACCTCTGGTCACAAGTGATGTGGCTTAGGAATGAGAATCATCAGTTGCTTCATAAGCTTAACTGTGTCTTTGAGTCTCGGGAAAAGGTTATTGAAGAGAATGTTCAGCTAAAAGAGGAAACCTCTGAGCTTAAGAAAATCATCAGTGATATAAAGCTTCAGAATCAGAGCCCTTTCTCTTGTCTTAGAGACGACATTGTATAATTTTCTTTTAATGACTCTAGTATATATGTATCTATAAATGTATTTCCAAAGTTATATCATGCATTGATTCAGTTCACTGTCAATACATTGTACAAAGTTTGGATTGTAATTTGTCAATAATTAGATAGACAAGTCTCGATACAAAACTCAACTCCAAACTTCTAAAAATATCTTGTGCATAAACATTTAACTATTTGACGAAATATATTTTCTTAATATTGGTTTCTTTTCTGTTATTTTGATCCATAATTCATTAACAAAAGATTACAAAACTATTTAAAGTCAAATTCAGATGAAATATGTACATATAATCACTTGATTAAATAGTTTCTCCAGATTAAGAGTTTAATACTTTTGATGATCACAACAAACTTAGATTATATAGAGTTCTTGCTCCTGAAACCCTCAAAAGCAGATAGCTATGTCGAAGCAGCTTAAACTAAGACAAGTGAGAGAATCCACAAGACTTAAAGAATAAGATTAGTCTCTACTTTACATCGATTTCAGCTCGATCAAAGGAAGACAGACAAACAATCATACGTAAGGAGACCCTTTTTCAGTCAAGAAAGTACAAATGGCTTAGCCAATAGAAACACAGAACATGACGTAAGTGAAAGACTGAAAGAGACACTTGTGATTGAAACAGCCAAAGATAGCTTTAATTTCCAAACCACCTCAAAAGTTGAGAAGACAAAATCTACAACACACTATACTTTCTACTCAATTGAGATGAAGGAATGACTATGTGTCTTTTTTAAAAAAAAATCTTTTTCAGGTCAAAATAACAACAGTTTGGTCCCATCTCTCACAAAGTCTCAATCATCTATACATCTTTTGATTTTCTTTTTATTTTCTTCTCATTCACTTTGATTATTGTATAATTGTTTGTCACAGTTTCACTCTATACATAGGTTTGTGCATGTGTGCGCTACAGTAGTGATGAGACAAGTATGTTTTCTTTCTTTTTTTTTTTGTTAACCGAGAAACTCATACTGTCAACCCTAATCTATCAGGTTCAGACCGGTCTTTGTTTTTTTTGTCGAATTTCTTTAATTATTCACAAAAATGATGGGATGTTTACAACTCTTGAACCATTAGCAGTTTCTCTAACAATACGGGCGAAAATATATGCTTAATGATTTAGAGATTTAAGAATTATTTGGAGGAAAAATGATCTAAAAAGACTTCTTAACATGGCAAAATCCTCCTAATATGGTCTGAAAGCCGGTCATTCTAAATAAGAGGTGAAAATCTTCAGGATATTTGCGTAATCCATCGTATCTCAACTTCTGTCTGATAGAGAGATAAGAGACATTCCATAGATCAGTATTTGTTAATACCAAAATAATAACGTAAAACATTAAATTAAACACGAAAGATTTTGCCTTTGTATTGTGATTTTCTTTTGGTATTCTGTAAATTTATAAAAGTTTTTTACAGCATATAAATTAGATTTAAATATATAGGATATATTTTAAGTAGTAATGGGGTCATGTTCATGTATATATAAGTAGTATGTCGCCCATTAATATCGTGTTGATCAACATGTTATATAAATAATATAACCCATATAATAAAAACATGTTTCAGCCAGCAAAATTTTGGAAAGATGTAAGAGAAAAATTGAATTCTAATTGTTAAATTTTATTTTTATATAAAGTAATTAATGATTGTAACATCTATGTGAATTAGAATAATATTTTAAATTTAGTATTATTGACTCTTCAATTTTGTGGTCTTATAGCTGGCATATATCAAATTTGCAACACTTGGAGTTTTACTAAAGGTTATAATATTTGTTAGACCAGCACTTTATTGTATATTAATAGTATTCTAAAAATCGAGCTAGGCTGCTGCTTAAATAATGGGCACTATTTGATTAAATTTTAAAGTAATCAATGTATTATATGGATAATGTAGTTAGGTGATTAAGCGATTTAGACAACCAAATTTTAAAAAATTCTCGAAACAAAACTTTTTTTTAAATGATAATATGATTTTATGTGAGTTTAGTTTTTTTTAAAAAGATAATGACTTATTAACTATTGTTTAGTTTAATCAAAATATGTTTATATTATTTTTGTTTTAGATTGGTTTTTTTAAAATTTAAATTTAATTCATTGTATTATTTGTTATCCTTATATTGTATATAAGTAATTTATTATATATATAATATTATTTATTTTAAAAGGGTCTAAATTCAGATCTTAAGTTTTCTAAGCGATAGAAGCGCCTAATAATTTTTTGAGTATTATATATTAAAAAAATTGACTAATATAACCTACAAAAATTTTAAATAATTAGGATAACTTTTTTTTAATTACTTAAATAACCTACTTTAATTTTCATATATTAATCATATAATAAATCATATCTAAGATAACATTTTACTCATCCTTTACAGCATTAATTCCATATTCTGGACCTTTTTAGTTCGTTGAAAAGACATATAATGGACTCAACGATACTATATTAGTGATAAAGTTGCATTTCCTTTTAAATAGTCTAAATTTTTTTTTATATGTATACACACACAAATTTAAATCTCTATAAATTTATAATTTTGGAAAATTAATTTTTATGAATTTATTGATGTTTTAACTAAAATAATAATAATAATTTTTTAAAAAAATTGTATTAATATATATTTTTTGTCAACACTGTGCCACAATTGGCCAACACAAAATTGTATTAAAATTGTATGAAATGGGATTTGATCTCTAGATATGCAAATGCGTTTGTCTTTAATGGACTTACCACGTGCCAATAAAGTAAAGATCACATGCTTTTATTAATATATTAAATTATAAATTTATAAATATCTCTTTAAAATTAATAGTATTAATTTTACATGCATTAATTCAGCTTTCTCCTAACTATTAATTTTTTATATAAATAGAAACAAAAAATGTCTTCTTAAATCCGAAGGTATCGAATTATTCGAAACACTGGATCATTACGAAATATAATGATTGGTGAAGCATATAATTTTCTGGCATCTAGACAAATTTAAGACATTATTGTTTGCTTCAATATATGAATACAGTAATTATATAATATTGAGTTCATGTGGAAGAATCCACAGCTCTCATGTTGGTGGCATGTCATGCGTTGGATCCATTTTCTCTTTACACCCAAAACTATTCACCTCACAAGTTTTTTCAGAGTGTTTTGGGCAAAATACACAAAGTCCCAATTTGACAATAATTGAGAACAACTCTTACTACACATGTCTTCTCTTCTCTTTTCATATGTTACACATAATTCATGACAACATTCCAATTACACCTAATCTTCATCATATCATAATCAGCACTAACTCTCTTTAAGTTTGGTTTTATAAATATTTATTGTATTTAGTTGATATATTTTTTTTAATGAATTTTTTAGTCAGCATTTAGACCGAAAATATTAAATCCATAATCCAAATACTAATTTTTATTAAAAAGAACTACATTATTACTTAAAATCAAACTTTGGTAAAAAAACTGTAGAAATGAAATTTAAACACTTTTAAAAAGACATTTCTCCTGCTTAAAATAAATTTATATCCATAAAATTTGAAGTTTTAGGTTCGAGATTTTTTTTGTCAACAATAATTAGATTGACAAGACCTGATTTGGATTTGAAATCACTATCTGGTGCCAAACTAAATTAGATATAAACCAACTGACCACCTATTTCTTAACATGTTTGAAGGTTTAACTTATGTATATCTTGATGTTTTAGTAATGAGTAAGAATTTTTTTTTCCCTTTTTTGTTTATTGGGTATAAACTCTTTTTTTCAACCACTCTAATTAAATTCTCTAAAACCTGGATTTATTACCAAAAACAGAGGATATGAGTTTATAAACGAACCGATAACATTTCTAAGTTAGAATTACAGAGTTTATAGGTACTTGAGAACTAAACTATGCATTGTTTTTTTTTGTTGGGACAAATTAAAGAACAAGTAATCAAGCTGGTCAAGAACAACATTATAGACATCAATCAAAGCACATTCCACAATAAAATAAAGTAATTAATAAAAGAATCAATCAACCTTCCTTTCCTTGAGGCATCAAAAAACCCCAAACAGATTAGGAAATCATAATCTCAAAATCCCAATATACATAAACTAATTACATATCAAATAATATTAATCACTTCATTCTATAAGAATTCTTATAATCTCTCTTTTTCTTCTCTTTTTTCTTGTATGAATTACCGGTTTTCTTATCATCATTATGATGATCATCAACCTTACTCTTACCCGTTTTCAAATCCAACCCCTTGTGTTTTTGATGATACCTCTGATAATTTGGTCCAGAAGAAGCATCTGAAGCCATCGAATCATCGCTATCTTTGTTCTTCTCTTCTTCATTTCCGCCTTTACTATAGTACTGATAGATGTTATATCCTTCATGATAATCTTCATCCACAACCTCCTCTTCATCTACATCGATCGGAGAAGAAATATAAGTAGTCCAACCAGATTCACTACTGCTACATTCTTCCTTATCCATCAAGAACTCAAGAACCCTAATTTCGATATTTTGACAGACAGAGAGATGAGAGAAGTTTGTGAGTTAAGAGCTGTATATGTGATGCAATTGCTAAGAATAAAGCTTGCATGTATATATATTACATGTGCATATGGTAGAAATAAGTAATTAATAAGGCTGCTCGTATGGTCTTAATAGTTTATTACATTAAGGACAGCTTATGTTTCCGACATGATTCGAAAAAGAATAATTGTTCTTTTTATCACAAAGTATTTGTTTATGTGTTGTGTTCTCTTAATGGTTTGATTAATTAGGTTCACCAATACAAACGGTAGTTCAAGAAAACTATTGTTTAAAAGTCGAATGTTATATGTTAAAGCGGGAGACACTTTTATTTTGATTTTATTTTGATTTTGTTATAATTATAAGATAAAATTAACCTAAAGTTTATATTTTTAAAGTAGTTTTGTTACAGAATTTTATACAAAAATTTTAAATTAATAAAAATTTAATGAAAAAACTTTTAGAAAATTAAAATTTAATAATATATATATATATATGTATATATCGGTTATTGATTTAGTTCCAATACGGGTTTGGATTCTTTTTTCTGGATACATAGATTTAGGACACATTCTAATATTTTTTCGGGTTCGGTTTATTTAATTTGGTATTTTGGTTATTTTAGTTTAAAAATTATTCATATATTTTAGTTTTTGGATAGAGTTTGGTTCGGTATATATATCGTGTTCAGGTTTGAGTATTTTTTATATAAAAATTTAAAGTTAAAAAAGATTTAATAGAAAAACTCGAAAAAGATAAAAATTAGTT
This sequence comes from Lepidium didymum, assembly GCA_963920545.1. NCBI lineage: Eukaryota > Viridiplantae > Streptophyta > Magnoliopsida > Brassicales > Brassicaceae > Lepidium > Lepidium didymum. Next base: position 19,204,266 of record OY986980.1, on the reverse strand, counting down.
TTTGATTTAGTTCAGGTTCGGATTCGAGTTCGGATTTTTTGGGTACATAGATCTAGCACTCATTTGAGTATTTTTTTCAGATTCGATTCTTTTAATTTAGTTTAATTTCGGTTCAGGTTTTACTTCAGCTTCAAAAATAATATCTCAAAAACAATATTTTAAAATATCAATACGAATCTAATAAGCTAAATGAATACGGTTTAAAAAATAATTAAAATAATTTAATGCCGCATTATAACGCATATATAATCCTACTTTATATATAAGAAAGAAGAAAAAAACAATAATTGGGTTATGTTAGTAACTAATTTATATTAAAAAAATGAGATGTGAGGCCATTTATATGAGCATGAGGGGGAGTGTATCTTTACACTAAGAACTCTCTGTATATGAAACCAAACACGAACCTTCCTGAAGATTGGTGTTACGTTCTGATCAAACCCATGTTCTATACCATGTTCGGATAATGCCACTTTTTTTTATCTTCTTTCTCATCCAACGTCATCATTTTACAATATTTAATAATATATAGAATTATATGAAAAATATTGCCAAAATTAAACTCAAAACTTATGATAGTTCCATAAAAACTTTACAAACGTTTTTTGAACGTTTGAGAAAATGGTAAATGATTATAGAACCAATTAGAAGCTTTTACAAATCTTTCAAAAAACTAAAATTAAGGTTTTTTTTGTTTCTTTTTCTTTTTGAGGAACTCTTACACAACTTAATGTATCAATTTAACAAACTATTTTTTTGGAAATATAAATAAAATATTTTTAAACTTAAGTAAAAAAATTATAATAAAAATTTCATCATAAACAAGAAAACAAATTATAACGTGTAATTAACTCTTTTAATTTGTAAAGTTTACGACATTAATAAAAAATTATAAATTAAATATATGTATATATATATATATATGATTTTATTCAGTCTCGCTAAAGTCTGGATTAAATCGTATTGACTAAAATTTGCGTTAGCTGAAATATTACTTTCTTTTATGTATGGTTATTTTTGGCCAAGAAGGACTCAGTTAACATCACATGAATTTAATGTACTGTTTTTGATAAAGTTGAAATTTAATATAGTTTACAAGGATGTATATGATTTGGCTTTAAAGATTTTAAATCAATAAGTTCATATGCAACGTACTTGTACAAATAGATGTCCACATTTGTGTGCTATCTTTGTTTGCATGCGTTTGTCTCTTACGGGAATGATGAGTCGGTGTCCTCTTGTCTTTCATTTAATTATTGTATGATTTAGTTATACTTTAGGTTCAATAGCAGAAGATTAATATAAAAAAAGATATTTAAATAGCCGTAGAATTTGCATCGTTATATGATAAAGTTTTGACTTCTAAACTACTCTGATAGTTTGAATTTGTTATAAAAACATAACTGTATGTTTTACCGCCATATTCAGAGTTGAATATGGATGTCAAGAAAAGGGTCACTGGACTAAATTGTTGAGTCATAGGCCTAAACTGGGCCTTGTAGACCTATAATATTTTGGGCCTTATAGACCCAATTTTCTAGTTGACCTTCTTGGTTTAGAGTGCCTCAAGCTAGCTTCTATCTATCCTATGTGTTATTTGTTGGTTAGGATCATGTTGCAATACAACTTGCTTTGACCAAAAAAGAAACAATATTATTGGCATTAAAATTTAGGTTAATTCCAAACTTTATTAAACCAGAGAAACAAGAGTAATTCATGAGGTACCCTTGCTTTTCTCCCAGAGAGAAACGGCGACCAAGAGTCGAGCTCGGTGGTGCTCAGCTTAGCGGCGGTCTGCATGTCGTTGCTAACATCGGATCGACATCTGTCACAGGGTTGCTGAGGTGTTAATCTCTAGGTCTTTCCATATTTGGGCTTATGTTCAGCCCATTTCATTTCTTTTATGTTATAATGTTACTTTTGTCTGGTCCATTTGGGCTCCTTCTAATAATAATGTTTAAAGGCGGAAAAAAAAAATTAAAGACTTACCCTTGCCTTTAAAACCCATTTCAGATTCTTTTACATGTTCATTTTCGGACAAAATTCTCCGCAATAGATGTTTCGATGAGATAGACAAATGTTTTAGAAATAGCAACCAAGAGAGGGAAAAACAAACTAAGGTTTTTTATTACTCCCTCTGTATATATCATAATATAATAGATGATATTTACATAAATGCATAATAATTAAAAAAATTTGTGAAATTATTTAAATTATTTCTATATTGTAATTAATGTTAGTTAATATGAATAAGTAATATGATTAAATGAGGAAAATAAGTGAAATTTTTTTGTTGAAAACCTAAAACATCGTATATTTTAAAACAAAAAAAATGAAACTAAAACATTATGTATTTTGAATAGAACTCTCAATTAGGGCTTTAATTCGCATGCTTTACTCTTATCCACTTTGTAATGAGGGCGGTTTAGGGTTCTAAATTTAACGTTTGCGGTTGGACCTGCTGCGAACTGTGGACTTTGGCAGATTAGACTTTGCAGACTCGTGGGCCAAACCGCGGGTTAACATAGATAAAAATCTAATTTCAATTAGTTTAACCTTCCTCACTTCTTTTACGTAATTCCGCTCAAATTTTCACTCATAATTTCTCTTTTTACCAGAATATTCATTTTCATTGACTTTTCTTCTAACAAAAAGCAAAGGTATAATCTTCCTTCTTTTATGTATTTATGTAATCTTATGATAGTAAATATGCTCTACATATCCCAGAAACACAAAATTTGCTCAAATTAAGTGACTAATATATATATATATATATATATATATATCTTGATATTTTTATGTTAAATTAAAAAGTCAAAATCATGAACAAAATATTTATCTAGTGATTAATATGTGTTTTTCACGGTGTTCTTACTTCTTTTACATGTTTTTTATTTCTAATTAATTTTTCTAGTCAAAATTTGTTTATTTAAACTTCTGCTTATTGACTATGTTCAATTGTTATAAACTTTGATTTTATTTATATGATTACATATTTATGTTTGCTTGTTTATATAATTATCTATGATATATGAACTACAATTTATGTATTAAATAATCGCGGTCTGGTCCGCAACATTTACATATATTTAGCGGTTTGGATTAGAGTTTTTAAATTTATGTTCGCAGCACTAAATGGGTTGGCCCGCTAAATCCAAAAAATATATAAGTCCACTTTGATCCAGGTTAGTCCTAATTGACAGCTCTAATTTTGAAACAGAGTGAGTATAAGTCAGCTGGAAAAGCCATGTAATTTAACGGAAAAAAAAAAAGAAAACAAAACTCGAGTCTCTCTGAATTGGTCTATGAGCCAACTGACAAAGACATTCGATGGATGCTTTTGAGTCTGCAATTTTTCACAATGAGTCAACTAATAAAACCAATTGATTAGAATGCAACCTAACTTGATGAACTGACATCAAAAGAAGCTGGTGATGGTGAAGTCACCACTACAAGAAAAAATTTGTATTGATACATAATATTTCATCACAATATGAAAATATTATTACGAAGTTGTGACGATTTGTAAATGGTTACAATACAAGTATCACAAATACATTTTGGTAACAAAAACGTCACAATATACTTGTGACAAAAAAAATCTAGTAACAATTTTGTCACAAATCGTTACGGAATATTGTCATAATGATTCGTGACAAATAGAATTCGTAACAATATTGTATATAAAACATCACAAATTATTACTAATATTCATAGTCACAATAGCTCAATATTTTGTAGTGCAAATATAATTCATTGCAAATTAATACGACAATGCGAGTTTTAAGAGCTTGGACGCATTTCCTCTGTAGTGTTGTTCTGATACTGCTATTTATTGCTCAAATCAATGCTCAAAGATCTACAAGGTGAGATTTCCTCTCTCATTTTCCCATGGTTTCAATGAAAATAGGTGAAAACAAAAGAACATAAGTGAACTTTCTTTCTTTCTTTATACATTTTTGTTTAAGGGACTTTAGTCACTCTGATTTTGGGAGTATAAATACTTTTGTCTCTTGTATTAAAGTAACTTATAATGTACTTATTACTAGGTGATGCTCCACTTGTGCTTGCTCGTGGTGGCTTTTCTGGAATTTTTCTAGATTCGAGTTCTGCTGCTAACAGTTTAGCAACGTAGGCAAGTCTAGCTGGTGTTGTTCTATGGCGTGATGTTTAGCTAACCAAAGATGACGTTGGAATTTGTTTCCCTGATTAAAATTTGAGCAATGTTTCAGATATTGAATATGTATACTGAAGTAGCAACAAAACTTACCAAGTAATGGATTCCACACTCAGGGTTGGTTCATCATTGTGTTGATTAATTATGATTCAATTGTCTTTGGTTTAGGCCTTAAGCTTCAGAAATTGATATCGGTTTACATCAAAGTATACCAGAAATTGAAGAAGGAAATTGAGTGTTGGTTCAGCTGCAAAAGAATCAATTTTCGGTTCATCACTTGGTTTAGTGATTATAAATAGCTTCTTCTTCATTCTGTTATGCATTCCGTTAAAAATTAAAAACAGAAAGCTTTTTCATTCTTGCACCATTGTTGTATCTCTTGAGCTCGGTTTTGAGCTGAAGACTCTTTATCATAGTGAATTTCTGGATTGAATCCGGCCCCAGACGTAGGTTTGATCTCATCGATCAACCGAATTGGGTAAAAACTCTCTCGTGTTCTCTCTTTCTGTTCTTGTGCTCTGTTTCTTCGATTTCTTCCAAGTTTTACATTCAAATTGATTCCAAAACTTATCGACATCAAGTTTAATTCCGTAAGAAGTGGTATCAGAGCCTCGTGCTCAAGATATCGATGGCGAATCTGAAGGTTATAATCGAGAGATTCGATGGAGAATCAGATTTCTCTCTGTGGAAGATTCGGATGCTCGCGTTTCTCGGAGTATCAAGCTACAAGGATGTTATCAATGACTTCTCTCTGACAAAGAAAATTACAATCACGAAAGGCGATGGAAAGAAAGTAGAAGATGGTGATTCGTTGGATAAGCCAGAGATTAAGGTTGTACCATATCCTGAAAAGATCCCAAGATCAGAAGAAGCAAAGGATATAATCTTGCTAAATCTTGGTGACAAAGTTCTTCGTCAGGTTCGTCAAAGTAAATCAGCTGCAGATTCATGGGAATTATTGAACAACCCGTATATGGAAATAGGTCTGCCTAATATGATTAATCTACAGTTGAAATACTTTGGTTTTATGATGAATGATTCAAAGACCGTTAGTGAAAATCTAGATGATATGTTCAAGATTATCGCAGAACTTGAAACTCTCAATATTACTATATTTGAAGAGACTCAGGCTATCATAACTCTTAATACGCTCAGTTGAAACATACTTTGAAGTATGGAAGCAAACATCTATCAGTTCAAGATGTTATATCTTCTGCTAAGACTCTTGAAAAGGAAATGACAGAAGAAAATGAAGCTGAATCAGGTTCATCAACGGTTCTGTACACTACAGAGAGAGGAAGATCACAAACTAGAAACTCAGACAACAGTAACAGAGGATGTAGCAGATCAAAATCAAAGATCAAGGTTACTTGTTGGTTTTGCAAGAAAGAAGGTGACGTCAAAAAGGACCGTTTTGCAAGAAAGGAAAAATCTTAGAATGAGAGTAGAGGTGAAGCATGGGTAGTTACAGAGAAGCTGGTTTATTCTAAAGCTTTGAGTGTTAATGATCAGATGATTAAAGACGTATGGACTTTAGATTCAGGTTGTACATCACAAATGACATCTATAAGAAATTGGTTAAGGACTTTCCAAGAGAATGTATCAATCACTATTCTACTGGGAGATGATCATTCATTAGTATCCAGCAGCTTCTCCGTCCAGAGAATATAGTCTCCTTCCTCATCAAAGCTTTCAACTTCAACTCTCCCTGAAGACAAGAGAAGAACTGACAAAGCTCTCACCTTTAACACCAAATACTTCACCTTTCTTCAACCTCTAGCCTAGAACTCATGCTCTGTTACCAATTTTAAAGAAAGTTAAGCCTTTTCTTTGTGTGTTGTTGCCAAACTCTCACAATCTCTCAGGTTTTTTTTTTATGTTTTCAATTATTTTGTTGTTTTGAGACGTTCGTAAATGATAAAAATAACAATGAAATCATGATGATTTGAAGAAAGCATAACAAGCTGTGAATAACTTTAATATTCATTTTCTTTTGAGAACGATATAAAAGACGATTTGATTTGTACACTTTCCAAAATCAAGAGGGTGCTTGGAGAGTTGTTTAGCAAATCGTTCGAATAATTCGTCGACCACACCATCTCCAAAATGTTTCTCTATACCTGTAGAAAGAGCAGCTCGTAACGTGGAAGTGATGAAGTCGTTGGTTAATTGAAGAGCCTGAAGTGGATGCTCTACATTCTCCATTGTCTCAATCGTAAAGCTTCCATTTCGCTCAATCACTCCTTTCAGTTCACTAAATTCAGGAATATGAATGGGCAAACTGAATGATTCGATCTTTTCTTGGGTCGTTACTCCCTACAAAATAAAATAAAAATGATGTAAAATATATGATCTAGGCTTCAAAAAACTATACATGATGCTTTGCATTGAATAAAAAAAATTAAAAATTGCTTTTGAATGTTTTATCTTACCGATGTGACCATATCTAGAAAACAATCACCGATGGTCTCAAATACAATACCCAACCATGTTTCATACGTGGATACACCATCGGGCAAACATTGTCCTAATGCAATCATCAATCCTCCAGGCACAAGTTCTTCGGCTCTAGCTTCTAAAAAGACCTTGATGTCATATCTAAACTGGGACTTGTAAGCCTTGGTAACTTCTTCTATCAAATTATTACAGTGAATGTAATTTTTGTTCCAAGCTGGAGATTTCTTGTCACACACGTGTTCAGGAACTTTGGAAAGCCAATGATATGTGTATGAAGTAAGTCCAATATGGATGCTTTTTCGTGGTAACACTCGACCATAGAAAGAGCCTGGAACTCCTACCGCAAAATAGCTTCGTTGGGACAAAGGAGGTAGAGTTTTAAAGAGAGAGTTGAAGTCATTGTTGGATTGATCGTTAAAGTAAACTTGGAACTCAAGAGGGACAACACTGTCTCCTTGGCTTACTCTTAGGTGTTTGAGTTTCACAACATGAATGATATTTTGAACAACATGAAACGTGTTAGGACCAGTAGAACAACCAAAATCTGCAATTGCAAAAGTAGTAAGATCTGGATTCAAATTCAGGAGATCGAGTTTTCCGAAAATGTATTGCCTCGTCATTTCTTCGACTCCATTTATGGCTGCTTTCTGTATCACAAACATATGTCAATTGTTTATATATACAACTAATAGAATCAGCCACCAAATTTCAATAAATATCCCTAAATTTTACGAAATCAGCAACCAATTTACCACAATTTAGCCTACGGTCACCGTATTGTCAGTATTTTTTGCATGTGACCGTTAAAATATTAGATATATACATATATATAATGTTTTATTTTGATTAACCGAGAGGTTCCAGCTTTTAGAGATCGGTCAACACCAACCAACCGGATCTCCGACACTGAGGATTAATGCATCATCCTCTTTTCACCATAATCCACTCGGACGCCAGAGAATCCCATAAATGCTATTGACTATATGAAAATGACTAGTGTTTCGCGTTTGAAAGAAATCAATTTCTGGCTTGAATCAACAGATCAATTTCTTCCAAAAATAGAAACAACTAGACCACAAGCACTTGGTTTACATATTTATAATGTTGAAAATATTGAATTACATACTTGGTAAGAAGAATTGTGGATGTAACTGTGTTGAGAGTCACCGCCACTCATCGGGTAGGATTGAGAGGATTTTGACATGATTCTCTGTTTGTAGAGTCTTAGAATAGAGGCAATCTTAGTTCTAATAAATAGAAACCAAAAAGATGAATTAGCAAACAGCATGTTGTTGAACAAGTCATATGTGATTTTAATAGATAATTTTTAATAACAAGAGTTGACTAAACTATTTAACAAAACACAAAAAGTTGACTAAATATATAATATGTGAAACTTACCAAGAAAATGTACTGATAATAATAATAATAATGACTATATTAAAATATGTATCATTATCTTTTTCTTTTTTTATAATTAAAGATGTATCGAATATTTATAAACCTATGTCAATTGTTGATGATATATAGATATAGGAATTTGGCACAAAGAAATCGGATGATATGGTTAAAAAACTCATAATTGCAATCATATAGATATGTATAATATTGATGAAGATAAAATTACATACTTGGAATGAAGAATAATGGATGTAACTATGTTGATCATCACCGCCGCTCATCGGGTAAGATCGAGAAGATTTTGACATGACTCTCTGTTTGTGTGACGTCCACGACTTTGGTCTCTACCGACAATCTTTAGTAACATGTGAAACATATTTACGAAACTGTGCAGAAAATAATGACTTGTAATAAAAAATTATTTATTTATGTATTCATTTTTTTTTGATTGGTAATCATTGAAAATTATCCATGCTTTATCCAGCTAACCCATAACTAATCTTATCAATGTATTTTATATGAATCCTACCAACCAAAACTGAACAAAGTTTCAATTTTTCTCCATGGTAGTTCGTCGCTAGAGAGTCGTGATTCATTTTTTTTTATAAATCGATAAATCTTATTCATAACTTAAATTTTTTTTTAATTTTTTAATTATAATAGAGATGAATCGAACATAGTGTCAAAATCATTAGCTGATTTTCTAGTAGTCGAATAGCTCAGGAAAATCATAGTTTTAATTATATATGATAATTTAATATGTGACAAATTTTGGATTTATCACCCTTGCTTGTATCAAGATCTTTTACAGTTTGTTGTAATCATCTTTTCATCAATCTATAGTTTGGTATAGTGTCAACAAGAAGGAAATTAAAAGGCACCCTAACTTATGATTGGATTCTATGAACATGTATTAGCGACACATTACCAATAATTATAATCAGATATAATAGTATAATACTAATAATCATAACAAATATTCACACGATAATTTAGTATAATACTAGAATGTGAACCATAGAACAAAAAGCTCCGGAACTATAATTATTGTTGGAAAATAGTAATAAAAAATTATATGCGCAACGACAGATCAAAATCTGGCGTATCTTCTTTCCAAATGGACACGACTAGTTATTGGGGTCACGCTCCAAATTGGAAGTATGTTCCAACTCGTACGAGGAATCTAATAACAATAGGAACCCTTGATAAGCTTGGCTATAATCATGAAAGTGGTGATGGCAAAGTGAGGTATTTCAAGAATGACAATACAACTTTGAGAGGTGAATTGAAGAATGGTTTATATGTACTTGATGGAGAAACATATATTGGTGAAGCCTGCAATGTTGTTGAATCAACGGATGTTACAAGCTTTGGCATAGTAGGCTTGGTCACATGAGTCTAAACAATATAAAGACCTTTATAAACAAAGGATTGTTGATGAAGAAAGATGTCAAAGTACATATAGGTGTTAGTTATACGAATTGGTCTGTTATAACCCATAAAACAGATATATATATATATATATGTCTGCAGCAGGACGCGTTAAATGGAGTGAATTTTCCCGCGTAAAACAAATTTATATGTATATAAAATAGAAGTTTGTAAACAAATCATTTCTTAGTGTACATATTATGCAAGGGAAAAAAATCAGAATGTTTATTATATTAAAAAAATTAGTATCAATGCCTAGGGTTGGCGATTCCAGTTTTACTGAATACCGCTATTTTATAGACGATTCCTGGAAAGATTCAGAACTTTACTCTGGTTTGGGTTGGTATTTCTTTGCGGATTCTACTATAGATGCAAATGTGGGAGCTCGTAGTATACTTAGATGTTTATCACCTCTACACACAAAATTTGAAACAGTTCTGTGGGCTATGAAATCCCTTCTAGCTTTAGAAATTTCTGAAGTTCAATGTGCAACAAACAGTGCGGAGATTATCAAGATGGTGTCAAATCCAGATGAGTGGCCAGCCTTCTCGCCGTTTTTAATGGAGTTTGATTATCTTCGAAAAAGTTTCACCACCTTTTTCCTTCACCAAATTCCAAAATCTTTCAACCGCAAGACGGATTGGTTAGCACGAAGTGTTCGTAATTTATCTAAGAATGTTTCTTTTGTAAACTCTTTGCCTTTTTCATGGTTTTCAAGATTAATATGATATATATATGTTAAGAAAAATCAAATTTATATATATATATAAACAATTAATGCGCAGAAATATTAGTCAAGAATATACATAAATGATAAATGGTATCAAATTAAGCAAAAAGAAAAACTAAGAACTAAGCTATCATATTTGGATTTGATCATTTAAGACAACATAAGTTATGCATTGATTTTGGTTGGCTTGGCAAAGAAGGTAGGGTTTTCATTACCAGCCATTATAACAACAATCTTTGGTTCCATATCTAGTGGCTTCAACACTTGCTCATTTCCTGATTTCTCTTGCTCTTCATTACACGAATTTGAAGTGTATGGTAGCTCGTGACAACAAAGATAAGCCATGGCTATCAATGAAATCGCTATGACCCCTAGCATTATCGCCCAAGTACACATCTTGTACAAGACCATTGAATCACTAACCAGACTCATTGCCTTATCGATCTTGAGATCTAGCTGATCTTCTCTCTTCCACCAGCTTTATCTTTTCGAATTTGTGAAGGTTATTTATTATTTATAGTTTACCAAAAAATGAGAGTTTGGGACTGTATTTAGATGCCAAGTTGTCTTCTAAAGGTTTTGTCGAAAAAGGACTGATTCTTTCTTGAACACTTAAGAGATTCTTTGTCTCTCATTTCTTACCAAGCTTAGATTCTATGTGTTTGTGAAGATAAAGTATTCTTAGATAATTGATATATGAGCTGATGTTGATTCTATGTGGTCTAATGTTACACTCGAATCTTTGTAATCACTCGAAATCAATATAATCCACTTTTAAATGAACAAAAAAATGTACTAGATATATCATATACATTATGTGTAACCCAAGTTTTATATTTTTAAAATTTTATTTGGAAAAGAATAAATTCTTAAGAATGTGTGATGTGACGTGAATTGATACAAATATCATGTGTAATTATAGCTAAATTTATTGTATCTCAAGAAAAAAAAATGATTTTGTAGTCAATTCTTAATATTACTTTTACACATATATAAGATTGTATGTTTAGTTTCTTAATTTTTTACATTATTATAAGTAAAACTTATTTTATTTCAAGAGCAAAAAGCCAAAAACTAAAGATTATATAGTTAATTGTTATTTGATATCAATTTTATCACATACCATTAATGTATGCTTAGTTTCTTAATTTATATTCTTATTTCATGGATCTTGACATCTTGTGTTATACGAAAAATAATTAGAAAATAATAATTGAATACCATTTTATGCAAGAAGTCTAAAAATCAAGTAGGATCTCATCATGAAATAACAAACTGAAGCAAAATACAGTTAAAGTAGCAAAAAACACAATAGTCTGAATAATCAAACCATTAAACCTAATCATTAGGTTAAAAAAATAATTATTATTTTATTCTCAAAAAAAATAGCATGAAAAATAAAATGATATTATTGTCTTCATTTGTTCAAGCCGGTCGCATTCTTCACTGATTCAGTAGCTCCTTGTGCCTTCTCCTTAATCTGCTGACCGGTCTATACAAATGAAACAATATAATTCCAAGTTATTATAAGAATTATATAATGAATATTTTTGTAAAACTATTTCAGGTTTTATTTATGTGGAATTTGATTTAATTATCTAAATTTAGTGAACCTCTTGCAGAGACTCCTTGGCAGATTGAGCAGCATTGCTAGCCTTGTCCATCATGGTGCTAGCCTTCTCCTGAACACCATCAACCAATTACTAATTCATTAAAATCATATAATATGTAATCATTCTCTTACAGAAAATTATATAATGACCAACTACAAATATGGATAAAGTTATCTAAATATTGTAAAAAAAAAATCTATAGAAATAATTTGTAAATCTTGTTTTCTATATAAAATAGAAGATAATGTAATAATTAAGATCATTGGGTGGCCAAGAGGGTGAGAAAATTATTTGGTTCTAATAAGGGACCTAACAGTTTATTTATTTATCCATTTTTATATTAGGCTTATAAATAAAAACCAATATGAGAAACAAAATCTAAAATATATATACATTTATATAATTCATAAGTAATTAAAAAACTATCACTAGCCCTTGAAATATTATTTAATCATGTAAAAGTTTCGAATTTGTTTTTGTTAACAATTGGATCAACAAGTTTTGATCCATAATCATATATTCACATCTCTCAATCTTTCGATAATATCACGTGGGGTAAATATGATTTTTTGGGATCAAATTAAATTTTGATAGAGAATATCGTGATTTCCTATAATCGAATTCTAGTAAAATATAGTAGGTAAAGTTGATATTTAACCAATTGACTATTTTATATATAGACTAAAAACACCTTAAAAACAACTTTAAGACCCCTTAATAGTTTTGGGTCAGCCCTTGTAATAATACTATTGTTAATCTTAGGATTACCTCGGTTTGGCCTTTGGCTTGGCCAGCTTGGTAGCTCAAGTTCTGGTTGCTTGACATTTTCAAATAGCTTTAATTAACAGAAAGATAATTGGGTTTGTTGTTTTTGATTCAAAGTTTGATTATGGAATTGAATGTAGTTAAGAGTTTCCTCCAAAGGTTCCATAATTTATATAGCTCTCATAAAGCTCTCATTTTTCGACACGTGTCAGTAGAGTGTTGGAATATGGGGTGTAGTTTAATTCTTTTTCCGGATTAATTGGGGATTAGGATGATTAATCCATATTTAGTCTCAGATCAGAGGACAGAGTTATATTGGATTTTGACTCGTTTTTTGGGTATTTTTAGCTCAATTTGACTCGTTCTAATGATTGTGTGATCTCTTCTTTAATTTTACTTCTGATTGATTTCATTTCATTGCAATGTTTGACACACAAGCCTTAGAATAGTTGCTATTGACATTGAGGCAAGTATATATCATTGATTCTTCATAAAATGTGAGAACAAAAGAATTCAGTACCTTTAATTTATATGATTCACAAAAGCCAAAACTCTAACCATGATTAATCATGATTAGTAGTACTGAGCTTATACACTTCACACAAGACTTTGCTGCTATGCAATTCTCGTAAGATACTTTTCGATATGAGACCTCTATCACCTACATGACTCCAAAAGAATCTCAACACGTCGTTATCACCAACGTAAGAGGCACTCAGAGATTTATACAGTTTTAAGTTTACCATCAACCGTCGATTATACATTACATCGAACAGTGCAGAAGCTTCAGTTACCTTCCCTGTTCTCCAATACGCATATGCCATGGTTGTGTATATTACGCTATCTCCCATTAAACCCTTCTTCTCCATTGATTCAAACAACACTGGCATGATTCACTTGTTCTAACTTACATATCCTTCTTATTAATCCTCTGTACAGAGCAACATCAGGACAAAGACTTCTTTTTTCCAACTCCTCTGGGAGTTTTGTGACTTCCTCTTGCTTGTTCTGGTTATAGAATCCATCCACGAGCCAAGAATAGGTCGAATATCCTGGAGATAAGCCTTTCTCTAGCATAGAGAACAGTTCCTCCTTTGCATTGTCCAGTTCCAGCACTTTACAAAACCCATGAATCAATCCTTTATATGAATACATGTCCAATTTAGTCCTGATTCAATCATCTTTCTCTTTACCTTCACAGCAGATACCATGTCTCCGATTTTGCTATATGCGTTGATCAAAGTATTACAGGTGATATTATCAGGTTCTATCTTTTTTCCACTCATCTCAGTCAAAAGCCTATTAGCTTCTCGTATTCTTCCATCTTCACATAGCTTACGTATGATCGAGTTGTACGTCACACTCCAGGAGAAAACCCTCTTGCCTCTATTACCTCACGTAACCTCAAAGCTTCATCTATATCATTTATTCTACAATAGCCATCAATCAAAGTAGTATAAGTAACATGGTTTGCCGTACCATCTTTAATCTCCTGAAATTGCCTTGTTGCTTCCCTCATTCTACCTTCTCTACTAAACCCATATATGAGTGAATTATAAGTGACAATATCAGGAGCAACCCCACTTCTCTCCATCCTATCTTGTACACATAAAGCTTCGTAATGCATACCTTTTTTGCAGTACACTAAGATCAACGTATTATAGGTAAAAGAATCAGGAGCACACCTTTTTCTTCCATCTCGCTTAGCAATTTCTCAGCTTTCTCCGGATCACCGGATTTAGAACAAGCATGAACCAATGCATTATACAAATGAATGTTAGCAACAACACCTAACTTAACCATTTTCTTGAATATCTTCCAAATCTTTCTTTCACCAGACTATTCAGTAACACAGTACAAGCCTGCAAATAAGGCTTCAATTCACAGTATCTAATGTGCTCAAACACCTCAATGGAATCATTGATCATCCCGGATTTAGCATAAAATATCATCAACCAGCTGAAAACGTGAGATAAAACTTCTGGGTCTTCAGAAAAACCTCCGACCAAAGATCTCAGAACCAGGGGAGATGACAAAAGCTCTTTTTGAGACAATTTATCGAGCAGATTGTGTGCGGTTTTGAAATGCTTGTGTTTTGTAAGAATCAAAATCATTTTCCAAGATGATTGTAAGCTATGCTTGCAACTTGGAAATGAATCAGTCCAGCTATAGAAACTCCATGAAAGAGAAGGTCCACCATAACTAGAATACAAAGAAAGCTCCGAGATTACCTGATTGATTATCACTGATTTTAATAATCCCGAATCAATTTTGTGTTTTAGAATATTTTTCCAGTTCCCCTTCAATACAGCTCCACAGATGCTTTGTGCAATCAGGGCTTCTCGATTTGAAGACACCAAATTCACCATTGTTGTTGCTCAGTTGTTGTAACAGAGACGATCTTGAGTAGGCGTAAACCGGTTTGAACTTCTCCAGTAAAAGAATCAGACCTGTTTAGTTACCAAACGGAACCGAATTTCATAAAAATTCCATTGTCGCATTTACCGGGAAAAGCCGGTTTACGAGAAATACGTATATGTCCCTCGTCTTGCTGCTATTTACAACGTTACCCTTCTTGATTGCTTCAGCTGAAAACCTCAAAAGGCTAAAACCCTAATTTACATCGTCGTTGCCTGACTAATTCTTAATTTTCCGAGAGCCTCGACGCCGATAGTCGACGACAGAGTTTTTGGTTGCCACAATAAACAGAGGAAATGAAGGAGACGAGAAAGGTGAAGAAGAAAAATCTCTACGAGGGTAGGTCTAATTTCTCGCGTTAGTTTATATTTCTCTTATTTGTATCCTACCATTAAAATTTGTGATTTTGCTTAATTCTCTAGCGAAATTTTTATTAAATTTGATTTAGATAAGGAGATTTCATGACAAAACCAATGAATTGAGACCAACCTGGATATCAACAAAACTGACCTCATAAGAGTGAAACTACAAGACTTTGTGGTGTTGTTTATACTTGATTGTGTTCTCAGAGTAACTTCTTTGATTTTGAAACCTGAGAGCCTTAAGTTGGAATGGCCTTGAACTCAATTACAAATGCTTTATCTTGTGCAGCAGAAGTTAATTGGTTTGAAGTTTAGTTTTAAGTTTTTAATCCATCTTGTGGACTCATTTAAGGTTTACTTATCTGTAATCAAAAGCTTTTCACCAGTGTTGTATTGCATTTTTTTTTTCTATTTAATTGAAGCGACGAATAATATTAATGCAGAAAACACTGATGGAAAGAGAGTTGGGAAAGTGCAGAGGAAGAAGAAAGAAAATGTGAGTAATGCTGAGTTAAGCGAGCATCCTCATGACACACTCCAAGGTGAGAGCTTGGATTCAATGGATTTAGAAGTTCTTAGTGTTATAAGATGTGTTCTGGTCTTGACTTTTGTATTATTTTTCTTTCTTTTTCCCTTACCAGTTAATTCAAGTGAGAAACCTAAACGAAAGAAGGTAGAATTGAAGAAGAGTAAAAAGATGGCCGAAGAAATAAATAGCTCTCCAGTTGATGGTGGTAAGCTCAGTAGGAAAACAAAGAAGAGAAAAGAGACAGGAAGCAGTGCTGAAATAAGCAAACCGATGCTGGAAAGTGAGTACTTTTAGTTTTGGCAGATCAATCTACCCCATTGTTAGATTCTGGTATTGAGTTTAGTATTTGTTACAGCTATTTCAAATGAGAAAGTCAAAGGAAAAAAGGGTAAGATGAACAAAGCAAAAAAGAAAAGAAAGGCCGAGGAAATAAGTAGCACTTCAGTTGATGATCATCATCATCATCTGAAAAGTGAAGGTAAGAGTTCAGTTCATGTTAGTTACCTCAATCAGTTTCATGAGAACTTTGTTAGTTTCATCTCCTCAAATAATATTTTCTTTTAAGTAACATGTGACTTACTGTGATATCATGTTAATCTGAGGTTCTTGTGAATCTAATTTATGTTTGACATGGCTGATAATAGAACTGAAATTAGTAAAAGGAAGTTCAGAGCTTTGCTCTTATGACATATTTGCTATATATGTAATTTTGGTGCAGTTATTGTGTGCCTGGGTCACTGTGTTTAATAAAGTAATTGTTTTCTGTAGGCAAGTCTAAGAAATCAAATAAAAAGCAAAAGGTGAATTTGACCTCTACAAAAGAAAATGAAAGGTCTTCAGATAAGATGAACAAAATTGAAGAGGCGGAAGATGTTTATCAACTTTCTTCAGGCGATGAGGACTGCTCAAGGGGAATGAAAAGTATGAATGATTGCCGTTTCTTCTATATGATTAAATATACCCAAAAACTCTCATAATTGTTTCTGCAATATGTTGATGGGTCTTCAATGAAAACTGCAGAGTGGGTGACAGATTACTATGAGAGTAGACCTAGTTTGGACGTGCTGCAAAAGAGAATTGATGACTTCATGACTGCTCACGAAGAACGCCTTGAACAGGTTTTCTATATCTCCTACATTTTGAGGCATTCATGGCTATTGTTCAGTGACTATAGCGTTTTGTCTGATGCTGTCTTTATTTATTGAACAGGAGAAACAAAGTCGAGAAGCTAAAGCTGCAGAAGGTGGATGGACTGTGGTCGTGCATCACAAAGGAAGGAAAAAGACAACAGAAACTGAATCTGGAACAGCTGTTGGATCTGTTTCTCAGGCTGCTTTGGAGAATCAAGTAGCTAAGAAGAAACAAAGTGAGCCGGTCGCTCATGGTTTCTACCGTTTCCAAAGGCGAGAAGCACAACGCAGTGGTAAGTTTGGCTTTTCTACCGGGTTCAGTTCGGTTTATTCAGTAGAAGAACTTCTTTGCCACTTGGGTTATGATAAATTTTGGGTTTGGTTTTGGAATGATTGATTTCAGTTTGGTTCGGTTTGGTTTTATACAAATCCCTAGTCACAAGCTGATTCTGATGATTGATTCTTGGTTTTGTGGTTTCTTGACAGAACTCTTGGCTCTTCAGAGCAAGTTCGAGCAAGACAAAAAGAGAATACAACAACTTCGAGCTGCTCGTAGGTTTAAGCCTTTCTAAGGAAAAACAGATCCCACATGGAACAACATGATGAAGGAAGGCCCAGATGAGTAATTGACAATTTCAGGCCAATTAAACATCAAGAAATTTGTTTTCCCTTAAGTTATCAGATTGGATTAACCTTTGAAATCACATTTATGAACCATATAAACAGATGGGAATATTTAATATATTGAATGAAATATCAGAAAGTAATAGACCAATATAAATGAAAAAAAACTAAAGAAATGCCATATTGTAAGTTTAATAATACAGTGGTTGGGAATAATAGAGCACTACTTACTTTGACTTTCCCGCATTTGGGTGTGGGTATTTAGTTTTATGTTTTTTTTGAATAAAACTAAAAAAATTTTAAATCAAAATTTTAAAATATATATTATTTTAGTGTTTTATCCATAATTTTGTACTAATTATTTCGTCAACCAAAACCATCTCAATTGATTTAAATAATATCTATATTCTCATAATTTTTGCTCTGATTTTATAGCAATTTAATATTATATTAATTTTTTAATGAAAAAATATATGTAACTTTTTAATGGTGGACATGAAAAAAAAATCAACAAAAAATTATGTGAAAAAAAGAAACCGTGATTTTAAGGAATGTTTGAAGTGAATAAGAAGTTTATGATGGAATTGAGAACTAATAATGTTTATTTTATATAAAAAGGAATATAATATTTAAATAATAATATGATTAATTAAAAATTATTTTAAATATGAAAAATATATAATTATATTTATCTCATTAAAATTTAAAATGGTATTAAATCAAACAAAATATTTTTCTTAATTAACTTTTGCATAACTAAATAATTATATTTTCTTAAAAATAAATAATATAAGTTAAAATACAAATTAATTTTATATAAATGTAACATTCTAATTTTATATGTATTTTATATAATTATCTACATTATAAAATATAAGACTAAATCTAAACAAACACAAAATAGTTATATAGAAAAGTATGTAATATTCAAATAGGAATAAGATTTATTAAAAACTATGATAATTATGAAAATATATAATTAGTTTTTATCTCATTAAAATTTAAAATAGTACTAAATCAGAATATATGTTTTCTTAATTAATCTTTGGATAATTTTATAATTTCTTTAAAATATTATGTAATTATTTCCATTTCAAAATAAATTAAATAAACTAATATTAAATTATTTAAATATAAAAAATTAACTAAATTTTAATATTATAGACAACTTTATAAATAAACCTTTTGGGTAGCTTTATTTTCATTTTGTCAATTAATTTAGACTGGATACATTCCAATTTATAGTGTAATTTAATTTTGGATATCTTGTTTTGATTATGTAAGAAAATGAAAATTCATTAACAAATCACATATAAATTACAGTGTATTTAGTAAAATATTTCTTACAACTGTGAATCATTAATTTTAAGAATTAGTATGTATAGTGTACTTAAGTGTTTACTGCATTAATACAATAATAAAACAATGAAATTAGTATGTATACTGTACTAAACCGGACGTACCGGATCTAATTCGTAGTGCACTTAAATACAAGAAGATAAAGTGTTACGGAGCGTATGTTCACTCGTCTCTGTACGACACGTATCAGAGTATCACTAGATAAGACTCACATGCTTTAGTCTCCTCCATTGATCTAAAACTCATTAAATCTGCTTCAAATTTCCTATAACGGCTATAAATATATAACTGCCGAAAATAATCTTTCAAAATCAAAAAAAGAAACCGTTAAGAGTTAATTAATTCTAACGGTAACAAAAAGTTACTGTTGGGATCAACGTTTATTTATTTGCAGAGACAACTTTTACCTTTCATATTTTTTTTATTTGTTCGAATTCATTCTTCTCACAACTCTAATCCTTTCTCCATCACTGAGCATCTGACTTCACTTATAGTTACAGAGCTTCGTTCTTTCAGAATTCTGATCATGGAAATGCTTCTGTCAAGGTAAATGTCTGGTTTTTTTTTATGCTCTGAAATTATCGAAAACCAAATTGGGTCTTTTAATTTTGTTCTTTGTGTTAATCTAATTATCTCCTCGTCGTGGCTTCGCCGTCTCAGGAAACCCCTAGACAATCAATTTCTCATCTTGATTGTGAATTGGGATGATCATGATGCGACTCGTGTCAAGATCAGACCTGATTTGTCTCCAATTGAGGCCGAGTTGATTACGGCGATCGAATGGTTAGTGTTTGATGACATCACAGTAGTCGCTGCAGGGACTTCATGTGAGTATCTCCTGGTTTACTGCATTGCCGATGATCTGATACATACATAAGCAGGTGAAATTCTGAAACTTGTAGGTATTCATTAATAATTTCTCGATTTTCAAAACTGATGGTTACTTAAACTGCGGAAATTTCTGAGATTGCCTGTTTTGATGGCTCCAACATTCATGTCAACAAGAGTGGTGTGTGTGTGTTGATGCTACTGTCACTGACATTATGCTTCCTCTGTTACTGGAGCTTCAGGTAACTACTAATGTCTATTTGGTTGTTTCAAATTCGGAAAAGAAAAGAATTCTCTGCATTGATTTAGGTAATAATTTCAATTATTGTTTTTCACATTGTTTTCCGGGTTTCAAATTGGTTTGGAAAACAAAAAATTATTTTTACTTTTCAAAAGTAATGTTTTTTTTACTTAAGATGTTTTCATTTCAAATTAATTAAACGTTTAATTTTTTCCTTAATAGAAAAGATGTTGAATTGGTTTTATAAGTTTAAAAATTATTTGCAAATGATGTTTGAAATAGACCATTTTGATTTTAATTTCAAATAAATTAAGTGTTTAAATTTTAAATTTTTGAAAACTAACCGAACTTCACATTCAGTCTTTAGAATTTTCTTTAGTCCGTTAGCAATGTTGAAGTTCAATTTGTTTTTGGATAAAATAAATTTACACTTAATTTTTTTGATTGATTTTGAATTGGTTTTATAAATTTGAAAATTCTTTGCAAATGATGTTTTTTAAATAAACCTTTTTGATTTTGTGATACAAACTCACCGAATTTTACATTTAGTCTTTAGAAATTGCTTTGATCCATTAGAACTATTGAAGTTTTTATAAGTTTTGAAATCTTTGATTGGATTAACCTTTGTAGTCACATTAATAAACCATATAAACAGATAGGAAATTTTAATATATTGAATGAAATATCAGATAGTAGACTAATATAGTTGAAAAAAAACTAATGCCATATTGTAAGTTTAAAAATACATTATATTTAATTTATAAGGTTTTGTCATGATTCATAAATCAATAAATTTTCTGAGTTAAGGAAATGAACTTATGAAAAAAATTCATAACCACTAATTATTATCTTCTATTTTTGAGTCGTTTAAAACATTCAAATTCATTAGCGTCAACGAAACACCTTATACAAATTTTTTCTCAACAAAAACATAAATAATTAACAAGTTGTTGGGTTCATGTATATTTAATTTGATCAGTATTTGTTACAATGCTTAGTTGTAAAATATATGAACAAATTTTTAATCTTTTTTTTTCCTTCTTGGATTATATATATACGAAAACAAACATGAATAAAAGAAAAGAACACACTTTAAAAAGCAAAGTGTTCTAAATTATTGATTAAACAGAAAATTAAAAATGCTATTTCCAATTCTGCACCAATCTACTTCATATTTTTTTACTACTCAAATGAGACATAAAATATTGTAGTCTGCATTTGCTAAATTCATGATTGATGCACATTTTATCTCCTGCTTTCACCAACGCATCAATCTCCTTTTAAGCTCCATCCTAAAAAAAAAAAACTAAACACAATTAATTCCAAAATCTAAATCGAAAACAATGTTTGCTGGTATGAACCGGAGATAAAAAACCAAGCCACCAATGTATCAACAACAAAACCGATATAAACCGGTAAAGTTACCTCATAAGTTGACGGTCTAGAACACCGGTCGACATCATACCACGGTTCTCATATGCCCTTCGGATAAGGTATGGAACCCCGGTTTCGACTGGTCCATACGGCATGTACTTGCTCACATTGAAACCGGCCCTTTTCAATCCAAATGATAAAGAATCCGACATTCCATAAAGCTGCGCAAATTCGATATTTCCATTAACTTTATGGATCCCAAGCTCACTTGCTTTCCTTACCCCAAGTTTACCTAATCATGAATCACAACAATAAGTAAAACAAACCCTAGAGACAAGTATAACAAGTATATCTCAATTCTCTTACCGGAATCGGTGTTATGAGTCGCGAGAACGACGCCAATGCCTGAACCATTTGAGGCTTTCTCCATAAGGAAACTCATACAATCATTGTAACAATTATGTGTATCTTCAATGGTTTCATGTACAGGTGACTTGTAACCCAAGGAATCAGCTAATTTAGCTTCACTAGACATATAAGCACCTCTCACCAATTTAAAACCAATAGGAACATTCATTTTCTCAGATTCTCGTAAAGCCAAGTGTAATCTTTCTCCTGCATCTTTCAAATAAGCTTGAATCGTGTTGTAAACAATTGGTCGATCTTTGTTGGAATTGAACATAATCGCTGACCAATACGCCATGTAATCGATTGCTGGTTGGAGAATTGTGTCTTCTGCATCGATTAGTAACGGTACGTTTGATTCCTGACATCTCCTACAAATGGATTCGAGACGTTGGTGAGCTTTCTCCAGCTCTTGTTCTTCTTCTGCGGTTAATGGTTCCGGTTCGGTTGTTGTGTGGTAGAGAGGACTTGAACCGGAGAAAATCGGAAATGAAATGAGTTTCCATGGAAGTTTGAAATTAGGGTTCTTGTATTGCCACCTGAGCAAATCACTCACTCGTTTCAGAACATTCATTGGACAAATCGCAGTGATCTTCACCACCACTGAGCTCAACTGTTCAAGGAAAAAGAAAAAGCAAGGAAATTTTATTAGCAATTGAACCGGTATTAACTAGGATTATTGTGAAGAAGGATAATTAATTAACAGCTCAACCGGTATAAACTAGGATTATTGTGAAGAAGGATAATTAATTAACAGTTGAACCGGTGTAAACCAGGATTATTGTGAACAAGGAAATTAGTTAACGGTTGAACCGGTATAAACCGAGATTATTGTCGACGGAGGAATATTCCAAGCGTATAGTTGACAATTATGTCCTCATGGCGTGATTAACCTGTTAACTTCTAAGTCTGACGAGATGCTGACTTGGCTTTGATTATTACTTAATAATAATTTTTAAAATAAAGATAATGCACAACCAAGAAATGAGTCCCACCGTCTACATTATACATTATGTAGAAATTTGGCTAATAGATCGGTTAATTGTGACCAAGTGTTGTCTTTTTGGATTCTACAGTTTTAATGTTTGTAAGATTTTTGTAATTCCATTAATGATATATGTATAAAGGAATTTAATTGGTTGGTTTTACGTAACTCCACGTTTTGTGTATTTCTTTATAATGGCGGCAGATCTAAAAATCCATATTAGTGGAATCAATTTTGTTTTTAGTGTCTAAAAAGGTAAAAACATATGAATCAATCGAACTGGTGGAGGTATTTTTGTGTCAAATTATCCAACAACAACATTAAATAATTAACATAATTCACAACTAACCATTAATCATTTTTTATTGGGTTCAAAACTTCAAATGATTCCATTTTTCACCATTTGCCTTCACTATCAAACATGTAAGGTGTTTTTGTCAATATATTTTTTTAACACTAAATTACAATTATTGATTCATTAGTCAAATTTCTAAATAATATAGATAATAGAAATCAGATCCTGATTATCCAAATGCGCATATCTTAGTAGATTTACCAGTTATCAGTAGACTAAGAGCCACTTGCTATATATATGATAATCAATTTGAGCAAATGGCCCTTAGTTATATATATATATGTAATGGTAATTCTGTTTAGAGAAACTTGTATTGAATAAGTTTTTTTTGTCAATTTTTTTTAAAAAATTAAACATATCATGATGAAAATATATGAAGAGACTGGTCTTTAAAATATATAGAAGATGGATTTTTTCATGAGTTAAAAAATAATAAAATACTAAAAATGAGAAAATTTCTTACGTGAGACGTAGGTAGGGTTTTAGCAGCTTCGACGGTTTCAATGAATTTCTTAATGTTGTCATCACACGCGCCACCATCTTCGGCATGTTCAACGCCGTAAACCAACATACCTTTAAGTCCAGTAGACTCATAAACGCTTTTAACACGTTTTACAGCCGCAGTCGCGTTTTCACCAGCGCAGAAATGGTCATAAAACGTTCGTTTCACGATACCGAGAACTAGATCGCGTGTAAAGGAAGCTTCCATGAGCTTTGAACTCATGAGCCATGAGCCAATATCAACCATAGGACCTATGGCTGTGGCATGAAGAACTGCTGTTGAACGAAGGAGGCTTGAGATTGGAATCGAAGCAAAGAGTTTGGCTTCGTCGGAGAGATCTAAGTCAACGTCTGGTTTTGGTTGGTCAAAGGAAATGATCTCCGGGATGATTGTTGTCGGAGGACCGACAGGACTCACGGTGGAGAAACGGCGGATGAATTTTGGTCGGAGTAATCGGTTTGCCATTCAAATCAGAGAGAGTTGTTTGGTTTTCTTTTAATTAATTCTCTTTTTGCTTCAAAAGCGTTTTTCTGTGTTGAGGTTTGTGTGTAATTGTATTGGTACATGTATAATATATTTATAGACATGTGATAAGATTTCCGACAAAAAAAGAAAAAAAAAGACATATAATAAGGCTTTTATTACAATGTGGTAATAGATTTGATTTTATGTCTGATTGGAATAAAATAAGTTTATTTTCCTTCTTAATTTATCACCAAATCCGCAAAAAAATATTGATAATTAGGCAAGAATCTTGTCAAAAGGTGAAAATTTCCTAATTTTGGTTTGACTGGACTAATTGAATTTTACATTATCCAAAAATAAAAATTGGTGTTTTGTGACAAGTAAACAAAATTTGGAGTACCAAAAACATACACGAGCCTCAATTGGCTTTTCTACGATGTAGTTAGACATAAAATGCTGAGTTTAAATTTTTCTCGTTTTATAAAAAATATTTAGGTTATAGATCAAATCTTTTTAGTTTGATCATATGAATAATAAGTAAAATTGACTAAAAAAGTTTAGAGTTATCTTTAACAGACATAAGTTATAAACTTTTAAGTTACATAAGCAGTACTATAACTTATCCTCCTATTGAAATTTTCATAGCAAACACAACGTGTTATTTCTAATTTCAATTGCAATTTATGTTTATCACATATTCCAAATTCGTTATATTAAAGATAGCGTTATATATGAATTTAATACGACTAGATGAGATTTGGATTAATACATTCCAAAAAAGTTACTAAAAGTGAGAAATATCTGCATGTAATTAATTTGTTAATTGTAATTAAAATCGAATTAGAATAGTTATATGTTATATAAAACTCTAATTAATTTAGAGTAAATGTAAGAACAAAATTTTGGCATAATTATTTTTTTGTTTCAGTAATTGGCGACAAGATCTGATCAATATTTTAAAGTACACTAGCACTAAATTATTAACTAGATCATTCTAATACTAAATTAAGAAAAACTGGACAATTTTAGCTGAGGATTTTCAATTTTTTTGGTCACGTGTAAAATATTTTTAAGAGAGTCGAGTCAGCAACACCAAGGATCGTGACTGTATGTGATGTCATTGGATTCATTAGTTGATCATTAATAAATGGATATTTGAATATTTAAATAGCTAAGGATTTGTCTACGTGAGTCGGTGGATGCTGAATGGGATCCAACATTCCAACTTAAACTGGTGAATCTTTGACTTTACTCGATTGGAATCTCGAGACATATATGCATTCTTTTTGCAAGATTCTCTCCCCTAAATGTGAAAATTATACTCTTATTACTCTTTTGTTTACTAGATCGAGTAAACTCATTTTATAGTCAAATTCCCCCGATCAGAATAAGGTGATATAAGATTTAAGCTTACTATCTGATAATGTGAGGTAAGCAAACTGAATTATTTGTTTTTTAGTTTTATGATCTTATTATTTTGTTTTTTATATTTAATTTCTATTGTCTATCATTACTACTTGATTATTTAAATAGAATTTAATTATTTTAATAACTTGAAAATAAAATAATACAAATTTTACATATGCCCATAAACATTAACTACAAATATTTTAATACACAAATATATTATGTTTTCATAGTATAAAAATTATAAATAAAAATGCCAAAAAATAAGTAGTTCAGTTGATTTACTTTTAATTTAGCTAAGTACCAATGGTGAGTTCGATAGAGCATTTAAGCTATAAATTATACCTTACGGATCCAATAAATAATGTTGACAAAAAAAACAAATATATTAATGATATATATATATATATATTTGTTAACGATTAGATCAATAATGTTTAGTTTATTGTCTAAAAATTATTTTATTACATTTTTTAATCGACTAACTATAGTGGAGAAGAATTAAACTTCTAATGTAAGAGTTTTTAACGTATCATTTTAACCATTAAAATAAATTCATATAAATATTCTTATATAATGAAATAAAACATTGAAATTTTTTTAAAATAGATTAAATATAATGAAAGATAAACAAACAAACAAAAAACTTCGTGTTTATACTTCATGATTTGATTATATTTTATATAAATTTTGTGCATGGTTCATGTCTTTATATCTAGAGAATATTTTAGATAATAGTCCCTTTGAGTTTAAAATTATAAGAAATAACCCTTTTCTCTAACATTTTCTCAAATGCACCTTTGCCAAAAAGGGAGTAATAGTTGTTTGATCGAAATGATCCTAAGGGAAATTGACAAGGGCGGGAATGTGTAATATGACCGCAATGAAAACCCAAAAATATTTTGAGTTATCACGTGTTTAGTCACGTGGTGAGTAATGCATTGCACGCTTTGTTCAAAAGCAACGCTTGAACCATACGATTAATTCGCTGAGATTATTGGGCTGGGAAAACATAACCCAACTATAAAACATTGACGAAGACAACGAAATCTTCAAAAGAAGGCGTGGACAAGGGACAATAAAAGTGGAAAAGAGTCTCCTAAACGTACACATGATATAAGGATATGGTTAGGGAGATAAAAGAGACAAAATATATTTGTGAAATCCATGAGGAATGAGGAATTCAAAGTATATTGTTAGAGAGAATATTTAGATTGTTATATGAGTGAATCTGGTTAGATAGAGAAAGGGGGAATGCACTTCTAAGCGAGGGTATGGATTTAATGATGAGCAAAAAATAGTGATGGACAAAAGCAGTGAAAATATATTGAAGGACAAAAGCATGGTAACAGTAGAAAGGTTTGTTAGGGGCTAACTGGATTTAGGAGTGAATGACTTAAATTGAGAAAAACGTGCGAGATCATACATAAGTGTAGAAATGGAGAAAATGATAGTATAAAAAAGAAAAACAGTAGAGGAAAAGTAGAGGAAAATAAGGCATATTACAAACTCCAAATGCAAAGTCTAGAAATAAAACAATAGAGGGAAAACCAAATGCAAAAGTCTAGATATAAAACAAGATAATATATCAGGCCCTGAAAGGGTAGACAAATTCCTCGTAGACGTTCATAGCAAACTCCAAATGAAAGTTGTCCACCATAGCATCATTGAGGTCGTTCATCGGCAAATCTTCAGCGTGGAGGGCGATGAATTTGATAGAAATTGGACCATAATCTCCTCCGCAAGTGTTTTGAGCGCAATCAGGAGACTTATCGAAGACGAATGTACCAGAGAAACTGAAATCACCTTGCCAAGGGCCACAAATATATGTGATTGCAAGTGGAAGAGCTTCAATAATGGGATTCATAATGTTGGGGATTTTTTTTGTCTGCGTGTGCATCGACAAAGAAGTCCAATATCGTGATTCTCCCTCCTTTGAGGTCAATGAAAAGCATGATTTAGCGGCCTTTAACCCAATTCATAGGAGTGTATACCATGTCAACATCGACAAACCATTTGTGTATTGAAGGTGTCGGGTTGGTGGGAAAGATCATTGTCTTCAGGAGGGTTATCTTTTTGAGGCTCCTAGATATGTTGTAGAAAATTAAAAAAAGGCAGAAGGAATGAAAAAGAAACACCATAGTAGACATGAACTTAACGACACGACAAACCTATGTAGGTTTAGGAAACTCTTATTCATCGTAATTTAATGATTTAAGGACTTATGGGGCGTCCTTGTAGTTATCCAAAATTGCATCATTGGGAACCATGAGAGTGGAACCTAAACCATCGTTGTTGGTATGGACATCTTCTGCAAGGACATCATATTTGTGGACAAATGCATGGGTCTCATGGACATCTTGGTTGCTGACATCATTGAGGGGAGCATCTTTTGTCTCGCTAGTGTCCACGTGGACGTCTTGTTTATGGACTACTTCATGAATGCCGCTCAGATCTTTGTTGGGAACATCGTTCACGCTGGCTTGGTGAGTAGAGACAACTGGGGCATAGTCATAAGCTCCCCCTCTTGACCAGGGATACAGGGCAAGTTGTTAAGAGGCGTGAATATTTCTGAACCTTTTCTAGAGGATGGTTGACGATCCCCAGAGGATTGATCACTAGAAGACACATGGTTATTGACAGAATCTGTGGCAATTGGGGTGGAGACAGTAATTTTATGGATAGTCTCTAAAGGGACATATTCCACCGGGACAAAAACCGCATTGGACAGATGGTGCTTGGCTATAATCCTAGCAACTTTAGACAAGGAGGGAGCAAATGCACATTAAAATCTCCGTCTTCTGGCTGGGAAAGTATGGACTTCCTGATTTTGGGCGCCATGAGTCTATTATAAGAAAGATACATGGAAGAGAAATTAACATTCAACCCAACCAAGATGAACAAGAAACATGTTCAAAATGAAAAAGTAATTGAAAAGTTTGCAGAAAAGTGTCTTGTCCACAATAGACATATTTTATTATGTATGTCCACAGAACACATAGATTACATGCATAGTGTGAACTAAATATGATGCAAGAAATCTATATACTTTTTTTCTTTTGCATTTTTTATAAAATTTTGTACGTTTTTTATCATCTAAATTTAATTTATATATATAATTTTAGAACAAATCAATCATAAAAATAATTTTTGAACAGAAAACAAAAAAAACGTTTTTAAAATAAAGGTAAAAACTATATAAAAAAAATACTATTCATGCTTTTGAAAAACTAAAAGTTACCCCAAAAACCAAAAACTAAAAACGAAAAGCCAAAAATTACATTACCATTCATAGCTAATATATCTATATAGATGTTTGCTTTACTAGGGTTGAAACTATACGAAGTTGAATCTTATTAATCAACGTTTGTTCCATTTTGATAACTTTAACGTTTATTCCTCTGAATTTCGTTTCTTTGTTATGAAATTGAAATGCTTATTGATGTTCTACAACTTGACGTTACTAACGTTGAAAATAAATTCATTTTTTTGTCTCCTAATTGTTGAAAAGAAATAACCGGAAAGGTCAATAACATATCTATAACTTTTTTTTGGATAAGAATAATTAGTTTACCAAGAAAATATTAACAATTTGATAAATTCAACTATACAAGTCAATATTAATAAATAAATAATTAAGCCAGATGTGATCATGCTTTTACACCTTTGTAAATGTAATACAAACATCAAATATATTTAGCTAATAAAGATAAATAGAATAATTCTAATTACTATAAACATAGTTTTGAAAATATGAATTTGTATATACTAATAAAAAAATATATATACATAACTACTAGAGAGCATACATATTTTAATCAAGTTTTTTTATCAGTAACATTGTCACGACCATTGTCGGAAATCTGATTTGGTCCAAAATTAATCAAAAAAATTGTTCGAAAATAAATGGTCCAATATAAACAGGGTCCACTAAAAAACCAAATATAGTTTTTTAAGCTATTAAATATATAATAATCTTATAATTTGGACGGTAATTCACATTTCTTCCAATAAATAATATATATATATATATATATATATATATATATATTTATTTATTAAAATTTGGCCAACTCCTTTTAGAAAGCGTTACGTTATCTTGTAAATGACTAAATGCGTGTTAACGTTAATTGTAAACATAAACCGGATTAAACTCTATTTTTTTTTTTTCAATATTGGACCACAATTGATCGGTCTATTAACCAAATTCTTACATAATATAGACGGTAAAATTAAATCTTTAGATATATAAACGCACATGCTTTTAGTGGACTTATCACCTACCACTAGAATAAAAGTCACGTGCAAAAAAAATTATATTATGTTATTAAAATATACATAGAAACATTATGAGATAAAGCAAGCATAACAAATTATATTTGAACAACAATTTATTAAATTATATGAGACTTTTATTTTAATTTACCTTTCTTTACTTTTTCTTTCCCCAAATTTAATATTCACCTTCACCATATGGCTTCTTAATATGAAGTTACACTGCAGATAAATGTCTAGATTCAATGATTTATAATTCATTTGTTTTACATACATAGTTTGCAATATTTTTGATGTCTGTCTATAATCTTTTAATTCCCAACCCATGAAGATTAGTTTATTAATAAATTAGACTCCTATTGGTAATTCCTTCTTTAATCCTGTTAAATGAGTTATACTTATCTAAAGATTAGAGAAATTAGTTTAAGTTTAAATTTTTTGTTTGTCTATGCATGCTATTCAAGAAACCCATCTAAACTAAGCAGTGATAATCCGGTGGTAGGAATTGACTTGGGACAAAATATAAATCCATAAGTCATGAGTTCAATTTTTGTTAGAAACTAAGTTACTATTGTTTGGCCAGACGAAGATGCATAAAACCAAACTAGTTATGTTCTGGATCTCTGACTTCTGGGTTAATAAAAAACCTATCTAAACCTGAAACCTTTACAAACAAACTCTCAAGAGCTCTTTTACTTGTCTCTAGTTTTTGTGTTTGAGTTTGTATCAATTTAGATTTTTTTATTCCTAGTTAAGATCTCATTTGTATCTCTTATTCTCTTCTGAATTTCTTCTATGCCAAGAAACAACAAACACAAAATAAATTATAGAATTTATTACTTTCCGTCATTGCAATCCATTACTGAATCCTTGAATCCTTGAACTTTTAACCTGTGATCTGATTTTAGATCTGTGAACTGGTTCTTCGACGTGATGACAACTTATCCACATTGACCCATAATAAGAGATTGCTGAGATTGGTACAAACAAACATATTCCTTAATTAATGATACCTAAGATCTTCCACAAATGAATCGTATAGCTTCTTCTGGTAGATGGAAGTAGATTATAACAACAAATGCTCCTTAGCTGATCCCCTTTTTCACATAGCTGAGCTTGTATTTAGGCTTGAACCATTAATGGGCCTTTTCCTCGTTTGAGGCCCATAATTAACAAAGATTCTCTTTGGTAAATTTATTTTTATTTTTGTTAATTCCTTTGGTAAATTGTTGGCCGTTTACATATAACATATTGAAAGCAAAGATGCATATTTGTTTTCACACTTTGAAGGGCTCGAGGTGTGCGCAAAATCTGAAATATGAGTCGAGAAATTTAGCTACCAATTTATTCATAATTAGGTGTCATAGCTCCCTGTTTTTTAGTGGGTAAGAGGATTAAATGGTGTATATTCTTTTGTCAATTTCGAACTGGAAGTTAATCAAGTTTAACAAGTCTCCTCATTCGCTAAGCGAAGTTCTGATTCTGCATATAAACACCTATGGAACTTTTTTTTTAAGTAATTGAAATGATAAAATCCTACTTATAACTTGAAATCTACGTAATAAAATTTATGTTTAATCTTATTAGATCGATTATCCTAACTAGAAATTGGAAAAAAATCGACAGTATCTTTAGAATTTTTCAATCTATGCTTACTAAAACAAATTATTATACTATTTTTTTATTATTTTGGTTTTTTTATATTTTTGAAAAATAATAAATATTTGTTCTTGTCAACAAGTAACCTTTAGATCGACAAGAGTCGATTCATAGCCTAAATTCTTCAACTAGAACATGGTGAAATTTGAACTCACCACCTCATACCTAGATAAATCTGGGACAAACCAACTGACCACCTGTTTATTGACAATAATAAATGTTTTTCTTCAGTTATTTTTATAATTTATTTATAGGTCAACACCATACAATTATAGTGATAGTTAATTAAAATTAATAAAAAAAACAGTTGAATGGATTAAGATAAACATTGATGGCGCATCACACGGAAATTTGGGTCTTGCAACAGTTGGTAGTGTGTTACGTGATGCAAATGATATGTGGTTGCAAGGTTTTGCTCGGAATATAGGTATTTGTTCGGCTCCTTTAGCGTAATTTTAGGGTGTCTAGTGTCTATTGTGGTTTACTTATTGTTTGGGAGTGGAACCATAGCCGGGTTGAGGTGGAGATGGACTCGGAGGTGATAGTCAAGCTCCTTAAGACATGGGTTACTGATTCTCACTTCCTCTCTTTCCTAGCACGATTGTGCTATTGCTTACTAGCAAGAGACTGAATAGTCCAGATTCATCACGTGTACATGGAAGCTAACCGTCTTGTATAACGGTTTAGCAAATTATACCTTTAATTTATCTTTTCGATTACATTTGTTAGACTCACTACCTGATGAGGTGCAAATTACTTTTGAGGATGATGTCGACGGTGTTTTATTCCCGAGACAAGTTTGTGATTGATTTTTTAGTTTGGAATAAAGTTTTATAAGGACTTTGAGCCCGTTTCTCAACAAAAAAATAAAATGAAATAAAAAAGTTAAATTTTTCTTTGATAGTCTATTGTAGCTTTGACATAGATCTAATATTGTCGTTGCTCGGGTCGGGATCATTGGCTTTGACGATACCAACGCTAAGTCCCCTCTTTTGTTTCGTAGGCAGGGCGCTTAACTTCTGTTAGTCTCGTGTTTATGCTGGTGTTCTGATCATTGAAGGAGTTTGGTGGTTTTGGAGACTCGTTGCTGGTGAAGAAGCCTTCGACAGTGACTGTAGACTTTGCTTCTCCAATTGGTACCTCAAATCTTGTGTCTTCTCCGTTTTTGCCTCTTTGCTTCTCGACCTAATGTTTCAAGTTGTGCAAAGCGGAGCTTTGGATTTGTTTTTAGAGGGGCCTCGGTGGATCTCAGCCTCTCTCGCTGGTGTTTGGCTCTTTTCTAGTTAGAAAATGTTTTTCTTCTTCATATTTCTTGCTCGTGTTGTTCCTCATGTTTGGTGTAGTTAATGTGCTTAGTTTAGTTTATGTTTAGGTTTATAGCCCGGTATTTTCCAGATTTTGATTGTTTGGTTCGTCTTCGGTATATATTGTAGGATCTTTCTAGCAATGTAGAAATTTTGTTCTTAAGCTTTGAAGTACGCCTTATTCATTTTAGGAAATTTTATCGTCCACATTGCCTAGATTGCTTTACATGGAGATTTTCGTTATCAAGTTTTAGATACTTTTATGTCGACTTTTTCGTAGATTTCCTTAAACATTTGCTTCCAAAACATGAAACATGGACAACAAGACTTACATAATGGAACAATGTATTCCTCTTTGTTTTTTTAGGGAGCACGGTCTATTTTTACCTCGGAACTTTGATATCAAAACTGATCCATCCGAACTTTGACTTTTGGCTTAATTGCACAGAAGTATCATTTTTTGGGTCTGATTGCACAAATTTGCGGTTAAGCATAAAATTATTAACCGGCCTCTGTAATTTAGTCATAACCAAATCGAAACCAAAACTTAACCGAATTTTGACTCGCTTTCGGACCCGTTTAACTCGATTCTGACCCGATTTTGTTTTCTTTTTACCCGATACTGGATTAACATTTACATGATCTCCATTAACCTTAAATTCACTTCTTCGTCTCTCTGGTTTCATCGAAAAAGGTAAAATCGATTTCTTCGTCTCACTTCTTTGTCTCTTTGGTTTCATTATATATGTATGTATATAATGTATATAAATTGACTTGAATTTTCCGAGAAAAATATTAGGAAATGCAATTAAGTGAAATCAATTTTTTTGACTAATTATGCTGCAGTTTATGGTAAAGCCATTAAAACAGAATATGCATAGATATTATCTGGTACTCATCGTTTTGACTTACATGAGAAGACTGAGAGACTTGAAATCCGTGATGAAGTTTCATACAGAGGTAATGGAACTGAGATCAAGCTACATAACGACAACCTCCATCTCCGGAAACTCAAACACGATTCTCCCTTTTGCTTCCTCCGCTCCTTTCATGTCCCTCGCCGGAAAAATAACCTCGCTCCTCGTTTTGCTAACACTCTCGCCGTCTCCGCTCCGATTCCTGACGTCGTACCTCTTACAAAATTAAAGAACAAGTAAGAATCCCCGACGATTACACTCAAACCAGAGGAATCAAAAACAAAAATAAAAAATCACCAGTGATAATCATTGTGATGGAACGAAGGTCACAGTTCTCAGTAACCTCCTCAGCCGTGGATTTAGAGCCGAAACCACTAGCACCGGAAATGAAACCAGAGAGACAAAAAAGTGAGACGAAGAACTCGATTTTACATGTCAGAATGCGAGTCAAAATTCGGTTAAGTTTTGGTTTTAGTTTTGGTTATGACTAAATTACAGGGATCGGTTAATGATTTTATGTTTAACCCCGAATTTGTGCAATCAGATCTAAAAATGATATTTTTGTGCAATTATACTAAAAGTCGAAGTTTGAGTGTATATGTTGTGATATGAAAGTTTTGTGGTGGAAATAGACCGTATTTTTTTTTTTTATAATCAAAATCCAGATGGCAGTAAAAAAGACAATCAAAGAACTGAACCTAATAATAACCGATTGAAGGATTGCAATTTGATGAAATCTACGGAGACACCCTAAGCCCGCCATTATTTCCCTCCTCCCCAAATTTTCGGTAGCGAGGGAAAACCAAATAAAAAACTTTCGATCTTTCCTCTTTCGAAAATTTCCTGCTCCTAAAGACGAATCATAAACTCGAGTCGAGTGTACAAAAAAAAAAAAAACTCCAGATACCCGATAAACTAATTTTGCGAATCAATCAATATTCAGTTTGTGTTGCTTTAGGTGAGCTTCTAGATATGGCGGTGGTGAACAAGAATCAGACCGAAGAACAAACACCCAGTCCTGGTACTAGGGTTGTTGAAGCAAGGATCGAAGATTCCGCCAATCCAAAGACTTGTCACCAGGTGGCAATTTTCGATTTTATTACAAATTTTTCGAACTATGTTTTGAAAATACGCTGAATTGATTCGATTGGGTGTGTTCTCGTTACTTATATTAGGGATTTATCATGGTATTATTCGAGTAAACACTTGAGTTATTGCTCTAATTAACGGTCTTCAATAGTGATGATATCAGGATTTTTAAATTTGAATTTAGGCGTTTTCATTTAGCTTATGTTCGTCTGGGTTTTGAAATTTCAGTAAAATTGCAACATGGCATTCGTCAAATTTCTGGGTTTCCTTAATCGTAACACATTTTTTACCATATTGATTTGATTTGGTGTATTTATGGTTGCCTTTAATTAGAGATGTGTTATGTTATTAATGTTATGATATATGTGGTTATTGGTTTAATCAACGGTCGTCTGTTTGCAGTGTCGACAAAAGAGAATGGATCTTGTTGGATCGTGCGTGATCAAGAAGAAAGACAAGGCATGTCCGATTAAGTTCTGTACCAAGTGCCTTTTGAACAGGTTTGATTTGATGTTTTGAGATTTGTGTTAGAGAGAAGTGTATAAGTTCTTGTGATTAGGGTATAATTCTGGCTTGAATTATAGATATGGTGAAAACGCAGAAGAGGTTGCGTTGAAGAAGGATTGGATTTGTCACAAGTGCAGAGGAAACTGTAACTGTAGTCTCTGCATGTAATTCAAAATCATCCTTCGCACTGAATTTGCAAGGTTTATGTTTTTTAGAGCTATTTTCATAAATTTTTGTAACTGTTTTCTTGTTCTAGGAAGAAACGAGGCCAAAGGCCTACTGGTATATTGGTACACACAGCTAAAAGTTCTGGGTTCTCAAACGTCTCTGAGCTTCTTAAAATTAGTGGTTCTGATAAATATTTTTATCAGAAGAAGGTGAAACCGGTATGTGCTATGTTTTAGCATTATCCTTGTATTGTTTATCTTAGCTTTGAGTCTTTTCTTTTGTGTGTCTACTTGATTGTATGGTGGTATCTGCAGGAAGGTGTTGTTGTAGCTTCACCTCTGAAACTTAACCAGGAAAATTCTGCTGAACAAAATCAAGTGAGCATTAAAAATTCAAAAAAGAAGAGACGTGAAGAGCTTAAGGATATAAACAATGGCTGTAGTGATGAGAATGCTGCAGTGAAAAAGAGCAGTCCAAAAAAGATTAAGACGTCTGATTCGGTTCATGAGACAGAAGTTCTGAAGAAAAAGTTGGCAGAAGGAAAAAAAAAGAGTGAGAGGATTTTTTGAATATTCCTGGGAATGTAAGTACTTGTTGAAAAAAGACTAATACATGAATGTTCGTGATGCAGAGACTACTGCCAAAGATATCAAAGGAAACAACATAGCAGGTAAGATCACGAGAACCAAACCTGCTCTTGAAAAGAAAGAGGAGGTTCAGGTTGACGTTAAACTGCCTCAGGGCATCAGTTCAATTACTGTTTCTGGCATTGACTTGCCCCCTGAGGATGTTGGAAATGTATTTCAGTTTTTGGAGTTTTGTTCAGCATTTGGGAAGGTATCATCTCTGCCTTTGCACAGTTTGATAATTGATCTGTATTTAACTTCAACATAGAAACTTTGAATATTTGAAAGGTTTGCTAATAGCTCCTACCTGCTTCATATGACATTTTTGATAGGCTCTTGATTTAAGGAAAGGACAAGCTGAATGTGTTATACGTGAAATGTTATCTGGGAGAAGCAGAAGGAGACAACAATATTCTTCGCTCACCCAGATGATAATCCAACTACTTACTGTGATATTGGAGGACAGAGGAGAAACGTAAGTATTATTTTCTTATAAAGTATTAGTTTCCTTTTCTGATGATGCATGCCTGATTCATATTCAAATCCCTTGAATAAATAGATCGGTTTGCCTGAGTGCAACTGATGCTAGTTGGTTCACTGCCATTGGGGAATGTCTTTCGGAATCAGAAGTTCAATTGGATGATTTCCCTCCTGAAATGTTTGAAAAAGGCCTTTCTGAGTACGAGAAGTTGGATTCATCTAAAAGGCTTAAGCTTTTGAATTTCGTATGCGATGAGACACTTGGCACATCGTAAGTAATAGTTATATACATACATTGAATCATCTCGTCTCTTGATCTATGGTGCTTGATGGTTTACATATTGTGACAAAAATTCCAGGGTGATGAGGAGTTGCATTGATAGCCAAAATCTTGAATCTGTTGAAAGGAAAAAAGAAGCAAAAGAAAAGATTATTGCAGCAAAAGATAAGGTAAACGTAAAATCTACTAAGTCTTCATTTAAGGTCGACATTACTTAATCCATTATAAAACATCTCTGTTGTAGGAGAAACAATTGAAGCAGAAGTTGCAAGATGAGTTGGCCAAAGCCATAGAGAAAAAGGGAAATCCTTTGTCGATCACGGAACATGATGCAATTGTATCCCAAATAAATGCTGAAGTAAAAGAAGCTCATTCCGAAATGCAATTTGCATTAGACATGCTATCCAAAAGTACAATCTAGACCCCTTTGATTCTGCATGGTTTCATTATCATTCTTAGAGGCTTAAGTGTTGTATTGTCTTTTTCAGAGAGTCAAGGAAGTGATGATGCTGTTAGAATCAACCCAGTTGAATTGGATGACAATGGTCTTATTTTCTGGAGATTGAAGTCATACAATGAAGAACCAAACATATTGCTTCAAGGTGTGAAATTTTACAAACTCTCTATTTGTCTTCACAAAGAGTATTGTATTTTGAATCTTTTCCTTTGTGTGCAGATATAGGAAGCTGGAGTGAAGTATGCCCTCATGAAAAATGGTTTGCATTTAGCTCTGAGCAAAAACTAGAAACCGAGAAATACATCTCTTCCATAAGGTAAATCATTTATTTATCTTATAAGCTTATAAATTCAAGGATTTGATTAAGGTACCTTGAAGCTTTTTAAGGGTTAAATTAATATTTGATCCAATAGTTGACAAAAAAACGTTAATAATTTAAGAGGTTGGACTATATATATAACCTGCAACTAAAGCATCTATCCACGGATTATCGTATAAATAATTCGTCAATTGAATCTTATGTTTTGTAGGATGAAACGGGTTCAAGCACAGAAGAAGGCAAATAGCATTATCTATTTCTAGTATTATTTTCTCTTTGGCTGCAACAACCCACAGAAGAACATGATTATGATAAGCAAAGGTAAAGGCTAACTCAAAATTCTTTTGGCATCATGCGATTGTGAATCGCATTGAGTATTGTTTTGTTGATAGTAACCAAAATCCTCTGTTTGTCTGCTAATGTTCATGAGACGATCTCAATGTTTGAAAAATGTTTGTAATATCTAAGAATGTCTGGAAACTGAACAAATTCTGTAAGTTTTGTTATGTTATGATATTTTTGTTAGGGATATTTTTACTGTCCCTTTTATGTTTTAAATTATGGAAAATATTCCATTTTTTGAATCTTATATGAAATGTCTCTTTTATGCAATTTTTTTTTGGGCATTGAATTGCAATTGTTGTCCACAGTAATTAATGATATTGCAGTTTTGTCTATTGTGTATATAATTTAGTATATATATCCAGTGTGTACAATTATATTGTATTTTTGTCAATTGTGTATATAATTTAGTATATATATCTAGTGTGTATAATTATATTGTATTTTTGTCAATTGTGTATATAATTTAGTATATATATCCAGTGTGTGCAATTATATTGTATTTTTGTCTCTGTACCATTTTTTTGTTATTCATCCGGTCCAACCAGGTCCATCTAGTAATTTAAAAAAAACATAAGACTGAACCGAAATTCTCGATTAAGCGATTTCCATACTGAAAAAAACCGAACCAATTGGTTTTACTGACTCGACCGGTTTCTGTTAACCGAATTCAGACTAGAGAAACCATGGCCAGAATTTTTGGCGGCTGATTCTCTCATACTCTTTACCTCAGCCTTACATTACTCTCTGCCAAAGATACAGAGACAGATAGAGAGGAGGAGAAAATGGGATCCATATCGGTAGCTCCGGGAATCACCGTATTATTCTCCAACCGGCGGCTATGTTTATCTGATTACCGTAATGGAAATCTGTCCATCGTTTCGTCTTCACAACCGTCTCTGATGCCACGGAAGAGATGGCTTTACGTCCCTGAGACGAGGATGAAAGCAGAGATGCTGAGGCTCAGTTTTGTTACAAGAGCTGCTGATTCTACGAGCTCTTCTCCTTCTATGGCTTCCGGTGATAAAGCCTTAATACCTGATGATGAATTCACTCTAGCCAAGGTTTTATCCTATTGATTCCCTAACTAAGTGTTTCGTCGAATTGATATGTGAAGTGGGTGAGAGTAATGATTAAACAATTAGTCTCCAGAAGTGGATTCGTAATCCCACTGATTTTTGATTTGCTTCCGAGATTAACTGGTCTGAAATTAAGAATTAGGAAGGATTTAGTTTCTGCAATTCATATCTTGATGTGAGATTCTTGAAATATTTAATAGATATTGATGGAAATTAGTGAATCTGGTTTCATTGCTTTCAAAGTTGTTGTTTCTATTAGAACCTCAAGAGAATGGTTTATGGTTTCTCGTTAGCACGAAACCAAGATGCCAGTTTGGTATAACATAAACAGAAGTCTATAAGTGGTATAGAACGTATGCTGGAACAATTTGCACGCTGTAAACATTTCCATTCTGTTTTGCACTGCAGATTTCATTTGGTGTTATTGGACTAGGTCTCGGTGTTTCGCTTCTCTCGTGAGTTTTTCATGCCTTCTCAGTTGCTATAGTTACTTGTGATTTCTCGTTATTGAGGTGTTAAATCATACAGGTACGGTTTCGGCGCCTATTTTAATATCCTTCCTGGATCTGAGTGGTCAGCTATAATGCTAACTTATGGATTTCCCCTTGCTATAATCGGAATGGCACTCAAGGTACGCAACCTCTTGTGTTTGCGATGCTCTTTAATTGTTCTTAGCACTCTCATGTCTCTGAGAGAGTGGATAATGGTGAATATCTGTAGCTTTCCCGAGAAAAATTTGACTGGTGTATAAGAGTTCTTCATTTCTTGTTTTGATGTTTTTTGGAATGCCTAATTGTTTTTGTCTTTGAGGATCTGTTTTGCATTCTTTGCAGTACGCAGAACTCAAACCAGTTCCTTGTTTGAGCTACTCAGATGCGGTAAAGCTCAGAGAGAGCTGTGCTACTCCTATTTTAACGCAGGTACTTAGTTTTGGTTGCTCTTGATACTAACCAGAGTATCTTTATTCTGATAATAGATAAATTCGTCCTCTCTTCTCTACTATATAAATTTTTAAAACATATATATGTCTGGTTAGAGGAAGTTATGTTAGTAGTTCCCGTCAACGGTATTTGGTCTTCCTTACACAAAAGTTCAGTTTAGTTTTCTTTTGCATTGAATTGTAGTCTTTTAGCTCAAAAGCCAGTTAAACTCACATTTCGTGAATTGTAAATACGTCGGGTTTATTCTTTCCTTTATTAGGTTAGAAATGATGTCACAAGATACCGTTATGGAGATGAACAACATTTGGAAGAAGCACTTAAACGGATCTTTCAATATGGACTGGTGAGTTACTAAGCTTTTATCTGAAACATAATGAAGCACAACACGCTTGTTTACCTCCAGCTTTAACCCCTCTTTCTCTCGAATGTTATGGCATTAGGGAGGAGGAATCCCAAGACGTAGTGCACCTACCTTACAAATGATAAAGGAGGAGGTAATATCTCAATGTGCATGACTTGGCTAATATTATTGTTTGAAATTTTTATATATAGATCATTCCTTTTTTACTTGCATTTAACATGAACATTGACTGCTCAAATTAAACTTATGCTGGTCATTTTCGATAACTTGTGTCCGTAGGTCCTGACTGATGGTCGTTACTGCCTGGTCCTTATATTTGAGGCCAAAGCTTTGCAGTTGTCAGATTTCGAAAAAAGACAGGTAAGACTTAGAATCTTAAACTAACAAGTTATGCGCTTATCTGCGAAAGAAAATAACTAAACTACCTTTGATTTCATCAAATGTATTGTCTCTGTGAAGTAATATTGATACTTAAAGCTATAAAATCTTGTTTTGATAGGCGAAATTTACTTCATTCTTTGGACCAAACATTACTGCAGAAGTTGGTAAGTAGTTAAACATTTCATCACTTAAACTTGTTCTGGATTAGTAATGTAAATCATATGAATTGCTTTTGGTTTTGAAGGTAAAGGAGAGAGTGAAAATCTGTATGAAGTAAGACTGATTTCCAACGTTACCAACAACTCTGTATCTTCAACCTCTTGAATATGTACAAATCATATATACAGTCACTGTAGTTTCTCATATTACTCTAGTATATCAGTCATCCTATGTACAATGGATCATACTATATACAGAGATCGCCATTGTTAAAGAGTGTTTTTGTTTTTTTCTGATAAAATGTAAATATATAAATCAAAATGGCAGTTTTGTTACAAGAACAGAGCAAGTTGGAAACAGATGGTGAAAAACTAACACATCTGATTGTTTACAGGTAAGTTAATAGACTTTGTAATGATCATTCAAATTCAAACCATAAGGATAGAAGGTTGGAACATGATTTTCTCTGTAGTCTCGCCAGAGCAACGTCCTTTACCGCCCTATCAATAGCTTTAAAGACCTCAGTTACTGATCTAGCAATCGAATATGAAACCTGAGATTCCTTTCCCTCCAAAGAGTGTAGACTGTTGCTTGGACAGCTAAATGTCTCAGTTTTTTGTGTCCCTTAGATGCTCCTTTATTCATCTAATCCAAAAGATTGTTCCAGTCGGTGAAGTGGAAGAGAGAGGAGCCAAGTCTTGCCTGTAGCAT
This sequence comes from Lepidium didymum, assembly GCA_963920545.1. Lineage (NCBI taxonomy): Eukaryota > Viridiplantae > Streptophyta > Magnoliopsida > Brassicales > Brassicaceae > Lepidium > Lepidium didymum. Next base: position 19,162,653 of record OY986980.1, on the reverse strand, counting down.
GAACCAGATTTGGGAGCTAAAGTCACAGAAGAGAAACAGATGATCCTTTGATTCCGGGTAAAAGTTGCAGGTGCAGCAAGCTAGGTCCTCTGTGACGTTCCAATTATACATGCTGGATTTGACAGGGAGTATCCAATGTTGATACCCAGAAGTGAAATGCGTGCTTTGGAATGAATCCTTTAAACCAGACTCTACTTGCCCAGGGTACTAAGCTGGCTGTTGGTCAAAGACAATCCCAAGTTTCCCGCGAGGAGAATTTAGAAGAAAGAAGGTCCTTAGGCTTCCACAGGTAACAGTCCTTTCCTCTATGCCCCATAGGAGGATCCAGGAGGAGCTGATTCCTGATGATGATCAATGTATCTTGTCTGGAGTGAGCAGGTGGCAAAATCCAATTCCATCTGAAGTGGCATATGCTACAATAGCTGAACGAGGGATACCTGCCAATTGAGGTCCCTTCGGGCCAGTGATGTTAATAAGTGGTCCAAGATTTGACCAAGAATCATCCCAAAAATTGGTAGATTTACCATCTCTGATATCCCAAACTAGAAATTTTCTAGCGACATTTCTGAGATTTAACAAGGATTTTCAGAGCGAAGAAGCATTGTGAACATGATCTACAGTCCAAAAGGAGTTCTTATTCAGTCTGTGTTTCCTATTCCAAATAACCTACAGAGATCCACTGTTGGAAAAAAGAAGCCAGATCAGTCTTAAATTCAAGGCGACATTCCAGGTAGTGAGGCACCTAAATCCCAATTTACCTTCTGATTTTGGCAAACAAACTATCTTCCAAGCGACTTTGGGAGAAGATGAAGAATCAGTACCACCCGACCAGAGAAACTTGTTACACATCTTCTCTATTTTCTTGATGCAGCCTTTGGGTAAGCAAAATGCGGAACACCAAAAGTTAAGGTAGCTATAGATTACTGACTTGAGCAGTTGTAACCTTCCCGCAAAAGAGAGAGTCTTGATTGTCCAGTTGTTGAACTTAGCTGAAATGGCATCAATTAAACAAAAGTACTCGGTAAATCTGAGTTTCCGATGCATTAGGGGGAGTCCTAGATAACACACCGGAAGTAATCCTTCAATAAACCCAATAGAGGCCGCTGCAACTGTTTCCGAATCATTCAGACCCGCTGTAAAAAGCGAAGTCTTAGCTCTGTTCATAGTAAGGCCTGAAAGCTCAGCAAATACCATAAGAACTTGATTAATTCCCTGTAGAGACTTGGAGGAAACATAAAAAAATAGCATAACATCATCAGCAAAGGCTGGGTGGGTTATCTTAGGATCTTTGGCCAAAGGGTGGAAACCGATATTCTTTTACTCAAAGGCAGCATAAAGAAGATTTCCAAAGAGCTCCATTGCAATAACAAAAAGAGAAGGTGATAAAATGTCACCTTGTCTTAAACCCCTTGAACCCTTAAAGTGACCGCATAAACCGCCATTAATCAAAATAGAGAATGTTGTTGTGCTGAGATATTCTGAAATCCAGCCAATTAATGTCAGTGGAAACTCAGCAGCTGCTAGAGATGTTAGGAGGAAATACCATTTAACCATGTCGAAAGCTTTCTTTAGATCCACCTTAAGGAGTCCTCTCTTTGAAATTCCATTTCTGTTAAAACCCTGAACTAGTTCTGAGGCTAGCAGGACGTTTTCCACTAGTAATCTTCATTTGACAAAAGGAGATTGAGAATTACTAATCATAGTAGGGAGGATTGCTTGGGACATGCTTTGCAAGGAGTTTTGAAATGACCTTATGCATGACATTGCAACAAGATATAGGGCGAAAGTCTGTTATTTGGTCAGCTCCTGACCTTTTTGGAATAAGAGTAATGGCTGTGGCGTTTAACTGCTTCAACATCTTGCCATTCCTGAAAAACTCTTGCACAGTGGCAACAAATTCATCGCCAACTATTGTCCAAGCTTTCTTGAAGAATTCAGAGGAAAATCCATCTGGACCTGGTGATTTGTTACTCAAGATCGCAAATACTTCCTTTCTTTACTTCCTTCTTAGTAAGATTACGAACCAAATCCGCATTTTCCTGATTTAGAGGAGTTGTAGTTCCACCAAGCAAATCTATGTAGTAGTTGACAATGTGGTTTTGGATATCCTCTAATCTATCCAATCTAACGTCGATATTGTCACGGAGGTAGTGGATTTGATTCATTGACCTTCGCACATCATTCGATGGAAGTAAGAAGTGTTTAAGTCTCCACTCTGCAGCCAGTGAACACGCGAGTTTTGCTTAAGAAAATGTTCCTCAGCTGTTGCAAGGTCAAACCATACTTTATGAGCTTGTTTTTTTGCTAAACTCGTTGTTGGCGTCGGATTAGAGAGAACATTAAATTGGTAGACTGTAGCTTTTGGAGAGCATCGACCACTCTATTTTCAAGTTCACAGTAATGGTCCTTGTTCAAGGTTTTAAGTACTATTTTATATTTGTTTCAGCTTCTTAACAAAGGAGAACATTGTTGTTCCCGAATTCGGACAACTTTCCCAGGCTTCCCTAACTTTAGAAGAGAAGTCCTTATGCTGTGTGATGAAATTCAAGCAACAGAAAGGCATGTTTGCTGGAGTTTTAAGCTCGCCAAAGTAGACACAAACATGAGCATGATCGGATATCATAGGGTTTCTGAACTCTCCATAGGAAAGAGGGAAGGTTTGCAGCCATAGATCATTGATAAGTATATGGTCAAGCTTCTTTGCGATGGCGTTATCATTCTCACTATTCCACCAAGTTAAGTGGTTTCCACAATAGGTGAGATCAAAAATACCAGTAGTAATCCGAGATCGGCCTTTAGAGTCATCAATGGGATTGAGAGACTGGTAAAAATCCCCGAGGGTAGCACACGGTTTCCCCACCGCCCTTGGGTCAGAGTGAATGAAGATTAAGTCTGTCCATAACTGCTTCCTATTATACTTGCAGTTCAAAGTGTACACAAAAGTGGCAACAAAATCATGCTTAAGATAGGGAAGCTTGACAATGCAGCTGATGACCTGGTTTGATTTGAAGATAACCAAGACAGAGGTTGTCTTATCCCAAGTAATCCATATCCTACCAAACTCAGCATGCTCATAATTACTGATAAATAACCTATCTGGAAAGGTGGATTTTAAAATATTGAGTGAGTTATCTAGCATCACTATAGTTTATATTATACTACCAAAAGACGCCTTGTTGAGGTTGAACCAATTCCTTAAACCTCTGCGCTTCACGAGATCATTGAATCCTCTTGTATTCCAACAAAAAATATCCACCATAAGATTTAGTTATTGGGGCTATAACCCTGTTTTGAACCCCTTGTAGCTTCTTTTGAGAGCTGTTTCTATCTTCTTTTAGAGATAACCATCATGAATCTATCATCATCATCTGGATTTCCATCGGCTGAAAGTTCCTCCAAGTCAGAGGTAGAGGCATTGCCTGAGTCGGAGGAGGATAGAGGGGCAAGATCCTTACCTCTACCTTTCTTATTTTTGGCAGACAAGTCAAATACTTTCTTTGAAGGCTGCCGTTGACCCTCTTTGATAACTAGAGACCCATCTTTTGGAGCTCTACGGAGAGCCTCCTTAACAGCTTATGCGATGGGTGCTTCCTGAGATTTAGCGATAATAACAGACTTAATTGGACGAACAGAGAGCTCATGAGAGGGGGGAGTTTCCTTCGGCTTTAAGGTTTCCCCTGCTAGGACCTTATGGGTAGATGGTTTAGCTGAGGGTACCTCTGTTAACTTGGGAATATGAGGGAGCTTTCTTAACTAAGGGCAATCAGAGGTGGTATGAGTCAGGGATTTGTAATTTGAGCATGAAATTAGAGCTGAAAGGCATTTCTTGATACAGTGACCGATGAGCTTACAATGTTCACAAGTTGGAGGAAGCCAGGGGTAGGAGACATCAAACCTGCGAACTTTCCGAGAGGAGAATTGAACGTTGACTGCTTATGGTACTGGCTTGGTAGTTTCAATGACTGTGAACACTCAAGCTACTTCTAAGTTTGACATGTTCGTTGTAGCGTGATGAAGATACAGTGGCTTGCCAATAATCCATGCAATGCATTCCAATGGCTGAGTAAAGAAGTATTATGGAGGCACCTTACGAAATTCCAGCCACACAGGGACGGAGGTGAGGACTGGGATTTCTGGCTCGACTCCTGGTTCCCACTTGCCTACGAACATGGATTGGTTTTGGATGTACCACATCCCCTGAGTTAGTACTCTTTGTCGAGTATTTGCCAAATGTATCCTAATCAAAAAGGATTGGTCCGATAGCTTAGAGACAATGATGTCTCGAAGTTTCATGCTCTAAATACTGTTGGTTATTGCGCCAAGATGAAGTTAGCCCATTGACTCTTGTTTTTGGTGACTACCTCATCAGGAATTCTGACACAAAGTTCACCACAATCCAAAACAAAGGGTTCGCCTCTTCTCTGCATCTTAGTGTCAGAGGTGGTTACAAGGTCTGCCTAACTCGAATCGCAAACATTGGTAGTGGGAGAAGAAACTTCACGCTTATTAGAGTTAGCAGAATCATGAATGATTTTAGTTGTGCTAGCTTCAAGGGGAACAGAGGTTTGCACATCTGTAGAAGGAGGAGCCGGGCTTGCTACCACCGGAGAAGCCAAGGCTGGCAAAGGGGTTTGACCCTCGGGAGGTGGGATGGAAGGAGGGAGAGACGAAGTGGAAGCATCGGGGTTCGCCTTCTTCTTTGGACGCGAAGGCTTATCGTGGGGGGATTTCTTTTTGTTGACTATTGGGTTTGTCGGAGTTGACGGTTAGGGACCAACGCCGGTGGAAATCTAGGAAGAGGAGAAGACGATCACACAAAAAATCGTCGGCACGATTACCGAAATTTTATTTTTGCTATGAGATATTTAGGATCTGTGTGTTAAAGAGTTCACCAACTTTTACATTACTCTCTAGCTTCGTAAGGCTTACGAGAACTAAGCATAGCTTTTAAGAAAATTGTGAATTGTATTTCTATAACAAGACCAATTGTTAAGTCTCAAGAAAATTGAAGGTTAGCATCGATGGAAAGTCCTCCGCATCGAGCTGAATCTAGGAGGATACACTTCAAAGTGGGCCAGACTTTAAAGATAAAGAAGATCTAAATGGGCCTTGAGTTTTGAACTTTACGTTAATCTTTAATTCTTTAGCAAAACTCGGTGCTTTTTCTTTCTCCGATTTTGCTGCTTTGCTTGCTTGCCCAGAAAGTCGCCGAGAAAGTTGAAAGTAGAACGGCGGAGGGAAAAAAGAGAGAGGAGAAATGGAGTCGTCGAAGAAGATAGTTCATGAGATCGGAGGTGTGAAGAATGATGCTCTTCGATTTGGTCTTCATGGCGTTAAGAGCGATATCCTTGAGTCTCATTCACTCGAATCAGCCTACGCATCTGTAATCACTTTCCATCTTCTTCATTTTTCTTGTCGTTAATTTTGTGTATATAGGGAATTAAAAAATTAGGCTAATAATGGAAGTTAGTGTGTTTAATTTACGAGCTTGGTTTCTCTATCCCTACTTTGGTTGATTGAATTTCCGGTGGTGCGATTTTCTTTTTCCATCAGAAATTTTGAGAAGTGATATGCTTTTACTGGGTTTCTGAGTTTCTGAAACTAGGGTTTTTCTTTCAGGGAAAGAAATCAGAAGAAGAAATGAAGAGGAAAGTTATTACGCATGCCTATGGAGCTGCTCTTTCTTTGAAGATGGATCTTGATAGGCAAATTCTTTCCCGGTATGGATGCTAAATCGGTAGCGTTATGAAAGAAATTCCATGGATTACACCTGATTTTTGAATATGACGTGCTTTAGAATGCTGTGTACATGAATGCAGACTACACAGGTTTTGTACATGAATCATGATAATGATTATCTTGGAACTTAGAACGATAAACTTTAGGTTTGCAGAATGCAGACTACACAGGTTTTGAAAATTACATAGCACAGCCTAAACTTGCTATGGTGAACTAATCATTTATTGTGTATCTTTTTCTTTGGAGAATTCAGGTTTCAGAGACCCCCTGGAACAATTCCGTAAAGTCTAGACAGGAGCAGTAGATAATTTTGGTTTTGAGGATTACTTGAATGGTAACTGGCTTACAGCTCTATTCCGTTTCATTTACTAGTCTCTACTTTTTAAATTGTTCGACATCAAAACACCAATAAGAGTTGTCTACTTCTGTAAATCATTGAGCATTGCTCGGAGAGTGAGTGTCACATACATGATACAACTTGCATTATGTTGCAGAAAATTGAACTCTTTGTTTAGCATATCAGAAAAAAGTGTTTCAAGTTCTTTGTTTTCTAGTTTCGTCGTTTTGTCAGTACTTCTGATAAAGGGTGTATAATCTGTAGATCCTCGTGAATCTGAGACGCTCAGACCAGTAGACTTTCACCACGGCATGGAAGTTCGGCTTGGTCTCTCCAAAGGTCCAGCTTGCCCAAGATTCATGTAGATCAAAACACTGTTTAGCCACCATCACAGTATTTCATGTTAAGGTCTCATATGCTTTGAATCCTTAATCTGAGTAAGGTCATGTTATGAATTTCAATCTGCCCTAAAACGAATCTGCATCTTGTTTTGATCTTTTGCTTATACTGTGTCTCTTCCCTCTTTATCTGTATGCCTGAACATGATAAATCTCATAGAATGTGTTTCAGTTCGTATCTCTCGCTGCAGTTACTGATCTAGTACTAGTTATAATCAATAAGTATAATACTTATTTTGACAAAAATATGTACGAAAATAACTGAATGTTTTATACGGTATAAATATATACAAAACATTTTAATGTAAAAAATGAAAACATTTATATTTTCTGTAAACATATTCCAGTCCAACAAGTTGTAATTATTTTTGTGGCCAACATATAAACCTGCATTTGGGTGCTAGAATTTGTTCCATTATAATAATTAACGAATAACAACAAACAAAAGAACACTGTTTTAGTGACTGGACTGTCAAGATCAGCTCAAATCTTTGCATTAATGTAAAAACAAATAAATTAATATTTGAATTACAAAAAAACAAAAAAAACATAGAAAAACCCTATTCCGCATTTTATTCGTCTGGGAAAAAAAAAAAATTCGATCCCCAAAACCAATTTTCCCGAGAAAAATTACTGATTATTGTGTCTTCTCTTCACTGAGAAAAGCCATAGCTTCTTCTCCGCGCGATGGAGTCTCGACGGAACCCTCGCGCTGTAGTCGACCCAAAGGTCCGACAAGTTGGTTTCTTCACATCATCTCAACCCGATTCAACTCAACAACCCGACCCGATCGCCGCCTCCGCTTCTTCTCCTCCGGTTTCCACCATTTCTCCTTCCGGTAACTCACTCTCCCCCGTTATGATCCCTCCGCCTCGTCACAATTCCTCTGATACTTTCCCTCTCCGCGGCGCTGCTTCTGCTGCATCAGCCGTCTCTCCGTCTTCATTTTCTTATTCAAGTCGCCGTGATTTCCCAGACGGCTCGATGACGGCGTCTCCGGGGCGTGTTTCTAGGGGTACTTTTGTAAAATCCTCTGTTCCCGTTGCTACTTCGCTTCCTGGTATCGGGATGGATTCTATGGGGGCTGCTAAATCTAGTAGTGTTCCAGCTAGTGGATTAACCACTGTCTCCGTCGTCAATATGCCTCCTGGACTTTCTGGTACTTTCACTTTGTTATTATAAGTCCTTGTATGGTCTTTGGAATTATAATTGATTGATTTGCTTTGTTATGAGTGACTGAGCTCGTCAAATTGGTTCCTTGGGATATGTAGGCTAATGGAATCTCAATGTTTTTTTTTAAATTTCAGCAAAGGCTACTGGAATGGATGGGCGCAGTGACCAGAAGAAGAATTCTAAGCCCTTGAAAGAGAAAACCACAAAAGCTGAGAGACGAGCTATTCAAGAAGCTCAAAGAGCTGCTAAAGCAGCTGCAAAAGGTGCATTTGAAGAATAGTGATGTTCAATAAACTGTCTGTTTCTAAATAATGAGCGTATTACAGGGATTAATCTAGCATCGCTTTTACGCCTTAACTGAATGAAATTGCCTGTAGAGCTCGTTGTGTTACTGCGTTATCTTCTTGATCATTCTGTGTAATAATGTGCTATATCAGCTGACGGTGGGAACATACCGCCAATGACCGCTGGCTCGGTGGCTTCAACAAGTGTTAAAACAACTAGACCAGCAAAGCCCACTTCTCAGAAAAATGACGGTGCTGTTGCTGCTGGACCATCTGAGAAGAAGGGAGGCCCATCTGAGAAAGATAGAAAGAAAGATGCTCCTCATCCCCGCATGCAATATGATGATGAGAGCAGAGTTGTGAAGGCGAAAAGACGTGCTGTTGTGAAACAGACTGAGGCTAAAAACAGGGTTGAGCTATTTAGGCATTTGCCTCAGTATGAGCATGGCACCCAACTTCCTGATCTCGAAACTAAGTTTTTCCAACTTGACCCAATGCATCCTGCTGTGTACAAGGTACTTCTTTTCTCTTGAATTTATATGGTTGGTGCTGGTTTCATGGATAGTATTGATAATCTCTATGTTAAAACGAGGAACCTTTTGTTCTGATGAGTGGTTAGTCTTAATTCATTAGGATGAGTGCGACTTGTGTACTGAAGGAGTATTTGCTGTGGTGATCAGGTAGGTCTTCAATATCTGTCGGGGGATATATCTGGTGGCAATGCCAGGTGTATTGCAATGCTTCAAGCATTCCAGGAGGTTGTCAAAGATTATTCGACACCACCTGAGAAGACTCTTAACAGGGACATGACTGCCAAAATAAGTAGCTACGTCTCTTTCCTCATAGAATGCCGTCCACTTTCAATTAGCATGGGAAATGCAATCCGATTTGTGAAAAACAAAATTGCAAAGCTACCAATAACCCTTTCTGAATCTGAAGCAAAAGCTGCTCTTCAATCGGACATTGAACGGTTCATTAACGAGAAGATTATAGTGGCAGGTAAGGTGATAGTCAAACATGCTGTTACTAAAATAAGAGATGGTGATGTCCTTCTGACCTATGGATCTCCATCTGCTGTTGAAATGGTATTATTACATGCACATGAACTCAAGAAAAAGTTCCGTGTATTGGTGGTGGATTCTCGTCCAAAGCTTGAAGGGCAGTTACTGCTTCGTAGATTGATCAAACGAGGGATCAACTGTACATACACTCACATAAATGCCATATCATATATCATGCACGAAGTCACCAAAGTGTTTTTGGGGGCCTCATCAGTTTTGTCTAACGGAACAGTTTACTCAAGAGTTGGGACCGCTTGTGTTGCAATGGTTGCAAATGCATTCCGTGTTCCGGTGCTTGTATGTTGTGAAGCCTACAAGTTCCATGAGAGGGTGCAATTGGATTCCATTTGCTCCAATGAGCTCGGTATGCAATCATATCTCTGTCGGTATTGTATTTTCCACTCGTTCTCTCTTTGTTTTACCTTACACTGGATTTCTTGTTTCTCTTCTCTTAGGTGATCCAAATGCTATATCAAAAGTTAATGGAAGAGAAGACATATATTACTTAGATGGTTTGACCAACAACACAAACCTGCAGTTTCTGAACTTGATGTAAGCTTTTACCCTACAAGTGAAACTGTGTTCTTTTCATACTCTTGACGCTAATTACGTTTCCGATTTTACTAATGACAGGTATGATGCTACACCGTCAGATTACATTTCCATGATAATTACAGACTATGGCATGGTAAGAACAATCATCTCTTAAATATATCAGATTAGGGTCTTCAAATCTCATCCCTCAACATCATGCAACACAGATTCTCCATTAATTCAGAATATCTAATCACTAAATACTGATCCATGTTTTTTGTTTTCAGGTACCTCCCACAAGCGTGCCTGTTATCGTGAGAGAATATCAGAAAGAACATTTGCTTGTCTAAGTAAAGCACATTTTTGCCCTCATCAAAGGTGAAAGCTCTTCTTCTTCTCCATTACCTTCTTCTAGCTCCAACTCTTGTCACAACCCGCATAGAATAACTACCGGCACCACTTCACTCACACGCTTCTTTCCCTGAGTACCGGATTTATTTTTTTGGCCTTGACATGTTTTTAGAAACCTTTTGACTGTGAAGAGTGCGATTCATCAACCGCCTCTCCGGGAAGATTTTATCGTATCGGTGATGGTTTTTTTTTGTCTGTCTGTGATGTATGAGTGAAGGCTTCTCTTATTCTCCCTTCTTATGGAGGTTGATACAAATCTTTCTCAAATTCTATGCCAACTTTTTTTTGGTTCAGTCATCTAAATGTATTCTCATAGTGTTGTACCTTCGCTCAAAAAAATCACTTCAAATAAACTCAGTTTCATCACAAAGTTGTCTCTAAAATGAACAATCTTTCGACAGGTGAAAATGATATTTTGTTATGTAATCACTACTGTGTGAGAACTTGATTCTTGCCATTGACCGGAGTGACCACACCGAGTATCACGAAACCGCCAAGAATAAGAATCAGAACTCCCATTGTATTAACCAACATAGCCTCCGTTGAATATCGAGTTATCACCTGATTCACTTGCAGGAACGTCACCTTCTCAAGTATCCCTGTTGTTACAGTCACTAAAGCCATTGCATATATGGAAATCCCTAAGAACACATGCCATGGCATTAAACTAGCTCGGCTGTTTCTTGAACCGCCCGGGTACCAATAAGTCACAAACCCTGAAGCCCACTGTTTGCAATAATAGCATTTAAGTTCTTGGTTTTTATTGGAGTTCTGAAGATTGTTGTTTCAAGAGAAGAAAGTGTGTGTACCTGGAAGGCAAAGAGAAAGAGGCAAGCAAGACCGAGCCATGAATGGAGACTATAGAAATTTTCGATCCCTTTTTCAATATGGAACTTGAGAGCCGCCCATACTCCGATTAAGCTTAGGATAAATGCTGTGAGTTGTAATGTAAGATGGACTAATTTCTTCAAGTTCTTTGTACCTTGAACAGACTTGTATGCTAACATTGCTGCATAATTTCAATGGACTCAAATGTCAACAAATGATGAAGAACATAACGGATACACAGTCTCTTTGATGAAATGAAGAATGCAGTTCTCGAACATGAAAAACCAATACTATGAAACCTAAACCTCTTGACATTAGACTGATTGATAAGCTGGCTCAGTAGATTGAAACATACAACAAGTTTCAAGTCTTGTTTCATTGGACCTATGCATTTAAGATGCAAAACTTTACACAAACACTAGAAAGAACATCCTCATGAAAGAAGCATGAACCAAATATTATCTAAAGCACAAGAAAACATGTGAAGAAGAGTGTTGGTTTACCTTCGCCATTGAAGAGTACGAGTCCAATCACCATCAACACTGGATGAACCTGCAAACAAGATAATTGACATCATCAGATGCATCTCTGATTTCGAACATTACACATCCCAAATTTTAGCATCAGATCATGGCTTGTGATCACACAGAAAAGCAAAATCCAGATATCAATTTCACAATACGCACTAAAGATATATGAAATTCAGACGCAGCAACAAGAGCATTTGCCCAATCCAATTCCAATTTCGACTAAAAGATCTAAATCATTCACAAGAAAATCAACCTTAATTTAACAAAAAAACCAATAAAAAGAGATATCTTTTACATTAAAGATGTGATCTTTGTTATCGGAAGAAAGAGCTAAGCCTCCTCTGTACTGAACAGTCCAAGTCAGAACCAAAGCCGCAATGATGAAACCCAAAACTCTCACTACCAAGAAGATTGGGAATCCACCCAATACAGGAACAGCCATGTTTAGCCCAGAAATGAGAGTCAATTATGTTTACACGGCAATCAAAATCAGGATGAATTAGGGTTAAACACCGACTATGTTTTATATCGCCGATGGAGGTCAACCACAGTGATATTTGCCAGAGTTTTCGTTTTTGTCAACAATGTTTATATATAAGAATGGGAATGCCATAATTACTATTTATTTCCTACGAGAATCTATTATCCATATCTCTTTTAAAAAGACCATAATTTTTCCTATGAAAAATCTATTTTACCTTCATCTTCTTCATCCTTTTCATATATATTTTTTTAACCATTATTTCTTAATTTTAATATTTTCCCTGCACTGAATTTGAAGATTTTAGAGAAAAGAATAAAAATCAAAAATTTGGAGGAAAAAAAGATAAAATTAAAAGAAATTTTAATAATTTCTCATGGTTTAAGCTTCCTAGGATTATATGGTATAATTTTGGTAATTTTATATAGTATTAAATGTTTTGAATTTGAAAATTTTGAAGAGTAAGAAAAAATAAATAAAAAATAGAAAAGAAATAGATAAATGTAAAATCGTCCAAACTTACGTAAAGTAACGATCTTTTTATAAGACCTTTTATAAGAACTCTCAAAAAGTTTTAAAACACGAGTTTGACTACAAAAACGTCTTATTTCTAAAATAATCCCAATACATAATTATGCTCTATTTTATTTATTTACATAAGACATCATTAAATACCTTTTTTTCTTTAAATATTGGAAATGTCTATTTTTTAGCAAACAAATGAGAAAAAATGTAAACTAGATGGATTATGTTTCTCTTAAAGAAAGGCATGTTCTTCCTCTTGAAAATATTCACTTGTAAGAATTGCTAGGTTTTTATTAGTAGTGAATGCTAATAATTAATTTTGATCTTAGATTTTCTCGAGATCTTTGTCATATGTCATGTGTTTGGCATAGTTAATTATCCAAAATGACACATAACTCACTATTAATAACTCTTAACTCTTGCTCAACACTTTGACTAATTATATAATATAAAATAACTATTTAGCCAACATTTTGACTAATTTTTCTACAAAAATACCATTTAACAAAATTACTGTTCATCTTTACGTGAATACTATTTAAAAGACTTACATTTCTTTTTAGCTTGTATTGAATCTTGTTCCACTTCCATTGTTTGATCCGCATAGTTTTCTTTTTATCCATCTATAATTTCTTGTGATGCTTGGTTAAAATCAATGAAACTGTGTAATGCTATTACACTTTGAATGACTTTATTTTATATATTTTTATTATATATAGGGTGCTTATCAAAAATCCTCATGTGTTGTAGATTACTAATAGCTGAGTTGTAGATTACTAATTTATGAAAAAAGCTAATACATTACATGGAAACAATATTTTCAAAAAAATATTATTTTATTTAAAAATAAGCGAACATTATTTATTTGTGACAATGTGGGAACAATTTCTAACAAAATAGGTGAATACTATTTAATTTATTTTTTCTATTGTTTATGCAAAAATAATAACAACAAAACCCTGCTTTTTGTGCCTAATAAAGTCTTTTTGTAAGTTTTATGTAAAAAATATTTGCAGAATCACATAAGAAAGTGATTGTGAGAACGAACATTAGAACATGTTTAATGGTGAGAGAAACTACGAGAATCTCATATAATTAAAAATAAATAAAAAAACAAATGAAACAAATGATATTTTATTTGATATGTCTCTACAGAATACAGTCTCAAAGATAATTTATTACTAAACAATTTTTAAAAGAGTCTCAAAAATAATTTATTACTAAACAATTTTTAAAAGACTATCGTAATCTCAACATTAAACATGCTTTTATACACATTAACAAAATTTTGGCAAAATTGGATTGGAAAATACTATAGAACACATATGCAATTATCAATTGGAGGAGTCTATGACTTCATTAACTTTTGAAGTCTTGAGACTTGTCATAAATTCATTTTAGTGAGACTCAGACCAATCCATTATCAATTTATCTTCTTCAGCTTTTTTTTTATAACCCTAGTTAGCACTTGACGGAGAACTGGAGAAGATATTTTCAAATTCCGAGTATGACTACTACGACGACGATTTCTCAGCATGATTTCTGTGATGATGGAGATTCAGAAATTTCCATCTCTATCTCTATTATCGAGGTATTGAAATTGACATTGCTTGTTTCTCTGAAACAATGAAAATTTCTTAGCGTTTCTTTACTGTTGTTATTTTGTGTGTAGAATATGAAGGAAGAGTATGGGTTGTTCGTTTGGCCTTGTAGCGTTATACTCGCTGAATATATTTGGCAACAGAGATCGCGATTTCGTGATTCTACGATTCTCGAGGTAAATTTTCAATCAACCACACATTTACTAAACCCTTGATTTTGATTATACCGGCTTAACTCAAATAGAAAACAGAAGTTGCAGAAACTTTTTTGATATCTTAAACTTGTAAACCACTTTGAAATTTTTCTAATTGTTGAATCGGGATATTGTGACTGTATTCTATGTTTGTGTTTGAGCTGATGAATCAGGTAGATTTTAAAATGTTGATGCTTTTTTCATGTTTCTAAGACTTGTGTTGATGGAATTTGCAGTTAGGAGCTGGGACTTCGTTGCCCGGTTTAGTTGCTGCAAAGGTAGGGGCTAATGTCACACTTACCGATGATGCAAGTAAAGTAGAGGTGTGAAATCGATGTTTTTGTTCCTGTAAAGCTTTTTGTTATTTGGTTGCAAGATTATGAGTTTATTTGTCATTTTTTGTATCATATCATTAATGCAGGTTTTGGAAAATATGAGAAGTGTCTGTGAACTTAACAAGCTGAACTGTAATGTAACTTAATCCGTTCTTTTCCCTCTTCCTCAATTCATCAATTACCTGGATCACTATATGTTGCTTATGTAATTTCCCTGTGGCTTATATGTTTGTGTCTTTGAGATAATTTCATGGAGATTGTTGGGTTTAGATTACTATTTATATTTAACATTCTGGAGATTTTCCTTCTTATGTTCCTTGTGGTTGTCTGTGGTAGGTAATGGGTCTCACTTGGGGAGTGTGGGATGCACCAATATTCGAACTGAAACCTAACATCATACTTGGGGCTGATGTATTGTATGATTCAAGTGGTTAGTTTCATCTATTTTTCTTGGTCCTGCCCTTTTCTTTTTCCGAGTCGAGATTTGAATTTGATTGGACCTCTGTTTTGTTTAGCATTTGATGATCTCTTTGGGACTGTCGCTTTTCTGCTCCAAAGGTCTCCAAATGCCGTTTTTATCACTACATATCATAACAGGAGGTACACAATCCTTATCCTTTCACTCTTCCCTGTTACTTAATATGTATCTGCAACAGATTATGATGATGATGTCTTCTTGATTTCATTTTCTTTTGATTTGATTTTGTAGTGGGCATCATCTTATTGAGTTCCTGATGGTAAAATGGGGCCTAAAGTGCGTTAAACTTGTGGATGGTTTCTCATTGTTGCCATCTAACAAGGCATCTGTACTTAGCGGAAACATACAATTGGTTGAAATCGTATTGAGTTCTGAAAATCAGCAGCATAAGACCGAAACAGCCATCTGACTTGGAATGTAAACAACAGGTTATGCGGTATATCAAGTTTACTTCATTGTTATAGATCTAATATCCATAGTTTTGCACTCCTAAATGATAATCAAAAATCCGTAGAGCTTGATAAATCCAATCAAGAGCTTTGCTGAAGTTCACATTTCTCTTGTATAAATCAAATATATCCTAACCCTTGGGTTTATTTTCAGATGACCATTTTTCTCTACGTAGATTTCAAGCAAAGACGAAGACATTAATGGCAAGACCAGACTTGAGAACCTTAGCATTTAAGCATCAACCCAACTCTAGAACCATAAGGAATCTGTTGCGATTTCTTGATGGTTTTTAGACAAAAGAGGCACAATAATAACAGTAACCATGATCTAAATTACCCTTCATTTGGTTATATAGGTTTGGCAAATCTATGTAGTAGATCTCCACATGTCATTTTGTATATTTAAAGTATTCTCTTGCCATAACTTAAAAGCGTTTATGGATGTTTATTAACATTCATCTATTTGGTTTATTAACTATCACATGTCAAAACAAACACCTTCCTCTTTGAACAATTGTTTCAACTATCAAATCACAATGAAAAGTGTCTCATTACTTACAGTTTTAGTTGGCTAGGAAAATGAAAATTCGTATTCAAATTGATTCGAGTAGTGGTTAGTATTTAATTTGACAAATTTTTGAAAATTTAGTATTTTATGTAAACAGAATCGTAACAGAAGTTAACACGTTCTTATTAATCGCTAAAATTGACTATTTTCATACAGTATTGAGTATAGATAATAAGGTTCAGGTTGGTTTGGAGTGGTTGATGAACAGATTGAAGAGAAACGGGAAAGAGGAATCGAACTTGAGTTCCACTCAGATGTTAAAGTAAAATTCTTTCTGCTCTTGTTCTCTTCAAACTCAATACATTAGACTAAATTTTACAAAAACAAAGTCTTAATTAAGCACATAAGAAAAACGTAAACGTAAACGAAGCTCATTGAGACACGAAGCTGACGTGGACGGATCAGTCGGCCGCCTATGCCCTCTGGTCGCTTACCCTATTTTGTTTTGTCTCCGCTTTTTATATCCTCTTGTAGACTTGCGAATTCGGTTAGTACGGTTCGGGTCGATTTATTTGGAATTTGGGTATTTAGCAAATTTTAAAGTTATACCAAAATTAACTGAAATTCAAAAAAATTCAGATCAGCTCGGATATCGGGTAGTTCGGATAGTATATAATGGTGCCGAATTAACCCGAATAAGAAATAAAAATCAGAAAAGATGATTTATTTTTCTGCAAAAAATCCGAAAAAAATCTGACCCGAACCGACCCGAATCAGCTTCAACTTGAGTTAGTTTTGATTGAATTTAAATATTATATAAATACCCGGTACTCGAATTATCCGACCCGAATCACTACCCGAATTCTTCAATAAATCATTTATCATATTACCCGAATTTCAAATAAATACCCGACCCGATTTGTCAAATTTTTGGTTCGAGTCGGGTCGGAAAAATCTGATCGGGCTTTATTCTCAACCCTATTCCCTTGAGATTATAGTTTATAAAGAAAGATTACAGTATTTTTAGTTATTGATTTTTAGACATACTGTCGTGAATTCACAAGTAACATGTTGTTTTCAACAGTAGTCAACTCCGCAGCCTAAAAGTGGTCAATCAACAATTGTACTCGTTTAAAATAAGACCTCTTAACTCATATATAAATTGAGGTTTATGTCTCACAAGTTTCTTATCTCTTACCACCTCATTCAAGGAAAAAAACACCTCCCTCTTTGAATAATTGCCTCAACTATCAAATCCCAATGAAGAGTCTCTCAATTCTTGCAGTTTTATCTCTATTGGCTATAACACTTCCAGTATCCATTGCTTCTGATCCAAGCCCTCTTCAAGACTTTTGTGTCAGTACCAACAACTCGTTAAATGGAGGTATATACATGACAGATTCCTTATCATATTACTCTTATATTTATTTAATATTCTTTTTATTTTAAAAATATAACACACTTCAATTCAATTTTGTGGCTACTATATTCAGTTTTTGTTAATGGTAAGTTCTGCAAAGACCCAAAACTAGTCACAGCAGATGATTTCTTTTCCGGAGGACTTCGAAATCCAAGACCTATAACTAATGCAGTTGGATCCACCGTGACACTACTCACTGTTAACGATATTCCGGGGGTTAACACCCTTGGTCTCTCAATTGCCCGAATTGATTTTGCAATCAATGGACAGAACCCACCTCACAGTCATCCACGGGCCTCCGAAATTCTTTTTGTCACTCAAGGAACTGTTCTCGTAGGATTTGTCACGTCGGATCCAGATAATCGTTTCTTCACCAAAACACTCAATGCCGGTGAATTGTTTGTGTTTCCACAAGGACTCATCCATTTCCAAATGAATATTGGAAGATATCCAGCGGTTGCATTCGCTTCTCTGACTAGCCAAAATCCAGGACGCATAACTATTGCCAACGACTTGTTCGGGTCTAACCCACAGATCGACCAAAATTTACTTGCAAAGGCGTTCCAGTTGGATCCTAGGATTGTAAGGGATCTACAGACTAAATTCAGACCAAAGGTGTAATAATATATATATATATATATATATTGTGCTTTCAAAATTGTACATTTTACTATATATATGTATGAATAAGGATCTTGTATGATCCGTATATATCGTGTCCTGACATGATGTGTTATCGTTGTTGCCTTACCTTGAATAAATTATAAATAAAACCATGTTTTAGTTTTCTAATGAAACTAGCTAGTAATTATTTGATATATCATTTTATTTCTTTTGTGACGGATTGAGTGTTTTTTTAACAAAACCCCACAAATTTATGTAAATGAATATACGATCTCAAAATTGAAACTAGAGTAGAGACTTCTTCAGCAAAAGCGAGAGATTAACACGTATTGATCCGTAATATTAAGATAGGCAGTATATATATAAAACAGAACAACAAAATGAAAGTATTTAGATTTGAAATATATGTTAAATAATGTTCATATGCATTTATACTATTGTGTTATGACAGAACATCATGTTCAGAACACTTGGACCTAGTTCAGATGCTGATTATAATGTATAAGGGTTTTGTCAAGAAACCTAAGACGATGAAAAAGAGTTTCTTAGTCGTATTATTTTAGGATTAAAATGTATCCTAAAGTGATTCCAATATTTTTAAATGAAAAGAGTAAAACCCTAAAGTGATTCCAATATTTTTAAACAATAGCTTTTCTCTATCTCTATACTATTTTCTATTAGTTAACACGTCATGTCATCTACAAGAGTGATGTTTATGTCTCATAAGTTTCTTATAACCTACCTATTTCGAAAAGAAAAAAAGAAGAAAACCAACATCTTTGGATAATTGCTCAACTATCAAATCACAATGAAGAGTGTCAACGCCAAAACCCAGGAGTCATTACTATTGCCAGGTCCGTATTTGGATCTAACCCACATATCAACCAAAATATACTTGCAAAGGTGTTCCAGTTGGATCCCAGGGTTGTCATGGATCTACATACCAAGTTTAGACGAAATGTTTAATAATATATATAGTGCTATGAAATTATACTTTTTTTATTATATATATATATGCATATTTTTGAATAAGGATTTTGTATAATCCGAATATATCATGTCTGGACATGATGTATTATCGTTGTGGAGACTCCCATCAACTAGAACTCGAAATCTCCAATTACAACAACTCACACTAATCCTCCCGCAAATTACACCATGTTCCCTGTCAAGCGGATCTGATGTTTACTACTCGGGAGTAGGCTGTAAAACCAGAATGTTTTTCTCCCCAAAAGAAATATGGGAGGAACTAAGGCCTAGGTCTGATATCAAAGACTGGTTTCAAGATGTATGGTTTAAGAAGGGACTGCCAAAACGCTCTTCCACATTATGGTTAGCACATATCGATAGGCTCCCAGTAAGATCTCGGTTGCAGAGCTTCGGCTTGGCTGTTTCTCCAATGTGTATGCTCTGTTCACAGGGAATTGAGTCCCGAGACCACATCTTTGTCCACTGTTCTTTTACTCAACAAATCTATAAACTTGCTATGACTCGTCTGCATCTACCAAGCTATATCTTTTACAGTTGGCAAACTCTTATCTCATGGATAAGCTCTTGCAGCCCAGGTATTTCTTCCACTCTCAAACGTCTGGTGGCTCAAGCGTTAGTATACCTTACTTGGCAGGAGAGAAACTTGAGGATTAACACTGAAGTCTCATCATATCCGCAGCAGGTGTTCCATCATCTCGACAGGGTACTCAAGGAAGTTTTGCTCATCAATCCTCGAAGCAATGTAGAGGCTTATTTTCAAAATGGTTTGGTAACTAATCATCCCCAGTTGGTCTTAAATTCTCGACGGCTTGTTTTTTTTTTGTAAGCTGTCTAGGCTAATTTATAACTAAACTTTGTAACAAACTTGTTAAGTTGATAATAGAATTTACAGTTATCAAAATTTATTTCAACAATCCTGCTATTTCGGGTATTTCGGGTAGGGTAGTTCGTTTATTGGGTATTTATGGAATTTCCAATTTGTTCCGAAATTAACAAAACTACATTATGAATTGGGTTGGTTCGGTTAACGGGTCGCTCAGATAAAAAGAATTGCTTTCGAATCAACCCGAAATTCCACAAAAAATTGATTCAATTGTTAACAACATCAATTCAAAGCTGAAGAAGAGATAGGAATAAGAAGCAGAAGAAGATGTGAGAAAAAAAGAGACGAGAAGAATAAAAAGAAAAAAAAGATGTGAGAAGAAGAAGAGGTAAGAATAAGAAGCATAAGAAGAAGCGAGAAAAAGAGGAGGTAAGAATAAAAAGCAGAAGAAGAGGCGAGCAGAAGAAGAGGTGAGAAGAAGAAGAGGCATGAAGAAAAAGATGCGGCGATTAGAGTTTAGGTATTTTAGGTTTAGATAAATTTCGGTTATCAGATAACCGTTCAGTTAACTCGACCAAACCGATCCGAAAGTGGTAACCAAAATTCCACCTAAACCATTACCGATTGATCCGAATTAGATATAGATAATTAAACCGATTTGATCAAAACTCGGTTCGGTTGGGTTCGGACAAATTGGTTCGGTTTTTAATCCCATGGCTAGTAACTTATACTATTGTGTTTTGGCAGAACATCATGTCCAGAACACTTGGACCCTAGATTGTTAATTACAGAACTCACAGAGATTCTCTTGGCATCAAAATTTTTTATGTATAACTAATGGTTGTTAAACCATAATAGAAATATTCAAACTTCGCCAAATAAAATTTAACATTCAAAGCTAGACCTATTGAGTAACAGCTCTTTGGTTGATTAATTATCACTTGTCAAAATGTAAAGTTTAGATGAAAAGAGTAAAACATCTCCAAAACCATTTCAATAAAACATTCTCTTTCTCTCTACTTTTCTCTATGATTGATTGATACAATCATGTCTTACCATCTAAAGAAACAATTAATCCAAACCAAAAAATTTAACTTTTTTTAGTTGGCTAGGAAAATGAAAATTCGTATTCAAATTGATTCGAGTAGTGGTTAGTATTTAATTTGACAAATTTTTGAAAATTTAGTATTTTATGTAAACAGAATCGTAACAGAAGTTAACACGTTCTTATTAATCGCTAAAATTGACTATTTTCATACAGTATTGAGTATAGATAATAAGGTTCAGGTTGGTTTGGAGTGGTTGATGAACAGATTGAAGAGAAACGGGAAAGAGGAATCGAACTTGAGTTCCACTCAGATGTTAAAGTAAAATTCTTTCTGCTCTTGTTCTCTTCAAACTCAATACATTAGACTAAATTTTACAAAAACAAAGTCTTAATTAAGCACATAAGAAAAACGTAAACGTAAACGAAGCTCATTGAGACACGAAGCTGACGTGGACGGATCAGTCGGCCGCCTATGCCCTCTGGTCGCTTACCCTATTTTGTTTTGTCTCCGCTTTTTATATCCTCTTGTAGACTTGCGAAATTCGGTTAGTACGGTTCGGGTCGATTTATTTGGAATTTGGGTATTTAGCAAATTTTAAAGTTATACCAAAATTAACTGAAATTCAAAAAAATTCAGATCAGCTCGGATATCGGGTAGTTCGGATAGTATATAATGGTGCCGAATTAACCCGAATAAGAAATAAAAATCAGAAAAGATGATTTATTTTTCTGCAAAAAATCCGAAAAAAATCTGACCCGAACCGACCCGAATCAGCTTCAACTTGAGTTAGTTTTGGTTGAATTTAAATATTATATAAATACCCGGTACTCGAATTATCCGACCCGAATCACTACCCGAATTCTTCAATAAATCATTTATCATATTACCCGAATTTCAAATAAATACCCGACCCGATTTGTCAAATTTTTGGTTCGAGTCGGGTCGGAAAAATCTGATCGGGCTTTATTCTCAACCCTATTCCCTTGAGATTATAGTTTATAAAGAAAGATTACAGTATTTTTAGTTATTGATTTTTAGACATACTGTCGTGAATTCACAAGTAACATGTTGTTTTCAACAGTAGTCAACTCCGCAGCCTAAAAGTGGTCAATCAACAATTGTACTCGTTTAAAATAAGACCTCTTAACTCATATATAAATTGAGGTTTATGTCTCACAAGTTTCTTATCTCTTACCACCTCATTCAAGGAAAAAAACACCTCCCTCTTTGAATAATTGCCTCAACTATCAAATCCCAATGAAGAGTCTCTCAATTCTTGCAGTTTTATCTCTATTGGCTATAACACTTCCAGTATCCATTGCTTCTGATCCAAGCCCTCTTCAAGACTTTTGTGTCAGTACCAACAACTCGTTAAATGGAGGTATATACATGACAGATTCCTTATCATATTACTCTTATATTTATTTAATATTCTTTTTATTTTAAAAATATAACACACTTCAATTCAATTTTGTGGCTACTATATTCAGTTTTTGTTAATGGTAAGTTCTGCAAAGACCCAAAACTAGTCACAGCAGATGATTTCTTTTCCGGAGGACTTCGAAATCCAAGACCTATAACTAATGCAGTTGGATCCACCGTGACACTACTCACTGTTAACGATATTCCGGGGGTTAACACCCTTGGTCTCTCAATTGCCCGAATTGATTTTGCAATCAATGGACAGAACCCACCTCACAGTCATCCACGGGCCTCCGAAATTCTTTTTGTCACTCAAGGAACTGTTCTCGTAGGATTTGTCACGTCGGATCCAGATAATCGTTTCTTCACCAAAACACTCAATGCCGGTGAATTGTTTGTGTTTCCACAAGGACTCATCCATTTCCAAATGAATATTGGAAGATATCCAGCGGTTGCATTCGCTTCTCTGACTAGCCAAAATCCAGGACGCATAACTATTGCCAACGACTTGTTCGGGTCTAACCCACAGATCGACCAAAATTTACTTGCAAAGGCGTTCCAGTTGGATCCTAGGATTGTAAGGGATCTACAGACTAAATTCAGACCAAAGGTGTAATAATATATATATATTGTGCTTTCAAAATTGTACATTTTACTATATATAGGTATGAATAAGGATCTTGTATGATCCGTATATATCGTGTCCTGACATGATGTGTTATCGTTGTTGCCTTACCTTGAATAAATTATAAATAAAACCATGTTTTAGTTTTCTAATGAAACTAGCTAGTAATTATTTGATATATCATTTTATTTCTTTTGTGACGGATTGAGTGTTTTTTTAACAAAACCCCACAAATTTATGTAAATGAATATACGATCTCAAAATTGAAACTAGAGTAGAGACTTCTTCAGCAAAAGCGAGAGATTAACACGTATTGATCCGTAATATTAAGATAGGCAGTATATATAAAACAGAACAACAAAATGAAAGTATTTAGATTTGAAATATATGTTAAATAATGTTCATATGCATTTATACTATTGTGTTATGACAGAACATCATGTTCAGAACACTTGGACCTAGTTCAGATGCTGATTATAATGTATAAGGGTTTTGTCATGAAACCTAAGCCGATGAAAAAGAGTTTCTTAGTCGTATTATTTTAGGATTAAAATGTATCCTAAAGTGATTCCAATATTTTTAAATGAAAAGAGTAAAACCCTAAAGTGATTCCAATATTTTTAAACAATAGCTTTTCTCTATCTCTATACTATTTTCTATTAGTTAACACGTCATGTCATCTATAAGAGTGATGTTTATGTCTCATAAGTTTCTTATAACCTACCTATTTCGAAAAGAAAAAAAGAAGAAAACCAACATCTTTGGATAATTGCTCAACTATCAAATCACAATGAAGAGTGTCAACGCCAAAACCCAGGAGTCATTACTATTGCCAGGTCCGTGTTTGGATCTAACCCACATATCAACCAAAATATACTTGCAAAGGTGTTCCAGTTGGATCCCAGGGTTGTCATGGATCTACATACCAAGTTTAGACGAAATGTTTAATAATATATATAGTGCTATGAAATTATACTTTTTTATTATATATATATATATATGTATATTTTTGAATAAGGATTTTGTATAATCCGAATATATCATGTCTGGACATGATGTATTATCGTTGTGGAGACTCCCATAACCTAGAACTCGAACTCTCCAATTACAACAACTCACACTAACCCTCCCGCAAATTACACCATGTTCCTTGTCAAGCGGATCTGATGTTTACTACTGGGGAGTAGGCTGTAAAACCAGAATGTTTTTCTCCCCAAAAGAAATATGGGAGGAACTAAGGCCTAGGTCTGATATCAAAGACTGGTTTCAAGCTGTATGGTTTAAGAAGGGAGTGCCAAAACGCTCTTCCACATTATGGTTAGCACATATCGATAGGCTCCCAGTAAGATCTTGGTTGCAGAGCTTCGGCTTGGCTGTTTCTCCAATGTGTATGCTCTGTTCACAGGGAATTGAGTCCCGAGACCACATCTTTGTCCACTGTTCTTTTACTCAACAAATCTGTAAACTTGCTATGACTCGTCTGCATCTACCAAGCTATATCTTTTACAGTTGGCAAACTCTTATCTCATGGATAAGCTCCTGCAGCCCATGTATTTCTTCCACTCTCAAACGTCTGGTGGCTCAAGCGTTAGTATACCTTACTTGGCAGGAGAGAAACTTGAGGATTAACACTGAAGTCTCATCATATCCGCAGCAGGTGTTCCATCATCTCGACAGGGTACTCAAGGAAGTATTGCTCATCAATCCTCGAAGCAATGTAAAGGCTTATTTTCAAAATGGTTTGGTATTGGTTTTAAATTCTCGACGGCTTGTTTTTTTTTTTTTTGTAAGCTGTCTAGGCTAATTTATAACTAAACTTTGTAACAAACTTGTTAAGTTGATAATAGAATTTACCGTTATCAAAATTTATTTCAACAATCCTGCTATTTCGGGTAGTTCGGGTAGGGTAATTCGTTTATTGGGTATTTATGGAATTTCCAATCTGTTCCAAAATTAACAAAACTACATTATGAATTGGGTCGGTTCAGTTAACGGGTCGCTCAGACAAAAAGAATTGCTTTCGAATCAACCCGAAATTCCACAAAAAATTGGTTCAATTGTTAACAACATCAATTCAAAGCTGAAGAAGAGATAAGAATAAGAAGCAGCAGAAGATGTGAGAAAAAAAGAGACGAGAAGAATAAAAAGCAAAAAAAGATGTGAGAAGAAGAAGAGGTAAGAATAAGAAGCATAAGAAGAAGCGAGAAAAAGAGGAGGTAAGAATAAAAAGCTGAAGAAGAGGCGAGCAGAAGAAGAGGTGAGAAGAAGAAGAGGCATGAAGAAAAAGATGCGGTGATTCGAGTTTAGGTATTTTAGGGTTAGATAAATTTCGGTTATCAGATAACCGTTCAGTTAACTCGACCAAACCGACCCGAAAGTGGTAACCAAAATTCCACCTAAACCATTACCGATTGATCCGAATTAGATATAGATAACTAAACCGATTTGATCAAAACTCGGTTCGGTTGGGTTCGGACAAATTGGTTCGGTTTTTAATCCCATGGCTAGTAACTTATACTATTGTGTTTTGGCAGAACATCATGTCCAGAACACTTGGACCCTTGATTGTTAATTACAGGACTCACAGAGATTCTCTTGCCATCAAAATTTTTTATGTATAACTAATGATTATTAAACCATAATAGAAATATTCAAACTTCGCCAAATAAAATTTAACATTCAAAGCTAGACCTATTGAGTAACAGCTATTTGGTTGATTAATTATCACTTGTCAAAATGTAAAGTTTAGATGAAAAGAGTAAAACATCTCCAAAACCATTTCAATAAAACATTCTCTTTCTCTCTACTTTTCTCTATGATTGATTGATACAATCATGTCTTACCATCTAAAGAAACAATTAATCCAAACCAAAAAATTTAACTTTTTTTAGTTGGCTAGGAAAATGAAAATTCGTATTCAAATTGATTCGAGTAGTGGTTAGTATTTAATTTGACAAATTTTTGAAAATTTAGTATTTTATGTAAACAGAATCGTAACAGAAGTTAACACGTTCTTATTAATCGCTAAAATTGACTATTTTCATACAGTATTGAGTATAGATAATAAGGTTCAGGTTGGTTTGGAGTGGTTGATGAACAGATTGAAGAGAAACGGGAAAGAGGAATCGAACTTGAGTTCCACTCAGATGTTAAAGTAAAATTCTTTCTGCTCTTGTTCTCTTCAAACTCAATACATTAGACTAAATTTTACAAAAACAAAGTCTTAATTAAGCACATAAGAAAAACGTAAACGTAAACGAAGCTCATTGAGACACGAAGCTGACGTGGACGGATCAGTCGGCCGCCTATGCCCTCTGGTCGCTTACCCTATTTTGTTTTATCTCCGCTTTTAATATCCTCTTGTAGGCCTGCGAGTTCGGTTAGTTCGGGTCGGGTCAGAGCGGGTCAATTTATTTGGAATTTGGATATTTAGCAAATTTTAAAGTTATACCAAAATTAACTGAAATTCAAAAAAATTCGGATCGGGTCGGATATCGGGTAGTTCGGATAGTATATAATGGTGCCGAATTAACCCGAATAAGAAGTAAAAATCAGAAAAGATGATTTTTTTTTTTGCAAAAAATCCGAAAAAAATCTAACTAGAACCGACCCGAATTAGCTTCAATTTGAGTTAGTTTCGGTTAAATTTAAATATTATAATACCCGACCCGAATCACTACCCGAATTCTTCAATAAATCATTTATCATATTACCCGAATTTCAAATAAATACCCGACCCGATTTGTCAAATTTTCGATTCGAGTCAGGTCGGACAAATCTGATCGGGTTTTATTCTCAACCCTATTCCCTTGAGATTATAGTTTATAAAGAAAGATTACAGTATTTTTAGTTATAAATTTTTATGCATTCTCTCGTGAATTCACAAGTAACATTTGTTTTCAATAGTAGTCAACTCCGCAGCCTAAAAGTGGTCAATCAACAATTGTACTCGTTTAAAATAAGACCTCTTAACTCATATATAAATTGAGGTTTATGTCTCACAAGTTTCTTATCTCTTACCACCTCATTCAAGGAAAAAAACACCTCCCTCTTTGAATAATTGCCTCAACTATCAAATCCCAATGAAGAGTCTCTCAATTCTTGCAGTTTTATCTCTATTGGCTATAACACTTCCAGTATCCATTGCTTCTGATCCAAGCCCTCTTCAAGACTTTTGTGTCAGTACCAACAACTCGTTAAATGGAGGTATATACATGACAGATTCCTTATCATATTACTCTTATATTTATTTAATATTCTTTTTATTTTAAAAATATAACACACTTCAATTCAATTTTGTGGCTACTATATTCAGTTTTTGTTAATGGTAAGTTCTGCAAAGACCCAAAACTAGTCACAGCAGATGATTTCTTTTCCGGAGGACTTCGAAATCCAAGACCTATAACTAATGCTGTTGGATCCACCGTGACACTACTCACTGTTAACGATATTCCGGGGGTTAACACCCTTGGTCTCTCAATTGCCCGAATTGATTTTGCAATCAATGGACAGAACCCACCTCACAGTCATCCACGGGCCTCCGAAATTCTTTTTGTCACTCAAGGAACTGTTCTCGTAGGATTTGTCACGTCGGATCCAGATAATCGTTTCTTCACCAAAACACTCAATGCCGGTGAATTGTTTGTGTTTCCACAAGGACTCATCCATTTCCAAATGAATATTGGAAGATATCCAGCGGTTGCATTCGCTTCTCTGACTAGCCAAAATCCAGGACGCATAACTATTGCCAACGACTTGTTCGGGTCTAACCCACAGATCGACCAAAATTTACTTGCAAAGGCGTTCCAGTTGGATCCTAGGATTGTAAGGGATCTACAGACTAAATTCAGACCAAAGGTGTAATAATATATATATATTGTGCTTTCAAAATTGTACATTTTACTATATATAGGTATGAATAAGGATCTTGTATGATCCGTATATATCGTGTCCTGACATGATGTGTTATCGTTGTTGCCTTACCTTGAATAAATTATAAATAAAACCATGTTTTAGTTTTCTAATGAAACTAGCTAGTAATTATTTGATATATCATTTTATTTCTTTTGTGACGGATTGAGTGTTTTTTTAACAAAACCCCACAAATTTATGTAAATGAATATACGATCTCAAAATTGAAACTAGAGTAGAGACTTCTTCAGCAAAAGCGAGAGATTAACACGTATTGATCCGTAATATTAAGATAGGCAGTATATATAAAACAGAACAACAAAATGAAAGTATTTAGATTTGAAATATATGTTAAATAATGTTCATATGCATTTATACTATTGTGTTATGACAGAACATCATGTTCAGAACACTTGGACCTAGTTCAGATGCTGATTATAATGTATAAGGGTTTTGTCATGAAACCTAAGCCGATGAAAAAGAGTTTCTTAGTCGTATTATTTTAGGATTAAAATGTATCCTAAAGTGATTCCAATATTTTTAAATGAAAAGAGTAAAACCCTAAAGTGATTCCAATATTTTTAAACAATAGCTTTTCTCTATCTCTATACTATTTTCTATTAGTTAACACGTCATGTCATCTATAAGAGTGATGTTTATGTCTCATAAGTTTCTTATAACCTACCTATTTCGAAAAGAAAAAAAGAAGAAAACCAACATCTTTGGATAATTGCTCAACTATCAAATCACAATGAAGAGTGTCAACGCCAAAACCCAGGAGTCATTACTATTGCCAGGTCCGTGTTTGGATCTAACCCACATATCAACCAAAATATACTTGCAAAGGTGTTCCAGTTGGATCCCAGGGTTGTCATGGATCTACATACCAAGTTTAGACGAAATGTTTAATAATATATATAGTGCTATGAAATTATACTTTTTTATTATATATATATATATATGTATATTTTTGAATAAGGATTTTGTATAATCCGAATATATCATGTCTGGACATGATGTATTATCGTTGTGGAGACTCCCATAACCTAGAACTCGAACTCTCCAATTACAACAACTCACACTAACCCTCCCGCAAATTACACCATGTTCCTTGTCAAGCGGATCTGATGTTTACTACTGGGGAGTAGGCTGTAAAACCAGAATGTTTTTCTCCCCAAAAGAAATATGGGAGGAACTAAGGCCTAGGTCTGATATCAAAGACTGGTTTCAAGCTGTATGGTTTAAGAAGGGAGTGCCAAAACGCTCTTCCACATTATGGTTAGCACATATCGATAGGCTCCCAGTAAGATCTTGGTTGCAGAGCTTCGGCTTGGCTGTTTCTCCAATGTGTATGCTCTGTTCACAGGGAATTGAGTCCCGAGACCACATCTTTGTCCACTGTTCTTTTACTCAACAAATCTGTAAACTTGCTATGACTCGTCTGCATCTACCAAGCTATATCTTTTACAGTTGGCAAACTCTTATCTCATGGATAAGCTCCTGCAGCCCATGTATTTCTTCCACTCTCAAACGTCTGGTGGCTCAAGCGTTAGTATACCTTACTTGGCAGGAGAGAAACTTGAGGATTAACACTGAAGTCTCATCATATCCGCAGCAGGTGTTCCATCATCTCGACAGGGTACTCAAGGAAGTATTGCTCATCAATCCTCGAAGCAATGTAAAGGCTTATTTTCAAAATGGTTTGGTATTGGTTTTAAATTCTCGACGGCTTGTTTTTTTTTTTTTTGTAAGCTGTCTAGGCTAATTTATAACTAAACTTTGTAACAAACTTGTTAAGTTGATAATAGAATTTACCGTTATCAAAATTTATTTCAACAATCCTGCTATTTCGGGTAGTTCGGGTAGGGTAATTCGTTTATTGGGTATTTATGGAATTTCCAATCTGTTCCAAAATTAACAAAACTACATTATGAATTGGGTCGGTTCAGTTAACGGGTCGCTCAGACAAAAAGAATTGCTTTCGAATCAACCCGAAATTCCACAAAAAATTGGTTCAATTGTTAACAACATCAATTCAAAGCTGAAGAAGAGATAAGAATAAGAAGCAGCAGAAGATGTGAGAAAAAAAGAGACGAGAAGAATAAAAAGCAAAAAAAGATGTGAGAAGAAGAAGAGGTAAGAATAAGAAGCATAAGAAGAAGCGAGAAAAAGAGGAGGTAAGAATAAAAAGCTGAAGAAGAGGCGAGCAGAAGAAGAGGTGAGAAGAAGAAGAGGCATGAAGAAAAAGATGCGGTGATTCGAGTTTAGGTATTTTAGGGTTAGATAAATTTCGGTTATCAGATAACCGTTCAGTTAACTCGACCAAACCGACCCGAAAGTGGTAACCAAAATTCCACCTAAACCATTACCGATTGATCCGAATTAGATATAGATAACTAAACCGATTTGATCAAAACTCGGTTCGGTTGGGTTCGGACAAATTGGTTCGGTTTTTAATCCCATGGCTAGTAACTTATACTATTGTGTTTTGGCAGAACATCATGTCCAGAACACTTGGACCCTTGATT
Organism: Lepidium didymum; assembly: GCA_963920545.1. Lineage (NCBI taxonomy): Eukaryota > Viridiplantae > Streptophyta > Magnoliopsida > Brassicales > Brassicaceae > Lepidium > Lepidium didymum. The sequence goes on along the minus strand of OY986980.1, from coordinate 19,132,395 downwards.
GTTAATTACAGGACTCACAGAGATTCTCTTGCCATCAAAATTTTTTATGTATAACTAATGATTATTAAACCATAATAGAAATATTCAAACTTCGCCAAATAAAATTTAACATTCAAAGCTAGACCTATTGAGTAACAGCTATTTGGTTGATTAATTATCACTTGTCAAAATGTAAAGTTTAGATGAAAAGAGTAAAACATCTCCAAAACCATTTCAATAAAACATTCTCTTTCTCTCTACTTTTCTCTATGATTGATTGATACAATCATGTCTTACCATCTAAAGAAACAATTAATCCAAACCAAAAAATTTAACTTTTTTTAGTTGGCTAGGAAAATGAAAATTCGTATTCAAATTGATTCGAGTAGTGGTTAGTATTTAATTTGACAAATTTTTGAAAATTTAGTATTTTATGTAAACAGAATCGTAACAGAAGTTAACACGTTCTTATTAATCGCTAAAATTGACTATTTTCATACAGTATTGAGTATAGATAATAAGGTTCAGGTTGGTTTGGAGTGGTTGATGAACAGATTGAAGAGAAACGGGAAAGAGGAATCGAACTTGAGTTCCACTCAGATGTTAAAGTAAAATTCTTTCTGCTCTTGTTCTCTTCAAACTCAATACATTAGACTAAATTTTACAAAAACAAAGTCTTAATTAAGCACATAAGAAAAACGTAAACGTAAACGAAGCTCATTGAGACACGAAGCTGACGTGGACGGATCAGTCGGCCGCCTATGCCCTCTGGTCGCTTACCCTATTTTGTTTTATCTCCGCTTTTAATATCCTCTTGTAGGCCTGCGAGTTCGGTTAGTTCGGGTCGGGTCAGAGCGGGTCAATTTATTTGGAATTTGGATATTTAGCAAATTTTAAAGTTATACCAAAATTAACTGAAATTCAAAAAAATTCGGATCGGGTCGGATATCGGGTAGTTCGGATAGTATATAATGGTGCCGAATTAACCCGAATAAGAAGTAAAAATCAGAAAAGATGATTTTTTTTTTTGCAAAAAATCCGAAAAAAATCTAACTAGAACCGACCCGAATTAGCTTCAATTTGAGTTAGTTTCGGTTAAATTTAAATATTATAATACCCGACCCGAATCACTACCCGAATTCTTCAATAAATCATTTATCATATTACCCGAATTTCAAATAAATACCCGACCCGATTTGTCAAATTTTCGATTCGAGTCAGGTCGGACAAATCTGATCGGGTTTTATTCTCAACCCTATTCCCTTGAGATTATAGTTTATAAAGAAAGATTACAGTATTTTTAGTTATAAATTTTTATGCATTCTCTCGTGAATTCACAAGTAACATTTGTTTTCAATAGTAGTCAACTCCGCAGCCTAAAAGTGGTCAATCAACAATTGTACTCGTTTAAAATAAGACCTCTTAACTCATATATAAATTGAGGTTTATGTCTCACAAGTTTCTTATCTCTTACCACCTCATTCAAGGAAAAAAACACCTCCCTCTTTGAATAATTGCCTCAACTATCAAATCCCAATGAAGAGTCTCTCAATTCTTGCAGTTTTATCTCTATTGGCTATAACACTTCCAGTATCCATTGCTTCTGATCCAAGCCCTCTTCAAGACTTTTGTGTCAGTACCAACAACTCGTTAAATGGAGGTATATACATGACAGATTCCTTATCATATTACTCTTATATTTATTTAATATTCTTTTTATTTTAAAAATATAACACACTTCAATTCAATTTTGTGGCTACTATATTCAGTTTTTGTTAATGGTAAGTTCTGCAAAGACCCAAAACTAGTCACAGCAGATGATTTCTTTTCCGGAGGACTTCGAAATCCAAGACCTATAACTAATGCTGTTGGATCCACCGTGACACTACTCACTGTTAACGATATTCCGGGGGTTAACACCCTTGGTCTCTCAATTGCCCGAATTGATTTTGCAATCAATGGACAGAACCCACCTCACAGTCATCCACGGGCCTCCGAAATTCTTTTTGTCACTCAAGGAACTGTTCTCGTAGGATTTGTCACGTCGGATCCAGATAATCGTTTCTTCACCAAAACACTCAATGCCGGTGAATTGTTTGTGTTTCCACAAGGACTCATCCATTTCCAAATGAATATTGGAAGATATCCAGCGGTTGCATTCGCTTCTCTGACTAGCCAAAATCCAGGACGCATAACTATTGCCAACGACTTGTTCGGGTCTAACCCACAGATCGACCAAAATTTACTTGCAAAGGCGTTCCAGTTGGATCCTAGGATTGTAAGGGATCTACAGACTAAATTCAGACCAAAGGTGTAATAATATATATATATTGTGCTTTCAAAATTGTACATTTTACTATATATATGTATGAATAAGGATCTTGTATGATCCGTATATATCGTGTCCTGACATGATGTGTTATCGTTGTTGCCTTACCTTGAATAAATTATAAATAAAACCATGTTTTAGTTTTCTAATGAAACTAGCTAGTAATTATTTGATATATCATTTTATTTCTTTTGTGACGGATTGAGTGTTTTGTTAACAAAACCCCACAAATTTATGTAAATGAATATACGATCTCAAAATTGAAACTAGAGTAGAGACTTCTTCAGCAAAAGCGAGAGATTAACACGTATTGATCCGTAATATTAAGATAGGCAGTATATATAAAACAGAACAACAAAATGAAAGTATTTAGATTTGAAATATATGTTAAATAATGTTCATATGCATTTATACTATTGTGTTATGACAGAACATCATGTTCAGAACACTTGGACCTAGTTCAGATGCTGATTATAATGTATAAGGGTTTTGTCATGAAACCTAAGCCGATGAAAAAGAGTTTCTTAGTCGTATTATTTTAGGATTAAAATGTATCCTAAAGTGATTCCAATATTTTTAAATGAAAAGAGTAAAACCCTAAAGTGATTCCAATATTTTTAAACAATAGCTTTTCTCTATCTCTATACTATTTTCTATTAGTTAACACGTCATGTCATCTATAAGAGTGATGTTTATGTCTCATAAGTTTCTTATAACCTACCTATTTCGAAAAGAAAAAAAGAAGAAAACCAACATCTTTGGATAATTGCTCAACTATCAAATCACAATGAAGAGTGTCAACGCCAAAACCCAGGAGTCATTACTATTGCCAGGTCCGTGTTTGGATCTAACCCACATATCAACCAAAATATACTTGCAAAGGTGTTCCAGTTGGATCCCAGGGTTGTCATGGATCTACATACCAAGTTTAGACGAAATGTTTAATAATATATATAGTGCTATGAAATTATACTTTTTTATTATATATATATATATATGTATATTTTTGAATAAGGATTTTGTATAATCCGAATATATCATGTCTGGACATGATGTATTATCGTTGTGGAGACTCCCATAACCTAGAACTCGAACTCTCCAATTACAACAACTCACACTAACCCTCCCGCAAATTACACCATGTTCCTTGTCAAGCGGATCTGATGTTTACTACTGGGGAGTAGGCTGTAAAACCAGAATGTTTTTCTCCCCAAAAGAAATATGGGAGGAACTAAGGCCTAGGTCTGATATCAAAGACTGGTTTCAAGCTGTATGGTTTAAGAAGGGAGTGCCAAAACGCTCTTCCACATTATGGTTAGCACATATCGATAGGCTCCCAGTAAGATCTTGGTTGCAGAGCTTCGGCTTGGCTGTTTCTCCAATGTGTATGCTCTGTTCACAGGGAATTGAGTCCCGAGACCACATCTTTGTCCACTGTTCTTTTACTCAACAAATCTGTAAACTTGCTATGACTCGTCTGCATCTACCAAGCTATATCTTTTACAGTTGGCAAACTCTTATCTCATGGATAAGCTCCTGCAGCCCATGTATTTCTTCCACTCTCAAACGTCTGGTGGCTCAAGCGTTAGTATACCTTACTTGGCAGGAGAGAAACTTGAGGATTAACACTGAAGTCTCATCATATCCGCAGCAGGTGTTCCATCATCTCGACAGGGTACTCAAGGAAGTATTGCTCATCAATCCTCGAAGCAATGTAAAGGCTTATTTTCAAAATGGTTTGGTATTGGTTTTAAATTCTCGACGGCTTGTTTTTTTTTTTTTTGTAAGCTGTCTAGGCTAATTTATAACTAAACTTTGTAACAAACTTGTTAAGTTGATAATAGAATTTACCGTTATCAAAATTTATTTCAACAATCCTGCTATTTCGGGTAGTTCGGGTAGGGTAATTCGTTTATTGGGTATTTATGGAATTTCCAATCTGTTCCAAAATTAACAAAACTACATTATGAATTGGGTCGGTTCAGTTAACGGGTCGCTCAGACAAAAAGAATTGCTTTCGAATCAACCCGAAATTCCACAAAAAATTGGTTCAATTGTTAACAACATCAATTCAAAGCTGAAGAAGAGATAAGAATAAGAAGCAGCAGAAGATGTGAGAAAAAAAGAGACGAGAAGAATAAAAAGCAAAAAAAGATGTGAGAAGAAGAAGAGGTAAGAATAAGAAGCATAAGAAGAAGCGAGAAAAAGAGGAGGTAAGAATAAAAAGCTGAAGAAGAGGCGAGCAGAAGAAGAGGTGAGAAGAAGAAGAGGCATGAAGAAAAAGATGCGGTGATTCGAGTTTAGGTATTTTAGGGTTAGATAAATTTCGGTTATCAGATAACCGTTCAGTTAACTCGACCAAACCGACCCGAAAGTGGTAACCAAAATTCCACCTAAACCATTACCGATTGATCCGAATTAGATATAGATAACTAAACCGATTTGATCAAAACTCGGTTCGGTTGGGTTCGGACAAATTGGTTCGGTTTTTAATCCCATGGCTAGTAACTTATACTATTGTGTTTTGGCAGAACATCATGTCCAGAACACTTGGACCCTTGATTGTTAATTACAGGACTCACAGAGATTCTCTTGCCATCAAAATTTTTTATGTATAACTAATGATTATTAAACCATAATAGAAATATTCAAACTTCGCCAAATAAAATTTAACATTCAAAGCTAGACCTATTGAGTAACAGCTATTTGGTTGATTAATTATCACTTGTCAAAATGTAAAGTTTAGATGAAAAGAGTAAAACATCTCCAAAACCATTTCAATAAAACATTCTCTTTCTCTCTACTTTTCTCTATGATTGATTGATACAATCATGTCTTACCATCTAAAGAAACAATTAATCCAAACCAAAAAATTTAACTTTTTTTAGTTGGCTAGGAAAATGAAAATTCGTATTCAAATTGATTCGAGTAGTGGTTAGTATTTAATTTGACAAATTTTTGAAAATTTAGTATTTTATGTAAACAGAATCGTAACAGAAGTTAACACGTTCTTATTAATCGCTAAAATTGACTATTTTCATACAGTATTGAGTATAGATAATAAGGTTCAGGTTGGTTTGGAGTGGTTGATGAACAGATTGAAGAGAAACGGGAAAGAGGAATCGAACTTGAGTTCCACTCAGATGTTAAAGTAAAATTCTTTCTGCTCTTGTTCTCTTCAAACTCAATACATTAGACTAAATTTTACAAAAACAAAGTCTTAATTAAGCACATAAGAAAAACGTAAACGTAAACGAAGCTCATTGAGACACGAAGCTGACGTGGACGGATCAGTCGGCCGCCTATGCCCTCTGGTCGCTTACCCTATTTTGTTTTATCTCCGCTTTTAATATCCTCTTGTAGGCCTGCGAGTTCGGTTAGTTCGGGTCGGGTCAGAGCGGGTCAATTTATTTGGAATTTGGATATTTAGCAAATTTTAAAGTTATACCAAAATTAACTGAAATTCAAAAAAATTCGGATCGGGTCGGATATCGGGTAGTTCGGATAGTATATAATGGTGCCGAATTAACCCGAATAAGAAGTAAAAATCAGAAAAGATGATTTTTTTTTTTGCAAAAAATCCGAAAAAAATCTAACTAGAACCGACCCGAATTAGCTTCAATTTGAGTTAGTTTCGGTTAAATTTAAATATTATAATACCCGACCCGAATCACTACCCGAATTCTTCAATAAATCATTTATCATATTACCCGAATTTCAAATAAATACCCGACCCGATTTGTCAAATTTTCGATTCGAGTCAGGTCGGACAAATCTGATCGGGTTTTATTCTCAACCCTATTCCCTTGAGATTATAGTTTATAAAGAAAGATTACAGTATTTTTAGTTATAAATTTTTATGCATTCTCTCGTGAATTCACAAGTAACATTTGTTTTCAATAGTAGTCAACTCCGCAGCCTAAAAGTGGTCAATCAACAATTGTACTCGTTTAAAATAAGACCTCTTAACTCATATATAAATTGAGGTTTATGTCTCACAAGTTTCTTATCTCTTACCACCTCATTCAAGGAAAAAAACACCTCCCTCTTTGAATAATTGCCTCAACTATCAAATCCCAATGAAGAGTCTCTCAATTCTTGCAGTTTTATCTCTATTGGCTATAACACTTCCAGTATCCATTGCTTCTGATCCAAGCCCTCTTCAAGACTTTTGTGTCAGTACCAACAACTCGTTAAATGGAGGTATATACATGACAGATTCCTTATCATATTACTCTTATATTTATTTAATATTCTTTTTATTTTAAAAATATAACACACTTCAATTCAATTTTGTGGCTACTATATTCAGTTTTTGTTAATGGTAAGTTCTGCAAAGACCCAAAACTAGTCACAGCAGATGATTTCTTTTCCGGAGGACTTCGAAATCCAAGACCTATAACTAATGCAGTTGGATCCACCGTGACACTACTCACTGTTAACGATATTCCGGGGGTTAACACCCTTGGTCTCTCAATTGCCCGAATTGATTTTGCAATCAATGGACAGAACCCACCTCACAGTCATCCACGGGCCTCCGAAATTCTTTTTGTCACTCAAGGAACTGTTCTCGTAGGATTTGTCACGTCGGATCCAGATAATCGTTTCTTCACCAAAACACTCAATGCCGGTGAATTGTTTGTGTTTCCACAAGGACTCATCCATTTCCAAATGAATATTGGAAGATATCCAGCGGTTGCATTCGCTTCTCTGAGTAGCCAAAATCCAGGACGCATAACTATTGCCAACGACTTGTTCGGGTCTAACCCACAGATCGACCAAAATTTACTTGCAAAGGCGTTCCAGTTGGATCCTAGGATTGTAAGGGATCTACAGACTAAATTCAGACCAAAGGTGTAATAATATATATATATATATTGTGCTTTCAAAATTGTACATTTTACTATATATATGTATGAATAAGGATCTTGTATGATCCGTATATATCGTGTCCTGACATGATGTGTTATCGTTGTTGCCTTACCTTGAATAAATTATAAATAAAACCATGTTTTAGTTTTCTAATGAAACTAGCTAGTAATTATTTGATATATCATTTTATTTCTTTTGTGACGGATTGAGTGTTTTTTTAACAAAACCCCACAAATTTATGTAAATGAATATACGATCTCAAAATTGAAACTAGAGTAGAGACTTCTTCAGCAAAAGCGAGAGATTAACACGTATTGATCCGTAATATTAAGATAGGCAGTATATATAAAACAGAACAACAAAATGAAAGTATTTAGATTTGAAATATATGTTAAATAATGTTCATATGCATTTATACTATTGTGTTATGACAGAACATCATGTTCAGAACACTTGGACCTAGTTCAGATGCTGATTATAATGTATAAGGGTTTTGTCATGAAACCTAAGCCGATGAAAAAGAGTTTCTTAGTCGTATTATTTTAGGATTAAAATGTATCCTAAAGTGATTCCAATATTTTTAAATGAAAAGAGTAAAACCCTAAAGTGATTCCAATATTTTTAAACAATAGCTTTTCTCTATCTCTATACTATTTTCTATTAGTTAACACGTCATGTCATCTATAAGAGTGATGTTTATGTCTCATAAGTTTCTTATAACCTACCTATTTCGAAAAGAAAAAAAGAAGAAAACCAACATCTTTGGATAATTGCTCAACTATCAAATCACAATGAAGAGTGTCAACGCCAAAACCCAGGAGTCATTACTATTGCCAGGTCCGTGTTTGGATCTAACCCACATATCAACCAAAATATACTTGCAAAGGTGTTCCAGTTGGATCCCAGGGTTGTCATGGATCTACATACCAAGTTTAGACGAAATGTTTAATAATATATATAGTGCTATGAAATTATACTTTTTTATTATTATATATATATATATATATATATATATATATATATTTGAATAAGGATTTTGTATAATCCGAATATATCATGTCTGGACATGATGTATTATCGTTGTGGAGACTCCCATCAACTAGAACTCGAAATCTCCAATTACAACAACTCATACTAATCCTCCCGCAAATTACACCATGTTCCCTGTCAAGCGGACCTGATGTTTACTACTGGGGAGTAGGCTGTAAAACCAGAATGTTTTACTCCCCAAAAGAAATATGGGAGGAACTAAGGCCTAGGTCTGATATCAAAGACTGGTTTCAAGCTGTATGGTTTAAGAAGGGAGTGCCAAAACGCTCTTCCACATTATGGTTAGCACATATCGATAGGCTCCCAGTAAGATCTTGGTTGCAGAGCTTCGGCTTGGCTGTTTCTCCAATGTGTATGCTCTGTTCACAGGGAATTGAGTCCCGAGACCACATCTTTGTTCACTGTTCTTTTACTCAAAAAATCTGTAAACTTGCTATGACTCGTCTGCATCTACCAAGCTATATCTTTTACAGTTGGCAAACTCTTATCTCATGGATAAGCTCCTGCAGCCCATGTATTTCTTCCACTCTCAAACGTCTGGTGGCTCAAGCGTTAGTATACCTTACTTGGCAGGAGAGAAACTTGAGGATTAACACTGAAGTCTCATCATATCCGCAGCAGGTGTTCCATCATCTCGACAGGGTACTCAAGGAAGTTTTGCTCATCAATCCTCGAAGCAATGTAAAGGCTTATTTTTCAAAATGGTTTGGTAACTAATCATCCCCGGTTGGTCTTAAATTCTCGACGGCTTGTTTTTTTTTTTTTTGTAAGCTGTCTAGGCTAATTTATAACTAAACTTTGTAACAAACTTGTTAAGTTGATAATAGAATTTACCGTTATCAAAATTTATTTCAACAATCCTGCTATTTCGGGTATTTCGGATAGTTTGGGTCGGGTAATTCGTTTATTGGGTATTTATGGAATTTCCAATCTGTTCCAAAATTAACAAAACTACATTATGAATTGGGTCGGTTCAGTTAACGGGTCGCTCAGACAAAAAGAATTGCTTTCGAATCAACCCGAAATTCCACAAAAAATTGGTTCAATTGTTAACAACATCAATTCAAAGTTGAAGAAGAGATAAGAATAAGAAGCAGCAGAAGATGTGAGAAAAAAAGAGACGAGAAGAGGTGAGAAGAAGAAGAGGTGAGAAGAAGAAGAGGCATGAAGAAAAAGATGCGGTGATTCGAGTTTAGGTATTTTAGGGTTAGATAAATTTCGGTTATCAGATAACCGTTCAGTTAACTCGACCAAACCGACCCGAAAGTGGTAACCAAAATTCCACCTAAACCATTACCGATTGATCCGAATTAGATATAGATAACTAAACCGATTTGATCAAAACTCGGTTCGGTTGGGTTCGGACAAATTGGTTCGATTTTTAATCCCATGGCTAGTAACTTATACTATTGTGTTTTGGCAGAACATCATGTCCAGAACACTTGGACCCTTGATTGTTAATTACAGAACTCCCAGAGATTCTCTTGCCATCAAAATTTTTTATGTATAACTAATGATTATTAAACCATAATAGAAATATTCAAACTTCGCTAAATAAAATTTAACATTCAAAGCTAGACCTATTGAGTAACAGCTATTTGGTTGATTAATTATCACTTGTCAAAATGTAAAGTTTAGATGAAAAGAGTAAAACATCTCCAAAACCATTTCAATAAAACATTCTCTTTCTCTCTACTTTTCTCTATGATTGATTGATACAATCATGTCTTACCATCTAAAGAAACAATTAATCCAAACCAAAAAATTTAACTTTTTTTAGTTGGCTAGGAAAATGAAAATTCGTATTCAAATTGATTCGAGTAGTGGTTAGTATTTAATTTGACAAATTTTTGAAAATTTAGTATTTTATGTAAACAGAATCGTAACAGAAGTTAACACGTTCTTATTAATCGCTAAAATTGACTATTTTCATACAGTATTGAGTATAGATAATAAGGTTCAGGTTGGTTTGGAGTGGTTGATGAACAGATTGAAGAGAAACGGGAAAGAGGAATCGAATTTGAGTTCCACTCAGATGTTAAAGTAAAATTCTTTCTGCTCTTGTTCTCTTCAAACTCAATACATTAGACTAAATTTTACAAAAACAAAGTCTTAATTAAGCACATAAGAAAAACGTAAACGTAAACGAAGCTCATTGAGACACGAAGCTGACGTGGACGGATCAGTCGGCCGCCTATGCCCTCTGGTCGCTTACCCTATTTTGTTTTATCTCCGCTTTTAATATCCTCTTGTAGGCCTGCGAGTTCGGTTAGTTCGGGTCGGGTCGGGGCGGGTCAATTTATTTGGAATTTGGGTATTTAGCAACTTTTAAAGTTATACCAAAATTAACTGAAATTCAAAAAAATTCGGATCGGGTCGGATATCGGGTAGTTCGGATAGTATATAATGGTGCCGAATTAACCCGAATAAGAAGTAAAAATCAGAAAAGATGATTTTTTTTTTTGCAAAAAATCCGAAAAAAATCTAACTCGAACCAACCCGAATTAGCTTCAATTTGAGTTAGTTTCGGTTAAATTTAAATATTATATAAATACCCGGTACTCGAATTACCCGACCCGAATCACTACCCAAATTCTTCAATAAATCATTTATCATATTACCCGAATTTCAAATAAATACCCAATCCGATTTGTCAAATTTTTGGTTCTAGTCAGGTTGGACAAATCTGATCGGGTTTTATTCTAAACCCTATTCCCTTGAAATTATAGTTTATAAAGAAAGATTACAGTATTTTTAGTTATTGATTTTTAGACATACTGTCGTGAATTCACAAGTAACATGTTGTTTTCAACAGCAGTCAACTCCGCAGCCTAAAAGTGGTCAATCAACAATTGTACTCGTTTAAAATAAGACCTCTTAACTCATATATAAATTGAGGTTTATGTCTCACAAGTTTCTTATCTCTTACCACCTCATTCAAGGAAAAAAACACCTCCCTCTTTGAATAATTGCCTCAACTATCAAATCCCAATGAAGAGTCTCTCAATTCTTGCAGTTTTATCTCTATTGGCTATAACACTTCCAGTATCCATTGCTTCTGATCCAAGCCCTCTTCAAGACTTTTGTGTCAGTACCAACAACTCGTTAAATGGAGGTATATACATGACAGATTCCTTATCATATTACTCTTATATTTATTTAATATTCTTTTTATTTTAAAAATATAACACACTTCAATTCAATTTTGTGGCTACTATATTCAGTTTTTGTTAATGGTAAGTTCTGCAAAGACCCAAAACTAGTCACAGCAGATGATTTCTTTTCCGGAGGACTTCGAAATCCAAGACCTATAACTAATGCAGTTGGATCCACCGTGACACTACTCACTGTTAACGATATTCCGGGGGTTAACACCCTTGGTCTCTCAATTGCCCGAATTGATTTTGCAATCAATGGACAGAACCCACCTCACAGTCATCCACGGGCCTCCGAAATTCTTTTTGTCACTCAAGGAACTGTTCTCGTAGGATTTGTCACGTCGGATCCAGATAATCGTTTCTTCACCAAAACACTCAATGCCGGTGAATTGTTTGTGTTTCCACAAGGACTCATCCATTTCCAAATGAATATTGGAAGATATCCAGCGGTTGCATTCGCTTCTCTGAGTAGCCAAAATCCAGGACGCATAACTATTGCCAACGACTTGTTCGGGTCTAACCCACAGATCGACCAAAATTTACTTGCAAAGGCGTTCCAGTTGGATCCTAGGATTGTAAGGGATCTACAGACTAAATTCAGACCAAAGGTGTAATAATATATATATATTGTGCTTTCAAAATTGTACATTTTACTATATATAGGTATGAATAAGGATCTTGTATGATCCGTATATATCGTGTCCTGACATGATGTGTTATCGTTGTTGCCTTACCTTGAATAAATTATAAATAAAACCATGTTTTAGTTTTCTAATGAAACTAGCTAGTAATTATTTGATATATCATTTTATTTCTTTTGTGACGGATTGAGTGTTTTTTTAACAAAACCCCACAAATTTATGTAAATGAATATACGATCTCAAAATTGAAACTAGAGTAGAGACTTCTTCAGCAAAAGCGAGAGATTAACACGTATTGATCCGTAATATTAAGATAGGCAGTATATATAAAACAGAACAACAAAATGAAAGTATTTAGATTTGAAATATATGTTAAATAATGTTCATATGCATTTATACTATTGTGTTATGACAGAACATCATGTTCAGAACACTTGGACCTAGTTCAGATGCTGATTATAATGTATAAGGGTTTTGTCATGAAACCTAAGCCGATGAAAAAGAGTTTCTTAGTCGTATTATTTTAGGATTAAAATGTATCCTAAAGTGATTCCAATATTTTTAAATGAAAAGAGTAAAACCCTAAAGTGATTCCAATATTTTTAAACAATAGCTTTTCTCTATCTCTATACTATTTTCTATTAGTTAACACGTCATGTCATCTATAAGAGTGATGTTTATGTCTCATAAGTTTCTTATAACCTACCTATTTCGAAAAGAAAAAAAGAAGAAAACCAACATCTTTGGATAATTGCTCAACTATCAAATCACAATGAAGAGTGTCAACGCCAAAACCCAGGAGTCATTACTATTGCCAGGTCCGTGTTTGGATCTAACCCACATATCAACCAAAATATACTTGCAAAGGTGTTCCAGTTGGATCCCAGGGTTGTCATGGATCTACATACCAAGTTTAGACGAAATGTTTAATAATATATATAGTGCTATGAAATTATACTTTTTTATTATATATATATATATATATGTATATTTTTGAATAAGGATTTTGTATAATCCGAATATATCATGTCTGGACATGATGTATTATCGTTGTGGAGACTCCCATAACCTAGAACTCGAACTCTCCAATTACAACAACTCACACTAACCCTCCCGCAAATTACACCATGTTCCTTGTCAAGCGGATCTGATGTTTACTACTGGGGAGTAGGCTGTAAAACCAGAATGTTTTTCTCCCCAAAAGAAATATGGGAGGAACTAAGGCCTAGGTCTGATATCAAAGACTGGTTTCAAGCTGTATGGTTTAAGAAGGGAGTGCCAAAACGCTCTTCCACATTATGGTTAGCACATATCGATAGGCTCCCAGTAAGATCTTGGTTGCAGAGCTTCGGCTTGGCTGTTTCTCCAATGTGTATGCTCTGTTCACAGGGAATTGAGTCCCGAGACCACATCTTTGTCCACTGTTCTTTTACTCAACAAATCTGTAAACTTGCTATGACTCGTCTGCATCTACCAAGCTATATCTTTTACAGTTGGCAAACTCTTATCTCATGGATAAGCTCCTGTAGCCCATGTATTTCTTCCACTCTCAAACGTCTGGTGGCTCAAGCGTTAGTATACCTTACTTGGCAGGAGAGAAACTTGAGGATTAACACTGAAGTCTCATCATATCCGCAGCAGGTGTTCCATCATCTCGACAGGGTACTCAAGGAAGTTTTGCTCATCAATCCTCGAAGCAATGTAAAGGCTTATTTTTCAAAATGGTTTGGTAACTGATCATCCCCGGTTGGTCTTAAATTCTCGACGGCTTGTTTTTTTTTTTTTTGTAAGCTGTCTAGGCTAATTTATAACTAAACTTTGTAACAAACTTGTTAAGTTGATAATAGAATTTACCGTTATCAAAATTTATTTCAACAATCCTGCTATTTCGGGTATTTCGGGTAGTTCGGGTAGGGTAATTCGTTTATTGGGTATTTATGGAATTTCCAATCTGTTCCAAAATTAACAAAACTACATTATGAATTGGGTCGGTTCAGTTAACGGGTCGCTCAGACAAAAAGAATTGCTTTCGAATCAACCCGAAATTCCACAAAAAATTGGTTCAATTGTTAACAACATCAATTCAAAGCTGAAGAAGAGATAAGAATAAGAAGCAGCAGAAGATGTGAGAAAAAAAGAGACGAGAAGAATAAAAAGCAAAAAAAGATGTGAGAAGAAGAAGAGGTAAGAATAAGAAGCATAAGAAGAAGCGAGAAAAAGAGGAGGTAAGAATAAAAAGCTGAAGAAGAGGCGAGCAGAAGAAGAGGTGAGAAGAAGAAGAGGCATGAAGAAAAAGATGCGGTGATACGAGTTTAGGTATTTTAGGGTTAGATAAATTTCGGTTATCAGATAACCGTTCAGTTAACTCGACCAAACCGACCCGAAAGTGGTAACCAAAATTCCACCTAAACCATTACCGATTGATCCGAATTAGATATAGATAACTAAACCGATTTGATCAAAACTCGGTTCGGTTGGGTTCGGACAAATTGGTTCGGTTTTTAATCCCATGGCTAGTAACTTATACTATTGTGTTTTGGCAGAACATCATGTCCAGAACACTTGGACCCTTGATTGTTAATTACAGAACTCACAGAGATTCTCTTGCCATCAAAATTTTTTATGTATAACTAATGATTATTAAACCATAATAGAAATATTCAAACTTCGCCAAATAAAATTTAACATTCAAAGCTAGACCTATTGAGTAACAGCTATTTGGTTGATTAATTATCACTTGTCAAAATGTAAAGTTTAGATGAAAAGAGTAAAACATCTCCAAAACCATTTCAATAAAACATTCTCTTTCTCTCTACTTTTCTCTATGATTGATTGATACAATCATGTCTTACCATCTAAAGAAACAATTAATCCAAACCAAAAAATTTAACTTTTTTTAGTTGGCTAGGAAAATGAAAATTCGTATTCAAATTGATTCGAGTAGTGGTTAGTATTTAATTTGACAAATTTTTGAAAATTTAGTATTTTATGTAAACAGAATCGTAACAGAAGTTAACACGTTCTTGTTAATCGCTAAAATTGACTATTTTCATACAGTATTGAGTATAGATAATAAGGTTCAGGTTGGTTTGGAGTGGTTGATGAACAGATTGAAGAGAAACGGGAAAGAGGAATCGAACTTGAGTTCCACTCAGATGTTAAAGTAAAATTCTTTCTGCTCTTGTTCTCTTCAAACTCAATACATTAGACTAAATTTTACAAAAACAAAGTCTTAATTAAGCACATAAGAAAAACGTAAACGTAAACGAAGCTCATTGAGACACGAAGCTGACGTGGACGGATCAGTCGGCCGCCTATGCCCTCTGGTCGCTTACCCTATTTTGTTTTATCTCCGCTTTTAATATCCTCTTGTAGGCCTGCGAGTTCGGTTAGTTCGGGTCGGGTCAGAGCGGGTCAATTTATTTGGAATTTGGATATTTAGCAAATTTTAAAGTTATACCAAAATTAACTGAAATTCAAAAAAATTCGGATCGGGTCGGATATCGGGTAGTTCGGATAGTATATAATGGTGCCGAATTAACCCGAATAAGAAGTAAAAATCAGAAAAGATGATTTTTTTTTTGCAAAAAATCCGAAAAAAATCTAACTCGAACCGACCCGAATTAGCTTCAATTTGAGTTAGTTTCGGTTAAATTTAAATATTATATAAATACCCGGTACTCGAATTACCCGACCCGAATCACTATCCGAATTCTTCAATAAATTATTTATCATATTACCCGAATTTCAAATAAATACCCGACCCGATTTGTCAAATTTTCGATTCGAGTCAGGTCGGACAAATCTGATCGGGTTTTATTCTCAACCCTATTCCCTTGAGATTATAGTTTATAAAGAAAGATTACAGTATTTTTAGTTATAAATTTTTATGCATTCTCTCGTGAATTCACAAGTAACATTTGTTTTCAATAGTAGTCAACTCCGCAGCCTAAAAGTGGTCAATCAACAATTGTACTCGTTTAAAATAAGACCTCTTAACTCATATATAAATTGAGGTTTATGTCTCACAAGTTTCTTATCTCTTACCACCTCATTCAAGGAAAAAAACACCTCCCTCTTTGAATAATTGCCTCAACTATCAAATCCCAATGAAGAGTCTCTCAATTCTTGCAGTTTTATCTCTATTGGCTATAACACTTCCAGTATCCATTGCTTCTGATCCAAGCCCTCTTCAAGACTTTTGTGTCAGTACCAACAACTCGTTAAATGGAGGTATATACATGACAGATTCCTTATCATATTACTCTTATATTTATTTAATATTCTTTTTATTTTAAAAATATAACACACTTCAATTCAATTTTGTGGCTACTATATTCAGTTTTTGTTAATGGTAAGTTCTGCAAAGACCCAAAACTAGTCACAGCAGATGATTTCTTTTCCGGAGGACTTCGAAATCCAAGACCTATAACTAATGCAGTTGGATCCACCGTGACACTACTCACTGTTAACGATATTCCGGGGGTTAACACCCTTGGTCTCTCAATTGCCCGAATTGATTTTGCAATCAATGGACAGAACCCACCTCACAGTCATCCACGGGCCTCCGAAATTCTTTTTGTCACTCAAGGAACTGTTCTCGTAGGATTTGTCACGTCGGATCCAGATAATCGTTTCTTCACCAAAACACTCAATGCCGGTGAATTGTTTGTGTTTCCACAAGGACTCATCCATTTCCAAATGAATATTGGAAGATATCCAGCGGTTGCATTCGCTTCTCTGAGTAGCCAAAATCCAGGACGCATAACTATTGCCAACGACTTGTTCGGGTCTAACCCACAGATCGACCAAAATTTACTTGCAAAGGCGTTCCAGTTGGATCCTAGGATTGTAAGGGATCTACAGACTAAATTCAGACCAAAGGTGTAATAATATATATATATTGTGCTTTCAAAATTGTACATTTTACTATATATATGTATGAATAAGGATCTTGTATGATCCGTATATATCGTGTCCTGACATGATGTGTTATCGTTGTTGCCTTACCTTGAATAAATTATAAATAAAACCATGTTTTAGTTTTCTAATGAAACTAGCTAGTAATTATTTGATATATCATTTTATTTCTTTTGTGACGGATTGAGTGTTTTTTTAACAAAACCCCACAAATTTATGTAAATGAATATACGATCTCAAAATTGAAACTAGAGTAGAGACTTCTTCAGCAAAAGCGAGAGATTAACACGTATTGATCCGTAATATTAAGATAGGCAGTATATATAAAACAGAACAACAAAATGAAAGTATTTAGATTTGAAATATATGTTAAATAATGTTCATATGCATTTATACTATTGTGTTATGACAGAACATCATGTTCAGAACACTTGGACCTAGTTCAGATGCTGATTATAATGTATAAGGGTTTTGTCATGAAACATAAGCCGATGAAAAAGAGTTTCTTAGTCGTATTATTTTAGGATTAAAATGTATCCTAAAGTGATTCCAATATTTTTAAATGAAAAGAGTAAAACCCTAAAGTGATTCCAATATTTTTAAACAATAGCTTTTCTCTATCTCTATACTATTTTCTATTAGTTAACACGTCATGTCATCTATAAGAGTGATGTTTATGTCTCATAAGTTTCTTATAACCTACCTATTTCGAAAAGAAAAAAAGAAGAAAACCAACATCTTTGGATAATTGCTCAACTATCAAATCACAATGAAGAGTGTCAACGCCAAAACCCAGGAGTCATTACTATTGCCAGGTCCGTGTTTGGATCTAACCCACATATCAACCAAAATATACTTGCAAAGGTGTTCCAGTTGGATCCCAGGGTTGTCATGGATCTACATACCAAGTTTAGACGAAATGTTTAATAATATATATAGTGCTATGAAATTATACTTTTTTATTATATATATATATATATATATATATATATATATTTGAATAAGGATTTTGTATAATCCGAATATATCATGTCTGGACATGATGTATTATCGTTGTGGAGACTCCCATCAACTAGAACTCGAAATCTCCAATTACAACAACTCACACTAATCCTCCCGCAAATTACACCATGTTCCCTGTCAAGCGGACCTGATGTTTACTACTGGGGAGTAGGCTGTAAAACCAGAATGTTTTACTCCCCAAAAGAAATATGGGAGGAACTAAGGCCTAGGTCTGATATCAAAGACTGGTTTCAAGCTGTATGGTTTAAGAAGGGAGTGCCAAAACGCTCTTCCACATTATGGTTAGCACATATCGATAGGCTCCCAGTAAGATCTTGGTTGCAGAGCTTCGGCTTGGCTGTTTCTCCAATGTGTATGCTCTGTTCACAGGGAATTGAGTCCCGAGACCACATCTTTGTCCACTGTTCTTTTACTCAACAAATCTGTAAACTTGCTATGACTCGTCTGCATCTACCAAGCTATATCTTTTACAGTTGGCAAACTCTTATCTCATGGATAAGCTCCTGCAGCCCATGTATTTCTTCCACTCTCAAACGTCTGGTGGCTCAAGCGTTAGTATACCTTACTTGGCAGGAGAGAAACTTGAGGATTAACACTGAAGTCTCATCATATCCGCAGCAGGTGTTCCATCATCTCGACAGGGTACTCAAGGAAGTTTTGCTCATCAATCCTCGAAGCAATGTAAAGGCTTATTTTTCAAAATGGTTTGGTAACTAATCATCCCCGGTTGGTCTTAAATTCTCGACGGCTTGTTTTTTTTTTTTTGTAAGCTGTCTAGGCTAATTTATAACTAAACTTTGTAACAAACTTGTTAAGTTGATAATAGAATTTACCGTTATCAAAATTTATTTCAACAATCCTGCTATTTCGGGTATTTCGGGTAGTTCGGGTAGGGTAATTCGTTTATTGGGTATTTATGGAATTTCCAATCTGTTCCAAAATTAACAAAACTACATTATGAATTGGGTCGGTTCAGTTAACGGGTCGCTCAGACAAAAAGAATTGCTTTCGAATCAACCCGAAATTCCACAAAAAATTGGTTCAATTGTTAACAACATCAATTCAAAGCTGAAGAAGAGATAAGAATAAGAAGCAGCAGAAGATGTGAGAAAAAAAGAGACGAGAAGAATAAAAAGCAAAAAAAGATGTGAGAAGAAGAAGAGGTAAGAATAAGAAGCATAAGAAGAAGCGAGAAAAAGAGGAGGTAAGAATAAAAAGCTGAAGAAGAGGCGAGCAGATGAAGAGGTGAGAAGAAGAAGAGGCATGAAGAAAAAGATGCGGCGATTCGAGTTTAGGTATTTTAGGGTTAGATAAATTTCGGTTACCAGATAACCGTTCAGTTAACTCGACCAAACCGACCCGAAAGTGGTAACCAAAACTCCACCTAAACCATTACCGATTGATCCGAATTAGATATAGATAACTAAACCGATTTGATCAAAACTCGGTTCGGTTGGGTTCGGACAAATTGGTTCGGTTTTTAATCCCATGGCTAGTAACTTATACTATTGTGTTTTGGCAGAACATCATGTCCAGAACACTTGGACCCTTGATTGTTAATTACAGAACTCACAGAGATTCTCTTGCCATCAAAATTTTTTATGTATAACTAATGATTATTAAACCATAATAGAAATATTCAAACTTCGCCAAATAAAATTTAACATTCAAAGCTAGACCTATTGAGTAACAGCTATTTGGTTGATTAATTATCACTTGTCAAAATGTAAAGTTTAGATGAAAAGAGTAAAACATCTCCAAAACCATTTCAATAAAACATTCTCTTTCTCTCTACTTTTCTCTATGATTGATTGATACAATCATGTCTTACCATCTAAAGAAACAATTAATCGAAACCAAAAAATTTAACTTTTTTTAGTTGGCTAGGAAAATGAAAATTCGTATTCAAATTGATTCGAGTAGTGGTTAGTATTTAATTTGACAAATTTTTGAAATAATAGATTTGGGCTTATTAATTGGGCTTGATCCAATTGGCCATATATAATCAGTCCCCCCAAGTTCGTTGAATGCAGTCTATTTATATTTCGACGAACTGATGCATGTGCCACGTGTCACGCTTCCGATGAGCAGTTCATTTTTCGAGAAACCGAACGGTTACCAGGGTTTGGAAGAGGCTATAAATACGAGCATCCCCTCTTTATTTTGTCTCATTTGCAACTTCTCTCCTTCAAGGTACTTTCTCTCTCTAGACTTTCTTTTCCATTTTTCCCTTTTTGCTCTTTTTCCTTTGTCGGTTTTTGGTCCTTTGTTTTTGGATATGTGCTCGGCTTCGTAGTCTTTAATTTACCGAAAAAAGAAAGATGTCTTGCGAAAGTTATGCCTCTACCGAACGTGCGCTCGTCGACACCACGGGTAATGCAACCATGATTTTTTCCATCGAAGGCTCGTCGTTCAGAGGAGAAGATATTGGTTCCTCTAGGGTCGTCGAACGTGAGGGACACGCTCGTCGCTTTGATGTAGGCTCGTCTTCTAGGCCCTTCGAAAGCGAAAATTCAGAGCATGACATTAAGGAAGGTGATGTTGATGTTCGTCAATCAGGGGGTGAAACCGCTCAGCTTCCAGATTTTGAAGAAAGGATGCTCGTCGACGAGCGCAAGTCTGCTCGACGAGGTGAGGGAATGGGGAACCCGTTGTTAGACGACGACGAGTGTGGGATACAACAAGGTCTCGACGATCCCAATCGCCTTGCTCTTATTCCTTTTACTAGAGGTTTTCATATGGGACTTGGTGGAACAAGTGGGCACCAAGACGAACATATGCTAGCTCAAGATGTTGAGTTGAAAGCCGAAGATATGCTTCTGGAGATAGGAAGTCTTCCTCTTGGCGACGATGAGCCGATGATGTCTCCACTTGGTCAGAGGTTCGTCGACTTTTCAAACAGCTCTCAAGGAAGTGCCTCCAACAATTCTCATTGCGCTGAGCATATGCCTGGTTCTTCTACTTCTACTCATCGTGAGATCAGGAACTTGCAAGATTGGTTAGATTCACTGCAGGGTCTTCCTTCTGCCTGTGACGAACCGTCTGTTCGTCAATTGATAGAGAGTCGTTAGTTGGCCTTGTTAACCTTTTCTTGGATGGCGAGCAGATGCGAGGTAGAGGTCGACGTTTAGCTTTTTGAAGAAGTGTCGACCATAGCACGTTGTACAGACTACCCTGGGGCTTATTATGTGAGTATGAAACCCAAGTTTGAAATCATCTGAGCCGCTCGCGTTTGTCAATCATCGACGAGCATGCGGAGAGTATCTTTACTCTGTGAGGAATTCAGAGTCTCCTTTTCCTCCTCTCGATGAGCTGGAGGAAAAAAAAACATATCTGAATTATGCTCGTAGTAGAGTATGGGTAAGTACTTAGTCGTTAATGTTTGTTTATTCTTTTGTTTGTGTTTCACTCATGCTTGTCGTTTTGTATAGAGTGATGCACTCTTGAACTAGATGATCGTCGACTATCAGACCAAGCTTGCAGCTGCTCGTCAAGCTTTAGGTAATGCTGGTGGTTCTGAAGGGTTAAGGGACGAGCTTAAGAAAGAGCAAGATGAGAATGCTCTCCTCAAAACTCAAATTGAGGGTTTTAAGCGTAGCATCGACGGTCTTGAGAAGGAGAACGCCTCAACTGTGGCTTGCCTGAAAGACGAGCTCGACACTTTAAAGGGGAGCTACCAAAAGCTTCAATCGACGAGCAGACGTTTCAGGAATCTGTATGATTCTCTCAAGGTTGAGAACGAGCAGCGGCGGTCGTCTGTCGATCCTCTTTCTGCTCGTCTGGAGAGATTACGGCGTCGTCTGGTCTTCTTGAAGTCGATCAAGGGCCCGTCAGCTTTGTTCGATCAGTGCCACGGAACCCTCAATTGCCTTAAATTTCTTAAGGATGAAGGCGTTGAGATTCCAAAAGATACTTTTGACGTGATGGAAGAAGATTTGAAGATGTACGATCTCTAAGTCAAAGCCGTGGAGCCGTTCGTCATTGAAGACAAAGACCTTCTTCCAACGACTGACCCTGCTCCTGCTCAAGATGATCCATCCGGTGAGCAGCGTGAAGCCGAGGCTGGGCTCGTCGCTCCATAGAACCAGAACGAAGGTGAGCCTGCGAGTGAGGTTGCTCCAGCGAATGTCATGGCCCTCCAAAGCCGAGCTGAAGATCAGACTTAATAGATTGTAGCTTTTGTCTTAATTATACTTAGACACTTTTTGTCTTTTTTTGGCATTTTGTATTTCTTCTTTTTTTTTGACTTTTTGTAATGACGTTCGGCATTTTTTTTCGTTCGTCCAATCCTTCTTCTTTTTTTTTTTTTTTTTTTTTTTTGAAGACTTGTCTTTTTCAAACTTACTTCTTCAATGATGATATGAATGAACTTCTTTTCGGACCTTATGCGATTTGTATCTTAGTACTTCATATACTTCTTCAAAGCAGCTTCGCATTATATTTTCCTGTTGTTTATTTTAAAATCAAAGATTAGCAGCGTAAAGACTACATGCTAATGTGATGAGGGTTGTGATGAAAATGGGCTAAGTTAGAATTGTAATGAAAATTCTTAAGTCTTTGTGTTGAGACTAGGCTCGTCTTTTGTTGCTGCCAAGCGTTGGATTAGCACTGTGTTTTGAGGACTGAGCTCGTATACACGTAGCACAAGGTTTTCATGCTCGTCGCTGCATTTTGAGGACTGAGCTCGTATACGCGTTGCGAGAGACTTGGCACTGTGTTTTGAGGACTGAGCTCGTATACACGTGGCACAAGGTTTTCATGCTCGTCGCTGCGTTTTGAGGACTGAGCTCGTATACGCGTTGCGAGAGACTTGGCACTGTGTTTTGAGGACTGAGCTCGTATACACGTGGCACAAGGTTTTCATGCTCCTCGCTGCGTTTTGAGGACTGGGCTCGTATACGCGTTGCGAGATACTTGGCAATGTGTTTTGAGGACTGAGCTCGTATACACATGGCACAAGGTTTGAGATATCTTCAACCCGTTGGTCGTAATTGGTTGGATTCTCTTTGTTTTGGTGAATCTAGGACCTGTTCACACAACCATTTTTTTTTTATACAAGTGGCTGCACCGTGTTCGGTTGCCTACGTACCCTCTTAGAATGGGATCAAGCCGAACGTAGTTTTTCTGTTTTTACAAATATTCATAAGTAAAAACACTTAGTGAAATTCTCATGTGATAACACATGTTCTCCGGGTTGTCTAATAGTAGTAACATCGCAGGTTTATCGCATTCCAGCTTCGAGGTATTGCTGTTCCATCCATCCTCAAAAGCTCGTATACTCCAGGTTTGACGATTTTTGAGACTATGTAAGGGCTCTGTCATGTTCTCGAACACTTTGCGCAACACCAAATCTCCTTCTTCAAAATAACGGCCTTGGACTTTGGCATTATAATACTTTGCCGCTTTTTGTTGATAATTTTGGAGCTTTAGTAGGGTTTGATCTCGTAACTCTTCGACTTGGTCCAATGAGTCCTTAATCATCGCATTGCAATTCTTGTTGTTTCGGTAGTTTCAT
The DNA here is from genome assembly GCA_963920545.1 of Lepidium didymum. NCBI lineage: Eukaryota > Viridiplantae > Streptophyta > Magnoliopsida > Brassicales > Brassicaceae > Lepidium > Lepidium didymum. The sequence continues at coordinate 19,108,908 of OY986980.1, read as the reverse complement.
TCTTCGTAAACTCGGGACTTTCGCTTCGGCCGGCGCTAAGGCTTCTCTTCCGTGCGATAAAGAGAAAGGAGTTTTTCCTGTCGTACTTCGGGGGGTTGTTCTATACGACCATAACACACCGTCAAGTTCGTCCGCCCATTTGCCTTTCTTGTCATCTAAACGCTTCTTAAGTCCGTTGATGATGATTTTGTTTGATGCTTTGGCAAGTCCTTTTCCTTGTGGATTTCGTGGCGTTGCTTTACTTAGACGAATTCGCCAATTTGCGCAAAAGTCTTCAAACTTGTTGGATATGAATTGTGAGCCATTGTCGGTCACTATCTCGTATGGTAGTCCGTGGCGGCAAATGATGTTTTTCCATACGAACTTTTGAACGTCCGAGTCTTGAATCTTCGCATATGAATCCGCTTCTACCCATTTGGTAAAGTAATCAGTAAGCACCAATACGAAGCGTTTTTGTCGGTAAGTAGGTAGTGGTCTGATGATGTCCATTGCCCATCCCATGAAGGGATAAGGTGTAGTGGCTGTCGCGAGAAACTCTGCCGGTGAATGGATAATAAGTGCGTGATGTTGGCATACTTCACATTTAGCGGCAAATTTTTCGCAGTCGGTGTTCATGGTGGGCCAAAAGTATCCAAGTCGTCGAACTTTGAAAGCAAGTGATCGTCCTCCGGATTGGTTACCTCCTGCTCCTAAATGAACCTCCTACATAACTCGTATGGTTTCCTTTCCGTAAATGCATGTTAGTGGTGTTCCGTCGATGCTTCGCCTTAGCAAATGTTCCTTGTATAACGTGTAATGCGCGTTTCAGACTTTCAATCGTCGTGCTGCCCATCTATCTTTTGGAAGGATTCCGTCGGCTATGTAAGGTTTAATATCGCTTCGCCAATCTATATGATCTTTGATGTCTTGATCTCCTTCGGGAATTTCTTCGGCGAGTTGATTTTCGTCCGTTATGTTTAAACAAGATCCCTTTGATAATCTTATACTTGGAGCTTGAATACTTTCGACGGGAATAATTCTATGTCGATCCGGGTCCGATGTCGATGCTAATGCGGGTAAAGCGCGGCATAATTGTTTTCTCCGCGTGAAATTTTTGTTAGACGAAATTTTGAGAATTCCTTTGAGATAGGAATCCATTCGTTCATTTTTTGTGTCAAATTCTCCATTATATTGACTTGTCACGAGTTGAGAATCGCAATATGCTTCCACTTTTTGGATCCCTAGTGATTGAGCTAGTCGCAATCCGGCTATTGGAGCTTCGTATTCTGCTTTGTTGTTGGATGCGGCGAAAATTAGCCGAAATAATTGTTCGATGATGCTTCCTTTAGGCGACACTAATTGTATCCAACTCTTGCCCCGTGCGCGGACGATGATCCGTCTACGTATAGCATCCACTTTTCTTTATTATGCTCGTTCACTCGCAGCCCGGGCTCTAATTCAATTAAGAAATCAGCCAAGACTTGGGATTTTGCACTAGTTCTTCCTTTGAAGTCGAGATCATATTCACTCAACTCGATTACCCATTTGGTTAATCTTCCGAATTGGTTTGGACTATGTAAAATTGAGCGTAAAGGATGATTGGTGAAGACCGTTATAGCTTGCGATTGGAAATAAGGGCGTAGCTTTCTTGTGGATGTTACGACTGCCAACGCGAGTTTCTCCATTGTCGTGTATCTAGTTTCGGTATCATTTAATGACTTGCTGACGTAAAATATTGGCTTTTGTTCTCTGCGATCCTCTCAAACTAATACTCCACTTACTGCCGCATGTGTCACCGAAATGTAGAGATATAAGGTTTCTCCATCTTCGGGCTTTACTAACACCGGAGGTGTAGATAGATAATTTTTTAGCTCCGCGAAGGCTGATTCGCATTCACCGTTCTATTCGAATTTTTCGTTGTTGCGGAGAAGTTTGTAGAAAGGAAGGCACTTGTCCGTAGATCGCGAGATGAAGCGATTTAGTGCCGCGATTCTTCCAGTGAGTCGCTGAACTTCTCACTTGTTTTTTGGCGAAGGCAAGTCTGTTATCGCTTTGATCTGCTTCGGATTGGTTCGTAAATGGCCTAAATGGTCTTCGGCCTTTGCTGACTTAACGAGCATGTCGTCGATGTAGACTTCCATAGTTTTGCTTATTTGATCTTTGAACATTTTATTAACCAATCTTTGGTATGTTGCTCCGGCATTCTTGAGTCCGAATGGCATTACTTTGTAGCAATATATTCCGCGATCTGTGATGAATGACGTTTTTTCGCGATCGTTAGGATGCATTCTGATTTGGTTGTATCCGGAAAAGGCGTCCATAAAAGATAATAATTCGTTGCCGGATGTTGCTTCCACTAATTGATCGATGCGCGGTAATGGGAAACTATCCTTTAGGCAAGCTTTGTTCAAATCTATGAAATCTACGCACGTTCGCCATTTTCCGTTCTTCTTTTTTACAACCACTAGGTTCGAGAACCACTCCGGATATCGTACTTCGATTATCAATCCAGCTTTGATTAATCGCTCAATTTCTTCGTTCACAGCGCGCGCTCGTTCAATGCCCAATTTCCTCTTTTTTTGCTTAACTGGCTTAAATGTCGGGTATATGTTCAATTCATGCGTTGTTATATCCGTACTTATTCCCGGCATGTCTTCAATCGACCAAGCAAATGTCGAAACATTTTGTTGAAGGAATTTGATGAGTTCAGTCCTTATGTCAGTTGAGATTTCCGAACCGATCCTGACAAATTTTTTATCATCGGAGGGATCAATATTCACTTGCTCGATCTTGTCTAGGATATCGTCATCGAGTTTGCGGCCTTCCTGAGCGCATGTTGAGTTAGTGATCATATAGGTTCTTCCTTTGTTCCAGAGCTTGTGTTCCGTAATAAAGCATGTTCTCGCCATTTGCTGATTTCCTCAAACGGTACACACTCCGCCGTTAGTCAGGAATATGAGGCATTGATGGTAGGTTGAGACCAATCCTTTCATCGTGTATATCCACGGGGTTCCTAGGATAACATTGTAGATTGCTGGCTTGTCGATGACGAGGAATTTTACCGAGGTAGTTATTCCACCGAGGAAGACGGGAAGTTTTATCGTTCCTAACGTCATGGTTGTGTCTCCATCGAATCCTGGCATGGTCGTACCGAGTGTTTCATCTTTATGTCTTTCAAATCCCATGCGTTGTAATGTTTCCTGAAAAATTAAGTCGACCGAACTTCCGGTGTCGACTAACACTCGAGATACATCGCAGTCGAAGATTCTCAACTCTATGACAAGTGGATCATTGTGCGGTGTGGTGAGGCCTATCATGTCTTCTTTTGTAAAGCATATATCTTGTGCGGGAACCCATTTTGTTTGCTTATTTTCGTTGGCTCGGTTTTGATGGTTTTGCGCCGTTCCAGCTTCTCGCTCGTACACTTTGATGACTTTGACCGAATATTTACATGCAATAAGTCCTCCCATTATCATATTTATCCTTTTTCTTGGTGGCGAGAGTTTATCTTTTTCGTCATCGTGTGGTCGCTTCGATGCATTTATCAAAGCTTTTGCGCTTGTTGAAGCATTGTGCTCTTCGTGTGTGTTATTATTATCTCCTTTTGATGTCCCAGTTTTATTTTTTCCCCTTTCGTAATGGCTCGTACTTAATCTGCCTTTATCTGGATGCTCTCTTTGATATCTTTCGAGGAGAATCCGTTGTAGTTGTTTGCATTGTGAAGTTGAAAGCCCATTTCGTTTGTGGAATTCGCAATATACACGTGCGTCTGGGATGTCAGTAGGATCATTCTTGTTCCAACAAGGATTTGGATTCTTCTGTGTTGATCCACGAGGCGGTGAATTGACATAAAATGTGTTTGCCCCGCCATCGTTTTTGACGTAATTTCTCCTATGTTGTTGTCGGGAATCTTTGCCTTTGTTTTGCTCACCTTCCTTTAAGGAATCTCTAGCTGTTGATTGATTGGTGAATTGGTATTTTCAATCCTCTAATTTGGCGAACCTATTAACTCGGTGTAAAGCATCTTCCAGTGTTCGCGGTGTGTTGATGTGCAACATCATCTGAAACAGTTACCTTCGACACAAGGTTTCTTTTGTTCCTTGGAAGACGGAGTATAGATCTGCACTCGTCGTTGCTGGCTGGATGTACATTGAGTAGTGTTTAAGAAACACTTTCGAAAGTTGTCTGTAACTGTTGATCGAATATGGTTCTAACTTCGAGAACTAATCCAGTGCGTCTCTGGTCAGACTTTCTATGAACATTTGACAGTACCCAGCGTCATATTCTTGTGGTGCGTACTGAGCTCTGCCCATCGCGATTCCGAAGGCTGTTAAGAACCTACTCGGATCTGTCTTTCCATTGTATGTCGGGCATTTTATTTTGGCATTATGGTGAACTCTAATTGCCGATAGTTGTCTGCTGAATGGTGTATTCTGCAATTTGGCGAGCATTTGATCGATCTCTGGGGTCGAGCTAGTTGCGCTATGGAGTCGTGAAGCCATTCTCTGGATCTCATCTTTCATTGCTCTGATGGTTGCGGCTTGGTCCTCGAGACGGTCACGTGCTAAAGACGTTGGTTCTATTGGGCTGATGCGTAATTGTTGAAATCGGGGGCTTTCAATACGTTGGTTCGTCATCCGTTTTTCCTGCAACTCAACCGGCTGTTGGTTTTGCCGAACACTTGAGTTTGGTGATTCTTCGAATCGTACTCTTTGTTGAGAGAAATGGTCAGTGCTTGTTGGGGTAGCCTTTGCTCGTGCTTCTTCGAGTGCTACAATCTTATTCTGGAATTCTTCAAACTTTTTGTTCATATTTCGAGTTGTTTCTTCCGACTTTTTTAGGAGAGTTTGGAGAAGCTCCGGGATGCTCATTTGCTCGTCGGGTGACGCCGATAACGCCACTTGACGAATCTGGTCGTTCTCCGGCTCGTCGTGAGAAGTAATTCCTGGTGCTGGAGATTGTCTGTTGTTGATGTCTCCCATTCGTAATGATTGTTCGTCGCTGCTTCGAACTCCATCCGCCAGCTCGTCAACTGCCATTATGACTTCTTGCGTATAGAATAATCTTTGTTCCCCACAGACGGCGCCAATTGTTCATACCGGTCTTAGCACATTTGGGCGTACGAACGTTCTTTATGATTTTCGGTTGCACCGTATTCGGTTGCCTACGTATCCTTTGAAGGAATCAAGCCACTTCGTAGGTCTAGTTTTTAAGTGATCATGTCTTTTGTAAAAATGCTTTGCGGGTTGAGATTTTTGTATGTGAGGTCTTTGACAGTTACGAGCGTCTGCTCTCCTTCACTACCTAGGTGATTGTATAATATGCTTGATTCTAACAGCAGATGTTCGTCGTTATCAATTCCTTCTTGCTAATTACGTGTGTTCGTCGATCGCACGCGTTCGCTACTGTTTTCCTTAATTGAATTTGGGTTCGTCGAACGCCTCACCACTAGGGTGTTTGGGCTCGTCGATTGATGACTACACTAGTATTTTGTGCTCGTCGAGCGCCTCACCACTTGGGTGTTTGGGCTCGTCGATCTTCAAACGTTCAAAGTTTTTCTTGGTTTTTGGTTGAATGTTCTTCAATATCACAGTGTCTCCTCTTTTCTCTTCGTCTAAGTCCCCCTTTTATAGTAGGTTCAAGATGAGCATGTGCTCTTCAATGGGGGACAAGTGTCATCCTGCATGTGCGAGCTCAAGGAGACACGCGTCGGCTCTGTTAAGTGTGTCTGCTCGTCAGTGGAATACAGATGGCGTCGAGCGTGGGCTCATCTTTCGTTGGGCTCGCATCTGAATGGGCCTTTCTTCCTGCTGGGCTTCATTGTTGGGCCACAGTAGATTTGGGCTTAGTAATTGGGCTTGGTCCAATTGGCCCTATATAGTGGAGACTCCCATCAACTAGAACTCGAAATCTCCAATTACAACAACTCACACTAACCCTCCCGCAAATTACACCATGTTCCCTGTCAAGCGGATCTGATGTTTACTACTGGGGAGTAAGCTGTAAAACCAGAATGTTTTTCTCCCCAAAAGAAATATGGGAGGAACTAAGGCCTAGGTCTGATATCAAAGACTGGTTTCAAGCTGTATGGTTTAAGAAGGGAGTGCCAAAACGCTCTTCCACATTATTGTTAGCACATATCGATAGGCTCCCAGTAAGATCTTGGTTGCAGAGCTTCGGCTTGGCTGTTTCTCCAATGTGTATGCTCTGTTCACAGGGAATTGAGTCCCGAGACCACATCTTTGTCCACTGTTCTTTTACTCAACAAATCTGTAAACTTGCTATGACTCGTCTGCATCTACCAAGCTATATCTTTTACAGTTGGCAAACTCTTATCTCATGGAAAAGCTCCTGCAGCCCAGGTATTTCTTCCACTCTCAAACGTCTGGTGGCTCAAGCGTTAGTATACCTTACTTGGCCGGAGAGAAACTTGAGGATTCACACTGAAGTCTCATCATATCCGCAGCAGGTGGTCCACCGTCTCGACAGGGTACTCAAGGAAGTTTTGCTCATCAATCCTCGAAGCAATGTAGAGGCTTATTTTCAAAATGGTTTGGTAACTAATCATCCCTGGTTGGTCTTAAATTCTCGACGGCTTGTTTTTTTTTCTTTGTAAGCTGACTAGGCTAATTTATAACTAAACTTTGTAACAAACTTGTTAAGTTGGTAATAGAATTTACCGTTATCAAAATTTATTTCTATAATCCTACTATTTCGGGTAGTTCGGGTAGGGTAATTCGTTTATTGGGTATTTATGGAATTTCCAATCTGTTCCGAAATTAACAAAACTACATTATGAATTGGGTCAGACAAAAAGAATTGCTTTCGAATCAACCCGAAATTTCACAAAAAATTGGTTCAATTGTTAACAACATCAATTCAAAGCTGAAGAAGAGATAAGAATAAGAAGCAGAAGAAGATGTGAGAAAAAAAGAGACGATGTAACAGCTATTTGGTTGATTAATTATCACTTGTCAAAATGTAAAGTTTAGATGAAAAGAGTAAAACATCTCCAAAACCATTTCAATAAAACATTCTCTTTCTCTCTACTTTTCTCTACGATTGATTGATACAATCATGTCTTGCCATCTAAAGAAACAATTAATCCAAACCAAAAAATTTAACTTTTTTTAGTTGGTAGGAAAATGAAAATTCGTATTCAAATTGATTCGAGTAGTGGTTAGTATTTAATTTGACAAATTTTTGAAAATTTAGTATTTTTTGTAAACATAATCGTAACAGAAGTTAACACGTTCTTATTAATCGCTAAAATTGACTATTTTCATACAGTATTGAGTATAGATAATAACGTTCAGGTTGGTTTGGAGTGGTTGATGAACAGATTGAAGAGAAACGGGAAAGAGGAATCGAACTTGAGTTCCACTCAGATGTTAAAGTAAAATTCTTTCTGCTCTTGTTCTCTTCAAACTCAATACATTAGACTAAATTTTACAAAAACAAAGTCTTAATTAAGCACATAAGAAAAACGTAAACGTAAACGAAGCTCATTGAGACACGAAGCTGACGTGGACGGATCAGTCGGCCGCCTATGCCCTCTGGTCGCTTACCCTATTTTGTTTTGTCTCCGTTTTTAATATCCTCTTGTAGGCCTGCGAGTTTGGTTAGTTCGGGTCGGGTCGGATCAATTTATTTGGAATTTGGATATTTAGCAAATTTTAAAGCTATACCAAAATTAACTGAAATTCAAAAAAATTCGGATCAGGTCGGATATCGGGTAGTTCGGATAGTATATAATGGTGCCGAATTAACCCGAATAAGAAATAAAAATCAAAAAAGATGATTTATTTTTTTGCAAAAATTCCGAAAAAAATCTGACCCGAACCGACCCGAATCAGCTTCAACTTGAGTTAGTTTCGGTTGAATTTAAATATTATATAAATACCCGGTACTCGAATTACCCGACCCGAATCACTACCCGAATTCTTCAATAAATCATTTATCATATTACCCGAATTTCAAATAAATACCCAACCCGATTTGTCAAATTTTCGATTCGAGTCAGGTCGGACAAATCTGATCGGGTTTTATTCTCAACCCTATTCCCTTGAGATTATAGTTTATAAAGAAAGATTACAGTATTTTTAGTTATAAATTTTTATGCATTCTCTCGTGAATTCACAAGTAACATGTTGTTTTCAATAGTAGTCAACTCCGCAGCCTAAAAGTGGTCAATCAACAATTGTACTCGTTTAAAATAAGACCTCTTAACTCATATATAAATTGAGGTTTATGTCTCACAAGTTTCTTATCTCTTACCACCTCATTCAAGGAAAAAAACACCTCCCTCTTTGAATAATTGCCTCAACTATCAAATCCCAATGAAGAGTCTCTCAATTCTTGCAGTTTTATCTCTATTGGCTATAACACTTCCAGTATCCATTGCTTCTGATCCAAGCCCTCTTCAAGACTTTTGTGTCAGTACCAACAACTCGTTAAATGGAGGTATATACATGACAGATTCCTTATCATATTACTCTTATATTTATTTAATATTCTTTTTATTTTAAAAATATAACACACTTCAATTCAATTTTGTGGCTACTATATTCAGTTTTTGTTAATGGTAAGTTCTGCAAAGACCCAAAACTAGTCACAGCAGATGATTTCTTTTCCGGAGGACTTCGAAATCCAAGACCTATAACTAATGCTGTTGGATCCACCGTGACACTACTCACTGTTAACGATATTCCGGGGGTTAACACCCTTGGTCTCTCAATTGCCCGAATTGATTTTGCAATCAATGGACAGAACCCACCTCACAGTCATCCACGGGCCTCCGAAATTCTTTTTGTCACTCAAGGAACTGTTCTCGTAGGATTTGTCACGTCGGATCCAGATAATCGTTTCTTCACCAAAACACTCAATGCCGGTGAATTGTTTGTGTTTCCACAAGGACTCATCCATTTCCAAATGAATATTGGAAGATATCCAGCGGTTGCATTCGCTTCTCTGAGTAGCCAAAATCCAGGACGCATAACTATTGCCAACGACTTGTTCGGGCCTAACCCACAGATCGACCAAAATTTACTTGCAAAGGCGTTCCAGTTGGATCCTAGGATTGTAAGGGATCTACAGACTAAATTCAGACCAAAGGTGTAATAATATATGTATATTGTGCTTTCAAAATTGTACATTTTACTATATATATGTATGAATAAGGATCTTGTATGATCCGTATATATCGTGTCCTGACATGATGTGTTATCGTTGTTGCCTTACCTTGAATAAATTATAAATAAAACCATGTTTTAGTTTTCTAATGAAACTAGCTAGTAATTATTTGATATATCATTTTATTTCTTTTGTGACGGATTGAGTGTTTTTTTAACAAAACCCCACAAATTTATGTAAATGAATATACGATCTCAAAATTGAAACTAGAGTAGAGACTTCTTCAGCAAAAGCGAGAGATTAACACGTATTGATCCGTAATATTAAGATAGGCAGTATATATAAAACAGAACAACAAAATGAAAGTATTTAGATTTGAAATATATGTTAAATAATGTTCATATGCATTTATACTATTGTGTTATGACAGAACATCATGTTCAGAACACTTGGACCTAGTTCAGATGCTGATTATAATGTATAAGGGTTTTGTCATGAAACCTAAGCCGATGAAAAAGAGTTTCTTAGTCGTATTATTTTAGGATTAAAATGTATCCTAAAGTGATTCCAATATTTTTAAATGAAAAGAGTAAAACCCTAAAGTGATTCCAATATTTTTAAACAATAGCTTTTCTCTATCTCTATACTATTTTCTATTAGTTAACACGTCATGTCATCTATAAGAGTGATGTTTATGTCTCATAAGTTTCTTATAACCTACCTATTTCGAAAAGAAAAAAAGAAGAAAACCAACATCTTTGGATAATTGCTCAACTATCAAATCACAATGAAGAGTGTCAACGCCAAAACCCAGGAGTCATTACTATTGCCAGGTCCGTGTTTGGATCTAACCCACATATCAACCAAAATATACTTGCAAAGGTGTTCCAGTTGGATCCCAGGGTTGTCATGGATCTACATACCAAGTTTAGACGAAATGTTTAATAATATATATAGTGCTATGAAATTATACTTTTTTATTATATATATATATATATATATTTTTGAATAAGGATTTTGTATAATCCGAATATATCATGTCTGGACATGATGTATTATCGTTGTGGAGACTCCCATCAACTAGAACTCGAAATCTCCAATTACAACAACTCACACTAATCCTCCCGCAAATTACACCATGTTCCCTGTCAAGCGGATCTGATGTTTACTACTGGGGAGTAGGCTGTAAAACCAGAATGTTTTACTCCCCAAAAGAAATATGGGAGGAACTAAGGCCTAGGTCTGATATCAAAGACTGGTTTCAAGCTGTATGGTTTAAGAAGGGAGTGCCAAAACGCTCTTCCACATTATGGTTAGCACATATCGATAGGCTCCCAGTAAGATCTTGGTTGCAGAGCTTCGGCTTGGCTGTTTCTCCAATGTGTATGCTCTGTTCACAGGGAATTGAGTCCCGAGACCACATCTTTGTCCACTGTTCTTTTACTCAACAAATCTGTAAACTTGCTATGACTCGTCTGCATCTACCAAGCTATATCTTTTACAGTTGGCAAACTCTTATCTCATGGATAAGCTCCTGCAGCCCATGTATTTCTTCCACTCTCAAACGTCTGGTGGCTCAAGCGTTAGTATACCTTACTTGGCAGGAGAGAAACTTGAGGATTAACACTGAAGTCTCATCATATCCGCAGCAGGTGTTCCATCATCTCGACAGGGTACTCAAGGAAGTTTTGCTCATCAATCCTAGAAGCAATGTAAAGGCTTATTTTCAAAATGGTTTGGTAACTAATCATCCCGGTTGGTCTTAGATTCTCAACGGCTTGTTTTTTTTTTTTTTGTAAGCTGTCTAGGCTAATTTATAACTAAACTTTGTAACAAACTTGTTAAGTTGATAATAGAATTTACCGTTATCAAAATTTATTTCAACAATCCTGCTATTTCGGGTATTTCGGGTAGTTCGGGTAGGGTAATTCGTTTATTGGGTATTTATGGAATTTCCAATATGTTCCAAAATTAACAAAACTACATTATGAATTGGGTCGGTTCAGTTAACGGGTCGCTCAGACAAAAAGAATTGCTTTCGAATCAACCCGAAATTCCACAAAAAATTGATTCAATTGTTAACAACATCAATTCAAAGCTGAAGAAGAGATAGGAATAAGAAGCAGCAGAAGATGTGAGAAAAAAAGAGACGAGAAGAATAAAAAGCAAAAAAAGATGTGAGAAGAAGAAGAGGTAAGAATAAGAAGCATAAGAAGAAGCGAGAAAAAGAGGAGGTAAGAATAAAAAGCTGAAGAAGAGGCGAGCAGAAGAAGAGGTGAGAAGAAGAAGAGGCATGAAGAAAAAGATGCGGCGATTCGAGTTTAGGTATTTTAGGGTTAGATAAATTTCGGTTATCAGATAACCGTTCAGTTAACTCGACCAAACCGACCCGAAAGTGGTAACCAAAATTCCACCTAAACCATTACCGATTGATCCGAATTAGATATAGATAACTAAACCGATTTGATCAAAACTCAGTTCGGTTGGGTTCGGACAAATTGGTTCGGTTTTTAATCCCATGGCTAGTAACTTATACTATTGTGTTTTGGCAGAACATCATGTCCAGAACACTTCGACCCTAGATTGTTAATTACAAAACTAACAGAGATTCTCTTGCCATCCAAATTTTTTATGTATAACTAATGATTATTAAACCATAATAGAAATATTCAAACTTCGCCAAATAAAATTTAACATTCAAAGCTAGATCTATTGAGTAACAGCTATTTGGCTGATTAATTAGCACTTGTCAAAATGTAAAGTTTAGATGAAAAGAGTAAAACATCTCCAAAACCATTTCAATAAAACATTCTCTTTCTCTCTACTTTTCTCTATGATTGATTGATACAATCATGTCTTACCATCTAAAGAAACAATTAATCCAAACCAAAAAATTTAACTTTTTTTAGTTGGCTAGGAAAATGAAAATTCGTATTCAAATTGATTCGAGTAGTGGTTAGTATTTAATTTGACAAATTTTTGAAATAGTAGATTTGGGCTTAGTAATTGGGCTTGATCCAATTGGCCATATATAATCAGTCCCCCCAAGTTCGTTGAATGCAGTCTATTTATATTTCGACGAACTGATGCATGTGCCACGTGTCACGCTTCCGATGAGCAGTTCATTTTTCGAGAAACCGAACGGTTACCAGGGTTTGGAAGAGGCTATAAATACGAGCATCCCCTCTTTATTTTGTCTCATTTGCAACTTCTCTCCTTCAAGGTACTTTCTCTCTCTAAACTTTCTTTTCCCTTTTTCCCTTTTTGCTCTTTTTCCTTTGTCGGTTTTTGGTCCTTTGTTTTTGGATATGTGCTCGGCTTCGTAGTCTTTAATTTACCGAAAAAAGAAAGATGTCTCGCGAAAGTTATGCCTCTACCGAACGTGCGCTCGTCGACACCACGGGTAATGCAACCATGATTTTTTCCATCGAAGGCTCGTCGTTCAGAGGAGAAGATATTGGTTCCTCTAGGGTCGTCGAACGTGAGGGACACGCTCGTCGCTTTGATGTAGGCTCGTCTTCTAGGCCCTTCGAAAGCGAAAATTCAGGACATGACATTAAGGAAGGTGATGTTGATGTTCGTCAATCAGGGGGTGAAACCGCTCAGCTTCCAGATTTTGAAGAAAGGATGCTCGTCGACGAGCGCAAGTCTGCTCGATGAGGTGAGGGAATGGGGAACCCGTTGTTAGACGACGACGAGTGTGGGATACAACAAGGTCTCGACGATCCCAATCGCCTTGCTCTTATTCCTTTTACTAGAGGTTTTCATATGGGACTTGGTGGAACAAGTGGGCACCAAGACGAACATATGCTAGCTCAAGATGTTGAGTTGAAAGCCGAAGATATGCTTCTGGAGATAGGAAGTCTTCCTCTTGGCGACGATGAGCCGATGATGTCTCCACTTGGTCAGAGGTTCGTCGACTTTTCAAACAGCTCTCAAGGAAGTGCCTCCAACAATTCTCATTGCGCTGAGCATATGCCTGGTTCTTCTACTTCTACTCATCGTGAGATCAGGAACTTGCAAGATTGGTTAGATTCACTGCAGGGTCTTCCTTCTGCCTGTGACGAACCGTCTGTTCGTCAATTGATAGAGAGTCGTCAGTTGGCCTTGTTAACCTTTTCTTGGATGGCGAGCAGATGCGAGGTAGAGGTCGACGTTTAGCTTTTTGAAGAAGTGTCGACCATAGCACGTTGTACAGACTACCCTGGGGCTTATTATGTGAGTATGAAACCCAAGTTTGAAATCATCTGAGGATCGCCGAACAAGATCTACAATTGGAAGCGTCGATTCTTCTATGTTAGGATCAACGAAGCTTATGTGCTTGACGTTCGTCGACACTATCGAGGACTTTGAGTGCCCTCGTTGGTCTGATTTTGACCTCTTTAATTTTAACTTCTTTAAAGGTTCTAACTGTGTGTAATAACATTTTTATTGTGCAGATCATCATCAAATTGGTCGTCCACTTCGTCCACAGTTTCGAGCAGAAATTGACAGAATACGAGACTTCTCACACAGGCATTTTCCAGCAATCTTAGAAGCCCGTATTCGTCGAAAAGTTGCTTGTCTCGGTAAAGGCAAGCTTTTTGCGACGAGCGTATATTGAGCTTTTCTTTTTTCTTTTCCTAACTTAGCGATTTTGCAGAACCCGAAGAAATGGACTACTCCGCTCGTCTCCGAGATCTTGCGAAAAAGAGGAAGGCCGAAGCGTCGGCTCGTCAACGTCCCTCAAAGAGACCCGCGGTCGAACAGGGACACGAGGAGCAGGCAACACCATCTGGCGCAAAGAAAACTCCTGATCGTTCTAGATCCGCGCTGAAGTCAAGAGCTCGTCACTCGTCTCGATCTTTCGATCCACAAGACGATTCTTCTGCTCGTCGATCTAATTCTCGCAGAGTGATTCTCTCTTTGGCAGCTGAGAAGTCCAAAAAGAAAAATCGCGAAACTGCTGTCCGTTCGTCGAAAGGAACAGGGCCAGCGAGTACGTCTGCTCGTCCAGACTATCTGGATTTCCACTACGACGAGCCGCTCGCGTTTGTCAATCATCGACGAGCATGCGGAGAGTATCTTTACTCTGTGAGGAATTCAGAGTCTCCTTTTCCTCCTCTCGATGAGCTGGAGGAAAAAAAAACATATCTGAATTATACTCGTAGTAGAGTATGGGTAAGTACTTAGTCGTTAATGTTTGTTTATTCTTTTGTTTGTGTTTCACTCATGCTTGTCGTTTTGTATAGAGTGATGCACTCTTGAACTAGATGATCGTCGACTATCAGACCAAGCTTGCAGCTGCTCGTCAAGCTTTAGGTAATGCTGGTGGTTCTGAAGGGTTAAGGGACGAGCTTAAGAAAGAGCAAGATGAGAATGCTCTCCTCAAAACTCAAATTGAGGGTTTTAAGCGTAGCATCGACGGTCTTGAGAAGGAGAACGCCTCAACTGTGGCTTGCCTGAAAGACGAGCTCGACACTTTAAAGGGGAGCTACCAAAAGCTTCAATCGACGAGCAGACGTTTCAGGAATCTGTATGATTCTCTCAAGGTTGAGAACGAGCAGCGGCGGTCGTCTGTCGATCCTCTTTCTGCTCGTCTGGAGAGATTACGGCGTCGTCTGGTCTTCTTGAAGTCGATCAAGGGCCCGTCAGCTTTGTTCGATCAGTGCCACGGAACCCTCAATTGCCTTAAATTTCTTAAGGATGAAGGCGTTGAGATTCCAAAAGATACTTTTGACGTGATGGAAGAAGATTTGAAGATGTACGATCTCTAAGTCAAAGCCGTGGAGCCGTTCGTCATTGAAGACAAAGATCTTCTTCCAACGACTGACCCTGCTCCTGCTCAAGATGATCCATCCGGTGAGCAGCGTGAAGCCGAGGCTGGGCTCGTCGCTCCATAGAACCAGAACGAAGGTGAGCCTGCGAGTGAGGTTGCTCCAGCGAATGTCATGGCCCTCCAAAGCCGAGCTGAAGATCAGACTTAATAGATTGTAGCTTTTGTCTTAATTATACTTAGACATTTTTTGTCTTTTTTCGGCATTTTGTATTTCTTCTTTTTTTTTTGACTTTTTGTAATGACGTTCGGCATTTTTTCGTTCGTCCAATCCTTCTTCTTTTTTTTTTTTCTTTTTTTTTGAAGACTTGTCTTTTTCAAACTTACTTCTTCAATGATGATATGAATGAACTTCTTTTCGGACCTTATGCGATTTGTATCTTAGTACTTCATATACTTCTTCAAAGCAGCTTCGCATTATATTTTCCTGTTGTTTATTTTAAAATCAAAGATTAGCAGCGTAAAGACTACATGCTAATGTGATGAGGGTTGTAATGAAAATTGGCTAAGTTAGAATTGTAATGAAAATTCTTAAGTCTTTGTGTTGAGACTAGGCTCGTCTTTTGTTGCTGCCAAGCGTTGGATTAGCTTTGTGAAAGATTTATGCTCGTCGCTGCATTTTGAGAACTGGGCTCGTATACGCGTTGCGAGAGACTTGGCACTGTGTTTTGAGGACTGAGCTCGTATACACGTAGCACAAGGTTTTCATGCTCGTCGCTGCATTTTGAGGACTGAGCTCGTATACGCGTTGCGAGAGACTTGGCACTGTGTTTTGAGGACTGAGCTTGTATACACGTGGCACAAGGTTTTCATGCTCGTCGTTGCGTTTTGAGGACTGAGCTCGTATACGCGTTGCGAGAGACTTGGCACTGTGTTTTGAGGACTGAGCTCGTATACACATGGCACAAGGTTTTCATGCTCCTCGCTGCGTTTTGAGGACTGGGCTCGTATACGCGTTGCGAGATACTTGGCAATGTGTTTTGAGGACTGAGCTCGTATACACATGGCACAAGGTTTGAGATATCTTCAACCCGTTGGTCGTAATTGGTTGGATTCTCTTTGTTTTGGTGAATCTAGGACCTGTTCACACAACCATTTTTTTTTTATACAAGTGGCTGCACCGTGTTCGGTTGCCTACGTACCCTCTTAGAATGGGATCAAGCCGAACGTAGTTTTTCTGTTTTTACAAATATTCATAAGTAAAAACACTTAGTGAAATTCTCATGTGATAACACATGTTCTCCGGGTTGTCTAATAGTAGTAACATCGCAGGTTTATCACATTCCAGCTTCGAGGTATTGCTGTTCCATCCATCCTCAAAAGCTCGTATACTCCAGGTTTGACGATTTTTGAGACTATGTAAGGGCTCTGTCATGTTCTCGAACACTTTGCGCAACACCAAATCTCCTTCTTCAAAATAACGGCCTTGGACTTTGGCATTATAATACTTTGCCGCTTTTTGTTGATAATTTTGGAGCTTTAGTAGGGTTTGATCTCGTAACTCTTCGACTTGGTCCAATGAGTCCTTAATCATCGCATTGTTCAATTCTTGTTGTTTCGGTAGTTTCATTCTTCGTAAACTCGGGACTTTCGCTTCGGCCGGCGCTAAGGCTTCTCTTCCGTGCGATAAAGAGAAAGGAGTTTTTCCTGTCGTACTTCGAGGGGTTGTTGTATACGACCATAACACACCGTCAAGTTCGTCCGCCCATTTGCCTTTCTTGTCATCTAAACGCTTCTTAAGTCCGTTGATGATGATTTTGTTTGATGCTTTGGCAAGTCCTTTTCCTTGTGGATTTCGTGGCGTTGCTTTACTTAGACGAATTCGCCAATTTGCGCAAAAGTCTTCAAACTTGTTGGATATGAATTGTGAGCCATTGTCTGTCACTATCTCGTATGGTAGTCCGTGGCGGCAAATGATGTTTTTCCATACGAACTTTTGAACGTCCGAGTCTTGAATCTTCGCATATGAATCCGCTTCTACCCATTTGGTAAAGTAATCAGTAAGCACCAATACGAAGCGTTTTTGTCGGTAAGTAGGTAGTGGTCTGATGATGTCCATTGCCCATCCCATGAAGGGATAAGGTGTAGTGGCTGTCGCGAGAAACTCTGCCGGTGAATGGATAATAAGTGCGTGATGTTGGCATACTTCACATTTAGCGGCAAATTTTTCGCAGTCGGTGTTCATGGTGGGCCAAAAGTATCCAAGTCGTCGAACTTTGAAAGCAAGTGATCGTCCTCCGGATTGGTTACCTCCTGCTCCTAAATGAACCTCCTACATAACTCGTATGGTTTCCTTTCCGTAAATGCATGTTAGTGGTGTTCCGTCGATGCTTCGCCTTAGCAAATGTTCCTTGTATAACGTGTAATGCGCGCTTCAGACTTTCAATCGTCGTGCTGCCCATCTATCTTTTGGAAGGATTCCGTCGGCTATGTAAGGTTTAATATCGCTTCGCCAATCTATATGATCTTTGATGTCTTGATCTCCTTCGGGAATTTCTTCGGCGAGTTGATTTTCGTCCGTTATGTTTAAACAAGATCCCTTTGATAATCTTATACTTGGAGCTTGAATACTTTCGACGGGAATAATTCTATGTCGATCCGGGTCCGATGTCGATGCTAATGCGGGTAAAGCGCGGCATAATTGTTTTCTCCGCGTGAAATTTTTGTTAGACGAAATTTTGAGAATTCCTTTGAGATAGGAGTCCATTCGTTCATTTTTTGTGTCAAATTCTCCATTATATTGACTTGTCACGAGTTGAGAATCGCAATATGCTTCCACTTTTTGGATCCCTAGTGATTGAGCTAGTCGCAATCCGGCTATTGGAGCTTCGTATTCTGCTTCGTTGTTGGATGCGGCGAAAATTAGCCGAAATGATTGTTCGATGATGCTTCCTTTAGGCGACACTAATTGTATCCAACTCTTGCCCCGTGCGCGGACGATGATCCGTCTACGTATAGCATCCACTTTTCTTTATTATGCTCGTTCACTCGCTGCCCGGGCTCTAATTCAATTAAGAAATCAGCCAAGACTTGGGATTTTGCACTAGTTCTTCCTTTGAAGTCGAGATCATATTCACTCAACTCGATTACCCATTTGGTTAATCTTCCGAATTGGTTTGGACTATGTAAAATTGAGCGTAAAGGATGATTGGTGAAGACCGTTATAGCTTGCGATTGGAAATAAGGGCGTAGCTTTCTTGTGGATGTTACGACTGCCAACGCGAGTTTCTCCATTGTCGTGTATCTAGTTTCGGTATCATTTAATGACTTGCTGACGTAAAATATTGGCTTTTGTTCTCTGCGATCCTCTCAAACTAATACTCCACTTACTGCCGCATGTGTCACCGAAATGTAGAGATATAAGGTTTCTCCATCTTCGGGCTTTACTAACACCGGAGGTGTAGATAGATAATTTTTTAGCTCCGCGAAGGCTGATTCGCATTCACCGTTCTATTCGAATTTTTCGTTGTTGCGGAGAAGTTTGTAGAAAGGAAGGCACTTGTCCGTAGATCGCGAGATGAAGCGATTTAGTGCCGCGATTCTTCCAGTGAGTCGCTGAACTTCTCACTTGTTTTTTGGCGAAGGCAAGTCTGTTATCGCTTTGATCTGCTTCGGATTGGTTCGTAAATGGTCTTCGGCCTTTGCTGACTTAACGAGCATGTCGTCGATGTAGACTTCCATAGTTTTGCTTATTTGATCTTTGAACATTTTATTAACCAATCTTTGGTATGTTGCTCCGGCATTCTTGAGTCCGAATGGCATTACTTTGTAGCAATATATTCCGCGATCTGTGATGAATGACGTTTTTTCGCGATCGTTAGGATGCATTCTGATTTGGTTGTATCCGGAAAAGGCGTCCATAAAAGATAATAATTCGTTGCCGGATGTTGCTTCCACTAATTGATCGATGCGCGGTAATGGGAAACTATCCTTTAGGCAAGCTTTGTTCAAATCTATGAAATCTACGCACGTTCGCCATTTTCCGTTCTTCTTTTTTACAACCACTAGGTTCGAGAACCACTCCGGATATCATACTTCGATTATCAATCCAGCTTTGATTAATCGCTCAATTTCTTCGTTCACAGCGCGCGCTCGTTCAATGCCCAATTTCCTCTTTTTTTGCTTAACTGGCTTAAATGTCGGGTATATGTTCAATTCATGCGTTGTTATATCCGTACTTATTCCCGGCATGTCTTCAATCGACCAAGCAAATGTCGAAACATTTTGTTGAAGGAATTTGATGAGTTCAGTCCTTATGTCAGTTGAGATTTCCGAACCGATCCTGACAAATTTTTTATCATCGGAGGGATCAATATTCACTTGCTCGATCTTGTCTAGGATATCGTCATCGAGTTTGCGGCCTTCCTGAGCGCATGTTGAGTTAGTGATCATATAGGTTCTTCCTTTGTTCCAGAGCTTGTGTTCCGTAATAAAGCATGTTCTCGCCATTTGCTGATTTCCTCAAACGGTACACACTCCGCCGTTAGTCAGGAATATGAGGCATTGATGGTAGGTTGAGACCAATCCTTTCATCGTGTATATCCACGGGGTTCCTAGGATAACATTGTAGATTGCTGGCTTGTCGATGACGAGGAATTTTACCGAGGTAGTTATTCCACCGAGGAAGACGGGAAGTTTTATCGTTCCTAACGTCATGGTTGTGTCTCCATCGAATCCTGGCATTGTCGTACCGAGTGTTTCATCTTTATGTCTTTCAAATCCCATGCGTTGTAATGTTTCCTGAAAAATTAAGTCGACCGAACTTCCGGTGTCGACTAACACTCGAGATACATCGCAGTCGGAGATTCTCAACTCTATGACAAGTGGATCATTGTGCGGTGTGGTGAGGCCTATCATGTCTTCTTTTGTAAAGCATATATCTTGTGCGGGAACCCATTTTGTTTGCTTATTTTCGTTGGCTCGGTTTTGATGGTTTTGCGCCGTTCCAGCTTCTCGCTCGTACACTTTGATGACTTTGACCGAATATTTACATGCAATAAGTCCTCCCATTATCATATTTATCCTTTTTCTTGGTGGCGAGAGTTTATCTTTTTCGTCATCGTGTGGTCGCTTCGATGCATTTATCAAAGCTTTTGCGCTTGTTGAAGCATTGTGCTCTTCGTGTGTGTTATTATTATCTCCTTTTGATGTCCCAGTTTTATTTTTTCCCCTTTCGTAATGGCTCGTACTTAATCTGCCTTTATCTGGATGCTCTCTTTGATATCTTTCGAGGAGAATCCGTTGTAGTTGTTTGCATTGTGAAGTTGAAAGCCCATTTCGTTTGTGGAATTCGCAATATGCATGTGCGTCTGGGATGTCAGTAGGATCATTCTTGTTCCAACAAGGATTTGGATTCTTCTGTGTTGATCCACGAGGCGGTGAATTGACATAAAATGTGTTTGCCCCGCCATCGTTTTTGACGTAATTTCTCCTATGTTGTTGTCGGGAATCTTTGCCTTTGTTTTGCTCACCTTCCTTTAAGGAATCTCTAGCTGTTGATTGATTGGTGAATTGGTATTTTCAATCCTCTAATTTGGCGAACCTATTAACTCGGTGTAAAGCATCTTCCAGTGTTCGCGGTGTGTTGATGTGCAACATCATCTGAAACAGTTACCTTCGACACAAGGTTTCTTTTGTTCCTTGGAAGACGGAGTATAGATCTGCACTCGTCGTTGCTGGCTGGATGTACATTGAGTAGTGTTTAAGAAACACTTTCGAAAGTTGTCTGTAACTGTTGATCGAATATGGTTCTAACTTCGAGAACTAATCCAGTGCGTCTCTGGTCAGACTTTCTATGAACATTTGACAGTACCCAGCGTCATATTCTTGTGGTGCGTACTGAGCTCTGCCCATCGCGATTCCGAAGGCTGTTAAGAACCTACTCGGATCTGTCTTTCCATTGTATGTCGGGCATTTTATTTTGGCATTATGGTGAACTCTAATTGCCGATAGTTGTCTGCTGAATGGTGTATTCTGCAATTTGGCGAGCATTTGATCGATCTCTGGGGTCGAGCTAGTTGCGCTATGGAGTCGTGAAGCCATTCTCTGGATCTCATCTTTCATTGCTCTGATGGTTGCGGCTTGGTCCTCGAGACGGTCACGTGCTAAAGACGTTGGTTCTATTGGGCTGATGCGTAATTGTTGAAATCGGGGGCTTTCAATACGTTGGTTCGTCATCCGTTTTTCCTGCAACTCAACCGGCTGTTGGTTTTGCCGAACACTTGAGTTTGGTGATTCTTCGAATCGTACTCTTTGTTGAGAGAAATGGTCAGTGCTTGTTGGGGTAACCTTTGCTCGTGCTTCTTCGAGTGCTACAATCTTATTTTGGAATTCTTCAAACTTTTTGTTCATATTTCGAGTTGTTTCTTCTGACTTTTTTAGGAGAGTTTGGAGAAGCTCCGGGATGCTCATTTGCTCGTCGGGTGACGCCGATAACGCCACTTGACGAATCTGGTCGTTCTCCAGCTCGTCGTGAGAAGTAATTCCTGGTGCTGGAGATTGTCTGTTGTTGATGTCTCCCATTCGTAATGATTGTTCGTCGCTGCTTCGAACTCCATCCGCCAGCTCGTCAACTGCCATTATGACTTCTTGCGTATAGAATAATCTTTGTTCCCCACAGACGGCGCCAATTGTTCATACCGGTCTTAGCACATTTGGGCGTACGAACGTTCTTTATGATATTCGGCTGCACCGTATTCGGTTGCCTACGTATCCTTTGAAGGAATCAAGCCACTTCGTAGGTCTAGTTTTTAAGTGATCATGTCTTTTGTAAAAATGCTTTGCGGGTTGAGATTTTTGTATGTGAGGTCTTTGACAGTTACGAGCGTCTGCTCTCCTTCACTGCCTAGGTGATTGTATAATATGCTTGATTCTAACAGCAGATGTTCGTCGTTATCAATTCCTTCTTGCTAATTACGTGCGTTCGTCGATCGCACGCGTTCGCTACTATTTTCCTTAATTGAATTTGGGTTCGTCGAACGCCTCACCACTAGGGTGTTTGGGCTCGTCGATTGATGACTACACTAGTATTTTGTGCTCGTCGAGCGCCTCACCACTTGGGTGTTTGGGCTCGTCGATCTTCAAACGTTCAAAGTTTTTCTTGGTTTTTGGTTGAATGTTCTTCAATATCACAGTGTCTCCTCTTTTCTCTTCGTCTAAGTCCCCCTTTTATAGTAGGTTCAAGATGAGCATGTGCTCTTCAATGGGGGACAAGTGTCATCCTGCATGTGCGAGCTCAAGGAGACACGCGTCGGCTCTGTTAAGTGTGTCTGCTCGTCAGTGGAATACAGATGGCGTCGAGCGTGGGCTCATCTTTCGTTGGGCTCGCATCTGAATGGGCCTTTCTTCCTGCTGGGCTTCATTGTTGGGCCACAGTAGATTTGGGCTTAGTAATTGGGCTTGATCCAATTGGCCCTATATAGTGGAGACTCCCATCAACTAGAACTCGAAATCTCCAATTACAACAACTCACACTAACCCTCCCGCAAATTACACCATGTTCCCTGTCAAGCGGATCTGATGTTTACTACTGGGGAGTAGGCTGTAAAACCAGAATGTTTTTCTCCCCAAAAGAAATATGGGAGGAACTAAGGCCTAGGTCTGATATCAAAGACTGGTTTCAAGCTGTATGGTTTAAGAAGGGAGTGCCAAAACGCTCTTCCACATTATTGTTAGCACATATCGATAGGCTCCCAGTAAGATCTTGGTTGCAGAGCTTCGGCTTGGCTGTTTCTCCAATGTGTATGCTCTGTTCACAGGGAATTGAGTCCCGAGACCACATCTTTGTCCACTGTTCTTTTACTCAACAAATCTGTAAACTTGCTATGACTCGTCTGCATCTACCAAGCTATATCTTTTACAGTTGGCAAACTCTTATCTCATGGAAAAGCTCCTGCAGCCCAGGTATTTCTTCCACTCTCAAACGTCTGGTGGCTCAAGCGTTAGTATACCTTACTTGGCCGGAGAGAAACTTGAGGATTCACACTGAAGTCTCATCATATCCGCAGCAGGTGGTCCACCGTCTCGACAGGGTACTCAAGGAAGTTTTGCTCATCAATCCTCGAAGCAATGTAGAGGCTTATTTTCAAAATGGTTTGGTAACTAATCATCCCTGGTTGGTCTTAAATTCTCGACGGCTGGTTTTTTTTTCTTTGTAAGCTGACTAGGCTAATTTATAACTAAACTTTGTAACAAACTTGTTAAGTTGGTAATAGAATTTACCGTTATCAAAATTTATTTCTATAATCCTACTATTTCGGGTAGTTCGGGTAGGGTAATTCGTTTATTGGGTATTTATGGAATTTCCAATCTGTTCCGAAATTAACAAAACTACATTATGAATTGGGTCAGACAAAAAGAATTGCTTTCGAATCAACCCGAAATTTCACAAAAAATTGGTTCAATTGTTAACAACATCAATTCAAAGCTGAAGAAGAGATAAGAATAAGAAGCAGAAGAAGATGTGAGAAAAAAAGAGACGATGTAACAGCTATTTGGTTGATTAATTATCACTTGTCAAAATGTAAAGTTTAGATGAAAAGAGTAAAACATCTCCAAAACCATTTCAATAAAACATTCTCTTTCTCTCTACTTTTCTCTACGATTGATTGATACAATCATGTCTTGCCATCTAAAGAAACAATTAATCCAAACCAAAAAATTTAACTTTTTTTAGTTGGTAGGAAAATGAAAATTCGTATTCAAATTGATTCGAGTAGTGGTTAGTATTTAATTTGACAAATTTTTGAAAATTTAGTATTTTTTGTAAACATAATCGTAACAGAAGTTAACACGTTCTTATTAATCGCTAAAATTGACTATTTTCATACAGTATTGAGTATAGATAATAACGTTCAGGTTGGTTTGGAGTGGTTGATGAACAGATTGAAGAGAAACGGGAAAGAGGAATCGAACTTGAGTTCCACTCAGATGTTAAAGTAAAATTCTTTCTGCTCTTGTTCTCTTCAAACTCAATACATTAGACTAAATTTTACAAAAACAAAGTCTTAATTAAGCACATAAGAAAAACGTAAACGTAAACGAAGCTCATTGAGACACGAAGCTGACGTGGACGGATCAGTCGGCCGCCTATGCCCTCTGGTCGGTTACCCTATTTTGTTTTGTCTCCGTTTTTAATATCCTCTTGTAGGCCTGCGAGTTCGGTTAGTTCGGGTCGGGTCGGATCAATTTATTTGGAATTTGGATATTTAGCAAATTTTAAAGCTATACCAAAATTAACTGAAATTCAAAAAAATTCGGATCAGGTCGGATATCGGGTAGTTCGGATAGTATATAATGGTGCCGAATTAACCCGAATAAGAAATAAAAATCAAAAAAGATGATTTATTTTTTTGCAAAAATTCCGAAAAAAATCTGACCCTAACCGACCCGAATTAGCTTCAACTTGAGTTAGTTTCGGTTGAATTTAAATATTATATAAATACCCGGTACTCGAATTACCCGACCCGAATCACTACCCGAATTCTTCAATAAATCATTTATCATATTACCCGAATTTCAAATAAATACCCAACCCGATTTGTCAAATTTTCGATTCGAGTCAGGTCGGACAAATCTGATCGGGTTTTATTCTCAACCCTATTCCTTTGAGATTATAGTTTATAAAGAAAGATTACAGTATTTTTAGTTATAAATTTTTATGCATTCTCTCGTGAATTCACAAGTAACATGTTGTTTTCAATAGTAGTCAACTCCGCAGCCTAAAAGTGGTCAATCAACAATTGTACTCGTTTAAAATAAGACCTCTTAACTCATATATAAATTGAGGTTTATGTCTCACAAGTTTCTTATCTCTTACCACCTCATTCAAGGAAAAAAACACCTCCCTCTTTGAATAATTGCCTCAACTATCAAATCCCAATGAAGAGTCTCTCAATTCTTGCAGTTTTATCTCTATTGGCTATAACACTTCCAGTATCCATTGCTTCTGATCCAAGCCCTCTTCAAGACTTTTGTGTCAGTACCAACAACTCGTTAAATGGAGGTATATACATGACAGATTCCTTATCATATTACTCTTATATTTATTTAATATTCTTTTTATTTTAAAAATATAACACACTTCAATTCAATTTTGTGGCTACTATATTCAGTTTTTGTTAATGGTAAGTTCTGCAAAGACCCAAAACTAGTCACAGCAGATGATTTCTTTTCCGGAGGACTTCGAAATCCAAGACCTATAACTAATGCAGTTGGATCCACCGTGACACTACTCACTGTTAACGATATTCCGGGGGTTAACACCCTTGGTCTCTCAATTGCCCGAATTGATTTTGCAATCAATGGACAGAACCCACCTCACAGTCATCCACGGGCCTCCGAAATTCTTTTTGTCACTCAAGGAACTGTTCTCGTAGGATTTGTCACGTCGGATCCAGATAATCGTTTCTTCACCAAAACACTCAATGCCGGTGAATTGTTTGTGTTTCCACAAGGACTCATCCATTTCCAAATGAATATTGGAAGATATCCAGCGGTTGCATTCGCTTCTCTGAGTAGCCAAAATCCAGGACGCATAACTATTGCCAACGACTTGTTCGGGTCTAACCCACAGATCGACCAAAATTTACTTGCAAAGGCGTTCCAGTTGGATCCTAGGATTGTAAGGGATCTACAGACTAAATTCAGACCAAAGGTGTAATAATATATATATATTGTGCTTTCAAAATTGTACATTTTACTATATATATGTATGAATAAGGATCTTGTATGATCCGTATATATCGTGTCCTGACATGATGTGTTATCGTTGTTGCCTTACCTTGAATAAATTATAAATAAAACCATGTTTTAGTTTTCTAATGAAACTAGCTAGTAATTATTTGATATATCATTTTATTTCTTTTGTGACGGATTGAGTGTTTTTTTAACAAAACCCCACAAATTTATGTAAATGAATATACGATCTCAAAATTGAAACTAGAGTAGAGACTTCTTCAGCAAAAGCGAGAGATTAACACGTATTGATCCGTAATATTAAGATAGGCAGTATATATAAAACAGAACAACAAAATGAAAGTATTTAGATTTGAAATATATGTTAAATAATGTTCATATGCATTTATACTATTGTGTTATGACAGAACATCATGTTCAGAACACTTGGACCTAGTTCAGATGCTGATTATAATGTATAAGGGTTTTGTCATGAAACCTAAGACGATGAAAAAGAGTTTCTTAGTCGTATTATTTTAGGATTAAAATGTATCCTAAAGTGATTCCAATACTTTTGAAATAAAAATAATCTAGAAAAATACATTCGATATACAAAACATGCACTTACCATTAAAACTTTAGATAAAAGTGTTATTTCTTTAAGGCGGATTTGTTAGTTTGAAGTGTTCGTAATCTTTCGTGAAATTACACTTATGTAAATTTTTTATCTTCTTCTTGGCTCACAAGATTAATACAATATTTTTATGTAGAAAAATATGGAAAATGGTTAAAAAAACCCTTAACTTTACAAAAAACATAAATAAAACCCTGAATTTTTTTTAAATAATATGAAAAAAAACATGCAACATTTTTGAAGAGTTTAACATCCTAATTTTTACATGAAAACATGAAAACAAAATCAAATTATTATTAGGATCTAACAGGAAATGATCTCCAATTATTCAAAATAATTTTTAACAAAAACTTTCAGTAACTTCTAGGAGATTTGAAAACCAAACAAGTTTAGTATTTTAGAAGTTAAAATTGCGCATTAACAACATAAAAAATTATTTTAACCTTAAAAATGAAATATTAAGGAGATTTTAGTTGCACAATTTTTTTCTTTATGATTAGTGTATATTTAAAAATGGTTATGAGTTTGACAACAACAAAAAAAAAATTTTATGATAGTATTGTCTTTTTTTTTTGTCTCTCTTAGGTACTTAAGTTTTTGTTTTTGTTTTTGTTTTTGAACGAATTATTTGTCTTTGTAACGAGTAACACTGAATTAAAATTCAATTTATATATTTTTCGTCAAAGGATTTTTTTTGTGCCATGACGAATAACAATGAATTTCAATCAATTTGTTTTTTTGAATATGTAGAACACTATTTTCAGATGCCATATATTTTCTTATTCCCTATTGATGCTACATAAATAACTTTATGTTAAATAGTGACATTTCCAATAAAGGATAATGCAAAAAATGGTTACAGTGTTATAGTATGTTCAATTAGCCTAAATCTTTGCTATAATTCCGGATGAAAGAAATTAATAATCATCTATGACTTTGGTTTTTTCTTTGTATATAGAAAATAATTAAGACTCAAAAAATGTATGACAAAAAAATTGTAAGTTTGGAATACTTAGTTTACGAGTTATTTCACCCTCTACTTATTTATTTTTCACAGAAAAATACGTATTTATTTACTATTTATTTTGTGCAATGAACTTTTTTATTCTTTGTATTAAATCATAAACTCTCTTTATTATCCATATATTAATACACATGCAATTGAATTTTAGAAATATTTACTTGTGCGTTTTAATTAGCGGTTTAATTTTGCATTTAAGGGCAAAACAACATCATTTTGCTTAATGAATTGGGTTTAGAAACTGAGTAAAACGACTTTGTTTTATATGTAAAAAGAAAAAAGAATATAAAAAATAAGTCTTAGGTTTAGATTTTTTTTCTTGATGCAACATTATCTTAATTTGATGAATTATCTACTACATGTTAACAAAAGAAACTATATGAACTTGATGTTTATAATTTTCTTTGTTTTCTTGCCTATGATTCTGATTAAAGTAGAAAACCACAACATCAGCAAAACAAGTAGAAACTAGAATGGTTGAGTGTCTTTGCTTATTGGTATTACGAGATGCTAATTACGATTCATGTGTATTTTGCTAAAATTAAACCAGAGTTACGATTCATGTGTCTTTGCTTATTGGTATTACGAGATGCTAATTAAAGAACATCGATTAATTGCCGATATTTTGGTGGGAACGTTCCAATTAATGGCACCAACTTTTTAGTCAGGAAGATCTTCTATACATTTTTCAAAGAATTATTGAATTGGTACTATGTGTATGGGTTATATTAACTCGTTTTATGTAATTATGATCGGTATACTATGTATCTCTCGATTTTCTACTTTATTTATTATCTGATATTGTTCCAGCCAACGTCTCAAACTGGTATATTGATTTAAGATAAACATAAATATAAAGTCAAATAGTTTCCAACTATATAAAATGTATAACTAATTAATTTACTATTGTTATTAAGGAGTTATCTTTAAATTATGGATTATACTTTCTCGATTTTGACAAACAAAAGAAATTAATTATATTAATAAATTAATGTGAACTAAATACTAATATGGTGTGTGAAAATGTGTTAATTATTAATATGGTATGTTTGATGTTTGAAGTTTTGAAAAAAGAAGGAAAAGTCCAAAAAAATATATAGTTTTCGTTTTATTACGTTTGTGTCATTAAATTTTTTATTTTCTTTTTCTTTTTCTTTTTTTCTTTTACACGAATTGTAACTTCATCTTCTTCTCTTCTCTCTGCGCAAATCTTCTTTTTTTTCTTCTCATCTCTTCTCATTTCTTCTTCAAATTTTTCCTCTTCTCCTCTCATCTTCTTCGATTTCAGTGGGTTTCTTCGCGCCTTCTCTCTGTCCACGGCGGTTCTCTCTCCACGCCGTCTATCTCTCCTCACCGTAAGTGTCTTTGTCCTCTCTCTCTCTCTCTCTCTCTCTCTCTCTCTCTCTCTCTCTCTCTATCTCTCTCTCTCTCAGTTTAGGCTTTGCAACTCTAATTTAGGGTTTGGAACACGAATTTTAAGATTTAGAATATGAATCTCGTTTGTTAGGGTTTGCAACTCAAATTTCACACTCGTTTGTGTATTTGGTAGTATATTTCGATGAGTTTACGAAGATTGTAGCACAGTTAGGTAGATTTCGGTTGATTTTTGTGTGTAAGTTGTATATAGTTTGGTAGAGATTGATTTATGTAAACCCATATATGGTAGATGTAGTCGATTCAGTGGTGGTAGACTATGCATTTGTTTTGTCGTTATTGCTTAAGTTTGGTAAACATTGTTTATAATATGTTTTAAGTGTGGTAGACTCTGAATTGTTTCGAGACTCATAGTATTTGTAAATGTGGTAGACTTTGATTTAGCTTGATAGACGTTGTTTAAGTGTGGTAGACCAGTTTGGTAGATTATGCATGTTTTTTGTTTTGTCGTATGTGTTAAGTGTAGTAGACTTTGTAAAGAATATGATTAAGTGTAGTAGACTTTGATTAAAATTTTTAGTGGTGGACTATGAATTAGGTTGGTAGACATTGTTTAAGCGTGGTGGTATACTTCACTAGTTGTTTGGTAGACTTTACAGATGGTTTGTTAGACTTAGCTGAAAGTTTGGTAAACTCTGTTTAAAGTTTGGTATACTCTATACTTAGTATTGTACAATCTGTTTCTGACTATTTTGTCTATCAACTGAACAACTATGGCGTCGACAAAAGACTACCCTCCAAGGTTCCATCGAGAGGATTTATCAGTATTGATAAAGAAGAGCATGCACCATCATTCTCGTCTTGGTGAGCTTGTGCAGAAGATGAAAGGTATTGGTGAAGATGCTTATGTTGACATCAAGAACAATTCTTCGGTGGGAGTTATATTAAAGCTTGCATCTGCAACATACAAATGGACTGGGAGGTATGTGCAACACTTATTGGTTAATAAGCTTGATACCAATATGATGTATGAGATGTGGATGTTAGTGGGTAATCGACCAATTAGGTTTTCCCTCCATGAGTTCGAGGAAATTACCACGCTTAATTGTGGGGTGGTTGTTGAAGGTGATGATGTAGATCTTGCAAGTGGGGATTTATGGAAAGAAATTGGCTTATCACATGGTAATGACCTTACTTTGCCTGAGTTGCATGATGTATTGAAAGTTTACAGATATTGAAGTTTAGAGAAGAGAAAAATGGTTGAGCAGCTAATGATTTTGCATGTGGGAATCTATGGTTTTCACCCTAATAGTAGGATCTCATTCTTTGCTGCAAAAATGGTCATGCAACAGAACGATTTGAAAGATATTCATGGGGGAGAGTGGCATTTGAACAATTGATTACATCCATGCGGTTTGCAAAACTAAGAAATGCTTCATACATTATCCATGACCTTGTGCATTCAGTTCCAATATGGGCATACGAGTCTATTCTATGTCTAGGAGAAGTATGTGGCGGAAGAAGAGAATGTGAGATTCCCCTTCTACGGTGGTCATCAATGAATAAACGTGGAACTGGGTATTGATGACATCGTTGATTTAGATGTGAAAAAAACCGAAGATCATAAGGTAATTTCCTTACTTGGTAGACTTTGTCACGTAGTGTGGTAGACTATGACTATGTTTGGTAGACTTTGCTATTAGTTAGTAGAGTTCAGTTCTGTATGGTAGACTTTGCTTATATTCTCAAATTTTTGATTTTGTGTGATAGTTTCTGTTGTCTGGCAATGTTTTGTTATGGTTTTGTAGGTCCGTGTGAGGTACCTATGCCGAAAGCCTATTGAAGATATCAACCCAATTTGGACTAGAGATGTTGCATATTCGAGGGTGGACAATATAATCTGAGACATATTGGATGACACTTTAGATGAGTCATTTTGTGTTTTCTTCTTCTTTAACCTTTCTTTGAAGGCTTATAAAATCTTCATCACCAAAGCTTGCACCATCAACATCCTTGCAGTAGTCAAATCTGAATTCCACATCATCATCCTCTTCAACATCTCTAGCTTCATTTTTAACATTGTTCGCAGAAAATCTACCAAACTTCTGCAAAAGTCCACCAAACGTAGACTCACATTTGTCAAACGAAGTCTCACACTTACGTTCAAATCTACCACCCCCTTCGCATTGGCCTACACCTACACCAGATCTCTTCAATATCTCTACACACAGACAAGTTGCCTTTCTCCGGAATTGTTGTATAAATCCTCCCAACTGCCTTGTGTTATTAACAATCATAAGAGGGGTATCTTGAGGTATTAATTGCATAGGTACTTTTGGCATGTAGCTCAAATTTACCTCATAAATCTCTTCATTTATACCAAAATTTTCGTACACCATCTTGAGGAACTCACCATAACTAACATCTTCACTCACTCCAACAATTTTACACCCATGAGAATTATCTACCTTAAAAACCAACTCGTTTCTCTCCTCTTTCCAATTCCCACAAACTAATATGATTTGATCCATAGATCCAAAGGAAGAAATTAAAAACTATTGACAAATGATGAAGGAGTTCGAGCTTTAGCTATGGCGGAGTGGTTCAACAGACACAATAAGTTTAGGAAGAAGGTGGGTGAACGCATACACACTAATAATTGAAAAGCAAAGTCGTCATTTTATTTTTGTTTTCTAGGTTAAATCATCAAAGTCTACCAAACTATCCAGTTGATTCCAAAGTCCACCTTATTGACTTCTATTCTTAACTCTACCTAAGTCTACTAAAATCTACTATGAAGGATATTAAAGTCTACTAAACGGCATATGACAGTCTACCAAAGTCTATCATGAAGGGCGTAGTAGACTCTAACTAAGTTTACCATGAAGGAACAGAAAGTCTACCACACGTCAAATGACAGTCAACTGAACAAAAAATTTCATCTTGAAATCGATACTCTAAAGCTTACCATGAAGGGTTTCTAAACTCCAACTAAGTTTACCATGAAGGAATTGAAAGTCTACCACACTTCAAATGACAGTCAACAGAACAAAAAATTTTATCCTCTAATCGATACTCTAAAATCCACCTTCAAGAGATTGTAAACCGTACTTAAGTCTACCAAAGTCTACCACACTTCAAATGACAATCAACCGAACAGCAAATTGCATCCTCAAATTGATACTCTAAAGTATACCATGACGGGTTTCTAACCTCTAACTAAGTCTACCAAAATCTACCATGAAGGATAATAAAGTCTACAACACGTCAAATGACACTCAACCGAACAACAAATTTCATCCTCAAATCAATACTCTAAAGTCTACCATGAAAGGTTTCTAAACTCTAACTAAGTCTACCAAAGTCTACTAAAGTCTACTACACTACGAATCACAGTCAACTGAAAAACAAATGTTATCGTCAACTGGATACTCTAAAGTCTACCATGAAGGGTCTGTAAGCCCTACCAAAGTCTACTACACGTTGAATGACAGTAAACAAAACTACATATTTTATCCTCAAATCGGAAGTCTAAATTTCTACAAAAGTCTATTATGACTCTAACTTTTTAAAATTTACTACGCTTCTTTAATAGACTTCGCAACGCATGATATGGTGATGTGATATTTTTTATTAATGATATTTTTGTTATTAAATTTTTTTTTCTCAAAGAGATAAATGGCAATCTTGTATTTTAAAATTTTTAGAAATTATTTAAGTAAATATCATGCACTAATTAACCATATTTCATGAAAGCTTCCAAATAGAAAAACAAAGAACAAAACAAAACCCTTTTGCCAAGACAGAAGGTTTTCACTATGTCTGAGAAAATAAAAACTTTATCTCACAAAAAATATATATATTTAAATAAATAAAATAGAAACAATGTCGTTGTCCAAAAAGAGAGGCAATGTCTTAAGGAAAGTCCTTGAAGATCCGCATCTCCTTGGTTGAATCTATCTTCTCTGAATCGAAATTAGTGATTCGTCGAGATCGGCCATGAAACGCAAGGACAGGTTCATCAAGTTAGATTCGATCGATCAGTTGTCTGCCAAGTCGTCTGTATTGAAGACCCACAAAGAACAACTTAAAAAGGTAGATCGTAACGAGGAAGATGAGACAGACACAAGCCCAAGTAACTTAGATTCGCTCCCTCTTGATCTAAAGATGGACATACTGATTAGATTACCTGGAAAATCTCTTATGAATCTCAAACGCGTCTCAAAGATGTCGTCTTCCATCATCCGAAATCGAGAATTCACCAATTCCTTCTTCTCTATGTCCTCAACGACACAATCGCGGTTTATAGTCGCTTTGAGTAATGGTATATTCAACCAGTCTGAGCAGAATCTTATCTTCTTCTTTTCCTTTTCACACGAGGGAGACGAATCCTCTTCTTTGGTAGGCAATTTCGAGATGGCAATCGGTTCAGCGAGCTTCTGTTCCGTATCTACGACTTGCACCTCTGTCAATGGCTTTCTCTCTGTTTGTGCTAATGGTCAGCACATGATATGTAACCCTACCACGGAGCAATTCATTAAGTTACCCATTCACACCAGACTCGTTGGATACGACCCCATTGATGATCAATACAAAGCATTATCTGTTCATCAAATGAAAGATTATAGTTTATATCTGAGGCAGATTTAACTCTGGGAAGATATAAAAGATGGAGTCATATAAAACCTACCACTGTGCCTTATAGCCTGATATCAGAGGGAGAGGGAGTTTTCATCAATGGTTTTGTTTACTATGGTGCTTATAGCCAAAGCACCATATGAATCCAGTTATTGTGTGTTTTGATGTTAGGTCTGAGAAGCTAAGTTTTATCAAAGCTCCTAATGCTGTAGTGATGTGGGGTAATGAATCGATATTCTTTGATTACAATGGGAAGCTAGCTTCCATTGTGAGAATCCCTTATGCTCGGTTCGATTCTTTTGATTTATGGATACTAGAAGACCCCAAGAAACATGAGTGGACAAAGCAGACATGTAGGTTTCCCCTCTCTCTGTGGGATTATGTTGGGCATACCAAGTTGTCTTTTCCAGGCGTCAACAAGGCTGGTGAGATCATTATTGCCCTTTATGTTAACACACGATGTTCGACCCTTCTACATGTTTTACTATAATGTTATAAAAGAGTATCAGAAGAGTTAGGCTCCTAGGAATCGGAGATGATGAAGACTGACTTTAGGCGCTGTTATGGATTCGTAAAAAAAGGTGACTGTATTGTCCGTATCGCACCTCAACACATCCAGAACATTGCCTTTTTGAAGCGACCTATGAATCTGACTTCATTTCAAGGATCCAAATATAAGAGAGCATAGAAGACTCTGAATTTTTACTATTTATAATTGTTGAACAAGCTAGTCTGTTATTTAAGAGTTATGATTTTTATATACTCAGTGTGTGTTCCTTTGCTCTGTTTCATCAAATTATGAATCAGACTATAAAATCAAAAGTTATGAATTTATATCTATTAGTGTTAAGACCAAAGTAGAAAACCAGAGTTGTGAGCCTTGCCTTCGTATATATATAAGCTCTCGTGATTTTAATGGGATTCATATATTGTTAAACAAGACAGAAACTCACATGATACAAATTTTTCACTTAAAACGTCTTTAATTTTCAATCAATATTCAAAAGTAATTGTCCATATGCAATAATATTTGATTTGACATCTAATTAATTTTGGTTTGTGTAACGTGGAATGTTCTCATAGTTATTGGTTGAGTAGAAGCAACGGAAACCTCCTTGTTGATGACGCTTTACTCAACAAAAACTCAAATTGTCAACACAACAGAAAAACGACGTCGTACTTACAGATTCATCTCTATATATCAACATATAATCAACCAAAGACTTGAAGAAGAATTTAATTATAACTACAAAAAAACAATGAATCTCTATGAACTCTTCTTCATCACCATCCTTTTATCTTTCCTTGTCTTACAAGTAAATGCAACGATCGAACAAACCTGTGAATCTTGTGCAGCCAAATCCGTACTTTTCAACTACAACTTCTGTGTTTCTTCTCTCAACAACTCTCCAATCTCTCTTCCTTCTCCGACCAATCTCTCTTCTCTTGTCTTAACTCCAATGCTTCAAGCTCTCGATAACGCTACCGCAACAACTTCCACCATTCAACAGCTTATAGTAAGAGACGAATACGACGGTTTCAACGGTGCTTGCCTCCGTGACTGCCTCGAGCTTTACGAGGATGCGGCGGAGAGAATGGAGGAAGCAGTGAGGGTTTTCATTACGAGGAAAGAGATGGGGACTGTTAATGTTATGGTTAGTGCCGCCATGGAAGCCGCCGTGACGTGTGAGGATGGGTTCGGAGAGAGAGACCGTGACGGTGATAGTGATGGTGTGAAGATGACGTGGACGTCTCCAATTGGTAGAGAGAATTATAAATTGTTTGAATTAGGTCAAATTGCTCTTTGTATTATCAATATGATCTCTTCTTCTGTTGTTAACATCTCATGATCTGTCTTTCATTTGTTTAAAAGTATGATTTAGATTTATATATTGAAATCAACGACCTTTTTCTTAGTTTTTTATCATGTAAACGTATAAAATCCAAAGCTAACAACAAATCCAACTTAGAGAGACAGAGAGAGAAGAGAGCCAGTTAAACCTCTAACATCACATCCTTTAAATACACATACACAGTTAACAATCTTACCAATTCATCTTCTGCTGCTTACTCTATAAGACCTATCACGATCATCCCTGTCCCTGCCCCAGTCTCTGTCCCTCTCCACATCCCAATCTCTGTCCCTGTCCCTGTCCCTGTCCCTGTCTCTATCTCGATCTCTCTCCCGGAAATTAGCATCATGCCAAAAATAATCCCTCATACTTCTTTCGGATACATATCTATCTATGTCCGGGCTTCTTGATCTAGACCTATAATCTTTTGAACCATACCCGTAATCATATTTACTGCCATACCTTGGAGGATAACTAGATGATTCAACACCGAGTAGACCGTCATCTCTGTTATCATGTCCTCTACTTGTTCTTTGTTGCAATCGGCTGCTTCTGCTGCTGCTTCTATTTGAAGGTGCAGCTTCCCAAAGCCACTCATCTGCGTTTTCCGGGAAGGGAGCGTTAATTCCTGGAAACTCAACTATCTTTTTCATTCGTGGCTCTGGAGGGTTTGCTTTTTCCAAGATTTCCCCGTCCTCGCTCTCTATTTCCTCCTTAGTCTCAATCTCTTCTCCAAATATAGTGATTCCAGACAAATGATCATCTTCTGGAGCTAGAGACGTCACACATGAAGAAGCAGATACAATACAAGGCGTGAGAACATCTGGTATAGGGAAAACCCACTTCTTTTACATGAACAATAATAAAACAGAGGAGACTAGTTTACCTAAGTATCCTGGAGGGTACCCAATTTCTCGCATTCTGTTAAGCCACGGAGGAGGATCGAGTTCCTTCACAAGAAGAACTGAACCAATTAGAATACATAATTCATGGATTGAAGGAATGTCAAATCCAGCATATTGGTAGAGCTATATACAAAAAGAAAAGGTTCAAAATTACCCCAAGTTTTAGAAGCTGACGGGTCTCTGCATCAAGTATGCCAGGTTTCAAGCCATCATACTTTCCACTTTGAGGTTTTTGATAATATCGTGATGGTAGGCGAGGCCCACTACTCTGATTTCGTTTAGATTTCTGAAGCTTCCGCGCGCTATTAACTGCTAATCGATCAAAGGGCTTTGGGCATTCTCTTAAGGAATGACTATAGCCACCACAATTGAAGCAACGTGGAGGATCATCATCAATAATCTCTAATCCCCTGGAACAATAAACACATGCAGCAAGATCATTAAAACATTTACAAACAGCTGGAACTTGTTACAAATTAAAATTCAATTTACCCTTCCAGACTTCTTGAACCATCTGCTGAATTTAAACCAATTGCAAATTTACGGTCGTAAAGAGGAGTGGTGCTACTTTCCACTAGAACAAACTCTTCCAATGGCTTGGGACCAGTTTGGTTGTTGATCCAGAATGACTGCATGCGCAAGAATGCACCAATTGGCATGTCATTAATATTATCGATATGAATACTCAACAATTTTTAACAGCGTTGACAACATTTTCACTCACCACAGACGAAGTTTTCTTCAATCCAACACGTAGGGCTGGAAAATAAGTCTCCTCACCTGATTCTATAGGTTGATCTTGATCCTGAGCATATAACCAATGAAAAGATTCTTCCTTAAATTTCATAGATGACGAATGCAAATTTAGTTGTTCGAAAAAAAACCTAGTCAACAAACAAGTGCTCCTGTGAAGTCTAAAATCTTATCATATAAACCAAAAAAATTCACTATCAGAGACTATGAGAAGCATGCCTCAGTAGATACATGTTCTGTTTTACGTATAGCAAATAGTTGGTTCCTAAAGACTAATATAGCTAAGGTCTATCTAATACAAGGTTAGCAAACTGGAGGTCCAACACATGCATGATGATACTTTATATGATCTAAGAGTATCTAGTATCATATTCTTGCACACTTCTTTAGCTTGATATCAAATAAATATTCTATTGACAACAGTCTTAATTGATCAAATAGTGAAACATAATTAGCATTTAATGATATATTGGCTACAAATAACATCTAAGAAAAGATTACAACGACCTTCCGATCAAAAAAGAAATGAAAAGATTACAATGACCTTCTCCATTTTCGAGATACCTGATTCATGAAAGTATATTCTGCCTCCCATTCCGACCATTGCTGTAATAAATTTTCGAGCTTCTGCTTACTAGCTCTGAAAGAGGCAGTCAGCTAAAAATTAAAACAATGATAAAGCCAGGAATTAAAGAATAACAGCTACGCTTGAGCATTCAAATATTACGTTGATGAGTAAACACCACTCTATGAAGCTTACTATTACAGGCACTTGAGTTATGACTCGGTTTTTAATCTAACCTCGTTAAGTGCTTATAAGTAACATGGACTGTAGGTTGTTGATCGTCAGACACTGTTCGGGGTCTCTTAACACCGATTTTAGCTGTCATGAGGAATTATGGAGAAACAGAGGAAGATAACATAATCACAGACACCGGGTCTGAGTAGGGTCAATTACAGAAATAGATCAAGTGCAATGTCTTATCAGAATTGCAAGCAACCTTCAACATAGAAAGGCAAAAGAAGGATACAAGAAATAACATCCAAAGTGTCACTGTGGATTAGTGTCTCCTTTTGGATACCTACTTTCTCATCTAAAGCCACACTTTCACTACCAACACTAAAAACATCACCATTAACTGGCTTCGTTAATGTTTCCCCTGAACACTGGCCACCCACAATTCGCAGATTCTCTTCCACTAAATCCAAATCGTTCTCCATATCTAAATTTTTAATCATGTTCTCATCATTACCAACTATAGGATCAGCCTCAGGTGACCTACTCCCAGATTCAAGCCCATTTTTTTGAACTTTAGAACCAAAATTGCTTGAAGCTGGTAGGTCAAGCACATCCTCAGCTTCCATTGTTAAACAAAATTGTAAGCTTATATACTTAATCAATTTCACTACCCTCCAATAAATACACCCTGTTGTAAGAACGACAGAATTAGAAATGCGAAAGCAATATACACATAAGTAGAATACAAAATAAAAATGACACTATTTCAAAAACCATAAATGATAACGATTTAAATTCCTAAATTAAAGAATCAACAAACTTTAACATTCGATCAAACTAATTAAAGAGCAATAAAGAAGAAGAAAGCAATTTCTCAATCTAAAAAAAAATCAGCTCCAAGAGTACTGATTTACTCAATCCCAGCTCGTTTCGCCTATCCCAAAACCAGATGAAAATCCAGAAAAGTAGAATCAAATCAAATTTTTAATCCATGGTAATTCAAACAATCTCATTTCATGACTCTCCTGCATCTATTACCAGCCAATTTGTGGAAAAAAGGAAGAAGAAGCTAGGGTTCAAAATTCTACAAAAAACAGTGGTTAGCGCTTAACCTACTCAATTCAAAACGTAAAGCATATACCCACGACGCAGAAACTAAATAAATTTGAAGGGGGAGATGAAACGACACGAAGGCTTCGGGAAACAACAAAATTTCTCTGCTTATATTCAAAATTTCTGGTGAGGTACGAAGATAGGAGAGGAAAGAGTCAAGAAAATCGAAGCTTGGAAGATTCAATAGAGACAATTACCTACTCAATGAAGTTTTGTAGAAGCAGAAGTGAAGAAGGAAAAATGGCGATAGATCTGTGAGATTCAAAAGGAAGGCTATTTTATTCATCCAAAGTAACAATAATCGAATACTACGCAGCGCAGCAAAGTAGTAATTAAGTCTAGTCAACCTACCAAACGGAAAACGGCGTACTTGATCGGTAGAGATCAAAATAGACAGAGTTTGGTTTAAATGTAAATTGTGGTTTAGATCCGGTTTAGCATTGTAGTTAGCATTTTGTTTCTCGGTTTTGTGTCAATAAAAATGAATAAATCTCATATCATTAAACTTACAATTTGCAGATTATCCTTAAGTTTACCCTAAAGTGTGAAGACCACAATTTATCATATATGTGTTTTTTTCTTCAAAAGCCTATCAAATTTATCTATGTATACTCAAAAAAATACATTATATCATGAAAAAAGAATATACAAGACATGTTGGAAAGAAGAAAATAGCAAAAACAATAATAAACTAAGGTACAAATCTGGACTGGTCACGACTTCCCCAGCTACTATGTGACTGTGAACGATCAAAGAAGTCAGAACTATAATCTTGACTCCCAAATGCCATTCTTTGAAACATCCTTATCTGAGCAGATTGTTGTCTCGAGTCGAACACTTGGCTCTGTCCTGGCCTCATTCCGTTTGTTATGTCTGTAGCTTCTTCAAGTGTGTCCAATGCCCTCACCACTTGGCTCATCTTTGGTCTTTTTGCAGCTGAGTGGCGGACGCATGCTGCTGCAGCTTCTACCATTCTAAACATCTCTCCCGGGATGAAGTTGTTCCCTAGCCTCGGATCGACTAGCTCCCCAAATTCTTCGTTTTCAATTGCTTGATTCAACAAGGGTCTTGCCTGAAAAGAGATTTTGAACCACAGGTGGTTATAGCCTACTAGTGTAAACATTACTCAAGCCAACTAATTTAAACACCATACTCATGAAAATTAAAGAATGCAGTATGGGTTGGGATATGGTGTTTAATTTCATCTCTACTTAGTACTGACCCATTCAACAAGGCTCTCGTCACCAAGTGGCTGAGACGTATCTACAGGTTTGCGGCCAGTTATAAGCTCCAAGAGTATTACCCCATAAGAATAAACATCAGCTTTTTCAGACAGCTTTCCACTTGTTGCATATTCAGGAGCCATGTACCTTAAAAGAATCGACAGTTAAATCGTTTAGTTCTTCTGTAAATAGTTGTTTTTAACACAAAGAACGATCTAACAAATATTGCATACATGTGTGTTCATACCCAAAGGTTCCCATTACACGTGTTGATACATGTGTGTTTAAATCCAGTTCCTGTGCTATTTTAGCTAGCCCGAAATCCGCTACCTATGGATAAACTTTCTTGAAGAGTTTAGTATGGGAATCAAATCTTTAAAATGCTTAGGATAAACTAATATGATGTTGTTACCAAGGCTTCAAAGCTGTTATCTAGAAGTATATTTGATGATTTAATGTCACGGTGAACAATGCGGGGATGACCTGACAAAATAAAGGAAGACATAAGAAATACATTATGTAAGGAAACTAAATATCATGAAGAAACTAAAGAGCAGTGAAATTTACAGTCTTCATGTAAGTAGGCGATTCCACGAGCTGCACCAGCAGCGACCTTTACCCGAGTTGCCCAAGTCATAACCGGTCTTCCTGGAGCTGCAAAGACACAGGCTTTGAAGTTTATGTAGTTACACAAAGATAAATTTATGGTTTACGAAAGATGAGTCATGTACCATGGAGATGGTAATGGAGAGTGTTGTTAGGTACATAATCATATACAAGCAATCTATGTTGCTCCGAGATGCAGTAACCGACTAGTGTAACCAAATGGCGATGATGAACTCGAGAAATGATTTCAACTTCGGCTTTAAACTCCCTCTCTCCTTGACTTCCACCAATCTTTAACTGTTTAACTGCCACCTCCCTTCCATCTGAAAGAACGCCTTTGTACACACAACCAAACCCTCCCTCACCGAGAAGATTCTTCTCAGAAAATCCACTGGTAACTTGAGCTAATTCAT
The DNA here is from genome assembly GCA_963920545.1 of Lepidium didymum. Taxonomy (NCBI): domain Eukaryota; kingdom Viridiplantae; phylum Streptophyta; class Magnoliopsida; order Brassicales; family Brassicaceae; genus Lepidium; species Lepidium didymum. Next base: position 19,068,036 of record OY986980.1, on the reverse strand, counting down.
CATACGAAAACCATGATCTTTGGTTGCTAACCATGCCTGAATCAGACGAAGCATACATGTGACCGCTACCAGAATGGCTTCTCATTTTAGGAGGAGCTGAAGAATGCGAGTTGAAGAGCACTACATCTGTCGACACAACGAGTTTTCAGTTACTAAACAACTTGATTATGGGTGAAACAAACAAAAAAGAAAATTGATGGATGTGGTGAGTCGTGCAGCTGATGATTAGCATGAAGACAATTTACACAATTTATCATACTCATCCTTTTTTTTCTACTGCACAGATGAAATAGCTTCTTATCTAGTTACATGTACGGTCTTATATCCTAGACTGAAGCATTGTACCGACAAGACACAGAAACACATCGTCAGAAGCTAACTACATTGAAAGTGCATGATCTGATGCGAATTGGTCAGGAAATTAAGCAAAATCAAGCAGCCAAAACTCAATGACAGTTTCATGCTATTTTAGGTTCTGAAACTGACCATACTACTCACAACAGTCAATACGCATTTCTCTTAATAGAAACTAATTATGCACTAAATGCCAAAGGATTTTAGGATTTTCAACAATACAATGTCGTTACAGGACCTGAGATATGTTCTTATGCATCTTAAATTACCTGAGCCTTGGGGAGATGAATACGCAGAAGGAGGCATAGTGTATCCAACAAAGGTTCCATGGTCCTTTCGCTTTCGTTTCCGAGTGAACCACACACCCAACACAAAAAGACTAAGAAAAATCAATCCCACAATCACTCCAATAGCTGCAATACCTCCAGTACCAAGACCATTTTTCTGCGGTGAACCAGACTGCGGACTGTTGTTTCCATTGTTTGAAGCTGGTCCAGTTGGTTTAGCAATTGGTTTCTCTCTCGGAACAACAGGTAATGGAGTTGGAGGAGGAGCTAAAGTAGAAGGATTGGTCGGATTTGAAGCCGGAGGAGAAGAAGCGGTAGCTGGAGGAGGCGGAGAAGTAGTTGTTGCTGGGGTTGACGGAGAAGGTGTTTCACCCGGCGGAGAAGGAGTTTCTTTCGGCGGTGAAGGTGTTTCCCCCGGCGGAGAAGGAGAAGGTTTAGGCGGAGGAGTTGTTGTTGGTGGTGCCGGAGGTGAGGGAGAAGCTTCAGGAGGAGGTGAGACATTTTGCGGAGGAGCCGGTGGTGTTGTAGCCGGAGTTGATGGAGAAGGGGGAGAAACCACCACAGGAGGTGGAGGAGAGGAAGTAGCGACGGTGGGAGGAGGTGAGGAGACTACGGGAGCTGATGGTGGCGGCGAAGAAGACGGTGGAGGTGATGATATAACTGGTGGTGGTGGCGATGATGATATTACCGGTGGCGGAGCTTGTGGCGTAGAAGAAGGCGGTGTAACCGGAGGTGGAGAAGATGGAGTAGTGGGCTGAGACGGCGACGGAGCAGATGGAGTGGTGGTTGAAGAATTTGACGGCGGTGGTGATAAAATCGGTATAGGAGGAATCAAACTCATTTCTTTACACTTTCAATACGAATCTAAAGCAATCAACTTTCTACTATTATCGATTCATTTCGAAAACCAAATCTTATGAACCAACCCTAATTCCACAATTAGAGCAAAAAAATAACAATTCCCAATCTTGCGGCTCGAAATCAACCTGCTCAACAATCAACCGAATTTCGAAGAATCTTCAGTTACTAGCCCTAGAATTTCAAAACCCAGAAGTAAAGATTCGAGCTTTAAGCAAAAAAATTAGCCTGGATGGCGAAATTCAGAGCATACCCAATTGAAGAAAAATAAAACCGTAGAAAGTTCTGAAATTCAGAGCTTTTTTACACAGAAGATTCGAAATTGGTATAAGAATCGAGAAACCGTTAGAGCAAAACAAAAGCTAAGTGATGTAGAGAGATTGAAGGAGGAATGTGTGTGAAAGAAAATAGAAAAAAATGTGAATCTTGTCTGAACAAACGTGGAGGCAACTCTGTCTCTTTGGTCAGAGATATTTGACAGAGCGATTTACGCAGAGGAGAGATAAACAAAAGGAGAGAGACAGAAGGAGAGAGAGTCAGACATGTGCGGAAGAGAGAGATAGTGCGTGTGATTTTGAGTTCTTTGATTTCATCATTATCAGTTTTCGTCTTTTCTCTCCATTGACTTGAGCTTCGATTCACAAATCTCAATTACATCAAATTATTCCCATGGAAAATGACACGTTTTTAATTATTTTTCATACGTTTCTAACTTTTGTTTTTCCCCAATGAATTTTTTTTTTCAACTTATACATATCATATTAATAAACTGAGAAGGCAAAAAGTTTATAAAAAAACAATGTTTAGACAAGTTACAGAAATTACTAGCTACTCATTATATTTTATTGATCTAATTATTGACAAAAAAAAATTTATCTCGTTTTGCCTTCTGTTGAAAAATTTTGGGATCTTATGATAAAAAAATCTAATAAATCTTTTTTTAAGATAATCAGAATTCACTAAATATTGCGAGAAAGTTGATCACTCTTGCGGATTTGACACTATCTTTGATTTTACATAATCTATAACATATTGAACTTTTGAAATTTAAAAAACAAGAAAGGACTTCACTGTCCACAAAATTGCTTCAAATACTATAAGCATCTTGGAACACCTATTCTCCCACATTTGCTCCAATGAAACTTTATTTAAAAAAGGAATTTATGTTCACGAGAAATGAATTTTAGGGACCCATGAATTTAAATTAGAAAGTTAAAAAAAAGGGTATTGGAGGGGTAGAAAAAGAATATAAAAGAAAAGAAAAAAGTGTACAGTGTAAAATAATTGAGAGAATGTGAAATGTGAAAGGGAAACATGTGCACTTTAATGATGGTGAAATTTGGAAATTTGTGAGCATGTTTGCTCCCTAAATTAGCTCTTTTTGTAATAATAAATAATTATAATTATGGGATTAATTACCGACGTGTTTTATGAAGTAATGTGGGAGACACTCTGAATTTTAAAAGGAGATTCAAATGTTGAAGATTAGGTAATGAAGCAATTGCACATGCTTACTTCTTATAATAATTTAGCACAAATGAGTAAAATTTGTAATAAACAATCTCATGACCGTACTTATGTTTAGATTCATATATTTAACAGGACAATGTCAAAACATTCATACAACGTTTAATCATGCCTAAAAATTATGTTTCAATTACTGTTTATGACCAAGTTGACCATAGAATTAAAGTCACTTTTGTTATGATAGATTCAAAGTTTTAATGTTTTCCATTTGGAATTCCGTTTTATTTCGTATTTATGGTATTTTGGTGTTTTGAATTATGTATACGGATAGCAAAGAAATGTATTTGATCAAATGTCTATGTTTTTAATTTTTTTTTGTTAACTAGTCTAATAATTTTTTATCCCACTATTTGACTATAGTGAAAGAGTTCGAACTTTAGGATTTATAAAAACAACACTATTACTGGTCCACATGTTCTCGAATGTGTCAAAGTAGTGTACTACCACTATCTCTAATCTTTTCCGCTCGTCATTCGATCACCACGGTGTGTTATTCAATTTCTTTGAACTCTCTAGTCAAGAAACCTCCATAAAATACTCACAGCATATTAAATGATTCAAAATTTGTCTTTTTCATGACATTGATGATACTGCAGTATGAAGTTCAACAACCAAATATATACTCCATATTTTGTGGCCAATAAAAGCTTATAGATGCTTAAATAGTGTTTCTTTATGACCTACCAAAAAAAGTAATCAATTGTATAGAATTAGAAACCCCATCAATAATTCATCAACCAACAAGTCCCTTTCTACATTTATAAGCTTATAACCATCCTTCTACTTTTCCAAGTCTGTAAACAGATATATGAATGAACCAATCTCAAAATCCATATATACTCTTCATCTCAATAGCATTGAGCTTTCACTAAATAAGTCTATCCTCTACAGCAAATCAAGTATGATTTTGAACATCTGTTATACATGTATAAACATCTGTAATACAGTGAAACAAATGGAGACTAGGTGGAAGAAAGATTATCTAGCCATGGAAGAAGACGCTCATGGACAAGATCCGGGCGATCATCTTGTGGGCAATGTCCAACACCTTGTAGAACATAGAGGTTGAAGTTAGGTAACTGACCTGGAAGGGAAGTGAAGTACTTACCTACAGGACCATCTAGAGGGGTAAGTCCATCTTGGTCTCCCCATAAGACAAGAACTGGTTTGCTAATTTCCGGAATCAGCTTAATTGGGTTTGGTCCAGGTGGTCCCGTTAAGATTGATACAAATGCGTCTAGTGCACCTTCACTATTTGCTGGTCCAGCAATGATCTGACATAATATTTTCACATAGAAGGTAAAACAACTTTCAGTTCGTTCTTTTTCGTTGAGACTGAGTAATAATAGTACATTACCTCTACAAGAGTATCATCTACATTGTCTTTGTTCTCGTAAACATTTGTCAAGATGTTCTTAAGATTCTCCCTGCGTTTTGTTCATTCATCAAGGTGTTAATACCGTGCAATGTTAAGGAAAAAGGCAGGTGATATTGTATCTCGGTATAGAAGTGAACTGTGACATACTTGTCTTTAACACGGTTGAAGAGTGCAGAAGCAATTCCTCTTTGCTTGAGTAAGAAGTCGATAAGCAAGAGCAATGGCATCAATAGCTTGATTCTCCAGTCATTAAAAACAGCTTTGTTGTTCATACCACCGGCACAGTTCAATAGAACAAGACCTTTGACCAGATCTTGTTGTGATTCTGGTTTTCCAAAATGTCAAACACACTCCAGGATTAGATGACAAGATAGAGGATACGAGACACATCAGATAAGAGATAATAAGAGAAATTCCCGCAGCAGCTTAATCTCCAAAATTCTCTAGAGAATTTGTGATCTGAAAGATCAATCAACAACTAAATCCCAGCTACTTTCACCTTATTATATCTCATGTAGTCATGTGAGAGTTCAAAGATACATAGAACTCAAGGTTCATGCCTGTGATATGTTCAGCTTAAGCAAGCTCTTATACTTGACACTCATATAATCAGACGTAAAAAGCAAATCTAAGTAGTGAAAAGACCTGAGGCGGCGATAACACAAGCTAGGCTTCCAACAGAGTTTCCAATCAAAATCGTCGGTTTTTGAACTACTTCCTCCAAGAAACTGAGTATCAACTGCAACAAAATTAATCACTCAAACCAAAATACCTCTTTAAACAGAAAAGGAGTCAGCGCATTTCAAGGATTGTTTACTTCAGCCCATGACTCCATTGTATAGCTATAACCAGGTGGCTTCTCTGAAGCACCAAATCCAAGAAGATCAATTGCATACACTGTATGGTTTTTGGACAAAGCATTTATATTCCTGAGACAAAACAAAATCAGAAAACAATGCATATACACATTACAATTATCATACATTACTCTCAAGACATGAGTTATGAATTGATTTTAGGAGTTGAGCTCCCAATAATTGATACCTTCGCCAGTGAGGAATTGAAGCGCCAAAGCCATGAACCAAAAGAACAGTTTGACTAGCCGAAGTAACTTCCTCCGGCGAATCTTTCACAAAGTAATTAATGGAATATTCTCCTTTCCACTTCCATTTCTTGCTTTTCTCTCCTATCTCTGCCAATTCTACGGCTTCTACTACTCCTCCACCGGAAACCGCCGCGCTCGTGGCTTTAACACAGACGCGATTTCTCCGGAGACTAATCCGTCGTAAGGTAAACTTCGGAGTCACCGTCCGCGCCACCATTGACGGCGGCGACATTCCCGTCCATGTTAGAGCTCTCATCTTCTCTCTCTGACTCTGCTTCTTAGGTAATCGTTTTTTGGTTAGTTTGCCATTCGAGAAAATGCTTTCTTTCTTCCAATCAAAGGCTCTTACTGGTTCGAGTAGTTTCGGTACAGACCGGTTAAGAACTAAATTGACTAAACCAATTGGTTCAATTTTGAGATTTGAGATGAAATGAACCGATGATTGGGATGAGGAATTGACAGACGGTGGAGTGTGAAGGACCAAGCGATTGTGAACCATCCGTTCGGACAGAAATGAATCGAGTGTTCACGTGGCATTTCGTTATTGGTTGAAGAAGATAAGAAGGATATCAAACTGAGAGGTGGTCAAATATTGCAGATAAATGGATTTTTCAATTAATACAAAAAAAAATTTTGATAAAAAAAAAAGAAAATTAAATTAACACAAATTAAATTATAAATTTTTTTAATTAATACAAATTAAATTATAAGGTTTTTTGTCAACATTAATCTTATAGATTGACAATACCTGATATATAACCAAAACTTATATCCTAAAATTTTTTTTTTTCATTTCCTTTGTATTTATAAAGAATCAAACTCCAGTATCTGAAAATTTGTAAAGTAATTATTATCATTAAGACACCCATCTTCGACAATTATAATTTTTTTACACGGTTGGATCAAATAAAACATAATTCATAGTCAATAATACTCCAAACCTCAAATAATTAAAAAATATCTCATGAGACACATGTCACTATTTAAAATCAAATTCAGATGAAAAAAATGCAGCATAAATAACACTTAATCAATTGTCCGAAAAAACTTCTTATACGAGTTTACATAATTCAAACCGAAAAAAGCATAATGTTCAAATAAAAACTTGATTTGAGAAAACAATAATACAAACAATCCACAGATTTAAAAACACTCTCTAAAACTCTTACAAAACTAAAATTTATTATTTGGAAAAAGTTTATATGTTTAAAAAAAATCTATAAAAAGGAGCAGCAAAACAGTTGGTCAAAACTCTACAGAGTTGTATTGTACTTGTGACTAGTGACTTGTGACTAGTGACTTGTGTTGAACAAGAAAATATCTAAGCGAAGAAATTAAAAGAAAAATTGTGTTTGGTTTGCCTCTTTTAGGTTCTGTTCCTAAAACGTAATTTTCCCCAAAAAACACACTTTCACTTGTCAATATTTTATACGAACGCCATTTCCTCCTAATCCTCATCTTAAGGTCTGTGGAAGAGAAAGATAGGATTAGGTTCTTCGTCGCCCAAGGTAATTAAAAACAAAGATAACGGAAACGGTGAGAGATGAAAATTTCTCACTTTTGATTTTGTACTCGTTTCGTTGGTTGAGGGTTAAGCAAATTGTTCCGTGGAAGATCAAAGTCATGCCTTTTAGTTGTTTGATTAAATGCCCCATTGAGATTATTTTATGAAAGTCTATCTTCAGTCTGATCTTTTTGGTGGGGAAATTGTTTAATCCCAAACAGTTTTTGCTTTCTTTGAATCTTTCATTAAACACCGGTAATTTTGGATACTTTTTCGTTTCTGATTTTTTGCTTGTTTGAATCGTTTCTGATTTAGTTATGTTGATGACCTCTAGTTGTTAATTTTCGTTTCTTTTATCAACTAATTTGCTCTATTTGTCTTAAAAATTAAATCTTTTATTGTAGTTCTGTTTAAAGGTAAAGAGATATGATGATGACATGTTGCTCTTATTGCACAGATTTGGAGCTTTGTATGGCGCTGCTTCCACTTCACCATGAATTCCCCTGTAACAATAATGTTTTTCAGAATGGAACTTCTATCCGACAAAGCAAAGGAGACTTATTTGATTCAAATGGTTCGAGGCGTTTCTTATCTGGCAGAACCTTCCCATGTCCGGCTCTTAACGTGGTAGTGAAAACAGAGGTTACCAGCAGCGGCATTAATGGTCTGAAACACAGAACAATGGCTAAAGTAACCGTTTTGGGGCGGTATTGTAGGATGAAGAGTCCTATAAGATCGAATCTGGATTGTCTTTCACCAAGAGGAAAACTGTGCGTAGTAAGGGCGTCATCAGATAACAAGATTACCAAAAATAGACTTAAAATGTTAGATTCTTACTTTGGGAAGCTTCAAAGCAATGACGAGAAGCCTTCAATCTCAACGGGAGATGAAATCTATCGAAATACTGAACTCAATACGGATGATGAGTTGAAATCTTTGAGTGTTTATCTTGACCAACTCCAAAAAGGTATAATGACATAATTATTCTTGGATTTGGTGTCTTGCTGCTTGATCTTATCGATATTCCTCTTGTTAATGCTCTCTTCTTTAGCTGTTTGTCAGATGCAAATTCTAAAGGTTTAGTCCCCTCTACCTTGGACGTGGTAAAATCAGAAGGTGGTTCAGTATCAAGCAAAGTGAGAAAGACTAATACTGAAACCAATAATAGTTCTTTCCCGCAGCTTGATGATGATGATGATCAATCAGAAGATACATTGAACTTCTATTCTGTGTAAAAATTCTTAATCACCTCATTTCGTTTTGGATGCAATACAGGCTCTTCTCGATGCTTAACAATCTTTTCTTTTTGTCTTTGCTGGAAATGCAGGAGCATATTAGCATCCATAAATGTTGGAGTGTGCTTGTTTGAAGCGGCAGCTCCAGTTAGGAATAATGATATGGGACTGTTATCACTCCCACTGTTATATGGAGCAAAGATAAATGATCTAATCGTTGCTGGAGAATGGTGGAGACTGGTCACACCCATGTTTCTGGTACAAGACCAACAAATTGGGTCTGTTCTTCCATTCTTTATTGTTTCAAAAAACTTGACGTAATTGGCCAGAGATTTTAAATACCTGACCATAATACTGTCAAAAACTCAAAACTATAAGTATATATTGCTTTAGTTTCTTCAATCATTTTTTCGCACTCAACATGTAGCACTTGTGATGGCTTGGTTTCAAGTAACATTCCCTTTTTGTCACTGAAACACTTTCATTTTTCATCTGCAGCACTCTGGAATTCCTCATGTAGCCCTTAGCTCCTGGGCCCTGCTTACCTTTGGACCAAAAGTCTGCCGTGACTATGGACTATTCACATTTTGTCTCATTTACATTCTCGGAGGAGTCTCTGGTAATTTCATGAGCTTTCTTCACACAACAGATCCTACAGTTGGAGGAACTGTAAGTTAACTTAAATTTCTCACGTGATATCACCAAATTGCACCATTCATTACTGTTATCCATCATCTTCGCATATATGTGCAGGGACCAGCATTTGCATTAATAGGAGCTTGGCTCGTAGACCAAAGTCAGAACAAGGAGGTGATCAAAAGCGATGAATATGAGGACTTGTTTCAGAAAGCTATTATAATGACAGGATTTGGTCTCTTATTAAGTCATTTCGGCCCAATTGATGACTGGTAAGCTTTCAATATCCATCAATATTTCTTTTTCGGCATGCTTTGCTATTAAACAACTAATCTAAGCAGCCTCTTCTGAAGTTCAGTTCATTAGAGAGAATCATAACACATCTTTACATATGGTTCTTCGTACATCGTAATTTGACCACTGGTTTGATTAGTATTAGATTAAATTGGATCATAAACAGAACTCAATCTGCTAAACTCTTCTTTATTCAATCAATCTAAGATCTACAACATAGAATACTACGCTTGACTTAAACGAAAACATTTTATACGGAAACACTGTTTTTCTTCTAACATTTGAGTTTGAGTCATGACAGGACAAATCTGGGAGCACTTATAGCCGGAATTGTGTATGGATTCTTCACTTGTCCGGTGTTTCAAACGGGACGAGAGAGTGAAAGACAAGAAGGGATTGTGACGGTTGGACCAGAGAAACAGAACAATGCTGATCCGTGTAAATCATTTCTGGTTTTCACAATCTTTGTTGCCATTATTGTGACATCTCTGCTACTCATTGGGGACGGACCATTGGACTTCCCAACGTATGATGATGTTGTTTATTCTCTCATTTAGTGTTTCATCAATACATCAAACTACATAAGGAGACTTGTGTGTATGTATTTATGTAGTGGAAAGCAAAATCTGAGTATGGGTTAAAAAAGAAGGGTTCTTTGGTTTGTGGTATAGCAAATTAATGCAGTTTGGTATATATTACCCAAATTTTGTTGGTTTTATGACAACTATGTTATTGCAATTAAATTGAAATCTCAGACTTCAGTGTAAACATGTCTCAATTTGCACTTCTCATTAGTATTGGGTTCGCGGGTTCCGCCTCGCAAAAAGTCCGCGGACTTTTTTTTTCTTTTTCTTAACCCGAATTCGCCCTACGAAATAGCGGGTTTTAAACCCAAAACCTGTATCCATCCCGCAATAATTCACGATGTCCAAATGTCACGATGTTCACACACTTGTAATTCAAACGTCATATTGTTTACAAAAAACAACAAGATTTTTTTTTAGCGGATACCCGCGGAGCCCGCATGTCAAATCCGCAAAACTCAAAAAAAAATTGAACCCGCCTTGTGAAACCCGCAAAAAAACAGATTCTGATTCACAAACCCGAACCCGCCCCGTGCGGACCAAAACTCGCCAAACTTGCGGGCCGCATGCCCAATTCCCACCTCTACTTCTCATTTCTTTTTATTTATTTCTGTAAATTATATTGTCTAGGCACTATCTCACACCCAGGAATCGAGTTTTATTACTTACATTATGTAAAAAGTTGGCTAATAGACCGGTCAGTTGTGTCCTCTAACAAAAAAAATATATGATCCTATAAAAACCAAAGAAAAATTGACATTTTCTTTGGCTCTCCAAAATAAGAGAAATTATGAAATTTGCCATAGTGACTTGGAGTTGAAATTTGATTTTTTAAAACATAATTCAAGTATGTATAAGAGAATCTTTATTATCTTCTATATCTTAGTTTGTTAAGATACTTAAATTCATGAATTAAGAACACTTATTTCAAGTAACCTATAATATCAAATAACTCATATGACATGTTACATAACACTTATTTTTGTTAAATGACTCGTAATATCAAATGACATATAATTATCGAATATTAGATAATATGTATTATTTTTGAATATCAAATCTAACTATAGGAATATTAATGTTTATAAGGTAAATATTTTATATACATATTACTATTATTATAGTTCTAAATACTTTTCTCGTTCTCATTAAAATGTAACGTCGGATATGTGTTTGCATATTACTATTTTGTTTGCATATTATTTTTATCTATTTGAAAATTTAATAGGTTTTTGTTAATATTAGTTATAAACATTGTAGTAAAATTTATATTTTAGTTTTAGCCCAACTAAATGTATTAATTTTGATCCAACATTTATGTGTAAATTTAGGCCCAAAAGTTTTTTTTGTTTTCTGAATTGACATTTCGTCATTAATAATTTTTTTCTTTGTTCTTATGACTAAAGGGTTTATTGGTAAAGCATGAACATGTAGGATTAAGGAGCATAAAAGAGACTATAAGTTAGTTCATGATATGTAATTGGAATAGTAGTAAACATTTAGTATTAAAATTACAAAATTAGACATCACAATTTTTTAAAAGATTATCTAAAAAATATTAATCATATTAATAATAAAAATAAAATAATATTTTAATGATCTTTAATGTTTCATGCTTTAAAAAAAGCTCTATTTAGGAACTTATAGAGCATTAAAAAAACATTATGCTCTCTTTAATGTTCAAAGAATAAAATTTGTTTGGCTTTTAAAGGAATGTGACGCTCAACAAAAAGCTTTACCAATCAACCTATAATACATTTGATGCAATTTTGTACAACTTTGATGTTAGTTTGCTAAAAATCATCCCCATTTAAAATATAGATAACATAAAAATTACATAATTTATATATAATTAATACATTATAAATAATTTAATACATCTATATTAATAATATAACTAATTGTTTTTTTGTCAACAATTAAATCGACAAAGTCCGATTCATAGCTTAAACTCCACCATAAATTCTTTTACTTACAATTTTGAAGTGGGCAACGATTCAATCATTCAAATATGCATCCATTATACCTACAAGAAAACATACAATTAAAGATGCCCGTAAATGTCATTATTCCGTCCCTAATCATGATTTAGGACGGATTTACAACAATATCTTAAACGTTGCTAATTTGTTTCGTCGATAATATATTATTTGGTATCTCTAAATTGTCTTTAACTAAAGACATAAATGAAGTCGCAAAATAGCGATATCATAATAATGTTTTAGTTTTCGATGATAACTAACGACATTAATAGTCGTTAAATAGAGTCGTATATTCATGACGTTTTTGATGTCTTTAAATAGTGATTTATATTTATGTAATTAATTTATGATATCATTTTTGTCATTAATTTGAGACATAATAACATCGCACATTTCTACCATTAGCAACATATAATTGAAATAATTAACAAAAAACCATATAATTAAAAATAAATTAGTATGCTTCTTAAAATAAAATAAATGATTGTTAACAATAAAACATTTATTGTCATTGCAGGTGGTCTTTAATCTAATAGTAGGTGTAAATTCACTTAAAGCAGACGCACTTGCACATCTAGGGATCAAGTCTCACTGTCTATATTATATAAAAATTTGGCTAATGGACGGTCACTTGTGGTCCAATGTTGACAAAAACATTTTACGTTTACATTATATACATGAAAAATAACTTAAGTGAAACAATACAAAACACAAATTTAGATTATTGGTTTTGCGTGAAGAAATGCTCTCCCAAATGCATAAATTTCCTCCTTGACCTTATATTTAGTCGTTACTATTCGTTGTTACAACATCATTTTTACTCAAAATAATTGTGATATCTTAATATTCACGTGTTAAGGTGTTATATATATACTGTTTTATAAGGCTTGATTGTTGAATTTAAATTTATATGTTATTTTAAGATCCAAAACTAATGTAATTTAACCTTACATAATACATACAATACAATATCTTCAAAAAAAATGTGAACATATATATGTGTCTTTGCATATTCGTGTTTCTTTCTTATATAAATGCTGGAAACATGTAGAAAAAATAAATATAGATTAGAATCGCAATTCACTAAAACTTCTAAGCATTGAATTTGTATAAAAATGTTAGAATATGTATTTCATGTATCAGCTTAAATTTTTTATTTTTGTCAATATAAGGTTACAACTGGTTGGCCGATTTGTCAAATTCCTATATAATATAGGCAGTAGGACTCAATCTATGGATGTGTAAGCGCACTTATTTTTAATGGACTTATGAGTTGAAGTTAATCACAAAGATTTAGAGTTTGAAGTTGTCTATATTTCGTCTCTAAATATTGTGACAAATATTGTGAATTTAGGTTGTACTTATCAAAAGATGCCATTAGGTCGTCATTCATTAACGACCTTGTAACGATAACTTCTGAATTTCCATTGTTTAAATTAAGGTAATTTTGTTTTATAAGATTACATATATTGTTTCATAAGGTTAGATTGTTGCATTTTAGTTTTATATAAACTTTTGTAAACTTAGTTTTGCATATAATGTCATAAACATATATATGTGAACATATATAATATAGTTATTATATAAGTCTTAGAATAATAGTCTACCCTTCTTTTTATAAATATGAAAAATAGGTAGATGAATAAAGATTAGAATCTATCCACTAAGACTTCTCAGCTTAGAATTTGCTATAAATGTTAGATTACATATTTATTTTACCAATTCGAATTTAATGACAAAGATTTGGGGTATGTGGCTTTCGTTATTTCATCTTTAAATAATGATGAAATAATTTCATGTGGTATTTAGTTTAGTAGTATGTGATAAGTCTACTAAAGACAGACGCACTTGCATATCTAAGAATCGAGTCCTGCTTACATTATGTAAAAATTTGGCTAATAGGCCGGTTAGTTGTGGTTTAATATTGACAAAAGAAAAAATAATGACGAAATAACGACATGTATCTATTATCTGTTAGGTTAATGTCATAAATTTAGGTTTAGCCGAATTACTCTCAATCTGGTGGTTATGATGATCCAGCTAATAACTTGACATCAGGGTTTGATTCCTACATGCTGCATTATAGTAACTTAAAAAGAGATTTTAGGGGTGGACTTTAGGCTATGGATTGAGCCTTATCGATTAATGTTGACAAAAAAAAAGAAATTGGGTTTAGCTAGCGATATATAATTATGTCGTTAATAAAATTTAGTACAAAATTCAATAACCACCATTTTTTGTATTTATAATCAAATTAATGACATAGAAAACGTCATTGATATTTCTGTCACTCAAAAAATATCGTTAAAATGTTGCAAAATAGCAGCAAAAAGGTGACATCTGATTTTATTTTGGATTAGCGACACATATATAGTGTGTCGTTACTTTACAACATATTTAGACGTCGTAAAATAAGATCATCGTAAGGATATGTTTAATAATATGTTGTTAATTTGTCTTTAAAATGTGAATGAGTAAAATTGACAAAAAAAAAATGTAGTTAATTTATGACATCTTTTTTATGTCATTAATATGTGTCTTTATTAGGCCTGTTTTCTTGTAGTCAAACACAATGAAAAGCTAAAAACAGAATGAAACAGGTGAGAGTCCGTATAATTCCGGAAAGAAACTGTTTCGTTTAGCTTGGAAAAACATTTTAGAAAGAGGACATAGATAACTTAAGGAGTTATACTTTTATTAGTTATAGACTCGAGATTTTATAGAATTATGTCCGGCTTTATGTTAGGGTTAATAACTACAATAATCTCAAAGTTTTTGTTTAATTACTAGAATGATATTTATGTGTTTGAAAATCACTTAAATACATTTTGGAACTCATTTAATACAACAATTGAAAAATAAAAAGGATAAATAGGAAACCTTGTATAATAATATTTTGAAATTAATTTATGTATATTAGTATATTTATATATATTTTCTCTGTTTTAAATTGTTAAATGTTTTAAGATTTTCAAACATATTAAAAAAATTTGTAAAATGAAATTTAATTCCATTTATTTTTTAAAAAGACAAAATTATCAAGAAAAGAGAAGGAAAAATTATATGAAATATGTGATCAAATATGTCTTGCAAAAATTGATAAACTTTATCTTTTTGAAACAAATATTTTTCCAGATGTGACTTAAAATTGAGTTATTATGATGAAAACTGTGACTTAAAATATTAATCTCAAATTTGTGCCTTTTTATACATAATTTTTGTTAAAAATTATATTTGTTACAAATTTATAATTTTTTAATAAGTTCGTAAGAATATGTTATATAATGATTAGGGACGATATTATTATTTATTATTTTATTTGTCAATTGTAATGTTTTAGAATTTTAGTTATGAATATAAGTATGTGATACTTGTATTGCAATTATTTATAAATCATCATTAATTCATAAGAATTTGTGAGGAAATATATGTTATTATGACGAAATATTACGTCTCCATAAATAGTATAGTGTATGTATGTAGTTTATTATTAATTTTTTTAAATGATAATTGTGAGGAAAAGTATCTTTGACCAAGTAATTAAGTTCACATATGTATTTCTCACAAAAGTTTTGACTCATGAAAGCGGTTAAGATTTCATACAATCTCACCTCAAATTGTTGTAAATTGTATATATACACTAAATTGTATAATTTTTTTGTAATATCTACCTACATAACTCTTGATTTAATTCACCGTAAATTTTATAAATTAAATTATTGAATTTTGTGATGTGTTTCTTCAGGAGTTAGAACCTGGAAGATGCAGTATGAAAAGATATTTAAATTTAGGAATTATCCAAAAAACAATTTAATCTTTCTCGCATGACGTATATATCTTTTTAAAAAGATATGTATTACAAAAAACAATTTAATCTTTCTCGCAGGAAAAAGAAATACCGAAATTATAAAGACTTTTTAATACAAAAAAATTATAATTCGATACTAACAAAATTAGTTAAACGACTGAAACTATCTTAAAAAACGACTAAGATTCTCTATGGTAACAATAACCTAAAATTAAGGGAAAAAAACCCTAAAATCTAGAGTAAGACTTATTTAAGACAAGAATGTCTCCTTCTTCATTACTAAAGAGTTCTTTCTATCTAATTTTTTCGTTCTCATATCTTTAAGTTCATCACATTCGAAAAAAAAAGATGTCGTATTCTATTTTCAAATTATGATGTTGTAGTATATAACATGTCGTAAAAAATAACCAAAATTTCTTTAAGTTTTCAAATTTTTAATATGTATTATTTTCATTGTAATAATATTGTACATTGTTGAAATAAAACAGTTAAAATCATTAATCATAGATTTAAATATATATATATATATAGTATCGGTAAGTTATGGTAAAAAATATTATCTTTTAAATATTATAGTTCCAAAATTATAAAATTTATAATCTTCAATAAAAATGGTTTCAATTTATCATTTTTAAAGAATATTTACAACTAAAAATATTATAAATTAATAAATTAAATTTATAAATAAATTCATATTTCTCTAAATTAATAATTTTTCAAAATCCCGATATTATTAATTTATAGAGATTTTACTTAATTCATTAAATTTTACATCTAATTGGAAACACATACAAAGTAACGTGGATCTCAAGCTAACGAATAACATAAACAATTCATTTTAACCTCAAGAGTGAACCCCTCGCCAAAGATGTCATAAGGGGTTATTAATTCTATGATTTATAAAGAGTTATAATTCCTTTAAACTTTCATGTTATTCAATTTTGACATTTGAAAAGTTTAGTAAAGTTTGTGTGTTATTAGTTTTGATATTTTAAAATTTTATTTACAATCATTAAAAGTCATATATTATTTGATATAATATTTTAAAAAGTCATTCAAAATCATGGGTTATTCAACTAAAATGAATTTAATGATTTAATAGATTTTTTAAAGTTTAGTGTTATTAGTTTCTTGATTCAAATCTTTTATTCATTGAAAGAATCTGTCAAAATCTTGCTACTCCAAGATTTTACAGTTATTTTCTTGAAAAACATAATTCTTCATAAAATAAAAATAATTTTTGGTAAAATGAAAATGAAATAATATATAATCAAAGATAAATATTGCAAAAATAAATTTTATATGAACAAATCAATATCAGTTTTTTCCAATGATAATATATGTTTGAAAAAACAAATTTGTTTTTATAGAAAATGGAACATATGAGAAAATTTTAGTTTTATTTACGAAATTTTTTTCAGTTAGTGACAAATAATTAAAATAAAATTATTAAAATAATATCTACTAAAATACAAATTCTTAAAAAAAGCTCTACAAAATTATAGTAATAAGAATATACAATAATATATTATGTTAGAGTACATAAGAGTATGTGAGATAATGTATAAAGTTTGTATTAAAAATTGTAAAAAAGTTTATGAGATTCTTTAATTATGTAAGAGTTCACCAAATTCTATAATTATTATAGTTATGAAACTACTTAGAAATCATGTTTGAATAAACCGTAATCAAACCGTAAGAATAAACTCTTAGGAAAAAAGGAAAATTTTCTTAAAGTATTTATTTAAGGCAATCGATTCTCTTGTTTTACCTATTTCAATCTCTCTTCTTCTCTAAGTTTCTCTTCACATTTCCTTGAGCCTCAAGCTTTTACTCTTACAACTTTCGAGTTTTACTTTCAATCACATAGAATATGTACTATTCAATGTGGTCTGATTTTCATCTACTGGTTGATACGGCGGTTATGGTGTGTGATAATGAAGAACGATGCGCAAGAAATGAAAAATCCAAGATTATCTATGTAGAAGATGACGATAACGAAAGTGAGAAGAAACCCTTCACTAGAAGTTCATACCCACAACAACACTTTGAGAATCTTAATGTATCTTCATCGATCATGAAATTTGGTTTTTTCAAGTCTCCTTTGGTTGAGTCTAAGAAGTTGAAGACAAAAGACCCAACAAACCCTAATGGGTCTTCATCGATCATGAATCTTGGTTGTTTCAAGTCTCCTTTGGTTGAGTCCGAGAAAAACCCACCAAACCCTTATGACGACAAATCTTCTTCTCCACCTTCGTGCCTAACAGAGATTCCAAGCCGCAAGAGACGAGCCCAGAAACAGAGAAAGAGTAAAGGTGGATTTAAGAAAGCAAAGATTGTTCCTTTACCATTCGTTGAAAGAAAGGTACCAAATTGGGTTTTTCAAGTGATGAGAAACATTAACAGTGATGTTGAAAACCCTAGAATGGTCTTTGAGAGGACTTTGACTGAGAGTGATGTTAAGTGAAGCCAGAGTCGACTCTTAATCCCTTTCAGTATGATAATCAAAAACGACTTCTTAACGCCTGAGGAAGCTAGAGCTATGGGTAAAGAAGAAAACAACCAAGAAGACGAGAATGTTGGTGTGGGAACGATTGTTGTAAATGAAAAGTCTCAAATGTGGGGTTTGTGTTTGAAGATTTGGCAGATGGAGAACAAGAACTCTGGAAAAGGAACGTTGAATTATGCTTTGAATTGGGGTTGGAACGACGTTGTTGAAGGTAATCATTTGAAAGCTCAGGACAAGATCGGTCTTTGGATTTTCAGGTGTCGTGGAGTTCTCTGTTTTGCTCTGGATCTGTTGGAACGTGTTAACTCCATTGATCAGTAGTTCAAGACCTCAAGTGGTTCTTAAGGATTTTGGTGTTGGATCTTTTTGGGAATTGTTAATTAACAAATATGTGGGTTTTGCTGCGATTGTGTGATCTTAGGAAGTAACTTGTCTCTTTATGATTGTCGTCTTAGTTAACATTTTGTCATTAATCTAGATTCTGATTTTGTCTACTCCAGTCACTGAATTTGATCCTTAAGCATGATTACAATGATCATACTTTGTTAATAACCTGAATAGTTGATCAAATATAGAACCACACTCGGAAATAAGAATGATATTTAAAAAAAAACAAGTTTGGATTGCATTAGAAGAAGAATAGGAAATTTGGAAGGAACCTAAAGGAGGAATCAATCACAAGTAGTTTTCAGATTGTTTCCAAACAAACAAACAATAAAACAGTGTCCTTATAGGAATCCTGAGCTTATCACTCACTCAGATTATCACATGAAGTTTCTACCTTTAATTAATTGAACTTCATCTTCTTCGAGTTTACTCGGCATCTTGGGGTTTCGATGCAGCCTCCTTGATCTCATCTCCTGCTTCGTCCTATTGAACCAGGAAGAAACGATCATGTCAATGACAGAACTAAGAAATGAATCTATATATTAGTGAGAATTGAAATCTATATTGAGTTGAGACTTACTGTCATATCTGAAGTCCAGAGAGTGAGATTGTCTCTAAGAAGCTGCATAATCAGTGTACTGTCTTTGTATGATTCTTCACCCAATGTATCCAACTCAGCGATAGCATCATCAAATGCCTGCACAACCCAAAAGAGCTCTCTCAGTGGGTAACAAACAAATTCACATGACGCAAAAGGACTAAAATCAGCTGTACACAAACCTGCTTTGCGAGGGAGCAAGCACGATCTGGGGAGTTCAGGATTTCATAGTAAAACACAGAGAAGTTGAGGGCAAGACCGAGCCTGATCGGGTGAGTGGGAGCTAACTCAGCAGTGGCAATGTCCTGCGATTATTACAGGAAATGAAACAACAACAAAGTCAATCATAGCCATAAAAAGACGATAACATCATTGGAATGTTTGTAATTAAGTAAAGAAAAACTAACCGAAGCAGACTTGTAAGCAACCAAAGTGCTTTCAGCAGCTTCTTTCCTTTCAGCACCAGCCTTAAACTCAGCAAGATATCTGTGGTAGTCTCCCTTCATTTTAAGGTAAAAGACCTTTGATTCAGCTGGTGAAGCAGATGGAATAAGATGAGCTTCAAGAACATTCAAAATCCCATCACAGATTTTGCTGAGTTCAGTTTCAATTTTCTTCCTGTAATCCTTGATAATAGCAACATGTTCTTCGTTCCCTTTGCTCTCTTCTTTCTGCTCGATCGAAGAAATGATTCTCCATGAAGCTCTTCTCGCTCCAATCACGTTCTTGTAAGCAACAGAGAGAAGATTTCTCTCTTCAACTGAGAGTTCTTCAACATCAACAGTTTTTGCAACTTTCTCCATGAATTCAACCATTTCTTCATAACGTTCCGCTTGTTCGGCTAATTTCGCCATGTACACATTCTCTTCTCGTGATGATTCAGTCGACATCTTCGATTTATCAATTTATAGTAAAATCTACAAAAGCATAAAAGAAAAATTGAATTAAACCATAACCTAGCATCTACAGATTCATCAACATTACCAAAAGTTCTTCACGGATTAAAAATCTAGAGCAAATCCTACGAAGAAGAAGCAATAGAATCATAACATAACTCAAATTAACATCTAAACATTCATCAACTCAATCATGTTCTTCACGAATTAAGAACTAACACACTCATACTTTCACTGAATCAACGATAAGAACAGCGAGACTTGGCGAAATGATCAGATCAATCTCTAGAATAATACAATCAAAAATCAGATCTATAGAAACGAGAACTAGAACGAACAACAATTAGAGAGAGAAAATAAGAGGCCTACCTTTTCCTTGCTTGAAGATCTGATTCGAATTGCAAGTGGTTTGAATAATGGAACTAAAGTCTCATTCAAATGAAAAATGAAAATTAAAAAAAAAAAACTGTTATCGAGGCGTAGAGTTAATAGTTCCAATAGAAACATGACAAGTGTCAGATTCTGTAGATGACTTATGTCCTTAACCTGACACGTGTCTAGCCATACTAGTGCTAAGATCTGTTATTGAACTCTGAGCTGGTAAATGGGCCAACTTATGGGCCCAACGCGTTACACTTGAAATGGAATCTCGCGACTTTGACGCCGCTACCACTTACGTCCACTTGTTAATCTTGATCCGCTCACACAAGTTGGCTTAAACAAATACTTTCGTTATATTTGATTTTTTAGTTTTTTTATCAACAGTTTAAGAAATTATTAAATTTTATATTTTATCTAAAAAAATATATTTTATCATATATTTTAAAATAATCTAATCAATCACAAATCAATATACAAAATTTAAAAAATCAAAAAACTAAAAAAAAAAAAAATTTGCATAAAAATCTTAAAACATTAATTAAAAAATGAAACAAAATAAAATTTCTAACACATCAACTAAATTGAAAGAGAGAGTATATTAGAAGATAGAATCTAATATTCGTATAAACATGGATAACTAAAATTAAATAAGATTTCAATATAAAAAAAGAAATTAAATACCATTGCCAAAAAACATGTGGCTTAATTAAGTTCCTCTAATTTAAATAGATATCAGGTGGTGAGTTCGAATCTCATCCAGATATAATTGAAAAATTTAGGTTATAGATCGGACCGATCCTAGACTAAGCTAGTTTTAAAGTACATATTTGCATATTTACTTGAATCAAATGGTATATTATAAAGTTTAAATGCTTTTTCATAGAAGTTAAGTATATATTAGTTTTCATTAGCATCTATGTTTCTTAAGATCCGTTTGTCACAAAAACTAATTTTTATGGCAAGGAATCTTGGCGTCCACTAAATTTAATAGTTGCATATGCGAACAATTATATTTTAGTGTCGTAAAGAGAACCAAAAGTGAGGATTTCAAAGCCTAATATGAAGACAAATATGGATGAACATCTTCAAACCAGATAAACTATGATAGTTTTAAATGTAAACATATCAACTCCCATGAACATAAACATGAAACTGTCAAATGGTATTGAAGGAGAGATTATCATATTAAAAGAAGAAGAAAGAAAAAAAGAAGCAGAAGATGGGTCTCTGAGTTTAAGGAGGAATGGATTTGCACTGTTTCTTCATCCATTATTGGTCTTCAAACTCGTGCATGTGATCTAGAAGGTAATTAGCTGCAAGCTCTTCATTCTTGTTACACGCAAAGAACACCTCTAACACCATTGCACGATCAAACCCCATCGCCTCAAGCTGTGCATCCAAACAACAATATCAAAACCAGATCTCAATAACGAGTCAGAAATTTTGGTCTCCATCTACATTGCCTAGTCAAGACTCCACGGATGCAGCTAAAAATGCAACTAGCGGTCAACTACAAATACAAAAGATACAAGGAACAAACCCGTTCAATGGCTTCACGCTCTTCAGGTGTGACGGTAACTGCTTGTGGCATAGCTGCTTCCAACTGTTCAATAACATTCCTGGTTGCATTGGTGAGGAAACGAAAATATCAGCTTACAAGTATTGTGGGACAATTGAATAAATGAGAATGATGATAGAAACTCACTCTTCTCCTTCAACAGGTTCATTTATCAAGCGTAGGAAGTCAGCTTGGTGCTCTTGAATTAGTCGCACAAGCTGAGGGTTTTGTTTACCGAGCTCCTGAAGCATAGGCTGCACAACAAAACATTATGAGTGGACAATCCGTGTCGCATAACCTACTAATAGAAAGAGTGAGAGGTTGATTACCTGCAGAATTTGTGGGTTTGCTTGTACCATAGCTCGCAAGGCTTGGAACTAAGAAAAGGTAAAAGAATTACAAAATATCATAAAAGAGGAAAGAATTGAAGAACATTTCCTTGATTGGAGAAGAATTTGAAGGTACCTGTTGACTGTTGCGCAGGAAATCAAGATTACCAGCTCCAGCACCAGCATCTGCAGCGGGCATGCCCTGGGTGCAGAGAAGATTGGATGTCATTAGAAAAATTCACCCTACCTGGATGTCATTAGGTCAATTATATTCTATTTTAGTAATTTAAAAACCCTACCTGGGGGAACAGGTTTAATGGATTTGCATTTGGACCACCAGTTGCAGCCGCTGGAGCTGCTTGTTGGGGCTGCGCTTGAGGATTAGCTGCCTGTTCACCAGTAGATGGGGCTTGAGCAACTGCCGGGACTTCAGCTTGAGCAGGTATTCCCTGAAATGTAACGACAGGGCCAATGTAATTAGAGTTATGGCAAGCCAAAGGTAAATACAAAATAACAAAGATCAAGAAATGGAAGGAATCATACTGAGTACAAATATTCGACGGCTCTTTCAGGGTTGTTGAAGGCAGCTCTCAGAGCACGAACAACAGTGTCACGGTCCCAACTACCTCCACCCATGTCAAGAATTTGTTGAACAGTAGACTCTAAGGTAGTTCCAGCAACAAGGTTTGACGCTGCTTGACCATAGACATCTGTTTGAACCCTATTTCAACCAAGCGATATAATAACATTACATTGATCATCAACTAATGAAAAACAAAATTTTTAAAACATATATACTGCAGATCTGATAAGTGCTTACGAAGCAGCAGCGGCAGGAGCAGCTGAAGGTGCCTGAGTTGTAGTTCCACTTGTAGGTTCTGGACTGCAAAATCAAGTAAATGTATATCAAATTAGCAATGCGGCCAAAACCAAAGAGGCTGACGACTTCTCTTTCCAACTGAGGTAAATTATTGTGAGAAAAAGGCCTGGAACTCACACTGAGACGGGTGGAGCAGAAGCCGGGGTTGTAGCTACTGTCTGTGCAGGCTGAGCATGAAATCCAAACAGTTCAATTTACACAAACTAAAAGTATGATATTGATGCACTAATTTGTTTCTTTTCACTTGCAAAAGAGAAAACCTAGAACAACCGAGTAAACCAAAACAAAAATCTATAAAAACTTCGTTCACCTGGGTAGCACTAGGTGCTGATGCTGGTGCTGGAGCAGGTGTAGGTGCAGATGCTGGTGCTGGAGCAGGTGTAGGTGCAGATGCAGTTGATGCCCCGCTTGAAGAAACCTTGGCCTATATTTTGCCATAAAATCAACGGTACAACGTGTTAGCATATAGTAATTATTTGAAGTTACTAATATGCTAATACTAACATGAAACTGTGGACACAAAACAACCAAAAAGAAAGAACATCACCTTGGACAACATGATAACAATGAAACTGTTCTCAACAACGTTGTTCTCTTCCAATGTAGACTCATCCATGAGAACCTTTCCTTGATGAATGAGCATCTGTTGAGGAGCTGGGTAAAGTGCACCATGAACAGTTTCTATAGCTTTTTTAACATCAGAAACCTGAGATCACCAGAACGTTAGTAACTTAACAAAGGCTAAGGAGAAGATATGAGATGATTGTCTCACACCAATGAAAATTTCACAAATATATATATCATTACGTCAGATCATCCATAAGTGCCTCAAGGTTAAGCAAGTGCAATGACTCTTATATAGTGAATCTATAAACCAGTTCTACAGATGAAGAACAGACAAGATCTTAAGTACAATTAGTAGCTAGAGAAGCAAAATCAAATTCCAGAAAGATCACTAAAGAAGCGACTGAGAGGTAAAAGAGTCCGGTTCATGACGAAAAACACGCAGCCAAAAATAATATACAATTTGAACAGTCCAAGAGTTAATTCCCAACCGATAGAATCATCATACTTCCAGACTCACAGAGAAACCCTAATTCGAATTCAAGCGCGTTTCAATAAACAGAATCTTAAATCGTTACAAGAAACCTCAACCAGAAACAACGTATCATTCAAACTAAACCCAGAATTTCAAATCAAAAAGTCACGAGATTCACTAGTTTAATCGAAATTGCCCCAAGGAAAAATCAAATTACGAGAACAAATCAGACCCTAATAAACAGTTAACGCAATAGAGAAGAAACTAGTTTACCGTATCCGCTGGTTTTACTTCGATCTCGAAGTTCGTCCCCTTGAGAGTTTTCACGAAAATCTTCATCGTTTAGGAAAAAAACTTTGAGAAAGAGAGAAGTTTAGAGAGAGAAGCAAAGTATAGAGAGAGACCGCTTTTGGGGTATTGAGTCAGCTTTTATATCAACACAATTAATACATAAAGGTTAATCGTCTATACACAAGTGTATAATACCTTTGTGTGCCGAGATGAATAGAGGAAGATTAGGAGATTATCGTGATTTTAATCCGTTGGATTAAATTGGAGCATGGATTATAGTGGACATGTGCACAGGTAATTATTGACTTCCCAAAATCAACTGAATTTACTGCTTGTATTTGGACTTTTGGGTATTTACTCTATTTCGCATGCGATTTTAACTCAATGAGCAGTAATTGTTACATAACATAAGTATTAAGAAAAAAATTCATAGAGACAAAATCCTTTTATTGCAAAGATGTAAAGTTCACCTTTTTATTTTGTATGCAAGTTATTTTGTATTTACGAAAATTAAAAAAAAAACTTGTAAAATAAATTCTTTGAGACCCTAAAATCGAGAGAATCTTAAAGCTCATTTCTCTCCCGCCGACGGTTGCTCTAGTAGTTGGCGCCGATCTCATTTTCTCCTCGTCTCTCTTCTTATCTTTCTTTCTGTTCGTCTCTCTGTTCCCCTTGTTTTGTGTTATGTTTTGCTCGCCGGTGTGAAAACTTACTTTCAACATCGGACTTGTTCTTCGAAGTGGAGACTGGCATCGTGTCCCATTTTTAGATCTCCATCGTTGATGTGGTATCAGCGTGGTGGTAGCCACTATTTCACTGGTGTGTTATTCTTCTCCGGCGTCTACTTCTCCTTGTCCAACCACTGCGGTGAGATCCAACCTTCTCGTCGGCCATCTATGCTTCAGCCCGGAAAAAGGACATTCGATGGACTGAAGGTGCGAAACCACCAACGAAAGAAGACAAGAACTCGAGTATGTAAGTTGATTCTCTCCGCCGACCATAATGTCCCTCCTCAGATCTGCTCTGACGACTCCTCTTCTGGTGGCGGCGCTGCAGATTCGAGATCTAGGGTTTGGGGTCACAACTCAGGTTCTTTTCTAATTGGGGTTGCAAATGGATCAAGAAAATGAGCTTATTTTGTTCAAAGGTATTTTATTTTAATCCATCTAATAAACTCATTTAAATGGGCATGTGAGGACTGAGCATTTCTGGTGAGAATTAGACAGATTAAAACAGATACCTATCTCATATTTAGAACATCTTTTAGAATGTATTTTGACTTAAGATACTCTATATTCTTCTCGGTAGTGACTCAATCTATCTTGACTTGTGAGAACCTAATCATGCTAGTGGGTCTTAGGCGGAAGTACTTTAGATACCGACTGATTATTAGATCTATGAGTAGGTTGTCTACATATTCCAGGATTTTAGACTTTAGTCTTTCCCACCGTGGGGCAGAACCTCTTCTCAACATCTCTCCTTGTCGAGTATGTGTTTATCAAAGCTCCTTACCATTGGTTTGAAGAGCTCTTATGAGTGTTCGACCGTTTTTAAAGTAACATAACCAAAGAATAATTTCGAATAGCAGTTTTGAAATCGCATCTCCACCATCTATCAAAGATCGCCAGTGTTTTCGAGTGTTCTCCACTTGGTTTTGCTTATCTTTTATGTTATTCTCGGTTGTAATATCCAGCTTTTTATACTGTAAAACTAGTTTTATTATTTAATGAAAGGAAGTTTGATGTGTTCAAAAAAACAGAAAGTTAATTTGTATTTTTCTACTTGGTATTATAAGAAACGAAAACCATATACCATGGTCCATGTATAATGAGGACTTCGGAATCCACCAAAGTTCTAATCACGAGATGATCGAGAGATTCTAAACTAGAATGCAGAAACGGACGTCGGTAGAGATGGAGGTGATGAGCTTGTGATTGATTTCACAACTATACATGAATAAGAAGACTTGATTCCACAAACAATCTGAATCTGTAACCAATAGAAAACAAGTGATTCCACACTTAAATTCTAAAGAAAAGAACAAGAACGTAATGTTTATTGATATAACAATAAAAGTTGTTTTTCAATGAGAACGAAACTAAGCTTTTATAAGCTCAAAATACAACGGTTATGAAGCCTAAAACAAGAAAAGAAACCGCATAAATAAATGTATAGAGCCGTTGGAGACTTGATGAGAGAAACGGTCCAAATATGGTAGGATCGATCCAAATATAGTAGGTCGTGTGGCTTGTGGTGCGCCTTTGGAGTGTTCAGGTTCATTAAGAGAGTCCTCAAATCGCAACAGTTGTGATAGAGAAAGAGCCGTTGGAGAGTTAAAGTTCCTGGTGTGAATGCATCCGAATAAGAAAAGTTGAGTTTGGGGATGATTCGCCAAATCATGTTGTTGCTGGTTCATGGAAAGATATCTCTTGATTCTCCTGATTGGTTTAGTGTATCTCCTGAATGGTTTGATGCATCTCCTAGTCGCCAAAGTGGGGTTTTGCCAATGATAGAACCCGTGAGCTTCCAAATAAGGCAAGCCGAGAAACCTTTGGCTTAGAAATTGAATAACTTCTAAACCAAAATCAACTTAACAATAATCATCGGACTTAGACTAAAATGGATTTTTTCCATCAGTTCTCTAAAATCCACCCTTAATTCAGGTTTAATACCAATAGAATACAGAGTTAGAGATGTCTTCAAGTATCACCGTATCCATTTACGAAACTTCTTCTTTTCTCCTTGATTGTTCGCGAGTTATATCGCGAGTTTCTTCTTCTTTGATTTCTTTCGTATGTGTTACTTCCTCTTCCTCTGTCGCATCTCCTTCTCCTTCTGATTCTTCTTCTACTACTTTCTTTTTCGATTTCTTCTTCTTCTCTTTCCGGAAGAGGATCCAAGCGTATTGGAGGAGTGTGGACGACTACAACAGGACCTCTTCCCATAAACTTTTCCAAATTATTCATTCTCGCCATTAACGTCCCATGAGATGATGAGGAGATGGAGAAATCGTCTTTCGCTGTTATCGGATGAGAAACAGAAAATGTGAGTCAAATTAGGGTAAGTATGAGATCAATAAGTTTAGGATATTTACTTATGGTTTAATTTTGGTTTTTGTCGGTTATTGGACATTTTCGGGTCTTACAGATTAACTAAAACGCAATTCGAATGGATCCACATTTTATTGTTGTAATGGGTTTAGATGGTTTTTTTGGTTGGGCCACGTAATTTTCTCCAAGTCATAGGACATAGAAGTGAACAATCATTTTTCCTTTTAAAAAATGATTTACTTAATTGTCCTTTTTAAAGGAAAAAATGTTTCTTTTAGCATAGAGTATATAAGCTCAATTGTTAGCAAAAGAAAGTGTATATCAGCTCAATTCTTGCTAGAGCTGTCAATTAAGGCTTAAATCCACATATTTTAACCCGATCCACATTGTAATAGGACGGTTTAGAGTTTTAGATTTAAAGTTCACGGTTTAGCGGGTTAGACCTACTGCGGTCTGTAAACCTTAGCGTATTAGACTTTGCGAACTCACGAGCCAAACCACAAACTAACATAAATAAAACACAAAATAACACTAATTTTGTGTAACACTATGTTTTCTTATAACATATTTTACCAATGATAATTTTTTGTATTTTAATTATGCAGATTTTGACATTAATTTTGATTGTGAATATATTCTGCATGTTCGAGAAACAATAAACTAAACACTTAAGTTAAGTGATTAAAAATACAAAATTTCTTGTAAATATTTTCTACGTCAAATATAAAACATTTCAAAGTCACAATTATGAACAAAATGTTTAATTAGTGATTAATATGTGTATATTATTTTATGTTTCTGAGGTTATTTCTTACTTTTCTCAAGACTGTTAAGGTGCAACTTTTACATACTTTTTTATTTTTATACTAATTTCTCTAAGTTAAATTTTATTTGTTTAAACCTCTACTTATTGTCTCCATTCAATTCTTATAGATTTTGATTTTCTTTTTCTATATCTCTATATATAATAAAATCGTAGCGTTAAAGATTTTTTGTATCTTTTATAGTAATAAAAAATAATTTTTAATCATTTGATTTGTTTTGATGAGTCGGTTTGTTTTAACTACTTAATTTTTCTATTTATTTTGATAAGATCTTTTTAACCTAATTACTTTATTTTAATTTCAATTAGTTATATTGATCCATTGGTTTTGATGAGAACTTTTAATAGGTTCATTTGTTTTAATTGGTATGTTTGTTTTAACTGGTTCGTTTGTTAGAATCTTTAATCAATTAATTTTTTTTGATTTTAATAAATAAAGATTAAAACATTAATATTATTGGTCCATTTATTTTAAGTAATTAGTTTGTTTTAATTTCAATAAATTTTATTAGTCAATACAATAGAAAACAATCAAAAGATAGTGTATTGAGATATTCATAATCATAATACCTTATATCTAGGGGAAATCAAACAAAAAATATTTCTAATCCTAATAGGAACATTATTACACGAAAATTATTTAAGAAGCATCTCAAAAGTTATTTTACAACACCAACGAGTTCTAACTCTCTTCCTCTCAACAATTTTAGCACTTTTTCTTTCTCTCGAATTTTGTTTATCTTAATCATGTCTTTCTCAAAAATTTATTCATTGAAACCCTGCAAAAAAACTTGGAGGATTAAAGTTAAAATTTTAAAACTTTGGAAGGTATACATTAAATAACATAGTCAAACCATTGATATGGTTCTTTGTGATTCTAAGGTATGTTACTAATAATTTATTTATTTGAATATTTTTATAATGATTAAGAATATTTTCTAATTAGTTGATATATCTTTTAGTGTGATAAAATTCATTGTAATGTGAAGAATGAACTTGTTTCTAAATTTGGGAAATTTATTGAACAACAAAGTACGAAAATCATTACAAACCTACAAGTTTCTCCTACAATTGGAACTTACCATACTTCTACTCATAACTTCAAAGTCTCTTTTATGTACAAAACCACAATTAAGTCAACTGATCCTCTACCAGATTCGGTTTTCGGATTAAAATTTGTTGATTACCATAAATTATTTGATGGACGTCTTAAAGATATCTATCTTATAGATAAGTAAATAGTTTTTTTAATATTTTATAATTTTTGATTGTAAGTGTTAATTTTTTGAGATTTTTTAAAAATAGATATCATTGAAAATTGATTCGTGTTAGCCATACTGAATTTTCTGAAGTGAATGAAAAATAAACAAAACGACTTATTATTACTCTTCGGAATATTGAGTAAGTTGTGTTGTATTGATTTTTTCTAAGTGTTATTATTTATAAAACATTTAATAGTACAAAATTTTTAGTTTATGACATACATAGATCTTAGAGTAACTTGTGTGTGTTGTAGGAAAAATATGCTGAAATCTCTATATATAATAAAACGTTAACAGATTCATATTTCTTACAATAATAAAAAAAAAATTTTATTTTTTGATAAGATTTGGTAAGATTTTTTAACTGATTCATAATAGTTTGTTTTAATTTAAATATATAAAGATTTGTTTTAACTTAAATATATAAAGATATAAAATAATTAAATATAATAAAAATCTACTATATATAAAAAATGAATGCTAAACATATTTTTTTTGGTAATGTATATTATGACATAAATTATGGACGAGTTTACATAGAATCTCTTATAGAATAAAAATGTAGCATTAATTTAAAACATCGTCTGTTTTGGTTTATGAAGTATTGTGACCATTTTTTTACTAGGAAATAATAATTACATAATATTTGTATTTTTTATAATAATAATAAATAATTACCTCTTGATAAGATTTTATAACTGATTATATTATCTACATAATACTATTATTTTGTTTTAACTGTAAATATAATATAAACGGAAGACAATTAATCTAATTAAGATTGTTTACTGGATGTTAGAAACTAATATAATCCATTTAAATTATCAATTTCTAATATTGATATTATATATAATAGTTCACCAGCTAATATAACAACATGTTTTGTGTAATCATAGGTTATAGTTGTGTGCACACAACTATAACATATTATATAATAACGTTATGTATGTGTTACTTCAATAGTCATCATTAGTATTCTTTTAATATTGTTAACATTAACTTTAAACATAAGATTTAATTTTCAACTAAAAGATTTTAAATAAGTATAACACCTTATCTTAACTAATTCCTAATATTTAAGGTATATTTTACAAGATATATTTCTAGTAAATATCTATTTTAAATTTTTACTTCTAATCCTAATAGGAAAATTATATCAAACAACTTCTATTTGATACTCGTCCCATGACTATTATCATAACACCAACAATTTTCAACAATTCTCAGTCTTCTTTTTGTTTCGATATTTTTGCCCTTAATAATGTATTTCTCTGAAATTCATTCGTTGAAACCCTACAAACAAAACTGGAGAATTCAAATTAAGATTCTCAAGCTCTGAAAAGTATACATTAAAGAATTTGGTCAAACTTTGATATGATTCTTTGTGATTATGAAGTATGTAACTAATGATTTATCTATTTGCATATTTTTATAATGATTAGGAATACTTTCTAGTTAATTCATATTTTTTTGTAAAGTGATAAAATTCACTGTAATGTGAAGAAAGAACTGATATCTAAATTTGTGAATCTTCTTGAGCAGAGAAGTACTAAGATCATTACAAACCTACAAGTTTTTCCTGCAACTATATCTTACCATACTTCTACTCATAAGTAAAAAGTCTCCTTTGTATACATAACTTCGGTTAAGTCAACTGATCCTTTCATGGATTCGATTTTGGGATTAAAATTTGTAAATTACTGTGAATTACTTGATGGTTGTCTTGAAAATATATATCTTATATGTAAATAGTATTTTTTTAAAATATTTTAAATTTCAATTTATCATTATAATTGTTAATAATTTTGTTATTTTTTATTTATTTTATAGATTTCATCAGACAGTTGGTTCGTGTTAGCAATACTAAAATTGATGAAGTGAATGGAAAACCAACTAAACAAATAAACATTAGCCTTAGATCTACCGAGTAAGTTTTTTTTATATTATTTTTAAACGTTTTATTATTTATAAAATATTAAATGGTACAAAATCATATTTATTTTATACAGAAATCTTATGATTACTTGTGTTTTGGGGGGGAGGGGAATATGCTAAAATGGTTGAAGAGAAATGGAAGAATGGATTTGTCCTCCAAACCATAATTGTTTTACAGTTTTACAATATTTAGAGATATTTATATATGCGTCTTTAATATTTCACAATTCTAATTAATTTATAATTTACTCATATATTGGTTACACTAATTTTAACTAATTTATTTCAAGTATCATAATTATTTTTAATGATTATAACTGTACTTAAATATGTTTTAATAATGAAGAATTCATAAATTTTGGACTAATTATAAATAACCAAACACATATATATGACAAAAAAGAAAACAAATACATATGTATATGTCTATTACTAACATATATATTATATACTTATTAGTAATTTAGATATATAAAAAATATATTCTAATATCTGATTTTCTAATAATTTAAATATATATACAAATTTTTTTTTTGTCTCGAGGGCTCATCTAGTTATTAGATATTTATGTTTGCTTGTTGGTTTAGTTATTTATGATATATGAATTACAATTTAGGGTGATTTACTCAACTAGTCTTTTAGAATTCTATTTCGTACTGAAATCGTCTAAAAAAAATTAAAATTACTAGAATAGTTTTTTCGCGTTTTTAATATCATTTTACTCTGTATCCTTTGAAAAAAAAAATATTACAAAACTGCCATTAATGAATAATTCTACGTCAGCATTATGTGACGTAGGATTCCCAGTTTCGTAGGTTTTGTATTTCGTAGGTTTCACGAGAAACCTACATAACAAAAACTTAAATCCTACATAAGGTTTCGTAGGATTCATTTTCCTTTGATGTAGGATTCAT
This sequence comes from Lepidium didymum, assembly GCA_963920545.1. NCBI lineage: Eukaryota > Viridiplantae > Streptophyta > Magnoliopsida > Brassicales > Brassicaceae > Lepidium > Lepidium didymum. Next base: position 19,035,632 of record OY986980.1, on the reverse strand, counting down.
TTTCCTTTGACGTAGGCTTTAGGAACTGTTTCGACCTCTCATATTAAACTGATCATAACTTTCTCAATACAACTCCGATCAACGAACGGTTTGAAGCTACGGATTTTTGAGACCCAGATCTTTCCAACCATACCCAGAACACGACGAACGGATCAGTGACCGAAGAGTTATAGCCTTTTCTTTTTCCTTTGGCGTAGGATTCATTTTCCTTTGACGTAGGTTTTAGGAACTGTTTCGACCTCTCATATTAAACTGATCATAACTTTCTCAATACAACTTCGATCAACAAATGGTTTGAAGCTACGGATTCTTGAGACCGAGATCTTTCCAACCGTACTAATAACACGACGAACGGATCAGTGACCGAAGAGTTATAGCCCTTTCTTTTTCCTTTGTCGTAGGATTCATTTTCCTTTGACGTATGATTCATTTCCCTTTGATGTAGGTTTCATTTTCCTTTGTCTTAGGATTCATTTTCTCGTAGGTTTCATTTTTCTTTGTCGTAGATTTCATTTTTCTTTGTCGTAGGATTCATTTTCCTTTGGCGTAGGATTCATTTTCCTTTGACGTAGGTTTTAGGAACTGTTTCGACCTCTCACATTAAACTGATCATAACTTTCGCAATACAACTCCGATCAACGAACGGTTTGAAGCTACAGATTCTTGACACCGAGATCTTTCCAACCGTACCAAGAACATGACGAACGGATCAGTGACCGAAGAGTTATAGCCCCCGAAAATAAGTCTACAAGAGTTGTTGGTTTAGAGTTTAGAAGAAGAAAAAAGGAGAAGAAGAAGAAGAAGAGGGAAGAAGAAGAGAAGGAGATGGAGAAGAAGAAGAAGAAGAAGAAGAATAGAAGGAGAATAAGAAGAAGAAGAGACGAAGAAGAAGAGAAGAGGAGAACGGTGAGACGATGACGGAGAAGATAAGAGAAGAAGAGAAGAAAAGAAGAGGAGAAGATAAGAGAAGAAGAGAAGGAAGAGGAGAAGAGAAGAGAAGAAAAGAAGAGGAGAAGAGGAGAACGGCGGAGGGAAGAAGAAGAAGAGGAAGACAACGACAAAGAGAAGAAGAAGAAAAAAAAAAAAATTATTCACAATGCATTTTTGTAGTTAACAAATTAGTGTGGAAAATAATGAACATTTACTCACCTTGACAGTTTTGAATGATAAAAAAAAACTATTTTACTAATTAAAGGATCATGTTGAACTATTTCAGTAATTATCTCCACAATTTATGTATTTTATAACAGCGGATTCGCCGCAACACCCGTATATATACCAGTCATCGCAGTAGGCGGGCCGGACCCAAGATGGACAAGACAAACCAAACCAAAATCGAGATTTTCTCACTCTTCACCTAACCACTAAAGTCTGTGAATTATCCACGAGGTTAGGCGAAGATTAAACGGAGACAAAGAAAACAAACATGCCGAAGAAGAAGCCGGCGAAATATTCCGGCAATGAAACCACCGCTCCGGTATCAGATCAATCCGGAGCTTCTATTGATACTTGGTGGTGGTAGTACACAAAGGAACCACCATATCTTTTCTATGCATTTCCCTCTTCGCCTTATTGATCCGATCTGCTGTATCGATGTTTCCCTACTCCGGCGCCGGAATTCCTCCTAAATTCGGCGATTTCGAAGCTCAGAGACATTGGATGGCTATAACCACTAATCTTCCAGCTATCGATTGGTACAGAAATGGCACTTACAACGATCTCACTTACTGGGGACTCGATTATCCTCCTTTAACTGCTTATCAGAGTTATATCCATGGAATTTTCCTTCGAATGTTCAATCCTGAGTTTGTTACTCTTCTCAGTTCTCATGGTCACGAGTCGTATCTTGGGTACGAAACTTCAGGATCTACAGATTGTCATGCTTGATCAGATCTTTATAAAGTTTCATGATTTCTGTATAGTTAGAAGATTATGGTCAATGTGTTTCAGAAGTTCCTTCATATTTTGCTAGAAGGTCAATGTGTATTTAGTTTAACTAATTGTAGTCAACATTGGTTAATGTTGTGCAGAAAATTATTGATGAGATGGACAGTTTATCATCTGATGCTCTCATCTTCTTCCCAGCTGCTCTCTTTTTCGTGTTAGTATACCATAGGAATCGAACTAGGAGTGGTAAGAGTGAAGTGGCATGGCATATTGCTGTGATTCTATTAAACCCTTGTTTAATCCGCATTGATCACGGCCATTTTCAGGTATGTAGTAACAGCTACCTCTATTGGTATTGCGATGATGTCACATTGTTCTGGGATTTTGTGATGATTCTATTAGAAGTTGTTTTTGTTTGTTGTAGTACAATTATATTAGCTTGGGACTTACGGTGGGTGCTATTGCTGCGTTGCTCTGCGAAAGTGAGATTCTCACTTGTGTTTTGTTCAGTCTAGCTCTCAGCCATAAACAGGTAATTTTGGATTTTATTCTTGTATTATTATGGTTTCTTCGTCAAATGTTGGTATACCTTGCTCTATTTTACAGAAGGTTTAAGCTAGTGCGATACCATTGCGTTTTATATAGATAATCTGACATGTAATGGTACAAAGATCACAGATTGAAAACTAGACAGTTTCAGTTCCTTGAAAATATGAGTAGTTGCTTCTGTTATGTCAAAATGTCTAATATGTTGAGGTTGTAGTGTTGTGCATATGGTCATAAATACATCCTGTTTTTGCATCTTCAAACAATGTCTGTACATTTAATATTTGCTAATCGTAAGTTGGTTTTTATTTGCCCCTTTGTTTATGTATGTATCTCAGATAGTTTCATATTCTGTTCCAGTTGATAACATTTGTCACTGTCTCTATGTTGCAGATGAGTGCATACTTTGCTCCTGCCCTTTTCAGCCATCTACTGGGTAAATGCCTAAGACGGAAAAGTCCAATACTTGCTGTGATTAAGCTTGGAATTGCTGTCATAGTAACATTTGTTATTGTTTGGTGGCCATATTTGCATTCTTTGGACGACTTATTAATGGGAAATACATATTTGATTATTTTTGGAGTAAGAAAGCTAATCCTTTTCTTCTTGTGGGACTAAGAAATTGCATTACTTGCTTCCTCCTCTGATGTAATTTCACATACGCAATTAGTTTTGATCATTTTCTTGCTCATTAATATGAATCAAATTGCTGATGACACAGGTTCTTTCCCTTCTTGCTCCATTTGAGAGAGGAATATACGAGGATTACGTGGCTAATTTCTGGTGCACCACTTCCATACTCATAAAATGGAAAAAGCTTTTCACTACACAATCCCTCAGATCGATTAGCTTAGCGGCAAATGTATTGGCTTCTTTCCCTTCAATGGTTCAGCAAATCCTGTCACCTAGCAATGAAGGCTTCCTGTATGGCTTGCTAAACAGTTCAATGGCTTTCTACATGTTTTCCTTCCAAGGTATATACATTTCAATTTGATCTTCAATTTCCACACTCAATTTGGCCATTTTTGCCATCAATCAGTATCTAACAGTCCCATTTTTTGTTTCTCATTGTGTTTGATGCTGTTTCTCTCTGCAACACTGTTAGCCCTCAAAATACCCAACCATTTCAATCATTTAACTTACTATGCTCTCTTTTCGATGTTCCCTCTTCTTTGCCGTGACAAACTCTTGCTGCCTTACTTAACACTATCTTTACTCTTTACCATCATCTATCATTCACTCGGGAATCACCATTTGATACAGGAAACTAAAGCTTCTTGTTTCTCCTTTACAAACTTTCCAGGTTATGTTTTCTTACTAAAAACCAATTTTTTCATCTCCGTAATTCTTCATGTCATATACCTCACCATTCAACCTCCTCAAAAGTACCCTTTCCTATTTGAAGCACTGATCATGATATCCTGTTTCTCATATTTTATAATGTTTGCCTTACAAACCAACTATACACAGTGGACTTTGTCCAGTAATTTCAGGTCCTCTGATAAAGAAAAGAAACACATCTGAAGACAACACACAGAACTCTCAAGAGTAAGGTTGTTTTAACTCCATTTCACTTTTGTTTACTGTCTTTTTGGTTAAATTGAGTGTAGCTTATAGAGTCTGTTTACTAGAGCTGGGCAATCGGTTTATTCGGGTTAATCGGTTCGGTTTAATCAGAATGTCGGATTATTCGGAAAATTTTAAATGAACCGAATAAACCGAATCGAATTGTCGGTTCGATTCGGTTCGGAATTCGGATTTAATCGGTTCAGAATTGCAGAAAATTTTATGGTCCGAAATGATCCGAATCTCTATAGATCCGAATAAAAAATCCGAATAAAAAATTACAGAAAATTTTAACATCCGAAATGATCCGAAATACGCAGAATTATGCATTTGAAACACAGAAAGTCATTCAACACATAAAATCCTAATTTATACAAACAAACTTGACTCTTTCGTTTGCCATTCAACTCCATTGCCATTCAATTCTCAGAATCTACACAATGAAAACATAGTTTATTAGTATGGTATGAATAAGAAGAGTGTTCAATATAAAAGAATAACTTACCTAAAGATTCAAGGAACTCCACATCTTCCAATTGTTCCACCAAGTTTGCCACTTTTGCTTCATATTTCTCATTACATTTGAACCATTGCTGTGAGCAGACCAAAACCTCAACCATATATGGAGTTAGAGAACTCCTATAAGGATCTAACACTCTCCCACTAGTACTAAAAGCAGATTCTGAAGCAACCGAAGAAACTTGAACAGCCAAAACATCCCTAGCCAATTCGGATAAAATAGGGAACTTAGAACTATTGTTTCTCCACCATGACAAAACATCAAATACATATGGTAAACCCAACATAGCATCAGATCTAGTCTCAATTCGTTCTGCCAAATATATATCCAACTCACTAGAGGTGTCTTCACTACTCCCTGAGTTTACCATCTTGCTGTAGATAGAATCCATCCGCTCACAACCATCATCATCATCATCATCTAACATTGCCAAATCTAAGACATGCTGCTGCCATTGAGAAGAATCTCTTTCTACATCTCCAATACTCTCAGCCTCATAGTGTTTGCTAAGTCTTATAGTGTATTGAGCAAACATTTTCTTCAAAACAGAAAGAAGGGAGTTATTGAGTTGTTTTGCTTCAATCGTACCTTTTCCATAAAGCTGATCATAACAAAGGGCAGCAAATTGTAGCTTGTTTCTCGGATCAAATACACTAGCAACAACCACAAGCGGATTCATATTTCCAAATCCGTCCCAATACTTCTCAAATTTATCCCTCATAGTCCTAGCTTGTGCTTTTTCTAGTTCATCACTGCTGCCACACTTTGCAATTAGGTTCCTCTCTATGTTTACAATCTCGTTGAATGCAAGCGTACTAGAAACTGTTTGAGAAGCCGAGAAGGTTAGTGTACATAGGTAAAAGATTTTAAGGAATTTAGCTAACCTTTGGACTTCATCCCAATTCACTGGAGTTGGTGGTCCAACTCGTTTCACCTTCGTCTTTTCATCTTCTTCTTCGAAGTAAGCGCAGTACAACTTGTCCTCATTACGCATCCTCTCAAATGGAACCCTTAGTTTGATGGCAGCAGTCAGCATTAGGTAAGTAGAATTCCAGCGTGTGACACAATCTAACGGCAAGCTACCTCTTGTGATCGTCTTAGAGGTGTCACACCTTAGCTGGAAAGACTTCAACCTAGGAAAAGATGACCGCACAAACTTGAAAGCATTCCTAATAGCAACTATACTAGACTTAGCCTTTTTCAGTCCATCTCCCACTATTAAATTGAGAATGTGAGCGCAACAACGCATATGAAGAAACTCTCCATCTGCCACTATAGACTGCGGCCCTCTCACCCTCAATTGATCCTTGAAAACCTTTAAGGCCTTGTCATTCCCACTTGCATTATCGACTGTAATGCTGAAAACCTTTTCAATACCCCACTCATCTAGGCAGTTGATCAGCTGACCCGCTATTGTATCTCCTCTATGATCCGTGATCACCTTAAATGACAGAATCCTCTTCTGAAGTTCCCATTTCTTATCAATCCAGTGAGCGGTGACCACCATGTAGTTGTACGAGGTTGTAGGAGAGACCCATATGTCTGTGGTGAGCGAGACATTCTGCTTATGTGCTTGAAATACCCCCTTCAATGCAGCCTTCTCTGCCACATACATCGCAGCTATATCCCTAGCACATGTTCTTCTAGAGAAAGTCTTGTACATCGGCAACACATCAAAACAGAACCGTCTCCACCCCACAGATTCCACAAATGAAAATGACAGCTCATTCATGACTACTAGCCTATTCAATGCTCTCTTGAACAGTTCAGGATCACATTTAACTACCTTCATGTCACCAGCATTATCACCACTTAACAACTTTTGATTCTGCCTATCACCAAAATCTTTATACAACTTACATCTACCTAAGTGATTTTTCATTGGACTAGTACCCGATAATTTTGAGTCACACCCTACTTCTAAGCCACAATATCTACAATTGCACCTACTTGGATCATCTTCCCTTTGAATGAAATGCTCCCAACATTGAGCCCTTTTCGGATATTGTCTTTTAGGTTTTGGTGGCATACCTGAAACTGAATCACTTGTTGTTGCCTTCCTCTTTGTTCTGGATTCTGAAGTTGGTGCTTCTGGTCCGGGGATTGATGTTTCTGTCCCATCTTTAGAAGACATCCTAATAAAACACAAAAACAGAGCATTTGTGTAAGAAACAAAAACAGAAGCCGAGAAACATAAACTAAAAATTGAAGACAATGTATTACCAAAAACTTGAAACTAACAACAATTTTGGTTATAATATACATAATAGAAGTCATTTGCGTAAACAATTTTCAAAACCCCCAAAAACAAATCCGATTTTCCGATTAGGGTTCAATCGGAAAATCCAAAATTGAACACAATATCTTAACGAAAACTAAAAATTAACAACAATTTCGGTTATAATATACATAATAGAAGTTCTATGCGTAAGAAATTATCAAAAACCCCAAAAACAAATCCGATTTTCCGATTAGGGTTCAATCGGAAAATCCAAAATTGAACACAATATCTTAACGAAAACTAAAAATTAACAACAATTTCGGTTATAATATACATAATAGAAGTTCTATGCGTAAGAAATTATCAAAACCCCCAAAAAAAAAATTTGGTTTTCCGATTAGGGTTCAATCGGAAAATCCAAAATTGAACACAATCTGAGCACATATACTTGAAATCGACAATCATAAACGTAATACATCCCCTAAACCTAACTAATTTGAACAACCCGCAAAACAAAAATACAAAACCCCCAAAACAAAAATGCACAACCCACAATCATCACTTACCTGGAGCTTACGAAGGAGGCGGAGTCGAATATTCCAGCGGCTTGGTCTTCAATCTTCGAGTCTTCGACCGAGCTGCTTACGTCTCCAAGAATCGCGTCGTCTTCTTCCACCTCTTGAGTCGCAGCCGTGGCCCGTGAGTTTTTTTTTCTTTCCAAATTTTTGAAATGATTTTTTTTTATCCTTCTGTTTAATTATGTTGGTTTAATGAGTTGAAATTGGTTATTGAAATTGAAATGGTTAACTAAATAAGATTGGTTAAATTAAATTGATTTGGTTAAATGAAATTCAATTGGTTTAATAAAATGTAATTGGATTTTTCGGTTATCTCGGAAACCGAATACCGAACCGAAAAATCCGAATACCGAATCCACATTTACTTTCCCCCGGTCGGATTTTAAATCGGACCAAAATCGGAATCGGACCAGGTTTATTCGATTCGGACCGAATCGAACCAAATAAACCGATCCGATGGCCCTGATCTACTGTTTACCGAACCGAGCTAGAGTATCGTCGGCTTACTTGTGTTGGTCCTGGTCTACTTAATGTTGGTATATATTCCATTGCCTACAAATTTGTATGATGTTACTTAGATGTAGGATACTTTTTGAGGTAGAGATTGAACCTTATATGGAAGGATATCATTAAATTTTAATTGTGTTGTCTAATCATGTCCCGAATGTCATAGCTCCACAGGTCATAGGTATCAGATTAATTAAGTTGCCCCTTAATGACAGATGGGATCAAACCTTTTGTGAAATCAATCAATTCATGACCGTACAAAAATACAAAATGTGGTTGTGTATAACGTACGGCTAGGGGGAAACCTTTTGTATAGATATGTGGCTTTGTGTTTCGTTCCGGACAAAGCGAACATCTCCAAAATTAGGGGGTGTAGTGGCCGAACATTTGGAGTGATTTGAGTTAAAAAGAGAAATTATGTGTTATTTAATCATGAATTTAAAAATATCTCAATGTCACTTAAAATCCAACATTATTGAATTAGTGATTTTTTAAAATCTTTAAAAATCAATTGTTATTGAAAATGTCAAATATTGAGATTTTAATATATGCTAACAATTACTTTAAATTCACCTAAAATCTCAAAATCATTTTAAAATCTTATTAAAAGTCAAATCACTCTAAATGTTCATTTCAATACACCCCTAAACATTTCCTTGTCATAAATGATTGTGCAATAAAAATTTGCCAAATTCTTCTTATTTTGGTGGTTAGGATTATCCAGTTAATGATTTTTGGCATTAGTGATTCGACCTTTTTTTTTTTACTATAATTGGTTGATTATAAAGAGATTTTTAAGTTATTGATTGGATTTGTCGATCCAATTGTCGATAAAAAAAAAAAAAATTGTATGATACCTTACATTTCAAGAAATTGGCTGATTTCCGTAGGAAACGATAATTTGCAATAGAATATTGAGAACCAAACTGTGTTTCTGTTTTTGATTTGATTCAGTTCAAATTTTCGGTTTCGGTTTCTATGTTAAGGCTAGCATATGTATAATCCAGAAGCTCTTTACATTCCTTGGTGATATTTTTCCCGTAGACGTACATCGTCTCTGTGATTTTTGACCTTTGAGAAATCAAAGAACCAGATACCTCTTTATCTAAAAAAAAACAAAGAACCAATACCTACGATAGGAATTAAAGAACAAGTCTATTACAAGATTTGTTTCTCGCCAAATCTGTAATCCTGTATATTGACAAGCTAATTACAATATTAAATCATTTCTTCTAGGAAGAACATGAATCTCTTCAAAGATATCGTACGAAAAATCAAACAACATAAGATATTTCTAAACTATTACTGCAAGAAAAACAAGGATACGAGAGATCTTGGTGTCTAGTTTTGACGAGATTACTATGACTAATCAAATATAGTTTTCTTGCTTCTCACGTCAATAAACTATTTCCCAGATCTTTCGTAATCTCTACCCATTCGCCATTACAGATATCTTTATCTCAGTAGCTCAATGTTTATGGATTTTTCTTGTTTGTGGCAAAATCTTCCTTCTAATAAAAAGGGTTTTTTGTCTGAAGTATTGTGGGCCAGCGGTAAAGATGGTGCATGTTTTAAAACTAAGTCACAATTCATTCAGACATCCTTTATACGGATATGCCTATCTAGTGGTCCATTTGAATACCCGGAGAGAGAATCTATTTGTGGACTACACCTCCTCCAGGAGAATAGTTCAAACTTCTCCCATAAAATCTTGAACTCCTAAGTTATCAAAAATAAAAGGGTTTTAAATCAAATAATATGTTTATATACACTCACTTGTCATAACTTAACCTATATATAGAATATCGTAACAAGATAATTCTTGATTTCTTTTGGGTAAGAATAGTTCTTGATTAAGAAAAAAGAATTTATGAGATTGTTAGATGTGGATGTTTTAGATACTATCTGATTTAGAATCGAACTTAAATATGTTTCTATCACGATTTTGTAATTGACAGGTGAAAATTGTTTCTTTGTTTTGTTCTGAAAGTTAATTTACATATTTTGGTTACTTTGAAAAAAATTATTGCTCATCCATTGTAAATTGATTTATTCATTAGATGGTATAGAATAAGGTGATTCTTAAAAAACAATTATACATATTTGTTTCTATAATTACTGTCAGAATCCAAAAATTCTACAAATAGCACATCTCAATCTTTAAGTACTAAAAAGATTTATGAACATATCTTAATTTTTAGGAGATACCATTTTAGTTATAAAATAGATGTTAAAAGTTTAGGATATATACTAATTAGTGGTTTCAGAACAATTCTTAAACTTGTAGGAAGTATTTCCTCGACATTTTTTTTGTTAACTGGTATATAGTCTTTAGTTTCACTCATAATATTGTAGGTAGAGTGTTCAAACTTTGGTGTCGAGAAGATTTTGTAAAGAAAGTACTAGTCTACCTGTCCTCGACTTACTCCACATAAATTTTAAATACAGTTTAGGAAATTTTCTAAAATTGTGGTATTTTTGAAAAACATCTTTTTGTAATAATGTAGAGGATCTCTTCTAAAAGTAAGTGAATTAAATGAGAAAGTAAGGTAAAATATAAGGAGATTTTCTGATTTAATTCTCCCATATCTTAAATTTCCTTAAATGAAAATGTAACAAAAGACCATAATTAGTTTTGCCAAATTTGATTACCCTACTTAAATTTTTATATTGTATTCCGATACTCCTCTCCATCATTATAAATACACCATAATTTCTCTATTACTCTCTCAAGATTTGTTTTCGTTTCTTTTGAAATCTTTGTTCTTGTAAGAAGAAACAAAAAAAAAACACAAAAATGTTGCTTCTAGTATTAAAATCTCTCCTCGTGGTATTCATGACCATAATACTAAGAGTTTTATACGACACCATATCCTGTTACTGGCTAACACCTAGACGAATCAAGAAGATCATGGAACGACAAGGTGTAACCGGTCCTAACCCGCGTCCATTAACCGGAAATATCCTTGAAATCTCGGCCATGGTTTCGAAATCTGCTTCCATGGATTGTGATTCTATTCATCATGATATCGTCGGTCGTCTCCTCCCACATTACGTTGCTTGGACAAAGCAATTCGGTATGGTCTTGTAACTATTAACAGATTGTGTTCTTTGGTTATGTGCTAAACATAGAATTGAATCCTTAATGGTTCATTGTGTTGCAAAATCTTGACTAAATATGACTATAAGATGATTAGAGGAGGATTTCGATGTAATCAAATGAGTAAATTTTGATAAAACAGGGAAGAGATTTATTGTGTGGAACGGGACAGATCCGAGGCTTTGCTTAACAGAAACAGATTTGATAAAGGAATTGTTGATGAAACACAACGATGTAAGTGGACGATCGTGGCTTCAACAACAAGGAACTAAGAATTTTATCGGCTGCGGTCTCCTTATGGCTAATGGTCAAGATTGGTACCACCAACGACACCTTGCTGCACCTGCATTCACTGGAGAAAGACTCAAAGCAAGTTCATAAACCAAACCTCATGCAGAAAAAAACTTAGAATATAACTTAATGAAATGACTTAAATATTTTTTTGATGTAGAGCTACGCAAGGCATATGGTTGAGTGTACGAGCAGGCTAGTTGAGAGGCTAACGAGTGAGGTTGGAGAAGGAGGTGGTGAAGTGGAGATAGGAGAAGAGATGCATAAGCTCACGGCTGATATTATATCGAGGACAGAGTTTGGAACTAGCTTTGAGAAAGGCAAAGAGCTTTTTAATCACCTCACTGTCCTTCAACGCCGTTGTGCTCAAGCCACTCGTCACCTCTGCTTTCCCGGTAGCCGGTTAGTTTTTTCTCTGATCTGAAATATCGTAAATTTTGTTGTTCTTTGCCAACAACTGGATCGCCAAGAGTCAATTTAGAGTCAATTGTTTTCCCGGTAGTTGGTTAGTTTTTCCTTAGCTGAAATATAGTAAATTTGCATTTTTCTTCTAACATTATATTGACATGGTCCAATCCATACATCAAATATACACTTAAAACAATAATACGTGGAGATTATGCGACTCTATGGACAAAGATTGTAAATTTTGTTCATCCAATGATTAAAAAGTTAGAATTTTGAATGGTGTGATTAGACAATACAGATTTGATATGTTTTGTTTAATGCCACCATTTAAAATTCTTTAATACACGTTTATAAAAGAAGAATAAGTATTCATATTTTTGTTAATGATTCTAGGCTATGAAGCAAAAGCATCACTATTAATCCTCTTTGAAGTGATATTTGCATTGTAATTGAATTCAACAGTGGTCAAACGTTGAGTTTATGTCATTTTGGTTATATAGGTTTCTTCCAAGTAAATACAACAGAGAGATAAAGACACTGAAAAAGGAAGTGGAACGTTTGTTGATTGAGATCATACAAAACCGTAGGGACTGTGCTGAGATGGGCCGAAGCAGTAGTCACGGTAACGATCTTCTCGGACTTCTATTGAACGAAATGGAAAGTGACAAGAACAACAACAATAATAACAACAACAATCTTCAATTGATAATGGATGAATGTAAAACATTCTTCTTTGCTGGTCATGAGACCACTGCATTGCTCCTCACGTGGACGATGATGCTCCTCGCCGATAATCCGACATGGCAAGAAAAAGTCCGAGACGAGGTCACAGAGGTCTTTGGCCACGATGGCCTTCCCTCGGTCGATCAACTATTCAAGCTAACCTCGGTATGTACTTTCATACTTTCTTTTTGTGAAAAATAACATCGATAAGACATGATCTATGACTCAAATCCTCCTACAACTTCTAACCGTATCGCTTGACCTCGCTTCACACCTAGGTCTACAAGCTAGTTACACTTAAATTTAGTAAACCAAAATATTTACAGCTAATTGTAATCCTTTAGTTTTATAAAAATTGACGATCTATTTCACTATAAATTTCCAACTTTAAATCTTTTACCTCATCACATTTTAGAGATTTTTGAGTAGGACTCGAATTCCACTAACTCATAGATATAAAAAGATGATATTTGTTGTTTGTTCCATAAAATAAGTACATAAAACTATGGATCATTGTAACTAAATTATATTATTTAGAAGTAATAGACTTAGCTTTATGATAGATGAGTGCGTGTGGGGTATTAACATTCAACACAGTATAGGCAATGCCACTAACGTCCTAGTGCTTCTTTCATGACTAAGCTCATAACATATATAGTTATAGTCGGCACATAAGAACCCTAATGAGTAGAAATCATATAGTTTTGTCTTTATGCTTGATCTTTAGTCCTAGCTAAAACCCAATAAAAAAATGAATTACAGAATGTCGTTTACTGATCATTCAGATACCCGTTTGTTTTTGGTTTATATTTTTTGGATTTTTGGGTTTTCGATACCAATATCATAAGTCTCATTTGGGATTTTTATGTTTTTATCATATCGGGTTCGGTTTAGTATACACTTAATTCAATTCAGCACGATAATTTGTTCTGATTCTATTTAGTATAAATTCGGTTTGATTCATTAGATTCGAATATTTTTCCCAATCCTTATGTTTATAACTGAATTAACATAAAATTATACTTTTCTTCTTAGAAATATTTATAATAGAAAGATAGGACTATAACAATGGTTAAGCCAGCTTTCAAGATAGAGATCGGTGGTAAATATATTTTTCAGGCATAAACAAATAGGTAGATAAGATATAGATCTGTTGGATTTGTTTAGTGATTAATTAGCACTAAGACACGCTGTGTATAAAATATTATCTAAAAAATCTAAACCTGTTATAAACTAATAATTAGATTGTGACAGCTTCATTGATATTCTTTTCTTCTCAAACCTAAAATATGTTTAAGACAAGAGTCAAGAAGCACTTCGCATGATCACAAGATATCATTACAACGTAAATTAATCAAATATTTTGCTAATTTTTATTTTTGTCAACAATTGGATAGACAAGAGCTGATACATAGTCTAAAATTCATCCTAAAATCCTTTTTAATCTAGGGAGGAATCGAACCTCATATATCATCCTAACCACCAGACGGAGAAGAATTCGACATATTTTTAACTTTGTTTGTCTTTTTCTTGTATTTGATTTTCGCAGTTAAACAAAGTGATTAACGAGTCATTAAGACTTTATCCTCCAGCTACTCTTTTACCAAGAATGGCATTTGAAGATCTAAAATTAGGTGATTTAACAATTCCAAAAGGTTTATCAATTTGGATTCCGGTTCTTGCGATCCATCACAGTGAAGAATTATGGGGTAAAGATGCAAACCAATTCAATCCAGAACGGTTTGGAGGCAAACCATTTGCGTCTGGTCGACATTTTATACCATTTGCAGCTGGTCCACGAAACTGCATAGGACAATCATTTGCGATGATGGAAGCAAAAATCATATTAGCAACGCTAATTTCGAAGTTTAATTTCACAATATCAAAAAATTATAGACATGCACCAATTGTTGTGCTTACTATAAAACCCAAGTATGGAGTTCAAGTGATATTGAAGCCATTGTATTCATAAAGACTTTTTGGGGGTTACATGAAACATTTTGGGGTTTGGTCGGAGTAAATGTTGTACGCACTAGAACGAGAGCAAAATTATGCTATTCTTTTTTTCTCAAAAAGACCCTTTTAATTTTCTTATGTATTTTTATGGGTTTTTTTTTACTATGTACGTTCAACATAAAACTTGAGTAATTGTTTTCAAATGTATTGAAAACATAATACATTGGTTTCTGAAAAATAAACATTTCTTTCATCTATTATATCATGAAAATTTTGATATCACAGATCATTTACTCTAATGGAAAATGGTAAGTTCACTAAAGGCATACGTATTTACATATTCAGGGATCGAGTCTTATTGTTTACATTATGTAGAAATTGGCTAATGAGCTGGTCAGTTCTGGCCCACTATTGACAATTTTTTTTTTTTTGATACCATACTATAACAAATGAATTTCCAATTGACGGTCCTACCTATACACCATATCTACTACGAACAACTTCATTTTTAACACATTAGACCATGACAGTCGACTTTACTTGCAGTATTTTAGAATTTTCTATAAGCACTCTTGTATCTATAAATTTGCAAGTAAACCCAGTAGGTCTAGTGGCTGGAGGTTTCGGTGCCAAAGTTCTGTAATTTATCATTTTCTGAGTTTGATACTTGCTGAAAACATACAGTTGGGTCAGCTTGTTTATGAACTTCAGTCTAAAAATTTTACATAATGATGGATATCTAACGGGCCACATCATCATAGGTCTAAGAAAAAAAAATTGCATTAAATAGAAATCAAACTTTAGACATCGTGTAATCGCCTAGCCTTGGCCATGAAAACCAGAAACAAATCAAATCAAACCAAACCAAACCGAAAATAGGTATTCGTTTCTTCGATTCTTAGTAAGAGTCGTTCGGTTCCACTAGATTGGTACCTTTAATTTTTGTTTTGGTTTGGTTTTTAACCACGAACTAACAGTAACTAAATCGAAACATAAACTAATTTCTACTAATTAATTAATTATACTAACTGTTGTTGGTTCTTTGGTTACTTGATTATTTTGGTTATAAATAATCATTCAGAACATAACTCATTAAGAACCAAAATTATTTTGGGTCTATTTCTATTCATATTCCTAATAGTTATTTAAAACCAAAATTGAAGAGAATTGAACTGGATTTTAGCTCTTACTTGTATGGTTATCACATTTCCAAATCTGAAAGAACCGATCCTAACCAAATCGAAGAACTAAATGCTCAAGGCAATAATAGCCATAAAACCTTTAAATAATGTACCAAAATGTAAAAAAGAAAAGAAAAGAGATTAGAAAAAGTTTTTAGACTGAATATTTGAAAATGTATATTTTTTTTGGTTTTAATTTGAAAATGTATATTTATAACTTCTTAATACACTTTCAAAACTTCAACATATGGAAAATTGAAAAGAAAAATAGCTATACCAGAAATATGGTAGACTAAGTTAGGACACGAAGTAAGAAGACTTAGAAATATGGTAAACTAAGTTAGGACACGAAGTAAGAAGACTTAAAAAGAGGTATGAAACTAATATTAATATGTTAAGAAACAGGTGACTGGAGTTCGAATTCCAGTCAGTTTTATTTGGAGAACTTAAGATATGTATCCGATCGTTGTTGATCTAATGGTTACTTTTTAAAAATAAAATAAAAAAACTAATATTTATATAATCATAACCACATCTTTCCAAATGATTGTGTTTTATTCTAGGCCAAAGTTTACGTTTTAAATTTATTTAATATAGACTAGTTGTAATAATATAAATAATCTTCTTATAGTAATAAATTAAAGGCAAACGATATGACTATTGTATTTGTGTAAGGTCATATAATGTCTTTGAGACTGCTAATGATATCAATATAACTTTCTGGCAATATGGCCAAAAGCAAATGTCCATCGATCACCTTTATTAGCTTAGAAAAGTGGTGTTGAAATTCAATATAGTATAAAGTCATTATGTTATATTAATATGGCTTCAATCTAGATAAGCCTTAAAATATTAAACAAATAATATAAATAATTAAAGAAAGATAAAGAATGATTAGTGATGGGGGAAAAGAAATTCATCTTTTATTTTTGTTTGGTTAAGTTTGGTGGCAGCCTTTGCACTTTTTTTTTTTTTGATAAACTGCAGCCTTTGCACTAACAATGACTAAGGTTGATTCTTGCTTCTTTATCTTAATTATTTCAATTAATCTAAGTTAGTATAACCTTAGAAGTTTTATAACCTTTGGTTTAGGAAATCAAGAAAATTGGTATGATGTAGGTATTTCTTTTAATTATTAAGTCCTACATTACAAGAAATGAATTGCTTTTTCATAGTGTTCGTTCAAGAATCTGTCTATATTATATTCTTTTTGAAGGATAGTCTGTTTCGAATTTCCGATAGATTTTAAGTATCGAAAATCACTTCGGAAGTTAAAAAAATTCGACGGAAATTTCACGGAAATAAAAAAATGACAGATTTTGGAAGGAAAATTTATTTTTTTCTTTAAAAAAATTATTTAAAACAGAATTATTTTTACTACAAAATTATTAGTCAAAGTGCATGGAATGAAAAAAAAACATTTGTATTGTATAATTATGCTTATTATTGATATATAACTCATAATTACTTTTAATTTTTAGAGTGAGTATCATGCTTGAATGGGTCTTACAAATTAAATCCAGTGATATTAGTTTTGAACGGAAACTCAAAACATATTTTCATATTTTTGGGTACACTTCAATTAAGAATTCGATAGTTGATCAATAAAAGAAACTATCATATATAAAAAATTGTAAAATTAAGTTTTTTGTAACGCAATATTCCGATGCAAATCAGTTCTTCGTTGTCATAAGATTCGAAAATATGATCAAGACAACGAAGAAATGATCCCATATTTTGAGCAATAAATCCAAATACATGTTTTGAGTAAGAATGTATGTTTATATAATATTAGAGTTTAATATTTATATAACATGTTTTGCGTATGGCTTTTAGTTTAGTGGTATGTGGTAAGTCCATTAAAAACGTATTTGTACATCTAAGAATCGAGTTCTATTGTCTATATTATATAGGAACTTGGCTAATGAATCTGTTAATTGTGTTGAAAAAAAAGTTTAAATCTAATAGGAAACATGCACACCCCTGGCTATCTAAATTATAGATTTCTCCACTATCTAAAGATAAAATCTTCGGGATTATAAAAGATTTGGTGGAAATGATAAAATAATATTGTTATAAGTATCTAGCTATATAAGATCAGTTTTATAACTTATAAGAGTTTATTCCAAAAAAAATAAAAATTCTACTAGTTGTTTCTCCTTTGAAATTTTATTTTGGATTTTTTCCTTAGAAAATAATCTTAGACAAAGTAGAAGATATGTACAACTAGATTATTTTAGGCGTTGTGTGCAAAGAAAATTAAATATCAGACAACTAGATTATTTTATGATGTTATAATAGACTTAAGTATACAATCGAACTAACTTATGTGCCTTTAATGTATATATTTTTTTTGTTATTAAAGATAATCCGGGCAAACCAAATAAATTTTATATATATGAAAGTTTGCCGGACACTTAGATATATATATTTTTGTAGTTGATAATACCATACTTACTAATGAAAATTTCACATCTTCCAAACAAGTATATAGCCAATTAATTTAGAAATAATATTACAAGTTTCGAGCATTAATATATGAGTATGTGTTCATTGGTATTATAATGTCAAGTCACACAAAGTGAATCCGAAATGTTTTTTGTTTGGTTTGTTTTGTAATCACTAATCATTTCCCGGATTTAAAAATTAATCATGTAAATGAAAAAAGAAGGTAAGAAAGAAGAAATAAAATTGGAGTGGCTAGAAATAAGCAAAACCTGATTTAGTTATCATTATATTTGGACACAATTGGTATTACCATAAACCCCAATTTCAACTACATTCACACTATTTTCCTTTACTTTGCAACTCATTTTGCATCAAACTTCTACCTCAAACTCTCACTTCTTTATTTACACAAAACGAAACATGTGATGGGCTTTAGCACTTTGGTTTGGGAAGTCTTTAGTGATGGGCTTAATATATTACAATTTTGTTGGGATATCATTGTGTTGGACTTTGACGAAATCTTAATTCATGAATTCGATTAGTTAGCATAATTAACTCATTTGATAGTTGATACTACCCGTGAGTATACTAAATGAGAATAGCGTAACTGCTCTTGTCGGAAGGGCTGGGCTACTAGATGGAGGACTCATTCCCAGTCACCGGGCGGAGCGCACCTTTGTCACAGTAGGGCGAGCTGTTTGATAGTGACTTCTTGCGTTTGGCAGGGCGACGAAAGGCTACTTCAATCTAGGAAACAGCCGGAAACTCGAGAAGGTCGCCTTTGGAAGCGTACTCTCATTCAAGGAAGCGGACCGGTTGACGACTGCAGGCTAGGGTCCCGTTGAATTTGACCTGGTAAATCAACTAGCTAATGGTTCTTAAATTTTTATACCCGAATCGAAACTGAATAGTTACCCAAAATAACCGAAATATAATTATATATTTTTAAAATAATTATTTATATAGAATTTAATAATCTAAAATATCCAAAATTGTAACTAAATCCAAGTTAGTCAATTTAAATCAAAACAAAAATATTCAGTTTTTATAATTAATTTATGATTTTTTTAATAACTTTCTATTTTTTTCAAAAGTTAGATAGATGTACCTGAAATCGAACCAAATCGGTTAAATAATCGAATGATTTCTAAATTTTTATATATAAACGAAACTATAACTGAAAAAATATCCAAATGGTTCCTAAATTAAAAAATCGAAAGAATCAAAATTCGAAAAAATTAAACTGAAGAACCGAATACTGAAGACTAGTTGATACATCAACTCATTGTAAAGTTTGTCAACCTGTTATTACAAGTTGGATGGATCCATTTGTATAAACCGATTTTGACACCTCTTTTTCCACCAATGTTTTGGACATTTTCATACACCAACTCATTATACAAATAGATAGCCTGTTATTACAATGACTAAGTAGGAAACAATTATTTTTATGTTAACTTATTCTTGTTTTTAGAAGAAAATTTTGAAACAAAGTTAAAAATTATAATTCAGAAAGAATTATAAAGTTTTTATTTTGGATTTCAAATATTATGAAAAGAAAAACAGATTCCAAATTTTTTTTTTTTTGATTCTCTAGTTTTATGAAATAAGTAACAATATCATTTTGAGCATTTCATATAAACAAGATAAACCAAATGAAAACTGTATATTTACAACATGCCAATATTCGAAAAATTAGATTATAGAAAATAAGTAAAATCCAATGAAAAATCCAAAACCATTAAATTTTACGGTCATGCTTCTGATTTAATTTCTCCAAAAAGGAAGGAGACAAAAGCAACCGATCAAGTGGGCTCTAAAACCATACACACTCACAGAACAAAAGATAAGGTAATGGACTTTTCTGCCACGTGGCCTTATCTTAATGGTTGATATCGATAAGGGTGTCAACACCTTTCCTTAATCCTGTGGCAGTTAACGACGTTATCAAGAAGCCTGGACCCTTTGATCATTAGGGCTTTTTTTTGCCTCTTCACTATTCTCATCACTATATAAAGGTGTCCAAACTAATAGCCTCACAAGTTAGTAAGAGAAGAGAACAAAAGAAGAAGAGAAACACAAAGAAGAAGAAGTAATGGCTTCCTCTATGCTCTCCTCCGCTGCTGTTGTTACCTCCCCGGCTCAAGCCACCATGGTCGCTCCATTCACCGGCTTGAAGTCATCCGCTGCTTTCCCAGTCACCCGCAAGGCCAACAATGACATTACTTCCATCGCAAGCAACGGCGGAAGAGTTAGCTGCATGAAGGTAATCATATCACTACTCTAAATATCTTCTTACCCAACTTCGAACTTCTCTCACCATATTGTATACATCATTTAAGAGATTTATCTGGTTTTCCTATTCCCGGATATAGCTGAATTTAGAACAACCATAATACACTATTTGAGTTCAAAGCTTTCTCATCATATTGTATACGACATTTAAATGATTTTTACTGGTTTCCTTAGTCTCCGGGTGTAGCTGAACTTATGACAGCTATAATATGCTACTTTAGTTCGAATCATTCGGGCTATAAAACAAAATGTTATTTTTTTTAATCGGAGTTCAAAGCTTTCTCATCACATTGTATACGACATTTAAATGATTTTAACTGGTTTCCTTAATCTCTGGGTGTAGCTGAACTTATGACAACAATAATATGCTACATGAGTTCGAATTACTCGATCTATAAGAAATTGTCTTTTCTTATCATTCTCAATTAGTGTAATTGAATAATAATCAAGATTAATTTTTGGAAATTGGGAATTATAGGTGTGGCCACCACTTGGAAAGAAGAAGTTCGAGACTCTTTCTTACCTTCCTGACCTTAGCGACGTCGAATTGGCTAAGGAAGTTGACTACCTTCTCCGCAACAAGTGGATTCCCTGTGTTGAATTCGAGTTGGAGGTAAGAGTCAAACAAAACCAAATTCAATAACCGGATTCATTTCCAAGTCTAAGATCAATTATATTGAATGGTTTATCTTCTTATGCTTGTGTAGCACGGTTTCGTGTACCGTGAGCACGGAGCCACCCCAGGATACTACGATGGACGTTACTGGACAATGTGGAAGCTTCCATTGTTCGGATGCACAGACTCAGCTCAAGTTTTGAAGGAAGTACAAGAGTGCAAGAAGGAGTACCCCAATGCCTTCATTAGGATCATCGGATTCGACAACACCCGTCAAGTCCAATGCATCAGTTTCATTGCCTACAAGCCACCAAGCTTCACCGAAGCTTAATTCTCTTTCTCAAACACTCATATCTCAATTTCCTTTTCATATTCTCTATGTGTTTTTTTTTAATGTTTCTGAGACATTTTCTGCCGGATTGTCATCAAATGTCTGATTTATGAATTTGTAATCTCTATATCTTTTCTTCTTTATTTTTTTCGGTTGCATGGTTCTAATTAGGTTTAGAATTATAATTGGGATTAGAAAACAGACAAAGAAACACCTTATAAGGATAGTTACTAGAATATATGAAATATATAATCAAATATATATATATATATATATAGATATATATAGATATATATATATATATATATAATAGTTACTATAGAATATATGAAATATATAATCAAATTTGAAATTTATATTTTAGATTCAAATAATAATCATTTCATTATTAATCTCTAGATTTTAGACAATACAATATGCTGTTTTATGAAGAATTTTTATGCAATAGTTTTGTTTTTTTTGCACTTTTATTATGTGGAGTTTGAGTTTAGGAGACAATACATATAATTTTATATTACTGGCAATTCATCAATAAAAATACCAAGCCAAATTAATATAGCAAAACTCAATATATGGATTTATAATCTTATCTGTCCATTGTTTTATGAGAAAACCTACTATTTATTTTTAAAATTTGAGTAAATTTACTATATATAAGGAGTGTGAAACAAATGTCTGTAAATCTGACTCATACATAGAGGTAAATAATACCTTTAAAAAGGAAAGGATGGTCCCCCTGAGATCTGTGAAAGACACATTTGTGGACGATGTCACATACAATAAGATTGGCTTCTCGATAAGATCCAAAAGGTTTTTTTTTTATAAAGAATTTTCTTATTTAAAATGGAATTTACAGAGAAGGAATAAATAATGTACAAACACAGTTAATCAACAGAAAAATAAAAATAAAAATAAACAAAAAAGTTTGGCCAATTACCCAATTGGACCGAGACAAAATTTTTAAGCTCATAAGAGGTCCAAGATATCCAAAACTTTCAGAAATCCTAGGGTTCCACTGCTGCCGCCGCAATTGATGCACAACGGTTGGAGCCGCTGCCGATCTCGATCCATCAAATCCACGAAAAATTATCTCTGAGAGCTTTTGTTTAGTCGACAAACCTTCGAAAAACCGTAGTGGAGTCGTGGAGTTAGTATCGCCGATGAGAAGAAGAGGTGAGGAGAGAAAAAGCGAAATCTATTCCGGAAATCTTTTGTTGCCGAAAGCCTCTTCAAACTCGGCGGACTCAAAATCGCAGGAGAGATTACCGCCGTCATGGATCTTTTTCAGATCTCGTCACCGCCCTTAAGCAACGATCCTACTCTACGAGCCAACGACTAAACCCAAATCCTACTCCTAAACACCAGTCCACTTCATGTTGGTCACATCTACCGTCTCTTAGCACGCCACCAGCTTCATCCTAGCTATAACCGACTACTTCACCGAAACCCTAGGAAGATCCACCGGAGAAGCTGGGTTGGGAAACTATCTGTCTCTGGCTTCGTCCTTATTATAATCAGATCTACAAGATTCCACTCCTATTTGACGCTGGCTTCGTTTACGCTAAAATCGGCGCCACTCCTCCGGCAAGGTCTTATTTCTTTAAGCCTATATTTGGAGATCTACCTTCTGGAAAACACAGAAAATAATTCTCGACCACTGGAAAAGAGACATACAAGAGGAAAGGAAGAGGCAAAAGAGAAAGAAAAGAGAAAAGAGGTGTTTCCTTCTCTGGTGAAATAACAAGGATCACCGTTCACCGGAGAGGAGAGAGATAGCGTTTCTTCTTTTTAGACACAATTGGCAAGGTGTTTTTATTTATTTTTTCTTATATGCAGACTTGCTTTCTACATATAGTATGGGAAATCAAACTTCTTTTTCTAATTTAACCACATTAAGGATTAGAGATAAAACAAAAACTTCAACCTCACTTTGTAGTTTGTACACTTATGTGATTTCACTAGTTTAACTATATTATAATAAAAATAATAATCATCATAATCATCATGGGTTATCTTCAGCTACGTTATACCAAAAAATGTATATGTTAACCAAGAAAACCCCGAAAATGAAGAAGGTATAAAGATTGAGAAGAGTATAAAAAGATTTACATATAGTCAAGGACCTCACATTCAACAGTACGACGTCGTTAGTACTATATGGGAAGAATTGGAGAAGTATCAAATTCATTACCAAGTATTCCATTTGGTGGATCTTCTGATTTCAATGAAGAGTCTTTCTTACTACGTTCAATAGATGTCGCCTCGTATATTCCAAACCCTAATACTAAACAACAGACGATGAAACCTGGAAGAGAGAAATCCATCTCGTAAGCTAACTCCATCACTATTATGCATGCACCTGCTACCATTAAATGCCTCGGTGATGAAAACACCATATGCAATCTGCAACACACAATACGTATGTTAGCTTGTGTGTATGTGTGTATAAATGCAATATGAAGTTAATAAAAAGCTTTAGGAAACCTCTCTTCAGCAATATTGTCCACATAGAATATTAGGATGATCCCAAAAACAATGGTGCTAAGGAAAGCCCATGCAGAAAATGGCAACTCCGACGTTTTCCCAGAAGATGAACCCTGAAGAAGAAATTTGATATTAGTGAAACCAAACTGGCCTAGGGAAATCGAGAAAACGCCATCTTTTAGTATGGTATCTCTTCTCATTGCAAAATATCAGCATCACTTACTATGATAAGGTCCCACATGGCTACAGGAAACAAGAAACAGGTTGCAGAAGTAATGGTTATGGCATGCAGTCGTTTCTTTTGCTGGTTCTGTACAAACAGAAAACTCGTTGTTGGCACATATGAGAGGAGAAGGGAATGGCAAAATAGAGGGAATCTGAGATCTACCTTTAGAGAAACACGGCGTGCGATAACCCGCCTTAAAGCTGATAAAATTCCAGCAAAAACTGGTATCATCAATGCCATCATACCTAGTTTTTGTTCTGTTTGCACTTCTTCCTCTTTAGTGTCAGTACTACCTTTTGTTGGTAGCTTGTTGTTAAGTTATACAAACCAACGCATAAACTATCCACAGACAGTTAAAACAAAGCAAAACATTGAGAGATAGAGAGAAGGAACTTGCGTAAAAGGATATAAAAAGGGGAAAGAGATGATGTCGCCCATCCTTGAGACAAGAAAAAGAGAGCTACCACCATTGCAATGAGGCCACCTACCTAACATGATTTGCAAATATTAGAGAAATTTTGTCCTAACATTAATTTGATCTTCCAAATTGAACTTCTTATCAATAATATAATGCAAGGAATTATATATATAAGTACATAAATCAGCCAGAACTAATACTATTGCTACTTCCTCTGTAAGAGAAGTGTCCTGATGCATGCTAAGGGTATATAAATAACATAATTGATAACACTATGACTAAACCCCTATGTAAACTGTGCTAATTTTAAATGGTCACATTGAGTAGAGATGATGTAAGTGACAACTGTTAAATAAAAAACATATGAGATGAATACCTTTTTCCACACATGGCCTCTCCGTCCATATAATACCCCAGAAAGTACTCCAAGAACAGCACCTGAGTACTCTGACAAGATAACTCTGCCAATAATATACAAAAACTTTATATAAGCAAGGAGAACCGAATTTTCAGTGAAAATTGTTATTATTTTTTCTATATATCAAATGACAGAAAATGAAGCTTAGAATTGGCAGATTACAGAAATAAATGATAAGGAGAGGATTGTAAGTCCATAATTTTAGTAAGTATTGAAATCAAACTACTAAAGTAGGACCATAAAGCTCAGAGGTAAATTTCCTACTTCCCTACCATTCTAAAGCCACAATCTACGGTAGATCCTAAGACAGAGGAGATTTTACAGTAGACAAATGCTTAATACTAAAGAATACCTAAGAGGTCCACAAGATTTGAGACCTTTTCCCCATAAGATGAAGTATAGAGCTGTAATGACTCCATTGATAAGAGAAGGTACAATCTGCAATAGTAAAGGAATAATTTATGTCAAACTCCCCTTATATGTGTCGTATCTATATGCAAGAAATTGGAACTGAGTAAGTAAACCTGTTGATTGGAAAGTGCCCGTCCTTTCCATGGTTTTTGAAGTATCAAGAAAATGATGGATGAAGGCACCAGACAGCAGAATAGAAAGAGAACAACAGGCGCTCCTGTCTGATTTAAGTAGCGGTACATCGAATACACTGACCATATCCTTAAAAAATTCCCAATGAGATGGATTATCTGGAAAGGGGCATGCCTGCAGATAAAGAGGGTCAAAATATATGACTTAGGGAGCAGATTATTCAATTCTAAAGTATTGGCAAAACGAGGGCAGGAGAAAAAAAACTAAAGATGTGCTCAAAGGTTTTTTTTGGGGGTACCAATGTGAGATCTTTCTTTATACCATTTTCATTTTTTGACAGATTTACAATGACAACAAGAAGCTAGAGATCTTTCTTTCTAAAGATGTGCTCAAAGTTCATTAATGAGGAGCCAAATCATGTCTTTAACCTACTATTAATTCAAACTCAGTTAACTAAAATTTAAGCTAGGGACTATGAGGACTCAAATGTGTAATTCAACCTAATTACGTTGCTGTATTAACTTCAGGAAAACCAAGGCATGCGATTTGAAATTCTGAAGGATAATAAAACCCATAATAATAGATTTTAAGCCACAGTACACATTTCATTGCAGTTTGAGGACTCAAATCACTGCTCCAACCTGGTATTGCACCAAAACACGGTGAACTAAAACCTTAAACCAGTGAATATGAGGATGGAATCAGTGATTTAACCTAATTCTGTTGCTGCATTGACTTCAGGAAATACGATTTCCAATTCAAAGGGATTCTACCCAGAAAAAGGAAATAATTCCAAGCCACAGTACACATTTCATTGCAATTAGAATCGATTCCATCGCAGCAAGAAGAAGCTTCGTATCGAAAACATATGTTTTTTGCTCTGTTCATTTCTACACAATCAAATTAGCAAAGAAGAAACCCCACCAATAAGATAGCAATGTAATGGAGACTTAAGGCCTGAAGATACCTGAAATGTGGAGATCCTCGATCGTCGGAGATTTGCTTTGGCGACATCATTTGGCCCAACTCTTAAAATTACGTGGTTCTTCAAATCCAGTGAAAATTACAAATACTGTTACCCAAAATCATTCCGGTGAGCACTCGGGCTCAGAATCCGGAAAAGCTATAACTGAAGAAGAGTTTGAGTATAGCTCTGACGGATGAAGTATCGTCGTCTTCGTCAAGGAACCGAAGGTCCCGAAGCTGAAGTCGAGCGATCTATGGAGATCTCGAGACAGAGGACGTAATGTTATTACTGGGCCTTGGCAAAGCCCATTTTAATGTGGCCTGAATCTAAATGAAATTAAGGCCCTTGAAGTTTTAAGTTTCATAAAATAAGATAGGGGTAAAACAGTAAAAATATAGATAAAACCGGTGACGATTATTCTTGAGAGTTCTCTCCTCCGACCTCCACGCTAATGGCGTCGTCTTCTTCACGTCTTTTTCACAAGCTCCCATCTGGTCTAAAAATGGAGGTAATTGAGCAGAGAAAGTGCGAAGGAGAAAGAGAAAATCCACCATTGGTGCTTGTACATGGAAGCTACCACGCAGCTTGGTGTTGGGCTGAACACTGGTTACCTTTCTTCTCTTCTTCTGGGTTTGATTCATACGCTGTTAGCTTATTAGGACAGGTAAATTCTCAAATCATGTTATTCTTTATACTATCAGGAAGATCAATTTGAAAACTTTGGATCAAAATAAAATGATTTGTGTGAGATAGTGATCTCTTCATCTTTGAATCTTTAGGGTGAAAGTGATGAAGCTTTGGGAACAGTTGCTGGAACACTTCAGGTACTTGATACTTTAGATTAATCATTGCAATGTGCATTGTATTTATTGGATGATTACATGATTCAGAAAAATTCTTAAAAGTGTTTTACTTGATTGTGTAGTAGACACACGCAAGTGATATTGCGGATTTCATCGAATCAAATCTGAGCTCTTCATGTCCTGCTCTTATTGGCCATTCTTTTGGAGGACTCATTGTTCAATATTACTTGGCTAATATCGCAAACAAACAGTCATTAAGTAAGGCTAATTCATAGAAATGAGGTGTATTCTTTGGATCAGCTGTTAAAAGGTCTACACAATAACCAAGACTTGTTCTTTCGATTGTAGGAACGGAAAATGCATTTCCAGAACTTTCAGGAGCTGTTCTTGTTTGCTCCGTTCCACCATCGGGTAATAGGTAAACTTCCCACAACCTATTGGCTCTAATCAGAACTTCTTCGTCTAGCTTGTAGATAACAACATTCAAAACTCTCTTTTCTTGTACAGTGGATTAGTGTTACGTTATCTCTTCTCCAAACCTGTGGCCGCTTTTAAGGTAAAACTCTTTTTCTAATCTTTGACCTTGCAAGGATGATCTCAGTTACTCAGTGTCATGTTCTATTTGTTTATCAATGGTTTGTTCCTGGTTATGTTATTGTGTAGGTCACTCTCAGTTTAGCTGCGAAGGGTTTCCAGAAATCTGTTCCTTTTTTGTCTCGAGACATTCTTCTCTTCATCCATGGATGATCAACTTGTGAAATGGTCTAACTATAATATAGCTCTATAGTTACCCTGAATCCAATAACAAGTTTCAGTAATCTAAGCGAATTTCTCTCTTTTTCCGGTTCAGGGTTCAGCTACCAAGATCTTATGAAAGAGAGTTCCAGTATGCCGCTGTTTGATCTCAAGAAGCTAAATGCATCACTTCCGGTACCAAAACCACTGGGAAATTCAACGAAAGTTCTTGTTCTAGGTGCCAAAGATGATTTCATAGTTGTAAGAACTTTTTTTCTTTTTTTTTTTTTTTGTCAATATAGTTGTAAGAACTTAAGAATTCCTTTTCCTTGTTAATCAAACCAGAAAAAATTCAATCTTGGTAATTTGTATTAAACTGGAGTGGGTTTTAGGACTTGCAGGACCATGAGGGGCTGATGGAAACTGGACGGTTTTTATGATGTTGAACCGGTTTGTATCGAAGGCATTGCCCACGACATGATGCTAGATTGTTCATGGAAGAAAGGTGCTGAGTTTCTTTCGAATTGGCTGTGTGATTTGTCCTAACTTGAAAAATTTACCTGCTTAATGGGCTTATTCTTGTAGGTGCTTCTTCTTTCTTCTTCTTTTTTCCTTCGTGCAGATAAATTAATTTTAAATTCTAAGTTACTTAGATGAAATAAATGTCAAGTTTGATGTGTTAATACTTAATACTGGATAGTGAAGATGATCAGAGGAAATCAATATTTTCAATCTCGTCTCTAAATTCTTTTGTATTCCATCGGGAATCTATACTATAGGGATGACATATTTTATTTTTCTAAACTTAAAGGTTATAAAAAATTTACATCAAATGGCATTATAATTAAACTATGTCAAATCTTTACTAAGCAACAGAATTAATATAAAAAATTTAATAGAAATTTATAGCTGTCATATTATTGGTTTTAAATAATTTTTCTCTCATATTATTTTTCACTGAATATTACTTTTCATTCATCAAAATAGAAATGGTGAAGTATAACACATTATTCACAGTACTAAACCTGCAGAAAACAAAATATCTTTATAATCCTTAAGTCCCCAAAAAATGACTAAACTAGAATCTATGATCAAAATCTTGAACATTATATCTTCGAACCCGAAAAACGAAGACATTAGACGTAAGACAGATAACATAACTTCTTATAGCAAATGCGAGTACCTCAATAATTGAAGGCCATACTTATTGTTAGAATTTGCGGAAATAAATTGTGAGAATGGTTAAGATTTGATTGAGAGTGTTTGGAAAATAAAGAGATTGAAAGTTTGTGAGATTTAGAGATTTAGTAACCAAGAGAATTAGAGAGATTGAGAGAATAGTGAAGAAGAAAGATTTCTTTCTCTTAACTTTTCATGAGGTTACAATGATCCTATATATATACAAATGAATCTCTCCAAATAAATGAATAAAATAAGAAATAAGCTATAAGAGGAAAGATGCTCTTGTTTCGGATCCATGTGTTGAAAGTGACAACACACCATCGGTCTTATCCTTCTCTTAAGTAACACATGTGACTTTGTTACTCTCCAACGGTCTTGTTTGTGAGACAAAGAGGACTTCTAACACCTTGCTGACTTGTTGGTTCACGTGACTAGTTGTAAACCAAGTCCTTGTTGCTATCTAACATTGCACGGATTCATACTTGGCTGAAGTACAATTTATTTCCTTGATACTCAAGTAAATTCTTCCTTGCTTCACACTCTTCACATTTTAACCATTGAGTTTAACACTTATATACCGGTAAGATTGCATCCCACACATCTTCTAAAAATAGCGAAATCAATATAACAACAGACCATTTGACGTCTCAATAGAGCTCAATAAAGAGTAAACCACAAAAAGTATATATATGAGTAGCCCAATCGTATCTCCTTTCTTCATTCCTTAAGTGGAACTTAATATCATGAGAACGTAATCGTCTTTCGTTCATTGAAAGCAAATCTAAATTTGTTTCGGTAGTAAAAGGAAAATCAGCACAAATATTGACAGGGAACCAAATAATTTCCTTAAAATTTGTTAATGGCATAATGATTTTTTATTTACATCTCCAAAAGTATTGTAACATACTACGATACAAGTTACAACTTTAGACTTTTTGGTAAAAAGTTCGACTTCATGGATTTGGTGAACCATATACCACTAAATAATTTTTTAGCTGAACAAACACTGTAGTTAGTTTTTTCTTTTTCTTAAATTTGGTAAGACCAATTCTCCATGACAATGAAATTATATAAACTGGTAGAACTGATCGAACATAAACATGTTACATATTCTACTCTTGACATTAATGTGTATTGAGCTCTTCTAGTTGGATGGTGAAAATTGATGTTTCAATACCCATTTGACCCAGCTAAATTGAATTACATGTTTTTCTTTTTCCAAACCAAATCACCTAAATCTATACTATACATTCACATTTACCCAAAATGTACGTACAACTAGAACCGGACCTGAACTTTACGGACCCTCATTCAAAATGTATAAACAATAAAGTAGAAATTGAAAATAAATCAAATTCCTCTTTAAGAAAAAAAACAATATCATAAACTAAAAAAAACAAATAACAAGTTAACAACTATGTTTGTGAAAAAATAACTTTTTTTGCATTTTTTTCTGCAAAATTAATTATCAAAGTTGCATAATCAAGATTTTTAAACATATTTTTTTCTATCTATAACATAGCAATCCAATTAGTCGTTCTTGTGACATAGTCGATCGTAGGTAAAACTTTATCAACTTCAACTTAGAAAGACTTCTTTCAGCCGAAACAACTGAAATCGGAATGGTGAACATTATCATATATGCAACTCATATATTTGGATAACAATCCTTGAATGAAATAATTAATTCTGAAATCCTCCTCCAAGGTTAGAATGAAGTTAGCATCATCACTTTTTTTGTGGCTCCTTATCAAAATGTGTTCTTCTTCATATAAATCGCTTACTACTCTTCTAAGACATAGGTTCAATATCCATGGCAACATAAACTTTTAAGGTTTCACTTTTTGTTTCTTGAAAACCAGTTTATGTAGATTTGGAAAAAAGAAACTAATCCTTTTAGTTGAGAAATAACATCATGCATACTCTATTTTGTCTATGTTTTTCTTTTATTTTAAATTTTACAAAAATGTAATTATAGATATATATTTGGAAAAAAAATTTTGGGGCCCTTAAAACTTCGGAAACCCCATTCAAATGTTTCATCTCCATGGACTTAGGTCCGGCACTATGTACAACCTAAACTCTAAAGCCTCACGTCAAACATGTAAACAAGACCCAAGCCCAACATCAATTGATTTAAGCTCAAAAAAAATTAATTCACCATCAGCCCATTATGCAAGCAAAGGATAAGTCACCAATCACCATTAATGCTATCAAAGGACAACATTGCAGACAAAAGACAATTTCAGAGAAAAAACAATCCTATAACCTTTGTAGCAAAGAGGAATCAACAGTGAAGATGAAGCCATCTACATCAATTAACCTAGGAAATCGATTCTCTCCTCTCCAAGCTCTCGATTGTAACACCATGACCTAACGACTCCTTTTTAGTTTTCTTTTTGGCTTTTCACACTACTTTTTGTATTCTATTTAATACTGCAAATCTGTAACCCTTGAAGTTAAGTAATGAGAATATCTTTCTGATAACCTTATTTCCTTCTCTTTGTTTATGCTCACATGGTATCAGAGCCATGGAGGCTAATTCAGATCCACCTTCTGTTACTATCTCTCAATGCGTAACTCTCAAGCTAAATGACACAAACTTTCTCATGTTGAAGCTTTAATTTTAGCAGTTTCTTTCCAGTCAAATGCTGCTCGGCTTTGTCACAGGAGACACTCGTCGACCACTACCTACTGCCATAGTTTAAGAAGGAAATCAAGCCACTAAAGTTGTGAATCTAGAGTATACTAAATGGATCCGCTCTGACCAACCGCTCATGGCTTGGCTATTTGGTTCACTCATTGAAAACACTCTTCGAGTTGTGTATGGTCTCAGAACTTCTCAGGAAGTTTGGTTTGCTCTTGCCAAAAAATACAATCACGTCTCTGCTACTAGGCGCCTAGATCTTTAAAGAAGGCTCCAAACCATAGCTAAAGGCATCAAAAGCATGGCTGACTACTTGACAGAAATAAAGTCACTATGTGATCAACTTGACTCCATATGGGCTCCAATCACTTAGCAAGAGAAGATAAATGGAGTATTGAAAGGGCTAGGAAAAGAGTATGAATCTTTATGCACAGTTATTGAAAATGTCATGACTCTTACCCTGGTCCTAGTCTCAAAGAAGCCATCTTTAAACTCACTGGATTTGAAGAAAAACTGCAGTCTTATAAAGATTTTGCTCAAATTACTCCTCATTAGGCCTTCTACGCCACTAGAGATGAAGATAACTACAAAGACATCTATTGAGGCTGAGGAAGAGGCAACTATCCCTTTCAAGGAAAAGGACGAGGCAACTATTCGACTCAAGGCAGAGGCTTTACTCAACAAATTGGTTACAATGAAGGACAAGGCTCAGGCAGAATGTCATTCAATGACAATGGAACAAAACCAACATGTCAAATATGTGGAAAATATGGTCATCCAACCTTCAAGTGCTTCAAGAGGTTTGATCACTCATTTCACACTAAAGATCACGCTGAAGCTATGGTTACAATGTGTGTACCATAGTCTGATGTTCATACTGAAAGAGAATGGTTTCTAGACACAGGAGCTACTCACCATGTTACTAACTCAACTCAGAATTTGCAGATTGCTCAATCCTATGAAGGAAATGACTCAGTCATTGTAGGTAATGGAGATTTTCTTCCTATTACTCACATCTAATCCATCGTTCTCCCTTCTACCTCAAGTACGCTATCTCTCCTTGATGTTCTAGTATGTCATAAAATTGCGAAATCTCTATTGGTGGTTTCAAAATTACAGATGATTTTCCGTGTTCTTTTACATTTGACTCTGATTATGTCTATGTCAAGGACCGCAAACAAACCAGCTTCTCTGCCAGGGAAGAAAAGTTAATAGACTTTATCGGTTAGAGAATCCTCAGTTCATGGCCTTTTACTCTTTTAGACAGTAAGTCTCCAGTGATTCAATATGACATTTGAGATTGGGGCATCCTCACCATCAAGTCCTACAACACTTATCTTATATTAAATCTATCTCTATTAACAAACTCTCTAACTCCATCTGTGAGTTTTGTCAATTAGGAAAATCTAGTAAGTTGTCTTACTTTAAATCAGATTATCAAGCTTCTAGAATTTTGGAGAGGATTCATTGTGATGTTTGGGGTCCTTCTCCTATTTTATCTAAACAAGGGTTTAGATTCTATATTAATTTTCATAGACAATTTCTATAGATATTGTTGGTTTTATCCTCTTAAAATGAAATCTGTGGTTTCTCAGTTTTTAAAACTTTTCAACAGCTTGTCGAGAATCAGTTTAACTCTAAAATTAGTATTTTCCAAAGTGATGGTGGAAGAGATTTTGTAAATAAACAAATGCTCAGCCACCTTGACTTCTCTGGAATCAAACATTATATACCATGTCCTCACACCCCTCAGCAAAATGGCATTGTTGAGAGGAAACACAGACATGTTACAGAACTTGGCATGTCTATGATTTTTCAGAGAGCTCTTCCGCAATCTCTTTGGGTGGAAGCGTTCTTCACCGCAAACTTTCTCAACAACATCCTTCCTTCCTCCATTCACGAAATACCTCAGTCCCTTTGAGGTTTTAAATGGTCATTCTCCTACATACTCTGCTCTACGTGTGTTTGGATGCGCCTGATATCCTTACTTGAGGCTCTACCAGCAAAACAAATTTGATCCCAAGTCACTCTTTATGTGTTTGTTGGATACAATGAAAAGTACAAGGGCTACAGATGCCTCCACCCACCAACAGGTCGTGTATACATAAGGCGACACGTCATATTTGATGAATCTCGATTCCTTTACAAAGACACTTATCAAGAGTTTCAAACAACAACAGCAGCTTTTCAGGCTGCAACTCCTCTCATTCAAGTGCATCAAGAAAAAACTTCTCCACCTATTGAAGATCACTTCATTAAACCTCACTTTCCAACAGCTTACACAGCGACAAGTCAACAATCTCTTGCTAATTCATCTTCCACTTTGCCAAGCATTGACAATTCATATAACTCATTGCAATCATCACCTTCAAACTCCACCACTGCATCATTCCCTACATCACCCACCAATGCTTCCTCTGCTACAGCTACTGAATCTCAATTATGATTTTACTACTCTATGTTAATAATATGATATTGACAGGAAATGACTCAAACCTGATTAACTCTTTGCTTGCTTCTCTCAGTGAACATTTTCAGATGAAAGACATGGGAGAATTGGAATATTTTCTCGAAATTCAAGTCACCAAAACCTCCATCGACCTCTTCCTCAATCAGGAGAAATATGCAACTGACTTACTTCATGTCGCTGGCAACGGCAGACCTATGTACAAGGGAGGGGATTCAATTGACTCCCCTCCCTTTAATTTTTTTTTAAAAATTTTATATATATTTAATTGTTTTCTTAAAACTTAATTCAATATATTTTTGGTTTTGACACCCTATAATTAAGGTTTAATAACTCTAAGTGTATTTTTATGGAAAAACAAATTATATTAGTTGTCAACTTTAAGTTTTTTTAAAAATCATTAGTTGTCAAGCTAATGATTTTGGCATCATAGGTTTGATTTCTTCTCATTACATATAATAGATTTAACAAATGATTTTAATGTGTAGTATTAGACTATATATCAGATTTTCTCGATCTAATTATTGACGAAAAAATTATATTAGTTATATTTGACCCCGATAGAAAACATTTCTAGGTCCGCCACTGGTCGCTGGGATGCTTGATTGTGCTTCGATGCCCAAACCTCTACCATTACAACTCTCTAGACAACCACATCAAGACATACCATTTGAAGATCCTACCTACTTTCGAAGTCTTGCTTGGAAGCCCCAATATCTCACTCTCACCAGACCAGATATTCAATGTGAAGATGGACAAGCCATCACTTTCAGACTTTAACTCGCTGAAGCAAGTGCTTCGTTATCTCAAAGGCACAATTCAGATGGGTTTACATTTCGTCTCTGACACATACTCCACTTTACGTGCCTACAGCGACAACGACTAGGCTGGTTGTCCTGAAACACGTCGTTCCACCGGTAGTTTTTATCCCTTTCTCGACTCCAACATCATCAGTTGGTCTACTAAACATCAGCCTACTGTCTCTCTATCCTCAATAGAGGCTGAATATCGCGCTCTTTTAGACGCATCTGCAAAACTTACATGGATATCTAATCTTCTATCTTCAATTGGTCGTCCTCTGTCTTGCTCTCTAGAATTATACTATGACAACCTCTCTGATGTTCATCTTTCAGCTAATCCAGTTCTTTATCTAGGACCAAATACTTCACTACTCACTTTCATTATGCTCGTGAGCAAGTTGCTCTTGGTTCTCTGATTATCAACCACGTACCAGCTGCCTTGCAACTGACAGACATATTCACGAAATCATTGCCTTATCAAAGCTTTGTCGATCTTCGATTCAAAATCAGAGTGGATGTTCCACCCACCTCGAGTTTGTAAGGGGTGTAAGCAAGACCCAAGCCCAACATCAATTGATTTAAACCCAAAAACAATTAACTCACCATCGGTCCATTCTGCAAGCAAAGGATAAGTCACCAATCACCATTAATGCTATCAAAGGACAACATTGCAGACAAAAGACGATTTTAGATAAAGGATAATCCTATAACCTTTCTAGCACAGAGAAATCAACGGTGAAGATGAAACCATCTACATCAGTTGACCTAGGAAATCGATTCTCTCCTCTCCAAGCTCTCGATTGTAACACCATGACCTAACGACTCCTTTTTGGTTTTCTTTTTGGCTTTTCACACTACTTTTTGTATTCTATTTAATACTGCAAATCTGTAATCCTTGAAGTTAAGTAATGAGAATATATTTCTGATAACCTTATTGCCTTCTCTCGGTTTTTGCTCACAAAAAATTATACTACTGAACAATATGAGAAAAAATATTTAAATATGATTTAAAATACTTAAAATTTCATATAGTCAATAAGAGCTTATTCAAAGTTTTTTTTCTTACCTTTGATTCCTTAAATTTTTAATTACAAAACTCATTACTTGGCCCGCAGTATTAGATATTTAGTCTGGGATCACACTTTTATAAACAATATTCCACACGTTTGGTGTCAATATTTTATTAATTGAGTTAGGTTGACAAAAAAAAATTCTTATAACCAAAAAATAATTATCTTAAAGTAATCAAAGGTTAATGTAAAATGCTCCAAATACAATAATTATGAATTTTTCTTTTTTTTCACAGTAAACAATTATGGATTTTTTATTTGTAATTGGTTGGACTAACGTCTAAATCATCTTCGTAACTATTTTAATTCTAATATTAAAATTATAAAGGTGAATAATTTATGTGTTCAAAATTGTGAGTCCGTGAGTCTTCTTCCATCTCTGCAACTATTCAAAAGTCGACTAAAAATCAATGCTTCAAAGTCTCCCCTATTTCAGTGCTGAAGTCAAAGTCTTTCCTACACCCAATAAAGCTAAAAATCTTAAATTCCAAGTTAGATTTTTCTTTTCTTACCTCTTCCTTTTCTTGTTTTGCAAACTGACTTTAATGTGTCATGTTTTACTTATGCAATCTCCTCTAAACAAACAAAATTGTAAATAGGATGTATTATCATTCGGAGATTGATCCGTTTTCGTGTAACATGTTAGACAAATTTTTTTTTTGGTTGAATCACCATTTTATTTATTAGATCGATAAAATCTGATCCATAATTTAAATTTAATACATTTCTAATTTTTTTTACTCATTTATAATAAAGTGGAGTCGAACTCCAGTTATATCATTAGCTGACTGCCGAGACATGTACACTTTTATTTCCAAAAGTGCAAATTTATTCTACAAAATCATAATTTTCATATGTTTATTTAAAAATATTTTACAGTCACTCATTAAATTTTAAAAATTGAAAGAATCGATTTGAATTTTTAGTTGTGAAAACTTCAGTTTGATATATTAGTTATTATAATTTTAAAAGTTGGATTATAATGACTGAATTGTATTGCATTCCATCAAAAAATTTCTAAAATTTGCTTATATATTTGGAAATGAAATGAAAAATTGTAAAAGTAAGATTTGGAAGGTTTATTTTGTGAAAACCCATTAAAAAGATATTTATGTGTGACGAAAACCTTGTAGTGTATCTTTTAAAAATCATGAAATAGGAAAAAAAAAAACGAAAGAATGTAAAAAAGTAAGAACAAAAAATGACTTTTTTTGCATATAGTCAACAATGGTAGGTGAATTGTTGTCTAGAGATTCCATTTATATATCTATCAAACCTTTTGCTCTTCTTTATATACCTCTCAATATTTTTATACAAATATTTTTCTAACTATTTTTCTTTTAAATCATCATGATGAACCATAAACACAGAGTAACCTCAATATCAGCTCAAAATCTTCATCATTCAGAAGAGAGAGTTCCTCTCCGATCAGATTCAGACCAATCATGTCTAAATTCAAGTCCAGAGTTTGATTTCTGTCTCCGCCAGAATTCAAAACAACGATTTTCTCACGCCGACGAGCTCTTCTCAGACTGGAAAAACCTTACTCATACGACCACTGCCACAATCCCAAAGAAGACTGAGATTACTTCTCCGAAAAGTAACCTTCAAACCCTTGCTCCAAATTCTGATACAAGAGATTCTGACTCAGATGATCCAAGTTTTGGTTGTGGATTTTGGCTTGTTCGAAGTAAATCTGTTGGATACTCGATGAGGAACAAGAAGCTAGATTCTTCTTCGGCATATCAACGGAGCAATAGTGATCCTCATAAGAAAAAGAAGAAGAGTTTACAGAAGATGAATTCTACAGAAATCAGAGCTCCAAGATGTATGAAAAGTCCGGTTTTGAATGTTCCATTGGCTGATATTTTTTGCTTAGGGCCTGTTTTTTCCGGCAACCGTGATCAGAGAAAATGAAGTGTTGATTATCATCTTATAACCTGGGATTCATAAACTGGATTCTAGTCTAATTTCTGGAACATGTGAAGAGTTTGAAGCTACAAAATTTTAAGCAAAAGAATCTAATTCGATATTTGTTTATGTTATTCAATTTTTGTAAATTAGTTTTTGAGAATAATAAATTTAGAGATTGATGTGTGTAACATGCATACATAAGCTGGGTGTGAATTTGATTTAAAGATGAATCTAGAGCTAAACTTTTACATTACAAGTTAAGAAATTTATTTTATGATTCAACAATTTAGAAATAAGGCAAAAAAACGAAATTGCATAGTTAACACTTCAATCTTATAAAATTTTATAAATATAGAAGAAAGTTGATCACTCATTCCAGTTTGACAGTATCTTCAAAAATTAAAATTTACGGGCAGTCTATTGTGAAATCCACTTTCGTTATTCATATTATGCATGGCAAAAATAGTTGAACTCTAATAATTTAGAAAAAAAAATTTCACACTTCTATTTCATAGGAGGAAGTGTATAATTTTTTTCTATTTTTGTTGTAAAATGATTGAACTCTTATGGCTAAAAAACATCAAACCGACAAAGGATCAAATAGTAGAAATACTAGTTGAACAGTACACATTAGTTGATTAAACGTGTGAGTTTAAAACCTTTGACAAATGAGTTTAACCAAACTTGACTTATAGAATAGAGTTGACTGTTTACTTGTTTGCCATATTGGTGTTCCAAATTTTATATATGCTTGCTACATTTTTAATATTATTCGGTATATATAAAACGGCGTAATTTGTGCTAAGAAAAATAAATTATCCTCTATAATAGTATATGAGTAGATCCAAAGAAAAAAAGGATTAATTTGCTAAATAACTAGGCTATGGTGCTAGATTTATAGGAATATTGTAAACATTTTAAGGGCTAGTATATAATATAAAGAAATTATATTTTATTAGAATTGTAAATATTAGTTTTCCATAAAAGAATTAAAAAGAATTGTTTTATTCTCTGTTCTTCACCATTGTTGTTCTTCTTATGAAACAATAAAACATGGTTTTTTCATATAAAATAAGATGCATAATTTTTTTTGTACACATCAATAAATTAGAAAGTGGAAAAAATATTTTTTATCATTTTTTCACAAATTCAATTATTCATGGATATATCTATGTATATGTGTAACAAATATTCAAAAATCAAAAAAGAAAAAATGAAAAAAAATTACCAACAACCGACATTGTTACAGGTGAGCTTAAGCTCTCATGAAGAAGATGAAACTGATTTGACAAATTTTCCGATAATAAACCGATAATTATTATTTTATCTAATAATAATTATTTTATCCGATGACTATTAGGTAATATAGAAAAAATTAATCGATAAATATTATTTTATCTGATATTTATTCAGTTATCAGTTAACTTAACTGTATTAACGCATAACATATTCGTTAATCAAATATATGATTATCATATATGAATATCAGATAATATATTTGATGTCTTTTTTAGGATTGAAAGTTATGTGTAACTGTGATACCAAATTAGTAGATGTATTACAGTTCTTAACATCTAACAACTTATTTATCTAGAAATATTTTAACTGATAACTATTATTTTATCTGATAATTATTCAGTTATCAATTAACTTATCCATTAGCTACTGATTTAACCTCCTAAGATGGTTATCATCATTACTTGAGTTCGTCACATGGAGATTATGGTACGATAGGGCCACTAAAGGGCCACTAAATCTAAGTTGTTATATGTGTTAAAATTATTTATCATTTAACTATTATTATATCTGATAATATAAATTTTTTTAACTCTCAACAATGAGTCTTATATGTATTACAGTTTTTAACCTTTAAACATTTCATTATCGGGTATATACTTAACTGCTAACTATTATTTTATCAGATAATGTATGTATTAGCAAGTAATTTATGCGATAACAGTTAATTTATTTGCAAATAAAACATTAAATGCATGAACCCAACATTTAATATTTTGTCTCCCAAACAAGCAAGTGAGTCAATGTCTCAAGATTAATTTGGTATAAATGTCCCATATGAACCATGTTATTTACTTAATTTCACAAACTATATATTAGTTTCTTAATTTAATTTTCAAAACATGTTATATACTTAATTTTCCCTATAATATATACTAGTAAAAAATGATGTATAATCATAAAAAATTATTATAATTTCTTTTATGGCTATGTTAAAAAAACACTAAAAATCACGGAAAATTCACCAAACATGTCTAAATAGCCCCCAAAAAAATTAGTTGCGATCCTTTATAATTATGACAAATATATCTCTTAGGTGGAATTACAAAAGATCTAAGTTTCTATTAATTGTAAAATGAAATGCTTTTTATAATTAGTTAATTTATCTATCTTGGATAACTTTATAGTTACATTATTGAGTTGAGTAGCTGTCTGTCGATATCACTTGATCGTTTGGAAGTTGAAGACATTCAAATCCGTCGCTTGTAATAAGCACACAAAATTGTAAAGAATTGAACATAGTGATCGATAGGCATTGTCAATTCTGCATTCAAGTATCAATTTGGTTCAACGAAAGCGACGTCCTTATTGGACCATAAATAAGATATCTTGATATATACGTTTTTGACAATTAATTTGCAGAATGTGATGCGAAATGTTTGTAGAGATAGTTATACTGAAAAAGAACTCTAAATCTAAATGTATATTTCTAGTAAATTAATAAATGTATTCTATTTTGTTAAAAGTGTATTCGTCTAAGAATTATCTTGTCAAACTTGTAGTTAATGCTAGAATATGATCGTTTTTGGGTTATATAAGCTGTTGTTGTGAAATTAATATCATCTAAATATATCTTTTAGATTGAGAAAACCTAATTCATAACTTTTACGCAAGTAACTTTTAGTCTAGTGGTAGGCGATAAATCCACTAAGACATTGCATTTACACAACCAGAGGTCAAATCCCACCGACTAAATTATGTAGAAACTTGGCTAATGGGTCGGTCAGTTGTGATCCTGTGTTGACAAAAAAAAAAACTCAAAATTCACTAATTTATTACATATAGCGAAGAAAGATTAAATTCTTGATGTCAAAAACCATTAGAACCATGCCAAAATTCAAATCATCTACATTTATTCTTGCATAATAATTACGTTGGACTAATATCAAAAGCAGTTTAATGTTCTTTTCAAATATTTGGACGCTGTTTTATTTTTTGGCTTTCAAAAATTGGACTAGTCCGAAGCTTTGACCATGTATTTCTATTTTCTGCAAAAGAGAAATATACATCAAGGATTCTCATATATAATCAAAAAGTGTTTTAATATATCAGAATAAAAACTAATATGTTTCTTTTATGATATAACTTAAAACATTAACCATGAAATTATCTTAAATAAAAGTTGGGAGAAATATACAATCCGTGGAGCCTAAATGAACCTAAAACAAATATACTTCAGAATCAGATGGTTTTATTTAGATGGTTTTATTTAGTGGACTATCTTGTAAGGTATTAATAACAAAATAGCAGCATTTCAATTTCAATCAAATGATCTCTAAAATTTTTATATGTTTCTATTTATAGATAGTTTTTTTTTTGGTAAAAAATAAAAATTTTTTGCTTGCTGCTGCTAATGGATTGGATTTAGAGACTCTGCCCAAAACTGATGAAACTAAATAGAGAGCAAAATGTCCATATTATTTTTGAACCGAATACCAAATCAAGTTACATAATTGATCCATTTTCCACCGACGAAATTCGAACTCATGACTTTAAGTATTTTGTAACTTTCTGTTTT
This sequence comes from Lepidium didymum, assembly GCA_963920545.1. Lineage (NCBI taxonomy): Eukaryota > Viridiplantae > Streptophyta > Magnoliopsida > Brassicales > Brassicaceae > Lepidium > Lepidium didymum. The sequence continues at coordinate 18,993,970 of OY986980.1, read as the reverse complement.
AAACTTGGACTTCTTTAGTCTTATGTCTTTGCACTTCAAGTACAAGTTAGGTTGCTTGAACATTACCGAACCAATGTGACAAAATGATTCGATTTTGAAAGCTTATTTTTACAAACAAATCAAATCACCAACACACCAAAAAAAAACGAAAACACATAACACCAAATCAATACTTTCTTCTCGACAATCAAAACCAGCAGAAAAAAAAGAATAAATCGTGTAAAAATCAAATCTTTGGAAAACGAAATCAGTAAATTTGTCTGTAACCAAGAATAGTCCGACGACCACCACCACCTTCACCGGCTTTATTACCTCCGTTAATGGCAGAAGCAGCAGCCATTGATATCTTCTTAAGATCCTCAACACTCGCGTAGCTCTTACGCGTCATTCCCATCATCATCCCTTTACTCTTCTTTTCTCCAACACTCGCCGACTTACTCCCTCTCGAAGCCGATCCCATCAAACCACCGCCAATTCTACGCTTCGAATTCGACGGAGGCGGAGTAGTAGTGTTGTAATCCACCGGAAGGCGATTCTCTTTACGTATCACGGCGGAGAAATCAGGAACCGATTGAGCCAACGAAGACGGAACAGCTTTTCTCATAGGAGAAAACCCAAATCGTGTCTGTTTCTTCGGAGAATATTTACCTTCTTCTTCAATTACTCGTGAAATTACGGAATTACCCTCGAATCTAACTTGCTTTTTAATTCTCGGCTCTTCTTCTTCTTCCTCGAGGAATTTGTTGAAATCTCTCTTCATCTGAAGTTTTGATTCACGTAATCGTGAGTATTCATCGTATCTTGGTCCTCTTTCGAATCCGGAGAAACCATCTAACAACAGTTTAAGCTGATGTGTGTTGGTGTTTTGAGAGAGTATAAGAGACATTGGATCTACAGAGAAAAACAATGGTTCCATGGTCGGATTTGAGATTATATCCGCCATTTTTGGACAAGAACTTTCTACTTCTTCTGTAAAAGAGAGATCTGTAGAGTTTATTAATGTCAAAATAAGGGTTTTTATGATCAGCTTTTCTTCTTTTTACTTCACAACGGTCTGATAGAAATTAGAACCACTGATCGTTGAGTTTCTCTACAATTTGACGATTTTACCCTTTTTCTTACGTTTAACGGTCGTATTTTGCGAGTGTGGGACCCAGATAATCATCGATCAAACGGTCATTAATCTCTTTTAAGCAACAATTATATACTCTTAATTCCATATCTGATTAATGAATCTTTGACTTAGCCATTAGTGGAAAAACATAGCAAAGCAAATAAATTAATTAAAGAGTTCTAACAATGTTGGACTATGGTATTACAACGATTACTGTGACAAATGTGAAGGAATCAAACTGTATGAAACTTGTATTTTTGTCCTAAATTGAATCGAGTTATTGTGTCACTGAATCCTTCTTCAACAAGTGTCTTTACAGCTTCAACACCTTGTTCAAGTCCCGCATCGATCTAAAATGATTTGGTTCAACATACTTCAATGTAAATTCGACGAACATATAGTCTGTATACTGTCTTCTAGCCAAAAAGTTTCAGACTTTAATTGATTAATTGACTGTGAATTTCGGTTTTGTTACCTGTTTACGCTCCAAGGGGCTGAATTTTTGGAGAAGAAACGCTTTCATGTCCATATTACCTGGTGGATTTCCAATTCCTGCATTTTAGCAGAGAGTTCTACTATGATTGTACATTTGGTAGAAGTCTAGAAGAGGACTTCAACTTCAAAACATGAACGCAAACCAATTGATAAGCGAGGATAGCCGCGACAACCATTCAAATGCTCTGTCACATTCTTCAATCTGAAACATAGCATACATAATCTTGTTTGTTTTTAGAAAAGCAGAAGATTGCTTATATTGTTATAGTTATGATTAAACATCATAAACTTCAGGCATGACTTCGGTCATAGTGTGATTCATTTCTAACAATCAACATGCTTTTGACCATTTGATTTAGCTTCTTTTCTTTATCATCCGTGGATCTTTAATCTTGAACTTTTGTGTCCTTTCATGATAACATCTCCCTTCCTCAAGATGGGGAATAACTTTAGAAATTGAATATACCCAACACTTCCAACTCCACTCACTCGGAAATAAGATTGCAGGTGAGTTAAAAGAAATTGACTTCATATATGTTTCCTTGCCTTATAACTTTATAATCAGAGTCACAGTTTTTGTTCATTCCCTGAATCAAAAGAACATCACTTCACTACTCAGAGACATTACTTACCCATTGTGGAGGCTATGACCTCCTTTTGGTTGAAGCCTCAAGACACCATTAGGCAAACCCATGTCATCATATATCTGCACCATAAAGGCAAATAGAATTTTCGAATCAATTCAGCACCATTAGCATCCCACTGCAAGCTATTGGAATTTCTACTTACCATCAAAATGTGTCGTAAGGGTATTTGATAATAAGCTGCTAACGGACCAACCTTAAAACCACATTAGATGACAAGGAACCATAAATAAATCTACCGCCATTTTCCAGTAGACACGAGATAACTGGTTATATATGCTTGAGATTCATGAGATAAGAATGGAAGAAAAGACTAACCGATTCACCACTGAAATTCATATATGCTTGAGGCTTAACCAACAAAATCGGTACCTCTCCAACAGCACCTGTGCTGGTCACATAGCGAATCCCAAATAAAAGAACAAACAAGTCTAGAAACTAAATAATTCAAATGCAGGATACAGGCGAGAAGAGGAACCTATCCCGACTAAAGCTTTGGACTGTATAGTGTTCATAGAAATATCCGTTGTTCGAGCTATTTGATCAATCATCTCAAAACCAATCTGCCAATAACAAAACAAATGAGAATCAAAAGAAGGCATTTTGATTTGAAAACAACAACACTAATGTAAAGGAGTGGAATTTACATTATGCCTTGTTCCGTAATACTTTGTTCCAGGGTTACCAAGTCCAACGATAAGCCATGGTGTGTATTCAACTTTAAGCTTGTCATCAGAAACAGGCAATGAAGCACGCAGGGAGAAAAATCTCTTCGAATCCGATCTTGGTTGGCAAAATTTATAACTTTTTGAGTAGGGAAGAGATGAAATCGGAGAAGATGACGCACAAAACATCGCAGTAACTGAAGCAATCAAGATGGCAAATTCCTTCGTCAAGAACTGATTTTGTTTTGAAAATCCTAACACCTTAAATTCTGCATTCCTTAAAGTAACTTCTAAAGGGAAAGTACCACTAACCCATCAATGGCGACGAGTTCCCGATTTACTGTCAAGTGTAAAGAGAAAACTTTCCGGAGTTCTTTAGAATTGCAAGGATTATTGAAGGGATAAGTCCAAGCGACGGGGGCTTTCGAAGTCTCACTAATTTTGCTCTCGTTTCGGGATTAGCTCTATTAGCGAAGCTGTGACAGGAAATATTATCTCAGGCCTTCAATCAAAAGCTCTGTCGAGGTTCACAACATTTCAGTTGGTTTATCATTTCCATTTGGTTTATTAATTTAATTTTCTAATTCCGGTTTGATGGTTGTTCAACCAACGGTTTGTACTTGGTTTTGTCCTTCAAGCAGCTTTGTGAACTCATAACCCCAACAAATATATAAAATAATGATATTAGATAAGACAAATATAAAATTTTCCAATATGTGATCGTATTAACTCTATGTATGTAAAATATCTGATTTTATAATATTTTGACTTGTAATTTTTTTCCGACAAATCTATAATTAAAACTATTCTTTTTTAAAAAAATATAATTAAATCGATAAATTCTGATCTATGATTTAAATATTTTAATTGAGTAAAATCCAAACTCATCATTATTGAAGTAAATTAAAGGCAATTCAATTGGACAAATCTTTTTTTCCTGCTCACCTTAATTTATCCATATTTCTACTTGACAAAAAACAAAAAGGAAAATAGGAAGAAAAAAAGATATTTAGATTTGTTTTAGTCTCCAGAATTTTCCGCTTTACTTCGTTCTTATCAAAATTTGCTTCTAGGAAAATTCTGAATATATAATTCTGTTTTTCATCTTTCGATTTATTTATTTTTTCTGTCTTTTCCTCTTGTCTCAAGTTTTTTCATTATTTTAGTAAAGAGTTCTTTCATTTAGCTTTGTCTTATATCTTCTTCTTGGACTCAATGGCTCAAGAGTTCACATTGATATTCTTCCTTGTTTCACTTTTATTCATCTCAGGTACAGTCTTTTTTTTTCTATGATTTTGTCATTTTTTATTTTGATGACTTTTTTCTCTTAATTTTTAGTTCTTTATTTTTGTTTCAGTGGTAGGAGAAACCTCAAGAATCTTTACTATAGAAAACAAATGCGAATTCACCGTCTGGCCCGGAATCATCAGTAGCAGGGAGCTCTCCACCACTGGCTTCGTTCTCAAGAAAGGAGAAGCACGTGTCTTCAATGTGCCGTTCCCAGGGGCTCATTTCTGGGGTAGGTCTCTTTGCTCCGCCAACTCAACAGGAAATTTCTCTTGCGCCACTGGAGATTGCGGCTCCGGAAAGATTGAATGTTCGGGAGCCCGACCAAAGCCACCGGTGACTGTGGCTGAGCTTAGCTACGGTGACGATGGAGACTACTATGATGTAAGCCTTGTGGAAGGTTACAACCTTCCGTTGGCTGTGGTCCCACAACATCCGCAAAGTGGTCAGAAATGTAGAACAATTGGTTGTGCAGTCAACTTAAACAAGGTTTGTCCGTCGGAGCTTAAGGTTGTAGGAAGTTCCGGAGAGGAACAGGCCATCGGTTGCATGAGCCAATGCCAAAAATATAATACAGACCAGTTCTGCTGCAGAGGCAATTACTCGACACCTATTACATGTCCACCGACGCTTCACTCGCAGAATTTAAAGAAAGAGTGTCCAACGGCTTATAGCTATGGTTACGATGCATCAGGCATCACGGCCAGATGCTCAAACTCGTCTAACTACGTCATTACCTTTTGCCCGCTGCTCACTCCCAATTCCACCAAGTAAGTTCTCGTCATTACCCAATTCATCTGGTCGCTTTCCAATTCGTCAAAGTCGTAGAGGGTAGTAGTTAGACATAACGCGTCTTTACTTTTGACTATTCATTTGACATATATTTTTAAAAATGTTGACGGTAGTGGAAATGGACCATATACTTTGGATAATAAGGATTTTTATTTGATTTTTTTTTTGATGAAATTTTTATTTATTTGATTTTTATTAATATCATTTTAGCTTTCATTAGTTTCTTCATTTGTCTACCCCATCCAGATGCTGGAGTATTTAAATGTTATTCTTTTCAATTTTTGGTTATATGTCTAGATGTAATGTAAGTTTATTTGTTTTCTGAATTTGTATTTTGATTTGGTAGCATTTTATAGCAAATATGACATGTTTTATTTTAATAAGATTTTTATTAAATAAATTACATGCACAATTAAGTAAATATCAATTATTCTTAAAATTTTGAATTTTTAAATCACCTATCCAAATGTACTTAAACATGTCTAAATAAACAACATTTTATATCTTAATCTATAGATGAAACAACTAGATAAAAATACGAACAGCACTTAAGTAATAATTTTATGGCCGAGCTTGAGTAATATATAGTTCCATAAAAGAATTGTTGTAAGTTCAGAAATAAAATTAACATAGTAAAATCCTAAGACTTTATTTGTTCATGTACGGCCACCTAAATTAAAAACGAGGTATATTCAGCGACTAAAATAATTGAACTATCGATCTACTAATTTTTCTTAGAAACTGATGTGTGATCATGGTACTTGTTGTATAATATAACCAACAGTAGCAGCTCAGCGACTGAATCTCCAGCTCAAGCTCCGACGAATAATAGAACTTTTCAACCTCCCTATGAAGCTACGAGAACAAAAAGTAAGTTTATTTTATTTAAATGTATTTTGTCATACCAAAAATTATCAAAAAGTAAGTTTATTTTACTTCTTTTTCTGCTTCACAAGAATTCTCATTGAATTTTTTGCAGAAAAGTCATCAAACAAGTCAAAACTCATACTTGGTACCATATCTTTCAATACATCTGAATAGTACTCTTGTATATAGAACACTTAGAATTTGTTATTCTTATCTAATTAACAGGAGTCTCAGCTGCTTTTATTGTGACAATCATTATTGTGGTTGCGGTAATAGTGACAACAAAGAATATGAGAAAAGATGATTGGAATGACAAGAACGTTGAAGCGGTTGTGATGTTGAAACGATATAGTTATGGAAGAGTAAAGAAAATGACAAACTCATTCGCTATTCTTGGGAAAGGAGGATTTGGAACTGTCTACAAAGGAAAGTTACCCGATAGTGGTCAGGATGTTGCGGTGAAGATCTTGAAGGAAACAGAGGGGAATGGAGAAGAGTTCATCAATGAAGTAGCTAGCATGAGTAGAACATCTCATGTCAATATTGTTTCTCTTCTTGGATTCTGTTATGAAAGGAACAAGAGAGCAATAATCTACGAGTTCATGCCAAATGGATCACTTGACAAGTTTATTTCTAAGAATATGTCAAAGAGAATGGATTGGGAAAGATTATATGACATTGCGGTTGGTGTCTCTCGTGGTCTAGAGTATTTACACAATCGCTGTGTCTCAAGGATTGTGCATTTCGACATAAAGCCACAGAACATACTGATGGATGAGAAGCTTTGCCCTAAAATTTCGGATTTCGGTCTTGCTAAGCTATGTAAAAACAAGGAAGAAAGCATCATTTCAATGCTAGATCCGAGAGGGACAGTAGGATACATTGCCCCTGAGGTGTTTTCTAAGAACTTTGGAGGAGCTTCGCATAAATCAGATGTATATAGTTATGGAATGGTGGTTCTTGAGATGATTGGAGCAAGGGATTTGGAAAAGGTTAAAAATGCACAATCCAATAATAGTTCAGTGTACTTTCCAGATTGGATCTATAAAGATTTTGAGCAAGGAGAAATTATGAGGATGTTTGGAGATCAGTTAAGTGAAGAAGAAGAGAGAATTGCAAAGAAATTGGTTTTGGTAGGTTTATGGTGTATTCAAATGAATCCATCTGAACGTCCACCAATGATCAAAGTCATTGAAATGTTAGAGGGGAGTCTAGAGGCTCTCGAAGTTCCACCTAAACCTCTCTTGTTTGTTCCCGCGGCAACGGTTCCAGAAACTCTTGAAGATAGTAATGAGACATCAAGCTTCTCTAACCCATCTCAGTTTGAAAGAAGTTCTCTTCCAGGTAGTGAAGATACTTTACAATATTCCAAAGAAGTTGTTGAAGAGAGTCAACATAGGTCAAGATCAACAGGAGAATGAATCTCTTAAAACTTGTCCAAGATCTTGAGGCATTATTCTTCTTCTTCGGTTAAAACTTTTGATTTGTTTGTGAATTGATTGTATGCTTATCAGGTGATACTTATTGAAGCAGGCACTCAACATAGTTTGTTCATGGAGACTATTCTCTACTGTTTTTTTTTTGAGGAAATGGTACAAACTATTTTGGAAGAGAGCAACTTAAATCTAAGTTCCTCAAAACCAAGCTATCAAATGGTGTGTTATGTATTGAGGAGCCAAGATATCAAGAAACTTATTTGTTTTTTGGTAAGATCTTACAACAAGGTAGGTATTCAAATGCTTTTAGTAACTTTTGCGTCAAATTTAATACCAAAAAAAAAACTTTTGCCTCAAATTTATTTTTAAGGTGACAGAATTTTTTTACCCAAAAAAAAAACAATAACAAAATTTCCATCTGCACATATTTAGCATATTTTGTGGGACTGAAGTAATATTCAGGTATCTAATAATATATGATAAATCTTAAAAGTCTAACACAATTGGACGGATTTTTTAATTCCATTATACTGCATGTACATGCTTGATGGTTGGTCTAAAAGATTTTACGTTGCTAGTTTCAAGTATTTAGAGAGAATCCCGTATTCAAAAGTAATTTGGAATTATTATATTATATATATATATATATAATATTGTAAGCTGATTATAAATGATTAATTTGTTAATTTATTTTGTTATATTTTTATTGTTTTTACTATATTGGCTAAGTCAAAGCTTTCTTTTCTTGACATTTATAATTGAATCGAATTCTTGTTGGATTAAAGCAGATATGCAATTAGAGTATAAATTGTTTCTTAAGGAAAGTAATGACCGTTTATTGGGTCCTACACTCTCAATATACGTTTGATTTTTATAATACATTTATCTTTTATTTTATGTTAATTATATATATATATATATTAATATATATATTATCTTATGTTAAACACACAAGTAATTATCACTTATTATTCAAATAAAATCAAAACTTTTGTATTTGTTATAAATATTAGACGGCGTTGCAATGTGGGTATTCGTCTAGCTAGTCCTTATAGACAACATCTTAATTTTTAAAGGAAGCAGTAATATGCAAAACATAAGTCAATAATTAACAATACATAAGTAAAAAATTATGCAAAGCAGATGTCAATAATGTACAATACATAAGTAAAAAAAATATGCAAAAAAGAATTTAAAAATCACTACAAGAAAATTAACTATTTGCGATAGCAATTGCAGTGATGTCGCAAAATCGACATTTGCAATACAACTGCAACATCACACTTTTCGTCGCAAATCGTGAGTTGCAAATCATATTCTTCGTAGTGGTGTCGCAAAAATTCTGCGATGGGATGCTCAGCTCCATCGCAGGATTTGCGAAGCCGCCTCTGTGACGACTTTTCGGGGCAATATCTACGATACCGTTGGGAGGCAATATCTGCGATGTCGTATTTGTGATACAGTTGCGAAGCCGTTTTTGCGAGACCATTGCGACGGCCGATTTAAAAAAATATTTTAAAATTTTTTTAAATATAATTAATTTGAAAACAAATTATATTTAATTTATTAAAAAAATTATTAAAACAGAAATAAAAATAGTATATATTAGAATTAAAATATTTATCAAAATATTTAAAATTATTAAAAAAATCTAAAAGTCTTCTAAAAGGTCTGAGTTTTGTTCCGTGCTCTAATCTGCATTTGCCGAACTAGATCCGGGTTCATCAAGGTGCACCTCCTTCAGATTAGCAGCTATTTGCTCGTCCTTTGCGGTTAAAAAAGAGAACAACTGATCGTATTGGGATATCTTCTTTGCCTAGGACGAGATCAAACTTGTTGCTTCTTTTAGCTTATTCTTCATCTCCGTCGTTTTAGAAAAATCCCTAGAGGCTTGAGACTGAGATCATTGCGGTGTAAAACACTGCTCTATCCTAGAGCCGAGCGAGCAACCGGTCCCAAACAGACTTGATAAGAAAAAGCAAATTATTACGTTAGTGTAACTAATTGAAATGAAAAATACACAAAATAAATTAGAAAAATCTTACCTCGGCGTATATTTGGTTCTTTTGTGTGGTAGAAAGCACGACAGATCCAGTGCTCTCGTCACTACAATTCTAAGTCAGGTCCTGCATCTTCGCCGTGACCTCGTTTTAGATCCTCTCTGCTCTCCTGTCGACAAAGACTTTGACTTTGTTCCATTTTGTCTGGTTGAGAGTCTCTACCAGATCAGGGTGAGGATCCCATGTTTCTTCTTGTTGAAAGTATTAAAGAAATATATATAACTGAATATAATTTTATGTAAAGTATCGAAAATATACTAAATAAAATACTTACCTGCTTGCGGACTCGGGCCTTGAAAGAAGTCTGCCGCGAGCAATGCTTGTGCGGACCGTCGCCATGAGGATCAGCTAACCATACCGCCCGCGCACTTGCGCTTTTCTTCTCGGACTTTGGGTCTTGCCAATAGCAAACAAGACCATCCCAGACCCTTGTGTCGAACCATCGAGACATCGCATCGTTGTCGTGTGTCCTCCATTTAACCTTCCAACGGCCAACCTGGTCGCACATGTGTCTCTTCAACAGCTCCTCGAACTTGTTATGGACTTCACCTGTAATCGAAGGATTTCAGTGGTAACGTTGCTACAAGGAAATAAATTTGTGACTCATAATTTGTGGAAAAATAAATAAAAACAGACTAAACAAAATGAAAAACTTACCTTAAAATGGTTCAACGGTTTTAGTGATTTGCGAAGCCACTACGATGTTTTATGACCCGGCCTCGCAATGGTCTCGCAAAACACTTAAATGGAAACGAAACGAAGAGTGGTGCATAGATACGTGATTGAAAACACTTATATAACATTGTCGATTTTGTGGAGACTTAAACGTAGAGAAGGAGACTGATAAACGAAGTGCGATTGATGAATGATTATCAATGTATTCTTGGCCTCTTTGAATTGAACATTGATATGTTGTTATGGAAGTCGGATTTGTTTTTGGGGTAAGGTTGGGGTTTAGTAGTTTAATCTTTTCGGTTTGAGCGCTTTGCGAGGCCACTGCGATATTCTTTGACCCAGCCTCGCAATGGACTCACAGTTTGTGAGTCTTTTGCTGCGTACTGGCCCAGAACGTCGCAGTTGACTCGCAAATGCTGGTATTTTTTTTTAAACCATAAATTCATTTAAGATACAATAAAATATAAATTAAAATAACTTAGCTATTTTCATTATCAAAGTTTTCATCCTCGGTGTTTCTTCTTCGTTTGTCTCTTCGAACTCGTCACAGTTCGCATTTTCATGCCCTAAATCATCATGAACAATGTTTTTTACTTCTTGTTGTGCATGTATGATATCTTCTATGGATTCGATAGCTATAGAAACACGGAAGACCTCCCTGACAATACGACCTCTTGGATTCACTTTTATCACAGATAGTTATGTCTCACGTCTTTGCTTTATACGAGGAATGAGCACAATCTTGTTCTTCTTAAACAATTTCTTGTTCATTCGGTAGAGATTGTGCATAGAGAGAAACTGACGATGACAATCAAACCAACAAGATTTCTTACCATGCTTTAATTGAAATGCATCAGACCATTCCATACAATATGGACAAGATAACCTTCCATGTGTAGTCCATCCAGATTACATTTCATACGTAGGAAAGTCACTTATCGTCCACATTAAAACTGCATACATCTTAAAATTCTGTTGCTGTGAGAAATCAAATGTGCGAACACCTCTATACCATAACTATTTCAACTCGTGAATTAGAGGTTGCATGAACACATCAAGAAATCGCTTAGGATGACTAGGACGTGACACTAGAATAGTCATAAACAAAAATTCGTTTTGCATGCACATATCAGGTGGAAGATTGTATGACTAAATCCAAACCAAATAGACTAAATCCATCTATGCATAAACCAAGATAAACATTTCTAGACTACTTGGCAAAGTCATAATGTACCGTCTGAAAGTGTTTCCAGGCTTTTGCATCTGACGGATGTGTAACCTCTCCATCATTTGTTGTGTGTTATGCGTGTCATCTCATTGTCGCTGATGTCTTTTACGATTGGTATAGTCGTTTCAATTTATCAGTGATTGGCAAATACCAAATATGTTTGTATGGGACACAACTCCTTGCACATGTTGCTCGATATCTCGGCTTCCCGCAAAAACGACAGTCCTGTAAATTATCATCGTCTTTCCAGAAAATCATGCACTTGTCAATGCAAACATCAATCATTTCGAATGGTAATCCAAGACCTGCAATTAACTTGTGCATTTCATAATAACTCTCAGCAGAATTATTATCTGATGGCAAATACTCTTTAAACGCATCCACAATTTGGTTCATATTTCTCTCGGTTATGTTTCTTTCACTTTTAATAGACATCAACCTAGATGCTAATGCCAGTTTAGATAGACCTTCTCTTCATCCCTCATAGATAGGTTGATTAGCAACATCAAGTATATCATAGAACTGTTTCGCTTCAGCTTTAGGTTCTTTAATAGTATTTTCACTACCAACTGGAATATATCCATGATATGTATCTGTAACCATATCATGATACCTATTTCCTTGTAGATTCTCATAATTTTCATATTTTCGTCATAATTATAACTAGCATTATAACTTGGTTGATCATCAACACCAGCACCCGTACTACTACTCCTTGCACCGAGACTATACCCTTCCCCATGTGAAAATCATACATAATAGTTCAGAGTAAATCATCTATTATATACATGTCTTTTCACCATATCAACATTCAAATATTTGGTATTCTCACACTTTACACATAGAAAAAAGATGTTACTGTCATTCGGAGTAAATAGGTTATTAGCCGCTTGGTTTATGAATGCTTGCAACCCATTTCGAAACTCTTTCGTTACTTCTCTGGTCTCAAAATCTTTTCGATTATACATTTATCGTCGTAATGTGAACACTTCATATTCCGACGTCATTTATTTCTTAAAAAAAAATTTCTCCAATTTTTTTTAGAAACTTTAACTAAATTTTATAAAATTATGTATACGTAAGATGCATATATATTAATTTATTATATTATTAGGATCATCTTTTATATATAGATTATTATCTTATTAACCTTGATCCTCAAGTTTCAAAGTATGTGGAAGTCTTTTTATTATTATTTCTCCTGTCATTTCCTCTTGTCTCTAGAGTCCTTCATTTTCCTTTTGTCTTATATCTTCTTTGCTTAATGGTTGAAACTTGAATACAACCCGATCCAGAAATTAATTCTTCTACCTTCGATTTATACTTAATCTTTATTTAGATAGTTTTTAGCCCCAGAGAAGTCCAATTTATTTCTTCCCTGTCAAGATATTGTTTCTCCGAAAATTCCTTATAAAGTCCGAATTGATATTCTGTTTCTCCTCTTTCTATCCGATCATTTCCTCTTGTCTAGAATTTTTTTATATCTTCCTTACATCTTCTTCGACACAATGGTTGAAGGGTTCCCATTAATATTCCTCCTTGTTTCACATTTATTTGTCTCAGATTTTATAAATGGTTTCATTGATAACTTTTTCTCAATTGTTAATTGTTTACTTACGAATTTTTAGTGGCAGGAGTAACGTCAAGATTTACTAACAATTTCATAAAAGAGTGTTTGTGGTTGAGAAAAAAATTTAAATATAGTAAAATACTAATATCCATATTAGTAAAGTAGGATGCATTTTAGAAAAAATAACTTAGACTTTGTAAAATTTACATCAAATACCACAAGAATTTTAATTATAATATTAATTTTATTTGATTTTATGTTTATACAATAAACTTGATAAATATAACATCCAAGTATATGAAAGAAGGATTTTTTTGGTATAATTTTTTAAAACAAACATATATTACTCTATATATAAAAATATGTATATATATAATTTTTTTATTAATTTATTAATTGATTCAATTACCAGTAAAAATATGTATACATTACCATTGGCCACTGGTGGGACCCATGCCCCATATTAATTTTTTTTTTTTGGTTAACTTTTTATATATTTTTTGGGTTATAAAATTTTTTTATATTGAAATATAAATATATTCTAGATCCGCTACTGTAAATTACCAGTTTTTCTGTGGATCCAGGTTTCTAGTAATGAAGTTGAAGAAGTATTGTTTTTAGGAAGAGAGATAAAGTTATATTTCTTTACATAGCGTGTTTGTTCAATGACGAGGATGTTGGTTTTGTGGCACCTCTTATTGCTAGCAATCTTCAGAGTTCAAAGACTATTGAGAGATTGGTCGACAATAGTCAGAGTTCGATGCTCACCCAATCAAAGAATCTTAAATGTAAAGGGATATATTTTCCAATTCCTCAATTACCGTTGGTTGAATTTATTAAAGGGGATTTTGTCCACAATTGATCTTTTGAATTTTTAATTGTTAAAAATACTTTAAATTTTTCTTTTATTGCAAAATACTTCTTTTAAATTTTAAATTGTGGAAAATACTTTTTTTCAATTTTATATTTATGTTCACCGTGAATAATTTTATTGCATTTTTGTTTATTGTATATATAATTCACTATCTATGTTTATCATAGATAATATAAATGTCCATTGTAAACATTTCGAGAAACCTTTTATTAGTTATTCATGGCGAGAGTATTGGGAATAGTTTAAAACTTAATGGGAGTATTGGGGACAAATTTCTCTTTATTGATTTATCAAGAAAATTCTTAAACATCTTAGTTTGAATTACATATTGATCATATATTTTGGATAGTTGGAAGGTGTATAGGGCCAAGAAAAAAATGTTTTTTGTTGATGTCTAAAGTTAAAAGAAATTATGCCTACTAAAAATAAAATTTTACAAAATAATGTCCCTCAAATTATAGATAAATATTGATGTCTAAAGTCCTAATTTGTTGAGCTTTAGATTAGGACCTGACCTTATGATACTCATTCGTTATGTTTTCAATTAGAACTCATTTGTTATGTTTTCTGATAATTTTATTTCTCTACAACCTACTTGTAGAACCGAACGCTTGACTCGTTTGCTTGGACTACATATTAATTTGTCTAGTTTATGAGATGTTTTATACTAGTACACTACTTTGAATATTCATAATAAAAAATAGTTTATTTTAATGGCCGTGTAGTAGACGTTTATCGTTGGGGAGTTGTGAAGTTTAGGCGGAAATTTCTGTTGTCACTTGTAAGTGCCATGTTGACTTAAACACAGTTTACTAATTCCTCATCTGTCTTCTTCTTTCTTCTTCCATATACTCTTGTTCATTTCCAAAGCAAAAAAAAAAGAGAGATGAGAGCACCACGATGAATCTATTTCTATCTCTTTCAAAATCCTTATCTTATACAATCATATGGATACTCTTTTTGACCCCCTCTTGTGTTTTGTCATATGGAAAGCGTCACATGAGGTGTTTCAATCCGTTTGATTGCGGCAATCAGAGAAATCTCAGTTATCCCTTTTGGAAACCAGGCAGAGAAGAGTGCGGTCACCCAGATTTCAAGGTAAACTGTAACGGAGATTTTGCTGAGTTTAGTCTATCCTCTGTTAGGTTCAGAATCCTTGAGATGAACTATACGTCTGGTCTAATAAAACTAGCCAGAATGGATTACCTCAACACTCTTTGTTCCCAATACCCTGTGGACAAAACAATCATCCAGGTGGTCCTTCCAGTGCATCCAGACACCGAGTTCTTAACTTTTTTTTACAACTGCTCTAGTTCAAGGGTAGATGTTAATGATTACATCAGAAAGATTAATTGTGAGGATGGTACTGGTGGGCAAAGTTACCTTGGCATCCCTTCAAACCCACGAGATATAATCGCCTTAGACGATATTAAGGGCTTGTGCAACAGATTCTTCGATATTCCAGTATCTCGATATGCGTTGAGTATAATAGAGAGAAATCAGAGTCAGGAGGCGATGAAGGAGGCTCTGGCTGAAGTTTTCACGCTTGAAGTTAACAGGGAATGTTTGAAATGCTTCCAATCGAAGGGTTCTTGTGGATATAATAGGATTTTGGAAGAATTCAGGTGCTACTGTATAAATGGGCCTGATCATAGGCATAAGTGCAGCGAAGAGGGTAGTGAAAACAAGGGTAATGAAATCATCTCTCTGTCTCTCGCCTCTCTGAATATTTCAGCTGACTTATGTTAATCTGAAAATAGATCTAATAAATCCGTGTTTGAACCTGATTAGCTAATCCTCTTCCATAAGAACTAGATCCTTTCCGTTCCTTAGAAACTCCCTTAAGCTTTGTTTTATGCACATTCCGAAAGTTCTGTCTTGAATTTGTACTGACATTTTTTTCTCGTGGTGTTTGTTCCTGCAGATCCCTCCAAAAAAGGTCTCTCCCTAAAAGCCAAAATAGGTAGGTGTCTATTCCTTTTCTATCCGGGAAAATATTGCAGTAGAACACATCTCAGAATCAGCATAATCTTACAAACCTTTTGTCTCGTTTTCCGTCTCTAAGGTATCGGATTCGCTTTTGGATTTTTGATTACTAGTCTTATCATCGGATGTTTGCTTTGTATCAATGTCCATAAAAGAGGAACTTCACATCATCCAAGACACCAAAACCTTGAGGCGTTAGTACAACTGAAACAGTACAGTTATAAAGAAGTGAAGAAAATTACAAAATCATTTTCATACAAAGTTGGGAACGGAGGATTTGGAACTGTCTATGAAGGAAAACTCTGTGATGGTCGTAGGGTTGCGGTGAAAATATTGAAGGATTCTAAGAGTAGTGGTGAAGACTTTATCAACGAAGTGGCAAGCATGAGCCAAACATCACATATTAACATTGTTTCTTTGTTTGGTTTCTGCTATGAAGGGTCCAAAAGAGCAATCATATATGAGTTTCTAGAGAATGGATCTCTAGATCAGTTCATATTAAGCAAGAATTCATTGAATCTTGATGTGAGTACTCTATACGGAATCGCTCTAGGTGTTGCTCGGGGACTTGAATACTTGCATCATGGCTGCAAAACAAGAATTGTGCATTTTGACATCAAACCTCAAAATATACTGTTAGATGGCAATCTTTCTCCTAAAGTCTCAGACTTTGGCCTTGCTAGGCTATGTGAGAAAAGAGAAAGCATCTTATCATTGTTAGATGCAAGAGGAACGATAGGATATATTGCACCCGAGGTGTTTTCAAGAATTTACGGCAGAGTCTCCCACAAATCAGATGTTTATAGCTATGGAATGCTGGTCCTAGAGATGATTGGAGAGAGGAACAAAGAACCCCCTGCGTCTAACTCAAGTTCAGCTTACTTTCCAGATTGGATCTATAAGAACCTGGAAAATGGAGAGTATACATGGAAGTATGGTGATGAAATAACAGCAGAGGAGAAACAAATTGCAAAGAAGATAATATTGGTTGGTCTATGGTGTATTCAGCAATGTCCATCTAATCGTCCACCTATGAACAAAGTTGTTGAGATGATGGAAGAAAGTGTAGATGTTCTTGAGGCCCCTCCTAAGTCTTCGTTTCATTTTTCTTCGATGCCTCTTCCCGAATCTTCTTCACTTTCACAAGAGAATTCAAACTATAATGAGGTATTGCTATGATCCACAAGTTGAAAATTTGTTTCCTAGACTCCATCATATTAAGTATGTAATCATGCAACAGAATTTTACCGAAGAAAAGATTATGTTAAAATATAAAATGTTTCATATAACTTAATTATATGAAAATGTTTCTTTGGAATTGATTGGGAGTCTGTTCCGTGGCCATAACAGGTATCAGTTGTTGGGGCTTATACATTGTTAGCTAGTAAATATGAAAAAGGTTCCATGTTTGGGTGAGAATGGAAAAATGTAGTGAAGCGAAGGGAAGTCTTCTCTAAAGTCAATTAATAGAGCCATATGATTAAATTCTCCAACTGTTCACTTGGTCTTTCAATATTTCCACTTCCCTTTCTGGGCTGGGTCCCAAATTTTTGGCTTCACTGCACGGACCATCAAATTCGGCCTGAAAAGTCAGGGAATTGAGTCAGTTGACGCATAATTCACCACCCATGGTTTATTGTTCAGGTTAACCAGATGTTGAATCTCACCTTCACGCCATCTCCAAGTTCGTTAGCTTTCGTTAACGGAATCGAGATTGTCTCCATGCATGACCGGTTTTACACAAATGGAGGATTTGACGGCAAAATCAAAAGCGTCAGCGATGACGCCAATCTTGAGTTTACGATAAACAACACAACAGCTTTAGAGACCGTTTCCCGAGTAAACGTAGGCGGACAAATGATAAACGGAGTTGGCGATTCGGATATGTTCAGGCGGTGGCCTGAAGAGAATGATTTCATACTTAGTATTAATTCAGAAACACTTCCGATCAGGCCACCAAATATAAAGATCAACTACACAGAGAAAACTCCAGCGTATGTTGCTCTGGATTATGTGTACGGCACGAGTCGCGCATAATGGGCAACCGCGATAACCAAAGCTTAAACTTGAATTTCAACTTGAAGTGGCTATTCTCAGTCGACGACGGTTTCACCTACCTCGTGAGGCTTCATGTATGTGAGACTGACCCAGAACTGTGATGGACGTCTTTTTGTTGAGCGGTGGTTCTCGGACTCCGATGTCTGACAAGCGGCCTTTTACGACTTGACTTGCATCCTTTTACGGAGAGATTCTCAAGCTGAGTAATTCTGACGGTAATCTTGGTCGACCTAATCCAAATCCTCGTGTATCAACGTATTCAACTCAAAACGTTGAGAAGCCGTCAACTAGAAATGGTAATAAATCACTTTTTCTTAATCATTGATCACTTTGTGTGGGTTTTTCCTCCAACAAATTCTATTAAATTAGTCAACAGGGCCATAAACATCAGAGCATCAGTTTACAATCTAAACTCCCACAGATTCAGAAAACTAAAAGTAATAAAAATCTCTGTTTTAGATAATTTGAGAAAGCATGCTAATTTTCTGGTAATGTCATTATTTTCAATCAAAACAATACGATCTTGCCGGACTACAAGACCCTCTCTACTTTCTACCTCTGTGACTGTCGTATTCACTATCCTGCAAATTTTACATGTCCAAATTCGGTTGGACATTCGGTTGTAGGCTCAATGTATCAGAATGATTCGTATCCCGAGTACTGTGGTGGGAGTTTCAACATCATAGTTCCCAAAGGTTATGTTCCAGAGGAGGAAGCTTTGAATGTAAGCAAATTGGAAAGTGTTCTCAGAGAAGGATTCGAGGTGAAGCTGAGGATTGATGAGAGACCATGCCAGGAATGTAAATCCACAGGTGGAAGCTGCGCTTACGATGTTACAACTCCAATTTGCTGCTATAGAAACCCAACATCAGAAATCAAATGCAATCCACTGATTCCACTTGGATCTATTGGTATGTTTCTGAATTATCAGCAAGTTAACTATTTTAATAACTAACATATTATATTGAGGGTAGTTCAACAGATTTATTTTCTTGAGGGTAGTTGTGGTAATAAATCACAGATATTGGCGATCATACTTGCAATGGTTGGTTCTGCTATTGTGTTGTCGTTCTCGTGAAAAAGAAGAAGAGAAGCAACAAGTCTAGTGTATATACCACGAGCAAGCTTATTACTAACTCGTCTTGGGGTCCTCTTCCGCACGAGACAAGTGCTTCCACTAATACCAGATCGGTCACATCTCTCCCTTTGGATCTCTGCTGCGATTCTCCATCTTCGAAATCAAAACCACCACAAACAATTTTGATGATAATCTAATAGTTGGAAAAAGGACGGTTTGGTACGGTTTACAAAGGTCGAATTGATGATGGAGCCACGATCGTAGCGGTTAAACAGCTTGATATTTCATCAAGCCAAGGCGCTAAAGAGTTAGAGACAGAGCTAGAAATGCACTCAATGCTCCGACAGTTACACCTTGTTTCTCTAACAGGATACTGCGATGATGAATACTAGTTGGTGCTTGTTTACGAGTATATGCCACATGGCACTCTTAGAGACCATCTATACAAGAGAGATAAGGCCTCTGTTCCTTCATTTTCGTGGAAACGAAGGCTAGAGATTTGCATTGGAGCGGCACGTGGAATATAGTATCTCCATACAAGCACGAAGCACACGATTATACATCGAGACATCAAAACCACCAACATACTTCTTGATGAGAACTTTGTAGCTAAAGTCGCCGACTTTGGTTTATCAAATGTTGGTCCTACTAGTGCTTCTCAAACTCACGTCTCGACCGTTGTTAAAGGAACGTATGGCTACTTGGACCCTATTCGACACCAAATTCCTTCTACAGCCGGGCAATCACAGAGCACATGGATAATCGATTCATCTCCCCCTTACAAACCTGACATATCCCCGAAGAACTCATATGTCTCCTTTGTCTCTCTATATTAGTCAAAAGGACTTGATTCACACCTAACCAAAGGAATAAACGAATACGTTCGAGAACTTTCACCCGCTTACCAAGCAAAAAAACTTGGCCATATTTTGTCGTGGCTTCTTATCTCTTATAATACACTCATGTGGGGAATTCACATTAAACATTCCATTAAGAGAATTCCTCCACGATATATGATCTGGCATCCCTGTAACTTCATCCACCACATACGCACCAAGTCGGAGTTGTATATTTTCGGGTATACGGTCATGGATCCTATCACGTCTCCACCCTACACCAGTACACAACATATCACTAACACGGAACAGCTCACTATGTTCTCCAAGCTCCCTCGTGGCACACTCTCGCAACAGTACATCAAGTAACCAAGTATCTTCCCAAAACAAAGTTTGTTGTCCATTACCAATAACCCGGCTAATTCTTGGCAAACCCACATCTTTAATTCCAACCATGATACTGCAAAACGTTGAAGAAGACACTACAACACCATTTCAGACAAACTGGATCTTGAATTGACTGAAGCTTATATTTAGAGCGTAAAATTCTGGACCACAAGCTGTGATGGTCATGCAAAAGCCTCCATCCTAACTTGGCCAACAACGCACGATTCATATCATCCGCCTTCATAATCCCTAGAACACCATCTCTTTTAGGCTTACAAACTTGGTTCCAACTCAACAAGTGTATTCTCTTTCTCTCTGCTGTATCTCCCCATAAAAACGATAGAGAAATCCGATCTGCTGCAATACGCCTTGGAAGCGGTAGTTCGTATGATTGCCAGTTTTGTGGGTGAAGTCCTTGAAGTGGACCTGCACGATGCCTCTATAACTCGTCTTTTTTCATATCAGAGCCAAGATCAACTTACACTTTGCACAATGGGTCTCGAAGTTTTGTTTCAACTGTTAAAGACTCACCCACAACACGACTTTCTGTCATCACCAGCTCACTACAGCAGACTACTTTCGGAACCCACTTGCACACGCACCTGATGGCAACCTCGGCTTTGAGAGCAACACTTCATCTGAAGATCCCACAACTATGTCAGGAGCGATAGCCACTCAACCGCCTTCTTCTATCACCGAAGAGCCTCTAGAGCAGGAGGACTCAACCTACAATATTAGAATCATAATGGAGGATGTTCTCAGTAATCTGAATGACACCTTCATGGCTGAGGTTAACGTGTTGCCTCTTGAACTGGATATCTCTCTTTCCCTAGGCCTCAACCACGTGAATCCAACTCCAAACCTTGAAGCTATCTCAAATGTTGAAGCGGCTGCTGGACCTTCTTGTGCTAGGGAAATAAAGAAGGATTCGTAAAGGAGCTACCGTTCTTTGCTTATCTTTTGGTCTAGTTTAGTCTCTTATGTTGGTTTTTTCATTGTTATTGTCCTTGTTCGGTCCATGTTTTCCTCTAAATGTCGTTCTAGTTAGTTCCGGGTCTTTTGGTTTTTGTTGGGGATCGAGTTACTCTCCCTTGTAACCAAGTTTGACACTTAGATTGTTTCAACTCTTTTATTATAATAAGAAGCAATCTTCTTTTGGGAAAAAAAAAGAAAGAAACAAGAACAAGTTGAGCATAAAACGACACCGTACTAAATTATTGACATTGACGACCTCAATTTCGCCTTCATCTTCTGAAATGTCAGTCAATGGAGTTGACCCATAAGACTTACTCACCACCACCATAGTAGTAGTTGTTTGATACTTATGGGTTAGTTGCTGGAATACATTTATGGCCAAGAAAAAAATCTCAACACACTTCTTCAATCTACATACATCTCTCAACTTATTAAAATCCCAATTTACCCTTAATGAAATGTGATGATGTGGAAAGGAAAGAAGGCCAAAAAGAGAGGGAAAATGGCCGTGAGAAGAAGATGAGGTGGAAGAGAGAAGACAAATGGTTGGTGGACATTTAATGAGAGTAATTTAATTGGACCAATAGGATTAGACCAAAAACATTCATCTTCTTCTTTCTTCTCTTTTTATTCTAACCAAAAACCCATAAACCTCCATTGAAGAGAAAGAAAAAGCTTTGAGTAAGGTAATTTTCGATTTTTTTTAATATTTATGCTTTTTCATTGTTTTATATGAGTAAAACACAATGTAATTGGGTATTTTAATTAGAGAAATGAAGATATAAAAAAACTTTTGGAAAAAAATTAACTTTATTTATAAGCACGTGAGGCAACAAAACTTGTATTTTTGGTCGATTTTGAGAGCTACATTGTTAGTAGTTGATTATTTATGGGTTCTATTGTTGAAATCGCACCTAATCTAAACTTTAGAGAAGTCAAAATCGGGTGTAGAAAAAATTCAAAATCGCAGGTGCAACTTTTTACAACTAAGTACAACTATGTGTAATTGGTACAACTTAGTACAACTATACAACTAAGTACAACTCGGTACAACTATGTGTAAATGTTTTCTGAAATAACAGGTTTTTCTTGTATTTTCCTGCAGAAAATGGATAGTAGTCAATGTACAATCGTACATTTTTCGTATGGAGGACATTATTCAAAAGATGGAGTTAAATCAATATGGATTCCAAGCGAAGTATGGAGGACATTATTCAAAAGATGGAGTTAAATCAATATGGATTCCAAGCGAAGATAAAGTATACGCTATAGTGATTAAGAAATCGTTCGAGGAGGTAACGTATTATGATTTGCTTAGTAGCATATACGAAAAGGTTAGGAAAGATGAAACCAGTACGAGTTTGATAATGAGCTACATCACAATGCACTTGGAGCCTCCGATGACGTCATATATATCGAATGATGAAGAAGTCTTCGCTTATTTTATGACACTAACTTGTGAGAAACGTTGGAGTATTTTGAATGTGGAGGTTGTGGAAGATTTAAGTCAGGGGCATGGGGATGGTTTACGAGTGAATCAAGGAAGTGCAGTTGGTGTAAGCACTGAAGTGAACGAGTGTGGTATGATAACTCTTCACGGAGAAGAACCATGAAATGTTGCGGAGATGGTAAACCGTGGTGACCTGATTGACTCACACATCGTTGAAGAGAATACACTTGAAGAAAATCCACTAGAAAGTAACCCGCTTGAAGATAATTCGCTTGAAGAGGATCCACTTGAAGGAGATGATGCAGTAGGGAACGATAGTGTCAATGTTGGATGGGATGATGGTATTAATGTATCAGTGGGCCAATATTTCGGAACTAGGAGAGAAGTCCAAGACATTGTTGAAAAAGCTGCACATCTGAATTGTTTTAATTTTGCTATAATAAACTCCGATACGAAGGTATATGTGGTAAAATGCTCTGAAGCAAGAAATGGTTATAAGTGGTATTTACGAGCTTCAAGACCCATAAATTTGAAGGTCTTCGTGATAAGAACTCACATGAATATACATACATGTTCTCGTTCTACGATAATGAGTAGCCAAGGAAGGAGGAAAGGAACACCAAGGCAAGTTGCATCTCTTTTGCATGAGAACTTTCCAGGGCAATTGGAGACACCATCTCCAAAAGTTATCATGGGTTTAACTCAACGAAGACTTGGTGTTCAGGTGTCATATACGTGAGTTGTGCTCCAGATATTATTGGGTGGAGATGTGGGCATTGGCTTACCACCGGACAATATATCTAGTTCATGGTAAGAAAGATTGGGTTATTCCCCCCGAGGTACAAGAGAAAGCTACATTACCTCCGGTTGGTCGAGTCATGTTCGGTTGGTTTCGTAGTGGCTCTTAACTAATTATTAACATAATTGTAATGTGTAAGGTTATCTATGTTTGTCTAGGATTAATTGGAATATATCTAATAGAAACCAAAATTCAAGTTTTTATTTTTGGTTACATATCACTAGCATTTTCAAGTAAGTCCATTATACTTTTAATGCTTGTTTAGATGTAAAGAAGTTGATTTTTTCACAATTTTGAGAAATTTGTTATTTACTAAAACTTTTATTATAAAACTGTAGTTCATAGACTCTATTAATGCACTGTCATTGGTATAACTAAAATAAATTACGTTTTAGTAAGGTACAACTGATTACAACTTAAACCACCAAAGTACAACTATGTCATGTTATGGGTACAACCAAGAATTTTAGTACAACTACAGTCGGACAAAAAATGCAAGATCAGGACATATATTCGTCCGAGCCTTTGGGGAAGTGGTCCGAGCCTTTGTGAGTGGAACTTTTCAACTTCTGTGTCTGATCCTAGGTACTTTTTGTTTTATCCTAGATACTTTTTTCTATTTGTGTGTCAGATTTTGTTTTATACTAGGTATTTTTTGGTTTTTATTAAAATAATAAATTAAATTAATTTAATAAACTAATTAAATTAATTAATTAATTAATTTAATTAAATTATTAAATTTTTAAATCAACGTCCATTTCGGCTCTAACATCGGTACAACCACGTACAACTATGGTGCAACTAGGTACAACTAGGTACAACCATGGTACAACTAATTAACGTTAAAGTTCCAACTAAAATTAAACGATAAGTCCCTTATCAAATACCGGACCTGAACTCTATTTACTACAAACCACCATTCTTTCTGCTTGTTAAGGTGGATTGTCCGCATAATCAACATCTACATGCCCATCAACCTCCGGTTTCTCTCCCTCGGCATGTGGAATAGATGCTTAAACTGGCTATGGTCCTTAAACCACTCCAACTCCATATCCGATAGGTACTTATCCAAGGTATTCAATACCTTGGAGATGTCACACTTCATCATGAATTTACATCCCTTCGTGTAGTTCAAGTGAGAAAAGTAGAATCTCCCAGGTTGCGCAAACGGCTACATATAAAACAAGATTCTCAGTTGTACTACTCATTTCTCAGTTGTACTAGTATTACCTAACTAATGTTACATGTAAATTTCACCAAATTCTACTTCTACAATACATACCGGATTCAAATCCTCATTATTTCATTTTCACTTGGCCTTGCGTTTGAGGAAGCCCCTCTTAATCGCACCATATCTGCATAAATAAATATAGAAATGTCAACTCAAAAACAATATAAAAATATCACAAAGAGCAATATCTGAAGAACAACAACGAAAAAACTTACTGTTCACTTAGATAACCATTGCTAATAAACAAATATAGAAATGCATCATTACTTTAAAATTCTAGTCCTCATACACTAAGAATACACTAAGAATCAGTTTTCGATGCAACGTAGACTATATTTCACATACATATATTTGCTTCTAATTTGACATAATATCAAAAAGATAAATTAGGCTTTAGTGCTCCATTTTCACAAAGAGTCGAGAAACTGAGGCTCACATCATCTCTTTGTAAATTCAATTCAATTTATGAACAATTTTTTAAACGGGTTATATGAATTTGGGACTGAGAAACATAAACAAATACGCACAGTACATAACAAAGCAGATGGAAACCAATTGAAACTTGAACTGAAAAAGGGACGAAATCTATTGCCAAAAACAATATGGAACTCAAAAAATTAAGAAAAAATCAAAACCCCAGAATTAAAGCAGAGAAAAAATTAGGTACCAGGATCATATTCTGCAGGGAGCCAAGACTTAATTCAACAATGGTTCGCAGCCCACAAAACCCTAGAAACAGAAACAAACAGGCGAAGATGTGATTGAACTTAGGGAATTCGAAACCAAGAGAAGAATTCGTGGAGGGGAAGAGAATTCAAGATGAAGCCGAAGCTAGCAGAAGAGAATTCGAAACCCAGAGAAGAAGAATTTTGAGAAGAAACAACAACAGAGTTTTTTTGTTTTTTCTCGTGGAAAAGAAGGAGAGTTAGGGAGTTAGGGATTTGGATTTTGTTCTGGTTTGGTTTTGGTTTAAATCAATTTTGGTTTATTATTTGATTTAGTCAACAGATTTTGTTATAATTAAAAGAAAGTGTTCAGGTTTTTTTGTCTCTTTGCCCAACCAAACAGTAAGGCATGTATTTGGGCAAATTTTCTTGCCCACAAGTGTTTCTCAGCAATTGATCCGATACTTATTGATCATACACTCAAGTCTCTTATCTTCACTCCTTCGATATTTTTTCTTGATTTTTCCGATGACTTGTCACGTTTTGTTGATTTTCTTTGTTCTATCTTCCGCCGTTGTCATTGGAGAAGGAGCAACGGCGCCGTCTGTTCCCACCGATTTCTTTCTCTTCAACTGCGGCGATTCTACCAACAACAACGCCGATAGTGGCTGGAAATGGAGTATGGAGAATCGGACGATTTTTTCATCAAATCCAGCCAACGCGTCGTTCACTTCCGTTGCTTCATTTCAAGACTCAGGTGTTCCTCAAGTTCCGTACATGACAGCTCGCATTTTCCGATCTGATTCCACCTACAGTTTTCCAGTTACTCCCGGGCATAAATTTATCCGGTTATATTTTTACCCGGCCAATTACGGATCCGAATTCGACGCAGTAAATTCCTTTTTCTCAGTCACGGCCAACGGTTTCACTCTCTTGAAGAATTTTAGTGCTGATTTAACTGTAAAGGGTTCCATACCGAAGCAAGGGTATCTAATTAAAGAGTTTATTGTTCCGGTGAACCAGAAGTTAAATCTCACCTTCACCCCCTCTCCGAAGTCGTTAGCTTTCATTAACGGAATCGAGATTGTATCCACACCTGATCGGCTTTACACAAAGGGAGGATTTGACGACAAGATAAAAACCGTTGGCGGTAGCAGCACTGATTTTGATCCGATAAACAATCACACAACATCTTTAGAGACTGTTTTCCGAGTAAACGTAGGCGGAGAATTTGTACACGAACTCGGAGATACTGGAATGTTCCGGCGGTGGCTTGACGAGACTGATTTCTTTCTTTATAGTGCATCAGGTACAACTGCGATCACGCCACCGGTTATAAATATCAGCTATACAGAGAAAACACCGGCTTATGTTACGCCTAATTATGTGTACGGAACAAGTCGCGTAATGGGTAACCCCTATGACCAAAAGTTCAACTTCAATTTCAACCTGACGTGGGTATTCCCAGTCGATGCCGGTTTTATGTGCATCGTTAGGCTTCATTTCTGTGAGGTTGACCCGAATATGAAAGAACAGAATTACCATCTCTTCTCCATCTTTATCGGAAATCAAGCGGCCAAAACTGAGATGGACGTGTTTTGGTTGAGCGGTGGTTTTCTGACTCCGATGTATTTAGATTTTAGTTTATATGTGACAAGTGGCCTTTTACGACTTGACTTGCATCCGGATCGCACTAGTACATTATATGACGATGCTATTCTGAATGGTGTTGAGATTCTCAAGCTGAATGATCCTGAAGGTAATCTTGCTGGACCTAATCCAAATCCTCCAATATCAACGGACTCACCATCGAACAGTGTGAAGCTGTCAACTAGAAATGGTAATAAATCACTTTTTCTTAATCATTGATCACTTTGTGTGGGTTTTTCCTCCAACAAATTCTATTATATTAGTCAACAGGGCCATAAACATCAGAGCATCAGTTTTACAATCTAAACTGCCACAGATTCAGGAAACTAAAAGTAATAAAAATCTCTATTTTAGATAATTTGAGAAAGCATGCTAATTTTCTGGTAATGTCATTATTTTCAATCAAAACAATCATATTAAAAATTAAAAATTCTGTAAAATAGTAATAATCATAAAATATAAAATACAATTATTTATATATAGCAATTTGCCAAACACCTTACAGTTTGAAACAAAACAAATTCTTAAAACACTTTATATTCTGAAACAGAGGAGTGATTTAAAAATATTTTTCTATTAAAACTCACAATTAAACTGAATTCACTATGAAAAATTATCTGTTATTAAAAATTAAAATTAATAATAAATGAATCATTTAAGTGTAAGTCAGATTTTTGGAACCCTTTAATTGGTTATTTTTCTTTTTATGAGGGAATCTTGTTTGTAATTAAAATAGTTTGCGAAGCTAAAATAGAGAATTGACCACTAGCTTCAAACCAAGTTATCATGCCCATACCAATAATTTGTTTGTTCGGCTTTTCAGAAGCTCTCCAGTCGTAATATATATATATTTTAGTCCCTTCGGATAAATATATTTAAAAAATTGGGATTTAAATACTATTTCATGTATTTACGTATTTTTTGAGTATTTTTGTTTTTTAACTCGGTAAATTTTATTCAATTTCCATAAAAGAAAGAACCAGTCTCAAAAACAGGGGAAATTTTTTTAAGTATTCATGTATATATTAGATTTCGCATATTTTATTTGAAGGGTATTGATGCAAATCATGGTCATTTTGAGTTGTTCTATATTTATTTTATATAGAATTTTTTTAGCAAATTATGGTCACTTTTTGAAGATTTTTTTACCCATATTTACTTGGATAACTGTTTTGAAAATTGATGTCACTTTGCTGGTTTTGGGCAGAGAATTCCATATTTATTCATTTGATAGTTTGTGTAGTGCATAAAAATTGTTTTGATAGGTTTAAAACTTATTTTAGATGAGCTAAGTTAATATGAATCTAAATCTGAGTTTGAATTTCTAATCTTCTTTTATAAGAACCACGTTTAGTTACATAGGATTCTACAATTATTCAGTCTCAAGTTAGAGCTGACATTTTTCTCATGGTAATTCTACTATTGTTCTGTTGTTCATGCAGGCAACTTTAAAAAAGCAAAAATAGGTACGTTTCTATTCTTTTAATTTCAAGAAAGCTTATATAAGTATTAATTTATGACGATTTTTTTTCCATCGTCTCTAGGCACCGCACTCGCTTTGGGGATCTTGGGTAAGTTTCAGATCAGATATCATTAGAACTGTGTAAGATCTTTCAATAACATACAATATTTTCTGTGCTGTAATTAGGGTTAGTTGCGATAGGCCTTATCATTTTCAAGGTAATGTCATTAGGACTTCAGAGAAGAAAAACTTCACATCACCGGGACTCTATAAAGTCGCTACAACTGAAACAATATAGTTATGCAGAGGTGAAGAAAATCACAAAATCATTTTCACATACAGTTGGGAAAGGAGGATTTGGAACTGTCTATGGAGGAAATCTCTGTGATGGTCGTAAGGTTGCAGTGAAAATCTTGAAGGATATTAAGAGCAGTGGTGAAGACTTCGTCAACGAAGTAGCAAGCATGAGCCAAACATCTCATATTAACATTGTTTCTTTACATGGCTTCTGCTATGAAGGATCCAAAAGAGCAATTGTATATGAGTTTCTAGAGAATGGGTCTCTGGATCAATTCATATTTAGCAAGAAGTCGTTGAATGATCTGCATGTTAATACACTATATGGAATCGCTCTAGGTGTTGCTCGAGGACTTGAGTACTTGCACCATGGCTGCAAAACAAGGATTGTGCATTTTGACATCAAGCCTCAAAACATACTGTTAGATGACAATCTCTGTCCTAAAGTCTCGGAATTTGGTCTCGCTAGGCTATGCGAGAAAAGAGAAAGCATCTTATCATTGTTAGACACAAGAGGAACGATTGGTTATATAGCACCAGAGGTGTTTTCAAGAGTGTATGGCAGAGTCTCCCACAAATCAGATGTTTATAGCTATGGAATGTTGGTCCTTGAGATGATTGGAGAGAGAAACAAAGAAACAGCCGCTTCTAACTCAAGTTCAGCTTACTTCCCTGATTGGATCTATAAAGATCTTGAGAATGGAGAACATACATGGAAATATGGTGATGACATAACAATAGAAGAGAAAGAAATTGCAAAGAAGATGATATTGGTGGGTCTATGGTGCATTCAGCCGTGTCCATCAGATCGTCCACTGATGAACAGAGTTGTTGAGATGATGGAAGGAAGTTTAGATGTTCTTGTTGTCCCTCCAAAGCCTTCGTTTCAAATTTCTTCGATGCCTCTTCCCGAGTCTTCTTCACTTTCAGAAGAGGATTCGAACCACACTGAGGTATAGTTATGATCCACAAGTTTGCAAATTTATTCCTGAGACTCCATAAAAACCCTTAACATTGATCAAGTTTTCAATTCATCGATCTCTATCTTCTTCTCTGAAAGGCTATAACACTCAATTCACTATTACACTTTCTGAATAATTGGAATCAATCTTCGTAGTGCTGCATATTTCAATTTACCGATCTCTATCTTCTTACATAGCATATTTCTCTTTCCAATGACTATTCTCTTCCAATAACTCAATTTCTTATGTGCAACACCATTGATTCAATATATATGTAACTAAAACCTCAAATGGAAACTCTGATCCAATCAATCGCTTCACTATCACAAAAAATACAATTTGATGTGAGCTTTCTTACATTGATTTTCCCAGGTTAATCGTGTGTTGGAGTTGTTTAAACTGATCGATTATATTCTTTGCATTCCAGATCAAATGCACTAATCTAGTACACTTACGTTGGTTTTTGTTACTTTATCGTGTTTGGATATTACAGAAATAATATTAGATTTATCAAACACAACACTTCAAAATCATCTGAAATTTTAATGAATCTTATAAAATCACCACTACAAATCCTACTAAGGATTCTATAAATCACCTCAATATTCTCAAATCCTACTAACAATCACTAGAAATCAGGTGATTTGCAAATTCCACCAAATCTTCTAAAATCCTTAATCCAATACATCCCCCTTAGTGTAACCATGCTAAGGAATTTTATTGTGGATGTGTTAAAATCTAAAATATTTCAAAGTATCTTTACATTGACGAGTATAGGAATGTCTGATTTTCTAGACCTATTAACAGATATGAAGTATCAATTTGTTGGACTCGATTGGGAATTTGGTCCATGGCATCATGGCCTTAACGATTTTCATTCGTTGGGGGCTTAGATTGTTTGCAAATGTTCCCTTAAATGATTGCAAATTTTTTTTTTTTTTTTGTCAACATTGGATTGACAAGACCCGATCCATAACCTAAAGTCCACTTCCCAATAATCTTTTTTTAAGCTACCATAATGCAGCGGGTAGAAATCGAACCCTGGTGCCAAGTCATTAGCTTAATCATCCTAACCACCAGACTGAGAGCAACTCGGCATGATGCAAAGAATTTTTGATATGTTTATTTCTTTTCTTTTTTTGTTATATAAGGATTTGATATGTTGACATGCGTATATCGCATTATGTCTTTTATGTTCAAAATTGTTGTGAACGCACAATGGTAGGGTCTAACATCTTAGTAAACTGATACAAATAGAATTTTTTCAATACGTTCACAATATATTCCACAATGAGCCGTCCAAAAAGAGTTCCATGTTTGGTTGAGTACGAAAGAAGTAACGATCAAGAGAAGGAAAGTCTTCTCGAAGTCAATTAATAGAGACATATGATCAGATTCTCCTCTGTTTTTACTAATCTTTGCAAGAGCTTAGTTAAAACTTATGAGATTGTTGACGGAAGTGATGTCCTTTAGGAATTCCTGATCCAGACCAACATTTTCCATAAGAAATCCGTCGAAAACCCATTCTTACCGATACGTTAAACTTGAAGAGATTCGTAGGTTCAATTTGAAAACAATTCTGTACTTGTGACTTGAAATATTGACTTGGTCATTCAACATTTCCACTTTCTTCTTTATTTGCTTTTATACTTCATAACTTATCCTCTCGGTACAAACCAACCTGAGAATAAAAAACAACTATTCATATATCAAGTCATGTTCTCTCTAGTATTCTTCAGATTCTCGAAACCAAAGTCTTGTCTGATCTTGTTATTCTTCTTGTCCAACTTTTACCATCTTGCCTGTGCTTTAAGCAACCAAGATGGTGGATCATGTAATACTGTATTTAAATGTGTGAATCTCACCGCTGGTTTCCCTTTCTGGGCAGCAGCTCGGCGTCAAACTTTCGGCCATCCTTCTTTAGGGCTTCAAATCAATAGACAATCAAATTCGACTTCTCTAATAATCTCAGACCTGATGTACCGTGTTCTTGAAGTATACAGTACATCTAATACTCTAAAATTAGTAAGGCAAGACTTTTCAGGTTCATTTTGCTCAGCTTCATTCAGCAGTGCAACGTTAACTCCTGAACTCTTTAAGCTCTTGCCGGACTACGAGACCCTCTCTGCTTTCTACCTCTGCGACCCTCGTATTCACTATCCTGCAAATTTTACATGTCCATATTCGGTTGGACATTCGGTTGTAGGCTCAATGTATCAGAATGATTCGTATCCCGAGTACTGTGGTGGGAGTTTCAACATCATAGTTCCCAAAGGTTACCAAATTTTACATTCAGTTTCGTGTTATATATACTAGATGTAGAGCTATTATATTATAGCATAATATTTTCTATGTATTAATATTGGAGTGAACAGAATGATACTCGTCAAAAAAATTTTTGCCAATAAAACTTTTTTAATACTTTAAAAGAAAACTTTGATTTAATAATAACGAGAGTTGTTCAAATATGTGTAAACACAAAAATAATCTCAGTTGTCCAAATATAGGTTTGAGAATATTTTTTTTGTCCGTGAAACAGGGTCAAGCCCCAATTTATTTAATTAAAACAGCATCTAAAAATTACAACAAATAGATCGAGAATTTCTCGTCCAACACCAGCATCATCCTCTTCCTACAGTACACCAACATCATCCGGAAAAACTTCAAAACTATGATAACCTAATGGTAAAGAAAAGGCAAGATTAGCCAGGCCATCAGCCACCTGATTAGTCTCTCTAAACGTATGAAAAATTTGGACCATCCAGTCATTAGATAATAGCCATAGCACAAATTTACTACGAAGGAAAAGGGGTTAGAAGCACCAATCCCTTTCGTGAGAAAACCAACCACCAGCTCCGAGTCAATCTCCAGCTCTAACCTTGGAATCTACTTCTCCCATGCTAACTATAGGCCATAATACACCCCCACAAGCCCACAACTCAGCTAATGGAGCAGTACATGTCCTTATATTCAACGTAAAACCACCACACCACTGTCCCGAGTGATCACGTAAAACTCCTCTAGCTGCTGCTAATCCTGTATTACCTCTTGAAGCACCATTAATATTAAGCTTTACCCAGTCCCTCTCTCGTGGTTCCCAACGGATAAGTTTCTCTACTCTAAGATTCTTCAGTATTTTTTCAGCCATAGCTACATTCACCCAATGAATCCCAAGAGACTTCTCCTGAATAAATTTAGTTCTATCTCGACACTTAGCTTGACTCCCAATAACATTTATACACCTCCATTTCCAACCCCACTAAACAGCTATTGCAAAACGCACTACCCATGGACACTAACACGTTCATCACTTAGATTATAATAGAGTCATTCAAGAATCGTCATAGAAAAGACTCTACTACGATGCTACAGAGGAATAATTCGATGCCAAATTCCTTCCAATGCCGGGTAATCACATAGCACATGGATAATCGATTCATCTCCCCCTTACAAATCTGACATATCCCCGAAGAACTCATATGTCTCCTTTGCCTCTCTATATTAGTCAATAGGACTTGATTCACACCTAACCAAAGGAATAAACGAATACATTCTGGAACTTTCACCCGCCATACCAAGTAAACAAACTTGGCCATGTTTTGTCGTGGCTTCTTATCTCTTATAATAAACTCATGTGGGGAACTCACATTAAGCATTCCATTAAGAGAATTCCTCCACGATATACGATCTAGCATCCATGTAACTTCATCCACCACATACGCACCAATCCGAAGTTGTACATTTTCGAGTATACGGTCATGGATCCTATCACGTCTCCACCCTACACCAGTACACGATATATCACTAACAAGGAGCAGCTCACTACGTTCTCCAAGCTCCGTCGTGGCACACTCTCGCAACGGGACATCAAGTAACCAAGTCTCTTCCCAAAACAAAGTTTGTTATCCATTACCAATAACCTAGCTAATTCTTGGCAAAACCACATCTTTAATTCCAACCAGGATACTGCGAAACGTTGAAGAAGACACTACAACACCATTCAACCAAACTGGATCTCGAATCAACTGAAGCTTATATTTAGAGCGTAAAATTCTAGACCACAAGGTGTTATCATCATGCAAAAGCCATCATCCTAACTTGGCCAACAATGCACGATTCATATCATCAGCCTTCATAATCCCTAGACCACCATCTCTTTTAGGCTTACAAATGTGGTTCCAACTCAACAAGTGTATTCTCTTTCTCTATGATGTATCTCCCCATAAAAATGACCGAGAAATCTGATCTGCTGCAATACGCCTTGGAAGCGGTAATTCGTATGATTGCCAGTTATGTGGGTGAAGTCTTTGAAGTGGACATGCAAGATGCCTCTGTAACTCGTCCTTTTCTCATCAGAGTCAAGATCAACTTCCACTTTGCAGATAGGCTCAAATACAACAAAACAGTGCATTGTGAGAATATTGATAGGTTTCAAGTGCATTTTCACTGTGAATGGGTCTCGATGTTTTATTTCAACTGTTAAAGACTCACCCACAACACGACTTTCTGTCATCACCAGCTCACTGCAGTAGACTACTTTGTGAACCCACTTGGACACGCACTTGATGACAACCTCGACTCTGAGAGCAACACTTCTTCTGAAGATCCCACAACTATGTCGAGATCGATAGCCACTCAACCGCCTTCTCCTATCATCGAAGAGCCTCTGGAGCATGAAGACTCAACCTGGAATATCAGAATCACACTCAAGGATGTTCTCACTAATCTGAATGACACATTCATGGCTGAGGTTAACGCATTGCCTCTTGAACTAGATATCTCTCTTCCCCTAAGCCTCAACCACGTGAATCCAACTCCAAACCTTGAAGCTATCTCAAATGTTGAAGCGGATGTTGGACCTTCCTCTACTAGGGAAATAAAGAAGGATTCGTAAAGGAGATACCGGTCTTTGCTTGTCTTTTGGTCTAGTTTAGTCTATCGTGTTGGTTTTTTCATTGTTATTGTCCTTGTTCTAGTTAGTCTCAGATCTTTTGATCTTTGTTGGGGATCGAGTTACTCTCCCTTGTAACCAAGTTTGACACTTGGAATGTTTAAACTCTTTTATTATAATGACAAGCAATCTTCTTTTGGGAAAAAAAAAAAAAGAAACAAGAACAAGGTGAGCATAAAACGACACTGTACTAAATTATTGACATCGACGGCCTCAATTTCGTAAATTTCATCGAAGCCTTCATCTTCTGAAAAGTCAGTCAATGGAGTTGACCCATAAGACTTACCACCACCAGACCAGTAGATAGTAGTTTGATACTTATTGATCATAAACTCAAGTCTTTTATCTTCACTCCTTCAATATTTTTTCTTGATTTTTCCGATGATTTGTCACGTTTTGTTAATTTTCTTTGTTCTATCTTCCGCCGTTGTCATTGGAGAAGGAGCAACGGCGCCGTATGTTCCCACCGATTTCTTTCTCTTCAACTGCGGCGATTCTTCAGACAGCAACGCCAATAGTGGCCGGAAATGGAGTATGGAGAATCGGACGAGTTTTTCATCAAATCCAGCCGACTCGTCGTTCACTTCCGGTGCTTTATTTCAAGAAGGTGTTCCTCAAGTTCCGTACACGACAGCTCGCATTTTCCGATCGAATTTCACCTACAGTTTTCCAGTTACTCCCGGGCAAAAATTTATCCGGTTATATTTTTACCCGGCCAATTACGGATCCGAATTCGACGCAGTCAATTCCTTATTCTCAGTCACGGCCAACGGTTTCACTCTCTTGAAGAACTTGAGTGCTGATTTAACTGTTAAGGGTTCCATACCGAAGCAAAGGTATCTAATTAAAGAGTTTATTGTTCCGGTGAACCAGACGTTAAATCTCACCTTCACCCCCTCTCCGAAGTCGTTAGCTTTCATTAACGGAATCGAGATTGTATCCACACCTGATCGGCTTTACACAAAGGGAGGATTTGACGACAAGATAACAACCGTTGGCGGTGGCAGCACTGATTTTAATCCGATTAACAATCACACAACAGCTTTAGAGACTGTTTCCCGAGTAAACGTAGGTGGAGAATTTATAAACGAAGTCGGAGATACTGGAATGTTCCGGCGGTGGCTTGACGACACTGATTTCGTTCTTTATAGTACATCAAGAATAACTCAGATTATAAATATCAACTACACAGAGAAAACACCAGCTTATGTTGCGCCTAACTATGTGTACGGCACAAGTCGCGTAATGGGTAACCCCGATGACCAAAAGGTAAACTTCAATTTCAACCTGACGTGGGTATTCCCAGTCGATGCCGGTTTTATGTACATCGTTAGGCTTCATTTCTGTGAGGTTGACACGAATATAAAAGAACAGAATTACCGTCTCTTCTCCATCTTTATCGGAAATCAAACGGCCAAAACTGAGATGGACGTGTTTCGGTTGAGCGGTGGTTTTCTGACTCCGATGTATTTAGATTTCAGTTTATATGTGACAAGCGGCCCTTTACGACTTGACTTGCATCCGGATCACACTAAAACAGTATATGACGATGCTATTCTGAATGGTGTTGAGATTCTCAAGCTGAATGATCCTTGTGAATAAATGATTCTGCAATTCCAGAGGATGAAGTCTTCAATCTGATGTCGACTTGATTGGTTAGCTTCATGACTTCTGGTTATTGCCTGGTTTGAAGATAAATTGAGGAAGCATTGAACCGGTTCTAAATTGGTCTAATTGTAGTAATTGGTTTGTTTTAACGTTCAACAGAATCAGTTGGTTTAACTGATTTGTTGACCAATATAAGTCTTTGACTCTCTTCTTCTTCGCTGTATCACTGTAACTACTTTTCTCTCTCCTTTGATTCACCTTCGCCTTCATTGTTATTGTAAGGAGCTTGGGTCTTTGTAAATAGAAAGATAGTGAATTGCTGGGTGTAGTCCAGCCCCAGATGTAGGCCTTATCACACCGATAAGGTTGAACTGGGTAACAATCTCTTGTGTCTTGCGTGTCTTGTGTGTGTTCTCTGGGTTTCTTAGATCTTGCAAGAACAGAGTGAAATCGACTCTGTTTCTCTTGAATTAGCTCATTCCGCAGCTCAATTCGTCATTAGATTTGTAACAGATTGGTATCAGAGCTCTCGGTTCGTGAGCTGAGATGACGAAGAAGAAGATCAAATTCGATCAATTTGATGGTGATAGCGATTTCTCTCTTTGGAAGATTAGGATGCTGGCTCATCTTGGAACTCTTGGATTGAAGAAGATCGTTAATGATTTCTCATTAACAAAGATGATTCCAGACCCAAATTATAAAGAGAAGAAAATCGAAAGTGGTGATGATAAATCATCGACATCGGAACCAAAGATGATAGAAGTTCCTGATCCAGAGAAAATAGAGCAATCCGAACAAGCTATGAACGAGATCATTCCTCAGGTTGGAAATATAGTTCTTCGGAAGATTACTCATTGCAAGAATGCAGCTAAGATGTGGGCTCTCTTGAATCGGTTGTACATGGAGACTTCATTGCCTAACCAAATCTATCTGCAACTAAAGCTATACTCATTTCAGATGGATAACTCGAAAAGTATTGACAACAATGTTGATGATTTTCTCAAGATCGTTGCGGAACTAAGCAGTCTTGACATAATCATTGAAGAAGAGGTTCAAGCACTTCTGATACTGAAAGCTTTTCCACCAGGTTATGAACAACTGAAACACACTCTTAAATATGGTAACAAGACATTGGAATTGCAAGACGTGGTGTTTTCGGCAAAATTATTGGAACGGGAAATTGCTGAACAGAGAGAGTTGGATAAAAAGCCATCGACAGTATTATACACTGAAGATAGAGGAAGATCTAGTACAAGAGAGAACAAAGGAAAGAACGGTAAAGGCAGAAGCAGAAGTAGATCAAAGTCTGGTACAAGACTGACATGTTGGTTCTGCAAGAAAGAAGAACATACAAAGAAGGATTGTTTTGCCAGAAAGAAGAAATATGAGAATGAAGAGAAGGGCGAAGCAGGAGTAATGGTTGAAAAACTCGTGTATTCAGAAGCCCTTAGCGTGAGTGATCAAGACTCTAAGGATGTGTGGGTAATTGATTCAGGGTGCACATCCCATATGTCATCAAGACGAGACTGGTTTTCAGATTTCAAAGAAGATGATGAAACCACAATTCTCCTAGGCGACAATCACATTATCAAGTCTCAAGGGATTGGCTCAATCAAAGTTAATACAAATGGAGGCACAATAAAGATTCTGAAAAATGTGAAGTACGTTCCTGAGCTTAGAAGAAACCTTATCTCCTCAGGTACTCTTGATAAATTGGGGTACAAGCATGAAGGTGGAGATGGTAAGGTCAGATACTTCATGAATGACAAGACGACTCTACGTGGAGAGTTGTTGAATGGCCTGTACGTTCTTGATGGTAATACAGTAACTTCTGAGACCTGCAATGTGACAACAGAGAGTGAGAAAACAGCTTTATGGCATAGCAGGTTGGGACACTTGAGCTTGAATAGCTTGAAGATCCTAAGCAACAAAGGCTTAATAGATAAGAAGGACATCAGAGAGCTTAGCTTCTGTGAACATTGTGTAATGGGGAAGGCTAAGAGACTCAGTTTCAATTTGGCGAAGCATCAGGCAGTTGATGTGTTAAACTACCTTCACGCAGATTTGTGGGGATCGCCTTCAGTCACTCCATCAATCTCAGGGTGCAGGTACTTCCTCTCTATTATAGATGATAAATCACGGAAAGTGTGGCTGTGTTTTCTCAGATCAAAGGATGAAACCTTTGATAAGTTTTGTGAATGGAAAATCCTTGTTGAGAACCAGGTGAACAAGAGAGTGAAATGCCTGAGAACAGATAATGGTCTAGAGTTCTGTAATGTGAAATTTGACAGTTTTTGCAAGTCAAATGGTATAGAAAGACACATAACATGTGTGTATACCCCCCAACAAAATGGAGTTGCTGAAAGAATGAATAGGACTCTAATGGAGAAAGTAAGATGCATGCTAAATGAATCGGGGTTAGGGGAGTGTTTCTGGGCAGAAGCTGCTGCAACTGCAGCTTATATAGTGAACAGATCACCATGTTCTGCGATAGATCACAATGTACCAGAAGAGTTGTGGTTAAACAGAAAGCCTGGTTACAAACATTTGAGAAGGTTTGGGTCTGTTGCTTATGTACATCATGATCAAGGAAAATTAAAACCAAGAGCACTCAAAGGTGTATTTCTCGGGTATCCTACAGGTACTAAAGGATACAAGATATGGTTATTAGACGAAGAGAAATGCGTAATAAGTCGAAATGTAATTTTCAATGAGACATTGAATTACAGATATGTGGAAGACAAAGAAATTTCAGAGCATCGTGACACTGCAGAAAGTTCGAAATCAGAGAAAGACCAAAGATTTATCTCAGATTTTGACACAGGAAGAGATGTTCCAGCTGTGACTAAATCAGTTACACAGAGCCAAGTAGCTGATCAAGGTGGAGTTGTTAACCTTGATGATGATGACTCAGAAACAGAGCATGAAGATTCAGAGGGTCAGTTTACAAGTGGGTCTACACGCAGAGTAAACTTCTCTCATAGAGATTCAGCGAGTTATAAATTAGCTCGTGATAGGCCAAGAAGAACGATAACTGCTCCAGTCAAGTTTAATGACTATACACAATTTGCATTTGCACTTATGGTTTCTGAAACCTTTGACACTGTTGAACCACAATGCTATCATGAAGCTTTGAAAGATAAGCATTGGGATAAATGGAATAATGCAATGAATGAAGAATATGATTCTTTACAGAAGAATAAAACCTGGTGGCTGGTTGATAGACCAGAAGGAAAGAAAATAATCAGTTGCAGGTGGTTATATAAGCTGAAATCGGGTATTCCAGGGGTTGAACCAGAGAAGCATAAAGCTCGCTTAGTTGCTAGAGGCTATACTCAGAAGGAGGGCATAGATTATCAAGAGATCTTTGCTCCAGTAGTTAAGCATGTCTCAATTCGCATGCTTATGTCTATAGTGGTCAATAAAGACCTTGAACTTGAACAGATGGATGTAAAAACTGCATTTTTACATGGAGAATTGGAAGAAGAATTGTATATGGAGCAACCAGAAGGTTTTGAATCAGCTGAAGGCAAAGACAAAGTGTGTCTATTGAAGAAATCTCTTTATGGTTTAAAACAAGCTCCTAGACAATGGAACAAAAGATTCAATCGTTTCATGATAGAAGAAAATTTCAGGAGAAGCAATCATGACTCATGTGTCTACATAAAGCAAATATCCGAGAATGATTATGTATACTTATTGCTTTATGTTGATGACATGCTTATTGCAGCTAAAGAGATGGCTGAAGTTGATAAAATCAAGGAAAGATTAAGTGCAGAATTTGAAATGAAGGACTTAGGGGCTGCAAGTAAGATTCTCGGAATTGAGATATCAAGAGACAAAAGTCAAGGAACCTTATGTTTAAATCAATCTTCATACTTGCAGAAGGTACTCAAGAGGTTCAATATGATTGATGCAAAGTCTGCAGGTACTCCCATCGGTTCTCATTTTAAATTGTCTGCAATTAAAGATGATTATGAAGAAATTGATTCTGAAAAGTACCCATATTCATGCGCTGTTGGTAGCATAATGTATGCGATGATAAGTTCTCGGCCTGACTTAGCTTATGGAATTGGATTGATAAGTAGATTCATGAGCAAACCAGGTTTAGTGCATTGGGAAGCTGTTAAATGGTTGCTTAGGTACATTAAAGGGTCTCAGAATATGAAATTAGTTTACACCAAAGGGAAGGATCTAGACATTTGTGGCTATTGTGATTCTGATTTTGCAGCAGATATTGACAAGAGAAGGTCAATCAGTGGGTATGTTTTTACCGTGGGAGGTAATACCATTAGTTGGAAATCATGCTTGCAACAAACTGTGGCTCTGTCAACAACAGAAGCTGAATACAGTGCATTAACTGAAGCTGTGAAGGAAGCAATTTAGATTAAAGGGTTACTAAGTGATTTTGGTTTCAATCGTGATGTAGCCAAGATCTGGTGTGACTCTCAATCTGCCATTTGTTTGTCTAAAAACAATGTTTATCCAGAAAGGACAAAACACATGGCAAAAAGATCTTTTCTACAGGAAATTACAGAGGAAGGGCAGATAGAAGTGTTGAAGATTCACACGTCTCGTAATCCTGCAGATATACTCACGAAGAGTGTTGAAATCGGTAAGTTTGATTCAGCTTTAGACTTTCTAAGGTTGATCGAACATGAGTGAAGTCTTTTGATTTCGAAAGCTGGAGGTAAAGCCCACAGTAATAGCAGTTCACTTGTCAGTCTTGTCCAGAATTTTTGAATCAAGGTGGAGAATTGTGAATAAATGATTCTGCAATTCCAGAGGATGAAGTCTTCAATCTGATGTCGACTTGATTGGTTAGCTTCATGACTTCTGGTTATTGCCTGGTTTGAAGATAAATTGAGGAAGCATTGAACCGGTTCTAAATTGGTCTAATTGTAGTAATTGGTTTGTTTTAACGTTCAACAGAATCAGTTGGTTTAACTGATTTGTTGACCAATATAAGTTTTGACTCTCTTCTTCTTCGCTGTATCACTGTAACTACTTTTCTCTCTCCTTTGATTCACCTTCACCTCTATTGTTATTGTAAGGAGCTTGGGTCTTTGTAAATAGAAAGATAGTGAATTGCTGGGTGTAGTCCAGCCCCAGATGTAGGCCTTATCACACCGATAAGGTTGAACTGGGTAACAATCTCTTGTGTCTTGCGTGTCTTGTGTGTGTTCTCTGGGTTTCTTAGATCTTGCAAGAACAGAGTGAAATCGACTCTGTTTCTCTTGAATTAGCTCATTCCGCAGCTCAATTCGTCATTAGATTTGTAACAATCCTGAAGGTAATCTTGCTGGACCTAATCCAAATCCTCCAATATCAACGGACTTACCATCGAACAGTGTAGAGCCGTCAACTGGAAATGGTAATAAATCACTTTTTCTTAATCATTGATCACTTTGTGTGGGTTTTCTTCCAACAAATTCTATTATATTAGTCAACAGGGCCATAAACATCAAAGCATCAGTTTTACAATCTAAACTGCCACAGATTCAGGAAACTGAAAGTAATAAAAATCTCTATTTTAGATAATTTGAGAAAGCATGCTAATTTTCTAGTAATGTCCTTATTTTCAATCAAAACAATCATATTAAAAATTAAAAATTCTGTAAAATAGTAATAATCATAAAATATAAAATACAATTAACTATATATAGCAATATGCAAAACACCAATAGTTTGAAGCAGAACAAATTCTTAAAACACTTTATATTCTGAAACAGAGGAGTGATTTAAAAATAATTTTCTATTAAAACTCAAAATAAAACTGAATTCCCTATGAAAAATTTATCAGTTATTTAAAATTAGAATTAATAATAATTGAATCAATTAAGTGTATTTGTTCAAGTCAGATTTTTGGAACCCTTTAATTGGTTATTTTTCTTTTTATGAGGGAATCTTGTTTGTAATTAAAATAGTTTACGAAGGTAAAATAGGGAGTTGACCACTAGCTTCAAACCAAGTTATCATCCCCGTACCAATAATTTGTTTGTTCGGCTTTTCAGATGCTCTCAAGTCGTAATAAATACCCAAGTGATCCATATATATATATTTTGGGTCCCTTCGGAAAAATATATTTTAAAAATTGGGTATTTAAATACTTTTTTTATGTATTTACGTAGTTTTTTGAGTATTCTTTTTTTTAACGCAGTAAATTTTATTCAATTTCCATAAAAGAAAGAACCAGTCTCAAAAACAGGGGAAATTTTTTTAAGTATTCATGTATATATTAGATTTCACATATTTTATGTGAAGGGTATTGATGCAAATCATGGTCGTTTTGAGAGTTGTTCTATATTTATTTTTTATAGAATTTTTTTAGCAAATTATGGTCACTTTTTGAAGATTTTTTAACCCATATTTACTTGGATAACTTATTTTGAAAATTGATGTCACTTTGCAGGTTTTGGGCAGAGAATCCCATATGTATTCATTTGATAGTTTGTGTAGTGCATAAAAATTGTTTTGATAGGTTTAAAACTTATTTTAGATGAGCTAAGTTAATATGAATCTAAATCTGAGTTTGAATTTCTAATCTTCCTTTATAAGAACCACGTTTAGTTACATAGGATTCTAACATTATTCAGTCTCAAGTTAGAGCTGACATTTTTCTCATGGTAATTCTACTATTGTTCTGTTGTTCATGCAGCCAACTTTAAAAAAGCGAAAATAGGTACGTTTCCAACGTCTCTAGGCATCGCACTCGCTTTTGGGATCTTGGGTAAGTTTCAGATCAGATATCATTAGAACTGTGTAAGATCTTTCAATAACATACCATATTTTCTGTGCTGTAATTAGGGTTAGTTGCGATAGGCCTTATCATTTTCAAGGTAATGTCATTAAGACTTCAGAGAAGAAAAACTTCACATCACCGGGACTCTATAAAGTCGTTACAACTGAAACAATATAGTTATGCAGAGGTGAAGAAAATCACAAAATCATTTTCACATACAGTTGGGAAAGGAGGATTTGGAACTGTCTATGGAGGAAATCTCTGTGATAGTCGTAAGGTTGCAGTGAAAATCTTGAAGGATATTAAGAGCAGTGGTGAAGACTTCGTCAACGAAGTAGCAAGTATGAGCCAAACATCTCATATTAACATTGTTTCTTTACATGGCTTCTGCTATGAAGGATCCAAAAGAGCAATTGTATATGAGTTTCTAGAGAATGGGTCTCTGGATCAATTCATATTTAGCAAGAAGTCGTTGAATGATCTGCATGTTAATACACTATATGGAATCGCTCTAGGTGTTGCTCGAGGACTTGAGTACTTGCACCATGGCTGCAAAACAAGGATTGTGCATTTTGACATCAAGCCTCAAAACATACTGTTAGATGACAATCTCTGTCCTAAAGTCTCGGACTTTGGTCTCGCTAGGCTATGCGAGAAAAGAGAAAGCATCTTGTCATTGTTAGACACAAGAGGAACGATTGGTTATATAGCACCTGAGGTGTTTTCAAGAGTGTATGGCAGAGTCTCCCACAAATCAGATGTTTATAGCTATGGAATGTTGGTCCTTGAGATGATTGGAGAGAGAAACAAAGAAACAGCCGCTTGTAACTCAAGTTCAGCTTACTTCCCTGATTGGATCTATAAAGATCTTGAGAATGGAGAACATACATGGAAATATGGTGATGACATAACAATAGAAGAGAAAGAAATTGCAAAGAAGATGATATTGGTGGGTCTATGGTGCATTCAGCCATGTCCATCAGATCGTCCACCGATGAACAGAGTTGTTGAGATGATGGAAGGAAGTTTAGATGTTCTTGTTGTCCCTCCAAAGCCTTCGTTTCAACTTTCTTCGATGCCTCTTCCCGAGTCTTCTTCACTTTCAGAAGAGGATTCGAACTACACTGAGGTATTGTTATGATCCACAAGTTTGCAAATTTATTCCCGAGACTCCATAAAAACCCTTAACATAGATCATGTTTTCGATTCATCGATGTCTATCTTCTTCTCTGAAAGGCTATAACACTCAATTCACTAACACACTTTCTGAATAATTGGAATCAATCTTCTTAGTGCTGCATATTTCAATTCACCGATCTCTATCTTCTTACATTGCATATTTCTCTTCCCAATGACTATTCTCGTCAACAACAAACCTAAAAGGCTCAAGCTGTGCTCTTAAGACAGACATCTCAAGGAATTAGCTACTTCTACTGAAATTTTCTCTTGCTGTCCCAAATCCATCTTCATATCCTCCAAATATCTCAAACACTCTACCCCTGACCCTTGTTCTACAATTTCCATTGGCCTTTTAGCATTTTTGATCATCGTCAATGCTTCCAGTTCCTTCTCCCTAAATATTACCCCAAAGTAAAGAATTTACCAATAGTGAAGTAGATGAAACTCCAATAACTCAATTTCTTATGTGCAACACCAATGATTCAATATATATGTAACTAATGTTGGATATTGTTCTGAAATCGAATCTGTTAAATTTGTTTTAAACATTGACAATGATATTTGATTAAGTCACGTGTTCAACATGCTCTTAAGAACCTTGTTTCTTGATTGATAATGACCGACACTAAGTCATATAAGTAATAGACTCAGAGCGAGAAAGAGGTAGAGAGAGGATGATAACATTCTCGATGAGAATTATTAATGACGTTCAATCTTGGTCTGCTTTTTCTCCTTTTGGTGTTCGGTTCTTAAGAGTTTTGACCCTCAACTCTTGGA
This sequence comes from Lepidium didymum, assembly GCA_963920545.1. NCBI lineage: Eukaryota > Viridiplantae > Streptophyta > Magnoliopsida > Brassicales > Brassicaceae > Lepidium > Lepidium didymum. The sequence goes on along the minus strand of OY986980.1, from coordinate 18,949,170 downwards.
TGTACAAGTGTTGAGTTGCAGAGTAAAAGGCTAAGGGATTCCATCCATTGAATCCTACATCGGAGTGGGTGGCTATTTCTCTCAAGTCCAGAAGATCAATCTTCGTCTCTGCATCTTTTGTTATTTCGATTCTTCTTCATCTTTCTTATCTCTGTTTTGTTCATGCTTCTTTGATCGTCTCCATGAATCGAGTTCTAACAACTAAAACCTCAAATGGAAACTCTGATCCAATCAATCGCTTCACTATCACAAAACATACAATTTGATGTGAGCTTTCTTACATTGATTTTCCCAGGTTAATCCTGTGTTGGAATTGTTTAAACTGATCGATTATATTCTTTGAATTCCAGATCAAATGCACTAATCTAGTACACTTTACGTTGGTTTTTGTTACTTTATCGTGTTTGGAGATTACAGAAATAATATTAAATTCATCAAACACAACACTTCAAAATCATCCGATATTTTAATGAATCTTATAAAATCACCACTACAAATCCTATTAAGGATTCTATAAATCACCTCAATATTCTCAAATCCTACTAACAATCACTAGAAATCAGGTGATTTGCAAATTCCACCAAATCTTCTAAAATCCTTAATCCAATACATCCCCTTAGTGTAACCATGCTAAGGAATTTTATTGTGGATGTGTTAAAATCTAAAATATTTCAAAGTATCTTTACATCGACGAGTATAGGAATGTCTGATTTTCTAGACCTATTAACAGATATCAAGTAACAATTTGTTGGACTCGATTGGGAGTTTGGTCCATGGTATCATGGCCTTAACGGTTTTCATTCGTTCCCTTAAATGATGCAAAGAATTTTTGATATGTTTATTTCTTCTTTTTTTTTGGTTATATAAGGATTTGATATGTTGACATACGTATATCGCATTATGTCTTTTATGTTCAAAATTGTCGTGAACGCACAATGGTAGGGTCTGACATCTTAGTAGACTGATACAAATAGAATTTTTTCAATACGTTCACAATATATTCCACGATGAGCCGTCCAAAAAGAGGTCCATGTTTGGTTGAGTACGAAAGAAGTAACGATCAAGAGAAGGAAAGTCTTCTCGAAGTCAATTAATAGAGACATATGATCAGATTCTCCTCTGTTTTTAACTAATCTTTGCAAGAACTTAGTTAAAACTTATGAGATTGTTGACGGAATATATATTATTTCATCGAAATTTCATGTAATTAGAATTTCCGATATTTTTATAATCAAAGCGAATCCGTACGACATGATCCAAACCAACATTTTCCATAAGAAATCCGTCGAAAACCAATTCTTGTTGTATGAATGTTCAATTTTATTCAACAAAAAAACCCAAATTGAAGTTTACATAGAGAAAAGAAACTTTAATACTAATGGTTAAACTATTTGCATATAGAAAGAATCAAAGTGGAAAAGAGACTGTTGTTGCCTATAAAAGAGGATCCATGTCCATGACCAATCCTCCCGTACACCCAGACATCATGTCATTCACTTTGAGAGGCAGAGAAACAGACTAATGAAGAGATAATCTTGTTGAGAACCAGCATTGCATTGTTGCGGAATAGTTCTTGTCATTGCTAGTTTGAAAGGCGCTAATATTGTTCCGAATTGTTTTGTCAATAAGCCTAACTTGAAGTCTTGCTCGAATATTTTGCCTTCCATGATGCCTTCCATGATGCCTTCCATTACGCTCTCTCCATAAGTGGTAAATAGAAGCTTGAAGCGCATAGCATGCGAGGAAATACCTGATCTTGCTTGATTTTAACCTCAGCAAAGCCGACACCAATAATGACCATGAAGATGTGTGATCCTCCCCTAGCAACGTGCCAATGGTTGTCCGCCAAACATACTTGGAGTATGTGCATTCGAAAAATATATGGTTCCTTGTTTGTTCTTCTTGACAGCACAAGACACATCTTGAATGAGGACCATCATTACATTGATTCATGCGATCTCCTGTAGGAAGCCTATCTTGAAACGCAAGCCAAGTATAAAAAGCAAACTTTGGTGTGGCATGATTAAACCATATTAGATTTGGCCATACCAACTTCAATCTTTCTTCCCTTGTATTCAAACAAGTAGATTTCAAGGAAAATTGGGTTAGATACTTTGTACCTGCATATTTCCACAAGATTAAATCCATGGAATTTGAATTTGAGTTTCTTGAAGCTAACTCATTGACTACATCTTTGATTTGATTCATTAGGTGATGTCGGCTTCTCCTTGTTCGTCTATTATTCATAACATGATGGAGCATAGAATACTTTGGGATCCCAAAATCAATCATACCTCGGTTGCCAAAAATTTCATAAAGAGATCCAAAGTCAAACCAATTATCAAACCAGAAAGAGATACGCTTCCCATTTCCAATCTTGAAACGATAGAGATTTTGAGCATCATTTCGATGCTTTAGAATTTTCTTCCAAACCCAAGATCCTGAGGCTGTATTGTCATGAATCGACCATAGAGTACTAGCACAAATAAGGGACTCCCAAATCTATGAAATCCATAGAGACGTTTGAAGAGATACTATCTTCCAGATCAACTTCAAGTAGCAAACTTTCATACTTTCCAGCAGATTTCTAATTCCTAATCCTCCTTCATGCTTTGGAGTACAAACATCAGACCATGCAACTTTAGCTTTCCTAGAACTTAATTCTGGGCATGACCATAAGAATGCAGCACATATGCGATCTATCTCTTGTAGACATTTTTTTGGTAGACCATAAGCGGAAAGCCAAAAATTGGTGATACGCACAAGAACCAAATTAATAAATTGTAAGTGTCCAACATATGAGAGAAAGTGATCTGTCCCAGAGATAACTTTCTCCTTCAGTTTGGTGATCAATGGAAGACAATTTGAGAGAGTAAGCTTTCTTGTCACAAGAGGAAAACCTAAGTATTTAACCCGGAAGACTCCTTCTGCAAAGTTAAACGACTTAAGCATCTGGTCCCTCTCATTTACTGAAAAACCTGCGGGATAAATTGTCGATTTCTCTAGGCTAATCCGAAGGCCAGATGTCACAGCGAACTTCTCAAATACTTCAACTACACTCGTCATTATGTGATGAGTTCCATCGAAGAATATGAGTATATCATTTGCAAAACAAAGATGAGTAATCATAAGATTTCTACACTTAGGATGATAACCAATCCGACCACTTACACAAGCCATATCAAACATTTTTGATAAAACATTCATGCAAATGATAAAGAGATAAGGTGAGAGAGAGCAGCCATGTCGTAATCCTCTTGTGCTGGAAAAATCTCCTGTCAATTCCCCATTAACTTGAACCGAGAATGAGGCTGTAGAGATGCAAAGCATGATGAGATTAATGAAAGCTTCTGGGACAGCCATGGCTGTGAGTGTGTCACGGAGAAATGTCCATTGAACTGTGTCACACTTTATATATATATCTTTGTTGTGCATCGCTTGGAGATTGATTCCTTATGATAATCATTAACAAGTTTTGTGGCCAAGAGAACATTCTCCATGAGCAAACAACCTTGGACAAAAGCTGATTGGTTCCTGAAAATCACACTATGTAATATTAGTTTCAAGCGTTTAGCTAAAATCTTAGATATAACCTTGTAAATAACATTGCAGCAAGAGATTGGTTTAAAGTGTCTCATTTCCAAAACATTATCCTTCTTCGGAATGAGAGCCAAGATCGTGGAGTTCGTTCTTTTTGGAAGCAAGCCAAACTTAAAAAAAGATTGAACAGCTACATTAAAAGCATCTCTCAAGATCGACCATGCTGCTGTGTAAAATTCTACTGTAAATCCATCTGGTCCAGGTGACTTGTTCTTAGGCATCTGAAACAATGTTTGTTTAATCTCTTCAACCGTGATCTCCAGCAACAGAGCCGATGTATCCTTATCCAAGCATTGAAACCGCACTAGTGAAGCTATCTCTGAGACTGATGGCATGGTCAAGTTTGAAGGTGTTGTTGTCAAGAAATCCTGAAAAAACTAAATAGTCTCCTTTTTAATATCACTTGCTTTCGTCAATATACTACCATGAACATCCTTGATCTGCTTTATTGAGTTCCTAATCTGTCTTGACATTGCAACCTTTTGAAAATAGGCGTTGTTTTTGTCCCAAACTTGCAGTCAATGGATTTTTGATTTTTGACGAAGATATTGCTCTTCAATTATCGACATCGCTTCCCAAGCTCGTTGAGCTTCCATGTAACACCCTGGAACCTTCCCCGGTACGGGAGTGTTACTAATGTGCGTCCGAGCCCCAAACTAAGGTTGTCGAACCAAGGTCGGACCTTAACCGAAACTAGGATACACACTCCATCTTAACATACCTAAGCCTTATGACCCAAGTATATCAATCTGTTGGTTTTGCCCCGGACTAAGACCAAGCACACATAATACTATTTTGTATTACATATAATACTTAAGTCCTTTATAAAATTATATAGGAACCACAATATAAGTCTCGGCCAATTTTAAACTTTGTTTACTTTACAACAGTCTTATATTCGCAAAAGGTAAAAATCTACACCGGCTTATCGTTGCTTTCTTTCCGCTCCCTAGTTGGCTTACTACGGTTTCCTGCAAGGAGGAAAGTGAGATGTGAGCACAACGACTCAGCGAGGTTGTGAAACACAATTAGCATAACAATTAATGCACACAAGTTTCATGGTCACCCTAGATCATGAATCAGTCCGCGATCCGGTCCACAATACTAACCTTCCGCATTGCCGGATTGCACCAGCCCATACACGGCGCGGTCCACCCCGCGTCACCACATTCCACAACCTTTCCTTCCTTTCCCAAATCACCCTCATCATACCACAACTTTCTCACCCACTTTACCATTTCCTCACAATCTTTCCTCTTACACACAATCATCCACTTACCATCTCATCACAACCACTGTTTCCACCACTCATCACAATACCTTCTAATTTCATCACACCTTCCACTTTCTTACCTTCCCATACAACCCACAACCACTTACACACATACATACATTCACCATATATAACACGCAATAGACATTCATGCAACCATGACCATTACTTAGACTTATTAAATCGAATATCATCTCAACATTAAACATTTACGGATTATCACAATCAACACAACTCAAATATCTTTACAACTCAACAATCCTTTCACGGATTAACAACTAACTTTACCAACACTTCACGGCTTCACTAATACCCATGATTTAGAACTCCTTTATTCTTATTAATCATTTCGTAATTCAACCAACACACATACGTAATTGTCCATCAATATTAGTCAAATTTACCAACCATTTTTCATAAAATCAATCACATAGAAATCACTATCCTCTTTGCAACCAATCAATCACAACTCACCTTGATTGCTTCCTTTGGAATGAGGCGGATTGATTTTTCTTCTTTCCAACACACACTCTTAAACTTTTTGGAGTAATTTTGAACAGTACTTAAGACAAGTTTTAGTTTTGATCACTACAGATTTTTTTCCTTTGCCTCTCTCAGATCCATCTTCTATTTATAGAATAATTAAACAAGTACTTAACCAGCTTAATCACACAATCTAGGGTTCATAGGTTTTTCCCTTAGTCCTAAACAATGACTCATCTAAACTTTGCTTCATGGTTAAGTTTCGTCTAAAGCTTTGGTTTAATTTCCAAATCCACAATTTCCAACACTTCATCTTAAAATCTTCTTCAACTCTTTCTAAGTCTTCCCGCTTCTTTCGTGACCAGCTTAAACACTCCTCATTCTTTAGTTATTTCACTTCCGACAATTATTCGAAACCGCATTTCGACTTAAGGTCATTTTCCTAATGACTTGTCAATTGGATCGTGGTCGGGGTATTACTTTCCAGCTCCGCATCAATGGACTGACTTGTAGGATTGGAGAGATTTACTTCCTAAGTTTGACACATGTCTTCGTAAGCTTCTTTCGCTCTTGCTTGAATACGCCCCAAGTATTGTGTACCAAGGTGCCTAATTATCGGTTTTAAGGCCTTTAATTTTTTGGAGAAAATATACGCTGCGGCTGTAGAAGTGTAGAGAGGAGTTGTGAAATCCTAGTAGTCCTTAATGGTATCATGAAAGTGAGGGTGAGCTGCAAGAGCATTGACAAATTTGAAAGATATTCAGCGAGATGCAGCATGCGTAGTCAACTGAAACCGAACTCGTAAGTGGTCCGAGCATCCACCAGCTTCGTATACTCCATATGAATCCGCACTTAATATTTGTGATGTTTGAATTAGAGATCAAAAGAATTAGAGATGTTTGAATGATCGGAAACACTTAATATTTCATTAAACATCACCACAAATAAGCAAAGGAAACATTTGCAAATCATGGTGATCTTTAAGATCTTGTCATAGTAATTTCCTATCCAAGCTAAAATTCGAAGCATAAATAAATGAAATAAGAAACTCCAAGTTGATACCATTAAGGAGGATCCAAACCGTAATCAGCTGTATACTTTTGAAGACCGGAGTTATTCGAGTAGAACTATCCCATAGAACCCATATTCTACCGAGATGATGCGATTCGTAGTTTGAAATGCAAGACCACTCATAGCTTAAAGAATGAGCAATGCACTGCTTGCTCTCGTTAACTCTTGTTTCTAAAAGACCACCAAATCGAAAACTATTTTGACGAATCTAGTTCCTAATAACTTTTTTTTTTGGTTTTGTTTAAATCTCTAATATTCCAACAGAATCCAGACATCAACGTTTAGTCGGGGCATTACGTTTACTTTGTGTCCCTTTTGGGTTACTCGAAGCTTGGACTTAAGGTTGATATTTGAGAGGAGGTTTTCGGTTTCTTGTCGAAATAGTCTAGCGGTAACTAATTCATCACGAAGTAAAACCACCTCCTGATTTTGAACCGTTGATGTTTCTCCCAAACCTGAGGCTGCTTCTTGAGGATCGCATTTGCTTTCCACTGCCGCTTCATCCACATCTTCTTGGTCAATTTCCATTAAAGATTGAAACTTGAAGAGACTGCGATTTGATGTCTAGTAGACACAACCGTGGGACTGCGAATACCTTTTCCCAGAGAGACATTTGTCCATTATTTATCCACTGTAGGCCTTGTATCCGTTTCAACCAATTGTAGGATCTCACTTTGATGTTGCTCATGATCACTTTGATTCACACACAAAACTTGCTGAGGCTGTTTAGTAGTAACCGGAGTGACTGCAGGAACTCAAGTAACCGAATGCGTTGGAAAAGTAACTGAGACCATGGAATGGAGCATGTTATTAGCCTTAGGTGAGTGCAGAATTTGGGTGTCAGTCACTGCAGCAACTGTTTCTTCCATCGATGTTTCTAATACTTTTTCCGATGACAAATGAGGAACCAAGTTGTGTGGAGATTGCTGCGTGGCCTCTGTATCATGATGTTGCTGCTGCAAAGTGTTTGCTGAACAATCTTGAAGAATGTGGCCCCATAGCTGACATCTAGAACAGTACTGAGGTACCTTAGGATATGTAAACGTAATCCTTTTAATTGAGCCATCATTATCTTTTGCAAGAAACTGATGAGGTAACTCTTTTGTTAAATATGTTTCAATGAGGACCTTTGCTTTCTCAAATCTAATGCACATCTCAGTCTCAGGGTGAAGCTTTTTCGGCACACCTACGGAGCTAGCGATGAGGTTGATTCCTTCCCATGAAAATAAACTTTTCAGTATGTTTTGCATAGTGATCCATTACAGAATTGCCTTCATCGTTGGCTGCGAGTCTGTTAAATGTGGTGATCACTTGTATAAAAATATTGGAAGGTCTGCAATTATCCACAAACCTCTGCGAAGAACACGAGTTCTTGTCAACAAATCTCTGATTCTGAATTTGATGGTTGAGTCGTTGATAGGGTATGCATCGATCTTAATATTCTTATTTCCCTGCGTCCAAATCTTGTTGACAATAACCTGGACCTTTGCTACATGAGGAGCTTTTCCAGGAGGGAATTTACCAATCAAAAGGTCATCCCATAGAGGTGTTGAGCGGAAGATTGATGGAGGTATTGCTGCCACTTTCGAGCCATCAATGTCTGAGTATTCAATTGGAACTTTGGTCAATAATTTTACCGAATCCTTTGCCTCTTTGATAATAGCGTATGAAACCTTCACAGGAGAAGTTGATGTATCCGAAAGTGGTGGAAAATTAATATCCATGTTAACACGATTATTGACTGTGTCCGGCAAATTAGAATTCAAGTGATTTGCGTTTTTATTTGTTGCTAAAAGTGCTCTGTTTTGTGAAGTAGGAAACAGAGCAAAAGATTGAATCATATTTGATGAAGGGTTTGGACTGGAGATTTGAATAGCATCAGTGACTGCATCACCCGAAGATCTAATTCGATTTGACGAAGGATGATTTGGAGACAATGATTGTTGGAGGTTCGCATTTTGTTGAGCGTTGATTTCGTGGATCGGAGAAATCGAAACTCGAGGTAGTAGAGCAGGGGGTGAAGAGGTGGTGACATGCAGCGGAGGAGGATAATGGCCGACAGTGCCTTCACCGGCGGCGGCCATGGAGCTAGAAATAACTAGCTCAAAAATGGAAACTTCTCTGATGCAAGAAAAGCAAAGTTGAAAATTTGCCAAATTGCCTAGAGAGAAAAAATTTCCTCTCTTTTATTTCCTTGGACTTTTGTTGAATCCGAAAACCCGTTCTTACCGATACGTTAAACTTGAAGAGATTCGTAGGTTCAATTTGAAAACTATTTTGTACTGGTAACTTGAAACATTGACTTGGTCATTCAACATTTCCACTTTCTTCTTTATTTAGTTTTATACTTCATAACGTATCATCTCTATACAAACCACCCTGAGAATTAAAAACAACTATTCATATTAGGGCTGGGAATTTGACCCGATTAGAATTTTTCGACCCGACTCGAACCGAATTTGAATTTTTTTGAAAATATCATATCGGGTTTTTCAGGTCGGGTCGATTTTTTTTGAATTTTTTTTAGAATTTTTCCAAAAAAAAAATTATTTTTTCAGAATTCGGGTCGGGTTTTCGGATTTTTTTTTATTCTTTAAGAATATTTGCAAAAAAAAAAAAATCTGACCAGACCCGAACCGACCTGATTTTTTGGTTCGTTTATTTCGGACCGGTTTTTTACTACCCGAATAATTCAAATTCCAATCAATCCAATACGACCCGACCCAAATAACCCAAATTTCCACCCCTAATTCATATATCAAATCATGTTCTCTCTAGTATTCTTTAGATTCTCGAAACCAAAGTCTTGTCTGATCTTGTTATTCTTCTTGTCCAACTTTTACCATCTTCCTTGTGCTTTAAGCAACCAAGACGGTGGATCATGTAATACTGTATTTAAATGTGGGAATCTCACCGCTGGTATCCCTTTCTGGGGAGCAGCTCGGAGTCAAACTTTCGGCCATCCTTCTTTAGGGCTTCAATGCAATAGACAATCAAATTCGACTTCTCTAATAATCTCAGACCTGATGTACCGTGTTCTTGAAGTAAACACTACATCTAATACTCTTAAATTAGTAAGGCAAGACTTTTTAGGTTCATTTTGCTCAGCTCCATTCAGCAGTGCAAAGTTAACTCCTGAACTCTTTAAGCTCTTACCGGACTACAAGACCCTCTCTGCTTTCTACCTCAGCGACCCTCGTATTCACTATCCTGCAAATTTTACATGTCCAAATTCGGTTGGACATTCGGTTGTAGGGTCAATGTAGCAGAATGATTCGTATCCCGAGTACAGTGGTGGGAGTTTCAACATCATAGTTCCCAAAGGTTATAATCCAGAGGAGGAAGCTTTGAATGTAAGCAAATTGGAAAGTGTTCTTAGAGAAGGATTCGAGGTGAAGCTGAGGATTGATGAGGGACCATGCCAGGAATGTAAATCCACAGGTGGAAGCTGCGCTTACGATGTTACAACTCCAGTTTGCTGCTATAGAAACCCAACATCAGAAATCAAATGCAATCCACTTGGATCTGATGGTATGTTTTTGAATTATCAGCAAGTTAACTATTTTAATACAAACATATTATATTGAGAGTAGTTCAACAGATTTATTTTCATCCAATGAAATTTTTTGAGAACGTATTAAAAAAATTGAGAAGAATAACGTAAAAGAAATGCACCGAAGAGAATAGTCATTTTATCAAGGTTTTAAACACATTAAACAGATCTTCTTGGCTTTCAAGATCTCCACCACTGGCTTCGTTCTCAAGAAAGGAGAAGCACGTGTCGTCAATGCGCCGTTCCCAAGGTCTAGTCGTTTCTGGAGTAGGTCTCTTTGCTCCGCCAACTCAACAGGAAATTTCTCTTGCGCCACTGGAGACTGCGTCTCCGGAAAGATTGACTGTTCGGGAGCCGGACCAAATCACCGGTGACTCTAGCTGAGTTTAGCTCCACAGTGACGATGAAGACTACTATGATGTAAGCCTTGTGGACGGTTACAACCTTCCGTTGGCTGTGGTCCCACAACATCCGCAAAGTGGTCAGAAATGTAGAACAATTGGTTGTTCAGTCAACTTAAACAAGGTTTTTCCGTCGGAGCTTAAGGTTGTAGGAAGTTCCGGAGAGGAACAGGCCATCGACTGCATGAGCCATTGCCAAAAATATAATATAGACCAGTTCTGCTGCAGAGGCAATTACTCGACACCTATTACATGTCCACCGACGCTTTACTCGGAGAATTTCAAGAAAGAGTGTCCAACGGCTTATAGCTATGGTTACGATGAATCAGGCATCACGGCCAGCTGCTCAAACTCGTCTAACTATGTCATTACCTTTTGCCCGCTGATCACTCCCAATTCCACCAAGTAAGTTCTCGTCATTACCCAATTCATCTGGTCGCTTTCCAATTCGTCAAAGTCGTAGAGGGTAGTAGTTAGAGATCACACGGCTTTACTTTTTACTATTCATTTGACATATATTTTCTAAAATGTTGACGGTAGTGGAAATGGACCATATACTTTGTTGGGGATGAGTTACTCTCCCTTGTAACCAAGTTTGACACTTGGATTGCTTCAACTCTTTTATTATAAAGACAAGCAATCTTCTTTTGAGAAACAAAAAAGAAAGAAACAAGAACAAGTGGAGCATAAAACGACACCGTACTAAATTATTGACATCGACGACCTCAGTTTAGTAAATTTCATCGAAGCCTTCATCTTCTGAAAAGTCAGTACATGGAGTTGACTCATAAGACTTATTCACCACCACCAGTAGTAGTTAATAACTTAATACGTATAAGATCATATACTCTACTCTCTTATCTTCAGTCTTTCAATACTTTTTATCCAGTTCCGATGACTTGTCACGTTTTGCTAATTTTCTTTGTTCTATCCTCCGTCGTTGTCATTGGAGAAGGAGCAACGGCGCCTTACGTTCCCACCGATTTCTTTCTCTTCAACTGCGGCGATTCTCCCGACAATAACGACGAACTTGGCCGGAAATGGACGATGGAGAATCGGACAACTTTTTTATCGAATCCAGCCGACGCGTCGTTCACTTCTGATGCGACATACCAAGACTTAGGTGTTACTCAAGTTCCGTACATGACAGCTCGGCTTTTCCGATCTATTTTCACCTACAGTTTTCCAGTTACTCCCGGCCAGAAATTTGTCCGGTTATATTTTTACCCGACCAACTACGGATCCGAATTCGACGCCGTCAATTCCTTCTTCTCAGTTACCGCCAACGGTTTCACTCTCTTGCAGAACTTCAGTGCGGATTTAACTGTACAGGATTCCATACTGAAGCAAAAGTATCTAATCAAAGAGTTTATTGTTCCGGTGAACCAGACGTTAAATCTCACCTTCACCCCCTCTCCGAAGTCGTTAGCTTTCATTAACGGAATCGAGATTGTATCCACACCTGATCGGCTTTACACAAAGGGAGGATTTGACGACAAGATAATAACCGTTGGCAGTGGTACCACTGATAATCCGATAAACAATCACACAACAGCTTTAGAGACTGTTTTCCGAGTAAACGTAGGCGGAAAATTTGTAAACGAAGTCGGAGATACGGGAATGTTCCGGCGGTGGCTTGACGAGACTCTATTCAATCTTAATATTAAATCAGGAACACGTACGATCCGACCACCGGATATGAAAATCGAGTACTCAGTGAAAACTCCGGCGTACGTTGCGCCGGATTCCGTATACGGCACGAGTCACGTAATGGGCAACATGGGTGGAGCTATAAACTTGAGTTTCAATTTGACGTGGGTATTCCCAGTCGACGCTGGTTTTGGGTACCTCGTGAGGCTTCATTTCTGTGAGGTGGACCCAGATATAAACGGACCAAATCAACGCGTCTTCTCCATCTTTATTGGAAATCAAACGGCCAAAATTGAGACGGACGTGTTTGGGTTGAGCGATGGTTCTCGGATTCCGATGTATCTAGATTTCTATTTATATGTGACAAGCGGCCCTTTACGACTTGACTTGCATCCTTCTACCGGGTTTAAACTGCAAAATGACGATGCTATTCTGAATGGTGTAGAGCTTCTCAAGGTGAGTAATTTTAACAGTAGTCTTGCTGGACCTAATCCAAATCCTCCAGTATCAACGGACACAACACCTAAGACTAACGTAAAGAAGAAAACTGAAAATGGTAAGAAGTCACACATCTTAGTGATTATACTTGCAGTAGTTGGTTCTACTATTGTGTTAGCAATATTAGTTGTTGTTATTCTCGTGATGACGAAGAAGAAGAGAAGCAACGAGTCTAGTGTTTATTACTAAACAAATTCTTAAAACACTTTATATTCTGAAACAGAGGAGTGATTTTAAAATATTTTCTATTAAAACTCAAAATAAAACTGAATTCCCTATGAAAAAGTTATTGTTATTTACAATTAAAATTAATAATAAATGAATCAATTAAGTGTTAGTCAGATTTTTGGAACCCTTTAATTGGTTATTTTTCTTTTTATGAGGGAATCTTGTTTGTAATTAAAATAGTTTGCGAAGGTAAAATAGAGAGTTGACCACTAGCTTCAAACCAAGTTATCATGCCCATAGCAATAATTTGTTTTGATAGGTTAAAAACTTCTTTTAGATGAGCTAAGTTAATACGAATCTAAATCTAAGTTTGAATTTCTAATCTTCCTTTATAAGAACCACGTTTAGTTACATAGGATTCTAAAATTATTCAGTCACAAGTTAGAGCTGACATTTTTCTCATGGTAATTGTACTATTGTTCTGTTGTTCATGCAGGCAACTTTAAAAAAGAGAAAATAGGTACGTTTCTATTCCTTTAATTTCAAGAAAGCTTATATAAGTATTAATTTATGACGATTTTTTTTTCATCGTCTCTAGGCATCGCACTCGCTTTTGGGATCTTGGGTAAGTTTCAGATCAGATATCATTAGAACTGTGTAAGATCTTTCAATAACATACCATATTTTCTGTGCTGTAATTAGGGTTAGTTGCGATAGGCCTTATCATTTTCAAGGTAATGTCATTAGGACTTCAGAGAAGAAAAACTTCACATCACCGGGACTCTATAAAGTCGCTACAACTGAAACAATATAGTTATGCAGAGGTGAAGAAAATCACAAAATCATTTTCACATACAGTTGGGAAAGGAGGGTTTGGAACTGTCTATGGAGGAAATCTCTGTGATGGTCGTAAGGTTGCAGTGAAAATCTTGAAGGATATTAAGAGCAGTGGTGAAGACTTCGTCAACGAAGTAACAAGCATGAGCCAAACATCTCATATTAACATTGTTACTTTACATGGCTTCTGCTATGAAGGATCCAAAAGAGCAATTGTATATGAGTTTCTAGAGAATGGGTCTCTGGATCAATTCATATTTAGAAAGAAGTCGTTGAATGATCTGCATGTTAATACACTATATGGAATCGCTCTAGGTGTTGCTCGAGGACTTGAGTACTTGCACCATGGCTGCAAAACAAGGATTGTGCATTTTGACATCAAGCCTCAAAACGTACTGTTAGATGACAATCTCTGTCCTAAAGTCTCGGACTTTGGTCTCGCTAGGCTATGCGAGAAAAGAGAAAGCATCTTGTCATTGTTAGACACAAGAGGAACGATTGGTTATATAGCACCTGAGGTGTTTTCAAGAGTGTATGGCAGAGTCTCCCACAAATCAGATGTGTATAGCTATGGAATGTTGGTCCTTGAGATGATTGGAGAGAGAAACAAAGAAACAGCCGCTTCTAACTCAAGTTCAGTTTACTTCCCTGATTGGATCTATAAAGATCTGGAGAATGGAGAACATACATGGAAATATGGTGATGACATAACAATAGAAGAGAAAGAAATTGCAAAGAAGATGATGTTGGTGGGTCTATGGTGCATTCAGCCATGTCCATCAGATCGTCCACCGATGAACAGAGTTGTGGAGATGATGGAAGGAAGTTTAGATGTTCTTGTTGTCCCTCCAAAGCCTTCGTTTCAAATTTCTTCGATGCCTCTTCCCGAGTCTTCTTCACTTTCAGAAGAGGATTCGAACTACACTGAGGTATTGTTATGATCCACAAGTTTGCAAATTAATTCCCGAGACTCCATGAAAACCCTTAACATTGATCATGTTTTCAATTCATCGATCTCTATCTTCTTCTCTGAAAGGCTATAACACTCAATTCACTAACACACTTTCTGAATAATTGGAATCAATCTTCTTAGTGCTGCATATTTCAATTCACCAATCTCTATCTTCTTGCATTGCACGTTTCTCTTCCCAATGACTATTCTCGTCAACAACATACCTAAAAGGCTCAAGCTGTGTACTTCTACTGAAATTTTCTCTTGCTGTCCCAAATCCATCTTCATATCCTCCAAATATCTCACACACTCTACCCCTGACCCTTGTTCTTCAATTTCCATTGGCCTTTTAGCATTTTCGATCATCGTCAATGCTTCCAGTTCCATCTCCCTAAATATAACCCCGAAGTAAAAAATATACCAATAGTGAAGTAGATGAAACTCCAGTAACTCAAATTCTTATGTGCAACACCATATTGATTCAATATATATGTAACTAAAAATCTCAAATTGAAACTCTGACAATCAATCGCTTCACTATCACAAAAAATACAATTTGATGTGAGCTTTCTTACATTGACTTTCCAGGTTAATCGTGTGTTGGAGTTGTTTAAACTGATCGATTATATTCTTTGTATTCCAGATCAAATGCACTAATCTAGTACACTTTACGTTGGTTTTTGTTACTTTATCGTGTTTGGAGATTACAGAAATAGTACTAGATTTATCAAATACAACACTTCAAAATCATCTGAAATTTTTATGAATCTTATAAAATCACCACTACAAATCCTACTAAGGAGTCTATAAATCACCTCAATATTCTCAAATCCTACTAACAATCACTAGAAATCAGGTGATTTGCAAATTCCACCAAATCTTCTAAAATCCTTAATCCAATACATCCCCCCTAGTGTAACCATGCTAAGGAATTTTATTGTGGATGTGTTAAAATCTAAAATATTTCAAAGTATCTTTACATTGACGAGTATAGGAATGTCTGATTTTCTAGACCTATTAACAAATATCAAGTATCAATTTGTTGGACTCGATTGGGAATTTGGTCCATGGCATCATGGCCTTAACGATTTTCATTCATTGGGGTTAGATTGTTTGCAAATGTTCCCTTAAATGATGCAAAGAATTTTTGATATGTTTATTTCTTTTTTTTTGGTTATATAAGGATTTGATATGTTGACATGCGTATATCGCATTATGTCTTTTATGTTCAAAATTGTCGTGAACGCACAATGGTAGGGTCTAACATCTTAGTAAACTAATACAAAAAGAATTTTTTTAATACGTTCACAATATATTCCACAATGAGCCGTCCAAAAAGAGTTCCATGTTTGGTTGAGTACGAAAGAAGTAACGATCAAGAGAAGGAAAGTCTTCTCGAAGTCAATTAATAGAGAGATACGATCAGATTCTCCTCTGTTTTTTACTAATCTTTGCAAGAACTTAGTTAAAACTTATGAGATTGTTGACGGAAGTGATGTCCGTTAGGAATTCTTGACGGGATAAAAATTATTTCATCGAAATTTCATGTAATTAAACCAACATTTTCCATAATAAATCCGTCGAAAACCCATTCATGTGTTTGGAATGAAGTTCATTCTTACCGATACGTTAAACTTGAAGAGATTCGTAGGTTCAATTTGAAAACTATTTTGTACTTGTGACCTGAAATATTGACTTGGTCATTCAACATTTCCACTTTCTTCTTTATTTGCTTTTATACTTCATAACGTTTCCTCTCTATACAAACCAACCTGAGAATTAAAAAATAACTATTCATATATCAAATTATGTTCTCTCTAGTATTCTTCAGATTCTCGACACCAAAGTCTTGTCTGATCTTGTTATTCTTCTTGTCCAACTTTTACCATCTTCCTTGTGCTTTAAGCAACCAAGACGGTGGATCATGTAATACTGTATTTAAATGTGGGAATCTCACCGCCGGTTTCCCTTTCTGGGGAGCAGCTCGGCGTCAAACTTTCGGCCATCCTTCTTTAGGGCTTCAATGCAATAGACAATCAAATTCGACTTCTCTAATAATCTCAGACCTGATGTACCGTGTTCTTGAAGTAAACACTACATCTAATACTCTTAAATTAGTAAGGCAAGACTTTTCAGGTTCATTTTGCTCATCTTCATTCAGCAGTGCAACGTTAACTCCTGAACTCTTTAAGCTCTTACCGGACTACAAGACCCTCTCTGCTTTCTACCTCTGCGACCGTCGTATTCACTATCCTGCAAATTTTACATGTCCAAATTCGGTTGTAGGCTCAATGTATCAGAATGATTCGTATCCCGAGTACTGTGGTGGGAGTTTCAACATCATAGTTCCCAAAGGTTATGTTCCAGAGGAGGAAGCTTTGAATGTAAGCAAATTGGAAAGTGTTCTTAGAGAAGGATTCGAGGTGAAGCTGAGGATTGATGAGAGACCATGCCAGGAATGTAAATCCACAGGTGGAAGCTGCGCTTACGATGTTACAACTCCAGTTTGCTGCTATAGAAACCCAACATCAGAAATCAAATGCAATCCAATGATTCCACTTGGATCTATTGGTATGTTTTTGAATTATCAGCAAGTTAACTATTTTAATAACTAACATATTATATTGAGGGTAGTTCAACAGATTTATTTTCATCCAATGAAATTTTTTGCGAACATATTAAAAAAATTAAGAAGAATAGCGTAAAAGAAATGCACGGAAGAGAATAGTCATTTTATCTAGGTTTTAAACACATTAAACAGATATTCTCTATAAGTTGGTGAAAAAAAAACACATTAAACGGTTATCAGATGATTTTTTCCTTAACTTATTTGTGAATTTTATATTATAAAATGGAAATTAAAGTACATAAACTATTCTATATCTAAACTCTTAATTCTGAAAGGAACAACTCTAAAATACTAAAAGTCTATTTGCCGAGTTCTTTTCAGTCTGCTTGTTAGATGATCCAGTTAATAATTCTAGCATAAGCCCACTATAATTAATACTCTCTCCGTTTCAAAATAAGTGTCATTCTAGGATTATTTTTTCGTTTCAAAATAAGTGTCGTTTTACATTTACGATGTAATTTTTATTATAAATTGTCTAGTTTGACTCCATTATTAACCAATAAAAGAAAAAGAATGTCAAGAGTCAATTAGTTTTCAAGGGTATAATAGAAATTTAATATGTTTTCTTAATTGGTGTGAAAAATGCTAGAATGACACTTATTTTGAAACGGAGGGAGTATATTATAAGAGGATTTTACGCTATGGATTGGACTTAAAATAGTTTTATGTTGAAGAGTTAGAAAAAATAACTCCACACAAATTTCACAACACATTAACAATCCACAATTGTAAATGTCAACTACACGCCCAATAATAAACATTGAGGAGATTTAGTCGTTTCCTGAGACTCAATTTTGGTTTTTCTTATGGGTAATCGGGTTATAATCTTGATCAAACGCCAAGTTTTGTTCTATGAACGTTTTTAAAGTTATGTTTTGAATTTATATTGATATTTTTCCTCATGGTGCTTTCGTTGATGCAGGTCTCTCCAAGAAAGTCAAAATAGGCAAGTATCTATTTTAAAAATTCCTTTTAGGGAAACTAATTTCAGTAGAACTTAAATGAGAAAGTGCATAATCTTACAAACGTCTTGTCTTTCTGATCGTGTGTAGGTATCGCTGGTGGATTCTTGGGTGCCATCCTCATCCTTGGATGTTTTCTCTGTATCAATATCCGAAAAAGAGAAAATTCATATCATCCTAGACACCATAACCTTAAGGCTTTCATACAACTGAAACAGTATAGTTATGCAGAAGTGAAGAAAATTACAAAATCATTTTCACATACAGTAGGGAAAGGAGGATTTGGAACTGTCTATGGAGGAACCCTCTGTGATGGTCGTAAGGTTGCGGTCAAAATCTTGAGAGATTTGAAGAGCAATGGTGAAGATTTCATCAACGAAGTAGCAAGCATGAGTCAAACTTCCCATGTTAACATTGTTTCTTTGTTCGGTTTTTGTTATGAAGGGTCCAAGAGAGCAGTTGTGTATGAGTTTCTAGAGAACGGATCATTGGATAAGTTCATATCAAGCAAGAAATCATTAAATATGGATGTTGGTGCAGTATATGGAATAGCGTTAGGTGTTGCTCGAGGACTCGAGTACTTGCATCATGGCTGCAAAAAAAGGATCGTGCACTTTGATATCAAACCTCAAAATATATTGTTAGATAACAATCTCTGCCCTAAAGTTTCGGACTTTGGCCTCGCTAGGCTATGCGAGAAAAGAGAAAGCATCTTGTCATTGTTAGACACAAGAGGGACCATAGGATATATGGCACCCGAGGTGTTTTCAAGAATGTATGGCAGAGTCTCCCACAAGTCAGATGTTTATAGCTATGGAATGTTGGTTCTTGAGATGGTTGGAGAAAAGAACAAAGAAACAGTAGAAAGTGGAGCTTCTAACTCAAGTTCAGATTATTTTCCAGATTGGATCTATATGAATCTTGAAAATGGAGAGCATACACGGAAATTTGGGGATTACATAACAACAGAAGAGAAAGAAATTGCAAAGAAGATGATATTGGTGGGATTATGGTGTATTCAGGAAAGACCATCAAATCGTCCAACTATGAATAGAGTAGTTGAGATGATGGAAGGAAGTTTAAATGCTCTTGATGTCCCTCCAAAGCCTTCGTTTCATGTTTCCAAATCTTCTTCGCTTTCAGAAGAGACTTCAATCTACAGTAATGTATAGTTACGATCCAATATTATATATACCTGTGTTTATCAAAAAAAAAAAAAAGATTCTATATACTTGTACCATGCAAGAGAATTTTATTGAAAAAAATTAAGATTATGTATGTTACAATCAAATGTGTTTCAAAGTATTATTTGTGATGCATACGTGTTTAAGAATTCTCCTCACTACTACTTGAATATACGAAAATGTAGTATTTCTAGAATAGGAAAATGCTATATAACCCACAAACTTTCCGAATATAAGGCTTTAGACCGTAAAAATTTTAAATTCTCAAAATTAATCAAAAATGAAGTAAAAAGTGGTTTTCCAAAGGTTATAAACCAAAAAAGCTACAAAAAAAGGTTTAGGCCATAATCTTTTTGATATATTATATGTAAATATAATTTTTATTATTTAAATTTAAAATTTACTTGCAAGTGGCATTTACTCTAGTGGCAGGCGGTAAGTCCACATAAGACATGCGCACTTGCATAACCAAGATCGAGTTTCATCGCCTACATTATGTAGAAACTTGGCTAATAGGCCTTGTGGTCTAATGTTAACAAAAAAAATATTACTTTTACAAATTTTTTGTAGTATTAGTTATAGAAATCGTAGTAAATCTTATACTTTAATTTAATTTTATGTTATATTTATTTTATTTGGAATCATCACATTAGAAAAAATTTGGTTTGAAAATAGTCATTTTTTATTATTATTATTATCAATGGACATATGTCATTTAACTACTATTTAACGGAGATTTAGTCGTGATTAATGTTATTAACAATCAATGTTAGATTTTGGCAAATAGTCCCCATAACCGAAACGTACCCAAAACGTAAGACGTGAGGAAACAGCCGTCCCCGTGCTTCTTAGCCAACAGCATCAACCATAGCTTATTTTTGGCGTAAGGTGAGAAGGTGTTGTTCATCACGAATAACACGAGCATAAACAGAGTTCAAGTCTGGCCGAGGTTCCTGATTGATGATTTGAGAATGCAGTGTTGAAAACGAGAATCATCGAGGCCGAAGAGAAACTTAGGTGTAGCCGACTGTCTTCTCATCTTTTTCAATTTCAGCGGAAGCTTCACATGTACAAAGGCGAGTGGATTTCAGATTTTGAAGTTCTTCCCATAGCTTGTTCAAGCGGCCAAAGTATTCTGTTACAGTTTGCCCATTTTGCTTGCACTTCTTAATGTTGTCCGTGACAAGATGAGTTCGAACACTACTCTTAAGAGAGAAACGATCCCGTATTGCTTCCCATAGGTTAAAAGCATCAACAACGTGAGCAATTGTGGATTTAAGAGCGGGATCGATGGAGGTGCGGATCCAACCGACGATCATGGAATTTGTAGCAACCCAACAGGATCAGCAGCAGGTTTTGTTATCGATCCATTAATAAATTCGATCTTCTGTTTCGCTTGAAGAGTATTGGTGAGTTCTGTTGCCCACTCTCTATAGTTATCACCACGTAAGAGAACTAGAGTGATTAACGAGCCTGGGTGGTCAGAAGGATACAAAGTGTAATGAGAAGGTACAGCAGCATATTCAACGGTAGCACCATCGGATGGTGATCCCGACATGATGACGTAGAAAGAAAAGAAGGAAAATAGAAAAGGCCTCTATTTTCGAAAGGTAAAACAGAGTGATTTTAGAAGAGAAAACAAAAATTGTAGAAGATGACGACAGGAGAATTAGGTCTTAGAGCTCTGCTCTGATACCATGAAGAGAATTTCCAAAGTTGTCTTGTATTGATTCACGTAGATACACACATATATAGATGTACAAAGCGATAAGGCCTAATATTACATATTTCTATCTCAATAGTTATTGAATTTTCTTGGAGCAAAAAGGAAACACAAGACTAAGGAACTTGAATCACAGCTGAAGAAACAGAGAAGAACTGATCAAGATTTAAGGATGAAGGTACTGAAACTAGAGTTTTGTCTACAAGAAGCTAGAAGTCAAATAAGAAAGTTGTAGAGGAAAGGAGACAAAATAGACGTTGAGATCAAGGAGATAAGAGATAGAGAAGACAGATTCTTATTCATACAAGGTGTTTGATAGAGGAAGAACACAACTAAAGAGAAAGAGTACAATGAAATTCAATAAAAATTGGAGTTTTAAATACAAATGTAGAAAGAACATGAGGACTCATACGTAGATGAGAGTGATGGATCTGCAGCAACAATTTCCACACTATCAGCATGAGGGCAAGCTGAATTTCAGGCCGGGGTATTGATAGGTCTATTTGGTGATAGTCAGAGCTACTTTACTTTCTGTAAAATACTCGGTTTGTGACCTCAGTTTGTTAGGCATTTTTGTGGTCGCATGATTGTTGAAGGGGAGAAATAGAGCCTGAAACTTTAAGGTATTGATTGCTAAGACTTTTTTTTTGAGCATAATGCTATTTTAAAAGTCAATCATATTTGTCCATTTAAATATCCTCAAATATGATTGGCTATTGAAATAGTATTATGCTCAACAAAAAGTTTTACCAATCAATGCGTAAGTTGTTCTTGTTTTCCGAGGATTTGAGCCTGAAACTCATGATCTTTTTTCTTTCTTGAAGAATAAATCGCAAGATGATATAAAAGATCGCAAGGGATATTTCAACTATTTAGGAACAGAGAGAGTATCAATTATCATATTTTGAAAATATGTTTTTCATTTAATATAGTTTGAGAGTACACATAAAATGAGATATTAATCAGTAATGGTTGGAGTGGATATGGGAGAATCAAAGTAACTGCAGCAACAAAAACTTTCAATGTGAATAATGGGACGATATACTAAGAAATTTTGACAATGGCCTCTGCGGGAACCTCTAGATATGCACTGTGTATTGCATTCTGCTGTGTTTTTACATCCCTTCGTACATTCCATATTAGATTCTCCTGTTTTTTAATCATAAACAAATTCATCAGCGAGATTTCAAGAACATAAAAATATTTTAGGTTGTTAATTGTTAAAGAACCTGGAATTTTAAAGACAATTTAAGTACAAATTTTAAGAATTTTAAGCATTTAACAAATAATTGTGTTACCAGAAATTATAGGCATCACGATAAGCACAATCATCAGCAACGAAGGTTAGAAGAGAAGGAAATCTTCTGGTTGTCATTGTAATATTTGTATACCTTGCAGAGAATAAATTGTGGTGGTTACCTTTATATAGACATAAATATATATGTATATATATACTAGATATTCTATATTATGTAATGAAGTTTCCATAACAGATATTCTGTTTTATAGTTTTATTTGGTAAGATAATGATCTTAGTCAAAAGACTGTATTATTAATTAGTCTTCCATTTGAAATTAGTGCAATTATAAACTTAGAGAGCAATTTAATGAATATTTTGTGTGTAATGATCAAGTGGGTTTAAGTAGTTTAAGTTATAAGAAAATCAATTTCCAGAAGATCACAACTTAATCAGGACGATGATAAGGTTAAGAAGCAACAGGTGTAAATAGAAAAGCTTGAGACAAAGACAGAACAGAGAATCAATAAATGGACAGACAAATCACTTTGTTCATCAGTTGAAGGAATTGATTTAGATCCCATTAACTCGTCATTAATTTCAAACAAATCATTGATCTTCAATAGATGTAAGAAAAGTCTTAACTAATTTAGTTCTTTACGCCTCTCCCATCTATTTCAAAGTCAACTAAAGTCTACTCTTTTAGTTTAAGTTCTCATCTTTTCTGGTTTCAAAAATACAGCAAAACCATTCTCACACCTCACGGAGTGTTTAGTAACCATGAGATCTCCAATTACTGGGTTCTGTCTGATTTTGTTATTCTTGTTTTATAACCTTCCTTGTGCTCTCAGCCAGCAAGAACCAAGTGGCTATTGTGAATCTCCTTTTCAGTGTGGCAATATCACCGCCGGTTATCCTTTTACGGGACAGAAACGCAATTCATACTGCGGTAACCCTTTTCTTGAACTTATCTGCAACAAAAGCTTCAATACAACTTCTCTTATGATCTATGGTCAGAACTACAGTGTCCTCCATATAGACAACAAAACCAACATTCTTAGACTTTCAAGACAAGACTTCTCTAGCCCTTTCTGCTCTGCTTCATTCTTCTCCACACCTTTGCCTTCAAATCTTTTCCAGAATTTACCTTCCTACAAAAGCCTCACAGTGTTCTATGCTTGTGACCCTCGCCGCCATTTCCTTGGAAATTTCACATGTCCAGTGAAAGGTCTTGGCTCGGTGATTCAAAACTATAAGTATGGCAAACTTTGTGATAAAAGTTTCACTGTCACAGTTCCTACGAGTTTTGTTCCAGAGGAAGAAGCTTTGAATTTGACGCATTTAGAAAGTGTTCTGAGGAATGGATTTGAGGTGAAACTGAAGACAATAAATAAGGTATTCTGTCAAGAATGTTTATCCTCAGGTGGAATCTGTGGCTTTTGGTTTTCCAGACCGGCTTGCTGCTGGAACATAACAAGATCAGGAGCCAGATGCCGTACTACAGCGATTTCTGGTAATAAAGTTGCTTAATCTTGAAATTCAATTTATCAATGGATATATCATTGTATATTTTGTATTAAATCTTGGTTATTGGTCACTGAATTGCAGGAACGAGCATCAAGAAGAGCTCCATACTGTTAATAATCGGTGCAGGTTAGTTTTGTGTGGCCACAACGATAGTGCTCTTAGTTCATTTCAGTATAACATAGGTCTTTATAACGAAGTGCGTGAGATATCAAATCATAAAGAAATGAGAGTTTTGAACTTTTAGAGATCAAAAGTAACCGTATTATTATAATTTTCAGTTGCAGGGTCAATACTAGCGGTATATGCAGTGATGATAGCATTCTTGTTCTGGGAGAAAAGAAAAACAAATGCTCAGAGAGGTCCGAACCTTGAGGCACTTGTGACCCTGAAACGTTATAGTTATGGACAAATCAAGAAAATTACAAAATCATTCACAGAAGTAATTGGAAGAGGAGGATTTGGGACTGTATATAAAGGCAAATTACGCGATGGTAGTAAAGTTGCAGTTAAGGTTTTAAAGGATTCAAAGGGAAATTGTGATGACTTCATTAATGAAGTAGCAAGCATGAGCCAAACATCTCATGTTAACATTGTTTCTCTGCTTGGTTTCTGCTATGAAGGATCCAAAAGAGCTATTGTATATGAGTTTCTCGAAAATGGGTCTCTAGATTAGTTCATATCTATGTCAGGGGATCTAAATGTGAGTACACTATATGGAATCATGCTAGGCGTTGCTCAGGGACTTGAGTATTTACACTATGGCTGTAGAAAAAGGATTGTGCATTTCGACATTAAACCTCAGAATGTTTTGTTAGATGACAATCTCAGACCTAAAGTTTCTGACTTTGGTCTTGCTAAGCTCTGCGAGAACCAAGAAAGCATTTTGTCATTGCTCGACACAAGAGGAACGATAGGATACATTGCTCCAGAGTTGTTTTCAAGAATGTACGGAAATGTGTCTCACAAGTCGGATGTGTACAGCTATGGGATGTTAGTTCTTGAGATGATCGGAGCAAGGAACAAAGAAAAAATCAAAAATGCTGATCCAAACAACAGTTCAGCTTACTTTCCGGATTGGATCTATAAAGATCTTGAAAATGGAGAAAACGAACAGCTTCTTGGGGATGAATTGACTCCAGAAGAAGAAGATATTGGGAAACCTCAATTTTCAGAATCATCCTCTCAGCCATCAGAGGAAACCTCAATTTTCTCACAAGTTTGATTCCATGAATGTCAGGTACATATCAGATTCTGTTCGGCTCAAGTTACTATGGAGTTACCAGAACTGAAACGATCTATGTATTTTCATGCATTTGAAATACTGGTTTAATCCAGCTAGATCAGTCTAATGTCATAATCGGTGATTACAGCTTTTCTGCATTATAAAATTACATCCAAATATGAAAGCAAGACCTTTGAGTTTGAACTGTTTCTGTCAGAATAGATACACAAAACCTGAGGAAAAACAAAACCACACATCATAATTTATGCAGAAACATATCAAGTGGCTGTAGAAAGAAAACAAAATACATGGATTACAGAAAACAGGAGTTACAAATAACCTGTTTTGGCGATGGATTGGTTTTATGTCACCAAACTAGACATTTTTTCCTTCTAAACCTATCAACGCTCATTCGGGACTTTTCGGGTTTACTAGTTTTCTTCGATTTCTCCAGCTGACTGTCTACGCTGTTTCTTGAAACTTCCGGAAGACAGCAGCCGAGTTGAAACATTTCAGCACGGCCGTTCTCTGAAGGCTTGCTCTGGTTTTTGGTTGCATCTGTCGCTGTAGTCTTGTTAGAACTATTTCTTGATCCCTTGGGTTTCGAAATCGATATTACAAACTTCTTCAGATGTTTTATGAACTCTGGATAAAGTTCTAGATTGCAATGTCCTCCTCCAGATACCCATAAAGGTTCATACTTCTCCTTAGAAAGTTCCCAAAGTTGTTTCCCATGAGAACAATCTACTACCTCATCTGCAGTTCCCTGTAAGACCAAACCCAAGAGTTAAAAAACCCGCAAGTGATTTGCATGCAAACGAGTGTCACTAATCTGTTTTGAGGCATAACACAGCATCCATGATTACGAGACTATAATAGATAAAATAAAGAGAAGACAGATCATTCTCTATTGATTTTCTTTGGAAAAAATACTCAAGTTGACAACTTAATTAATATCTCATAAATTCGACAACTTGACTTTCACCAACCATTTTTTTGTCAAATGGTCCTATTAAACTACAAGTTGTAATTCATCACAGGAATCCGTAGAAGCTATAGACGACAACTGGATTCTACCAATACGGATAAAAACAAAGGGAAAGCGAAGAAAGATGGTAATGAAAGAGAGGAAAACACCAGAAGTAAGAATTACTCACATGTATTACTAAGACAGGACAGGTCACTGCACTGATTTTGTCGATATTCTAAAAAACGACGAGGAACTACGTGTAAGCATTAATATATGGAACCAAAACAAGCATGGCTGAATGTTTACTAAATTACCTTGTAAATGTCAAACCAATATGTACGTTTAACTGGATACAAGACTCTCATCCCAGAGAGTATAGGGCTGTGCAAGACCACCCCTCTCAAATTAGGCGTACGCGAAGCGAGATCAATTGTTGGTCCACTACCAACAGACTGACCATATAAGATCAGTTGATCATCTTTTATGCCATATTGTTCCTTGAGGCAGGTATATGATGCATCTATATCAGCATATGTATTACACTCGCTTGCCTGATTCAAGTAACAAATACAAATCCATCAGAAACAATCAGTGGAGTCTCTCTTAACATATTACGAAAAGGTACGATGCATTTTCATATACTTATTTTGAAATTAAAAGTTGAAAGGTTAGGATACTACCTTTCCAGTAGACTGGCCATAACCAGAGTAATCATACCTGGAAAATGAAACCAAAGGATGTATTAAAGAACTATCACATACTCATCATTGGATTATAAATCTTTCCGTACTTGTAGTAACACTTCCACAATATGATGCATATATATCAAACATAACCAATGTTGCAAATTGAAGTCTTTAACGCAATTCACTCAATTTAGAAATGAATATCAGCTGATGTATGAAGATATGCGAAATATCACTTTCAGACTCCAAAGGCTTCACAGAGGAGAAAGTATGAGCGAAACAATTGCAGTAAAATGGTTGCATCACAGATTCTGCAAGAGCCAAATTATTTCAACAAAAATGCCAAAACTTGATGAAGACTTTATGAATAATATCTTCTTGGGTCAACTAGACCCAGAAATTTTGGCCAAAGTCTCTGACTTGCACATAGATT
Source organism: Lepidium didymum (assembly GCA_963920545.1). Lineage (NCBI taxonomy): Eukaryota > Viridiplantae > Streptophyta > Magnoliopsida > Brassicales > Brassicaceae > Lepidium > Lepidium didymum. Next base: position 18,922,111 of record OY986980.1, on the reverse strand, counting down.
TGTCATTATACTGTAACATTTTCTGAATATAAACCATTAATCACCAATCCAAAAAAAAATCGCAGAATTTAATCAATTTACAAATGGCAAATAGAGAATCATGTTTTTGGAATGTAATATCCAAAAGCATGCTCCAACAATCATGGAAATCCCAAAAAAATGTTCAATTTTTGATTCACAACAATCCTCAAAATCGAAGCTTTTACAAAAAGAGAAAAAAAATTACCCCATGAGATTAACGCGGAGACGATTGCTAAGCTCGACGAAAAGCTCAAACATTTGACCTAAATCGGCGGCGTTTCCATGAGAATACAGAAGCGTACCATTAGCTTTAGGATGCTTAACATAAATAGCTACGATCTCGTTACCACGACGAGTTCGTAGCTTCAAAACGTCGACGTCATCACGGCGAGGAACTTCAGTTATGTACAAACGGTCAACGTCGGAAATCAAGCCGTAAGACGGTGGACTTGGCGGGAAAAAAGCGAATTTAGCAGCGATCGATGAAGTTACTCCTCCCATAACGAAGACGAAAAAAATGATTCTCTTATCATCACACACAAGAACCACCTCTTACTCATAAATCAGCAAAAACCCTAGATTGATTTCTCTTTTTAGGTTTCCGAGATCTTAAGGAAGAGAAAGAAGAAAACGACAGAACGATAAAAAGGAGAAGTAAAAAAAAGATAAAAGAAAGAAGACGGAAAGGAAAAGTTGAAAAAGAAAGCCGAGAAGAAAGAGTTAAATTGAGGATTTTATGTTTACACTACGGTGGCGCGTGAGATAAGAAAGCGGCGCGTGAAAGATAAAAGTAACAGTTCACGAAATGTCTTTGATAAAAATCGGCTTAAAAATTTATGTCGAGGTTCTCTCTCAAACCTTATGTAGAGTTTTTTCTTTTTCTTTTCAATATTAGTCAAGTGACCGGCGCTAAGTTCCTATAATGTAAACAATGAAATTCGATTTCTGAAAATGTAAATACATATTTTTTTTAGATTTACCACCTACCACTAGAGTAAAGGTTACATATTTATAGTCTAAAATAATAACAATAATAATAATAATTTTGTTTGAAATAATTTAAAATATATTAAATTAAATGATTAATATGGAAATAAAAGTGTTCAACTTTAAAATGAAGTAATGAAATGGGATTTTCATTTTGGAATGGAGAATTTTAATTGGAGTTTGGATTTTGGAAGTATATATGGAGTAAAGTTGGAGATAGTCTAAATAAATAGACTAGTCCAAGTATCAAATGTCTAAGTTTTACAAATATTTATTTATTATTTTCAGTTGTTGTTTAGATGTCAACATGGTATATATTTTTTTTTAGGGATAAAAATTCATGGTACCTAATTAGATGATAAGCAAATTAAGTAGACCACTTGCTTCTTGACAATTGTATGTATTATTTTAGACTATATAAAGAAAACAAAAGTAATACATTATAAATTAGTTAAGGATATGTCATTATCATAATTCGTAATTATAACTAAAAATCTAAAATAACTTACTCCTGATCTAGTTTGATATTAGATAATAAAGTTAAATTTTACAAAATTTCAATTAAAATAATTAGACATTTTAACCTGAATTTTGTTGGTTTACCAAACATTCTAATCAAAGATAACATTCATGTCTATAAGTAGAGAGATTTGTTGTCCAACTTAGAAAACCTTTGTTACAAAGGTAGTTTTAGACTACTTTCTAAGATTTATATTTTAAATTATTGTTAAGAAAATTTATGTAGTCTAAGAATTATCTTTGGTTGAATATTTAAATGGTTTACTATATTTTCTAGAATTAAATTATCGTGTTTGTTTCATCTTATATTGTTAAAAATTATAAAAAGTGTTTTTATCATAGATTAGATTTCATCCATTTGGAAAAAAAATATATGCAGTTTAATCCATCTGTTATAATAGATTGACTTCAAGCTCAAATTATACATTAGTGGCATTTTAGATCACGTATCTCATAATTTTTTATATATATTACTTTAAGTCTTTTTAAATTCCAATTGGCCAAGTAAATATTCGTGAGTTGTGGTGACTTGTGGATTCAAATTGACGTTTGAAGACAAGTTCGTGGCAACCACATCTGCACAGCATACTCCAGAATCCAGATTATGGTTGCTTGTGGAGATATTTAAGTTAATAAATTATGAAGAATTTTGTTTCATAGTATGAGGCTATGGTTTGAGCGAAGCGAAGTAAATGATTATTTAATCAATGTTCTTCGGTTTGACATTTCTGTTTATCAATGTGTCTGTTTCGATATAAATATTTTAAATTTTATGAACTGACAAATAAAATTCTATTGAATAATGATTCATGTGGACAATGAGTTGGTGATGCAATGTGAAATTTGTCACTTTGTTTTTTTTCAAACGTTATAACTATCACACCATGCTTGGCTATTGGATGAAAAAATAAAAAACAAATTCAACATTTTGATTGCCTAAAATCCACACTAACATCTTTTTAAATTTATTTTCTGTAATGAAAATGTGTCGAATTTATGATGCCAAATTAAATCATCAAAATTATAAAAAATTCGACTAAAAATATTTTTCTTTATCTAATAATATTTATTAAAAATTATATTATTTTCAGAGAATTATCAAAATTAAACTCAACTCTCAAAAATATTCAAGATTTTTCGATAATAAAAACGTTTAAAGACAGGACAACCAATTATATTTTTTACAATGAAAAAGTTCAAATTTTATCAAAGAAAGATAATTAGAATAAAATTTTAAGTATTAGACCAACTCAACTTGGTTTAATTATAATGTTTAGGCTGTCTAATTTTTAAAACTTTAAAATTAAAATTAGGATGTTTTGACCAAAACCATAGATGTATGTCAAACAAAAAACTAAAATACGGATTATAAATTTTGATGGTGGATGCTTAAAAAATGGTGTCTAACCTTGAATATTGATGAGCTTTTGAGTAATATTTAGATTAGTATAATAGAGTTCGAAAAAAAAATTTCCACCTTTTTTTCCATCAGATTCCGAAAACTCTAAATAAAAAGATGGACTAGCTAGCTCGTAATGTCTGTGACCATTCTAGAAATTACTTTTTCGTAATCTCTTTACCTTCTTATTTGGATGCTTTTTCGATCTTCTCTGAAACCAAAAACTAAGATAGAAGTATTTTTAAGAACCATGTGAGATATATAATAATTTACAATTTATATTCTCATTAGGGTATGCAACTATGCATGTATGTTAAACATTAATTCACTAGTAATATGTAGTAAGACGTTCATTTATGCAAAAGCAACCAAAAATAACACAGTCAAAAGTTTTTGTTTTTAAGTCAAAAGAAAATTAACAATGGTTTATTTACTGACAACGAACCTTCCTTTTGGTTCAGAGTCTTTCTACTTTCAAAACGAACTCGCCGTCGTATTCGAACTACTCGTCAGTTTATCAGTCTCCGGTGACAACGGCGGAGGAACAGCGTGCTTTAGCAATCCAACGTCATCTTTGTTATTCACATCAATCTCTACTACCTCCGAGGGAGAATTTCGTATTCCTTCTTTCTGAATCCCTTTCAAAACCTCAACAATTTCGCCCATCGATGGCCGAACTTCCCTTTCCTGTTGCAAACACCGAAAGGCCAATTCCGCAACTGATAACATCATCTTCCTCACTGCTGGATCTCTCGCAAATCCGAGAGATAGATCGGCGAGCTCGTGAACGGCGTCGTTTTGAATTTTCGAAACCGCCATGTTCGCTAGGTTAATGTCTTGACGGTGTCTGGTTATGTCGACGGCTTCTTTGGATGAGATTAGTTCAGAGAGAACAACTCCGAAGCTATAAACGTCGCTTTTCTCGTTGAGACGGTAACATTGGTAGTACTCAGGATCAACATATCCAGGAGTGCCTTGTGGTGCGGTGGAGATGTGTGTTTGATCTATCGGAAAAAGTCTTGAGAGTCCGAAATCAGCCACTTTCACTTGGTATTTGCTATCTAGAAGAATGTTAGTAGTCTTCACATCTCTGTGTATGATCCCTAAAATCAGAGAATTTATCATCGCAATATCAGCAATTTGCAGGAATCTCTCATTGTGTATATGTGTGTTCAATTTTGTTTACCTGAGTTATGGAGAAAGGACAATGCACTAGCAGTTTCAATGGCGATTTGGAGTCGTGCAGGCCAACAAAGAGGCCGAAATTTGGCTTGGTCTCCATGGAGATGTTCAGCGAGTGTACCATTAGAAATGTATTCATACACTAGGAGTAACTCTCTGCTATGTCCTGTTGTGCAGCCGTATAGAATCACTAGATTCGGGTGTTTCAAGGACTTCAAGATCTCGATCTCGTTTTTGAATTGCTCCACACGTTTTAGTGATCTCTCGAACAGTCGTTTTACAGCCACAGCCCGTCCATCCTTTAGTGTGCCTTCAGAATTGCATAAGCTGTGAATGCCAAGTTTGAAGCTTAGTTGGTACATATTCATTTTTGTAATGGTTCTTACCGTAGTATACAGTACCGAAGCCTCCATCTCCAAGCTCTCTAGAGAAATTTTCAGTGGCTTCCTCTAGTTCTTCGTAACTGAAAACTTGAACTCCGAAGTATACGCTTCCGTTTCCAAGATTAGACATTGAGGGTAGAAAAGAGTGATTGCTGGCAGAGATTGTTTTGGAAGTTGGAGTGGTTGACAACATATTATTGCTTGAGTAAGTCGTTGTTTCTGATAGGCCTTTGTCTGTGTATTGGGCTGCCAGTTTCTTTCTTCGTCGGATGATGAAACAGAGTAAACATCCGATGATAAGAGTGGCACCCAAAAATCCAAAAGCGAATCCGATACCTTAGAGACGGAAAACGAGACAAAAGGTTTTAAGATTATGCTGATTCTGAGATGTGTTCTACTGCAATTATTTTCCCGGAAAGAAAAGGAATAGACACCTACCTATTTTGGCTTTTTTGGAGGGACCTGCAGGAACAAACACCACGAGAAAAAAATGTCAGTACAAATTCAAGACAGAACTTTCGGAATGTGCATAAAACAAAGCTTAAGGGAGTTTCTAAGGAACGGAAAGGATCTAGTTCTTATGGAAGAGGATTAGCTAATCAGGTTCAAACACGGATTTATTAGATCTATTTTCAGATTAACATAAGTCAGCTGAAAGATTCAGAGAGGCGAGAGACAGAGAGATGATTTCATTACCCTTCTTTTCACTACCCTCTTCGTAACACGTATGCCTACGAGGCCCATTTATACAGTAGCACATGAATTCTCCCAAACTCTTATTATATCCACAAGAACCCTTCGATTGGAAGCATTTCAAACATTCACTGTTAACGTCAAGCGTGAAAACTTCAGCAAGAGCCTCCTCCAGATTCTGATTTCTCTCTGTTTTACTGAAGGCATATCGAGATACTGGAATATTGAAGGATCTATTGCACAAGTCATTAATATCGTCTAAGGCGATTCTATCTCGTGGATTTGAAGGGATGACAAGGTAACTTTGCCCACCAGTACCATCCTCACAATTAATCTTTCTGATGTAATCATTAACATCTACCCTTGAACTAGAGCAGTTGTAATAAAAAGTTAAAAGCTCGGTGTTGTCTAGATGCAATGGAAGGACCTCCTGGATGATTGTTGTGTTCACAGGGTTTTGGGAACAAAGATTGTTGTGGTAATCCATTCTGGCTAGTTCTATTATAGAAGAGTTCATCTTAAGGATTCTGAACCTAACCGAGGATATACTAAACTCAGCAAAATCTCCGCTACAGTTTACCTTGAAATCTGGGTGCCCGCACTCTGCTCTGCCTGGTTTCCAAAAGGGATAACTGAGATTTCTCTGATTGCCGCAATCAAACGGATAGAAACACTTCATGTGACGCTCTTCATATGACAAAACACAAGAGGGGGTCAAAAAGAGTATCCATATGATTGTATAAGATAAAGATTTTGTAAGAGATAGAATTAGATTGATCATGGTGCTCTCCTCTCTCTCTGTCTCTCTTGTTTTGCTTTGGAGATGAACAAGAGTATAAGAAAGAAGAAAAAGACGGAGAAGACCAAGAACAAGAAGAGGTAAAAGACAGATGATGAATTGGTAAATCGTGTTTGTGTCTTGATTTTCTATGAGTTAAAAGAAAGAAAAGAAAAATAAGGTTCATTTTTCTATATTGTTGATCAGGTAGTTAATTTCCAATGGGAAATTTCTTTCAAGTTAGGTGGGTTAGGATGACCAAGTCTTCGAATCGACTGGTAGACAATAAATCAATTACAAGATTTTAGTTTATTTGGTAAATTATTAATTTCTTTTGTTTTTGTAGGACGACATAAATGGCAAGTGCCGGTGAAAGCACTTTGCTTCGAAAAGTCAAGCGAAAAGGTTAAAATCAAATAATGAAGTAAATTTCCAAGAGGGCATCAAGAGGAAGCAAAAGGTATGTGAAGAGAAAAATGAGTGGAACAAGACAAGGACTCTTTAGTATTTTCCATGGAAACTGACTAGTTTTGATGAAAAAGAAGGAATTGTGGTAAAAGGAGAAAGATCGATGATAAGTAATACTTTTATACCCTGAAAATGATTTACGGAAATAGTGTATGCCAAGATATTGGTAACAGATCAAGACTTTGTAGACCACTTAAGTTTCTACCTTCTCTAGTGAGCTCACTAGGAAGTAAGGTATGTCTTGACACTGCTAAAACTGACAGTGTTTGATTGAAAGAAAATAATTTTTCTGATACTGAACAAGAAAAAAACACATATGCTATGCATATGAAACTTTCTGATAGTTTATACTTTTTTTTTGTTTGTTAAAAAGTTCAGAAACTTACCACTAGATTTAGATGGAATCATTGGATTGCATTTGAGTTCTAATGACGTGTCTGTTTTGCAGCAGACCGGAGTTGCATCATCGTAGTGGCAGATTCCACCGGTGGATTTACATTTTTGACATGGTCTCTCATCAATCCTCAGTTTCACCTCGAATCCTTTATGAAGAACAGTTTGCAAATTGGTTACATTCAAAGCTTCCTCCTCTGGAGCATAACCTATGGGAACAGTGATGTTGAAACTCCCACCACAGATCTCGTGATACGAATCATTCTGATGCATCGAACCAACACCTAAATTTTGACAAGTGAAATTCGCAGGATAGTGAAAGCGACGGCGGCAGAGGAAGTAAGCAGAGAGGGTCTTGTAGTTTGGCAAAAGCTGAAAGAGTTCGGGAGTCAACGTTGCGCCGCTGAATGAAGCTGAGCAAAAGTTACCATAGAAGTCTTGCCTTACTAATTTAAGAGTACTAGTTGTGATGTTTATTTCGAGAACACGGTACATCAGACTAGAGATGATTAGAAAAGTCGAATCTACACCGCAATGAAGCCCTAAAGATGGATGACCACAAGGTTGAGGCCGCTTAACTCCCCAGAAAGGAAAACCGGCAGTGAGATTCCCACATTTAAACAGAGAATCACATACTTTATCTTCTTGTTGACTTCGAGCACAAGAAAGATGGTAAAAATAGGAGAAGAAGAAAAGCAAGAGCAGACATGAATTGGGTTGTGATAATCGGGAGAGTACTACAGAGAACATGATTGATATGTGAATAGTTGTTTCTTTTTCTGGGGTTAGTTTGTGTTGAGCAGAGCAGATAATGATTAAACAAACATAAACCAGATGAATCAAGTGGCGACAAAAAGAGCAAGTGGAAAGGTCGAACCACGACCAAGTCAAGATTGAAAACGACAGAAACAGAACTAGACTTGGAGGATTTTTTTTCTTTGATTGATATTAAGATGAAAGATTACAAAGATTCGAGAATTACGTTGAACTGCAACGAGAACAAATGAAATGATAGCAATCCTAAGATAAAACTAAATGACAATGAATCAAACTTTTCATACAACCTAAAGAATTTTCTCATAACATTTTCGAAGACGAACTTCAAATTTATGAAAATCTATGGATGATGACTTGAAAACATAGAGGATTTAATCACACGTCTTTATTAGTTGACTTTAAGACTTTTCTTCATTAATTTTGTAAGTCATCCTTTCACTGTGGAAATTTTTGGTTACCGTATAAGAAAAACTATTTCTGACATAAATTTCCGGTGTTGACAAGTGTAAACATATAAAAATTTGTATTGTTATTATGCAAGAAATAGCATTTTACATCTGATTCTACTAAATATGCCAATAATTTTTTTTATCAATAAGTAATCATCTGTTTTTTTTGCAAATATACTAACAATTTAAAAATTAGTTTTCTGTAAATAATTGTGTCATTTTTTAATAATTTTATTCTCCATCTTTAATAAATTAATAATAATACTCGCCATATTTTGAATATGATCTCCAGACATATATATATATATTTGTCAACATTACTTTTATAATTGGATTGACAAGACTCGATTCATAGCCAAATTTAATATCCTAACATTTTCTTTTTTTATTCCTTTTGTATTGAGGAGGAATCAAACTCTGGTGTCTAAAGATTTATAAAGTGACCACTACCTTTCGATCACTTGTCCTCGACCTCCAGACATATATATTAGACTTTAATTTTTTTTAGTTAACACCCACAAACTTTTAATATTTTAATAGTAGATTTATATTTTTTTGTCTCAATTTAATATTTTATTTATCATAATTTAATAATTAAATTTATATTGTGTATTATTTTAGGATTAACTTGAATTTTTTAAAGTGAAATGTAAGGTTTCAAAAATGGCAACTTTAAAAAGATTTTCATAAAACTTTAAAAAATATTATACGTTCTAAATATAAAAAATTAGTTGCAAATAGCATTTAGTTTAGTAGCATGCGGTAAGTCTACTAAGACATGCGTATTTGCATAATCAGAGATCAAACCTCACCGCTTACATTATGTAGGAACTTGCTAATGAATTAGATAATTGTGGCTAAATACTGACAAAAAAAAATAGTTTGCTCTAGTTAGGGTAAGGATGAGGATGAATTATTGGCAAATACAAGGTAGAAGGTTGACTTCTAGGCAGAGAGTTTCAAAATAAGTTGCTCGTTGGCCTTATTGTATTTGTATATAATAATATGATATTTTATCTTCTTATCCGTTTGATAATAATAGTTGAGATCCATATTTTGAATTCCGTTACACTCTATTCAGACGGTAAGATAGCGCCTAACACATAACTAACTTATCGGAAATTATACGGAAATTAATCGAAAATTAATTTTAGGACATTTATCAAAATTTAGGATATATATTTTATATTGTATGAGATGTTAGGCAATAATATATTAGTTAGGATACGAACCCTAATTGCACTTGTGCAATCACACCTCCTGGATTTTTATTCGCTGCCAGTTGATACATCTTATTCTTCTCACTGTTTGTTTTTTCGACAATCTCTTTTGATTTCTCAACCATTTGACTATGATATCATGTAAAGTTTGGTAGGGTTTATAAGAGTTTGTTTGCTTTATTGAGATAATGTAGGTGCAATATATATACAAGAGAAGAGAGACACATCCTAACTAATATATCGTTGTCTAACATGAGAAAACAAAAAAGTCTTTAGTGGCGTAATGGTTGTGTCGAGAACGTTATCTACTAGGACATACATGGTATGAATTATTCTCATGCATTTTTAAATTAATTTTGCTCATTTCACTTATATGAAGGGTAAAAGTGTCATTTACCCTTCATATACATCACAAAAAAAATCTAGATCTAATAAAAAATTTCTAAGATGGCGACACTCCTTAACCGTCGAACAATCTTTTTCCGGTTAAGTGGATCAGGTGGCCGTGTTTTAGAACAAGAGTTGAGACTTTTTTTGGTATTTTGAAAAGACAATAATCACTCTGTTTTTAGACAATCAGACATTGTCTAATGATTCTAATTCCACTATACAAATTAGGGCACATTATTGAAATCGAAATGGCCCGGTCCGGTTCTGTTTGTCTCTTGAGAATAATTTCATCTAACACCATTATTAGTTATATCATGTGGTGAGTTCGAATTCTATCTAACTTTAATTGGAAAACTTTGATTATGGATTGAATCTTGTCGATCTAATTATTGTTGAAAAAAATTTAGATGTTTTGTAATTTAAACTATGAAGAATAAAAATATAGAAAAAGACGAAAATAAAATTTTGTAACTCAAGAATTCTTTCATGTGTATATTGAAGCTAGGCCATGCTTCCTAAGTTTTCTAACATATTGACTAATTATAAACAATCAATTGTAATATGAGCTTCCAAATGTGTTACTTGTAAGCTTGTGCTTAACTTTCTACCTTAAATCAAAATCTATATAGCTAGATTTGGAATTATTTGGATTATCAAAAGAATTAGTACACTTCAAGAAGGTTTTTTTTTTTTTTTTGAACTTTACTCAAATACAAACATATTAGGATCAAAGTAAAGATACATCGTTCACCAATACGTGATTCCTAAATAATCCTCTAACATTGCAGATTAGATAATATGCCTTATGATTTAGTGTACGTAAGATAAAAATTAGGGAACATGCTCTAAAAATGTCTGAAGTCTTGAAAAACTCATAGAGATATGGTAGAAAGGTTGTCCAGGTAAAAGAGTCCTCAATCATTTTTAGGAGCTCAGAGTAATTCACTAAAAACTCGACCTTTGTAATTTGGAGAGATATGAGGCATGTCATGACCCAAAAAATGCATCAAATTCAGAATATAATGAAGATAAACTTAGAGTGCCACATCATGACTCATTTTTAATTACCCTTAATTTTAAAACTAAAAACAAATTATAAATTTTAAACCATAATTTAAGACAAATGATAAATGTATTACATACATATACTAATTTAGTATTTAAATTAAAACTAATATCACAAAAATGAAAATCTACTTCTAATTTTTTTATATAAAAAGATATTAAAATTAAAATTCTTTTTTTTATATACAAAATTACTATCAAATTAAATTTATTACATATATGTAGAATATTTATGAATGTAATGACGCTGAGTATCTTAATATTTACATAAGCATCACGTATAGTAAAGTTGAAAGTTTGTAGTGAGTCAAACATTTCATTTGTAATAGTTAAATATTAAAATATTTTAAAATGTATTTTATTCAGTCTCATACGTTATGTTCGTGCAGATGGTGTCTCCTTATATACTAATATTTATATGTGTAATAAAATAATTTTATACTTAATGAAATTTTTTTTACCGTAAGTAACGACAAATTTTACTCATTACATTGTCTTTAATTTAAAAAATAGAACTTCTCCATCTTATTTTTTCTTATAAAGCGATCATTTGGTAGTTCCAATTTACTGTTGATATCTAATAAAATTTTACTCTCCCAAATTTCTCCCGAATCAATATGATAATCTCTTATTTCTCTTGATACGATGTGTAAGCTGGTTGAACTTCTCCACATGTTGCAACTTTCACGGTTTTGGGAAAATCATAATGTCAAGAAATGTGGAGAGCTTATGGGTGTTAACATATTCGCTGTAAAAATGTATAATGAATGTATAATGAACTCTAACATTTACGTACAATAAAGTACTCAATTAAGTAATAAATTTCTAAATATTTTTTCAATTTTTGCAATTAAATCATGATCGAATGCCGGGTGACTAATTAGTAAAAAAAATAAAAATTGGAGAGCATGGAAATTTCGAGGTATATGCTAGTAGGCCATAGACTGTGGGGCTGTAAATTCTTTCAGAAAGTATGAAATATTGAAATTATTATTCACACAGTAGTATATGCTCTCAACCATAATTCATATAAAAACGTGTGAATTATATTTGGAATAAGCAATATTGGCTTGAACCCAATCATAATTATACTAATGTAACCTATTGACTGTTAGATACCACTAGATTGATCGATACACATTACATTATATTTTTTTTTTTAAATTACCAAATTACAAAAAAAAAAAAAAGAAGCAAATTTACAAAGTAGCTTTTCTTTTGTTTTTCTTTTTTAATAATCTTAAAGCATCCTCTTCTAGCTTGTGTTTGAACCTCACATATTTATGAAGCATTCATTGACATTGGCCATGAAGCTTTCGCTCCATAACTTCTCCACAAATATTACCCATCAAATGATAAAATGCCATAAGCTCTGAGAGTTGTTCTATGTTCATCTTGTTCATCATGTTCCTCGCCATCCTCTGCTTATCTTCGTCTACTTTCAGCTTTTTCATGTATGATCCTCCGTTCCTCACTGTTGCTCCCATCTCCTTCAGCCTCGTCTCTTGCTCTACACTTAGTGCTGTGTTTGACTACACAATTCAGACCATACACAAAAGAACCCAACTTAGCAAATAGAGACAACAATTCAACCATGATTTAACATGGGTCAAGAACAACACATCACTAAGGTTATTACGGGTCGGGCCCGGCCGGGCTTTGATTGGCTTGCATGTAGGTTCAGTTTTCCAGGTTCTAGAAACGGGTCCAGACCCATCAAGGTTGGTTTAGACCTTCATGTTTGTGTTCCCCACAGGTCAAACAAATAAGAGCCTGACACATGTTTGGATTCAAGGCTGGTCCGGTCTGGATTTCATTGGCCCATCACAACAACCATAGACATCACCTAACTCTAACCCCCCACCAAAATGAATGCTATGTATTTTTAAAGTACTGGCTTTTACTATGTAACCTTTAATGACTGCCAAAGGCCAAACAAGTGACTTAACCATTTTTGCCTCTTGCAATAACAAGAGATTGAATGATTGATTATGTACTAACTGTTAATAAAAGAGAGAAACTTTGGTGATCTTTTTACCTCAAGAAACTCAGCTCCAACTTCAAGTTCTGATTCTTTTGATATGCTCTTCCCAGGTGCTCCTTTAGTGTACATGTACCTAGCAAGTGAGAAACTCCGAACTAGTATCTTTCTTTTGTTCTCCATTTCTCTATCAAGTTTCAATGTCTTTGGAGTAGACATTGAGCTATTTAGCTTCTTCTGATATGCAATCACAGCTTTTGCAAATTCCTGCAAATCAGATCAAAATCACATTATGGTCACTCAATTTCACAATGTGACTATCTTTGAGTAACACACAAACCTGATATGCAGCAGGACAACCAGGATAATCAAACTCATCAAGATCATGCTTTCTCATTCTCTCTGGATGAAACTGCAAACCCATTATGAATTTGCCTTCTTCAGGATTGTAAGCATCAGGATCATAAAACCCTTCCATTAATCCATCAGAAGCAAAAGCCATTGGCACAAACCTCTGTGCTAATCTCTTAACACCTTGATGGTGATAACTATTAACCAAAATCTCCATATTTTCACCATCCAACGAATCTTTAAACCAAGAATGAAGTGGAGTATTCCAAACTATCCTCACAACATGTCTATGCCCATCATAATTATCATAATCTATATGCTTTGTTCTTCGTTCTTCCGGTAACTTATTCGTTAGCTCTTTCTCTAAATCTAGATAAAGACTCCCACCACAAGCAACATTCAAAATCTACAAAACAAAACCATTATCATCATTTAACATTTTCTGTTTCACAAAGCAAAAGACATAAAACTCAAAGGAAACAATATTTACTTGTGATCCTCTGCAGATTCCCAAATAAGGAATATTCTGTTCAAGACAGAGCTTAGCTAGGCCAAGCTCAATGGAATCTTTCTCTTTATCAATAGCTGTATCACTCGCATGTGTTTCTCTAATCTCTTGAAGCTCTTCTGGAGAAAGAGAAGATATTTCAGATTCATAAAGAGAAGGATCAATATCTTCTCCTTCACAAAGAAGAACTCCATGGATTGGTTTAAAGCTCTCAAGCAACAAGTGCACACCAGTGACTCGTGGTACAATCACAGGTACACATCCGTAACGTACTATCAAATCAAGATGGTATTCACCTGAAAAACAGAATCAAAATCAACAACTTTTAAAAACCCAATTCATATTTATATAAATTATATTGATCGTGAAAACATTAACAGAGGAATATAAAGAGAACCCATTAACAAACATTCAAAAAGCTTCGATTTTTAACCAGAAAATCAGAACCCTGCAAAACAAAAAAGCAAAAAGGAAGAGATTGTTTTTTCCGAACCAACGAAATCGACGAATTTGTTTTTACGAACGGTGCGTCTGGAGACAACGAGGACGCGAGGAAGGATTTGAGAGAGATCATTCACATTTGGATTATCCATCTCTATTGTTCCCATTTATTTACCCAGAAAATAATAATGAAAATCAAAAATAAAAAGAGAAACTTGTTTGCATAGATCCTATGTGAACGAAGAGAATTCTCGTGATATACAGATAGAGAAGCAAAAGGCTTATTTATAGTGAGGAATAGAGCTTAAAGCCGACTTGGAATTTCTTCATTTATTTTTAATTTATTACTAATTTTATAATAAATATTTATTATTTTCGGTTAATTTGTTAGTTTGGGACTTTGAAGGAATACGACAGGTCTAATTAAGTTGCTGACTAGCTTGGACTGTATATGAAAAAAATCAATTTGTTTTTGGGGAAGAAATTTCTATTAATTTTTTTTAAAATGAAAGAATTAAAGAGTTAATGAATTGAATTCACATAAGTAGTGTCTGGTTAACAACTTCCTCAGATCAAATCTAAATATTTGAGTGGCCCTATGTAATTAATTTTATGTGGCCCACCTTAGTAATTATTATAAATTGCCTTCTGTAATTTGCTTTTTGGATGCAAATGATATGAATTTTGTTGCCTTTAATTTTCTACAATGTTGGAATATATAATACTACAAGTATGCAATCATTGGAAATTCATTAACCAATCTAATTTATACAGTTTTAGAATGTGTTATTTTGTATAAGTATGTAATCATTGGAAATTCATGAACCAATCTAATTTATATATTTTTAAAATGTGTTATTTTATATCTACTAGGGATTCTATAATTTTTCATCATAAAAAGATTTTAAAGAATTTGTTAATTAAGTTGTAGATCGTGTTTTGTCAATTATAAACAAAAAAGAATTATATATATAATAAATTCAGATTAGATTTTTTGACAGAAATGAACAAGATAAATCCTTGATAAGATTGCCACATTTTCAATAGAGATAAAATACAAAAAACCTTTTATCACTAACTTAATTTTGTGAATTTCAAAGAAATTGTATGATGAAAAGAAACAGATTTATAAATCTATAATGTGACTCAGCAAAAGGTTACATGCTACGTGGAGTGGGAAGGCTCCTTCTATGGTTCCACCTAAAAGCTGGCGTAGCGCTATCTACGGAAGACTTATCAATTATCAAGTACTCACCATTTCAAATTTCTTTTTTTTCAAACATTAAACCATAAGAGATAGGCCTATTAATTAAGTTCGTACATAATGTAAACTGTATGATTCGATTCCTAATTATGCAAGTATACATATCTTATGTAAATTTACCGTTTATCACTAAACTAAATATCACTTACCACTATTTTCAATTTAAGTAGGATTATACTTGCATTATAATACGAGATATAATTGTTTCTAAGTTGTGCAAAATTTAATTATTTTTCTAAACCGTGTCTATTTGTTTTTTAGACTTGTGTTTGTGTTGATGTTTAAAATATTTTTTTTAAGATTCAAAACCCGAACAAAAATTAATCCAAATTAGAAGAACCAAACCTGATAATATACTCCAATGAATCTTAAATCTATGTATTTAAACAACCGAACCCAAACTCGAATCGGAACTAAATCAAAAACTAAATTTTAGAATTTTCTATTAAATCCTTTTAATTTTAAATTTTTATATATAAACATATGAACTCGAACTCAATATATACTAAACCAAACTCTATTCAAAAAATAAAACTATTCTAATGTCTTAAATCAAAATAACCAAAATACTTAATTAGATGAACTCAACTCGACAAAATATCCGAATAATCTAAATTTATGTACCTGAAAAATCGAATCTATACTCGAACTGAAAACGAATCAATAATCGAATTTGTATCTAATAATTTTTATTAATTTTAACATTTAAAAAAAAATCTTAAATCTTTATTAATTTTAAATTTTATATTAAAATTTATAATGAAATTCACTTTAAACTTTTTTTAAGGATAACTATGAACATATTCAAAATGAAATTGTTCTCCCAAATGTAAAACTTTCTGACTTTTGATGATCAGAATGATGAATAAATACATAATAATATATATGTAAATATATTAAGATATTACAAGTTAGAAAACAAATAAGACTAACATGGATTTTAAATTAATGTTCTTTCTTTGAATTAAGGGATTAATGTACCCGTAAAACTAAGCCCATATAAAGTAATATTCTTTTTTTTTGAGATTTTTTATTTAAATCATTATTAATTTTATATAAATTTGTAACAAAATCTATTATAACTCTATTTTTAAGGGTGGTTATAAACTTTAGGTTTTAGGTTAACTTTATTCTAAAGTTTATAACACGGTTAAAATAAAAATATCTCTTGCTTCAGTATATAAGAGTAGGATTATACCCGGGTTATAACATGTTTGATTGTTTTGATTAGTTTTCTAAACAATGTTTATTTAGATTGTTGGACTCGTTTTGATATTTTAGAATACTATTTTCAAGATGTTGTTTTAGAGATCTGAAATCCAAACCGAAATCAATCTAAATTAGAGGGATCGAACCCAAAAAATACCCAAAATGGGTTATAAATCTACAAACATGAAAAATCGAACCCAAATAGGTACCAATCAAGAACCAAATTTTAGCTTATTAGAGTTTTCTATTAATTTTTATTTTATTTTGAATTTTTATATAAAAAGTACATGAACCTGAACTAGATCTATAATGACCGAACTCAATCCGAAAAATACAAAACCTGAATAGTTGTTAAATCAAAGAAGCAAAAAAACTGAATCAAAAAAGCCAAACCCGACAAAATGGGTCCTAAATCTACGTACCCAAAATATCGAATCCAAACCTGAACTCGAACCGAATCAATACCCGAATTTGTAACCAATATATTTTATTAAATTTTAGCTTTTTTAAAATTTTTCAGTAACTTTTTTTTTAATTTTTAATTTTTGTATAAAAATATGTAACAAAACCTACTTTAAACTTATTTTTAAGGAATGTTAGGAATTTTATGTTAATTTTAACTTATTGTTTATAACAGATATATATATATATATGTATATATATAACTACATGTAAATAGTGTAATACATACTAAGGATTTAATTATTTCTTGCTAACACCATTTTAAACATTATATATAATAAAATACAAATCTGATAGACTTAAAATGATATTATATAAGTCAACTGAATCTTAAATTCTTCAAAACTCCTATGACGAACTTTTTTTACCAAATTGTAAGTATTGTAATAATTTACTAAAAGAAAAAATATTCATAAATATATTTTGTCTGGATTAATAGACAATTAGGAAAAAATATACTTAGTCAAATAATTTAATATTCATTTATGTTATATGTATATATTGTTGACTATAAAATTCAGATCAAAACTCTAATACTTAGAGTATGTTTAGTGGTAATATTTTGAGAGTTTCTTGTTTTGAGTATTTTAATAATAAAAAATTAATAGATCAATAAGAAAAAGCCACATATTTAAAAGACTTATCTAATGGTGTCTTTTAGAGCACATTTAATGGTGAGATTCTGAAATTCTCACCAAATTAAAAATAAATAAAAAACAAATAAAACTGATGATACTTTGTTTGATATGTTTCTACGGAGTGAGACTAATGATACAGTCTCAAAGATAATTTATTATTAAACAATTCTTTAGACTCCGAGAGTCTCACCATTAAACATGCCCTTAAGTCTCTTATTTAAGAGATCAATCTTCCTCTTTCTCTTCTCTTATTATTATTATTATTATTTTTTATTTTTAGGAGACTTACTTAAAAGATTCTATTAAACATGTTTTTACGGATTTGGGTAGAGCTGTTATATTTTTTTTTTGGAAATATCTTTACTTTTTGCATAAACAAATATTCGAACCGGTTACTTCACACATCTACTTATCTGGAATACTTTGAATAAAACTAGCTCATCCAGATTATATTATATTTTTACCAATGTTTGATTATAGAAAATTCCATCTGATATTATTAAGAAAATTAGACAACTAGAAAGACGTTCATGTGTGTCGGCATGCTACCATCAACCTACTAGTATGCATGGACACAAAATTAGAAAATTTGCCTCTTTTGATAGTAACTTCCAAAAATAAGATTTTAAATTAGTATCTTAACTGATCAGAGTTATCCATGAAACTTCGAATATGCATATAATATGTGTAGTGCCAATCTTTAGCTCAAGCATTAAAATATTGGAGGTCAGAATATACATATGACTATTTATTATAAAAAACAAAATGGAGCTGGTTGTACTCGAATGTATACTTTTATTTTTTATTTTGAAATAAAAGAAATTTATAATAAAAGTGTATTTTACTTTAATATATGTTTCTATTTATTCTTCTAAAAGAAAATATTCTAAATATATTTTATTTTTACTTTATAAAAATCATCTCTAAAATTAAACGTGTGCAAAATACCCAAAATCAAAAAATCGAATCGAAACTGACCTGAAATAAAAGGTATCAGATAGTATCAAGAACCAAAGAAAATATCTATTGAGTCTTCTTTATCTATATCTGTGGATATCGGGTAATACCGAATATCGAACCGATACCCGAATAGGTACCTGATTGATCCAAAAACATATAAACATATATGAATATTTAAGGTAATTTTCCAAAAAAATTTAGGGTATTTAAGTATTTTTTCGAGTAAATAATTGTATTTCGGGTAAATAATTGTATTTCAGTTATTTTTTGGATAAATAATTGTATTTCATGTATAAAATATTCAAATATAAAGTGGAATCGTAAAATTTTTTTTAATATTTATATCCGACCCGAATAAGAAAAGGTACCGGAATTGAATCAACTTGTATTTAGTTCCTAAATGGGTACAGAAAATATGGACCTGAATCGATTAGGAACCGAGTGGAACCTACCTGAACCCGAACCGAAAAATATGCGGTTCCTACTTTGTAGATTGAAGGCCAATTTTACATTTGGTGAATTCCACAATTTTCCCTTCAAATTCTAAGTCAATAAGTCAAACATGAGTCCCGAGGTCACAAACATGGATATGGATGTCATAGACATGAACGTAAATTTCATAAGCATAAATATGAATTGGTTGTTTGTCGCACAAAAGTCAAAACAATATTTTTGTCCTCTATAAGCACGACACCTGACAGAGAAAGAAATTGAGCTGCCAATATGAATATAACATCTTGAAAAACGGAAAAGATATTTCCAAGGTCATAGACATGAACATGATTGTGATCATAGACATGGACATAGAGGTTATAGACGTCGACATGAATTTCACATATAGAAACATGAATTTGTTGATTTATCATACAAAAGTCAAAACAGCATTCCTCGTCCTCTATAATCAAAGCATATAGCAGAGAGAAATCGAGTTGTCAATATAAAAATGATATCTGGCAAAATAGAAAAAATGTTCCGACATTACATACATGAACATGAATTTTGAAATGGAGTAAACCATTACTAAAAGGGCAAATCCGTTTTTTGACATTAAGAACATGTCATTTCTTTGATGACTAAAGTGTCAATTTTTGCAATTATAAGAGTTAATTGGGTACCGAGACCAATTAACTCTATAATTTATAAGCTTCGATAGTGACAATAGACTCTCAATATTAATCATCGATAAGGAACGTGGAATGGCTTTTTTGAACTTCTATATAACCATGCTGCCTTAACTTTATAGTATATTCAGTTGGTAGAAGGATCTCAAAGAATTCTATATATCTTTCTTTTCGTATTTCACTTCTAAATTTGAGTTATTAACTTACTCAAACTCCCAAGACTAGAATAAATATAACATAGAAAAACAATAGAAATATTTGTGTTCTCAAACTATTGATTGGACCATTATTTAATAAGAAACCACAACATCATGACTACTAACTCATTGTTACAAACATTATTAAGATTCAAAGTTCATCATTTTCAAGATCATCTTGAGCTTCAACAAGAAGGATAAGGAACTTTACAAAACTCTAAAACTTTACGAGCGTTTGGAGAGCTAACATACTTACTATAAGCTGGGTCTTTTAAGTAACCACACAAACATGACTTCTGTTCATTCAGTTTGTCGCAACACTCTTGAGTCGGATCCTCTCCTGAGGTTACTGCTGGCACACATGGCATAAGCTCCGTCACGACACATGTTACTGCCACTTCACCTAAACCTCCAACCCTAGTTGCTTTGGTCGGAGCAGGAGACACCATGACAACCATCAGCAACATGATGAACATTTCTGTCCTGAACTTCATGTTTTGAAACCCTAGTGACTGTTCTTTGCTTTCAAGTTTTTTTTTTTTATGTTTGAGATTTTGGTTTTTATGAGGTATAGAGGATGGTAACATACATATATATATAGATAAAATGGTCGTAACGGACAAGTCTAATAGGTCTTGTCTCGTTTAAGTAACGCACATCCATTTAGCCATCATGCAGAGAACATGTGAAAGTTCTTACACATCAAACCAAAAAAAAAGAACGTGAAAAGCCTGAAAGGAGTACCCTCAAGTTCTCACACACGTGTCGAGTGTTACATTTAACAAGTGATACGTTACGTACTTAAACGTATATTGGGTTTGTTATGGGTATATAATTGAGATTATCAATCTATTATGAGCAATCTAGAATTCGGATAAGTCTCTGGTAGGTATTGTCTCGTTTAAGTAGCGCTCGTTCATTTAGCCATCATGCCGAAAAATACGTAAAAGTTCTTTTACATAAAACCAAAAAAAGAAAGAAAAAAGAACCACTTGATTTTTGTTTTGATACTTTTGAGACCACAAATTTGAGCCATTTCCCACCATATCTCGAAATAACATATTATATTGCGATAAATATCACACATAACAAATTAAAATTAAAATCATTTCTATAATTCTATCTAAATATACAAACCAATAATATTTCTTAGAATTTTTTTCAACAGATAAAACTCGATCCATAGCTAAACTAATTTTATCTTAAGTTTTCTTTTTTACAATTATACTCTTACAGCATTAATTGTGAATATTCTTGTTTTAATTTTTTTCCCAGTGGCAATAACACATAAGTAATGTCCTAAACATAAATGTGATATTTTAATATATATATATATATATATATATATATAGATAAATGTTCATTAGTATTATCATTTCATTAGTAATCTCATCATTAATTAATGTAAACATTTGGCTTCAGAACACATGGCTAGTCCCACACAAAGTTCTTGAACACCATCTTCAATACCGTCCGATCCTATGATATATCTTTTATCTTTTATTAAAAAATCTATTTTTAGCTTTTGATATGTAATTAAGTAATTTACAGGTGGATTGATCTATTTTTTTCATCCGCAGTAACTGTATAACTAAATATTTTTGGCCCCAGTTATACGCAATAACCTAAACGACAAAAATCATTTGAAAGATAAATTGGTATGATGGAGGTGGGCTTTGCCGTGAAGTCCATCACAATAATTCAATTTAACCCACAAAAGAGCCCATTTTAAACTCAAAAGGACAAAACCCTAGAATCTTAAAAAAATATTCTAAAAATCTCTAGAAGATCTCCTCAAAATAAGAGAAAATCTAAATCTTATCAAGAAAAAAAAGTAAGTCTTAAGCTATAAACAGAGGATCATTCCAAAAAAAGAGACACCTTTGACCCACGAGAGACCTGGAGCTATAGAAGAGAGAAACTTTACGACTTGGACTTCTAGCCTTGACGGACAAGAGAATATTTTCTTAATAATTCCAGTTGTATTCATCTTACGAACATATTCAATAAACGAAGAATTCGATGCACGAAACTAACAAATCTTTATTGTGCTAACTCTGATTAGAACATGGTAGACAAAATATTTGGATTGAATTTCTGAATCAGTTCAGTATAAATTTACCATGGATTAAGTTTTAAAACACCGGTTAGGTTATATATTATATATTATTAAAAATAACACAAAGACCATCATATGATTTGATTTTTATTAATTTTAGTTATTCATAAATATTATCTGGAACTTCAACAAGAAGGATAAGGAACTTTACAAGTCTCTAAAACTTTATGAGCGTTTGGAGAACTAACATACTTACTATACATTGGATTTTCAATGTAACCACACAAACAGGACTTCTGTTCAACCAGTTTGTCGCAACACTCTTTACTCGGATCTCCTCCTGAGGTCATTGCTGATAAGCATGGCATGAGCTCTATCGCAACACACGATTGTTCCACTTCTCCTAAACCTCCAATTCTGGCTGTTCTAATCGGAGTAGGAAACCCCATGTTGACTATCACGAATGTGATGAACATTAGTCTTGTTAACTTCATTGTCTTGAAACCTTTAAGACTCGTCTTTGCTTTCAATTGGTTTTTTTATTTATTTGAGATTTTGTTTTTTTTTGAGGTTTTAAGGATGGTAAAATTCATATATCTATATATATAGACGTGAGGTACGCGTAACGGACAAATCTGGTAGGTCTAAGTAACGCTCATCCATTTGGCCATCATGCAGAAAAAACGTAACAGTTCTTTCACATACACCAAAAAACAAAGAACGTGAAAGACCTGAATTGGAGTACCCACAAATTATCACACACGTGTCTAGTGTAAGTGTGCGTTATATAAAACAGTTATATATACGTTACATCCGTAAATTAAGGGCCAAAATTTGAATATATATATATATATATATATATATGTCTAAACTTATATTTTATTTATGAATTTTAGTCTAGTGGTAGTGGTAAGTCCATTAAAACAGACGTACTTGCACATTCATAGATCGAGTTTTACTGTTTATATTATGTAGGAATTTAGCTAATAAGTTAGTTAATTATGGTAAAAAATATAATTAACAAAATTGTAGTAAATGGCCCATAAACACAAAATTCGGTTTGGTTTTCTATCAATCTACTATGAGCAATTGGTTTTGTCTTTAGGATTTAAGACCACTTGATAACCTAAGTCAAAGATGAGTCTCTTTTGAATAGTTTAAGATTGCGGACAAATACATGTAATATGGGTTCTTCACAAATTTACCGTGAACTTTCAATCTCTCAATCCAAAAAATCATTTTGTCTTATTAACAAAGACTATATAAGCACAAAATTATTATAAATAGATTAAAAGAGAAGCTAGCTAAACTTGAAAATTAGAAAGCGGAGGTTGTTGTTCGTATTTTTGTTTTGGTCATCGATTTGATCGACAAAATCATATTCATACCTTCAAACTTTTAATCTCTCTATGTGGAGTAAACAGTTTCTTGGAATTGAATTATGATGGAGAACACAAATACATTGTTAGATAGGTGTATGGTGGATGCATCCTGGAAGGCATCAGATTTGTTTACGGACCTGGGTTGGTATTCATTCCCGGATGATTTTCAAGGTATAAATTACGGAGCATAAGGTATTAAACGCAGTTTGTCTTCCCTGCATGTAGAATTTGAGACGCTTCTCTGGGTCATGACGTGCCTCTCATCTCTCCAAATTGTGGAGGTAGAGTTTCTAGTGGATTGTACGAAACTTCTGAAAATGATTGAAGAACCTCATGATTGACCTGCTTTTTTTCCTTATCTGGATGACTTCTCAAGACTTCGCACCTTTTTTCGGTCATGCTCTGTCACCCATGTCCCTCGTATTTTGAATCACAAAGCCGGCCACTTAGCCCATTCAGTTAGAGGGTATTCTCGGTCTTATGCCTCTGTCAACAGCGTACTTTTTCTTTAAACTTGTATTAATTTATAAGTTAAGTTTACAACAAAAATTACTTCTTGGTTGTTGTTGTTGATATTATTATAGTATAAATTTTATCACTCAAACCAAAAAAAAGAATATAGAAACAGTAAAAACGTGTAGGTTTCTTAAACTTGTGATTAGACCATCAACCATTATTAAAAGTAAACACATAATTTTATAAGCTTCAACGATGACATAAACGACACCACAAACAACTATTATATCACAACTGACTCATTGTTACAACTTACATAAGACTTAGATTAGATTATCTTCTTCTTAATTATTAATAACTTTTTTTTCTCTTTTACTCATAGTTATCTTGAGTTTCAACAAGTAGGAAGAGGAGTTTTACAAAACTCTAAAACCTTGAGACCTTTTGGATTGGTAACAAATGCACTATATTCTGGGTTCTTTATGTAACTACACAAACATGGCTTTTGCTCAACCATTTTGTCGCAACAATCCTTAGTCGGGTTTGCTCCTGTGGTCATTGCTGGTAAGCATGGCATAAGCTCTGTTAGAGTACACGATTGTGCTACTTCTCCGAAGCCTCCAACCGCGGTTGTTCTGACCGTGGCTGCTTCGATTGGAGCATGAGATGAGATGAGAATGATCACGAATGTGGTGAACATTATTGCCGTGAACTTCATCTCTTGAAAAACTCTTGCAACTTTTATTCTCTCACTAAAGTATGTTTGAGATTTTGGTTGTTGAAGTTTTAGGGATGGTAACATACATATATATAGAGAAGTGAGATTCAAAATGGTCATAGGGTTTTGTCTCCTTTAAGTAACGCTCATTCATTTAGTCATCATGCACAAAGTTCTTTCATATAAAACCGAAAAAGAAGTACGTACAGACACTTGTCGAGTGTGTAAGTGTGCAGTTACATTTAACAAGTGATACGTTACTATATGTGGGCAATTGATGGTCTTTAAAAGTATATTATATAAAAATATTTATTGACAAAAAATATATTGTTGACAAAAAGAAAAAGAAAAAATAAATAATATATATATAGGCTTTTTATGGGTATAAAACTGAGATTATAAATCTACTATATATGAGCAATTAAACTTCGGATTGCACTTTAACAGAAAAATAAAAGATTTTTAGACTTCGGACCATCAAATATAATATAGCCTACATACTACAAACAAAAAAAATACTATTTAGTACGGAAAATCCATTAAAAATAATATAGCCAAGAGCAACATGTCAACATCCATGAGTTTTTGATATTTTTGTGTATCATTAATTTCTCAAAATCACAAAATTCTAACAATGACATGTTGACAAATTCGATTAGCTTTCAAATCAGAAAAAAGAGATGAAAGGTTTTCATATTGATTTGGTAAAAATTTGAGAGGGTAAAATCTTAGTAGATGACTATGGTAAGTTGGAATTACCAAACGATCTATTTATTAAAAAAAAGAAAAATTACGTTTTGTAGATTAAAGAAAATTTAGTAGGTAAAATTTATTATTACTTAATTTCATTAAGTATGAAATTATAATCTTACACGGTATATTAAATGAGGGTATATAAAGATATATCATCAATGAATTAAACGAGTAAACATGATTAAATGATTCAGACTCAACAATATGTGATTCTACTCATTGTCACTATATATGATTTCAAAATTTCAAAAAATGTTTAAATATTCAAATGATTAAGACATAATTTTAATTTAAAGATATTAAAATTTTTGTACATATGATTTTGATGATATAAATATTAATTTATTTTCTCCAAATTCTAAACATAAAACATTGTTAAAAATATATTTAATTTATAAAGATTAAATTGTTTTTACAAAATAAATTTAATTTGATAGTAATTTTGTAAACAATTCTGTAGAGAATTTGATTTTAATATTATTTATTAGTTTTTTAAAAATATTGAGTGAGTTTAATGAAAAAAACTCACTAAACTTTTAAAAACATTTCTATATATATTAAAATCAAGTATATTAAATTTTCTCGTTTTTTATTGTCTGCAAATTTACATTTTGTTTTTGAAATACTACATATCAGTTTATAAATAATAAATTAACCAAATATTATGAGACATATGTTTTTTTAAATTTTAATTTTTGTATATGGTATAAAATTACATGAGGTATGTGATATTTATTAAAAAAAATTTGTAATTGTGGAATTTTGTACATTAAATACAAAATTAGTAAATTTATGTGGTGAATGGATATAAAAATAAATTGTAATTGTGGTTTTTGTTGCAATATATATAGTAATTTTGGAAAAATAGAATCACATATATAAAACACATTTGTAATCAATTTTAATTTGTACATGTGGTTGTGAGAGCTATGTTGGAAATTTTTGAAATGAAAATAGTTAGCTAGATTTGAGTTAAGATCATGTTTACCTTATTTGAATGCCCAAATTGTTAGACTTGATTCTGAGTGCCCAAATTGTTAAACTTGATCCTAAATCGTTACTTTTAACTGCAGAAAACATCAATTGTAAGATGTAATAATTTCAAAAAATTTAAAGTGAAATTTAATGAGTTTTATGGATAAAATTGATGAGAGAATGAGAAATTATAAGTTTAAAGATGTTAAAAAGGCATTTTAAGCTCTTTTTGTTAATGGTGGTTAAGAGAATTGAAGAAAATAGCATTCTCTTAAATAGATGAGATTTGGATTAATAAATGTGTGTTTTTAATGTTTTTATGTTATTTAAAAAAAAGTAGAAAATAAAATAAAATAATGGCAGAGCGGTAAATCATAGAGCTCTTAAGGACATAAGAGAGAATAAAAAGTGGGTTAGATTTTTAATTAACTAAGGCAAGTGTCCTAATTTTTTTTATAGGTGTGGTACTTTAACAATTTAATACTAAAATTTTAATTTAATATATATGAAAGGTAAAAGAATCGGAATATTCTTTGGATGTTCGTTAGGTTAATCCAGCTAATTACTCAAGCATTAAAAGCTAGATCTCTTTCCACTACAAATAATAGATTATAAAAGGTTTAGCTTATATATCGAGAATTATCGAAACGTATGGATTCTTTAACTTTTGATTGGAACCATCAAACATTATTAAAAACAAACACATAATTGATAAGCTTCAACTATTGATGACATGAAAGACTCCACAATTAAACAACTATTATTATTAAGACTGACTCATTGTTACAACTTACATATGACTTAGATTAGATTATGTTCTTCTAAATTATTAATACATTTTTTTCTTTTATAGTTACCTTGAGTTTCAACAAGTAGGAAGAGGAATTTTACAAAACTCTAATACCTTGAGACCTTTTGGATTGGTAACAAATGCACTATACTCCGGGTTCTTTATGTAACTACACAAATATGGCTTTTGCTCAACCATTTTGTCGCAGCAATCTTTAGTAGGGTTTGCTCCTGTGGTCATTGCTGGTAAGCATGGCATAAGCTCTGTAAGAGCACACGCTTCTGCTACTTCTCCAGAACCTCGAACCGCGGTTGCTCTGATCGTGGCTGCTTTGATTGGAGCATGAGATGAGATGACAATGATCACGAATTTGATGAACATTATAGCCCTGAACCCCATCTCTTGAAACACTCTCGCAACTTTGATTCTCTCTTCAAGTATGAGATTTTGGTTGTTGAGGTTTAGGGATGGTAACATACCTATATATAGAGAAGTGAGATTTTAAATGGTCGTAAGGAACAAGTCTTGGGATTTTGTCTCCTTTAAGTAACGCTCATCCATTTAGGCATCATGCAGAATTAATACTTGAAAGTTCTTTCACATAAAACCAAAAAACCAAAAAAAAGAACATGAAAGAGTACCCACACATGTGTCGAGTGTGCAGTTACATTTAACCTACAAGTGATACGTTACTATACATGAGCAATTAATTGTCTTTAAAAGTATATTATTTAAAGTATATTGTCTTCACCTTCCCTTAAATTACATTATATAAATTTATTTATTGGATTGTTATGGGTATCAAACTGGGATTATGAATCTACTATATATGACCAATTGATTGTCTCTTAGGATTTTTTGGATCACTTGATATCCTTATTCAAGATTAATTTCTATTGAACAGATTTAGACTTCGGAATGCCCTTTAACTCAAAAAAACAAAAAACAAAAGATTAATTTCTATTTAATAAAAGTGTAACTATAAAAGTACTATTCTCAAATACGAAATTCATATTTATGTATTGAATATATAAATATGAATTTCGTATTTCAGAATAGTACTTTTATTGAATATATATATATATATATATATATGTATATTTTGTTTTTTTTTCTAACCTAGATCTAACCACTTCTAACATACAGTGCTAATATATATGTATATTAGATTCTAATATATACTAGAGCACGGGATAAAGTTTTTCAAAATCATTTTGTAATTTAAAAACATAAGATATTTTTTTAATACGAATATCAGATCTTATAAAAACATAAAAACTATACAAATGTAAATTTCAAATATCAAATGATTTATAATGATCAAATAATCTATAATTATAGAATGACTAGTAATATCAAATGACTCGTACTTTTGTAATTAAAATGACATGTAATTCTAATTCTAAATGACTTCAATAAAGGCAAGAAACAGTTCGTCCAATTCTATGGCTTCTGATTTAGTTAGATATTAGATAGTGAGTTTGATTCTTATCCAAAATTTGGACTATAGATCGGAGTTCGTCGATTCAATGATTACTTGTTGAGAGAAAAAAATGACTCTAGTAAACAAGAACCCTAAACTCAAAAACTTGACCTCTCTCTTCTGTCTTCTTCAAGTAGCTCAACCTTCCTCGCAGACGTCAGAACTAAACTTCCAATATATACTCGCCCCCACGAGGCTCATGCCTGGGTATACTTCCAAGAGACTGTATGTTGCACCAACCTGTTGCAGCAGGTGATTCAGTGTTGACATCAAATGCTTCCATTTCTCTGCTCTATCGCAAATTAACTTTGATGTCTAGTGCAATTACACTTTCCAATTCCCGTAAATTCCTTCTTGCGTAAATTTTGTCACTAAACTATATGTATCTCGACATTCCATTAACAAAGACTATATAAGTACAACATTATTATAACTGAATTTGTTAAAGGAGAAACTAAACTTGGAAATTAGAAAGCATAGATTGTTGTTCATATTTTTTTTTTTTGGTCAACCGGATGGACAAAGTATATTATTCATACTCCCAGTGACGGACTCAGAAATGATTTTTGTTGAATTCAATAAACTAAAATAACTAACAATAATATTGGTGATATAATAGTTGATAAGAGTTTAGTAGAGTTTTCCTGCGACTCTAAATATTCATATAAAAGACAATGAACATGTATATATTTAAAATTTTATTCGTTTAGTAGGTCTAACAGATTCGAATCTCACAAAAATGTAGTAATGAAAGAAAATATTGACTTAATATTTAGTGACCCTAACCATTTTATATTCAGTGACATATGTCTACTTTTTTGTAATCAACAAAACCCTATCTATAACTTAAAAAACCTACACTACTAAATTATTTTTCAATTTACCAATTGTAATAAAGATGTAACACACAGTCTATTTTTTAATTGATTAAAGTTAATCAAATAAAACTATAAAACACATGATTTGCAATAGGGTGTTAAAAGAGAGAAAAAGACTAAATTTAGTTATTAAAAATATATAAATTCTATATAAAAAAATCTTCATATTTATGGGGGTCAATTGAATCACCTTATTACAACATGGGTTGGGTCCGCCATTACATACTCCCAAACTTCCACATTTTTAATAATATCATGTGAAGCTAAGCTACTTGTCAAACTTGAATTCCGGTGGAGAATGCAACAAATCGTGTGGATTCTTATATCATCGTGGTAAAAATCTTATCACTAAAACAAAAGAGAAAAAAGTATATAAAAACGGTAAAAACGTGTGGATTCTTAAGCTTTTGATTGGAACCATCAACAATTACTAAAACGAAACACATAAATTTATAAAATTCAATGACGACGTGAAAGACTCCACAAACAACTTTTATTATCACGAGTGACTCATTGTTACAACTTACATAAGACTTCTTAGATTATCTTCTTTTTTTCTTAGATATTAATAACCTTTTCTTCTCTTACTGATAGTCATATATCTTGAGTTTCAACAAGTAGGAAGAGGAATTTTACAAAACTCTAAAACCTTGAGACCTTTTGGGTTGGTAACAAATGCACTATACTCAGGGTTCTTTATGTAACCACACAAACATGGCTTTTGCTCAACCATTTTGTCGCAACAATCCTTAGTCGGATTTGCTCCTGTGGTCATTGCTGGTAAGCATGGCATAAGCTCTGTCAGAGCACACACTTCTGCTACTTCCCCGACACCTCGAACCGCGGTTGCTCTGATCCAAGCATGAGATGAAATGACAATGATCACAAATGTGATGAACAATATTGCCGTGAACTTCATATCTGGAGACACTCTTGCGACTTTTATTCTATCTTCAAGTATGTTTGAGATTTTGGTTGTTGAGGTTTTAGGGATAGTAACATACCTATATATAGAGAAGTGAGATTTAAAGTGGTCGTAATGGACAAGTCTTAGGATTTTGCCCCCTTTAAGTAACGCTCATCCATTTAGTCATCATGGAGAAAAATGTGAAAGTTCTTTCACATAAACCAAAAAAAAAAGAACATGAAATTAAGAATACCCACACATGTGTCGAATGTGAAATGTGTTACATTTAACCTACAAGTGCGTATATATGTTACTATATATGAGCAGTAATTTTTTTTTTAAAGTATATACTCATATTGTCTTCACGTCCTTAAATGTATATCATATCTAATACCAAAAATAAATAAATAAAGTATATCATATAAATATATTTATCGGGTTGTTATGGGTATCAAACTGGGATTATGAATCTAATATATATGAGCAATTGATTTTGTCTTTTAAGATTTCGGATAACTTGATATCCTAATTCAAGATTAATTTATATTGAATAGATTTAGATTTCGGATTGCCGTTTAACAAAAAATATATACTTCTTACCAACAAATATAATATAGTCTGACAACAACAATCCGTCCAAAAGAATGGTTTTAGAGCAGTATTGTTAAATTTTAATAATAAATCAAATTTATTTAATAAATAAAATATTAATTAGGAAAAAACATCACAAATTACATAAAATTGTATAGATTAGAAATATAAAAATTCATAAAAGTTATAGCTACAAATTAACAACTAAAAATATATTACAACTAATAAAATAAGATCAATAAGTACGCCAAATTTCTAAAATAGTTTGTTGAATATTGGTCATAGTGAATAACTATACAAACGTAAATGTCAAATATAAAATGATTCATAATGATCAAATAATCTATAATTATAGAATGACTTGTAATGTCTAATAAGTCGTATTTTTATAAGTAAAATGACATGTAATTATAATTGACTTGTAATATCAAGTGACATGTAATATCTGGTAACCAGTACTTTTTTTAAATAACTTGAAACTTCAAATGATCAGTAACTATCAAATATCAAATAATTCATATTTTTATTATTGAATATTAAACGTAATTCTATGAATATCAAATATCTACAATGTAATTATTTTATATACGTATTACTACTATTTATAAGGTAATTATTTTACATAAATATTTATGAATATCAGATTTACACTAAACGGGACTTTACTTAATACTCACCTTTCCTAACTTCCCGGAAGCTCACACAGCTCAACACTACTAATGTGTAGATGTTGCAGCTCATTCTTGTGTTCACACTCCAGAAAACAAGAACCCTAGACCCAAAAATTTGAACTCTCTCTTTTTTCTTCTTCAAGTAGCTCAAACTTCCTTTCAGAACTAAGCTTCCAATATATCTTCGCTTCCTCGAGGGTTTTCTAAGTGAAGCCTTACTATACTTCCAATAGACCACATTATATCTGTTGGTCCGAAATCTTGTATTGAAATCCATCTTGAACCGTTTTTCCTAATAGTTATTATATGGATTTTAGTTGTCGGATATAGTTTCATCGGGAATAGATATTCATCGAGATTTTGACCGAATTTTCTTAACGGTTTCCGACAACAACAGTCTGTCAGAAACAATGAGTTTAGATTTTTATTGTTTAATAGTAATAATAAATTGTATTTGTTAATAAATATATAATATTAATTGGGAATAAACATCACACATTACATAAAATTGTATAGATTAGAAACATAAACATTCATAAAACTTATAATTACAACTAATAAAAATAATTAAAACTAATAAATACGCTACATTTGTCGAGGACAAGTGGTCTAGTGGTAGTGATCACTTTACAAATCATCAGGTACCAGGGTTTGATTCCTCTTCGATACACGAAAAAAGAAAAAAAAAGATTTTAGGTTAGACTTTTACTGTGGATCGAGTCTTATCGATCCAATACGAGTAAGGTTGACAAAAAAAAGTATACCACATTTCTAATATAGTTTGCTGAATATTTGGGTCAGAGTGAACTTGACCTAGTTTGACGTGAAAGTTTTTGTTTATATGATGTATTATATATTAGTGATGATATATGTAATATATTTTGTATTTATCTACAGTCAATTTTCTCTTGAACATATTACTACATTTTCATTGATAATTGTCATCTGGTTTTGTTAAATGTTAGGCAAGTTAGAGACACGAAGATCTCAGACCTTATTTAGAAGATATTATATCTTATATTTTAGGATATTGTACATATCGCAATTAGAGTTTTGTGTATCTCTAAAACAGTATATATTGTAACCATCTTCTTATCAATAAACCATAATGAATTCTCAGACCTTTAATTACCGAGTTTTACATGGTATCAGAGCCATATGGCTGAGAAATCGGAAGAGATTGTTGAGGGAACAATTAGTGAAAAACAAAATGTATTAACTGGCTGCTAACGAAAATCCAAGAGGTGTGATTGCAAGAGTGCTATTCGCTGGAGAGAGTATATTGATATGCTCACTGACTCTTGTTTTCAAGTGATCAGATTTCCTGAATGGTGGGGTGAGTCCTCACGTGG
Organism: Lepidium didymum; assembly: GCA_963920545.1. Taxonomy (NCBI): domain Eukaryota; kingdom Viridiplantae; phylum Streptophyta; class Magnoliopsida; order Brassicales; family Brassicaceae; genus Lepidium; species Lepidium didymum. The sequence goes on along the minus strand of OY986980.1, from coordinate 18,889,240 downwards.
CAATGGTGTTAATTCTAACTGAGGTAGAGGTGAAACAAGAGGACGTAGCTGTGATAGATCTAGCTTGGGTGTGATCAGTGGCGGACCCAGAAAATTATTTTACCGGATTTAAATTATATATTAAAAAAATAATAAATTATAATTCATAAAAAAATAAATTAACTATCCCATAAAATAATAAGAAGTAAAATGTGATATAAAAAGCCAATAATAATAAACAAATTTACAAAACCACTATGCGATCCTTTTTATCCTGAAATCTCTTCATCATAAACTCATTTGTAATAGACTCGAACAAATATTTATCGACAAAATAAACTAAACAATCAAAAATTGATCTCTAATCTGATTGCGTCGTTTTGTCTTCACAATCTGTATTGCTGAAAAACATCTTTGTAAAGTTGCAGTAGCAACACATAATATCAAAACCAACTTCAAAAGCCTAAATAAAATTAAGTTAATTTTAATTTGGTAGATATAATATTGTGTTTCTTGATTAAAAAAAAAATTCTATAAAAAATGAATATATAATTCGTTAAAAATGAAAGGAATTGTGAGTGATGAAGCTTTTTGGGTTCTTATTGGGTCATAAATTTTTAAACAAATTAAAGTTATTGGACTTTAATTACCTTAATGGGTGTCAAAATAAAATAAAAAGAATCTTAAGGTAAAAAAACGCACATATGTGTGAATGAAGCTCGATATATAAAAAATAAAATTTGCTGAATTGCTCTCAGTCTGGTGGTTAGGATGATCCAGCTAAAGACTTGGCACATGGTTCGATTTCTACCTGCTACATTATGGTAGCTTAAAAAAGATTATTAGGGATGAACTTTAGGCTATGGAATGAGTTTTGTCAATCCAATGTTGATAAAAAAAAAAAAAAAATTTACAAATTTTAGGGGGTTCAATTGAACCCCCTTAATTATACATGGGTCCGCCTTTGGGTGTGATACGAGCAACGCAACAACATCAGTGTTGGGAGGAGTTGAAACAAGCTCTAAGGCAGAACGCAGTGGGTTTATAGGCCTCACAAACGATCAGTGGAACAGTTTGATTAAGCCGTTAAGGGTCCAGAAAAAGACCACATCCTCGACATGTCTTACCGCTAAGAATCCGGATTACTTGGAATGGGTTTTAGATACAGGAGCATCTAACCTCATGACAGGTTTTTTCGAATTTCTTGCTAAATCAAAATATTTATTGCCTTGCTCCATTGGGTTGCCGAATGGAAGTAAAACAATTTCCAAAGAGAAAGGAACAGTGGTTTTTGATGAGGATTTTAGTCTGGATAATGTGTTGCTTGTCCCTGATTTGAAATGCAATTTGATATCAGTTTCACAGTTAATAGCAAAGTGTGGTTTTGTGATGCAAATTACTGAAAATGGTGTGTGATTCAAGACCATATAACGTGGAACATGACTGGGGCGGGTGAGCTAAGAGATGGTTTCTATTTCTTTCGTATAGTATGACGACTCTGCTTTAAAGTTGAATAAGAAGGGAGATGAAGATGTGTGACATCAAAGGTAGGACATCTATCAAATAAAGTTTTCAATTTATTGCTAGTTGTTGGTAGTACGTGTAGTGATTTTTCTAAGTGTGATGTTTGCTTAAATCCAAAATATGTCGTCAATCTTTTACCCTAAGTGATAATAAAACTTATGAAATTTTTGAGATTTATTCACTGTGATGTTTAGGAGCCCTATAGAAAGCCTACTCTCTGCAATTCATTCTATTTTTTATTGTGGTAGATGATTACTCACAAATAGTTTGGGTTTTTCTACTCCACAATAAGGCTCAGGTTTGGAAAACCTTGATAAATTTTATAGTTATGGTTTCCCGGTAATTTGGAAAGTTGGTTAAGATAGTGAGAAGTGATAACGGGACAAAGTTTACTTGTCTCAAATCTAAATTTCAGGGCACAAGGAATTGTATTTCAGACCTCTTGTGTGGGGACTCCTCAACAGAATCGACGAGTGGAACGTAAACATCTTCATTTACTCAATGTTGCTAGATACACAAAGATCTCATACATTATTTAGAAGATACTAAGAAATTATAGTTAGGGTTTCGTGTATCTCCAGAGCAATATATATTGTAACCATCTTCTTATCAATAAACTAGGACGAATTCCAAGAACTTTGCCAAGCTTTACAATAAAATTTGTTTGTATATATCATTGCATTATTCATTCTCACACACTCACACACACATATATATATATACGTCAACAGCATGGATGCATTGTTGCATCAGATTCTGATTTTATAATCTTCTTTTATTAATTATTATTAAAATAACTTTCATTATATAAACAAAACTATTAAACTTCAACAACTAGGATGAGGAATTTTACAAGACACTAAAACTTTGAGAGCACTTGGAGAAGCAGCAAACGCACTAAGCAATGGGCTTTTAATGTAACCACATAAACATGGCTTCTGTTCAAGCACTTTGCTGCAACAAAATTGAGACGGATCTGTTCCTATGATCATTGCTGGTAAGCATGGAAATAGCCCCAACACAAAACACGATTCTGCGACTTCTCCAAAACCATGGTTCGGTCGCTCGGAACCATGAGGCGAGATCATGAAGACTACCACGAATGTGATGAACATTAGCTTCATGGCTCTTGAAACTTTTTTTGGTTTTAAGTTTACTTTCAACTTTTTTTTTTCCCTCTAGAAGTATATTAGGTGTTTAAGGGTAAATATTAGTATATATAGAGATGTTACATTGTAATATGCAACCAGACAAGTTTGGTTGAGTCATCGACTCTTGTATATTTGTAGAAACGCTCATCTATTTGACCATCTTGCAGAAAAATTTACTGGTTACACGTAATAAAACCAAAGAATACGAACGTGAAGGTTACATGACCCACAAGTGCTTAGACACTTGTCCAATGTATAAGTGCAATTATAGAATTTCATTCACGAGTTATAACGTTACGTAAAATTTTATCACAAAAAACAAGAAAAGTGATACGTTCCATCCTTCGAAGTTGATAAAAAATTTTGGGCAACTTATAAATTGTATTAAATTTAGAAGCAAATCATATTAATTTTGGAAGAAAATCATATTAATTTTGGAAACCAAAATAGAGTCATATTGTTTATATGGATACAATTTTTCGACATTTTCATGAATTAACACTAGTTAAAATTGAAGAATTAAATGAGAGAAAAACTAGTTAAAAATATTTTATTATGTCAAACACCTAGAGAAAATTATAATTTATTTGGCTATGTTTGGGCTGTTTTAATAATAATATCAATAAGGGTTATCCAAAAAAGGAGTAAAAGTAAAATAATGTCTGAGCCCGGGTTCGAACCGGGGACCTCTAGTGTGTGAGACTAGCGTGATAACCGACTACACCACCCAGACGTTTTGTGTTAACTTTTCTTTAAAATAAAATTAATAATAATATTTTCATGATGTGCTTCTCTGATTCTTGCCATAATTTGTTGCTACTTGTATAGTCCTAGGCCTCAGATTAGGGTCCCACAAGAAACAAATCGTCATAAATTTATCCCAGGAATATCAAAATGGTACCAAATCAACCACCAGCTTCGCCATTTCTACCAGTCGTTTCCTTCTCAATAATAGGTATATTTACTCAAGATTTTTTCTAGTTTCATGCCCTTTTGAATTGGCCTTGGTTAGAAATTCGAATTTTTTGTTGCAAGTCTCTGTTTTTTATGTGTCTGCAAGATTACGATAGGTTTCCGACGGGATTGTTTACGAAGGTAACCGACGGAATTATTTTTGACGGTTCTGACGGGAACAATCCAACCGTTTTCAAAAGGAGATGCGGTCGGAATATCTTGTCGGAAACCGTCACAATTTCCGATAGCTTTTGAGAAGAATTACGTTTCCGACCATGTCATAACAACGCTTTTTTCCCGTCAGAAAATGGTTGGAGTAGGCATTTTCCGACCAATTTCCGACGGGTTTGGCTGTCAAAATTCGATATGTTTTCCTGTAGTGAAAGCTTTCATCTAGAAGTCTTTAAGTCCAACAAAAAAACCTTCAAGGAACTAATGTTTATTTGTAATTAGCTTAACGATCGAATTAGATTCATGCGTGTGTCAAAGGTTGATTTTCACCAGGTGAGCTACAAGGAAGAAAAATCTAATCTGATGACTAACTCAACATGGTTTAAAAGAAACAGCGCATGAATCATAAATGTCCGATTTCTTTAAGGCCTCATATATATCACAAGTCTGGATGGTTTGGCGAGAGCATGATTGAGTTGCTTCCCGGAATATAGAATCAACTAGTGACTGAATATTTGACTCCTCCAGCAAACTTCCCTCCAGACAAACATAGCACTTTTTTCTATTGCATTTTGCTCCGGGCCTAAAGAAATAGAAGTGAACATAACATATAACCCTTTTTTGGTTAAATTTAGGATACACAGTCAAATATCCATTGCTTAATCACAAAACAACGTCAAGAAAACCATCCAGCCGTGGAATAAAAGGAACGTCTCAATATAAGTCCAGATAATAGAAACGAGAAACAAAAAGACTTCATACAAAGACTGAAAAAGGACAAAATGAATTTACCTGTCCACGTTTGATTGGACCAGGACTAGAATTGAGTTTGCAACTATTGGTCTCTTCATTTCAAAATGAATATTGTTTTCGTCGCTTCATGTTTTACTTTACAACAGATAATGGAAGATGAAAGGGACGAAGATAGTTGTGAGGAAAAGCATGTCTTTATATAGAGGTGAAGTCAAAACAATCATTAATTATGATTTTCCAGACTACCAAAATAGTTAAATACACTTGTTATATTGAAAATCCTAAAGAGGAAATATAATTATAATTATGAAACTAATTCAATGATTTGAAAATCTTTGTTGACTACACAACACAGTGTTGAAGATGAACAACTTAGGGAAGAGCCTCCTACTAAGGTGTTGATTGATAAGGTCCAAAGGAACATACTCACAGACAACCTAGAGTAACTAAGTTTCCTATCTCAACTTTCATCCTAAGGATGAGCAGACTGGTGGTGATGGGCCTCCTCCTTCTGAACCATTTGATGATACTAATGTAAACGGAGAAGCTCTAGTGTTGCTTGAGCAGCCACAAAAGCCCCAGGGACAGAGCCATCTGATGATTCTAATGTAAGTGGAGAAGCTCTAATGGTGCCTGAGCAGCCACAACAGCTCCAGGAGACAGAACCAGTTGATGATTCTAACGTAAATGGAGAAATTCCAATGTCGCTTGAGCAGCCACAAAAGCTTCAGGAGACGTGATTCTAGTTTGACTCGACCCTAATTAGAAGCTGGATAAGAACTATCATCTCAATGTCAGTGGAAAATCTGACAATTTATATTTTTGTTTCTTTTATCTAAAACCTTACCTGCAATTGTGCTTTTGTTTGTAATGTTCAGAGTTTCTTTAGCTTGCATTCTGCTGTTATCTTAGTCCAAAGCTAATTTGCTTCTTATTAAATGAGTCTACTCCCACAATCCATAAAGTGTGGATTCTCTGGGTGCTTTGGTTCAAATCAAACTCAATTATTATTGTAGTGTTACAGGATCTGAGGCACTCACATGATGGAGCTCATTGGTACATCCCCTTCACAAGGCAAAGTTTACTTCTCGATATGTCTCTAATCTCCCGAAGCACATAAGTCATAATTCTTATGCTCCTAAGGTCCTGACTCCGGATCGCTGGACTCATTTCACGGCTTATGGATTTAAAGTCTAATACAATAGTTTGTGTAGCTTATAAATATATTTTTTTAATAGTATAATAGAGAATGAAAAATGAAAAATGTGAAGAAGAAAAAAGAAACAATTACATTGTGAAAGAAATAACCGATTACTATATTGCCGTGACTTGAATATCATAAAAGAATGATAAAAGTTTCTGAATCAAAATTTTATGTAATTGCTCTCATAAGAATGAATGATTAAAGATATACATGAATCCAGTTTACCTTATTACTTATTATCTAATAGAATCAAATCAACATTAATTCAAATTTCAAGAATTGTATTTACAATACATAAAATATTTGTATAAGTTCATTTATCCTCAAATATTGCAATGTGCAGTAAAATGTGTATAAATTCACATATGACAAATTACTTTTACATATCTTGAGGATAAATGAACTTACGGGAAAATATTTTTGGTCAAGTGGTTAAATCCATCTTTGTTGCTTTTCCCGTCAGAGTTGTTGGATTTTGTCGATTCAATTGTTGTCAAAGAAGTAAAGAATTGGCATAAGTTATACTTGTTTAAACATAGCATAGGTAAGTGTTGTGAAGATTGCTTCTCCTCTCTAAACTGAGTTTCTCTTCCATACAGCTTCTCACTATGGGACAATGCTCACTGCATAATCAAAGGCAAGTACAATCCAAGTCAGAGACATTTAATATTAAGCTACAAACAAGCAAATGCCTTCACACTTATATTATTTTTTAAATTCGAATGATTATTAGCTCTGTAACGGTTTCATCTAGAAGCCTCTTAAGTCTAATAAAAAAAACTTTCAAGGAACCAATATATATTTGTAATTAGCTTAATGATCGAATTGGATTCATGCTTGTGGCAGAGGTTGATTACCAGGTGAGCTACAAAGAAGAAAAATCTAACCTGATGGTTGATAGAACATGGTTTAAAAGAAACAGCGCATGAATCATAAATGTCCGACTTCTTTAAGGCCTCGTATATATCAGAAGTCCGGACAGTTTGACAAGAGAATGATCGAGTTTGCTTCCCAGAACAGAGAATCAACTCGTGAATGAAAATTTTACTTCTGCAAAATTCCCTCCAGAAGTAAACATAACATATAACCCTTTTTTGGTTAAATTTAGGATACACAGAGTCAAATATCCATTGCTTAATCACAAAAAAACGTCAAGAAAATCATCCAGCCGTGGAATCAACAAGGAACGTCTCAATATAAGTCCAGATAATAGAAACGAGAAACAAAAAGACTTCATACAAAGACTGAAAAAGGACAAAATGAATTTACCTGTCCACGTTTGATTGGACCAGGACTAGAATTGAGTTTGCAACTATAGGTCTCTTCATTTCAAAATGAATATTGTTTTCGTCGCTTCATGTTTTACTTCACAACAGATAATGGAAGATGAAAGGGACGAAGATAGTTGTGAGGAAAAGCATGTCTTTATATAGAGGTATAGTCAAAACAATCATTAATTATGATTTTCTATACTACCAAACTAGTGTTAGAATGTAATTATCACACATCTCAAGTTGGGATCATTCTAATCTACTATATATAAGATAAGTGTCCCTCTACTTATTACCAATTGGTTTTGAATTGGATGACCATAATTTGATATGGTATCAGAGCAAGTTCTAACCATCAGGCATGCATGATGATATGTGTCTGTTTTGGGTCTGCCCCAACATGCATGTATCATGCTGATGCGTGTGTTGTGGTGTTTCGAGATGTTCAATTATACCACCGATCATTTTGAGGGGACGTGTTAAAATTGAATTGTCCCACATTGGAAGTTGGAATCATTCTAATCTACTATATATAAGATAAAAGTCTCTCTATTCGTTTCTAATTAATTTTGATTTGGATGTCAATAATTTGACAAATACTTAGATACACTTCTTATATTGAAAATCCTAAAAAAGGAAAAATAATTATTAATTGTGACACTAATTCAACGATTAGAAAATCTTTGTTGACTACACAACACAATGTTGGGGATAAGTCAAATAACCCAACAAGGCAAATCAAAATTGTTGAGTTCTTCTTTTGGTATCTCTCTTTGTCAAAACAAAACATGAAAATTTCAGAAACTGTCATAAGGGAAACAATTAGAAAGTTAACTTGATAGAATCACACTATTATATATTGTTGGAAAAAAATTTGAATTTGTTCACCTACTATGATTAAAACATAAAATTTGAGAAACTGTCTTTTAACTCTTTTATTTAGATCGATACTACTGGAGACTATATAATCAAGGTCAGCTCAAACATTTTATAAGTTTTGGGGTGACATTTGTAAATGGATCTTCTTATATTTCATATTAAAATAAAATCATGATCTTTCTGAAAATGTTTTATGTTTTGACTAAAATAATAAAAATTGGGGAGTATTATAGATAGGGAATATCGTACAAAATGCCCTTTTTGAGTTTTAAATTATGAGAAATAGTTTTTTTCGACAAAATACATCTCTTGACTTTTAAATTATGAGAAGTACCCATTTTTAAGTTGTAAAATTGCGTCTACTGTAGACAATTATAATACAGTTTTATCTATTGTGTACATAATTTAGTATATATGTCTACTATATATAATTATATTGTATTCTTGTTCATTACGTTCATAAATTTACTATATATATTCATCGTAAACCATATAAATGGTCACCATAGATGGAATTGGATCTTATGTCCTCATTTTGAATACTCCTTTTACGTGAAAAATAGTATTTCACATAATGTTTTAAAAGAGGTATTTTTAACAATTTAAAACTCAAATTATGTATAATTTTCTCATATAGATATTCCCAGGGCTGTTATTTTGGATAAACTCATCTTGTACAAACATAAACCTATTTAAACTCATTTAACTTTATTAGGGTTGTTCTAGAACGTTCTCTCTACGTTATAACATATTTATAGTTTTGTTGAACAAGAAAATCAAGATCTCTTTTAACCAAATTCATTTTAGACTTCTATATAGCTACTCTTATGGACCATAAGTTATGGTCTACTAAACTGTTATGCACAGGGGCGGATCCACAACCGTTTTTAATATGGGACACAACAGTATCGTGGTTAAGTTATATAAAGCCTAGAACAAATTTGAAAAATGAGATTTTTGTTAGAAAATGTCTAGAATTTTCAGTAACTTAGGTTATTTATTCTTTTTATTTTTTTGATAAAATGAATGAATATTGTTAAACAACTCCCATAATTTTTGTTTATAGAAATTTAGAAAATTATGTTTTTTAACAATTTAAAAAATGGAAAATAAAAGAGAAAAATAGTCTAAATCTATAAATTAAAAATATTATTAAAGGATTAGTAAAAAAGTAAAAATGATGTAGTTTTTTAAGGTATATATTTACCTAAAAAATAAAAAGAATTTGTGGCCTACTAATTTATGAATTTAGGTGTGACATTGGGCAAATGCTCATTTTATTAGTTTTTAAGTATGGTCATAGATCACAACTTTATATATATATATATATATATGAAAAGGTTGTGTAAAATAAAAAACAATAACAAAATTAATTTTTAAAAAAATTAGTATGGGGCACATGCCCACCTAAGCTCTTATTACGTCCACCAATGGTTATGCATCGGTAAGATGTGACAAATGTTTCTGATTCTCATTTGTATTCAAACTATTATATTTAACACTACTACGTTTGATACGAAGGATTATATATATTATTAAGCCAATATGATGATATAAAGGTCACAGTTTCCAAATATCTAAACATTGGTCAAAGGTTAACTAGTGCATCGGACCAAATGGATAAGGGTATGGTCGCATCAACATCAATACTCCCTTCCTCTAAACCCCTAAAAACCACGAGTGATAAACCAAAACCATTACCCGGTTCACCTCGAACCGCGATCGGTTTTCCCCACCCGAAATCATTATCGTAGACTTCAAACCATGGAGAGCTTGTGACAATGAAATAAGTATCCGGCTTTCTACTTCCACCACTTATCTTTGGTGGTGACTTCAGATTTCTAACCCAATCCTCCGCAAAATTCTTGTAATTTTCATTCGTTAGTGTTTTCACCTGTTTATTTATTTGCAAAGCAGCCCAACCTAGTCCACGATCCAAGATCTCTCCCACTGTGGCGGTAGCCATCGCTTGATGGGTCACATTCCCAAAACACTCTCTTTCAAGGGTAGGGTTTAGCCTCTGTCTCATATCTGCAGCCACTAAGCAATGCGTATCTTCTTCTCGGTTTAGGCCACCGTGTTTGATAATTGATAGCCATAGATGCGCTAAAACTGCTTGAAGGGAGGAGATTTTCATATCAATGGAATCAAGTTCTTCGTTGGCTTTCCTTTTAAGATCTGATATATTCCTCTTTGTGAAGTGAAAAACTCTTTGTTTTGTTGGAATTTCAAATCTTGGTGGCTTCTTCGTTTCTGGCATATGGATGGGGTAATCGATACCGTCGATGAACCAATCTTTGAGAACAAGAGGCTGAATATTAGAACTCGAACCGGTCATACAAATATTGGACCAAGCGTGGAAGAAACTCCAAAGGGAAGAACCATCAGCGACCATGTGATTGTAACCGAAACTGATAAGAACTCCATCTTTCATCTCGGTGACTTGCAAAGCAAGTAAGGGTTCAGAGACGCCATCAGAGCTTTTGAGATCATTTGCAGGGAAAAAACACCTTTTAAAGTCTGGAATAGAGTCTTTAGATTGAAGGAAATCGTTCACGGAGATTGATTCGGCTTTGGCATGGATGAACTTGGCACCGGAGCTATCGCAGTCGATATAAAACGATACCGTATTGTCTTCATGATTGTTCACTTTGATGAGACGACCAGCGAACGGGAAATAGATCTCTAAGGCAGTCGAAAGAGAGGTCTTTAACAGAACGATGATATCGGTTTCGGAGTCCGGTTTAGGGAAGACAAGAGCTCTTTGAGGATAAGCAAAATTAAGAAGTTTGAGATCATATGGAGTTAGATGGATCTTTGTACAATTTGGTTGATTTATCCTTTGAGGACGAACCATACTTGAAGAAAGCATAGTCACTTCTGCCATTTTGTTAGAACAAGATGAATACTTTGTGACATAGTCTTAAGTCATATAAGATTAGGAGCAACCACGTAAAGAAGATTCAGAGAAATAATCATTTTACTAAAAATTCATGATATGTGAATAATTAAAGAGTGGATGAAATGATTTGACTTGTCTATGTGACGTTATCACATTATCATCTAATAAAGACAAAAAAAAGTCACATCGTATGAAAAACGTGCTACACAAACCAACTAATAAAACGTCATATTCTCCTATTATCTATAATAATAATTAGCAGGAACTGTGAAATATAAAAAGAGTGAAGAGAATATTGAAGCGTTATTTTTGCCTACAATAAATTGACAATATTCAATTCATAATTTAAATTTTAAATTTTATTATACACAATTATGTGATTACCTAAAATCGAATTATGATAAAAAAATTGATATTTAACTAATAGACACATAATATTCACATATTATTATATTTATGTAGGCAAATAATGAAATGATTTTCCTTTATTATTATTATCTTTTGTTTCAAGCTAGTGATCTAGTTGTTCCTTATTAGGATTATAATGAAATTATTATACAAATAAAATTGACAAAGAACTAATTCTTTTAAAGTTTAGAAATGGCTAATTTCCTGAGATCCTTGCGAAGTATCTTGCCAGATGGATTCTTTGGTATGGAGTTTATAAATGCGACCTTTCTTATTTTCTTATAAGGCGCAACCTGTTAATCACATTAATTAATTAATTAGAGAATTTAATATAATTAAAATTGAATTATGGATGTGTTTAAAGAAGAACCTGTTTAGAAATGAAGTCGATGACTTGTGTGTCAGAGAGCTTGCTCTCTTGCTTTCGAACCACGTAAGCCATTGGATATTGTCCTGTTTCTTTACATGGAAACCTTTGCCATACACAAAAACCAAATTAAACTCTTTTTTTTTATAGTTTTTAAGGTTGAAAAAAATGCAAAATATTGATTAAATAAGTGATAAAGTAAAAGACTTTACGGAATAACTGCAGCATCAATAATCTCTGGATGATTCAAAAGGAGAGCTTCAAGTTCAGCTGGAGCTACCTAATATATTATACAATCGAAAAACATTATATTTTAATTATTATTATTTTTGTTTGAAAAATTGGTAAATTAATTGATAATCGAATTTATACGAATTGCATAGAAGAGTTTTGTTATTAACCTGGTAGCCTTTGTATTTGATTAATTCTTTCAATCGATCCACGATGAAAAGAAATCCATCGTCGTCAATATAGCAAAGATCTCCTGTTTTAAGCCATCCTTCTGGAGTTATATTTTCTTTTGTAGCTTCTTCATTTTTATAATAGCCTTCAAATACAAATACACATATAAATTAGTGTATTTTTGGCATATAACTATATTAAAAATGATAATTAGCAAACAAGAAATCGTAGCATTTTAAAAAAAGGAAAGAAAAACATGATGTTATTTAAAATAATGTTTGTTGGATTAAAAAATTACACGTTTATACATGCTCCACTTGATTACAAAATCATTACTCAATAATTATTCAAATAAAATATCGAAGATATACATCGCTTTCTACTCTGTATATATTAAAAGTGTATTTTTTCTGCATGAAAAATCTCTAGTTTGATTATGTCTACATTATATGCCATTGACCTAAGTTATTATAGTCTTAAAACTAAACTCTACAAACAAATGAACTATGTGTATCTTTAATTATTTAATTGTTATCATTCAAAATTTATTAACCTATTAAAATAAAAGAAACATTATGAAATATCCCTTTTATGTTTTTAATTATGGAAAATATCTCTTCTTTTTGACGTGGCACGAAATGTCTCTTTTATGTTTCAATTGTGGGGAATTCTCCCTTTTATGGCATTGAATTGCAATATTGTTATCTATGATGGACCGTATAAATATTTACTATAGATAATAGTATATGTTATGTCCATGGTAAACCATATAAACATCCATTGTAGACAACAAATGTATATCCATCATAAAATTGTTATATATGTCAATAGTAGACAATATTAATATCCACCGTGGAAAATACTTTATATTATATCTTCACATGAAATTACTCATTTTCTCAAAAAAAGGTATTTCATGTAAGATTTTTAAAAATAGGCATTTTGTACAATTTAAAACATAAAGGACATTCTATACAATTTTCTCTAAAATCAATCATATTTTAACATATTAAATTATTAATATAAATTATATTTTTAATTTATTATTTGTTGAATATAAAACCAAATTTTTATAATGTATAAATTATTTAAATATAATTTGTTCTGCACATTCTGAGCTTAATACGGATCACGTAATTACTCTAATATAATTTATCCAAACATGTAAAGTCATTCAGATTAATTGCCTTTGGCAATAGAAGGCCCTTTAAGCCAAAGGTCGCCTGTTTGGTTCACACCCATGACCCGACCCGTACCCGGATCCACAATCTTCGCTTCCACACCACACGACAACAATCCTGCCGAGCCATATCTCGGTCAAGGCATATCCTGGATAGATATGAACCCTTGGATATTCCTTTGCAAACGCTTCCGTGACCTCCTTACTCAACGGTGCTCCACCACATCGTAATGTTCTCAAGGAACTCACGTCGTACTTCGCCTTGATCATATCAGCGCCATTGATCATAGCTACTATAACTGGCGGCACGAGAACCAGAGTCGTGGCTCTGTATTTCTCCACTGCAGCCATCATCTCTCCGAGGCCAAACTTCGGGAGAATCACAACCTTTGTACCTAACGCTACAGTAGCTAATGTGAATATGTGTAATCCCAAGCTGTGGAACAATGGAACAGTACACACAAAAGTCTGTTGTGGTTGTTCGAAAGGTACAACTATGTACCTAGCCACATGGGCTATCAAGTTCCCATGAGATGAATCCACACCTTTGCTTCGTCCTGTTGTCCCCGACGAGTAGAGAAGCATAGCTGTGTCGTCTTTCTTAACTCGTTCTCTGACTCTTTGTTCATTCGGTTTTTTCTTCATCATCTCACTTAATACCCCAACAACTCTTATTCCTCCCAGAGCGCGTAGATTGCAATCTACACATTCTAGGATGATGGAAATACCAGAACTGACGAGTTTGGTCGCCAGTTCTGGAGTGGTTAAGGCGACTTTTGGATTGCTATCGGAAATTTGACCACAGATTTCACCCGCAGTGTATAGAAGATTTGCGGTGCTGATGATGGCACCAAGGGACATGACGGAGAGAGTGACAATGGGGATGTAGATGGAGTTGGGAGAGAATATGAGGACAATGTCACCTTTTCTTACTCCAACGTTGTGGTAAAGACAGTCGGCAACACTATCCACGGCTCTCCAGAGCTCCGAGTAGCTTATACGGTTGTCTGTTGCAGCGTCGATGAAAGCGATTGTGCCACAGTGAACTTGGGAAGAGATGAAAGTGGTGATGTCAAGTGAGTCGTTTGAGGGAAGTGCTAATGGTTTGCGTTTACTGTAAAATGTTGAGTTCGCATTGCAGAAACCGTTTCTGGGATCTATCAAAAATGATGAGCTTTCGGAATTTGCCATTTTTTTCAGGTGAGATTAATTGCATTAGATCCAAACGTACATGGTATTGAATTTATATGGAAATTAAGCAGACACATACCCGTTGACCTCTCTTAATTAATTAAACTCATTTTTATACGTTTGAACAAATTATTTTGGAGAATACAATTAAAAATCTTATAGTATAATCCAACTAATAATTCTGATATCAGATGATTGATTCTTTTTCACTATCCTTGATAGATTATAAAAAAATTTTATAGTTCGGATCTTGTCGATCTAATTGTTGACCAAAAAAATTATTGTCCACCTACACTAGAGAAAATAATGAAATAGTTTTAATAGTTCCACATTTCCTTTTTAAATTCCTTAAGAACACGTTTTTAACAAAACGTTATTAAGTATTCATCAATAATGGAGAACGACAATGAAAAAAAGTCTTCTTGCTCCTCTTCCCCGGCGCTGGTGCTCGCCGGTGTCAGATTATAAGTCATTGTCTCAAAGACTCGATGCATGCTCAGTCTTCCTTTCCCGTCTCTTCTTGGATCCCAACTTTCAAAGTTGGTGTGTTGTCGTTTTGAAACAAGAGACTCTTCAAGACCTTTGTTTCCATAAGAGCATCTCCAATGGGAATCTCTCACAAAAGTTTGTCATAAATAAATAATAATAATAAAATAAGATATAATATTTTTATTGGAAGATTTTTTCAAAATTCTTGAAACTTCCAGCCATAATATCTCAAATGAGAGACTCTTGTACTTTTATTGAGAGACTCTTTTAATAAAATACTATTATTTAACTTTTTTCTTGATGAGAGACTCTTGCAAGCGACTCTCATTGCAGGTAGTCTAACTCTTTTGTCGTTTCTTTAGCGACGAGAACCTTAACCGACAAATTCTCTGCCGGTTTTCCCCATAATGTTCTTACAGTGAGTTATTTTATTTTATTTTTATTAATACTGGATCACAATTGGTCGGCTCATTAGCTAAATTTCTACATAATGTAGGCAATGAGACTCAATATCTGGATATACAAGTGCACATGCCTTTAGTGAACTTATCACTTGTCACAAGACTAAAGACCACTTGTAAGCGAGTCATTTCTAATGCTTAGCAAATCGATTTTCATTGTTTCTCAAAATTTTACGTAATCAAACAAAAGAATTGAAATTTTTGGAAAAATCATTTTTTTATTTGAAAATCAAATCTTCGAAATAGATTTATAATAAAGTTTTGATTGGTAACACTTTTTATTGAACATAATACTTGTTTAAAAGCCAATCATATGAAGACTATTCATTAATTTTGATAACTAAAATTAAAATTAACTTTGAGGACTATTCTAAGTTAACACTATACAAAGTTAACACTATTAATTTTTTGGTAAGCCAATCATATTTGATGACTATTCAAAATTAACAGTATTCAAAGTTAATTTTGGCAATTACTTGTTTTATAGCGGCCATTGGTCAGTTTATAGTCCAGCATTGCGGTATTGACCGATTTATCTTCCGAAAACATAAATCATTCCTATAAATTCAAGTGCAGTAGAGAACAAATCAAGTAAGAAAGAGATTAAAGAAGGTGAAAAGTCAGGTTTGTCAAACTTTATTCAAGGCAGTGTTTGAACACTAGAACGTGATTTGATTAGACTGAAATTTCATGAGAAACTTCGTGACTCATTTATATTCAGATCCAACGATGGGAATTTTGTTTCAACGATTGGTTTGTCAGGTACTTAGATTTTAGCGTGAATATTCATTCTGTTGTGATTTCTAGTTTTCAGTTTGTGTTGTTTTGAGTATTTGATAAATCAGACGGTGAAATATTTTCTGATTGAGTTGAAATTTTTTAAAGATGTTTTTGACTTCTTTATCTAAAATTTGTACTGTTGAGATTTGATTTGGTGGCTGGAATCGTAGTGGACTTAAAAGCGTTTGTGATTGTATATTTCTACTCTCACTCTGAAGTTTCTTGGAGATTGTTTTTCAAAGCGGAAATCAAACAATTCTCAAACCTACAAAGATCATAAGAAATGGAGGATATAATTAATTAGTAACATGCTGATGCGGAAGCTCGGGAGAGAATTTGATTATATTAGTTATAGATTCTTGATTATATTAGTTGATATTTTCTATTTTAACATTATCGCCCTGCATCTAAAAACTATCCTTGATAAATTATAATACTCATTTACCAAAGCTGTGAATTATAAAGAGTGAAATATAGGTAAATAATAAAATGCTTTTCCTTTTTATTTTTATTTTTTGTTACAGTGTCTATCATTCAAGTTGTTCCTTTTTTGGATTTATTGTCAAGACCAAATTATTATACAAATAAAATTGACAAAAAACTAATTCTTTTAAAGTTTAGAAATGGCTAATTTCCTGAGATCCTTGCGAAGTATCTTGCCAGATGGATTATTTGGTATGGAGTTTATAAATG
This sequence comes from Lepidium didymum, assembly GCA_963920545.1. Taxonomy (NCBI): domain Eukaryota; kingdom Viridiplantae; phylum Streptophyta; class Magnoliopsida; order Brassicales; family Brassicaceae; genus Lepidium; species Lepidium didymum. Next base: position 18,872,481 of record OY986980.1, on the reverse strand, counting down.
CGACCTTTCTTATTTCCTTATAAGGCGCAACCTGTTTATTACAATAATTAAAATTAAGCACCTAATTTTTTTTTGTCAATATCGGATCACAACAGGCCGGCCCATTAACCAAGTTTCTACATAAAGTAGGCGGTAGGACTCAATCCCTGATTGTGCAAGTGTGCATGTATTATGTAGACTTACCGCCTGTTACTGATCTAAAGGCCACTTACCATTAATCACCTAATTAATTAGACAAATCAATATATAAATTGAGTTATGGTTGTAAAAAAAGCCTGTTTAGAAATGAAGTCGATGATTTGTTTGTCCGAGAGGTTGCTCTCAAGCTTTCGGACCACGTAAGCCATCGGATATTGTCCTTTTTCTTTACAAGGAAACCTTTGCGATTCACAAAACCCAAATAAATAAAATTAAACTCTATTTTTGTAACGTTTTAATGTTGAATAAAAATGCAAAAATATTGATCAAATTAATAAGTGATAAATTAAAAACTTTATGGAATAACTGCAGCATCAAGAATATCTGGATGATTTAGTAGGAGAGCTTCAAGTTCAGCTAGAGCTACCTATTATACAATTCAAAAACATTATAAATTTTGTTTGAAAAATATAGTAAATTAATCAAAAGGGAATTGCATAAGAAGAGTTTTGTATTTAACCTTGTAACCTTTGTAATTGATTAATTCTTTCAATCGATCAACGATAAATAGAAATCCATCTTCGTCAATTTAGCAAAGATCTCCTGTTTTAAGCCATCCTTCTCGAGTTTTACTTTCTTTTGTAGCTTCTTCATTTTTATAATAGGCTTCAAATACAAATCCACATAAATATCAGAATTTTTCTTTTGGCATAGAACTATATTAAAATTGATAATTTTAGCAAACAAGAATTCGTTTTTTTTTTTTGTAAATGAAGAGCTTATCAATTTTTGTCTTTATCAAAAATAAAAACCAATGTTTGTCGGATTTAAAAATACACGTGAGTGGACCACTTGATTACAAAATCATTACTCAATACTTACGCAAATAAAAATATATATCGAAGACACACATCACTGTACTCTATATATTTAAAGTTTTTTATTTATTTATAAGAAATTTTTAGATTGATTATGAGAAAACTGTCGATTTAACATTGTCTTGATTAAACATTGAACTCCGGATATAGTTGATTAAACATTCAATTTAATGTTGACTTCTTAAAAAAATCAAACTTTGTGTTGACTCGGCCAATTGAACATTTCGTTAATTTCAAATCGAAAATTTCTCTAAATTCAAAAGCCAAATCGATTTTGAAAATTCGATTCATTTCTTATCTTCCTTCTAAAGAACTCCTAAGATTAATTTTTTCTTTTTTAAAGAATAATCTCAAATTCGTCGGTTTGTAGTATCGAAGACCACATAAATTACATGTTAAAACATTTAAAACCGACAAATTTGAACTCATTCTTGAAAGAAAAGAGAAAATTATGCTTAGAGGTTCTTCAGAAGGAAGATAAATACTGAATCGAATTTTCAAAATCGATATGGCTTTCGATTTCATAGACAATTCGTCGGTTTCGTCGGGTTCAATTGGCTTAATCAATTTAAAGTTGAGGGTTTAATTAAAAAATCAACTATAAATACGTTGTTTAATTAATAATAATCGGAGTTCCGTATTCAATTTTAGTTTTTTGGTTAAATCGATATTTTTCTCAAAAATAAACTTATTAAGTTTTTGTTTATTCATTCATAATTTAAATTTTTTACCAATAATTTTTTTTTTGTTAATACTGAGTCACAACTGACCGGTCCATTAGCCAAATTTCTATATAATATAGGCAGTAAGACTCGATCCCTATATATACAAGTGTGTCTGCCTTTAATATATTTACCACCTGCCACTAAACTAAATGTCACATGCTTTTTACCAATAGTTTAAAAGCAATTTTTTACAATTTTAAAGTCGTTATCCTAATTTGATCTTCTTTAAATATAAAACGTTTAACAAAAAAACAAAGTTTCAAGATCTGCGATTATTACTAATTAGTAATTAGAGATAATTATTCTCATTTCATTGTTTTCTTATTCTTTTTTTTTTTTGTCAATAGGTAATCAATCATTGGATCGACAAAACTCAATCTATAATCTATATTTTCTAACTATGATAGAATGAGATTTAAACTCACCACCTAGAACAAATCAACTGGGAAAATATCATCATTCGTCCATAGAAACCACATATCATTAATTTACGTAACACAATTCATAAATCCATCATTTATTTTCTTATATATACTAAATATTTTCCTCGTGATTCATTTGATTTATATTTAAATATTTTTTCGAGGACCATCCACCATACAAAATATCCATCTACTAAGACCATCCACCATACAAAATATCCATCTACTAGGACCATCCACCATACAAAATATCCATCTACTAGGACCATCCACTGCATATCTTAAAATTTGTCTTGATAACCAATATTGTACACCAGTTAGATACTCACCAAATCTTTACTAAATGAAATTTATTAAATATTTTATACCTATTTTTCAATCACAAGTAACCTATTTTTAGATAACTTGCAGGAATTGTAACGCAGTTCTCTAATATATTTAATGATAAATCTTGCTGGGTAGTAAGACAGATCGAGGAGAATATTGGTTCTTTGGTCGGTTTTTTATTATTGAAATTTGTTTCAAATTTGTAATCTTAGCCACAATGTTCTATGTCAGTTTTTCTGGAATTTAGTAGTTTGTAAGTTATTTTATAATTAAAATCATAATATTGTTTTTATAAATGTGGCTGGTTATAAAATTGAATTTTTATTTTTCTTAGATGAGAAGGTAAGTGTTGCATCTTAAAATATGTTCACACGTCGACTATTGTTAACCTTATGAACAACTACAAGGTAGTTTATTGCATCAATGCAGAATGGAGCCTTATGAACAACTATTGGGTGATTTTATACTCGGCTTAGTTTCTCGGATACAATAGACTTTCTGTGTATATGCAAATGAAAGATTTATAGTTTCTCAAATATAACAGTTTCTGAAAATTTCCATGTTTCGTTTTGACCAAGAAGAAGAGATTGGTTGAATATTTGTTAAAAACTTAAGGGATACCAAAAGGAGAACTCAATAATTTATTTTGTCTTGTTGGGTTCTTTGACCTATCCGTAATAGTGTGTTATGCATTCAATTCAACAAAAAAATTTGTAGTCTTGTGAACGCAAAGAGGTATACACTTCTTAAAGTTGTTGAATTAGTCACAATTGATAATTGTTTTTTCTCTTTAAGATTCTCAATATAAGTAGTGTATCTAATTATTTTGATAGTCTCTTAAATCATAATTAAGAATTGTTTTGACTACATCTCTATATAAAAGGCATGCTTTTCACCACAGCTCACTTCATCCCCTTCATCTATCAGTAAAACATGAAACCACTTAAAAAGATTTCATCTTGAAATGAAGAGACCAATAGTTGCAAACTCAATTCTAGTTCCATACCAATGTATGGAACAATCTTGTTGTTAGGACAGAAACCGGCTCTCTATATTATGGAGTTATTGTCTTATCAAGCAAGACCTTATTTTCTCGGAAACAACTAAGGTATGGAACAATCCTATGTTTTACAATTATAACTTATGTAAAATTATTTGGGTTAAAGTTGTAAATACATTTATCTTTGAATTATGTAATATTATTTTACAGGAAGTTTTACCCCCACTTATAAACTTGTTTTGTGTACATGTGAATATGAATTCAGAGATTTGAATTTATATAAATTTGATTATATTGTACTAGTAATATGTGATCAAGAATCTCTCTATCAAAGAGGAACAATTGCCATTAGATCCAAAGTAATTAAGGCTAAGCCATTTATAAATTCCAGAGGCTTTTTAATTGGGCCTTTTCCAGGGCCTGGCCCAAATAGAGGGTTCATCTAATTGTCTTCAATTGGAGTATCGAAAACAAATATCATAAAACAAGTTAACCAAAATTAATAATGTGGAGCTCCGTCGCGAGGGTGAAATCATTCTCCTTGAAAACTGGCGTCTGCCGGGTGATTGTTACCGGCAGAAAGACCATGCCTACTCTTTTTCCGTCTCCGAAAATTCTTCACCGAACCAGAGAGAGTTCTCTTCATCCATGGAGAAACGCCAGAATTGGTAAATCATTAGCGTATTCTATTTTTTCACTCTCTGATATTGCTTCGGATCCACCGATTGATAAGATCTTTTGAATAGTTGAATAGTTAGGGTTCGAGAAAAAGACTTACTTGATTCTCTTCAATATTTGGGGTTTTACTCTCTTAGTATTGTTGCTTACAATTGAAAGCTCAGACATTAACTTTGTAATGTGAAAAGTTATGTCTTGTCAAAATCCGTTTAAACTAAAGTTACTAAATTGGAAATTACTGTTAGTTTACAGTTAAGATGGACTCTGTCTTGATCACTTTATGTATTTGCTGAGTAAATTTTGCGGGCAATAAGACATATAGAGTAGATTTTGGTTCTTTGGTCTGTCCTTGATGTTATATTGGTTTTAGTTGACTGGAAAGTGTTAACTTTGGAAACCGTTTAGTGTGATTCCAGTTTCTCTGAATATTTGAAATTTAGCTAGTTCCTTCCTCGTTTGCAATGAATTTTGTCGCCTAACTAGAATTTTGAACACTGAATGTGTGTGAGTATGTGTGTTCATGTTTTCTCTAATCTACGAAAAAAATTTCTTGAAATACAGAAGAATGTGTATGCACTATGATATATTTTGAACCTTGCTCGGCTAGTGCTGTATGCTCAGTTTCTCCGGAATTTGGTAATATTAGTTGGTGTAACTGTTTGGGTATATCACCATGATATAGTTTTAACTGATGTGACTGTTTATGAAATTAAATTTCATTTTCTTTGAGCAGAAGATGAGTGTTACATCTTAACACATGACTCTGTATGGGCACATAGGTAGCATGTAGACCATATATGACCTTATGAACATCTAAAGGTTTAGTTACTGCTTCAATGTAGAATGATCAATGGGTGAGAGAGGATTCATATGCTTGCTTTTACTACTGGGAGATGGTAGATTTTTCCATAGAGATTCATATGGCAATTAAAACTAGAAATTTTGAGCATTCTGCTGCTTTATATAAAGGTGTGAACAGTTTAATTTATTCGATATATGGTAGTGTGGTTCTAGCATGTTAACTTTCGCTTAATTTCACTTATGACAGTTTTTGAGCTTTCCATGTAATATTTGTGGAAATTTGGGAATACCAAATCGAGAACTCATTAACTGATGTGCTGTCTATTTGTTGTGACCAGAACTGCACTATGGGTTTGGGGCAGCTAAGGTTTTTATGTGGCACACTTATACCAGTGAACCAGAATAGAAAAATGGATTGACCACAAATTGCTTCTTCGTGCTCAAATTCACAAAGAAAAATGGTGTGGGAGATGTAGGATGAAAAGAGTAAAGGTAAGAGCACATCTATATTTTGATGTAGAAGTATAGTGAGGTGTGAGCAAATAACTATCATACAAGGAATTAGTGAACACTGATTTTTTCATAAATTCACTGGCCTAATTCTCAATTTGACTAGTTATAACACATTAGATATACAATAGGCTAACAGAGAGCTTTTGCCATAGCGAGTATCAGTTATTCGCTTTTTCATGAATGGTTTGGGGAATATGACATCTTTGAATTGATGAAGTTATATACTTCAATATATTTGCTCTACTGAAATTAAATAGAAGTAATTCGAGCATTGTGCTAAGATACATGTGTGATCAGTTATCGATATGTCATTTAAAGCAAAAGTATTCTTTTACATTTACAGGAAGCATTGTTTATCATCCTAGGAACTGGATTGTGATGTGACGTCGTTTCATCTTCTAATTTACTATCGGTTATCATGTTTTCTTTACGCGCGTGGCTTTCACGGAAAACATCCGCGACTCGTTATTCTTATACAAGCCTAAAGAGGTAAACATATGCCAAGTTGTAAAATTAGTTATACAATTGACTCTCTTTATCTTTGTTAGTTCTCAAAATAGATAGTGAATCTAGTGTAATTGGTATTCTCTTTAATGATAATTAATGCTTGTTGTGACTCCACCTTGATATATTGGCATGCTTTTCACAACAGCTCTCTTCATCCTCTGAATCGTAAAACAACAGCTCTCTTCATCGTCTTCATCATTTCGGATTTTTCATTGTCTGTTGTGAAGTATAACATGGTGAGACCAGTAATTGCAACCTCCACCAGAATTCCATATCCATCTATGGAAGAATCTTCAGTGAGGTTTACACCTGGTGCACCTTATGTGCATAGCATGAGACCATTTACTCATGAAGCAAGGCTCCCTTGTCCTGCACAGCGTGAAGTAAATGCACTCAGTCCTTTTTCCTCTCTCTTTAGTTTAAGTGTGTTTATTTATTGTGTCTGTTAACCTTTTGGTATGATAATGTAGACTGAAATTGTGATTTGATTTACAGAGGGAATTGTTGAACCAAGATCTGGAAAGGTTTTGGGCTCACCAAAGATATGAGATACAAAATTCCAAAGGTGACTGATTTCAGAGCTGTTAAAAACAGGATAAAACAAACGGAACCTAGATAAAAATTTATTTTTTCAAATATTTTCTTCCCACTTATCCTTACTTATTTCTTTGACTTGTTTTGGTGGATCATAGGGTTTCACGTGAAGGATCACTTACCTCTGTCCAGGATTAAACGAGTTATGAAATCTGATCCTCAAGTCAAGGTTTGAAAAATCACGAAAATTGTTTCTTGCAATATGCTTAGATTTTTGTTGACTGGACTGGAGTTTCTGAAATTTTTAGTCGGATATAACTGTTGTTTCCTTGGATCTAGGATTTATTATTCTTATTGATTTTACTGTTCACGTAATTGGGGTAATAGATAAGAATGTGTGAGTGACACCGTCAACTAAGTGTGAGTAATATCATTTTTTCTAAGAATTTTTCGTTAAGTGAGATGAATGTTAATTTTCAGATGGTCAGCTCGGAGACTCCTGTTCTCCTCGCTAAAGCATGCGAGATATTCATCCAGGAGATAACCCTCCGTGCCTGGAGGCAAACTCTATCGTGTTCACGCCACACCATCCAGAGTGGTGATGTTCATGAGGCCTTGAAGAAGTCAGAAGTTTATAAAGAACTTTTTGGCCTTGTTTCTTCTCAACCACCCCCTGTCAGCCATAAGGTTATATTTTTTATCCTTTGCAACTTACCCAGTGTAATCGCAAAAGTTGAGCGAAAATTGTGTCAGGAGTGGCTTAACATGTGTTATTCATACTGAAACTGCTCTGTTTTATTTAGAATGAGCCAAATCATGTCGTGTATCAGCAAATGACTCCTTTGACTAATGTGAATGCACCGGAGAGAGCTCTTAATGTGAATGCACCGGAGAGAGCTCTTAATGTGAATGCACCGGAGAGAGCTCTTAATGTGAATGCACCGGAGAGAGCTCTTAATGTGAATGTACCAGAGAAAGCTCCGATTGATATAGACATGATTCAGGAGGTATATCAGTTTATGTTTTGATTGCTATTTAACTTGAGAACAAACAATTTGATGCAATGCTAAGTTAGATATCTTTTTTATTTATTGAATTTGCAGCGAAACCTCTTCAATCTAACGGTTGATGATTTTATCATCGTTGATGATTTTGAACTCCCTCCTCATATCAAGGTAGTTTCTTTGAACTTCTGCACAACAACCATAGTATCATTGACCGTTTGGCATTTTTCAACTATATTTTGGTTCATTGGATGTTTTTAAGTACTTCCATTAGATTTAAAATTTTCTTGATGAAAGCGTTACAGAGCTAATAATCATTGTGTTGCTTGACATTTAATGTCTCTGTTATGGATTGATTTTGCAGTGAACATTGCCCTGGTGAAAACTGGTCCGGAAGAGAAACTCTATTGAGAGAGGAGAACTCTGGAAATTTTGTTTTTACCATTTGTCAAAAAAAAGAAAAAATAATGTATCTCAGCTTTAGTTACAAAATGCTAGAGTTACAATCTTCATTTAATTTAAATAATTGATTTGTTATAGTATCTAAAGCAATTCAAGCTAACTAAGCATTTGTTGATCCTTATGGGTCTTAGTGGTTACATATACCAGCTACTCTTTAAGCATGATATTTTAGGAATTAGTTAAGACTATAAATTGGATTTTGTTGAGTTTTTTTTTGTCAACAGTAGGTTACAAGTGGTCGGCCTATTAGCTAAGTTCTTATATAATATAGGCGGTGAGACTCGATTCCTGGTTGTGCAAGTGCAGATGTCTTTAGTGGATTTATTGCATGCTACTAGACTAAATGTCATTTGGATTTTGTTGATTTAATTGATAAAAATATAAAATTATTTAATTTTAGTATTTAATGACTGTTTTTATGTGGCAAATGATTTCAAAATAAAAAAGAAAAAGAAGAAGAAAATCTGCAAGAGTTAATTCTTATTCAAACCTCAAGAGTTCAAAAGGTAATGAATCCTTTTGTGTTGAATAAGCTTTAATTACAATTAAAAATAATTTTCCCTTTTCAGGATTCTTAATAAAGGTAGTGAATCAAATTATTTTGGCATTATCTAAAATGATAATTAATGGTTGTTTTGATTCCACCTCTATACATAAACATGTTTTTCAACCTTGTTCTCTTCGTCCTCTTCACCATCTTCTATATTTTATCATTTGTTTTAAAGTATAGCATTAAGCGACCAAGAAGAAGAATAAGAGCTCATTATTGGTTTGAGGCTTTGTACATTATTCTGGTCTAAAGCTGGTAAAAGCTGTTCCCGAAGAGAAACCAAGATTACAGAGGAGAAAGAGAGAAAATCTGAACAATACTCACCCACAAAAGCCTGAGTTTTACCATTATAACTTATGTAAAATTAAATGTTTTAACAGATTTTCATATAGTTTACTATATTCTGAATTATGTAATGTCATTTTGGTGTTTTAATTATGCTAAATCATGTCTATATGTATTAAGTAAATAAAAACCATTAAAATTAAATTCTCTGAAAATATTTTTATGGAATTGGTATCAATTAAATGTATTAAATATATGTAAACTATTAACGAATATAATGACCATGTGTATCTTAATATTTACATGAGCAACACATATAGTGAAGATGAAAGTTTTTTATGAGTCAAACATTTCATTTGTAATGATTAATTATTGTAATATGACATATTTTATTTAATCTCATACTTTTTGTTTAGACGATGATGATGTCTCTTCATATTACCTCATTTAATATGTGTACAAAAATAATTTCATACTTAATGAAAACAAAATTAAATTTTCTTTAACCAAAAAACCATTATATTGTCTTTAATCAACAAAATGTAACTTATTTCTCTCTTTTTTCTTCTTTTAAATAGATCATTTGGTAGTTCTAACTTAGTATTGCCACCTACTAAAAATTTAACCTTCTCAAATTTTCACCAAATCATGGAAACTTATTATCTCTCTTTTTCTGATTGAAAGCTGGTCGAGACTCTCAATATGTCATTGCAAAACTTTTGTAATTTTGGGAAGCCTATAATGTCAAAAAAAAATAGAGAGTTCATGATATGGGTGTCAACATAATATTCCTTGATGAAAATGTATAATTTATATAGTTTATGTACAGTAAACTACTTTATTAAATTAAATTTATACATTTTCTCCCACTCTTGTATTCAAATCTTGTCTGAATGACGGGTCGCCAACTAATATATATATATATATATATATATATATATTTATATTGAAACGTCTGAAATTTGATATTGAATAAACCAATATTAACTATTAACTTTTTATGGAGTATTAATTTACATAAATTTTACTATATGGTAAATATTTCCTAGATATTTTCATTCTTTGACATAGTTTCTTACCGCCAATCAGGGATAAATCCCACCAACTGTAAAAAAAGTTATTCAAAGACAAATAAAATCTCAAAGATCATCAGTAAGATCTCCTACTTTTATTTTATTTGACAAAATCTTAACCATAGTTTACAACTTAAACTTATCTATAAAATTTCTTATTTCTTAACATTCACATGTAGTAAAGTAGAATCGAACTCTATATGACTAAACTAAATTAGCTGAGACATCAAACCATCAAGTTAAAAAAAGCTCGACATGTAAAATATTTTTTAGAAAGCCCATAATTTTATTTTAATATGAAATATAAGAAAATCTATTTTTAATTTTACCCCAAAACATATAAAATATTTAAGCCGACCCTGATTATATATTCGATTTTGTTTCTCGGAGATGGTATAGATCTAAATAAAAGAGTTCAAAGACAGTGTTTTATGAGCATTTTGCTGCTTTAATATAGTGGGAAACAAACTCAATTTTTTCCAACAATAATAGTGTGATTCTATCAAGTTAACTTTCTAGATGTTTCCTTTATGACTGTTTCTGAAATTTTCATGTTTTGTTTGGACAAAGAAGAGGAGGTGGTTTGAATGTTTGTTATTAGTACTGGGTTGGTGGGCCGACCTGTCCCGCCCTGCAAAAAGTCTACAGATATTAAGAAAAATTTATAAAATCTGAACTCGCCCTGTAAAAAAGTGAGTTTTTAAAATGAACTCTGCAACTGCCCCGCAATATCTCGTGGGCCACACAGTTTACCCGTCGAAAAAAACCCGCATAACCAACCCGTCCCGTATTAAACCAGCAAAAACCTGCGTTTTGCTCTAATTTTAAACATCATGTTTTTTTTAACTCCAAATGTCACGATGTTCACACACTTCTAATTCAAACATCATGTTGTTTTTACAAAAACAGCCAACACTCTTCTTTACACGGGTACCCGCGGGTCTCGCATGTAATATCCCTCTAACCCGCAAAAATCCAAACCCGCCCTGCAAAGCCCGTAAAAAATTAGATTTCAAAACATAAGTCCATACCCGTCCCGCGCGGACCAAAACCTAAAAAACTCGCGAGCAGCGGGCCCAATTCTCAGCCCTATTTGTTATTTGTATGAACTCAACTGAAATTCAAAAGCTAGCTAAAGGGAGGATGGTTGTCACATATTTATACATTGCCCAAAAGTTACAAATATTTTCAATGTGTGATATTTAATACTTAAACACATCCCCTCACGTGCATGATTGAACCTATGAAGTATGAAGTTTGTGTAAGTGAACATCTACAAATAGTCTACAATTGGAATTAGGCCTTAGCTCTGATACAATATTAGAAATTATGGATTTCCAACACAAAATTAATTGACAAAAAGTGGAATATTCTATTAACCTTATATATTAGTTGGGGAATCTCACATTTGCGTAAGATATTCTAATTTTTGTGGAATCTAGAGATACCAAAAGAACTCAATAATTTTGATTTGTCTTTTTGGGTTCTTTGACCTATCCTCAACACTGTGTTGTGTAGTCAACAAAGATTTTCAAATCATTGAATTAGTTTCATAATTAATAATTATATTTCCTCTTTAGGATTTTCAATATAACTAGTGTATTTAACTATTTTGGTAGTCTTGAATATCATAATTAATGATTGTTTTGACTTCACCTCTGTATAAAGACATGCTGTTCTTCACAACTATCTTCATCTTCCAGTATCTGTTGTGAAGTAAAACATGAAGCGACGAAAACAATATTCATTTTGAAATGAGACCAATAGTTGCAAACTCAATTCTAGTCCTGGTCCAATCAACCGTGGACAGGTAAATTCATTTTGTCCTTTTTCAGTCTTTGTATGAAGTCTTTTTGTTTCTCGTTTCTATTATCTGGACTTATATTGAGACGTTCCTTGTTGATTCCACGGCTGGATGATTTTCTTGACGTTGTTTTGTGATTAACCAATGGATATTTGACTGTATGTATCCTAAATTTAACCAAAAAAGGGTTATATGTTATGTTTACTTCTATTTCTTTAGGCCCCGGAGCAAAATGCACTAGGAAAAAGTGCTATGCTTGTCTGGAGGAAATTTTGCAGAAGTAAAATTTTCATTCACGAGTTGATTCTCTGTTCTGGGAAGCAAACTCTATCATAGATTTAACCACTTGACCAAAAATATTTTTCAGTAAGTTCATTTATTTTCGAGATATGTAAAAGTAATTTGTCATATATGAATTTATACACGTTTTACTGCACATTACAATATTTGAGGATAAATGAACTTATACAAATGTTTTATGTATTGTAACTACAATTCTTGAAATTTGAATTAATGTTGATTTGATTCTATTAGATAATAAGTAGTAAGGTAAACTGGATTCATGTATTTCTTTGTACATTCATTCTTATGAGAGCAATTACATAAAAATTTGATTCAGAAACTTTTATCATTCTTTTATGATATTCAAGTCACGGCAATATAGTAATCGGTTATTTCTTTCACAATGTAATTGTTTCTTTTTTCTTCTTCACATTTTTCATTTTTCATTCTCTATTATACTATTAAGAAAATATATTTATAAGCTACAGAAACGATTGTATTAGACTTTAAATCCATAAGCCGTGAAATGAGTCCAGCGATCAGGAGTCAGGACCTTAGGAACATAAGAATTATGACTTATGTGCTTCGGGAGACTAGAGACATATCGAGAAGTAAACTTTGCCTTGTGAAGGGGATGTACCAATGAGCTCCATCATGTGAGTGCCTCAGATCCTGTAACACACAATAATAATTGAGTTAGATTTGAACCAAAGCACCCAGAGAATCCACACTTTATGGATTGTGGGAGTAGACTCATTTAATAAGGAGCAAATTAGCTCTGGACTAAGATAACAAGCAGAATGCAAGCTAAAGAACACTGAACATTACCAAATTTCGGAGAATTTGCAAAAAGAACTTAAATTTCTACAAACAAGAGCACAACTGCAGGTAAGGTTTTAGATAAAAGAAACAAAAATATAAATTGTCAGATTTTCCGCTGACATTGAGATGATAGTTCTTATCCAGCTTCTAATTAGGGTCGAGTCAAACTAGAATCATGTCTCCTGAAGCTTTTGTGGCTGCTCAAGCGACATTGGAATTTCTCCATTTACATTAGAATCATCAACTGGTTCTGTCTCCTGGAGCTGTTGTGGCTGCTCAGGCACCATTAGAGCTTCTCCACTTACATTAGAATCATCAGATGGCTCTGTCCCCTGGGGCTTTTGTGGCTGCTCAAGCAACACTAGAGCTTCTCCGTTTACATTAGTATCATCAAATGGTTCAGCAGGAGGAGGCCCATCACCACCAGTCTGCTCATCCTCAGGATGAAAGTTGATAGGAAACTTAGTTACTCTAGGTTTGTCTGTGAGTATGTTCCTTTGGACCTTATCAATCAACACCTTAGTAGGAGGCTCTTCCCTAAGTTGTTCATCTTCATAATCATTGTTCACGTAATAACCAACTCTTATAAACTCTTGATCCATGTAGGAGCAAGTCAACAGAAGCACAGTTACACCGATAATATCTTCCTCACGTATCTTTGATGGATCTGGAGAGTCAGCCTATTATAATTGAACAGAAGTTAGACTGAGATTTCGTAACTACACCACCTGAAATGGAGATATGAGAATAACATATCATACACTACCTGTAACACAAATCGGTAGTTCCCAACATTAACAGGCCCAACAAGAACACTTTCCAAGAGTTGATCATAGGTTTCATCTTCAGCCGACCCAACGTAGGTAAGCTTCCACTCTAGATCTGTACAAATCCAAAGGAACACCATCTCAGATTTGAAACAGAACATCATCTTACAAGAATGCATTAATGACCAGCAAGTACTGATATTGACGAGCACAGAAACTGAACCAGTTAATAACAGCCAAACTTCGAAGTGTACATATATATAATTATACTGCAGAAGATTAAGCAACAAAAATTTAGAACAATAATTTCTGTCATCATCAAGAACTCATTACTGCCAAAAAGCAATGTGTGAAACCAATGATGTACAGAGCCAAAGGTCAAAACCTAACATCTCCAATATATGAGGACCAAAAACACTGTTCACAGGAAAACATCTCACAAGCTGTGCCTAGACTACAATAAATTTTAACAGAGAGCAGACAAGGTAAGCCTCCTAATTACCAAAACTACAATGTTCAATACGAACAATTACAGATTTGGATCCAAAATCTAAGCCAAAGAGAGTATGAAGCTCAAGATGTATCTTGCTATGGCTTCGGGTCTCGCACAAAGCTTTATTATATAACTCATACATATGCAAGCATATCATAACACAGTGAAGTTGATAGCTATCGAATCATAGTATTAAAAACCCCAAAAGTTGAAGTTTGTAGCACGATTCAAATTTATAGAGAAGGATAGAAGATTTGGGTAAGCAAAGGTACCGTCTTTGAGAGAGGTCAAGCACTCATAAGAAATCTCGAACTGGAAAGGATTAACAAACGGCGCTGGGTTGTCTAAGACTGTTACGTTCGTGATATTGATGGAGCTCATTATGAAATCAGGGAAATTTTGACTCAGTTTGAAACCCTAGATTCTAGAAATTTCATCGAAATCTGGGTAAGAGACTAAGAGCTCCTTTTAAACTACAAAATAAGAGCGGATCCAATTCAAGAGGAACCGCCGAAATTGAAAAATTAGGGTTTTTGATTTTGTCAGAAGAAAAATAGAAAAGGAACGAAAAGTGAAATCGCCGGCGCGAGAAGAATGGTGGTCAGACGAACCGTTGCATCGAAGGTTCCACTTTGAGGCGTTTTTTAAACCGGTCACCGTTAGTCAAGTGACCGGCAATTACCGGTTAACTTATTTGGCGGGAGAACCTTAAAACCGAGTTATAGGAATTGAAACCGATATTATTCCTCAAAAGATATGTAATAATTATACAATGTTCCGACCAAAAAAAAAAACTAATTATACATGAGATTGAATCTAGAGTTAATTAGATAGGTAATTAAATAAGTTATGTGAAAATAGGTAGATAGCATAAGATTTTATAATTTAAATAACTAACAGCTATATTTTCTATTGTTGATAAAGATATCCGTGCATAATATCAGCTTAATCATTACAAGATATATCTCATTTAATATCAATATATATGGCTAGATATGTAATATGTAATATGATATTTAGCTATAAATATTACATTGAGAAATAAATTAATTAGTCTAATTGGTTTGCTTCTAATCTAGTTTGATAATAGGTGTTCAGTTCTAATCCTATCTTCTCAATCTAATTATTGTTGACAGACAAAAAAGATAAACTATTTATTGCTTTGTTCCCTAAAGTGGCAATAGATGTGATGGTTTTCGTAAACAGTTAAATAATATAATTAGAAAGCACAATATGAGCTTTAACGGTATGGAAGCTTCTTATTTACTTGTAAAGTATATATATATATATATATATATGTCATATGAGACTCCGTAATCAATTTCGGTTTCGTATAGTCTGTAATGATATCTATCTTCAGATTCCGAATAATAAGTTTTATGTGTTTCTATCTTCATTTCAAAAATTTCTTTTAAGCTTTATTTGTTTGGGCATACTCGAATGATGTGTTCTACTTTGGTTTAAATATAACTCAGACATGAAAAAAAATATTAGAATACAAAGAATGTGTTAGACAGTACCGTTGATAGGTAAGGTAAAATGTAATAGGTAAGGAAACTGGTAAATAATGGCATTTATCAGATAACGGAAGCGTTACAGGAAATTTATGTTCATAAATGAAGAATAACATGTGTAAATGATATTAGTATCTAACTAATATGGGCAACTCTTAGGGCTGTTGTAACACCTGGCTCATGAGCCTCTTTAATGGGTTTTATGCTTTAAAATGTATAAAATGGGGTACTCTTTGTTTAGATTTTAACTGAAATTGAGCTTTTTAATAGTGAGTTGGACTTAATCCTAATGTTAAGAGTTATTTGCCTTCTGTTTATTATTAATATCCATTGGTCTTTTTTTTCTAAATGCAAGATTGGGTTTTAACTAATGTGGTAGAATTGTCCACAAATTTTTCTCTTAGATGGAAAAATTTATCCTCCAATTCAGCTCCTATGATATTTATCTTTTTCTACTGCTGTAGTTGTTGAACTCTACTTTATTTTGTATTTGGTGGCAATGAGAGTTTACCGTTCTTGCCATTATTCCTCATGTGACTTAAAGCGACAACTGTTTGACGTATATTTTTAGTAGTTTGAGGTTATAAGATGTGATTGGTAACCATTAACGGCGGTATTTAGAGACGAACTGTCAAAACGGTTCTTAGCAGAAGGCGGAAGAAATTAACATACGTTTGGTTGTAATTCTTAGTATTATTGCACATTTAGCAATACGTAATTATCTAAAATGCTATCTTTAGGTTTGCGTCAGGCTCTGAAAATTAATTAGGAGTGACCATACATAAGCATATAAAAGTTTGGCGTTTAAATTAGACATTCATAAAGGAATATTGCGGCCTAATTTTACCTTGCTCTTCGAACTGTCATATCTTGTCCACATAATTTTACCTTGCGGAATCAAACCTGCAATGTGTTTATCGTCCAGATCCTTCTCTTACTACTCGACTACATCACTCTGGACACACATAAAGGTATGTTACTTTTACTTCTATCATTTCTCGTCTGAAATTATGTTACTTTACATCAATTCTGGGTTTCTTTTTGCTCTTTCTCCATAAAGTATAAGTATATAGTGAATTTGTGGACTAAAACCATTTTACGCATTCTTCTTTGTTGCCTTTAGCAAGTGTATTGGTTAGAGGAGAAGATGGAAGAAGAAAGCTTTAAAGACAAGGATAGTGAGTTTTACTGGCTGAAGCTAAGCTTGTCGGAGACGGACAACATGTATCACTCCGACCGTAATTTTAATGGGTCCCACATTCTTTCTCGGCCCGTGGGTCCATCTTACCGGTCCGATGGTTAGTACACTATGTTCGAGAGGCTTTAAAGACTTGTTACCGATCCTACAAATCATCACATAATCTTTTTCTCTGGACAAGTGACCGAAAAGATAAGTGCATTTTGGTAATATAATGGTCAAATTAATTCTTTTTTAAACCTCTCTGCATGCACCACCATATACCATATTTCCTGAAACCGGGTGTTACAATTCACCTCCACTAACAGATCGCAACGTCGTCGTTGCATACCAAAATCGTCACCCCCGACTGTGTGAGCCTTTTTGTCTCCACACATGTCTAGGTTCGGCTCTGGTACCACTTGTAACGTCCTGACCGCCACTTTAATGGGTCCGACGGTCAGTACACTATCTCCGAGAGGCTTTAAAGACTTGTTACCGACCCTACAAATTACCATATGATCGTTTCCCGTGTTTTTTCCTCACTCACATGATTCCAAAAATCACTTTCCGTAAGGTCACTCATCTCTCAACTACTCAAGTTCAAGCACGTTTAACTTTGGAATTTTCTTTGAACAAGTGACCGAAAAGATAAGTGCATTTTGGTGACATAGGTGACCAAATCAATTCTTTTTTAAACCTCTCCGCATGCATCACCATATACCATATTCTTTTAAACTGGATGTTACACAACAAGTTCGATGATATATAGCTTACTAGTAAGGAAAACCACAAGAATGGAAAGTTTTTTACATAAAAACATAGTATTCTTTCTGTTTTGTCAACTCATTATCATTAGTTAGGAAAACCACAAGAATGGAAAGTTTTTTACAAACTTTAAACTATCATTTGATTTTGGGATAGTTTTCAATAATATACAACTATCAGGTGATTTAATTTTTTTTTTCTTTATAAACAGTTCAAGACAAGGATCCGTTTACGTAACATGTGATTCTTGTTCTTGGGATAATATGTTATTACTTTTTAATGTAAATACCTAAATTTATAATGAGGTTAAGAATTACAATTTTCGGGTATATTTTTATAGAGTATCAGTTGATAAACTATATGTCTAGATAACTAAACATAATATTTTGCAGGCATAAAGTCATACTTTCTTGTAATAGTACATTAAATGATTAAAGCTACACCTATCAAAGATGGGTCCATAGCTCAGTGGCAGAGCAATTGACTGCAGATCAATAGGTCACCGGTTCGAACCCGGTTGGGCCCTTCATTACTGTTTTTATTATTATTTTATTATTATTAATTTCAAAACAAAAAAACTGTGATAACAATGTATTTATCTTGGGTTCGTAGACAACAAAATTACATTTGCACGCAATATCATGAATATTTCCATGGTTTTTCTACTAAGAGCTTACTAGGATCTTATAATTTGTTGACTTATTGACTCATGAACCCGTTGAATTGGAAGAAAAATTTCTGACTTATTTGGACCGGTGCTCATAATATTTATAGTGTTTCTATTAAACCAAATTACACTAGTTATAGAAAAATGTATTTCTTTACCCTTTATAAAAAAACAATGTATTTCTTGATAATTCTTATTATCTTATATTTTCATTTATTTTTAGTTAACTAATTTTTAATCCGATAAACATTTTGACATTTGAATTGTCTTATCGAAGATCACATGTGACATGAACCAACCTTGTTTTAATGTGCAATCTGCTTTCATCTATTTGATTATATATAGTGGACATTGCCAACTCCTAGAGATAGTAAACTTAGATTCCACAAAACACACTGCAATAATGTCAACATTTTCTCAAGCTTACCCAATTATGAGCAGTGGTGATGATCAACATAGGTACACACAAAATTCTTCATACCAGGTACTTTGAATGTCTTCATCTTCTAAACGTAAATTTGAATACATGACTAGAAACTATGATAAATATATGTTACATATGTTATACTGTTTCTTTTGTTTCTAGAATTCAATCATGATATTGTTTAACCAAACTTTTTTGATATAGAAAGGAGCTATAGACATTACTCAAGAAAACACAAGGCAATGCATCTTAGCAAAATTCGATCTCATAAATCTGAATTCTGATTTTTCTACCTTTAGAATTGCGGATTTCGGTTGTTCTACTGACCCTAACACGTTTCATACTGTTCAAAACATCATTGACTCTGTGAAACTAAAAAATTTGAAAGAAAACAAAGAAGATAATGTTGTGCCTCTTGAGTTCCAATTTTGCTTCAATGATCAATCCAACAATGACTTCAACACACTCTTTCAAACTCAACCTCCTTCCTCCGGACAACAATATTTCTCGGTCGGAGTTCCAGGCTCTTTCTATGGCCGAGTGTTACCAAAAAAACAGCATCCACATTGGACATACTTCCTACACGACTCACTGGCTTTCCAAAGTTCCCGATTACGTGTGTGACAAGAAATCTCTGGCTTGGAACAAAAGTTATATTCGATGTAATTACAAAATTGAAGAAGTAAGCAAAGCTTACAAAGTCCAATTCATAAAGACATGAAGGTTTTTCTCGAAGCTCGAGCAGAAGAGATTGTTCTTGGAGGATTGACGATTGTTTTAGGACAATGTTTGCCGGATGGTGTTCCTTTGTTTGAGACATGACAGGGTATGGTAATAGACATTATCGCTGACAGTCTTATGGACATGGCTAAATCAGTATGAGACTTATTTTAAACATTTCCATTGTTTTTTTCTTTGATTCAAAAACATTTTTAATATTTTCTTTTCTTATAGGGAGTAACAAGCAAGGAAATATTGAAATGTTCAGCATTCCTTCATATTTTCCACAGTTTAGTGAACTCAAAAGAGAAATGAAGCAAAACAAAAGGTTCAAAATTGAGAAGATGGAGATAATAAATCATCCAATGGAATATATTCCTTTATCCAATGACTTCGTCACTTCCATGTTTAGAGCCATTCTCTCTACACTCCTTAACGAACATTTCGGAGAAGATGAGATCGATGAATTATTCGATCGTTTGGGTAAAAAACTCGAAAAGAACTCTTTTGATATCAAAGAGTGCAAGAAGCATATGAACTACCTTATATTGCTTAAGCGAAAATGAAAAGTGAAGGTAATAACATACAGAGTTATGTTGTTGTTATAATAATTTATCAACCATGATGGTAAAAAATATAAGTAATGTAATCATATAATCTTAAGGGTTAACATATAGATTTATCATGTTACTCAGCTAATAATGATGTATGTTGAAATAATACATAATGAAAATAGTTATTTCATATATGATATAATAATCTTACAATATATAATTTTATATAGTAATATATTTTAATTATTTTCTTTCTCATCTAAAATTTTATGATATCTTTGTGATGTCGAGTCATACTAAGAAACAGATAGTCCAATTAGTTTGTTCCTAATATAGTTTGATACCAGATAATGAATTTGAACCCTATCAAATTTTTATTAAAACAATTTGACATGTTTTATCGATCTAATTATTATTAAAAAAATGATTTTAGTACATGGTTGGATATGCTTGTAATTCCATATTAGATGTATTTGAGAAAAAAACAAATGGTATCGTAACCGTCCGAGACTCTAAAAACGCGCGTGGACACTTGTAAAACAATTTGGCTTGTCTTTCGAACAGACAAATTGGTAACGTTCACTCTGGAAGCGTAAGATTGATGTAATCTCTGGCTCCAAATAATATTGAATATTTAAATATGTTTTTTTAAAAAACGTTTATTCTTTTTAAATAAGATTTATTATGAATTTAATTTCTTAAGATTTTAGATTTTTTTGTTTCAACTTTGTATGGTTAGGCGTAACATGATTGAATGTAAAATCTACGACTATTTTAAAATGAGAAATATATCTTATTATTATTATTGATTAAATATTATATTTTCAATTCTTGGTAGTTACCAAGTTATACAATTCTTCTACCACTAGACGTCTTATTGGACGCACAGGCTTCAACTTTGTTTATGTATCTTATTTGCTTTCTTCTACCTGATTCTATATATATAGTGAATATTGCCAACTCCTATAGATATTAAACTTAGATTCCATAAAACAAATTGCAATAATGCCAACAATTTCTCAATCGTACCCAACGATGAGCAGTGGTGATGATCAACATAGTTACGTCCATAATTCTTCATATCAGGTATTGTAAATGTCTTCGTCTTCTATGCTTAATATTAATATATGTTATATAGGATATACTCTATATTTTGTCTTTTCTTTTCTAGAATATTATGTATTTTTTTTGTCTCAAATTAAACGATGTTTTAAAAAAAAAAATTTGTATAAAATTATATGATGTTTTCAAGTTCGAATGCAAAATTTGAGACCGGCGAACTATTATATGTGTATGTTTTGTGTGATGGAAGTATATTTGATTTGAGCTAATTTAGATATTAATTAACCAACCTGTTTTTTATACAGAAAGGAGCTATAGACATTGCTGAAGAAAACACAAGACAATGCATCTTAGAGAAATTTGATCTCACAAATCTGAATTCTGATCTTTCTATTATTAGAATTGCGGATTTTGGTTGTTCTACTGGTCCTAACACATTTCATGCTGTTCAAAATATCATTGACACTGTGAAACTCAAACACCTAAGAGAAAGCGAAGGAGATTTTGTTATGCCTCTTGAATTTCAAGTTTGCTTTAATGATCAATCCAACAATGACTTCAACACACTCTTTAAAACTCAACCTCCTTCCTCCGGACAAAAATACTTCACGGTCGGAGTTCCAGGCTCTTTCTATGGCAGAGTGTTACCAAGAAACAGCATCCACATTGGACACACTTCCTACACAACTCACTGGCTTTCCAAAGTTCCTAAAGACGTGTGTGACAAGAAATCTCTGGCTTGGAACAAAAGTTACATTCAATGTAACTATAAAATAGAAGAAGCAACCAAAGCTTACAAAATCCAGTTCATAAAAGACATGAAGGTTTTTCTCGAAGCTCGAGCCGAAGAGATTGTTGATGGAGGATTGATGATCCTTTTAGGACAATGTTTGCCTGATGGTGTCCCTTTGTTTGAGACATGGCAAGGTATGGTGGTGGATACGGTCGGTGATTGTCTTATGGACATGGCGATATCGGTATGAGATCTAAACATTTCAATGTTTTTTCAACAATTAGATCTATAAGGCTCCATCTATAGCTTATAATTTCCTTATAATCTACCAACTATAATGGGGAAGGGTAGGAATCCTTGATGCTAGAGTTTTTAGCTGGATCATCCTAACCACCTGACGGAAAAGAATTCGACACATTTTCAATTTTTTCTGTAAGTCTAAAGCATTTTCATGTTTTTCTTTATAGGGAATAATAAGCAAGGAAAAGATTGAAACATTCAGCATTCCTTCATATTTCCCACAGTTTAGTGAACTCGAAAGAGAACTCAAACAAAACAAAACCTTTAAGCTTGAGAAGATGGAGATCATAAGTCATCCAATGGAACATATTCCTTTATCCATTGACTTCGCCACTTCAATGTTTAGAGCCGTTCTCTCTTCGATTCTTACAGAACAGTTTGGAGAAGATGTGATCGATGAAGTATTCGATCGTGTTGCTAAGAAACTCGAGAAGAACTCGTTTGATATCAAAGACTGCAAGAAGCATATGAACTACTTTATATTGCTTAAACGTATATGAGTGATTATGTAATTGTATTCAATTTTTATGTCGTTTTTTGTGGTTGTGTTATAATAAATAACTAAGTCTTAACCACACCATGGTAAAAAGATTTTTTTTTGTTAATACTGGGTCACAACTGGCCAGCTCATTAGTCAAATTCTTACATAATGTAGATAGTATAACTCAATCCCTGGATGTGCAACTGCGTCTCCCTTTAATCGACTCGATGGTAAAAGGATTAAGTAATGTATTCATATAATTCTAAGCGTTAAAAAATATGACTTATTATGTTACTCATCTTGAAAATAATATATATTGAAAGTTGTTATTTAATATGTCATTAGTATCTTACAATATATTATTTTATTTAGTAATTTATTTTACGAAAAAAATAGTTAAATGTGAAGTGATTCTAAATGGTAAGGAATTCAGTAGAGAATTTTCCATTCCATCTAATGATATCAACAATTTTAAACTGATGAATCCATCGAGAATTCTATGAACATTAATCCATCGGAAAAAAATAAAACAGAAACTACAAATGTGAAAGTAGGAATTAATTGTTGTGTAATTCCTAAACTTGAGCTGCAAGTTATCTCTAGAAAGAATTAGATTCTACATATATGATCAAATAAAAAAATAAGATTTAAGGAATTATAATCCTAATAGAATAAGAAATTAGCCTAGTTTATAAATAAAAGTCTTTGGAGAGTTGTTCCATTAAGACTTTGAGATTAAATGTTTAGTTTTGAGTTAGTTTCTGAACTAATCTTCCAAAGTGCTTTCGATTATTTGCTTTAATTGGTATTGTCGCTGCGTTTCTCTCCCGCAACCTCTGATATTCGTTTATTGCCATCGATCGGAGAGAGGTTAACAATAAGCGACCATGTTGGTTTACCAGGATCTTCTTACCGGTGATGAGCTTCTGTCTGACTCTTTCCCCTACAAGGAGATTAAGAATGGAATTCTTTGGGAAGTAGAAGGAAAGTGGATTACCTTGGGAGCTCTAGATGTTAACATTGGTGCCAATCCATCTGCTGAAGAAGGTGGTGAGGATGAGAGTGTTGATGACTCAGTTCAAAAGGTTGTTGATATTGTCGACACCTACAGACTTCAGGAGCAACCAAATTTTGACAAGAAGGGATTCATTGCTTATATTAAGAAATACATCAAGCTATTAACACCCAAGCTCGCATCAGAACAGCAAGAAACCTTCAAGAAAGGTATTGAAGGAGCTACCAAGTTTTTGCTCCCTAAGCTCAGTGACTTCCAATTCTTTGTTTGGGAAAGGATGCACGATGACACCACCTTGGTGTTTGCATACTACAAGGAGGCTGCAACTAACCCAACATTTTTGTACTTCGCACATGGTTTGAAGGAGGTCAAGTGCTGAGAGAAGCTCTTATTGCAGCGACTCTCTTAAGTTTATGTTTCTTTACATGGTTTTGTGTTTCGTCGTCCTTATTAAATTTACCTACCCGTTTGATTTTCTCTCTTATCTTTTGTGTTGGAATCGATTCTCAAGTTATTTATCAAGTTACACGAATTTTATCTTGGTATTGGCAAGAATTTCTTTAGCATATCCTTCTTGCTTGATTCTAATCTCATCATCACCATGAATCACTTATATTATGATGTAATAAGTTAGCTTACTAATATCCGTCATCTCAAATTCTTTAGACATATCTTCCTTGAATTGATCAATAATTTTTTGTGATTTTCCGGTTACAAACAAGTCATTATCAAATAGATTGCCACGAACAAGAAGTCTATTTTTTTCTTGTTTCTTGAGATATTCCGATGATTCTTTAACATATCTTTTAAAGTTTATTCCTTTTAAGACATGCAAGTTTCACATTTCATGTCCTAAGTGTTTAGCGCAAGTCATATAAGGCTTTGTGAATACGATATAATTTACTCTCTCTACCTTTCTTCATAGATCCTTCGGGTTGACTCCATAAACAAATTTACTGAAATCTCCATTTAAGTTGTCTTGACGTTTGATGACGGCGCAAAAAGGTTGACTTCTATAAGAAAGCTGTCTTACACAGAAGACAAAGGGTTTTTAGGTTTTCAACTGCAAATAATAATCCTTTATATTTTCAGTAATAACGGTCTTATTTGTCAGATGTTTTATATGAAAATCAACGTTAAAAGCATTAATTATTGACTATTGACCAAACGTAGATGTGTATTATTTTGACCGGCTTGCATGTCCAATAGACTAATCATTAATATATATATTTTTATAAACAAGTAATTATTGGATCGATAACAAAACATAATTCATATTTTAAATTTTTTAAAGAAAATAAAGTTAAATTTGAATTCATCACTTCATACCTAACCAAATCATAGACAAACTAACTGAATCACCTATTTTTTGACAATCATTCAAATTAACTATAAAAACCCTTTTTTAAATGCTAAGACTTGGAGAGCGATATTCGATATTTTTGAGTTTTTTAACAGTTTTTACAACCATTTAAGATTATAGTTAAACAATTTTCGAAAATTTCAGAAATAATTTTTTTAATACATTTTTTTGGACTTTTGGTTTTCCTACAAACTAGATAATTTAGGTTTTAGGAAATCAACATTATTTTTTCTAAAAACCAAAAACCACATTTTTAGGTTTTTGAAAATAAAGAAATAATAATAAGAAATTCTTAAAATCAAAATCTAGACTCCAAAACCTAAAATCTAAAATAAATAAAAAATTTAGCATGGATATGTAGTCTAATCTTTACCTTTTTTTATTAATGGAGAAAAAAGTATAGTATAACACCAGGGTAAACTTTATTTGGGTTTTGGAGTAATATTTTTTTAGTCAACAAGTAGCCATTGAATCGACAATGACTCAATCCATAGTCTAAGTTCTCCAACTGGAGTTGCGTGGGATTCGAACTCACCACCTGGTATTTAGCTAAATTAGAGGCAAGCTAATTGAGCCACTTATTTTTTAGTGGCTTCGGAATAATATTAAAAACCAAAAAAAAATATTTATCCTTAAGTTAGAATATCTTATGGATCTCTTCCATCATGTAAACTATCAACTTTTGTTTTATATTCACAAGGAAAAAAAATTGTTTTCTTAAAAAAAATTATATTGATGAAACAAATAAAAGACTCAGTTATTTTAAAACTAATAAACTTTGTTTATTAATTCCATAGTTTATATTGTTTTTTTGTATAACTCAGGAATTTTCAAATTTTATGAAAAAGGTCTGGATTATTTTCCTGGGATAGGTGCAACCCACGGATAGATCCTTTCTCTTTATAGTTTATATTGTTTTTACTTCTTTTTTTCTACGATCTTACGTACTTATAACTTCAACTAGATTGGAATGAAATTAAAGCTGATACAAAATATTAAAATCCTAGAAACTAGATATCCACAAACAGAACCGGTCCAACAATGACAATGACAAAAGCTTTTAAAAAAATATTAAGGAAAAAGCAAATTTAGGACCTAAATGAAAAGAATATGGGTCCTAAACCTTAACAAAAAATTTGGGCTCTAAGCCTTATGCCCCGGAACGATTGCTTTTACAATCCAGGAATCATGGGATCGTGTACGATCATACGTAAGTGAATGGGAGACTGCGAGAACTGTTCATACGGTCCAGGAGACATCATCACCTAAGCCACTATCAAAACAACGCACATGGCAAAAACCACCAAATGTTTGGGTGAAAGTCAACTATGATGCGTCTCACCATATTTCTACAATAATTTCATGTATGGGTTTGATAATCCGTGATGATAGCGGGACATACTTACATAGTGGTATGAGTAAGTTTGAGGGAATATTTTACATCGGAAGAGGCGGAAGCTTCTGCGTTAATATGGGTTATGCAATCAACCTATGCTTTGTGTTATCGTAAAGTTATATTTAAAGGAGACAGCCTGGCCATAGATGCCATGAATACTAATTTACGACTCCATCCTTATATTGTTGTTATAGCCGCATCGAAGCCTATGTTTGATGAAGTTACGTGGTGCTATAAATCACGAGATGCAAATTAGTGTGCCAATCTTTTAGCTAGAACTATTATTACCATCCCTCTTGTTTTTGGCAATTATATCCCGTGTGTCCTGTAATTCTTAGAATAGTATGTTAACAATGATTCACGATGATTAATAAAAGATCATTTGAAGTTTAAAAAAAAATGTAAAAATAATTTTTACTCCATTATATCTTTATCCTTTGCACATAAGTGCTTGTAGTCGATCTAAAGAATGCTGAATCACATGATTCTGATATTAATGGTTCTATCCTATTTAAAAAAGTTTTAGGATGTGAATTTTATATTATAGAACGAGTTTTGTTGATTTTTGATAAAGAAAAAAGAATATTTACGAGCTTTGTTTCCAAATCGTCATTGGTGGCTATGTTTTTTCTTTTCTTTTTTTGAAATTATTGTTGGTGGCTATGTTTTGTGTTCGAATCTTGCGAATGATATATTAAGACAAGCCACCTTTTTTGTTTGTTAAAGTTTATTGTGTATATATATATATAATCAATAAAAAATAATCCTAATTTTAAGCGCTTGTTGCTTTGAATTTTTATTTGTGACTATTGAAAAGAACTATATCTCTACGAAATTCTAATGAGATTTAATTGTTGACAAAAAATAATTAATTTGTTTATAGGGATGACATTTTATCAAGAGAACCATTTCATCACGTGTTCATTGAATATCTTGTTATATTGTAGGAGTACTTCTTAATGGAATCCTACGCTGTAGATTTTAACACGTACAAAAGAGTGGTTCATATGAATATACTCTGTTTCATTGGTTTCTTTTTCCCATTTATCGATTCCAATTTTGTCTCCTTCTGGGGAAGCCCATTCATTCTTCTCTCTTTTGCCCTTTTCTTGGATATCTCAATTTCACCGTCCACCAAATCAGATTTTCTAGTGGTCTCATTATTAAACTAATTACTTTATTTATATATTCGTTAGAAATTCGGAAATTATTATATAAAAAAACCCAATATCAGACAAAAAAAAACCCAATATCAGACAAAAAAAACACTATAGAGTCGATCAAAATTCATAAAAGCTGTTAAGAAAAAACGAGAGCGTATAATTTTTTTTTACAATTTTATAAAAGCAATAGATAATAAGTTTTTATTTATTAAAAAAATATAGAGTAGTTCTATCTATTTTTTTCTTGATTTCGTGACTTTGTAGATGACATCAATATTCAAAAAAGTGCAACACTATTCTATAATGTAGAGAGGCATAGAGCAAACCAAAGCATTTGATCTCAGTATATTGGGCCTATTCTTCACTTTAAAAATCAACTTGTTTCCAACTTTATTATATAAAAAATAGTCAACTTGTTTCACTCGCAGCCAAAATTTGGAATATTGTTGAACTTTTTCATAGGGATGACACTTTTTTTTTTTATGCCACACTATTGAAAATTTGTATTGGGTTCACATTAATCTCATATACTACAATAGGAATCGTCTTTACTTATTGCCATATTTAAAGTTTTTAGACTATTATATATAAGTCATATATAAAGGATTTTTTTCCCTTCGTAAAAATGTTTTAGGGTTTAGTTATCTAGAACATCAATTGATAAATTAAATATAATATATTACCGAAAAAAATACACTCTCTGTCACAAATAATTGAATGTAAAATTTACGACTATTTTAAAATGAGAAATATATCTTATTATTATTATTGATTAAATATTATATTTTCAATTCTTGGTAGTTACCAAGTTATACAATTCTTCTACCACTAGACGTCTTATTGGACGCACAGGCTTCAACTTTGTTTATGTATCTTATTTGCTTTCTTCTACCTGATTCTATATATATAGTGAATATTGCCAACTCCTATAGATATTAAACTTAGATTCCATAAAACAAATTGCAATAATGCCAACAATTTCTCAATCGTACCCAACGATGAGCAGTGGTGATGATCAACATAGTTACGTCCATAATTCTTCATATCAGGTATTGTAAATGTCTTCGTCTTCTATGCTTAATATTAATATATGTTATATAGGATATACTCTATATTTTGTCTTTTCTTTTCTAGAATATTATGTATTTTTTTTGTCTCAAATTAAACGATGTTTTAAAAAAAAAAATTTGTATAAAATTATATGATGTTTTCAAGTTCGAATGCAAAATTTGAGACCGGCGAACTATTATATGTGTATGTTTTGTGTGATGGAAGTATATTTGATTTGAGCTAATTTAGATATTAATTAACCAACCTGTTTTTTATACAGAAAGGAGCTATAGACATTGCTGAAGAAAACACAAGACAATGCATCTTAGAGAAATTTGATCTCACAAATCTGAATTCTGATCTTTCTATTATTAGAATTGCGGATTTTGGTTGTTCTACTGGTCCTAACACATTTCATGCTGTTCAAAATATCATTGACACTGTGAAACTCAAACACCTAAGAGAAAGCGAAGGAGATTTTGTTATGCCTCTTGAATTTCAAGTTTGCTTTAATGATCAATCCAACAATGACTTCAACACACTCTTTAAAACTCAACCTCCTTCCTCCGGACAAAAATACTTCACGGTCGGAGTTCCAGGCTCTTTCTATGGCAGAGTGTTACCAAGAAACAGCATCCACATTGGACACACTTCCTACACAACTCACTGGCTTTCCAAAGTTCCTAAAGACGTGTGTGACAAGAAATCTCTGGCTTGGAACAAAAGTTACATTCAATGTAACTATAAAATAGAAGAAGCAACCAAAGCTTACAAAATCCAGTTCATAAAAGACATGAAGGTTTTTCTCGAAGCTCGAGCCGAAGAGATTGTTGATGGAGGATTGATGATCCTTTTAGGACAATGTTTGCCTGATGGTGTCCCTTTGTTTGAGACATGGCAAGGTATGGTGGTGGATACGGTCGGTGATTGTCTTATGGACATGGCGATATCGGTATGAGATCTAAACATTTCAATGTTTTTTTCAACAATTAGATCTATAAGGCTCGATCTATAGCTTATAATTTCCTTATAATCTACCAACTAGAATGGGGAAGGGTAGGAACCCTTGATGCTAGAGTTTTTAGCTGGATCATCCTAACTACCAGACGGAAAAGAATTCGACACATTTTCAATTTTTTCTGTAAGTCTAAAGCATTTTCATGTTTTTCTTTATAGGGAGTAATAAGCAAGGAAAAGATTGAAACATTCAGCATTCCTTCATATTTCCCACAGTTTAGTGAACTCGAAAGAGAACTCAAACAAAACAAAACCTTTAAGCTTGAGAAGATGGAGATCATAAGTCATCCAATGGAACATATTCCTTTATCCATTGACTTCGCCACTTCAATGTTTAGAGCCGTTCTCTCTTCGATTCTTACAGAACAGTTTGGAGAAGATGTGATCGATGAAGTATTCGATCGTGTTGCTAAGAAACTCGAGAAGAACTCGTTTGATATCAAAGACTGCAAGAAGCATATGAACTACTTTATATTGCTTAAACGTATATGAGTGATTATGTAATTGTATTCAATTTTTATGTCGTTTTTTGTGGTTGTGTTATAACAAATAACTAAGTCTTAACCATGGTAAAAAGATTTTTTTTTGTTAATATTGGATCACAACTGGCCAGCTCATTAGTCAAATTCTTACATAATGTAGATAGTATAACTCAATCCCTGGATGTGCAATTGCGTCTCCCTTTAATCGACTCGATGGTAAAAGGATTAAGTAATGTATTCATATAATTCTAAGCGTTAAAAAATATGACTTATTATGTTACTCATCTTGAAAATAATATATATTGAAAGTTGTTATTTAATATGTCATTAGTATCTTACAATATATTATTTTATTTAGTAATTGATTTTACGAAAAAAATAGTTAAGTGTGAAATGATTCTAAATGGTAAGGAATTCAGTAGAGAATTTTCCATTCCATCTAATGATATCAACAATTTTAAACTGATGAATCCATCGAGAATTCTATGAACATTAATCCATCGGAAAAAAATAAAACAGAAACTACAAATGTGAAAGTAGGAATAATTGTTGTATAATTCCTAAACTTGAGCTGCAAGTTATCTCTAGAAAGAATTAGATTTTACATATATGATCAAATAAAAAAATAAGATTTAAGGAATTATAATCCTAATAGAATAAGAAGTTAGCCTAGTTTATAAATAAAAGTCTTTGGAGAGTTGTTCCATTAAGACTTTAAGATTAAATGTTTAGTTTTGAGTTAGTTTCTGAACTAATTTTCCAAAGTGCTTTCGATTATTTGCTTTAATTGGTATTGTCGCTGCGTTTCTCTCCCGCAACCTCTGATATTCGTTTATTGCCATCGATCGGAGAGAGGTTAAACAATAAGCGACCATGTTGGTTTACCAGGATCTTCTTACCGGTGATGAGCTTCTGTTTGACTCTTTCCCCTACAAGGAGATTGAGAATGGAATTCTTTGGAAAGTAGAAGGAAAGTGGATTACCTTGGG
Source organism: Lepidium didymum (assembly GCA_963920545.1). NCBI lineage: Eukaryota > Viridiplantae > Streptophyta > Magnoliopsida > Brassicales > Brassicaceae > Lepidium > Lepidium didymum. Next base: position 18,841,541 of record OY986980.1, on the reverse strand, counting down.
AGCTCTAGATGTTAACATTGGTGCCAATCTATCTGCTGAAGAAGGTGGTGAGGATGAGAGTGTTGATGACTCAGTTCAAAAATTGTTGACATTGTCGACACCTTCAGACTTCAGGAGCAACCAACTTTTGACAAGAAGGGATTCATTGCTTATATTAAGAAATACATCAAGCTATTAACACCCAAGCTCGCACCAGAACAGCAAGAAGCCTTCAAGAAGGGTATTGAAGGAGCTACCAAGTTTTTGCTCCCTAAGCTCAGTGACTTCCAATTCTTTGTTGGGGAAGGGATGCACGATGACACCACCTTGGTATTTGCATACTACAAGGAGGCTGCAACTAACCCAACATTTTTGTACTTCGCACATGGTTTGAAGGAGGTCAAGTGCTGAGAGAAGCTCTTATTGCAGCGACTCTCTTAAGTTTATGTTTCTTTACATGGTTTTGTGTTTCGTCGTCCTTATTAAATTTACCTACCCGTTTGATTTTCTCTCTTATCTTTTGTGTTGGAATTGATTCTCAAGTTATTTATCAAGTTACACGAATTTTATCTTGGTATTGGCAAGAATTCCTTTAGCATATCCTTCTTGCTTGATTTTAATCTCATCATCATCTTGAATCACTTCTATTAAGATGTAATAAGTTAGCTCACTAAGATCTGTCATCTCAAAACCCTTAGACATATCTTCTTTGAATTGATCAATAATTTTTTGTAATATTTCGGTTACAAACAAGTCATCATCAACATAGATTACCACAATCATGAAGTTTTTTTTTTTGTTTCTTGAGATATACCGATAATTCTTTAACACATCTTTTAAAGTTCATTCCTTTTAAGACATGATCAAATTTCACATTCCATATTCTAAGTGTTTGGCGTAAGCCATATAAGACTTTGTGCACGATACAATTTATTTTCTCCTCCCTTTTTCACAAATCCTTCGGGTCGATTCCACAAATAACAAGTCTTGACGTTTGATGACGGCGCAAAAAGGACTTCTATAAGAAAGCTGTCTTACACAGAAGCCATAGGTTATTTTTAGAAAAAAAAATTTCAGAGTTTCCTAAGGTTTTTAGGTTTTCAACTGCAAATAATAAAACTTTATATTTTCAGTAATAACGGTCTTATTTGTCAGATGTTTTATATGAAAATCAACGTTAAAGGTCGTAATTATTGACTATTGACCAAACGTAGATGCGTATTATTTTGACCGGCTTGCCTGTCCAATAGACTAATAGTTAAATTTTTTTTTATTTGTTAAACCAATTAACCATTAAATCGATAACAAAACTTAATATATATTTAAAATTCTTCAAATAAAATAAAATAAAATTTGAATTTGCTATTTTATATCTAACAAAATCTATGACAATCTAACTGGACCACATATTTTTTGGTAATCGTAAAAATTAACTATGAAAAACTTTTTTTAAATAGTAAGACTTTGAATGGAGAGCGATATTCTTTGAATGGAGAGCGATATTCGATATTTTTGGGTTTTTTTAACAGTTTTTACAACCATTTACGATTATAGTTAAATAGTTTTCGAAAATTTCAAAAATAATTTTTGTTATACATTTTTTTCGACTTTTGGTTGTCCTACAAACTAGATATTAGGTTTTAGGAATTCAACATTGTTTTTTCCAAAAACCAAAAACCACATTTTTAGGTTTTTAAAAATAAAGAAATAACAATAATGAATTCTAAAACCAAACCTAGAATCCAAAACCTAAAATATAAAATAAATAAAAAATTTAGCATCGATATGTAGTCTAATCTTTACTTTTTTTTATTAACGGAGAAAAAAGTATAGTATAACACCAGCATAAACTTTATTTGGGCTTCGGAATAATATTTTTTTAATTAACAAATAACTACTGTATCGACAGCGACTCAATCCATACCTTAAGTTCTCTAACTGGAACTGGGTAAGATTCGAACTCACCAAATAGTACCTAATTAAATCAGAAGCAAGATAATTGGGTCACCTGTTTCTTGGCGGTTTCGAAATAATATTAAAAACCAAAAAAAAAAAAGAATTTATCCCTAAATTAGAATATCTTACATATCTCTTCCATCATGTAAACTATAAACTTTTGTTTTCTGTTCACCAGAAAGAAAAAAATTGTTTTTTTATGCCCCGGAACGATCCTGTCCACAAACAATTAATACTTATTTTGAACATATGTTAATTAAAATACATTTGTTAAAAGATATTCAAAATGTTTTCTTCCTCTTTTATGTTGAGGTTGTATTAACGGTATTAAATCCATTAGAACTAAGGTTACACAAAGGGTTTTCAAAGATAGCTTTAAGCTAGAATTATCACAATGGTTTTTGTTTTGCCATTTTTGAGAAACTAATAAAGAAAGCAATGATCAAACAATTAAGTTCTAATCAAAGTATAGTGGCCAAATTTTGGTGATTTTGCTCGCTGTAATGGTGGAGGAAAAAAAAAATCTCGTCTTTTGATTTAAAGTTATAATGCAAAAATTTTACCAAACAAATTGTTTATAAACGATTTGTCTCTGATTTAGTGCTCTGATTTAGTTAGGCACATGTGGCGAGTTCAAATTCCACCTAACTCCAGTTAAAAAATTTAAATTGTGGATTAGATCTTATCGATCTAATGGTTTCTATTTAAAAAAAAAACTGCAGAAATTAACGTCTAATTCCTTAATGGTTTTTTTGGAATTATATGTCTACATATATAATTAAGTATAATATCTTACTGACAAAAATCTCACTTTCTGTACTACAGTCAAACTAAGACTATTCTTCTACCAATATACATTTGACATTTCTAATGGGACGCACATTCAAACTTGATTGTATCTGCAATTTGCTTTCTTCTATTTGATTATATATAGTGAATATTTCCAACTAGTAGAGATATTAAAGTTTAGATTCCACAAAAACACATTGCAATAATGTCAACATTTTCTCAAGCTTACCCAATGAGCAGTGGTGATGATCAACATAGTTACATGCATAATTCTTCATTCCCGGTACTGTTCAATGTCTTTTCTTTATATATACTTTCTAGAATTTAATCATACTAGATCTATTGGTTTTTCAATGGAAATTATTTGATTTGATCGCTAAATATAAATGTTAATTGAAGAGTTCTTTTCAGTTTTGTGGTTAAATATCTCAGTTAAAAATTCTAGTATTTTTGGTGTTCGATCTTTCACCGTTACAAGTGTAAAAAAAAAAATTTTAGAAAGTAGAAAGATTATGGATCGGATCTTGTCGATCTAATTGTTGACAAAAAGAAAATATAGATGTTAATTAACCAATTTTTATTTTATTTTTTGAAACAGAGTGCAGCTATAGATAGTGCTAAAGGAAAAACAACACAATGCATTTTAGAAAATTTCCATCTCCTAAATCTGAATTCTGATCTTTCTATCATTAGAATTGCGGATTTTGGTTGTTCGATGGGACCTAACACATTCCATGCTGTTCAAAATTTCATTGACTCGGTGAAACTTAAGCACATGAAAGAAGATAGTGTTGTTCCTCTCGAGTTCCAAGTTTGCTTCAACGATCAACCCAACAATGATTTCAACACACTCTTTAAAACTCAACCAATTTCCTCCAAACAAGAGTATTTTACTGTCGGAGTTCCAGGTTCTTTCTATGGCCGAGTGTTGCCGAGAAACAGCATCCACATTGGACACACTTCCTACACGATTCACTGGCTTTCCAAAGTTCCTGAACACGTGTGTGACAAGAAATCTCTAGCTTGGAACAAAAACTATATTCAGTGTAATAACTTGATAGAAGAAGTAACCAAAGCTTACAAAGTCCAGTTCATAAAAGACATGAGAGTTTTTCTGGAAGCTAGAGCAGAAGAGATTGTTGTTGGAGGATTGATGTTCCTTTTAGGACTTTGTTTACCTGATGGTGTTCCTTTGTTTGAGACATTGCAGGGTATAGTGGTGGATATGATCGGTGATTGTCTTATGGACATGGCCAAATCGGTATGACATTTAATTACATTTTTTTTATTCAAATAGCTACAAAAATTTTTTAAAACATCATTAAGTTTTGAAACCTAGATCAACGTATTTAATTTTTTTTTTCTATATTACTGTCGGGACCGTAGAAAATTTCATACGGATTTGCCAAGATCCTTATTCCCGACTACATATATCAAATGGACCATAATTGTTATGAATCCATCGAGAATGACTGTTTCTTCTCAATGTTATTGCTCTCGAAACTCGAAAGTATGATATTTCTGTTAGATTATGGACTTCTAACTCAAAACTAATTGGCGATGAGTGGAAAGTCTCATATCCTATATATAGTAGAGGAGAATTCTTTATCTTTCCAATGTAGAATATTTGTCATATGCCTATCGAGATGTGGGTGAGTGTTAGTCCGAACCCACAATTTTGGAGATATTACAACTAGACTTGGTTTTGATAGCACGTTAGATTATGGACTTCCAACTCAAAACTAATAAAGATTTCCATATTTTATATATAGTAGAGTTTTCCTTTCTTTCCAGTTAATTTAGAATATTCTTCACAATTTCTTATAATTAAATCTTCATAAGATATCACTAATAATCAATAAAATGTTTATTTTTTCCTCGTAGGGAGTTATAAGCAAGGAAAAGATCGAGATGTTCACTATTCCTGTGTATTTTCCACAGTTTAGTGAACTAGAAAGAGAAATTAAGCAAAACAAAAGCTTCACAATTGAGAAGATGGAGATAATAAATCATCCAATGGATGATATTCCTTTATCCAACGACTTCATTACTTCCATGTTTAGAGCCATTCTCTCTGCAGTCCTTAAAGAACATTTCGGAGAAGGAATAATCGATGAACTATTCGATCGTTTGGGTAAAAAGGTCGACAAGAACTCGTTTAATATCAAAGAGTGCAAGAAGCATATAAACTACTTTATATTGCTTAAACGTATATGAATAATGAAGCTAATTGCATACAATGTTTTGTGTCATTGTTGTGGTTTTTTACAATAATAAATAAGTGTTGTAATTAAACACATAATGGTTTGAAAGTCAAGTAATTTAATTATCTAATTGTAAGCGTTTAAACATTTATGATTATCATTTTACTCAGCTGACAATCAGTGTAGTGTCTAAGTATACAAAGGTCTAAAGCATTTTATAAAAAAAATATTCTTTGACTCTAGCATTTTATAAAATATGTGGTATTTTACTGATTATATATTTATATTTTTCGTGTAAGTATAAAAAGATTAGGATAAAATTTATTTTAACCAACTAAATTAAATATTTTATATAAATTTGTGGTCGGTTGGAATATTTTTAAAAAGAAATGGTGATCTTTAAAATGAAAAAAGAAACGGTAGTCTTAGGCAATTGTCTTTTTAGATGAAGGGTAAGCACATTATCATCAGTGATAATGATGTATGTTGAAATAATACATACTGTGTTGTTTTTAATATGTGCTTAACTTTCTTAAATATATTATTCTATCAATTAATTCCTTAATTTACTTATAGAATGACATGATTTAGTAATTTATTAAAATTACTTGGAAGAAAACTATGAATTTAACTACTAATATTACTTTATATGTGTATATAAATCTTTTAAAGGTGTTGAATGTAAATACATTATTTTCCATTTCGAAGAAGCTAATAATTTTGAAAACTTAGAATAAGCTATTGTCAAAGAAGTTCCATCAAAACAGAGGAATTAATTTACTTTTTCTCACCCACAGTTATCGAAACACCTTTAATCACTTTTTTCACTGATGCCGGCTCCACCGGAGGAGGTAGTCTTCGCCAATGTCAGAGATCTTTATTGCTATTTTCCACCTTTTCTTCTTCATCTCTTTTTTTTTCGTGTGTCTCTGTAATTCAGTGTGCCTTCTCATCTCCGGTGAAAGAATGGACCGGTAGCAACACCCTCCGAAGTTCTGCCTTCCGAGAACAAGATCATCTTCAACGGTGTCACCACCATCCTCTTTTCCCAGCAACGAGAGCCACGTCTGAACCCTATTTCCCACCTCAAACTTCGCTGGGAGTTGTGTTTCTCTCTCACACTCCAACCCACTGGTTTATCCCAGCAGGACTAGATTCATCTTTGTCGGTAGTGTACCGGCGAAGATCAAGGTCGACTCTTTACGAGATGTCTTACCTTATATACACCTATCTGGCGACCTCATGTTGTCCAGAACCATTGCAAACAATCCATTTTCCGCGCTCATCTCCCGTCTCTGGTCTTCGCCGACCGATTTATCGACTCGCAACCACCGAGACCATGCGGATTTATTTTCACCTTGCAAAACATCACTCTCTTGGATGTTCAAACGCTATTTCGTCCTCTCCTCTCGAGCTTTGAATCTGAGAATCAAGAAGAAGACCGACGATCCAAAGACGGTGGTTCGGTTTCCAGCGAAGCCTTCCTTGAAGACGACAGCTCTTTCCTCTGCAAAAATCCTAGTTTGCTTTGGCAAATTAGTGGATCTGGGCTTAGCCCATTATCTATCTGTGTTGGGCCTTTTTGGACCCATTTTTATTTCAATCCATGTGCTTTTAAGGCCTTTAATCTTTCTACTATAGTGATATGTTGCATGGAGCATGTAATCTTCAAATTATGAATAAAACTTAATTTTCGTGAAAAAAAAAAAAAGCTATTGTCAAGATAGATGGCTAAAATGTCAGTATCAAAACCTATCCTTGTTAGTATTAAGATAGAAACTTTGGAAAATATATGAGTCCATACATTTATTGTGGACATAGTTACTTAATTGAGAAATTTGGTTGGATATACAAAACTTATCACTAATTAAAGATCTGTCTTTGCTACAAATCCGAGTTCTTTTATGCAGATTAGGACAATTATACCCCTACTTTAGTCTAATTAGAAAGAAAAGCAATATGTCTACATTGAACGCTGCAATAATTCTAACTCCTTAAACATTGCAAAAAGTTAGATTAAAATAATATTAAAACTCCTCATGGAAAAGCATATGATTGGTTCCTTATGCTTATAAGACCTTTAACTTACTTTTTTTCTTCAGAAGCATTTTTGCTATGAAAATCTGTAACTTCTAAATAGATTTTTACATGATACCTTATGATTGTATTGTAACTATTTCTTCCCATGTTGTGTGCTAAGTGAATGAAAGTTACAAAGTTGGGTAGTCTGAGTTGGGTGATTCTGGGTTATGATTTTGTAACTAATCTGAGTTGGGTAAGTAGCCTAAAATCACTGATGTGTAGCTTCTAAATCTATTCTTATCGGACCCTAGGTATTTATGTGCTAATTTGATTTTACGTCTTTTGTAGCAGATAACGACAATCTTACCCCAATACTTAGATTTTTGCCCGCTACGCGTCCACATGTTTGTTAACTAATACAGGTTGGTTAAGTGCAAATGTGTAGCCTCTAAATATGTTTTAACCTGATACCTCGTGTTCGTATTGTAACTGTTTCTTTTCCTTTTGTGTGCTAAGTGAATGAAACCTACAAAGTTGGGTACTTGAGTTGGGTAATTCTAGATTCTAATTTTGTAACTAATATGAGTTGGGTAAGTAGCTTGAAATCATTGATGTGTAGCCTCTAAATCTATTCTTATTAGACCCTAGGTATTTATGTGTTAATTTGATTTTGCGTCATTCATGGTAGATAACGACAGTCTTTCCCCAATACTTAGTTTTTTGTGTTTGTTAACTAATATGGGTTAGTTAATAAAGTGCAAAGTTGTAGCTTCTAAATATATTTTTCCCTGATACCTCGTGTTTGTATTGTAACAGTTTCTTCCTTTTTTGTTTGCTAAGTGAATGAAACCTACAAAGTTAGCCGCTAAATAATTATGTATATGGTACATCGTGCTTGACTGGTAACTGTTTCTTTTCTCTAAACTAATCTAAGTTGGGTAAACAGAGTGAAATCACCGATGTGTAGCCTCTAAATATATTCTTATCAGCCCCTAGGTATTTATGTGCTACTTTGATTTTGTGTTTTTCGTAGCAGGTAATGACAGTTTTACCCCAATATTTATTTTTTGTCCGCTAAGTGTCCACATGTTTGTTAACTAATACGGCTTGGTTAAGTGCACAATTGTAGCCTCTAAATTTTTTTTTCTTATACCTCGTATTTGTCTAGTCCTTATTTCTTTCCCCTTTGTGTGATAATTACAGTTAATTTTGTGTAATAGCCATTATTCTATTAGTACTTCGTCGCTACCTATATAAGACACATCACTTCCATTTAATGTTTATATGGGTCATATTTTTTCACAAAAAATATATATTTATTTAGGACGAGGACTAATGTGTCATTTATCATAAAAGTTCATTGGTAGATACTTAATATTAAAAATGAATGTGTACTTTATGAGTTTCAATTTCTTATATGTATATTAGCCTAATTCACTCTACTTAGTTTATCCAATTTGTACCTACCAAAAGTTAAAATTGATGATAATGTCTAGCCCTAAGAATTAAACTTGAATCGATTTGTCCGACCCGATCCAAACCAAGTTTTGGATAATCTGTTCAGGTATTTATTTGAAATTTAGGTAATATGGTAAGGGAGTTATTGAAGAATTCGGGTAGTAATTCGGGTCGGACCAGTAGTTAGGGTATTGGATATTTCTATAATATTAAAATACAACCAAAATTAACGGAAATAAAAGCTAATTCGAATCGATTCTGATCGAATATTTATTTGAAATTGGATAATTTGGTAAGAAATTTGTTTAATCATTCATTTTGGAATTCGATTGGAAAAATGACAGTGAAGATCCTATTAGATATAGTAGAGAATTGGTTCAAAATTAGGAGATAACCGGTTTGTATTGTTTATGAACCAATTCTCTACTATATCTAATAGATCCCTCGCGTGGAGATGAAACGATTGAAGTTAGAGGCGGTGGATCTCAATGATCGAAGCAAAGCATAATGATCGTATAGATGATTCTAGAAACATTGGCATTTTCTCTGTAAATTGAAAAGAAATACATGTTAACTATGCGTCGTCTATTATATAGCGTTTGAAAATAAATAGCCGTTATTTAGAGTGATTAGATTACTGGCGTTTTGTTTTGTGATTATTTTGTTAGATTATTCTAATAATTAACCTATTAACAGAGAGTGACTATCTGTTAAACTAATAATTAATAATTTTACATTCATTCAAACGGCTCTCTTTTTTTTCACCGACACGCTAATTATGTAATTAAATAATAGACGCGTAACAATAAACGGTTATTTAATTTCAAACAGAGAAATTTCAAAATCATCAGAGATCATGAGAAACGCTCTCTACGCGATCGAGGATCCTTCGCTATCTCTTCTTCATCTCCTTCCAGTCGAGGTTAGTGATTACAATCATTCCGACGGTTAAATCTGTATAGTAGATTCTGAATTGCGAAATTTGAATGTTTTATCTCTTGAGGATTCATGAATGCATTCTGTTCATTAGGTTTTCTTCGATGAATGCATCTTTCGCTTCAAAATTCAGTACTCGTGTATCTCGTCTTCAGGTAAACATCATCGTAATCACTGACAATTTTTTGACTTCCGAATATCGATTTCTCTCTGTGCGTACTTGCATATTTGATTTCTGGGTTTTTGTTTGATCGGGAGTGTTGTGTTGATGATTCTCTGCTTTTTTATTCATGATCCTGTTTTCGTAAACTACAATTCATTAGATTATGTGTTTTTGATTTTTGTCATTAGTGTATACATTAGCAATGGCTCGATCCACGGTTTGATGAGACATTGATCAGATTCAGGGATTTTCAAAGAAACTGTATCAACATTCCGTAATTTTGTTTTCAAGAGATTCCACCGTGGATTCAGGGACTTTCGAAATCTTTCTCATTATCTGCATTTGTGTTCATAACATATTTTTTTATCTCTATGCTTTGATTCTCTACCAGAAACTGGGACTTTTCAAAGAAACTGCATCAACATTCCGCCAATTCGTTTCAAGAGATTCCAAAACTCAATTTCTAGATGATTCTGATAGATACCATCTTTACTTAAAAATGATGCAATAAGCTTCTCGATGCGTACACTGTTTTAATTCTTGGTATATATATCAAACCATCATATTGATTGAATTGTTTGGTTTTCATCAGTCTGAAAAATCCATTTAGGGAAGAACCAAAGAATTGATCAGTAAAGAAGAAGGTTCAAAATCCTATTCAGGTATGTTACTTTTTTAGTCCAAATCATCCTAAACTTTCTATATAACTCAAGGAGACAATTTTAGATAGTTTATAATTCTCTTTTTTTTTTGTCAAAACAAAAATATTTAACTTACGATAATACGCAAAAGTATTTAGATTATTTTGAAATTGTCTAATTAGTTAAAAGCCTTTGAGTGATAAAACGTATAGTGATGAAAAACTAACCAAATGTGGAATCCAGTCTTTTGATCGTTAGAGATTTCATGTTTAATATGTTTTCACATTTTAATGTTAAGTCACTCAATTTTGATTAATTTGGCAATAGAAATCTGCTAAAAGAACTATCAAAACTCAATCAAAATTATCCTAACATTTTGTAACCCAAATAAATTCAAAGAAACAATTTTAGATGATCAGTAATTCTCGTTTTGTCAAAAAAAAAAAGAAATTAACTTAGGATATTACTTAAAATTTTATAATTAGTTAAAATTTTGAGTGATAAACGGCGATTACTAGATTACCCAGAATCCCTTCTATCAAAAGTATTGCGAGGAAGATATTATTTTGGTCTAATCCACTAGACCCTAGACGGGTGTACTCTCCATCGTACGGATGGCAGAGTATTATTTCTGCTCGAGGTCTAGTAATGAAGGGCCTAATTAAGAGAGTAGGAGATGGAGAATCCATCCATCAGGGTATGGACGGATCCATGGATTCCAGACCACCACCCTTGTCCGGCAAAGGGATACGCCTCAGAGCTATACCCGGACTTGCGTGTATCGGAGTTATTTGACCCCAACACACGCTTATGGCGCGAGAGCTTAATACACCAGTTATTTCTTCCAGAGGATGCGTATCTAATACTAGGTATTCATATCCCACGTAACCCGGGTTTGGACCGTCTGGGCTGGCATTATAACAAGAATGGACTTTATTCGGTGAAATCGGGGTACTGGGGCGGAAAGGAATTTATCCTTATGTCTGTTCCGGCCTTATGGGCCACACATACACGAACTCGGGTATGGACGATAAGGGCTCCACAAAAAATTAAACGTTTCATGTGGCAGGCGATATCAGGCCAATCGACAGTTAAATCAAAACTTATTAGCCGAGTATAAAGTGTGACCGATGTGAGGTTGGAAATGAGCAGGGCCTCTTTGAATGCCCCCCCATCCATCCAGACCTGGGCCCTCTCAAAAATACCGGCGGGAGCAAATTTTCCGGGAGGATCAGTGCTTTTAAATTTTGACCACCTAATTTGGCGATTACCTAGTAAAGGCGAGTTTATGAGCTATCCATGGATAATGTGGTTCTTATGGAAAGCGCGAAATGATAAAACTTTCTCAAATAAAGACAGGAGTCCAAAAAATATTGTTCAACTGGCGGAATCAGAGGCCAAAGTATGGGAATAGGCACATAACAAATGTTCAATTGTGTCCCCAATTAATCCTTTGTTCACAAAGGAAGCATTGGAATCCATTTCACGACCCTTAACAGTTAATACAGCATTTACAAGTTACATATGCATGATTGACGCATCCTGGAAGGAATCAGATCTATTCACGGGTTTGGGCTGGCACTCTTATCCGGATAGTCCTGATGGGTTTAGTTATGGAGCACAGAGGATTAGACGCAGTATGTCGCCTTTACACTCTGAATTTGAAGCGCTTCTATGGGCGATGACATGTCTGGCATGTCAACATATCAGGGAAGTGGAGTTTCTGACCGATTGTTCTGAGCTTTTGAAGATAATTGAGGAACCAAATGTGTGGCCTACATTCCTCCTGTATCTCGAAGATTTCTCCAGACTAAAAGGTTCTTTCCGGTTTTGTTCAGTCTCTCATATCCCTAGAGTACTAAACCACAAAGCTGATCACCTCGCCCGCACAGCCAGAGGATCGTCAAGATCTTTAGCTTTTGTGAACAACATATCTCTTGTTTAGGTCTTTTATGTTTCCAATCGAGTTAAATTGACCAAAAAAAAAAAAACTTTGAGTGATCAACATATAATTGTGAAACAAACCAAATATAAAGTCTGACTATTTTGATTGTTAGAGATTTCATTTTTAATTAGTAATTCTCATTTGTCAAAAAAAAAATTAGCTTAGGGGGTTTATTGGTTTTGTGATATTTAAAAAGTTTATTGTTATCGAATGTTAGATTTTTCAAAACTCCATTAAAACCAATGTTGTTTATTGGTTTAGGTATTTTTAAAATTTTGTAGAGAATCATTAAAAATCTTGTATTAATAGATTGAAGATTTTTAAAAATGTATTATTCAAATAAAATGACTTTAACTAACTTTAAAAGTATATTATCGATTTATAAAATTTAAATATTTTTGCATACAAAGACTCTCTGAAAGTCATAGGTCTTATCTTGAGATTTTCAAAATCAGAAAAAAAAAAAAACAGTTTCAAAGGAAACAAAAAACATACTATAGTGTTTCTTTTTCACAGAAACGTAGGTGCATGAGTCCGTCACATGTTATTGAAACTCCTCTAATGTCGATACTAGAGTAGTTTCATAGATTGTTTTCACATCTTAAAAACTATTTTTCACAAATTAAACTCTTTAAATTTGCACTATCCTTACAGTATACTATAATTTTGCACTACGGTAAGCTAGCAAAAAAAAAATACTTTCGTGATACTAGAATATTTGTCAATACTAAGCATTAAGGTATAACAATAGTAATAGAACATTAGTAACAAACACATACTGCATGTCTAACGTAATACGAAATTAAGAACTATATGTCCTATAATATCAAAAAAAATTAAATAGATTTACAATACTCAAAAAAAAAATTCTACAAAGTTAATAAAAGTCTACAAAATATATTTTCAGAGTCTAATAAAATCAGTAAATATCGTTAAAAGAAATCGAGATTCTATGATTGTCAAAGTCATTAAATACTTACATAAATCAGAATTGAATATGCCCCCTTAGTATATTGCCCAAAAATTTAAAATTTTTATAGTTAAAACTTTGAGTGATAAAACACATAATTGTGAAACAAACCAAATATGAAGATGTTATAGATATTATGTTTTGATTGTTAGAGATATTATGTTTAATATGTTTTCACATTTTGATGTTAATCATGAATTTTTGATTAATTTGAAAATTTAGATATCTGCTAAAAATATCAAAACATAATCAAAATGATCCTAAATTGTACAATCAAAATGATCTAAGATTGGTTTTTTTCACAATTATATGTTTTATAACTTGAAATTTTAATTAATTAAAAAATCTTAATATTACCTAAACATATTTTTGGATACCTTGTGTGTTTTATTTTATTTTTTGACAAAATGGAAATTACTAACTATTTAAAATTGTTTCTTTAGATTTTTTTTGGTTAAGATGGTTTTGATTTTTTTTTAAATTTAAAACTGAGTGACTAACATCAAAATGTAAAAATATATTAAACATAAAATCTAAACCCAAAACTCCGATGCACTATCCTACCGGCATCATTCCAGCACTCCTCCAATGAAGAGTCTTTCGGCGAACCAGTAGTGATGGCTATCTTGAAGATTATGCATATTCCTTAAAACCTCTTTTAATATTTTTATGTAGTAGGAATGGATCGAGCCCATGATATTAGAACCAAAGGAGAATTATAACTTAAGTTTCTAATTAGTTAGACAATTTAAACATTACTTAATTTTTTTTTTGGAATCCTATGTTAAAAAAGTTGTTTTGACAAAATGAAAATTACTACCATTAAAAATTGTTTACTACCAATAAAAACGGGACTTAGCCCCAACTTTATTCAAAAACTCAGTTCAATTATACATCGATACTGCAAGAATGTGAAACACCTTCAGCATCTTCAGACAAAAACAAAGCAACAATAGCAGAAACAGTATTAAAATCATGAAAACCTAAGCATGAATTTTTTGTTTTGACTAAATGGAAATTAATAACTATCTAAAATTGTTTTTATATATTTATTTGGGTTATAGAAAGGTTAGAAATATAAACAGGAAGAACTTTTATTAAAATTGATAATTTAATTACTTTTGTAATATGTACATTTGGATCATATAATTTTACTTAATAAAATAATAATAATAATAATACATTAAAAATTAATGGATTATATTGCAAATAATCTAAAACAAAATTAATGGATTAAATAAGTCTTACTCTAAAAACGAAAGAAGAAATAGAGATTTTCAAATTTGAGGTCAGAAATGAATACTATTGGAAAAAGTTCTTTTCAAGTATAAAGTTTGAAGTAGGATTTGAATCATTATTGGAGATGTTCTAAAAATGTTTGATAGAAGGATCTAAAATAGAAGATTATTTTATTTTTAATTTTTTGGCTCAATTTTTCCTTTAGACGTACTCAATACCTAGACATCTAGATATCAAATGATTTTATCCTTGAATTACATACTTTCGTTACACTTCTATCTAATCAATGCTGAATGTCATCACAAAGCATTTATTTTGTGGGTAAAGTTGTGAATTATGTGTGTTCATGGTACATATACAAATCAAACCACATAAGGACAACTTATTGATCGTCTTAGTTTACAGGACCATGAGGTTCGGGTCCTTCAGGCAATGCCATCAATATCGGATGCGGTGCAGTTTCTTCGTCAGAAGAGAAACCAGAAAGTCTCATATCCTAAATTGCAACAGAGGACGAATAAACGAACAAGTTACTTCACATAAACCCCTGAAAAACATGTTTAAATATCTCGATAGTAATCAATTTAAGAATCTATAGAATGTTGCTTCTCACTCTCTCTTGCCTGCAACGTTGTATAGCAGAGAATGCCTTGACGAATAGATATGCAATCAACAAGATTGCTAATGTTCTCAATAATGGTAACTGCAAAAGATAACAAAATCTGTTTTTAACTTGGGAATACAGAGAAAATATGTATTTTCTAGCAGTTGCCTATTGAGCTTACCATAAGAAAAGCTAAAAAGATATTATCGTTTCCACCTAAAAGGACTGGAAGAGAATGGCGCAAGAAGAGCAGAACGAAAAGCTGCACAAGATGAAAAGTTCATTGAGTGTTAGTAAGGCAATCACTGGATATATACATGTATTCAAAGACAGAGAGAAGAAACAGACTAGCAAGGCAATTACGCGGCAACAAATCAAGCTTGTTGGGCTGTGGAAGGAGTAAAGCCCATGATCATCAAGTGCATCCCAAGTTAGAAAGTTAGGATTAAGAATATCTAGTCCCTCGATTCCCCAATCGCTCCTGCACATTTCCATCAAAGACCATACTTTTTAGTACGATTACTACATTCTGCAGAGGGACAACATAGGATAACAAAGAATGACGAAAAAAGTGCCTGAAGTTCATAGACATGCCGGAGTAGTGAAACAATTGTCGGGGAGCTGTGTAACCAGGTTTATATTGCTGCAATTCAAACAAGTTTTCATGAGATACTTTCATTTAAACAGCAAAAGAACGTCAAGAAACGATTAGGTTCTACTGAAATATAGAATTTATACCTGACGACAAATTTCACATATGGTATCACCTTTTTCGTTGCACCATCTCTGGACACAATTACGATGTGCAAACTGCACAATGATATAATTCTTGAGCTAATGTATCAAAATTAAGAAAAGATCCTGTTCGTGGAAAACAACTGGAAGCCAAAGACCGAACCTTTAATGTTCCAGAACAAGAACAAGGTGAATCCATGTTGAAATCTTCATCTTCATCATGACAAATCCTACATTGTACGAATATACTCTCCCATAAATTATCAATTCCTGCAGATACAGATTCAGAGTCTGCTTTTGGTTCTACTCTGTCTATCTTCACAACACCAGAATTGCTTGATAACCGATCAACTACCAACACTAAATCATCTCCCATCCTAATTCTTACCACCAGAACAATAGTTAAACCGAAATGTTAGGAACATCAATCTGTGACAAGAACATCAGAAGAAATTAACTCAAAGACTACCTTTAATAATCACAAGATTAACCAGAAACAAAAAAGCACAAAGAAGAGTCATAATATCAAGCAAACCCAATATAATTTAAGACAAGAAAAACTAACAGAAACTTGAAAGCAAAGTTAGAAGTTGGGCAACAAAACAAACAAGAATCATATCTCAAAATGTTGTTTTGTACATGAAGATAATGTGATGAAGGGGACTTAATTCCAGGATACAAAGGAACAAAAGATTCTGATTCTCTGCAAGAAAAGAATACATAAAGGTAAACTTTACATCATATTCTTCTCCTCTCATGTCAATTTCACTATATTCCTTTGATTTAAAGAACATACATTCTTCACATTCCATTGATACTGTAAAGAAACTCAATCAATCGTCATATATAGCATGAGGAGCTGCAGTACATCCAGAATCAAATGGATCTTCACATCCACAACAATGCCAATACTGCAAAACTTTGCCAGAATTTGGTGTATTCATTGTACCACCAGAGTATACACTCTCGAATTTCCTCTTCGTCTCACCTAAAATAAAACCAAAATTTAAGATTTCTTCAACCCCTAATTTACTTTAACTAAACCAAATTCCAAAATCAAAGAGCCTAATTTTCAATTCAGGAAACCAATTCCGAGTCTAATTTTTTTATTTTGCTAAAAAAAAAATCAAATTTACCTCCGAAATGAGCAGTGTGGAACCTACAAGCGCGTGGGTGATTGAGAAGAGGATCGAACTGGGTTTTGCAGTTTTTGCAAGTTCTTAAGGTTTTGTGTCCATCGAAGAGGAAACTCCGCATCGTAAAAGGAATCTTCTCGTGTTTAAGCTCGATTTAACTAAGGTTTTGGGTGTTGCGAAAGAACTAAAGGGAGAAACCTGAAAATTCACTAAAGCTTGAGACATTACTCTCGTCACACAAATGGAGAAGAGGAACCAACGAAATTGTAGAAACAAGGAAAAAAATGCATTTTTCTGTTAAACGATTGCGTTTTGAATCAGTTCTATAACGTTACAAATAAGAAATATGATTTTAAGTACTTAGTTTGTCAGAGACAGTGTGATCCTCAAAACAGAACTGAAGAACACAATGTTTATTTACACGCCCCTTGAAGGCAAACTGCTAAATTCTTAAAGTTAAGACACTGAATCTACATTCCCTGCTTTGTTCACAAGAGAGCTTAACATAAAAACCATAGATTGACCTAGTGACTAGCCCGGCTTCCACTCTCGCTAGCAGTTCCACCTTCACTACCACTGCTGCTGCTACTTCCACTGCCACTGCCACTACTCTCAGCTCTGCTTTCACTGCTGCTCTCACTATCTTTACCACTGCTCGAACTTGAACTCTTTTTGGAGTCTTCTCTTGTTTCTGCGTTTACTTGAGCTCTGAGTGCTTCTGCTGCGTTAAGACCTTTGTAGGATTCATCATCATTGATGTCTACAACCGCAATCTCATCCTCCTCCATTTCAGCAGGATGCGGAAGATTAATGTCAATGTCAAGGCCAGTAGTTCGAATTTCCTCTGTTGATGTATTCTCTTTTCTTGCTGATTCTGGCACATCATTGTCATCTTCATCATCATCGTCATCATCAATGTTCACATCCTCCTCGGATTCATTGACAATAGGGTTTGGAGCAGATGAATATGGATCCTCTTCGTTTTCATTATCTGTGGCAAGTAGACAAGAAAAGTGATTAACTTCCAACCACACACACATACATGAAGAAGACATACAGAGGCAATGTCAATCTGTGTACCTAAGCTAACAGGATTGTTAATGTCAATCTGTGCCATCTTAACCTGCAACAACAAAGCTTAGTACAACTTATCGAACACCATTTCGCTAACATGCCAAAGATCAGAAAAAGAAGACACATATATACCAGTTTAACGGAGTCTGCAACTGGAGAAACAACCTTTGCTACTCTACTAGCTGATGCTGATTCATCGGGAACACGTAAGTATTTTAACCGCTTAACTGCTCGGTGAAGCTTCTCCAATCGAAAATTTTCGCCATCAAAGAAAAGAATTGCATCTTTATCTCTGTCATTGTAATCTTCACTAACACCATCAAACCTAACTTTGGGTTTATTAGGTTGATTGTTCTGAAACTCCAAAGTAACCTTATTGTCCTTACTCTTCTGAAATGATCCTGGTTTGGTTTTATCAATTGACGCTGGTTTAAACTCATCTAGCCAAAAAATTCAACAAAAAAAATCAAACGAAGAACAGAAACACACAAGTTTCCAGAAATCGGACAACAGATAATCAAAATTTGTCAAATTTTTCTCATTAAACATTCTATGAAACACACAAAAACCCATAAAGAGAATTGAGACAATTTTAACTTACATCGTAAAGTGCATAATCTGGGAGAATCTGAGTGACTCTTGCTGCTGAGTAGAGATTGCCCTAACGTAAGATTATACCAATGATTAGGCTCTGGTCCGATGTTTGGCTCTTCATCATCGTGATTGTCCATCTCTTCTTTATCCAATTTCAAATCTGAAACAAGAACATAAGCATTGACTCGCGATCAAATTTTAAAAAACCCCAAATTTTAAGGGTTCGTGTTTTTGCTTCCAAGTTTGGGAAAGCTTTGCTTTTTAATTCAAATATTATTTACTAGTCTAATAAAACTTTCCTATATCTTCTCTAAATTGTGATCAGATGAAAATTATGTGTTGCATCAAAATATTAAAATTGTGATAACATCAAAGATTCTTTGATATATATTAATGTATGATTCTAAGCTAATGAGGTTACTTCATTGGAACATAAGAATCATCAGTAGACCGTCTTATGCTTGGCAGATATGAAATATCCATGGATAGTCTCAAAGACAGAGGATCGGACGAATAGAATATTCACTCCTTGCAGCAATTCTTCCCTCAAGATGAGATTGTTCGAATACTGAGATACAAGCCAGGCAACTTATCTGCTAATGACACTACTCATGGACTTTCAATAACAGTGGCGAGTACACAGTTCGATCCAGTTACTGGGTTTGGCTCAGTAAGATACTCAAAGAGGCAGAAAGTAACATCATATCTGAACCAAGGCACAATAACCTCTTCAAACACCTCTGGGACGTAGATACAACTCCCAAAATCAAGAACTTTCTTTGGAGGACTCTCACCGATATCATTGCAGTAACAGGGAATCCCACTAAGAAGCGCATATCAAAAGATCCTAGATGTCCATGCTGCGGAGATGGAAACGAATCGGTGAATCATGTCCTTTCCACTTGCCCCTTTGCTCGCCTGATTTGGGCTCTCTCGTCTTCGGGTATGATGTTCCACCCCTTTCCTGCTGCCTCAATTCACTCTAACATTGCAGAGCTACTCTTCCCTGATGAGGATAGAAGAACACAAAAATGGAAAGATAGATTGCGAGCCTTCCCTTGGCTATTGTGGGGAATTTGGAAGGCACACAACAATCTTTTCTTCTCGGGAGAGCACCAATGTCCGCAATATTCTAAAGCAGTTTGGGACAGCAAGGAATGGTCGGAACGTAAAGATCCACCGTGTAACAGTGTAAGTTTGTAACATTTAACAACTAGACTAGAAAAACTCTGCAATCATAAAAAAATTTGTTAGAGAAAAAAAGTTGTCCATTAAAATTTGGGATAAAATGATAAATTTAAAATATAGTTGGGATGGAATTTAAAAGTAACGTAAGGGTAATAAGTTATCCATCCTATAGCTTCAAAAAGACTATCTAAGGATACTTAATTAAGACAAAACCAGACCTTTGATAATTCCATCATGTGCGCTGTTTAAGTGATTGAAATTAGGAAAATATGACTCTCCCAAATAAGAAGGAAACTTCTCAGAAAGAGATTGATCAGGAAATCATTGCTCTAAAACATATATCAACAGACAGAATTTGTAAATTAACAAGGAAATATATATTCCGCAGCCTGAAAAGAAATAAAATGCTAAACACTTATCCCGAGAGGACCAGACACGAGGTGCTGATACACTGTTCATGCATATCATAAATAAAAAAGCACTATGATCCAAGGAACTGAACATAGAGGCTATAAGAGCTGAATAAAGCCCACAAAGACCAACCAGATTGTTGCATGCAGATGCAACATGTGGATCCCTCTCTCCAAAACCTTCCTTAGCTTCTTGTATTGCCGAACCGAAAAGCTTCTCAGCGGGCTCTAGTTTCCCCTACAAGATTGAGCAAAGTGTTTAGTAAGAAAAACAAGCAGCTAATTCAAAGAAAAACAAAAACAAATTGAGCTTCATTTTTCAAACACTATCCTGAAAGAAATGATCTCTTCCACCATCAGTAAACACCCTCCATTTAGAAGTGTGTATATTAGAAATAACCGAACCGCCCTCAATTCTTTCTAGCCCAGTATCGCCACTCTCATCCACATTATCTTCAGATTTTGACTTACTAGCTTCATCCTCGGCCAATACAGTGTTCCCACAAACCCAAGAATTGCTAAAAAGGAAGGAAACATATCAAATACAGAAAAAGTGCGAGAAATAAGAATCGGAACGTCACAAAATATCAACATTGAGCACACATACGCACCAGCTTGCACAGAAAAGATAGCCCAAAGCCGAGGATCCATGAGGTGTAAATTCGTTCTATGGCTTCCAGAACCATTCTGATATGAAACCCTCTGTTTACCTACAATTAATCCGTTGATTCGTAAGACTCCTCTTAGATTCTAAGCTTTGAGCATCTAAAAGGATGAAGATGGTTACCCAAACTCTGAGATAGCATTTAATCAAAATGTACCATTCTTCCAAAGAATACTAATACAGTACAAACATTTTCAGGTATAGAGAAAATTGTTACACGATTCTGATTCAAGTTTCCAGTAAAATGTAACTCAATCAAATTCAGTTATTGTGTAGACAACTAAAAAAAATCAACTTTATAGGAAATAAAATTCCAACAGAAACAACGAATTGGTCAAGAAGAATTATTGCAAGGAAAATCTCCAGGTGGACGAAGTTTCACAAGCAAGAGTGAAGGTGAATACCAAAAATACCATCATAAGCCTTCGATGAAGTGAAGAAACAGATTCTTAAAACGGAATAAATTACCGGAGAGTGAATTAGCAGAATTGGTATAGATCGGAGCCCGCGAAGAAAAGGAGGAACGTAAAGTCCGATGAGTTCCTCTGCGAAGAGTCGACAAAATTCGAAGCAGAAACATGGTTGAACTTGAAGAATCCTTAAACCCTCGAATTTTATGAATTGCGCACCAGTGACGTCAACAGAACTAGTCAGAACTAAAGCTTCTCGGTTAGACTAAACCGTAAGTTGATTGGATCGCTTTTAATTACTATTCATTACTAAACCGGATTTTGTATACTCTAAACATAAGTTGGTTTAGCCTCTCTTACCCACAACAATTAGTCAAGGCCTATCCAGAGTTTCCAATAATTGTACCATGAATCTTCTTTGCTTCGGTGTAAAAGCATTTTATAGAATGATGAATCATCAGCCCTTTATTCATTATAATACAGTGAGAGCTTTTGAACAAATGGAAAATATTAAAAAGTTAAAAACCAAACATAGACCAGCAAATCTTGACTTATTCTGAGACAATGCTTTGATTAAAAAACACACAAAATCTGAATCTTGCAAGCAGACACTATTGAGTGAAACTCTAAGATGTAATTGATCTGATCATCAAGGTTTCCAGAGGATTGTGGTCTCTGCAATCATCGAAGTAACAACGTAAGGGTCCATGTTCGAAGCTGGTCTTCTATCTTCGAAGTATCCTTTCCCTGCTTTCTCTGTCTCACGTCCAACACGAACAGATGCTCCACGGTTTGCAACACCCTATATTCAACATTTTAAAACAAAATAAATCCCAAATTTTTTGTTGTAATTCGACATTTGACTATTCGAAAAACCGCAATGTTGTTGGCTAGGTTTACCCATAAGAAAGTGTTGATGTCAGCAGTCTCATGCTTTCCGGTGAGACGACGTTCATTGCCTTCACCATAAGCTGCAATATGTTCTTTGTGTCTCAGTCCCAATTTTTCGATTGCCTTCAATATAACATCGTAACCGCCATCTTCCCTCATTGACTTGGTACTGAAACAATTAGCATTTTGGTTCTGTGAATCAGCACAAAGATCAAAAGATGGAACATATCAATTGATTGTTGACATGTACCTGTAATTGCAGTGAGCACCAGCACCGTTCCAGTCACCAGGAATCGGTTTTGGGTCAAAAGATACAATCACACCAGCAAGCTCAGTGATCCTCTGCATTCAGAACAAGCAAAGTGTTATGAATTGATAATCTATAGAAGAACCATTGAAGTTATGTTAAATCATTAAACATACCTCCAAAATGTAACGAGCGATCCAGATTTCATCACCGGACGAAATACCAACAGAAGGACCCACTTGGAACTCCCACTGTCTCAACATAAAGATTTGGTGATCAGTAACTTATGCAAAAGATTGAATTTATAAGATCGTAATTGAATATCCAAAGAGACAAAAGATCAAAGCTTGGTTGCAAAAATTACCTGACCAGGCATGACTTCTCCATTGATACCACTAATGTTGATACCAGCATATAAGCAAGCCTTGTAGTGAGAATCAACAATGTCTCTCCCAAAAGATTTGTCAGCTCCAATACCACAATAGTACGGTCCCTGCAACACATTTTCACCTAAAAGTTCAGAAAACTCGAACAACGGAAAAGAAACAAAACCAGTTATATATTCATGATCTTCACCTGAGGGCCTGGAAAACCGCCAACAGGCCAACCAACAGGCCACTTCGAATCTTTCTGAAGTAAAGTGTACTCTTGCTCAATACCATACCATGGCACTTCAGCTACAACATCAGGGTGGCTAAAGACCTTAGCCGCGGCATGTCTTTTGTTAGTTGGGATTGGTTCACCAGCAGGAGTGTATGCATCACACATAACCTGATCAAAAACAATAAAGATTATGATGGATGTAATTAAGTATAGATGCAACAAGAAAGATGAAAAAAACTTGACAAAACTCACAAGAATGTTGTTTCCTCTACGAAAAGGATCTTTGAATATGGCTTGAGGGCTAAAAGAACATTAGACGATTAATAAACAACAATGGAAACAAATTGAAAGGCAAGAATTGGTATAGAATTAAGAAAGAAAAGAGTATTAACTATAAGATGACTTCACTGTCATCACCAGGAGCTTGGCCAGTGCTTGAACCATCATAGTTCCACTTTGGTAGTTTCGAGGGGTCACTCACTGGTCCAGGTAGAGTCTACATACAAATAAGATTACTACTAAATCAAGATTTTGATTTTTACCATAAATAGAAATAGAGAAAAGTTATATAGAGAATGAAGAATTACCCTGGCTTTGCTTCTCATATCCATTCCAGAACCACCAACCCTGAATTGGTAGTCAAAACAATACAAACGAGAGACAAAATCAAAATCAAAATCTTAATACTTTTTAAGAACAGAGCCAAAAAAAACAGAGCAAATATTATCAGAAGAGTGACAAATTTTAGCGAAACATAGTTCCAGTCAGTATATGCAGATTTAATCAACAAACTAAACAGAGATCTCAAGAACAAGCAAAATAAATTGAATCAAATCGACAAAAATTAAAATAATACTAAAATCCATACCAACCTCAGAAAAAAAACAGAGTCGAAAGTTGAAATAAACGACACGAACCCATTGGATTTACGTTTGGTAAAAGCACAGAAACATAAACAAGACAACGAAATTTACATCAGAATAAAAGCAAACAAAAACAAAGAGAGAAGAAGAAGAAGAAGACGAACCATATGTATTCAGCGATGATTTTTTCAGCGGTTTCAGATAGGTCAAGGTTAACGAGATCTGAAAGAAGACTCATGGCTATGAATCAGCAATGATAGTAAGAGTTGTTGAATCAGAGATTAAATCGGAATCTAATCCAATCAGTTTGACGTTGGGAAGCGTAATTATAGAAAGAGGGTGCAGAGATCGAGGAGGAGGGTAGCGGAAATAGAGATGTTAAACGGGCCAAAGGACTTGTGGGCCTGACCAAATTAATCCATAATTTTTTTGTAAAGTTACTCCACAATTATATTAAAATAAGGTTAAATATCTAACAACTAATAATGGGAAGTTGCATAATGATTAAGGTATTTCAACAAATTAAAACACTCGAGAGAGAGAGAATATTGAGACGGAGGAAGCAATTAGGGTTTCAGAGGAAATAAGTATTGAAGACGCTACCATGATTGACACTAGAGAGAGAGGACGGCCACATGATCTTCCGTCATCATGGGCAGCGACGGTGACGGAGACAGGTGTGGAAGGACGATCGATTCCTTCTCAGCGAATTTCGAATGTTTTTGTTAAAACTAGGGTTTGATTGAAGTTTCTGAAGGATAGAGATGGAGAAGCGAGAATCTCAGTTGATGATGAAGTGATTAATGCGATGGATGCTTTATGGGACAATTGTATGCATGTGAAGGTGTTAGGCAGGAGTGTCAACATCGCAGCGATGGCGAAGAAATTATATGAGATTTGGTGACCGATGGGCTCAATGAAAGTTATTGATTGGCCACTCAAATTTTTTCTTGTCCCTTTCAGAACAGGGAAGGATGATCTTGCTGCGTTAACTGGAGAACCTTGGAGGATGTTTGGGAGCTACCGTTTGACACAAGCATGGTCTTCGGATTTAATCCACAATGAAATGAGATTCATACCACACTGGTGTTGATTCGTATTTGATCGATTACTCGTGAATCTCTACCATAATTCCATTATGGAGGAGATTGCAAGAGGCATAGGAAAACTTATTCGGGAGGATGAGACAATGCTAGAGTATTCGTTGAGGTTGGAAATGAAGATGTGGTTACATTTTTTATGAGAATGGTAAATGCAGGGACATAGTGAAATTCATTAAGGGACTATCTCAAGAGGTTTATAAGGCTAATCGTGTATGGCAAGGATTGGGTAACCTTTCATCTTGTGTAATGAAGCAGATTATTTGGTCACCACCGAGTGAAAAATGGTGTCGTTTGAACACTGATTGAGCATCTAAAGGAAACATGGACTGGCAACGACATGAGGGATGGAACGAACTTTGTTGGGAGGTTTTACACTTAATATTGGCCTCCCCTTTTAGCTGAGTTTTTGGGTGTGTATCATGGGACTCTTCTCGGCTTAGGATAAGAAGATATCGTTTCTTGAGTTGGAGGTAGATTCAGAAGTAGTGGTCGGGTTTTTTACAAAAGGGAATAGTGATTTTGATCCTCTTTCTTTCCTAGTATATTTGTGATAAGCCTGGGAAAAGTAATCGAACCGAACCGAGATTTTGGCTAATCGGTTCGGTTATTGAATTCTAATTAGGTTATATCGGAAGAGAAACGAACAGAAAATCTGTTATCAACTTCGGGTCGGTTAGTTGGCAATAATCGATCGCTTATCGGCTAACCGAAATTCATTGAACTTAACCTTAACTCTCGAAGCAACCATCTCCTTTCTTCGCGTTTATCCCTTTCTTTCGATCTAACAGCGATTCCGAACATTGTCTTATCGTCATTTGATCTTCTTCAACTGCTTCGGTCTTCTTCTTCTTCATCGGTAATCTTCTTCTCACTCAATCTTCTTCTTCTTCGGTCTCATTCGATCTTCTTCGGTCTCATTCCATCTTCTTCTTCTTCACTTACGACTTCTTCACTTAACCTTCGACTTCTTCTTCTTTTAGCTCGACCATTGCTGCTTCTTCTCACTTATGCTTCTTCCTTTTCGATTTTTGATTCAATTAGAACTTTAGAAGTATAGAAATTAGTAGTTAGAAGAACTTTGAAATAGAACCATACCACATTTTAACAAATTTTTTATTTCTTTCTCCATTCTCCAGTCTTCCCTGTACAAATTAATCGGAGTACGCGTCAAAGATTCCATAAATCCGTCATCGCCAGCTTACCCACCACGTAGGTTTCTCAGATTTTGATCAAATTTTAGTGTTTTTGTACTCGAATTTATTACATGAATCGAGATTATGCGGTTTCTGATACGAAGAAACCTAGGTAAGTATGTTTCTTTAATGTAATGAGTGGCAGGGATTGAAAAGCTTGCTATGGTTTCGAAGTTTATAGGTTGATTTGGGGTTTTAAGAAAGTTGTGGTTCAATGTTATTATGTTAATGTAGATGGTTATGAAGAACTTTGATTGTCAATCTCTTTGCTTTTGAATGATTGTCATCGGTTAAGTGCTTGAATGGTTAAAAGAACGAGCCGAGATTCAATACATTACTCGTGATTAAACATAGGTATGTTATGATTAGATTGTCATGATTTTCGGTTATCTTCGGACCCAACATTGTCTACCCGAATTAACTGAAAACCGACCCGAACCGATTTTTTAAAGATTTCGGGTCAATTTGGTTCAACTTTTTTTGGGCTGATTAACTGATTTCCGAACTAACCGACCCACACCAAACTGATATACTCGAGTTCCAAGTGCTAATTTGTGATATAACTTTCTTAAAAATGATTGGTCAGTCCGAATTTCACATACGTATACGGAGGTTAATCCTCTTGCACATGGCTTAGCTAACTATGTTTTCTTTACTTTTAGATTTTCATTTTCTTCACATTGCACCGGAGTGTGTTCTGTTCGAGAGTTAGTTGTTGTGGATATGGACAGTCTTGCCCATCCTCTTTTTTTTAAAGGGCTTTCTTTATTAAAATAGAGTTTACAAAGGGAGAGACACATCAGCATTACAAACACAATAGCCAAACACAAGTAAATAAAACAGATTAAAAAAGAGAAAGTCCAACCCCTTTACAAAATAAGCCGAGACTGAAACTAAAGGTCCAATAGAGTTCTAAATAGAGAACCATTATTGGAGAAATCCTAGCTTCTAAATGTCGTCGCCGCCACCATGGTGAGAACGTCATCCGCTGCCACCACGAAGCCAAAGTGTCCGAACCTCCTTTCCAATCTGAAGTCGCAACCAAGAGGCCCGTCTGGATACGCCAAACTGTCGATTGTCCAAAGAAAAATCCATAACAAAAACGTCGGCAAAGAAAAGAGGATAAGGAAGCATCACCGCCTCTGAAGAGCTCTTTCAAGACCCCTAGCTCCTCTACCGAGGGCTTACTCAAGACTGTCGAAGGTTGATCTGCCGCCGTGGATTGTTTTCCACTTCTGTCGCTGTCCTCAAACGACGAGTTTACTCACCATCCACCGACTGAACCCACAATCATCAAATTTTCACTGAAACTTCATCGAGACTTTGGAAAGAGCCGTAGGAAAGCTGGACCAGAGCGATCACATCACCGGCTTCATCCTTGTTATAACCAGCTCCGCGAGGCTCCGCTTCTTCACGTCACCGGTTTCATCTTTGTTATAACCGGTAACCACTCCTCCGACGAGATCATGTTTCTTCAATACCAGATCTAGAGATTTCACCTACTAAAAATCCGAAGAACAAACTCAGCCGCTGGAAAGAAGAAAGACTAAAAGGAGAAAGAGAAGAAAAAAAGGAAAAAATGATTTATTTTCTCTCGGTCACTGACGAGTCACCACCAACGACTGGAGAGGACACACAACTTTATGACAACGGCTTCTAGGCTTAAGTTTGAGAGAGAAAGGAGCCTCTCAATAGCCTTTCTTTGCCCATCCTCGTTATTTTTTTCTTTTCCCAAAAGAATAATGTTTGTCATTATAATAAAAGAGATGAACAATCCAAGTGTGAAACTTGGTTACAAGGGAGAGTAACTCGATCCCTGTTTAGTTTGTTGTAATTCTTGGGTTGATTAAATTGAATAAAGTTGGGAGCTTGCTCTCGTTTCATCATAATGTTTTTATTTTTATTAATATCATCATTATTTCTATATATATATAACCCTTTGACAAATGTATCTACCTGTCGCAACGAATGATTGGGAGTATCTTACTATTATTGAATTAACAAACAAGATTCTCACACAAAAATATCTCAAACTACTTGAATCTTGTGGTACACTTGTTGTTGAGACAATTAAATGGTAACTCGGTACAAAGAATTCTAAATCCTTCCACGAGCCTTCAATATAGAAAACATCCCATAAAAGTAGATAAAATCATTAATGGTTTGAGACTTGATCCCACAAATGAACCTGAAAAATATTATTAGATCATTGCACTAAAAATTGCATTGTATGTTATGTGCCATAGAACCATGCCTCCACCATTGTTTCAGCTAATTTGGAAAATTTTCAAGGTCTTTACCAATATTTGAAAGAATTTTATCATTCTTTGATTTCTAGATATACCAAATTAAACATAGAAAGTAGTTTTTATCCATCGTTTTTGGAATTCTATGGACATATAATCTAAACTTGCAAAAATTAATAGTACCAAGAAAATATAATGTACTAATGGGATATTCGAGATGGCTTAAGCCTCTAACCCTAGAAACATTCGAAAAGAACATAAACATTCAAAAAGAAGATAGATTTATTGATTACAATGCATCTCAGCATCCACTGCATGTCCTATCACAATTTATCCCACAGTTTTTTATATGTGAAAATATCCAAAAAGCTTTTAAACATAATTCTCGTGTTTTATGGAGAATGATTAGATCGGTTGGAAGAGGTCTTAGGGATATTCCAAAATACTGTGAAAACGTTGCTCCTTTTAGTTGGAGAGAGGAAAATAAACTTTTTCATCTCGAAATACGGTTATTGCCCATTGGCTCTTAATTTGTATATCTAATGAGAAGAGTTTTAGTGTCAAGAAAAAACTATCAAAACTCAGTTTCTAAGTGGCCGATTAGTAAAGGTTTTAATTTTAAGTTTTTTCTATAAAATTTAAGTTTTTTTACTGTAAACATTTTGGATGTAGAATATTTTATCGTAAGATTTTATTTTTGTAAAGTTTATAGATTTTACTTTTAGCTTTATGATTTTTCACACGTAAAAACATTCATAACTAAAAAATTATTTTTTAGAACAATAAGAACAAAAAATAAACAAAAATCACAATTGATTTAATTTCAATTTTTATTTAATCATGATTGGTTTAATCACTTCAATCTATCTTTGATCTCCAGCTATATCATTAAATTATAAAGTTGATTTTTTGACCCAAAATATTAGAATAAAAGGATATCCAAGAATCAGTCATTTGTTAATTATGTAACTCAATGTTCATTACTTTTTTGCTTTAGTATAAGTTGAGTTAAGTTATTTGTTGGAGCAGTAGCCCCTCTAGCTTGGAACCCTTGGTTGGAAAGGTGGCCCCTTTTTTCAGCTTGCTGCTCGCTTTCTCGCTTAACTTTATTCTTTAAAGTCAAAGCGGAAAACAAGAGACTAAACAATTATCTAGAGCAATGCCTATAGACTTATCGTGGCATGAGAGCCCAATAAAAAAGGGGAGAAAGAAATATTACTTTGTTTGGTTTTTAGAGCCTCAGAGCCATTGCCACTAAGGACCTAAATCCCATAAACTTGGGTCAAAGCATCTTTAATTCAAATTAAGATGTGAAATCATTGTGTAGAATGAATCAGTCCTTTCCAAATGATATTTTTTTAATAATAATACAGAGAAATGTTTTCGATAGATGGAAAATAATAAAAACTTAAAAAACCAGACACAGAGCAAATCTTAACTTATTCTGAGACAATGCTTGATTGAAACACACAAAAGTTGAATCTTGCAAGAAGAAACAATTGAGTGTAACACAAGATGTTCTTGATCTGATCATCAAGGTTTCCAGAGGATTGTGGTCTCTGCAATCATGGAAGTGACAATGTAAGGGTCCATGTTTGAAGCTGGTCTTCGGTCTTCAAAGTATCCTTTCCCTTCTTTCTCTGTATCACGTCCAACACGAACCGATGCTCCACGGTTTGCAACACCCTATATTCAACATTTCAACACAAAATCAATCCCAAATTGTTGTTGTAATTGGACTATTCGAAAAACCGCAATGTTGTTGGTTAGGTTTACCCATAAGAAAGTGTTGATGTCAGCAGTCTCATGCTTTCCGGTGAGACGACGTTCATTGCCTTCACCATAAGCTGCAATATGTTCTTTGTGTCTCATTCCCAATTTTTCGATTGCCTTCAATATAACATCGTAACCGCCATCTTCCCTCATTGACTTGGTACTGAAACAATTAGCATTTTGGTTCTGTGAATCAGCACAAAGATCAAAAGATGGAACATATCAATTGATTGTTGACATGTACCTGTAATTGCAGTGAGCACCAGCACCGTTCCAGTCACCAGGAATCGGTTTTGGGTCAAAAGATACAATCACACCAGCAAGCTCAGTGATCCTCTGCATTCAGAACAAGCAAAGTGTTATGAATTGATAATCTATAGAAGAACCATTGAAGTTATGTTAAATCATTAAACATACCTCCAAAATGTAACGAGCGATCCAGATTTCATCACCGGACGAGATACCAACAGAAGGACCCACTTGGAACTCCCACTGTCTCAACATAAAGATTTGGTGATCAGTAACTTATGCAAAAGATTGAATTTATAAGATCGTAATTGAATATCCAAAGAGACAAAAGATCAAAGCTTGGTTGCAAAAATTACCTGACCAGGCATGACTTCTCCATTGATACCACTAATGTTGATACCAGCATATAAGCAAGCCTTGTAGTGAGAATCAACAATGTCTCTCCCAAAAGATTTGTCGGCTCCAATACCACAATAGTACGGTCCCTGCAACGCATTTTCACCTAAAAGTTCAGAAAACTCGAACAACGGAAAAGAAACAAAACCAGTTATATATTCATGATCTTCACCTGAGGGCCTGGAAAACCGCCAACAGGCCAACCAACAGGCCACTTCGAATCTTTCTGAAGTAAAGTGTACTCTTGCTCAATACCATACCATGGCACTTCAGCTACAACATCAGGGTGGCTAAAGACCTTAGCCGCGGCATGTCTTTTGTTAGTTGGGATTGGTTCACCAGCAGGAGTGTATGCATCACACATAACCTGATCAAAAACAATAAAGATTATGATGGATGTAATTAAGTATAGATGCAACAAGAGAGATCAGAGTACTTGACAGAACCCACCAGAATGTTGTTTCCTCTACGGAAAGGATCTTTGAATATGGCTTGAGGGCTAAAAAGAAGACACAAGAAGATTGATAAACAAAATCGAAAACATATCGAAAGAGAAGGAATTGGTATAAGATCAAGTAAGAGAAGAGTATTAACTATAAGATGACTTCACTGTCTTCACCAGGAGCTTGGCCAGTGCTTGAACCATCATAGTTCCACTTTGGTAGCTTTGAAGGGTCAGTCACTGGTCCAGGTAGAGTCTAAATACAAACAAGATTAGTACGCTAAATCAGGATTTTGATTTTTACCAAAAATAGAATATACAAAAGTTATCTAGAGAATGGACAAATTACCCTGGCTTTGCTTCTCATATCCATTCCTGAGCCACCAACCCTGATTTGGTAATAAAAACAACACAAACGACAGAATATTTCAGAAATTCAAATCTTAATACTTTTTAAGAACAGAGCCAAAAAAGCAGAGCAAATATCATCGGAAGAGTGACAAATTTTGGAAAAACATAGTTCCAGTATCTGCAGATTAAATCAGCAAACCAAACAGAGATCTTAAGAACAAACAGTATATATTTAATCAAATCGACAAAATCTAAAATGATATTACCAAAATCCGTACAAACCTCAGACAAAAAACAGAGTCAAAAGTCAAAAAAACGACACGAACCGATTGGATTTACGTTTCGTAAGGGCACAGAAACATAAACAAAACAACGAAATTAATATCAGAATAAAAGAAAAGAAAAACAACGAGAGAAGAAGAAGAAGGCGAACCATATGTATTCAGCGATGATTTTGTCAGAGTTATCAGATAGGTCAAGGTTATAGAGATCTGCAAGAAGACTCATGGCTACGAAACAACAATGGTGATCGAGAGAGTAAGAGTTGTTGAATCAGAGATAAACTCTGAATCGAATAAAATCAGTCTCGTGTTTTGGTATTGGTGGATGAAAAGCGTACTTATAGAAGAAGGTGGGTGCAGAGATCGAGGAGAAGGGTGACGTAAAGACTCACAAGACTTTTTGGCTCTCCATTAATAAAAGCAAAAAAAAAAACTGAATTATCAATAATAAAATATAAAAGATTCTCAACGGAATCTCATTATTTTAGGAATATTTAAAGTTAACATATATGAACATACAAGTTTATAATTGGTATGAGGAATTAATTTAAAGGAATATAGTTTTTAAGGTAAAACATATTACTACTCTATATATATGAAAATACTCTTAATACCAAGTTTTTTTTTCCTAATTTTACTTTTCATTTTATTTATAGATATTACACATTTACATGATTCGACCACTTGAAAAGGAGATAGATTCATAACGAGTTATGTGAATCCAAAACAGATATAAATCTACTATATGTAGAAAAAAATTTCTACAGATATGTAGAGAATACGGATGGGTCATTTAGTCGAGGTGATGACGATATGGAATTAACGGCAAGCACATATTTCAAAGAGATGTACCGAAGTCTACGTGACTCTAACCATACATATGAAGATGTATTTTCGGGATTCCAAAGCAGAATTTCACATGACTGGAATATACATTTGGAACAGCCAATTACGAATGACGAAATTGATGCAGCGATTTTTTCAATTGGAGCCGATAGAGCACCAGGTCCGGATGGGTTCTCGGGTGCATTTTACCATCAATTCTGGCCCGAAATCAAGCACGACATCTATATAGAAGTTAAAGAATTTTTTTCAACATCAAGATTACAAGCTGGGACAAACCACTGTCATTTATGTCTCATACCCAAATCAGAGTCACCAAGAACCATGACGGATTTCCGTCCGATTGCACTATGTAATGTATGTTATAAAATCATCTCAAAGATTCTGGTTCAACGCTTAAAACCACTACTATCATTCATTATTAGTGAGGAACAAGCAGCATTTACACCTGGACGACAAATAGTGGATAATATCATAATCGCACAGGAACTACTACACTCTCTTAAGTCAAGAAAACGATGGTCTAAATCGTATATGGCAATCAAGACAGACATCTCAAAAGCTTATGACAAGCTGGAGTGGCAATTTCTAAGAGACACAATGCGTGTTATTGGTTTTGGAAACACTTGGATCGAATGGATAATGCACTGTGTTGAGTCTGTCACATATTCGGTTCTAATTAATGGTACACCATATGGTCAGATTACACCAAGCCGAGGCCTGCAGCAAGGAGACCCGTTATCACCTTATTTATTTATTCTTTGTGGAGAAGTTTTTACACATTTATTAAATCAAGTTGGGGCGGCACGACTACTCAAAGGAATGAAAATAAGCAACAATGGACCAACGATAAATCATTTGGTGTTTGCGGATGATACATTATTGTTTTGTCACGCCAATAAGAAATCAGTTTCAACAATAATGAAGGTGTTTCAACAATACGAGTGTGCTTCTGGCCAATCGGTCAATCTCCGTAAGTCGGCTATAACTTTTGGTAGTAAGGTGCAGCCTTCTACAAAAACAAATTTACGCCATATTCTGAATATTCACAATGATGGTGGTTGTGGAAAGTATCTTGGATTGCCTGAACAAATTGGACACAAGAAAAAGGAGATTTTTCGCTACATAGTGGAGAAAGTAGAACAACACACTAAAGGATGGAAATATCGGTTTCTTTCCGATGCAGGTAAAGAAATTCTCCTAAAAACTGTGGCACTTGCTTTACCAGTATATACGATGAACTGTTTTAAGCTCCCAAAAGGTATCTGTGAGGAAATAAATACAGTGTTATCCAAGTTTTGGTGGAGTAAAGGAGACAAACAGAATACTATGCATTGGCTTAGTTGGAAGAGATTAAGTTTACCAAAAAATGAAGGAGGTCTTGGGTTCAGGGATATAGAGAGTTTTAATCGAGCATTATTAGGGAAACAAGTGTGGAGACTATTTACAAACCCACAAAGCTTAGCGGCAAGACTTTTAAAGGATAGGTATTTTCCTAGTACTTCCATTATAGAATCTGAACTAGGTAGTAAACCTTCTTACCTTTGGAGATCACTACAAGAAGGGAAAGAGTTCATCAAGAAAGGTTTACGATGTGTTATTGGTGATGAAACTAAAATACAAGTGTGGTCGGATCCTTGGTTACACACACACCCACCCACCGAGACCACCTCGGCGAAGCAGAGATGCTAATCAACAATTGAACACAGTTTCCGATTTAATACTTTCAGAAAATCATGGATGGAACTTGACATTGTTGGAGACTATGGTTGCTCCTGAGGATATTCCAGAAATCAAAAAATTGAAACTTAACTCATTTGAGTGTGAAGACATCATTGGTTGGAACTATACTGAAGATGGTAATTACACAGTGAAATCGGGGTATTGGCTAGCAACACATTTAGCAAACAATACAGTCCGACCACCACAAGGATCAAAGGAACTTAAACACCAAA
Organism: Lepidium didymum; assembly: GCA_963920545.1. Taxonomy (NCBI): domain Eukaryota; kingdom Viridiplantae; phylum Streptophyta; class Magnoliopsida; order Brassicales; family Brassicaceae; genus Lepidium; species Lepidium didymum. The sequence goes on along the minus strand of OY986980.1, from coordinate 18,806,988 downwards.
TCTGGAAATTGAATACTGCTCCGAAGATACAACACTTCCTTTGGCGTTTGGTGTCACAAATTATCGCAGCAGGAACAATAATGAAAGAAAGAAAAATCACTGGAGATGATCATTGTCGTCGCTGTTGTACTACGGAAGAATCATTAGATCACCTCTTTTTTACATGCCCTTATGCGACTGCAACTTGGAGAGCGAACAATTTTTCTTCCATAGAATTCGAAGATCCATTGGTTCCTTTTGAACATAAGATAGTGACTATAGTCCAATTTGCTAAGTCATCGGGAATAGAAATGGGACAACGACAGACACCATTATGGACACTATGGAGATTATGGAAGAGCCAAAATTTATTGCTATATCGGAATCGATCTATGACATGGCTACAAACGACTCAAGCAATACAAAGAGATGTGGCTGAATGGACAACGGCCTCAATAGGTATAAACAAACTGACGGTACCATTCCATACACCAACACGACAAGGCAATCAAAACCATTGGACAAGACCAGCTCAAGGATACATCAAGTGCAACTATGATTGTAGCTTTATTAATGATTCATTACCAGCAAAGGCAGCATGGCTTTATAGAGATGACATGGGGACCTTTCTTGAAGCAAGCTCAAAAATTGGTAATACATGTTCTTCAGCATTGGAAGCAGAATTTCAAGCACTCATTATGGCTATCCAACATGCATGGCTTAAAGGTTACCGGAAAATTATATTTGAAGGTGATAACCAAATCTTATACAAGTTCTTAACACAAGAAAGGAAAAGCTTTGGCTTATACCCATGGATATGGGAAGTACAACATTGGCGAGGTCGATTTTCAGATATAAAATTTGAATGGATTCATAGGACGAGCAATAAAGCGGCGGATGGATTAGCAAGATCACATACATCTTTGTTACAAATGCAAAACTTTCATTATATACCAAGATGTATATTTAATGTACTACTTGAAGACTATGTATTATCTCATTAATAATTATTATGATGTTAAAAAAAAAAAACCTTTATAATTATGTAAATTTATACTCTCCATTTCGCAAAGAGTATCATTCTAAAAGAAAAAAAGATGTTTCATAAACAGTGTCATTCTACAATTCTAATATAACTTTTAACAAAAATTTATAATTTTAACCTCTAACATTAACATGGAATCTAACTAATTATTATCCGTAATGATTAGGGGTATAAAATACTTTTTTTGTCTCATTTATTAATATTAAAACAAAGAAAAGATACCAAAGTTACATAGCCGGTGGAATGACAAGAATTCTCCAGGAAATACAATAGAGAAACAAGAGTAACAGTAACTTGTGGAAACCAAAGAATCCTCAGGGAGAAAGCCTCAGAAAAGGAGAGATTAATATAAAACTAGGACTAGAAATTGTTAAGAAAGAACCGAGAAACTAAACTCGCAAGTTACAAGCACAACCCAGATAAGCGGAGTCTCCACAAAGCAACCAAACAACCGTGGACGACGGAACCTCCTATAGTGAATAGGTGCATCTTTCAATTAGTGAACTAGGACAGCTGAAACGGAAGGAGATAAAACTCACATAATCCAAAATTGGCAGAGACATCAGAACACGTTCAAAGACGACGACGAAACTCGTTATAACCGCAACAAGACCCTTTAAAAGAGGAGACCTCGAACCAGCCTCCAATATGCAGACAAAGAGCAAACCATTATTAGTCAGTAAAGCTAAACGCCGGATAGAAAAGCTTCAGATCGAACCCAACAAAGACTAAAAACGCTTAACCTAGAGAAGTAACTAACCGAGACTAGCCAATCACATCCTAACCAACCATAACCAACCATAACTAGACCGAACCAAACAAGTTGGGCACTATTAAACATATAATTTTAAAATTAAAACTAAGTCAAACACCTTCTCCATCTCCAATTAAACAACATATCGAATCCACACCATCGAGGAAGATTCAGTCTACGACGACCGTAGTACAACCTCGCACCACTCACCACAACACCAACTCAACTCCTTCCTTCACCACCCCCGTCAGATCTGAAGCTCCAGTACTCCGGCGAGCCAACGCAAATGAGATCTGACGAGCTGAGATGACTCAACAATTCCAGTGAGCATAGCTCACGGGGATGGTGTCAATCTGCCTCATTTGAAAGGCCGACAAGAGCAGCCCATCACCAACCGTAGAGCATGGTGGCGAAGGTGGTATAAAGGAGGAGGAACGCCTGAGAAAGTTCGTGATGAGCTACAGGGAACATTGTTGAAGGGGACAAGAGCTGGGAACTGGAGAAGGAAGAAGTGGAGGAGAGAGACCTTTTCTCGACGACGGTGAGATGGCCAAACCGCCGGGAAAAAAGATCAGCATTCACTGAGCTGAAAGTTCGGAAAAGAAAAGACGAAAGAGACGTGAGGAAGAGAGAGAAAATCGGGGCTAAGAGAAACTTCTTTGGGTATAAAAGACTTTTAGTATTGTTTCTTAATTTGTGTGAAAAAATTTAGAATGACACTGTATAAAAAATCGTAGGCTAATGAGCATCTTAATTTCTTAATTATTGCATGTTCCACTTTCAATACATTGTTGTTATCATTTGTTGTAAATTCATTTCCAATTTTTCATTATGCTTTTAAATACAATCAACTATACTTAAGAAAATTGTGATACTCTATAAATTATAATCAGTATACTTGTCCTTTTCATATAAGAACAGATTACTTATAGCATATCAGTTTATATTTTACATAGAATTATGTTTTAAGTTATATATATACTAGATGGTTGTATGTGCTAAGCGCAATTTTTTTTTCTTAAATATATAGATTAAAAAATTTGAATTTCTATTTTGTTATATATAATGTTAATAAATTTTGTTCAGGCTTAGATTGAGACCACATAATTTTTTGAAATACTTTTTATTTTCATTTACTAAAGTTAATATGTAATTAGTAAGATAGTATATTAAAATGATGTTTTGGTATGTATAGTTTTGAAGATATCATTTACTATGGAGGCTATCTAAAAAGGTGGATACTAAGAGTTTTCTTTGGCTCCCATGGTTTATTTGGAAAGGTAGAAATAACAAAGTGTTTAGGAATATTGACAAAGATCCATGAGATCTAGTTCAAGTGGTGGAAGTCGAGGCATTATCTTGAAAAAAGGCGCCGGAGTCTAACATTATTTCAGATAGGAACGATCCCGTGGTAATTAACGAAAGAGAGGAAGCAATTTGCAAACCTCTTACGATGTCACTTGTCTTTACTGGCTATCGATGTTTGGTTGATACTTCTTGGAAGGTTTCAGATCTATCCACTAACCTCGGTTGATTCTGCTTCCCGGATGACACCACATGCGTGAATATGGGCGCAAGAAGCATTAGACGAAGCCTCTCATCCCTTCATGCTGAGCTTGAAGCTTTACTCTGGGGCATGACTTGCCTAATCGCTTTACAGATTACGGAAGTGGAGTTCGCTGTGGATTGCTCGGAGCTCAAGAATATGACCGAGGACCCCATGATTGGCCAGCATTTTCACCGTCTTAGGAGTTTATTCAAAGTGCTCCGTTGTTTATAACCCTCGTGCTCTTAATCACAAAATTGATTATCTGGCCCGTAAAGTTAGAGGGCTGTCCGGAGATCGAGTTTTTGTAGATAATATACCTCATCTTTAGACTCACTATTTTCTTAATTGAGTAAGGTTGACAAAAAAAAAGTTTTGAAGGTATTTTTGTTTTATTTATGAATCATTTGAGAAATTAAATATTTAGAAAAATTAAATATTTAGATGATAGATGATGGAGTTGGTCAGCGTTCAACCCAATTTTAACATCAAAGATCTATGTATATATTAATTTCTGATTCTAAGCAGATGAAGTTACTTCATTTGAACATGAGAATCATGAGTTTACAAAGTACTGATCAAGTCATCAAGTGAGTTGTATGCAGAACCATCAACCAAAACAGAGACTTTGAGTTTCTCTTTCAAACTTAAAGCTCTTCTTTTCATCTCAAATCCTTCTTCATTCACCATTATCCTCTTCACAACTCTCTCCACTGCTCCTCTCTCTAGCTCACCCTCCACTTGAATTCCTACTTTCCACACACATTCTAAGTACCTTGCATTCCCCTTTTGATCAGTTGTAAAAGGCCTACATATCATCGGAACTCCTTCACTAAGGGATTCTAGAGTCGAGTTCCATCCACAATGGCTCCAAAACGCTCCAACCGCAGAATGTGCAAGCACTTTCTTCTGTGGTGCCCACTTCACAATGAAACCTCGATCAGATGTTACCATTTTCTTTAATAACTCTTCCTCATAGATTTCAGAACCACGTATGGATCCTGGTCGGATCACCCACAAGAAGTGTTGGTTGCTACTATCCAACCCATAAGCCATTTCCAACATTTCTTTAGCTTCCATCAACGTTATGCTTCCCAAACTTATGTAGATCACTGAGCTTGACTTTTGTTTGTCCAACCATTCTATACAGCTATCATTCTCTTCTAGAAGACTTGTAGGAGGAGCTGGAGCCATCATATGAAGAGGGCCAATAGGATACACTGGAATCTCTAGTTCATGTTGAAGCCACTCCAAGGATGAGATCTCTAGACACTTCACTGTGTTAATTATTACAGAAGAAGCTGTCCCTTTATAACATGTGTTCTTAAACAACTCGACTGAGCATTCTACTGGTGCAAATACTGAACTTGGTAGGTCTTTGTACCTTATGGGATATAAATCTGGTACTAGCTCCTCTTCTCGCCCATCACCTTCTGCAAAACCAAGTTGTTACAAGATTGGCAAACATTTGCTTTTTCATTGAATCCACAATCCTGTCTGTACCTTTAAGGAGAGCCAAACCATCTTTTGCATAGAGTTTGCACATGACAAAGCGACAAACAAAAGCTGTGGCACTTGTGGTACTTAGAATAACATTACGAAGCTTAAGCTCTTTGACTGCTGCTTCAACGAAGTACATGAACTCGTCGTAAATAACACATGCGATCTCTTCATTACTAATACTTTGTTGCTTAACCGAAAAATGACCTAACCATTCTTTAAAGCCCACATAACACTCTTTAGCTAACTTAATGAGAAACCGTCCTGGTCCTAGATTCTTAAAATCTGACTCTGGTAAGTTCTCTGGGATGGTGACAAACTGAAAATCAGACAGATCATCTGATGGGTTTAAGTAGTTGAACTTGGTTTGAGCAACTGTAATAGAGAAACCTTTTAAGTGAAGAACTCTTGCAAGTTGCATCATTGGAGTTATATGCCCTTGAGCTGGAACTGGAACCAACACTACCCTTCTCCTTCTCACAAGCTTCTCCTCCATTGCCTAACTAATCCCTTTCTCTCCTTCTTTGTCTCTTGAAAGTAATTTGTCGAATTTTTCACTGAAAAGTTCTGATTCATGATCAAATTGAAAAAGACAAAAAAGAAAAACCCCAAATGTTAGGGTTCGTGTTCGATCGAATGGGCTGAGAGGTTATATGCTAGAGTGGACCATTTGAGCCCAAAAATGTATATTGGCCCATTGGTCGAATTATCGGATTATTACTAACCGGTTTACTCGGTACGCCCAATATTAAACCAGACACATAATCCCTTCAAAATGAGATCTGACTTATTCCGTAATTCGAAAATGGCGAGATTCTCGGTTTGTGGAGGAGACGACGGAGAAAGAAGTAATCATCGATCACAGAAAAGACAACGACTTTCTTCCATCGACGAATATGAAGAACACTCCGAGGGCTCATACGCCGAAGGTTCCGGTGAAGAAGAAACTCAGAATCGAGGAGGCGAAATGGAATCTGATAATCAAGTAGTATACACAAGCGACGATAGCGATTCTGATGTGTTATGGATAGACCAGAGAACAATTGAGAAATCATTAAATAATCAGGATTCTTCTGTGTGCAAAAGCTCGCCTCTTTCTGTTAGTCTATCTGATCCAGATGTTCTTGATTGCCCTATTTGCTTTGAGCCACTGAAGATTCCCATCTTTCAGGTTTGCTTCTTCTCTCTAATCAAAGCACTTTCGTTTCACAATCCAATTTAGGTTAGATATTAGAGAGACGCATTACTTGTGTAGATTGAGGAGAAAATTTATAAAAGATCTGTTGCAATTGGGAATTTTGTGTAGCATTAGGTTAAGCCGTTTTGTTTATATTTCAAGAATGTGAAATATTGCAGACACCGTTAGTTGGTGACTGAATTTCCAAGTTAGGTTTTAATAGCTTATATAAGGTTTTAGATCCTTACTGCTTGTTGATATTTATTTGCCCATCGATAGGGATTAACTCTGTGGTTCTGTTGCTAGTGTGACAATGGTCATTTGGCTTGTTCTTTTTGCTGCACCAAAGTGAGGAACAGATGCCCATCCTGCACATTACCCATCGGTTACTCTCGCAACAGAGCTATGGAGAACATTATAGAAACATCTAGAGTCTCATGTCGAAATGCCAAATACGGGTGTAAAGAGAATACTTCCTATGGAAACCGATTTACCCACGAGAAGCTGTGTGCTTTCAACCCATGTTCTTGCCCCATACCTTACTGCAACTACACTAGCAACTACAAGGATCTCAACAACCATGTCCGTGATAACCACAGATACGACGGCGTTATCCCATTCTCTTGCAACAATCCATATACAATATTCTTGGCCTTCTACGGGAACACCACAATGTATATGGAAGAAGATGATGGTTGCGTGATTGTAGTTCAAAGTTTGAGAACTTCCAGCGCTGCGATAATCAGTGTGAACTGCATTGCACCTTTGGCACCAGAAGTGAGTGATTTCTCATGCAGTCTGGTAAGCGAAACCGATAATGGCTTACTGAAGCAAAGTTTCATGGTGAAGAACATTCAGAAAGTGAAGGACGAACAGCCGGAAGATGGTTTTATATTGATACCTTCCTATATGTTCGATGATGAGAATTTCAAAGTGCAAATTTGCATCAGCCGTGGCCCATTCCTTGTTCAAACCTGAGTTATGTACAGAAGTGAAGGTTAATTATAAACTTACCATGAACATTTTTAGGTGTACATGAAATGTGCTTACTTTGATGATGTAGTGTTGACTCTATGATTTGGTTTGTGAATCTAACCACGGAGCTTGGAGGTTTTTGACAACTACATATTGATGTCTTAGGAAGGGGATCATTATCCAAGACAAAGTTGTTGGCCAATAATTGTAGTTTTGAGAATGTCTTTAATAGAAAAATATTGAATACTATTATTCAGCTCTTTTCTCAAGTCGTCTGCTTCTTGATCCATGCAGCTTATTGAGGAAAACCATTAATCTTTCGTGCTGTTCAAATGAGGTAATACTAGCTGAAACTGAAATTGGGCATGGAGTTTAGATATTGCATTTTTTGTATAGTTACATGTGTAGACAACTGTGATTGATTGAATTCATCCCTTGAAATTTCCGAACTTGAAGAAATTTCTTCCTCAGGTTAATGGGATGACACGTTCTATACTCGAAACGAGCTATTTGGGCTCAACAAGATATAATTGGCCCATTATTATCAACCGGGTTAAATCGATCTGCCCAAATCCCAATATTTAACCACACGCATAATCCTCTTCAGAATCAGATCTGAGTTATTCTGTTATTCAAACATGGCTGGGTTTTCGGTTTGTCGAGGAGACGACGGAGACGTACCAAGTAATCATCGATCCCGGAAAAGACAACGACTTCCTTCCATCGAAGAAGATGAAGAAGACGCCGAGAGCGCAGGGGCTCGAAGTTCAGGAGAAGAAGACGCCGAGAGCTCAGACGCTGGACGTTCCGGAGAAGAAGACGAAGAAGAAACTCAGAATCCAGGATATATAATGGAATCTGACGTTCGAGACGACACGAGAGATCATAGCGATCCTGAAATGGTAATAGAGGAGATACGATTTGAGAAATCAGCATATAGTCTGGATTCTTCTTCGAGCAAAAATTCGCCTCTTCCTGTTACGCTATTTGATTCAGATGTTCTTGATTGCCCTATTTGCTGCGAACCACTGAAGACTCCCATCTTTCAAGTTTACTTCTTCTCTCTGATTAAAGTACTTAGATTTCACAATCCATTTTAGGTTAGATGTTAGAGAAGCCAGAACTTGTGAAAATAAATAAAAGATGGAATTTTATCGATTTAAGCTCTGTTGCAGTTGGAAATTTTGTGTAGCCCTAGGTTAAGCGCTTTAATTTCTATACCTAGAATGTTCAGGTTTTGTATAATTTGAAAAATAGTTACCTCTTTTGCTCGAATGGCAAATTTGCAGACACCGTTAGTTGGTGATTGAATTCTCAATTTTGATTTTTATTAGCTTATATAAGGTTCTAGATCCTTATTGCTCGTTGATATATATTTTCTCATCGATAGATTTTAACTTTGTGGTTGTGTGTTTAGTGTGACAATGGTCATTTAGCTTGTTCTTTGTGCTGCACCAACGTGAGGAACAGATGCCCATCCTGCACATTAGCCATCGGTTACATTCGCAACAGAGCCATGGAGAATGTTATAGAAGCATCTAGAGTCTTATGTCAAAATGCCAAATACGGGTGTAAAGAGAATACTTCCTATGGAAACCGATCTACCCATGAGAAGCTCTGTGTTTTCAACCCATGTTCTTGCCCCGTACCTAACTGCAACTACACTGGCAACCACAAGGATCTCAATAACCATGTCCGTGGTAACCACAAAGATGGCGTGATTCCATTCTATTGGAACACTGGATTTTCAATGTATTTGGACTTTAACGAGACCAAAATTTATCAGGAAGAAGATGATAGTCACGTGATGGTAGTTCAAAGTTTTAAAACTTCCCACGCTGCGCTTGTCAGTGTGAGCTGTATTGCACCTTTGGCACCAAAAGTGAGCAAGTTCTCATGTAGTATCGAAATCATTAATGGCTCACTGAAGCAAAGTTTCATGATGCAGAACATTCCGAAAGTGAGATACGAACAGCCGGAAGATGGTTTTATGTTGATACCTTCCTATATGTTCTCCGGTGGATATCGGAAATTTAGCATTTGCATCAGCCGTGACCGCTTTGTTCAAACCTGAGTTATATTCAGAAGTGAAGGTTAATTATAAACTTGTCATAAACAGTTTTAGGTGCATATGAAATGTGCATATTTTGAAGATTTAGACTTCTAGTGGTGACTCTATATTTTAGTTTGTGAATCTAACCATTGACGTTGAAAGATTTTGATTTTGGCATTCACATATATCGATGTCTTAGTAAGGATCATTATGGAAGACAAAGTTGACCAATAATAGTAGTAAGAAGTTCGTTAAATAGAAAATACTGAATACCAAGTAAATTCAATTTGGGGTTCAAACCGGACTAACTGGGCTAAACATTCAAGTCGCAGCGTTACAAACTCGCGCCTCTTTTTGTTTAGCAGTTTGCTTTAAACGACGTTGTTTTGAAAATTCACGTAAACGATGCGTTTTAAAGCAAGAATCCTTAAATCCCTCATCTTCTTCTGAGCTCTTTTCTCAAGTCGTCTGCCTCTTGATCATGCAGCTTATTCAGGAGAAAAACAATCATTAATCGTTGGTTCTGTTGAAGTGAGGTAATGCTAATCGAAATTGAAACTTAGGGATTGCATTTTTGTTCTTTAGTTTCTAAGCGATTTGCTTCTGAAGATTTTTGCTCTCCTAAAACAGATTCATATGTAGGAAATTATGTCTGTCAGTTACAGGGTTTTGATCTGCTAATTTGTTTGATTTCTGTAAATGCGAAATAATGGACACGATTGTAAAGTATCCACTCTTTCCAATTTCAAAGTTCACTCTTTTTTCTATTTGGGTTTTTCGCATTCTGATTGTTTTGTGGTTTAATCTGATTTTTGTTTGTTATACATTCTCTTTGAATTCAAGAATATTTTTAGTGACAGATGATTCTCTAGAAGAGATGTGGTTATGTATTGATTAGCGCTTGTGCTGAGAATGGAATCATGCTATGAGACAGATAATTTTGGTTTTAGTTCTCAAATCACTTTAAGCATTTACGATTCCGAGTTACTACATTTATACAATAATGATTTCAAGGGCTTTTTTTCTTCTAATTCAAATCATAGTTTTTTATTTAACTATTATCTAATGATGCTTTTAATATGTGCAGAATGGATTTGCATACTGCAACTCTTAATGTTAAGAATGAATGTGTGGAAATGAATGAGGACGGTGACAGAGACACTCAAGGACCAGTACAAAGTGAGACTCCACGGATTCAAACGGTCTTTGATTCTAATCAAAATCTAAAAGCTGATGTTTGGAAAGAGTTAGTGTCAGTAGGAATAGGGGAAGATGGCAAAGAAAGGGGTCGTTGCATCCATTGTAGTATTAAGTTGGTAATAAAAAGGACTCATGGAACATCACATTTGAGGCGCCATTTACAATCTTGCCCCATGAAGACTAAAAATGCAAGTGGAGGCAATGATGGACAAGACAGAACCTATGATCACAATAATAATTCCGTTGACCTGATGGGAGCCTCAGTTTCTGAATCCTCCCGCGACATAGGAGTGAGCAACATTATTTCGAAAAAGAGGCAACGTAGTTCGATATCAGAGGGCAAGACATGCTTAGTGATGATGGATTTGCACTCTGCAACTCTTAGTGTTAAGAATGAATGCGTGGAAATGAATGAGGATTGTGACAGAGAAACTCAAGAACCAGTACGAAGTGAGATTCAACCTATTCAAACGATCTTTGATTCTAATCAAAACTTAAAAGCTGATTGTTGGAAAGAGTTTGTATCTGTGGGAATAGGGGAAGATGGCAAAGAAAGGGGTCGTTGCATCCATTGTAGTACGAATTTTGTAATAAAAAAGAGTAATGGAACATCACATTTGAGGCGCCATTTACTATGTTGCCCAATGAAGACTAAAAATGCAAGGGAAGGCAATGATACACAAGACAGACAGATCTATGATCACAAATATAAATCTGTTGACGTGATGGGAGCCTCAGTTTCCGAATCTTCCTGCGAAAGAGAAGGTGTGAGCAACAGTCTTTTGAAAAAGAGGCAACATAGTTCGATATCAGAGTGCAAGACACGCTCAGGGATGCTGTTGGGTATGGATATTCTTGATTGTCCAATTTGCTTCGAGGCACTGACTATTCCTATCTTTCAGGTTTTATTCCTATTCTGTTTCTCCCTGAATTGCAGTTTATCCTTTGAAAATGTGTTTATAATTAGGCAAGATCGAGCGTATCATGAACTCGTAAATACCGTATTGATGAATCTGCTTTCTCTATTAATTACCAATTAAGATTTTAGTAAGCTCACATTTGGGTTTATTTACTGTGACAATGTGATTTACGGTCTAATCTGTTTTCTCTTTACCATATTCATGTTTTCTTGATAGTCCTGTTTATTACAAGGACAGATTTCTTTTCTCGAATATGTGGGGTTACCCAAGCTTTGATTGTTATTCATTGGTATTGCATTTCAGTGTGCTAATGGGCATTTGGCTTGCTCCTCTTGCTGTCCCAAACTGAGTAATAAGTGCCCTACATGTAATTCGCCTGTTGGTCACAATCGCAGTAGAGCAATGGAGAGTGTTCTCGAATCAGTTTTTGTCCCATGCCGAAACGCCAAGCTTGGGTGCACCAAAAATGTACTTTATGGGAAAGAATCAACTCATGAAAAGGAATGCACTTTTTCTCAATGCTCCTGCCCTGCATTAAACTGCAAGTACACTGGGTCATACAAGAACATCTACAGTCACTTTGTTGATTACCATTGTCACGACTCCAAATCTATTTCCTTTGTGTGTGGTGGTTCTATTGATGTTCAGATGAACATAGTTAGCAATAAGATTTTCGTACTTGGGGAACCTAAGAAGAGACTATTGTTCACACTGCAATGTTTCAGTGAGCCTCATGGTGTGTATGTGACTGTTAGATGCATTGCACCATCTAGTCCGGAAGTAAAGAAGCTTGCTTATTGTATCAACTACTCTATGGATGGACACACTCTTACTTACAAGTCACCAGAAGTGAAGAGAGTTCTTGAAGTGAGCTCTCAAACCCCACAAGACAATTTCATGTTTGTCCCTCATTCTTTATTGCATGGTGAATTGTTGGAGATGAAGATTAGCATTGGACTTAAGGTTCGTGCTGGCTCATAATCACTTTGTGTAGGTTCTTTTTTTTTTACTCTATTACAGAACTAGTTAGATCAATCTATGTATGTTTTGGACTGATGAATCTAATGATACATTTGGACAATGGTTTTGAATTTTATTTTTTGAGACCTCAAAGCAGAGCTAATATTTGATAAAGAAGTTAAAACCAAAAACATAAAATACTCAAAATAACTCTGAAAGTGCCAGTTTCTTAGAAGTGGTCCTCTTTGCTTCTTCCATATCTATTTTGTTTTTACTATTTTATTTTTATCTTTTGAAATTCATACATGAGATTTAACACTTAGAGCTAGTGATCGTTGACTAACAGAAACCATCTTCATCACAAGAAAATGGTGTGCTGTACTCTTAAGACCTCACCTGCTAAAATGCTGACAAAATCGAGATTTCTCTGCCTACCAGAATCTTTGTCTCTCTCTCCATATTTTCGTTGTAAGTAAATAAAACATGTATCTATATCTTTCTCACATAGTTTGTTTTCTTTTTATATCACATTTTGTTGTTTACGAGTCCAAAGACATAACACATAAGTGAAGCTAAGGAAGATCAAAGTCTGAGAAATCAAGATGTCAAGAAACGTCAATGAACCTTTGAAGGTAAAAAAAAAGAATTACTTTTCTCTTTTGTTTAAGACTCAAACATTCTTCTCTTCTTTTTTCCACATTAACACCTCGTATGGGTTTCTATGTGACAGACATATTTTCTCAAGGTTAACATCAATTGCCAAGGATGTCAGAGGAAAGTGAAGAAAACACTTAGAAAAGTTGAAGGTGGGAAAAACAGATCTTAAGATTTTATCAAATGCAGGTTTCTAGTTTCTTATGTTCTTTTCATGGTTTTGGTTTCAGGTGTTTACTCTGTTGACATAGACACACATCAGCAAGTAGCAATCATTCGAGGGAACTTAGATCCAGAGATTTTGATCAAGAAGTTGAACCGAAGAGGGAAGCATGCTCAGCTTATGTTCTTAACCCCTTACCATAAGGATCAGTTTGGTAATCATCAAGCTGGTCTTTGTCTTGAGAACAGAAGCTTGGGGAACAGACAATACAATTTCGGAAGCAATCACAACAATGTCCCAAATTATGAAAGGCACAATCTTGTAAATCATCAAACTGATGAAGAGATGATGGTGAACATGATGAAACCTATGATGATGAACGATGCAGATTACTTTCAGATGAGCAATTCACCAGAATATTTCAAGGAGCTATTTGGAGAAAACCCTCAAAGACACAACTATGAAGAGGTGAATCCAAATCTGATGGGGGATATGGTGCTTGGATATTCAAATGCATACCCTGCAACAGAAACAATGAACATGGAGATGGGAGGAAGAGTAGATAATATGATGATGAATGAGAGAAGTTTCCGAGGTCGGATGATGAACGGTCCGTCTCTTGCTCCTCAGTCTATGAACTATGAACAGTTCAACTCAAGACCACTTCATGATTTTTACTACTGATTGCAGAACTTAGTGGTTACAGTTTGCTTCATAAGATATGTGTTTTCACTACTTCGGTTTAAATCAAGGAATGCAATACTTCTTTACTGGTTCATATCCATAAGAAAGAGAAAAAGAATGCATATCTTCCCTCCATCTTTTGTTAACATGTTAATAACGACAAAATGATGAAAGATAAGTTAACAAATCGAACAGCCAGATAAATAAGAAACTTCAATAATGAAAGATATCTGTCTAACGGCTGTTTAAAATGTATTAATAGAAGCTCTTGCACATACTCTCACTCTCAAGGTTGAACTGTTTTATTGCATAAAAGGAATCAATCAACATAATTGTTGTATGTCCAATACAGAGATCTTAAACTAACTTACGAATAATCATCTATGTTTTCTTAGTTTAGATAAATATGTTACATTTTCACCTGCTTCAGCTGTATCTCTCAGCTTTCAGTTCAACATTTGGGTTGCGAATTTCCTCCTGGCATTGTATTAATCTAATCTCCAAACTGCTTGAGGTGGGATCATACCCAGCTTTCTTGTAATCATCAAGCGTCCTTCGCAGGAGCGCCTGTTCACCATAACAGAGTTATTCTATCATTAGTTTCCAGGTCTTCCAAATAACAATAAGCATTCAAAGATAAAAGAATACATAAACTAGCATATATTCAGCAGAGTCCCAGAAACTTTGTCAATAACAATTACGTCGTAACAGATTTTGTGGCTCTTCAAGTTTGGAGGATTACCTGCAACGATGAAACTGCAAGCTCGGCTGCCTTGGCAAGATTATCAGGGTATTTCTGCATATTACAGTGATTACAAATAAAGAACATCAAAGCATGTATGGATACCGACAGAGAATATTTTTTGCTTAATGAAGATAAAGAAGCATTACATTACTCCAACCAAGTAGAAGAGCAGTCATGAGATCTCCTGTCCCCTGCAGGTGGTGTTTAGGAATAGTGCATCAAAAATACAGCATTTCACATGGAATTTTAATATAAACAATGTAGAAACAGAAGTGAAGAACATATGGTTGGTATTTTATCAGCATTTTCAAATTTGGCATCAAGTAAAACTTCCATTATAGCCTCAGAGTGTCAGCACTACTGGAACAAAAAGATTTCTACTTGGCAAGCACTACTAAACCTATTCAGATTGGAGGTCTACTTTGTCTGTACAAAGTAAAGCTAGTTTTATGCCGATATTTCGATGTCAGGAAGTGATGAAGTGCATACCGTAAAATAAGCAGGGATTTTAGGTATTACAATCTTGAATTGCTCAGGCTTCAGACCCTGATGTTGAGAAACTGATATCAGTCCAGCACCGAACTCAAAAGGCAATTGTAAGCCACTTTTTCTGTTAAATTACATCATACCGTTTCTTTCTGATGACTTCCAATAAGCAATATAATGCCTCCTATAGTAATACTAGTGATCACCACCTGCAAAATATTAAGATAGTTGAATTGTCATAGAAACAGCAAAGCCAATCTTGCACGTTATGCAAAGAAGCTTCGCAACCCACTAATAATGGACATAAGCAGCACTAAATATATGTAAACCCACTTAGGGAAGGATTCCAATGCATAATATCAGTACAGAAAGACTTGATCTTTATGAAACAAACCTTTGAAGGTCCAGCTGCATGGAGAATAGCACATGCTTCCCTACCATCTTCCTCAGAATTTATCCTGTAATATTTTAAGAGAAGTATTATGTTTGGAACAATAACCAGAGATAAGATTACAGTTGCAAATATCCCATGTCTGGTGTTCATACTTTTACTACAAAAATAATCATCAGCTAACTCAATCAAAGATCTAAAAGTCACTATCATGTGAGCATAAAAATCATAGGAACAAAGGATATTAACTCTAGTACATAAACTGATCAAGGGGGTAAAATAGGGACCCAGGACTATCACTTCAAACACAGTTCCATTCAAGATACCTTATTAGCTGAAGAATGCAAGTTGAATAAAATAATCAAGTACCTTAATCCTGTTAATTTCTCTGCCTCAAACTGGTTAGGAGTCAACATAGAAGCTAGGGGAACAACCTGAGAATACGCACCAAGACATTTCATATCAACTACTGTTATAAATTATAATTATAGGTGTCATTTCTAGAGTGGGTAAAAAATTTTTTAACATAGCAAATGATTTTTTTATGCTAAGGAAAGGGTATATATAAAATATACAACAACTTGACCTTTTCACGATAAACATGTACCAATTCTTCAGGCACATACAACTTTCCTTCATCTCCCATCACCGGATCACATACTAAACAAGAATAGACTAATATTAGCTAAATTTTACAATTTGAGGATCCACAAAAGGTCACACAAAAGCCTTTACTCAAGATTTCTGCAACTAAAAGCATTACCGAGATATAGCCTAACTATATCTTTGTTCTAATATTTCCAAGGTATTAAAAAAATAAAAAAGAATAAAAAACTTGAATGAACCATAAAAGACTTAAAGAGGAAACAAAAAGGTTTCTGTGGGCAGAGAAATGCACTCACCATATGTCAGATTCGGGTTTATGGAGCGGAGCTTATTGATGACTTCCAATATCGTATCTAGGAATGACACTGATCCAATATAACCTGTATTTAAAAAAAAACATAAAGAGTTCAAAAATGGATATAAAGAACTGCTGCTCTGAAAATTGATTTTCCACCAAAGGCATTGTCATAGTCAGATCTGACCCAACTGCATTTGAAGCATAAGAGAGCTACTATAGAACATAGTTATCGATACCAATTTCCATTGGGTTAAGAAAATGTTGGAAACCTGTTGATCCCTACGATTTGCTTTCAGTCTTTTTGAGATAGATAAATGAATAATCATTTAGAAGATATATTTTCTATGGGCTGTGCTTATATACAGCTTAGTATGGCACAGAATTTTGAAAGAATAAGTGGTGGCTTGATACAAACATCCAGCACAAAGCTCTACAGAGGACTACCCAAATTAGTTAAGTAGATCACTTCTCAAAGAGGACAAAATGATTCTACGCATCCTAAATGGTATATAAGTGAATCAAATGGTGCTCTGATGACAAAGCATTCAGGTTTTGTAGTTCAATAATAACACTGTTGTTCCGTCTCATTCAGGCAGTGTAGTTCTTTCTTTGTCACCATTCAACTACATAAACCAGAGATATAAGCTCCATGGTCTCAGCCACTTGGACTTAGTAGTAAAGAAATTTGAAAGTCCAATCCTTTCCAATATCTTCATAGATGTTAAATATAGGCTGACCGATAGACGAGGCATTTAACAAAGTGCGTACCTGTTAGTACATGAGTGTAAAACAACAAATCGTTTGCTTCAAGACCTTCGATCAAATCACACAATTGTTGACCATTCAAAACCTGTCCCTTGAATGTAGGATACCCTGAAAGAAGTTTCTAAATAAGCTAAGTCAAATCCCATACACCAGTATTAAAACAATTCCTAAGATATAAATAAGCTGTTTGAAGAACATCAGTCTAGTATAACTGTATCCTACCAGTATGATTCGAGAACTGTACTGAGTTGATTGGATCCACATCATACCCCAACAATTGAAGAGGAAAGACAGCTGATTTGTTACCAACATATCCCTAAGAAAAGGAATAGCATAAATGGCATCACATTGTTAGCACAATTCAAACAAAGGGACAGTTTATCTTACCAATACCCCTAATACAATAATCAAAATTTCTTAAAACCAAAACAAAAAGATGATCCTCAATAATTGGTGAGAGATAAGGTACAGAGTACGATGGTTCGACATATCAAGGCTCTTACTTCAATTAAGTAAAGTCTAAGCCTTTATGTAAAGTAATCGAAGGAATAAGATAGAATCTTGAATCTTATAATAAACAAATTGCATCTCCATTGGCTCACACCGAAGTTAACAAATCTTTACTATAGTTTCTAGTGATAAATATTGAAATCAAGCACACAAATCTTAAAAGTCTCTTAAAAACAAAACCTGAACAGTGTGGGATTGGATACTAAGAACACGACCAGTATCTGAAGGAAGAGCGAGCGAGAGAACAGGAGGCGTCGTCATTCTCCAATTTCTCGATCTTATCAAATCTCATTCAAATCCAAGAAGACAAAAATAATATATATCAAATTAAAACACTTCTGAATTGGTTAATTAATTAGAAATTAATTCAGGTCTTAGCATAACCGGAAAACTCGATATTGGTAAAATGATTCTGAAATCGAGGAGTGGTGGTCGTTGTTGTTGTGATTGAGAATGGCATCAAAGCTCTGACCTTTAAGATAGGTTTTGTTGACCAGCGGGAATCTCATGTCTCTGTAAACTCTAAAACGTCTACTCTTTTTAAAACCGAACCTAAACCGGTCCGGTTCAAATGAAGGCTGTCAACCTTTTACGCATTTTCGTATTCGAGTTGGTTCTTAGTAATATTTATTCGAGGTTGAATCTTTTGGGTATCAAACTCTTATATTTATATAGAAACCGCATATATATCAGTTTAAATATATATATTTTTATACCTATTTAGAAACCAAATATAATTTAGTTAGATTTTTGTAACGTATCATGTACGAGTTGGGTTAAATTAGACAAATTTTTGGTTTCATTATATTCGAATATTTTATATCCAAAATATAATTATCCGAAAAATATTCAAATACCCAAAAAATACTTAAATATCCTAATTTTTTTTTTTGAAAAATTACTCTAAAATCTCAAATATATCTATATGTATTCGGGTTAATAGGTATATATTCGGGTATTTGTTCGGTTATGGGTATTATTCAAATCCCACATATATAAACAAAAAAAATCTATTGAATATTTTTTAGTTCAGGATACTACCTGAAATCCATGATTTCAGGTTAATTTCAGTTCGAATTTTTGATTCTAGGTTTTTTTTTCAAGGCTAAGTAGGATGTTCGACTAACCGTCGAAAACCGTTTCATAACTCGCTGGAAAAGCAAGACGAATTGGTAAACGGATAATGAATTTTTTGATAACTTCATTAAGTCATTTTATGTAAGCTAACTTTTCTATTATTTTTGTTGGTCCACGAATGTTTATTAAGCCTTTAATAAAACATGTTCGCATCCAATAAATAAAATAAAATAAACAAGTTCAGCTACCTAGAACCAATTTGTAGAATCTTAGCATGTGCGAAATAAAAACAAATATGGTAATTGGATCGGCAGAGAAGTAGATCTTCTAAAGGTTATCCGGTTAACTTCTAACCAACCGATAACCGGAAATGTAAAAGAAGCTACTTTACAGGAAGATCCTTCGTATCCATTTTCATCATCAGCTTCATCATTCATCCACTCCTCTGTTGACTCTCTCTTCTTTCTGCTATAACTCCATCTTCTAGAGATTTTCTCTTCCTGCGAAAGGTATTTTCATGGATTCTAGGTGTTGATTACTCATGCTTTATTCTTGCGTTTTACTTAAACTGATTTTATCTAAAATCTCGTTATCTCTTCCAATTGTCATGATCAGAGATCAAATCGAATTAATTCTTGTTGTTGTGGTCTATTAATACCGGTTCTGTGATTTGAGAGAGCAAAAGAGAGAGAGAGAAAGCGATTTGATTAGCGATTTCGTTGTTCGTTTGATTCATGATACGTGATTTAATTTAGCCTCATTTCGAGTTTAATTCCTGGAACTGAGACTTTAATTATCAAAATTTTTATGGAGTTTATGTGGGAATCTTATTTGGCTTGAGTTGTGATTTGTGCAGAGAGTGAGATGGGGACTGCAATGGAAGGGAAGCTGAGGTTTTGTATTGATAGAGGAGGTACTTTCACTGATGTTTATGCCGAAATTCCTGGGCATTCTGATGGTCGTGTTTTGAAGCTTTTGTCTGTGGATCCATCCAACTATGATGATGCTCCGGTTGAAGGAATCAGACGTATACTTGAGGAGTACACAGGGAAGAAGATCCCAAGAACGTCGAAGATACCAACTGATAAAATTCAGTGGATAAGGATGGGTACAACTGTGGCAACGAATGCGTTGCTGGAGAGGAAAGGCGAAAGAATTGCTTTGTGTGTTACTAAAGGTTTCAAGGATTTGTTGCAGATAGGTAACCAAGCTCGACCTGATATCTTTGACCTTACTGTGGCTACACCTTCTAATCTTTATGAAGATGTGATTGAAGTTGATGAAAGAGTTGAGCTTGCACTTGATGAGGATAAAGAAAGTGAAGGTGGGTCTCTGATTAAAGGAGTGTCTGGCGAGCTTCTTAGAGTTGTGAAGCCGTTTGATGAAGATGCTTTGAAACCGTTGCTGAAGGGTTTGCTTGATAAAGGGATAAGTTGTTTGGCTGTTGTCTTGATGCACTCATATACCTATCCAAAGCATGAGATGGCTGTGGAGAAGTTGGCCTTAGAGTTGGGTTTTAGACATGTCTCGCTGTCTTCTGCATTGACACCCATGGTTCGGGCTGTTCCTCGGGGTCTAACAGCCACTGTGGATGCCTATCTGACACCTGTGATTAAAGAGTACTTATCGGGTTTCATCTCCAAATTTGATGATGATCTTGGGAAAGTGAATGTTCTATTCATGCAATCAGATGGAGGTCTAGCACCAGAAAATAGGTTTTCAGGGCACAAGGCTGTGTTATCCGGACCAGCAGGAGGAGTTGTTGGTTACTCGCAGACACTCTTTGGTCTTGAAACTGAAAAGCCGCTGATTGGATTTGACATGGGTGGTACATCAACGGATGTCAGCCGCTATGATGGAAGTTATGAGCAAGTCATAGAAACCCAGATTGCTGGAGCAATCATACAAGCACCACAGCTTGATATAAACACTGTTGCTGCGGGTGGTGGTTCAAAACTAAAGTTTCGGTTTGGTGCTTTCCGGGTGGGACCTGATTCCGTTGGTGCTCACCCAGGTCCAGTTTGTTACCGGAAAGGAGGAGAGTTAGCTGTTACTGATGCAAATCTCATTTTGGGGTTTGTTATTCCTGATTATTTTCCATCCATTTTTGGGCCTAACGAAGATCAGCCCTTGGATGTAGCAGCAACAAGAGAAGCATTCGAAAAGCTTGCAGGACAGATTAATACATATAGAAAGAGCCAGGACTCATCTACCAAGGACATGACCGTGGAGGAAATAGCAATGGGGTTTGTAAGTGTTGCTAATGAGACAATGTGCCGTCCCATACGACAATTGACAGAGATGAAGGGTCATGAAACAAAGAATCATGCACTCGCATGCTTTGGAGGTGCTGGACCACAACATGCTTGTGCAATAGCTAGGTCTTTGGGCATGAAAGAAGTTCTTGTTCACAGATATTGTGGTATTTTGAGTGCTTATGGAATGGGTTTGGCAGATGTTATTGAAGATGCTCAAGAGCCATATTCAGCTGTTTATTGCCCCGAATCTCTTTCAGAGGCCTTCAGAAGGGAAGCTTTATTGCTCAGAGAAGTAAGTGAAAAGCTTCAGGAGCAAGGGTTTGGTGATGGAAATATCTCCACTGAGACGTATTTGAATTTAAGATACGATGGCACAGATACATCGATTATGGTAAAGGGTAAAAAAACTGGAGATGGGTCAGCGTTTGATTATGCTGGAGAGTTCCTCAAGCTTTTCGAGCAAGAGTATGGATTTAAGCTTCAAAACAGAAATCTCCTCATATGTGATGTTCGAGTTCGGGGAATTGGAGTGACTAGTATATTAAAACCACGTGCGGTTGAAGCTGCTCCTGGTACTCCTAAGGTTGAAAAGCACTACAAAGTTTACTTTGAAGGCGGATGGCATGACACACCATTGTTCAAGTTAGAGAATTTAGGTTTTGGCCATGAGATTCCTGGCCCTGCAATTATCATGAATGGCAATAGTACAGTTATTGTAGAACCTCAGTGCAAAGCCATCATCACAAAATATGGGAACATCAAAATCGAGGTGGAGTCTGCAATGAGCAGTGTGAAGCTTTTAGAGAATGTTGCAGATGTTGTTCAGCTGTCCATATTTAATCACAGATTCATGGGTATAGCTGAACAAATGGGAAGAACCTTGCAACGTACTTCTATATCGACAAATATAAAGGAAAGGTTGGATTTTTCTTGCGCCTTGTTTAGTCCTGACGGTGGGTTAGTTGCTAATGCGCCACATGTTCCAGTTCATCTGGGTGCCATGTCAAGTACAGTTCGTTGGCAGCTCAAACATTGGGGTGAAAATCTGAATGAAGGAGATGTTTTGGTAACTAATCATCCTTGCGCTGGTGGTAGTCATTTGCCTGATATAACCGTCATAACACCTGTTTTTGACAACGGTACGCTTGTGTTCTTCGTGGCTAGTAGAGGTCACCATGCAGAAGTTGGAGGCATAACTCCAGGAAGCATGCCTCCGTTTTCAAAGGCGATTTGGGAAGAAGGTGCTGCTATAAAGACGTTTAAAGTTGTGGAAAAAGGGATTTTCCAGGAAGAAGGAATCGTTAAGCTTCTTCAATTCCCTTGTTCTGATGAGACAACTGCTAAGATTCCCGGAACCAGAAGGATTCAGGACAATCTCTCGGATCTTCAAGCTCAGATAGCTGCAAACCAGAGAGGAATTGCTTTAATTAAAGAACTGATTGAGCAATATGGTCTTGGAACTGTTCAGGCTTACATGAAATACGTTCAACATAACGCCGAAGAAGCTGTGAGAGAAATGCTGAAATCTGTTGCTATTAGAGTCTCCTCAGAAACACCAAATTCCAGGGTTGGTAATTCCGTGACCATAGAAGAAGAGGATTACATGGATGACGGATCTGTGATTCACTTAAAACTCACAATCGATGCAGACAAGGGAGAAGCCTTCTTCGACTTTACAGGCACAAGCCCGGAAGTCTACGGTAACTGGAATGCACCTGAAGCAGTTACATCTGCAGCGGTTATATACTGTCTCCGTTGTCTGGTTAATGTCGATATTCCATTAAACCAGGGCTGTTTAGCTCCGGTTAAGATCCACATACCCCCTGGTTCCTTCCTATCTCCTAGTGAGAAAGCAGCTGTTGTTGGTGGCAACGTTCTAACATCCCAGAGAGTTACAGATGTTGTCCTAACAGCTTTCCAAGCTTGTGCTTGTTCCCAAGGCTGCATGAACAATCTCACCTTTGGAGATGACACGTTTGGGTACTACGAAACCATTGGAGGAGGATGCGGAGCCGGACCCACATGGGACGGGACAAGCGGAGTCCAATGTCATATGACTAACACCCGGATGACTGATCCCGAGATCTTCGAGCAAAGGTATTGAAATCTTCCACTTAGACCCTGTTAGCTCTCTAGCTATTTAACTAAACTGTAGTTTCTGAGCTTTAACACGTCTACAATCTACTACAAAACCACCTAGATACCTATTTAAGTGAATTCCTCTTCAAATCTGTTTTATTTTCCCTTCGAAATCCAAATGAACCAAAAAAACCACATGATAAGACCTGCTTGAATATACTAACACAAAGCTTTGATCAGGTACCCAGTTCTGTTGCATAGATTTGGATTGAGAGAGAAGAGTGGAGGCAATGGATTGCATAAAGGAGGAGATGGACTGGTGAGAGAGATAGAATTTCGAAAGCCTGTGGTGGTTAGTATACTCTCAGAGAGAAGAGTTCACTCGCCACGAGGATTGAATGGTGGCCAAAATGGAGCTCGTGGAGCTAACTATCTCATCACAAATGACAAACGGAGGATTTATCTTGGAGGCAAGAATACAGTACACGTTGAAGCCGGTGAAATCCTACAGATTCTTACTCCGGGCGGTGGAGGATTTGGCGCCAATGTTTAAACAATCTCATCTCCTCCTCGTAAGTCTCTTCTCAGACTTCACGCATAATCCAATCAGTGATTTATGTGTCTCTTTGTTGTTTTGGTGTTACTTAACCGGAGATTCTTTGGAGGTTGGCCTCTTTTGGTGAAAATATAAGGATCAGATTCATGATTCAGAAAAAAACAGCTGAATTAACAATCAAAAATAAAATAAGGTAATGAGATTGTTGTAATGAATGAGTTGTATAGTCGAATGTTATGGCTTTACGTTGTTTCTTTAAGGAGTCAGACATTATAGCCTAAATACCATTTTTTAAAATCTTTTTTAATTCGCTAATACGGTAGGGAAGAATCAAACTTCTGATGTAACAAATGAAATGAAATTGCTTTTTTTTTTAAATGAAATTTCATTACAGCTCATTAGAGTTACATTGAAGGCAGATGTCTTTTTGGACTAAACTAAAATTAAGTTAAAAAAATGAACTAAGAATGCATACAAAAATATTAAGAGGAAAGAGTAATTGGCAATAAGATTATAAAAAATACAAAGAGAAGAAAGATTAGGTCTTAGAAGAAGCTCTGCATTTTGGAGAAACGCTACGAAGGAAAGAAGAACTTTTAGTGAGTTCTCGAAGTGGCTTATCTGTGAATCTGATCAAGTTGTAAACAAAACCACCGGCCATAATTCCGACGACATGACCAACAATGTAAACCCAAATGTCTTTATATATTCCCATCACTAAAGCTGGCCCAAGACTTCTTGCTGGATTCATTGATGCTCCTGATACTGGCCTGTCATTTTTTTTCTTTTTACATATTAATAATACTCTTTGACAACAAGAACAAAATCCTAATCATGTGCTTCAACATAAATAAAATCCATAAACTATCTCTGTTTATCAATTATGTTGATTATAAAATGAGGAAAAATATAAATTTGTCAGAAATTATAGCAACCGGTTGAGGCTGATTGATTGATTTTCTCTTTTACCCGTTTTAAACATAATTGGTGAAGAAAAAATCTTTGTTGGAATTGGTATTTTTAGCGACGATCGATTCATCGAATTTGGGCTCTTGGGTTCATGTGGGAAAGAGGTGGGTGAAACGAGACATGTCATCTTTATGTTTAGACACGTATTATAAAGCTTATTTTATCTGACATTGTGTTTAGTATTATGTATAAATTTTTGTTGTAATTGAACTTTTTAAAACTACTTCTAAACTTTCTTCAATAAAGTTTAGACGACGAAAAAAGAAAAGAAAAGAGTAGTCTTTAGTTTCACCCGGCCACAAAGACGTTTATCATTATAGTCATTCCCACAGCAATTCCAGCCATTTCTCCGACCTGTAAACATTGAGAGCAGTCCAACATATCAACTGTGGTTTTTATGGCAATAGATATGCAAAAATGTTAATATCCAACTGTTGGAGTTATTTTAAAATCATATATGTCGATAAATAATTATAAAAATATACCAATTATGAATGATTATCAGTCGAAACGCCAGAGATAACGAACATAAGAAGAAATGAAGTAACGATCTCAGCGGCAAGAGCTCGTCCCGGAGAATCAGCCGAAGTAGTTCCGAAGAAAGCTTCCGGTGTGACTTTAAACATAAGTCTCAATGTAACACGTGCTAGTAACGATCCTGTAAACTGTGCTCCTATATACAATGGTACCTGTCCCAAACATATATTATATATACGATCTTATCAAATCCACTTACTATGGTTTAGCTTTGATTTTTATATTATTTTCGCATTTTTACATATTTTATTCAATATGAAGTCATAATTTAACGCTAAATTATCAGATTCATTTTAGTTAAAAGCATATATTTTCTATTGATAGATTAAATTTGTAAAATAATTAAGGCAGTGAATTGGTAGCAACAATTGTGAAAAAATAACACAAATAAATCAGAAAATTGCTCCAAATTTGCATGTTAAAGAATTTCCAGATGGACTTGAATGTTGTCTACATTCCATCGGAAAATATTGATTCTTGATTGTACCATGACAGGTTCAGATCTGTCGAAAATTCTTACGAATTCTCGATGACTATTTTATCTGGTCAAATTTTTTTGACTGAATCCATTTTATCAAAAACTTCATCAGAATCCATTACACAAAACATTTGAGTTAATATTTTTAAAAAAGGAATGAGAATGTTTTCTTATTGTGAATTCATTATTTTAATAATTAGATGAAACAATCAAAATCTTATTCAAATAAGTGATCATAGGGAATGAGATATAAACCTGATGCTAAGGAAACCGCCGAAAAATGGCGAAAGTGAAAGTAACGGCCGGATTAAAATATGCACCGGAGATATGATCGATAGAGTAAATCATGACCATAACAATGAGACCCCATACAACACATACTCCCGGAAATTTTATTGTTCCTCCATACAACACATTCACTACCACCACTCCACATCCAGCAAATATTAGAAAATATGTTCTAATCATTTTTACTATCAACTGTAATCCAAAAAAGTTTAATAATCACAAAATATAACAAAAATTTTAAAATATTTATTACCATTATAATTGTGTAACATTTTCCATCGAAATCTGATTCCAGGTAGACACGTATGGTAGGATTTAACCTAATCGTTGACGCAAAAAAACTATGTAATAAACTAAAAGAATTATTGTGTTACCTTTTGGGTAAGATAAACAATGCTGGGAGAAGTACATATGACAGTACTCTCGATTCCTCCTGCTTTGCCTTTTTCAAGTCTTGATATTTGCTCTTCTTCTATTTCATCACTATGGGAAGACATTTTGTTTTTCTTGGGATAATTTTTTTTACTTTTTATTAAAAATACATTTAAATACAATGAAGTTGAATACATTTAAATACAATGAAGTTTTTATTTGAGAGATGGTTAAGGAATTTTAAAATGAAACAGTTTCTATCTATGTGAAACAAAAAAATTTAGTTGAAAGAGTCAAAGAGATTAATGGATTTGGATCTATAGAGTTGGAATAATAGTGTTTTTGATTGGATGTAAAAGATGAAAAATATGACAAGACTTTGTCGTTGTTGAGGAGATAATTAAGGAGTCTAGTTTAAGTTCCAAATTTCTAGGGCTTTTTTTTTTGGGTGTGATTCTGAGTGTTATTTCTTGCTCCTCACAATGTATATACATGTTAAAAGCAATTTATAAGCAAGGTAATATAAAAGAAACCATATTTGACAAAATCGTCATATTCTAAACCCAATTATACATATGTATAAAGGGCCAATTGTAGAGTAGTAAGATTAAAATAAAATAAAATAAATGGTAAGGAGACATTTTAGGTTTGATTGTATATACTGGATAATCAAGTGAAAAATTTTAGGTTTAATTACATTTACCGGATAAACAAATGAGAAATTTTAGGTTTAATTACATTTACCGGATAAACAAATGAGAAATTTTAGGTTTAACTGCATTTATCAGATAAACAAGTGAAATTTTTTAGGATGATTTAACCACAAATTTTTTGTTAACTGCGAAGTTCAGATCGGAATAGTATCTGTGAATCCGAATGCAGCCTTTAAATATTTCTTTTGAAAATAAAGAATTTCTTACTAGTTAATTGTTTTTTTTTCTTTGACAACTAGTTAATTGTTTCTTTATCAAACGTTTTGTGATTTTGACTACTTTTTAGTCGAAATAGTAGAGAATAACATTTTAATAAAATAATAAATCTTAAAAAGTTCATCACAGTACGAGTAAACTTATGATCAATATACAATAACAATCATAGACTCAAAGATGCATGGAATAATATTGTGATATACACTGAATAATTTAAATCCCTATATCATTTATATATTTTAAACTATCAAAGATGCATGAAATAGTGTTATTAAAGCAAACAATTACCAATATTACAAAATACTATAAAATTTGGACCATTTTACAGTCCTGTTTACAGTAATCTATATATATATAATAAAACCGTAGTATTAACATATTTGTATCTTTTACAATAATAAAAAACAAATTTTTATTTTTGATAAGAAATTTTAACTGATTATTATTATCTTTATCTACATAATATTATTAGTTTGTTTTAGTTTAAATATATAAAGATTTATTTTAACTGAAATATATAAAAATATAACAATTAAATATAATAAAAATATACTATATAAAAAATGAAAGCTAAACATTTTTTGGGTAAATATATTATGACATAAATTGTGGACGAGTTTACATATAAATATTTTATATAATAAAAACGTTGCGTTAATTTAAAACATCATGTTATATTAGTCCGTTTTGGCCTAGAAAATATTGTGACAAATTTTTTATTAGGAAATAATAATTACATAGTATTTGTATCTCTTGCAATAATAAAAAAATTATCTTTTGATAAAATTCTATAATTGATTATATTATTTACATAATATTATTATTGTGCTTTTAACTTTACATAATTAATTTAACTGAGATTGTTTAGTGGATATTAAAAACTAATATAATTCATTTAAATTATCAAATCTTTTATAATATTAATATCAAATATAATAATTCACCAACTAATATAACAACATATTTTATATAATCATAAGTTATAGTTGCGTGCACACAATTATAAACATATGATATAATAATGTTATGTATGTTATTCCAATAGTCATCGTTAATAATTTTTTAATATCTTTAGTATTAACTTTAAACATAAGATCTAATCTTCAATTAAGAGATTATAAACAAACATAACACTTAACTTGACTACTTTTTAATATTTAAGATATTTTTTACAAGATATATTCCTAATCAATATCTATTTTTAAATTTTACTCATAAGCTTAATAGGAAAGTTATATCAAAAAAATTCTATTTGATACTCATCCCATGACTGTTATCATAACACCAACGATTTTCAACAATTCTCAGTTTTCTTTTTCTCTCGATTTTTTTGCCTTTAATCATGTATTTTTCTAAAATTTCTTTGTTGAAACCCTGCAAACAAAACTGAAGAATTAAATTTAAGATTCTCAAGCTATGGATAATATACACTAAGGAATTTAGTCAAACCATGATATGGTTCTTTGTAATTCTATGGTATGTACCAAATGATTTATCTATTTGCATACTCTTATAATGATTAGGAATACTTTCTAATTAATTTTTATTTTTTGTAAGGTGATTAAATTCACTGTAATGTGAAAAGAGGAACTGGTTTCTAAATTCGTGAATCTTTTTGAGCAAGGAAGTACTAAGAGTATTAAAAACCTATAGGTTTTTCCTCCAAATAGATTTTACCGTACTTCTATTCATAAGTAAAAGCCTCATTTGTATACATAACATCAGTTAAGTCAACCAATCCTCTCCCAGGCTTGGTTTTGAGATTAAAATTTGTAAATTACCATGAATTACTTGATGGGTGTCTTGAAAATATATATCTTATAGGTAAATTGTATTTTTTTTAAATATATTATATTTCAATTTATCATTTTAATTTTTAATAATTTTGTTATTTATTTACAGTTGGTTTGTGTTAGCAATATCAAAGTTATTGAAATAGATGGAAAACCTACTAAATGAATAAATATTAGGCTTAGAAATACTAAGTAAATTTTTGTTATATTGTTTTTTAAAAATATTTTATTATTTATTAAATATTTAATGGTACAAAATTTATATTTTATTGTATACAGAGAGTTTATGATTACTATTGTTTTGTGGAAAAAATATGATTAGATGGTTGAAGAGAAAGCCAATAATAGATTACCCTCTAAACCATAATTGTTTTGCAGTTTTGCAAGATAAAAATATTTCAAGGTATTTATATATATGTCTATAATATTCCACAATTCTAATTAATTTATTCATTTTCTAATTTAACTAATTTATTTCAAATATTATATTTATTTCTAATGATTATAAGTATATTCAAATCTATTTTAATAATAAAAAATTCAGAGATCTTGGATTAATTATAAATAAACAAACATATATACATAGCAAAAAAAAAAAAACAAACATATATATATATATGCTTATTACTAACACAAATATATTAGTAACTTAGATATATACAAAATGTAACTTACTATTTGATTTTCTAATAAATAAAATATTTATTAAAAAATATATAACTTTGTCTTACATACTTCATCTAGTTGGTATTATATTGGAGTTAATTGAATGGATTAAGAAAAATAAACAAAATTAAAGACTAACAGAAGGAATATTATGATTTTGAAATTGAATTTTAAAAAACATTATTTCTGTGAGTTTTCACGTTGTACGTATTAATCAAATATACATGCACGTGGACGTGCAAGCTTTACTTCTTTTTAAGACTTTAATTTTTAAGTCATGATTGATAATCAGCATGTATTATTATTAATTAATTATAATGCCGGCCTGCAATTTTCTTAATGATTGATGATCAGCGTGTATTTGATTCGATATGTTTATTGAACAAAAACATATCCGTCGATGTTATATATAAACTCCGTTAACTCCTTCATTGCTAAATTAAGTCCAAAAGATAAATTTATAAACAGTTGAAAATCCATAAAAGAGATCGATGCCTCCGTAATACCATACCAATAAGTAATTTACGTTTATGAAATGTGAAATGAAAGTATATTGGGATATTGGGTCTTTCTAGATTGTAAATTAAGTTAAAAGTGTTCCTTATCATGTCTATATAAAGTTTTACTTTTTCATTTAAATTCAATAAAAAATAATTTTCACAAATCCTTTTACATTTCTTGACATAATATCAAAGCCTAACCTAAATTTTTAAGTTTTAGTTTCAATCATTTATTTTGTCTCGAGATTATGGAGATTTAGACCATTAATGAAGGAGATGGTGGTGCGTGCAGATGATGAAGATCCGGATGAAGATGTCGTTAACCTTCCTACTTCTTAATAATTTAGTTTTATTTTATTTCTTTTTTAAAAAGAAAAAAAAACACAAGTTTTTTTGTTCTTCTTATTGTTTTTTTTTAAATTTAATTTCTATAATTTTGTTAAAGTACTATTTTCATTTTTTTTTTAAAAAGAAAAAGAAAAATAGGAACCAAAAAAAACACAAAAATAACAGAAAAACGGATACAATGTTGATCAGGTGGTGATGAATTTAAATCCGACTACACAAATTTTTTTATGAAAAAGATGTTCAAAGAACGACCCAAATTTGTGCTTATTTGACTCTTCGATCGAGTATAAACGTTGATGACCTAATAACTGGTTGTTGTAGCCGATTTAACCTTACGGCCGGGTATAAACCTCGATGACCTAACGGCTGGGTGTTGTAGCGGTTTTGACCTCACGATCGGGTATAAATGTCGATGATCTAACGACTGTGTATTAAAATTGCTTTGACCCTATGACTGGATATAAACGTCGACGATGATCCGACGGCTGGATAGAATACCGCTATTTTGAAAATTTGTCCAATCTCACACGTGTTACCACGTATGAGTTTACCGGAAATATTTAGATATTGGATCTTCTTGGACCTTTGATATTTAGATTGTATATTAGGTTAAAAGTGTTCTTTATCATATTGTATCTTATTCTCTATCAAATTCAACAAAAAAAACCTTTTTCACAATTTTTTTTAGCTCTCTTGACAAAGAATTTAAGAGAATGCATGAAAACGTAACAAATTATTGATATCATTCAGATGCTAATGAAACTTATGAATACAAACAAGGTCTACGTTCACATTTCTCTAGTCGACTTGACGGCAAACTTTAGCTATCTTACTCACAAGATAATGCACGAGCAAGACAACTGTCTTAGCCCAATACAACCAATCAAGAATTTCATATATTGACAATAATATCACATTTTATTGGTATGTAATAACGTAATAGAAAACAAATGGTCGGTAATTAAACTATACATTATACATAATTAAGTATCTCGTAAATAATGAAACTATAAAGTTTGTGTATGAAGTGGTCTGGCTTACGTACAGAATACCACATGTCTCTTGTTATGGAGACATACAAAAATATTGGGAGAATTATTAACCAATTAGACAAGAGTATCTTCAAAGGTATATCCACAAACCTAATTAATTACAATTATGACGTTTAATTATTTCAACAATGATAATAGTTGGTTTTTTATACTAATCATATATTCTCTCTGTACCATTTTATTAGATATTTTAGATATTTTTATAGTTTTATTTTATAAAATATTTTATATTTTTTATGTAAAATTTATTGTGTTTTACTTTGAAGCGATCAAAAAATTTGTTGTATTTTATATGATTAGTTAAATTCCATTAAAATTATAAATTTTCACTTAAACATCTAATGAAATGGAAAGGATGACAAATTATGACAACAAAAGGATTACAAATTATGACAACAAAAATTCGATTCAATATAGATTTTAGCATATTTTCATGGTATATTTATTGTATGAAAACTTGTAGATGTACTATCAATTTGAATTATATTTTATATTAACAAACTTTGTTACCAAAAATAATATTTTCAACAAGTTAATTTTGCTATTTTTAGTTGTTGAATTTATGTTTGTAATTAAGGAGTTGTGGACTAACTATCCCAATAATGTCTTTTGTCTTGTTCACTTGATAGAACTTACGCAAGCAAGTACACAACTAATGCAAGTACACACCTAATGCAAGTACATAATTGATTACAATTACAGCGCTTTAAGTGGGATTGTCAATATATGTTGCTATTCATGTGGTTAGTATATAATATTCTTCAACTTAACTTTTTTAATATTAAAATCTAACTTAACTTTTTTAATATTAAAATCTATGCTAAAGAATGAAGTTGTTTATATAATATCATGGAGCACGTATCCTAATCTTGCACAAACGGACACTTTGACCTTTGGGAGGATTATCGAGTTGTTTCTTTCCAATCAGTTAATTGCAACCAATGAAATTTATAAACAAATATTTAT
Source organism: Lepidium didymum (assembly GCA_963920545.1). NCBI lineage: Eukaryota > Viridiplantae > Streptophyta > Magnoliopsida > Brassicales > Brassicaceae > Lepidium > Lepidium didymum. The sequence continues at coordinate 18,774,709 of OY986980.1, read as the reverse complement.
ACCATTTGTGGTTGTGAATTAGTCTTCCTAATTGATCGATATATCCATTGATCATAAAGTAGACATAGAGTGTGTCATATGTTCCACTCTTCCAGAGATATCTCTCGCGTTATAGTGACCTCTATGATGTGTACAACAGTTCAATCCCTGAAGACAATATTCTTAATTAACGCTTTTATCAAATCTTAATTACAAGTTAAAAAGATACTTACTTCCTCTTCCTCTGTCTCGTATTAAATGATGGTTTAAAGAATTTTTTAGTATATTAAATTATTTAATATTTATAACTTTCAATACATAATTAATACATTTTAATTGACTCAGCAGATTAATTCCTAATTGGTTGAATAATTATTAAATATATTAAAAATAATATTTTTGATTGGAAAATCAAAATGTAAATGATTTCTTAATTTATGTGTACAAACCTTAAACATCAAATAATATGAAACAAAGAGAGTATTAAATAACAAATCACATTATTTTTAAAAAAAATTGTTAAAAACGAAGACGATATAATACGTATATGTAAAGCTTATAGGAGTATCAAAAAAGACAACACTCTAAAGACCAAAAGATTCTCTGAGGCCTAAACTCAGAAAAAAATCAGAAATTTTGCAACACTCATTAATTACAAATATCTTGCAGAAATACAAAAAATAAAGGAAAACAATACAGAAACAGGTTTATAAATGATAAGTATTACCTATTGATAAATCTAGCTACTATAACGATTCCATTTCTTCCGAATTTTATTTAATCTGATGATTAAAATGATCAAGCTAATTAATGATTATATCATTCAATAGTAGATTAGAAAATGATTTTAGGGTATGGGTTTTTCCATGATCCATCCTCGTGTGACATATCATTGGTGACTTTAATGTATTTGGCTCTTACATAATTAAACGTTTCTGGAACTTCTCGATTTGCACATAACTTAACGTTACTTAATACTAAACCGAGTTCAAGTCTTAATGACGAGTCGTCGGCAACATAGTTAATGAGATTTAATATAATAATTAATAATTTTCATACAAAACAAAACAACTATAGTCTCTAATTTGAGTTCCTATCTCGTTGTGATGAGAGGATTACGTCAATGGCTTCTTTAACTTGTGCAATATCCGGAGCTTTTCCTCCTTGTGCTGGCCAAAACTCATCCGCCGCAAGTACCTAAATGTTTTAAAATACATATTTTATTTATATTAATACATATATGGTACTTGAAAACCCTAATTATATGTAACATAGCTTATGATATGATTAATGCAATGTTTGTTAAGAATAATCTACCTTAACTTGTAGCTGAAGAAACTTTACATATCCAATTGCTTTCTCAAGCATAGTCACCAAATCAACCTACATAAAAACGTACATAATAAGGATCAATATCATTATTACATAAAATCTATATTATTTTACATTTTTAATCAAATATTCACATATTACTATTAAATGTATATTTTACCTTAGTGCCATTGGGTACAAGTTCTTGCAATACTTTGAGGCGTTCACTTATCCTTTCTCTTCGGTTCTATATATACAACAAACATATTTTCATTTGAATAAATTTACATATAAAAAATTTATGTATATAATCTAAATTCTAAAAGATCCTATGGCAATAAATCAAACCTTGGCTGCTAGGCTTTGTGGATCTTTAGGTGAAGTTATTGCTTTAGGCTTGGCCTTCTTTGAAACTTGTGTACTCTCTCCCTAATGATACAATTAGATGGTAAACATTAAACATTTCCAATTGATCTAAATTATAATTAGGAAAGATTAATCACATATTTAAAAAAGTTTACTAATTGTTACCGTGGAAGGACGTTTATTCCCAGCCTGTTTAGAAGATAAAGACTCATGCCTTGAACCGGTGTTTACAATGGTTGAATCAGAATATAACCAATCTCTATTCTCATGGTTTATATCCGGTTTATTAGCGGAATTTGAACTCAAACCAAAGCTACTCATTGTTTCAAAGCAATTCGGACCTTTAGTGACTTTAGGGCTAATACTATCCATGGACATGTAATGACTCCAACTTGGGTAGCTGTAACTCATGTTCCCATCCAAGAACGAGAAAGAACCACCATTGTTCGTGCCTCGATGATGATGCTCGAAGTTAAAGAAAGATGAACCGTTGAAATCCATCAACGGATCGTGATCTTCAATGGTTTCACTAGAATTAGGGTAAAACACAAACCCTAGATTCTGTTGATGATGATGATCAGAATTCATTGTGCTACTGCTTGAAGCTGAACCTCCCCCTTCTAATCCACAACTTTCAGGTGAAGATTGATCTTCTGATGAATCTGGGTTGCAAATGTAAACAGGCTCATCGTTAATGAGTGACATTGATCCGCTAAGTATACAGTGAGAGAGAGGGAAAATTAAGCTTGTGTTAGGTTTTGCTTTGGAAGGATGGAGATTTGAGAATAGAAACAGACTTTTATGAGTACTTAGGATTGTAGATTGGTAAGCAAAGAGATACAAGTTATCATTAAGGTTTATATAAGCGGTTCATTGTAATTAATATTTTAAATGATGATGACATTAAGACATTGTATATATGTATTCAAGAACTATTTTAATTAATTTGCAGTTATATTTTTTGTCAACACTGGGCCACAACTGTCTGGTCCATTAGCCAAATTCCTATATAATGTAGGCAATGAGATTCGATCTCTAGATGTGCAAGTACGTCTGTCTTTATTAAAATGATTAAAAGAAGAAGCTCGCATTAGATCAAAAATAGATTTGTCTCGAGTTTATTAATCTAATTAGATGAACCCCGTGCCTTGCATGAGACAAAATTATATTTTTCTATATACATATTTAAATTATTAGAAAATCGAATAATAGTTTATATTTATTATATATCTAAGTTACTTATAAGCATATATGTATTTGTTTTCTTTTTTCGTCATGTATATGTGTTGTTTATTTATAATTAGTCCAAGACCTTCAGAACTTTTTTATTATCAAACAAGATTTGAGTACACTCGTAACCATTAGAAATGATTATAATATTTAAATCAAATTAGTTAAAATTAGAAAAAACGATATATGAATAAATTATAAAAAAAAATTTCAACAATAAATTATAAATTAATTAGAATTGTTGTATGGACACATCTATAACGTTATTATATAACACATATATAACGTTATTATATAATGTTATTATATCATATGTTTATAGTTGTATGGACACATCTATAACCTATGATTATACAAAACATGATGTTATATTAGTATGTGAATTATTATATTTAATATTAATATTATAAAAGGTTTGATAATTTAAATAGATTATATTAGTTTCTAACATCCAATAAACAATTTCAGTTAGATTAATTGCCTTCCATTTATATTATATTTTAAGTTAAAGCAAAATAATAATATTATGTAAACAATAGTAGCAATTATAGAATCTTATAAAAAGATAATTGTTTTTATTATTATAAGAGATACAAATATTATGTAATTATAATTTTCTACTAACAAATTTGTCACAATACTTCGTAGGTCAAAATAGACTATTATAATATGATGTTTTAAATTAATACTACACTTTTATTATATAAGAGATTCATATGTAAACTCGTCAACAATTTATGTCATAATATATTTTACCAAAAAAATTATGTTTAGCTTTTGTTTTTTTATATAGTCGATTTCAATTATATTTGATTATTATATCTTTATGTATTTAAGTTAAAACAAATCTTTATATATTTAAATTAAAAAAAAATTAATAATATTATGTAGATAAAGATGATAATAATAATCAGTTAATTTTTTTTATCAAATCTTATCAAGAGATAAAAACTTTTTTTTATTATTATAAGAGATATGAATCTGTTAATGATACGGTTTTATTATATATAGATATATCTTGTATAAATAAATGTGAAATATTTTATAAAAAATAAATATTAAAATTGACGAAAAAGAGAAAAAATGAAAAAATTAGTACATGTTCTTGAAGTCTAAGACATCTGGAATTTGTTTCTTATCAATCCAAATTTGAGTACATTCATAATCATTAGAAATACTTATGATTTCTGAAATAAATTAGTAAATATTATAAAACATTAATGATATTCAATCAGAGACTTATACAATCATCTAAAAATGAAACATATTTTACACACTTAGAATCTAAAATATTTTTGTAATACATAAATATTATTTTCGTATACATAGCCAAAATATTTCTATAATTTTGGTAAATATTATAAAATGAAATAATTGAATAATCAAAATATTTCTTTTGATGCATCTTTTTATATTCCACAAACAGTACAAAAAATCATATATTAATTGGAATAATAGAATATCAAAGAAATATATATATTTTTACCTATAAATACTTTTATTTTGCAAAATTGCAAAATAATTATGGTTGGAAGGAAAACGCATTCTTGGCTTTTTTTTCAATAATTTCAGCATATTTTTCTCACAATACACAAGTTACTCTAGAATCTCTGTATGACTTAAAATAAAGATTTTGTACCATTAAATATTTTATAAATAATAAAACTTAAAAAATTATATATAACACAACTTACTCAACATTCCAAAGGGTAATAGTAAATCGTTTTGTTTGTTTTTCTATTCACTTCAGATATTTCAGTAAGGCTAACACAAATCAAGTGTATGATGATATCTATTTAAAAAAGTTCCAAAAAATTAACACTTACAATCGAAAATTATAAAATACTTTTATAGAAAAAGATATTTTCTTACCTATAAGATATATATCTTTAAAACGTTCATCAAGTAATTTATGGTAATCAACAAATTTTAATCCGAAAATTGAATCTGGTAGAGGATGAATTGACTTAATTGTGGTTGCGTACATAAAAAAGACTTTGAAGTTATGAGTAGAAGTACGGTAAGTTCCAGTTGCAGGAGAAACTTGTAGATTTGTAATGATTTTAGTACTTTCTTGTTCAAAGAGTTTTTCGAATTTAGAAACCAGTTCCTTATTCATATTACAATGAATTTTATCACCCTAAAAGATATATCAATTAATTAGAAAATATTATTAAATCATTATAAAAATATTCAAGTAAATAAATTATTAGTAATATACCTTAGAATCACAAAGAACCATATCAATGGTTTGACCATGTTCTTTAGTGAATACATTCCAAAGTTTTAGAATTTTAACTTTAATCCTCCAGGTTTCTTTGAAGGGTTTCAACGAAGAAATTTCTGAGATAGACATGATTAAGAGAAACAAAAATCAAGAGAAAAAAGAGTACTAAAATCGTTGAGAGAAAGAGAGTTAGAACTCGTTTGTGTTGTAGAATAAGTCTTGGTCTTGTAAAATAAGTCTTGGAATGCTTTTTAAATAGATTTCATTTAATATTTTTCCTATTAAAATTAAGAATATCTTTTGTTTGTTTTCTCTAAATATAAGGTATTAGGATTAGGAATATCTCAATACAATATCTTTTAGTTGATTTCTATTATATTGACCAATAAAATTTATTGAAATTAAAACAAACTAATAACTTAAAAAAATGAACTAATAATATTAATGTTTTAATCTTTATTTATTAAAACAAAATTTATTAAAATCGAAATAAACTAATTGGTTAAAGATTTTAACAAAAGTTTTTATCAAACCAATGAATCAATATAATTAATTAAATTAAAACAAACTAATTAGAAAACAAACAGACAAACTACGTAGTTAAAACAAATCGACCAATCAAAACAAATCAAAAAATTAAAAATTATTTTTATTACTATAAAAGATATATAAATTTTTTAACCCTACGATTTTGTTATATATAGAGATTGGTCCAAGCTTCGACGTCATTATGAAAGTAGATTTACTACCCACACGCAAGTGTAAATTTTATAACTAATAAATATTTAAAAACTGCATAAAAGTCCTAAACGTCGATTTTTTTTTGAAAAAAAAACTTAATTATTTACATTTAATTAGGAAAATAATCAACTTGGGGAAATACTTGTTTGCAAGCCCATATGGATTTTTTTGCAAACCTCTATTAAGTGTAAATTATTTCAGATGACATTAACAAAAATTTATTGCGTAAATTTGCATTCTTGACATAGAAACAAACAAACAATATTGAAACCAAAAAAAATATGGCATAGACAGAACAGTTTTTAGTTATTGTTTACATACCGTAATGACATTTAATTTCATTTTTGTTTTCCACAAATTATTCTAATCCATCTACGAATGCCTGCATCACTATACGAAAAGAATTTTTCTGGTTGTAAAATCTACTGCCATTAACCACAGTTTTTTTTTCTCCCGAGAAGTTTTGTCTCACAGATTTTGTAGAAATTATGAACTTTTGATTTGTAAGAAAACTATATGTATTTTCTAATATCAATCAAGTGAATATTCATTAAAAACATTCAAAGTTGTTTATAATTCAACCCATAAATATTTTTTATTTTCAAAATAAATATTGAAACTATTTATATTTCTAACCCTTTTTGTCAATTAGCCTAATGGCTTTCTAATCCCACAATTACACTGCAAAGAGGGTGTTCGAAATTATGGTGTCTGAGTATTTATAAAAAGAACACTACCACTGTTATAGTTTTCCTCAATATTTATATTTCTAACTTCAAATTTTAAAACCCATCATAAATAAATTATAACTTGGAACCATTTTTAGGATTAAAGTTAGAAATGTAAATAGTTTTAAGGGAAATTAGATGACTGACAAAAAGATAATTACAAAATTGGCAAAATGACAAACAGAAAAATCATAGGTAGCAGAAAAATTATAAGTCACTGTAGTAATTTAATGGTCAATTTAACCTTATATCTTAGCACGTGTTTGTGCCAGACTTCTCATTTTTGTATTTAGGACTGCTAACAATATTATTATCACGATTTTAGTTGCGTTATACGTTTATCTTCAAATTTGTTGCAATATATTTATAGTTATCGCCATAAATTATCCATTACTTCTATATATCCAACGACACCCTCTTATTCATGCTCTGAACCCCTTCTTATTCATCATAATTCTCTGAGTTATTTATATATATTCAACTTGTTATGTATAAATTAGCTAGATATCCAGCTTGTTATTTATATATATCAAGCTACATAACTTGTTATATCGTGTGCGATTTGTATTATACTGTTAACTATATCATTATCTCTCTTCTGACACTATATTTTATTTTAATTAGCTACAATGTTTCAGAAAAGAATATAGGGTTAAATAAAAAAATGATAGTCAGATTGCCAATTAACATGTTATCATTAGCACTTCCCTAATTATGAAGTTATCTTTTGGCATTTCACCAATTCACCCTAGTTTTAATATCTATTCCAAGAATGGAAACAGTAAAAATTTATATTATAAAATTTTCAATTTCGGAAGTTTTTTATTGGATAGAGACTTGCTAAAATATTTGCAAGGCCATAATTAGCAAAGCTATTGCCTAGAAATTGTCAACTTGCAAGAATGTCATGCAAGGCAAAACAAGTACTAACAAACGACCAACTTAATTCTACCATTATATAGTTGAACTATAATTATTGTTTTTTCTTAACACAATCGATTGTACTTCGAACATACTATAACCAATAATAAATTTAATCTACATAGTTAAAAATGGAATAGATATGTCAGTAAATTTTCAAAAATGTACTTTAGCTTTGTTGGTAACAAAAGAGTACTTTTAGCTTGGTTATAGAACTATACAAATGATATTTTCAAATTGGATAGATAACTAGCTAGAGTCTCAAAATCAATCAATACTTAAGAGTTTCAATATATTGATTCAAGTTTTTTTTTTTACTGTTTTATAGATACGATCTTTCTAATTTTCTTGTCTTCTGAATTCAGAATAAAAAAATAAAACTAGGAAATAAAAAGAATTGAGAAATTCGTGTTCATAATCAAAAGTGAAAATTCAGTGGGAGAAAAAGAGTCTTCATTTAATACATTCAAAGAGAAATGATATAAAACAACGTGAAGATTAGCGTAAGATACGGCGACACTTTTGCTTCTTCAGCTTATTTTTTTGGTTTTCAATCTTTAATTTTATATCTCTGTTTGATTTATTTAATTTTTGCAAAGTCTACTAGTCCATTAATTTCATTACTGCCAGCTAACAATCCCGATGAGGGATCGTAACCAAAAGTATTATTGTAATTAACAAACTTGGAATCACATTCATTAATAGCTTTCATACATCATCGTCGATTAATACTTTTAATAGTTTGCACATATTTGTTTGTTCCAACATAATCGTTTTGCATCTTCCAATTTCTGATCCCACTGTTCTATGCATGCACCAAAAAACATTGCATCAAAGATTGAAAGATTTTGTGTAGTGCAGATTTTATAACATCTATGTTTTTTGACAAAATTAGTTTTTTCTATCAACATTACTCATTACTCACTATATCAACAAAACATTATTCATAACCTAAATATTTCATAGCATTGGTGGCTAGGTATTCGGGTATTCGGGTCGGTTCCGGTCTTTCGAGTATAAGATTTTGATACCCGTTTAAGAACCGAACACTATTCGGGTCGTGTCCGGTTCGGATCCATAATTTTCATACCCATTTAAGAACCGAAATCAACTTGGTTCGGTTTTGGTTTCGATTCCGGTTCGGTATAAAATTGTAAAAAAAAAATTAGGTCTATACTATATGCCCAAAAATACCCAAAAATTAGATGTTTTAATTATTTTTTTCTTTTTTTTGTTTCACATATTCTTAATTCCAAAGTTGATTTTCTATCTCGTAATACTAAGTGTTTATAGTATGAGATTTGTTATATAAACTATAATATCCTTCTCTATACCTCTTGACGCTCTTTTGAATATAACAAAAAAAATAAAAACAAATTCACTCACATTCTTTTACAACAGAGCTTCATTGTTTAGACAATGATAGCCATAAATGACAACTAGGCTTTTACTTCTTCTAACATTTCACATGATCTTAACTAAGTTTTTCCTATTTGTCATGGCCACATTGCATAACGTCCGGCTCTGTGCAGAGAACATATCAGACTATTAGATGTCTCAGTTAGCTTGCTCCTGTTTCAGTTGGAAAATTTAGACTATGGATTCGACTTGTAATTATTTGTTGAAAAAAAATGGAATGTATCAGTTAATTACAGCATGTTGATTACAAGGTTCGAGTTTCGTCTATTCTTTCAAGCGATTCGATTCCGTAATTTTAATGGGCCGTCGAGAGCCCAAAATGTAATCCATTGTATTCGTATTCCAACTCGATATTGTTCCCTCTTTGTTTATTTTGTTTTTTCAAGACAAAATCATTCATTTTCATTCTTTTGTGTTAGGTTTAGCTTTGGATAAAGGGGCCAACATTATTCTAATCTGGTTTCATTACATTAGTTTATATAAATAAACAATATATAATGGAATTAATAAAAATTTGTTGGGGTCAAGTGACCCGTTTTCATAATGTACCTCTGGCCAATATTGAACCAACAATGCTGAAACTAAACTTCGTAAATAAATAAATAAAAGAAATTTAAATTAAAATGTGGGAAGTTATATTGATTTTGGTTAAGTAGTAGTTATCATGAATTAAATGTGATCAAAATTGAAGCTCACTAACTGGTGGTTCTCAGCATCACAATCAAAGCCAAGTCACCAACTCATTAAGGTGGTTTAAATGATAGTTGAAGTCATTTTAAACTACTTATGAAGTGTGAATTTTTAAAATAAATTTTTAAAAGTAAATGACAAGAAGTTGTTAAAATTCACAATCGATATCGTAGAAAAATTACAAATTTTCATTAAAAACAGTGCATAGTAATACAGTGATATATTTTATAAATATGTAATTTCGTTTATATAAAATACTATCGTAAATTTGATTATAAAACCATATAATTTTTTTGATTGTTGTGACTTGTGATAGCGATATTATTTTACAAATATCTATCATATATAAACATCAAATAACTCCATCTACAGCTCCGTATGAAGAACACAACGAAATGATGGTATAATTTTTTTAGCTAGCCAAGTAATAATACATTACATTCTTCTTGTTTATATATTTAATTATTTGTTAATTCTAATTCATTTGGCTTATATGCTTTCTCTTACGTATTATTACATGTTTTATATTCCCTCCGTTTCACAATTTTTCACATTCTTTAAAAAGATTTATAAAATGACATTTTAACCTTATTTATTATAAATGAAAAGTTAATTAAGAAAAGAAAGAAAAAAATAACCAAAGAAAAATTAAGAAATTTTTAGTCAAATATGTATTGAAAATACAGAACATTTAGTTTTTTGATACAAATTATTTTTTTATAACATTTAACATTATAAACGTAGTAGGAAGTATAAATTAATTTTTAAAATACGGGAAAAGTAAATTTAGGGTTTTGTTTTAGTTGTTTTTGGCATCCTTTGCTTTTTATTTCTATATGCTAATTTTGACTTTTAAAATCTCTTGCTAAACGTCAAAATACACAAATACATATATATATACATGTGATCTGTTTTAGATCACAAATTTTTCTTTTATTTCAAATTGTTTTACCATGTGAACATTAATGTTGTTACCTGGCCAAAAAAAAACGCATTTGATTTCGATTTGTGTGATATAATAGTTTCATATCAAAATTTGACTATAATAATAAAATTATGATTTTTGACAAATCCATTTGGTCGAGGAGCTTGCTTGAACCGAATCTCGATTGAAAATAATAATTTCGACAATAAATGTACCATGTGCGTTTGTCTGCTTTCAGTTCTGTTAATCGAATAATATAACTACCCTAATTAATAAACAAATATAATTAAAATTCATAAACATCCTTATCTACTAGTTGACCTCTGCATTAATTATAAATTATTATAACAAAACAAAATTTTGCATATTAATATAACAAAACAGAACTATATGTGTCTAGAATTAAATTTTGGGTATTAAAGGCTCGTACGTACGTTATGGAATACGTATACTTTGGTGTCGTATTGTATCTTTTGAATTGAGTAATTAATTCATCATGCTTTGATACAAAGAGTTTTAATCTTAGTATTTTATTGTAAGTGCATAGCAAACATGGTAATATAAAAGAGATCGAATCCACAAAAACAAAGTAATTACATTATCAATTTTTAAGACCAAATTCAAGCTAAGAAAAATCGAAATAATAGTGGTCATTGCAATTAATCAAATCAAAAAAACACAACGATGTAAAATCAATAAATAAAAGCATCAAATTTAGGAAATTCATCAGGAATTCATGGATCTATATTGAGGAACTATTTTTGATAAGTTTATAACTCATTCTCGACACAGACGTAACTGTATAGTAAACTCATTGTTGTGGCGTCGACTACTATATCTAGCAACCTAGAATCCTAAATTGTCATTTGGTGTTAGAGATCTAAACACGCATTATTGATTAGATCTTATAAACCCACAATTAGCCTTAACATCATCTTTCGTTGGTTAAGGACTAATTGCTCACCTACGTTCTTTCAGACATCTAACAAGCACTTTTGATGAATTAAAAAAACCTATGATCATAAGCTAGTTAGCTACTTTAACCTAAGCATTAAGAACAACTATATATGAAAAACACAATAAGATTAAACCATATTTGTCCATAATCCATTGATTCCCTAAAATCCCTAGAAAACTCTAAACCTGATTAGAGAACTACTCAGACATAATTGAAGAAAACAAAGCAACAGACATAATAGAAATCATAATAGAATTGCAACAAAATAAAATCGTTCAGAAATCTTCTCCAATGGTGACAAAGTATGAAATCTTCTCTCTAAACCTCCAAGAACAAAACTAAAAGTGGCTGAAAGGAATTATGAAAGTTTTTTCTCAAAAATGACTAAAAACCTAACTATAATCTCCAAAAATCAGATCTGGTACAACTTAAATTGAACCTGGCGAAATAAGGTAGATTTCCGGTTTTCTCGCAAGACCGGTCCAGAATACATATCTTCAGTAAAATTGTCATATCTTCCTAAAAGCTTGTCTGATTTCTCTCAAACCAGCACTAAATAAAAGCTAACTCATGTGGCTATCTTGTGTCAAAATATGAGCATGATCAAACAGTGAGAAGTATTTCAAAAAAACCAAACTTCTGACACTCTGCATAATTATGTATCTCCATATGATTGTTTTCACTCAAAAGAGCTAATTTTCTCCCAATGTGGTCTATGACTTGAAAAGATTCGATTAAAAACTAAAAGACTCTAAAACACGTACTTTGACTCAATAAAACCATGAAAAAAGGTTAAAATCGATAAAAATGTGATACATCATGCTTACATTTTGATAAGGATCGTTTCAGTTACAAATATTTGTCTCTTTTAGATGAAATATAATAAGCCTTTTTACCAAAAAAAACAAGAAAAGAAAAGTGAAAATATTATATGTCAGCAAAAACTGAAATTTTTTCTCAGCATTTATGAAAATAAAAAATAGGTAAAACCTTATTATGCATTGAGATACATCTAATTGATCAAATACAGTTGTTAATGTGTTATACATGTTAATTGATGTATAATACTATATTTTTATGAAGTCATATAATTCATCAAATGAATGTATTTCCTTTGTTTTAATACATGATCTATTACTATGGAGGGTCTATATAGTTTTTTGGTTCACTGATTATGGATGAATATAAGAATATTAAATAAATATAGTTTAGAGGGTTATTTGAATTTTTAAAATAGCATGTTATATTGTTTTCTTAAATAAATAAGAAAAAATCTTGGATGTTATATTATTATATTTTTTTCTTGGATATTATATTTTAAAATAGCATGTTATATCCATGAGTAAAAATGTAACACTTTCTTTTGTTATTTTCTAGTTAAAACTTAATTTATAACAATTGTCGTTTTTTATTAGTTTTCATTTCTTGCCATTCATCTAATTAACTCTTGTAGATATCGTTTGTATGTTTACAAATACTGAATTGTGTAATGTACATATAAATAGTAATTATATTCTTTGAAAAAAGCAAATAGAAATTGGCACTTTTTGTTAACATATAGCAATTTTTACTTGAAAATGGATTTATAAATCTTTTGTTTGTCAAAACAATATCAGTGGTTTTTAATCTACTGACAGGTGGTAAATTTATTAAAAGTAAGTATATTTTTACATCCAAAAATTGAGTTTTACTATATTTATATTATGTGGGAATTTGAGTAATGCACCGGAAAATAATAATTTCAGTTAGATCTCAAATGAAAGGAGTCACTTCCTTTACGTAAAGACTGTCACATGATCCTTCGTGTACGGTGTTGCCGGTCTCGAATATTCCGATTTGCCCAGGTGTTACAAAGATTTTTATCCAATAATTTTGCTATTTTAAAAATTTTATTTTCTGACATATTATACTATTTGTTGAAGTATATACTGAGTTCGGCATTTTTTCGGGCACATTTATATAAATTCTGCCAATCTCACTATGATAGACATTAATAATAGGAATCAGAAAAAGATTTGACCATTAGAGTTTGAGATTTTTGGTTAAGAGTATAGATTTGATTATTTGGGATCGATAAGGATTTTGGAATTAGGTTTTAGATCTAAACAGAAATAAAAATTAGTTTTTACTAATGAGAAGATAAACTTGTTTTTATAAGAAAAAATTAAAGTGAAAATTTCCAACATTTGCTATAAAAATTGTTTCGATACTAGAAACATATTTACCTTACATCACAGCAAACAATTTTTGTTTCTTTGGATCTGCTAGTCTATTTTTAACCCCAACATAGAAAGAAATCGAATTTTAAGATATCTCAGAAATTAAAATAGCCAAAATTATTGTCGTTGGACCAATAATATCGGTTTAAGTTATCTAATTAATTAATTTCTCAAATTTTTATAGCTAAATTTTTTATTAACAATAAAATTTATTAACTATGATAAAATCATTATAAATTTGTTCACTAAAAGTTGGAAAAAAAAATTGTGTTCATTAAAAAGCTTAGAAAAATCAGGAATCCTTAATGTGTTGCAAACCAAAAAGGTAGAAATTTATTGAAAACAAAACCAACTAGAAACAACACGACAAAGAGAGGCAAATTATCTAAATTTAACGAAGACCAATTGTGTTTCACTAAAAAATTGAATAGAGAAAAAGACATCTCAACATATTTTAAAATTAATTAAGAAAAATAATGGAGATGTAATGTTAGCACCAAACAGAAGATATCAATATTAATGGAATTTGATATGTTTCTTCCTCCCTGTCTCACGTTCATGCATGCCTTCATCGAATTATTACAACCTAGAATCTAATAATTCCGCATTTTAATATCTTTTTTTCATTCAAATTTTTGTAAATATATGTGTATTTCTTATTATCTCTACCTTAAAATATTTATTTCTATCCATTTTTTTCTGTAAACTTCCCTACGGACATTTCAACTTCTTGTAATCTTCTACTATATTAATGAAATTATAAGTTTTTTTTGATAAATAATGAAATCATAAGTTGAATGAAAATGATAAGATTAGCTTAAAAATAAAATATATATCATGTGATTTATGGTTTTAGAAAATTTCTACGACATATATAAATGTTTGTTCTGTTTTTATTTTTTGGTTAAAGAGACCTTTTTTTTTTAATATCATTACAATGACATGTGTTTAATAAATATTGTCAAACGACAAAAACAAAATTATTAATTATTTCGGATAATTTCTCCTTTTGTATGTCATCATTGTAAAGTGGCCTTGGTATTTTATTTATATTGTTATCATTACAATTTTAAATTGTGTCCAAAAAGAGACATAAAGATGATCAATTACTCAATATGCCAAATGAATAATGGAGAGGCTACACAATATAATTCGTGAGTGTCTTCGATGGGGACTAAGTAGTATAAGTACACACGTCAACTGATTTTGTAGATCACCGAAACATTAAATTCACTTTAAAAAAATTCATATAAGTCCTCTAAATTAGTATTATTTTCCAAAACTATCACCACAATCTTAAAAAATTAGAGATGTCAAAAAATTATGGGATTTCAATATTTCATGAATAATTTTTTTGTAGGACACAATTTTGCACTGGAAAAGTGTGACTAATTCTAATATATTGTCTTCTCCACCAAATTTTTATTTCACATAATTACGTAATTTTTATATAATATTATTTAGAATTTTAGAGATAGATGTAGACTAACCGTTGAAAAAAAATTGCAGTATTTGTTTAAATTATATTCTTGAAAAAGACATGTATTTATGAGAAGTCAATACTCTATAGATCAAAATTATCATAGGTGAGACTGCGAAATTTGTGAAGATGGTCTTTTAACTGTCTATTCCCAACAACTGCTCTACTGTTTCCACTCATTTAGAAGTATTCTTTTCTTGTCAAATCGTTTTTTTAATGATTAGATCGATAAAATTTTATTTACAGTCAAAGTTTACATCTTAAAAATATTTTTTTGTTCAAGTAATATCGAAAAAGAATCGAACTTCTATATCCAAAAATTTGTAAGTTATTACCATTAAACCATTTATCTTCAATATTCGTCAAACCGTTTTAAGTGATGAATTGGTGACAAACAAATATTAGAGGTGGAAATAAAAGAAAATTGTATCATTAAAAATGGAACACATGTTATGTTTTTTTTTGTAGTCGCTATCAATAATAATATGAGATTTAACTACAAAATTAAAGGGAAGAATAGAGGTAAACCAGAAAAAGGGTAGCTTAACACTTAAGACTAAACTAACTGAGTTACATCATGAAAGTCACACGTGTGTAGGGAATGTGTATTACATAAAAACAAAAAGTAATCCAAGTTTATCCTAGTTATCATTATCATGAGAGTCTCAAAAGTGGAAAAAAATGTGACCAGACCGACACTAATGGTGAGTTGACGAACCGACACCGTATTAGTCCACCTACTTTACGACCTCTCTTAATATCACACTCTTGTTCGTTTACCAACATGACTCATGTGATCATGACTTGTTAGGCCACCATAACAATACTAATTATTAATTATAATAATAAATTTAATTAGAAATAACAATAAATAACTGCTTTTTAATGGGCCATTGAGATAGATAGATTATAGTTTCGATTAAAGTTGAACTATAGTTTTGTTTGAGATTTGATTTAGAACTAATCAATCCGAAGTATCTAGGAAATTTCTTTTATTACTAAATATAAACATTCTCTTAGATTATCGATTTTTATTAGGCTGAATTACTAAATTAATCTTTTCTTACCCCTAATTAACTACAATAATCCAAATTTTTTTAATTACAATTCTATTTTTTAGGATTATAATATCGTTTTACCCTTCTTTATTTTGAAAAAAAATTACTAAACTATCATTAATAAGAAACTTTACGTCATCAGACAGAAAACCTACGAAAAAATTCTGAAACGTTGTAAGTTTCGTTGACTAGTGTTGTATAGTAGGTTTAAATGTCTTATGTTATGTAGTTTACAAGTTAAATTTTTTGGATTAAATTCTTCTGGGTTAAGTTTCTTTGTTGTAGGTTTTTTGTTAAATTATGCTGGTTTTGTAGGTTTATAAGTTCAACTTTATTTGATATTTCTCGTACAGATCTCTGAACACATTCGTTTTGTAGGTTTGTATTCGCCTTCGTTGTCGGTTTATGTTTCCGTTTGGTAGGTTTTTTTTATTTGTTGTAGGCTTAAGTTTGAAAGATATTATTCTCTTTTGTAGGTTTATTAATCAATCATTGTAGGTTTTGTAGGATTGATTTTTCTTATTTCTCGACTTAGTTCTCATGTTATGTAGGTTTTATTTTTGTTTGATGTAGGTTTAATGATTTTTTGTTATAGGTTTTTCTATGGTCTCTTTTATATGTTTATTTATCAGTCATTGTAGGCTTTGTAGGATTGATTTTTCTTATTTCTCGACTTAGTTCTCCTGTTATGTAGGTTTTATTTTTGTTTGATGTAGGTTTAATGATTCTTTGTTGTAAGTTTTTCTATGGTCCCTTGTGTATGTTTATTTACCAGTCATTGTAGGTTTTGTAGGATTGATTTTTCTTATTTCTCGACTTAGTTCTTCTGTTATGTAGGTTTTGTTTTTGTTTGATGTAGGTTCAATGATTCTTATATGTATGTTTTTCTATGGTCTTTGTTGTAAGTTTATTTTTCATTTCTAAGGTCTTCATTGTAGGTTTCTAAAGACTTCGTTTTAGGTTTATTTTCCAATTTTAATGTATTTTTTGTAGGTTTATATGTGTAAGACATCCTTCTCTAAGTGTAGGTTTACTTTTACGTCTTGTAGGTTTTTCTACTTCGTCGTTCTCATGTTATCATACGACTTAGTTATTCTGTATTGTAGGTTTTTTTTAGTATATTTTAGGTTTTCAGTGCTTCTTTTGTAGGTTTTCCGGGTATAAAACCTAGAAATTTTAAAAACTATTTCTCCCAACATTTAAAACACACATACCTTCTTCTTTTACATAAAAGACGTAGTCAACAACCATTAACACCATTTTTCATCTTTATTCAAGCTATACCTATTTTTGTAGGTTTAATTCTAATGTTTTGTAGGTTCAATTGCATGTTTTGTAGATTTTCGTTTTAAATCCTTAGTTCAATTATTAAGTTTAGACACCTCAAACTAAAAATACTACAAAGTGTAAGAAAGAATTCAAGTCACACGTTTTTTACTATACGTATCTGAAAAAATAATTCAGACAAAGCTACAAGCCTTTTAATAAAACATACAATGAACCAACAAACTTACAAAACTTAAAAGTTTTTAAACAAAACGCTTAAATTCAAAAAGTTTTAGAAAAAAAAATTTGTTTTTTTTTTGCAAAAAAAATATAAATAAATTAATGAGAAAATTGTATAGAATGTCTTTTTATGTTTTAAATTGTACCAAATGCCTTTTTTTAAACCCTTACACGAAATACCACATTTTTTTGAAAATGTGGTATTTCGTGTAAGGACATAATATAGCGTACAATCCACGATCGACAATAATATTGTCTGCCACAAACATATAGTAATTTTACGGTGGACATACATTTGCTGTCTACGGTGGACATTTATATGGTTTACCATGGACATAACATATAGTGTTGTTTACAATGTAAATTTACGCGATCTATCATGAACAACGATGTTGCAATTCAATGCCACAAAAAAATGTCTCCCAAAAATTGAAACATGAAATATAGCATTTTGTGTGAAGTTCATAAAATATGGTATTTCAGGTAATTATAAACATAAAAATGGTATTTCATACAAATTTCCTTAAATTAATTATAATGGTATTTTTGTAATAAAAATGGAAAAAAAATTTAATCAAAGTGGTATTCTCTTAATAAAAACGTAATAAAAGAAAATTCAAAATATTTCTCTATGTGATAATAGATTATTCTAATTATTCTTTTTTTTTATTATGATGTACGTTCCGAAAAAAGGAATGTTATGATTTTATTATATGTAAAGATAGTAATATACATAATTACTTAATTACATAAACAATGTACATGTTTCACCTACATTCTAATAGACAGTTTCACTTTAAATTTACAAACAAGACATCTTAGATAAATACAGATCAACCTACCAATAACCTTCAATATATCTTTAATATTAGCCGTAAAAGTGTGGTCGAGTGATGATTATGCGAAAATACAGTATGATTCTCTTTTCTGCACTAAATTTTCACTAATATAGTGTGATTTGTAACAAACTGTAAAAATTAAAATATGATTATTTTTAGAAAAATTATTAGATGAAAAAAAATTATGAATTTTAGAATATAATATTAATATATTAATTATAGTGCTATATTTAGTGTTATGGTGGTGGGAGAAAAAGTTTTTAGTGCTAAAATTAACCAACAAATTAAAAGAATTTAGTGGTTAGGAATGCCCTAAAAAACAAGACGTATTGAAATCAAGTGTGTCCTTAAAATGTTAACTTGAATCAGGATTCTTTGACTACATTCCATTGACAATTAATTATTAGGTGATACAGTTACATTAATCCATACCAACTTGGACTTAATTTTATCTAAATTATCTCCTAGCTTTTTTGTTCATTTATTATTAAAAGTTGAAGGTGTGTTCCCATTTTTCCACATTTAATATGGACATTTTTATTTTAATACTACGGTGAAAGTAATGTTGAACACCATGGGTCTAACAGGTGACATGAAGAATTGAGAAATCCTCAACTCCTCAACTATTTTGTTACTAGTCACATTACCAATATCACTAATTCCAAAAATATTTTATCATTTAATTAAGTTTTAAGATGAAAAAAAATAGTTATTAAAAATAAATTAGATATATAATCACTCAATTACTCAATTAATTTAATAAAATATATAACTAATTATACCAAACAAATTAACATAAAGACAATATTGACTTTTCTCTTTTTTCGAAAGGAGATTTACGATTGCAATTCATCTGACCTAGATCTAAACTTTTTTGCTCGTCGTTAGGGTAGTCGGAGACCGGTGGTTTTTTTAGCACCACTACCGATGAACCTCTTTCTTTTTTGTCCTCTTCGGTTAGAGATGGTGCTATGTTTTCCTCAGGCTTAGTTTGGTAGAGGTGGTCGTGAATCATGGTTTCGTTTGCCTCTCGAGGCTCACTGCTGCCGTGAAAACTATCATCGTTGTTCGTAAACTTCGTATTTCTCGTTTGGTGGTCTCTCCTGAGGGTTTGGTTGGGTCTCATTTGACTTAGAGCTTGTCGGAGCTGAGGATGGCGTCAGTTCAGCAAAATCTAAACCGGTGTAGCTTACTTCGGGTGTTGAGACTGGATCTCGAGCTTCTCTATTGTAGAGCTTCTTCCCGATGTCAGTTTTAACAAATCATGTTCCGGTTTGTCATGCGATAGACTTTGCACCTTTTCTTTGGTTTGTTTGTTTATGTAAGTGATTTAGACTAGTTCTGATTGGATTATAATATATCTTGGTTAGTTTTTGGTCTTCTTGCTTACTTTGGTTAGAGTTATTGTGTTCTTGTCCGGTTCGATTTTTGGCTACCCTTTCTTGCATGCAATTTTTCCGGTATTAGAATGTTACGCTTTTTATCTACACTCTTAAGATCCGATCGAAATCTGATTTCTTTCTAGCTTATGCTCGAGGCATTAGTTGGGCATTTTGTTTCGACTTTCCCTAATTTTCGGGAGATCTGTGGGGTACATTATTTATTCGCAATAAGAGGTTTTTACGTTCAATTTGGTCAAGTTAGCCAATTAGTGTCCTAGTTTTTTCAGTTCGGATTTGTGATCGCCCAAGTCTTTAGTTTTTTTAGTTTATTTAGTATAGTTTCTTTCTTTTGGGCTATACTCTTGAAGATATTTAGTTTTCCTTCGAATTTTGTATTCTTCTCTTGTATTCTTCTTTGGTTATTATTAATGTATCAAACTTTCTAGTGAAATTTTTTTTTACATATTGATAATTTCACATTTGATCAAGTGGTTGAGTGTTAATTTTGTTGGTTTTCACACCTGAATTACATTAATACTATCAGATTTCACATTTATCAGAACAGTCAACTATTACCATGTTGTCTTAGACTTTTATATCAGTGAGCGTGGCATCGTGTTTATGGAGTGATATTGATTGGAATTCAAGCTAAAGAGTTCTTAGAATGAACTAATTTCTTTAAGCAAAGTTTTATTAGTGGTCTTAAAATAACACAACATCAACACACAATTTAAAAGAGCAATCTCTTTTAAACATTATAACATATTATCAACATGATTACTATATAGCCATTATATATATATATGCTATGTATTAGTTAACTAAACAACAAATGATATATTGCCAAAAAAAAAAAGATTAGTGAGGATCTCTATTAATGAGTGTCTTATAAGATTAAACATTCTTATTAGATAATTTTTGTTAGATACCATTGCCACTATTTTACATAATAATTCCAAAAAAAATAATTAAGTCATATAAACGAACAAAATAAAATAGTTATAATTAACTCTTTTTCACACAATAAAATATCCCTAAAAGAACTTTTCTTTTTCTTTGTCTCTCACCTTCTTTGAATATATGGTAAATTAATTTCTTAATACATTTATTCTACAACAAAATAATTTTTTTTTTATACTTGTTGAAAAGGAAACTTCATATTTTTAGCCTTTTCTGATTGGAGGAAAACATAATCATGAGATAAAATGGGGCTTGGCCCACCAAAAACCATGTAAAAGTTCCACATAATTGTTTTTAATATAATGGTTAAAATGATTCAGCTAATAATTTGGTATTAGGGTTCGATTCATATCCGCTGCATTATGATACTTTAAATAAGAGATTATAAATGTAAACTTTAGACTATAAATCAGATTTTGTCGATCCAATTATTAAAAAAAAATTCTTATATCGATAATTTTCCACATGTACGACGAATTAGAAAATACTATTGAGAATAAAAACTATAAATAGTAACACTTGATTATTATACTTATTTCGATTGAAACACTTGTGAATATTTTCTGATATTCTCTCTCTCTTCTCCATTATTACAGAGAACCATAACCTCGTCGGCTCTGGTTTTGTCCCCTTAAGAGGATGATCAAACAGCTTTACCCATATGACCTAAAAATTTTAAAATATTAATTACATAAACACTCGTTGACTGGTTTTGTAACGCTCTCAGTCTCAATTATTTTAAACTCAATTACATTTTTTTTAAATCATTAATCATACCTAATAATTTCCCTCCTCTACTGTTTTTTCTTGTTCAATATCGCACCAACAACTTAACGGTATAGAAAAAAAAAATTTGTGTCCACCTTCCACCACTAATCGTATATTAATTTAATTTAATCTTCTTCTTTGTATAAACTTTCACAAAAACACAAAAATAAATTAGATACATTCTCTTTCTCTTCCATCAACCAAAGCTTTCAAAGAATCAACCTTTTACTTGTTATTTCGAAAGAGAGAATCAAAATTTCTCTCTTTTTGCTTTTTTCTTGGTAATTGTGCTCTTCTTTCTCGAGATCTGTTGAGAGAGAGAGTGAGACAGAAATGGGGTTTTATGAAGGAGCGTCTGTTCATCCACGAAACCCAGAAAATACAAACTCTGTGAATATTCCGATTCTCACTTCTTCTTCAGATCTCGACGGAGACGACAATGACAAAGGAATCAAAACCCGTTTGAAAAAAATGATTTTTGATTTGGGTTTAGCTTGTTTCCTTCCTTCTGAAGCTGGGTCGAGCTCAATCGAAAGCTCCGGAAAAAGTGGAAGCGTTGGAGATAACAATAAAGCATGGCTTTTGGCGGAAACAGCTCCGGAAAATATGAATCCTGATCCTCACTCAGTTCATTCTTCGTTTAGATTCAGTCTTTGCTCACAGATTGAGCTTGAGAAGATGAAAGGTGGTGAACAACGTTCACCTTCTTTGTCAGCTTCGTCTTCTTGCCGGAATTTGTCGGTTTCTTGTGGCTCTACGACGGTGTTGATGGTGAACTTGGAGAATGGAGTTAAGGAGACTACAGGGAATTCGACTGATGATTTGAGGTGGACGAGAGCTCGATCACTCGAGAACAGTATCTCTCCGGTGGCTAATACTTTGGTTCGATTCAGCTACGGTGAAATCGTCGCCGCCACTCGTAATTTCTCTAAAGGTAAAACTCTAAGTTAGAAATTAGGACTCTTTATTTGATCTTAACTCTTAAAGCTTTCAAAATCGGATCTTGAAACGGGTCATAATGGGTAAGAGTCGGATCCGTGTAATTTAGGTATATAGACAACTAAAATCGAGTATCAGGTCGGGTTTGCTTAATTCGATTACCGCAATTACATGGAATTTGTGTAAATTTTGAGTATTCTTTTAGTAATTTTCCAAATTCAAAAGTTACCTACACGGGTATGGGTCGGATCGGGTCAACCCAATGAATCTGAGTTGAGAAAAAGTTGTTGACTTTATGATTTAATGGTTTGTAGGGAGAGTGTTGGGAAGAGGAGCTTGTAGCTATGTGTTCAGGGGAAAAATTGGAATTTGGAGAACGGCTTTAGCAATCAAGAGACTTGATAAGGAAGATAAAGAATCTCCTAAATCTTTTTGTAGAGAGTTGATGATTGCAAGCTCTCTTCACAGTTCCAATATTGTCCCTCTTCTTGGATTCTGTATTGATCCTGAAGAAGGTCTGTACTTGGTTTACAAGTATGTTTCTGGTGGTAGCCTCGAACACTATTTACACGGTAAGCAGAAGCTTATCTATCTCCTTCTATGTGTATAAAATCAGACATGGTTAAGCTGTTCTTTAGACTGACAAGTTTTGCTTTTAATAGACAAGAAGAAGAAGAGAGGCCTGAAAGCTGCTTTTGGTTTGCCTTGGTCAGCAAGGTACAAAGTCGCTTTAGGCATCGCAGATGCTATTGCTTATTTGCATAATGGCACAGAGCAATGTGTTGTTCACAGAGATATTAAACCTTCCAATATTCTTCTTTCCTCAAAGAAAATACCAAAGGTAAAGAACCAAGTCTGTTTTGGTGTCAAATACTCAAATGAACCAAGTCTGTCTTGATCATCAAACTTACTGATTGTTTGGAGCTGTTTAATTTTTCAGTTGTGTGATTTCGGTTTAGCTACTTGGACTGCTGCACCTTCTGTTCCTTTCCTCTGCAAGACAGTGAAAGGCACATTCGGGTATGTATTGAAAACTTGCCATGAGTTCCTGTTTTCTCCATTATAGCCAATTCTTAATGATTTATGGCAACTTTCTTGTAGCTATCTGGCTCCTGAGTATTTCCAACATGGTAAAATATCTGATAAGACCGATGTTTACGCCTTTGGGGTTGTGTTGCTTGAGCTGATAACTGGCCGTAAACCAATCGAAGTAAGAAGAGCATCTGGTCAAGAAAATTTGGTTGTTTGGGTATGTCATCTAATTTCACATCTACTTAAATCTGGTTATTGCACAGCTTGAATGGGTTTGCATGGGATACATTAAGGATTGTTTTGGCAAAATAACATATGTATTTGTTCATCTACAGGCGAAACCATTATTGCAGAGAGGGATAGGAGCTATAGAAGAGTTGCTTGATCCAAGGCTAAAATGTACTAGAAAAAACTCAGTTCAGATGGAACAGATGATGCGTGCAGCAGCAGCATGCGTGATCAATGAGGAGTCTCGAAGACCCGGTATGGAAGAGATTGTCTCAATCTTAAAAGGAGGTGAAGAAACATTGGAGCCAAGAACACACTCAAGCAGAAAAACTACAAATATTTCGGGTATGATCGACTCTTATACACAGTTGCAACAGAACAAATCCGACATGAAATGTCATCTTGATCTTGCCATGCTTGGAGTAACTGAGTTAGAAGATGATGATCATGTGCACGGCCGATGAAAGATGGTTTTTAATTGTGTGTAAATAGGTATTTATGGAAAGTTTGAAACAGAGTTCTTAGCTTGTGAATCAGTGATTTGCTGTGTGTACATTGTTTCTTGTTTTATTTTTGGTTTCCACTATTGGATGAAACCGGTTTAGGTTTATATTTTTCCGGTTTGGTTATGGGAGAGAACCGATTCTTCGGTTTCATTTTCCGTTTTCAATAATTTTTGGCTTTTTTAAGAACTCCCTTTAAGGAAAAGGGCTGAAATTGTTATTTATTTGATAACTAAAAAGAAAGTGTTTTGTGATGACTGAACTATTTAGAGTTGGAGTTTGCTAAGCATACATTGCTGCTGTTTGGCTTTGATGAAACTGGATTAATAGAATAAGAATTTGTATCTCATAAGTTACACGTAAAGAGTTTGGTGAATGGAAAGGATTTTGGTGATGTTTTTCCTCGAGAAAGGTCAAGCAAGGGACCTTTTATCTCCTTCCTCTTTGTGTTGTGTGCTGAGATGTTATTGAGCTGAGAAAAGACAAGCCCTCATAGGATTAATCTTGGTTTCCAGCGACGTCTTTAAGCTTCTGATCTAGTTCACCTTCCTGGAATTGTAGAAGGAACTTTGTGATCACAGAAATGAAAAACGGAAAATGACATAGGATCTGCTCTAAGTGAAACTGACCTTGTGCATATTAAGAATGATGTCTGAGCCACCAATGAACTCTCCCTTAATGAAGATCTGTGGAAATGTAGGCCAGTGGCTGTACAGAGAGAAAGACTCATGAATCTAAAGAGCTTCGAAAACAAAGTCAAGCTTATGCTAAGCTTTTAGAAAAAAACTTTGAGGAGAGACTACAGAGCTCTCTTTAAGTAACTTCTAATTTAGTACTGACCTGAAGGATTTCACAGCATTTTTCAACTCTTGGTCTTCTAGAATGTTTCTAGAACTGATAGGAACATCTAAAAAGAGGACATCACAAGATAGCATAATCAGAACTCACAACAGAATAGATTCAAAAAGGCTTCAGTAACAATCGAAAACACATCAAAACTTACTATATTGTTGCAAAACTCTCACGGCTAATGAGCTAAACCCACACTGAGGAGCTTCAGGAACACCTTTCATGTAGATCATAACAGGATTTTCCTTCACATCCTACACAACCAAAGCTAACACATCATCAGCAAAAACACCAACCAGATTCAGAATTAAATAAATATAAATGCTTAAACATAAACATCAACTTAAAATCTACTGGAGTTTACATTCTCAACGATATCTTTGAGTGAATCCATAGAACCGGATGAGACTTTTTGTGTAGGCTTGAAATCATCATGTGTGTCTGAATCATTTGGTACTGTAGTGGAGTATCTCATCATCCCATTTTGGTAGACTGATGCAGATGCCTACAAACATAAACAACAAAAATGGTAACTAAAACATCTTCTATCACAAACCAAGACGATCCAGTGAATTCAAAATCAAAATTCCTATTCTAGTCTAATCCGGCTCGATTAAACAAAAGGATCACAACCTACTTTTCGTCAAATGAAATTTAAGAGAGTAAATAAGAAACAATTTTTAAGTAATTTAAGATGGGTAGAGAGCAAAACATTTATTGACCAAACATCAAATAAGATCAATCGAACATGAAGGGTTAATAGAGGATCTTACCAATCTGCTAGAACGAACAGAGTGGAGGGTAGCGATTCCTTTCATAAGTTTACTCGACAAAGAAGCCGCCATCTCAAAATCGCGTAGATTTTAATCTAAAGCCTAGAAATTTATAAAGAACAGGAAAGATAAAAATGTTAAAACCAAAAAATTCGGAAGGAGTACTACCTACTGAAGATGGAAAATCTGTAGCTACGAATACGAGAAAGCAATAGATTATGAACACAAAAACGAACCATTCCTTCTGATAGTAATTCTGTAAAACATAGCATCTTTCTTCTGTTATACACAAATGACAGGTCTTCAAATCAAACCCAAAAGAAAAAAACAATAAATTCAGAGTAGTACTCCTCAATACTCATATTGTAGCTTTAAAATCTCACACTTGGAATTTATACAAATTTGCCAAGCACAAATTGAGAAACCCTTTATCTTTTCCTCATCTATTAACCCTTTATCATAATTTAAGTTCTACATATAACAGTCAAGCTCTATGAAATTGCTGAAGCTACAACACTAGCAAACTACAACAAAGTCAATTTTCAAAGGATGAACTTCATCTTCAGCAGATAGATTGCACTCTAAACAACACACATCAGTTCCGTATGAACTTACAGGTAGAGACTTCATAACTTGATGATTAAAGCATAATCGAATACACAAAGTTCGATTTCATTACAACCAAACCCACAATAAAACCACAGATACCTAAAATCGAAATCAAATCCCACAAAAATTGGGCCAAACGATCTGCTCAACTAAATTCAATTTTACAGCAATTCAAGCACACAATTAGAATCGTACCTTAGAGGAAACAGCCGGTGTGAAATCAAGCTAACCAAAAAGAAGAAACGTTCACCCAACAAGACGAGAATAAAGTAAGGGAACCTTAGACCTCGAAGGTGTTGTATTCTTCTGCAATGTCCACGGAGAAAACCCTAGAGAGAAAGAAGGAAGAGACTAGATGATATCGATGGTTTTCAGTAATTTTTGGTTTGATGTAATTCTTAAGGGTATTTTAGTCTTTTAAAACTACATCTCCATCTGGTTGTATTATCAAGATGCATGTAGAAATTTTTAAATTTTGAGATGTGTTTAGTTGATCCATTCAGCTATTACGTCGAGCTGATACATAATTATGTGTTTAACCAAACATCATCTAGCAGTTCTATCCATCCAAACAACACCAAAATATGTCTAGTTTCAATAAGCATTATATCTACTTTTACGTAAAACGGGAAACAAGATAGGAAATTACGGGTAATTACATTTACTTCCCAAACAATTTCAGTCACATAACACGACGAGAATTTCGGAAATTGGGAACGATACGGAAATTTTGAGACAAAAAATTTACTTCCCAAATTATTTTCAAAGTCTAACTAAATCGGAAAATTGTAGTACATGTACCAGAAATAATTTGAAAAATACAAGTAATCAAAAAATTAAAAATATTATTATAAATTATATAATCAATATAACAAAGATAACAATGTATAAAAGATATACCAATGTTCAATATACAAAAAATACAAAATTACAATGTTACAATTTGTAATTAAATGACCAACATTATCATTTTTTATCAAAAATAGTAGTATTTTCATATTAAATAGTTTGTATTTATTATAAAGTTGTGAAAATTTAAGTCAAATAATTTTATTGGCTTGATCTTATTATTTGAAACATATCTAATATTTGAATATAATATATTTTAACGTTTTGTTAATGTAAACAAATTTCTAACTTTTTTCTAATTCTTTTACTTATTCGTTTGGATATTATTTTTAGACCTGAATGGAAAATTAAAATTTTTCATTTCCGAAAAATACGAAAATTACAAGATGCTTAGGGCTAATTACATCTTCCACCTTCTATTTCGCAGGATGTCTACAACGAAATGCAAGACGTAACAACAATTATTTACCCTCCAATGGAAAGGACAACTAACAAAATTACAGCAAAACAAGTCGAAGGAATCCTAAGTCAAAAACTCTGGATTAACAGCGACTTATGAATTAAACCAATTTACTTGGTCCTCTAAATATATAGCACGAGTATGCGATGAAAAAAAGAAGAAAAGTAAAATTACCTGATCTATTACCTGATCCAACGCAGATAGAGTCCAAAACCGATAAAAATGATTTATTACTTGATCTAGAGCTGAAATGGTGAGGGATAACGAAAGAAGAAGCGGGAAAGGCTGATCAATTAGCAGCGAGATAGAAGCCAGATGATCTCGCAGTGGTGGTTATCGATCGGCGAGGTGAAGCAGCGGCAACATCAACGGCTAGGGTTTTCAGATGAGAGAAGACGATTTTTCTCCACATGGTGAAATAACAAAATGGGATTTCGACAAAAGATTTCATTAGCCTAAGGCATCTTCAACCTGAGCTAAAACTTAAATTTTAAATAATTTTATGTTCTTAAAAAAATAAAAGTGTTTACAGAATTTCAAATGATGCAACTTCGTTCTAAACGATCTTCAATGGGCCATGGACTAATTTTTTAAGGTATATTTAGTGGTCCATTAAGCACAAAATGGGCTTCAAAAAGGTGTAGCCACAAGAGGCCTTAATACAGTATTTATTATTTGATAAATCCGAATATATACAGTATATATATTTTACCTTTTCTGTCGCAAAAAATAATAATATATTTTCTCAGAATTTTCGTATTATTCTTTTGTCGTTTACTGTTAGATATTTGTTTGAAGTAGTCTCCAAGGAGAGACGACTCTGAATTTTAAGATTCCATAGACCCCAACAGACAAAGCGAGAGAACTAAGACAGATTTCTAGAATCTATGGCGGATCAACTCACTGACGAACAGATCTCCGAGTTCAAGGAAGCTTTTAGCCTCTTCGACAAAGATGGCGATGGTCAGTCAATCACTTCTACGCTTCTTTTCTCTCTTCAGTTTTTCTGATCGTACTAGAAAATACATTGCTGGATCTCGTTTTCCCATTTTCTTCTTTGATCGATGCCTTAGAACGGTGTTTATGAATATGTGTTCCTGAGTTGCTAATCGCTTCATATTTAGCTGTATCGACTCATTCTTACCTTCTCGCTGGGTGTGTTTTGATCTTTGACCGAGTACTTTGTTTGGAATTTTTTATTCGCTTTTCGATCTTCAATTTGTTCTATGTTTTTATCGATTGAATCGCCTCTCTCTTCTCCTGCTTCGCTGATTTGTTAGATTAGATCTGAGATTATCATTCGTCTCAACACATTTTGGTCTTTGAATCTCTGTTTGATACCGTAGAAGCGTGAATTTGTTCATTTGTGTTCACATCTTCATTGATTGTGCTTGATAGTTATGTTTGATCGAGGTTTCTCTGTATTGATGATGAGTCTGTGACCTTTTAGTTGAAGTTAAGTCTTTATTGAATACTCCAGAAGCTTTAATGATTTCTCTGGATATGTCTCTGGCGTGTTGAGGGGTTTCAAGGTCTTCATGCTCAGATTGTTCTCTTTATTTCCGAATTGATCAAGGATTTGTACTGTTTGAGCTATAAGTTTGATTTCAAACGAATGGAATTCTGATAAAGTATTTGGAAATCTTTCAATTGTCTCATGAGCTTATCCATCAAAGTTGTACATTTTTGAAGCTTGGTGCAGTTTTGTGTAGATTTTCTTTTCTCTTTAAGAGAAGCAAAACAGGATCATATGCTTGTTGTTTTTCCCTGTGAATGTTGTTTAACTGCTACATTATAGATCCATATCTAATGCTCCCTGAACTTTGTTTACACAGGTTGCATCACAACTAAAGAACTGGGAACAGTTATGCGTTCGCTAGGACAAAACCCAACAGAAGCAGAGCTTCAAGACATGATCAATGAAGTTGATGCAGATGGAAACGGCACCATCGACTTTCCCGAGTTCCTGAACCTGATGGCTAAGAAGATGAAAGACACTGACTCAGAGGAAGAACTAAAAGAAGCCTTCAGGGTTTTCGACAAAGACCAGAATGGTTTCATCTCCGCTGCTGAGCTACGCCATGTGATGACCAATCTCGGCGAGAAGCTAACTGATGAGGAAGTTGAAGAGATGATCCGTGAGGCTGATGTTGATGGAGATGGTCAAATCAACTATGAGGAGTTTGTGAAAATTATGATGGCTAAGTGATTGAAGAAAAAAGGTTTGATGTTGATAACCTTCAATTATCTAGTACTTTAATGCTTTTAGGAGTTTAACCAATAACAGTTGCATGATTGGTGAAGAACTTTGGCTTGAAACAGACTGAAATATAATATTTGCTTTTTATTTTTGTTATTGATTTCATGTGACATTGTGTGTAATAGAAACCATGTTGGTTCTATTGGCATTAAAAAGTGGTTTTGAAATCGACATAAAAAGATGTAAGAAAAGGCGTTTATTCGTGTGTGTCCATTAACAACCTAAAGATGATTCGCGTCCAAACATGGCCAAATGTGTGTCCAAACAAAACCTTAATTTTTTTTTGTCTAACAATTGGATTGACAAGATTCGATCATAATTTAGCCTAATCTTTAAAATTCATATTTAATCTACCAAATCGGTAGAGGATAGGAATCGAATTCTAGCTAAAGAATTCGGCGACAAAATCTTAATTTTTGTAAGACAAAAGTATTTTGGTATAAAGTGTTTCTTCTTTTGTCAACACAGTATAAAGTGCTTTACAAATATGGTTACAAAATTATTTGGATTCGATAGTTGACTCAAACAAAAAAAAACAAAAGAGGACAATCTTTGTTTTGCGGTTTGATTCGATCTTACCAACCGGAAATTTTATTATAGGGTTAATAACTACAAAACTTTTGAGGAATTATAGAATTTTGTACCTTTTACATTTAAATATATATATATATACACA
Organism: Lepidium didymum; assembly: GCA_963920545.1. Taxonomy (NCBI): domain Eukaryota; kingdom Viridiplantae; phylum Streptophyta; class Magnoliopsida; order Brassicales; family Brassicaceae; genus Lepidium; species Lepidium didymum. The sequence goes on along the minus strand of OY986980.1, from coordinate 18,743,824 downwards.
TACTTTCACGTCCTCTTACATATTATCACATTTATTCAGAACATATAATTGTAGAGTCTTGTTAATAGAATTTTGTAAATTTTATCTTTATAATTTTATATAATTATTTGATATTATCTTGCCTTTAAATTCTAGTTAACATTTTTCAAACAGGTAAGAAAATAAAATCAATTCCGGAAGGTTTGTGTTCAGTGTCTAGTTTCACCCTCATAATACTATAATATTATATATACTAGATAAACATTTGTACCTTGCACTGAACAAATTTATGTTTTTATATCGGATTTTTGGTATATATATAAATAATTATCGATAAATCGAATATTATGATTTATTGTTTATTAGTAATAAGCATATACACATATATATATATATATATATATATTTGTATTTTTTTGTTCCGTCATATATATATGTGTTTTTTTTTGTCGTATATACGTGTTTGTTTATTTATAATTAATAGTTGCTTAGTATTAATTATTTTATAATTTAAAAATATAATTATATTGTTATGTTTATTCTTTAATATAATAAATGTGTTTATGCTTTTTAATTAATAGTTGTGTAGTATGAATGATTTGATTCAATATTTCCTTTTCCATTAGCTAAAAAGGAAATAGTCTAAATAATTGAAATATATAAAATTTTAGTATTAAAAAATAAAATGTTTTTAGAAGAATAAATATTTTACTTCTGAAGATCGCGTGCCATTGAATTCTTCAAATTCAATCTTATTAACCAACTGATTTACCTTGTAAGTCTGATCATAACTTTTAGTGATATGTTTCTTTTCAACAACAACTCTAAATAGGAAAGACTTTCCCTTTAAATTAATTATAGCCAAAGGTAAATTTTCCGAATTTCAATCTGCAAAAAATAAGAAATTGTGAATTTTAATACTAATAATAAATATATTTTTGTCGGAATTATAAAACATTGTTCATACCTCATCGATAAACTTTATTGAATAAGAAGCATATCTACTAACAATTTGCATAGCTATCCAATCGAATATCAAAAATTGTGCTTCACGAGTATTACCTCCGACAATAAGATGAATGTAATACCTTTATCATAGAGTTTTAATCGTTTTTCAATAATTCTTTCATAAAAATAAAAGTGAACGTTTTGATAAATAAAAGAAATAGAAAGCTTACTTTGGAACCACATCTGTCACATTGAAATTGCAATTTGAACAATTCCACATGCGGTTAACAATTGCAAGATCTTTAGAGTCACTTATGTCTTCAAAACAATCAATTGGAAAAACTTTATTGTGGCAAACTTTGGAGTTTAAGTAGTACAATCCATAATTAACATCAATAGAATAAATTTTGACATTTGTAATACAAGAACCAATTAAAAGAAAATATTATAAAATTGATTTAAGACTAACGCAAAAAAAAAAAAAAAAATTATAAAATGTTTACCTCTTCAATTTATAGAAGTTGTCTTATTGTTTTTTTGGGATATCATTTAAAGAAATCCTCATTAACTGATAAAAATTTCGACTCATTATTTTGGATATCATCGGCCAATTTAATCTGCAAATCATTATTAGGAAGCCTACAATATAAATTTGTATATATGAGTTATAATCTCTTTATAAAATATTAAAATTGATGAAACAAATTAAATTATGAAAAAATAAGTACATGTTTTTCAAGTCTGAGACTTCTAGGATTTTTTTCAGTACATTCAAAACTATTTAGATAGTCTTATGATATCTGAAATAAATTAGTAAATATTAGAAAACATTAGAGGTATTCAATCTAGACTTATACAATCAACTAAAAATGTAATTTATTATAATCCATACTTAGAATCTAAAATATTTTAGTAATACGTAAATATAATTTTTGTATACATTATAATTTTAGTGAGAATATTTATATAATTTAAGTAAATATGAAAAAATATATAAATAAATTATGTATTAATTAATTACAACTATAAAATATCAAAGACATATAGATGTATAACTCTAAATACTTTTATCTTGCAAAACTGCAAAATAATTATGGTTTGGAATGCAAATCCATTTTTAATTCTTTCTTCAATAATTTCAGTATATTTTCCCCACAACACACAAGTTAGCCTAAGATCTCTGTATGAAATAAATAAAATTTTGTACCATTAAATATTTTATAAATAATAAAACGTTTAATTTAGAAACAATATAACACGACTTACTCAACATTTCGAAGAGAAATAGTAAGTCGCTTCGCTTGTTTTCCATTCACTTTAAAAAATTTGGTAGGGCTAACACATATCTATAAAACAAAATAAAAAAATCCCAAAAAATTAACACTTATAACCAAAAAATATAAAAAAAATTAAAAAACTATTTACCTATTATAAATATCTTTAAGACGTCTATCAAGTAATTCACGGTAATCAACAAATTTTGAATCCCAAAACCGAATCTGGTAGATGATCAGTTGAGTTAATTGAGATTGTGTACACATAGGAGAGTTTGTACTTATGAGTAGAATTACGATAAGTTCCAGTTGTTGGAGAAACTTGTAGGTTTGTAATGATTTTAGTACTTCTTTGTTCAAGAAGATTTTTGAATTTGGAAACCAGTTCTTTTTCACATTACAATAAATTTTATCAAAGCTAAAAAAAAATATCAACTAATTAGAAAATATTCTTAATCATTACAAAAAAATCTTCAAATAAATAAATTATTAGTAACATATCTTAAAATCACAAAGAACCATATCAAAATGATTTGACTAAATTCTTTAGTGTATACTTTCCAAAACTTTAGAATCTTATCAAAACAAAGGGATAAATTAAGTAGTTAAAAAAATTGACCAATCAAAACTAATCAAAAGATTTTTTTTATTACTATAAAAGATACATAAAATCTTTAACACTATGGTTTTATTGTATATATAGATTTTTAAAAAAAGTACATTGCTATATATTGAAAAATCATCATTCAGTACAAGCATTTTGGAAAGAAAAATAATTAAATTTATGAATATAATAATCTGTAGAAAATAATGTTAGTAGTGATAAAAAGTAATTATATTTTTCAAACTATTTTTCTGCTAAACATATAAAATACTTAACCGACTCAATATTCAATTCATATGACCATGATTGACTCATAGTGAGAGAAAAAAAATTATTAAATGATTGACTCATATAATGAGTATTTATTTGATGTTTTAGGTTTTTTTATACAAATTAAGAATTCATTAAATTTTGTATTTAATCTAAATAAAGTATGTTTTATCATAAATTTTAAAATAATCGAACTAATCACAAATCAAACTACAAAATTCTAAGAGCCAAAAACACTAAAAACACAATAAATTTTGCATAAAAATCTTAAAACATCAATTCAATTGAAACAAAGTTTTTTTTGGCTAAAAGATCAAATATAAAGTAAAGGAGGGAGTACTTAGCAATTTATGAAGTAGACCAACTTGTCCTGTTTTTTTGGTAAAAGAGACATGCAATTTGAAGCACAAATTGTGGAGTATATATTAAAGAAGATGCCTCCAACTCACGCAATCTTCACGCGTTTTAAAAAAAAAAAAACGCGTTATTACGTCACTCTTTTTTCCCTTATATATAAATCCTTAACAAACCATCGTCTTCTCCACACAGACTCGCCGTTTTTCTTTTCCAAACTCTTCTCTCTCTGTCGCTCACTTCTCAGAGTAACAATGTCTTCGAAGAATGGAGTTGTTCGTAGCTGCTTAGGTTCAGTGGACGATATCCAAAAAGTTTTTCAACGGTTTGACAAAAACGGAGACGGTAAAATCTCCGTCGACGAGTTAAAAGATGTGATTCATGCGCTTAGTCCTTCATCAACACCGGAAGAGATAGTCACCATGATGAAACAATTCGATCTCGACGGAAACGGATTCATCGATATGGATGAATTCGTTTCTCTTTTCCAAATCGGCATTGGAGGAGGAAACAATCGAAACGATGGTAACGATCTGAAGGAAGCGTTTGAGCTTTACGATCTAGATGGCAATGGAAGAATCTCAGCGAAAGAGCTTCATTCGGTTATGAAGAATCTCGGTGAGAAATGTTCAGTTCAAGATTGTAAGAAGATGATTAGCAAAGTTGATACTGATGGTGATGGTTGCGTTAATTTTGAAGAGTTTAAGCGGATGATGAACAACAATTGAGATTGAGATTCAAATTTCGAATTTCAAATTTCAAATTCCAGCTGGTGAGAGATCGTATTAGCAGTAATAAATAATATGTATATAGGGGATTAGAAACTTTCGATTTATTCTATGGTTAGTGACGGCGATTTAGGCTTTTAGATGGTTTTTGCCATAAACCCTAAGAAAATTAATAGGTAAATCCTCCAGCTGATTCAGAGGTTTCCATTTTTGTTTTCTTTCCGTTTGTGATGATGATCATTGATCTTAACTACAAGGTGTTGCTTCATATTAGTTTTTAATATAACTGATTTTAAAAGTTAAATCGAGTTTTATATTCAAATCATGTAGTAAAAATAAAATAATAGTGAAACTCCCAACTGCATATTCAGTCATACATTATCAACTTCCTAGAGCAAAGTGTCTCCAGTAATATTATATTTTTACTCTAAAAATAGAGATTTTAGTTTTTTTTCTTCAAATTTAGAGTTCTTCATTTTTCACTCTATAATCATTTGGAGTAGAAGATAGAGGTGACCATTAGAACAAACTCATATTTATTTTCAGAAAATTCTATATCTAGAGGAAAAATAGATTGAATCACTTCACATAGTCTTAGTTCTTTATAATTAACCAAATTCAGATATAAATTTTGAATAGTGAAAAGTAATTGTGATTTACTAAAAATTGAAATGTAGAGTTCTTGGGATGTCTGAGTATATAGTACAAATTGATTTAATGTTGTCTAATGATTTTATTAAATCTTCAATTAAACAATTTCCAAGAAACATGTGGTCAAATCGGTTTGTCTCTAATTTAACTAGACATGAAGTGGTGAATTCGAATTTCACACTATTTCAATTGGAAAATTTAGGTTATCATAATGTTTTGTTGATAAAAAAAAAGTTAGACAATTACTGTCATTCGAATGTTCTTTAGACTTCGATCATATAAGAATTCTTCCCTTAGCAAACACGAAAAGCTTCGATTTTACTATCGACAAAAAAAACCATCTACTGGCTAGTTTGGGCTTGCTGAGCCCAGGTTTAAACACATCACATTTTTTAATGGGCTAGTTTGGGCTTAGCATTTGTGTTAAGCACTAGTCCACATAGTCGGTGTTATTAGAGTTTCTATAAGATCATATCTTTCCTTCCAATAAGTCCTTTTAGTTCACAAAGAAGAAGAGAAAGATCAGCATATCCACACAATTCATGCAAAAGATTCTTATATAGAGATCTTTGTGTTACACAAGCCAGTTAAACTTGCACACTTCTTGTCACTAAAAAAACAAACAAACCAAATACTAATAACTAAAAGAGTTCATTACACAAGCCACTTAAAGTTTCTTTCATTGACCAGGCTTTAAGTAGTTCTAGTACCAGTTAACCAATCAACCTGAAATGACCTCAATACCCCTCGAACCGGGTATATCAACCCACTCGATCTGTATCTCAATCTCTCCACGCTCCACATTCTGGAGTCTAAGGAACATATTCTGAACCAACTTGCCTTGGTTCCACACAATATGACTCTCTTCGGAGAAACAGTTTTCTCTGGTTGGTTGTACTTTCATTATAATGGTCCCATTCGGTAACTCACCTCTGATCTGACGTCGGTACTTCACAGCTTCAAGATATTGACCAATGTGAAACTCAGCTTCTCCCATTTTGTCATCAGCCGAGAACAAGTCCTTGTCGTAAACAATCTGTGTCATATTACAAACAAGAATGCTTCATTACTCCAATGAAACCTCTCAGGTTATAACATTGATCATGCTTAAGAGAACTGTTAAAGGATCACTTACAAGTTTAATGGGGAGAGTTGGATCATTCACAGAAAGAGTCAAATCCTCATTCCATTCAGGATTTACACAATGCTTTATCACTCGAGTTTTCAGCTTCTGCATAGAACAAAACAATCAGAATATAGAGAAATTAATAATTGCGTTTTTATTTCATAAGTATTTTCATCATATTGTAGTTATATATATTTTTATCTAGTACTATCTCATAAAAATCCAATAAATATTTTTTTAAATAATTGATACATATATATCACTTGAAACTTATAATGGATTATATACATATTTTTACTCCTTTTTAATAAAATATCTTTATTTCTTTTATTTATTAAAAAATTGTAAACAAACATATATGTTTATTTAAGATTAATGCAAAATATATATATTTTTAAAATATGATAACATCTGAATAAATTAGTTAAATTAATTATTTATTTTAGTAATTAAATAGATTTGTCGTTTTCATGAAATGTTTCTCAATCAGTAGTATAAATATTTCAACAAATATTCATGAAGATCATATGTCGAAACTAGAAAAGATCCACATAAAAAGAACAAAGAGAAAAAGCAAAAGTCTTCTCAACAAATAATAGAGATTAAAACCAAAAAAACAAATAATACAGATATCGACATTACTCGATAACATGTGCAAAGGACCACAAATATGAAGGTGAAAAACCAACAAAAAAATCTCGCCTACATTTATTATCATTTTTAATAAATTTGTATTCGTCAAATTTGACTTGGATGCAAATTATCAATCATACAATAAGTCAAAAGAAAAGATTTACGGGTTTTTTAATTACACAATTACTTTTCAAACAAATACCAAATCAAAGATTTCAAATTAGCTTGTAAAATTAGGTCTAATTTTGAAATGTAAACCCAGAAAACAGCCTGGAATCCAAATCTAAAATTAAAATCTCTGTTCTTGGTTTGAAGATCTCAAACTAATAAATCAATCAATCTACAGTCAAATCTCGTTTAAGCATCGCTAAATCGGGGTTTAATCGATGAGATTTCAAAACAAGCAGATGATAAAACCAAACAAAAATCGAAGAGAATGATGTGTGTTTTTTTTGAATTACCTGTCTGCCAGATTGAACGATAACGTAAGGATCGCTACTGTTGGTATCTCTAATGGCGAGATTCACACCTCTCTTTACATGAATTTTGAGAAGACCCATTAGATTCTCCATTTTTGTGGTTTTTTTGGGGTTTCGAGTTCGAGTGGCTATGAGTTTGGAATTCGTAAAGCTTTTGATGATGTTTTATCTTAATTTATAGAGATATATTGGAATTAATGTTTTATTGAAGAAAATAAAATAAAATAAATTATTTATTATGCTTACCTCGAGCCACCTCTGTCTTTTTCTTTTTTTTTTAGTCAATTATTATTTTTTGGTCACAGATTAACAGCTATCTCTGTCTTTTTATGAACTAAAAAGGACATAAAACAATGGAAATTATATGCTACTGATAATATTATAAAAATATATAAAAAAAGGGAAATACAGGGAGATTTTTTTTCCTACTATGTATTGATTTTTTTGAATCAATAATATTACAATGAACTATATATATATAAAATTTAATTTTTTTTGTCTAACAATTAGATCGACAAGATATGATCTATAGCAGAAATCTATTTTCTAAAATTTCTTTTTTTTTCTTCTACTTATAACAAAGAATAATCAAACCCAATATCTAAAGATGTGTAAAGTGAGTATTATCATTGGTTCATTTGTCTCGATATATATAATTTAATTAGATTTTTAGTTTTTGAATATATAAAAGATAAATGGGATCCCAAAGATAAATATTGAATCCATATTTCTTTCCAAAGATATGAGATTGAGATTTATTTTAAGTATCTGTTAAAAAAAATAAATATATTTTTATCATATATATAGAGGATCGGCATCAAGGAGAAACAAAATCAGAATTTCTAAAATCAATTTAGTTGTTTTTATACAATAGAGAAACATTAGAAAAATAATTGTAATATGAAGACAAAGAAATACAAGAGGCCTTTAATCTAGTGGTAGGTAGTAAATCCACATAAAATATGCGCATATACATAATCAGAGATTGAGTCTCACCGCCTACATTATGTAGAAACTTGACTAATGGGCCAGCTTTTTGTGATTTAATATTAAAAAAAAAAAAGACAAAAAAATCAGAAGACCTGCCAATTGTGCACTTATTGTTGACTTGTATAGTTTTCGGAGACCTATTTTTTGGGTCATTTAAAACTATTTTTATTACAAAATATTTGGGAAATTTCTTAGCTGAATGTCAAGTTCGTAGAAACTCTCTGACCAAAACAAATCATAACAGATATATCTTTAAAAAAATTTTAACAATAAGTTTTTAATATTATCAATATACAGAAATAGTATAATTTTTGATAAAATATTGATATATTGTCTTTTTTAAATCATTAAATTATTTTTAAATAAGCTAGTAACAGTAGTTTAAGTTGAATTATTAGTGACATTTTAATCTTTTCGATTGTATGATTGAACGTGAGATCCACTAAAGAATTCACTATCCTGATATTATATAAAATATATGGTTGCGAAATAAAAAAATGTTACATTAAACAGAAAACATCATTTTTTAAAATTGTTCATTAATGGGTAGTTGAAAAGTTAGAGAACTATAAGTTATCAAAAAGGATTTTAAAAGAATTTTATATATTTTTCTAAATAAAAAGGAATATATATATATAGGGTCGGTACTCGGTAGTGGGAGTAGTCAATGTTGACTATGTGGTATCGGATTGACCAAGGCATCGTCTTCTTTTTTTCCCGACATAAAACAGATTTTGATAAGCCATTGGGTAATCGTTTATTACATGAGCAGCTAAAAAGATGGACATGAATGATAAATATGCCAAGAGAAAATAGGATCAGTTAAAATGCGTTGGCTTAAAAAGTCAGCACAATGTTGAATCTCAAACTTGCAAAACATAGACTGCCATTGGTTAATCGTCGCAAGTAGGTGTTGTAACGGTAATTGGTACCACGACCCAAAATAGCACTCGTAAGATTCACATTATCACCTTCCAAAATAAGAGACTAATAGTCCAAAGCCCATGTCGATTGTATAGCCCATAGTAAAGCGTTACTTTCAGCTTTTTCCACAGTAAAGCGTTCTGCAAAAGCACTTATACCATAATGCAAAACTACACCAAAATGATCACGTATAATTCAGTTGAGGCCAGACGATCCCAGACTATGATGAGCAGCGTCGTAACTACATTTAACCGTGTCTAGAGGTGGAGCCAGCCAGCGATGTGGTGATTATAGATGTGCGTGCACTTGGGGAGGAGATAAGTCAGTAACTGCTCTTGCACACCATTCTCTAACATGCATCCAAATTGTACGTTCTAAATCCAAAGGAGAAGTAGATTTCTAACTGTACATGAGGCTGTTACGTGATTTCCAAATTCGCCATAATGGCCAAAAAGGTAAACATCGTGCCTCATAGGATAGTGTATGATCATCATGTATGCAGCACAATGTCTCAATCTTTGTTTCTAATGAGAGCGATAAATCACATAGAATATGTGTCGGAACTCCAAGTGAACGCCAAATCGAAACAACATATGAACAATTGAAAAAAATATGGTCTGTGGTTTCAAAGCCAGAGCAGCAATGGAGGCAAGAGGATGGGTAACATATTGTTCGTATGCGTAAATTGTCAGCAACACCTAACGCTCTAGACAGTATTCGCCACATAAAATGTTTAAGTTTTGGAGCAATATCAAGACACAAAATTTTATCCGTCAATGCAAGTGACTGGCTTAGCGGGGCTTGGTGATCGTGCTGGGAATGTATACCTGTCGTAGCCAACTTGTATCTTGATTTAACAGTATAAAGACCATCCGGCCGATAAATCCAAACGTGAACATCAACTGATGGGATCGATGGGAGAAACACTTTATAAATATTATCTCGGTCGGAAGGGTCAATTAACTATGTTATCTTGTCGTCATCCCAATGACCAGTATGGGCATCGAGTAAATATGAAATAGAAAGACTTGGATTAACCGCATGAAGTAGTGGGGGCCTAGGTGGTAACAAAGGAAGCCAATTATCTCTTCCCAACATGGTATCTTGACCATTACCAACACTAAGATGTGTTCCTTTTTTGAGCAATTCAATGTCGTATTGCAAAGAGACCCAACCATGAGATAAATATGTACGTCGTGTAGAATGAAAAATGGACTGAAAGGGAAAGTACTTAGCTTTTAGGACCCGGTAAAGAAGACTTGTTGGTCGCTTAAGAAGTTTCCAGACATGATTGGCCAGTAGTACTTTGTTAAATTGTTATAGTTTTCCGAATCTCAGTCCTCCACTCCGTTTAGGTTGACTTATCCTTCCAAGATACCCAAGATATCTTTCGTTTATCCAGTGTAGAATCTCACCATAACCGTGAGATAAGTTAATCAATCATCTTACATAGGCTACCCGGCAGGCGGAAACAAGTCATAGAATAAACTGGTATACCATACGAAACTGCTTTGATTAAAGTTTCCTTCATAGCAGGTGACAAAAAAACGGTTTTGCCAACCTTCCAGCTTGTTTGCAATATTTTTTTCCACAAACCAGAACAATTCTTTTTTTATTTCGTCCAAATTGTTCTGGCAAACCTAGGTACTTTTCTCCACCACTTACTTGCGAGATGCAAGCACGTCCTTAATACGATCGCGTGTAAAAGGGAAAACTCGATGTCCAAATGTGATAGCCGATTTTTCGTAATTGATCACATGACCCGAAGCATGTTTATATGCTGTAAAGATACGCTTTAGATTACGAGCATTATGGACATCTGCACGAAAACAAAGAATCGTCAGCAAATAGTAAATGTGAAAGCACCGGCGCCCGTCATGCTATCTGTAGCCCACTTAAAGTGCATGTACTCTGCCCGTGTGTCAACATATTACTCAGTACATCCGAACAGAGTATAAAAAGGTAGGGTGACAGAGGATCACCTTGTCGTAACCCACACTCCGGCTGAAAATGACCGTACAAACTCCCATTGATGAGAATTGAGAAAGAAACCGAGCGTACACACGCCATAATTTAAGTACACCACTGCTCACAAAAACCTTTCTTACGCAACATAACTTCTAAAAAGCCCTACTCTAGTCTATTATACCCCTTACTGATGTCAGTTTTAATAGCCATGAACGTCTTAGAGGGAGTTTGTTGATGTCGCAAAGCATAGAAACATTCATGTGCTAACATCACATTGTCTAAAATGTATCGTTGGGGTATAAAGGCAGCTTGAGATTCCGAAACTAATGACGATAACAAAGGTTTTAAACCGCTAACCAAAATTTTGGAGATGACTTTATAAATAACATTACCAAGGCATCGTCTATGCAGAGAATAAGCAAACCTTTCACAGCAAATTCCGATTTTATGACCATAGAGTTGGTGTCTTAGTCATGTAACATCACTTCTTAAATTCAGATCTAATTATTTATCTAATAGATTCAGATAAACACAAATACTATTAGATTTCTAAAAAACGGTAGCGAAATAAAAGAAATTGAAAGAAGAGCATTCAAGAAACAGATTTACTACTGTATATGTAATTAAGAAGATGGACAAATAAATTTTGGGTGTTTCTGGTACTATATATAATAGTTCGGGTGAAATTAGAGTTTTAGTTTTAGTTTTGTGTGCAATTAACAAGTGCTTCAATATTTAGATATATTTATAATTATATGAAAGTTATGGGGTGGAATTAGATCGATCATCCTTATTATTATTATTATTATTATTATTATTATTATTATTATTATTATTATTATTATTATTATTATTATTATTATTATTATTATTATTATTATTATAATAATAATAATAATAAACATTTCACGGTAAGAAAGAATTTCATGGTAATTTGTTCCGGATATAGCAAATGAAACTAGAAACAAAGAAATAATCAAAAGTTCCTAGTATTAAGAAACTGTAAAGCTGAGCACTGGATACCTATTTCTGTTTGGTTAGTATTATTTAGAATTTTGGATTGTGGGTAGATTAATGTATAAGTCTCATTTCATTTTTCGGGTCGGATTTGGTTGATTTAGTTCGATGTTGATAATGTGTTACAAATCCTATCCTTATTCGATTGGATTTAGTTTAGATCAAGTATTTTTATCCGATTTTTTTGTAAGAAAAAGAAAAGAAATTTAATAAAGATTTTTGATTACTTTAGATTCTTTTGACAAAACATTTAAACTAAAAATAGTTTTATTACAAAAGCCAGTTTGATCTTGCAACTCGTATTTCAAGTTCCTAACTATATGCACATTGGATTAAGGATCGGCTCGGATCGGATCGATCAATTTGATAGACCTATATACCCTTTTCACTAGAGACATCGACCCACTCAAGCTGTAACTCAACTTCTCCACACTCAACGTTTTTGAGTCTAAGGAACATATTCTGAACAATCTTGCCTTGGTTCCACACAATATGACTCTCTTCAGACAAACAGTTTTTTCTGTTTGGTTGTATTTTCGTTATAACAGTCCCATTAGGTAACCCACCTTCAAGCTGATGTTGGAACTTCATGGCTTCAAGGTATGGACCAATGTGAAACTCAGCTTCTCCCATTTTGTCATCAGCCGAGAACAAGTCCTTATCGTAAACAGTCTGTGACATAATTACAACCAACAATGCTTCATTAATGTCTCTACTCGAATCGGTCTTATCATGCTATAAGAAATGTGAAGTATTAACACTTACAAGTTTAATGGGAAGAGTTGGATCAGACACAGAAAGTGTTAACAGATCATTCCACTCTGGGTTTACATTGTGTTTGATCACTCGAGTTTTCAATTTCTGTATTAAATCAACACAAAACACATTACAAACAAAAAAGATTATTTAGAGACTAATAAATCATAAGTAAGAGTTAAATGCTTTTTGATCTTAATTAAGGTGAATCAAATGGCCACACAAGTCTTCATTTCAAGTAAATTTTGGTGGCTTGGAATATAAGCGTAACAATATTCTAATATTCATAAAGGACCACTAATATGAAAAACAAAAAAAAAACAAAAAAAACTTCTTTGTTTTATTGTATTAATTCAATTATATAACTTAATTCCAACAGAGAATACAATTTCTGATTTCTCATTTATACTATTTACAACATTTTAGCTCTCCTACTCCCAACAACTAATCATAGCTACTAAGTTTTAGGAACAGATTTTTGTATCAAATTATTTGACATTTTCAACTGTCAATGCAAAATTAAATTTTTCTTTTTTTTTGCTTAGACTAATTATAATTTAAAAAAATGATTTTTATTGGTTTTAAATAAATTTAAAATAATATAAAAATTTGAAAAATAAATTTTTGATAATTTCTTAATTTATGTGTAGAAAACTTAAACATTATTTAATTTGGGAGAGAAAGTACCAAGATCAAAATTTTCACATTGGCTTATAATATTAGATATAATAACTGTGAGTTGTAAATCAAAACTACCTATAAATCCTGATTAATCCAACACTAAAATCTCAGTTCTTGGTGAATATGTTAAAGATCTAACATAAAGAGTCAAAATTCCTATCAAATCTGAGTTTCGCTACACATGCAGCAGCAGATCGAGAGGTTCCAAAACAAAAAGATGATAAACAAACAAATAAAATGAATTAGATCAAACAAAAATTGATCAAAACCAAAGAGAATAATAAATTTTTTTGATGATGTTTTATGATTACCTGTTTGCCAAACTGAACAACGACGTAAGGATCACTGCTTTTGATATCTCTAATGGCGAGATTCACGCCTCTCTTCACATGAATCCTCAGAAGTCCCAAAAGATTTTCCATTTTTTTGTTTTTGGGTTTTTGAGTCAAATTTGGCTTTCAAGTAGGTATGACCTTGGGAATTTGTAAAGCTTTGGTGAGGTTTTGTCTTATTGATCAACCGAATAAAAACACAAGGATTTTTTTATTCCTCAAGCAAATAAAAACACATGCTGTGACATAAACTATTAAGGTTGTAAATGGTCAATATGGTAAAATTAGGCGATACGATACATTTTTCTATATATTTAAAATAAAACTAGATGATTATTGATGCGGTGTACGGAATATTTATTATGAAAAATATAAAATTGTAATTGTTTACATATGTTCCTAATATATTATATATATGTGATATTTGTTTGTCTTTGGTTTTGATTTTCATATGAAAATTATTTTAATTTTGTATATAACTGATATACTAAAAATTAATTTATAGTCTATTATTTAATAGACGATGAATCGTGTTGTATATGAAACAATTTTTTTTGATCCGTATTCATTTATATTTTGATGCATTATAATTTTTGTATATAAATTTTTTGAATTTTTTTCTTTTAAGTTTTAGACACGTGTTTATATCACCCTCTATCAACTTTTTTTTGATATGTTTTATGTGTAAAATATATATTTTGACCCGTGTTCATTTATATTTTGATGCATTTAATTTTTGTATATAAGTTTTTTTCTATAAGAGCAATTATCATCTTCTGTATAAATATATTACTTGTTCTTTTCTTTTTTTGTTCATGTACGATTTTGTAGGAAAGAATCAAACCAAAACCAAAGTATCAAATATTTCAAAATTAAGAAACAAATATAAAATATGATAAGGATAGGATAGGAAACAAAATTAATTTAATTTTTTTATTGCATTATTAATTATGAAAATATACATAAATTAGAAAATTAAGATATGTCTAACAAAATGAAAATAAAAATCACAATTAATAATACACAAAACATAAATAGATTCCGAGCAATTAAACGGTTTTCAGAAACATATTTAGACCAATTTAACATTATTAAATTTTTAGGCATATAACTAATTTCCATTTTTATCTAATCTAAAATCCCACATCGTTATTTATTATATAGAGAATTGGATAGTGAGATTTGAAATATTCCAAAATCAAAATGAATAATTAAGGAATATTAAGTTTGTTTGTTTGACATAAATTTAAATTTTTTAAAAAACATGAAATGACAAAATCTAAAATATTTAAAATTTTAAAGGAGATAATTATATATATTGTTTTAGATTGTACTCAAATATCCTAGTAAATAAAAATGGAACATATTGTTAAGATTTAAATACATTATATACATAAAATTTATGATTTATGTATATTATAAATTATTATTTATTAAATTAAATGAAAAAACTGTTTAAAATAGAAACAAAATAATTTATAATCTACACTTACAGTACAAAAGAAATTTTTTTTTATAATTTTTATTCAATATACTATTGTAATGTTTCTATTTTTCTAATAAAAATATTTTACACTTGAAAGCACAAGTAATGAAATTATTTATAATTTTTATGTTACCTTGTTGAAGTTGATGAACATATTATTTACAAACTCTAGTTTCACATTTTAGTGAATTGTTTAAGCCTACAAAAATTATTAGATTATATAAGTATTTAAATGAAAAAAAGTCAAATAAATAAAAAAGTTATTTTTTACCTTTATTCGAAGAAAAAATTAAACTTGATAATAAAGATATAATAAAGATACAGACTTGTGATGTTTGATCTTACCAAAAAAAAGTTGAGATATTGAATAAGAGAATGGTAACTGGTATAAAGTTTAAATTTCACATTTATATATAAAAACAACAAATACATATAAATGAATATGTAAGTTACCTACATAGACATTGTCATAGTATAAAAAAGTTACATTGATTTTTTATGTTGTTTGGATGATTTTAAAGCAATATCGTTAAAAATATATAATGAAAAAATATGAAGAGATATAGGTACATTATAGTTGTTTTTATAGGAAGACAATGATAAAAATAGTTAATTAGCGTATATTTAGCATTGATTCAAAAATATATTAATTAAAATCGAGAATATATATTTAAAGCGATAATTTTCTATATTTACTCCATATAATTTAATAATTATGAAAATTTTATATTTTAAATTCGAAATTGGTTAGTTTTAAAGCCATTGCATATATATTTTTATTGATTATCAATCATTCAAAATTAGTTAGTTTTAAAATCATATGGGTAATTCTCTAATGATATTATTGGAATGTTTATTAAATTTTAAATTCAATCTTATTAAAGTCATAGAATATTATGTTGATGGTTTAGTAATATTATTGAGCGGTTTCTAAATTTATGGAAATCGAAGTATAACTTGATGGAAAAAAATAGGAAATATCTGCGTTTAATCAATTGTATTTAAATCATACTTTCAAAATTTTGTATAAAAATCTACCATATTTAATATTATTTGTGTAATTATGTTTAGTATAATTACAATTTTTTAATAATTAAAAAGGAAATAGAATGATCATTTTCTGTATATTTTGTGATTAATTTTACAATTATATCAATACAATATGATTTTTTAGGGATTATTTCTCAAATGAACCATTGACTTTAGTCAAATCGTCAAATAACCCTCTTTTTCTCTTTCCAAAACTTTGTCTAATATATCCTTATTTGTTCAAATAATTTTGATTATGCCAATATTTTATATATTTTTTATTAAAAAAAATTAAAGTAAGACATAAATGACCAAAATATTTATACAATCTCACTTATTTACCAAAATACTATTTTCTTCAATTCTGCCATCCACCATTAACAACAAAAAAGTTTTAAATGTACATTTAGCTACCTATTTTTGACATCTTAATGTTCATTCCCAATCTTTAACCACATTATCTTTCATTTTCTTTTAATTTCTATCCATAAAACTATCTAATTTTCATTTTAACTTTTCCAAATTCTTCAAGGTTAGATTTTTCGGTGCTTTTAGAAGTTAAGAGTAAAGATATACAGTTTAGTTCGACATTCTGGGCATTTAAATAAGGTAAATAGAATCCTAACTCAAATCTAACTAATTTTTCCATTATTTCAGAAATTGGCAGAGAGTAGACTTCATGTGAAGTCTATTTTTCTATGTAGACTTCATCTAAAGTCTGTTAGTCAACACATATGTTAGTTTTGCATTTGACCAACTAAAAAAGACTAAAAACTAGAACTTTTCACAAGATCTCATTTCAAAAACAAATCTTTAACTAGAAAACATAAAAAAAAAATCAAACTTGCACACAACTATCATTACAAATGAAATCTTTCACAAGAAAAATTCAAAATATTAGATCTTTCACATCATATTCATTAAAAATGTAATCTTTAACTAGAAAAGAAAAAAAAATTAAAATTTTCACAAGATCTCATTTCAAAAACAAATCTTTAATTAGAAAGCACAAAAAATCAAACTTTCACGCAAGTTTCATTAATAATGAAATCTTTCAAAAGAAAATTCAAAAAATTAGATGTTTCACATAATATTCATTAAAAATGTAATCTTTAATAAGAAAAAAAATTAGATTTTTTGACAAGATCTCATTTAAAAATAAATATTTAAATAGAAAACACAAAAAGAAAATCAAACTTTCAAAAACCTTTAAAAATAAAATATTTCAGAAGAAAGTCCAAAAAAGTTAGATCTTTCACATAATATTCATTAAAAATGTAATCTTTAACTATAAAATATAAAAAAAATTAACTTTTTACAAGATTACCTTAAAAATCAGATTTTAACTAAAAATACACAAAAAATCAACACTTTAACAGGAAAAAGAAAAACTCAACATTTTCCAATTTTTTTTACATTTTTCAGTTGTGAACCGGAGGAGCAATGATGGATGTTGACTAAAAACATGAGGCTTTGGCGGCCGGAGGCTTCCGGTGAAACATGCAAAAAAAAGGCAAAAATCGTGAAAAAAAGAGTGAAAAAAATCTTAGATCATGAAGAAGAAGAGAAGAGTTCAAAATTCTTACACATTGGCCAAAATGAGACATAACACGTTGACTGAAAAAGAGACAAAGTGGCTAGGGTTATTTTCTTCTTCTAAAACTGTATGTATATGTACGATAACTTTCTTGTTCAACTGTTGGTTAATTTTGGTTTAGCACAACCCAATTTAATTTCAATTTTAATTTCGGAGGAGTAGACTTCAGGTGAAGTCAGCAAACATCGTACAGACTTCATATGAAGTCAACATCGTGTAGACTTCACTTGAAGTCTTCACTAACCCCTAAACATCGTATAGCTTTGAAAGTATACTTCACGTGAAGTCTACTCTAACCCCTAAAGTAGCTTCGAAAGTAGACTTCACGTAAAGTCTTCTCCTGGAACTAGTAGATTTCACATGAAGTCTACTCTAACCCCTAAACCCTATACCCTAAATTCCAAATCGTAAATTCTAGACCGCAAACCAAATTTTTTTTCTATAATACACAAATGTTAGACCAAATACTTATAATTTCTAAATATATGCACAATTTAACTCTTTTATTCTATTTCTACATTTCAAATACAAAATTTACAAATCTCACATGATTATCACCTCTTATTACCCTAAACCCTAAATCATTACATAGTTTGTTTATAAACTTTGTGGTTTGATATTTGTTGATTTTATTTGACCATGTTTCAGTGAAATTTTATTTTTAATACTTCATAATAGTTTATTTTTATATTTTGTAACAAAAATTATAAAAATATATAATAATTATTTTTTAAAAAATTTTAAATTAAAAAGTTTAAGTATAGAGCAGACTTTATGTGAAATCTGCAATATCAAGCGAATGGTATAAATGTAATTGTGTTTCTAGGTTTTTATTTAGTCATTAAGATCAAAATTATAAATTCACTACTTTCATGAGTTATTTAGAAGATGAATTCAATTAAAGTTTATTTTTGCATTTAAAATGAAAATTTTGTTTCATTTTGTCATTCTCCTTTTTTTTAACATAGGTTTTAATATTTAACATTTCATGATAATATTGTTTTGAGCATCTTCCTTGTTAAGTGTAGAAAATATTTATCACATTTACTATTTTTGTAAATCAATTATTCGGTAACAATTATAATTTCAGAAAATTATGGAAACAATATTATTCACTAATTAATGATAGTATAGATGCCGTTTAAACTAAATTTATTAGAAATTATATGTGGGTCAATGATATATTTTATAAATCAGATATTCACACATGATAATATATTTCTTTCAGTTTTTTTTTCAACAATGAGCCACAACTGACCAGCCTATTAGTCAAGTTTCTACATAATGTAGGTTAGGAGTGGGCATTCGGGTATCCGGACCCGATCGGGTCGGGTCTTTCGGATTTTGGGTATTTCGGATTTAGGCAGAGAGGACTCGATCATGTATTTTGTAAGTTCGGGTCGGTAGAGAACCCGATAATACCCAAACATATATAAATTTTGGGTCCAGTTTAGGTATTTTCAAAACTCAAACTAAAAATGTGTTTATGTATCCAGTTTGTGTCCGGTTCAGGTCTAATTTGGGTATTTTTAAAACCCAAACCAAAAATATGTTTATGTGTCCGGTTCATCACTTAAATCATTTGAATGTACGAAACACATCAAGAAGACATACTTACAAATTAATTTTGACAGAAAATTCATATTGTAGTTTTTCATCGTATAAAATAAAATAAAATCACGACGGAAGTGGTTTTAATTAAATGGTTAAATCCACCTATGCAATTTAGATTTCGATTCCGTGGAATTGCGTAATTCTAACATAATATTGTTCAGAGTTTTTAAGGATTTTGGACTATGAATTAAATCTTATCGATTTAATTTTTGATAAATATATATAAAAAAACACATTGAATTGGTGATTAGCCATGGAGTCACGTATATTTGTCTTTATAGTTTTTCTGGTCAATAATTAGATTAACAAGTTATGATTTATGACTTAAATTCATCCCTAAAATTCCACATGTAGTTTTCGAACTCTATATTTCTAAACTATTAGGTAGATAGATCTTTTAACAACCACACTCAAAAGAGATTTAACAACCACACTCAGAAGAATAAATATAAGATTTTATCAACAATAAAAAAGTATATGCATAGAAGAATAAATGTGTGCCCTGATTCTTTCAAGAAACTATCCATCACATGCATTAATTCGAAATAATACAAAACAATGTTTTAGTGGTAATTAAGATAGCTTCAAAAGAGATTCTACTAATCTCTCTCGTTATGTTTGAGCCAATAAGCGTAGAATTAGATTCTCCAAATCTTCTTTATGTACACATACATCATAAACCAAATAATTAATGACCAATAACCATCAATTTATTAACAAATTTAGACTCGCTTTAGTGGTTCTTCAGAATTCTACGAATAACGCCATAAACAGAAAATCTCTCTAACGTATTGTGTTGAAACTTATTTACAAATGTAAAGCATATTATAAGGTTCTTCTCAAATGGATAAAACTCCAAACACTTATCTTTCATCTTGTCTTTCGTTTCTTCCTTTGTGAATTCTATATAATATGCAAGCAATAAGCTTGTGAAGATCTATTCTTCTTTATCATGAAGAAGATAGATCTGTTCAATAGAAATGAGAATGTAATGAAAGAGAAGAAGAAAAAATTGTTGGTGAGTGTGAATGTTCTTGGAAGTGTTGGTCCTATAAGGTTTTTGATCAATGAAGACGATGAAGTTTCAAGTGTTGTTAAGACAACTTTGAAAGCTTATGCTCGTCAAGGCAGGATTCCAGTTCTAGGGTTTGATGTCGATGACTTCACTTTCTACTCCATTAATGCCGGATTTAACAGTACTTTCATAAAACTCCTTATACCAAACCACTCTAATTTACTTGTTGATTCTGTTAGATATCTCATATCGGTAAGGATGAGAAATCTAGTCTAGTATATATGGGGTTTGGGTCTCTCCACTTATTCCAATTGGTTTTGAGTCGGAAGCGCATAATTCACACGGTATCAGAGCCAGGTTACGCGCACGTGATACATATAGTCCGTGTGGCGCATGCCTACATCAATACAAATGGTAATTTTGAGATTGTGGGTCTATTGGACTAACACCCACCCACATATCGAGAGGGCCTATAAGATGTTGCACATCGGCAAAAATGGGGAATCTAGTCTAGTACATATGGTGAATTTTGGATAGATTCGGACTTAAGTTTGAGATTTACATATAAACAATCATCATTAGACGTTGCGTGAACAAATTATGGTAAACCTTTCTAATCGAGGATAAATTTGATTTGTTTTGGTGTTAGCTCTGAATCTAGAAGAGAAGATAGGTTCAATGGATGCAAATTTCTTGCTATGCAAGAAAGAGACTAAGCCAGTGGGAAAAACTGA
The DNA here is from genome assembly GCA_963920545.1 of Lepidium didymum. Classification (NCBI taxonomy): domain Eukaryota; kingdom Viridiplantae; phylum Streptophyta; class Magnoliopsida; order Brassicales; family Brassicaceae; genus Lepidium; species Lepidium didymum. Next base: position 18,722,635 of record OY986980.1, on the reverse strand, counting down.
AGGAAGAAGAGAGAGTCAAGCTCGGATAGGTCATGGATGGAGAACTCGTCTTCGACGGTCGTTATTAGGATAATTACTACTCATCAGGAACAAATCTAACTCTATACAAGTCATAATTAAGGACTAGATCAAATTATCAATGAACTTTGTGTATGACAAATAACGACACTTCTTGTATCCTTGAACCACATAATCTCTTGTATCATCAAGTTTCACTTTAGACCTCCAAAGTGTTGCTAGTTTGCTACTATATATAAACCTTCAAAGTAAAAGTTCACTAATATCATAAATCCTCAATATACTTGACCCACTAAAAAGTTTGTTTGAATCCAAGATCGCTGAATGATTGATAATATCTCGCATTCTCGTTAGTAATATTAGTGGTCTAGAAATTCATTATTTGTAGACTTCTCCAAACTGGTTTGTATTTATCTTCATATGCAAGTATTGAGTCAACAATTTTTTTTTTTTTACATAATACGTAATGAAAATATATTTTGAGGTTTAAAGCAAAGCAGAGTAAGCTACAATTTTGAAGTTTTTTGTAGTTCTCTTATAATAATAAAGTGCTAAACAATTTTATTTTCATGATACTATCAAAATATAAGAAAAAATGTCAATCAAACACATATTTTACCTTTTAACTATTTTTTAAACCCTGAACTTTTAGTTAAAAGAACCGAATTATTTTGCCGTTAAATTATTATACAGAATTAATTAACTCCATAAAATAGGTTAATCAATCTGTTAAGTAAGACGTTCATAGTATTATGTTACTATTTAAATGGTTACAAACAAATATGATTTCATTGTGGATAGTTGTTGCTTTTTTTTTTTTGTCAATTTTGAATTATTCATTAGTAAACTAAGGAGAAATTTTTTCAACACCAAAAAAGTTTAGAAGAAATATGATTAGGAGAATGGGAAATTAGGTTAACCGAAAACAAGCAGAATAAATTTCTGAATTTTCCAAAATCCTCCTAATATAATGAGAGTGCTAGTCATTCTTCTCGGTTCACTACTATTTTCATGACTTCTGAACTAACAAACTCCACCTCCACCTTCCGTTTGTTGAGCTCCATCATGCAAGTCATTGCCCACATCAAAACTTCAATTTTCAAGGGCAAATTCAACATGCTTTTTAATTCCGCGAGCTCTCATACAGGTTCGTACTGAATTCTTCCATGTGTCATCTACATAGCATTGAAATAATGAGAATGCCCTAAGAGTCCAAGGTCGAGTGACCGTATACCAGAGCTCCACCGAAGAAGGTGCTATCAAGAGATCCCCTGTCCTTATTCCTGCCTCTTCCTCTTGCCATTCTAGTGGATAATTGTTGTTTTTTTTTTGTCGTCTGAGCAATATTAATACCAGGGTAGAACACATAGTTAGAATACAAGAGCCGGCGGATGACTAGATATTCCCAGAAACTACGTTCAAAAGAGGAAAGTTGAAATAGAATAGGAAAAAACAAGAGACCTATGAATATATATAAAACTCGAAGCTCACTACCCAAAGACCGAAACCACCATATACTTGTAGGAAGACCAAGTTGGTGAAGGAGACTCCTATGATGAATAAATGTAACTTCACAAAAGAAGAGAGAGCTGCTATACCGATAAGATAGAATCCAAGAGCTCAAACTGTTCGAAGTCACGGAAAGAAGCCCATCTAGAGGCGAGACCGAAAACAAACATATGGCAGGTGGGACACGAGACAAGACACTTCTTCCGTGGCAAATTCAAAAACACTGTCGACCGGTTGACGCCTCGATAAAGCTAAAAAACCAAACCTCGATCAGGTCTTGAGAGTACTGACAAAGAGCAACACAACCTCTAAACGGTAGAAACCGAACCCAAAACGAGCACATCATCCGATCGAACCAAAGAGAGAGCTAAACGGTCAACATTAGGAAGCGAGAACCGAGATTCAACACAAAGGTCAAGTCCATATCCAAACAAGATCTAAAACCAAAAACCAAACCACCAGCAAACCAAAACACAAAGATAAGGCAAAGCGTCAGTTTACCGAGGCAAGCCAAGATCAACGATCTCTCATGGCAACACCAACAACGGCGAGGCGGAGCTTGAAACTCAGAAATTCCAACCGCGAGATCCCATCATCGTCATGTCATGACTGGTCCACCGGTGGAGAACCAAAAAAGGGTGAACGGCTTTGGTGCTAACTGAGCCACCAACCACCGTTCACCCATCTAAGCAAAAATCAACGAAAAAGGGTAGATCTGAGAGTGAGCTGCGAGAGAGAAGAGCTACAGTTAGAAGAGAAAGAGGATTTTCCGATTGAGTGGATAATTGTTGTTTTTATCACATTCTGTTACAATTCATAATTGCAATAAAGAAAAAAAAAATAACTATGAAAAGACGAAAAGGCCCTTCAAAGATCTAGTACAGATACGAAATCGTCCTTGCCCTAAGATTAAACCCCAATCATTTTCGCTTTCCTTCGGCCGGAATCACACAATCGCCTCTTCAAGCTAAATTCTGAAGAAACCCAAACGCGCTACTCATCGAAGCTCCTCAAAACCTTAAACCTAATCTCTCCATCTTCTTCCATCTTTCCCTCGCTCGCTCGTTCCGATTCTTCTTCTCTTCTGGTAATTTTTTGGTCTCCGTCTCTCTGTGAATCATTCCTCAGTAGAGATTTTTTTGTCCCTTGAGGCATCTTATTTGATAACTATGTTCTTATTTTCCTCTGTTTGCACTTGATTTCTAGTAAATGTTTCAGAAACTATTTCTAGGTTGTATAAGATGCACAGATCCGTCGATCTAGGGTTTCGATCGATGTTTATTTGATATGAGAACGACTTCCACGTATGTGATCCAGTGGTTTCTCCGTATTCGTTGTCTCATGATGCTATGTTTCAACGTTCTGGTCACCTGATCTATGAATCTAATAGGACTGAGTTGTTTGTCATTAGCTTGTATTATGGTCTAGATATTCGTGTCTTGTAATTTCGATTGATATTTTTTGGTTTTGGCCGTTAAGATAGTTCTTCACTACAACGATTGCGTTTGATGTTAGAAGATGAGCAAGTTTTCTCATTATGCGATTTTTCTTACTTTTTCATGTTTTTAGTGGAAACTAAATAGTCTTTCTCGCATCTGTGCAGGTTTCAGATTCAATCTTATATCTGTGTTTCATAAGTCAGTTTGCAGTGAAGATGTCGGGAGCCTTGAATATGACTCTTGATGAGATTGTCAAGAGGGGTAAGTCTGCAAGGTCTGGGGGAAGAGGAATTTCCCGTGGTCGTGGTCGTGGCCGTGGTGGCGGTGGTGGACCAAATGGTTTTCTCGGTGGTGGAAGAGGAAATGGACCTGCTCGAAGAGGTCCTCTTGCTGTGAATGCTCGCCCATCGTCTTTCACCATTAACAAGGCAAGCTCAAAACTTGGGATCCTCTATGTCTATGATTGGAAATCTGAAATTTTTGTGGTAGCAATTGCCTAAGCACATGTCATGGGGAAGCAGGTTTTCTCGTAGAAGCTAAAAGCCTTGCTTCTGACGATATATTGACATTCGTTAACATTCAGAACCTAGTATAGGAGGTGATGCGTGCTTCTTTCTAGTTCATGGAGATGATTTTATATAGAAAAGCCTCTTACCCCTGCAATTTCAGTGTACTTTGTGGCTTATGGTTAAATTGTGAGGATATTGCGGGACTCGCATAGATATGTGCATGCTTGGTTGCTTTTGCCACAGCTTCTAAGATGAGGAGCTTCAGTAAGCTGAAGGTCAAAATTTGTTCATTCAGTACAATGGTATTGCTATGAAAAAAAAATTAGACATGTTGCTCTTTTCAGCGACACTGCCCAAAATCCTTGAAAGATGTGTGGTCTGGCAGTAAATACGCTTTGTAGTGACTTACCCCTACTCAGTCTATTAGCATCATGCATGAAGTTATTAGTGAACCTCTTGGCACATCTGGAATTTCTTCAGCGTGCTATGAACATCTCAGTTTTTCTTTTATCATCGTAGCCTTGGTACAAAGACTTTGTTTTGGAAACCAGAGCAGTGACCAATATGCAGTCAGTCAAATTCATTGTTCCTCCATTTCATTTGGTTTTCTCTTTGGATGGTTCTTGACTACTTGATGGAGCTCTTTGCTTGACTGGTTTTCAACAAATGGGTGGTGTCTCATCTTTAGAATTATTTTTGTTGTCTGTTTTTTTGAAGTTCAACATACCTTGTGTACTGAAGTTATACTGTTCTATTAAAAAGCCTGTCCGTAGGGTCAGGAGCTTGCCATGGCAAAGCGATTTGTTTGAAGATGGTTTAAGAGCTGCTGGGGTATCAGGAGTTGAAGTTGGAACTAGGCTCCATATCACAAATTTGGACCAGGGTGTGACAAATGATGATATAAGGGTATATAGTTAAGCTTCTAAAATCTGTGCTTTTGGTTTCTTTGAGGGGAGACACCCTAATATATCTTTACGGGATCCAGGAACTCTTCTCTGAGATTGGGGAGCTAGACCGTTATGCGATTCATTATGACAAAAATGGGCGTCCAAGTGTAAGTCCTCAAGAATTTACTTATCAGATTGTAGAAAAATTTCATCTCGTATGCTTTTTCTAACTGTGACTTCTTTGGGACACATGGACTTATCTAGGGCACAGCTGAAGTTGTGTATCCGAGAAGAAATGATGCATTACAAGCTCTGAAGAAATACAACAACGTGTTATTGGATGGAAGGCCAATGAGGCTTGAGATTTTGGGTGGCAACAATACCGAGAATCCTTTACCGGGTCGTGTGAATGTCAATGTTACTGGACTTAATGGAAGGCTGAAGAGGACTGTTGTTATCCAGTATAAACTTATGTCTTTTTTCATTTCCCCTAAGTACCAGTGTTGAGAGACAAAAACTTAAAGCTTACACAATCTTCTTTGATACTTGCAGACAAGGAGGCGGGAGAGGAAGAGTTAGAGGAGGGAGACTGGGAAGAGGTCCAGCTCCTACTATGAGTCGCCGCCTTCCAGTGTAAGTATAATAATTAGATGTAGCGGAGATCTGAACTGATATTCATCCAAGTGGAAAGCGAATCGAATTTTTTATCAAGTGTTGAATTTCTCTCTCTGTGGCAGTCATAACCAGCAGGGAGGGATGAGAGGAGGAAGAGGCGGCTTTCGTGGTAAAGGACGTGGTGGTGGTGGCCGTGGCCGTGGTGCTGGTGGCCGTGGCCGTGGTGCTGGTGGACGAGGCAATGGAAAGAAGCCAGTGGAGAAATCGGCTGCTGAACTTGACAAGGATCTTGAGAGCTATCACGCAGATGCCATGAACACCTCTTAAATCTTTCCAGCAACTATTTCGATGTCTTTGTTCTTGCTACTTCCTAGTTTCAGACGATATCATACTTGTCTCCTCTCATGCCTTATCGCTTCCAGTGATTGTGTGTGTTAGTTTTGTTGGAGGTTGATCTTGTAAAGTCATTCAAAAATGAGTAATTTCGTATAGAAGTTGATTTCGCAGAAATTTCTTATTGTCTTGTCTTGGACCAATTGAACCGGTATATAGACACTCACAAATCCACAAAGCCTAGAATTGAATGTCCAAAATTGAGTAAAAAATCAAACCGGAACCAATAACAATCAACCGGACACAAGTCTAGAGTTCAGAAACAACGTTGTCTTTGAGAACCAATTCTCCGGAATTGCTTCTATGGAAAAGCTTCTCAACCACATCGTCCCAGTTCTTCTTCTTTGACGTCGATTCCTCCGATGTTTTTACATTGTTGCATTCTTCTTCTGCTGCGGTGGACTCTGCGTGCGGAATATTGAGACTCACTGCTCTCTCCAACGCATCTTTGTGCTCTTTCTCTAAAGTGTTTAACCTCTCCATTCTCTTCTCTTTTGGTGCCATTGTTACCACTGTCTCTTCACTCTTCTCTCTCAATAACTGTAACCACACATTACAAAACCCATTATTTACTCTTATATTGCCTAATTCATCTCTTACTATCTGTGTACGAATTGTAAAAATAGCTTTATAGCAACATTACAAAACAGTTTTTTTTTGTCAAACACAAAACATAGTTAAGATCTTTATAATTTGACAAAATAGTCAAAAATATAAACACTAAACTCTAAATCTAAAATCATATAACCTTAAACCATAAACCCTTCGAACTAAATCTTAAATCCTTAGCCCTAAAACCTTGATCTAATAAGTAAAACTGAAGCCTGTTCTTGTCATCTATATGGTTTCTTAGTTTGATTCCTAACTAATTCCATGTTTAACCGGTAACAAAAACAATAGTCACCTGCAATGCTTTCTCGGACTCTCTTTCTATCCAGAGAATTGCATGATCGGATGTCGCATTTGATGATAAGACAATATGTTCAAATCTACCATCCACCGGAATCGCGGTTCTAACTTCAGGAGGAAACCTTCCACATCTAAATATAAACAATAATCAGCCAACAATCACATACATAGAAGAATCTAGCTAAGAAATGGCTTTACCTGCAAAATTTTCGCTCCACGATATGATAAATTCGACCGGGAGCATAAAGTCTTCTAGGATCCCTTAGTTTCTGACCCTCTGGTATAAATGTATCCCTCAAACAAACTAGAAACAATAAGCAAGGCAAGCTGTCCAAACCACAAACAAAAAATGTTGAACTAAGCTACAGTAAACTCACACCGACAAAAGCCAAAGATGAAGCATTCTAAAATTTTGACACTCACCAGAATACAGACTTGAAGATATCCTCTAATGGTGTCGCTGTTCTTGGTAAAAAATCATCCTACAATTTTCACAACCTAACTTTTGTTAAAGCTCATCTATTAGTTAATATTTTGCTCTAAAAGAGTTCTCTCAATTTAAGATTATAGATACCTTTCTTAACAACCAAATAATCTCCTAAATTAGAACAAAAATTTAGTAGAATCTTCTGACCAAACTCAAGAAGCAAATAGACAATTCGATTCGTCGATTCCATGAGTATATTCTTAACTTACGGAAGATGTTTATCTTAATGCTTTGGTCAACATTCAACAATGAACCAACCACCTTCATGATCCAACAAGACAGTTACAAAAATAATTTAATTTTATTATCAAAATTATTTTTAAGACCTAACTAAATTGTCTGTTTCCTTAATTACAAGAAATTCATGTAAGAATCTCTTCAAACTCAAATGTCTAATTAATCAATTAAATCAACAATGTGTCTAGAATGATTTTTAAGATATGACATCAAAATTAGGTTTTTGTAAAATCTAACCTGCAAAATAACGGAGCAGATGACGTCAGCATACTTAACGGCGAGACTAAGCGACATACATCTCGCCGGAGCTAAAGCAAAACACCGAACTTTATTCCTCGGAACTCGACCAATCATCGCCGGATGACTAACAACCAAAACAGCCATTAAAGACGCAACACCAGAGCCTAAAGAATGACCTGCAAAAACCAAGTCATACTCTTTCCCATTCTCTTCCCAAATTCTACGAATTGTCCCTGCTTCTTTATTCAAAACCCAAGTCGCAGATTTCAATAGCCCACGATGCACAAATCCACCACCAAGCTTACTCTTTCCCAATCTATTATCCAAAAGAATCTTGTAATCACTCTCTTTAGCTAAGTTAAGACCACGAATCGCTAGAACGATTTCACGGTGGTTGTGATCGACGTAGATTATGTATGGTGGAGAATGGCCTTGTGTTTCTTCGTGGGTCACTCGTTTTATGACCCATTCTGGATTTAGATCAAAGCTTCCTAATGAAGGTGATATTTTGGGGTTTTTTAGATCGGGTTCGTAGACGGCGAGGATTACACGGCTGATTCTTGGGATTGGTTCGAATTCATCAGCTGTTGCTGATGTCCACTTGGCACTATCGTCTGAGCCTACGTATGTGCATCGTTTCCATATCCACCGACTGAATCCGACACAGAAGACACATTCAAGTCCACAAGCTACTGACATTTGTTTTTGAAGAGGAAAAATGGAAACTTTTTGACTTAAAGGTGAGATTTTAAAAAAAAATTAGAGGATTTGGGTTTTTGTAGAGTTGAGATTTGGGAGATTTTCAGAGAAGGGAGACCAATAATTTTGAGATAAAAATGAAATTTGTTTGAATATATTTGATGAAAAGTCGAAAACTTTGCCCCAAAGATGAGATATTTAGCAGCTTTTGAAATTAGAGGAGTAAGGTTATTGAAGAGTTAAGATTTGGGATTATAGAGGATTGAAATTGATAAATTTGAGACAAAGATGAGATTCTGACAACTACAGCTTGAAGGAACTGAGATTTGAAGAACGAAATTGGTCAAACTCTAGTTTCCGATGGGGAAGTGTGGAAACTAGAGTGAACTGGGTTTTGGAAAAATCAATACAAAAGGGGTTTTTATATAATTACGTCAGAAATTCAAAAGAAAAAAGAGAAAATTTGTGACAAAAAAAAAGAAGAGAAATTTTCAAAGAAATATTAATGGAAATTGAAAGAAGATCGAAGAAGAGAAGAGAAAAATGGATCAAGATGGAAAATAAAAAGTTGAAAAAGGGTTTAAAAGAAGAAGAAATCCAGCTAAAGCATATCATGTATAATCATATGCAAATCATGCAGATCATATACAAATTATGCAAATCATTAAAAGTTAAAATTGAATATTTTAATTTTTTTATAATAAATTAGTAATATTTTCACTTTGTCATGTAAAATTTAGAATGTTTGCATATTTGTTATTATAATTAATGTTATATTTTTTTATAATAAGATAAAATTCTTTTACGTAATTTAAAAATAAATATAAATTATTTTACAAATTGAAAGAAGAAAATAAAATTTATACTTAATTTAAAATAAAATTGAAAAAAAATACTTTTTTCAAATTATAATTAACAAGTTATAGATAAGAAATAATTATATAAATTAATGATATGAATTAATAGATCAATTTATCTGTGGGTGGTTTCGACAGAGACAGGCAGCCCAAAAAGCAAGACTTAATGAACGTGTCTATTTTCCCAAATTCTTTTTTATACAAAAAATAAAATAAAAATAATAATTTTTATTTGTTTGAACTTTGTACAAGTCTTGTGAATAGAAAAGAAATCTTTGATTCTCTCATCTGTTAATAATATATCTGTACAAGTGAGGTTAAAGTTGACTATTTCTTTTTAAGGTTAATTTTTATTAATTTAATCTATCTTTGTTTTCTTTCTTTCTTATTACTGTAGTGCATACACTATATTAATAAATGGCTAGATAAATTATTGTTTTTCAATGTGTTCATTGCTAAATACGGTTTGAAATGAAAGCGTATAGGTTAATAGTTAAGATCAAGTGGAGCTCCTTCTAGTTTGTGAAGTCTCCGAGTTCCTAAGGAAAGAAGTCTCGGGTTTTAGATACTTGGAGTCTCAAGAGTAAGCTAATGGAAAAAGTTTATAACTGATTCAGAGGTCTTCTCTATTATCATTGGTTCAATGTCTGAGGTTTAGGATCGAGCCGGTTAAGACATTAAACCGGATAATACCTTATCAATCAGATTGTCATCAAGATTGTTTCAGTCTTCTTCTTGTTTCTTAGCTAGGTTTGTTAGGATTAAGTGATAAGATTATTCCAACAGATTCGAGAATATAAGAATCTGTCAGTTTATCGAGTGGTATGAATTTTTCTAGAGAATTATTTTCATTTTCTTTTGGGTTAGAGAGGCAGAATATTATACATAAATTCTAATATAGTTCGAGTTGTACGTTGATGATAAGTTTAAACTCGGTTTTGAATTTAATGGTGGTTATAGTAGAATTTAGATTATAAATTTTGACTTAAATCAAACTAGTTAAATTCTGGTGTTCTTTCAATTCTCTTTAAATCTTTGTTGCAATATGTTATTCGATTCAAGTTAGATTGTTATCAAATGTTTTGCAAATACTTTGATATACAGTGAAGGTGTTTGATAAATCCATATGGCCTTGACAAGTTAACATGTGCAAAGCATTTGGTTTAAGTTTTATAAGACCAATAAGATCATATCAACAAAACAGATGCATTTTAGAAGCTTTTAAAAAAAAAGAAATTCATAACAACCAAACAACTTCCCCATCAAGCTCAAGAAAACAAAAAGAAAAATTTGATTCGATAGTGCATTGAATCGTTTTGGTGAATTTGGTTAAGTTTTATTGGATTAAATTACCTCCAATGGTTTTACAACGTGTCTGTCACTTCAATAGACTTTTTCACATATAAGAAACGTGAATTTTTGTTATCTCTCTAACTAATTCTTCCCGATTTGATTCTTGCATTTACAATTCACGTCCTAACGTTATTAGTTTTCATTTTTATATTTTATGAATTTAGGTTTCTTACCAAAGTGGTAAATTATTAAGGAGCCTAAACAAAACAATTCTAACCACATTTATGACTTCTTATGACGTCAGTTGGCCAACTACTATATATCTCATTTTTTTTAATTCTCAAAGACTCAAACAACCAAATCATAACTTACAAGAATCAATACTTATTTTATAAAGTAATCAATATACCTTTTATATACTTTTTTTTGGTACCAAAATAATATACGATTTTCAATAATCTTGGCTTTTGGATACAATTTACACACATGTTTAGTAGGACTATTAATAAGTATTAATAAGTGTTTTAAAAAATCTGGGTACACAACACCTAGGCGCTAGGTAGATATTGTCCGACCCGATTTCAGTGTAATGGGATAGATTAGGCGGGGTCACTGTAGTTTTTTTGTCAACTCAAATAATATTAGGAACCTTCAAAAAAAGAGTTTACAACATTGAAATATATGTTGGGCGAAAACATCAACCTTATGATTCAAAGATTTTGGGATACCATGAAGTGAGAAAGAGCGAAAAAAAAAGATTTTAACCTAACATAGTTCTCTTGGTATAGTTGAAAGGCCGACCACTCTTCTGATTGCGTCATGAGCTTCACCACATCTGCACATTCTGTCGCGAACTCCAATTCTGATATATGTACAGATATCAGAGACTCCATAACCCAGAGAAAAGTTTCTACCTCTGAATATAGAGCATAGAGGCTTCTCCTCACTCTACGAGCTTCACAACATTCTCCCTCAAAGGAGTCAGGAAAGTATATCCATCCTAGACCCGAATGAAAATCTGAACTCTTACAAGATCCGTCGACATAACGTATGTAACATACAAACTTCTGGTCGCTGGAAGATGGATGTGACCAAGAGGAACACTTCAAAGATGGTATTGGAGGAGGAGATTGTGGTAAAATGGCGGTGTCTCTCCAAGCATGTGTCCATTCTGACATGTCTACTTGGGCTTGCAAGAGAATCTCTCTTGGACTGTAGTTAGACAGTTAAAACAATGATTATACGGTATATATGGTTTAGTTAGGTGGCATATTTTTTAAAAGAAAAATTATTCAAACAAAAATAAAATATTTTAAAAATAATAACACATTTCTTTTAAATTTTAACCAAATGAGTTTTTCTAATTATTAAATTTTATATCAAAAAATTATTTCTAAATTATATAATTTGTGTAATGTGTTATATTTATACTATATATAATTAATTTATCACATATAAAATATTATTATTTTAAAACTACTTAAACCAAGTAAAATCGTCTAGGCTTTAACGAGTCTTTTTATATATTAGGCGGAAGAACACCACCCACTAGCACTTAGAATTTTTTTTGAGCAATGTTATTTATCAATGCGTATTAGAGTTTACGATGAAATCCTGACATAAGCTAATTTCGTCAATAACTTTTGAAATTAAAGTTTTACCATTTTTTCGGTCTAATTCTATTTTTCCTAGAAACACTTGAAAGTCAGTTGGTATATCAAATTTTTTACCATTTAACTTAACGAAGATAATTAACTAGTGGAAAATCACTTAACATTCTTGTAGTCTTTTTATATATTAGGCGGAAGATCACCACCCGTTAGCACTTAGAATTTGTTTTTTATCACTGTTATTTATTTATGCGTATAAGAGTTTATGATGAAATTCTGACTTAAACTAATTTTGTCAATAACTTTTGAAATTCCTTCAAATTTTTGTTTTTCTGAAATTAAAGTTTTACGCAAGTGGCCTTTATTCTAGTGGCAGGCGGTAAGTCCACATAAGATATGCGCACTTGCACAACTAGAAATCGAGTCCCATCGCATACATTATGTAAAAACTTGGCTAATGGACCGTTGTGGTTCAATGTTGAAAAAAAGAAATTAAAGTTTTACCATTTTTTCCGTCTAATTCTATTTTTGCTAGAAACACTTGAAAATTATTAGTTGGTATTTCCGAAATTTTACCATTTAACTTACCAAAGATAATTAACTGGTCGAAAATCAGTTAACATACTTGTAGTATATATGTATCGAACAAAACAAATCCGTCGGTTTCAATGCACATCTAAGCAAATGATTTTTACTATACAATCAAAATGTGTAGAAGTTCTCCGGAATCGTTGGGAGTCTAACCTAAAGTAGATTTATCATCTTATATATTTTCCCAACCACGATGATTCTCTAATATAATTCATTCAAGTTTTATGGTTAAGAAAATAATCACCTAATATTTACAAACTTGCTTGAATGGTCATGACCAATATATATAATAATCAACAAATCAAAATTAACCCAATCACTATATATATTTTCAAAACATCATTCACATACATTATATCGAAATTAGAGATTATTAAGTAACCAAAAAATAAAGAATGATAATGATTCTAAGGCTGGCTCTTGCGGCCGTTATCTTTAACTATGCAGCCGCACAATCAGGCTCAACGAAGTCGTCACTTGTAACTTATATATTTGGTGACTCATTGACTGAAGTTGGCAATAATAATTATTTGCAATATTCACTTGCTAGATCGGATTTTCCATATTATGGTATTGATTTCTCCGGCGGTAAAGCTACCGGAAGATTCACCAATGGTCGGACTATCGGCGATATCATATGTACATTCTCTCTTCTCTTTTATTTATTTATTCTTATCGTATATGTATTTTTTTTTTGAAAATAATTTTAAATTTTATATAGATTTTCTTCTTCTTTTTTTTTTTTTCTGTATATCCCCTTTTTTTTGTGACATGATTAAAAAACCTTGATTTTCATTTTTTTTTTTACCGGAAAATATATCAAACCATAATTAAAAACTAATTGTCTGCCGAATTGCTCTCAGTCTGGTGGTTAGGATGATCCACCTAATGACTTAGCACCATGATTCGATTCTTACCCGCTGCATTATGGTAGCTTAAAAAATAGATTATAGGAGTGGACTTTAGGGTATGGATCGACAAATGATCCACTTATTGATAAAAAAAAAAAAAACTAATCGTCTCAAAATCATAGAAATTTTTATATTCTTACCACTAAAAAATCTATGAATAGCAAAATTAATCAATTGCAATGAAAAAAAATTCAAATTTTACCAGAAAAAACATTTTAACATTTTAACACTATATAACCACTTTTGGTTGCGGTCTAATTTATTTTTAACCTTTGTTCTGTTTGGGTCTTGTGAATGGTAGATTCAATTAAGGTTTATGGTAATCAAATGCATTATACTATCGGTTTAAAATATTTTCTTCTCAAAATACTTATATAGCTACAAAGCTTGGGATTCCATCGCCACCACCATATTTATCATTATCACCAAACGACGACGCATTTCTCGATGGTATCAATTACTCATCAGGAGGAGCTGGAATCCTCAACGAAACTGGCAACTACTTTGTATTATTCCTCTCCTTTATTTTTCTTTTTGATTTTTTTCGTATATTTTTTTGAAGATATCAATATTGTTAATGTTTTGATCGATCAGATCCAAAGATTGACGTTCGATGATCAAATTAATTGTTTCAAGAAAACTAAAGAAGTCATTAGGTTGAAAATTGGAGATGGAGCTGCGAATAAGCATGTAAATGATGCCATGTACTTCATCGGTTTGGGTATAATTTTATTTTATTTTTAAATCACTTTTTATTTATTTATTTAAAGTATTTTCTAGTAACCAATAACATACATTTTTGGTTTCGATTTAAAATAGGAAGCAACGATTATGTAAACAATTTCTTGCAGCCATTTATGGCAGATGGGCAACAATATACACATGATGAGTTTGTCGAACTCTTGACCTCAACCCTTCACAATCAACTTACGGTATTCCTACAAACTTATTACTTTATTTTATTTTGGTCGGAACAAACTTATTAGTTTTTGATAAAACCAATAATGCAAACCGAGACTTCAATAGTGACAAATTCTCAGCGGCTATGCATACATGGTTATCCACAAGATTTTTTCTTCATTGATTAATTTTATTCGTTCTTACAAAGATAATAAAGTTCGGTTTGGGTGTACAGGAAAATTGGTCATTTGACATCTCTTATTCTCTTTGTTTCTTTCTATCTCAAATTCGACTTTCAAATCATATTATTTTCAGCCTTATAATGTAAACAATATTAATTTTTTTTGTTGAATAAAATTTAACATTCGTAAAAAAAAGTATTTCTCTATTTTTAATAAAATATATTTGTTTATATATTGCTATTTAGTTTTTTTTTTGCAGTAAATTAGTACAATATTTGATAGTTATTGTTCTCCATGTTTTGAATAATATAGGATTGTATTAGATAAGTAACATGTTATTTTATAAAATATCATAATCAAATCACATTCTATGATATCAAATGTTCTTATAACCGTTGCACATCATCAAATATGTTTTTGTTATTTTCTTACCTGAAAAAGAGATTAACTTTATCAGATTTTATATATTAACCATAAAAGAATTTGGATTTTTGGGAAGCAGACGATATACACATTAGGAGGGAGGAAGGTAATATTTCATGGGCTAGGCCCATTGGGCTGTATTCCATCACAAAGAGTGAAGTCCAAGACAGGTATGTGCCTAAAACGTGTCAACGAATGGGTAACAGAATTCAATTCAAAAACGAAATTGCTTCTTGAAAATCTCAACAAAAAACTTCCCGGAGCTAAATTCGCCTTCGCCGATACTTATCCCGCCGTTCTCGATATCATCAACAATCCCACTCACTACGGTAAAACGAATCTTTATGGCGTTTGCGTTTTTTATTTGTTCAATATATAACGCAAACGCTATTTTATTATAAACGCAGGGTTTAAGGTAGCGAACACGTCGTGCTGCAACGTGGACACAAGTGTTGGAGGTCTTTGTCTTCCAAATTCCAAAATGTGTAAAAACCGTAAAGACTTTGTCTTTTGGGACGCATTTCATCCGTCAGATTCAGCTAATCAAATCCTGGCCGATCATCTTTTCTCTTCACTTCTATCTTCTCCTTCTCCTTCTCCTTCTCCTGCTCCTAAGCCTCGCCACCATAATTAGTATACTATAATCTCTTGTTAATCACTCTATAAACCAAACCTAATTCCTAGATGCATGTGTAATTATGTGTTCTTGATGTAACCACATTGAGACAAATGAGTGTGCCTTGTCAAATCAGTATTATTTATTTTGTGATGATTATGGTTTTGTATGTTTTGTGAACATTCGTGTTCAGGATTTCTGAACATACGTTAATAATATATAGAGGATCTTCTTTTTTCTTGGTCACCATATAAAGGATCTTCATCACGCGAAATAATTTGATTAAATAAAAAATTTGTGTGGCATCAAATCATCCCAATAATTTTTTTGATTATTAAGAGATTTCGGGTCGAAAACCGTACATATCCTCAGGAGGGCCTTTCTATAGTAGAAACAAATATGACAAAATCTTTTCCAACCTTCCAAGAATTTTTCTCCTAGCTAATAGAAACAAATAACCAAATATTAATTTTCTGCTATCGATGCATCTAGTGTAATATGGATTACTTTGTTGCAAGTATCCAAATTTTTCTTTTTGAAGCTTTTGAGAAGTTTATTGGGATTACTTTGATATCGACCCAACATTCTAACAACAAAATTGATATCTTACCGATTATACATGTTTAAACATAGTTCAAACTCTCAACCACTAGAGCATAAAGATTCTTTCCATTTATTTACACTCCAATTTAGTTTTAGGACATTGTATTTCACACAACTTGTTCCCTTATAGAAATTGGCCTTTTAAATCCAAGTGTTTTTGTCCTCCTCTCTTAGGAAAGAACTCTTACCTTTTGACCTTTTTGGGCTTTTCTAATGTTTTTAATGTTAAGAAAGGGCTTTTGTATGATTCATTATATTTCGACCAAAAAAAATTTCTTGTGAAGGAAAAGAATAAGCAAAGGATGAGAAAGAAACAAAAAAGATATTGATTGTGACATGTAAATTCTAAAAAGGCAAAAATTGCGTGACAGAAGAGTGAAGAGACACCGTTTTGTTTTCATAAACTGACAAATATACCTTAAGCAAGGTCCAGATTCTTCACTTTCTCCTTCGTTCTGCATCTCTCATTTACCCACAAAGCAATACAACAATTTTATAATTAGGGCTACGAATATTTTGAATTTGTTTTACTAAACTTCATAATCCCAGTGTTTAATCGTTGCAAAAACCGATTCTTTCGATATGGGTCTTTGGGATGCGCTTCTTAACTGGCTCAGGAGGTAAAATTTCTTCTCTTTAGTTGCTCTGTTTTAAGTCCTTGTTTAGATTTTGTTTCAATATCATTTTTTTTTGTTTGTTCTTCCATTGTAGTAGTTTGAAGTTATGATCCTGGTCTGGATTTAGTAAAACGTTGCTCCTCCAAAATCAAAAAACCAATTTTGCTGTGTCACTTGTGTTTCAAAATCTCAAAACTTCTTCTGAGTCTCTTTGAATTCTTGACCTGTATCCCTAATTTTAGCATTATATTAATTGATTCATTGAAAAATCTGTCCGCTTTATGCGATGTTGTTATGCATAGCAATGCTTCTATATGTGGAATATTATTTGGGCTTGACTTGGTTAAATGAATAAGGAAGTAGCTGGATAAGTCTAATGAGGGAATTATGAAAACACTTAGATCAATGGAGGTCCGACAAAATATTCATAAAACGCTAAAATTTGGTTTTATTAGATAGGTGATGTTCCACTTTTTCTTGCTGCAAAGATGGAGTATGAACATATCTTCAAGTATTTGGTTTTTGATTCAGTGTTTTGTTATATTTGGTTTGCCAGCTTGTTCTTCAAACAAGAGATGGAGCTCTCACTCGTTGGGCTTCAAAATGCTGGAAAAACTTCTCTTGTCAATGCCATTGCTGTGAGTCAAAATCCTCAAAGGTTTTAGCCAATAAGAGTTATCGAACAAATCTGTCTCTTACGCGTTTCTCTTCTTATCTTCTTTGGATTCTACAAGACTGGAGGTTACAGTGAAGATATGATACCAACTGTAGGATTCAACATGAGGAAAGTTACAAAAGGAAATGTTACCATAAAGATTTGGGACCTTGGAGGTCAACGAAGGTTTCGAACCATGTGGGAGCGTTATTGTCGTGGAGTTTCTGCTATTGTGTATATCCTTCTGAACTTTTTTGATATCTTTGATGATTTGTGTTATTGTTTGGTAAAAGTCTTGATTGGTTATGTTGTTATGGTGATATTGCAGATATGTGATCGATGCTGCAGATCGAGATAGTGTACCAATATCAAGGAGCGAATTGCATGATCTGTTAACAAAACCATCTTTAAATGGCATTCCTCTTCTGATTCTTGGTAACAAAATCGATAAGTCTGAAGCTCTCTCTAAGCAAGCTTTGGTTGATCAACTGTGAGTTTCATTCCTTCAAGTTCTTGAGTAGACTAAAATCAATCCATTGAAAACGATCTGAATTTGAGTATTGGCTTGGATTGTTTTGATGCAGAGGGCTTGAAGCTGTAGCAGACAGAGAGGTTTGCTGTTACATGATCTCATGTAAGGACTCGATAAACATTGATACGGTCATCGATTGGCTTATCAAGCACTCGAGAACTGCTAAATAACGAGATCTCACAATAAGGTCTGTTTCATCAATCCAATGGAAACAAACAAAACAAAAGCTTGTTTTGATTTCTTGGCGTTGTTTATTTGTTAAGAATCAAAATCGTAAATCTTCAGCTTTTGGTTTCTTCTTAGTTCTCATCTTATCATCTCTTGTATTACAATTCTTTAAAGTTACACTTGCATTTTGGTAAACATAAACTTATTGAATTCATGAAGTACAGAGTCCAATTTATTGGAACATTAGGCTCATAAAACCGGTTTAAACCGGTTACGACTTCAGAGCTTGCTAGTGATATGAACATTCCTGATTTTAGAGGATTTAGGAGATGTGTCCTTAGGTACAATCACGGTAAGAACACCATTCTCAACATGTGCTTTAATTTGGTCGACTTTCACATTCTCCGGCAACTCAATCCGCCGCAAAAACTCACCTTTACCGGAAAAAGCTTCTCTTTCCGCCACATGCCACACCAGATTCTCTTTCCCTTCTTTCTCTTCCTTCAATCCTTCACCTTTAAGACTCAAAACATTTCCTTCTTCAATCTGCACTTTAATGTCTTCTTTGTTGTACCCTGGAACGTTGATCTTGAAGATATGAGCGTTGGAAGATTCCATCCAATCAATCAGAGCCGTTGATCCTGACCATTCTCGGAATCTCCGAAACGGATACCAGAACATTCCGTCTCCCATCGTCGTTTCTTCTTTCTTAATTTTTTCTTTTAGCTATTGAGCTCGTTTCTGGACATGCATATATATAAGAAGAGTGGACATGAGTGAAATAGTTGTCTTATCTTGTTCGACTGACAGACTCCAGAACATTGGAGAAGACGAAGCGACGGTTATAATCTACGATACGGTGTATATTGTTATCGTGGGCATCGGTTGATTATAACCTCATTGGTAGTCTCTTAAAGATTATCTCAACTATAAAATAAATCAAAAAAAAAAAAAAATATTTTTTTAATGCAGAAGAGTGAGAATTAGTTTTTATTTCAGAAGCCATAACAACACCTCAAAATTCTCTATGATATGATATATGTCCACTTATAAATGGTTCAAGTTATATTATATTTATTTCGATTTCTTATAATTTAAAAACTAATTAATTCTATTATATATTATTATTATTTTATTTTTTAGAAACCATAAAATAAAATTATCTATCTAACAAAATCCATTATATATATGTTTAATTTATCTATTAATATTAAATTAAAATTTTGTAAAATATATTAACTAAATTTTTTTAATTCCAAATAAAATATCTAAAAAGTACTTAAACCCTAAAATCATTAAACTTTATTAACATTTTAATGTATTAATATTATGGGCTACTTTGAGAAAGTTTTAATGACTTTTTAATTATAGAAAGCAATAATAATTTAAAAAATTTACATATTTTTGCAAAGTTTTAATGAGTTTTTCTGAGGTTTTTAGAGAATTTTTTGTAGATTTTTAATAAGTTTTACCCGAAACTTTCAGCGAATTTTCTGCAAATTTTTAATGAGTTTTGCCTAAAAAATTTCACAATTATTTTTATAAATTTTTTTTTAATTTTGAGTTTTCTAACACATTCTTATATTCATAGATTTATCATATACAAAATATTAAATAAAATTTTATTATGTATTTTATTTTTTGTATATTGTATAAATTGTATTTAACAAAACTCATAAATTGTAATATTTTCTCCAAACTTAAAAGTATGTCAATTTTGTTAATTTTTTCTATTATTATTTTTATTTTATTATTTTCAGATCTATCACTCTTGATTTTTATTTTAAGAAAAAAAAATCTATATATTTGTAATCATATGGAATGACTTTGAGAATACATAGTCAAAATATAATACTTTTGAAGATTCTATTTTCTAAAAAAATATGTATAGAATCAACAAACCAATAACATAATATTTTAATTAAGTGACAATATAAGACTCTCACAAAATTTGAATAACACAAAACTTTTATAGACTTTAAAATCATAAATCCAATAACTCAAGATTTATAAAGATTTTAGAAGAGTTTTTACAAATATATAAACTAATAACACCAAACTTTAATAGAGTTTTGAAAAATCTTGATTTAATAACACTAGAATATTAATGACATTTAAATCCTTATAATTCTATCTAAATACATAAATCAATAACACCCTCTTACATTTTTTGGATTTGGATAGTTATTTATTTTATTTTGGACCTTTTTTTCGTTTTTCTTTTCCAATAATGGTATTTTTTTTTGATAAACCAATAGTGGTATATATGTTAAGAAAAATAACAGTAGTATACACAAACTTTAATCGATCACACATTCCAACTTAAATATATTTCTAATTACATAAAATTTATGTTATGTAATAGTGACATTTCTGAATCAAGATATCATTTATGAAAACATCATAACCATAGAATTTTATAAGTTAATTGTCTGGATATATATGAATCACGATTTTTTTTGTCAACGACAATTATATTAATAAAAAAAAATTCAAAAAGAGGAAAAGTTACATCAATAAACCATTGGTTGTCTCTCTAATATTGCGAGCGAGAACATCAGTTTTGTGGTTTAAGAATCTAGGAATAACAGAAAGAGAGATAAAACAGAAAAGGGAACTTAGTCTCGAAAACTCCTCCTGATAAGGGAGGAAGGCCAGCCACTATCCGGTTGATACATGATCTTCAGAACAGTCTCACAGTCCGTTGCTATCTCCACCTCTATAATCTGAAGCGACATAAGTGACTCAATAGTCCAAAGTAAAGCTTTGACCTCTGAATGTATAGCAAATAGACTCCAATGAACACCCCTAGCTCCCATGCACTTGCTTTCTACTAAACCTGGGAAGCAGAACCAACCTAAACCGAAATGAAGATACGCACTTTTCCAGGAACCGTCCACAAACATCCATAACTCGTGAAACTTGGATTTGTTGTAGAAGAGAATGCCATTGGCGACCATTTTGGAGAAGTATTAAACTCCAAGGGATTTCTTCAGGCCATTAGTTCACTTCTTGCAGCATACCATTCTTTGTAGTCTGTTTTGACCTGTAGAATAACAGATCGGGGGGCATACCAGCATACCATTATGTTATGTAATAGTATAAGAGAAGCAATGATCATTTCTTGCTTTCCAAATATGCCATATAATCCACGGAAAAATCTTGACTTTGTCTAGTTATAATAGTTACTATTGCATAAACATAGCTTGTTTAGAAACAAATGCATGTGATAAAGCTCTGTAGTATGTACTATATTTTTTAATTTTAAAATCGATAAAGCAAGATTGCTGGAAACATATATATGTGTGTGTGAATTCTATAAGTTAGCTAACCTTTTTACTTGGTTTTATTTGCAGAATTTGAAGACTTTTTTATTGTGAGATGTGATGTTGTAGAAGACGTGATTTCATTTATTCTGATTTGAAAACAAAATTGTCTTGACACTTTCTTTAGCTTAATTATGAATTGTTGTTTGAATTTTGAACTTTCTTATCTTGGTTTGGAATCATGTTTGAAAGCTTTACTACAAGTTTACATTTTTCTCAAAGTGTTAAAACATGTTTACAGGTATGACTAACAAGTTTTCATGTAATTAGCTGGATTTTCGGGTCTAATTTTGGGGTTTTTGTCAGTTTAGATCTATTTTTGGGTATTCGAGTTCAAGTACCCAAAACTTGAAAAATAATCTGAATATCTCGGGTAATTTTTGGTTCCTCATAACTAAACTTGAACTAATCCGAACTGAACTGACTCGAAATATGTTTCGATTTTAATATAAGTCTAATTAGCTTAGACCCGAAAATCCGAATCTAAAACCCGAAATGCCCATGGCTAATTCCTAGTATGAAGATAAAAACGCGGTAAAGATTCTCTCTATAATTTTAGCGGAAAGATAATCTATGAAATCCATCGAAAAAACAATATCCAGATGTGGACACATTTTCGACATTCTAGTCCGGACGGCTAATTACTGTCTCGATTTCATCCAAAATGATGGTTCCAGATAAAATAGACTGTATTCTATTTTCTTTCATATAGTTTAGCAAGAATACAAGATCTACATAATTTTACAAAGATCAAAGTATAAGACTTTCCTATATATAAGGATTGTTATCTAAGAACATATTCTGAAGTTTAATGTTTTTTTTTGTCAACTGAATTTTATTAATAAAATTAGGTCTAATGAACAAATGATCTTTACTCTAGTGGTAGGCGGTAAGTCCACTAAGACATGCGCATTTGCACAACCAGAGATCGAGTCCCATCACTTATATTATATAGAAACTTGGTTAATGGGCCAATCTGACAAAAAAAAAGGTCTACTGTTGAAATGCACAATTCTTAATTCTTGTTTTGGCGTAGTATACAAAGTACCCTAATCTTCGAGCACTTCCTAGCACGATTACATATAGTTATTGCATTCAAATTTTATGATCATTTTAGAGATAAAAGTGATTCAAAGACGCACTCTCTTAAAACTCATGATATACAATTGTTTTTGGGATCCTTCATGTTCGGTTTAGTCATAATATAAAATGGTTTTTTTCGATAAAATTTAAAAGATAAAATAGTTTTAACGTATGAAAACATATGCATCGCTTGCCATTGTCACTCTCTCAGAAATTTTCGTGAAAGAAAAATTTGAGTAAATTACTATAAAATTCGGTGTCTTTTGAAGAGAATATATGCCATTTGACAAAATAAAGATCGACATAACCTTTTGCTTTTAGACCTCTCTCTTTTGTTATAGGGAAATAATGCCACTTTTATGTTTTTAATTATCTGAAATGGTATTTTTATTTTATTTTACATAAAATGTTCTTTTTTATATTTCATTTTTTTGGGAGATTTTTTTTTTGTGATATTGAATTGCAACTTCCTTATCTAAGATACACCATATAAGAGCATTTGTAACGAGAATCTTTCATAAAAATATAATAATAAAATAATATATAAATTGTTTTAATAAAATGAGAGACTTTCTTATTTTTATTGAGAAACTGTCTTAAAAATATTATTATTTAATATTCTATTATTTTTTTTTTGATGAGAGATTATTGCAGATGATTTAAATATTTATTGTAGACAGCACTATATGTTATGTCGATGATTAGTGAAGTTTTGAAAACCTTTTTTAGTTTGAGGCACATTATACTAAAATAATTTTATTTTTTAAAAATATTTATGACGAAAAAAATTCTAAAAACTGACTAAAAAGTATTTCATTTTTAACAATTTACGTTGTATGTTTATGTTTTCTGTCTCGGTTTTTACTGCATAAAAAATTGGGTTGGAACTTTTTTTATTATCAGTTTGGGCCTAAAACATTTTTTTCTCCAATGGATTCTAACTGGCTTAGTAAATTTTATATAGCACCAATCATACAGTTTGGCGTTGTAACAAGACTTTGTAATATATTAAACTCATGTGTATAATAATAACTCTTTGATGTTTATAAGATGCTTAAAAAAAAACCAATTAGTGTGGGACACGTGCCCAGTAATTTCTGTCTTAAATCTCCCACTGTTCATGGTAGATCATATAAATATTCATTGTAGACAATAAATATATTTTTATTATTAAATTGCTATATATGTCCATAGTAGATAATATTAGTGTCCACCATGGATAATACTCTATATTATATCTTTACAAGAAAATACTATATTTTCTCAAAAAAATACATTTCATGTAAAAATTTTAAAATAGACATTTTGTACAATATAAAAAGGAGATTTTATACATTTTTCTCATTGCTAAAACCCTTTTACTTTGTTGCTTTAGTAATCTATTTCGGATATGCATAAAGCCTTTAAGAAATTCATTTCTTAACACGACCCTTTTTCTTAGCTCTTTTCATTTGAAAAACAATTAATATCACAAGTATTATGTAACAACAATCGAAATAAAACAATTAAAAATAATGCTGAAAAGGGTTATCAAAAAGAAAAAGAAATAAAGTTGACAGAATCCAAAGCAATATAGTACATCTCATCCTGAAATTTTGCTTCTTTGAGATCCACGCTCTTGAGAATCCTCACAACTTTGACATTTATTTACCTGAAAATTTCACACATATATATATATATATATATATATTAAAATTAAAGTTATTATATACTTTAGTGTTTTGATTTACCTAATTTTATGATGCACACGTGCAAGAATTAATATTACATACAATATTTCACTATTATTAAATTTTGACTACTATATATGTCCCTTTATCATAAGATCTATGCATGTATAACTTTAATATGTTTTTGTGTAATTTTCCATACTAAATTCGGAAATAATTAGATAAAATATAATTAAAAATGTAAGAAAAATAATTACCTCCACCACGACTACAAACGCCTCTGAGGAAAAGAAGGAAGATAATAAGAAGAACAACTGCAGCTAATAGTCCTATGATGATTGCGAATGTCCTTTCTCCTCCGTAATTTGTTTTATCTTTTATTCAACAAAAAATATAAAATTTATATTTAGTTTTTATTTACTATTCAATCAAATAGATAAAGCAATAACAAATGTTAGTTTTAGTGATTACAAGATATAACAAGTTTTAATATATCTTCATCATTTTCACACAAAGATATATAAATTTATAACATGATAATAAAATTTAGATAACATTCCAAATTTTTTTTATTTCGGACTATTTTTTTTTTTGATAACCTGTAGGTATTCAACATTTTTGATCCATAATTTTTTTTGGTGTTTCCGACCCGTCGTTGATAATAACATGTTTAAGCCGTAAATCGCCATTCCTAAGTAAATTTAAACTCATGATCTCTTTATTAGAGAAAACCACTATATCAAATATAGACATATTTTCTACGAATCCGGCAGTTGAAATTATGAATTTTTTTTTGCAGTAACATAGTAGTATTTGAATATCCAAAATTTTGAGATTGTATTTGATTATTCAAACTTTAGGTTCATAATAAGAATAAATAGCATGTAAAAGTTTTAAATTTATTTACTATACTATTCCTAAAAATAAAAATGAAAACAGAACAAAGAAAACTTACAATTATGAGACTTGTCAATGTGTTGTGCACCATCAGTTGAGTATCTAGCGTAACACTTAGCCAAAAACATGTCTCCAAAAACGGCTGTGCCACAGTCGTTTTTAAGCCGTCCAATGGCCGATCCTAAACAATCTTGGCACTCAGACTCCGATAGATCTCCTACACACTGTCCCATACCTTGAACATCACCAGACCCTCCGGCTCGAAAATATCCTCCACCATTAACTAGCTCCGTAAGAACAGCGTCTCTCCGGCTAACTCCATCGGTATTGTATCCTTCAGAAGGTCCACACTTCTTTAGGACAATGGTCTTATCTTCTTGACCAAGGAAGCTAATGTTATCATACTTGATGTAACATCCGGCGAGTTGAAGGGCTCCACCGCAAGTGTAAGGGCAAAGTGGACCAACTTGTGAGACGGCACGTGCCACACACGTGGCGCAATCGGGCATCGAGAGGTCGCCGCGGCATTGGAAGAGGCCACGAGCTGTGTCGGAGGAAGAAGAACCCATGATGGTGAAGTTGTTGTAGGAAGAGTATGTGGCTGAGTTGACTAAAGAAGTGAGAAGAGAGTTTAGGTTTGACTCATAAGCAGAAGATGGAGAGAACTTTTGCTGAGAACAGCCACCGTAGACGAAGGTGTCTTTGCCGGAGCTAGCGGAGGAGAAGGAAGGACCGGTTGCGGCGAGGACAGAGAGGAAGAAGGAGAGAGTTTTGATGAAGTTCTTTAGTTTTGCCATTAGCGTTGATGAAAAAGGAGAGAAAGACATAAGTTATGAAAATGAATACCTATTTATATTATTTGTTAACTGATTAAGGTTTACTTAAAGGTAATGTGGAACGATGGAATGAAAAACAATTTTGAAGGTTTTAAACTAATCATATTATTAGGTGAAGTCAAGTTTAATGGTAATTAATTAATTTCTTGATTTATTCGTCATTATATTTTGAAAATGGTTACCTGATTGCGGGATCTTTTCAACTATTTTTGGTCAACAATTAAACTGACAAAGTTTAATCCATTACTTAATTTTCTAAATTCTAACAAAATCACGTAAGGTAACGATTATTTAAAAGGAGTTTCGGTAAAGAAAAATAGCAAAATCAGACACGATCAAAAACACTTTTTCTGTTTATATTAATTATCATTTTTTTGTGTCAATATTGGATCGACAAAACTCGATCCATAATTTAGGCCAACCTTTAAAATTCTTATTTAATCTACTAATTTGTAGAGAGGAAGAATCGAAGCTTAGATATCATAGTCATTAACTAGATCATCCTAATTATCAGATTGGGAAAAATTCGACTATCGATTATCACTCTTATTTTGATTAAAATGATTTTATTTTTATTTTTTTGTCAACTTGGTTAATATTTACATTAGCATATCTTTTACAATATGAAATAATTAATCTTATCAAACATTAATTGAGAACGTTAGAGTCTCTAACTTAGAGAGTGTGATCCTTGAATGAGGTAATATGTGATTAGTATAAAGGTATATATTGGTTTTATAATAATATTTAAAATATAATTTCAGTAACATGTGGTATGTGGAATATGGCTCAGTTTTCTTTCATTGTGGCTTGACAAAAGAAGTTCTTAGCTTTTCATAAAGTAAGCAGTCATGCAGCAAAGGTTAATTTTTCCATTTCATAAAATAACATTTAGGGAGAAAATAATACAGTTTATTCCAAATTGTCAGTAGTTATAATGATTTTGTGCTTAATTTTATACTTTTTATTACTACGTAGCTAAAATATAACTTTGATGGGCGCAGTCTTTAAATATTGAGATCCCTAATTTATTATTGTTATGTTATTTTTTTTAGCAGATTACCTTTAATATCGTGGTAAGTGATAAGTCCATTAAAAGTAAATGTATTTGTATATTCAGGAATCAAATTTCACTATCTACATTATGTAAGAACTTAACTAATGGGTCGACAATTTGTGACCTAATATCACAAAAATATATAATTTTTCTTTAAAATTGAATTACAGTAATTAACTACATAAATTTATAGGGTTAATTTTTTCTTGTCTCTTTAGTCCAAAACAATACCGTTTTAGTTATTGTGCCACATATAATCTAATTAAAATTATAACCAAATTAGATAAATTTATTTAAGGTTTTAAAATTTTAAGCAGCGAATATATGAAAAAATGATTCTATAAATTTATGTATGAAATTTCTTTTTTTTTTAAAGTTTGGTGTATAAATAAGCTGTTTTCTCTGCACATAAGTATAGTTTACTTTTGCATATGGACTGTAAGTATATGAAAAAAATACCAGACTACGCACATAATATTATGAGAATTATCTTTGTATGAAATTACAGTATTTTAATATTAAATAATTATTAAAAATGTTTTGTATGTTTTAAATTATCAAAAATATCCTTTTTAAAAAAAATTTGCAAAATATTCTTCTATTTTTTAAAGGATCAAAAATATCTTTTTTGAATTGTAAATTATGTCTACAGTAGACAATGATTGTCCATTGTATACATATTCAGTATATATATTTACTGTGTATAGTATATACTGTACACGGTAGACATATATATTAAATATGTACACAGTGAACAATTATGGTCATATTTTCCAATTCAAAAGGCATTTTATGTAATTTAAATCATAAAAGACGCATTCTGTGATATTCCCTTTTAATATTTCTTTCATAAAAACGAGTACTAAATTGAAAAAGCAATTTTTATTTTCTTTCATGATTAAAGAATGTCAAATCCGAAAGCTGAATATTCATCTTTTTATTGTTTTATGGGTAATAATTCTCAGAGGGAGAGGTAGGTGGAGGAATCTGTGAGAGCTTTAGGGTTTTTTAGGTTTATTTCATACTTAGCAAAAAGAGCAAAAAAAAGAAAAAGAAAAAGCTTTTTCGAAGGAAGACACATCTCTCCAACTGTACAATCGCACTCATCGAGTATTCAATTTCTTCTTTTTAGGATATTCATTGCTTGCTCTCGAAGTAACTCTCGTACCATTTCTTTATTTTAAATGCTAAGAGAGTTTTGTAATATAGTTAACATTTGAATATTTCATTACTAATTTATTTTAGCACCTTTCCATTTATATTTTCTGGAGTTTGTGTTCGTTAGTTTTTATGTTAGTAAATTCCATAGATTTTACCTTAACAAAAAAATTTCCATAAATTATAACTATATAATTGTGGTTCTTTATTTCAAATAATTTGTTTACAATTTGAACACTTTTATTGAGATTCTGGCTAGTATGGAATATTCGTAAACATTTTCAGTGAACTTTTGGATTTCTATAAGTTTCAGAAAATTAATTTGAGTTTAGGTCTGAAAATTTTCTAGTTTAACATAATAACTAAAATATTACGTAAAAACCTTTTTAAACATCTTAGAGGGAGTATTTGGTTACGGGTATGTATAGGTCTAGACATTCGGTTAAATGGTTCGGGTTCGGGAACGAAAAATTTGTAATTCAAAAAAGTAGTCGAATGGTAAATAATATATATTCGGTTCGGTTTCGGGTTCGGATTCAGTTTTAAATTTTTTATAAAATAAATAATATTTATGACCAAATTATATTTTTATTAAGTTTTTGACAATAAAATGTAAATAAAAATAAAAATAATTAATTAATTTTAGTTAAAGATGGTGTATTTTTCATATAGTAAAGATATGTCTATATTTTTAATTAAAATATTATTTATTTTCATGAATATCGGTTAATTTTATTCGGTTTCACATAATTTGGGTTCGGTTCGAAAAAAGTTAATTCGGTATTGAAAATTTTATTCTATTCAGATAATTTTATATATCGATTCAGAATCGGTTTTGAAAATATCGGTTTGGGTTCAGAAAATTTTGGTCGGTTAGGGAATTATGGCAGGCGTAGGTATGTATATGTGATGATTTGGTGAACTAAATGTCTAATAAAAGGTTTGTTGATTGATATCTCTTTAAATAGCGAGAATACATTTAAACAATATAAATCATTACAGTCGGTTGAAATGATTGCAAATAACTTTAGCCTTTAAATTTTGAGTAAAGATAAGATTAGTAATAAATGAAAAAATTCTTAAGAGTAAAAATTTCAATTTTTTTTTTCTTTTGCTTAAAATGCAATATTTTAACATTCTCTAAATGCATGAAGGTTTTGTTAAGTATTGTATGGGTCCGAGTCCTTTCTGTCTTATCTTGGCTTCATGTGTATTATTTTTTAAGGAGAAGCAAATGAAAAGTTCTTAGACAAGTCACCTTTTTACTTCTTTATCGTTATATTTAGTTTGCAAATTATATATGTGTTTAATTTTGTTTCGTTTAGTGGTTTTTAATAGTGTTTCAGATATGGTGATTAGTTAAAATAGTGCAATATAATCATGTAATAACTAGAAGGAGAAGAAAATAGTATGAAATGAATATCAATTTCATATCAAATTACTAAACATATTCGGTTTTTTTTATAGCCACCAAGAATAGCTATAACAAAAAATTAGTCATGATTCTATTAAGTGGTAATTTCTTAGTTATAGGATCGTGACTAATTATTTCTGTAGCTTTTCCAACATTTTTTGTGGGTTTTCAGTATTTCATGATTCATCCCCATGAAAATTTTATGATATTGTCGTTACTATATTAATATTGATTATAATTAAGATTGAGAATAGAGAGTTTCAAAGAAAAAGTCTAATTGAATTGAAACTAGATGTTCTTAAATGAAATTATAATTCGACAAAAAAAAAGAAACTAAGAATATAAATTGTGTTGATTGAGAATTTCAAAGGCCATTAATACAAAGAATTGTTTCTTAGAAAGAGGGAGGGAGCTAAGAGGGATAGTTATAGGGTTCTAGTTGGACTTGGTGTATCCTTATTTGTACTATACAAAAACTTCATAGTAATTTATTTTTTAACTCGGAACTTCCCAAATTTTATGAGAGGGCCATGGACTATTCTTTTGGGGGTGATGCAATCCACATATAGACTCTCACTTTCAGGTATTCAAATAGGCCGAAAACATGGTCCATATATGTGTAGGGATGACTAGGAAACTTCAAAGTAAATTTACTCGGCACTTTTCAAATAACGCATGACTTGAGAGACAAGTAACCAATAACTTAGAGAACTGAAGTCCTCCATATCGTCCAACTCCAAGTATGTCGACAATATTTCGAATGCTCAGTATTATGTTTTTGCTTGTTTTGTAGATGACAACGATCAAAAGTATTAACCACGTTAGCCCAATAATTGAGTTTTATATTCATTATGGCCAAAACCGTAATATCAAAGGTTGACTTAAGTATTCTACCAAAATCCAAAGTGGTCAATTTCTTATAAATTCGCATGGTGGACATTCAATCAGAAAATTCAAACGTTATGATATTTGTATAGGCCCTTTTTGTATTGCTAAGAACTAAAAGTTCCAACCACATAAGTCCCTATGTTTTTCACACATTATCTAAAGAACAAAAAAAATGATAAAGAAGAGTTGTGAATCATTCCTCTGTTTTTTCTTCTTAATCTTCATCATAAGCTTCAATGCTATTTCTGTTTCTGCAGAATTACAATCGTGACGCAACTAAAGGAAATTTCAAACCCAACAGTACTTATGACAAGAACCGTCATCTTATCTTTTCCTCTTTGGCTTCTAATGTCAGTGCTCACGACGGCTACTTCAACGGTTCAATCGGGATCGATCCAGATCGAGTCTACGCCATGGGGATGTTTGCTCCTACTGTATCAAGAACACCTCAGATAGATTACTACAAGATTGTCTGAATCAAACAGGCGGTTTCGCATGGCTAGGTAATGAGATCCTTTGCCTTGTTCGCTACTCTAGCAAATCGTTCTCGGGGTTACTCGGCTTGGATCCATCTGTTGTTATATACAATATTAATGACATAGGAGAAGAAAACCGGAAGGAATTTGATAATGTGTGGAACGGGTTAATGTCTAGTACGTACGATCACAAAAGCTTCTTCTTCGGTGAGAAACAATTCATCGTCTACTAATTCTTCATTGTCTAGTAAATACTATGCAAAAGATGTAGCTCCAGTGCCTGTTTATGGGGACATATGGGTGTTGATGCAATGCACTCCAGATATGTCTCCAAAGGACTGTAATTTTTGCCTGGAGAAAAGTCTTGATTATTATACTACTGTTTTATATGGGATGAGAGGTGTCATTATAATGAGGCCAAGTTGCTTTTTCCGGTGGGAAGTGTATAGTTTCTCTGGTGCTATTGATGGTTTTAATGACGAAAACTCACCACCGCCTTCTCTAACCAACAAGAAAGGCATGTCCTTTTCGCAACGTTTCAGAGCAAAGTTTGCAGACCTTTTGGCTTTGTGTAACCATATATTTTTGGGTTTGTGCAGATAGAAGAAGGCGAGGAGGAATTATTGCAGCAATAATCGTTGTTAGTGTTGTTACCATAATATTGATTTCTGTAGGTTTAGTTATTTGTAAGAGAAGAAAGCAAAAGCAAGAAATTGAACTTCCAAGTGAGTTTTCTAGTATCATTCTCTGTTGAATCTTAGACCTTAGCATTGAGAAGTGGGACTTTTTCACGAGCTTAGTATTAGTTTGTGTTGAAGCGGAATCTGTGCAATTTGATTTAAAGACAATTGAAGCTGCAACGAGCAACTTTTGTAACAGTAACCTGCTTGGTAAAGGTGGATTTGGTGACGTTTTCAAGGTATAAACGCTATTTGACCTCACTTGTTTCTGCTTTTTTGGAAAAATGTTACCTAACATGTACAATTTTTCAAGGGTATGCCATGGATGGTACTGAAATTGCCGTAAAGAGATTGTCGAAAACATCTGGACAAGGTGAAGTGGAGTTTAAGAATGAGGTTGTTGTTGTTGCAAGACTTCAGCACATAAATCTTGTAAGACTTCTCGGGTTTTCGTTACAAGGAGAAGAGAAGTTACTCGTCTATGAGTTTGTTCCAAACAAAAACCTCGAATATTTTCTATTTGGTCTCTTCTTTATAACTCAGTCTTAGAATATACTCTTGTCTGTTGCTTTTTTCTTGAACATAGCTTCTAATGAGTAACTGAATATGTCTAAATATGCAGACTCTATGTTGAAGAATGAGTTGGACTGGACAGTGCGACGCAACATTATTGATGGAATTACCAGAGGAATCTTATATCTCCATCGAGATTCACGGCTCAAGATCATACATCGTGACCTCAAAGCGGGTAACATTCTCTTAGATGCCAACATGAACCCAAAAATCGCTGACTTTGGAATGGCAAGGATCTTTGGAGTGGAACAAACTGTGGCCAACACAGCAAGAGTAGTTGGAACCTTGTAAGTATCCAACTTAAATGGACCTGATGTGAACCCTTTTGATTCCACTTTTAACCTCTAATTTTGCAGCGGTTACATGTCTCCTGAATACATGACACATGGCGAATTCTCGATGAAATCAGATGTCTATAGCTTTGGAGTGTTGATTCTTGAAATCATTAGTGCCAAAACTAATAGAAGCTTTTATCAAATGGATGGTTTAGTGAACAATTTAGTCTCATATGTGAGCAAATCATAAACTCATTGAACCTCAAACTTTGTTTGATTCTTTTTAAACAGTGATCATAGTTCTAAATATAACTTGTGTAGGTCTGGAGACTTTGGGAGAACAAATCATTAGTTGAGCTCGTAGATCCTGGTATCCGAGAAGATTGTAGAATAGATGAAGTCACTAGATACATTCATATTGGGTTGTTATGTGTTCAAGAAAACCCGACAGATCGTCCAACAATGGCTACGATTCACCAAATGCTCACAACCAGTTCAATGAGTTTGCCTGTGCCTCTGCAACCTGGATTTTTCCTTAGGAATGGATCAGGATCAGAGCCCATTCAATCCAGCATCAAGTCTTTTACTTGTTCAGTAGATGAGGCAACAATTACCATTGCTAATCCTCGTTGAAAATTCAGCATGTTCTGTCTGCTTTATGGTTGTTTTCATAAAGGCTTATCCCTTGTTTTTATTAAGGAGAAGATCAAGCTACTCTTCTCAAACAGATCATGTACTTATGGAATGTTCTATATCTATATAGCTAGAATAATTCCCCTACTTCTGTATAAATGTATGTGTAAGATCTATTAGGGAATAACATCCCACATCAGAAGTTGGAAGAGATCATCTCTAACATATATAAGATATGAGTCTCTCTACTCATTGTCAATTGGTTTTGAGTTGGAAGCTCATATTCTAATATGATATCAGAGCCCACGATCCACACTGTCAAATCCGATCCGACCAAAAGTTGGTCCAATTATCGACAACCCATGCCCAAAATTGGTGCCATCGATCCATCCCCGAACATATCAAGATCAATGGCCAAAGAACCATCATCCCAAGAGGGCTTATTAGGGAATAACATCCCACGTCGGAAGTTGAAAGAGATCATCTCTAATATATATAAGATATGGGCATCTCCACTCATTGCCAATTGATTTTGAGTTGGAAACCCATATTCTGATAAGATCTTCGGTGATATACAATACATTAAACTCATGGTATTAGAGCCTTTGCTTGTACCCTAAAAATTTCAGCCATCACAAATGTTTTTATGTTTGTATTACAAAAACTTTTTTAAGTGTCACTTTCAGGTTGATTTGTTCAACAAAAAATCTAATCTGAAAAGTGAAAGAGTATATAGAGAGAGCAGTAAGAATGTTTCTCAAAACTAAACTGATTTTTTTGATAGATTGAAAGATTACCAAAGGGATTCTCTTGTATAGAGAACAAGAGAACAATCTAAAATTTACAGAGGTGAAACTAATTTAAGATATCTAGAAAAAGAGTAATTCTTTCTTTTAATATATCTAAATTAGCCTTCTGAGTGTCTTTTAGCAGTCCTAGGCAAGCTTTTTGTGTGTTTTGGTGTTTTTTCTTTTCTATTCTTGAGTCATTTTAAGTATGCTTGTAAGAAGAGACACTATTTGCATACTAAGATTATGCTGCAAAATCATGAAATGATGTCTTTCTCTGGTCCTGTCGAGTAAGTGATGTCTACATTGTAGACTACTACTAAATTTTCTACGAAGAAGAGCAAATTGACACATTTATAATAGGGGATAAAAGACAGATCAGATTCTACAGATAATGGACAAAAAAGACTCAAGATTAACTTTCACTATCTAGAAGAAGAGCTGTGTAAAACATAATTCTGGCTTTAACACCTAAACTTCTATGAGAAATATTGACTAAAAAGAAAGAAAACTAGGTCGAAGTTTCCACTGAGCAGTACAAGGCAAAGTGATCATGTTTACCGAAGATGGACTGAGTTTCATCTTGTGAAATCTCCTCTCGCTTGGAAAACACCAGAATCTCTTTTGAAATAACATTGTCACACTCCAAAGTCCAAACATGAAAGTAGAGACCATATGCTCGACTTAGAAGTATCGATCCTTCTTCAAATTCCAAGCCTTTCCATCCATTATTCAGTCGTATCTTTTGGGCAGCACCTGACAGTTTTTGACAACAAGTTGTCTCAAGTTTGGAAGAGCTGAAGGATTCAAACAATTTCTTTTTAATCCATACAAATCAGTTACTTCAAGAGACTCCAACTTCCCAAAGGGAGCAGCAATATCTGGATGTACATTGCTTATACTCATCCCTTTCTCTCTGTTTACTATTTCTTCTATGCTTTGTGAATGGAACACAGTTAGATACTTGAGATTTTGAGCAAATAAGAGCCATGTCATGTCCTTTAAACCTTGAAACTTGTCTATATAAACAGTGTAGAGGTGTTTGAAGCCTGGACAAGTTGTACATAGAAGCTTTTCTGTTTCTTTGCTTACACAATCTATCTTAATCTCTGAGATATTGGAGTCCTTAATAGCAAGGCATTGAAGACCACTTAGAGGTACTGTGTTTAAAATCACAACCTCTTCTCTCATGTTTTGCAGGCATAAACCTTGAATACGGTTGGCTTTACTCCTTGGATGCTTTCCAATATCAGAGCATTGTCTACGTTTGCTATTAAAACCTTTAAGTGCTCTAGAAGTATCAGCTCTTCCAGTAATGTTGCATCAATACAAACACCAGAATCAAAGAGTTTTAACACTTGAAGATTTGGTAAGCTTGTTCCTATCCCAGCAATGTTTCTAAGTCGAGGATTACACTTAAGGTCCAAACTGATTAGTTTCTTTAATCCATTCAAACCAACTGGTATTGATTCTATCCATGTAGATGATAAATTCAGTTATTGCAAAGAACTCAAGCTAGAAATTTCTTCCGGCAATCCATTAAAAGAATTATTCGAAAGATCCAAGACGACAAGAGCTTGCATATAATGAAAGAACTCACCTGGAATAACCATAAACCTGTTGTTGCAGAGCAATAAGGTTGAAAGTTTAGGGCAGCTAGGACAACAGGATATCTCTGCAATGTGATTACTCATCAGTGAGATCCATCTCACAGTTTTCCAGTTGATGTTCTTTGGTATGCAGCATAATTGCGCACCCGACTTGACATAAATATTTTCTTCTTGTTTTCCATTGTTAGACTCTATCCAAAGAGCCATCTCCCGTAAAACATCGTGCATTTTCACCATTGTTGTGAGTTGACCATCCATTAATAGGTGTGCACGAACTAACGAACCAATTATAGCATGACCATGGTTGTTACTTCCATCTTCATCTCTGTTACCATTTATAAATCCTTCATGGATCCAATATTCTATCAACTCATCTTTCTTTATTTCATAATCTTCTGGAAACAAAGAGCAATATAGGAAGCAAGATTTGACCTTATCATCCTCTAAACCATCATAACTAAACTTCAAAATGGAAAGAATCTTTTCTTCCATACCCGGAAACTGATGGCTAGATGAATTGAGAACATCGATTGCATGACGCCATTCATGTACATCTTCTTTACTTGCCATGGCTTTGCCAATAACATTGAGAGCAAGTGGTAAACCACAAAATTTCTCAGAAACTTCCTTGCAAGTGTAAGAATATCTTGATGGATCTTTAATGAGCTTTCTCCAACTATCATTTGAAACAATTCCCATGCTTCATCTGGTGATAAACAATCAACATTCATCTCATTGTCAGCTTTCATGTCTTTACAAACTTTCTTTAAAGAGTGGTAAAAACAATCTCCGATCCATTTTCTCGAGTCGGAGGTGGAACTCCAATCTTATTCACATCTACCTCGCTCCATAGATCATCTAATAACAGCACAAATTTCTTTCTGCTAAGGATATTGTATATGGTAAAGGCTTTCTCCTCTTCTGCATGTTTCTTGTTTCCATTCTTTGTCAATACGTAATCTTCTTAGAATCTGATTCTGAATGCCCTCACATTGCAAATCTTTAGAGACCACAATCCAAATCACTCATCAAATTCATTCACCACTTGAATGAATTTGTTTTTGATAAGAGCTAAGAGTGTGGTCTTTCCAACTCCTCCCATACCATAAAGACCTAAAGTTGTTAGTTCAGTGTTAATGAGATTGCTCCATGCCTTTTCAATCATTGAATCCAACCCAATTGTGGTTTAAATATGTTTCTTCTCTACTTTTGCTGCAAGAGTGTTGTCAGCTACCACATCAAAAACTTCTTTAGATGCAAGTTCTTTAACTTCATTCAATTTCTTTCACACCTCTTTACCATACTTGCAGCCGGATATGCACTTGTTAGAACAATATCCATAAAGACACAATCTTTTAGTCTCAGTTGGTTTAACTTTAACCAGATCATTGACCTGAGATCGAATAGCTTCTACCCTTGAAAACCATCCTTCGACTTGAGCAAGCCGCTGCAAACCTTTACCTTCTTCGACGGAAACTTTTCTTAATAGATCATCTCATATCTCTTCAAGTTCTTCCATAGTTGTCTGCAGAGCCTCAAGATTAGCCTCCATCATGTGAATGTAATTCCCATCACCGAAAAAGCAGTCACAGACGTGATTCAATGCCTTATCACAAGATATCTGTAGTGATACACGTCCCATCTTCCTCAAACTCTCAGAAAGAAATCAAACCAAATCACTGTCTGGAT
Organism: Lepidium didymum; assembly: GCA_963920545.1. Lineage (NCBI taxonomy): Eukaryota > Viridiplantae > Streptophyta > Magnoliopsida > Brassicales > Brassicaceae > Lepidium > Lepidium didymum. The sequence goes on along the minus strand of OY986980.1, from coordinate 18,685,682 downwards.
GAATTATAACTCAAGACTTGATGAGAAGATAATAAGTGAAGACTTCAAGATAATACTGCATTATATTTTACACCAATAATTGGAAAAATGTTTCATATTCACAAAATGACATTGATCAAACATAGGAAGCACACTTCTCTATCAACTAGGACGTCTAATCCGTTTAATATCAATCTATCCTGAACCGAAATATACTGAAAAAATCTACTTTTATAAATTAAGCCAAAAAGAAATTGAATCAAAATCGACCAAGAAGTCAAGACTGAAATATAATGACACTGAGCATTATAGACGAATAATTCACTCAAATCCACCAATAAAGAACAAAAAATCGATGAAATCCTTCAAACTGAATAAATTTTTTGTAAGAAAGCTGAAACAAAACAGTAAATTCAAAGAGGTTTAGTGGCATAGTTTACGTTCAGGATCTCAGGAATCAGAACACATACCAAGTTTGAGCACAATTAAGCCTACAAACTTAGCCCATCTCACAAGAACTTGGAGTAGAATCTGACTGTGACTTGTGTACAACAACTTGCAAAGTACTGTTCTAGAAATCGTGATAGTTCTTTGTTATATCTGGTCCTGATTGTAGATCCAGAAATACAACAATCAGACGACTCTATGATTTGTTTTGTAATCACACTTCAAGCCAGTGTGATATAGACGTTTAGAGATCAGAACTTCCCACAAAGCTTCCGATTTAGGATTTTTGAAGGCACATAACAAAGCTTCCCACAAGAAGTGATCACACTGTCTACAAACTTTTCACAACCAATACATCATAATAAGCATCAACTGGTTCGAGTTGAATTAAAACCAGGATTTAAGTTAAATTGGTAAAATTGGTCGAAAACTTGTAAAACCGGTGACCCGGGTTAATATTAAAACCCGGTTTACTAATAATTATGTGTTTTTGCAAAAAATTATATTTATTATTACTTTTATTTTATAAAATAGAAAAGCAAAATCTCAATATCAAAAGTTAAAACTATAAAAGTAGATAGTTTTATACTCTTTTGATATATATCATAATTTATAACTGATATAAATAGTGTTTGTAATGTTAATTTTTATAAATCATAAATAATATTAGTAGATAGTTTTAGATACGTGTGTTAATATGGATTGTTTAATAATTTTTTTGTCAAACGTAAATGACACATTATGAAATGTTGTAGAATATTTATATCATTTCTCTTATTCTTTCTATTTAATAGATTATCAAATGTATGTGGCATTTATTATAGTGACAAATAATAAATTTATTAAAAATAGGCGCACTTACAAGTAATAGATCGGTTAGTTGTGGTCCAATGTTGACAAAAAAAAAAATTATCAAATTTATTTTTTACTTTATTTTAAGATTTTCAAATATGTTATACTATTTTTACAAATGATCATATTATTCAAAATAAATGGTCCTATTGTTTCTGGATCTTTTATTGTTATATCTGGATTATTGTCTATTTTATCAATTATTGTTTTTAATAATTCTATTATATATATATAATAGAATTAAACTAGTCCGACTAACTATCCACTAACATTGCCGAATCGGTGTCTCGTCCGGTTTTCAAAACATTAGTTATGAGAGATAGTACTGGCCTTTTCCAACGATTTATGCGTATTTCTTTTAATTTACAACAACTTTGAATTTGTAAAACCTATATTTTAAAACTTTTTGTATAAAAATTAATTATGAATAGAGCAAAGAAATTAATAAATTTACTATTTTAACCCATATCCGATCAAATTTTTAATAATCAAACAAATCTAATATAAGATTTGATATATTGTTAATAATTATTTTCACTTCTATTTTATTTTATAGTATTTTATAAAATAAACTAAAAATTATATCACAAAAATTTATGAAAAGTTTAGAGTATTTTTACATATGTTATGCTTTAAATTTTTGAAAACAAACATATATTGCTCAACATATAAAAATGATGTATATAGAATATATTTATATTATATAGAAAAATTACTATATCTAACTATTCTTATTTATTTTATTTCAAAACTACCATTTCAAATCTATCTTATTCAAAATTTATCCCTTAATAATAACAATTTTTTTCCAAAATTGATTTTTTCGACCCTGCTATTATTTGTAATAAGGATCCACATATTATTTATAATAACTTCAAATCAAGCATTTTTCATATCATAACGTCACATATTATTTACTAACCTGCTCAGGGAGATCATCAGTAGGAGAAGTAAGAAGTTGGACAAATACTGGAACGGTCAAGTTATCAATTAGCGTTTTGGCTAGCAGTGATGATCGAGAAATCATTTCTGCTAGAGCCCAAACCGTATCAATTTTTTGAGAAAGAACACCGAATAGTTAGAATAAGAAAGTCAAATTGATCATCCAAAAAGGTACAACTATTCTAACCTGAAGCTTGGGAAAATCATTATTTTTAAGAAACTCAACTAAACGACGTACAAATCTAGCTACTATCAGGTCCTTGATATTAGTCTATGTAGCTCAACAAACATATAAAGAACACAAACTTAATAGAAAAGAAAAAACTAATGATAAAGAGAGATTGAGAACTAAAGAATTACCCGAAGAAACTATATTCATGAACTCAGAAACGGATTTAAGCTGGAAGAAAGAATCATTTGACTGAATCCCAACAATCGAAGTATTAACATCGGACTATAGACAAAAAAAAAACATGATACTCCCTAAAAGATCAAAAACTATTCAGAGAAATGGACTGAGTTTGATCTTGTGAAAGCTCCTCTCGCTTGGAAAACATCAAAATATCTTCTGAAATTACACATTCACATTCCAAAAAATTTCGTTTATTAACTCTACATTAAACTCTATTGTCTCCCATTTTTTTTATCCGTTTCTATTCCCTTGCAGAAAGAGTTTACTTGTTCTCATTGTCAACATAAACTATATTCTTATGAGTTCATAAATATTAGAAAATATATATTATAAATAACTTTTTCAAATTTTATAATTAAACTAATTTTCAAAATCAATTGTCTCATTAATTTGTTTACAAATATTTTAAAACTTTAACATTAATATATATATATATATATATATATATATATATTACGCGCTATTGCACATGTACAAAACTAAGTAAAAAGATTAAATAATACTACAATATATATAATTAAAATCAAGTATATTGTTAAAGAAATATAGGCTATAGGTGTTATAATTACCTATAGTGAAGATATTCTCACCGCCTCTCATTTTACTATAAATACATGCATCCACTTATTGCATGACACATCTTTGATAATAATAATAAGAAAAGAAACATTATACTTTTCTCTTCACGTATACTTCTTTACAATAATATTATAATATATTAAATAATCAATTTTATAACACGTTATCAGCACGAGTTGCTCCCGCGCCAGAAAAAGGTAAAATTTATTTTTGTCAATTTTGATTTTATACTTTGATATAATGGGTGACTTGGGCCCCATACATATATACTATATATTTTAATTCAATTTAGAAACTATAATAATGCTTGAATTACAACATGAGGGATTTAGTCTCCATGTTTAAATATTAATTTCGGGCAGATAGGCGATGTCTTCCCCGAACCGATCGTTAGATGGCTCTGCTTTCACGATCATGATCATATGGTAGACTATGTCTCCTCAGATCAATATTTTTATATGTCCAGAAGACATTTATAAAATATTCCAGAAGAACATAAAAATCATAAATGTCCTGAAAACATTTACTAAAATGTTCCTGAAGAACAGTAAAAATAAAATGGATATACATATAAATTTGTTTCAGACGAAACAAATAAATTTGTCTAGCAGACAAATAAATAAATAAAAAATAATTTTGTCCTGAAGACAAATAATATATTTAAATTTACTGTTATTGCATCATATTTAATTGTGTAATTTATATCTTGAATATTTCGTGATTATGTTAATATTAATTTTGATAATTTTATTTTTGATATACTTTTCTAACGGTTATGAAAAAAATAAAATAATAATAATACATAATTCTCCAACGGCCATAAACACTATTTCCAACGGCTACATACAAAATTTTAATCTATAAATACACTCACCTTTCACTCATTTTCATCACTCAAAATCTTCTACCTTCTCTCAAATTTTTTCTCTCGAAATCGATTCATTTTTGTAAAATGGATTGGGTTTTAATCTTTTGCTTCGGTATAATTCTTTCCACTATTCCCGGATTTTTCATCGGTGATTTCACTCACACGGAATTTTGGGTGAATTGTTGGTTACTGATTGGTACTTTGTATCTTTTTGTAATCGCCTGCTTATTTCGTTTTTATGTGTTTAATTATTGACATGTTATTGCATTATATTTTATTTTAAAATTTTAATAATAAAATTATAATTATTATGCAGTAATTATGTCTAATTTGGCAAAACTCGAGATCGCTGCCCTGGATATATCAGGCAATAACTATATGAGATGGGCTGTTGAAACAAAAATGCACTTAAGGGGAAGAAAACTCCTTGACACAATTGATAAGTCAAAAACGACTTCTGAAGAACAAAAGGCTAATGCCATGATATTTTTGGTCCATCATATCCACGATGGCTTAAAAAATGAATATATAACAAAAGAAGATCCTGCAGATCTTTGGCAGTCACTGAAAGAAAGGTTTGATCACCAGAAATACGTGATCTTACCAAAGGCAAAACATGAGTGGCTGAACCTCCGTTTTCAGGATTATAAAAGCGTAAGCGAATATAATTCTGCGCTGTTTGGAATTACCTCCAGGATAATGTTATGCGGAGAAACGATCACTGATTATGATATGATCGAAAAAACTCTCCAAACATTTCATCCTGGAAATGTAGTCCTACAACAACAGTATAGGGCTAATGGATACAAGAAGTATTCAGAATTAATGCAAGTGCTTCTTGTAGCAGAGCAGAATAATGAACTCGTCATCCTAAACAATCAGTCACGTCCTACTGGATCAACAGCATTCCCCGAAGCGAATGTTACGTCATCGAATTATAATAATTATGGACGTGGACGCGGTCGAGGCAATTACCGTGGTCGTGGACGAGGAGGATACAAACGTGGATATGGACGTGGGCAAAGAAAAAGATCTTGTCCTACTGATTCCAACGATGAAAGGAATCACAAAAGACCAAAAGAAAAAGAAGTTGGAAAAAGGCAACATGAGGAAAGTTGCTATAGGTGTGGTATGAAAGGACATTGGTCACGTACCTGCCGTACGCCGAAATATTTCGTTGAACTACACCAAGAGTCCCAAAAGAAAAAGGGAAAACAAAGAGAAACCAACTTTGTTCATGGCAATATCGGGCATTCTTTTGATCATGAAGCCGGTCCTTCTTTTGACCGTGAAGTCGATCCGTATCTCGATGATATAAACAATGATACGTATCTCGATGTGGCTGATTTCGCTGTTGATTCCATAGAAATCAACGAAAGCCAAAAAGATTAAACTCTTCCTGAAGAAGAAAGTATAATATAATTTATAAAATTTATAATATAATGTATAAAAAGTATAATATAATGTATAATTAGTCATGATTGCATAATGTTGTTTTCTGCCTTGTTTGTAAAATATTATCTTGTAATATACTGTTTGTGTTAATATTAACGCATCTTTTATAAATATTCTTAAATCAGAAAATGTTGAAATACGGAAACAAGGATGGAGATATGTGTCTGGCAGATAGTGCTACAACGCACACAATACTTAAAGATAAAAATTATTTCTCTTCCCTTAAGATGAACGATTCCGCCGGAAGCGTGAATACTATATCTGGTGATGCAAGAATTATTATAGGCTCCGGAAGAGCTTGTTTTTCAATGCCAAAGGGGACAAAATTTGAAATAGATAATGCATTATATTCCCCTAAATCATGTAGAAACTTACTGAGTTTCAAAGATATTCGAAGAAATGGATATCACGTAGAAACAATGAATAAAAATGGTGTTGAATACCTCTGCATCACATCAGTTAAATCGGAAAAGAAATGTATATTAGAAAAGCTGCCAGCTTTATCCTCCGGAATATATTTCACAAAAATAAATATGATTGAATCATATGTTACAGTAAACCCGAAGTTTACATGTACGTTCAAAATCTGGCATGAACGTTTAGGGCACCCTGGTTCAGTCATGATGCGAAAAATTGTGGAAAACACAAATGGCCATTCGTTGAAAAACCAGAAGATTTTTCAAACGAAAGAATTTCCATGTAATGCATGTTCTCTTGGAAAACTAATAACTCGGCCATCACCAGCCAAAGTTAAGAATGAATCTCCGGTATTCTTGGAAAGAATACATGGTGATATATGTGGACCGATCCATCCACAATGCGGGCCATTTAGATATTTTATGGTATTGATTGATGTATCTAGTAGATGGTCACATGTGTGTCTATTGAGCACACGAAACATGGCTTTCGCAAAATTCATTGCTCAAATAATCAGATTAAGGGCACAATTTCCTGATTATACAATAAAGAAGATAAGACTTGATAACGCTGGTGAATTCACTTCATAAGCCTTCAATGACTATTGTATGTCATTGGGAATAGATGTTGAACATCCAGTCCCACATGTTCACACACAAAATGGTATGGCTGAGTCTTTAATCAAACGGTTACAAATTATTGCTAGACCGTTAATAATGAGAACAAAACTCCCAATTTCAATATGGGGTCATGCAATTCTGCATGCTGCGGCACTAATCCAAATAAGACCAAGTGCATATAATAAATACTCTCCATTAGAATTAACATCTGGCCAGAAGCCAGATATATCTCATCTCCGTATTTTTGGGTGTGCGGTATATGTCCCCATTGCGCCACCACAAAGAACAAAAATGGGACCACAAAGGAGATTGGGAATATACATTGGGTATACATCACCAAGTATAATTCGGTATCTAGAACCAAAAACTGGGGATATGTTTACGGCACGTTTTGCCGATTGCCATTTTAATGAAGATGAATTCCCCGCGTTAGGGGGAGGAATTAAAGAAGTTCCAAAAGACATAACATGGTACACACCGTCGTTATGGCACCTTGATCCCCCTACGAAACAACGTGAACTGGAAGTTCAGAAAATTGTGCATTTACAAAATATGGCAAATCAGATACCAGATGCATTCACTGATACAAAAAGGGTGACAAAATCGCACATACCCGCTGCGAATGTTCCATCAAGAGTTATTGTTCCGGAAGAACAAAATGATGGAAACATAACAAGTAAACCCAATATTCAGTTAAAAAGAGGGAGACCTATGGGATCAAAAGATAAAAATCCCCGAAAGAAAAAGATTTTGGGAAAAATAAATATAAATAGTCCAGAAGAACCAAATTATACAGAGAAAAGTCTTGAAGACGAAAATAGAGAAAAACATGAGATTTCCATCAACTATGCCCAAAACGGAAATATTTGGGTTAGAAGTGAGATAGAAGATGATGATGGAATTTTCTCATTCTCTGTATCAAAAGAAATTGACAATGAAAACGATGATCCAGAACCAAAGTCTATATTAGAATGCCAGAAAAGACCTGATTGGGAGAAATGGCAAATGGCCATGACAACTGAATTAAACTCCCTAAATAAAAGAAAGGTCTTTGGATCTATTGTCATAACTCCTGAACATGTAAAGCCTGTTGGATATAAATGGGTTTTCGTTCGAAAAAGGAATGAGAAAAATGAGGTAACAAGGTATAAAGCCCGACTTGTTGCCCAAGAATTTTCTCAAAGACTTGGGATTGATTATGAAGAAACATATTCCCCGGTAATGGATGCAATTACCTTTAGATTTTTGATGAGCCTAACAGCATCTAAAAATCTAGAAATGCATCTAATGGATGTTGTGACAGCATATCTATATGGATCACTTGATAGTGAAATATATATGAAAATCCCAGAAGGATTAAAGATGCCTGAAGTATTGAACGCAAAATCTAAAGAAGTATGTTCAGTCAAATTACAGCGATCACTTTACGGATTAAAACAATCCGGACGCATGTGGTATAATCGTCTAAGTGAATATTTACTGAGTAAAGGATATACCAACAATGCAATATGTCCTTGCGTATTTATTAAGAAATCTATATATGGATTTGTGATCATAGCTGTATATGTTGATGACCTGAACATAATTGGAACTCAAAAGGAGATTAATGTTGCTAGAACTCATATGATAGAAGAGTTCGAAATGAAAGATCTTGGACAGACAAAGTTCTGTCTAGGACTCCAGATCGAGCATCTTCGGAATGGAATTTTCGTACATCAATCGAATTATATTAAAAGGATCTTAAAACGATTTTATATGGATAAAGCGACTCCTTTAAGTACTGCAATGGTTAATAGATCACTTAATATCGACAAGGATCCATTCCGACCTTGTGAAGATAACGAAGAGGTATTAGGTCCTGAAGTACCTTATATGAGCGCTATTGGTGGACTTATGTATCTTACAAATTGCACTAGACCAGATATAGCATTCGTTACAAATCTGCTTGCAAGATATAGTTCATCACCTACGCGCAAACACTGGAATGGAATAAAACATATATTTCGTTATCTCCAAGGAACGATTGATTTGGGATTATTTTATAACAGAAATTCTAGTCTCGATCTAGTTGGTTTTGCAGATGCAGGCTATTTATCAGATCCACATAAAGCCCGATCACAAACCGGATATGTTTTTACAATTGGAGGCACTGCAATTTCTTGGCCTTCCCAAAAACAGACTCTAGTTGCTACCTCCTCAAATCATGTTGAAACGATTGCACTTCATGAAGCATGTAGAGAATGTGTTTGGCTTAGATCCATGACTCAACATATACAAAAAGCAAGTGGAATAGCCATAAATAAAGAGCCAACAAAGGTGTTTGAAGACAATGCTGCTTGTGTCGCCCAACTTAAAGAAGGTTATATAAAAAGTGATCGAACGAAGCATATTCCCCTAAGATTTTTCTCTTACACACGAGAACTCGAGAAGAATCAAGAAGTGAATATTCAATACATTCGTTCAACAGATAATGCAGCAGATCTATTCACTAAAGCGCTTCCCACTACAACGTTCAGAAAACATGTTCACAATATCGGGATGCGTCAATTACGAAATTTATGATATTCATTATTTCAGGGGGAGATTATATCACTGTACTCTTTTTCCCTCGTCATGGTTTTTATCCCACTGGGTTTTTCCATGACAAGGTTTTTAATGAGGCAGTGTGTAATATATATATATATAATTAGCAATAGGTAATTAAGGGGGAGTGTTAAAGAAATATAGGCTATAGGTGTTATAATTACCTATAGTGAAGATATTTATCTTCTCACCGCCTCTCATTTTACTATAAATACATGCATCCACTTATTGCATGACACATCTTTGATAATAATAATAAGAAAAAAAACATTATACTTTTCTCTTCACTTCATTTCACGTATACTTCTTTACAATAATATTATAATATATTAAATAATCAATTTTATAACATATATATCTATATTCAACTCTTATTCGTATGTAATAAAATTATGAAACCTTTTATTTGATGCAAAAATAAATTACGAATAATATTTCAAAGATAGGTGATGGATAAATTTTGAAGCTTATTTTTAGTTTTTCTTGTTTTTTTTTATAGAAATCAAAAAGCGACAAACTGAAAAATCAATTTAGCATCCACCAGGAAAACATAAAAAAGAAAGATAACTACAACTAGGGGTGGAAATTCGGGTTATTCGGGTCGGATCGGATCGATCAAAAATCGGGTTATTCAGATTTTAGAAAAACCGTCCAAAATAACCGAACTAAAAAATCGGGTCGGGTCGAGATTCGGGTTATTCGGAAAAAAAAAATTGTCCAAAATTTTTTTTTTGCAAAATTCTAAACGAATCCGAAAAAATCTGAAAAACCCAACCCGGAATACCCGATTAAGAAAACAAAATTTTTAAAAAATGATTTTTTTTTGTTGCCAAAATTATAAAAGAATCCAAAAAAATCCGAATACCCCGACCCAAATCACTATCCGAATTATTCAATAACCCACTTACCGAATCGATCCGAATTTCAAATCCGACCCAACCGGAACCGATCCGAATTTCGGTTCGGGCCAGGTCAAATTCCCACCCCTAGCTACAGCTTTATAGAAAACCAATTATCAAATAGTTTTTACATAAAATATCATTTTCACTAGGTCACATCTTTTAATATGATTTAAGTCAAAAAAAATTAATATGATTTAAATTATGTTTGGATACCACAATATCTTTATGTAAAAAATCATTTAAGTAATTATACAGGTACAAAATCAGTACAAAGAGAATTTAATCTCTTATAAAAACTATATGAGAAAAAGAAATTTAAAAAATAACTAAAAAGTTTCTTATTCAACTGAGAGAATCACAAAAAAAAAAAAGTAAAGGAAGGATAAAATCAATATCAATTCAATCTACTGCCATAATTGAGCTCCACAACATTTGAAATTGCCTATAAAGCGACTTTCTTAAGATCAAATTCAGAATTTGCGAGATTGACCAATTTGTTGGAACCAAATTTGCATCAGTAACTGCCTATTATTATATATCACAAAGGGAAAAGAAAGGTATTTATCGATGGCAAACTCCCTCACCTGAATTTGTTCTTTAGTGCATCAATGAAGATTAAAATTTTTGGGCACAATTTCCTAAATCTTCCCACACTTGGAACTGAAATCCATTCTAAAATTGAGAGAAACTGCTGTGATTTTCTTACATTGTTCACTTGGTAATGGCACTCTTGCAAGCTTTGGTTTGATAATTGGTGTTCTTTAGGACAGCTGTATATCTTTCTCGGAGATCATGGGTCAGCTACCTTGCGCATTCTCTTGATGGCCTCGGTTTCAGAAGTAACAACCAATGGTACCTGGACCCTACCTAATGCACCGTATGACCCTATTGTGGAGCTTCATGCGCAATTCTCGACAATTCAATTGCCTCTTCCTGCAAATTCTACAGATGTTTATAGGTGAGTTTACCTGGAAGAAGTTGGAGAAGGTTACTCTTCATCTAGAGTGTGGAATTGTCTTCGATATAGAGAATGTGTTAAGCCATGGCATAATTTGGTTTGGTAAAAGGTCATGTACCCAAATATGCTGTGGATATGTGATTCTGAAATTCCGGAGGTTGAAGTCTTCAATCTGATGTCGACTTGATTAGTTAGCTTCATGACATCCGGTTATTGCATGGTTTGAAGATAGAATTGAGGAAGCATTGAATCGGTTCTCAATTGGTTTAATTGTAGTAATTGGTTTGATTTAATGTTCAACGGGATCAGTTGGTTTAACTGATTTGTTGACCAGTTATAAGTCTTTGACTCTCTTCTTCTTCGTGATATCACTGTAACTAATTCTTCTTCTTCTTTGATTCACCCGAGCCTCCATTGTTATTGTAAGGAGCTTGGGTCTTTGTAAATAGAACGATAGTGAATTGCTGGGTGTAATCCAGCCCCAGATGTAGGCCTTATCACACCGATAAGGTTGAACTGGGTAACAAATTTTCTTGTGTCTTGCGTGCATTGTATTTGCTCTTCGGGTTTCTTTGATCTTGCAAGAACAGAGTGAAATTGACTTTGTTTCTCTTCAATTAGCTCATTCCGCAGCTCAATTCGTCAGCGATTCTTAACAGATTGGTATCAGAGCTCTCGGTTCGTGAGCTGAGATGACGAAGAAGAAGATCAAATTCGATCAATTTGATGGCGACAGTGATTTCTCTCTTTGGAAGATTAGGATGCTGGCTCATCTTGGAACTCTTGGATTGAAGAAGATCGTTAATGATTTCTCATTAACAAAGATGATTCCAGACCCAAATTATAAAGAGAAGAAAATCGAAGGTGGTGATGATAAATCATCGACATCGGAACCAAAGATGATAGAAGTTCCTGATCCAGAGAAAATAGAGCAATCCGAACAAGCTATGAACGAGATCATTCCTCAGGTTGGAAATATAGTTCTTCAGAAGATTACTCATTGCAAGAATGCAGCTGAGATGTGGGCTCTCTTGAATCGGCTTTACATGGAGACTTCATTGCCTAATCGAATTTATCTGCAACTAAAGCTATACTCATTTCAGATGGATAACTCAAAAAGTATTGACAACAATGTTGATGATTTTCTCAAGATCGTTGCGGAACTATACTCATTTCAGATGGATAACTCAAAAAGTATTGACAACAATGTTGATGATTTTCTCAAGATCGTTGCGGAACTAAGCAGTCTTGACATAATCATTGAAGAAGAGGTACAAGCACTTCTAATATTGAAAGCATTTCCACCAGGTTATGAACAACTGAAACACACTCTTAAATATGGTAACAAGACATTGGAATTGCAAGACGTGGTGTTTTCGGCGAAATCATTGGAACGGGAAATTGCTGAACAGAGAGAATTGGATAAGAAGCCATCGACAGTATTATACACTGAAGATAGAGGAAGATCTAATGCAAGAGAGAACAAAGGAAAGAATGGTAAAGGCAGAAGCAGAAGTAGATCAAAGTCTGGTACAAGACTGACATGTTGGTTCTGCAAGAAAGAAGGGCATACAAAGAAGGATTGTTTTGCCAGAAAGAAGAAATATGAGAATGAAGAGAAGGGTGAAGCAGGAGTAATGGTTGAAAAACTTGTGTATTCAGAAGCCCTTAGCGTGAGTGATCAAGACTCTAAGGATGTGTGGGTAATTGATTCAGGGTGCACATCCCATATGTCATCAAGACGAGACTGGTTTTCAGATTTCAAAGAAGATGATGAAACCACAATTCTCCTAGGCGACAATCACATTATCAAGTCTCAAGGGATTGGCTCAATCAAAGTTAATACAAATGGAGGCACAATAAAGATTCTGAAAAATGTGAAGTACGTTCCTGAGCTAAGAAGAAACCTTATCTCCTCAGGTACTCTTGATAAATTGGGGTACAAGCATGAAGGTGGAAATGGTAAGGTCAGATACTTCATGAATGACAAGACGGCTCTACGTGGAGAGTTGTTGAATGGCCTGTACGTTCTTGATGGTAACACAGTAACTTCTGAAACCTGCAATGTGACAACAGAGAGTGAGAAAACAGCTTTATGGCATAGCAGGTTGGGACACTTGAGCTTGAATAGCTTGAAGATCCTAAGCAACAAAGGCTTAATAGATAAGAAGGACATCAGAGAGCTTAGCTTCTGTGAACACTGTGTAATGGGGAAGGCTAAGAAACTCAGTTTCAATTTGGCGAAGCATCAGGTAGTTGATGTGTTAAACTACCTTCACGCAGATTTGTGGGGATCGCCGTCTGTCACTCCATCAATCTCAGGCTGCAGGTACTTCCTCTCTATTATAGATGATAAATCACGGAAAGTGTGGCTGTGTTTTCTCAGATCAAAGGATGAAACCTTTGATAAATTTTGTGAATGGAAAATTCTTGTTGAGAACCAGGTGAACAAGAAAGTGAAATGTCTGAGAACAGATAATGGACTAGAGTTCTGTAATGTGAAATTTGATAGTTTTTGCAAATCAAATGGTATAGAAAGACACAGAACATGTGTGTATACCCCCCCCAACAAAATGGAGTTGCTGAAAGGATGAATAGGACTCTAATGGAGAAAGTAAGATGTATGCTAAATGAATCAGGGTTAGAGGAATGTTTCTGGGCAGAGGCTGCTGCAACAGCAGCTTATATAGTGAACAGATCACCATGTTCTGCGATAGATCACAATGTACCAGAAGAGTTGTGGTTAAACAGAAAGCCTGGCTACAAACACTTGAGAAAGTTCGGATCTGTAGCATATGTTCATCATGATCAAGGAAAATTAAAACCAAGAGCACTCAAAGGTGTATTTCTCGGGTATCCTACATGTACTAAAGGATACAAGATATGGCTATTAGAAGAAGAGAGATGCGTAATAAGTCGAAATGTAATTTTCAATGAGATTTTGAATTACAGAGATGTGAAAGACAAAGGAATTTCAGAGCATCGTGACACTGCAGAAAGTTCAAAATCAGAGAAAGGCCAAAGATTTATCTCAGATTTTGACACAGGAAGAGATGTTCCAGCTGTTTCTAAATCAGTTACACAGAGCCAAGTAGCTGATCAAGGTGGAGTTGTTAACCTTGATGATGATGATGACTCAGAAACAGAGCATGAAGATACAGAGGGTCAGTTTACAAGTGAATCTACAAGCAGAGTTAACTCTTCTCAAAGGGATTCAGTGAGTTATCAATTAGCTCGTGATAGGCCAAGGAGAACGATAGCAGCGCCAGTCAGGTTCAATGATTATACACAATTTGCATTTGCACTTATGGTTTCTGAAACCATAGACTCTGCTGAGCCACAATGCTATCATGAAGCTTTGCAAGATAAGCATTGGGATAAATGGAATAATGCAATGAATGAAGAATATGATTCTTTACAGAAGAATAAAACCTGGTGGCTGGTTGATAGACCAGAAGGAAAGAAAATAATCAGTTGCAGGTGGTTATATAAGCTGAAATCGGGCATTCCAGGGGTTGAACCAGAGAAGCATAAAGCCCGTTTAGTTGCTAGAGGCTATACTCAGAAGGAGGGCATAGATTATCAAGATATCTTTGCTCCAGTAGTTAAGCATGTCTCAATTCGCATGCTTATGTCTATAGTGGTCAATGAGGACCTTGAACTCGAACAGATGGATGTAAAAACTGCGTTTTTACATGGAGAATTGGAAGAGGAATTGTACATGGAGCAACCAGAAGGTTTTGAATCAGCTGAAGGCAAAGACAAAGTGTGTCTATTAAAGAAATCTCTCTATGGTTTAAAACAAGCTCCTAGACAATGGAACAAAAGATTTAATCGTTTCATGACAGAAGAAAACTTCAGGAGAAGCAATCATGATTCATGTGTCTATGTAAAACAAATATTTGAGAGTGAGTATGTATACTTATTGCTTTATGTTGATGACATGCTTATTGCAGCTAAAGAAATGGCTGAAGTTGATAAGATCAAGAAGAGATTAAGTGCAGAATTTGAAATGAAAGACTTAGGAGCTGCAAGTAAGATTCTGGGAATTGAGATATCAAGAGACAGAAGTAAAGGAATCTTATGTTTGAATCAGTCATCATATTTGAAGAAAGTACTCAAGAGGTTTAATATGACTGATGCAAAATCTGCAGGTACGCATATTGGTTCACATTTTAAATTGTCATCGGTTAAGGATGAGTCTGAAGTAATTGATTCCGAGAAGTACCCATATTCATGTGCTGTTGGTAGCATTATGTATGCAATGATAAGTTCTCGGCCAGACTTAGCTTATGGAATTGGTTTAATAAGTAGATTCATGAGCAAACCAGGTTTAGTGCATTGGGAAGCTGTTAAATGGTTGCTCAGGTACATTAAAGGATCTCAGAATCTGAAACTTGTTTACACCAAAGGAAAGGATCTAGATATATGTGGCTATTGTGATTCTGATTTTGCAGCAGATATTGACAAGAGAAGGTCAATCAGTGGGTATGTTTTTTCAGTGGGAGGTAACACCATTAGCTGGAAATCATGCTTGCAACAAACTGTGGCACTGTCAACAACAGAGGCCGAATACAGTGCATTAACTGAAGTTGTGAAGGAAGCAATTTGGATTAAAGGGTTATTAAGTGATTTTGGTTTCAATCGTGATGTTGCCAAGATCTGGTGTGACTCTCAATCAGCCATTTGTTTGTCTAAAAACAATGTTTATCATGAAAGGACAAAACACATGGCAACAAAGAGATCGTTTCTACAAGAAATTACAGAGGGAGGGCAGATAGAAGTGTTGAAGATACACACGTCTCGTAATCCTGCAGATATACTCACGAAGAGTGTTCCAATCATGAAGTTTGATTCAGCTTTAGATTTTCTAAGGTTGATCAAACAAGAGTGAAGTCCTTTGACTTCGTAAGCTGGAGGTAAAGCCCACAGTAATAGCAGTTCACTTGTCAGTCTTGTCCAGAATTTGAATCAAGGTGGAGAATTGTGGATATGTGATTCTGAAATTCCGGAGGTTGAAGTCTTCAATCTGATGTCGACTTGATTAGTTAGCTTCATGACATCTGGTTATTGCATGGTTTGAAGATAGAATTGAGGAAGCATTGAATCGGTTCTCAATTGGTTTAATTGTAGTAATTGGTTTGATTTAATGTTCAACGGGATCAGTTGGTTTAACTGATTTGTTGACCAGTTATAAGTCTTTGACTCTCTTCTTCTTCGTGATATCACTGTAACTAATTCTTCTTCTTCTTTGATTCACCCGAGCCTCCATTGTTATTGTAAGGAGCTTGGGTCTTTGTAAATAGAACGATAGTGAATTGCTGGGTGTAATCCAGCCCCAGATGTAGGCCTTATCACACCGATAAGGTTGAGCTGGGTAACAAATTTTCTTGTGTCTTGCGTGCATTGTATTTGCTCTTCGGGTTTCTTTGATCTTGCAAGAACAGAGTGAAATTGACTTTGTTTCTCTTCAATTAGCTCATTCCGCAGCTCAATTCGTCATCGATTCTTAACATATGCGTTCAACTATTGGGTGTGTCATCTTGATAGGCTACCAACGAAATGGAGGCTGCACTCTTGGGGGCTTCAAACCTCTCAAACTTGCGGTCTTTGTAACCTTTACCCGGAAGAACGCGACCATTTGATGATCCATTGCACTTACTTTAGAGCTTTGTGGGATCAGATTATGTTGAGACTGCGAGTGCTTCATCTTCCTTTCCAAAATTGGGATGAACTACTCAATTGGACCACAGGCCATAACCCTCATGCTCCGAATAAATTACGCAAGCTGCTAGCTCAAGTGGTTGTATATTTCATCTGGCGCCAGCGAAACAACCTCTTACACAACGATATCTCTGTCCCGCCATCTACTCTCTTCAGATTGTTAGACCAGGAAGTTAGAAACATCATTAATGCTAGGAGAAAAGGGAAGAAATATAGGAAACTTATGCCGTGTTGGCTGCGCTAACATAGTTTAGCATTTTTTTTGTGGTAGCTAGTTTTTTACTTTTTTGTGGTTAGCTCCACTTGTAAAGTTTAACGGTTGAGAATTTTCTCTCTTTCAGTAATGATATTTACGAGTTAACAAAAAAAAATTGGTCCAACAAATTTCCTTCTTTGTAAGTACTTCATACTTTTCAGTAAGTAGGTTGGCAAGAATGGGTAAAGCATTATTAATGATCACATACTAAAGAGTTTATGTTGGTCGTAAACGAAGATGCAAAACGAAGAACATATTAAAAGCAACCTTGCATTTTCCTGTTTAACAAGGTCCCCGTAAATAAAATATAAATTACATAACTCAGTCTGTTCAAAATTTGCATTCCAATAGTTACTATCGTCTAACTGTGTTAAGAAACTAATGTTTCCAAAAAAGGAGTATGAGAAAAAATAATCAAAATAAAACAATGAATGTTGTTTCTCTCTTTGAAGAACAAAATAATTTTTTATTAAATATGTATTCGAATATCCAACTATTAGCTTCATTGATCTTGACTTTCTCTGATCTAACATCAAAGCAAACTAGGATATTTTCACTGCCATGGTAACTGAAGTAATACAAAACTCCATTGATACATATCGCACTAGACATATGGAGAAAAATGGTAAATGTGGGAAGGAACATTCAACCAATTTCCAAGATGGTTTTTCGATTCCTAATGTCAGAACTTGGTACTCATTGGCAGATTAGAACCGTGATCTAATTTCTGACATGCGCAATACTTTGTGTTGTTTGTTGATTGGATCATACCCCAAAAACGTTTGTACGGGGACCCAGGTTCTTCTCATTATAGGTATGGGTATGGACTGTCCTGTGCTAGGATTATAGATCATCATCATTGAATCATTACAATCACGGTTCAACAACACTGTTTTTCGTACACAACAAGCCATTGACAGGAGCATGGAGATCATAGCCACAATCTACCATAGGGAAACACATTTGATACTCGGTAGCTAAAGGAGATGAGTTATTATCTGGAATCAAAGGTTGAGGTGTGGACAAGAAGAGCCACTTACAATTACTGTGGGTAACGAAAAAAAGACGAGGACGAGAAGAAGACACTGTCAAGAACAGATTGGTAAAATATGGACTCCGTAGAACAGAAGCCCAATCCCTTGAGATACAATGGATTTCATAGGCAATTTTGAAAGTATCTCAATGATGAGATCCATAGGAAGCGGCTCTGAGTTCTTGATTGATTTCCAATAAGATCATGTTTTGCTATTGGAGATGATTATAGGGACTCGTTAAAAGCTTACTATTACAACCATAAGATAAACTTTGACCGGTTCCACAGACGGTGGATGCGCAAAGACACTCTGGGATCTTTGAATTATGATTCATTCACATTTGACTATTTCTAAACTTGTTTCACAGATTGGTCTTAGAGAGCAACTTATACATTATTCACCATTATTTTGGTCTTAAAATTATTCTGTTGCCACTGTGTTCACTTCAAGCCAGTGTGAAATAGATGTTTCAGAGATCAGAACTTCCCTCGAAGCTAAACATAACAAAGCAACGAATTGGTCATAACAAGCATCGACTCGGTAACAAACGTAAAAATAAACAGAACCAAATCCCTAAATCAAATCTCTATGATTATTCATCAGATTCATCTGAATCTTCTACTGTAACATCAGATGAACCTTCTTCTTCCTCATCATCTTCATCTACATTGCTCATTTTCACTCTGCTTGCCGTCAATTTGGCTAAAGCAGCAGCTTTACTTGCTCGGTATGACCGGGTCATTACACTATTAGGAGCAGAAGGTGGAGGAGATGCTACTTCTTCCTCTTCATCAGATGATGTTTCTTCAATCCTTGCTCGTCTTCTTGATCGAGCTGGTCTTGTTGAGCATGGAGCAGGTGTCTGTGGCACTGTTGTAGTTGCAGTGTTCTCTAGGTTGTAGCTTACTCCTAGCGTTTCTGTAATTAACCATTAGAGAGAAACAAACAATCAAATTCTCCAAAGCCTAGACAAAATACACTCAAAAAACTTAGTTTTTGTGTAAATAACACCAAACCGTAATGCACAAGGCAAAAGATTAATGTACCAAAGATGGAATTTGCTTGTTCTTGTGTAAGCTCTTCGCTTGGACAAGCATCCAAAGATTTTATATGTTCAAGAATCGGTTTCACTTCTCTAAGAAGCTCCTTCTCTGAGCGTACAGAATCTGAAACTTGACTTAAAAGGACTTTCATCAACTTTACCACATTTTGTTCTGATGATTTCAGATTAAGCAGCACAAGTATTTTGCACAGTGCTGTAACATATGCCTTCTCAGCAGCAGTCTTCTTTCCCTTGAAGCTTACCATCTATAGGAAACATTAATTGCAAAAAGGTCAACAAAACTGGTTAACAAGCTGTACTGTCCGCAGGTCCTAATCCTGAGAAGATTATAGCTCTTAGCCAACTAGAAAGGCAAATAAAATTATAAAGGTAAAAACTACTATTTTGTTATCGCATGAATGGGCAAGAGAGTTTTGGTCCGATGTACGCTTATTCCACTCTGTCCTAAACTTTCCTTGATCCCGAGAACAATATGATATAGTTATGGGACTAACCTCAACAGCTATGCGTATGGCTAAACCTTCTTCTGTACAATTTAGTGGCGGCCGAATAGAATCTTCTGGTGAGTCTGGTGATTTATTGAACTGGCTTACAGATTCACCTCTTGTCTCTTTTTTGTATAGCGGGGTTTGCATCATCTGTATGATAAATTTGGACGCTTGGACTGCACGCTTGCGTTGATTTGATATAGCATATGAAGAACTTTTAGAGTTCCCATCAATTCCAGGCCACATTGAGCGTATGAGAGGAACAAAAGCCTTTGACACGTATCCCTACATCACGTTAAAAAACATTTAGCTGGAAGATAATTCTTTACAAAACTAATAAACAAATAAACAGTCACGCCATGAAATCTCTTGCTCTTAAGGACATCATGGTTTTCATTACCTTATGCTTTTCCGAGAGGGAAGCATAATGCTCAAAGAAGACTGATAAACACTGTTTGAATCTGGAGAATGATTAAGAAGAATATATCATTAGAATTTTGATGACAGAAGTTACCAATCAAAAGAAACAGTATCTCTATACCTTAATTGATCTTTTGACTCCTCACTGAAGTATAATGCAACCAGCTTTCCCAAAACAAAAGGGTAGAAAGATGCAGGTAAGTTTGGGTACTTCTCTCCTAGAAGAAGAAGTTTCGCAAACCCCTCCCCAACAGTAGCTTTAACTGACTCATTTTCAATGCTCTCTGTGCACGCTCTCCAGTCATCACTTTCAAGTCCAGCGTACAAGAGATCGAGTATTTTAAAGTTTGAATCTTCTTCAACATTGGATAAGTCGATGGGTGCAAAATCAATGCTGTCATCCTCAAATTGTGACAAGAGATCTTGTCCCATTGCCTTGTCAACTTCTGTTGGGCTATGCCACATCCCAAGATCCACTAGTGCCTTGCAAGCCATAATACTGATTGGAGGAGGACTTCTACAAAAAGCTGCTCGTAGCTCCCTTACTAGCACATCGCTAGGCTTCTTCTCTAACAAACCAAAAAGACCAAGGCACTTTATCGCAATCCTCTGCACATCTAAGTGAGTGTGTTTTGCCTGCATGACATTAATCATATCAGAAAGAATGTTTGTTTGTGCTGATTGCCAGAAAGTTGAAAAAAAACAAAACAAAATCATGCCCAGGTTCAATGCAGAAGGAATTCAACCCATGATAAGCTGTTTCTTAGCTACAAAACTACCTCTCCTTAAAACTGTTGACAGATTCTGACAGTATTTAAAAGAAACAAAAGTAGAGATCACAGGTAATATTAGAATCTTAAATGGAAATATTATAACAAATCCTCTGCTGGAGACTAGGAAAACTAGAAGTCTTGACAAGTCTATCTTATCCAAATAATTTTCAGAGTCAAAATTCAAGGGGAAATAAAAGAAGTGGAGCATAAAGGATAAAGCAATGAAATATGACAATGAGAAATAAACATAGGATAGTAGGTAATATACCCCTGGAAGCAACAAAGCATGCAATATTTCCTCTGGTTCAATAGCCTTCCCTTGCAGTGAGTGTAAAGATGATCCATTTTCCAAGAGAAGACTTGTTAAAGAAAGCATGTGCATCCACTGAAGGAAATCCGCAGTCCTTTCCCTACAAGGTCTCGCTAGTTCCTCGACAACAAGAAGTATAGTTTCTTCATATTCTCCAGGGGCAGCATGGACTTTCTTAGCTAATTTAGACACTGCATCAGCCCAATCCTTATCACCACCAAGGTTTATACCATCTCCAATTACAATACTGTTCCCTTCTTCATCTAATTCTTGCTCAAAAGGTCTGTGGAGCAGCTCCTGAACAAATGAACTTGCAGTCTTGTGGAGCATAGCATCAGAGAAATCAAGCATTGTGCCCATCAATAATAGCTGCCTAGATGCAAAGTGATGATTCGCTCCTGAAAAACATACGTAAGCAATGGGTACCTCCCAACAAAACAACTAAGTTTTTTTACCAAAAAAACATATTTGGACTCACCAGCTTTGATATGAGCTTTAACTAGATCAACATAATCAGAAACTGTTGCAGGTAGAATTCTTTCAAGCAAGTCATTAGCATCTGAAGCTTCAGCAGCATAAACTGCTGCCTCAGCTCCCATCGCAGTAGCAGCATCAGAACCCTTTGCCTGTGTGACAGTCTCACCATTCTTAGCATGTCCATATATAAAACCAGCACTAAGTGCATGAAAACTATTAAAAGATCTAACAATCCTTTTTCAAATGCTAGCCTATACAGTCGCAATAAATTCTAAGAGGATTTAACTGAATCCAGGGACAACATAAGGGATATATTTGCGCTTGTTAACAAAAGGCTATTCAATACAATAAAAGGTGAAGCAAACTGACAATAGCATTGATGTGCTACCTCCTCAGAATCATATGCATTTCTTTTGTAATTTTTTGTTTGGATCAAGATGTGAATGATAAAATGAAAAAAAATTGCAGTAAAGGTGTAAATTATAATAACAGGAAATGCTTTTAGATATGGGGGCTCACGAACATTTTGATGTACTGGATGTAAGATCTAACCCCCCAGATTTAGACAAATCATCACAGAAGCTTTCTTTTTTCTTGGATTATCAGCGATGACAATAATATTAGTAAATATTAGTACTCTCGGTTTGTGAATCAAACACTGAGTTAGGGAATATCAAGAGCCCCAATAAGCTCATTTTTAACAAATTATCATCCAGCTAAGCTAAATAGATAAGTTTCAGAATTTATGGCTTCACTATAACCCTGTTTAAAGCATAAAAGTACCAAACTTAAGTAATGAATAGTTGGTAAATTGCAAACTTACTTGAGCAGTTTTGTTTAATTTCCTGCATATAATCTTCCAGTAAAGAGCAATCTCTGGCTCCATAAGTTGGATGCTGGTTGCAGAACATGTGCTCTCATCTAACACAGGTATAAGAAGATATAAGCACATGCAGAACCTGAAAACTTAAGCATATATAGTCCAGACTTCAACAGACCTCTCGCTTCACCATCTGCTGACAATATGTACTGCTGAATGCTTTGATCATCGGTGGGCATAATTAATCCCTCACTTAACAGAACTTCCAATGCCGATTCTGCTACAGATTCATAAGTTTCAACATCAAGATATTTTAGGAATTCAATAGGATCTCCTTGACAACAGTTCGATAGCCATTGATCTTTCATTAGCTTCAAGCATTCCATTGAAACATTTACAGCACGATCAGCAAGCCCTCTCTGAAGAATTGTGGTTCTAAGCTTGATGCTAAATCAAAAAAATCAAAAGAATACCAGTCAGGAGAAAGCAAAGTAAACTAGGGAAGAGGAAATCCAACTTTTTCAATAAGGCTAGTGTGGAACAGTTGTTACTGAACTAAAATAGCAGACAACTCCTATTTAAAGGTGAAACAAAGAAGTTGAACCAGACGAAACTAAAGAGATGAAAGTTGTAGGCTGCCTCTAGGCTCTAACTATGCAAAATGATGAAGAAAGATATAACGAGACTGAAGCTCTAATCCCAAATTCACCTCAGACTTTGAAGAGGAACTTTATTTGCCAGAACAGAGTAAGCTGCTTTTCGTACTGATTCATTAACATCGAGCGTGCAATCAACAATTGCTTGGGTGGTTGCATTTGAAGGAGGCAGAGACAAGACAATTGTTTTGCGTACCTCCTGGAATTAAATAGAACAATAAGACTTTGACAGGCACGACGACTAAGTTACGAATGTGATTTTGGATGTAGCTATTATGTCCAGAATTTGATAGCAAACCAAAAATGGTACAAGTTCTTTACCGGATTCTGTTCCAGGGGAAGCACGTCAAGGAGCAAATCAAGAATGTCAGTATTCTCAGGATCATTCACAAAGCGTGAAAGGGACCTGACAGCAAACGTACGGACAACAGGAACTTTGTCCCGAACACGCAACACCATACCATCTATTACATCATCCCACAATTCATCCGCCACTTCCACCTCATCTGGCAGCCTCAATATGATCTGCAAAGAACACAAACTAAACAATAAGGGAAAAGACCAAAAAGGCTAAAGGCCTTCAAAACATTACTATACAATTTATAGACATCTGATAGTTTCATCGCATAAGCAAGGCCTCAAATCCAAATCCACCCAATAAAGCAATACAAAGTCATCAAATTGTATTCCCATTTCTAAATTTATGACTAATGCCCAATATTACTATGCTTAAACAGTTAGTTAAACTCCAAAAACGAAGAAAATGATGGTAGAACTCTGGTAATCGTATATTTGACCTTAAAGACTTTTACCCTGTAAACTGAATCCAACAATTTGTAGAAGAAAGAACCCTAATTCCCTAATACCTCAGAAATAATCTGGCACGCCCTGAACCTAGCATTTCGATTCGCAGCCACAGAACCAGCCAGTAAAAACTTTAGAAATTCATCGAGAAACTCGTTACAAACGGAATCATCATCTGAATTACTGCGCAGACAAGCAAATTCCGCCACGAAACGCACAACACGCTCCGCTGCTGCGGTTCTCCGTTGAGCCGCAATGAAAAGAGGGGTTAGGGTTTTGAAAAACACCGAAGAGAATAGACTGACAGAAGACGACTCATCATGGGACTCAGACGAAAATAGTTTCGACCGGATTGATGCAAGCTCCTTCAGTTTCCGGTTATGAGTAGCGTATGATGTGCGAGTCTCGTTCAGTATCTTGGCGACTTTCTGTATCAATTGTCTCTCTGCAGAAGCTAAAGCGATTTCTGATTCTTCGCCCATTGTCGCAAAGAAATTTTGAATTTTTTCTGGAGAGAAACACAAAATGTTGGGGATTCTTTGAATCCACGCTCTTGTGAATAAGAGAAAAAAAAATGTGAATGTAAATTAGATCTATTGTTTCAAATTTTGTCGTGAGCGGGAGAATACTTGAATGACGCCTAAGAACTTCTACGCCAAAAAGAGTCTTTGCCTCTTATTGGGCCTCGGCCTATTTCTGGAGAGGTTTCCAGGCCTTTCAGGCTAAGTGCATTGGTCAGAGACTCTTTGGGGTTAGTCGGACTGAACTCAAAGCTACCATTTTCACCTGCAGCTAAAAGGTAACTTAAAAAAAAATGAGAAAATGTGATTTTAACTCTGAAATTACAAAGAAAAAAGGAAAAAAAAGAGAAATTTGGGTGATTCTCCTCTTCCAAATATGAAATTAAAATTTTATCCATTAAGATTTTATCCTCCCTATAAAACGTAGGTTTATTGGACTCAATTTTAGCCCATATTGGCCTTATGATTCTTGTCTCATTGGTTCAACTAAGTGTCATTTCGCTCTCGCCCACCATGTACTCTCTTCTCCACAAAACTACCATGGCTTCTCTCTCTTCTCTTCCTTTCTCTCTCACATATCCTCCTCTCTCAACTCACTCTTTCTTTACTCTTCTTTCTTCTCCCATCTCTTTTTCTTTTCTTCCTCTTCTCTTTACCTCTCTCCCTATCTTCTCATTCTCTTATCTCAAAAAAAGACTAAAAGATAGATTTATGACAATGATTTGGGATTGTTATGAAAAGAATATGTGAAGGGTTTTATTAGAGGTTAGGGATGAAGGAGATGAAGATGTATTGATAATTTTAACTTTCATTCAATACCATAAACGTTTTTACCAGATAATAAATATATTACCGTATACTAAATTTTATGTTAGCGGATACTAAATATGTTATCATTATAAGAAATGTACTAACGGATAGTGTATTTAATATTAGCGGATAATAAATATGTTATCCGGTACAATATATATTACCAGGTAACAAACGCGGGGACAACGCATTAAACGCGGTGACAACATGGAGACAATATATATTACCCGATACGAATTTTCAGTTAGCGGATAATAAGTTTTTTACTCATGTTAAAATAGCAAATAGTTAATGTATTAACATGTATTAGATTTATGTTAGCATATAATAAATATGTTAGCTAAATGGTACATGAAGTAACGGATAATTCAATGTATAAGTTAGCCGATAATAAATGAATATGTTTATAACCCAACCATGTTATACATATCATTCTAAACATTGATTTCTTTTATTGTTTACAGAATGGGTCATGGCAGGCTCCTCACACGGATTATTGCTGAAGGTCACGACCCTAAGGCTGATCATGTACACATACTAAAAACTTAGCACACTCAAAGCTATCCTCAATGCATTGAAACCAAAGAGAGGAGTTGAAGCAAATATTTTATTAGATACTATATGAGTTAGCGGGTAATATATATGTTACTCAGATAACATATTTGTTAACGATACCATGTAAATGCTTGTGATTACCATATATGTTGATGGTATCATCTAACTATAAATTACTATGTACAAGTTGTGTTATCTGATACCTTAAATTTTCCCAGGTAACTTTAGCTGATAACAAATATGTTATTATACCGGATAACAACCAAATAGATAATGCATTAAATATGTTGTCCCCGCAATTAATGTTCCGTCGGCCAGCTTTCATGAAAACCAAATTAGCACTATTTGGACCAAGGTCTTTTTGGTCTTTCACACAAATGGTCCAATGGCATCTACTTAATAAAAATTATCACAAGGATGCTTACTAGATTTCAACAACCAAAGAGGATATTGGGCTAATTCTCTCAAGAAAAAACATCCAAGTTTCATTTAGAGCCTTTCATCTATCCACTATAAATAATGATTTTTTATTTTTTTGAGAAAACGGGAACAAGCTCCCAACTTTATTATTAAATCTCAACTACAAACAAACTTGACGAGGAAAGTCGAATTAACAAATGAAGGGCTAACACCAAGTTTCATTTATCCGCTTTAATATATAAGATTAATGTTGACTATTGTTTTAAATTGTAAATTTTGTGTTGATTAAACCAAACTAATATGTCGTTAACTCACTAAACAGAAGCTACAAATCTTGTTAATGACCTTTTGTTAACAAATATGGTGTGTTTTATGTAAAAGAAAATGAAGTGACGAATTTTTATCAAATTATTATCCAAGAATCTCGTCGTTGTGGACATTGTATTTTTTCTTTGGATTCGGTATGTTTTAATTGAGTAAAGCTGGAAAAAAAATGAAAAGGAAAAGGTATGCTTCTTTAAATGTTTGTTGTAACATAACTGAGTTCACTTAGGCCTTGGACTGCCTAACAGACACAACAACTTAATGGGTCTGAGTTATACCAGAATGGTGTCTTTTGTGTAAGAGAAAACGAAGTGAAGAAACGGTATCTAAACATCTTCAAAACAAAAGTACAACACTTGATCACTGCATTGGTATCAAATTTCTACAAACTGGTATTCCTAAAATTATAAATAATATTGATGTCCAATCACCAGTTTGTTAGGTTTAAACTCAAAGTCCACTAAAAGCAGACATATTTGCACATCAAGAAAGTATCGAATCTCATTGCCTACATTATGTAAGAATTTGGGTATTAGACCGATCAATTATGGTTCAGTATTGATAAAACAAAAACTCAGAGTCAAATCTGTTAAGAATAAATAAATGTTTGAATATCCTCGTTTACTTAGAGCATCTCCAATAGTTACTCTCATATTTTTCTTCAAAATGAGGTAAATTATACGGGAGAGTTTTGCTTCAATAGTTACATCCAATTCTTCCCTTAAAAAGATATTCCAAATATATTCTATTTTTATATATATATTTTTTTTCAAAAACACCCTCTAACTTTTGAATTAAACAAATATTATTCATTTATTTTATTTTTTGGAATTATAATATAAAATTATAATTTTGTTTAAATTATTTTTGAACATATAAAAAGAAAAACATGTATCATGCCTTTTCATGTAAGCAAAAAGATTGTTGCACCATCTGTTGTTTATCTCAAATTTATTCACATCTTTTTGGTCAATCAATCTCAAATTTATTTCTTATTTCACTCAAATTTACCCATTTCTTTAACATAAATAGTAGTCGTAATTAATTAATATAGAGTGTTTGTAATATAATATTACAAAGAATAATGCGTGAAGAAGTGACGTTAGAAACTGAAACAACAAATATTTGACTTTTATAAACAAGCTTCCACGAGACCAAAAATAAAATAAATAAACAACCTTCCATTTTTGTTTTATCAAATTAACTTTACTCATAATTAGATCGATAAAACTCGATTTATAACTAAAATTCATATTTTAAAATTTAATTTTTTCCTTCGGCTTATTTCCAAATTAGTATTTTATTGATTTAAAGTGTTATTAATCTAGATATTAATGAATTAAATAACGTGAACATTAAGCGTAAGCACGACTTAATGCGATAATATAAACATCATCATTATATTATTTTCAACAATTTAATTAAATGATAACAATCAGTTGGCCCACCTTTGGAATAAGTTTACACACAATCCATTCTATTACTACTTGATAATTTTCTGCACGTCGTGCATCTGTAATCAAATAATCATTTGCATTTATAATTAGCTAATTAATAAATTGATACAATAAATTATTATTAGTTTTTAAATATTACTTTTATTATAAATAATGTTTTGGCAAAACAAATTTATTTCAATTTAATTAATGTTTTAAAAATTTTATGCAAAATTTATTGTGTTTTAATATTTTTAACTTTTTAAATTTTGTAAATTATTTTATGATTGGTTAGATTATTTTAGAATATGTGATAAAATATATTTTATTTAAATAAAATACAAAGTTTAATGATTTTTTAATCAACGTAAAAAAATTAAAAACATCAAATTAAATATGAAACGGAGAGATTATGGAAACTAAATCTGATTTTGATAGACTCGAAACAGTATTTACGCATATCATTAGGCTAGTATTAATTTGTTCTACAGAAACTTTAATTTAAGGCAATTTAAAGTCAAACTTACAAACAGTTCGGAAAAAAGTCAATAACTTTGAAACTATAAAATCTTTCATTTTGTTCGACATCTTGGGTCCACCAGACGAAAATTCAAAGTCGTTTAGAAGATATTGCCGTACACTCAATATTTTTCAAACTCTATTACAACTTTTTTTTAAATATATATATATATATATATTATAATGTTTTCGAATTTTTGAGTTTTTCTGATAAAATTTTTGAAATTTTTGAGTTAATAGTAAAGAAGATCAAATAAATGATTCCGAATTGATGTTTGTGAAGTGTCAAATTCTTTTCATACGAGATCGAGTAGATCAAGTTGAGATTTCATATGTTTTCATAATTTTGTACCATTTTTTGATTTTCCTTATCAAAAAAAAAGAAAAGAAAAATTAATTTAATGGTTATCAAGAAAAAATATCGTAGTGTTAAAAAATAGAAATCGACAATCTACGAGAACTTTTTCTATTAACTTTCGACGATAATTTTAAGAAATTTATAAACAATGACATATATAAAATTTCAAAGAAATATGAAAAAATGTTGTCTTTGACATTTTTTTAAGTATTTTTATTATAGCTCAAAATAATCTTGCTGAAAGATATTGTGTAAATTTTAATTTTTGTACCATTTCTTATATAATACAATATATATAATGTATTATATATTTATTTAAGGTATATACGTAAATATAAATGTATTTCTTATATATATATATATATATATATATATTTAGTATTATATTTTTAGTGTAAAAGTTTTAGCCACATTAAATGAAATAATAAATACAAATTTTCATATAGTTTTTGGAAAAAAAGTAATAATAATAATATAATTTTTTGTACAAAAAGAAAGTAGTGAACTTTTTTAATTGCGATGATCTGAAATGTAATTTTGTCATATTGAATTTAAATCAAATTTCAATTTTATAATAAATAACCAAAAGTAAACTTGCACTCAATAATGCTATCAAAAACTTGATGTTGAAAAAAGAGAGTAGCACATTGTCTATCAACTCTTAATCTCCACTCAAAGTTTTTGAGAAAGTGAACAAACCACATACATATTTCTTCCTTCTTCTTTTTTTAATCCATAAGTTTAGACTATCGTCATATTCTTTCTAGATCCAAGATAAGTTGGTAGTAATATTACTGTAAAACCCTAAATAGTTATTTCCAAAAAAAATATTTGTAAAACCAAATTACCTTAATTTGGTATAGTACTCCATTTTAATGCAATTTAAAAAAAATTAATTATACTGATAATGTTTTATCGATCTAATTTATGACAAAAAAAATTTATAACATTTAAAAATATATAAAACTAATCAAATTTCGAAAAAGAAACATGACATATGGAGTTGAAAATGAATGCACTTTTTGAACGACATGTACCTTATGCAAGCAAGTTGGGAATGCAATAATTGTAGTTGGACAGTTCTGAAAGTGATATTGATCCTCTCTCTTTATTCATTGGTCCCGTGTACGTTTATAACTCAGTTTCAACATCCCTATAATATTTTATTAGACCCTTAATATCATGATGATTTAGATTCAATTGCTGATAACAACAAAATTAATTGAATTACATTCATTTATGTCGAGTGGTTAAATATTTATGTCTACAATTTGTTCACTGAAATTTGATTTCATATAATTGTGAGATCTCGCATAGTAGAATTTGGATTATTGATCCTTGTTTATTTGAGAGATGACAAAAAAATATTTGAAAATTAAATATATGTGATAAAGAATTGAAATGTCACGGTTAATTATTCATCAAATGAAGAATTTTAAGAGAAACATAATACATAAAAGTCAATGAGTTTAAAGTCAACTCATCAAATTTGGCTGGGCCGGATCAATCAATGCCGGTCAATAAGTTACCTCTTACATATGCCTCCAAAACCAAAAAATAATAAACTAAACTAAACTATCTATAAGTGCCGAAGACTGGTGATCAAGTGGTAGTGGTCACTTTACAAATTTTTAGGCACCAGAGTTCGATTCATCTTTAATATAAGGGGAAAGAAAAAAAGAAATTTTAGGACATGAGGTTTGGTTATAGATCGGATCTTGTCGATGAATAAGGTTGACAAAAAAACTCATCCTACAAGTTGATATATATATATATACACATAAATCCAATATTTGGAGTCAAGTACATAAGTCCAATATTTGGGCCGAAAAGTCATTGTGGAAAAACTTTAGAATTGATTCAAGATTAAATATTTGACTTATGAACATCAATATCCCTGTTGATGTCGATATGACCTCGTGATATTTTTTTCACCTAATTTCTCATTTGATTCTTATTTTTGATGTAATTACCTTAAAACCCACAAAATGCCGAAGACTCATGGCCAATGGTTTCGATTCATTAGTTAATTAGTATATGAACGAATCTCTAATCATCGATGTAGGTTATTAATTAACAACACTAATTAATTTATGTTTGCTGACAATATATATTTAATTGAAATTATATTTGATTAAGGTGTCTAATTGTGAAGGGTATTGTCTTCAACGTTATACAAAATGGACTTTTCGGCTACGGTTAGAGGCGTAAAGCCAAATTAAAGATTTACTAAGGAATTAAAGTAATTAATTATTGTTAAGATTAGAATAATTATTGTTGTGTTTTGGACAAACATATCAATGAAAGATAATAAGATTATTTCAAGCACAATTTGCTGTCCAATAAAATTAGATGCTCTTCCTCATTACATGTGCAACAACTTCAATAATCTTGGAAAATTGTACTAATTAAGGGCACAAAAAGAGATAAACCCTACCATATTTGTTAAGAATATTTTTTCAAGATCTTGTACATTTTAAGAGACTATTAGATTAATGGAAAAAATGGGTCAAACAACATCAAGCCTTGGGATTTAGATGTCTTTGAAATAAATATAGCTAAAACTATAAAGTGTTGTTTGGACTAGCGCAATCTAGTGGTTAAGCAAAACTTTAGAAATTTTAAGAGTTCCCAGATTACCGCAATCCTTCAATTAGTGAGTATTGAAAGTTTAGGAAGAAGATCTTAGGATGGTAGACACATAGTGAAGGCATGTTAGGGAAGAACCCTTTTTTTTGTCAATTTAATTTATTATAACAAATATAACTAGATAAAAGTCATATTGTTCACAAAAGAAAGAGACCTTGACGCCTTTCTAACTATATGAGCGAGGTGATCAGCTTTATGATTAAGTGTTCTTGAGAAGTGGCCCTTTAAACTAGAAAAGAACAACTATACACATCAAAACTAAAATTAAGTAATAACATATATTTATTTTAGTAGGAGATGTCATAATTGTTGTTGTGTGCTTATAGATACATGATAGATGTATAACAAATAATAGATTCTAGATATTTGAACATTGTTTGATCAAGCCGGCCATTTCAAATATAGGGTACGACTTAATCTTCTAACGACTGCTGAATTATCTATATTTCTATAAACTATCCTAAACAAACGATTAAGAAATAAAAACATATAATCTCACTCTTAAGTTTTAAAAGATGGCCAAAAAGTACATGATCCACTTAGTTTGTCTTTGATTTAACTATGTATCAGGTGGTGAATTTGAATTTCGTCCGTTCCAATCAAACATTATTAATCCAATGAGTAATGTTGAAAAAAAAGAAAGTAAAAAATAAATCTAACTAATCTATTCTAGCAAATTCGAATAACTCCTATATATAGCTCTTGTAAAATAGAAAGATACGGTTGTAAAAAAAACTTAATTTATAATTTATTAATATTATATGATATATCATTTTAAATAATAAATTAGAAAAAAATTCAATTGAACAAATTTATAAGTTTATTTTCAATTTTTCAAATACATTTCTTTAGTCCAAGGATGAACGCCGACCAACTTTATCCTCTATCTAAATATTTAATTTTTCAAATATTTAATTTCTCAAAATGATTCATAAAACAAAACAAAAATATCTTCAAAATTAAATTTTGCTCTTAGTACATATAACTATCTAGTATATATATAACTAAAACATAATTCTATGTATATAAATAGCTGTAAAGTATAAATTGATTTGTTAGAAGCAGTCGCATCTTATATAATTTAACTATCGTATGCAAAATACAAAACTCTTTTTATCTATACTATGTTTTAATGAGACCTAAATTTTTTTCTACTAAGATATGATTCAAAGTAACCCAAAATCTTAAATTAGTCCAAAATTTAGTAATTAACTAAGTTAAAAAATAAATTTGGATTTTTTTTTCTAAAATTTGGACCTATTATTTTATTATTAACTAGGTTATAAATATTTTTTGGATTTTTTTCCTTAAATTAAATTTTTGGGTTTTTTTATTCTATTTTTTCATATTTTACAATTTAAAAAAATTAGAACTCTTTTGAATCATGGAGCCTAAGCAAATACATATGTTGTCACCCCTAGAGACGAGCCAGACTATAAGTAATATATTCTTATATGAAAAGGACAAGTATACTGATTATAATTTATAGAGATATTAATTTGAAATTAATTTTTTTAAAAAATTGAAACCATTTTTAGATTAATATTTTGAAGGTTATATATTTTATATATTGCTTGGTACTCTTTCAAATACATTGTTGTTATTATTTGTTGTAAATTCATTTTCAATTTGTCATTATACTTTTAAATACAATCAACTATACTTCAAATAATAATACAATATAACTTTCATAAATTAATACTCGATAAATTAATAAATTTTATAAATTAATAAAATTTTCTAGTCTCTGGACCAGTGTAAAATTTGATCAAATTTAATTAATTAATAAAATAATTATTATTTTGAAATCCATATGTAAAAATATATTCTCAATAATACTATAAATTAATAATTATCTAAATTTATATATATATATATATATAAGTTGATATATTAATGTATGAATTGGAAAAAATAATTTTTTTCATAGAGTTCAACTCTATAATATTATGATCTATTTTTAAAATATGATCTTGTACTATAACATGTCATAAAAATAACCAAAATTACATAATTAATGACTTCTATACTAAGTTTGAATCTCATTCAGTTTTTATTGGAGAACTTAGGTTATGAATCATGTTTTTGTTGATCCAATTATTGTTGACAAAAAACCAAATCTTTTGCTCCAAAATTTGAAGAAAAAATTTTTATTTTGAAAAAAGAATAATATTAAGGGGGATGTATTATCACTTGCAAAGTTGCAATGATATGATGTGACAATCTGTAGAGATTCTTTCTACATGTGGTAGATTTATATATGTTTTGGATTCACATAACTGTTTTGAATCTATATCCTTTTCAAGTTGTATTTTCACTATTCTCTTGCAAATTTTGTAACCTAAATCCTATCCCCTAAAACAATAATATTCCTTTAAATTAATACCTAATGCCAATTATAAACATGTATATTCATATATGTTAACATTAAATATTCCTAAAATTATGAGATTCCATTGAGAATCTTTTATATTTTATTATTGATATATTTCAGTTTTTTGTTTTTATTGATGGAGAGCCAAAAAGTCTTGTGAGTCTTTACGTCACCCTCCTCCTCGATCTCTGCACCCACCTTCTTCTATAAGTACGCTTTCATCCACCAATACCAAAACACGAGACTGATTTTATTCGATTCAGAGTTTATCTCTGATTCAACAACTCTTACTCTCTCGATCACCATTGTTGTTTCGTAGCCATGAGTCTTCTTGCAGATCTCGTTAACCTTGACCTATCTGATAACTCTGACAAAATCATCGCTGAATACATATGGTTCGCCTTCTTCTTCTTCTCTCGTTGTTTTTCTTTTCTTTTATTCTGATATTAATTTCGTTGTTTTGTTTATGTTTCTTGCCCTTACCAAACGTAAATCCAATCGGTTCGTGTCGTTTTTTCGACTTTTGACTCTGTTTTGTGTCTGAGGTTTGTACGGATTTTGGTAATATCATTTTAGATTTTGTCGATTTGATTAAATATATACTGTTTGTTCTTAAGATCTCTGTTTGGTTTGCTGATTTAATCTGCAGATACTGGAACTATGTTTTTCCAAAATTTGTCACTCTTCCGATGATATTTGCTCTGCTTTTTTGGCTCTGTTCTTAAAAAGTATTAAGATTTGAATTTCTGAAATATTCTGTCGTTTGTGTTGTTTTTATTACCAAATCAGGGTTGGTGGCTCAGGAATGGATATGAGAAGCAAAGCCAGGGTAATTTGTCCATTCTCTAGATAACTTTTGTATATTCTATTTTTGGTAAAAATCAAAATCCTGATTTAGCGTACTAATCTTGTTTGTATTTAGACTCTACCTGGACCAGTGACTGACCCTTCAAAGCTACCAAAGTGGAACTATGATGGTTCAAGCACTGGCCAAGCTCCTGGTGAAGACAGTGAAGTCATCTTATAGTTAATACTCTTCTCTTACTTGATCTTATACCAATTCCTTCTCTTTCGATTTGTTTTCAATTTTGTTTATCAATCTTCTTGTGTCTTCTTTTTAGCCCTCAAGCCATATTCAAAGATCCTTTCCGTAGAGGAAACAACATTCTGGTGGGTTCTGTCAAGTACTCTGATCTCTCTTGTTGCATCTATACTTAATTACATCCATCATAATCTTTATTGTTTTTGATCAGGTTATGTGTGATGCATACACTCCTGCTGGTGAACCAATCCCAACTAACAAAAGACATGCCGCGGCTAAGGTCTTTAGCCACCCTGATGTTGTAGCTGAAGTGCCATGGTATGGTATTGAGCAAGAGTACACTTTACTTCAGAAAGATTCGAAGTGGCCTGTTGGTTGGCCTGTTGGCGGTTTTCCAGGCCCTCAGGTGAAGATCATGAATATATAACTGGTTTTGTTTCTTTTCCGTTGTTCGAGTTTTCTGAACTTTTAGGTGAAAATGCGTTGCAGGGACCGTACTATTGTGGTATTGGAGCCGACAAATCTTTTGGGAGAGACATTGTTGATTCTCACTACAAGGCTTGCTTATATGCTGGTATCAACATTAGTGGTATCAATGGAGAAGTCATGCCTGGTCAGGTAATTTTTGCAACCAAGCTTTGATCTTTTGTCTCTTTGGATATTCAATTATGATCTTATAAATTCAATCTTTTGCATAAGTTACTGATCACCAAATCTTTATGTTGAGACAGTGGGAGTTCCAAGTGGGTCCTTCTGTTGGTATCTCGTCCGGTGATGAAATCTGGATCGCTCGTTACATTTTGGAGGTATGTTTAATGATTTAACATAACTTCAATGGTTCTTCTATAGATTATCAATTCATAACACTTTGCTTGTTCTGAATACAGAGGATCACTGAGCTTGCTGGTGTGATTGTATCTTTTGACCCAAAACCGATTCCTGGTGACTGGAACGGTGCTGGTGCTCACTGCAATTACAGGTACATGTCAAGAATCAATTGATATGTTCCATCTTTTGATCTTTGTGCTGATTCACAGAACCAAAATGCTAATTGTTTCAGTACCAAGTCAATGAGGGAAGATGGCGGTTACGATGTTATCTTGAAGGCAATCGAAAAATTGGGACTGAGACACAAAGAACATATTGCAGCTTATGGTGAAGGCAATGAACGTCGTCTCACTGGAAAGCATGAGACTGCTGACATCAACACTTTCTTATGGGTAAACTAACTAACAACATTGCAGTTTTTCGAATAGTCGAATTACAACCAAAATTTGGGATTGATTTTGTGTCGAAATGTTGAATACAGGGTGTTGCAAACCGTGGAGCATCGGTTCGTGTCGGACGTGATACAGAGAAAGAAGGGAAAGGATACTTTGAAGACCGAAGACCAGCTTCGAACATGGACCCTTACATTGTCACTTCCATGATTGCAGAGACCACAATCCTCTGGAAACCTTGATGATCAGATCAAGAACATCTTTTGTTTTCACTCAATTGTGTCTTCTTACAAGATTCAACTTTTGTGGTGTTTCAATCAAGCATTGTCTCAGAATAAGTCAAGATTTGCTCTGTGTTTTAATTTGTGATTTGGTTTTTATTATTTCTCATCTATTGAAAACCTTTCTCTGTATTATTATGAATAAATATTAGGGATATTATCTAGAATAGCTCTTTTGAGTTTGAAATTACAAAAAAATACAATTTCTGGAGACTAATTACAAAATCCATTTTTACCAAAAATGTGCATTTCGTGTAAGGTTGAGAAAATAGACTATTTTTTGTAATTTTAAATTTAAAAGGGTTATTTCAAGTAATTAATTTTAAATATTATCTGGAAATCGCTGATACATTCTATCGAAAAGAAAACCTTGAGGAGCTAAGCAATTTTTTTTTTTGTCACTAACTTCTCATTTCATTAGATTAAGGATTCAAATATTACATCATAATGAAAGACTACATGAG
This sequence comes from Lepidium didymum, assembly GCA_963920545.1. Lineage (NCBI taxonomy): Eukaryota > Viridiplantae > Streptophyta > Magnoliopsida > Brassicales > Brassicaceae > Lepidium > Lepidium didymum. Next base: position 18,648,870 of record OY986980.1, on the reverse strand, counting down.
ATACAACAAGATTAAATACAACATAATACAAATGATAAAAACAATAAATCGAGATGGATAAACTCAAACACGATGGAGGTCCTGGATAAAGAGTGCATTTGCGTTTGTGAATCTTAAGTAGATCGTGAACTAATCAGGGTTCTGTCGACAATAGAAGTCGAATGAACACAAAGAGGGCTCGATGATCCATTGGTCTTGAGCTTAAAAACAAAATCTTCACAATGGAAATTTTTTGTAGATCGAATCTCTCCTTAAGAAAGGAAGAGAAACTTAGGTCTAGATACTCACAAAGAGATACTAGCCTTAAAAGGCTTTCAGAATAAGTAAACATTTATTCTTTCTCTAAAGCCCATAATGGAAATAAGCTTGTCCTCACGAGCCCAATTCAGAATAAAAATTAGAGAAAGTTTAATGAAATATTCAATTGAAGCACAATCCCTCAACCCATCGGTTGATCCAAAGACTGAGACACAATAGGGAAAAACCCTAGATCTACTTTTGGTGGCGCCGCCGGAAGAAAGAGATTCGTCGGAGTTTCGACTGGTGACGCCATGGCCATCGCTATCTCGCCGGGCGGAGAGAGGGGACATCAGATCTTGAGCGAGCCCTATACTGGATCCGACCAGAAGCGAGGAGTAGGTGTGGTGGAGTGGAGGTTCTGAGTCTGGACTCGCCAGCGGAAAGAGATTGAGAATCAAAGTGAAGAACCAAACCGACGAGTGGAGGTGGATGAAGGTGTAGATTTCGACGATTAAAAACCACCGGAAAGAGGTGGAGTTTCGAGAAGCCGTGAATCATTCTCTGGTGCAAGATCTCAGCGAAGCCAAGAGAAACAGAGGAGGAGATGAGCTTTTAACTCCACACACTTCGCCGCAACAGAGAAGTGGTGATGACTCCGATAAAGATACCATGTCCTCGAAGAGTAGAGCTTCGGTGAAGGTCATCGCCGGCCAAAATCTCAGTTAGAGAAGAGGAAAACAACATTAACGAAAAACAGAACAACATAACAGGAGAGGAGAGCTTTGAAAACATCCAACACTGCCGAAAACCGCCAACTCCGACGTTCCTGGTGTAGGAATATGGTGATGTGAGATGTGTCTCGATAACTGGGCCTGAAAGAGTTTGCTTCTCAAATATTCCTCACGAATTTTTCTTCTAACAAGCAGTATTTCCGAAGCTAAGATTCATGGTACAATCATTGGAAACTCTGGGTAGGCTTTGAATCTGGGTGAGAGAGACTAAACCAACTAAATTTAAGAGTAAACATAATTCGGTTTAGTAATAATTCCGGTTTAGTAATAAAAAGGGTCCAATTCACTTACGGTTTAGTCCTAGCGAAAAGCTTTATAGTTCTTCTGACTAGTTTACAAAATTCGAGGGTTTAAAGGATTTTTCAAGTTCAACCATGTTTCTGCTTCGAATTTTGTCGACTCTTCGCAGAGGAACTCATCGCACTTCACGTTCCTTCTCTTCTTCGCGGGCTCTGATTTTTACCAGTTCTGCTAATTTACTCTCCGGTAATTTATTCCTTTTTTCGAATCTGTTTCTTCACTTCATCGAAGGCGATTTAGATGACATTTTTGGAATTTACCTTCACTCTTGATTGTGAAACTTCGTCCACTGCTGGAGATTTTCCTTGCAATAATTCGTCTTGACCAATGCGTTGTTTCCATTGGAATTTTATTTCCTATAAAATTGATTTTTTATTAGTTGTTTACACAATAATCGAATTTGATTGAGTTACATTTTACTGGAAACTTGAATCAGAATCGTGTAACAATTTTCTCTATACCTGAAAATGTTTGTACTGTATTAGTATTCTTTGGAAAAATGGTACATTTTGATTCATTGCGATCTCAGAGTTTGGTTAACCATCTTCATCCTTTTAGATGCTCAAAGCTTAGAATCTAAGAGGAGTCTTACGAATCAACGGATTAGTTGTAGGTAAACCGAGGATTTCATATCAGAATGGTTCTGGAGGCCATAGAACGAATTTACACCTCATGGATCCTAGGCTTTGGACTATCTTTTCTGTGCAAGCTGGTACGTTTCTATGTTCAATGTTGATGTTTTGTGACGTTCTGATTCTGATTTCTTGCTCTCGTTCTGTATTTGATATGTTTCCTTCCTTTTTAGCAATTCTTGGGTTTTGTGGGAACACTGTATTGGCCGAGGATGATGCTATTAAGTCAAAATCTGAAGTTAATGTGGATGAGAGTGGCAATACTGGGCTAAAAAGAATTGAGGACGGTTCGGTTGTTTCTAATATACACACTTCTAAATGGAGGGTGTTTACTGATAGTGGAAGAGATCATTTCTTTCAGGTTAGTGTTTGAAAAATGAAGCTCAATTTGTTTTTCTTTTTCTTTTAATTAGCTGATTGTTTATCTTACTAGAGACTTTGCTCAATCTTTTAGGGGAAACTAGAGCCCGCTGAGAGGCTCTTCGGTTCGGCGATACAAGAAGCTAAGGAAGGTTTTGGAGAGAGGGATCCACATGTTGCATCTGCATGCAACAATCTGGTTGGTCTTTGTGGGCTTTATTCAGCTCTTATAGCCTCTATGTTCGGTTCCTTGGATCATATTGCTTATTTATCTATGATATGCATGAACAGTGTATCAGCACCTCGTGTATGGTCCTCTCGGGATAATTGTTTAGCATTTTATTTATTTTCAGGCTGTGGAATATATATTTCCTTGTTAATTTACGAATTCTCTGTTTGTTAATATATGTTTTCCGGCAATGGTTTCCTGACCAATCTCTTTCTGAAACGTTTCCTTCTTTTCTGGGAGAGTCATTTTTCCCTAATTTTCCTAATTTCATTAATTTAAACAGCGTTCTGCATTTCAATAATTGTTAACTTCTTGTTTTCTCTGACTAATTGCCCTATTTTTTCCTTCCGTTATGTAAGGCAGAATTATATAGAGTGAAGAAAGAATTCGACAAAGCAGAGCCCTTGTACCTGGAAGCTGTTAGTATATTGGAGGAGTCCTATGGTGCTGAAGATGTGCGGTGAGAGATCAACATCTTTTGAGCTGTTACTTTATTAATTGATTGTCACTCGCTTGAACTTCCCCACACATTGTAAATTCTTACTTTTGAATTTTGATGCTATCTAACTAATGCTATAGTAGATTTCTTATATAAAACACTGATAATTTAGCTTAGAACCCATCACATTGCTGGAAACTTGTTGAGTTTTCTGGTATATTTTAGTTATACGAGATCGCCCATTTTCGCCTTTCTAGGCCTCTACCTGACATAACATTTAAAAATCCTGAAGTCTTTAAGTGCTCTTTATGTTTGGCCTTCTTAGTGATCTTTATGAATCTCACTTGCTAGATAGGAAGTCATGCGACATCTAGAAATATCAGTTCTACCATATATATTTTTTGTTGACAGGCCTCAAACTCATGTTATTTTTGTTCCCTTCATTCATCTAACAATATTCTTAACAATGCAGTGTTGGTGCAACTCTACACAACCTTGGACAACTCTATCTTGTCCAGCGAAAACTTGAGGAAGCTCGTGCATGCTATGAGGTAATCACAATCTTTGTTTTGTTGTTTATCTCTGTAAAACAAAGCATCAAATACAGATTGGTCATGTGTAGTTCCTTGCTTGGTTATATGTGTGGCGCTGTATTGGTATGGAGATTAGGATGTCTGTGTTTGCTTGTATTTTTAAATTAAAATATTAAGGTGGATGGGACCAAGTCGTGAATGTTGCATGCTGTGTACAAGCTAATGAAGTTGTTATGATGATAGGGCATGTTACTTGTTACATATTGAATTGTAGTTGCTAGAATCAGATGATTGGTCCAAATTGAATTTCAAAGTAAAATATTTGTGTGTTTTACCTCTTTTTCTTAAATAGTGGATCCTACGTTTACTAAAATTAACAACATCACTGGCAAATGTGCTTGTATGCTTGTAGATCTTGTTGTTTGTCATTATATATTATTTTTGATAGGTTGGTATACTACCACCATGAGTTCAACTTATAAATTTTCCATTCTGTGATGCTAACTATGTCTTCTTAATTTTCTTGTGGATCACTTCCTGTGCAGCGTGCTTTAAAGGTATGGATTTGGTGATTAATCTTTATTATTTCCAACTTATACCTAGCAAGTGTTACTATGTATAGTTTTTTTTTCCTTTGATTCCCATCTAGATGAAAGGAAGAGTCTTGGGATATAATCATCCGGATTATGCAGAGACAATGTATCATCTTGGAACGGTACTGTCATGTTTCATTGCTTCATGCTTATATCATTCTTCGTGAGCTATTTTAAACTTTTACTGAATGGTACATTTCTTTTCTTAAGCTTCTTGCATATTTACCCACACAGTCATGAATTTAGTTATTCATCTTGACCAGGATAGATGCCGTATATTGTCACTTTGAAATTTATATTTGCTTCTCACCCTTTTGGACATGTGATAAAATGCGTACATTTAAGCTGACCTGAAGTTTGAGAATAATCTTCCATCCTAAACTTCCTTCTAACATATATTCTGATATTCAACAGGTATTACATCTGCAAGGAAAAGATAAAGATGCAGAAGCTATTATTCTGGATTCTCTTAAGATACTTGAGGCATGTCGGAATTTTAATGTTAACTGACATATGTGTCATTTTGACGTTTGGTTTTGTCTATTGGATGTTTTGTAATTGTATTTTTCATTTTGTGATGTAGGAAGGTGGTCAAGGAGAGTCCATGACGTATATCAGGAGAATGAGATATCTTTCTCAGGTTTAGTTGCCGTAAACTTTGCATGTAATATGGATATTGCCTTCTATCTTTATTCTCTAGGATGCATTTGATTTGGACATAGCGTGAATTGGACAAGGACCATCACGATGAAAACCACAGAAATTATTACCTGATAAATTTCACAATTGTTAACATCTGGTGTTGGTGAATAGATTGACTCATGATTCTGAATTTTTAGTGATTTTACTTTTTCGTCCATTGTTCCAGATATATCTACGATCCAATCGTTTGCTAGATGCTGAGAATGTGCAGAGGAAAATATTGCACATGATGGAATTATCAAAGGTCTGGTTTTGTCTTACTTAATTATCCTTAGATAGTCTTTCGAGATTTTCTTCTAATGATTCAACATTGTACTACTTTCCTTCTGTTTTGCTTCATCCTTATTTTTCCCCTGCAAACTCCAACTTACTAGTCTGGTTTTCTTAACGGCTGAATTCTGTCACAGGGATGGAACTCAATGGAGGCAATAATCGCAGCCGAAGCATTAGCCCTCACTTTACGATTAACTGGGCAGCTCACAGAAGCTCTAGAACTTTTTGAAAAGTGAGCTGCTGAGCGCATAAACTCTTGATACTTGATTGCGTTATCAGATTAATATGATGATCCTCAAATATAGAACTAAAGATCTATGATGATTTTCCTGTTAGGTGTCTCAATGCCCAAAAAAATTTACTTCCAGAAGGACATATCCAGGTAAAGTCTATTGTGCAAAAAATTCTTCATTATATTGGAAATGAGATGAGTATTCATCTTCTCTCCTCTCTGCGATTAATAGATAGGTGGAAACTTGCTGCACATCGCAAAGACACTTATGCTTCAGGCTAGTCACCAGGAAAGAACTAGTAACAGTGAAGCTCTATCTAAACTAGAAAAAGCAAAGAGTTATCTTGAAAATTCAGCTAGGTTGGTATCTGTTTAGCTTTCTCTACTAGCTATCTGGTCTCAGCTTGTACTGACGGTTTTTTATTCTTATCTTAAAGTACAAGAATTGAATTAGAAAATACTTGGTTGTGGTGGAACCAGGATATCAAGAGACGTTCTACTTAAGCTGGAAAACCAAAAGAGCAAAGAGCAGAAAGATAGACAATCCAGTGGTACTCTAGGGAATTATGAACACGCCGGTTTAGTCATACTGGTTGGTCACTATGGAAACAACAGTTATATGTATATTTGTGTTTGATTTTCTTAAGGACAGCATGTTTTAAGACTTTTTCTATTTCTTTACAGCTGCAATCTCTCGAAAGTCTTGCAACTTTGGAGATGACGAAAAATGAGATTCAGAACCTAAAGGTTAGTACCGAAATGAAATGTGACTGTTCACTACAGTCAAATGCAAGTTATTACAGATTCAGACGAAGGTTTCTGCTTATTTCTTTAGGTTCCTTGTACTTGATTTTAACATTACTTCGCATTGATGTTTTATGCTAAAGGAAAGCCTTTTGACTTATGACACTGCAGGAAGAAAATCAACATGCTGCTGAAGATTCACTTATTCAATGTATTACAGCTTACAAAGAGGTAAACAACTGATTCATAATTATAAATCTGGCTTACGAACCTAAAACTTAAGAGATTATCCGAGTGAATTTCCGGCAAAACTCTGGATGATCCATTATATATACTAATCTTTAACTAATGAACTAGGGAAAGAGTACTTATTTATTACAATTCTCATTAAAACTAGTAATCTACTTCGTGTCCGAAAGAATCTGTCACTGAACAAAAAGAATTTTGATAGTGTCTAAAGAGAATGTTGAACGCTGAATCTTGTTTCTCATTTTGCTTCTTTGTTTTTCCGCAGTTTGGTTGTGGAACTCAACTGAAAGATTCTTCTGAAGTAAAGTCTGAATACCTATCATGTCTTAAGCATCTCTCAGCTTTATTAGCCAACAAAGAGACAACTCTTAACTCAAAGTCAAGTTCTCTCTCTTTAGCAGAGCTGAAGGAAGAAGTTAGTCGAATTGAAATCGATCTTAGTTCGCATAAAAAAGGCTAAAGCATGTGGGAGGAATGTTATTTGTCTCTTAAAATCTCAACTCCAATAAGGATTACAGAGAAATCCAATTGTCAATTATATATTCCTATCGAGGCTATAGCTATACACGTAATTCTTTCCCATTTTATTGTTACTCTTTGCAACTTTCTCAAATTTCGCAAATTTTTATTGGAATGAAGAACTCAAGATATTAAAGTTTTATACAGTATCTCTAAATATTTACAAACAATAATATCAAAAAGAACAAAGGTGTATTTTATTTTATTTTCCACTTGAAAGCATATTATATTGCTGAAGGTCAAACATAATTATCGTCCATCATACATCAGTGATAATGAAATGCCAAAAGAGCTTAAAAGTAACTAAACAAAAGGGCAGAATGCCAAAAGAGATTCGAAGGCGGACGGAAGGAAGTCATGGTAGGTTAGGATGAGTCCACGCCGAGCTCATGGACTATGTTTCAGCGCTTGTGTCACGGGCAGTGTCGTAGTTATTCCTGTGTCAAGCTCCATTCTTGGTATTGGTGCTGGTTTTGAAGTGTGGAGAGCGTTTGACGTAGATGCTCCTAAGTGTGTAGACAGAGCATTAACGTCAGACATGAAGGTATCCCGCGGGATACTCATTACATCCTCAACTGTGATTGGGATGATCTCGATCAGGTCTTCTTGGTTGGCCATTTCGTCTGTGTGCATTGGAGGGGGTTGCGTGACAAATGTATCTGTGTTAGTAGATTGGTCGTCCGAGGTATCATTACTCGTGGTGTGATCGTTTCTTTCCGGCCCAATGTCAGGTGGGTTAGCCGCATAATCCGCCGCCGATAGTGTGTGGGTACAAAAAGTTGTAGTATGAGTGAGTCGTTGGCAATTGAAACAAAACCGTGAGACCCACTCATAATAAAACAACACTTGGAACCGATCGTCATTCTCACAGTCTACAATTTTGTAAAATTTGAGTCTTTCCGCAACGTTAAATTTCACCTTGGCTCGGATGAGGAAAGGCCGCGTGACTGTGGCTTCGTGGAGATCCACTTCCATCACTTCTCCAACGGTACTAGCTACCTCCCGTACCGCCTCAGCCGAAGCATATTGGATCGGAAAGTTCCGTAACTGGATCCATAGCTGTACTGTGGTAAGGAGATTCTCTGGGAGGTGATCAACCCATTTTTGAGCGGCCACTAACCATCCATTGTATATGAATGGTTGCATCATCATTAGCGTCTTTAGATCTTCCTCGTGTTGGAAGAAGAATTGAGCTGCGTCCCTGTTTATCATCCGGCCATGTACCAGCGATTGTAAGCCCCAGTCCTTTGGCATGTCTTCCGTCATTTCTTGCAGGTTCTGTTCATCCGGGTTAAGGGGACGTACCAATACGCTTTTGCGATTTTGAGCTAAAGTCTCCTCATACAAGGCTGCCGGAAGGAATGTTGGTGTTGCAGATCGACCAAGATCGTACTGGTTTAAAGCTTGCCAAAGGTTGTTGTCCATTGGTGCGGTCAAGTAGTTCTCCTCTCTGTGTTATGCTTCTCTGGTTCCTCAACATTGTATTTATACTCGTCGTTTGTGGAATGTGATCATTACTTACTTGGCCAACATGGTAATAAGATTATGGTGTGCTTGGAACACGCCACTGTGCACACTGCGTTCTTCCTTGTGGCTGGCAACGAGCTGAAAAATCAGACTGAGAAGCCGAAGCATAAGCACCAATGTGCGTGTAAACATGCAGCTGAGAAATCAGCAGAAGAATAATTAACAACAGATGCTTGTTCCACTTTACGTTTGCCTCAAAGTACACATAGATTCGAGGAATATTGATCTTTCCGGATAGCTATGGCCTTTGCTCTCGTTGCAAAAGCATTCTTCTATAGATGATCTGACACTTAAAAGACTCGAATTTGTAACATTACAAATTTTACTTTCCAGTAATTTAGATTACAAATGCCCTCGGTTTCTTGTCATATAATTTAGTCAACTCCAATATTTTGTGTTAGATATTAGCTTGTTAATCATCTTCATCTTGTTTTATATAAATAGACAGAACAATCTTTAGACCTTAAAAAAAAAAAAAAAAAACAAAGCTGTATTTTAAGGTTACTTAGGTTTTTTTGGGGGTCGAAAATCAATGTATTTCATTCATTCTTAGAAAAAGGATTTTACAAGATGGGTTCTGAATATATTGGGCCTTATTACTTAAAGTGAAACATATGAAAACAAAATTGGATAGGTTTCTCAGGCCCAAACTCAAACTCTTAAAGCAGCATGACTCAAGTCACTCAACTTATAGGTTTTTAAAATTCGAGAACCAAAAATGTCAGTCAAATCGTGAGGAGAATTTAAGTATTTGAATTTAAAATGATATTTCTCTGCCTCATAAACCCTAAACCCGCTCCCCAAAGCATTCAGCTTTAGGAATTTAACTGTGATATGTTCTGCATTGAGCCATTATGGTCGGAATCTGTGGTCAATTGGAACCCACCAACATTCTTGTTATGACAACAACAAACATACATATGTGTGGTACATGCGAGCCGAATGATCAAGAGATCATCTTTGTGTTCCTTGCAGTCAGTCGAAACCCTCTTAAGGCTCTGCAAATCTGAGACCCATCTTAATCAAATCCATGCCCGAATCATCCGTAAAGGTCTTGAGCAAGACCAGAATCTCATCTCCATTTTCATCCATCGTCTTTTTCCTCTCTTTCTTACTCTTCCTCTGTTTTTGAGCGTGTTTCTCATCCTTGCACTTATCTCTGGAATCGATTTATCAAAAGATATTCGAATAGGTTTCTCTTCTTTGAGACGGTTTCTCGTCTTGTGCGTATGATGCGAACAGGTTTGGCTCAACCTGATGAGTATACTTCCCTATGGTTATGAAAGTTTGTTCTAACAATGGAGAGCTTCGTGTTGGGTCATCGGTTCATGGATTGGTTTTGCAAATTGGGTTTGATAAAGATGTTGTTGTGGCTACAAGTTTTGTTGATTTTTATGGCAAATGCAAGGATTTACTGAGTGCACGTAAAGTATTTGGTGAAATGTCTGACAGAAATGCAGTTTCGTGGACAGCTTTGATTGTTGCGTATGTAAAATCTGGAGAGTTAGAGGAAGCAAAGAAGATATTTGATCTTATGCCTGAGCGTAATTTGGGATCGTGGAATGCTTTGATTGATGGGTTGGTTAAATCCGGTGATCTGGTTATTGCTAGAAAACTGTTTGATGGAATGCCTAAGAAAGATATAATTTCGTATACATCCATGATTGAGGGATATGCTAAAGGTGGTGATATGGTCTCTGCACAGGATTTGTTTGAGCAAGCGAGGGATTTGGATGTTAGGGCATGGTCAGCTTTAATATCGGGTTATGCACAGAACGGCCAGCCGAATGAAGCTTTTAAGGTCTTCGGGGAAATGAGTGTGAAGAATGTCAAACCTGATGAGTTTATAATGGTTGGTTTGATGTCAGCGTGTTCTCAGCTGGGCTGTTTTGAATTATGTGAACAGGTTGATTCTTATCTGCACCAAAGCATGAACATATTTTCTAGTCATTATGTTATACCTGCTTTGATAGACATGAATGCCAAGTGTGACCACATGGAAAGAGCTGCCAAATTGTTTGAAGAGATGCCTCAACGGGATTGTGTTTCATACTGTTCAATGATGGAAGGAATGGCTATTCATGGGTGTGGAGGTGAAGCTGTTCGACTGTTTGAGAAAATGGTAGATGAAGGTATTGCTCCCGATAAAGTTGCCTTCACAGTAATATTAAAAATCTGTGGCCAAGCCGGGCTTGTTGAGGATGGAATAAGGTATTTCGAGTTAATGCAAAAAGAATATTCCATTGTGGCCTCTCCCGATCATTATTCCTGCATTGTGAATCTTCTTAGCCGGACTGGAAAGCTTAGAGAGGCCTATGACCTTACCAAATCCATCCCCGTTGAAGCACATGCTAGTGCTTGGGGTTCTCGTTTGGGTGGTTGCAGTGTACATGGGAATACTGAGATAGCAGAAGTGGTTGCAAGGCAACTCTTTGAGCTTGAGCCAAAAAGTGCCGGTAGTTACGTACTTCTGTCAAATATTTATGCAGCTCTAGACCGGTGGGCAGATGTTGCTCTTCTTAGGGACAAAATGAAGGAGAATGGCATTAAGAAGATTTGTGGCCGAAGTTGGATAACTCGATAGGCACTTCGATAATATTTATCATAATTCATTAAATTTGATTGTGATAACAATGAGTTATATTGTCTAATATTTCATATTAATTTTGGTAGTCAAGGTGGCATAGAATTTACATATAAACAATTTCTCAAGGACCATGAACTACTAGATAAAAAATATGTTTTATTAACACGCGTATTCAATTATTTATGAATATTCATTTTTGTTTTTTTTCTCAGCCTTTCACTACAACATCTATTTACGTGTCGCCTTCAAAATCCACAAATCCAAAAAAAATTAATCAATGAAACTATGCTTCCATTCGCCAACTACTACATTTCAACAACACCAATTATGTCCGAGAAGAAAAATATCACCAGAAGCAACAACAATAGGAGAACGAAGAGATGGTCTCAGGCACTATTCACCGGAGTAAAAGGAGGAGGAGGAGAAGATGAGCTAGCGAAGGTGAAAGCCGCCGCGTGGGCTTGGTATCAAAGAAACGAAGGAAAACCAATGATGAGAGAGTTCGATTTCACGACAAGAGCTACAAGAACACCTAGACCTTCACGGTACAAGCTTGAGGCCAACAAGAACATGATCCTCTCCGAGAATAGGGTTTCGAAAACGTATACTAATCATTTGTTGCGTGGAGATCAAGAAACATCCAAGTTCTCTAATCTTCTTGACCCTTATGAGATCAAGAGCATCTCTAAGAGGATTGATGAAGATTTCTTACCAACTAGTGTTTTCCGCAATGGTCATTGTCATCATTCTGATCATGATGTATTAGAACAGAAGCTTGAATATGATAGTAAGAAGGAGAATGGGTTCGTGAGAAAAGTGAGTATTAGAAAATTGTGGAAAGGAATGAGTCTAATGGCTCCAAGGACAGTTTGTGGAAGAAGTGATGATGTTGATCTTGGGGCTTATCGGGTTGGCCCTAGAACCCAGACCGTTGCACCAACGAGAGGCAATTCACAAACTCATTGTCGCTAACTCTATAGCCTCACCCACATTGAGTTAGTCCACTGGTTGAAGATTTTCTCTTCCTTAGCAGAGTTCAAGATTTTTTACTGTAAAAGCATCTTTGGTTATCTTCAGTGCATGAGAACACAAATTTCTAGACAACGTGGGGATTAGTCTTGGGTTTAGGCCATAGATTCTCTCGATTATAAGAACAAAATAAAAAGCTTTAGTCTTAGTTATTGTAGAGCTAAAATATATTATCGGACTATTAAGCTAAAAGGTATTTTCTTTCTGTGATATTTTAAAGATTTTAACGAGTTTGTGTATATTCTTTTAAGTTTATTGCTTATTCTAACAAATGTGGAAATGTATAGCTTATGCAGTCCTATATGTTAAATTGTATTTAGAATCTTTTGAAATATTTTTCATTTTAATTTCTCTTCTTCTTTTTCTTTTTTTTTGTTGGAATCCCATCCTTTTGCTTAATCAAATTCGCCAATTCTAGTGTGTATTGTGGGATCTTTATGCTGGTTTTGAAATCAATCAATCATGCTCTTTTATCTGTGAGGTATATCTATTCATGATAAGAGGTTTTGGCTGCCACTTTGACTCTGTTTGGTCGTATGAGGCTTCAATCAACAAATTTGGTTTTGTAATGTTTGTTGGTATTTGACCCTTATGTATTATCCAAATTAGATGAAAGAAAAAAGAAATTAAGAGAACAAAAAGTCTTAGTACGAAGAAGCGATAAGAAGGAAGGCCGCGTGGTGTCATAAGAAGAATGGAGTAATTTGATCCATGAGTGACAACAACAGTGTTAACTAAAGCTAATGGGCCATTACTTGGAATTGGGCCCAACTTCTATGGGTGTAGTATGCAGAAATGAGCATAACGAGAAAGATACATATTGTCTTGATGAAAAGCAACTTTTTTTAGTTCTATATAATGTAATGATTATTTAACAAATGAAAGAGAGTGAAGATGTAATTTGTTTTGGTCGTATTTTGAGTTTTACCTTAAGAAGAGAGTGAAGAAATTCAACATTCTCTTTTGGCACTAGAAACAAATATATACTATAGAATCCATACTCTTTTTTATTTTTGAAAACAACCAAAGATTGAGATTTTAATTTATTGGTGCGGAAAACTGTTTTGACCAAGTGGTTAAATATCTGACTTATGTAGTTTTTTTTACTGGATTGCAATTATATATAGTTACGTAGACTTGTGTAATAGAATTTAGAGTTTGAGTTATGAAATATGCATTATCGCCAATATTATTGTGGTCTAGTGGTGTTGGAGAAAGAATGAAAGGACATCGGTAAGATGTTACCTGAGTTCGATTCCCCACAGAAATAAAGTTACATTTTGCACGGTACTTTCAGAGGTATTCACTTAGTTCCTCCTGGCCTCTAGATGTAGACGGATTTGGGACAGTGGTCATACGCTACTCAAATCTGAACCACCGGATTATATATAAAAAAATATGCATTATTATTCAATCTAATTGATATCCAGAGAAAAAAATCTTATTTATTATTAAATTTATTCACATGTATAAAGAGTATAGAAGGCAAAAAGAAAACTTATTTGAGCTCACTGATTTAGTATGTCTAAATGATGATTTGATCCAATTTCTCAATTCCATTATAGTAGTGCATGTATGTATTGTATATAAGTTGCGAGCGTTGAGCTATCGAGTGCTTTGGTAGTGCATTGGTCAAGATTTGTATATATGAGTGGACATGAATCTGCCCAATTTTCCACTTGTCATATTTTTTCATGAAAAAAATGGCATTCGTTGAAACTTTTCATTTGTGAATTTCACCGACTTCTTGTGTCCTAATATATTCGCATCGGTAATTATTATAGATAAAGTATATCACCACCCAAAAATATTTGTTAAACTATGTGTGTGTATATACTGATTATTTGTTAATTGTATTTTTTTTTAGTTTACCATACAATTGAGAATAAAAATCATAAGACTCGCAAACCATGACTAAAATAAAATATATATTTCTGAAATTTTTTTCCCACATGAAAATATTTTTCATAGTCTATGGTTTTGGATACTACCCATACATTTGGGATACGTAGCTTCACCAAAAAGCAAGGAATTAAATGAAGAGAAGTTGAATCAAGACTTCATATGATTATTACAACTGGCACTTTGACCTATGATCTATCTACTTTACTTGGAGTTTAGTGCTTTTATAATTAACTTTAATGAAATGTGAAAAATAGCTAAGAGTACATAACAGCTGTTCAATAGAATGCAACCAGTAAAATCTCATACACACAAATCTAGTAATCAATCACTATATAATATTATATCAAAGATGGTCCCTCATAAAGTGTTAGCCTCATAAGTGATAACTCTATCTATGTGTGGGAGTCAAAAAGAAGTTTTTTTTTGTTAATAACATAAATCGATAAACTCCGATCCATAGTCAAATTGTTCCAACTGAATGGGATACGATCTCGTTTTTAAGTTAAAGCAATTTGTCTAATAATTTTTGTTGGTTAAAAGATATTCTATTAAAATCTGTCTAATAGATGTGATTCAAGAAGTACAAATGTCCTCCATGAGAGATTAGTAAAAAATATCTACTATATTTTAGTGTTATATATATTCACCTTAAAATTGAATGAACATCAACTTTATAAAAAAGAAAAAAAAAAGAAAATATATAATTTTTCTTTTTAAATTGGTTGATGCATTCTATTCCACACATGAGAGCTTCCAACTTCAATTATAAGGCTAATAGATTGCATCATTTATAAATTATGCCATAATAAAAAAATTTCATTATGGTCAATATCATGTTCTTTCTAAGCTAAAACCAACTAACTGGTTTTAAACATTAATATTTATTGACAAATTTAGAGACTTTATTTTCGTAAAAAATTAGTATAGTGTAATGATAGAGTATCATAATTTTATCTTGGCACTCTATCACGAAGAAATGAAACTATGATAGTATACATATTTTGTATATAGTAACCAAGAAAAGTTAGGATACACATTTCACATAATTTGAGGTTAGAGATTCAAATATAAATATAGTAAAATTTTATTCTTTTAAAACTTCATGTTTTATTTCAGTATCAACTGAAAAAGATAGAAACAATAGTCAACATCAGCAATATATATAGCATAATATATTTGTGATATTTTTAATAATATATATTTGAAAATTACTTATATATCATAAACGTGCATTTCTTAGATCATTGAAAAAGTTATCAACTAAAGATTCAAATAAAAACAATAAAATCTACCAAAAATAAAATATAAAATAAGTGGTGTAAATTGGTGTACAACGAGTAAGATCAAAACAAAGCAAACCATGACAAGCCAAAGCCCCAAATTAATCCACCGACCAAACCTTTAGCAGCTTTCAAAACTTTCAAATGCTTCACATTTCAAGAGAAGCCAACCAAACAAAAAGGTGACGTTGCCGACTTGCCGTATCTGAGTGGTAATTGATTTGGAGAGTTTCTGATGGATTTCATCATCATGTGTCATTGTCTTCATTTGCATCATCTGTTTTTGTTGGCTCACCTATTGCATCTATTATTATCTTTTACGATCATTAATACTTTCTTATCAAAAAAAAAGAAAATAAACTTCTAATTAATAAGATCACTTTCTATCATCTTCATCTTATCTCAATTTTATTAAAAATACAATCTATTTGGGTTTCTATAATTAGTTAAGTTACAAACTAACAATAGACGATGACAAGCAATAAAATTCTTGTTTTGGATCTTTCAGTTAAATCTTTTGAAGTTTTAGAATCTATAAGAAATTGGACCCAAAAGAAGAAAAGAAAAAGAAGAATATATAAAAAAATTCTACAAGTAAGAGTTTAGATATTTTACTAAAAGCAATATACATACGTGTAATGTGTTTGGAAAAAAACACATATATGTTTAAAGTTTACTCATGCTTGTCCTGAAAACATTTAGATGAATTTTTTTTTTCACAACTGGCCAACCCATTAACTAATTTCTTATATAATATAAGTAGTAGAACTTGATTTTTCGATGTGTATGTGCGTCTGATTTTAGTGGACTTACCATTTGCCATATAAATATTTTGTTATTGAAAATGTTTGTAGATTTTTTTCTTTCTACTCCTTGTTAATCTCTATACTCATCTAATGGTATAAAATCTTAACATTTTTATCAAATAAAAAAACATTTGCATGCAGCTCACTTTATAAAAGAATTCTGCTAGTAATGGCAAAAAATTTAATTTACCGTTGATATAAAGAAAAATAAATTATTAATTACAAAAAAAGTTATAGGTTTAAATTTGAATCGATATAAATAAATGATTATACATATATACTCCATAAAATATTAATTTATGATTAGCTCTTAGTGGTTAATCACGTAATTAACACATACACGAACCTTTTTAGTTATTTATTTATTTTATTTTCACTCTTCTACAGAAAATTTCAAGTTGGAAGCAGTGTAATTTTCTGAAACTTATAAAAATCAAGATTATAAACAAAAATTATTGAAAAAAAACTCAAAATTTTGTAATTAATAAAAGATATTTAAAGGGAAATCTTCAACCATGAAATCATTTTAATCATATTACGTGCGTGAACTGTTTCATCACTCTTCACCAAAATGAGATTGTTCTTCTTCAGCAACTTACCCTATGTTAAAAAATGTAAACTCCATTTTCTCTTCCTTAGAGTGAAAGTGAATAATCAGAGGCTCTGTTGATAATTGCTTGTTGTAAATAAGAAAAATAAATAAAAAGACGACAACATGTGTAAATACGCAAAAGGCTTCAATGCTTGTCGTATATGCGATCAGAATTTTCAATTTTAGGTTTCTTAGATTCAGGTGAATGATGTCTTTTACATAGGATGACGCTAGGTTTTCCATGTTAGTATACATTGCTTCCTTTTTTCCTTAAACAATTGATTATTGTAATATATATATATATATATATATTTATATGTTATAGTATCATTTAAAAAATTTCATTTCAAAAATATGATAAATGTTACAAAATATATTCACTATTATATATGTTAACAATTGAATCGATAAAGTTTGATCCATAACATATAACCCTAAAATTTATTTTTAATCTACAACATGAATAAGTGGGAGATTGAGTCTCGAATAAAAAATTATTAGTTGGATTATCATTTATGTATCGAATTACTAAAAAAAAAAATAGAAAATAAAATTTTGGGTAAAAAGAATTTTTTTAAAAAACCTTATTATCGAAATTTGCATAGATTTTTGATTAAAGTTTTAAGATTTTCTAATTACTTAATTGATGTGTATATTGAATTACTTGAGTGACGAGAATATTAAAACTGATAAAAAAATTAAAGAAAATCAATTTTTTTAATTTGGTAGTTATGATGATACAATTAATGAATTGACATTAAAATTTTGATTTCTCTTTATAATAGATTATAAAGAGATTTTAAGATGAATTTTAAGCGAATGGGATCTTGTGTTCGATTGAAAAAAATAAACTAGAGGAGGATTATTACCCTTTTTATAATAACAAGTAATTATATTGACCATAAAATATACAAGTGGCAGTTATTAACACATACATGAACTTTTAATTATTATGGTACATAGAGTTCCAGGACCTTCTAAAAGATTGAGAATTTTGCTTCAGACACATGTCCCACAAATCCCAGATTTTTCAAAACTGATAATAATAATTAATATACACTGTCCGATCAAACATCATCCAACGATGATTATAACCGTATAACACTTTAAACCCACACGCCCGACCGTAGAGGAATATTAGTAATCCCCTCCTCAGGGCAATCTACTACAGTCGGCTTTACTGAACCCCACTCTCCTATTGGTCACATCAAACTCAACCCACAGGTTTTGTTGATGAACGTTCCCGATTATGTTACTCGCTGCTCCAAGCATGCTTGAACGTCCGATTCCAACACAATGGACCCCACCTCCTACGTTAACAAGAAGCCTTTGTTTTTCAACGAGAATCTCAACACCTCTTCCGAATTCGAATACCAGATCGCCTATTGACCGCCCGATTTCGATTGGATTGTTTCCATCGAAACACATATCGGCTGTTGAACCGTAGATGTAACCCTTCTTTATTCTGGATCCCACAAGCCTCACTATTTCTTCCTTTACTTTATCATACGCCACGTCAACCAAATGAGTGAATTCGGAGCCTGAATCCACCATGGTTTGACCCGACCCGCCTGAATCGGGTCTAAAAGCTGAGACCGGTATATTGAGTCTCTTTTGTCCGATTTTGATCCCTAGCAAAGGTACTGTGTAAGCTAGAGGGTCTAGATTGGGCATGCGTTGACTTTGAGGAAAAGTCAAAAGAGAAACGTATTTGAATCCATGAGAATTCGGGTTTTCACCGAGGTAAAACGAACCGGTTGAGGAAAAACCGGGTCGGTTTGACCGGTTTGGTATACAATAAGAGAATTTAGATATCTTAGCTTGTGAGACAAAAGATCGATGACCAAGGTTTATTCCCAAAATACCCATATCATCGGTAGATTCAGTAGCGCAACCGAGGATTAACGGAGGGGTAGTTTGGGAATTTGAGAAAGTGAATTTCTCTTTGACGAGATTACCCTCGGCGAAAGTTCCATCAGCGTAGAAGTAAGAATAGTGACAGAGACGGTTAGAGTCGCAAGTAGTGGGAAGGGTAAAATCGGGAATTCGTGGTTTACAGAGAGGATGAGAGCAAGGTAATTTAGAGAACGATGAAGATAAAGAAGGATCAAACGACGTCGTGGGAGGAGGAAGTGGTTTCTTCTTTATCTTGCTATGGCACTGAATCCATGAAAGTTGACTTCCTGTATCGAGAACAAGCTCTTGAGATTGAGGAGGTGTTCCGATTGGAAGAGAGAGAATAAGAGCCATTGAGTATTTGAATTTTGATCGGAAACTGAACGACGGAGATAGATTCCGGCGAGAGACGAGGGAGGTTTGGAGAGAAGATGAGTTTGTGGATGGAGTGAGACGACGAGATGTTAGAGGAAAGTGGAGAGATAGAGATGATGACCATGAAAGAGAAACAGAGTTGCAGAGGAAGAAGATGAAGAGAGTAATGGTAAAGAAGAAAGGTTTTGAATTGTGAGACATTTTTGTGAGAGAGTGAGAGTGAGATTATGGAAGTGTATTTATTTATATACACAACACACACGCACGAATTTTTTTCTTTTTTCTATCGACAAAACTATAGCTTTAAAATTCATAGTATAATCTTTTTTTAGCTAACATAATATATAGCGGGTAGGAATCAAATTCTAATACCATATTATTAGCTGGATTATCATAATCACTAAACCGAGAACAATTAGGTAATTGTAATGAATAATTAATAATACTTTATTGTTAATTAATACTTGGATTTTTTTTAATTATACTTTATTGTTTTTTAAAAAATATTTTTTTTTTAACATCATAACAAAAATATTTTAAAATTCATCAATTGTAATGAATAATAAAATAATAATTAAAATTTATTATTTTTTATTAAAATAAACTCAAAGCAACCTAAGAAAAATAAATAATCATGGCGACGAATTAGGCAAAGGTTATAAAAATGGTTCAATCACCAAATGAACGACTAACTTTTTTACCTTATCACTAATAAAGTTTTATTTTATGTTCTTCTATTCCTAAAATTCCAGTAACATTTGATGTAAATTTTATAATGTTTAGGTTAAACTTTAACAGTATAGATGCTTGGTTGGAAAAAGAAGTGATCTTTATATAAAAATAATATGTTATAAATGTGCAAAAGAGAAAAAAAAGAGTAAGATCATTAGGCTCTTCCATCATACCTGATTGGGTTTTATTGGAGATCTACTATTTTTCTCTGCTCACAACGGGATAATTACGTAGACAAAATACTGAGTCGTATGCTCTTCCAAACAGTCATGTATCACATGGAGAAAAAGGTATACACGAGTTCACCAACAACTTGGAAGGATGCAAAGTTTTAAACACAAATTAGAGAGAGGTCTAATTCTACCACGAAACAAAACAATGTACTCGCTTGTTAATTACACACAAAACTAAAATTAAAATAATAATTTCATTTGAATTATCATATATAGTACAGAAACACTCAAACTTTGTCCCTCTTTTTAATTGCACACAAAATTAAAAATCTAATTTTACATAAACTAACATATATAGCATCAAAAACACAATGATCAGAATTAATTTTTCGTCAATAAAGTCATTTTCGGGTTTTCGGTTCCATTGATTTAATACTCATTCGATTATTTTTAATTTTAAAATCAGGTTCAATTCAAGTATATATCGGCTTTAATTCAATATTTCTATTTATTTTCATAAATTTCAAAATTCAAAATCGGATGGAATTAGATTTTTAATTTTAATTTTATGTGCAATTAAAAAGAAAGACAAATTTCGGATATTTCTGGTACTATATATAATAATTTGTGTACAATTTACAAATACTTCAATGTTTAGATACATTCATAATTATATAAAAGTTTTAGAGTAAAATTAAATCGATCACCACAAATTATCAACAAAGCTATTCGAAAATCGGATAATCTTTTTTCCTACATAGATTAGAGGGATTTTTTACGGAAATGGTTCGGTCTTTTATAGATTGCATTGATTCTTTTTTTTTATATAATAAAAACAGGTCTAGCTATTTCTTATAAATAAAAACTTTTGTTGATTAACAAATTTTACATTTCAGAAAAAAAAAATTAGGAGAGAGCCAGACACACCTACACATTCACGTTTTTATTTGTAAACTTTATATATCTTTAACTTTGAATTGTCGTTATTTTATCCAACACAAATCCGTGAAATTATTAAATTGTAACCTGGTAATATAACTTATTATTAACATATATCTACTATATATGTTGGATTTCTTTTTAAGTTACTTTATTTATATTTGACATAAATTAAGTGGTCATAATCAAGAACAAATGTCGACACTTGCTGTTCCCTCTTTCCTCGGGAAGACGATTTCAGATTTGAGTCTACAGTAACCTTCAAGAGCTCGATTTGTTTGTTTAGTGGCTGTGACAGCATCAACACCGTTCATTCTTCTGTCCTATCGCCGGTGAGATAGTATTCTGGCGTGAAGCAACTTTTAGATTGGAGATGAGTCTTTTTTGTGTCGTGGTTGGAGTCTCTCGAATCTGCTATGTTCTGGCAATGGTGAACGGGTATACCCCTCCGGCGAAGCTTCTCGGTGGAGCTGGGTGGTGATGGTGGTCCAAACCACCGCTGAGGAAAGTGTTGTCGAAGTTCTCTTTCCGACGCTATCTTCTTTCTCCGGTGACCTTTTTTTTCCTTTTTATGTTAGTTGTTTTGCCGTTTATACTCCTCGCTGGTTTTAGTCCTTTTGTTTAGTTTATCTTCTAGTTTGTGTTAAGTAGTGGTGTACCTCTGATTAGGGGTTTAGTTAGGTTTTAGTCAGTTTCTCGGTTTTTATCGCTCTAGGTTTGATCGTTATTTTTTCTTCGGTTCGAGCGGGTACTGTTTTCTTTTAGGTTTGGTTACTTCTGTGATGTAGAGGATAGTTTCACTCCTTATTTATATTTTATAGACTAGTTCAATGTTTTTTTTTCAAAAGTTCTATTAAAGTGTCAACTAGTCGGTCTAGATTCGGTTTAGACTTCACACTTGTGAGTTTCGTGAGATTTATTCTCGCCGGTGTAGTTTTATGATCTTCATACTTGCGGTATATCTATTCGCTATAAGAAGTCTTGTCATCGTTTTGAGCTTCGGGGTTAGTCTTAACAAGCTTCTTTCATTTGGGTTTCAGTCTTTCTCTTTCAGATTTTGTATCCGGAGATATATATATCTTTCACCGGTTTTATGTTTTTATCGATGTAATTTTGGAACAGTATATTTTTTAAATATAATTTGACTGAAAAAAAATCAAGAACAAATGTTAAATTGTAACTATTGTTACGTGGCTAGCTTTATGTATTGATGCTAGTTCTTTTTTTTTCTTTTTTTTTTTTTTTTTTTTGTTTGGTCACAATCGATTGATACTAGTTCTCAATTACATTTTTCAGGCTAAATTAAAATTTCTACAAACGTGTGAGAGAAAAAGACTTGAATCATATAAAGTGATTTTTGAATTTGCTTAGATATTTTTGGGGTTACATTTAGTCCAAAAAAAATGCTTTAAAAAGCTAACGGGTTGTTTTTATTATTTTGGAAAATTGACAATAATTTCCAAATTGTAAATAAAAGAAATTCTGAAAGAGATGTTATATTTAATTTCTTCATAATTTAAAACAAATATAATTTAGCTTGAGAAAGTAATATGAAAGAACCCGTTTTGTTTTTTCAAACAAAATTATATTTCAAAAATTTATAGTCCACATATTTAGAAATCTATATATAGGAGAGATGGAGATTACATGAAGTCTAATACGAAGAGGCCTATAAACTGCTTGAGATAGAGACATGGAATACCAATAAACCATTTGTTTTTCTTTTTTCCTGTTTTATTTTCGTTAATTTTTTCTTCTATTTTTTGTCAAATTGATTTCTAAAAGTACAATTTAGAAAAACTATATAATCCCAACAGTGTGATTTTCATGGCTCTAACATTTTATGGGAACAAGTGGCTAAACCATCAATAAGGTCATCAAACTTTATGGGTTATCGATGTTTCGTCCATGGTTAAGAATTCATAATACCTTTTGGGATTTGATTGATTTTGTTTTTCAGATGTCATGGACTCATGGTGGAATCAAGTTTTCATCATTATTTTGTATATTAGGAATACTAAATATCCGATGAATAGTATTATAGTTTATAAAAATAGTAAAACATTTGAAAATCTTCAAATAAATTAATATACAACCAAATTTGATAATCCACTAAAAAGTTCATAATTGACAACACATTTGACGACATATATTGAGAACTATCTACTAATATTATTTATAATCTAAAAACATCAGTATTGAAAACACCATTTCTATTATAACATTACACAGCAACCATTTATTTTCTTCGATTCTTGAGGAAAACAAAATTATATAGTTTTAGAATTGAATCTTCTCCATCTTTTGATTTTTTTCTAAAAAACATACGTTATCAATTGATTTATTATCAACCGAATAATAAATATATTATTTTATTTTTTTTGACCACAATTGACCGACTCATTAGCCAAAGTTCCTACATAATATAGGCGGTGAGACTCGATCCCTGGTTGTGCAAGTGCGCTGTCTTTCGTAGACTTACCGTCTGCCACTAGATTAAAGTCACTTGCGAATAATAAATATGTTATATAAAAAACCTGAATATGTAATTTTTAAGATGTATTAATAAATGTATTTCCGATCTATATAAACTTTTCATTTTGAAGACATAAAAATCTAAAGAGAATTTTTTTTATTACAGAACCTGGTTTTTGACTGGTTATACCGGTTATAATTCAAATCGGATCCAGTTTCAGTGCCGGTTATCGGTCTACAAACAACTTCCAATACCAATAAGAACACATGAATAGACGATTCCGCATTCTTAACCCTTTTCATCGATAACAATAACAATGCACTAATTTCTCTGTTATATAATAAATTCGACATATTATTATTGATTGTCTAATAAAATAACAATTTGCTAATCATATCATTTGAGAAAATTATACACTAAGATAAAGTATTAATAAGCATTGAATAGTTATGAGCTAAGCTTCTTCAAAACTGTGTGATTGCTATTCCAAAGCATTCATTGTCTTCTAGCCGTAGAAATCCAGTTCTGCCTTCTTCAGTACACATGAAACTTTTTCAAAGAACTCTGCATCTTGTCCTTTCACTTCTTCAAGAGTCTTAGCCTCGTGTTCATCAGCCTATTATAACATACACCATACTAAAATTGTAACAAAGCTCGCAACCAAATCGATGAAGTCATGTAATGATTTCAGGCTATTATCATTAAGTAAAACCAAACCTCTTTAAACTTCAAAAGAATCAAGTTCGAGACTGTTGCTGGCTTCTTTGCATCCCATCTGATTTAATCATAACTTCACATTATGTTTTTCTGTCGGATTCTCATTGAGCTTATAACGACATGTAGAGTAAGAGGAGTGACTCAACATACCTTACTAGCATCAACTCATTAATGGCTCGCCACATTCCTCTTCCAACATCTTTTGCAGCCTGATCTCTAGCACTTCGTCCATGCCATAACTCTTTCACTATGTACATTACTTCCTCAACATCCACCTACAGAAAACAAAAGGAGATAAAGCTTTAATCATTTTCAGGAAATGGACCAATGTTTAGAGGATTTCTCAAGAACTTTTAACTTGCCAAGTAGCTTTAAGTGTCACATAAACCTCAGTTACCGTTTCTAGTATTTTTCTTAAATAGTTATAACGATACAGAGTACAATATATTATCACTGAAACCAATCTGAATACCTGGACTTCTTCAGCTGTGCCATAAACTGTCTCCTCATGCTCAATAAGGCGTTGATGAAGCAATCGATAATGATCCAAATCTAGATTCACTATGGGCTCCATATGAACTTGCACACCTGCAAGTTGTGTTATAACATACGAAGCCATGATTTGTCCAAAAATGGCCGGGATGGTTCCTAGAACAGGAATGATCCGAACACGAAAGCCAGGAACTACCTGAAATCACACAAAAAGATATAAGATCAGTGACTAATGTATAGACTGGAAGTGAATGTTTTAGTGTTTCAAGAACTGAAATTAGTTACTTGATAGTCTGAAGGATTCTCGTCATCCCCATTTGGTCCCTTAAAGGGGAGCAGCTTTGCTTTTGGTTTTTCCAACGAAAACACGACAGGAATGCCCCCTTCAATGCCGTGTTCTCTTCTCAATCTGTGTCTTACCTGAGAAATCAATAACCATAGAGGATTAAATGTGAGTAGTAATAATCATCGAATAGATTAATACGTTAGAAGTCTTACAGATCGAGATAATGGGTCAATTGTTGACTCTCTTAAATCAGCCACTCTGATTCTTGTTGGATCAGCTCTAGCACCAGCACCAGTTGCACACAGAACTTTCAAACCTCTCTTGACGCATGCAGCCAAAAGTCCCACCTAACATTTATTTTGAGATGAGGCAATTATATACATTAGTAGGCATCACATTCCTAAAACTATAGGTTATTCTAAAACATCAGAAATTCTGTAATCTAAAGCTCCATTGAATATAGACAATCAAGTCATGTCAATGAAGAAAAGATACCTTTGTATCGATGTTGTCAATGCAGTCCAAAACGAAGTCTGGGTTGCCTGAAAGAATTTCTTCTTCAGATGATGAGTCATACAGCATCACCTTGGCTTCTACATGGCATTCAGGAAAGATAGCAGAGAAATGCTTCTTGAGACATATAGCTTTCGGAATACCAACATCTGCTCTTGTTGCAACAGCGTGTCGATTTAATGATGAAAGTGACACCTTCTCATGTAATAAGAATAATTGCATGAATATATATGTAAAGGAAGAAAGCTTTTCTTGAATGAATAGAAGAAAACTTTTTTTCAGTGAATAGAAGAAAATAAGCGGATCACATTTTGTATGCAAATTTTTCCAAATAAACCGTAAATGAATATGATGAAGTAAAAAATGAAACCAGAAATAACCAATAATAATACCTGGTCAAAGTCAACCAGGAGGAGCTTCCCAACACCTGACCTTAAGAGCATAGATGCAGCATGACTTCCTACACCTCCAAGTCCAATGACCACAACATATGATCCAGTTACTTTACGCTGAGATTCAAGATCGAAAAACTGGATATTCCTAAAGAGACAAATTAGCAGTAACCTTTTAGAATCAACATATCATCAGGTAATGCGCTTAACTTCAGTTCAAAAAGATTAAAAGGCACAAGATGATTTCATTTTTATCTTTTGCTTGTGCCTTTTTACACATTTTTCCCAGCAACTTGTACAAAACAAGAAATAAAAGACCATAACATGAGTCTCTTTACTATCAAAAGATTTATCAAATAAATATCTTTATACTGAGATTCAAGATCAAAAACTGGACTTCTCTAGATAAAGACATATTAGCATAAACAATTTAGAATCAAAATAGCATCAGGTAATGTGCTTGACATCAATTAAAGAAAGTAACGACTCACAGATCACAACATAGTGACTCACAGAAATAAATGGTACCTGGTTAAATGTTCAGAAACAATTTCATCTGCCAAAAGATCTTGACCAATTGCTGCAGTAACTGGTGTTTCTTCAGATGAAATACCATTTCCTGTTTAACAGTTTTTTTTTCATTTAAACTTATAAAATCAAAGACAGAACTTTTTTTCTTTGGATCCAAACGTATGAACAAATAAAGAACACTAACTTCCCCTCTTCTTAGTCTCAATAAAGAACAGAACTTGCAGGCTAAGGGAAATAGAAAGATAGCAAAATAGAAATTTGTGGTTTTAAACAAGTACCTAAGAAGTTAGTTTCTGGGTTTTCATCAAGCTGCTTCACTGAACTCCTGCAATGGATAAACACTGAATCAACGGAAGCTGTTCAGAAATATTGATTATGTAACACGAAATTTAAATTTCAAAACCAGAATAAGCATTATCGAAGCAGCAGATTTGGGGAGTGAAGTCAGAGATAAATTAGAGAAAGGGTATTTACCTGGAGAGAAGATTAAGGAAAGCGACGGTCGAGACGGATCCGATTAGAGCTCCGGCTCCGACGAGACTCAAACACTTCAATTTCTCCTCCATTACCGTTAATTTCGTTTTGGCTTTCTCGTTCCCACACGAATCAAATCAAAGGTTCTTTTAAAATGAAGAGAGTTTTATGAATGGGTTTAGGGTTTATTACATATAAGAGATTTGTCCGGTCAATTCCTTTTTAGTTTAGTCCGGTTATCATAAAATTGAAATCAAAACCAAAGTCCAATATATCCGGTTATCATCTTGACCAGTTAATTCTCCCGATTCCTGTGGACGATCCCGATGGACGAATTCCGGCAGCTCCTCCTTCCATTTCCATTCGTTCTTTTGCTTCCTTCTCCTTTCGAATTGTTAAGAAAACAAATTCAATGTTGTTATTCTATGGTTGAATCGGATTTCAAGATTTTAAATTGTGCCATCGAGAGTCAATTGGTTGTGTATTAGAATTAGAATTGAAAGAACTTGATGTATGCCGCATTATGTGCCAATGTATAGAAGGACATGAATGATACCGTAAGTTGATACACATAGATCGTTATATATAGGAACATGAAAGAAACGTAAACATAAACAATTTTTATTCTAAAAACATATTATATATTAAACACGTGAATAAATATTAAAGTCTTTTGTATATTAACACATGAATCGTAAATTGAAATATTTCATCTTAGTATTTTTGACATAAAATACATTGACTTGTTATTGTTAAGCATATTATGAAACAAAATGTTAAATTTGTTATATGCACTAAAATTCGGTTAAAACCTTCGTAAATCTACTAAAACAATAAAATATTTTTGGTTCTATTAGTATATATAATTATAATCTTAATATAACTAATTATTAGTAAAAACTACCAAAATACAACTATTTTCATTGGCATTAAAGTATTTGGAATTTTAGCAACTTTTTTGAGTAAAAGAAGAGTTCTTATTAGATATATATATATATATATATATATATATATAAAATTAAAACTCTGAATTCAAAAAAACTAATTTGACCTTGATCGGATGAGAGCTACAGTAAATTATGTATATGCATGAGATTAGTGAAACATAATCTTATGTTATTAATTTATTTATGCAGGTATATGTTGGGCAATTGCATCAAATAAGAGTTTCTCTGTACGCTTATTGCACGCCTATTAGTTGAGGATAAAACTGATACTCCACTCAATTTATCAGCTCTATATATGGTAGTAGGTCTTATTGACCGAGTGGATAAAACTGGCAAACTCAAAAACTTAGAACATCTGAGAAAGTTTATGAAAAAGCATGAAACTATCAGAGATGAAGATTGCAAGTGTCCTCAACATGCAAAGACTTTGTTTTTCTTGATGTTTGAAAACTATTTCTTTTCTTAGAAGTGATTAGTGGTTATAAAATAAATAATTTATTTTCTTCTCCAAAACTTGAAATGTTTTTTTTTTCAATCATTTAGATTATACTAGTCTCTAATATTATGATATCTGAAAACTTGAATTCATGTTTAGAATCTTTTAATCCATACACATATATACACATTCACGTTTAATATTTGTAAACTTTATATATCTTTGATATTAGATCATTACTTTATTCAACATAAATCCGTGCAATTTTTAAATTTTGTAACCTTATTATAAGTTATTATTAAAATATAAATATACATTGGATCTCTTTTCAACTTTACTCTATTTATGGTTGTCATAATTAATAAATTAGCAGTTAAGAACAATTGTTAAATTATAAACATTGTTACATGGCTAGCTTTATTGATTTTGACGTTATAATTAGTTATAAATACTTTTTTTGGTGCTAAATAACTATCTATATAAGCGTGTAAGAGAAAGAGACATGAATAAATAATTAAAAGGGATTTCTAAACTTGCTTTTGATAATTTTTGCTAAAACTTTACTAAGAAAAATGACTAAAAATGATTAAAATGATTAACATGATTAACAATATGGCATTTGATGGACCATCTTATTATTGTGGTGGCAAGAAGAAATCGACAAAAAAAGGAAAGGAACATGCACATGCACAAAAGATTTGAGTAATTTGTTGATTGTGAATGAATAATGATTCGTTTATTATTAATATCGTTTATTAATTGATTATTTTAATTAATGCAATAGTTGACGGATTTGGACGATAAATATCCTTAAGTTAAGTATCTTTTAACTTGATTTAATTTTTTTTGTTTAAAGAAAGGAAAAAAAATTATATGCTACCATTTTGATGTTGTGAATTGTATATTTATAGGATGTTCTACAAAGAATTAAAAAATCGACTTTGATTGGACTGTTTTCTTTGGCATTGTAAGTGAAATAGTTTTTCAAGGAAACCGACGTAAGTAAAATTTGATTCAAACTAATAATTATAAATATTACATTTGAAATTACTATATAAATGGTCGAATTAGATGAAAATTTATACAAAGATTTTTCATTGGCATTAAAGTATTTGGAATTTTAGCAACTTTTTTGAGTAAAAGAAGAGTTCTTATTAGACATATATATATATATATATATAAAATTAAAACTCTGAATTCAAAAAAACTAATTTGACCTTGATCGGATGAGAGCTACAGTAAATTATGTATATGCATGAGATTAGTGAAACATAATCTTATGTTATTAATTTATTTCTGCAGGTATATGTTGGGCAATTGTATCAAATAAAAATTTCTCTGCACGCTTATTGCACGCCTATTAGTTGAGGATAAAACTGATACTCCACTCAATTTATCAGCTCTATATATGGTAGTAGATCTTATTAACCGAGTGGATAAAACTGGCGAACTCAAAAACTTAGAGCATCTGAGATAGTTTATGAAAGAGCATGAAACTATCAGAGATGAAGATTGCAAGTGTCCCCAACATGCACTAAACTACAAGAAGGATAATACTAAACACTGCCCGGTTTTGTGTACCGATAAAAGGAAGGCTGAGGTAATTGATATTCTTTTTATTTATTCTTGATTTATTAGTTGTTTGATACTTCTTTTTCGTGTGTGGGTTTTATATGACTATTATGTGTCATTTTCTTTTCCAGGATGTACGTAAGTTCAAAGTTGAATTACATATTGTTAATTATACTTATATTCGACGTGCTAATTTGTTTCTTAATTAAATATATACATACAGCTTTTGAATCCGTACTAAGAAGGGCACAAATATGTGCTTGAAGAAGTTGGCAAATCTATTGAACGTATTGATCTTTTACAGTCTATTTTTTAATTTACTGTCGAATATTTCTCATTTTAGGTACTGTGGGTATGTTTCTTTATTAGACCTTATATTTATCGTTTCTACTATGAATATGTTTCTTTGTTAGACCCTATATATCGTTTCAACTTCTAATATATATGTTAATACTATTACGATTTCGGCAACAAATTGCCCCTTCCTTTTGTGGGATCCTTAATTCCTTTGGATAGCGATAAAACAATGAGTTGAGGTTTATTTGGCTAATTGACAAACTTGGCTCGGTCATTCTCATATTTGAAGGTTGTTTTGTTATGGAGAAAGACATTTATTGGCTAGATATTTGAGGTTTTTTCTGCAACAGTAAGTTTTATATCGTAACAACACAAGAACTTGCAACAGGTAGTCCATTAAGCAATAAGGTTATTCCCAGTAACGACAATAGGCACAAGTCACATTTAAAACCCATATAGATATATAAAAACCAATGCAGCAACTCCAGCTCTGGTTCTCGTAACTTGTGGCATATCTAATGTTCCTTACTCCAAACAGAATATAAATCTGAACTGGAACCGAATCAAAAACCGAATATAAATCCGAACTGGAACCGAATCAAAAACCAAATTTTTACATAATATATTTATATTAAATTTTAGTTTCATACAGTTTTTCTATTAAATCTTTAATTCTATTATTACTGTTTATTTTTTTTATCTACGTATTTGAGTATATTATAATGGATTGATTTTTAATTCAATTATAAAGATTTAAAAATAAACCAAATAATAAACGACTAGATTAGAAATCAAATTCAATCTTAACCATAAGCTAATTTTATCTTATAGTTATTTTACTGTTATATTATCGGGACATTTATTGTGAATGTTGTTGTTTTGAATTTTTCTTTAATGGCATCAGGCTAAATAACTCATATACTAATGTTCTAAACATTAATGCATCTCCCTTTCAATATATAGAGTTTATTAAGACTCGTTTGATAAGATATACTCCCTCCGTTTCAATTTAAGCGTCATTCTATAACTAATTTTTTGTTTCAAATTAAATGTCATTTGGATTTTCCAATGTAATTTTTAGCAAGAAAGACCTATCTTAACCTCAACTTAAAATAATAAATAAATTTGATTAAAAATAATTAAATAATAAAAATTGAATTACAAAATAAACCTCACAAATCAAATATGTAATTAGTTAGTTGAATTTTCATTTTTCAATGAGTCAATATTACATGTAACTTTTACAATTCTAACTTTACATACATGTTCTGTAAAAAAATGAACCAAAGGGAAGCAAGAGTTTACAGAGTGACAAAATGGTGCATGCTTTTGATCTCAATAAAGTTTCCTACGAAGAAGAATTCCTTCACAAGAAAGAGATTCAAGATAACAAAGTTAAAGTAGTGCACTCTTTTGATCTCAACAAAATCTCTTATGAAGAAGAATTTCATCGCAACAAAGAGATTGAAGATGACAAATTTAAAGTGGTGCATTATTTTGATCTCAACAAACCCAGTTACACCTTCGAAGAACATAATCACAACGAAAAGACGGAAGATGTGATCGTGAGTATGCTAAAAATTTATCTTCCAATACTTTTTGAGAAAAAAAAATAATTCTAAGGTAATTTCAATGATGTTGATTTTACTAATAATATGGTGATCATAAATTATTTTCTCAATATTCATTCTCAAAATAATAAAATGTGCTTATATTTTTTAGTTTCTTTTTGGTACACTCGCACACAAACTCTCCCTAAAGTTTGGATTGAAAAGAAACATAAAATGGTTGAATATTCGTTGGTGATAGTATTAAAATAAAAAATCAGACAATTGAATAATACTCTTAAATTAGAAAGAGAAAACAACAAAAGCAAATTTAAGAATCTAGCTTGTTTCTTACGTTTTCCATAATTATAGACTCACAAGTTATTTGTTTCGGAAAACGGTCTTCTCGCTCCAACGATACTTTCTTCATGTGCGGGATTTTATAATTATTCGATCCTCCAACTCTCATAATTTCTTGCATGCACAATTGTAATGTTAAAAAAATATGATTAACCTTATTTGGTGAATAGTCTTCGTATGATTTCTTTACTGCATCAATAAGCTCTTCAAAGTTCTTCAGACACACTTTATGTTGTAATGCTTGGATAGCACTAAAAAATCCAAGATCAAGAATGTTTAAATCTGGAAAATTTGGCGGTTGATTGAAATCTACCTCAATTATTTGACTATTAGAATCGTCTGCCGGATTTACGTTCATGTTGAGTACAATGGTTCTATCGGAAGATGATACAACCGTTACAAGTATTGATCTTCCAAGTTCGATATTTGTTTCCTCGATTGCATGAATGGAGTCATCTTCATTTCGAACATCTTCGATTTGAAAATCATGTTCATAACTATTCATTGAAAAGGTGTTTAGATCAAACGAATGTGTTTTGTTGATTGGAGGTGAAAAGTTCATATCAAAATTAGCCATAGATGGTCTACTTTTAACACGTTCTTATTATATAGCAATATCAAAAAATTTAAAGTTTCACATTTGCCTCCAATAATTTTTTCTTGTACGTAAAATTGTTCCCGCTCTCTTTTAGCCCCGTAAAGTTCCAAGAATTGAAAATTTTATTTTTTTAACTTTTTCACTTTGATTTATCATTATATTTCTATGAAAAGTTGCATTCATACAAACATTAAAGTCAAATGTGTTTCCTTTTCTTGACACTTGGAGCAAAAAATATAAAATAAAATAAGTCTCCTATACCTACAGAAAAGATATGAATTTGTACTGAGAAATTGCATTGACCAAGCTCCACGTGTCAAAAAGAGATGTGTTTTTAGGGTTTACGCTTTCTGATTGTAACTTCTATAAATTTGAGCTATTTCATTGAAAGACAAATAAGAAGATGAAAATAAATGTTTTTATTTTCTTCTCTTGAGCCTTCTTCTCTAAGTTCTTCAACGTGTATGTATTAGTTTTTCTTCTTCTTCAATCTATATGTTTAATGCGTTTAGTTTGTATTACAATCTTATTATAACTAAATATTGTTTATTTTCAAGTGAAAGGGGTTAGATCTAGCTAATATCACAGCTCTCTTTCTATTTCTCCAGGTCTATATCTTTACTAGTATATATTTTCTATTCAAAAATTTTATATTCAATTCTTAGCATTTCTTCTATACTGTAAGACGAGTTTGTTTGAAGTTCTGCGAAACGCAACAATGAGAAAATGCTATCAAAACATAAAACATAACTCTTTGATTTAGGAATTGTTGCTTAATGTGGCCAATAAAGTAATTTCTAGACTTTTATTTTAGATATTCACTTTGTAATGTTAGCCTATGTCGACAAAAATAGTGATTAACTCTAAAATAAAATAAAAAACAAACAAAGATTTATGTGTAGAGGCCAGCTCAAATATCTTCAGTGCATTCTTTTTTTGTTTCGGTAAAAAATTGATCTCACGCGAACTTTTCTGCCATTGTTCTTTACGGATCAAATAAAAACTGAATTGTGTTGATATTCTTCTTTGTTTGTTCTTTTTCTTTTTGTCTTCAGAATCTAAGTCTATAATTCCATTCAGAGTTCTAGAGAGTCAAGGCTATTATTGCCTTAAGGTATGTACTTTCAGAATCTTAGGAGTTTCTATGTCTGTAGTCTAGTCGATCATAATAACTGTTGACATTTCCTTGACCGCTCAAGGTTTTTTGCATCTTCTCTTTTGAATTATCTTGCTTTCATAAAGCTAGAACTCTTGTTTTTTTGTCTTTGAAACATGCAAGGATTTATTTTTTCTTCTTAGTTTGATGTTTGAAAACTATTTCTTTCCTTAAAAGTGATTAGTGGTTATAAAATAAATATTTTTTTTCTTCTCTAAAACTTGAAATGCTTTTTTTTTCAATCATTTAGATTATTGTGGTCTCTAATTTTATGATTTTTGAAAATTTGAATTCAGGTTTATAATCTTTTAATCCATACACAGATATACACATTCACGTTTAATATTTGTAAACTTTATATATTAGGTCATTATTTTATTCAACATAAATCCGTGCAATTTTTAAATTTTGTAACCTTATTATAAGTTATTAGTTAAATATAAGTATACACTGATCTCTTTTCAACTTTACTCTATTTATGATTGTCTATTTGATCCATGATTCTTCGAATACAATATTGGCAACATTGGAACACTCGCTGACACAGAGAACATCAGTAAGAACATCTTCTTCATGAACTTGAGATGTTTCACCATGTTGTCTATCATTCCTTTTTAGTCCATTTTGTGGACACTGAACTTTGAAATGATTTGTGGATCCGCATTTCCAAGATGCCTCCTTCTTCTTAGACTTTTGTTTTCCCTTCTTAAATTTCTGATTCGATTGAGAGCCTTTCATGTTTACCTTTAGCCAAGGTTTATTGGATTTTCCCTTAACAAACAAGTTCTCTACAATAAGTTTTGAATCCCTTGCTTGGAAACCAACTTCCATCTCTTTAGACCAAACAGCTGCCAAGACATCCTTCATTCTCAAAACCGATTTGCTATATCTCAAGATATCATTCAGAGTATCAAACTGACTTGGCAATGATCTCAGAAGCATTATTGCTTGATCTTCATCTGAGATCACAACCTCAACATACTCTAAATCACCAATGATCTTAAAAAACTCATGAATGTTCTTATCTAACGATAGACTAGGTGACATCTTATAGTCATACAACTTCTGCTTAAGATAGATCCGCCTAGTAAGAGTTTTAGCCATATATAAATTGTCCAATACCTTGAACATATCAGCTGCAGATTTCTCCTTGATGATCTTACGGATAACATGATCACCAACACTCAGAATAATCGTGCTTCTCGCCTTTCTCTGCTTCTCTTGAATACTCTTCAGATCTGATTTATCACCCTCAGCTGTCTTAGATGATTCTGATACAGTTGCATCGGCTGCAACGGCATCCAGTAATATTAAACCTTATATTTATCGTTTCTACTATGATATGTTTCTTTATTAGACCCTATATATCGTTTCAACTTCTAATATATATGTTAGTACTATTACGATTTCGGCAACAAATTGTAATAGTAAGTTTTATATCGTAACACAAGAACTTGCAACAAGTAGTCCATTAAGCAATAAGGTTATTCCCAAAGTCACATTTAAAACCCATATAGATATATAAAAACCAATGCAGCAACTCCAACTCTGGCTCTCGCAACTTGTTTCATACCAAAAGTTCCTTACTCCAACCTGTAAAGCGAACAAAATCAACCATATAGGATTCTAACATCATAGTAAAATGCCAATGTACATAGAGGTTTCGTTACCTCTGTTTTTTTGAAATCTCTGTGACATCTTCCTCAACATCACTCTTGACATTGTTTTTCCCAATGCACTCCACTATCAAAACAAGGAAACACAATATTACAAATCTCAAAGAGAGAGCCACAATTGATTTATAGAAACATAGAAAGAAAAGAAAGCTTAATGTACCTCCTTGATTTGGTTCGGGCTTGCAAAAGATATACTTGGTCACTATATGATTAGTGTGGAGCACTCTTGCTCGAAATTTTTTAATCTTGTCATCATAAGGATCCCTAACTTGAAATGTTATAAGATACATCATGGCAGCTGCAAAATGAAAATTGGCTCTAACAACTTTGACAAACTCGAATTCTGTGCCCTATGTTTAAACAAAGAAAAAGCAAACACATTCATAAATAATTAAATGAGCCAATGAGTATATAATTGGAATTTGAAATCACAATCCAAAAGGTATAGAATAGTTCTCACATTTTCAAGATTATAGTCATTAAGTGATTTTTGGGCCAGCCTTGTGAGTAAATCACCAGTGGTTTCTGGCTCACTATCATCATAGTCTTCAAGTGCATCGAGAAGAGCAGGATGGTAATTGAAAATGCAGCGGTATGATGAAAAATCGATATTAAATCCCTAATTCACATGCAACAAAACCTTCAATTTCACGTAAGTTTTGTAAAGCTAATTGATATTCCATCCGAATAAACCAAAACCTTACATCGCTCTCTTTGATTTCTTTGCTGATTTTGGCAAATTCTTCCTCTGGTGTGAGCTTAGGTTTATCTTTCTCGTTCCATGTCTGGTATGAATTTTTCTTATAGTGAGGATGTCCAGGTTCCAGCACCAAAAACGCAGGTTCGAGCCAAGATTCCCAGCCTGAATTTTGTAATTGTAGAATTTCAATGTCTCATAATCTTTCTCTGAGAATTCTTCATTCATTCATAAAAATGAAAATGGCTTACAAATTTTTTTACCTTCAAATTCACTCATCTCTGATCACAAATCGGATATCGCTTTTCGTAGATGAAGAACCCTAACTTTTTTTTCCCTAAAGTTCGGTTCCCTTTGTAGAAATTTTATTGTTAATATTTCATAATTGTTTATTATTAAATTTTGTAATCAAAATTATAAATATATAATAATAATTACTATTTAAATTTTAAATTATATATATAATTAAGGAGAAAATTTCACATAAATTCTTCTGGTATTAACAATAGACTTTATGTCATTTTATGTAAAGTCTGCAATATCCGGCGAATAGTATAAATTTAATTGCATTTTCAGATTATTTTTAGAGATGAATTCAATTAGAGTAGATTTTTACATTTAAAATGAAATTTTGAATCATATTTGTCATCTTTTACATTTAAAATATAGTTTTGAGTCATATTTGTCAAAATGAAATTCAATTGACGCATCTTGATCTGCTCCGATTCTTTGCAACTTATTCAGATCCTAAACAATGGATCACCGCTGTCTGAGATGCACAGCATCGTTTCAGACTTAGAAGCTTAAGCAGAAGCTTTTTATTTCGTTTCCTTATCATTTATAAATTAAAACATAGATACATACAGACTTTACACAAATGAAAACTATTATAAATTAATTTTTTTTTTTGACATACTCTCACATGGTAGCTGGAAAATATTAATGGATCAATACATCAAAATAAAAAAACCTATATATATATATATATTTATATATTTTGTTAAATAAGTCCTGAATATTTGTCGCAAAGTTTATCTGGTAGAGCTTTATTTGTTTGAGCCACAATTCTCATTACCTCTGTTTTTCGACATCTTTGAGGACATTTTTCTCTACAACTTTTCTCAACATTTCTCTCCATATCATTTATATTAATGCATTCACTATCATACAACCAAACAAACAAAATTAAAATACCATAAAAGTCTCAAGAAACAGCCACTTTCAACAACAAGACAAAGAAAAATAAATCCATCTAACATAGTGAAGAGAAAAACTATCTTCAACAATTAGTTCTTTGAAACAATTACTTTTAACAGAAAAGAATTTATAGGCCTCCTTGATTAGGGTCTCACAATACTTTTTGTGTGGAGTACTCTTGTTTGATAGTTTTTAAATTTGTCGTACTTGCTCTCTGTGTCTTTCTATTGTTCTTTCTTTTAATCAATCAGCGAAGAAACAAAATCAAAACAACAAGCTCAAAATGATTATATCTTCTTCATCATTTAATAGTAGCTTTGGGCATATAATCCGATAATTGAAATTATCTAAATAAATCCTAAATATATGTATCTGAAAAATCAAACACGAAAACGAATCTGAAGTAAGAACCGGATAGGTGTCATATATATTTTTATTAGATTTTACATTTTTTAAAACTTTTTCTACTTAAATCTTTACTAATTTTGAATTTTTGTAAAAATTTGAATAAAATTAAGTATCTGAATCTAAACTCAATCTTTACTGAACTGAATCCAATCCAAATAATAAAAATATCATAATAAATCTTAAATCAATGAAACCGAAAACCTGAAATCCAAAAAACCCGAACTAAACCAGAACGGGTATCTAAAATGCCCATGCTATACGTAAGTAGAAAATTCAAATTGGCTATAAATGACTTAAAATTCAACATGTATGTTGACGAAACCGCAAATTTTTGTCCAACTAAGACTTTTCGCATTGGTAATATTTTGTTCATAGATTTCTTACTTTTCAAAGTTGAATTACGCATGAAATTAAATTTACTTTGTCAATAAATAGACATTGAAAATTTGAAACCATCTCTGTATTTTCAAAGCAACTCGAAAATGTCT
The DNA here is from genome assembly GCA_963920545.1 of Lepidium didymum. NCBI lineage: Eukaryota > Viridiplantae > Streptophyta > Magnoliopsida > Brassicales > Brassicaceae > Lepidium > Lepidium didymum. The sequence goes on along the minus strand of OY986980.1, from coordinate 18,610,933 downwards.
TCTACAAACCATCATCTCACTCATTATCTCCTTAACCTTCTTCTTTTCGATTCTCCTACAATCCTCTTCCGCGCAAACCGTCGTGAAAGCTTCGTACTGGTTTTCGGGAGCTGAATTTCCAGTCACGGACATTGACTCATCACTTTTAACTCACGTGTTTTGCGCTTTTGCTGATCTCAACCCTCAAACCAATGAAATCCCTGTTTCTTCCACGAACCAACCCAAATAGTCCACCTTTACACAAATCGTGCAACAGAGAAACCCTTCTGTGAAAACCCTTTTGTCACTCGGCGGCGGAAATCCAAGTATATCCTCTGCTTTTGTGTCCATGGCAAGTAACCCCTCTTCTCGAAAATCGTTCATTGACTCTTCCATCAAACTTGCTAGATCCTATGGATTCCATGGTCTTGATCTAGATTGGGAGTACCCGAACAGTGACACGGAGATGACCGATTTTGGGACGCTACTTCGAGAATGGCGATCTGCGGTTGAAGCGGAAGCAAGTAGCAGCGGTAGTGAGCGGCTGCTTTTGACGGCTGCGGTTTCTTACTCCAACAGTCACGAATCAAAACTGTACCCGGTTCAAGCCGTTGCCGACAGCTTGGATTGGATTAATCTTATGGCCTATGATTTTTATGGACCTCGTTCTAAAGTGACCGGCCCACACGCCGCTCTCTTTGATCCTTCGAACGCAGGTCATTTCCGTCCTTAACATGTAGATAATCCATTTTATTTCAGAACATACGTAGTTCTAATATAAATTATTTTATAAAATATAACATATTATCGACTTTTTAATTGGTTTAGATGGTCTAGCTAATAGTTCTGACATCAGAATGATATTTGGATTGTATTAGAATGGTTTGGATGACTTATCTAATGTAATATATAACATATTGTCAATTTTTTTACAGATTGGTTTTTGTCGATCCAATTGACAAAAAAAAAAGTCTTAAATGATATTTGTTTTTTTTTGTTAGTCCATCTGTCTTTAGTTTGATTTGGTTTATTGAGTATGCAAACAATTTAACAATCAGATTTTGGAATTTATTGGTTTAATTTGGATTTGAAATTTTGGTTTAAGGACTAAATTAAGCTGGTTTGTGATAATAGGTCCAAGTGGCGACGCTGGAGTTAGATCATGGATTGAAGCCGGACTTCCGGCAAAGAAAGCAGTTGTGGGATTTCCATTCTACGGCTATGCGTGGAGTCTCTCAGACGCCAACAGTCACAGCTATTACGCACCAACCACAGGAGCAGCGATATCAGAGGAAGGTACTATCGCTTACGGTCAAATAAAGAAGTTCATAGCGGATGGAGCAACGCCTATTCATAACTCGACGGTGGTCGGAGATTATTGTTATGCCGGCATGACTTGGATTGGTTACGACGATAATCAGAGTATTGTTGCGAAAGTTAGATACGCTAAGGAGAAAGGTTTGCTTGGTTACTTCTCGTGGCGTGTTGATCAGGACGATAATTCTGCTCTATCTCGTGCAGGTTTGATTTTATCTCAACGTCTATTTATGAATTTATGCAAAAAAAACCTTCATAGATTACTACGAATTACAAAATTACTCTCCAAGTAAAAAAACTGCAAGTCAATCCTAAGAAATGAAATGTACTACGCAATAGAATTATTGACTTGGAGAATAATTTTGTATTGGTACTAACTTCAAATTTCTTTTTTGCGCAAAACCGTTTATGTATTCCTTTCTTGAACTGAATATGTAAAGTTTTAACGATTGTTGTTATCATTTTCGGGGATTTTACAGCGTCACAGGCATGGTGAAGAAGCGACGTCGGCAACCACCGAGAACATACAAAAATCATAAGTTCTCCATTGTTTCGACAACCGCAAGTGAAAATAAATCCAGAGAGCAATAAGAGACAATAAAGTTATATGTCTGTTTAGCAATAGCAATGATTAAGAAGAAATGATAAAGTAGAGATTGTATACATCTCCATGCCTGAAAATTCATATATGCAAATGCAATAAAGAGTACACATCAACTATATAATCCTACTAAGAAAGAACAAACACAAGATGCCACAAAGCATCCAATTAACACTGCAAAGTTTTGCATCTAATAATGTGCTTATTGCAAATTGCAAATTGCTCATAGATTTCACCGTAAGGTAATACTCAGCTTTAACAGATGATCAGTAAAGAGGAGCGCAAACGAAGAATCAATCCCTTTATTTTTGCGAAAGAGAAAGTTTAAAAAGAAGTGTAACAGAGCAAGTGAAAAAGCTCACTTCTTCAAGAGCACGGAACTGCATTGTGCCATGATCTTTGAAGCTCTTGTGATCGAGTTTGTCATGTAAAAATTCTCGACAGCGGGTTGGAATGGCGTTTTGCTCATTGTTTCCTTGCACTCAGGTTTCAAAGAAGGCCCAAAAGCAGCTGGCTCTCGCTCGTCTGTGTGGACCAAATTTGGTGCAACGCTCTTTATTCTTGATCTAACACCTTCTATCGAGTTGTATGGAAGCTTCACACCCGAGACCTCAGATAAGGCTCTTACAATCTTCCAGTCGTCTCTTGCATCACCAACTGTTGGTACAGCGGGAACAGTCTGTTGGGTAAATCCTTCTGTGTTTTCGTAGGTTCCTTCTTTCTCGGTGAAGGCTGATGCTGGGAGAATTACGTTTGCACGGTAAACTGCTTTGTCTCCATGGTGTCCTTGGTAAACCACAAAGGCGTCTTTAGGAATCTTGTCAACATCTACATCGTCTGCTCCCATCAAGTAGACAAATTTTGCAGACTCCAGGGCTTTAGCGGACTGTTGAATGAGACCAAGATCAAGAGCAGCGGCTTGGGCAGCATACAGAAGAAGGAAGTTGAGACCATTCCAGTCTGGTCGGACGACATTGTTGGCTTGTGCAATGGATTCAACAGCAGAAAGAATAGCATCTTTATCAGTTCTGTTGAAGAGACCAGCACCAACAATGATAGCAGGGTTTTTGGCGTTCTTGAGAGCCGCACAGAATGGGTGACGTCCCTCAGCAATTTCTTTGAGAGTATCAGGCCCATTCCCAAGGTGTTTGCAATCGTAGTTGAAGTCTGTAGGTGGACCAACGTATCCAACCTTGGCATTTGATGCACGGACTGTCTTGCCGATTCTAGCATTCACCATTGCAGCTTCAACCCTTGGCTGGTTAAAATAAACAGAAACAGGTTAATCTACGGCTAAAGGTAAAAAAAGCAAACAAGTTTCGGTTAAAAGAAACCAGGAGCACAACATATCTAGCTTGAATATGTTCAGGAATATTAAATATTACACAGAATGTTAACATCCAATCTGGTTTTTAGAACCCTAACTTTGCTGCTCCTTTCTAATTTACTATGTACTCCACACTAAACATGCACCACTAAACCAGACTACACAATTTGTTTATTCTAAGTCACTGTTCCAAAGCATAGAGCGTCTATCTAATCCAGTACCAATAACCACATAAAGTGACAGAGTGGCTCACCTGGGTACCAACAAGAAGGAAGAGATCGGCGTTCTCAAGTCCACTGATGCTAGTATTCATCAAATAACTATACCGGAGATCAGCATTAACACCAACAGCTGTTCCTTCACACCACACATTGTCTGAGCCCATTCTGTTGACGAAGTCCTTCAACACCATCATGGATTCTGCATCAGATAGCTGACCTGCAATTCCAACAACTTCATCTGGCTTCACCTGATGAATGATATCACCCACAACAGCTAAGGCATCACGCCAGCTCACTGCCTTGAACCGTCCATCAGAATCTCGAATCATAGGGTCGCTCAGCCTTTGTCTTTTTAGGCCGTCATAACAGAACCTTGTTTTGTCAGATATCCATTCTTCATTTATATCCTGAATAAGGACAGTCACAGGTTCAACATCGAGCAAATACTTTCATTACAATAGTTTTGAACATAAGTAAAACAAACCATTGCCAAAAAAAAAAGTAAAACAAACCTCATTAAGGCGTGGTATGATACGCATCACTTCCGGTCCCCTACTATCGACACGGATATTTGACCCAACAGCGTCACTTACATCAATGGTTTCTGTTCCTTTCAACTCCCAGTTTCTGGCCTTAAAGGCAAAGGGCTTTGAGGTCAAGGCTCCCACAGGACAGATGTCTATAACATTTCCAGAGAGTTCACTCGTCATGAGCTTTTCAACATAAGTTCCAATTTCTTCTCCACTACCGCGACCTAGCATGCCAAGATCTTGAACCCCTGCAACTTCTGAAGCAAATCGTACACACCTACAAAGACATGATAGAAACATAACCTAATCAATAGGATAGCATATGTAATTGCATTAACTAAACTATCACAATTTTAGTAACCTTGTACACTGGATACACCGAGTCATAACAGTCTTCACAAGAGGACCCAGGTTTTTATCAACGACAGATCTTTTCATCTCTGTGAAACGGCCTCTGTCAGATCCAAAAGCCATAGACTGATCCTGGAGATCACACTCTCCTCCTTGATCACATATAGGGCAATCCAGAGGATGATTCATCAACAGGAATTCCATCACTCCCTCCCTTGCCTTCTTTGCTATAGGTGTGTCAGTCTTAATCTTCATCCCTGTTAGAAAAACTCTTAGATATATATATCATTATACTACATTACAGAACATGAAACATTAACCAAGAAAACATTTGATGGAACCTGTACCTCAAACTCCACATGTGTAAATGGTATATTAACTAAGTGGAAATTAAACCTCAACGCCGAAGAGAAACTAATTAAGCATATCATAGAAATGTTTAATGTTCAAGCCTTGCACTTGAAAGAAACTATCAACAGCTCAAGTCAAAACACGGAGAAAACAAGGTTCCTAAAATGACGTCTCAGCTAAACTCCACAACTCCTAAAGTGCAAAAAGCTCTCGTTGGCCTAATCTTCATCATCATCATCAAACTAAAAACAAACAAAAATGGAGGAGAAATGGAACTGATACGGCAATCAACAGATAAGAATATCATCAAATCCCAAAAAAAATATAGTAATCAGAAATCAGATCAATCCATTAGCACGAAATTTTTCCTGGAATTTAACCTACAATAATAAAAAAGCTTTACTGAACTAACCGGGAAGTGCGGGCATGGCACACGATGCTACAGGCTTCGGAGACTTCTCGACCTCGACAAGACACATCCGGCAGTTTCCGGCGATAGATAAGCGAGAATGATAACAAAATCTCGGGATATCAACTCCGGCGACCTCACAAGCCTGAAGAACTGTGAATCCTTTAGGGATTTTGACCGCGTGACCATCAACAAAGACTTCGATCGCATCCTCAGGTTTCGAGAAATGAACACGTGCTCCACCAACAGGGTTTCTAGGAGGGACGATTTCTGTCGGCGGCTCAGGCTGAGAAGCAGCAGCGGATTCAGGAGATTGGAGCTCTGGTTTAGAGACTATGGTGCGAAGAAAAAAATTAGTGTTTTGGGATTGAAGAAGACGAGACGCTGGTCGAATGGTTCGAGAAGCTAAGATGCCTAACCCCATGGCGTTGTGGATCTGTATCGTCTTCTTCTTTTTCTCTGTGTATATTTCTCGATCTTGCCCTGAAGCATTTGTGTGAGGGAGGAAGACACGAATGAGTAAATTTGGGCTTTATGGGCTTTTATCTGGATACTAAAACTGGGCTTTCATTCTCAATCTTGCTCTCTGAAGCATTTGTGTGAGAAGGTAGAAGATACGAATGGGTGAGTTTTGGGCTTTATGGGCTTTCATTAAATATACTAAATTGGGTTTACATTAAACCAATTAAGAGTTTAAAACTTTTCCAAAAAGTTAATTATAAAATTTTTAAATTGAGGTGGTATTTAGTCCGGATGTAAATGAAGATCGAGTTTCACTGTCTATATGTATTATATTATGTAAGAACTTAGTTAATAGGTCAATCGTGGTCTAATGTTTAAAAAAATTATAAATTTTTAAATATTTTGAATTTTTTTTTGTTATTTCAATTTGACTAAAATAGCCAAGAAATCTCAGTCTGGGTTTAGACAAAAAAAAATCTGACTAAAGTATTCGGATTTATAATTATAGATCTCCTATGTAAACATGTCTTGTCAAAAATTATTAAGATAGTTGTAAATTTGAAATTGATGACAACTGTTTAAAAGCTCTCAACGTCGTCTATTTAAATAAAAGAAGAAAATGATTATTAATGCCTATGTTGCGTTAATGAAGGTGTACGTGTTAGAATTAATCCATTTGTCTAGGATTATTTGTTAATTGTCAGTATCAAAGATTTTATTGTTAATACAAAGCTTTGAGTTGACAAAACCAAAATTTCACGTTAGCATAAGCTATTATATATTTATCCATTCATTATAGGTTAGCATGATAAGCTTCATTTGATCGTTTTTATTCTTTGTTAAACAGCCTCTTTTGATTGATGTAATTAGAAAATTACATTAGATTTTATGTAAAACTAGATTAGGATTGATAAGAAGATTATGGTCAAGTGGTGGGGAGTGAACCTAAGATTTTAAAGAATTCGTAGGTTCGATTTTTTACTATGCAAAAACTAAAATATTTTTTTTAGTAACTCATACACGGATATGAATTTATGTTTTCGACTTATTTGAATACCCGAAAATAAATATTTATTCGTGAACTGCACCATTCCGGAAAAATAGTTCAAACTTCTTTAGAAACTTCTGAGTTAAAAAAAAAAATGGATTAGAATTGTGGAAAGTAAGATAGAAATATATTTTATTATTTGTTGTGTGATTGTATCCATAATCCAAAAAGAAAAAAGAGGATTTTTATTAAAATATAGTGTTATAAATCTACGTAGATTATTGCACTCCACGTATAATTTCTTCTCTTCAATTCAGCAGTTTTGCAAAATTACCAGGTGGAATTTAGAACTTACGTCTAATATTTTAAAGATTTACAATAAGTAATAAAATTGTCATGTGTGGACGGACATGTTCTGATGTATTGATGACTTATATAATAACATTCGATTCTTCTAGACAAAACCTTAACTTATACACTTCAAGCAACAGAGAGACAAAGCCAAAACAAAACAAAAAAAACCCTCATTTTCTCAACAAAATCAATGAAAGCTTAAACGTCACGAGAACTAAAAGAAGAAGAAGAAGAAACAGTTCTCGTGATCTTCCCGCCTTTTTCATCGAAAAACATTTTCAACTTCTAATAATCGAATCGGATGGAATTTTCCGTTTTCAGATTTCAGATTCAACGATTAAGTCGGGATTGACTCTTTTTTTTTCTTTTTTGAAAAACATTGAGATTGCCGGAGATTGGAATCGATAGAGAGATTCGATTTTGATTTGTGGAAAAATGGGACAACTCCGGCGACGGCAAGAGGTTGCAGATAAAGAAGAAGATGAATCAAACGACGACGTTTTAAGGACAAGAGGCAAACTCACTTTAGCCGAGACATTCCGGTGGCTAGATTCATCTGATCACTGGAAAGCTGATAGTGATGGTAATAGCGATCATCGATTCATTGTTCATCCCAAAAGCAGGTTCTATCTCCATCTTCATTACGCAGTTACAGAGTTTTTTTTTTTTCCCCTTTGAGCGATGAAATAATTACGAAAAGACACGGACCCTTTTCTCGAAATCATAAAAATATTTTTAGATGAACCAAAAATTAGATTATACTATTTTACAAAAAAAAAAAAGATTATACTATTATATAGTTTAAATGAATATATTTTAATATTTGAGAAATTGGAACAAAAGGATACCAATTTAAAATTGGAACTGTAAAAAGTTTGGAAAAATATTTGGTTAAAATCTGAAATCGCAGCAAGTAGTAGACATGTGTATTTGTACAATCCGAAACCGAATTCCACTATCTATATTATATAAAAATTTAGCTAATAGACCGAATAATTGTAGTCCTGAAAAAAAATCTGAAATTGAAGACGCAATACAAAAATTATATTTTAGTTTTGGTGTTTTTGCTTATTCATTTATTCATCAAAAAACTTGAATTTTTTTTTGTTAAATAAAAACCAAATTTAAATTACTATTTGTCAGCACATTAATTGAAAGTCAAAGTTACTCGACCAAAAAAAATCGAAAGTCAAAATTAAATACTAATTAGGTGATTTTGTTGTCGATATTCCGCCTATTTTTCTAATTTTATTATTTGTGGTGGGACATATTTTCATCATATTCTTATCTTTTGTGATCTTCTCGTGTTTTTTTTTTCTTATTTTTTCAACCGACCAATAACAAAATTTGAAGGTAAATCTAAAATTGTTCTAACTTGCCATTTTATGGCTGACAAAAAAAAAGATTTTCCCATTTTATGGCTGACAAAAAGAAATCAGTTTTTATTTTAAATAAAATCCATACAGTAAAGGTAATGCTGATATGCTTCCATAAATGTTTTCTTATCCATAAATTTTTATAATTTTTTTATCCTGAAAAAAGGTTTACTAATATTAATTGGTTCCACTAAAGATGCCGTATGCCACGTGGATTTTCATCTTTCTGTTCCTTTTAAGAATTAATAACAATTTATAAAATAATAAAATTTTTAAAACAACTTGTCAAAATGTATATCCAACTTTAGTCCAGATTTTAAATGCAATGCTTTTAAAATCTGTCCACACACGGATATTTGATGCCAATATTACTAAAACAATAAAATATACTTAAATATATAAAAAATTATAATACTTAAATATGAATTAGATTGTCGAATTGTTCTCAGTATGGTGGTTAGAATGATCCAGCTAATGATTTGACACTAGATTTCGATTTCTACTTGCTATATTATAGTAGTTTAAAAAAGAGATTTTAAGGATGTATTTTAGGCTATAGATCGGTCATTGTCGATCTAATTGTTGAAAATATATATATATTAGATTGCCCTTGAATATGAATTTGATTGTGGATTTCCCTTTAGCATACAAATACTCAAATCCTTACTCAGTGCTTATTATTTGGAGTTGGATTTGCAACATTCACTATTAATAATTTTAAAATAAAATAATTTTACATAGATTTATAAATCTTAGATAAATTTCTAAATCACACATCCAATAAACCTCCCTAAATTTAGTAAACCGGATTTTAATGTTTATCACAGTCGTGATCCCATTACCACCGGGCTACAAGCCCCGATTGCTCTTCCACTTATGCCCATTACCAATTTGATACAAACATAATAAAAAATTTCTATGAATTTTGATACAAACACTATAATATTTACACTAATCAAAAATGTTTGAAAAAACAATGAGCAGTTGGCACAAGATATGGGAGAAGTTTATATTGGTATGGGCAATCTACTCATCTTTGTTTACACCAATGGAGTTTGGTTTCTTCCGTGGTCTGCCTAAGAGACTCTTTGTACTTGACATTGTTAGTCAAGTTGCATTCTTGGTCGATATTGTTGTTCAGTTCTTTGTCGCTTATCGCGATAGACATACTTACCGGACTATCTACAAGCCATCATCAATTGCTTACCGGTCAGTTACATATATGGATACTATAGGAGCCAGTTTTAGTTTCCATAGCTTTTAATGGAGGAAGCTTTGTTTTCTTTTGCGGTTTGTAGTTACTTGAAGTCGCATTTTTTTACGGATTTCATCAGTTGCTTTCCTTGGGATCTTATCTACAAGGTACTTAACTTAATTTTACTTTCTAGCAATACTTAGATTTTGAAGAAACGTTGATGTCTTTTGTAGAAACACTACAAAAAATTTGAGCTATTGTGAGAAATGTATTGTGAATATGAATATTAGTAGTAATAATTTGTGATGTGTTATATACAATTTTGTTACAAATTTTATTTGTTATGAATCATTGTGACTCTATTTCGTAACGATTTATGATAAAATTGTTACTAGATTTATTTGTCACAAGTATATTGTGACGTTTATGTTAGCAATATGCATTTGTGCCACTCGTATTGTAACTATTTACAAATCGTCACAAATGTTATTGTGACGAAATATTACGTACCCAATACAAATTTTTTCTTGTAGTGAAATAAACAAGCTAGTTTGTGGTTTGGTTGTAGGTATCAGGGAAACACGAGTTGGTGAGGTACATGTTGTGGATAAGGCTATTTCGAGTGCGCAAAGTAATTGAGTTTTTTCAAAGACTTGAGAGAAACACAAAAGTCAACTATCTCTTCACCAGAATCTTAAAGCTCTTATTCGTTGAAGTCTACTGTACTCACACAGCTGCTTGTATCTTCTATTACTTGGCCACTACTCTTCCACCAGAAAACGAAGCTTACACTTGGATCGGTAGCTTGAAGTTAGGAGACTATAGCTACGAAAATTTCCGAAAAATCGATCTCTGGAAACGTTATATCACGGCTTTATACTTCGCCATTGTCACTATGGCCACTGTCGGTATAGAAACCAATTCATCAAATGATCATTTTATTACTTATAACAAAGAGATTGATAGTGTTTTGTGTGTCTTTGGCTTTAGGTTATGGAGACATACATGCGGTGAATCTGAGGGAAATGATATTCGTAATGATATATGTTTCATTTGATATGGTTCTCGGTGCGTACCTTATTGGTAACATCACTGCTTTGATTGTGAAAGGATCAAATACAGAGAGGTTTAGAGATAAAATGAATGATCTCATAAGTTTTATGAACCGCAAAAAACTTAAAAGTGACCTTCGTAGCCAGATTACCCGTCACGTTAAACTGCAATACGACAGTAACTATACCGATACTGTCATGCTTCAGGACGTTCCAGCCTCAATCCGTGCCAAGGTATCACTGATTACTAATTAAGTTCACCAATTAAATTACCAATATTGTTAGTATTCAGTGTTAAGTATGCATGCTATGCCAAAAGGTCTGTGGTCTAGTGGTACTTTTGTGCAAAAAAACTTAGGAAGCTTTGTTGTAGAAAATATATTTGGAATCTTTAAGGCCCTAAATTCAAATCTCCTGGAACAGAAAATATATATATGTTTTTCTAACTTAGCAGTGTGGTCATATAGACGAATGACAATGTAGATTTCGGGACGTAAATTCGTAGAGGTTTGAATTCAATTCCCGCTCGAAACTTATAGCACTGAATTTAGGTTAGTCTAACTATCAAGAAGAGATATAAAAGATTTTGGTTCATTTAATTCTGACCGGTTCAATTATGTAATTAATCGGTTAGAACCAAATGAACCAAAAGCTTTTATATTTGTGATACTAACTCAATATTTTCGTTGAATGATGCGAGGTCTCACTGTTATGGTGTGGGAGATATGTAAGTGTCCGATGAGTTTTCATATCTGTGAGATTTTTCGTGTTCATCCGAATTACCATGATATTAAGAAAAAGAAAAAGTTTGCATGCTTGCGGTTCGTTTTTATTCAGTTTACTAAGTAAATGTTGATTCTTATTAATCTTGTTTAAGAACTTTAATACTACACCAGTTAAGTTAATAATCATACGTCTTAATATTAGATCTCTTAAAGTAAATGTAAGAATCATCACTGAATACTTTTGTCTTTTTCTTTTTTCTTTTTCAGATTGCAAAGTTATTGTATCAGCCTTACATCGAGGAAATTTATCTCTTTAAAGGTTGCTCTGAGGAGTTTATAAAACAGATAGTTATAAGACTCCATGAAGAGTATTTTCTTCCAGGAGAAGTAATAACCGAGCAAGGAAACGTTGTGGATCACTTGTATTTCGTCTGTGAAGGCAAACTGGTACTTCAAAATCTCATTGTGTTTAATTTGTGTCTATCTTTTGCCTCTTTATAATGTTAATTAGTGTGCTTTTATAGGAGGCTCTTGTTACAAGACCAGATGGATCAGAAGCGAGTGTGACGTTACTTGAAGCTCACTCTTCTTTTGGAGATATCTCCATCATTTGCAACATCTCTCAACCTTTCACAGTTAGGGTTGTTGAGCTATGTCATCTTTTACGCATTGATAAACAGTCTTTCGAGAACATCCTCGAGATTTATTTTCAGGACGGACGCAAAATCTTGAATAATATTCTTGAGGTACTCTTTGAATCTCTTACTTCGGGTATGAAATCGATTGAGAAATTGTCTCAATCGCGGTTTTTGGCAGGGGAAGGACTCGAATGAGAGGTTTAAAGAGTTACAGTCTGATATTTTGATTCACATTGCAAAACAAGAAGCAGAACTTGCATTGAAAGTAAACAATGTAGCTTTCCAAGGAGATATTTACCAGCTTAAGAGCTTAATCCGATCTGGAGCCGATCCTAACAAAACAGATTACGATGGAAGATCACCTCTTGTAAGTCTTCACTTATCTTCAATCTTTCTTTGAAGCTACGTACCAAAGATTCTTTCTTTAACATATAATTTGCCTTCTTCATAGTGCAGCATCTTGCAGCATGTAGAGGCTATGAAGACGTTACATCATTTCTTATTCAAGAACGTGTTGATATCAATCTAAAAGGTAACATATGCATCGATCGATACCCAATCTTATGGAAAACTTTACATAATTCACATATGTTAACGCTTTTGGTCACATATTTGGGCAGATAAATTTGGAAACACGCCATTGTTAGAGGCTGTGAAAGCAGGAAATGACGGAGTTATTAGTTTGCTTCTTGAAGAAGGAGCCTCTTTTGATGTAGAAGATTCTGGAAACTTCCTTTGCACGGCAGTTGCGAAAGGCGACTCTGATTATCTCAAGAGACTGCTCTCAAGTGGTATGAACCCTAATGCTGAAGATTATGATCACAGAACGCCACTTCATGTAGCTGCTTCTGAAGGCTTATACTTAATGGCAAAGATGTTGGTTGAAGCTGGAGCAAGTGTTACTTCGAAAGACCGGTAAAAATCATGAAGTGTGAATCATTCAATTCTTTAAACTTATACTTAAATGAACTTCATGAATCTTTTCTTTGTAGGTGGGGTAATTCTCCGCTTGATGAAGCCAGAATGTGTGGAAACAAGAAACTGATTAAATTACTTGAAGATGCAAAATCCACTCAGTCCTCTATAAACCTATTGAGCTCTCATGAACTACAAGGTACTCAAATACTAGAGAGGAGCATTGAGAGACGAAAATGTACAGTGTTTCCATTCCATCCACACGAGGCCAAAGAAGAGCGTAATAGAAAGAATGGAGTTGTGATTTGGATCCCGAACGATCTTCAGAAACTCGTAGCAACCTCTGTGAAAGAACTCGGTCTATCGGATAAAGCATCATTTGTACTATTATCAGAAGATGAAGGTCGTATCACAGACATTGATATGATAAGTGATGGACAGAAATTGTATTTGATCAGTGATACTACTGATCAAACATAATGATCGAGTCTTTCGATTCATTCGATCATTTATACAGTTAGTCATTTGAGTTTGTTCATGTTTTTAATTTTGTCGCAAAAGAATATATTTATTGCCGATTATACAGATTCTGTCTATTACAAAAGAAAACTACACTTCATATATGTTTATATGGTTACATGTAAGAATAAAAAGGTTACAAGCTATTGCACGATCGTTATATATTACTTTTTTATTGTTCAACGATTTATATTACTCAATATTATAAGTACAACAAAATCTGATGGATTAGTCAACCCGGTGGTAATCGAGTGGTAGAGCAAAAAAATTTTAAGACAAGTTTGCTATTTGACTTCAAACTTCACTCACTTTGAATGCGGTATTTAATGGATTTTGTCTGGCTTTTCTGGTTTCCGAATATAAGCCAAACTTTGAAATGATAGTACGTTACTTAAGTTCGAACCATTAAATATGAAAGACTATTTCTCTGAAATTAATCTAGTTTAATACATTGTAGTTGTCTGAAGTGTTTCTGAGCTGCAAGATTTTCGGAACCAACAATATCTTTGTCTCCTACATTAGAAGAATCTGACTTAAAAAGTTGGAAAAGAGTGTCTATGACACAGCCTAAAAGAGGAATATAAGAATAGAAATTTTGATCCATTATTTTGTAGAGAAATGTATAAAACTATCTTGAATGTTTAGAGATGAAGAACAAATGTTTGGGAGATGAAGAAAGATAATTAAAGTTTTATATTCTTGAGAAGAGACTTGGTCTCCAAGATTAAAGTCTTGTTGGGGGCCCAAAAGATTGGCGTGATCCTCAAGATTGAAATGTCGTAAGTTGAATTCTAATCTATCGTTTTGTGAAGGTGTTTCTTTTAGTTTTGGTTTATTCCGGTTAGATTTGGTTAATATTTTTTTTTTCTCAATAATTAGATCTATGAGGATCGATTTATAGCCTAACGTCCATCTTTAAAATTTCTTTTAAATATACTATAATGTAATGGGGAAAATTGAACATCTGATGCAAAATTATTAGTTGGATCATCTTATCTTATCACCTGAGAAATTTTGGTCAATATTTATTTGGAAGAATTATATACATGTTCTCGGTCCAATGTTTTAGCATATTGAAAATGTGTTTTATCCTCTTTTCCTTGAATCATTTTTAGTTGTTGACAATTCTACAAAACGACCAGAATTTAAAGTAAGAAGTAAACAACACACAAAAGAACCGTTACAAAATCCAAAAGATAGTCAACTAAAATCTCTAAAAACACTTATATTGTTATTTTTGTTCGCTAGAGCTTTCTCTTTGAAACCTCTAGTCAAGTTTAACTTCTTTAAACGTTATTTCAATCATTAATTGATTTTCTTTGGTAAGTAATTGATTTTCTTCCCACGTAATATGTGTTCATGCTTTACAAAACATATCTTACATATTTTTGCACACGTATTCTAGTAAGTTCTTATCATTATAATTTGTCATGTGATTGTAGATCTCTTTTGAATGTTGAGATGGCACTAGACGCGTTACAACAATGTATATAAACTTTCTCTTTGTCGAAGTATTAGTATGAGCCTAATTCACTCCCAAAAGCTAGCTTAAGAGAAGAAGATTGTCACATACTTATATATAACTCATTAACTTTTCCAATGTGAGACTTTTGACACTTCAGTCCCACAAACTTTACGCTTCAAATGCTCAGTCCTAAGCGTGAAGGAGGTGTATTAAACTGTCAAAAAGTCCCACATTGAAAAAAGTTAAAGATTTTTGGGCAATATTAAGTATGTGGCAATTCTCTTTTCTTGAGCTAACTTTTGGGATTGAGTTAGGCTCATACTAATACTAATACGAAGTATATTTCACATAAATGAGTTATTTCATAGAGGTCGTCAATTATCTTTTTCCAAAATTATATTCTTTTTACACTTTTTTAATGATTCATAGATGGTTCGGATCATGAGCTCCGAACTAGGTGGTGGAGACTTGTTCCTATCTGGTTCTCGTATCAATGAGTTACACTAGATTCGACTAGAGCCAATAACCAAGGAGATTCATGTGAAAACTAAAAACCCTTCAAAATTCATTTCACACAAATGCTAGTCGAAGGAGGTTCGAAATCAGGAGTTTCCATCCAAACTACCAAATCCCGCTCAACCACTCGAATACGCTAATGCGGACAAAATTCTTATTACTTACAAAATGCTAAAGAAATAAGTTAGTGAATGATATCACAATTGTACGAAACGTTTGGTAGGTTTCTTGAGATACTTGAAATCTACTAAAGAACAACAAAATCATTATCTACTTCTCAATTACTCTCTAACCTAAAACATCAATATGGTTTCTTTAGATACTTAAAATCCATTAAAGAATCAACACAATCACCCATCAATCTCATTTGTGTGTTCATCATCTTCAACAACTCTGTCGCTTTCTCCTTTGTCTCTTCTCCATAACCAACTTGTAACACTAAAAACACCTTCTGAAACGCTCCCAAACGCACCGCTTCTTCAACCGCAGCCACATTTTCTGTTTTACACAGTTTCAAAATCACTGAAACTGAGCTCTTCGTTGCTATTTCAGACATCTTAGATATCTTCTTCACCAAAAGCGGCATCACTAATGCGTTCTTCCTCACTTCCTCTATCCCTTTTCTAGTTTCGCAAATCGCGTCAAGTACCACTAACGCTTCTTCGCAAACGCTACTTTCCGCGTTTATTATCATCTCCACCGTCAGATTCACCAAACCGATTTCCAGAAACTCCGACATTATTGCTGGCTTTTGTAACACCATTTGATAAACCGCTGTTAACGAAGATTTTGTAGCGCTAGACGAAACCGAATCGCGTATCAATTTCACAAACGCTTCCACGACTTGGTTTTCAACCGCAAACGCGTGAAATCGCGGTTCTTCCAAAGAGAGAATCTCCTTCATAATAAACGCTGCATTTCCCCTAACGTGATCGTCAGTACTTCTCAAGAAACCCGCGACGCAACGAATCGACAACGCAGACGCAAGTTTTGAAATACTAACCGAACCAATCGGAATCATCCACGTCAACAGAGATAAAACCTCTTTTAACATCAACGTTAATTTCTCCTCTCCTGCAAATTTGTTAAAACACTCACAAAGAATCAATCCGACGCCGTTTTCGTTAATACACTTTCGATTTTTCTCACTTTCTTCCCCTAATTTCTTAATCTTCTCAATAATCTCCCCACATTTCTTGTAATCCCCACGCTGCGTCGCATACGATAATTTTCTACGAATCTCGTAGACCTCACACGGCATTAAAGGGACACGTGGCGTTGGAATCCTCTGAATCAACGACGATCCTCTCTCAACGCACCAGCCTTGAATCATCTTACGAATGGCGTGATTTGGAATCTGATCGAATGTTGTTAAGACAGTGTTCGTGACTGGACATGTTTTCGTGCCTGAATCTATCCATTTTTCAATGCTTTCTCGATCGTATGTAATGCCTGTGGAGATTATCACTGGATCTTTCATGAGCTCCATTGAGATTGGACATTGAAATTCCGGTGGAATCATTATCTCCGGCTCCGACTCCGACCAACTCGTTACCGGAGTTTTCTCCTTCTCGTTAGCTCCACGTAATCTCTTCCCCCACATAAAACCCATTTTTTGTAATACGAAAGAATGCTGGATAGGTGATAGTGCTCTCTTTACAAAACCAACTTTGCGTCAAAGAAGGTAAGATTTGGAAATTATACAGTAGTTTTGGAGTTCTAAGATTTTATGAGTTCGAATCAGACTTTATATATATGTATAAGTGTAACGGATTTAATGGATTTTTGGTAAGTCATATATGTTGGTCAAAGTTGGAGGAGTGAAGAAAATTAGGGGAATAAAGAGAAGCAGGAAGGTATTATTAGGTCCAATTTTTCAAGCTGTTTGTTGGTATCAGTAAATGAAAACTTTGACCATAGAATTTTCAAGGAAGAATAACCATCAATTGGATGATTTACAATAGTAATATTGCTTTTTTTTTTCAATATTGGGTCGACAAGATCCGATCCATAACCTAAATCATATTCCCAATAATCTTTTTTTAAGCTACTATAATGCAGCGGGTAAGAATCGAACCCTAATACCAAATTATTAGCTTGATCATCCTAACCATCATACTGAAAACAATTCGGTAATAGTAATACTACTAGAAGCATTAAAGTGTCTTAAGAATTTTATTTAAACCAAAATTTTTTATCCAAGTTAAATATATTTTTTGCCCAAAATCTATTGACATTAATGTAATTAACCAAACAAATAAAAAAAGAAAGAAAGAGAGACATGAATTTAGTCAAAGACATTTTGTTGAATATAGAATTTAGTTAAAAAAATTGATTTTGTTATTTTTGAAAATTAAGGCAATAACTTAAATTTAATAAAGAAATATGTTGACAAAAAAAATTTAATAAAGAAATATGGCTGAATTTCGTACAATTTAATATATTTGTTTAACAACAGAATAAATAATATTGTGTATTATTGAATAATTGTAACTTTTATACACAAAAATCAAAATAATTAATACTCATAGCTAGAGACATACCATCTATTATCATCAATATTTGTGACCATGATGTACTTAATTGTGTGTTTAAACAAATAATCTTTTATTAAACTTCGTCTGGATAGATCAATTAGGAATATGAGAGACTAACCATAGAATATTATTTTAAGAAAAACCCGCGAGTGGTCAACTAGTTTCTGTTTAAATTGGATAGTGATATGATTCAGAAATCCGGTTTAGATCGGTTAAGGATCTACGTGACTCTTTTTCCGGATTGGGATTCAACATCTTTTTTTTCTTCTCTTTCCCAATCAACACAGACATTGTCGACTGTTTCAACTCTCTCGCAATCGCCCCAGATTTGTGAATTGAATCTCTCTTTTTCTCAATTTTTCTGACTTTAGGGTTTCGAGATTATTCTTATCCAATCCGTTTATATCACTCTCGCTATCGGGATTGCCTAACCACTCTCCTCTTTTTGCTTTCTCTCGCAAGCTCCTGGTAACGTTTCCGATTGACTCTTCGTATGATTTTTGGGTTTCTGTTTTCCTTTGTATACTTCATAGATTAAACTAGACTTCTTTTAGTTTTTAGATCTTGTTGAATTTTGTTTTGGTTGATTTTTATGCCCAATTCAGACTGAATTCGATAAATATCGAGCATTTTATTTTGGTTTATCAGAAAGTTTTTTTGATATCTTGCAAAATTAGATGACTTTAGAGTCTTTAGTAAAAAATCTTATCGTGATCTAGTTCTGACAGAACCCAGGCTTAGCTCTTAGCTCAGGCAAATTCAAAAAAAAAAAACTTAGTAAAGATGCTCAAAGTAGAGAAGTTGTGTCCTTTCAACGAATTTATTATAAGATATTCGTTCATTGTTGAATTTGGGTTTATTAGACAAGTATCTTGATGGGTAGATGTTTCTTTGTCTTATAATATTCACTTGTGGTTTCTTAATCGAGATTACTTACTCCATTACACTAGTTGCCTGATTTGGTAAGTGTTTTTGCTTCTTTTGGCAGTACGTGTGTTAATCTACCTGATCAAATCTATTCCTCATAAAGCCATAAATAACAAGAATAAGTTTAGTCATACTCTGTCAATGGCGAATGATACATCATCTGATGCTTCTCCCTTTCAGCCACCGCAAGTAAGTTTCCATAACTCGCTGAGACTTTTTATAAAGTTCAACGGTATAGCTAAAACATTGTTGATTTGTGGAAATCCTAGTTTCTGGAGGTTTTTTGTGAAGTTTCTGGTAAGGAGTACCGATTCGCAGCTGGGACAAATGCGAAATTTGCTGTTTCTGTGATCAATAGGAAACTTGGTTCGTTAAACCGTCGAGTAGTTTTTATTGAAGCTGCAAAGGAAGGTGAAGAGCCCATTAGTTTTGGGGATGATGTTTGTCTTGTGAATTATGGAAATGATTGGAAGTTGAAGACAGTGATTGATACTGCTTTGCCAGGTAATTTAGCTCTTGTCAATGTCAGGATATGGATTTCGAGAACATTACCTGCTCTTTGTGCAAAATTGGGTTTGATGTTCTTGTTTCGATTAACTTAAACAAGTAAAGTAAGTAAACAAATGCTTTTCATTTTGATTCTATTATAACCCTGTTACATAATCATAACTTTGGAGGCATTTGAGCTCTTGTTTTTGATGATCTGCAAAGGCTGATGTTTGAAATATAATAGTGGTGATTGAAAAAGCTGATGTTTGTACTTTGTAACATTATATTGAGTTTGCATTTTATGATGAGATAATTCTTGAAACTGCAGTTCTTCAGTTTTTATTAATAGTTTGTTTCTTATGATGGTTTTGATGCAGGAACTGAGAAAAATGATCTACCACAACAGTTTCCTTATGTAATACCAAAGGTAATTTATGTTACGTTTGTTAAGTAATTTCATAGTGAGATTGTGTTACGAAGTTCTTAATGCTATAATGATTAGCCTTGGTTTCTAACTTCTAATGAGTATACTAAATAATGTCAAAACTCAAGAAGAATGAAGAGAAAGTAGAACCATAATTGATAGAAACTTGTTGCCTTATTTCTGCTAGAATAGAGAATGAACTCGATAGGAACAGAACAATTGTCGTAAAACAGAGTAAACTGCACAAACCATAGAGATTAATCAAAGGAATTTCTAAACTCTCCTAAACCATAATGTAGAGAATTCAAGTGTATCAGTTAGAGCTATAAAACTGACTTGTGAAATAGTTCAGCTTGTAAGACAGTACAACAACAATAAGCTACTTCTTTCGCTTGAAATCCTTTGTTGGTTACAGATCCTTTGTTTTTGTAAAGCATAACCATACGTTGCAAATTGTATAGTGGAATAATGCTTTGGCGTTTTGCGGTTTGCAGAGTTCTAAAGATCCGAAATCCATAAAGGATTCAAAACATGAGATGGAAGGAGATCAAAGTTTGAAATACATAGGGAGAATATTCATTGCATTTGTTGTGATGTTTGTTCTTGGTGGCTTCTTCACAGTGGCTCTTGAGAACCTTCCTATACTAATATCGCTCTTTAACAACTCTTCCATGTAAAGAATTGACTCTGTTCGAACAAAGACTTTTGAGGATGTTGCATAAAGTTTGAGATAATTATCATTACCTCATGTATACGGAGACTTGTTTGGCGAGACAGAGGTCATTAACAATGTCATAAACTCGTCACGATTCAGTTTCAGTTCTCGACCGAAAGGATTTCCATCAAGACTGTGATCAATTTTCATCTTATTTCTTGGAGTCTTGTGCTGATATTTTTTCCCAAAATCTTATTAACAATTTATAATCGGGATTTGTATACATTTGATTGACTGACTGATTTGTATGTATTTGTGTATATCTTTATAAACATGACCATATTAGTCCAAATCGGGATTCACTCATTTATTTAAACCACAAAAACCGACAACAGATTACATCTGAAAACAAAAAAAGATAAGGGCAAAAGAAAAACTGCCAAAACACAATTTTTAAAGTAAACTGGAAAAGAAATATTTCAAGTGAAAAAATAAAAAGCCTCTAAATTGAGTTATTGACTTGAAGGTTAACCATGAGAATGGTTAATATGGTAAAGATAGTGTTGGTTGTTGAAAACACAAGTCCAACAAGTGCTGTTTACGTTTCCAAAGCTTGGTTCCTTTGGCATCGTCAATGGTCGGCTCGATCTACACTCCAATATTTATTAAAAAATTATATTATGATAGATATATAGTTAATAACCATATATAAATCATAATAATTATATAGTACAAAACAACAAAGAAAAATAAATTTGTAAGAATGATAAACCTCTGTGGAAGAAAAGGTCGGTCGAAGAAAGGCATTAATTGAGCTTTTGGAACCATTTCCTTCCTCAGCATACGAATCTCTTCCTTTTCTATCACCTGTAGTTACATTTATGGTTTTATTTAATATTGTGAGTTCATGATTTTAATTCTTCTCAAACCGAATTCAAACTAATCTCACATTTTTTAGTTTTTCGATTGTAAATCTATAAATATAAATCTTATTTATGACGGAAATTTTTACAAAAAAAAAGTCGGACATTGAAATTTTCAGTCATAGAGCGGTGGAATTTCCATCTAAAAATTTGGACAGATTATTTGGTTAAATCCTTTTATTTTTGTCAATTGGATATGATTCAATCTATAACTCAAATCCAAGTTAAATCTCCTATTTTTAACCTCTACTTCAAGGTATTTCCGAATAAATTAAAGTTCATGTATTACTGAAATAAATAATTAAAGGAAAAACAATTTAACCCTAAATTTTATTAAAGGAAACAATATTTGGATCCTATTAAAGGAAGAAAAAATTTGGGCTCTAAGTTTAACTAAGAAACAAAAATTCTTTGGAGCATAAAACTTAAAAGAAAAAAATCATATAATCTGTGTCCTCCCTTATTTTTGTCTTTGGTTTTTCTTAAATCCTAAATTTTTTTTGTTTAATACCTTTGGAAATGAGACCTCAATTTTTTTGGGTCATGTGTCAGATCCAAAGTAACACGTACTAATATACATCATACTATATTTGTAGTGGGATAGTTACAAACTTTAAATGTTTAAACGAGACATGTAAGTCACAGGACTGAGATGAACTCAACAGCGGCTAGATCTATTTAAATTTAATATTTTATTTATTTATTTTTGGAATATGAAATGTCAAATTTTGAGAGTAACCAGGTTCACAAAAATAGGGTCAGTGTCGGTTTAAATTAGTTAAGGTTGTTCTGTAGCCTGAAATAGTAAGCTTTTTTGTTTTTTTGTAAGTAATCTACCTTTTGCAACCTCTCTTCTTGCTTTTTCTGTAGTTTCATGATATAATAATTAGTAGCAACCTGTAAAGATAATATAATGATTAGCATCCTGAAAGTTGAAAAAAAAACTTAAATACTAAATTAAGAAATATTTAGAAAGTTAATATGTAAACCGAGTAGTTGAACATTGCACGTTTCACTGCTCTCTCTCCAGAGTGAAGCTTGAACTCAAGAGGCTTCTTGTTCTCTTTTGCTACTTTTGTAACATTCTGATAAAAAATATCTCCATGCATTGATAATTTAGTACAAGTAAATATGTTTCTATAAATATATCAATATTTCCATTATGATAATATTATTTTCATTTTAATAAAAAATGTAACACATTAATAAAAGTTATTATTCGGAATTTCGGATAAGATCTCATTTGAAAGAAATGTTATTATATTTTCTTTGTGAGTATAAATATGAATAATTGTTATTACATTTTATTTTAAGAGTATATATATTATCAAAATATATTGATTATAGAGTGGCCATTTCGGTACCTTAGCCACGGCTGCTTTGGTTTTGTCATGAGCTCTGTCTTTAGTTTCCACTTTGCTCTACGAATACATTTTTCAGTGAATAATTAAAGAAGAACAACTAAATTATTTATCACAATACACACTCGAGTATTTATGTACATTCTACAAAACTATATACTTTTTCTTAATCATTATATATTACAACTTTTGAACGTAAAGTTCAGTATACGTTTCATTTAAAATATAAGGTGTTTTGACTGAAAACACGCATTTTAAAAACTTTAAATTTTATTCAATAAAATTTATTTAAAAGTTTGGTTTAATACAATTCGACTAATGATATACAAGATTGCAAAATATTAATAGTTAGAAAATATAAATATAATTAATTTTATATAAAAATTAGTATAACACTTTATAATTAAAAAAAAAACAATATTTCTAAAACACACTATATTGTGGTAATAATAATTAGACCTAACTTACACTTAGAATCGCATAACTCAACTTGTAATATTATATAATTGATCTTTAAAATGGATGATAGCAACCTTTACTAACGAATGTTACTATTGCTTGAAGTGAAAAATAACGAAAAATATGAACTTACTTCTGAAACTTTTCGTAAACTAAAACTATTGAGATGTTGAAAAAAAAACACTATTGAGATATTTTGGTTATTTTGGTTGTTTCTAGAAAAAAAAAAATGTTACAGTATTAGGATAGAACTTGGTCTTATTACATGTCAATGTAATAGAAAAAAAATTAATTTCTAAAATAGGTATTGATGTTGCAAACTGATTTACTTAGAATAAACTTATTTTCTTTTATCAAATGATATTTATTATAATTATTTTATTTATACAACTTATTACCTAGAAAACCACATATACAACTTCATCTTCTTTTTCAAGTTAATTATGAACCCAAATTAAATTCATATAAGAGAATATATATTACTAGATGAAATTGTGATCTTTAGAATAATGGTTAATACTATATATATACATATCAATTTTTCACTAAAAAATCAATGTGAAAATAAATAAATAAATAAAATGGAATCGTATTCTCACCATTCCTTTACCATTGGAACCTTGGGAGAGTACAGAAGAAGTTGGACTTGTTTTCCCAAACTTTTTAAACACGAAAAAGAAAAAACAATTTGTCAATATGTAAGTCTCTTTGTTTAATTTAATATATATTTATATAATATTATAAACGTGCCAATTTTTCTATTCATCACGTGTAAAATTATTTACGTACAATATGTAACAAATAAAGTAAACAAATTATTAAGGTTGAGAAAGAAAAAAAGTAACCAATAATTGAATAACCTTGGGTGAGGATTTAGTGTATGAAGATTTTCCAGTACACATGTTTAGGCAAAAGAAATAAAATTTATATAATTATAATAATATATGTATAAAAACGAACCAAAAGACAAAAGTCTAATGAACACTAAATTAGAAAGAAGTGAAATAAAAATAGAGCTTGGGTGAGTGAAATTAGAGAAAAGAGAAGAAGTGAATTTATAGAGAGTGGAGGAGGAAGCAAAACACACATATTCAAGTTTTGACATTAGTAGCTATCTTAAGTGGCGTCTGTTGCTGCATCAGCAACAAGCTTTTATTAGGGTTTTCTTCAAAACTTTCTTTCTTAATTTACATTATATATATTTTTTTTCAGTTGAATCGACAAAATCCGATTCATAACCTAAAGTTCACCATTATAATTTATTTTTAAGTTACTATAATGCAGTGGGTATGAATCGAACTCTAGTGTCAAATCATTTAGTAGATCATCTTAACCACTAGTTTAAGAACAACTCGGCTACATTATATTGTTCAAATAACCAAAAAATGTCTCAAATAATGTATAAGTAATGCGACTCTTTTTTGGGTTTCAGTACAAGTCATATGTTATCAACTTTTATATATATATTTGCATGTTAATTCTATAAAAAATGTATAAAACTTATACAAATTTCTCATAAACATATGGTCTATCGAGAATTTTCCACTGGTTAAGAATTTCCATGTAGGTTTCAAAATCTACCTGTTAAGAAATTGCCAAAAAGTTTTTAGAAATTGTGATGAATTTGCAATAGAACAAAGTCTGTCATGAAATATCAATTTAAAATTTTTACCTAAATATTTTTTGAACCGTGTTAAAAGAATTCCTGATAGATATTTTTTTTTTGTCAATAATAGGTCACAACTGACTTGTCCATTAACCAAGTTTCTACATAATGTAGGCGGTAAGATTCGATCCCTAAATGTGTAAGTGTGCATGTCTTTAGTAGACTTACCGTCTGCCACTAGATTTACCGTCTACCACTAGAGTAAAAGTCACTTGTCCTGATATATATTCTATATGAGGTATCTGTTATGATTTTTAATACAATAAATTTAATTAATTCTCTCCTCTTCTAAATCTATTTGCGATGAGTTTTCTACTTTTTCTCTAAGATTAGTTTTCCTAACGTTATAGTTATGTATGTGCACATATTATGCTAGAAAGTTAGATTGTTAAACTGAAAAAAGCTCCTAACTAGCACCATTATATATTCTTGTATAGTATGCACCATTATATTCATATTTATAGATTTCAGATCGATGAGTAATTAAGAGAGTGTTAAATAGATAATAACGTCCGACATAGACAAATTGGTAGAGCTCTCATGCACCAAACTTTCTGATTAAACTTCCCTCTCATGCATCTTCGTAATTTTTGTAGCATTCTTCATCTTTGGGATTAATTTATGTAATTGTATGTTATTATTTGCTCACTAATTACTCGATTGAATTCGAAGAGATGTTTTATATTGTTTTTACTTGATATTGTAAGAGCTTAAAATGACCTTGCTAGATGGGAGAATCACTTAAGTCGTTAATTTATTGCAAAGAAAAAAATGATTATAGTTTCATAGTTATTTGTTATTACTCATCCCAACTACAGATTTAATTTTGTTATCAGCAATTGGATTAACAATGTTATCCGTAACTCAAACTCTATTATACAGAGTTACGCAACTAATTTGATTTAAACTCTGATAAAAAGATACAAATGCGGACATTAAACCACTTGATCAAAATACTTTTTTACATATTTACTAATTGGTACCGAGTGAAATTTTCAACCGTTTTATTTTTTGTTAATATATTTATATATAGTTTACAAAGTGTAATATTGCAAAGGAGTTTAATGTAAAGTCTAACGAAGATTTATTACATCAAAACAAAAAAGGACTATAATACCATAAAATTCTGATTTTTTTTTATCTAGTGATTTTTTTCTAACAAAGAGATTGTGAATTCAATTTTATTTGGAAGAGTGATTTACACTTTAAATATGGTATTATCAATGACTGATCTTGGATAACAGAGGAGATTACATTTCAAAAATCTAGAACTCCTACGGTGTATTTTTTTTTTAAATTGTCTACTCCAAACCTAAATACATTAATAGTTTCTTCAAGTTTGTGTTTTCTTATGGAGATTTCCGGCTAAAATCCATACTTTTAAGTTTGTGTGCGCATCTAGACTTTATTAATAATACAAAAAGTTAAACATTTATAAGGAATGCCTTTTGTGATTTACATATATGGAAAAATCATAACATGAAATTAACGGTAACTAAGTGCTAAAAGATTTCCTAGTAATGGATAATTACTACAATATATACATCCAAGGATCGAGCTATAATACTTTATAAAGCTTTATAGACTTTGGAGTCATAAGGAAATTTCATGTATAACCAAAAGGTTGTTAGGCTAACAAATCCCAATTCTGAAATAATTCTTGGTGAGTCATCAATGTCAGAGAAAGTGGTCGACAAACAAAACTGTTTATAACTGTCTTATTATATTATATTGTTATAAATTTTCTTAATTATACTTTTCGGAACACAATTTGTAAGAAGGTTAAGAGGAATGTCATACTGTTAAGTTAGGTCAGTGATTGACAAAAGGAACCTAACTCTCATGCAATCCTTAAATCACAAGTCTTTTGTGTTTCTGTGTCATGGAAATGGTAAAACACCAACATGCATAATTAGGGTTTAGTGATGAATTGACTGCGTAACATCTATGAAAGACATGTGTGAGATTGACGTATGTCTACTATTTTACTGAGTTTATATCTCTGTTCTGTATTTTTCCTTCCTTGAGCTTCATCATAAATTTTTAAAAAAATTTACATTCCGTATTTAATTCCCAATCCTTTGAATTTTAAATATTTAATATGATATGTCAATATACGACAAGCTTTCATATTCCTGAAATTTGTATTATTCGTCCAGTATTACACACATAAAAAATGTTACGTATTTAATTATTTGTATTGGATTTCATTAGAAGGATCAAATGATAGTGGATAAGTATTTTGAAGTAATAGTCATCGAATCAACAAGATTTCATCAAGTGTGGGAAAGACTCCAGATCAAAGAGAGGCTTTCAAGTTAAAAGGAATGAGAAGAAGACTCTAAGTTCTTCAAAG
The DNA here is from genome assembly GCA_963920545.1 of Lepidium didymum. Lineage (NCBI taxonomy): Eukaryota > Viridiplantae > Streptophyta > Magnoliopsida > Brassicales > Brassicaceae > Lepidium > Lepidium didymum. The sequence goes on along the minus strand of OY986980.1, from coordinate 18,583,845 downwards.
TGTCTCAACTATCTGCGGGTTTGCGGAGCTCTTCCGGATCCGAGTTTGGCGATCTGGGTCAATTCATTAGAGCTAATCGCTGTCGTTGATCTATCATCTCAGAAGCGAAGATGATTGTTGAGTGATAGATTGTCTTTTCAGCTCTCCAATTCTATTCAAGGTTGTTCATCAATATGTTAGGTTGTGAGCTAGTTTGTTAGTTTTCTAAGTGTTTTTGGTTCTTCTTTTTTGTTTAGCATAAAGGTTAAGAGAGAGTTCATTGTGTGAATTGTTGAAAAGAAGAGAAAGGTAGATACATAGATTGAGTCTATAATCATGTATCAAACTCAGTTTTGAGAGTATATGGCAGAGATTAGTTTTCAGATTAGTTTTCAGAGCTTTTGCTTCAGCGAAACGGAGGTTCATGGATTGTGAACTTCACTCGTAAATCCTTGTGTTCTTTTCTTTTTTTCTCAAACCAAGTTCAACATCCGATCAAGTTTCTAATCGGAGAAAGAGCAAACTCATCTCGAGTTTTCACATATTTATTGCTTTGTAAGTATAATAATTTCTCACTAATCATCTGATCAATAGCCTATATCTCCCAAAACCTAAAACAATATCATGTAGAGATTATACGACTTTGTGAAATCAAACTTTAGTAGGAAATGTAGAAGAAATTGACTAATTTTTGATTCAATATGAAATTCTCTCTAGTTATAAAGATTATTATTATAATAATAATAATTAAAATTTTTAAAATCATGATAAATTTTTCATGTATAAAGGTGGTAATGGTCCATATTTAATAAATAATTGTAAGATTTGTATAATACAATCACACAAGTAATGGGATTGTTACATATTGATAACAAAGTGGAGGTGAGATATCTTAACTAATGGGAGGTTGAGTATCCTTTATCACGTTTGGCAATGCAAGAGCCATATCTTTAGACTTTAGCTAAACAGAGAATATTGAATAATAAATGTTTAATTACGTCGAACCAATACTTAATTTCGAGCTTTCTTGAATTTTAAGCAAAATGTTGAAACAATTTTGAGGCGACGGATATTGAATGTCACTATGTCACGTCAATCCCTTGAAATCTCCATATATAAAAATGAAGTTTACATCATAGCAACTCCTTCCAAAAATTAAGTACAATACAAGTGTAAATGATACTAATATTATATGGATCAATATTATATAAACAATATTGATAAGAGTCTCACCTTTGTTTGTATATGAGAATGGAAAGTGATAGGTAATGTGTTTTAATTTTAAGAAAAAAAGAATAGACGAAAGAATTTTCTTAAGAAAAAAGTACAAAACAATTATATAAATATTTTTTTTTGTAAAACATTACATTAATTATTTTTACTTGATATACTATCACAAACATATCAAGCAAATATATATATATATATATATATATATAGTATCACAATAATATTTACAGTTTTGTTGTATTGTTAAACAATTATTAAAAAAAAATTTTTTTGTAAAACATTACATATAATAAGTCCTTCAAGAAGGTGAATTACTAAGCAACAATATTTAGAGGATTCGTTTCTCTTGATACAAGAAAAACTTGTAAAAAGAAATTAAATATTGTTGGAAAATTTTCCTCCCTAGTTCATATGTAAAAAGATTCTAGAACTATGGAGAATAATAAATCTCTAGAAAATATTTGAAGACTCATGAAAAATGGTTAAAAGAGTATTTTAAAATAATCTAGTAGTCGTAGCATACATAGAAGTGCTTGGCAACATTGCATGAACTCACAAAAGAAATCTAAAAGTGACCACAACATAAAAGTCTTGTATTAATCTCCTTTTAAATATGAAACCTTTTTCAAAACTTTTTCTTTTGTCAAAGGGATTGCAATTGAAATAGACAAAGTGATTATATTATTTTTTATATCAATTAAATAAAATTGATATAACCTATTATTAATTTATGTCACTTAAAAAATAATCGATATAAATTATAAATTTATATCAATTAGAAAAAATATATATCTAATCATCATTGTAACATTAATTAAAAAATGATGTCAATTTTGTTTCAATTAAAAAATTCATACATATAAATTAGGTAATATCACTTAAATTAGCTGCTGATGTTAATGAATATGAATTTGTGTCAATTTAATAATTGACCCAATTTTATTTATAATTATTATAGAAATTGGTAAATTTTTGATAGAAATAATAGATCTTTGTTCACTACAAAAAGTATGAAATAATGCAAGTGACCTTTAGTCTAGTGGTATGTGGTAAGTCCACATAAGACATGCGCATTTGCATAACCAGGGATCGAGTCTCACAGTCTACATTATATAGGAACTTGGCTAATAGACCGGTATGTAAAAAAAAGGTATGAAATAATTATAAATCTACTTACAAGCACACGTATTATTATATGGTCAGAGAAATCGTTGGCTATAGTCAATGCCTTTATCTCTTAGTTCATATTATCTAAATATTAGTTTTGGTATTTATCTACTATTTTGTCCAGTTAGGATTTTATTAATAAAGATTATATCGAATTATTTGAATATATCTTTATTTTTTTAGAATTTTATATATTATCTAGGAGACTATTTTGAAAACAGAGTTAATATTTTGATAAAGATCTTTATTGATTTTATATCTAATCATATTAAAAAAAGGTATGTGCACTGCAGCTCTCTAAGCTCGCTAATTCCTCTCTTTCATAATGATTTCACCATTCTCAATTCTCTTTCTTTGCGTTGGTTTGGCCTTGTGTTTTTTTTTTACTTTGGTATACTCTATTTTAAATTAATTAAAATCTCTAAAAATATATTTAAAAAATACTAAAAAAAGTTAGTTATAACATATTTTGTAGATATTTTAATTAGCTTGATGATATTTTTTTCCTATTGTGCTCGAAAGATATCTTATATTTTAGTGTTTCAAATATATCTAGTTGTAGATAAATTTATTATTCTTTTGACCTAAACCCAATAATTAGAAAACCCTAAGTTCATCTATATATAGGTGGGTAGATAATTTTATTCCTCATAACTCTAATTCTATTAAGCTATTCATTCAAACAAAATTTTTTCTTTCTCGTATATACCATAAAACCTTGTGAGTTAATATTACATTGTAAAAGATAAATAAAGGATAAATGAGAAATAATGGTGAAAAAAATTAGAATAATATAAAATTTGGTGAGTATATTCTAGACCCTCATATCTATCTATAGTTGAAAATGGTTTGTAATTTCATGTTACCATTTATAAGTTATGATTGTTTTAACTGTGCAGATTTGTTGTATATCGGATATGCAAATAGCAAAGTTCATAACAGGTTTCCCGACAAAGTAAAAAGAACTAGAAAATGAACTACATATCGTTGAAAAGCCCTCGATGTCTAGTTTTCAGATCTGTTTCTGATTTATAATTCATCAGATAATCGATTTATAAACACGACATGTTACAAGATATTAGAGAAGATCATATTTTTTTTCTTCAAATAACTAATTTTATATTTTAGTTTTCTAATTTTTGTATTTTTCCTAATATTTAAGTGTATTATTTAATTTAGTATTTTTTTTGTCAACCAATATATCAAATTGATTTAGTTTGGTATTTAATATAATATAATGCAACGATAGCTATTCAATTACGTATTAATTTTTTGTTTAATTTAAATTTAAAAATCTTTTAGTATCATTTATAAATTATAGATTAGTTAAAACATGCAAGTGGCCTTTAGTCTAGTGGCAGGTGGTAAGTCCACATAAGACATCGCACTTGCACAACCAGGGATTGAGTCCCACCGCCTACGTTATGTAGAAACTTGGCTAATGGGCCGGCCTGTTGTGGCCCAATGTTGACATAAAAAAAAAGATTAGTTAAAACATGAGATAACAACAAACAAAAAAATCTCAGATCATTTATAAACGGATATAAATTTTATTATCACTTATAAAATAGATATTAACATCATTTATCATAATTGATTCAAATTTACTATCATTTATAACAATTGACACAAATATTAACTTCATTTTTTAAAAGTGACATAGTTAACATCAATTATAGTAAATGATACAAATATTAACATCATTTATAATAACTAACACAAATATTAACTTCACTATTTAAAAATAACAAAGTTAACATTAATTATAGCAAACGATACAATTATTAACATCATTTATAATGATTGATACAAATATTAACATCATTTTTTATATTTGACAAAAGTTAACATCAATTATTGCAAATGATAAAAATAGTTACATTAATTATTTAAATTGACATAAAGTATTTGAGTCATTATTTTCGAACTCGATTACATAAATGATGCAAAATACATTTATGTTAATCAAAAACTGACGTACACAAATAAAATAAATGATAGTTACATAACTAATTTTTTGTAGTTACACATCATATATCCAAGTGTTATATCCATATCATTCTATGTGAGTATGTGTTATGTATGTATTATCTATTTTAGTAGTTTAGTGGTTAACTAACGGCACGTAGATTTTATCATCGTTTTAATAGTTTACGAAGAAAATTAAATATAACATAGTGAGATTAAATGCATAATGTGTATAATTCTGTATATACAAATTTAAAATAAATAAGTTTTGCTAATAAACAGGTGACTCAGTTAGATTGCTCATGATCTAACTAGACACCAAGTGATAAGTTTGAATTCTATCCGTTTTAGTTAGAGTATTTAGATTATGAATTTGATTTTACCAATTTAATAATTAATTGTTATAAAAAAAATTATGGTTAGAATGACCATGATTAAAAAAAAGTTTTGACGAAAATTTTCTAGTCAAAAAAGTTTAGTCATAAACTTGTCAATAAATTCTGATCAATAATGATAGCAAATTATTTCAACTCCTACTTTATTTTATTATATTTTTTATAAAATAATTAAAAAAATTATTTCACAAAAATGAAAAATTTTAGATTTTTTTCTATATATGTTATTATGCTTTAAATTTTTGAAAATGAGTTCTCTATTTTCTCTAAAGAGAGAATTTTCGCTCCAACTTTTTTATTTTCCGGTGAAGTATTTCTCTTTGTTTCTCTTCTCTATTTCAAATCGTTCAGAGAGATCAACATTTAAAACAAAATTGCATCTTATGTTCTTCTCCTCATTCTCTCTAGATAGAGGGAAGCGAGTTCTCTTTCGGATCAATTTTGACGCCGATTCAACTTCATCTTCTCTTCAAAATCCTCTAAAACTACAATCATCATCGTTGTTCCATTTGAAGCTTGATTTATTTATCAAACAATAAAGAAACAACAAAATAGAAGACTAGATCATCATTCTCCATAGGAATTTCTGCCTGGAAAAATGAGAAGCGATTTCACTTGCGGATCATCCTAAATGAAACCTCGGTACTATCACATGCAACTCTTCTTTTTTCAAGTTTTCTTTATCCAAACTATCCCAACAAAAGAAGAAAAGAGTCATGTGCAGTGGTGTATCCACAACAAGTTTTAGTATGGGACATTGGTGTATTTGAAAATGAAAAAAAATTAGATAAAAGTATATAGCAAAAGAAAATAGTACGAAAATTTGGTATGAGGGTCGTGCCTCATGAAGCGTCAACGTGCGTCGGCGAGTGGTCATGTGGATCATTTGGTCACCTATCATCATTTTAGGGTTCTTGCATGCAACAATATCAACAGGAATTTTTGATAGCAAGGAAAAAGCTCACACCCGAATCACTTAATCATTTGGATTGGATGTTTTCTTATGTTTAATTATAAGTATTGAGTTTTTTTCTTGTTTTATATAGTTAATTTTAAATATGATCAAGTTTAAAATTCTAAGTCTCAATACTTTGAAATGGTTGTAAGAACTCTTCACAACTTTTATTATCAATAAATCGTTTATTTGATTTTTTTTGGGTTTTTAAAACGGACATAAATTATCCATCATATTAAAGATTATTTTTATATAATATTATAAACAGAAATAATAATACTACAAATAGTAAACAAAGAAACAATAAGACCAACATTTGTTGTAAACTATTGGTGTATGAGAGAGAATGAAAGGACAACGGTAAGATGCTATCCGAGTTCAACTTCCTACATAAACAAAGTTATACTTTGCATGATCAGAAGTATTCATTAGCCTCTAGATATAGACGAGTTTGGAACAATGATCATATGATATTCAAGTACGAACTACCCGGAATTACAAAAAAATAAAAATAATTAATGTTACAAATATAAAAAATTCACTTAAATAATTATATGCGAATGTTGTAGAAAGGGGGAAAAACCCTAAATCCATTCAGACGACACACAATCGAACATATTCACTACAGTCTTTTGCTTCACATCGAAAGTTTTCATCTTTTCGTTTTCGTGGTGGCGAAATTCTATTCTGCGGCTGAAACATACCTTTTGGAGTCAGCCTTCCTCTGGTAAATTTACCCGAATTGGCTTAAGATGTTCTCAGTTGGTTTAATTTTTCTTGAAATTGCATCGTTTTATTGTCCTTAACCCATGAATTCTCTTCAATTTATCGAGCTGAATTCGAGCTGGGCATGTCAATACCTATAGGTTCTGATCGTGCGTAAGGTTCGAATTAGGGTTCTAGAGCTTCGTGGCTGTTTATTGTTAATTGGGTAGTTGGTTCATCCTAAGAAGTTGTGTGATTTATCATTGATTGGCTTATAGATTACTATGATAAACCAATGATTTGTTTGCTTGTTCATGTATTGAAGCTGGATTCTTCCTAGATTTCGGTTGCCAGAAGAAGCAATTGTCAAAGTCGGTATTAGTAACTGGAGTTTTGAAACGAGCGAACTGGCAAATTCGGTGTTAATTTGTTTGTTTGAGGATATTCGTAAATTTTGCCATTTTAATAGATAGCCCTTTTATTTGTAGTATTTTGGTGAGTTTATGCGATCATGAATCTTCTATTCTTTGGCTTGCTTGAGGATTTAACTCAAGCTCTGTGCTCTTACACTTGTAGTTCAATTGTTTGGCGAGCAGAAGTCGTTAGTTGTAAAGCCTTGATCTTAAAAGTACTCGCATCATTGCGTGGGGCTTTTATGAATTGGTTGCAAGTTTACTATGAACTTATAAGTCACATTTTTTTGTTGCTTGGTCAGACATACCTACTATAGATCTTGTATATTGAGATATTTTATTTAGATGTTGAAACTTGAGAGGATAAAAGTAATGTACGATTTTTATCTGAGCATCATTATTGAGAGCTCTTTGTTCTGAAAAGACCTACTGTAAAAAATTTGTAATGTTGTGGCTGCATTATGCAGGTTGTCAGTTGGATTCAGATAACAGCTTTTTCTTCTTATAGATAGTTGGCAACAAAAATGGATGATTGGGGTAAGACTTATGTTACAAGTTGTATATGTATCTGTGGATGTTTTGATGTTCTCTAGTTCTTACATTATTCTCCCTGGCTGTGTAAAAGATTAGTACTGGCAGTGTACAGAGACATATATTTTAGTTATTTTGTTTTTTTCCTTTTAAGTTTTCATACTGAAATGTAATAGAGTTCTCATTTTTGGGCTTTTCTTCTGATTTCAGAGGCCGAAGACTTTCAACCACTTCCTGCAAAAGTTGAACTGAAAAGTAATTGGGATGATGAGGATGTAGATGAGAATGCTATTAAGGACTCGTGGGAAGAGGAAGATGAATCTGCTCCGGTATAGTTTTCTTTCACTATTTACTTTTCAGAACCTTCTTTTTCTTTTTTCTTAAAGAATCTAACAATCTCTGTTTCCTCCGTAGCTACCTGTAGTCAAGCCTGCTCCTGAAAAGGCTCCAAAAAAAGCAGCAGCAAAAGCTGTTGAAAAGAAGGTTAAATCTGTTGAAGCACCAAAAGAATCATCAAGGGAAGAACCTCTAGATCCTATTGCTGAGAAATTGCGTCAGCAGAGGTATAGTTTAGATATATTTCGCTGATATATGCTTCCCTTGTTGGTTCCGCGTTGGTTTGATGAAAAAATAGTTTTATAATACGATTAGAAGCATCTGACTGTGGCTGTGGCCATAGGAAGGTTGTTGTGCGTATTTTTAATGTTCTTCTTATCTTAGGCTTGTGGAGGAAGCTGATTACCAGTCAACTGCTGAACTCTTTGGAGTAAAGACTGATGAAACAAGCATCGACATGTTTATTCCCAAGTCTGAAAGTGATTTCTTGGAATATGCTGGGTTGATATCTCAGAGACTTGTACCATATGAGGTATTCTACATTCTTTTTTCCATCACTTTCTTCTCTCAGCTAATTCTCACGTATTTGTATCAGACCAAATATCAGATAATGACCAATTAACCCATCTGCTGTTTTGCAGAAAAGTTTTCACTATATAGGGCTACTCAAAGCCGTGATGAGACTTTCTGTGGCCAATATGAAAGCAGCAGATGTTAAAGACGTTGCTTCCTCCGTTACAGCAATAGCAAATGAAAAACTGAAGGCAGAGAAAGAGGCTGCTGGCAAAAAGAAGACAGGTATACACAGTCACTCATCTTTTGCTTTGTTCCTTAACTCTTTGATTAAACTTGTGAATTCAGGTATCCTTAAGCTAAGCATGTCTTTGTTTCTGAAATTTTGATTAGATGAAAACGGTTTTTTTTTTCTTCTCTTTTCTGTTTTGATTATGTTTCATAGGTAAGAAGAAGCAACTGCATGTGGATAAGCCTGACGATGATCTTGTTGCGGGTCCTTATGACGCAATGGACGATTATGATTTCATGTGAAAAGTTGGAATTTTGGAGATTGCACTTTACCTCCTCTAGGGAATGTAACTGAAGAGGTTTAAAATCATCGGCTGTTTTTAATTCTTATTTATTGGAAACCATACAATTAGTAAAACATAGTAGTTTTTGTTGTTTCTTTGTTATCTTTTGCTATGTAGTAAGATTTTGTTGGCAAAACATTATTTTTGTATTGGTACAAAAAGTAAAGTTTGGATTGTGAGTGTCAGCTTTATGACTTTCACTTGCTTCATACATAACTTGTTCCTCCATCCACTACTCTGACGTTAAGATTGATCTACCTGTTTATCGGTCTAAGGTGATCAAAGTTCATATTACTTCAATTTATGGTCTTCTGTATTTCTTCTTATTTCAACACTTTGAGATGCAACTAAAACACTTCAACCATACCAATGACTTGCAAAAAAATCAATTCCGGTTTAAAAAACCCAGTTCCGGTTTAAAAGCCAGGAAAAAAATAAAATCAGTTACGGGAAGATAGTCTTAAACCCATTTTCCAGAATAAAATTCTTAGACGAAGGTCCAAAAATTTATCGGAAAAATGGCGATGACGGAATCTTCGAATCTTAGCCTGAAAGCGAGAGATATTCTTGCGACTCCAAACCACGAAGGAACAGCGATTCTCGTCGAAAATCTCTCTATGCGTCAAGATACCATGGAATATCAAACTGCGTCTGCTTTGTACGTTTTCTGCGCTACTAATTTCCCCAATTGCTTAGTCCTAATGCTTCTCAATGTGTATCGATCTTCTACCAATGGTGTCCTTAAATCCCAATCGATCTACTTCCTCTCTCAAACTCTCGACCAATTCAGAACTCGCGACATCGAACTCTCTCGCGTTGCTCTCTATGAGATTAAGCCCCTTCTGATTGAAAGTTTAAAGCAAGAAACCAAAGAATCTGACATGATGAATCTCCGAAGAATCGTGTCTTTTATAACCTACAATGTTGTGATTTGCAACAATGATGGATGGTTTGAGCTCAGTAATTGTATCCAATCCCTCGCAATTAAAGAACCTCACAAAGCTTTTCATGTCTTTCTCGAATTGCCATCACTCTACGGTACATTCCTCGAAAACTTTATGAAGATAATTTTAGAGAATGCTGAGGTGTTGCTTAATTCTGAGAAAAGTAGAGTGGAAGATTGGAGCTTGGCTGTAGAAACTATTGTAAAGATGGGAATTCAGGTTTTGGATTATGAAATGAGATCCGATTTGATAATGGATCTTATAATAATTCTTGATAAGTCAGTGAAGGATCTAGTGAAGAAGGATATGGAACCATTTCTGCTGCAAGGACTTTCTCATCTCGAGAGTTACTTGTCACGAGACAAGAATCTGTATAAGTACAATCACGATCAATGCAATTTTGTGAAGTCTTTCATGTTCAAGATCAAAGATTATGGAACACAGATTGGGGATATTACAAGGAAGATCATTCAGTTGGTTGAAACTCCGGACAATCGAGCCATTAAACTTAGCAAATCACTAGAAAAGCAAGGAGATGATGGAGCAGAATTAGACCGTGACTGGAATGATCAGTTGAAGACTTTATCTTCACTTGAGATTTTGAAGATCTTTGCATCAACTGACGATAAAGAGAGGTCCAGAGAGATAGCAATCAGACGACTCGAAGTTTTACTCTCTGATCACACTTCAAAGAAGAAGTATATACCCATTTCAGAAATAAGACAACTCCAGCCATTGCTCATCTCTTGCCTTAAGGAAGAAGGAATCTCAGACAGTATGTTCAAAGTCCTAGGTCGGGTGGTGAACCATGTTGCTATTGAGATATTTGTCCACCAAATGGACACATGGCACGATTTACGTGATTATTTTGTTTCGCAAAGCAAAACAAATTTTCAGAGAGCGGTTTATGTATTCCAGTGCTTGACAATGAGGCTTCCTGTTCTATACTTTGTGGTTCCTGTGAGGAAGAATCTTCTCCCAAGGATACACACATGGCTAAAGCCACCAACAGAGTTGTTGGTAGATAACAGTTGCTGGGTCTTGGCGTTTACAGGTGCTTTCTCTTTTGCGTTGAACTTGATAAATTTTTCATCTGAACCCGTTAAGAGACTTGCAGATGGCATGATAGATTCAGTGAGAGAGCTTGTGGGAAGAAAGATGGAAGTTGGACTTGTGAGGAGAGCGTTCATTGATATGGAAAAAATTGTGAAGAAGCAAGTGGAATGGTATGAAATGACAGAATACAAATTCGTTAAGGGTCTGCTTTGGAGACTTTATGCAATCGAAGGCATGACATGGAAAAGTAAGATTGTGCTGTGGAGAATCAATGTGATTGCCGACAGAGACGTGGACAAGGATGCTAAAGAACTGCCTGAGGGTGAGTTTGATTGGCTGAACTTTAATTAAGATGATGATGATGATGATGATGGTGATGATGATGAAGATGAAGATGAGGATTAGGTGCACAGTATCTTGTCTTTGATGTATAGCTTTCTTCTTTCTTTTTTTTATTAAATGATGTATAGCTTTCTTATTAGAGCAAAGAAGTATATAAAGAATATATTAGTCTTTGTAAATTTCAAGATTAGCTTTCATATTCAACTAACGATGATTTTGTTCAAATGAAAAGAATATGCAAACATAATTAATTATGAAATGGGCTAATTCTGTATATTATATAGTCTAAAAAGCATTATTAATTAATATATAATGTGTTTGATGAATTAGTCTTGAGGGAATTGTGTGGCCAATTTGTTTTGAAGACTTCAGTGTGTATGGCTTCGGTATTCAATTTTTGTTTTTTTGTTTAAATTGGTTTTGGTTCAATGTTATATATTCAGTATTTGAGTTCAGTTTTATTTCAAATATACAATACCATATATATATTTTTAACACCATAAACCTGATTTATTACTTTGAAAGAACATAATTCTCATGAATTACATATCTTTTAGAACATATTTGAGTACATTTGAGTTCAGTTTTAACACATGCATGTAAAATTTGCATTTCTAAAAAAAATCAAATTATTGCAAAACAAATGACTCGATATCCGTAAGAAAACGCATAAATTGCATAAATCTATCTTTAATGTTTTTTATATAAACACCCATAAAAAGCCATGTAATTTGTTTTCTGGGGCCGAGTATAAACCAGGTTTGAATATTTTTATTCAAATTTCTATAAAAATTTAAAATTAAAAAAAATTATTAGAAACAAGTCTAAAAATATATAATTTAATAAAATATATCGTGTATCAATTCGTTTTTGATTTGATTATAATACATAATCTGCTTGTCGGATACAAAAATTTAAAATGAAAAAACTACCTGAAATAGTTTTTTTAAGTTTTAAATTATCTGAAAAACTCTTTTTTGAGTTAGTTATGTCCATCGTGGACAATTAATCTTGCCTTTTATCAACCAAATACATATCAAACATACATAAAACATTATGTATGCAATGAACAAAAACGCCAATATAATTGTTTACGGTGGACATAATTGAAAAATAAAAAAGGTTATTTTGGGTAATTAAAAACTCAAAATGACTATTTCGTAGAAGGTTGAAAAAAGTTATTCTAGATAATTAAAAACTTAAAAGGGTTACTCCATAAAATATTCTCAATTAAAATTTATTTGGATCTTTCGTCGGAGTTGCTGCGACTTCGATTTTTCTTATTTTAGATCAGTTTCGATTAGATTTAGGATTTTATGCCGAAGACTAATTGAGCTCGTGTGTCTCCTCAGTAATTATATAATCCCTTCTCTTTTCTGTTTCTATAGTTTCTGATTACTTGTAGTAAATTGTAAACTCATTTAAATTACTTGGGTAAAACTCAACATCGTAGCCTTTTCTTTTGCTTTTGGGTTTGTGGGTATAAATGTTTTGGCCTGTTAAACCTTTGTGTTGTACTACTACTGCTTTAAGCCTTTGGCCAATTAATAAAATTTAGCGTTTAAAAAAAAAAAAAAGTCAGTCTCGGTATAAAAGCCGGCAAAAAAGAAAACAAAATCAATTTCGGAAAATCAGTTCACAACTCTCCCTTAAACCCATTTTCCAGAACAAAATTGTAAGACGAAGATCCAAAATGTCACTCCCAAAAATGGCGATGACGGAATCTTTGAATCTTAGCCTGAAAGCGAGAGACATGCTTGCGACTCCAAGCCATGAAGGTTCAGCGATTCTCGTCAAAAATCTCTTTACGCGTCAAGAAACTAAGGAATTTAAAACTTCGTATGCTTTGTACGTTTTCTGCATTGATAATTTCCCAAATTCCTTTGTTCTGATGCTTCTCAATGTATATCGCTTTTCTTCCAATGGTCTCCTCAAATCCCGATCGATCTCTCTCCTCTCTCAAATTTTCACCCAATTCAGAACTCGCAACATCGAACTCTCTCCCGTTGCTCTCCAGGGATTCAAGCCCCTTCTGATTGAATGTTTAATGCAAGAAACCGAAGAATCTGACATGCAGGTTCTTGGAAGAATCGTGTCTTTTATAACCTACAATGTTGTGATTTGCGACAATAATGGATGGTTTGAGCTCAGTAATTGTATCCACTGGCTCGCAAGTAAAGAACCTCGCAAGGCTTTTCTTGTCTTCGTCGAATTGCCACCAATTTACGGTAAATTCATCGACAAATTTATGAAGATAATTGTAGAGAATGCTGAGAAGGTTTTGCTTAATTTTGAGCCAAGTAGAGTAGAAGATTGGAGCTTGGCTGTAGAAACTATTGTGAAGATGGGAATTCAGATTTTGGATTATGAAATGAGATCCGATTTGATAATGGATCTTATAATAATTCTTGATAAGTCGGTGAAGGATCTAGTGGAGAAGGATATGGAACCATTTCTGCTGCAAGGACTTTCTCATCTCGAGAGTTACTTGTCACGAGACAAGAATCTGTATAAGTACAATCACGATCAATGCAATTTTGTGAAGTCTTTCATGTTCAAGATCAAAGATTATGGAACACAGATTGGGGATATTAGAAAGAAGATCATTCAGTTGGTTGAAACTCCGGACAATCCAGCCACCAAACTTAGCTCACCACTGAAAAATCAAGGAGAGAATGGAGCAGAGTTTGACCGTCGCTTGAATGACCATCACTTGAAGTTTTGAATACTTTGAGGATGAAGATGAAGATGAGGATTAGGTGCACAGAATCTGGTTTTTGATGTGTAGCTTTCATATTAGAGCAAAGAATTGTAAAGAAAAAGATAGATAAGATTTTCTGAATATATTCACTTGAACCTAAACTCTGACCAATTCAGGACGCTTCAAATTCTCTTAGCCTTTTTTTGTCAAAGACTCAATATTGGTATGGAAATGAAAACCTTGTCGGACCAAAATCTATCCACCAGTAGCAAATAAATGGCAATATGATAGAGTCAATAAATTCATTTTAAATATCTTAAGATTCTTAATCACTAATACATGACTCAATTTTTCTGTTTTGTTTTAATGCTTGTAAAAGCACCTTTTGTCAACTCAAAAGTTTCTGTTGGTGTGTGCTTATTGGAGCATCCCTTGATTTACATCAATGTTCATCATTCCTATTTGATATGCAACTTTGTGTGTTTCCACAATTATATCATACAAAAACCAGTCGCTACATTCTATTGGAACAGGTCAAGATGATTCTGATTTTATCCTGACTTTTCTGAATAAGTCAAGAAAGTTCAGTTCAATACAAGTGACCCTTAGTAAAAGTCAGTCTTTTAAAGAAAAAAGATGATATATTGGCAACTTGGTTGTAAGCATAATTAAACTAATGTTGGAGTTATGGTTAAAGTTTTGTCCATTTGGGTTGTTTCTGTTTTAAATAAAAGCTTTGAACTTTGAATTTTTCCATATTAGTAGAAGAAAGTAAGCAGTAACAAATTGCAGGAATACAGAAAATGTCAACTGTTCTGAAATGTCCTCCAATCCAATGGGAGAAGAAGAGACTTCAATAACCTGTTTACTTGCTTTTAAGGTCCTGTTTGTTTGATGTCGTACTGCGACCAGCAATCGCGACCAAAAATTATTTATTTCATGATCGCTAGTTCAACGACCAGTTGCTAGCGATCAACGACTAAAATTTTGATTTATTAAAAAATTCAGCGATTGGTCGCTAGCAACCAACGACTACAAAATGAACAACACTAGCGATCAAAAAAATAATTAAATAAAAATAAATTTAAATAAATAAAATTTAAATTTAAAATAATAACAATAAAATTATATAAAATATTATTATTAAAACTAATATAAAAAATTAATATATATATATATATATATTATATAAAAGAAAATTTACAAATACTTTAAAAGAAAATTAATTTACAAAATATTAGTTTAATTTGTGTATAAATATATTTTTGATAAATAATATATAAATGTAGTAATATTTGTTATTCAATGTTCATTAAAAGTTTGAATATTTAATGCTAAATAAATATTAGTATTTTATAGTTTAAATTAACATATATATTTTATTATAAATATTCTTAACTTTTTATAATAAATTTTATAGAAAAGAAAGTTAATTAAAAAAAAAAAGAATCGATGGTCGCTGCGACTACGAAACAAACAACCTAGCAACAGGTCGTTGCGGCTAGTCGCAAAGACTAACAAATGAATAAAAAATTAAATTTATGATCACAATCATTGGTTGCAATCGTCAGCAACCACTAAACGAATATGGCCTAATTGTTTTCAAAGCTCATTTATCAAACTTAAATATGGTAATTGGTGGGGTTACCCATAGTTCCATTTTGAGTTTTTTTTCAAATGCTTCTGCTTGATTTTCATACATAGTGCTCCTTCTTCAAGTTTGTATTTTCATTCTCCAAGATTAGGACTTTGGGCAAAAGAAGTAGTAATTTGTTTTTTGGAAGATTAAAGAGATGATGGGTATATTTTTATCCAAATTTATATAAAATTAGATGGCGACCCCCCATTTGGGCAAGATTTGAATGCATGACTGAGAGAAAGTTTGTAGAAATTTACAATTTAATTGGGTATTTTATTGTACTTAAATTATAGAAATTATATATTTTTATCAAAGAGCAATTTGACATCCATAGCATGAGTTCTCCATCTTTTTGACATTATAAGCTTTGCAATGATACGTTGAAAGTTTCAACCAGGTTTTAGGTTTTTTTTAAAAGAAAAAGTTACATTTTGTTTAAAAGAAGAAGGAAGAGAGAAGTTATATTTTGTTGATTAAAGACAATGTAATTCTTTTTTGTGGTTAAAAACTATTTAGTTGATACAATTTGTCATTACACAGAGTATTTTAATTCTGCTTTTATTAAATATGAAATTATTTTCTTACACATAATGAATGAGAGAATATGAAGAGATCAACATCTATCTAAACAAAACGTATTAGGCTAAATAAAATATGTCTAAACATATTAAAATATTTAACCATTACAAATGAAATTTTTGACTCATTAGAAATTTTTATCTTGAGTATATGTGATGTTGATGTAAACTTCATTTGTAATGGTTACAACAAAAGAGAAACACGAACTTGCAATCACAAAATCACTTCATTGATTTGTCATGTTTGATACGAAAAGAAAAAAAATACTTAAAAAGAAATAATTAAGTGAGAGAAAATAAATTTGATCGGAGATACCAAATTTTAGATGAAGGCACCAACATCAAGCTATGATTCATAAGATAGGATCAAACGTTTCCCATTGAATACTCTTGAGATCTTCCACTGTAACCCTTAAATCTTCAAGAGTCACATGTCCATAACCCTTATTCTTAATACTACTCTCATCACCCCCAACACTCTCATCCTCCTTCGTCTTGGACTTCAATCTCTTATCCTCTTTTGATGCAACATCATTGTTCTCCTTCATCTTCGGTAACCTTTTGACCACGAGACTTAGTTTGTCGTAGGCTTCGACATTGTCCCACCAAGACCCTAATCTCGCCTTCTTATTCTTCTGCTCTAGGGTTACATTTTCATCTTTTTCATCATCGATTACAATGATCGCGTTAGCGATCTTATGATCAAGTAGCTTGGGACTCAAGGCAAATCCAATCCGTGACTCGTTAACCTCTTGTTTCTCGCTTGCCATGTTTCGTTTCGTATCAAAAGTGCTTAATAAAATAGAAGTTAACAAGAAAAAAACAAAACCCTCTACTAAAAATTGCATCTTATGTTCTTCTCATCATCCTCTCTTGATAGAGTGAAGCGAGTGCACCTTATGTTCTTCTCCTCGTCCTCTCTAGATAGAGTGAAACGAGCTCCTTCTCGGGTCATTTTGACGCCTATTCAACTTTATATTCTCTCCAAAATTCTCTAAATAAAACTATAATCATCAGCATTGTTTCACAACAAAATAGAAAACTAGATCATTGTTCTTCATAGGAATCTCCGCCTGGAAAACAAGAAGCAATTTCACCTACGGATCATCCTAAATGAAGTTTAGAACCTCGGTATCATCACATGCAACTCTTCTTCTTCTCAATTTTTCTTTATCCAAACTATCCCAACAAAAGAAGAAAAGAGTCATTTGGATCCTTTGATCACCGATCATCATCTCGGAGTTCTTGCATGCAACAATTTCAACCGAAATTTCTCAGAGCAAGGAAGAAGCACACCCGAATCATGGATCAGGTGTTTTCTTATGCTTAATTTTAAGTATTAAGTCTTCTTCTTGTTTTATGTAGTTTAATTCTAGATCTGAACAACTTTAAAATTCCAAGTCTCAATACTTTGGATTCTGGTTGTAAGAACTCTTCGGTCACAGTTTTTAATATCAATAAATCTTATTTGGGAAAAAATAAAACCCTCTACAAAAAAAAAAAATCTGTCCCGGTATAAAAGCCGGCAAAAAAAACTATCAGTTTCGGAAAATCAGTTCACGACTCTCCTCCAGAACTAAATTCTTAGACGAAGATCGAAAAAGTTTCTCGGAAAAATGGCGATGACGGAATCTTCGAATCTTAGCCTGAAAGCGAGAGATATTCTTGCGACTCCAAGCCACGAAGGAGCAGCGATTCTCGTCGAAAATCTCTTTACGTGTCAAGAAACTATGGAATATAAAACGGCGTCTGCTTTGTACTTTTTCTGCATTGATAATTTCCCAAATTGCTTAGTCCTGAAGATTCTCAAGATATATCAATCTTCTTCCAATGGTCTCCTCAAATCCCGATCGATCTATCTCCTCTCTCAAATTTTCACGAAATTCAGAACTCGCAACATCGAACTCTCTCCCGTTGCTCTCCATGAAATCAAGCCCCTTCTGGTTGAATGCTTAATGCAAGAAACCAAAGAATCTGACATGACGGATCTCCGAAGAATCGTGTCTTTTATAACCTACAATGTTGTGATTTGCGACAATGATGGATGGTTTGAGCTCAGTAATTGTATCCAATCGCTCGCAAGTACAGAACCTCTCAAGGCTTTTCATGTCTTCGTCGAATTGCCATCACTCTACGGTACATTTATAGACAACTTTAAGAAGATAATTTTAGAGAATGCTGCGAAAGTGGTGCTTAATCCTGAGAAAAGTTCAGTGGAAAATTGGAGTTTGGCTGTAGAAACTATTGTAAAAATGGGAATTCAGCTTTTGGATTCTGAAACGAGATCCCATTTGATAAGGCCTCTTTTGGACGTTCTTGAGAAGGCAGTGAATGATCTAGTGGAGAATGAAATGGAACCATTTGTGGTGCAAGGACTTTCTCATCTCGAGAGTTACTTGTCACGAGACAAGAATCTGTATAAGTACAATAATCATCAATGCGAGTTTGTGAAGTCTTTCATGTACAAGATCAAAGATTACGGAACACAGATTGGGGATATTAGAAGAAAGATCATTCAGTTGGTTGAAACTCCGGACAATCCAGCCACCAAACTTAGCCCACCACTGAAAAATCAAGGAGATAATGGAGAAGATTTTGACCGTCGCTTGAATGACCATTTGAAGACTTTATCTTCATTTGATGTTTTGAGATTCTTTGTATCAACTGGTCGTGAAGAGAGGTCCAGAGAGATAGCAATCAGACGACTTGAAGTTTTACTCTCTGATCACATTTCAAAGAAGAACTATATACACATTTCAGAAATAAGACAACTCCAGCCATTGCTCATTTCTTGCCTTAAGGAAAAAGGAATCTCAGATAATATGTTTAAAGTCCTAGGTCGGGTGGTGAACCACGTTGCATATGAGATATTTGTCTACCAAGGGGATACGTGGTACGCTTTACGGGATTATTTTGTCTCGCATAGCAAATCAAATTTTCAGAGAGCGGTTTATATTTTCCAGTGCTTAACAATGAGGCTATATGATTTGGACTTTGTGGTTCCTGTGATGAAGAATCTTCTCCCAGGGATACGCACATGGCTAAAGCCACCAAGAGAGTTGTTGGTAGATAACAGTTGCTGGGTCTTGGCGTTTACAGGTGCTTTCTGTGCAGTGTTAAGCTTGATAAATTCTTCATCTCTAACCGTTCAGGATCTTGCAGACGGCATGACAGATTCAGTGAGAGAGCTTGTGAGAAGAAAGATGGAAGTTGGACTTGTGAGGAGAGCTTTCATTGATTTAGAAAGAATTGTGAAGCAACAATTGGAATGGTACGAAATGATAGAATACAAATTCGTAAAGGGTTTGCTTTGGAAACTTTATGCAATGAAAGGCATGACATGGGATAGTAAGATTGTGTTGTGGAGAATCAATGTGATTGTTGAAAGGGACGTGATCAATGAAGTTAAAGAGCTTCCAATCAAGCATTCGTTTGATTGGCTGAACCTTGATGAGGATGATGGTGATCATGATGATGAGGATTGGGTTGAGGGTGAGGGGGAAGAGGGTGAGGATGAAGATGAAGATGAAGATGAAGATGAAGATGAAGATGAAGATGAAGATGAATATGAATATTAGGTGCACAGAATCTTGTTTTTTGATGTATAGCTTTCATATTAGAGCAAAGAATTGTAAAGAAAAAGATAGATAAGATTTTCTGAATATATTCACATGAACCTAAACTCTGACCAATTCAGGACGCTTCAAATTCTCTTAGCCTTTTTTTGTCAAAGACTCAATATTGGTCTGGAAATGAAAACCTTGTCGGACCAAAATCTATCCACCAGTAGCAAATAAATGGCAATATGATAGAGTCAATGATTTCATTTTAAATATCTTAAGATTCTTAATCACTAATACATCACTCAATTTTTCTGTTTTGTTTTAATGCTTGTAAAAGCACCTTTTGTCAACTCAAAAGTTTCTGTTGGTGTGTGCTTATTGGAGCACCCTTTGATTTACATCAATGTTCATAATTCCTATTTGATATGCAACTTTGTGTTTTCCACAATTATATCATACAAAAACCTGTCACTACATTCTATTGGAACAAGTCAAGATGATTCTGATTTTATCCTGACTTTTCTGAATAAGTCAATATATATAGGCAACTTGGTTATAAGCATTAAACTAATATTGGAATTATGGTTAAAGTTTTGTCCATTTGGGTTGTTTCTGTTTTAAATAAAAGCTTTGAACTTTGAATTTTTCCATATTAGTAGAAGAAAGTAAGTAGTAACTTGTAAGTTGCAGGAACACAGAAAATGTCAACTGCTCTGAAATGTCCTCCAATCCAATGGGAGAATAAGAGACTCAATAAGCTGTTTACTTGCCTTTAAGATCTTGTTTGTTTGGTGGTCGTTCACGACTGCGACCAGTGACTGTTACCAAAAGCTAATCGTTTCGTGGTCGCTAGTTCAGTGACCAGTTGCTAGCGACCAACAACTGGAATTTTGAGTCCCTAAAATATTCAGCGATTGATCACTAGCAACCAACGATCACGAAATGAACAACACTAACGACAAAAAAATAATTAATTAAAAATAAATTTAAATAAAAAAATTAATATATATATATATATATGTATATATATATTAAATAAAACAAAATTTACAAATATTTTTAAAAAAATTCAATTTACAAACTATTAATCTTAAGATACTTTATCACTAATACATCACTCAAACTCGTTTTGTTTTAATGCTTATAAAAGCAGCTTTTCTCAACTCAAAAGTTTCTGTTGGTGTGTGCTTATTGGAGCATCCCTTGATTTATATCAATGTTCATAATTCCTGTTTGATATGCAACTTTGTGTTTTCCACAATTATATCATATAAAAACCTGTCACTACATTCTATTGGAACAAGTCAAGATGATTCAGATTTTATCCTGACTTTTCTAAATACGTCAAGATAGTTCAGTTCAATACAAGTGACCCTTAGTAAAAGTCAGTCTTTTAAAGAGAAAAGATGAAAAATTGGCAACTTGGTTATAAGCGTTAAACTAATGTTGGAGTTATGGTTAAAGTTCTGTCCATTTGGGTTGTTTCTGTTTTAAATAAAAGCTTTGAACTTTGAATTTTTCCATATTAATAGAAAAAGTAAGCAGTAACTTGTAACTTGCAGGAACACAGAAAATGTCAACCATTTTGAGATTTCCTCGAATCCAATGGGGGAAGAAGAGACTTGAATAAACTATTCAGTTGCCTTTAAAACTCTTTCAAAGCTCATTTATCAAACTTAAATATGGCAACTGGTGGGGTTACTGACAGTTCCATTTTGAGTTTCTTTCAAATACACATTGCTTGAAATTTCATATATAGTGCTGTTTCTTCAAGTTTGTGTTTTCATTCTCCAAGTTTAGGACTTTTTCTCAGCATTTCAAGGCCTTATTTGGGCAAAGAAGAAGTCATTTGATTTTGGGATATGAAAGATATGATGGGTATAATGGGAGTCATTTTGATGTTGTCTTCTTGTTGCTTATTGTGTCGGCTAGATGCTCAACAGATCACTCATCCGCTTGATAGTACAGTCCTTTATGCTTTTCTTTCTGAGAAGTGTCTATGTGTGAAGAGTTATGAGTGATACTAATGAGGTTAACTTTGCAGAAAGTGCTATGCAATCTGTTCGTCGAAAACTAAAGGATCCTATGAATCATCTCCAGGACTGGAAAGAGACTGATCCGTGTAACTCTAACTGGACTGGTGTCCTCTGCATCTCTGATCCTTCTGATGGCTTTTATCATGTTAAGGAGTTGTACGTTTTCTTTCTTCTATCCTTTTTAACTACAAAACCAAACTTTGAGGATGTGTTATGGTTTGATCAAATGATGCAGGCGGTTGCTAAACATGAACCTCACCGGACAATTGGCACCTGAACTCGGCTATCTATCGAATCTCACCATATTGTATGTCCTGTGTTTTCTTCTAAGTTCTGGTTTCTAATATAAAACTGTATATAAATTTCTCTTCTTAATGAGTATCCTGATCACAGGAACTTCATGTGGAACGATCTCACTGGTCAGGTTCCACCAGAACTAGGAAACTTGACAAATCTCATCTTCTTGTAAGCAGTCTTGATCATTGTTTCCTCAACAGTTCCTCCTCATGACTGCATCAATTAACAACTGTATGTTCTAATCTTTTGGTAGGCTACTAAGTGGGAATCAACTGACCGGAACTTTGCCTCCAGAACTTGGCTCTCTTTCCAATCTCTTAATCCTTCAGATAGACTACAATAACATTACCGGACAACTTCCTAAGTCCTTAGAAAATCTGAAAAAACTAAAACATTTGTGAGATCTCCATCTCTCCTACCTCTGTTCTATCTTCCTTCTTCAAACTCTTCTGACATCACTTGTATTTTCTTTGTTAGTCATATGAACAACAATTCAATCTCGGGTCAGATTCCACCTGAGTACTCTTCCTTAACCAGTGTTCTGCACTTGTAAGTTTCTTGGTTACCCTTAACTTTGTTCTATCTTATTCAAATGTGAGAATCAGGGTTGGTTGTGTGACTCAACTTATTCAGCCTGATGGACAATAACAAGCTAACTGGATATCTTCCATCAGAGCTCTCTCAGATGCCAAGCTTGAGAATTCTGTGAGTACCGTTTTGTATCTTCAACTTCTCACTGAAGAAGACTAAGGTTTTTTCGAACTCAACTTAAGTTTGCTTCTTCAATTACAGACAACTTGATGGTAGCAACTTCGAGGACACAGAGATCCCATCTTCTTATGGATCGATACCAAATCTCGTCAAACTGTAAGAACCAAATCGAAGTTGAAGATATTCTTCCCCTGTGGTATACTGATTTTGTTGCTTACACATAAACAGGAGTCTCAGAAACTGCAACTTAAAAGGACCAATTCCTGATTTGAGCAAGTCACCGTTTCTATATTACTTGTGAGTCACTTTAACAAGAAGAAATCATTAGCAGTCTATTTACATTACCTTCTGAGGCTTCTCTTTTCTCTTGATGCTTCAGAGATATATCCTCCAATAAACTTACAGGAGAAATTCCAAAGAACAAGTTCTCAGCAAACATCACAACTATGTAAGAACCAAGAAAAGTAATGCAATAAAATTGATATGTCGTTACATTTTTGTTGATAAACATGAATTTCACTTGATGCAGTAACCTGTACAACAATTTGCTCAACGGATCCATCCCTTCAAATTTTTCAGGCCTTCCAAAGTTGCAGAGACTGTAATTAGACTTTCTTTTGCTCTCTTTTTTTCTCAGTTAATCAAAAAAGAAATGTTTATTACAAAACAAACGAGATTTTTGCCCTTAAATATTCAGGCAAGTGCAGAACAACAACTTAAGCGGGGAGATTCCTGTGATATGGGAGAATAGGAACTTTAATACAACAGAGAAACTTACCTTGTAAGACACGTCATATTTACGAAATAACAGAAGAACCCTGCTTTTGAACAAGTCTAGTAATTTGTTGATCGATTTGATTGAAAAACTTGCAGGGACTTGAGGAACAACATGTTTTCAAATGTGTCAAGCGTTCTTCTAAACCCGCCTTCCAACGTCACAGTCAAGTAAGCTTACCTTAAAGCGTAAGAAATATGAAATAAGCAAACGATTAAAAATGTCAACCGAGAAATGAGAACACTCTGTTTTGGTGAGCAGGCTTTATGGAAACCCAGTTTGTGCAAGTGTTAATGGAGGAAAGATAGTTGATTTCTGTGGCGTCTCAACAATTGAAGTGGAATCTCCAGGAAGTTCTTCTGAGAACTCCACGATGGGATCAGACTGCAAACGCCAGTTGTGCCCTTTAAGTGAAAACTTCGACTATGTGATTGGTGCTCCAGTTCCATGTTTCTGCGCTGTATTCCTTGGTATTGACATTCGGCTTAGGAGTCCAAGTTTCTCTGACTTTCGACCTTACAAACTCGCCTACATGCTCGATGTGGCGTCTTCCTCCAATCTCAGAATAAATTTGTATCAAATATCTATTGATTCCTTCTCGTGGCATACGGGTCCAAGGCTAGCCATCAACATGAAGTTTTTCCCTGAGTACAATGACTTGAAGAGGAAGTTCAACACCACAGAGCTTCAACGTATTGTTGACTTCTTTGCAACTTTCACTCTGGATACTGCTGATTCTCTTGGCCCTTACGAGATTATCAATATCAACACCGATGGTTACAGAGACGGTAATAGCCCTTTTGTTCTACTTTTCTTTGTGAATCACATGAGTTATTATTATACATGTCACTTGTGTATGCAGTGACTCTTAAATTCCCGAAGAACTCTGGGATGAGCAATGGCGTCAAAGCTGGAATCATTGTAGGAGCCATAGCTTTCTTCCTTGCATTGTCCTCTATATTGTTCCTCTTAATTAAGAGACGAAAACAAAAGATGAAAACTAAAGATGTTGACATGGAACAAGAACAGCCCAGTAAGTGAAAACTTAGTCCAATCTCTCTGTTTTCCTTTAAGTAATGTCTAATGTTTACCTGCATTATATTCCCCTGGGTCTAGTTCCAAGATCTCCAATGAATATGGAGAGCGTGAAGGGTTACAATTTTACAGAACTTGATTTAGCAACAAACAGTTTCAGTGATTACTCCCAGATTGGCAGAGGAGGATATGGTAAGGTCTACAAAGGCCATTTACCAAATGGTATAATTGTTGCGGTTAAACGTGCAGAGCAAGGTTCTCTACAAGGCCAAAAAGAGTTCTTTACCGAGATCGAGTTGCTCTCTCGGCTACATCACCGAAACCTTGTTGCTTTGCTTGGCTATTGTGATCAGAAAGGAGAACAAGTGAGTCTCTTCTAAAACATTGTTAATTTATCAAGATAGTCTTGTGTTGATTTTAGTTATGTCTAATTTTCAGATGTTGGTATATGAGTTCATGCCCAACGGTTCTCTTCAAGACGCACTCTCTGGTAAGATCCTTGTCTTCTCTTGTACATATATAAAAATGCTCTGAGCCTTAAGTGATAGATGAGTGTGTGGAAACTACAGCGAGGTTCAGACAGCCTTTGAGTTTTGCGCTAAGACTGAGAATAGCATTGGGGTCTGCGAGGGGGATTCTGTATCTACACACAGAAGCTGACCCACCAATCATCCACCGAGACATCAAGCCTAGCAACATTCTTCTAGACAGCAAGATGAATCCTAAAGTTGCAGACTTTGGGATCTCAAAGCTCATAGCATTAGATGGTGGTGGAGTTCAAAGGGATCACATAACCACCATTGTCAAAGGCACTCCCGTAAGTTCTTGTTCTGTACAGTTCCTCTATTTTGAATCCGTTGGAAAGAAGGTAACTAAATTATTGGAGCCTAATATACAGGGATATGTGGATCCAGAGTATTACTTGAGCCACAGGCTAACAGAGAAGAGTGACGTATACAGTCTCGGCATTGTCTTTCTGGAAATTCTCACAGGAATGAGACCAATCTCACATGGAAGAAACATTGTACGAGAGGTTAATGAAGCTTGTGAAGCTGGAAAGGTGTTTTCAGTGATAGATGGAAGCATGGGACAATACTCAGAAGAATGTGTTAAGAGGTTCATGGAACTGGCCATCAAATGTTGTCAGGACAACACAGAAACACGTCCGAGGATGCTGGAAATAGTGAGGGAGCTAGAGAACATCTACGGAATGATTCCAAAGGACGAGAAGCCATATTCAAGTTCTTCAGTTCAATCATCTTCTTCAGAGGTTTCAGGCTTTGCTGCCGCATCCCCAAGAGAGACTTATAGCTTCTCACAATACTCAAATAACCAACTAGTCAGTGGTGTCATTCCATCTATAGCACCTCGTTAATCATAACTGTTTATGTCTGCAGTTTATTCTAGATATTACTGAAGCTTTTTCTTATAGTTATATTCCAATCAAGTATCTCTTGCAGCAAAATACCTTAAAAGAGAGCAAATATATATGTGAACAGTTAAATACAAATGGGCTGAGTTTTAATATAAATATGAACAGTTTAAACAACAGGATAAGAAAGATACTTCATTTTTTCAATAAAAAGTTTACACTCTAAGGTAAAGGCAATTACAGAAAAACGTATAAAAGATCCTATTATTTGACAGAACATTTGGCCTTGAACATGAGGGTTTGAGAGACATACCTTGGAGAGATTGGCTTTAATAATAATCAGCTGTCTGAACTTGAAATGTGTAATCAACAGGGATTCACTCTTTCTCTGATGAGAGCTGCTTAGCAAGTAGGAGAAGCCCAGCTGTTGTGAAGCCTGACAAGACTGCTGACGCATAAAACAGAGCTAGAAGAGATCCTCTCAGAGACTGCATAGAAGAAAAACATGAGAATAATGTCAATTTCTAAACCCACGGAACCAAAAAAAAAAGCACTATCCTCTGACGTCGAAAAAATGATGAGTATTAAAGAAAATAATTAAGATGATTGATCTACCAACCTTTCCGATTTGCAATGCGTTGTCATTAGCATACTGCAGTGAGTCCTCTGGTATGCTTTGAATCCCCTGGCTGATTTGCCATGAAAGTATCCTGTTTGATCCGATATGAGCTGTTTTTTAGAATTGTTAAAAGTGCGATACAGTTTTTAAAAGTAGTAAAGAAGCTTCCACAAATACCCATAGATGAATGCAATGGCAGCTCCTGTGTAGGCTTTTTGTGGAGTCACAGCAACCTGAAGATCTCCAAACTGCAATTCAAACAAAATACTCTCAACTGCAAAGCACATTCAGTGAACGTGCAAGAGAAACCTTCCCTATATGTTACGCTTTACCTTTAACATTCTTGTTCCGGACTTAGATTCATTACTGACCGAAACAGGTGATGTATTTGCAGATAGGACCTCTCCAGTTGTAATCATCGCTTTAGCAATCTGTGAATTCTCAGCAACATTAGTACTTGTAAGTATAAACAGACGAAACAATTGATCGTATTATTGTGGCGGTTAAGTCCTAAAAGGTTACTGATGCTCTGCTTAATATTTCAAATAAGTAGGCAAACAATTGTCGTTAATTGTCACTTACATACCCGGAAGACATAATCAAACTATCAGTAGAAGAAACCACATCTACATTTGAGATTCAAGTACCTTCTGTAATTCACCTTGGCCATATTGTCCCATGCCCTTGAACCTTTTTCCCGCAGATATCAAACGCCTTCCGAAGGCTGAAATAACGAGTTTGATTACAAGAGAATAGATCTAGAAAGATGTGTAGCCACAGACCATAGAGCTCTTTGTTGTTACCTGATCGGGCACCATCAGTTAATGAAATTTCCAGTTCAGGAAGTTTCTCCACTAAACTACGAGAAGTTGATGTGTCAGCCTGTTCCCAAGAGCGGGACAAATTCAGTAATGTCTCCCCAAGCTCTTGACCACACTACAAATAGATTTGACAGATTGAAATTATGTCTCGAAGTTTAAGGAGCGAGGCAAGGAGATGGACTTAAATGTAACACTACAAAGATTCAATATATTTTCGACCTCTCTAAACAAATTCAGGGCATAACGCTTACGGCAAATAAGAATAATCAAGTTCTGGAGTGATAGGAAGAGAAAACAGGAACAAATAAGCTAAGTCAAAAGAGAGATTAGTCAACTGACATTTGAGGTGTGGCATAATGGAAGAAGAAAGAAATCCTTCAAAATGTTGCAACGAGATCTTCAGATAAGTTCATTGAGTAAAGATTATCTGACCAGACATATGAAGCCACAGATGAATGGAAGAGAAGATCAAAGATACCTTAAGATGCACAGTGAATAATTATGAAGAAGAAAGAGAAACCCAATTAAGGATAAATCATTAATCCTGTGGTAAAGGTTCCCAGAGGCAATCACTATTTCAAGTCTAACAAAAAGTGAGGGCCAGAATTGTCAAGTTTGGTTGACCATCGACATATGCATGTACGAAGGTAATAGCAGAGAGAAAAGACAATGACATATGCTAGACTAGTAAATGAGCTAAGAACCTAAGACTATTTGAACTTTTCATGATGTATGAATGCAAGTGAGATATCATCAACTGTTAAACAGGAAGGTTGTCTGTCTGCGGATGTAAATTATTTGTATGAGCTATATTCTTCTGCAAATTGTTAATATTAGTTCCTAGTAAAACCAGTAAAGCGTGCCAAATACATAACAACATTCCTTTCAACAAATCTTATTGATTCCAAATATAAATAAGAATGAGAAACCGTTCATGCTACAAAAGTATATTCAGCAATACACATAAAAGAACTGATTGTTATAAGGCGTAGAAGTACTTTAGAACCAACAAGCGTTAACTTCTTTTCCTTGTAATTTACCAAACTTTTACACAGGTACAGATGAAGGAACATAGAATTGCATAGGAGGAGATTGTGGTTTAGGATGGGGATGAAGTTACAATGAAGGAAAGATCATATACGTAGTTCAAAATCATAAATGTTATGTGAGAAATGACAGATGAAATAGCTTTGATGGACTCAGTACTAAGATAATCCTACCCTCAAACTACGAACAAGTTCACAAAAAACTTGAGGTAATGTGGAGAAAGAGGAACTAACCTCATCGATGATGGGTCCATTGGAGAGATCAAAAGCAGCATCATTTAACTGGAGAAAACCAAAACTCATAACATTAAACGAAAACTTCTTCCCAGTTGTGTGTTGCCAAATCACAAGTAAAGTTCTAAGCATTATGGGCTTACATCGAGACGAAGGTCTTTTGGTAGCTGCTGGAAATAATCTGATGGAAGATCAAAACTTTTCTGTAACAACAAAACACACAATAATTTATATTTGACTCGAAAAACCATAATGAGAAAGGAATCCAAAAATAGAATTTTCATTTACAGAGAGTTGTAGGAGCAGAGATTTCGAGCTTGTTTCTGTTGGGGAAGGTTGAGTAGAATCGGATTCCGTAAGAGCAAGTGAGAGAGTCAGGGATTTCGAAAGATTGAGCCTTTTCGACTTGGGTTTTAAGGAGGATGAAAAATGAACTAAACGAAAACTTGGCTGAGAAAAGAAGAGAGTGGGAGAAGAGAAACTGTGGAGAGGTTGGAGAAGACGAAGAGAAGCCATTGTTCCTAGAAACCCAACAAAACCCAGAAAGCATTAATCACAGAATTATCATAATCCTAGAAAATCGAGATTACAATGGAGATGGAATCATCGATTAGCCAATTAAAAACGTACCGAGTAAAAGAGTACACACTGTTGCAGACTTTTTGAAACTCAAGAAGAAGAATTTATGTTTCGGGCAAAATCAGATAGAATACATAAACTAGTTAGGAATCGAAAAAATCTAGATTTTCTACGATGAATGTACTCGAAGCTGTTTCTTGAGACATCGTTAGATTACTCTTAGTGGGTTTAAAATTTGGTTTTTTCCTTGCGTCCACATTTGCGGTTTGTTTGGTTGTCACCCCTCTCGGTGTAATGTACTTCCGCCATTTGTCTGGTCTTCCAATTTTTTGCCTTAATAAAATTTTAATATAAAAAAAAACTCAAATTTTCTTCTCATAAGTTTATTGTTTCACAATTTAGGAGGTAATTGCTAAGTTAAGCACCAATCTTCCTTGCCTTTTCCCTCATTTTTAAGACGTTGCATAAAGTTCCAACCAAACCATATATCATCACAACAGTCTTTTTTTTTTGGTAAAAAAGATCAATTTCTAAAGTTGTAAATTTCAGGGATATAACAAACAGTTTGCTGGAAATAAAATAAGTACTCTGTAAAACAACATTCATCATCATCCTACAAAATAAAAGAACAATTTTTAAATACAAAGTTTTTCTTTTTTTATTGTGTTTTTTTTTTCACCTCCAAGAGGAACCACCAAGCTTAATCACTTCTTCAGAACTTGAATCCCTCCTTGTTCCATATCCTTCATTCCCTTTCTGACTACTCGCGTCTCCATATAAATCTTTTAGCTTTGCGAGATTGCTGTTCACAGTCACAGCCGATTTCTCCTTGTTGCTACTATCTCTTTTTGGAGTAGGTTCGTGCTCAATTTGCAAACTTCTGCTCCTACTTCTACTTCTGCTCCTACTTCTCCTGTCATGTCTGCTTCTATCATCCTCATAATCACTGCGTCTGCCTCTACTTTCATAGTCACGCCATGATCTTCTATCATTATCATAATCCCTATCCCTTTCTCTGTATCTATCTCTCTCCCTCTCCCTCTCTCTGTCCCTATCCCTCCCTCTATCTCTCTCCCTTTCCCGGTCTTTTTCCCTCTCTCTCTCCCGCTGTCTATCAGAGTCTCTGTCAGAATAATAGTCTCGGCTCTGGCTCCTACGTGGGGACCGCTGTTGTAGTTCATCGCCTCCATTTCTTTCATAACTAGGTGGAGGACGGCGAACTGGAGAGGAGCCTCTGGTGGAAGCACGATGAGGTGCACGCTGACCAAATGAAACAGAGAGAGATGCTTTTACTGATGGTGGACGACGGGCAGTGTCTTCAGAGCCACGACTCATGTCTCCGGTTGAACCAGACGGTTTAGTTGGTAAATTCATCTTCTCAAGGTTTGATACAATCTGGCGCATGACAGGAATAGGTATACGGGGAAACAAAGTATCAAAGTAGTACTGCAAGAAAACCAACATCAGTAAGTCAGATTCATAAATTGGCATCAAGGAGATATTAAAGAATTTTATTGCTCAAAAGTGCGCAGAGATGGTAATTAAAACAACAACCTAAACAAGCAACTATGTCATCAAAAGAGTACTTGAAGTTTCCTGACAAAACAGATAACAATAAAGTCCAAGCTTTAAAATCACCACACAGCATCTTACCAACTAATCAAAGTTCTCGTCTCAATATTACTTCAAGTTCTGAGTATTGTAAAATATTTTCATTTATAGACCCATGAGAAACCCAGATGCATCCAAGTCTGCCCAGCCAAGAAATTTTCCATGCGACGATTCACAGAAGACAAGAAAATTAAAATGTATTATAACAACGTGTGACTCACCAGTCCAAGCAGCAAATCACGTACATATACACCCATTGTCGTCATCCGTCCGTTGGATCCTGGTGAAAACTCCTGAATGCCAAAGTACATAAATATTCATGTTAGACTGTATACCAATAGTAACAATGCGGAGCCATAATCAAACAAGTTGGAGAGTGTATTATGATAACAATATGAAACCACAACATCGAATTTGCTAAGCAGTAGGCCACAAGATCCCATATTAGAAAGGTCCATGAATCTCCAAGATAATACACCCAAAGAATCAATAAATCAAGATCCCATATATTTGCAATCATTCAGGCCAGTAACATACTCTATTCTATGGTCCCAATCTTTACTGTGCGATTACCTCAGCAAGGATGGTAACAAGAGCTTCTCAATACTAAAAAGACAAAGATCTGATACGAAAGAAAAACAAGATGCTAGACTGACACAACTTTAATGAATTCAGTGCATGAATAGGAGATTGCATATGGTTTTCAATAAGTGCTCGATAGTAGTAAATGTTATCTATAATTGCATAATAACTTAGGAGCATAATAAAAGATTCTTACCTCATCATCTTTTATGTATGGTTCATACCATGTCCACAACGTCTTTGGATCTGCAACATATCTCAAATATAGAAATCCAACCTGCACATTCAGTTCCTAGTGGTCAGTTCAGAGGCAGTGAGTACGAAAAACCAGATCAAACACGTTGTTATACCATGGAAAATATGCAAAGAAAAACAAAGTAGAAAAATTGATATATAGTGCAAGACTAACATAACTTCCTGTACGCCAAGGAAACATGTATTTTCTATCTCATTAAAAAGAAAAACTTCGCATAGATCCTAGAATTTTATCTGAAACACCAGTGCCCACCTAGGAGTGGAGCATCAGAGACAGATTAATTGTCAGTGGCCAGTTTCTATACTGTTAAATGGGCAGAGGTGATCCTAGAGATATAGTAGCTAAAACAGAAGAGACACCTCAAACCTTGAATTGCAGATACTGCTAGCAAAGAAAGGTCTTATTTATTTTGGTAGTAGGAACTCTCAGCAACTCAAAGAAAGAATGACATCCCAACTTTGTTTGTGGTTGTGAAATCTGTTATGAAAACACAAGAACAATTATGTGTACGCTCATACCTTCAATACGGGATGAGAAAAGAAGAGTTTCAGATGAAACCCATAGGTAAGGAATATTGTTACCTGACTGAAAGACGCTCTATAATACTTTCGCAAACAAAGGGAAACCTATTTCCATGTTAACATTGACTAATACGAAACTACTCAGCTGGTATCAAATAGCATACGGAATAAATAGCACACAAGGCTACGTAACTATACACATATGTTAATAGTTTTGTCTTTCTGTAAGTCCATGCACTTTCAAAACATCAAAATATCGCAGCAATTTTTTTATTTATCAAACTGACTATCAGATGGTTTTGCAAGGCTTCTTACTACTACATCTAGATGTCACTGAAAATTAAGAGGAACCCAAAAGATGTAAAGAGATATTTCTAGATTCTACACAGGGAAAACAGAAGAAAATGGTATAGTATGACGGAAGCTCATATTTCATCAAGTATCCATATAATGCTACACTACATATGTTCCTTTAGGTCAATAATGCAAATGGATGGATAAGAGATTCACCCACCGCTCTAATATAAGGAGAATCTGTGTGCTTCAACAGCCCATGCATCTGCTTCACTGTAAGTTTCATGGTAAAGAATTTGTACAGAAGACAATAAGCTGATGAAGGACCACGGCAGTTTCCACCCATCCACGGCTCCACATGATTGACTTGGTTGTAGATTTCATCAATTACCTCATGATAAGTCTTTAAACCATAGAGCTCTTTGAAATAGTCAGAAGAAAGAATGTTCATGGAAAGAACCTTTTCCAATAATGACTCGTATGCTCTCCCATTTGTCTGTATCTCTGCCATTTTTTATGAAACAGGAAATGCTGCGAGATACAGGAAAGCCTACGAGCTAAAAACCTGAAACAGAAAGTCAAACACATTAGAAAAAATAACAACTTCTTTAAAATTTGAGTTTATTGTTAAGGGAACATAACAAGGGCAATATATCAGTCTGCAAAAACAATCCCTACAGTAACAATCTATAAATGTCTTCCAAAGCTCAGAGCAGAGATTTAACCCAAAAGCTTAGAACGTAAACAAACAGCCAACAGAGATGCATTCAAGCGTCATTGATAGTCAGAAATTTAACTCATTTTTGTTGAAGAATACTTCAAGAAGATGAAAACCAGCACAGGCATACAGAAATAAGAACAAATCCTGGGAACCAAACAAAATCAACCATTGATCGCAAATATAAAGAAAATCCTAAATACATACGAAATCCAAGAAATCGCAAAGCAATATCTATGTTAATCTAAAATTATACCGTAAAGGAACTCAATTCGGTCAATCTCCGAAAATAAAAACTGAAAATTCGATTTAAATCTCTAAAAGAACTGGCAAATCAAATCGAACAGGCAAGAAACAAGTCGAATATGTGTATCTACCAGTTAAAACTATTTATGATATAATCGAACTTAATTATCGAGAACCTTACCTAATCTTGGAGAAAAACCCGAAAATTTAACGAACTGTGTTGGAAATTACAGGCTTCAAAGTCGAGAGAAGAGGATACCAAAAAGCCCTAGAGACGGCGATCTCGTATCAGACTCGTCGGGTAGTAGCTGCCTTCACATATAATTGGGGAAATTTTCAAATATGACCTCATATTTTACGTATTTTACACATTGTACCCTAATGTTAGAATTTTATATTTTCTCGCTTAAGGTGCAGTGTATAATAAGAATGCTACTCAACAGTCAACATGAACCACACACATAGGACACAAAATTTCAAATTTGACCTCATATTTTACGTATTTTGCACATTTAGGATGTGACTATTGATCAAATCATTTTCGTGGTTTCAGACACATTTGGTACGACTGCTCAGAACAGACAATCATTAAACAAAGTAATTCCAAACTTGAGGCCTTGTCTATTCTCGGGACTAGGAACTTGTGAAGAACTGTTTGGTTAAGACCAACTGCGGAACTAATTACAGCCAGTCGTGCATCTTAATTGTTTTATTCCTGCTAGACATGAATGAATAAGCCTGAGTTCTCGAAGCAAGGCAAATCTTTTAGAGACTGAGACAGAGCATTTAGTAGAGTTGTGAAACCAAGTCATCGTTGCTACAACAGTTAAGTCTGTATTGAAAATTTTTAGATGACAGTTTGTGTCCTCTACCCAGTAAAGACTTGTCTCGTCTAGCCTCCCTCTACAATGTTAGAAACGAAAATGATTTACCAAATGACTTAGCTTACAGAGAAATTTATCCTAGTGATCGGTTATAGCCTGGAGCCGATGTATAACGAACACATCGATCACAATTACGCCTGCATAACTCTAAACACCATCTCAACTGATTCGGAATGCTAACACGACTTTATCTCAATTGTTACATCCTCCTTGCTAATCTTTTTCTGCATTCTTCTAGGAGACATCCTGTCCGCTCTCTCTTTTGTTCCACGTTCTATCTTTCGCATATTTTTTCCAATTTCATTAGTAACACAGTAACAGACCTTTCTTCCACCGGAGGAACTAGTATCAGTTTCTCCTCTTACTTTCCTCTTTTTAAGAACACTACCAGAAGCAGACGAATCAGTAGTGTTCTTCCTTTTGGCATTCTTCTTTTCTCTTTTTGCCTTTGCCTCCTCGCGTTCTTTCTTTACCTTCTCATAAGCCTGTTGAACCACACTTGCAGCATGAGCTGCACTGCTGGTTCTTGAGAATGTCCACTTGGAGTTATTAAACAAACCTGAAGTAGAATTGTGGTTTCCAGCAGACCTTGGATCCAGGTTTCGCTTTAGACGGCTGCAACTACTCCAACAGCTTGATATACCTGGTTTCGGCACTTCTACTGCTGAAAAAGACTGTAGACAATTAGGACACATAAGGTTACAGTTGACATAAACTCTTGGATACTCGTACTGCATCATACATCTCCTGCAGACTGTCCAGAAAGTATTTGACTTTGATTGGTCTGATGACCCAGATGCAGTAAAAGAGGCTGGTGTTGTTGTATTATGATCAGTCCGTCCTGTTTTCTGTGTATTACCAACTGGCTTTTGCTGATTGTTCTTCTGGGTCGTTGGATTATTCTTCTGGGTCGTTGGATTGTTCTTCTGGGTAGTTGGATTGTTCTTCT
The DNA here is from genome assembly GCA_963920545.1 of Lepidium didymum. NCBI lineage: Eukaryota > Viridiplantae > Streptophyta > Magnoliopsida > Brassicales > Brassicaceae > Lepidium > Lepidium didymum. The sequence goes on along the minus strand of OY986980.1, from coordinate 18,548,669 downwards.
GGTTCGTTGTCCTCGCAGCTGTAGTAAAAGTAGTGTTGGCGAAATTGCAGAAGCCGTTATAAGAAGATGAAACTGAAACCTTTTGATAAACTGTGTGCAAACTTCTCCTACGATCATAAGCTGCTCTCTTTTCCTTATCTGACAGGAATTTCCAAGCTTCAGAAACATGCTTGAATGCTCCTTCAGCTCCTATAGACTTGTTTTTATCGGGGTGAAGCATTAGAGCAAGCTTCCTGTACTTTTTCTTCAATGTGTCATTATCATCGCGCGGACTTGCATTGAGTATTCCGTACCAGTCTAAGTCCTGGTTTACTTTGTTTTCTGCAGCGATATATACATCCAAAGTTGCTAACATCTGAGAAACACCTTCTATCTCTGGATACAGACTCTGAGCTTTCAAGGCAAATTTCTTGGCTCCAGCAATGTCTTTTATTTTGAACTTTTTCTCTGCAATTTCTTTTGCCCTTGCCGCCTCGTCTTTGTTGCACTCCATACCTGACATGTATCCGTATCATTCAATAATTCTACTGAACAAAGTCTCTCGACGCCTAAGAAATTCTCCAAGATTTGAGTGAATTTCCAGCGTCTGGGCTATTTTTTGCTTCAAGGTTGGCTACTTTTCTGGATAAAAGGAAAGAAAGTGGATATGGAGGTATTAACACATGTGGGATTCAGATAAACGCATCATAAATGTTAGTCTAGTACAGTTTATATTAATAAATACACATAAGTGTGAATGGTTTGCAGAAATCATCTTCTATACACATGCCGCCTAGCTACCAAACAAAGAACTACCCAGAAAGCTTTCGAGCTACAGAGTTGACAGATAAAGAACAATCCACAATAGAAGTCTCAGAAGCGTAGAAAACAAAACGCAAAATTGTTAAATGTGTGTGGTTTAGATCTTTTCACCGAATATTTAAAAATCCAAGTAAATGTAGAAGAATCCATTCGTAAATAGCGAAATCGAGTTCTAGATTCATCTAAAACCCCTAAAAAATCTCATAACTAAAAAACTCTCAAGGATTTTGATTCAAATCGCACCTGACTTCTTGCCAACATCTTAATCGAGCAACCTAAAGACAATGTCGAAATCTGTAACCAGCCAAAAAACGATATAGAAATTAAAATGGAGATGAAGGAATCATATCAAATACGCAGTGATAAGCAATAAGGGAAGACCTGAGAATCGATGAACAGCGAAGCAGTTTGCGAAGTTTTAGGGTCAAAGATGAAGAGAGGCGAGCAGAGAAATGCTAGCGGCCTTTTACATATAGCGGCCTTTTACATATATGTTAAAAAGATTTTTAATATGACCCTCTCACTATCTATGTTCTTATAGATTTTACCATAACATTTGTGATAGGTCTAATTTTGACAATAAAAATAAACTTGTCAATAAAAATGATCAATATTTTTAATTTTTTGTATAAATTTTAATTAATGATCATAAATTACAAATTTCAAAAATATTAATTAAAGTTATTGAATTACTATAAAGTTATAGAAAATTGTGTGATATAAAAAACTATATGTTTATAATTAATTATTAAATAGTTTTCTTAATATATGTGAAAATTTTAAAAAGTCTTTTAAAATAAAATGGGAAGTATATTTAACTGTTTAAAGAGATATTATTTGTATTTATGCATTATATTTTATTTCAAGCATTTTTTATTAATTTTAGTTTTTTTTTCTCTTCTCAAATTTCTTTTGATTCCTCTATTTTCATTTATGTCGTATATTTTTCTTAACCGACTTATTTACACTACCTATTCTAATCAAAAAAATTAAATCAAATCTATTTTAAAATATTTTTTAGAGAAATATATTTGCTCAAGTGGTATAATCCACTTCTACACTTTTTTATTAGAGTTAAAGTTGAGGAAGTCGGGTAATAGATATGTGATATTGATTTTTCAAATAAATGAAAATTATTAAAAATATATGTTATCATGTAAAACCATTGGTCTATATCGACCATAATATGTTTATTATATTATGTTAGATATAGAGCATGTTTTTTAATAAACATCATTTATACATAAAATTTCCAATTTAAATTTTTTTAAGTTTAACCTTATATTTTATTTATACTTAATCTTTCAATAGAAAAATAAATCAAACAAAGATGATTAAAGGGTGTTATTATAGAGTTGCATAAAATTTTGAGAGATCACAAGGATGATACTTTGATGCATAGTCATAGTCCTCGATTGTACTCCCTCCCAAATCACATCTCAAATAGAAGTGAAAATCTTAGGAGACATCCGACAAAGCAGATATGTTCGTGAAGTATCTTCACAACAAACACTTGGAGGCAAGAGGAACTATGTAATGCACGGAGACTCGGCCCGAATTTGTTTTTGTTAAACCGGAAGATAACATTGTTCCTACAGTCGAGTAAAGTTTGATTTCGGTTCAGTAAACCGAATGATCTCAACTAATTTATGGTTAAGTCCGGTTTATATTCAATTTCGGAATATATAACCTCAAACTTACAAATCTTCGACTCGAAATTTTTCAGAAGATTCTGAGAGAGAGCCCAAAATTTCTCGGGAAAATAGGAAGAATCCGTTTCCGTAGGAGGTACAAACCGTGCAATGGCGGAATCGTTGAATCTTGTGTCGATAGCGAGGGATATTCTTGCGACTCCAAGCAATGACAAATTAGAGATTTTCGTCGATCAACTCTATCACTCTGAAGACCCCGACGATTATCAAGCAGCTCTCGCTCTGTACGATTTCTGCGTCTCTCATTTCCCAAATTGCCTAATTCTAAAGCTTCTCATGGTGTATCGATTTTCTCCCGATAACATCTGCAAATTGCAATCCACGGATCTTCTTACTAATATTCTTGCCAAATTAAAACCTCAGCGATTCGAACTCTCTCTTGTCGCTCTCCATGAAATTAAACCCCTACTGGTTTCTTGTTTGAAAATGGAAACCACCAAAGAATCTGACACCACGATCCTAAGAATCATCGTTTTTCTGGTAGCTGACCATGTTATGAATTCGGAGGATGGAGGATGGGAAGAGTTTAGTGATTGTATGCTCTCACTTGCAAATAGTAATCCGACTAGGGCTTTTAATGCCTTCATTTATATGCCATCACTCTTTGGGGAATTCATTTACCGATTTCTGCACAAATTTCTTGCGGAAGTCTACAAGGTTTTGCTTCATCCTGAGCAAGATAAAGTTAAAGATTGGATTCTGGCTTTGAAAAGTGCTGTTAAAATGGGGATTCAGCTTATGGGTTCAGAAAAAAGATTTGACATGACAAGAGACATTCTTCACCTTGTTCTGAAATCTGCTGATGAGGTTGTGTGTAAGGACATGGAAGAAGAGTTTCTGCAAAGAGGGCTTCATTCTCTCGAAAAGTTCTTGACCGAAGACGGGAACCAGTTTAAATGGAATAGCGACCAATGCAGGTTTGTGGCAGAGTTTGCGTTAAGAATCTCAGGAACCGGAATAAACACCAAAGAAGCTGCTAAGAAGATCTATCAAATGGTTACAAAACAGGAGAAGTATGTCCACGATTCAGCCTTTGAACTCAGCCCCTCTCGCGTTGAAAATCAAGATTTTGGTGTAGAATCTGACTGTGTACTGTATCGAAAGGGCTCGTCTGCAGTGGAAATTTTGAGAACGGTGGCATCAACTAGGATGGATAATAGGTCAAGAGAGGTAGCAATCAGAAGTGTCCGTGATTTACTTCGTGATCACATTTCAGGGAAAGTGGATATAAACGTTTTAGAGTTCAGAGAACTCCAGTCGTTGCTCATATATTGCCTTGCAGATGTAGGAATTCCCGAGAGCACGTTCAAGCTTCTCGTCCAGGTGGTGTATTATGTTGCACATGAGTTGTCTATCTTTGAAAAGGACAACTGGTTCGATCTATGGGACTACATTGCAACAGAATGCAAAACAGACTTCAAAAAGACGGTTTACATCTTCCAGTGCTTAACAATGCGGCTTGATGATAAAGAGTTTGTGATTCCTGCCATAAATAATCTTCTTCCAGAGATTCACAAAAACCTAAACCTACCAAGCGATTTGTTGGGAGATAACAGCTACTGGGTCTTAGCGTTTACGGGTGCGTTCTGTGCAGCAATTCACTTGATAGAGATCTCAAGTCACACTGAATCTTTTAAGGAGATTGCATATAAGATGATAGATTCAGTGAAATATCTTGTGGAAAGAGGAATGGAAGTTGAGGTAGCAAGGAGAGCTTTCATAGATGTCGAAAGCGTTGTAAAGAAGCAATTTGAGTGGTATACTACTAATGACTATAGATTCGTTAAGGGTCTGCTTTGGAGACTTTATGCAATGGAAGGCATGAAATGGGAATGTAAGATTGTGTTGTGGAGAATCAACGTGATTTTGGAGAGAGGAGTGGACAAGGCAGTTAAACAGCTGCCAGAGAAGGAGTTTGATTGGCTGAACCTACCTAAGACCTACCTAAGACCTACCTAGGCAGACTTTAGTTTGTGTTGGAGAAGAAACTTTTGTACCATTTTGGTCAAAGCTTACTCCTACTGTTTCTTGCCAAGCAAGGCACCGTTATTGAGTGGAGTGATGTCTCTAATTCTGTATAAAACTATTAGGAGAACGAAATTTTATAAAATTACTACATCATATCTTTTCAAAAACTCTTTACATAAAAATATTGTTTCCAATAATATAAAATTTATGCGTGCATAATTAAAAAAAATTTAGCTATTAATTCTATATTTTCTACAGTTTCATCATATTATTAATATTATATTTTGTAATTTTTCTATTGATGTTTATAATATATTTTAAAAAATTCATAATATGTCTTGTGCTAGATTTCTACAAATAAAAAAAATTAATTTATAGATAAAATTAGTAAATATAGTAATTTAAAGATAAATTAATACTTAAAAAGAAAATGAGAGAGAAGTTAGAGAGAAAATGTACGACGGTTATTGCGATTTCTATTTCAAATTCCATGGTAACCGCCGATGTCAGTTGCCAATTTCTAGTGGTTATTACTGGAGAGGACAGTGGATTAACGGCTCTGCCCAATTGTCTATATAACCCCAGTTGTGTTTTGTCTCATCATTCACGAGAGACAACTTTTCTGTATCCTTTACCAACGATGGCGGAAGGATTGAAACGACAATTGCAAGAGATATCATTAAATGTGATTGACGAAACGGTGAAATTACCACTTGATCTGTGTGAAGATGCTGATTCTGGTAACAAATACAGACTGATCGTGTGGCCTCGATACCTACAGAAACAAAACCTTCGTGGTATGATGACGACTTTTCCGCAGCTATGGGGCGCCTATGATGTGGTCCAGTTTTTCCCAAACATTTTCCCAAACAAATAATGCTTCCATTTCAGGATAGCTAAAACTATTGCCATCAATTCACGCTTGTATATGGAATTCTTTTGTTCCCGTGTTGTCAATGCATATAGCTAAAATATGCAATAGGATTATGTTGCTGCATCAAAAAAGCCCCTAACCCAACTTCCAAAGCATCTGATTCAACAATGAACATCAACTTAAAGTCTGGAAGAGCTAAAACAAGAGCATAAAGCATCAATGCCTTCAAATCATCAAAAGCAGATTGAGCTTTAGAGTCCCACAAGAACTCATCCTTCTTCAACAGAACTATATGAGGCCTTGGTAACACACCATAACCTTTAATAAAGCGTCTGTAATACCCCGTTAATCCTAGAAAACCACAAAGGCTTTTTATATTTTTAGGTGTTGGCCACAAAGCCATAGCTTCAATTTTCGAAGGATCAATAGCTACACCTTCTGCAGAGATCACATGACCCAAATAATCCACCTTACTCTTCCCAAAAGCACATTTCTTTTCATTGACAAACAACTTGTTATGCCTTAAAATATCCAACACTACACTGATATGCTTAAGATGGTCTGTCCAAGAAGTACTATAAACCAGAATATCATCAAAAAAATATCAGAATAAAGCATCGTAAGTATGGACGGAATAAGTCATTCATGAGTCCTTGAAATGTTGTTGGAGCATTTGTGAGGCCAAACGCATCACGAGGAACTCATAATGGCCATCCACAGTTCGGAAAGTCGTCTTCTCAACATCTGATTCTCTCATCAAAATCTGATGATAACCAGATCGTAAATCATACTTTGTGAAAAGACAAGCTCCCTTCAACTCGTCCAACAACTGATCAATAGCAGGTATTGGGAATTTATCAGCAATTGTTACACAATTTACTGCTCGGTAGTCAACACAAAAACACTATAATCCTCCCTTCTTTGGTACCAAAAGTACTGGACTTGAATACGAAATGTGACTACGACGAATGATCCCCGCATTCAACATATCGGAAACTAGCTTTTCCATTGCTTCTTTTTGTGCGTGAGGGTAGCGATAAGGACGTACACTGATCGGTCATGTCTCTGGTTTCAAGTTAATCGCATGCTCACAACCTCTTACAGGAGGCAATGATGTTGGTTCCCTAAACACATCAGCAAACTGTGTTAGAATATAATGAGCTCAGAAGGAAATGAACTTAAATGAAATAAAGTATGGAAGGTTTGTTCCAATGTGAAGCAAGTTGGAATTAGCATATTCACTGTCTTCTTAATCTGCCTTGTACTCATAACTGGCTTCATATGCAAATCGAGATCACCATATAAAGTGACATAAGTTCCACGGTACATGAAAGACAACTGGTGTACAGTTCAATCAACCATACACTTCCCCAATGTTCTTAACCACTGCACTCCCAGAATAATGTATGCACTTCCCAACTCCAAAGACATAAAATCTACAGTAAATTCCAAGTTTGATAACAAGAATTTAACATTTCTACACACCCCTTGGCCTTTGATAATGACACAATTACCCAACAGAACATCACTGCTCTGTAATTGTCTAGTTTTCAATTTGGCTTGCTTAACAATCGCAGTTGAAATAAAGTTGTGAGTTGCCCCACTATCAAACATTATCACCACATTTGTCTGACCAATCTTTCCTCTAATCTTGGTAGTAGTAATTGTGTCAATACCAAGATAAACATTCAACGAAAGCTGAGCGAACACTGGTTTAAGTAAAAACTCTTCATCACCATCGACGTCATCTTAACCCTCTTCAATCAGTAACTCAACCCCATCCATTACCAATGACACCTGTAACTCGCGGTTATTACACAAGTGATAAGGCACATACGGTTCATCGCATATGAAATATTGTCCCCTCTTCTTTCTTTCTGCGTATTCAGTTGGAGAAAGATCACGGCGTCCATTCACACTTTTCATGCGTGTATTAGATTGATTTCCCGAACTAACTGATTCAGAGTTAGCGGACAAATTTTGCAGAAAAGGTCTTTTCTTTCAATTTTTCGAGTTAATAGACCCAGTTCGTGAATGAACTTTGACAGACTGGGAACCTTGAACCATGCTTCCTTCCTGAGCAATCGCACTATCAAAAACCTGCACAATCAAAAATTGCTCCATCTCCAAAACCAGCGCAATAACATTGCCACAAGGCAGGTAAACCTTGAGGTTTTAACATTGCCACAACCACATTCATTTGCGGCTTCAATCCTTTCCGAAATATTGATTCTAAAGTGGCTTGCGACATATCAGTACATTGTGAAGCTAATTCCTGAAACTCATACACATAATCTTCTATTGATCCAGTTTGTTTCAAATCCACCAATCTGTCATGCAGAGAAACATTACGTGAACTACCAAATCGCAAAAACAAACGATTCTTGAAATCCTTCCAACTTGTAAAAGGAATCTGCGATTTTTCATAGTTGTACCAACTCAAAACTCTACCCGCAAGACTTATGGAAATCAGCTCCATAATCTCCGATTTTGTGTACTTTCTCAATTCCTAGAAGCGTTCAACTAGACCAATCCACATATATGCATCTTTCCCAGCAAACACAGGCATCTTCACCTTCTTCAATATTTTATCTCTTGTAGCCATAACCGAACTAACCCCCTTATCGTGAAGAGAAGAAGGATTCCCATTCGGAATGGAATTCAGAGTGTATACCTCAGGAAGCGAAGGTACCGCCGTTGTCGTCACATTGATCGCGTCGGAAGAACTCAGAGGAATTGGAGCTTGATTAGCTTGCAAGAGTTGAATAATTTGTGAAACTTGATTGCTCAGTGAATTCAAACAATCATTGTTCTCCTGTAAACGTTGATTCGTTTTCCTCTTCGCATCTTGCAACTCCGCCACTTGCTCAACTACTCTCAACAAATTAATCGAGGAATCTGCATCTCCCATAGAATCTGATGATCTCGTCAAAACTGGCATCACAAAAACTTGATCACCGCAACAATTGTTAAAGATTTCAGAAGAAGAACTCTTTATTCAATGTAAACTCTCATGAGAATTACCAGATATTTTGACAAAATCTCTACAATGAGTTTTCCTCTCTATTTATACTAAGTTGTGGATAAAACAAACTCCAACAACTCTAACTAATTCTCAACGAACAAAACAATTGAAACCTTCGGAGAATCCACGCGCCAACAACTGAAGAACTAAAGAGATGATTCCAAATCAATTACGAGCTGGTTTGGTCGAATCGTACTTCTCCCAAACCATTAATTCGAATCCTATGAATCATTTAAAGTCTGTCTCTTATCGCCTTCTTCACTCTGTTTCCTCTGCTCTGTTTCTGCTTCTTCAACATAGTTCTTCACTTTTGAGTTTCTTCTCCTCATATACTGTCTCCACGGAATATCAAACTCCAACCATTGCGCATCTCTTGCTTTAAGAAGGAAGGAGTCTCAAACAATATGTTCAAAGTCTTAGGTCGGGTGGTGAACCATGTTGCGATTGAGATGTTTGTTTACCAAGAGGAGACATGGTACGATCTACGAGATTATTTTATATGGCAAAGCAAAACAGATTTTGATAGAGCGGTTTATATTTTCCAATGCTTAACAACAGTACTTCCTCTTGGAAACTTTGTGGTTCCTGTGATGGAGAAACTTCTTCCAGGGATAGGCGCAAGGCTAAGCCCTCCAAGAGAGTTATTGGTAGATAACAGTTGCTGGGGCACTACGTTTACAGGAGCTTTCTGTGCATCGTTGAACTTGATAAATCTTTCATCTGAATCCGTTAAGAGTCTTGCAGATGCCATGGTAGATTCAGTGAGAAAGCTTGTGGAAAGAAAATGGAAGTTGGGCTTGTGAGGAGAGCTTTCATTGATTTGGAAAGAATTGTGAAGAAACAATTGGACTTGTATAATACGAATGATTACAAATTCGTTAAGGGTTTGCGTTGGAGACTTTATGCAATAGAAGGCATGACATGGAGAAGTAAGATTGTATTGTGGAGAATCAATGTGATTGTCGAGAGAGACATGAACAAGCTTGATAAGAAGCTGCCAAAGGATGAGTTTGATGAAGATGTGATAGTGAATGAGGATGAGGTGTTCGTACAATCTGAAATTATGCAGAAACTTGCTAGTGATGTATAGGTGATCATGTTAGAGCAAAGAAATTGGAAAAAAAGAAAAGAAAGACAGATAGAGTTTCAGAATATTCACTTCAAGCTTAACTTCAAATTCTCCATGAATAAAATTTGATCTTTAGCATCTTCTTCTCATGGTAACAAATGCATATGCATCACCACATTTCATCTTTTATCTTAGGCACAAGTCCCTGAAAGGTTTATCCCTCTGGCTTGTGGCTTCATCTGAACTAATCTTCAGCTCTTTTAGCTCCCTCATAGTAAGATTTGAATTCAGTGGAGTGATTCTCAGATCATCTGACACAAGAAACTTCCTGTTACTCTTCATAAACCCACCACTACTTGACTGGCCACTACTCTCACCTTTTGGATCCATTGCTTTTACTTTCTTCAGTCTCTCATCGCAATCGTAGAAACTCGGTGGATCTGGAAATGTGATGCCAAGAAGATTCTTTCTACAATTGTAGTACCAAGGTATTGCTATTCACCGCAGCGTATGCCTTTGAAGCTTCTGAATAAGTTACCAATACATCCTAGACCATCATCTCCATCATCATCGGTACAAGAGATCTCACATAGATACTCAAGAGGAAGAACAAGAAAAGTGCAAAGAAGATTAATAAAGTCTTCATTACATTCAGCATAAATAACCTTCCTTCTGTCCTGTTTACTCACATATACATCAAAAGACAATACTTGACCTAAAACAGAACCACATGGCCTCGAAGGTTTATATGCTCTCGTAGAGGGACATGATGAACTGTAAAAGGGGTTGAATGTGGTTGTCAATGGAGTTTCTGATGTGAATAATAATCGAAGCAAAGTCATTGCCTGTAGAATCAGATTGTGAAAGTAGAACACTATCATCTTAGTCAAACAAAAAACATATGAACAAATCGATATAAGTACCTCCCGGAAGCCAATTTCTGGTACATCCTCTCCCAACTCATCTAAAACATCAATGCAGCCTAAATCCTTGAGACGTTTCCGAATAAGATCTCGAGAAAAGTTTTCAATTTTCAAATCATCACTCGTCATGAATGCCATATTTCCATCACCATGGACAAAGACTCCATCATAATCATTACAACCTCCAGATCTGTTGATAAATTCTTCTCCTTTAGGTGAATCAATCTCTTTATTCATCAAGTTTCCACAGCTACATCTTGATGTATTGAATTGACCAAAAAACTCTCCACATGATTCTCTCTGAATAGACATTGGACACATAAAATACTTGATTACCTCTGTGTCATCTATGTTAATCTTCAGCTTTCTGCATAAACCTTCCTTCATGCTCTTCGGGTAAACTAGCATCTCCTTACAAGCTTCAGTCTTGAAATGATCGGTAGTCATGTCTACAACACTTTTGTAAAGGTTGTTGAGACAACCTATGTTTTCCTTTGCTATATATCTCCCATGATACTCAAGTAATCTCACAATAGTTCCCAAAGGCATCGTAAGAAAACTATAGAGCAAGTCAACAAAATCATTACCAGATAGAACCCAGATAACTTTGTTATTGTCCAGGTGATAGTTACGAATCACATTGATCATTCCTTTCCCAAATCTCTGATCCATTGGAGACTCTATAAACATAGATGAAAAGAAGCCAGATAATGTGAACTTGAGTGAACACTACTTAATTAAAACCATAACCCAAGACTCATAGTAGTAGTATATAAAGACTTGATCTTTTGAGCTTCCCTTTGTATTGATAAGTAGAGTGACAAGTCCCGAGGACTATAAAGTGTTAAGCTTTTATCATTTTCAGCATTTAAGAAGTATTTGATACCCAATTATAACGATGGTTGGGAAGAGGAAGAGGTTTCTTGTATAATCTGATATTAACTGAAACGTAATGATTCGAAAACACATCGAGCCACACAAGACTTTTTGAGTTCCCAATGGAGAAGACGAAGAAGTCACGTCATCAATTGTCCGATTATCTCACTTTCTCAATTTCTCTTCTTAATCTCTTTCCCTTCTTCTCATAAATCTCAGATAAATCTCAGGTTTACACGGAGCTCAGCTATAAATCAATTCCTAGGCTTAATTGACCAATCATATTGGGCCGATGACCTAAAAAGTTCAAGCCCACATAAACAAATACAGACACGTGATATTCACGTGGATTTCTTCTTTTAACTCTCTCGCCGTTTCTAGAGTTTTTAGCTCTTCTCTGTTTCTTGAGTTCCGTCTGTAGTCTTTACAGTTTTTTTGAAAATTTGAAGCATTGCCTCTTTGCTCGGTACGTTTTGTTTTTTCGTTTGATTCACATATTCGACTTGTTTCTAGGCTGATTGGAGCTATTTTCATAAGATTTTCAAAGCCCTTTCCTTTGTTCTCTTCTCCAATTCTCGCTACATCTTAACAGGCAATCCCGTCAGTTTCAGCTTATTTTATTGACTTCACTTCCGATACCTGTGAGTTCTGGAACTTTCCGTGGTTAGCGAGAACACCCTTTGCCCTAATTTTGTTCCAAGATTCATCTGTTTGAAATCCTTTCGATATATTGAGTAATTTCTTAAGCTTGTATATACATATACATATATGTGATTTGATTGAATTTATGTATGTTTTCAAGAAGATACCTGTTAGTTCTTCTCTAATTTTTTTCATCCTCCTCTTTGTTTGAAATTTCATGAATCGAAATTGTTTAGAAAGTAGAGATTCTGGACCGCTTCTGATTTTTTTCGTTATTGCCCATGATTCACTGGTTGCATTCTATCATCGACTCGCTGAATAATCAAATGCTTATTAGCTTAATTGTTCTTAAATTAGGTTTTTTGAAACTTCCTGGGATTGTTTGGGGAGATCATGGACAACGAAAATGATCAACAACTCGATGTTGGGTCAGTAGTTGAAGCAGTTTCCGCAGATCATTCCTTTGGTGCTCCTCTCTACGTAGTTGAGAGCATGTGCATGCGTTGTGGTGAAAATGTATCTTTCTTCTCTCTCTCTCAAAGTCTGTTAATCAAATTTAAGATCAGAGAAAGTAGAAAAAGAGAAAAAAAAGAGGAACCCTTATCAGCTTGTTTCCAATAGTGTGTATATGCACATAGCTGTAATGAACTTGAGCTATATTATTAGTTCTTTCTGAAATCTTGTGGCTCTTGAGATTGTTTGGAGCTGTAGTGGAGATGAAATACACAAGTTATTGGCTATGTCTAGGTGATGGACTGCGAAAGTTAGAGGTGAAATATATATTGATCTTTGTGGTTCTGTGACGATCAAGTGTTAAAATCTTAATACACCTATTAGTGAATAAATCGTTCAATGAATTTTTAATACACGTTGTAAAGAATCTGTCCTGGTCATTCTCTTGATCCCTCTTCTTATTTCTTTTCCAGGGGACAAGTAGATTTCTGTTGACCTTAATTCCTCACTTCAGAAAGGTATGTCGTATTTGTTTAAAAGACTTCCAAGTATTATCATTTTCTGATATAAGACATTCTCATACTTTACACTTTAAAGATGTGTGGTTTCTTGGCGCTTTATTTATGCCTTTCTCTATCTTGTGTTAGCGTATAAGCTTCCTACTAAACTACTTTTGGTTACAGGTCTTAATATCTGCATTTGAATGCCCGCACTGTGGAGAAAGGTACGACTATTTATAATCATGAGGTACTTTTAACTTTATTTTTGGGAGTATTTTTTCTCAAAGTAACCTAAAACTCGTCTTGTCTACTCATGAGAACAAACTAGTGCTGCATTCAATACCAATATGCCATCAGTTTTTAAGTTTTTCTCAGTTAAAAAGATTGGTGTTTCATTTGTTCTCTGATATATCGTAGGAATAATGAGGTTCAGTTTGCTGGTGAGATTCAACCCCGAGGATGCTCTTACCATCTGGTGGTTCCAGCTGGTGATTTGCAGGTTGATACATTGATTCAAATCTAAATTTCTTTTCTTTTCAATTCACTTTCATCTGTTTTCTTTGGTTTAATGTACTTTTGTTGTAGAATGTAACCGTCCATCTATTATAAGAAAATTGAAATATCTGTTATTAGTTGCCTCCTGCTCTCTAATCCATTTTTACTTTTTTAATTTCTTTCTGAATGCAGACACTTGACCGGCAAGTTGTAAAATCTGAATCGGCCACTATTAGGGTGAGTCTTCTTGCTGCTTCTAGGCTGCTTCCTGCGTATTTATAGGAAAGTGCTTCCTCCAATCCTCTTGGAAAAACTGTGAACTTTTTTTGCTTCTTCTATTATGAAAAATGACTAATTTGAAGCTGGAAAATGATAGTGATTCTCTTGAATTTATGCATTCAGATTCCTGAATTGGATTTTGAGATTCCACCAGAGGCCCAACGTGGAAGTTTGTCAACGGTAAGTCCTCAATTTCTTTTCCATCTTGATATGATCAGTGCATATTTTTGGGGGTATGTATTTCTCAAAGCAATCGAAACAATGTATTGTTTACTCATGAGATAAACTAGTGCTGCATTTAGTTACAATATAATTGTCAGCTTCTCACCTGAGCTTTGACTATTGCGAGGATTGCCATGACACCCCTATCTGTGTTACTTTGCCATCTCAACCTGTTGTTAGCATTTGGGAAAACCTCTTGTTGTTGTTAACTCGTGGTGGGAATATAGTTGGACCTTTACAAATTTGGTTTTCCTTTCATCAAGTTCCTTGTCAATAACAACTTTTTTTCTTAATTTTCAGGTGGAAGGGATACTAGCCCGGGCTGCTGATGAACTGAGTGCCCTTCAAGAAGAACGCAGAGTAAATTTTTATTTGGAGCTTGACATTTTTAAAAAATATCCAATGTAATTGTTTTACAGTCTGGAATCGTAAACTATATTTTGCTTGACACAGAAAGTGGAACCTAAAACTGCTGAAGCAATAGACGATTTCTTGTCGAAATTGAGAGCTTGTGCTAAAGCAGAGATATCTTTCACCTTCATATTGAATGATACTGCTGGAAATAGTTTCGTCGAGAACCCGTAAGGATATTCAACTTGGAAATACCAAAAAACAATGAAGTTATTTTTCTTTCATTTGCTTATGGCAAGTTTACAACATGACAGACATGCGCCATCACCGGATCCCTCTCTAACGATTAAGTTCTATGAGCGAACACCCGAGCAACAGGCAACACTTGGATATTCTCAGAGTCGACAGTCAGAAGGAACCCTCCCAACACCTTCTACTCAAACAACTGCCGTACCTCATGGATCAATTGGAGCAATAGCTGGTCATCGGGCGATTGCTCAAAGTAATAGCACTGATATTTCTGATAACTTGTTCAAATACACTGCACCTGAAGAGGTAACTTCTGACCCTGCAACGTTTGGAATAGATTTGTTGAATGTTCAAGGTTATGATCACTTGAGATTAGAAATCCTTGTCAAGGATTGTTTTATGAGAGTAAAAGAGTTGATTTTAGTGACACAAAATCTCATATAACGTTACTGTTGTTCATTTCTAACAGGTGATGGTTTTCCCTTCAACTTGTGGAGCATGTACGAAGCCATGTGAGACCCGGATGTTTGTGACTAGTATCCTTTTAAACTCTGTGCCTGTACCCGTAGTTCTTCAAAACAAATCTTACGTATATGTATTTGTTGGTGAACCCTTTGATGCTGTTTATCCCTTGACGTCAAATAGAAATCCCCTACTTTCAGGAGGTTATTGTCATGGCATCTACATGTGATGATTGTGGCTATCGTAATTCTGAGGTTGGGGTTCATTTGTTGGAGAGATTTTGCAGACACAGGTCTAGTCTTTAGCTTAATAACATTTTTGGGATAATTGTGAACAGTTGAAGCCTGGTGGTGCTATTCCTACGAAGGGAAAGAAAATTACGCTCTCTGTGAGGAACATCGCTGACCTTAGCCGAGATGTTATAAAGGTTAGTTTTTCGCTTCAGTTTGTTTTTAGTTCTAAACCACTAAAGTTTCGATGAGTGCGGACCAAGAGATGTTTCTGCGTATCATTTTATGTATCTTAAAGTAGCTGAGAATTTCACGTCATGAGTAAAGTCTATGCCATTACAAATTGTATATTGTTTTAAGTTTATTAAACTTTTGACAATGAATCTAATATCCCAGATCCAAATTTAAATGGTCCTGTATGGTATAAATGTAGAATAGGCTGGTTTGATCGTAGGGCCTTTGTTACAAATGTAAAGACATTGATCGCAATATTATAGTGGAAATCCATATGCTAGGAAATGTGTTATGATCTTTTGAAATTTTTGGAGCAACAACTTCCTCTCATTAATGGTTGATTTTGTTTATTGGGTGTATTAGTCAGACACTGCCGGAGTGATAATCCCAGAACTTGATCTGGAGCTAGCTGGTGGTACGCTTGGTGGAATGGTAACAACAGTGGAAGGGTTGGTCACACAGATCAGAGAAAGTGAGTATGGCTTTTTAACATCCAAACATTACCCTTGCCTTTGTCTGAATCTTGTGCCTTGCTAATTTCTAAGTGATCTATGTACGGTAGAACAGATACATGGTATCAGTCTATACCCAATATTCTCTTTCTTACAAAGCGTTCATTGTTTGGATAAGATAATGGAAGCATTACGATGTCTTTTCTTTTGAGATCTGCCAATGATGAATTATAGCTTGTATCTACTGATCCAATCATGGTATGGGTTCCTACAGGCTTAGCGCGAGTCCACGGATTCACGTTTGGCGACAGTTTAGATGAGAATAAGAAGAACAAGTGGAGAAATTTTGGATCCAGGCTAACCAAGGTAGCAACCATTATTGAATTTCTGTCAAGTATTAGTCTTCTCTTGTTCTTGATGTGCAGAGAAAGCAAAGCAGTAATATATGGTTTCTGTTGTGTTTCCGTTTGCAGCTCCTAAGCTTAGAACAGCCATGGACGTTGACTCTTGATGATGGTTTAGCGAATTCCTTTATATCACCAGTAACAGATGATATCAAAGATGATCATCAGCTCACATGTAAGTTCCTCTGTGTTCTTTGGCTACAGCCTTATGTTTGATCAGAACAAGATGGGTTTGAAATAACAAATGTTGTTGGTATTGTGATTGAACAACAGATGAAGAGTACGAGAGATCGTGGGATCAAAATGAGGAGTTGGGTCTTAACGATATAGATACTTCTTCAGCTGATGCTGCTTATGAACCCAAAGAGCCAACTAAATTACCTTAAAAGTAAACTCATCAATGGTAAAAGATTACATTGTACTTTAAACAATGTTTTGTTTTGCCTTAAACAATGTTTTGTATTACTTATTGTTATATACAATCATAATTTATAGAAAGTTTGTAGCATGGAGTTATTTAACAAATTAATTAAACAAAAAATGTTTAACAATTGGTAAAAAGAGACAGATGCTAAGCTTCTCTTTGAAGCAAGTTTGCATGTATATTATGAAAAGTTTGTAACTTTACAAAATTGAAAATTGAGTGGCCTTTACTTCTCATTTCCTCTAATCCCAACCACCAATTTGAATGTTAAAATATCATTATCTTTGACATAATTACAAATTTCCCAAATTATTAATAATTAATATTATAAAGTTTCCAAAGAAAATAAAATTATTAAAAACTTGTGAAAAAAGGAAAATGACAAAAAGTGGTTTCGTTTTAAGAAAACTGTATGTTTAAAAAGTTGAAATTTTAATAACTTGCATTACAGAGAACAAAATCAGTCTCACTCAATCACTCTTTTAACACAATATTATTATGATCATCGTCGACCCAAAAGCTTAAACCTCTCTTTCTCTTTGTTTCTCCTTCGTTCTCTCGTTGCTGATTTCAGTATCAATGGTATTGTTTTCGATGAAATCGCTTCTACTAGTTTTCATCTTCCTTTACGGTGTTTCTCTGGTTATCTCTGATGGCTCCGATCACCGTTACAATGTCGGTGATGATGTTCCTCTTTATGCTAATAAAGTCGGGCCGTTTCATAATCCCAGGTTTGTGCCCGAAACTATTTCAAATTCTACAGATCTGAGCTTGCTAATTTCTGAAATTGCTTGGAGATCTCTTCGAGTTTCTTATTCGAATTTTTGAATTGGGTTTCGTGAATGGTATTAGAGGAAATTGAATTGAGATGGCGAATTCGATATTCAATTTTCTTGTCGGCAACGATTTTTGTCCTATGGGAATGTCTCTGGAGTGTATTCTGTATCGTTTCATCAAGAGATTAAATTCTTTTCTTTGAAAGAACTGAAATGTGAATCAGGGGATATGATTCGATGTTAGTATAGTTAAAGCCTCTTATGTAGATCGTCTTTGATCCATGCTCAAATGGTTAAACCGTGAGCATGATCAAATGACTGGATACTGGAACAATCCATGATTATAATGCTAAAGTATTTTCGGCGATTTACTAGCTATGTTGTACTAACTTTGAATTATCTACCATCTTTTTTTTTTTTTTCAAACTAAATTATCTACCATCTTACAATTTGCTTTCTATGATATTGCCTGACATTGATAATTTGTTTAGAAAATTTGGTTTTTAGGCTTCTGAACTTCACTGAGGTGAGCTAAGCATTTTTTTTTTGGTTGTTGCAGTGAAACATATCGATACTTTGATCTCCCATTCTGTTCATCAGGTATGTTATTTACGGATACTAAACTGCTTAGCTTTATACGTGATTTTTTGTAATTTGTATTGCTGGGGCATATCTTTTACAGCTCCTGTTAAGGAGAAAAAGGAAGCGCTTGGGGAAGTTCTCAATGGAGATCGGTTAGTCAGTGCACCCTACAAACTGGAGTTTTTGGGTGAGAAGAACTCTGAAGTTGCATGCAGAAAGAGGTTGAGTAGAGAAGATGTTGCTAAGTTTCGAGATGTGATCTCAAGAGACTATTACTTTCAGATGTATTATGATGACTTGCCCATCTGGGGATTCCTGGGAAAAGTTGTCAAGGATGGAACATCTGACCCTTCCGAGTACAAATATTATCTCTTCAATCATCTACAGTTTGAAATATTCTATAATAAGGATCGTGTTATTGAAATTATTTTGAGAACAGACCCGAACTATCTTGTTGACTTGACTGAGGACAAGGAAGTCGAAGTGGATTTCACATACACAGTTCGATGGAAGGAAACAGAAATTCCATTTGAAAAGAGGATGGAGAAATACTCGCTGGCTTCTTCAATGCCACATCACTTGGAAATCCACTGGTTCTCAATAATTAACTCATGTGTCACAGTTCTTCTCTTGACTGGTTTCCTTGCAACTATTCTCATGCGAGTCTTGAAGAATGATTTTGTGAAGTAAGATATAAGCTAGTGTGTATAGCATAATTGAATTAGTGACTTTTGATATATCTAGTAGCTTACCCTATAGATTTTGTACTTAAAAGGTATACACATGATGAAGAGGCAGCTGATGACCAAGAAGAGACTGGGTGGAAGTTGATCCATGGTGATGTATTTAGGTTCCCGAAACACAAATCCTTGCTGGCTGCAGCCCTTGGTTCTGGCACACAATTGTTTGCACTGTACGTATTTGCAGAGTTGTTGTCCTTGTCCTGGCATGCTACTTTTTTTTTTCAATCGGTAACACACATCTTTTTATCTATATGCAGAGCTGTATTCATTTTTATGCTTGCGTTAGTTGGTGTCTTTTATCCTTACAACCGTGGAGCATTGTTTACTGCTTTGGTGGTCATATATGCACTTACTTCAGGGATTGCCGGATATACTGCTGCTTCTTTCTATTGTCAGCTAGAAGGAACTAATTGGGTAAGTATGGGTGTCAGGTTATGGATTTTTGATTGTTTATTTTTAAATAATATCTCAGTAGTCAGAAAGTTTACTACCATGGGAGCATTTAGTGAAATCATCTGTTATAGTTTCTACACATTTGATAAAAGTGGCTGTCTATAGTGCTTAAGTGATATACCGGGTAAAGAGTAGTCGAACAGTACTGCAGTTGGTTAGCATTCAACACCGACTTTGTGTGATCCTTTACCACTTCTGTTTTATCTGGAATATATGTGTGTATCATTCGTATGCATATATGTGTATAGTTGAGGTCTGACCTCACATGCCATATGAGATGATTAGGTTTTTGAGTTTTCTACTTCTTTTTGCATTCTGAGTTTTGGCTAACAGTTATGAACATTCAGTTTTAGCAGAATGAAGAATAGGGATGCCTCATCCGTGTGTATTTTGGTCTCATTTGCAATTGGTTAATATATTTTATGTTCTTTTGCTTTTCAATATTGGTCCAAAACGTTTTGATGCCAGGCAAATAGTTTTCTACAGATTAAGAATGATGAACGTTGATTGTCTTGACAGGTTAGAAATCTTATACTGACTGGAAGTCTCTTCTGTGGTCCTCTTTTGGTTACTTTCTCCTTTCTAAACACTGTTGCGATTGCTTACCAAGCCACTGCAGCGTTGCCATTTGGCACAATTTTGGTGATATTCCTCATATGGGCACTGGTTACTTCACCGTTGTTGATATTGGGTGGTATCGCCGGGAAGAACAAGAAATCCGAGTTTGAAGCTCCTTGCCGTACCACAAAATATCCAAGAGAGATCCCACCAATGCGCTGGTACCGGAGAACACTTCCTCAGATGGCTATGGCTGGTTTTTTGCCATTCAGTGCCATATACATTGAGCTTTACTACATATTTGCCAGTGTTTGGGGTCACAGAATATACACAATCTATAGTATTCTGTCTATCGTCTTCCTTATTCTCGTGATAGTCACTGCTTTCATCACGGTTGCATTGACTTACTTCCAACTTGCTGCCGAAGACCATGAATGGTGGTGGAGGTAATGTCTTCTTTTCTCTTTCTTTAACTTCTTGTTAATTTATCTTATGTTAGTTTCAGAAGATACATCTGATTGAATAAGAATATTACTTTTTTTGCAAATGAGAATCTGCAAGTCATTGGATTCATAACCTAGGATAAGATCAGTGCATTTAGCATAAAACAGAATTTCATATTTGAAATTTTATATAAAATTGTGAATCTTTCTCTGCATCTGACTCACATCTTATCTTCTGCATCCGAAGAGCATTGCTATGCGGTGGATCAACAGGCTTATTCATATACGCCTATTGCTTGTATTACTACTACGCACGGTCGGATATGTCAGGATTCATGCAGACTTCATTCTTTTTTGGCTACATGGCTTGCATTTGCTACGGATTCTTCCTCATGCTCGGTACAATCGGATTCCGTGCTTCACTTCTCTTTGTCCGTCACATTTACCGGTCCATCAAATGCGAGTAAAAAGTTTGATGAAATCTTCACTTCCTCGATTACTACAAACTCTTCGTTGATATGGTACGACATCATTTTCTGTGTTGTCTTTTTGGTTTGATTGATATAGAAGTTCCATTGCTTAGTGAATTTATCTTCTTCTTTGATGTAACAGCGATGGCGAATGCTGCTTAATTAGTGCCATCGATACAGTGAAGTTTGTCTATTTTTTTCTCTTCATTTTGGACTTTTCTTCTTTGGGATGATGTTCTTAAGAACGATAGTGAGATAGTGACTATGAACGCCAACACTTACAACTTTCTCGTAGATATGTTTTTTTTCCTCACTGAGGACTTTTCTTGACATATTGAGTCTATAAATTCGAAAAATGATGAAAATATTACAAACCAAAATTTTATAGAAATTGGCTAGAAGATACCCAAAAAGAAGAAGTTCATCTTATTAAACAAATTGTTGCAAAGAAAATATTTCATAAACAATCTGAGTGTATGTTCTATTTCAGTTAATTTTGTGCTATTCTAGGTTTTATCATTTCTATCTATACACATAGACACAAGATAGCATTGAATTTTAAATAAATTCATCTGCTTTTGTTTGCTAAAATTATGATTTTAAATATATATATTTTGATTTAAAATATTTTGCATTTCATTAAAACTTCAAAGGCTTATGTATAAACTAGGAAATACAAAGTTCTTCGAAATTTTAAAGCAATTAAAGATAGAGGCCAATGGATTGGATAGAGTCCTCCAATTTATGGAGGAGATTGTGTAAACACATTGGGCCAAGACCCATAACCAAAGAAACTCAAGATTCAGGTTCATGACCCAAACTCTAAGGTAGTTAAACTCAGCTAGAGTTTTGGTAGTTGAAGCGTCGTTGCCGCATGGCCAGAGCTCATCGGATCTGGAAAAACTTCACAACGACCAGACTGGGAACTCCAAGGAGAAAGCTTCTGTATCAAGAATCCTGGAAACGTTCACATCAGAATGGTTCCTTGTCAATTTAAAATTGAGTCTGATGGAGCTTGTAAGAAAAGCAACACAACCGCTTTTTTTTCGGCGGAGTAGATCGGAGGCCAGAGGAGATTTTATATATATAAACATGATTCAAAAAGAAAAAGGAAAATAATTCATTTAGCTATATGTTATTTTATACTATTAAAAAGTATCATTTTCGCCGAGAAACCAGTGTTGCAGTTGGTTTGTCACTGATTTAGTTAGGTACCAGGTTGTGAGTTCGAATCCACCCAGCTTCAGTTGGAAAACTTAGCATATGAATCAGACCGTTATCGATCTAATGTTTACTTGTTGATAAAAAAAAATATCATTTTCACTAGAAAATCATGAAATTGAGACACATAAATGGTTAAATTACATAGAAATCATGGTTATTTAACTTATTTTTCTTCTAATTCTGGATAGATTTTTTTCCGAGTTATTAATATATGAGTTTTTAATGAAAAAATTACCAAACGAACAAACATATTACATTTCTTAGTTTATGCTGATTTTTTACTTGCCATTTACCCAATTATTCATAAAACATAATTAGGTCAAACAAAACGAACAAACTTATACACTTCAACACATTTCTTTTTTGTTTATTACATTTCTTTTTTTCATAGTAAACAGAAACTTCACATCTTCATATAATTAAGAGCCTTATTAAAACATAAAACAAAAAAAACAATTAGTTAATGAACTTAATTACCTTAAAAATATGTGATTGAAATAAATAATTAAACTTACTTGTGATCCAACTAATGCACTTCCTGCAATATATGAAATTGGATGATGAAAAAAACTGATTTCTTCGTCAGGACCTTTAACATTTGAGAATGCCAATGAAGTATGACCAAACATCCTCTTTCCAAAAGCTTCTACTGCCTGTTATTTTTTTTTCCAAAAATCATAAAACTAATTAGCAATATCTATCAATATTTATGAAATTAATTAGTTTAATATCGGTTTAATATTTTCACCTTTCCTCCAAAAAATCTCAAGGTGAATTTAATAATTCCATAGAAAATAAAAGCTTCAAGAGATCTTTTTTTAGTATTCATAGTAGCTTTGGCTCGTCGAATGTATTTCAATGGATCAGTCTCTGATTTTACCCATAAAGGAAATATAATAGCTCCTATGAAATTTTCCCATCCACACTTTGAACCTTTCGCTATCATATTTGCCAAATCCTGCATTTTTTTTACATATCTATATATAATAAAACCGTAACGTTAAAAATTTTAGTATCTTTTATAATAATTTTTAATTTTTTAATTTGTTTTGATTGGTTAATTTTTTTAAGTACTTAATTTTCTGTTTGTTTTGATAAGACATTTTTTTAATAAATTAGTTTATTTTAATTTCAATTAATTTTATTGTAATAGGTTCCATTGTTTTAATTTGTTGATTTTTTAAACTATTTAATTTGTTCTACATTTTGATAAGACATTTTTTAACAAATTATGTGTTTTACTTTCAATTAGTTTTATTGTAATAGGTTCGATTGTTTTAGTTAGTTTGTTTAAATTGGTTAGTTTGTTTATATTGGACAACATAATAAAAAACAACTAAAAGATATTGTATTGAGATATTCCTAATCCTAATATCTTATATTTAGAAAAAATCAAACAAAAGACTTTTCTAGTCTTAATAAGAAAAATATTAACCGAAATCTATTTAAGAAGCATCCCATGATATATTTTACAACACCAACGAGTTCGAGCTCTTTTTTACTCTCAACGACTTTAGCAGTCTTTTTTCTCTCGATTTTTGTTTCTCTTAATCATGTATTTCTCAGAAATTTCTTTGTTGAAACCTTGCAAAGAAATCTGAGGGGATTAAAGTTAAAATTCTAAAACTCTGGAAGGTATACACTAATTAACATGGTCAAACCATTGATATGGTTCTTTGTGATTCTAAGGTATGTTACTAATAATTTATTTATTTGAATATTTTTATAATGATTAAGAATATTTTCTAATTAATTGATTTATCTTTTAGGGTGATAAAATTCATTGTATTGTGAAGAAATAACTGGTTTCCAAATTCGGGAAACTTCTTGAACAAGGAAATGCCAAAATCCTTACAAACCTACATATTTCTCCTGCAACTGGAACTTACCGTACTTCTATGTACACAACCACAATTAAATCATCAAATCCTCTACCATATTCGGTTTTGGGATTAAAATTTGTTGATTACCATAAATTCTATCTTATAGGTAAGTATATAAATTTTTTGAAAAAAAAATATTTTATAATTTTTGATTGTAAGTCTTAATATTTAGGATTTTTTTCTAATAGATATCATCGGACAACTGATTTGTGTTAGCTCTACTGAATTTTCTCAAGTGAATGAAAAACTAACAAAACGACTTACTATTATGCTTCGGAATGCTGAGTAAGTTGTGTTATATTGTTTTGTTTATAAGTTTTATTATTTATAAAATATTTAATGGTAAAAAATCTTTATTTTATATCATACATAGATATTAGAGTAACTTCTGTGTTGTAGAGAAAATATGCTAAAATTATTCAAGAAAAAAAACCAAGAATGGGTTTGTCTTCCAAACCATAATTGTTTTGCAATTTTTCAAAATAAAAGTATTTAGAGGTAAACATATATATTTCTTTGATATTATATAATTCTAATTAATATTTAATTTATTCATTTATTTCATTTTCTAATATTTACCAAAATTATAGAAATATTTCGGCTATGTATACGAAAATAATATTTATGCATTATTAAAATATTTTAGATTCTAAGTATGTAATATTTCATTTTTAGATGATTGTATAAGTTTAGATTGAATACCACTAATGTTTTCTAATATTTACTAATTTATTTCAGATATCATAAGTCTTTCTAATGGTATTGAGTGTACTCAAATTTGGATTGATAATAAACAAATCTCACATGTCTTAGACTTCAAGAATATGTATTTATTTTTTCATATTTTCATTTTTTCGTCAATTTTAATATTTAATTTTTTACAAAATATTTCATCTTTATTTATATAAAATATTATAACTTATATATATGAATCTATATTTGTAGGCTTCCTAATAGTAATTTTCATATTGAATTTTCGGATCATATCCAAAACAATGAATCAAAATCTTTATCAGTTAATGAGAATTTTTTGATCAATATCCAACCAAAACAATTAGAGAACTTCTAAACACAGAAGACGTAAACGTCTTTTAATTTTATTTTTAGATTTATTTCTTTTAGGCTTGATTGGTTCTCATTCTTTTGTCTTAGTTGGTTCTCTTTTCTATTTCCTATCCGTTAATGTTAATTTTTAAGATTTATTTTCATTAGTCTTAAATTTTTAATTTCAGGAAATTGATTCTTTCTATTTCTAATACTAGAAGACAATACTCTCCATAAATATGTTTTCTCATTTCCATGCGTGTTGGGAAAAGGTTTAAATTATAATACTCATGATACCTGCGGGATTATGTCAATCAAAACGTTAAGTTATACCAGTATATAGGAATTATATTAATCATATTTTAATAATTGTTAATAATTTTTTTATTTATTTGTTTGTTTTATAGATATTATCGGACAGTTGGTTCATG
Source organism: Lepidium didymum (assembly GCA_963920545.1). Lineage (NCBI taxonomy): Eukaryota > Viridiplantae > Streptophyta > Magnoliopsida > Brassicales > Brassicaceae > Lepidium > Lepidium didymum. The sequence continues at coordinate 18,523,417 of OY986980.1, read as the reverse complement.
TTAGCAATACTGAAATTTTTGAAGTGAATGAAAAATCTACTAAACGAATTAACATAACTCTTAGGAACGTTGAGTAAGTTTTTTTTTCTTTTTTTCAACATTTAATTATTTATATATTTTTTAAAAAAAAATTAGTTATTTATTATTATATTAAATATACACATTTTATATTTTATATCATTTAGAGATCTTAGGATCACTTATGTCTTGTGGAATAAATATGTTGAAATGGTTGAAGCAAAAGCCAAAAATGAATTTACTCTCCAAATTATAATTATTTTGCAGTTTTGCAAGATTAACTAACCGAGGCCAACATATGTAATAGAAATATTATTATGACCTTTTTGTGTTACCTATAAATATTGTTTAGAGTTAATAAATGCAGACCACATGATATACTGATGCAGTGAGATAGATTATTGGAACAAAATTAGTAACTAATATAAAGTTAAGAGATTAGTCAAATTTTTGCCATCAAACATATTATCCAATTGGTTTGTCCTGATCTAGATAGGAATGTACTAGGCGATGAGTTCGAATTCCACCCAGCTCTAGTTGAAGAGCTTAGACTATAGATCAAGTTTTATCGATTCAATGATTACTTGTTGAAAAAAAAAATAATCAAGTTACTTTAAAAAACTAAGTTCATCATAGAGAGTTTTAAGAAATTAGTGGTCAAGATTTTCTTAATTCCAAAAAGAAAAAAAAAACTATTTTAAGTGTGGGTTTTTGAAGTTGCTAAGAGCCGACACCATGTCTCATTAAAGAAGATGTCGAAGACATGGTGTCGGCCATCACATTTAACCACTTCAAAAACCCACAAAAAATCGTGACTTCAAAAACCCAAAACAAACTACAAACCTCATTGTAATGCTCGCCTTTTCCCAGAAAACGAATGCTCTTTTTCTTCTCTTACAACCGATTCTCCTTCGAAGATTTTCCCTCGCATAAAAACTATTCACCTTCGAAGAGTTCACTTTGCTTTCGGCTCAGAAGGGAAATGAAGAATTAAATCCTAGTTTAATCCCACTTGTTTCCTAAACGACGCCGTATCTAGTCATTTAAGGATTTATTTTTTCTAACCCAATTGATCCTAAACGTCATCGTTTCATGTTCAATTGCTACGTCACACGCATTTCATCCACCTCGTATGTCATGTGTACAGTAAACGACTATTAAATGGTGGATTAACGTTTGACTAATGAGATAACCAGTAAATTAAGAATTTGACCGTATTTTATCTTGTTCATGTCTGTTATTTGAATTATGTAGTAGTTCGTTAAGAAAAAAGTCAGGAGAAATAATTCGTGTATGAATCGGCATGACAAAAAAGTATGCGTGGTTTTCGACTGTTTTCCCGATTATCCATTATCAATTGATTTTGAGTAGAAATCTCAAAATTAATCAAAATTACATGACGGTGATATATTTCAATTTTTTTAGGGATGACAAATACTCACAAATATAATTTGTAGGATATTATATAGAATATTCCTTTTGTGTTTGAAACTACAGAAAATAGTCCATTTTTTACTCTTTACACGAAATGCACTTTTTTGGCTGAAAGAGGTAGTTTGCAATAGTGTATTGTGTAATATATGTTGTCTACGATGGACGAATATATGTTATATTGTCTATGGTGAACATGATACTGTCTACAGTGGATAAGTATGATGAACTTGTCCTCTCTGAACATCAATTACGCAATTTTGGTTAGTATTTGTCCTTTGTAGACAAATACCATTTTTGTGGACTAATTACAAAATACTTTTTTTTACGAAAAAGACGTATTTTGTATAAAGCTCAGAAGATGGGCTATTTTTGTAATTTAAAATTTAAAGGGCCTATTTCAGATAATTATTTCTATAATTTGTATCTAACTCGCAACAAAAGAAATTAACCCACAAATTCGAACAAATCTATTTCGTAATCATTGTGACATATCACAATATAATCATTTGTAGCAAAATAATAAGCTACAAGATGTGACATTAGCGACAACAATTACTCACAATATAAAATGAATACTATTCGTAGCAAACGAGATTAACCACAAATTCTAACAAATCAAATTCGTAACCATCGTGACGAATCACGACACAACTATTTGTAACAAAATAATAAGCTACAAAACCTGACATATTACCGATGACAATTACTCACATAATAATTTGTATCCAATTCGTAGTAAAAGAGATATCAAAAGAGATTAAACTCTTCTGGATCTCAAAGATTCATCAATCGTGGGAAAAAGAGCCACTGCCTGCCGGAAAGAGAGATCGAAGTTGACAATCTTCGCCTCCTACGATTTTTGTCAAGAGAGAAAGGCTACCACTTAAAAGGTTCAATCCGTTTTTTCGTTCACAACATTCTCTTTTGTTAAATAAACTCATCATTGGTTGCTCAATTCTAAGAAACAAAATTTGCACAAATATATTATAATAAACAAGATTTAGAATAGCGAACAAACGAACAATCAGATTTTCGATTTAAGAAAATGAAAAATAAAAGAAATTGAAGTTTTATTTTAGTCATTTGCTATAGATTAACTGGTTTAAACCTAATTATTGGTTTGTTCAAGCTACATCCCCAACGCAATAAAAAGAAATTACTAAAGCTTACACTGACAAAAACTAACAATCTCAAGTGTTCTTATGTGCATGCTTGTCAAGAAACGCTTTAGCCAAGTTACTAAAGCTAACACTGACTGATTCAGCTGCTGCGTACCTCTCAATGAGATTCACAACTTCTGCTCTCACAATCTCCTCTCTTGTTGCTCTGTTGTAGTCACACAAGTAATATAAAGCCCCAAGGGCGTAATTCACCTGTAACAAAACAAAACCAATGATAAATATTGGAGCTTTTCCATTTTGACACCATAGGAACATTAATGAGGCCAGAAACTCAGAATACTCACAGTTTTCCGTACAGGGCTTGATAAACATTTGATTATGAGGGCAATTCCATCAGCCTCGACAATCGTTGCAGCATTTTTTGGCTCTGCACAAAAACATGACATAACATAAGTTTGATTGCTGATCACTAATTGCAATTATGGCAATATTCGATATTCCAGGCTTTTTACCGGCACAAGCGTTGCATATTCCTCCTATGCCAAATTCTACAAGCTTCTCGTTTGGCTCTGTTATACAGTCTAAAAATAGTTCCAAGACATTTAGCTGGTCAAGTACACCATTAACATATCAACGTGAGGAAAGGTAGAGTAGGACAAATTTTGGATTCTTCAATAGAAGATGAAAGAACATGAGCATATTCGCAGTTACCTGACGTAAAATGGTGTAGTTGTAAGGGTCATATGCAAAATTCGCCAAGTTTGCTACAATTCTCTCCTTTGTTTCTATGCATGACAGTAATGGTGTTAATGTACTGATACTCAGAAAATGACAAAAAATAGATATATAGTATCTTAGATTTGCTAAACCATAGCCTAAACGAAGCATCTGAAGAGATGATAGCAAATTGGCATAACGCAGAGGCAAGTATTGATGTTCGATAATCGGCAGAACATAAAATAAAGACTCTTAAATGCTAATGTTTTGCTGGGTTTGCACATGGTATGAAGCCAATGATCATACATCCAAGCATTATTGATTGAACTAAGATATGTGTTAATTAAGTAATGTATAAAACCAAACAATTTGGTACCTTCATCAGTTGCATTCTGAAACTGACTCACAAGCTCCTGCAATTATAAAAAAAGGGGGACAAACTCAGCTCCATACCAACAATGCTTCTTAGATTCCACACAAAAAATCATCTCAAAGACATAAAACCAAACCTATGTTTTAGTTTTGCACAAAACTCATCCAAATTTTCAAAACAAGTAAAGAGAGATACATTCTTGATGAGACCTGTAGATATTGAAGCCTTGAGGTTCCATGTTTTCCAGTACGTTCTTCTTGTCTTTGATTATTAGTAAACATTCTCACTACTCTTGTGTCAGATAGGAGTATCGTCAGATATCATTTGAGTTTTGCAAAGCGACAACCGATTAGAAACTAGGGATTCGAAAATAGAATGTGATTAACATAAAGGAAGCAACAGAAATCAAAAACTTAACAAACGGATTGTAAATTTCAAGAGAATCGCCGACAAAGCTGTTCCTGAGGAATCCAAAATTAAAAACCACTGACTATAAACGAAACAAATTCGATGATTATTGGATCCAACCTAACAAAATCTCAAGTACAAACCCAGAATCATTTAAGTCCTCGATGATCAAATTCGTCTACTTAACAGAAATTAGAGACTAAAAACTAAAACCCAAAACTCACGAACTCTAGAAAAGTTTACCCAATAAGCATCGTTACCTGATCGACTCACCACCTCCTCCGTCTCTTAACTTCGTCTTCTTCTTCGAACTTGTTTTTCTCCAGTCTTTTTTTTTTTAATTTACGATTTTATCGGCAATATTCAAAGAACCCTAAAGACGGGTTACAACAAAAATGGAAGAAAAAAAATCGATTGCAAAGATTAGAGAACTCTATCGTCTTCCGAATTCAAAACGTTGGACACTTAATCAAACCATGAGATAATTATCAAAATCAAGCGAGATCTTTCGTCAGTCGAGTGAAGGCGAATCGAATTGAGAAACACGGTGAAGCAGCAAATCGTACGGGCTGGATTGTGAGCAAAATTCATCCATCCAAAATACTCAACAAAATAGGCCTTCAAAAATGGGCCTTATAAATTTGGCCCATTTTGATATCTTTTTAGAAACCCGCATGATATGAGATTGTTGCTATACAACAACAATGGAGCTGATGTTCTTTTTGGTGCGAATCATCAATTTTGTAGCAAGAGGACGAATAAATTTTTTTTTCCGCATATATATTACTTCAATTTATCAACACAACAAAAAAAACATATGGTTTACATAAGCACAATTTTTACATAAATTTCCAACACTTCTAGTTAACAAGTCAGTCTTATAGTTGAGATTTAAAAGAAAAATTGTTGAAGAGTCTTCTAATTTATAAGTCTCAAAGTTTTCTAGACTGAAAGAAAACAGGCTACTCATCTAGGCTCACCACCATCTTTAAAATCGCCACACAATCTATAACACAATGAGTATATGTAATATATAGCTCCAATAGAAATTTTATAGCCCAAAGTATCGCTTCAAATTCGGTATAGAAAGGTGATAAAAAACGAAATACTCTTTTGGCTCCCATACTGATTTTTCCTAGTGAATCTATAAAACAATATCAACCTAAACCAGTTAAAAATTCAGAATCTCTCCTAGAATCGTCAATAAAATATTTAAATTCTCATCTGAATAATTATACAAAAATTAATCAATTAAAAACTTTAAATGTTATTCACGATTTTTTCTTCAATCATTACGCTGCAATCTTGATTTGACCTTTTTCTTTTTTATCAACCATTAGGTCATTGACCACCTCATTAACCAAGTGTAAGCAGTTAAATTTGATTTCTAAACATTTAAGTGCGCCTAGCGCCTAGCGCCTAGACTCAAGACTCAAGACCACATCTTGATTTGACTTTTTAAAGTAAAACTTTTTCAACGATTATAGTTGTTAGACTCAAGACCAGATCTTTATTTTCTTTCTTAAATTTAGATTATTGAAACATCTCGATTGAAAACTTTCGCATATTTCATTTAAACAACTATTTACCCATTAAATAGGTAATTACATAATTAAATACAATTGTTTATTACAAAAATAACCAAGAAAAATACATGAACCATAAATTTATTAGTGGCCACTATACACACCAGTATTTTACTGGTAGAATTATTTTTCTAAGAATATTATAGATTCGTAAGATCTGTAAAAAAGGTAAACTTTTAATAAAGGATTTAATCCTTAATATATACATTTGTTATTTTCGTACCTTTTCTTTTTCCCAACTTTATTTATCTTAAATTCAATCCGAAAAATAATCAATGTTGATATACATAATTAACAAATGAATGAAACCTGAAAAACCTTATAACACTACGGAACATAAAATCAGTTTTGTAGTTCAACGCTCTAGAAATTAATAAAAAAAATATATATATAGCTAAACAGAATGCAAAGACGAGCAAACTCATCGATATATGGTAAAAATATACGTAATTAACAAATGAATGAAACATGTAAAACCCTTTAGCATTGCGGGACAGAAAATCAGTTTTGTAGTTTAATACTCTAAAAATCAAAGAAAGAGAAAAGTGGCTAAACAGACTGCGAAAACAAGCAAACTCATCGGTTTATAATAACAAAGCTGACCAACTCCCATAATTTAATGTAATTTTCAGAACTTCTGCACAACTTACGGTAAACTTAACCTCAGTAATTTAGAGAGAGAAGATGAGTCACTAAAATATAATAATATAAATCAACTTCACAAACATATAATAATATGCAATATAATTTAAAATCAGTAAAATTAAAATTTAAAATTATAATAGATAATATAACAAAGGAAATTTTTTGTGAAGCGTCTAAAACCTATTTTACAAAAATTTAAAATCTAATATATATGTTATTATAAAGAATTTTCAAAAAAAATGTATACAAGTACATATAAATTTTTTCCAACAAATGTATAATATATATATTGTAATTACATGTTGCTATTTATTCGGTGGAATTATTTGTAATTGCATAATAAACGATGAGAAAAAAAAAACATAAAGCTTTAATAGCTGGGAAGACGAAACGAGTGGGCTAGAAATTTTCGATAATAAAGAAATAATCGAGTGGCGTAGAATTACGAACAATCCATATCCCTATCTTTTCTCACTTCCCTTAAAACTTTGCCACGTGGCTGACTTTTGGAACATCTAGAGGACACTTTTGCTGACTCGGCAATAAAGTGCAAACCAAACGAAATTATGTTTCCTTTTAGACAGTTGTACCAAAATATTTCAATTTGATTTTCCTTCAAGACTCTAGATATTTTATTTTTACAAAATTTTGTCCTTCACATAAATTATTTATTTAATTTTTTTTTGTTTCAATACTATTTTGTGTTGAAGTTGACGTATACTGAATTTTAAATATCTATTGCTTCTTATAAAACAACGCTCGTGTATGTTTCTATAAGCTACTCGCTTTGTTTGCCACATACATTTGGTCAAAAAGAAAGCACTCCAAAAGTATATATGTGTCATTATACCAAACTATTTCGGATAACTCTGCCTTCATTGTCCTAAGTTCTCGTCTTTGTCTATGTTCAATTCAATATTAAAAACTAGTTTCCGGTCTCAAAAATATTAAAAAAATTTCGGCCCCAAAATACAAAGTAGTTTCTTTTAATTTAATGGTGTACGTGTCCTAGAAAAATTGATTAAGATATGTGTTTAAACAGCGACTACAATTTTTATTTATTTAACTGAAACAGCCGAACAAATTCATAAAGTCTTATCTACGATCGATTATGTCACAAGATATATTAAATGGTTTAGTGATGATGTTAATCGAAAGATGCATGACAGAAAAACTTAAATATACAAGTTTGATAAATAAATTTGCAGGTAGAAATTCAAAGAGAATCGTATTTCAAGAATAATGTACTTATTTTTCGTACTTTAGAATATTTACAGTTTTTATTTAATAGACAATCATTTTTATTAGTTAAGCATATTTTTTAATAAAAATGAAGCGGTCCTATTTCTTTTCTTCGTTTTCAGTCTTCAAAAACTCAGAACCGGTTTTGACTATAAAAATGTTTCATGTATTATATAATTTTAGATCAGAAAATTGTCGTTTATCCAATTATGTTCTTTCTTTAAATAGTTTAAATATATAAGTATTTAAGCAAAAAAAAATCATAATATTACACTTTCTGGATTTTGTTTTTAAAATATTTCTGCCAAAACTATCTAGAAAAGTCATACATTACAATACAAAGATTTTATTGGATTTGAGCGATTGAATTTTACGGTGAAATAGATACACTAAAAAATAAAATAGATACATTAAAAATCTAAATCACTGATTAAAATGTGTTGGGTTTGATTAGTTTCATATAAAAGGTTGTTTTTTTTAAAAAATACTTGTTTTGCTACTAATGAGTAATTTTGGACTTATTTAAAGTCGTTTGAAAAACTATTTCAAATTGAACTATTTATAGTCGTTTGGAAAACAACGATGGTTTATAAATACAAATGATCATTTGTTTTGGTATTTTACGTTTGAATATGGTTTAAGAAACAATATATGATTCATACATGGTTCAAAAAGAAAAATCGGTTATATTTTTAAAAGTAGCCATTTCCTAGTAAGTAAATATTATTTCAAAATCAGTAATTGTAATCTATATATTTATTTTTATATCAAAAATGTTAAATTATATGTTATTGCATAATATTAAAAAAATAATTATTGGAATCAAATTATACATGCTAATTTTGATCTCATTACATTATTTAATTGTTATAGGTCCCGATTGAAAATTGTTTACGTTATTTTGAAAAACAAAATTTTTTGTAAAATATTAAAATTAAACCAATCATATTTTAGAGTAAAAAAAAACTAGAATATGATTGGTTTAATTTTAATTTCTTACAAAAAGTTTTGCTTTTCAAAGCAATAAAGTAATTGTCAATCGGGTCGTAGTGTTACTAATTAATATTAATCATCAAATGACCTTCATTTGAAATTTTTTTGTCAACCACTATCTTGTAAAAACGATTATTATTTTTTCCTATGATTTTTTAAAACGGTGTCACCAATTAGATTTGTTATGTGGTTGTAAACACTATAATTTTAATGTTATTTTTATTATCTATGGTCATTTCAAACAATAAAAAGTTTTAATATTAGATGAATTTTGGAGATTAGTTAAGGTTTAGATCTGTATTTTTTTCTGGTTATAAAATATATATATATATATATATAATCTAAAGAAGAAAATGGATATTCGAAACTTTAGTTGATACTAAACGTAATTAAACTTAAAAATGCAATCCACTTGATTAATAAAAGAAAAGAGCTAGATAGAAGTAAGTCCAAGTAACAACGTTGTTAATCACACGCGCTCACGACTCGCGAGTTCGACAATCATAAAAGTGGATAAAATAAAATAAAAAGAGATATTATTAAAAATTTCCGACAAGATTTAACAAAGAACAGATAATATCTTACAAAAGCGAAAGTGAACAAGAACGAAGATGATGGTTTTGATTGGTTGCAACGAAACAGCGTTTGTAATCGATATGTTTATTTTACTATTAATCAATATTTTGTTTGAAATGAATATTAGCAAACGACCATTTCAAATAATTATTTGGAGTCGTTTGAACAGCCGTTTCCAAACGGACCTATTTAAGGTCGTTTGGCAAACGACCATCGGTTACGTTTAAAAAGTATCGTTTATTCATTTATGTTTAAGAAACAATATTTTTTACATATAAGAAACATTTACGATAATTCATTCACAAATGAAAATATGATTATCTACTGCAACAATTCTTTCATTTTTTCCTACATGATATCTTTGTGACACACATAATTAAAACATTGACCAAAATATGTTGCATGTATAGGTAGACGCACATTTCAATCCACTATATTATCATAAGATTATTAAAACAAAAAAAGAATATATGAGTTTAGACCTATATGTATGCATTCATTCTAAATTTAAATCACAACACAAAAAAAGTTTCATGAAAAAAATAGTGTTATATCATTACCAATTATGATATCAATTTAAGCATTTAAAAGGTATGTTTTCTTAAATTTATTTATAAATTTTAATATACTATTATCGTATTATAATCATTATAACAGATTTATAATACTAAGTTATTAATCAAAAATCAATATCAAAAATGGTCGGTACGGTCAACTAAACTCACCTACTACTAATTAACTGAATTAGGCTTCCTATTTTGTAATGCTCTAAGTTGGGCATTAATGTGCAAAATGATAAAATTCTAAGAAAAAATAATAAAATTATAAGACAAAATTTCATAAAGTTTGAAATTTACTTCACGTAAAAAGACACAATGAAATGGTAGAATCATAGAGAACATCTCTTTGGTTTGATATTCATAATTGCTGATCAAAATTTATGAAATTATGTAAATATGCGATCGTAAGTGTTGGAGAAACTTATATTTGGGTACCGTTAATAATATATCTTTAAATTAAATTTATATACTTAAAAAATAAAAATAAATAGAGCCAAATAATAGGTATACTTCATGCATGCTGAATAACAAAAGTTAATTCAATTTGTATAGGTTTTTCTGTTATGTTTAAGCAAGGTCCATAATCATCGCAACGAGGATTGACTCGTCAGAGACCATCACGCACATCATCATCTCAAACTCGTATTCTAGTAAGTTATTCGTATTACAAATTACAGTTTTATTGATTTATATGGTTAAAATAATTATTAACTATGTTCTTGGAAAGAACACTGGAGTGAGCACAACGAACAAATTTTGCTCAAATTATATGAGCCAGAGTTAGTAAAAGTCAGATATATTCTAGTTAATATGAAAAATCCACAACGTACAAATATTTTAAACGGTCTCGAAAGAAAATTGAGAAAAAAACTCAAGTGGGATAAAGTGAAAAGTAAAATCGACACTTTAAGAAAAAGCATAAGATATGGTTAGATCTTATGAACCGGACATGTGTAAGTGCAGATCCAAATACTGGATCTATTGAGATAGACGATAATTGGTGGGTGCAACGTGAAATGGTATGCTTATATTTTAGTTATAGTATGTGTCAATTATTATCAACTATAATTTGAAATATTATTATTAGTATTAATTTTAAACATCTAATTTATACTATTATAAAAACAAATTTTTGTAGGAAAGTGAGAAGATAAATGTATTTCATCGAAAACCCTTAATACATTGGGATATAATGCAACATATTTTAGAAACAGTGACGTGTCAACTCAGTATATGTATGATCCTTTGAATGCACGAATGGACATAAAAGAAGAGAATGATGGTCGTAACAAAAGTGATGAATATCATTCTGATGAAATTTCGACACCATAAGACTATATTCCAGAGCCCTTAAATGAAGATGTTCAATGACCGGACTTATCATTTTTTGGTACGCAAGAATTGAATGACGAAAATCCTATATTGGAGCAACAAGATGTTGGAACTCGTCCTCGTAGAGAAGCATCTCGACAAACTCCATCTAATATTGATCCACAAGAGCCAACTTGGAGGAGTGCGTCTCGAGTGCGAACATCTACTATTATATTAAAGGGTTGTAGTACTCGTAGAAGACGAGAGTTTGAAGGAACATTTACAAATACCTTCCAAGGAATGACATATGCAAGACGAGCAACTGTTTATGCACTACGTCCAGATCGATATGATCCAGAAGAGTTTCAAAGTAGTATATCGTATTTTAAAACAACTACCAATCCAAAAATTTGGACCATTTTGGTGGGCATCATTGAACGCTCTAAAGCAAGATGCATGGTGGCATAATAATTTTTTGGACGAAGAAACTGAATCAGATGAAGATATAATCAAATTCTTGGAAGGTATTACAGGTTATTGACCGAAATGGAAATTATACTGCAGGAAACCTACAAAATTTTAATCATTTTCTAAGTGGCTCAAGTGGTAGATCGTCATATGGCAGCACAATTGGACAAACATCAAGAAGTGTTACACATAGTCCACCAGGATATCAATTTTATACATCACCCAGATCAAGATTTAACATGCTAAATCCAACGATGAATGCACCTTTTACGCTAATGATGTTTGCACAAGGATGGTGACTTCCTCGTTTATGCAGCCATTTCCTATAGGCCAAATGATGCAAACACCTAGAACAAGTTGTACGTTTAATGCATTTAGAACAACGCAATTGGGTACTACTCAAGCTAGACCTATGGAAACTCCTACAAATACGATGGGAATTCTGTCATCATGTCACCAAACACCGTCTAGGCCTTCTACAGACTTAGGTTATAAGTTTGGTACGCCTTCAAAAATTGGCACTCAGCCACAACAGCTAGACTTCATGGATGATCCAACACGAAACCCTTAATCTTAAAATGATAAGAGTAATTTTAGTGAATTCCCGCATGTAAACCTTTTTATCAAGTCCTTAAGAAAAACTTTAATGTTCTGTGTATTGTAATATATTTTGTTTATTCAATTATTAAAATCTTATATTTGTCTGATTATGTATACTCAATATAAATTTTAACGAAGTTTACTTTTATCAGACACGTATAGAGGAGTTGTACGCTAAAGGAATTGATAATCTAACGCATGAAGTGTTGTGTGAAATGTTCATATGAGGATGAACAAATTGATGATTTGATTGTGCATCGTACGATGATATATCACCAGCAGTACTTCACTCGACAACCCATGCGCTAAGAAAGAGGTTTAGGATGGGCAAACATTTGTAGCCAAATAGAACTTGATGATGCATCTTGCTTACATGCTATTAGGATGCGGAGGGGTGCATTTCAAAGATTATGTCAAGTTATAGAAAGTTAGTATCATTTAAGAACAACAAATAATATTAGCATTGAAAAAGTGTGGCGATGTTACCATCCACTTGTGGGCACAATGAGGTTTAACAAACCGTTGCAAGAAATTTTGGTCGGAACCAAGAGGCAGTAAATAGAAAGTTTTATGAGGTTTTGAATGCAATGGAGCGGCTTGCATGTGATGAGTTAAGAACACTATCCACTCAACAACTTAGAGAATATCCTTGCGCATTACGAAATGATCGCCGTTATTGACCATATTTCCAAGGGTTCATTGGCGCAATGGATGGGACACATGTTGCAGTAACTCCGCCATCAGAAGATTGACGTATTTTCTGGGAATGTTTTGGCAAGACAAGCCTTAACATATTGGTTATATGTGATTTAGATATGCTTTTCACATATATATGGAATGAAGCTCCAGGTTCAATGCACGATGCTAGAGTTTAGCAACTGCGCAACAAAATAGTCCAACATTTTCAACGCCCCCCAAGGAAAATATTATCTTGTTAACTCGGGTTATGCTAATAAAAAATGTTATTTAGTACCTTATAGAGGAAATCGAAGAGTATAGGTAAGGTACTATTTAGAGCAATTTAATAATGGTCCACCTTCGCAAAATAAGGAAGAAATGTTTTAACATATGACATTTCTCACTTCATTCAGTAATTGAACGAACCTTCGGAATATGGAAAATGGCGAGTTGTCAAGGAACTACCAATGTACAAATTTGAAACACAGAAACTAATAGTTTTTGTTACCATGGGTCTTCATAATTTTATTAGACATTCGAATATTTTGGATGATGATTTTAATGATGAAGTGACTGAGCATGAAGATATACAGAGACAAGACTCATATGATAAAAATGATATCAATGAGATAGAAGAATCTGAAGTAACGACTGACGGAACATATATGGCAACCATTCGTAACCAAATTGCATATATGTTATGGACATATTGTAGATGAATAATACAATGTTATTAAATTTATAAAAGGAGTCATATACTAGTACGCAAAAATATTTTAAAAATATTAATTGTAGTTTATATATTTATTTTTACATTAAAAATATTAAAATAATATTATTGCATAATTTTAAAAATAATTATTCAAATCAAAATCTACGTATTAATTTTTATTTCATTACACTGTTCAACCATTGCAGTTTTACCAATCAACATTCATCTTCAAACGACCTTCGTTTGAAACTTTTGTTTCTCAACCGCTATCTTCAAACGGTCATTTGCAAACGATTTTCATTTTAACCACTCCTTTTTTTTCAATTGGTCATTTCGAACGGTATTACCAATCGGACCCGATGAATTTATCATCCACGTGTCATTAGCATCTTTTAACCTGAGCCACATGATTCAATAGGTTTCGAGAAACCCCTCTTACGCTTTTTCAACCAAATTATTAAAAATTTAATTAATTTATTTATATTATGCTGACGTGGCTTATCTTCCTCTTGCTCTTTTAAATTAACCCTTCCTCTTTCCTCTTTCCCTAAACCAATCTTTCACCAATCTCTTCAAACACTTCTCTTCTCTCTTGAGTCTTCTTCTTCAATCAAATTCAGTTTTCCGGCAACAAAATACCCGGAGATAAACCATTAATCGTTAAGATCGAGGTGAATCAGTCAAAAATCTGCTTCTTCTTCTACAACCATGGCTATGCAGGTTTGAGATCTTTCTTCTGCAATTAATCTTGTGTTTTGGTTTGATTACTATTGTTATGTTAAAAGTTTTTTGGACAGAGGTTAAGGAATCAACCTATGATTAGGTTTATGTCCGAGAGAAGTAGTTTGTTTATGTTTTTCGGTTCTAATCTCAAGGTTTAAGACAAAACTTGTTTTGTCTATCTCCAAGAGAAATTGGTAACTGAAGAATAATTCGATTGGCGCAGGTTAAATTGTTAATAGACCAGGCGATTTGTGGGGGTATTATGGTCGGTTGTTTGCTACTTAATGTATTGATCCGTGTTTAGGTAAGAACAAGTTTCTAAATTTCCTTAATTACTGGTGGTCTAATCCTTCTAGATGTGTATTAGATTCATAAGTCTCTTTTGAAACATCAGATCTAATTCTATCTTTACATTTGAATTAAATGATTAATTGTATTCTCTTTGGATTTGTGATTATAGGAACGTTATGAGAGTTTATCTGATGAGCATATCTCTTCTTCAGATGCCTTTTATCTTAAGGTACTAATTGGGTTTTGATGACATCTTCTTGACTCTTTAATTGGTTTCAAAATTATTAAACTTGAGGTTAATTTTTTTGTTTGTAGGCAAGAAAGCCTTATACAATCACTAAACAAAGAGAGAAATGGACAGAAGCTGAGCATGAGAAGTTTGTAGAAGCTTTAAAACTCTATGGTAGAGCTTGGAGACGAATCGAAGGTGTGTGTGCTTATCTGACTTTAGAGAGTCTAATGCACATTCTAATCTAGGTTTGATGAGGATATAAGCAAATAATTGGAGCCTAGTAGTATGAGTCAGAACTTATTGGTTTAGAGATTTGATTTTTGTTTCTTCTTTTATGGAACAGAACATGTAGGAACTAAGACTGCAGTTCAGATTCGAAGCCATGCTCAAAAGTTCTTCACTAAGGTTTGTTTTTTTAGCCTTATACATTAAAAAGTTTCAGCCTTTTTGGGGTAATCAAGGTCTAACTGAAGTTTGTGAATAGGTTGCTCGCGATATCGGTGTTACCTCTGATCAGTCTATTGAGATTCCACCTCCAAGGCCAAAAAGAAAGCCGATGCATCCTTACCCTAGGAAGCTGGTCATCCCAGATGCAAAGGACATGGCATACGGTGTCTTAACCGGATCCAAACTTGTTGAGGATGAAGATAACCGATCTCCAACATCGGTTTTATCACCCCATGGTTCAGATGGTATAGGTTCCATTGGATCAAATTCACCTAATTCTTCTTCAGCTAATTATCACCATTCACTGGTATGTTGTTTAGACGAAACACATTCTTACAATTCAATCATTGTTTCTTGTGTTTACAGTAGTCTGACATTACTAGATTTTGACAGGCACATGAGTTATCATCTCACACAGATGATTCACTGTCTCCAGAAGCAGAGACTAAACAAAGCCTTAAGCTCTTTGGAAAGACTTTTGTAGTTGGTGATTACAACTCTTCACTGAGCTCTGATGATTCTGAAGATATCAAGAAGAAGCTTGACTTAGAAACACAGTCTATTCAATGTTCATCTTCGACTTCTTCAGACAACGTTGAAACAGAAGTGACACAATCATTCGTATCAGAGTTTAAACAAAGCGAGAGATCGGCTTTCTCTCAGTTGAAATCGTCGGCGAATGTGAGAGGGTTCATGCCTTACAAAAAGAGGGTAAAGGTAGAAAAAAGCATTGACAATGTCAAAATGGCATATCCTTTATGGTGAAGTCTTTGTATAAATCTTTCTGCAAATCAGTTTGTGTAACTCATTTGATCTCAACTACAGTTTGTGTGTATAATGTCAAGAGAATTAGGGAAAGTTATCTTTTTTTTGATTTGGATTAGATTCGTAAGATCATTCCAAAGTTCCAAGTCTTTCCTTTAACCAGTAAGTAATTGATAAATCTAAAGAGTTACCATGTAAATTGTACTTGCATTTTTGTTTGTTCAATCAAATCTTTCCATTACTCTAGATGACAAGACTTGACTGCTTTCACGAACGGTACTTGTCTACACAACGGACCCGACTTGGTCTCTGAAAGATGCAACTTTGATGAAACAGTTGAAAACAATCAGGCAACAATTGAATTATGTTTTCATGACATGTGAATTATGGTTTCCAATTCAAAATTAATTAACAATGAGTGAAAAAATCAACTGCATATATATTATACTAGATTTCTTATCTTTATGTGTGATATCTCGAAATGTAGATAGATGTTAGTCCAATAAACTTATAATCTCAAAGATACCATAACCAAGCATTTATATCGATTGAGCATGTCACGTATGGACTGTTTGTATTTTGTGAGCATAGTCTGACGCTGACACCATGCAAATTGACCCTTATTCTAACATCATAGACAAATTGTGCATACAAATCAAATTCGCCGCATCTTCTTCCGAACCCACTGATTCATCTCTCTTCCTCGACCAATCTCTCAAACACATATCTCCTAACAGCTTTTCAGTGAACAAAAACAACAGGGTTTGAAAGTTGGAATCCTTTGAAATACTTGTCACACAAGAAACTTTTGAGAACAATAATGGATTTGTTCAAAACAACTTCTTCCAATTTGCTTTAAACTGAGTATCGCATTCGCAGTATCATATTATCTCAGACTCATAAGAAACCATCTCAACACTCATCGCTCTCTTACTCTGGCCGTTTTTGAACCTTTGAGTTTTTATCTTTCAAGTATCAACTCCCAAAAATTCAATATGATTCATAGTGAATTCTTTGGCCAGCTCTGCAATTTTAGTCTAATTAATATATACTTCCATTGAAAATGTAGTTCCTTCATGGCTGCAACACTTCAATGTGGTTGATGTACCAAATGAGTAAATTGTTATCTTTAATGAAAAGATACGAAAACATCGAAGAAACAGAACAAAATTTACTAGAATAACAATCATTAAACCCTAACCCTAACCCTAATTTTGATCCTCCTCATAAGGAACACTTCGACACAAAGGACACGAATTGTGACGAGAAAGCCACTCAAAGATGCAATCTTGATGAAACAAATGTAAACAGTTAGGCATCTGAATGATGCTGTTTTCCGATGGCGATTCCGACAAGTTCTCAATACAAATCGAACACGTCTCATCGACATCAAACGATTCCACTCTCTGTTCTTCAAACAATCTCTGAAACACATCTCTCGAAGCACCATTCATCGGAACAGAAACCACAGGTCGTAAGATAAACCTCAATTCGTTGATGACTGCGACGTTGACGGACATAAGATGAGAGTTATAAGCAAGTGAAAATCGAGTACAAGCGATTTTTTCAGCCAAAAATTGACAAAATGGAAGCTCGCGGTTGAGTTTATAACGAAAGAGTGTAAAGAGATAACGTGGCGTGAAGTTACGTGGCTTCAAGAGGATACGAGTGGAAGTTGGATTCATGTACGATCGAACAAGTATTGTTAATCCACTTTCGACTTCGATAAACTCTTGGATTACTTGATGCAAATCGATTAAGAGAGTGCTTCTAAACCCTCGAGTTCGAGGGGAATTCGACATCATCGGTGTGACTTCTACTTTTACAGTTTCCATGGCAGAAGAAGAACAACAGATTGATGAAACCCGAGTTGAGTTTGCAACAAAAGAGAAGAGACAAGAGATCGAGTGATGATGATGAGATTGTCGTAAGAGAGTGAAGTTTAGAATTTTTCAGGTAGAGAAAAGAGATATGTGACACTGTCTCATTGATAAAGCCTGAGAGGTTCTCTGCTAATGTTATTAATTTGTTATTTCCTTTTTTCTAATCAATGTTTCCTTTTGTTCTTCTGGATTTACAAAATCCAAGTTAATCTCAACAGAAAATGATTTGTTGTTTCCATTTTGATGTTAAAATTGTTAAATGAATCTAGCGAATCCAAATCTACTTGGTTTATCATACTGAGATTTAGCCAACAAGTACTTAGTTCCGGTTTGTGTATATCTTCTTTTGAATCCACCCATCAAAAAAAAAAAAAAAAAAAAACCATCAAATTAATCTGGAATTTTATTTTCCTTTTCCGGAGATTTTTAATTAATAACGATTTTATGCTGAAAATTACCAATAAAAATTTCAATCTTATACAAATTTACCATTCTCCCTTACCTTTCTAACCATAGATATATTAACTTACTTGTATATATAACATTGAAATTTTTATACAAGTAAGTTAATAGATTTTAAATAATGACTTAATGTTTTCAATAAAAAGATTTGATATATATATATATATATATATATATATATATTGTAAATATATTTTGTTAACTATTTGATATGTTTAAAACCAAAAAGACTATTTGAAATGTTAAAATAATAGATGTTATAATTAAAATGTTGAGAAAAAATCTGGAAAAAAATATATTTGAGAATTTAATTGTTTGAAAAATATAATAAAGATAAATAATATGTTCAATTGAATTGAATAGAAAGATAATTATATGTTTTCCTAATTCCCAGATATGAAATAAAATATAAAATCTTAGTGAACAGTACATCAATATGATCAAATAAATTTTCAAATAAAGAGTAATAGTATAAATCAGAATTATGAATAGTTTTGACTTCTTGAATCTCTTCGTTCTAAAATGGCAAAACATATCTTATCAAAGAAAAAAAAAGTAAAATGTGAAGATTGTATAACTTTTCAGGAGGAAAATCCCCGGAAAAAAAACCTTCAAAGCTGAAATTAGACAATTTTTTTTTTTTTACTCACCAAATAAAAACATTCAAATTATATTAAACTGTTATAGGTAGATGGTAGGTAGTAAGTCCACTAAAGTCAGGTGTATTTGCATATCTAGGATCGAGTCTTACTGTGTACATTATATAAGAGTTTGGTTAATAGACCGGTAAGTTATGGTTTAGTGTTAGACAAAAATAACTTTGAACTAAATTTTGCAGTTAAAATTTTCAAAAAAATTATATCGACTAGATTTCTATTATTTATACTATTACAATATTCAATTAACATGAAAGTGTTTGATCACGTAGATAGTTTAATAAATAAATAATGTAAATTTCACTCTAAAACACTTCATATAATTTCATATTTTACTTTATAAGGAAAAAACATTCAAGGTTTAACTTTTATGGTTTTTTTTTTTTCGACGTTGGATCGACAAAATTCGATCGATAGAGTAAATACCACTCCTAATAATCCTTTTTTAAAAAACCATAATGTAGCGGATAGAAATCGAATACTGGTGCCAAGTCATTAGTTGGATCATCCTAACCACTAGACTAAGAGCAACTTACAATTTTTATGGTTAAATAAAACAATTTATGTAGTTTGATGATTTAATTTGTGAGTGAAAAATTCGATACTTAAGTTGTTACTGACTCTGACTTTAAAATTTTTAATGGGATTTTCTCTTTTTCCAAGTGAATCAAGAAATCTAATAAGTTAATACTCTCTTTTATATATTTCACACTCATTTTCCACTTGTAAATTTTTTGTTAATTCTTAAAAAAAAAAGCATTGGTGATTACTATTTTTAATTTGTGAACAATTGGATCGATTAACGTGAACCATCTTAATTAAAAAATATATATGTTTCCAATATATAAGAAAATTTCCAATATATTAATTAATTAAAAAATATCTGTTTCCAAAAAATACCTCGCTCAAAATATATCAATTAAAGTCGGTTTTTTTTGAATGACCTATTAAAGTTAAAACCCTAAACCTTTTCGATTTCCAGCAGCTTCATCTTCTTCGCGCTTCTCTTCTCTGCTTCCATTTTCGCTTGGGTAATGGCTTATCGCGAAGGATCTTATTCGTCAGAGACTCACAGCGTTTTTATAGAAACCAACCTCGGCACTCGTCTCACGTTACCCGTGCAAAAGGACGAAATCATCTTCGATTTCAGAGGTAGAAAAAAAAATCAGTTTTTTTTTCTTCCCAAATTAGCACTGATTCAGCTTACTTAATCTCTACGTACTCTATTGAATTATATTCTAAGATTGATATATGTTAATTTGCTAATTTTCAAAATTCTTGTTTCTAGAAAAATTATGCAAAGTGCATAAACAAGTTTTCCCAGAAATCGGAGAAATTAATGTTTCAGCTTTGAAGGTATGAATTTTGCTGCCATTGTTCATGTACATGTTTATTTTGATAATAACAAGTGATAGATTATATTATTTTACATAATCAGGTTAAACGACGAGGGGAATTTTTTCACTTCACAGATTTTGTGAATGTTTTTAGCACTTTTGCTGGCATTAGTAAAAGCTGGTATATGTATGTTGATGCCATAAGAGTTGAGAAGTGTGAGCCGCTGCGTCTAACGGCTGCTGATCAGAATCTTGAGTTGGTTGAAAGAAAGGAGGATAATTCAATTGATTCAGTATTTGTAGATGAAAATACCAAAATTCTGTCTCTTGAAGAAGGTTTGGAAACTGTAGTAGCTGAGAAGAAATCAAGGAAGAGAAAACTGAAAAGTTCTGATGTTGAAACAAGTAGAAAGAAATCCTCGATATCTCTTAATCAATCTGCTATCCCTTCTGGGAATTGTGTTGTTACAACGAGAGAAAAGGGACATGATATTCCAATGGGAGCCATAGGAAAAGGTAAACTCTGTTCTGATGATAATTTTTATTTACTGCTGTGACTGGAGACTGCTAGTTCATTTACATTTGATTATAATATCTGATGTTCCGTAGACATTGTAAGCGTGCCAAAAAATGACATTAGTATGGAAAAGAATCAGCAAACTTCTGATGCAGACAGACAATGTCAAGAGAAAATTCTCACAGTCAATTCAGAGCTTGTAGAGGAGCATACCAGCGGTGAGGTGCAGGATGTGCCATTCAATCAAAATCATAAAGAAGTTTTAGAAACTGACTTGGCTACGAGGAAATCAAACGATTTTGATGAGAGTCACAAAGCATGTGAAAAAGCACCAGTAGAAAAGCTAGATGATCTTAGGGGAACAACAGAACAGGGTAAATTTTGTTTTAAACTATGTTTGAATTTTAAGACCCTCTTTTAGTTTTTGTAGTTTGCTTACCCTTGATATACATTTAATGATAGGTCTTGAAAATGGTGGAAAAACTGCCGAATTAGTCAAGAGGGACCAAGAGAAGGATACTGCACCTACTTTTGAGCTCCTAGTTACTTCAAGAGATGATAAGAACGAGAGCAACATGGTATATGGAGACATACAAGTTGGTGTTGCTTCTATGATCCCACCACTAGGAAAAGGTTTGTTTGTGGTGGAAGTTACTGATTATCATTTTCATATATTGTTTTAAAGAGTTTTGGTACATTACCCTTGATTAATTTTTTTTTACCCTTCTATAGACAATGAAGAAGGTGAACCAAGTGCTGCAAAGGATCTTCAAACTGATGAAGTTGTAACTTACTCAGAAAACCAGATGGAGGCTAGCAGTGGTTTGACAACTGGTCCAGCTACAGAGAAGAAGAGAAAACGAACAAAGAGCTCAAAAGATCACATCAAACAATCTACCGCTGGTGGTACTACAACTTCAAGGAAAATTGTAGATGAGAGAAACGAAGTACCTGGAGATTGTGTTGGTGCGACTCTTAAATCTTGTCCAATCTCAGAAACTCTTGAAAAACCTATTTTAGAGGCAATACAGAAAGGTTATGCCAGTTCTTTAATTTAAATTTGGTTATCCTCAATCATCATAGTTCGTGGAATTATCATTGGTAACACATAATGTTATTGCTGATTCTGTGTAGAAACTGAGATGGGTGTGGATTCTGTTGAAGATGTGGGAAGAAATAATATAAAAACTGATAATCTCCGTTCAGAAAATGGTTTGGAAGCTAACAGTGGGTTGACAACTAGTCCAGTTACAGAGAAGAAGAAAACGCGTAAGAAGAGCTCAAAAGCTTCTACTTCTATTTCTACTGCTGCTACTACTGCGTCAAGAGACATTGTGAACGAGATAAACGAAGCACCTGGAAATGTAAATCGTGTTGATGCTACTTCTGAATCTTGTCCAGTCTCAAGAACAGAAAATCTTGGCAAAGGTAATTTCAGTTCTCTATTAAACTTAATTATCCTCTACAGTCAGATCTGAGGGAATTTTTGTTATTAACTCATTATGTCATTGCTGATTCTTGGTTGAGTTTTTATCCTCTAAGATTTCATTGACACTTCTAAGTTCTATCAACTCATATGATATTATTGTTCGTCTAGAAAATGAGATAGGTGAGAAGATTAATGAAAATGTGGGAAGCAGAAAAGCTATACCAAGTTCTGCAGATGATATTCAGACTGATAATTTAGTGAGCTACCCAGAAATTCAATTGGAGGTCAGCAGTGGTTTGACAACCGATCCAGCCAAAGAGAAGCAGAGAAGGCAAAAAAAGTCCTCAAAGGATCACATCAGTCAATCGACTGGTGCTACTACAACATCAAAAGAGGTGCTGAATAAGAGGGAGAAGGTATCTGGACGCATAGATCGAGTTGATGCTAGTTCTGACTTTTGTTCTCACTCGAAAGAAGAAAAGCTTGCCAATACTGTTGCAGACGTAATGCAAAATGGTAAATTTCATTCTTGGTCAAATATTGTTCTCTACATTCATATGTTACAGTGAGTCTCTGTAAAGTCACAATTGATGTGTTTATTTGTAGAAAATGAGATGGGTGGCAAGTTTGTTGATAAGGTTGAAAACATCGGTGAAGAAAAAATACAAGCTGCTAATATTCAAGTTGCTGGTTTGGCGAACACCCCATCTGCCTTGGTCCAAGAATCCAAAATGTTGGAGCACATTGGGAAGTTTACAGATGAAAACACATCCCGTGAACATGAAGTTTCTAAGGAAAAAGTTGAAATAGATGCTGATCAGGCTAAATCTGTGAAGTCTACTAAGAAGAAAAGTTCAAGAAAAACCAAGACCCCAGCGAAAGAAGATACTTGGGTAGATTCGGGTGTACAGAACGTTGAACCTATTAAAGTTGTAGATGGAGAGGGGCCTGATAATGTTATCAGAAATGTGTTAGATTCTTTGCAGCAGAAGAACGAAACTGAGGAAACTCTCGACAAAAGTAGGAAGAAATCAAAAAAGAGATCAAAGAAGACTGACTCTTTGAACATTGGGGAGGCCCAAGCACTAGATTCTTTGCAGCAAAGGAATGAAACTGAGGACAATCTAAAAGAAATTGGGAAGAAATCAAGCAGGAGATCAAAGAAGGAACACACTTCAATCACTGTGGAGCCTCAAGAATCATTTGTTGAGGTAAAGAATGCTGCGCAAGAGGAGGCTCCTCTAATCAACAACCCAAAAGACCCCGATGTATCATTCATGCCACCAGCTAAGGACGCCGAGAGAGATGATTCACATGTTAAAAAGATCATTGAGGTTGCCAATAATCCTGAGGATAATAACCCTTCCAAGCAAATTATAAAAGAGAACGCTGATATGGGAGACAATTTTGGTTCTATCCAAAACGATGATATTGTTGGTGGTGTTAACAAGCAAGATCAAGTGACTGGTGGAGCTAAATCGAAAGAGGAGAAGAAAAGTCTCGATTTGCATCCTGGCGGATCTATTGATGGTTCAGTAAAACCGAAAGAGAAAAAAAGTAGAGTTAAACCAACTAGTTCAGGCACTAGCCATTTGCAGTCAAAGGCTAAGAATGATCGCAGTGAAACAAAGGTTAATAATTCTGGTGAATCTGTGAAAGGAACTGTGAAGAAAAGCTCAAAGTCGGCCACAGTGAAAAAGAATAAGGTGAATGTCAAAAGCAGGAATGATGCTGTGAAGAAAAGCTCTAACACGGTCATTAAGATGAATTTCTTCAAGGATGCTGAGAACTGGAATTCAGGAGAAGAGGAATCTAAAACGACTTCATATGTCTCCGCTAAAACACCATCAGAAAGTTCATCAGACGATGATAGTGATGTGACTTCTATGTCTAGAAAGCAAGGTACTTAATCGATCAGTCGGAGTATAACTTACATCACACGCTCTCTCTACAAAATATGCTAATTTAGATTGTCGATCTCAACAGGAAACAATCTGGCTAGAGGAACAAATAGGTAAATAACCAATTTAGGGTCTCATTGTCAATCTTAGCTTCACAGACTTCGGTCATAATCTCATTTGCTTGTCTTGTGAACAGAGTTTCAGGGAACTTTCTAGATATCTTAAGAAGTTCAAAAAGTTACAAAAAAGCGAAACTGACAGCTTCTCAATCGAAACCAGATGAATTCGACGGTGAGGCGTTAGATTTTGTCCCAGATAGCCAAGCCAACTAAGTTTGATCGATTTATCCTTTTGGATTCAAAATTTTAACCAGAATCTGAAGAAGATGTTTAAATCTCCAAATAACAGTTTTGCTTGTTCTTATTAACTTTGGTATGGTGGCTTCTTCTCGGACATATTTTTGTTTAATCAGATTACTTGAATCCGAGTTTTCTTGACCTTCAAGGTAACAAATCCTTCAGAATCACATATTGAACACATTTGTTTATTTATTTATTTATTTCCCTTTATTTCAATGTGTAATTACACAACTTGAACTATAGTACATTTAAATAAAAGAATTGAAACATAAACATTTGTGGATACTTTCTTCAGTTCTGTTTTTTTAATTAAACACCAAATAACCTGAAACTCAATCGTGACTGAGTTCGCTTCGATCTGTAATAATAAAGAAACTAAAATTAATTTATATATTATATAATTTTTTCTAAACTAATAATAATAACTCTAAATTTACCCTTTAGATGATGATGGTTTGATTAAAGGCTTTGGAGGAGGAGGAGGAGGCAGAGGAATATCACTCACTAGAGGAATAGTTTTCACCTGTTCCAAATAAAAAACACACATACATATATATGTACATATTAAATATATAAAACTCTGTTTTAATTAACAAAAAACAGAAAGAAAAAAAACTAAATAATGTTACCAAATTCCGGTATTGCAGATTGTAGAAAGATTGGATATATCTTTGTTTTGCTAATTTCTGAGCTTTGTTCAAATATCTCCAATAGCTATATGTACTTCCCATGTTGATTACTTTGTTTGCATATATCTTCCATGTATAGCTGCACATATTTAATCACATAATTACAATTATCTATAGATCATTTTCTTAAGATGCTTTTAAGCTTGAAACTTGGAATTCGGCAACTAATACATACCATTGGTTTATGCGTTGTAACCCTTCAGTCGAAAACATGTTCCAATAGTTAGGATCAATATTGCATTTCTCAAAGAAATCAGCAATCTTATCACTTGATTCATCTCCATTGCTTGGATCAATGTGTAGTCCTGAGACACCATCCACAATAATCTCAGCAGGACCACCTTGGTTTGTAGCAAATGTGACCAAACCACAGCTCATAGCTTCAATTACTGTAAGACCAAAGGCTTCATAATGTGCAGGCTGCACAAAAGCACCTCGTGTATCTGCAATACATCGGTAAAGTTCACCGTTTCTAGCTCGATCGGTTTGAGCTGCAATCCATCTAAACTGACCCTTGAGTTGGTATTTCTCAATCAGAGAATGCATCTTCTTGATCTCTGAGATCTCTTCTCTGTCTTTAGACTTGGAAGGATCGAAGAATCCTCCGACAATCACAAGGTTGACTAAGTCTCGTAGCCTCTTGTTCGTGGCATACCATTCGGTTAATCCAGTTAAGTTTTTCACAACATCAAGCCTTGCCATTGAGAAGATGATTGGTTTTTTCTTGTCTACCAAGTTACCACTTTTGTTCAATAAAAAAAATTCCGTTAGTATTTCTGAATCAATCTAAATGACTAAGGAAAAGTTAAGTAGAGAATAGAGAGACTTACATGTGTTCTTCATTCTCATTTTGGCTGAACAAGAGTTCATCAATGGAAGGATAAAACTTGGTGAATCTTCGATTTTGACTGGTAAAAGGGAAGTAGATAGAGTCATCTGCACCAGGAGCTGCAATGTTGAATCTCGGATCAAAGACATTAATACCAGAGACAACTCTATAAATCCCTGGAAGTGTGAAGTTCATGTGGCTCTCATATTGTCCAGCTCTTTCTTTGCTGTGAAAACCAAATCGGTTAATGTTAAACCGGATCGGTTATTTCCTCAATCATTCCATATGAAATTAGATAACTAATTTACCTTCCAGCAATTTCTTGATAAGTACTTGCTATGATGAAATCAGCAGAGTTCATAGAGATTAAATCTGCTGTGAATTGAGAAGAGAAATGATATTTAGGATCAAACACTTTCCATTTGGTGTCGGAGTCTTCGTATTTTGTCTTCTCCAAGGCATGAGCAATTGTTGCCTGAGTAACTCCAAGCTTATTAGCCATGAGTGATGCCACCAAGTTTCCATCAGTGTAATTTCCGATAATTAAATCAGGTTTTCCTTCCAAAATATCCAATATTTTTGTTGTTGCATCCTATTCATATTATTTAAAAATTTAAAATAAATTTTTTAGAGAAATAAATTATTATAATTCAGTCATAATTATATATGATATTTACCTTGGTGAATTTTTCAAGGTATGGATAAATATCAAAGCGAGAAACCCAACGACGTAAAACTCCATTATTCTCTGTTACGAATGGAATCCGAAGAATGTTGGAATGTTTGGTACCAAAAATAGGTTCCAATTCTTGGTTGCATTTTGTGTTTCTAGCATCCGGGATTAATCTTGTTACCTTAAATCAATATCATTATAACATTAATATTTCTTTAACCAGGGAAATTCACAAATAATATTGGATACAAATAATATCACTATTTTTTTATATATTTTCAATTAGATGTATTTATTATTTATGTATAAACAATATATATATATATATATATTTTTGTCAACAAATAGATGAACAAAATTCGAT
This sequence comes from Lepidium didymum, assembly GCA_963920545.1. Classification (NCBI taxonomy): domain Eukaryota; kingdom Viridiplantae; phylum Streptophyta; class Magnoliopsida; order Brassicales; family Brassicaceae; genus Lepidium; species Lepidium didymum. The sequence goes on along the minus strand of OY986980.1, from coordinate 18,496,418 downwards.
TCATAACCTAAAATCCACCTCTAAAATCTCTTTTTTAAGCTACCATAATGTAGCGGGTAGAAATCGAATCTGATATCAAGTCATTAGCTAGATCATCCTAACCACCAGACTGAGAGCAACTCAACATTTTTTTTATTTAAGCTAAAATTATAATTAGTAGCATAAGTATAATATTTCTTAAAATTCAAAATGTTCAATTCAATTTTCTTTCTAAAAGTTACTCGCAAGTCGCATCCAATATTTCAAAACAATTTTTTATTTTATAATTTATTTTTTTGTCCCGGTTAAAAGGAATTACATTTCTATATAAAATAGATTAAATCAGCATGGCTAAACATTGTAATAGTGTGTATATATTACATTATGAATTCAAGGTATGTATATCCTAATTATCTAAATTTATAGAATATATATATCTAGCATGTGTACGGTCCTGATATCAACTAGTATAAAATATAATAAATTTTTAAATTAGTTTACTACAAATTCATTCAAATATTTATTATTCTATGTATCAAAATAATTAATGTGAATTATTAAAACTAAAATTAAAATAGAAAGAGAGAAAGAGAAGCAATTCAAAGAATTGAACTTACAACGAGAATCTGAGGTTTGAAATTAAGGCCTTGAGAGTTAATTCTGTGAAGCAATTCATCTTCAATGGCTTTAACTTGATCAAGTATATAAACCACTTGACCACCGGTATCCGGTAAACCAAGAACATCGGTTTGACCGAAATAGCCATGAACCGAGAAGATCACAACATTAAATATTTTAGGAATTCTACCAAAAAATCTATCAATGTTAAGAGGATCAGGTGCTTGAAGAATCTCTGATAAAATTCTCATTGTCTCTTTTACTTTTCCTCCGTTGTCTCCCCATCCTTTCTCGAATCCCATTTCCTTAAACCTGTTTTTGGTTTAATTTGAATTTTAACCGGTTAGGTAAACCATCGGTTTAGCAATGTAATATAATTGATTTAAATTTAATTAACCTGAGTTCAAAGGCTTGGAAAGGTGTGTCCTTAGGTAGCTCAGATAAGAAAACATCAGCCAATATTAAACTCATCTCAAGCTTTCTTGCTGTGTTTAGAGTCTCATTCACCATAAGCTTCTGAAATATATATGTAACAACATTTTTATTCAAAAATATATATCAACATCAACATAAACTAGTACATTATTAGAATCTCGATGAGATTTTTGATAAAAGTGCTATGTAGAGAATTTTCTCTTGGTAAAAAATCTTTAAAATCATATAAATATAAATTAATTTTTTTTTTCAGATTTAAATTGATTAATATATTTGGATTTATAATTATAAGTTTGAATATTTAGATAATTAAAGACCATATAAATAATTACTGTTAAATATATAATAACATTTTATGTATTTCGGGTACCCATTTAGTTCTTGGTGCAGTTTCTTGGATACAAGATCTTAAACCCGTTTTGTTATTTTATCGGTTTTGGTTAAGTTCCTCGTATTTCAGATTGAGTTCGGTTTTTGGGAAATATGTCCATAGACTACCTTCTACATTTACTGTGCTATACAATAAAAATCAATATAATCAAAGGATTTGATATTGAAAAGACCAACCTCTCCTTGATGCTCAAGGGACAACAAGTAGTCGACAAGAGATTGCGGATTATCGTTTAAAAGACCTCCGAGCTTAGAGGACACAAAACTCAAGCCATTTCCAATTGAAGACGACAATGAAAGCCGAGGCAGAGTGAAATCCAATGCTCCAAAATCAACTTCCAAAGCATTTTCATCCATTGCCCTAATTTACAAAATTTGTAGTTATAGATGGATAGCGCATGCATGAAATCAAGATAGTGAAAGACATAAGAGGAGATCAAAAACCAGTTTTCGTCAAAGAAAATCTCTTTGAGTTTGAGATATTGTGTGCTTGATAGAGCTTCTACTGAGAGATTAGAAGAGTTAACCTTCACGAACTGCCAATTTCCAGGGTTTCCTCTTACCGCAAACGCTACGTTTGGAGGAATTACCACTGCCTCCTGCGATTTCACTCACATTTGTGTTGTTAATTTTAGCTCATATTAATTCTTTTTTTTGGTCAAATTAAGCAATGACCATTAAAATTCATAACAAACATTTTTTATGAAAACGAAAAAACTGTGATGAGAAAAACCCATAACAATGCCTCTACTATTTAGGATTTGAAATGTGTTGATTTTAAAACTAAGTAATAAAAATAATATGTAAAAACTAAAATTGTGTGTAAGCTAATATTTAATTAGTCAAAGATAATTTTGGAGTAATAACAAAAAATTAATAAAAAAAAATTCCAACTTAACTCATCTTACATTAAAGGACAAAAGATAGACAATGTTGACTTACAAAATTAACAAGAAAAAATTGGCCAAATGACACAATTAACAAATTTTATTAAGGATATGACACATGTATTCTCATAATTAAGAGAATAACATTTTGACCTATATATTTACAATTTTAAATCTTTAATAATTATACTCAAAATTAAAAATTAAAAATAGAAAACTTATGTGGATGAAAGAAACTTGAGCAAGTCTACTTGCTACAGTACCGTTACGTTGCTAGTTATATTATATGGTATAAAACTACTATATACTATAAAACATATAGTAAATAACAATAAAAATATTCATCTATATGGTATAGAACGATGAGGAAACGAAGACGAAGAAAGAGAAGAATAATGAGAAATAGCAAGAGAATGAGAAAGATAAGAAAAAGTAGGAGGAAAATGATAAAGATGATGGGAAGAATGAGTAGGAAAAGAATAATGAGAAGGGAGAGGCGAAAGAGTAGGGGGAGGAGTTGAAGATAGGAGGAAGAAAAATGAGGAATACAAGACCAATAAATTAAAGTTAATAAGATTTTTTCAAAAAATATGTATTAAATTGATGGTTTTAAAATAATAAACATACTATATAAATTAGACATTCTATATGTATAATTTATAGCTAATTGTTCTATACAAAATTAGTTAATAACATATTCGTTTTTATTACAAAATTTGGTCATTTAAAAAATTTAAGTTTTAGGGTGTGTTAAAAAAAATCTATGTTTTTTTTTTTTAAATTTAACTTTGATTTTATTTTTCATTAAAAGTTATATTGAAAATATAATTAGAAGGGTAGAGAATGAGTGAAGAAGAAGAAGAAAAAATTAAAAATTATATGAAAATGGTAAATTGACAAATATTGTATAAAATATGTTGAATATTGGTTGACTTAGGGTTTTGTGCTATTTTGTGAATTATTGAATTTTTTTGTGTTATTCTTGTTAATTTTCCAGTTAACAATTAATCAAAAAATTTAAAGTATTAGAAAAAAACATAATATAATCTATTTATATAATCTGTCAATTGTTTTTAGATCAAATATGTATATCTATCTATATATATAACGAAAAAAAGGTGAAAGAGAAGAGTGAACAAATTTATTTTTTCTTTTATAATATTGTCTAATATATACATTTTTTTGGGGCTCAAAGCCCCAAATGTTAGATTTTGGGGAGACTATGAAGTTCTTGGCCTACTATATACATTTTTGTTTAGATTTTATATATAAGAATAGCTTATTGAAATGTTAAATTCATATGTTTCTTCACCAAGAAAAAAAAACCAGAATATAAAAAGAAAAGAAAAAATAGTAATAATTAAGACCTGAGTGAAGCACAAGATCTTGCCAAGATCACCTTCCAAGACTTGTTGTCGTTGAGTTAAATCATTGACAACAATCTCCATTTCATCCATCAAATGGTTCAATTTCATTACTCTTATTCCTTTCTCAATGTATTTCTCCAAGCAACGTTTTATGTTTTTGCGGTTTTGTCCCATCGCTTCTGGGATTCCATTGCCTAAAGATTGATCAGATGACATTTCCATTTTGCGTTTATGTACCTCAAGATCAATATCACAAGAGGAACAAAACACACAAGAGGAGATTTTACGTTCTTTTTTGAGTACTTTAACTCGTATTATGAAACCTTTGTATTCTTTTATAGGAAAACTAAGGTTTGAAGATACGACATATCTTTGTTGATATGTTATTGTGTGTGGATCATATACCTTTCGTTTTAGCAAGGCCATGTTTTGTCCCACAGCTATATAATTTAGTTTTCTCTTTTAGAATATTAAAATACATCAGAAATTGAGATAACTTTAATATTATATATAAGAAGCATTTACATCTCCACTCAATTGTCAATTAATTTTAGGTCTGATTAGCAACGGCTCTAAAAAGAAAAAAAGTTCCAGAGCACTAGAATTAAACCAATCATGCTCTAGGTTTATTTTTTTTGCTTTCATTGTTTTAGAAAACCAATTTTTTATTTAAAAATGTTTTTGGTTGTGGAAAGCCAAAAACCTAGAAAGGTTTATTGGAGGGTGGATTTTAATGGATTTAGAAATCTATACAAATTTCTAAATCTATATAGAATTTTAAAATCAAATAAAGTGAATTTGAAAATCAAATAGACTAGATTTCAATACTTGAATAACACATTATTTGAATATGAATTTCAAAATCAATGCTTGAATAACACATGATTTGAATATGGATTTTAAAATCATTGATTGAATAATATATGATTCAGTAAATATGATGCATTAAATAGTAAGAGGTTGCTTTGTGAAACCCTAGACGGCTGCCACTCTAAATTTTTTTCGATTGTCTTTTCCGGTCAAAGTCTTGTGGCTTTCAAACCCTGACATTGTACCTTCTCTTTTATTCTTTGTTTTCTCTTTTTATGCATACCTTTTGATCTAATCTGAGAGTTTCTTCAAATTTTCTGAGTTTGACGGATCTGGAGTGATGTTGTTTTAACGATTTCTGGCTATATCCGTCATGGCTTGGTTCTTTACCATAGATCGGTTTATAGATCTCCATCTGGGAGGCCGGGTGGTGGCCCCGAAGAATCAGAATTTGGTTTTTTGGTATTGGCTTTATCTGATGGAGCGCTGCAGCAACGGTTCTCGGCAATAATCACAAAAAAAATTTCACTCTTTGATTACTGGTTTCTTATCTCATTATCGAGTTTTTCAGGGTTTTTGGTTTTGGTGTCTAAGTTTCTAGATCTAGTGAATTCATAGAAGAATATCTATCTAAATTATGAGAACTATCATCATATTTTCGTAAAATGTATTAGAAGTATGTCTGCTATTGTTGGTACGAGAACGTCTAATTGTTTACCTTGTGTCTTGAATCAAGACCGATGTGGTTATGCTAATGTGTCATCAAATGATGTTTGTTCTCACTATTTCTAATGTGGAAGACCATTAGTTTTCTCTTTGTATTTATTGGTTGAATTTATTCTATGATGTAATTGGTTACAACCAATTTCAATGAAATAAAGTGCTATAGTGAAAAAAAAAAGAATAACACATGATTTAGTAAAGATATCTAAATCTATTAAAATCCACCCTCCAATAACCCATAGAATCAGAATTTATAAGCTTTACAAAAATAAATTCTTACAGCAAAAAAAATCTACATTCAAAATATTTATACCATGGGACAATGGGTATCCCTGCCAGGAAAACCAAGAGTAGAGTAACGCGAAGAGCCTGACGCAACTCTACTACCGTCCTTCCTACCAAAAAGCTAACCCAACCTAAGGGTTCATAAGTTAGTTGAGTGACTTGTGACCATCCTTATAATTTAGAATTGCATAAAAGAAGTCAGTCACTGACGCCGTTCCCAAAATGTTATGCTGCTTTCTTTTCGTTTTAGGTAAAATAACCAAGGTTGCAAAAAGCTATGGGGGAAAACTTAGGGTAAAGTTGTTTCACCTACATGTGATACATGTGATCAAATTTTCTCATAATCTTTGTTGGATGGGATGTTTTTAAAGTTATGGTTTAATTTCATCATTCATGATAATATTCTGAATGGTAAAATATAACGATTTTATATTTTAATACGTGAAAAATTGAAAACATACAATTGGGACAATTCATCCAAGATCATAGAAAATGTATAGTTAGGAAACAAAAACATACAATTTTTAGCAAATGGTGAAAATTTTGTCAAATATGTTTTAGAGCATCTGTATCCATGAGAGACTCACTTGGATCTCTCACAATAAAATATTATTATTTTTTATATTATTTAATTTAAGAATATAATTAATATAATATAGTATTTACTTACATAATTATTATTTTAATTTTATTAAAAATATGCATAATAAATCTTGAAAGATAGATAATTTTATTTTATGATTTATAAATATATCAAAATTAAGAAAATAATAATATATAAACAAGTTAATAAACATTTAAAACCATTGTGGATTTGATTTATTAAAACTTTTTAAAAGAACTAATCATATGGGGACATGTGTACAAAAGAGAGCCTCTCAACAATCTTTCAAAGTCTCTCAAAGAAGAGACTCAACAATTTTAATTTTTATTATTTTATTGATGAGAGATTCTACTAAAAATTTCCATTGCAGATGATCTTAAAGTTTATAAATTTAATCTAATGGTCTAATACCAATAAAAATTATCTGTAATTTTATATATTATTGTAAAAAGGATATCTTAACTTCTAATGTGAGATATTTTAGTATGATAGAAAGAATACTTTTTGTAGAATAATAAGTTGTCAAAGTTATGACCACTTGAAAACAAAATAACATATGAAAAAGCAGTCTATACTTTTGTTGGTCAGAGGGAGGTCAAAAACTTGGTAATTCATAGAGATTAAAAGACTATGTGAATATTATTTTAGAAGTATATAATATTTAAAAGGGACTTTACATGTTTATATTTCTATATGTAGAAGATGCAGAGGAAGAGCAAACAAAATTCCAAAAGCAGAGAGGAAAATGAAGTAAAGTATCTAAAAGTGGACCATTCCAATTCTTTTCGTTTTAAGGTTTTGTAAAGACAACCCATTGGATATGTGTCTTTGTTTTACTTTTAATGTATATATTTTCTGTCATTACACTAAACATTAAATTTTATATATAGCTAAATTTACTTTTTTTTGTCAAACATATGATTTCATTAAATTAATTATTCGATTTTACATCAGTATATAGAAAATACATGAAATAGTATATAGTCAATAACAAAATAGCGCATATAATAGATGATTTCAAGTAGAGGAAGCTCTGACACACAAAGATTTTGAATATATGTTCGATAAGCAGTCCCGAATTTGAAGATAAACGGAGACTAATCCTAATTTAGTCGCTACAAAAGACAGTTGAACTAACAAATAAACTCTTTTAACCATCAAGCTTTTAAAACACATCTCCAAATCGGAGATTCTAGACGATATTCTATCCGATAGGAAATATAAGCTAAGTCTAAATTCTGTATAGAAGAAAATAGACTAATGCAAGATCTAACCATCTTATAATATCTAGTTTCAATCTTCCTAAGGCCCATAAGAAATAACTTGTCCTCATAAGGTAGTCCTAATGGGCTTAAAAGGCAAGAAAGAATCAAATAATTATTTAAAATGTAGTACAATAATATGGCCCATTACCTAGTCCATATACAACTGAAACCCTAATAAGACTCTTTGGGGAGAAGGAGAAACGCCGCCACCAACAGTGACATCATCTCCAGTCAACCTCCAGCTCTTTGAAATCCTGCAACAGGTTCGCCGAAAAGAATGGAGATCTCGTCCATCTTGAACTATATCCTCTACATCGATTTGCCGTGAGCTTTCTTGGCTTGGTGTGAAGGAATGAGATCCAGCTATAAGATTGGTGGAGGGTGGAGCGACCAATCGAAACAGAGTCTCGCCACCGGCGAAAGGTAACAACTCCGAATGATGAGACGTCACAGAGAGAGATGGGAGGCGGATATGTCGATCTCGGTAGTTTACGGCCACTAGAAGTTGAAGAGACTCACATGAACTTAACTTAACAGACAAAAAAGCAAAAAGGTACAGAGAAAACATGAGAATAGAAAGCGACCAAGGCTCCGACGAAGACCTACAGTGGTGAAGATGTTGTAGATTTCTTTGTCCTCTAAAAAAAGAGCTCCAAGCTTCAACAGATCCGGTCATTGATTCCGGTGGAGGAGGAAAATACGAACAGCGACAAAGAGAATGAACAAGTTTTAAATAGAGTCCCACGCCGGCGAGATCCGATGAAACCGCTGTCGCCGGCGTCGGAGGGATAAAGTTCGGTGGTAGGTCTGGGCATTCGGGTATCCGGACCCAATCGGATCGGATCTTTTGGGTTTTGAGTATTTCGGGTTTAGGCATGGAGGACCCGATCATGTATTTTGAAAATTCAGGTCGGGTTTGGGTCAGTACATTTCGGGTTCGGGTCCGTACAGAGAACCCGATTAATACCCGAACATATATAAATTTTGGGTTCAATTCGGGTATTTTCAAAATCCAAACCAAAATTGTGTTTATGTGTCCGGTTCGGGTTTGGTTTGTGTCCGGTTAGGATATTTTCAAACCCAAACCAAAAATGTGTTTATATATCCGGTTCGGGTCCAGTTATGTGTTTAATGTATGGTACACCTAAACGAACACATAAAATCTTCGGTTATTTTTGGTTTACTTTCAGAATTTGGATTTTACCCGAACCCGACCCAAAACCAGAAATACTCTAATGACTATATCCAATCGTATATTTGGTTAGACCCAAACCCAACCCGAATCTATTATTTCGGGTCGGATTCACGTTCGGATACGAGTTTCGGATCTCTTACCCATAACTATTCGGTGGTGTCTACGATTGTAAAGGAGAGACCTGCAAAAGTTTTTTTCAAATTGACTTTTTATAAGTAGAATCTGATTTAGCTAAATTTACATAATTGGATATTTAACCACTTAAAAAAAATAATTACCGCCAAGAAACAGGTGACCCAGATGGTTTGCCTCTGATCTAGCTAGGCACCAGGTGAGGAGTTCGAATCCCACCAGCTCTAATTTGAGCATTTAAGTTATGAATCAGACCTTATTGATCCAAATCTAACGAGTAAAATTGACAAAAAAAATAATAATAATAATAATTTACCAGAATCTGGAAACAACACCAACGACAACAGACTAGCTTTAACCAGATCTAAAGATATGAAAGAAAATAAGTACAAAATACTCAGTAAGGAATATTACTTCTGCAGACTAAAACACGAATTTTATTATAATCCGCATATCCTAAACATAGAGATAAGCACCCACATACAATTTGTATTTTTTAACAAGTTATACCACACACATTGGTCTTTCTAGTGTAAAGTCAGTTTCATAATAATTCAGGTCCAACTATCCTTTTTGGCTCAAAGATAAAATTATATCTAATATTATTTTTGATTTTGTGGAATTAATTTGTATTTTTATAAAAAAGATAAAATTCAAAGGAAAAAAAAATTGAAATTCTTTTTGCGCAAAACAGTTAATTTATTAACATGTACACATTTATCAATAATACGTCATCTCAAAAAGAGAACGCACTATGTTGGTTCAAGCTCATATTCAATTATTTTCTTAATAAAACATTGGGCCTAAAGAAAAGCCCACTTGAGAAACCTTAATTCTTACCCGCAGAGAATGTAGGGTTTATTTGTCGAGCCACCAACGTTCCTATATAACCTAATTGTTTCTCAGACACTTCAGAGTTCCTATAAACCCTAATCGTATTCAGAGTTTCAAGTTCGAATTTTTTTGGTTAATTTGGTGATGGTTTGAAATTATTTTAATTTCGTAATGGGAAGAAATGTTGGGAGGTGATGATTATTTCCCCAGATGATCGAAGCTGATTATACGGAGCGAATTATGTTTCTCTCTTTTAGAGAGATTCCAAGCCAATATTCTGATCCTTTTTTCTTCCTATGTTTTAATCATGTTCATAATTAGTTTTGAAATTGTTTGATTCTGATGGAAGTGAGGATTATTTCCCCAAATGATCAAAGCTGAACAAACTGAGCGATTGATTTCTCTTTTCGAGATTTCCAAGCCTATTTTCTGATCCATTTTTCTCCAATCTCTCCTTTTAAAAAGTTCTTGTAAAATGTTTTTGAGAAAATCCAGTGATTTTTAATAATTAAAATGGTTTTGATTTTTTTTTCTTGATTTGATCTGTTAATTAAGTGACAGAATTTTTTTTTTTCCTTTTGTATGGAGCAAAGAAAATTTGAATTTTGTATATTTTGGATGAATTAAAGATAATATTTTGTTGTGATTTTGGAATGTAAAAATATTTTGAGGAGACTTGATGTAATAAAAATGGTGAGGTTTTGTACCAATGCCAGCAAATCTGACTCAATTTAGAAAAGACTAATGTCAACTCAAATCATCCATTACAATATGTAATTTGAACTTCAATGTGTGTCTTTGTAGTTGTGGATTTCATTGAGACAAACCAAGCAACAATCTGGAATACATGGCGAACAAACCATTAACCTCATAAAGATGGCTAAGTTCAGCCACGAAGCAGGTTAATGGCAAACGAGATTATGCAGATGGCTAAACCAAACATTGCTAAAAAGCCATATTTTATAATACGAGTTTGTCAACAAGCAAGCTATTTGCTAATGGCTTACATTCTTGCATTAAAACTTTGTAATTAGCAATTCCAAGTGTGTTTGCCTGCTAAATTTAAAGCCTTTGAGAATTTCGGTTGTTAAAGATTCTCTAGTTGCATGATGAATTTTCTAGTCACTGATCATGCAGCATCAGAGATTGATAATTGCAACCAAGTCGTTGAAACACATAAGCTAAGAGGCAAAGACCCATCATTCCTATGTTGAATGTTGAAAGGGATCTTTAACTCCAATAATTTGTTCTTAAACGTACATAAAGAAGAACTAGACAATTTTTGTTCTCATTATCTAACAAGGAGAATCATAAAATGTGCAGTAGATTATCTTAAAGACGCAAATTCCTAATGCAAATTACAAGGTAGGTTTAAGACTAATATTACAAACGACAAGACATATAAACTTTAAGAAAACAACAACAATAGTAAGAGGTCATGCAGAAAAGTCCCCACCTAAGCTTCAGTTTTGACGATAGCATTTGACATTTGCGCAGCTGCAGAAATGGAGGAAGCATCACTCTCAAGAAGCCATTCCCTTGCGCAAATCAGAGCCTCAATAGTCTCTGGCCTCAGTGATGTCTTGTACTCATCCATCTCCCTTGGTTCCATATCAAAGACATAGCCAAGAGCTGCAGCAGAGACCGGGATTGAGAGGATGTCTCTAGCCATCTTAGACAATGTTGGGTACTTCAGCTTGTTCTGTTTCCACCAATCAAGAACATCAAACTCCTGAACCCGAGGAAGCAGCACTTCATCAAGGTATTGGTCCAGCTCTGATTTCAGATTCTGTCCTGTCGTCTCCATTATGTACGTATCAAAATCCGACAGTCCATCCGCTTTCCCACCTTCAGATGTCAGTTTTAGTGGCGATGGGAGTGCCATGTATTCAGTGAAGAGCTCGTGGATTCCATCATCCACGGTCTTGATGTTCTTCCCTGCATCTTCTCCGAATATCTTGGAGAAACTGAACTCAACGAGCTTCATCTTGAACCGAGGATCCATCACAACCGCCATTGCCAAAACCAAACTACAGTCTCTCCAGTATTTCTCAACCTTTTCTTTCATGGTTTTAGCAATACCTGCGACATACGGATCCTCTCCGGCTATTGCCCTAGACAGATCTGACTGTGTCTTCCACACTTCATGGAAGAACGTAACTGCAGACGGGTTTTCAGTAGACTGGAGAGTGGAGACTGCTTCGTAAAGAGGCTTCAGGAATGTGCAAAGTGCCTCCACTTGCCTCCACTCCTCTGCTGAAGGAGGTTGCTTGTAGTCAGGATCAGCAGTGTCTAAACAAGAGAACACTTCCTTTAATTCTGAAGCAGCCACGAGCATCTTATATGTTGTGTTCCATTGCGTCTGATCATCAAGAGAAAGTACCTTCTCACTTGGAACTTGAAGCTGTTCCTTGAGTTCAACAAACCTCTCCTCATGAGACTCTGAAGTTTTCACATGCTTTACACTGTCTCGGATGTTCTTGATCACATCTTTTCCTTTCTCCAGCACATCTTTAGCGAGGCTACTAAATGTTCGGGCAACGCAATTCCCAATTACCAACTGACCATCCAGAATACCAGGATTCTTGATGCAGAGTAACGGTCTGATGTTTTCAACCGCAGGGTTACTCACCGAATGGTTGAAGGTGACAGAAAACAACTTTCCCTCCAAACCCCATTCAGAGACACAATTGGTAACAGCATGGCTCAAAGCTTCGTCAGCTTCAGGATACGGTTCCATCAAAACATTGAGAAGCTTCTTTTGTATCTTCCAATCCCTGTCAATGAAGTGAGCAGTTAAAAACACATACCCAAGAGTTAGCTTGGACGTCCAGAAGTCCAACGTCAGACAGAAGCGACCAGGTATCTCTTCCAAAGACTTCATGACATTCTGCTTTTCGACAAGGTAAGTGGCCACACAGTCTCCTTGAACATTGTTGAAGCTCACAGCATCAAAGTGAGGCTGAAGACTCTGCACGAATGAGATGAACCCTGGATGCTCAACCATGTGAAGAGGGTAGTCATGCATAATAATCATCTTAGCGATCCCATGGCGACACTTGTCCTGATCAAACGCAACATAGGGACTAGTGTTCTGGGTTCGGTAACGCCTTCTCGGGGTGTCACTCTTGGGAGTGTAAGGAGTAGACATCAGAAGGTTGTTTTCATTGTCTTGGGCATGGATAAGTGCAGGACATGTCCCCTTGGCAATGTGACGCTTAAGATGGCTAGTACCAGCCACTTTAGGGCCATTGCTGTAAGCGAAGCTCTGATTACAACCTTTGCAGAAAGCCCTTCTGCAATTTGGTTCTACAGTCTCAATTGTGAAGTGTTCCCACACCAAAGACTTCTTCTTGCGTCGCTTGATAGGTTGTGTTTCTGGTGATCTCATCTCAGTGTCATTGTAGACCTCCAAAGCTGTTTCCATCTTGCTACAGACAAAGAAGACAAACAAACTCTACTTAACAACAACAACAACAACAACCAGTAATAACTTATTACTAATAACATCTAAAACGACGTGATGGTTACCCAAAAAGATAAGCCCACAAGCAACAACAATGACTGAAACTTCCTAATAATAGATTTATTCGGACAAAAGATCACATGGACTAAACTACTAAATCATTTGTTTAACCGTTGGGCCTAACGAAAGGCCATGACCACGGGTAAATAATGTGATTGTTAGAGGGGCAAAATAGGTATTTTCTATTTGGGCAGATCCAACTAAAAAAAGAAAAAGAAAAAAACAGATCTGGAGAGTTTAAAGGTCCTTAAAGTCGATCAAACATGGGCTCCAAACCAAAAACTAGAGCCCAGATCACAAGGTTCAACAAAAACATCTCATGGTCTCACCAGAGTTTTTACACAAGAGCACAAAGATCGGGCTTTTTCTTTTAATAATCAAAAAATTCTAATCAATTTATATATATATATATATCAGACTGAATAATTGTTTTGCCTCCATAAGCTCAGCCAAAAAATTTAAACTTGCCTCCTATATGACCTCAAAATTTTCAACCAGTAAAATTGGCTCATGGGTTGAATTTAAGAATGAGCAGATCCAAGCTAACAATTCTAGACAGTAGCAACAACGATCGCCAAACTCTTTTTGAGACTATCGAACCAAAACTCAGATCCAACAAAAAGGCGAAACTGAATTCAGGGTTAGGGTTTCGAGAAAAATACCTGCAAGGGAGAAATTGAAGACCTACGTGAGTGAAACAGAGAAAACGGAAGGAAATCTCCGACACAAAGCACGGCGGTGACGGAGGAATCGAGCGGAGCTCCGGCGAGGAGAGAGAAAAAAGAGAAGGCAAAGAGAGATAGAGAGAGATTTGGGCTTGAAGAATCTAATTGGACCTTACGATGATAAAGGAGAAAAGGCAAAGAGATAATAAGCATACGTCTAAAATATAAAGGTTAGATAGTCATATTTCGGAGATTTTTTTGGGCCATTATTGGGCTTATAACTACGGCCCATTATAGAAACCCCAAACTTTCGAACTTTTTCGTGAATCCATTAAACCCCAAACCCTTATACTTGTTTCTACGGAGTTTGTGTGATTTCATTGAGAAAGGTAAAAGAGTTTTGTAACATTTTGTAACTATTACACAATTATTATAATCAAAAGACAAAACAAGCAACAAAATATCGATCCATGGTGAACAAAGTTAAGCATTTAAACTCACAAATACGGCTAGGTTGAGCTGCGAAGAAGGGTAATGGCAAGCGATATTGTGCAGATCATTAAACCAAACATTGCTAAGAAGGCATATTTCCTGTAGAACACATAGAATACGAGTTTGTCAATAAGCATTCTACTACATTCATGCTTCAGTTATGCCACAAGCTTAAACGTTTAAACCTTTGACATTATCAATCGTTTAATACTCAATGTATGCATGATGTCAAAGTTCTAAGTTGATGGACAAAGATGTTAAAGCTAAGTTCTTGACCTTTAAAACTAAGTCATTACAGTGAAAAGTAGTTTCATCAATAGGGGAATTTGGCTTATTAACTAGGATTCCAAGTCACTGGGCCTGCAGCATCAGATATCATAATTGTAACCAAGTCGTTGAAACACATAAGCTAAGAGCCATAGACCTATTATAACTTCACTACACAGTATTGAATGTTGAGAGGGATCTTTAACATCAATAACTTGTTCTGAACTAACCCGATGGTGAGGCGTTTCATAGGATCTCCTGTTGAATAGCCTTTGAAGTAGAAGAATCTGCTAACGTTATAAAGCAAACCAAGGCCTGTACATATACAAGGATGCTTCATTCCACCAAGGATCATGAGTATGAAGTACATTGGCATCATCTCTAGTGAGTTCTGGTGACCTCTCTGCAAGCACCAAAATTTGTTTTCCAATTAGAGCTCACAAACATCTTAAGATTCATAATCAAAAAGACTACAAACACTGAAACCTGAACGCAATTGAAGAGCAGAGAATCTTTGTTTTCTGATTCTATTGCGTATAACGTTGGATAAGGAACTTTGTATCTGCAAATGAAATCTCAATTAATGATCAAATCAACAACACAATGTTTTCCCAAAATCAAAATCAACAACTTCATATCAAATTCGATTTCCGGAACAGAATTATCAAATTCGGAGAATCATTATTTTGTTTCAAGCAGAGATACAACTTTCGAATGGAATAGAAGGTTGTAGAAGAACCTCTTGCGAGCTTTGCCGACTTGAAAACCCATCCAGAGATTAAGAAAGCAGTAGAAAACGACGACGATGACGACATACCCGTACTCTTTAGGAAGAAATTCGAAGACCGCCATTGATGCGACCTTGTTTTCTGATGACAAATCTGAGATCTCGTAGAGAACACTGAACCGATTAGTCTCTGGTATTGTATATGACTCTGACTGTGAGGAAAAACGTGCTTCTAGAGTTGGTTAAAAAGACTTAAAGCGCATTGCGTCTTAGTCAAGTGTCTCTTACGCGCCTAGTTTTAAAATGTTAAGAAATTTTCTAGACGTGGAAATGACGCGCTCATTATGCGAGTAGATAAAATATCAGAATATTGCAAGTTCGACAATCACGTTTGTTTATATCACTCACTGGGCTTGAAGAACTCAAATATTGAATTCTTAAAAGCCCATATATATTGAGAAGGCCCAATTAATAAATGTTTTTACCTAAACATCAAAAAATTGTATTTACCCTTGTTTTATTAATAGCATATTTCACAATTATGAGTAATATAAGATTTTAAATTGTATTTCCACAAATTTAAGAGAATACTGTTTCAAACACACATTTTTTCCTCTATTTTGATGTTATTTTCTTAAATTTGAGATACCATTAGAGATACTTATTCATCTATTGACAGCTCATTTGTTTATTTGAGTTTCTTCAAATGCAAATAAGTTACACATATTAATTTTAAATCAAGGAGTTACCAAATATATATCTTTTCATGGAATATTCTTAATTTCACCATATACTTTACTAAATATACATGGTATTGATTCATTTCTGCATTTGAAAATTTGACTCTTTGGTATATATATATACATCATACTTCATTTTTTCAAAATATATTTACAACCCTACAAAAAAAAAACTTATTAGTAAAAAAAATTTCTAGTAAAACAAAATGGCTTTGTCAAAGTTTCAACTTGGAGCCCTATTGATCATATGTTCTCTTCTCTTTACTTCCAAGAGTAAGAATATATTATTTTTCTCTTTTTGATTAGTTATCATATGAAATTCATTTTGGCTTCAAATTAATATCTCCAAAAAGAATATGTTTTCTCTAAATCAAAACATTAGTTGCCAGTTTTCTACAATTCAGATTGTTTTTTAACAAATTGGATCGACAAAACTTTATTCATTATTAAATCTTCTAAATCTTTAACAATATCACATATATTATTGAGTTTGGTTTTTTGGCAATAAATAGTTTTTTGGCAAGTGGTCTTTAGTCTAGTGGCAGACGATAAGTTCACAAAAGACATGTGCACTTGCACAACCGGGGATCGAGTCTCACCACCTACATTATGTAGTAACTTGGCTAATAGGTCTGCCAGTTGTGGTCCAGTGTTGACAAAAAAAAAAAAGTTTTGAAGACTAGTGGATGTGATGATGGCTTCAGAGGTCCGTGCAACACAACCAATGACTGTATTAAGCAATGTAAACCACTGACTGTTGGCATATGCGAGGCTAATCCTCATGGTTCAGGAAAACTTTGTTGTTGTGTCTTTGATTAATTCCTCTAATTTTCCAAAACATTTATATATGTTTTGTTATAATGTGAAATGTGTTGATGGGTCATCGACAAAATAAACTCTACAATATTTTGTTTTGTAAGTTTACCTTTTTCTTAACCTACGATATAAATCGTAGTCACTACCATTAAGTTTTGTTATATCATAACCTACGATATAAATCTCTAGCAACAACAAATCCAAACAATTTATCACTATTGTGTAGTTTTTCATTATTGAATCAACATCGTATCTGTCTAAGTCATCACTTTGTAAAAGCTTTCTTTCTGGCTTCACATATTCGCAGTTAAGATGAAGCTAGATCATGGTTCCAATCTCAAAGATGGACGCAGGATGAGAGATTTTGTTTGTTAGTAACTAATTTGTGTTCGTAAATATATTTTTAATACTCGAGTTATAACATTTTAATTTTGATAATACACTTTGGTATATGGATTTTAAGAAATATATTCATAAAGCAAAAATGAAAATAGTTCATAAAACAAAAGGGAAATCATTCCCTGAAGTCGTCGGTGGGTTCGGTATCTGATGGACCTGAACCATAGCTCACTGGTTGAAGGCGAGAATCGAAGTAAACGTAAAAGGTCGGGTATTTCTCCTTCATGTACCTTAGCATCATCTCCGAACTGATGTTCTTATGCTGCAGTTCTAATTAATTAGAAGATATACTTAAATTAAATAAGTAAAGTTTATGGATATCTCTCTACTTGAGTCACACCGACTATTAGCTTTTTTTTAAACAGATCATAGTCTTTATATTTCACTTTTATAACATGTTATCAGCGAAATCACTTTTCTATCAGTAAAAATTTGTTTATTATTGTTTTAATGGGTGATTTGGTCTTATAATATACAGCTCAAATCAAATATGTTGTAATCTATTTCATGCTTGTTATTTATTTGACAACTAAAGTTTTCTTTTTCATCTTAACTAGGTTTCTTCATTAAATGAAAATAAATTTTTTTTTCTTTTCAAGCTTACTCTTTTTTTTCTTTAAATCCAACCCACACCCTAAAATCTTTTTTTTTCCTTTCCTCTTGTATCTGGGAGAAAGCGAACCTCATGTTTGAGAATTTATAAAATGGCCACTATCACTGAGCCATTTATCATTGACATTGAAATAAATTCTATACATTGGTAGATTAAGTTTTGGCCATATAATTAAGTTTTAATCAAGGATTTGATCATATATTACCAAATTTCAAACTCAGACTCTTCAATATATATAAGATTTTCTCTTAAAGTACTTTCCACAGCATTAGAAAAATAAACAGTTATTCAAACGAAATGGCATTATCAGAATTTCAATTTGGAGCCTTATTGATCATATGCTCTCTCCTTTTCACTTCCCAATCAAAGAGTAAATATTTTCTTCTTGTCTTTTTCTTAATTAGTTATGTATAAACTTCATTTTCTTTTGAAAGTAAAGCTATATATATATATATATATATATATATATTTAACTGAAAATAGTGATATAAGTGTGAGGTCTAAATTTCAAATCCTATGATTGAAAGTAATGCTACAAGTATTATAATATTACATAATTACCTAATGACATATATTTATAATTCCAAAATTATAAATACTTATTTTGGTAGGAACAATCCATTCGAATTTCGGTTTGGATACCCAAAAATCTAAAATTTAAGACTCGTTCAGATATTTGTGGGATTTAATTTGGTTTGGTTTTTTTTTAGTTCGTATCGGATTCTGATTTAGAGTAAAATGCCTAGAGCTAGGAACATATATATATATATATATATATATAAAAAGCTCTTGTTAGTAATGACATAATTACGTAATAGCATATTTTACTGCTATTTTGCAAAAAAAATATTGTCAATCCGCATAATACTCGTATGTTTTGTAAGCTAATGATATAATTGATTTTTTTTTTTTTTGACAAATTATAGTTTTGAAGACAGAAAATACTGAGCCTAATGCATGTGATTACTACAAAGGCCCGTGCAAGACCAACGGAGACTGTATGACGCAATGTGAACCAGTGGCTACAGGCTTATGCATGACCAATTCTCATGGTTCAGGGAAATTATGTTGTTGTATCTTTGATTAATTTCTCTAATATTCCCAAATATGATTTTGTTATAATGCAACATGCATTGATGGGTGATCTGCAACAACACAACAACCAAAATAAAACTTTTTCTTTTCTTGTTTTACAAATAAAACCTTAATTTAACTGCAATATAATTCGTCACTGTTATTATTATTTTTTTCCGTCAAAATCATCACTATACTTTATCAAAAAAAAATCATCACTCTTAATATTTAGGGGGACTTATTCAACTAGGATTTATATAGACTTTTAATGAGTTTCACGATTACAAAATCTCATAGCTTCTAATGACTCCTACAGTGTTTTATCAAATATTTTTATAAACTCTATGATTTTTACTGATTATGCCAATCTCTAAAAATATATTCTTGCATACTTTTGTAAACTTTGTGCAAATCTTTTTTGAATATTGTAACTTTTTAATTCTTTGGTATTTTATTGCAAAAAATAAATAAATAAAATATACGTAACCTTATTTTGTAAACTTTATATGATTTCCAATATATTTCATGGTTGACAAGAAAATTGAAAACTATATGTCAAAAATATACGTAACTTTATGGGTAAACGATTTAGATCCCCCTTTCATATATCACTAAATCTACCCCAAACTATCACTTATGTATAAATCTTCTATCGTAACTTCTAAACCAAAATCTCCCTCATCTAAAATTTTTTAATCTATTTTCCTCCTGGTAAAAAACTCGTGGTTCAAATCAAGTAAATCCTTATCAAACCGTTTCTGCACTTGAACCAAACCAAATTTTGGACCAAATTTCATTTTTAACAAAAGAGTAATCTGACCTAAACAATCGAAAATCTGCAAAAAAAAAATCATAAATCGAAACTCCACTCATATAAAATTTCCTTTTTTCACTCACCATCATCTTCCCAATTCCTTCTCCTTCTTTAACGACAAACGTGTTCGGATTGTAGTTGATTTAACAGAAAGTTCAAACCTTTGAATTAAAAAGAGCTAAAATTCTTGACATAAACAATCGATTTTTTTTTTGTCAAACAAACAATCGATTTTATTGTTTACATTTCAGAATAACTTAGTTGTAACAGTTAGATTTGTGCTGGCTACTGTGATTTGAACTCTTATTATCAACCATTGATTCCATTTTTATATCTTCCGATCTGAGATTTGAATAGCCTTAAGTTTTGATTTTTCAGTAATTTTTGTTCTTTATTTTTCTGGGTTTTTTAAGGAGTGAATAAACAATGGTTAAACTCCATAAATAACAGTTTTAAATAAATTTAGTAGGGAGATGAAGAAGAGAACCAAGCGAAAGGAAGAAACGAGATAAGGTAGAGAAGAAAAGAAAGAGAAGAAGAAGATAACATAGAAGATAAGGAATAGAAGAAAAAAGAGAAGGAAGAGAAGAAAAAAGAGAAGAACAGAGAAGAAGAAAAAAGCTAAAAAAAATAGAGAATGAGAAGAGAAACGAAGATGAGAGATTGTAATTACAGTTAATTAGTTTTGGTTAGACTGTAATTACGGTTTACTGTTATCAATTAACCACCTAAACCGATAAGGGAAATAGATTAAAATAGTTTAGATGAGAGAGAGTTTGGTTTTGAAGTTACGATGGGGAAAATTTATACAGAAATGATAGTTCGGAATAGATTTAATGGTATATATATAAAATTTTCTGGATACCTTAATCTTATCAAAGAAAATATATGTGCCACTATATGTCATGTCAGAGTGTTGCTTATTTGAGAATATACGACGTACAAATATATATACAACTACGTGTGTTGTGTTTAGTGTTTATTGTATAACAAACCTCCTTTTAACTTTGGTTTATTTCCATTGTCCGTTTGTTATTTTTTTATGAAAATCCCAAGATAAGACCTATTATTTTGGAAGAGTCCTTCTATGAACAAAAATAGTTAAATTCTATAAATCAATAACACTATAATGTAGTTATAAAGTCAATTAAAATGTTTTTAGTTGAATAACACATGAATTTCATTGATTTTTAGAATTTTTTAATTTAATAACATATGATGACTTTTAATGATTGTTTACAGAAATTTTGAAAATACCAAATCCAATAACATACGGCTTTAACAAAGTTTTAAAAATTTAAGATTAAATAACAGTAGACTCTTTAAAATTTCAAATTCTTTATAAATCATAAAACCAATAAACTCTTTTTAGTTTTTTTTTTGTCAACACTAAGCCACAACTGACCGGCCCATTAGCCAAATTCCTACATAATGTATGCAGTAAAACTTGATTCTTGGATGTGCAAATGCACATGTCTTTAGTGGATTTACCACCTGCCACTAGACTAAATTATTAATATTTAGTTTTGTTATATGATAATAAATTTTATATAGAATCAATTTTTTTTGTCACAAATAGTCAAAATATCTACACTTTAAAAACAAATTAAAACTAAATTAGATGGGAAATGTTGATAATTAACAACCACACAGATACAAATATTTCAATCTTGTAATTATATTTTCTGTAGTTAAAGTTAGAAAATTCTTAGACCAAAAAGAAAAAAAAAGTTAGAAAACCCAACATGAATATAAAAATGTAAATCATTAGAAAGTTTGTAAACTTTTAGTAAACTGGTAATTTTTTCGTGACAAAAAAAAAAGAAAAAAAAGAAAAAGAAGACCATATAACTAGTATTAGGTATATTTTATTTTTTTGTAAATTTTTGTTTAGAAAACTTAACTACTAGTATATGACAACTTTAAAAAGGAAAACAGAGTTTAAATATTTCCTATTTACATGAATTATCTGGCAACTTGTAAGTTTTTTCTTTTTGCTCTTTTTTTTTTTGAATATAAAAATGAATCGAATTTTATGTGAAATGAAAACCATAAAATACCATAAAACATTGTGAATCCCAAAAACAGAGTTTTCATAGAAAAAGAGAAACATAAAATAAGATAAAAAGAGATCTACCAAACATTTCTTCTTCCATTCCTAATCGAAAGAGATCCAAAACTCGAAGACACATCCTCAACCAAAGCTTCATTCATGGCATCTCTCAGATTCTTCTCATCAATAGCATTGTAGAAACATCGACGTGTCTTCGACTCACTTATCAGTTTTGCCCAAATCGAACCACTTAAAGCCAAAGTTGTCTCATTACCAACGAACCATAAACAATGTCTTGCTCGAGTCAGTGCCACGTTGGCTCTTTGAAGGTTACAAAGAAACCCAACATTTCCGTTACCGTTACTTCTAACGGTAGAGATTATGATAATGTCTTCTTCTCCTCCTTGAAACCCATCTACTGACCGAACACTCAAAGTGAAAAGCTGATCTGATAAGGAACTGTACTTATCACCAATTCTCTGTTGGATTGCTCGGACTTGTCCTTTGTATGGTGAAACCACTCCAATACTCATCTTCATCTTACTTTCACTTGAGACTGTTTCATTGTAAACAATATCAATCATTAAGAAACGAGGTAACAGATTAGAAATGAATAACGATTAGATTACCTTTGAAAAGATTAGAAATGATTTCAGAAATGACAGCAACTTCAATCATGTTTCTGGGACTATGTCCATCACCAAAATCTTCTTTTCCACGTCCAACATTGATAAAAGAGAAAGAACCATATTGCCTTGGAGAAACTTCTTCTGATAAACACTTTCTTGAACATTTGCTGCATCTTTGATTTGACCACCATAGAACTGCTTGTTGGGGAAAAGACTAATCGAAGGATGCATTCGATATTCAACATTAAGCAAATGTTTGTTATGACAAGCAGAACCAATCTCTCAAACAAGCTTCTTCCAAATTTTGCCTTTTCACACATCTGTTACATTATTCCAAGATTAACAATTCTATTACTTGGAAAAAGAAAGGTAAGTATATATTTAAGATAAGAGAGTACCTCGTTATGAACCATGGCAGGCAATTGATGCTCATCTCCTATAAGAACAGCATGACGAAGTCCAGAAAGTTGCAAAGCAGCAACTGATTCACATTCTTTCCAGCTGAGCTGCCTCATCCACCACAAGAAGGTCAATCGATCCTGTCCTTACTGGATTCATATCTGTAGCACCTGAGGCAGTGCAGAAGATTATGTCTGCTTTCTGTAGACAAAATGTTTTGATAACTTCTTTTTCCAGCAAGTCTGAAGTATCAAATTGTTCTGGAAGCACACGTAGTCGAGTTTGAAGGCAACAAGCACTGATGACTTTGTTGAAGCAATCATAATTGAAATACTCTCTAGAAGAATTCTGTTGCAAGAAACATCTGACACCCTTCAGAGCTTGACGAGCTGCAATCATGTGCTCCACATCTTCAGATGAAATGACAGATTTGGGAAGATGTTTGCACAAATCTACCATATCTTTCTCCAATTCTTCACTAGCGTTATCAAAAATCTTCTTTACAAACTCTCCAAATGTAGAAATCTTTATGGCTTTTGGCTTCTTCCTTTCAGCTTCTTCCTTCTTTTCTTCTTCTTCTTCTTCTGCCCTCAACCTTTCAACTTCTTTCAATAAATTGACATGTTTCTTGTAGGCTTTGGGGTTCTCGAGAAATTCAGTGAGTGACTCTAATCTTTTCCTCCAGCCAGAGGATGGCTCAAACAGTTTACCAAGTTTATCAATACGCTCATCGAGAAACACATCAAGAAGAATATCATTCTTTTTAATTCCCATTCTATCTCGGTTTTCCGATAGAACAATATTCCCAAGCCCGTACGTAGCATAGTCTGATGAAGAACTTTCTTTAAATAAAGACAGAAGTCTCGATGTCACTTCTACGATAGCTGTGTTTGTAGGAGCACACACAACTGTTCAGCAGTTTAGCTTGAGAAGAGCAAAGAGAAGAGTTGCAACCGTCTTTGCTTTGCCAGTACCAGGAGGTCCCCATATAAGTTTCACACTGTGCTTGTGATTACATTTCCTTGTATTAATGCAGCTCAAGATTGCATCTTCTTGGGAAGAGTTCAGTTTTGCAGATCTGATTATATTGAAAACACTTTCAGAACCCTCAACATCATTTACATAGCAAGAACATTGTTCTGTTTCCTGCAAAACGAAAGCAAAAACCAGAAATCATTCAGTTTAAGCATAAAATAGAGCGATTTGATTATGCTATACACAGAAGAAAGTATAAGAAATTTTTTATACAGATTGCAATTTCGATAGCAAAAACAGATTAATTTCAATACGTACCAAAGTATTTCCCTGAAGCACACTCTTAATTAGAGATGAATTGGCTTCGTAGTGCAAAGCATTCCATATTCGAGTGTTTGTGGTTAGATTCATGAGGTAAACACCAAACTGAATTGATTTTTCCTCAAGATAAGATATCCTTCGAGACGAATGAACAGTGATCATACGATCACCATCCCCACCAGAGGATACATAGGCAAGAAGTAACGGATTCAAGTCATCGATTCGTCTTGGCCTTTCGTTTGTCAGAGCAATAAGATCTCCGCATTTTGGCTGATACTTTTCACTGATACTTAATGAATCCTTCAATTCAATATCGTAGAAACTCTTGTTTGATCTCCCTTTTGATTCCTTTGACTCCACAGAATATATCTGAAAGAAAGGAGCTTTTGATAACGACTTTAAGCCTGAAGACAATTCAGTCCGTGTTTCCATGAGTAGATGAGGAACAAAACACTGAAGATATTCATCAACAGAACTAAAACTGTCTGGTATTGTCTTTATCTGTTACAAAGCATACCATTGGTCATGAGGATCTTCTATATAAAATATACGAAAGTCATATATCAAAGAAGGGTTAAAAAGAGTTCGAAAAAGAAAAACCTTATGCTTGTGAAGATCTCTTTTGAGAATATCTTTGATACTCCAGGAAAAAACTCTATCGACCAGACTTGTTTTCTCGTACAGTTCCATGTCTCTTCGTCTACCTGAAAAATTGTCCATCGAAGCAACTGAGTTAGGGAAATTACCTAAAAACGTACGTAACTTCGCTTGCAAGGCAAGTAGATAGAATGACAAGTAGGGAAGCTCTTTAAAGGTTTGGTGCAAAAGAATCGAAAAGAGATGAAGAAGACAAGTATGGTGGAAACTCTCACTATCTGTTTGGTCTACTTATAAGAGGAAGAGGAAAGCGAAACGTCTAAATTTCAACATTTTCCAATAAAATCTTCTTAATGATAATTGATTTTTTAAAAAAAATTATTAAAATTTAATATTACACTTACAAAGGCATTTAAAATCATTACTTTTATTTCGTTTTTTGTTTCTTATAGCAGAATAATTAATTGATAACTAATGATATTCAAATGGCATATATGGGGAGGAAGAAAGGTCGGAGATTTGAGAACAAAGCATTCATGGTTTTAGTTGCCTACTTATAGGTAGACATTATTACCTAAACAATTTGGAAAACTGAAATTCTTTTAAATGCGGAAACAGTATTTTGAGTATATTCTGAAAACATTTGTATTTGAATATATAGGAAAGATATAAAAATAAACAGATCATACTTTGAATATGTGGAGAATTAGATTGAGGTTTAAAGAGTGTGTAGATTTAGTGCTATATGAAACTATAGAGAGAAATAGGTTGTTGATCCTGGAACTTATAGTAAAAAAAGGTCAAATATTAACAAAAGTTCACGAAAAAATCAACGTATTAATGTAATAAAAAGTGTCATAAACTACCAAAAAATAGGTAATCTACTTGGACTGTCTATGATTTAGTTAGGTAGCAGGTGGTGAGTTCGAATTCCATCCAGCTCCGATTGGAGAACTCAGGATATGAATCGGGTTTTGTCGATCTAATGATTACTTGTTGACAAAAAAAAAATATGACAAACAAATATGTGGTTAATTTGCAGCTTGTTCTTCTAAACCATTGATTTCTGTAGTCGTTATTTCTAAACTCATGGCTTCTTGCTTTTACCAATTAAATTGTTGGTTTATGGTTGGTTTGCGCCCATCTCACAGCATACCGAACTGGTTTAATCAAAAAGTATTTATGGGAAATTTATCAACTAATCTGGTCAAGGCTGTGACATAATAGTATCAAACCCCTTAGCCAATGCATCAGCTGACATGGTTGTGAATAGTGTCATTCAAGATAACCGTCTACATTCTTACATAGCAGCAAGGGGGTCTATATGGGTGCAATCTACTTTTGAGCTTGAGAGAAAATAATCTAATTTTGGATTGTTTTTAATCTTTGTTCTGGTTTTGCTTATATCTACATGATTTTTGATTTTTGTTGTATAGATTCCTAAATGCGTTTTATAATTCTCTTCCTATCTATGACATGTTTTTAAGAAAAAAAAAAAAAAAAAAACTGGCCAAGGTATGTGTTTATTTGATCTTAGAAGTGTTATATATACGAGGAGAATTTATTTGATCTGACCAACATCTCACAAGTGTTATTATACGAGGAGAGGAGGAATTGTAACGTACCAAATAGAATAATAAATACTAGAAAAACTGAGTTACCTGAGAGAGCTAAAACAGGTTCTTATGTTTATGACCACATTGTCTAATACAAAAGCTAAAGTACGCCCTAAAGTTTCAGGACACATACTCACAAATATGACTGATTATGTTTCTTTCTAAAATGTGAAAAAACGAAAGAGAGATGCGAACGAATGGCAAATAAAAGATCAGTGGAAGTGACTTCAAATGGAAACAAAGGCTCCTGCATTGTAGCAGGGTCGGACCTTACACCAATATAGCTTCTAGAGATGGTTCGGGTTTTGCGGGAAAGACCCACCGCTGCCTTCGCCATGATCCCCCATTTGCTGCACATCTTCCGGTGATAGTATCTTTATGTACCAAACGTTATTCACAAATGACCTGCAAACATTTTTCACATACCACAAGGTATTCAAGATCTGTCTTAGATTCTAAATACATATAGAAGAAGAGTACTTTACTTACTCCCACGGGTCATCGCCAAGGAGGAGAATATCATTTTCCTTGTCAACGAATACAAGCTGCCAGCCTGATCTAAGGGGGTCTTCCAACAACCCTTCGATAGCAAACATCTTCCCTAACTCTTCTCGCAGCTCGTGGTAGCTGCTGAATCGGGAGATGTCGAGTGAACGTCCAACCGAACCAGATTTATAAACCTGCATTTGTTGATTTGTAAGAAAATCAGTATTTTATCTTTAAGGCAACAGAGTCACAAAGAAGTCGGTAAGCCCAGAACCAACACTTCACCTTTACA
The DNA here is from genome assembly GCA_963920545.1 of Lepidium didymum. Taxonomy (NCBI): domain Eukaryota; kingdom Viridiplantae; phylum Streptophyta; class Magnoliopsida; order Brassicales; family Brassicaceae; genus Lepidium; species Lepidium didymum. Next base: position 18,469,393 of record OY986980.1, on the reverse strand, counting down.
AAGGTCTTGGTTTGGGAGGATGGGTTAATCTGTCCAGCTCCATGCAATAACTCATGAGTTGTGTCTTGCATGCAGCCATATAAGGAATTTTGAAATCCTGAATCTGTTAGTGACATAGTTGAAGCTTCAGCATCTCCTGATGAAGAACCAAAGTGCGGAACTGTCCTGGGGAGGAAAAGTCCAGAGTCAGGATCAACACCAAAAAGAGAAGGATTCTGGGGATTTAGGTTGGTATTTCCGGGTTCTAGGGCAAGACTTTTTCCAGCATAGGCTTGTGGAAGTGACAGTGGTTCAGAAAAGGTATTAGATGCTTTTGGAGACCAACCCTCTGTTGCTAACTGCTCAGGCAGTACAGACTGACTGGTAATAGAGAAATTCAAAAGATTGTTGGTATCTCCGGAACCCGGAGAAGCAGTGTTCTGTTGCATTGGAGTAGTAGTTGTAGCAAATTTGTTGCTTGAGTCGGTAAAATCTGACTTCATGAACGAGGGTGAAGGCATATCCGACTGCTGCCACTGTTGAAGATTCCCATTCTGCATTTTAAAAGCATTAAGATACGCATTTTGCTCTGGTTGCTGTAACTGCTGCTGCCCAGCTGATTGGTTAATAACTTCTTGTCGCATATTCTGATGGGGAAGATTCTCACTCATAATTTGGGTTTGAGCATGCAAGAGATGTCTTGATGCTTGTTGCTGCTGCTGCTGCTGCTGCTGCTGAAGCATCAAATCAGAATTGTGGGAAGCTGATTGTTGGAGATATTGGTGGTGAGGCTCTTGGAGCTGCACAAACTGCTGTCTTAAAGGATCTCCACCGCTGATATTCTGCAACCCAGCAGCTAACATTGCTTGATATTGCTGACTATTATCAGTCCCCAGTTGAGTAAGATCCAGCCTTTGTTGCATCCATGGAAACAAGCCAACAGATGGATAATTTAGTGGAAGCAAACCTTGCTGCTCTCCACCTCCTCCCCTTAGCCAAGTTAGACCACTTCCCATTTCACCCCTTCCATCTGTAACATCACAATGATTGAAGTAAATAGCTAAAAAAGAGTAATGTAAATAAATTTAACCTTGGGGATAGCCACTCTACAGATAGAACAGTAAGACCATGTTTGGACCTTGTAATCAATCCAACATTTCTCATCTATCTCAACAAGTAAAACTGAGTCAAAGTGGCAAAACTGAATATCTAAGTAAAGACATTTTTCTCGCCAGTGATTCATGGACTTACTACACAAATTAATAAGAGTTAGGAAAAGAGCCAAATGGTGGATACCGGGCAATGATGATGTGCCAGCATGCCAAGGACGTTTTAGCCTGAGAGGAAACAGAGATGGATACATGGGAAAAGTAGTAAGAGGCTCAATTTCCCATAAAGAAACCCTCGGCTGTCTCTCACCTGCAGTCGATTCATCCCAACCAACCTACACCAATGATGCCACGGATCTTCAATGTTAATGGAGTTTCAGTGAAATATATACTTACAACATTGGATTTTTTTAAATTAGAATCCTGCAGCATATCCTGGAGTTTTCATGAAATCATGGGTTTAAATATTGCTACCTTCACAGATCGCCAATGAGAATTTGGCCAGCGAACAGAATCCAGATCACTGATTCCTGTTATGGTACCCATGTACCTGGAAAATGTCCCGTGCCTCTGTCAGAATACATATCAAAGTAATATGTGTAACGTACTGATCAGTTTCAACATTTTCAGCTCAAGATAGGTGACATAGTTACCTGCGGACGCTTGACTCTTCTGTTTCAAAGAGCATGCGAAAGCGCATCCCAACTGAAATACGCGTATGAAATACGGCTTTAATGTACTTGGAAAGTTGTATCACAAACTCAGATGGGCTAGCCCTGAACGTGAAGAAAATATTAGTACAAAATTATTGCATATACCGAGAGAGGAAGAAGATGAAGGTGGGAGAGATTATCGAACCTTGGATGAAAGAAAACATTAAAACAGCTATGAGTTGCAGAAGCATGTGCAGCAGCAGCAAGGAGTCCAATATGCATGCTATCACTAGATAAAACAGACGATGGTACGATTGTCTGTGGCCGAGTGGCACGGCGAATCCCCAAAAAGAGTTGATTCTTTTCATTCCTGGCAACAAGAATAGGGTTAAAAATATGGTCTCAAATCATAAAGTGAATGTACCATAATAGAATTAAACCTGATGAAAATGACAGAATCTCCAGCTACTAGTCGCTTGGCACTGACAAAGACACTCCACCCAGTAGTTAGGAGATGCCGTTTGGGCTGTCCTGCATAATTACACCACAACCATGTAAGCAAATGTTGTTGCAGGAAAAAATAAAAAGAAGGATTCAAATCAATTTGCTTTAATATAACAAGTAATAACTTCCACTTATGATACACAACGACAAAACCACAAAACAAGAACAGTGAAAACAACAACAGAATGCTGCTTCAGGACATAATTCAGAGCCAATGGAAATGACTCTACCGGGGATTACAGACAACAAAGAATGACATCCAAGGATTAAACCAACCTAGATAGAAAAAATATAAGCTACTGAAGGGATCAGTTCACACAGTGTAAAGCTAAAACCTACCCCGAAAGATATGCCTAAACTTCCATTCAACATCATGGAGATCCCTTGCAATCAGTTCCTGGGCTGGTGGCTGCAGTGTGTAATCCTACAACAAGGAAGAGGCACAATATCAAAAGAAACACATATATTCACAATAACAAATGTTAGCAAGTAAGATAACGAAAAAGTGTTTATACCAGTGGAGGGAAAACTTTCTCAGCAGCGCGTCTAGGAACAGAAAACCCTCCATGTGTACTGGTATCACTAGCTGTGAGAGTCTTACAGAAATAATTACTAGGTTGCTTGCTTGGTATCCCCAACTCAATTGGTACAAATGTTTCCTTCTGCTCCTCCTATAAACAACACCAATTCTAAGTTTGAGTTACTTATCTCATAGACTCAAGTAAAACGAAAACTTGATATGTACTTATGTATGTACCAGTGTCAATGGTTGAAGTGTCATTTGTGCATAAACTTCATCAGTTTCCACATCTGCCTGAAAAGTAGAAACGAGACCATACTTACACAACACATTATCACAAAAGTTACTTTAGAGTAAATTGAATTTGGAAAGGGACAGGGAACTAACTACGCACATGCATTGTAACATTATGGAGCTGGCAAATCAATTGTGGTGGTAGGCTTGGGTAATTGGGTATGTGACCATCAACTTCCTTATTAGTTGTAGCAGCTACCTACAAGTACAAACCAATTTAAATGGAAATACCCAAATATAAAACAACTGAAGAAAAATAAAGCTCCATACTTTTGAACAACACGGTACAAAACAAAAACCAATCTTTAAACCCAAAAATAAAAAGCTTGAACCTGTTCACTGTGACCCTGTGGAAAGTAGACAACACGACTACCAGATGATGGAAGAGAGACCAATGGTCCAGCACAAGCATGCCATAGCTCAGAATTCAGACACTTTTCACCTGTTAGAAAACAGATACTAAGAAAACTTATCCAGAAACCCCCCAAAAGATCGAAATCCAAGACTAAAGAGAAAAACAAAACACCTTCATGACTATGTTGACCCAATCCAGATGTTGACAGCTTCATGTCTAATTAAATTTCAGAAACCAAAGTTACTAAAACTTCGAAAACCCTAATTTTCCGTACAATCCAAAAAAATTTCTTCACTTCCAGCTACTACAGTAGCTATAACTCTTTAGCTCCGGAAGCACAAACTTGTCTTTCTCCATCTCCTCTATTCAACCCCAAATTCACACCATTACAAACCATAAGCTCAGAGAAAGCCTTTAATCAAACCTTCCACAAAACCCTTAAACACACAAAACAGAATAAACCCCATTTCTTCAGAACCAGAATCTGTTCCTTCTCATCATCAAAGCTTGAACAAAACAGCCACTAAAGGTACACATTTGAGCACACTCATGAAACCAAAAATACAACTTCCCAGTAAAAGCCTCTTCTCCTGAGATCTTTGTAGAGAAATGAAAGAACGAAGACAAAGAACAAATCTTTCTTCAACTTGGCTACTCTAATCGCTCAAAGCAGTTCAATCACTGTCTAAGAGAAACACTTTGGCTTTGAGAGAGAGAAAAAAGATGTGTCAGAGAGAGAAAGAAGAGTGCGTGGGGGTGAAAGGGAGAGAGAAAGTGAGTGGTTTTCCTCTTCTTATAACAGACCCGACCCGAATCCGACCCGGAATGGACACAGTGGAGAGAGGAAGAAGAGAGTGTGAGTAAGAGAGAGAGAGAAAAGGGTCCTACTAACGAGAATTATGAGAGGTGTGTCAGTACCAGAGTCACTTCTTTTTGACCGTTGGATTTGACTCAAAAGATCTTGACCGTTGAAAATTATTATTTAAATTTATTTATTTTTTGTTGCTCTTGAATTCGCTGAAAAGGACAATGAATTATAGTATTTGAAGAGAGAGAGAGAGATAGAGAGTTGTCATAAATAGCGTTAATTTTATTTGTTTCTCCCATCGATTTGATGAAAGAAACCCCAAATACTCCCATATTTTGTTTTTATTATTTTAATATTATGAAATTATTTTGTTTGGATTTTTATTCGTAGATCATCCCGTTGAAAAAATGGTCAAAGCTTATCTATTAATTTGTAGAGTAGTATATTATTAGTTTTCTCAATTCTAAAGTTCTAACTTAAAAACAATCATTAGCAAATTGCAACCTACACCTCTATTGAAGATCAAAAGTGATTTCGAAGACAAGCGGTTAGGTAACCAAATAAGGAAGAGAGGACGACAATAAGGGCAGAAAAATAAGGAAGTACACGACATGGCGGAGAAGAAAAAGATTGATCAACCAACACCTTTCTTTTATGTGATTTAGGCTATCAACCATGAACCAATTTCAATTTTTTTTGTTAACAATGGATTACAAATGATCGATCCATCAGCCAGTCAAGTTTTTACATAATGTAGGCGATAGGAGTCGATTTCTGGTTGTGCAAATACGCATATCTTAATGGACTTACCGTCTGCCACTAGACTAAAGATCACTTGCAACTAATTTTAATTTAAAATTAATAATAAAAGGAATCTTAAATTATTAATAATAATAATAATAAATATTTTTTGTGTGAGATTTGATGTTGTGGTTAGAGATAGAAAATAAAGTGGAACACCATTACACCAACTTTTGTTAATTTTGAACTAGATATGATGATTGGTTTGGAGATGTCCTTATCAAATTTCATTTTTATCCTAGTAAAATTAATTAACAAAGAAAAAATACATGATAGGGGAATGTAAAAACCAGCAAAATAAGGTGATATTCTTGAAAGCAAAATCCATAAATCATGCAAAAAAAACATCAGAAACTGAATTGTACTAAACATCTTAGAAGTAAGATTTAAAAAAAATCTTAGAAGTAAGACTTGTCCAAAATTGATATTGTAGACTCAAAGATCAAAACCACTAGCATCAACATGGAAGACAAAACTTCTTAAAATAAATCAAATATACATTTCAAATAAGGGACCTTAAGCTTCTAAACCTGCCAACAAGGACGAAGAATCCACAAGTATTTAGGAAATGTTGAAGTCAAAATTATTACAGTATATATGATGAGTCGTTTAACCGAACTGATCAAACCCAAAATAATTCTAATCTCAATCAAACCAAATGTGGTTTACACACATATATAAATTTCAATCAAAGATAGATGTCTAGCATTTGTGCAGAAAATTGAGGATTATGCTACTAAAATAATTTCCAATTTGTCATTTAAAATCATTTAAAATTTAATATTATTAAACTAATCAAATCCAATATTACTCAAAATATTTAAGTGTTGATTTGTAAACGTATTTTAGAGGATTATTTAATTAAAAATATGAAAGTTTAAATTTTATGATTTCAAATAGAGTTGTCGAGAATTTTATAACAATTCATAAAAAATTTGTCAAATTCATTTAAAACCTCATAAAATTAAACCATTCACAATTCATGATTCAATACATCCTATATCAATATTTAATCTAATAGTTTTTAGTAAAAAGGAAATAATTTTTGTTAAACTGTAGAAAGATTGAGTGAAGGATAAATATAATAAAATTCAACTTTAGTTTTTCAAAAAGAATACTCTTAATATTTAGATAGGAGAGAAAGCAGGTAAATAACTAAATTATAGTAATATAGGAAAAATGTTTTCAGAAATATATAAAAATTAAGGTAGATTATTTGTTTCGGTAATTTGAATATGGTATAGGCTATTGTAATGAATCATCCGTTTTTACAATAACCGACAAAACATGTCTTATCTAATGCTCACGAAATCATCTTCTGGTCAAAGTTATATGGGCCGACTAACTCGAACGAATATCATAAGCTTCACCACATTATTAAAAAAAATTGTGTTCATAATTTTTATGATTATGAGAGAATGAATTTTGTGTGTAAAGAGATGATCCGTTAGAGTTTATATACAGGAATGGGAAATCCCAAAACTTGTTACACCATCTTCAACAATACATTTTAAGGGGACTCAAACTTCTTTAGAAAATTCCAGTAATAATTTTCAAATAAAACCTCAAAACACGCCCTTTATCAAAAAAAAAAAAACTTTAAAACAGTTACTTTTTCTATTATTTTGTTTTGGTTAAGATTAGTTTTTTTTTCTATTATAATCGCTAACAATAATAAAAGTTAAAAATATGAAAAAGTTATAAATATATATAAAGCATACACTAAAAATATTAAATGAAAATATAAAATTACTTATAATATTTCTGTTCTTGTAATTTGTCTTAAATTTTGTAATTGGTATTGAGTTTTGTAATCTGACTTAAATTGATTGTAATTTGTATTAAATTTGTTTGATGTATAATATTTGTTTTTGATCTTATGTAATATTTTTCCAATATATAAAACTTCTTCTTTTTTAAATTTAAATGTACTTAATATATTTTAAATGAAATTTAATAAACTAAGAAATATATGACTAGTTGGTTTGCCCCCATCTAACTTGGCATTCGGTAATGAATTCAAATCTCATTTAGCTCCAATTAAAACAATTTAGTTATAGATAAGATATTGTCGATCCAATTGTTAAAAAAAAAATTAATACTATAATTAATGTTACATATAAACAAATTTATTACCATAACTAATGTTAAGGATTAAATTATAAACAATAAAGTTTTGAAGTTTTGCCGGTGGGAGACTAATAGTCTGAAGTTTCTAACATTCTCTGAAATGACTAGGATAAACTTACAATGTAAGTATATGCTCTGTTGGACCTGAATACTTGAAATAAATTAAAATATAATAGAACGAAAACAAAGCACAACAAATATAAGAACCTAACAAGATCAAAACTATAAAATAAAATTGCAGAGAAATAGAGAAGAAAAACAGAATTGCAGAGTCGTGAAGATCACTCCACTTGAGTGAATTAATTTGTCTAATCATTTGTATAAGATTCCAAAATGGTTTCAGTCCAGGGTTAACTGAATTTCCCATTGAACTATACACTCATTTCAAAGGAATGAAATTTTCAACCACAAGAAAAACGAAAATAGAGGTTGGAGAAATAAGTATTTATCTATAAATTTGTGTCCCTCCCGACATATTTTTTTTTTGTCAACTTTACTCATAACAGCGAAATAGAAACTAAATTAGAGGCACATTATTCACAAAGGCAAGAGATCTTGGCGACCGTCTGGCTATACGTGCAAGGTGATCAGCTTTGTGGTTAAGTGCTCGGGAGACATGGAGGATGGTGCATACCCTGAACGAACTTCGAAGTCTTGAGTAGTCATCAAGGTAGGGTGAAAAAGTTGGCCACGCTTGGGGTTCCTCAATCATCTTTAGTAGCTCAGAACAATCGACCAGGAATTCCACCTCTCTGATCTGTGAAGATGAGAGGCATGTCATAGTCCATAGCAGCGCCTCAAATTCTGAGTGTAGGGAAGATAAACTCCTTCTGATACGTTGTGCTCCGAAGTTAACGCCCTCCGTGCTATCTGTAAAGGAATACCAGCCCAACCCGGAGAACAGGTCTGCATCCTTCCATGATACATTTACCATGCATTTGTACCCTGAAAAGACATGATTAACTGTCATAGGTCGGGAAATAGATCCCAAGAGAAGTTGGGGTAACACGTTACTACTCTCTGACACAATCGTGCAAACGTTATGTGCCTCTTCTCATGGTTTGTGTTGGATCGATAGTTTGATGTACTTGTAATACAAGTGCATGTTGTTGCATCGAAGAATGTTTTTAGCACAAGTAATAATATTCTAGATTTGTATATGAATTGTCTTACACATCATACTTTTAAAGTTTTGATGTGCACTAAACAATGACTCAAGTATTGTGAGATTCATATGAACGAAAAATGAGTGCTCACTAATTTAAACTTGTTAGTAGACATTGAACTACAAGGCAATTTTCATAACGGGACGAAAAAATACATAACATGCATTTTAATTAGCCGTCGGAAATTTAAACTTGCATACATTTAAAGGTTTTGTTTAAAAACTAAGAGAATGATTTCGTTTTGAATAAACGAACAAACAGAAAATTCCAAACGACGAATTTATAAAATATTAATAATTATCGATTGCTCTCTCTACCTTTAACGTCTAACGGCTCTCTTTTTGCCCACTAATGAAAAAATCACATGTCCCTTTTCTTTTTCTTTCTTAATAGTTAATTTTAATTCACCCCACAATTTCTCAAAGTGTTCAATCTAATCCAATATTTATTATTTGGGGATCTATATGTAATTAAAAAAAGTAAGTATCCATATTCAGGATATTAATAAACACGAGGGACCTGTCTTTGTCTCTAATAGCATTTTTTTAAAAGGTTGATTCTCCTCAGAATTTGAAATTTTGAATTCTCTTTCTCTCACAATCCTTCAAAAGCTCTTTTTGCTACTTCCAATTCAATTTGTTGCTTCTGCTTCAATTTCTTCGTAAAATGGGATGCTGTCTAAGCAAGAAGACTTCTCCATCTTCTTCTTCTCCGATTGGCGGATCTTGTTCTGTAAAGTCACCGGATCAGAACAAATCCACCATTGATAAACCTCTGAAGTTAGAGACTGAAGCACAAGAGAAGGTTAGAGAAGAAGAATCAAAACCAAGGAATGAAATCAAACAAGAAGTAGAGCTAGAAGATATTGGCAAACCGAGGAAAGAAGTGTTTGTGATAAAACATCGGAGAAGCCATGAGAGATCATCGAAGACGACGACAGATCCGGAGGATTCTTCGGTTTCTGAGGAGAAATCAACCGGTTCAAATCATAATCCAGTTGATGTGGATGCTATATTGATTCAGTGTGGGAGATTAAGCCGAAGCAACTCAGCCGCTGCTAAAACAAAAAGATATTCTGGATCGAAGAGGAGTTTCGATTTTGATCAAAACGAACGGAGCCGTGACGGTGGTGACGCGGAGGAAGCGGATGCTGAAGACGGCGGAGAGGAAGAAGAAGCTGAACGGCGGATTCATCGACAACATCACCGTGGCGGAGATTCGCCTCGGGAACGGAGAAGACGAACTCCGAGCAGAGAAAGGGATGATTCGAAGACTTATAGATCGGGAAGTAGAGAGAGGGGAAGTGGTAATGGTGGTGGAAGTAGAAGGGTAAGTAGATCTCCTGGAAGAAGATCGGAGATAAACCCTAACCCTAACCCTAATTCCTGTGGTAGCTCAGTGAACTCGAGTAACAATAGACCAGGGAAATTTGTATCGGTTCCTGCAACGGATAAGGCTTCGAGTAACAATGGAGACGCTTCTGTAAAACGAATTACTGTGAAGAGAAACGTCGGAAAAGCTGCCTCTCCGAGGTCACAGTCACCGGCAAGAGCAGCGAGTCAGCCCTCGCCGTCGAAGCTTAGCCGGAAAACAGATCATTCTCCGTACATGAGGAACCCATTGGGAGAGATAGACCCTAACACAGTGGCGTTTCCACCATCTCAAGGGGAAAAAATGGGATCTGGTAACATCAATTGCAACAAAAGAATGATGAACAAAGACAATGAAACTCAAGGATTGGTTAAAGAATCTAGAAATTTCATGACTCAGGTATTTGAAACTCTACTAGATTGTGATGAATCTAATCAAGTATTGTGGTTCTGTTGGCATAAATTTGGAAATTTTGTCTGTTCAGAAGTTGAACTCAATCAAAGTTTTTGGCTTTTGTTGTAATGCTGCTTAGTTTATAATGTTTTGTTGGTTTCAGAAGCTGAATCCTGGTCCGAATACGAAAACCATGACTCAAGGGCCAATCCGCAGAAGCGCAAGCCCGATTCGTGCCATCAAAGAGCAACAAGAAGCAGTGGAAGAATGTAAGATAGTGTTGTCATCTGGAACTGATTTCTCTAAGCCTCAAATTTTGAGCCGTAGCAGATCTTTGAGGAAGTCCTGTGATTTCGATTCCAGTCCTGAAACGTTGCTCTCAAATAACATCGACAACAAGAACAACAATGCACCAGCATTACCATCTTACACAGCTTTGTTATTAGAAGACATTCAGAATTTTCACCAGAAGAGTGTCAATGTCAATGCCATAAATTCATCATCTATGTCCAAGGCTTGTTCCATTGTCGAAGCAGTAGCAGATCTCAACTCTACAACGAATCAACACCAAAGAACAGAACTCAGTTTCACTACCGCAGCAGGGAAGAAAGCAGATCTAATGGAGCCAAGCTTTGAAAAATATGTGACTGTTAAGAGAGGTGGTTCTTCGCTAGAGGAAATGGAAGAGCAAGAATCTTCAGGAAGCAACAGTATCACGGGAAGCAGTTGCGTAGTGCAGCGACCTGGATCTTCATGGGAACCCAATTCAGCTGAATCGACAGATCGAATGAGTAGATCATCAAACGAACAAGAACGTGATCGAAGTCCATTTGGTGTGAATTTTGAGAGACAAGAGTTTGATCCATTAAAGAAGAATGGTGTTGGAGTTGGACGCAAAAGAGTGACTGTGGTTGATTCGTCGTCATCTTCAGGTAAAGGAGTCCTTCAGGCAACAACAACAACTCGTGTTGCTGCAGTTTCAATGTAACAAAAATAATGAATTTGTTGTTTCTTCGCTTATTTGGTTGCAGAGTTGCAACCAATGTTTGGTTTCTTTTGTAATCATTTGATCATTTCAATCGAATATTCCTTCTTCATGGTTAAAATTTGGTGTTTCGCCTATGTATGGGCAATGATAAATCAAATTTATCCTAAAACTGAAGATACTGATTTAAGAAAATAAATAAATCAAATACATAATTATCTACTAGTTAGGATGTTTTAGCTAATGACTAGAAACTATGGTTCGATTCATACTAGTTACAATATAGTCCCTCAAAAAAAGGATTATAGAGGTGGGTTTTAGGTTATGAATCGGGTCTTGTCGATTCACTTGTTGAAAAAAAAAAAAATTACCTACCAAAACTTATTACCTACAAAAAAAACAATAGTTTTGATAATCTGATACTTTTTGATAATGAAACGTTTAAGTTAAATATGTTCGTACTTAAATTGGTTTGGTCAAATGGTAGTTTGTATTTTATTTGGCTCGAAACATAGTCCGTATTAAATTTGTCAATATCGTGAATATTCGTAACTTTTATATTCCATTTTCTCCTTTCTCAAATGTACCAAACCCAAACACTTTTTGTGATAGCTAAATTTAGAAACAAATATAGGTCATAATACTAAAAAGAATCTGCTTTAAAAATGCAAACTTTAGTTTGTAAAACAGTCAACTTAATTTGGTAAATTATTTATGTTTTTGCGACTATTCGCAAAAATTGATATAGTCAGCGATAAGGTTTGTATTCAAATCTTTTTTACGTAGTTGCAGTATAATTACATTTATTTTCAATGTATATTGATGAAATTCAATAAAATCTTTCTATCAAACTTACTCTAAAACAAAACTTAATAACCTACCAAAACTATTATCTTCAGTATGACTTGAGTGAAATTCCATATATATAATTATTATATTTGTTGAAAGGTTTTCATTCCATAACATAATTATATGTCTAGACATAAATTTACAGTGAATTGATTTTTGTTCAAACATATAATTAATTGTATTTCCAAAATTATCACCTCATAATTCTATAAATCTCCACACAGTGGAATTTCAGATTTTCAAATTTCTCAATAATATTCAGATTACTAGAATTTTAATTTAAGAGAAATAATGGCGAAAACAGCTTCTTCACTTGTTCTTCCCATCATCTTCTTGATCATGTTTGCGTTAGGTAAACATTTATCTAAATTTATCAAGTTTAGTTTATATATATATATATATGCTTAGTTTTTCGCATTTGTCACTGCTATATGCCTCAAGTTTTATTTTTCATTGTAATTTTTGCCTTTGTATATGTATAATTTATTCATAATAATATTTAAAGGTTTTCATATATTATTTACAATTACATTATGTTTCGGTTTTATTCATGTTTAATCCCGATTTAGCACAAATAATTTTTCATTTATCGTTCGGATCAGATATACAATTTATACAAAATATTGATTTTTGTATATATCACAAAAAATCTAAGTCAATATATTGATTTTAATTAAAAAAATTTTATGTTATCTAAATATTAAAAATGGGGTTTGTTTGATATAAAGTTGAGCAGAATATGGATGCATGGCAGTGATTGGTTCGTGTGGTGTAATTAGAGATTGTAGTAGCATGCAAGTATAGATTTGGAGAAAGAGCAATTGGCTATTGTGATCGTGATGGTGGTGCAGTAACTTGTATTTGTCGTTAACGAGTTCGGTTTCGATCTTGCAACCTACGTCTCGCCGGAGTTCAAAACTCCAACTCCGAATTTCATTATCTCTTCAACCAAGTTCAGACCGAGCTCAAACCTTTACAACATATTGTTACCGGAATTTTCTTTCTCTCATTCACCGAAACTTATTCTCTCTTTTAGTTCTCGCAAAACTATCCAGAGAATACAATGAGAAGAAGAAATAAGTTAACCCAAACAAACTCCTCTAATCAGATTTTATATCATTGATCTGTTACAACAAACTTATGAGCATAGACTTACTCTCTGCATAACAGAAAAAGGACGAGACTGACCAGAGAATTGATGAAGAGATAGACCCGGTTTAATGTCAATTCCGGTTCTGGCTGAACATAGCATTAAAGCAACTTACTTGCTTCTAAACTGAAGCTATAAGAGATACTTTGTCTTCAACTGAGTCTTCAGAACTTGAGACTCTCTTTTTACTGCAGAGACTTCAAATACCATTGAAGGAGCTCAACTTCAATATCGGCTATTACTCAACTTCAATATCGGCTATTACTCAACAATTCTCCACATTAGCCAACATCGATAAATTACTTGGTGGAAGCTTCACACCTTAAGATTATCTCCCAGCTACACGAATTAACTTGAGTGCTTCTTAGAGCTTGTAGACTGGTAAAACCTTGGTGAAAATGTCTGCATGATTTAGAGCAGAATTGATCTTCTTGACTTCTATAATGCCCTGATTAATTGATCCTCTTATATGATGATACTTCACAGCTACATACTTTGTCCTGCTATGAAAGACTGCGTTTTTAGCAAGTGCAATTGCACTCTGAGAATCACAATTAATCTCCACTGAACCTTGCTGAAACCCAAACTCCTCTGCAAGACCTTTAAGCCATATAGCTTCCTTTACTGCCTCAGAAAGAGCTATATATATACTCCGCTTCCGTGGTTGATAGAGCTACAACTCCTTGCAAGTTCGACTTCCAGCTAATAACATTCCCACCTGCAGTAAAGACAATATCTGAAATAGATTTGCGATTATCAAGATCTGCTGCATAATCTGAGCCACAATAGCCTTTGATAATGAAATCTCCCTTGTTCTCGAAACTTAGACTAACATCTGTTGAACCTTTGATGTATCTCATGATCCTCTTGACTGCTTGCCAATGACTTTTTGTCGGATTACTCATGAATCTGCTTACCATGCCCACTAGATAAGCAAGATCTGGTCTTGTTCTATCATGGAGTACATTAAACTCCCCACTGCACTTTGATAAGGAATTGACTTCATAAAATGGTCTTGATCCTCTATTTCTTTGGTGGTTGTTGATTGAAGCTTAAAGTGAGCTCCTAAAGGAGTAGAAACTGACTTTGACTGATCTATTTTATGATTCCCTAACACCTTCAACATATAATATGATTGAGATACTCTTAACTTCCCTGCTGCTATATCTTTGCTGATTTCCATTCCCAATATCTTTTTGGCATCTCCCAGGTCCTTCATTTCAAACTCTGAATTTAGGAGATCTTTTAGGGCTTGTATCTCCTTATTTGTTGTTGCAATAAGAATGTCATCAACATAAAGAAGCAAATACAACATTTTGTTATCCTCTAATCTCTTCAAATAAACACAATAGTCATAGTTGCATCTAGTGTAGCCATTCAATGTCATGAACTCATAGAATCTGCAATTTCACTGTCTAGGAGATTGCTTTAACCCGTACAAAGACTTTTTGAGGAGACAAACTTTATCCGGATGCTCTTTGTCAATGTATCCTTCATGTTGTTCCATTATGATTATCTCATCCAAATGACCATGAAGGAATGTTATCTTCACGTCCATCTGCTGAAGTTCCATGTTAAAATGAGTTACAATTGAGAGAAGATACCTGATTGTGACATGCTTGACCACCTGAGCAAAGATCTCCTTGTAGTCAATTCCCTTATTTTGAGAGTACCCTTTGGCAACAAGCTTAGCCTTAAATCTTGGATTCTCAACCCCTGCAATTCTTGCTTTCCTCTTGAAAATCTATTTGCATCTGATGGCTTTTTGATATTTTGGTCTGTCGATCAATTCCCAAGTGTGGTTCTTCCACAATGAATTCATCTCCTCACCAAATGCTTTAGTCCATTTGTCACTATCAGGATCTGTCACTGCTTCCTCATAGGATGATGGTTCATTCTGTCCTGCATCTTTAGTCAATGAACAAACAAAACCTGCTATTGTTCTTCCTCATCTTCTTCATTGCTGCAATCATAATCTTGAAAACGAACTGGAGGCTGGATAGTTCTTCTTATTCTGTCTCGAGCAAGCTGGTAACATCATGATCTTCAATCCCTGTCCCATCTGTGACTTCATTTTTTTGGGTGTTCTGAGGTTGAATGGCTTGATCATGTGATGAGCTTATTGTATTTCCACCTTGAGTAATTACTCCACCTGCCCCAAGATTTCAAGACTAGCAAACTCATCAGATAAAACATCATTTAGATCACTTTTACTACCTGACTTTTGGTCTTTCAGGAAATCTTTGTAAACCAACTATTCTCGGAAAACAACATTTCTACTGATAGTGCATTTGTTTTCTTCTATAAGCCAGACTCTAACTCCTTTGACACCTTTTGGGTATCCTGTGAAAACTCCACGTTTTGCTCTTGGTTCTAGCTTTCCTTTAGATGTGTGAACATACACTATACACCCAAATCTCCTTAGGTTCTTTAATGATGGCATTAATGAAGACCAAAGTTCTTCTGGAACTTTGAAGTCAATTACTGATGATGAAGACCTATTTATGAGGTAGATTGCTGTTGAAGCTGCTTCTGCCCAAAACCTTTTGCTTAGATCACTCTCACTTAACATGCACCTCACTTTGTTCATCAAAATCCTGTTTAACCTTTCTGTGATTCCATTTTGTTGTGGTGTGTATGTGCAAGTTTTGTGTCTCACTATACCTTCTTTCCTGCAAAACTCATCAAACTCATGGTTGCGGAATTCTAAACCATCATAGTTATTAACCTTTTAACTTTCCTTTTTGTTTGGACTTCAACCATTTTTTTCCATTCAACAAAACTCTTGAATGCCTCATCCTTAAACGTGAGAAAGTAAATCCAAACCTTCCGAGTATAATCATCAGTGAAAGAAATGAAATAATGGCATTTACCGATATTTAATGGAACATTTGGTGATCCCCAAAGATCTGAATGGATATAGTCAAGCTTCTCCTTTGTTACATGTTTTGCATAACTGAAACTGATCTTATGAGTCTTCCTTATGACATAATCTTCGCAGAATCCTAACTCTGTGTCTTTACATCCTTCAAAACACCCTTTCTTTGCTAGGATCTGCATTCTTTTACTTCTTAGATGTCCCATTCTGTTGTGCTATAGCTTGATATCTTTCTTGTTGTCCTTCATGGATCCATCTATGCTTATCTTTGCATAATGAGCTTCTGGTACATTTGTTGATGCTTGAAGAATGTATATGGTCTGTCTTCTTTTGCCTTTCATTACAACAACACATCCTTTTATGACCTTAAGAATGCCATTACCTGATTTGAATTCACAGCCTTTCTCTTCTAAAGTTCCTAGAGAGATAAGATTCATGGAAATGTCTGGCATATACCTAACATCATGCAGTATAAAACTAGTATTGTCAGGGTTAGTAAATCTAATTGACCCAATACCTTTTACATCGTAGTATGTCTTGTTTGCCATTTTAACTTTGCCTCCAACTTGTTCTTTCAAATCCAGAAAGAGATGCTTATTTGGAGTTATGTGAAATGAACAACTTGTATCTAAAATCCATTCATTAGTATCAATATCTCTCATGGACACATTTACCTCAGATACAACGAGACCAACTAGGTCTGATGCATCATCTTTGGCCAGAGATGACTCTCAACTTTGTTGAGCTTGACCTTTTCCTTTATTTCTTTCAAGCCACTTGTAACATTGCTTCTTGTAGTGTCCTTGTTTTCCACAAATCCAACACTCCCCCCGACTTCTTGTCTCTTGACTTAGATCTTGATTTACTTCTGTCTTTGAAAGCCACCTTTCATGTTTCTGATCTTCCTCTAACAAATAAACCTTCACTATTTGATTTTAAAGCTTGGCCAGATTTCTTTAGCTTATATTCTTTAGACTTTGTTGCGCTGACAACATCATATACTTTGAGCTTATCTTTACTGTAGGTTACGGTCTCTCTTAGGTGATCGTACACCACAGGAATTGACTTGAGAATAAGGATTGCTTGTGTTTCTCCTTCAATCTCTTTCTACAAATGTCTAAGATCTCCTACTAAATTTAAGAAATCATCAACATTATGGTCAATAGTTTTATTTTCTTGCATTTGGAATGAATATACTTCTGATTGAGAATAAATTCTATCAGGAAGACTAGTAGGAAGAAACAACTTATCGAGAGTGTCGATAGTACTGATTGTTATTTTACAGTTCTCGATCTTCTTGAGAATCTTATCATCTACTACCAAGAAGATCATGTTCAACACATGTTCATCTATGTCTGCTCTCGCTTCTTCTTCTTCAGCTACTTTTTTCTTCTCTTCTGGGTTCTTCGCTTCCTCTTCTGTCAATTCTACTGGAGTATGTGACTTGAGAACGCTTTTTAGACCTTGAACTGTGAGATTTGCGATCATACTTTTCTTCCATAGACTATAATCTCCTATACCATCGAAGATAGCTATCTTCGATTTGGTCTTGGCATTCGTCATCGTCGATCCTCAAAATAACTCCACCTTCTTCCACGGAACTTGATTCTTGATGAAGAATCAAACGCTTTGATACCAAATTGTGCAAATCTTAACTCGATTGCAATGATTTTGACTTGAAGAATCAATAAAGAACTGAACAATTAAAAGAGAGAACACGCGATTTAACTAGTTCGGTTCCGATCTTGAAACCTACATCTCGCCGAAATTCAAAACTCGAGCTCAAACCTTTACAACACATTGTCACGGGAACGAACTTTCTCTCCCTCACTCACCAGAACTTATTCTCTCTCTTAGCTCTCGCAAAACTACCCAGAGAATACAATGAGAAGAAGAAAGAAGTTAACTCAAATAAACTCTCCTAATCAGATCTTATATCATCGATCTATTACAACAAACTTATGAGCTAGACTTACTTTCTGCGTAACAGAAAGAAGAAAAGACTGACCAGAGACTTGATAAAGAGATATACCCTGTTTAATATCAATTGCGGTTCTGACTGAACATAACATTAAACCAACTTACTTGCTTCTAAACCAAAACTATAAGAGATACTCTATCTCCAACTGAGTTTTCAAATACCATTGAAGGAGCTTAACTTCGATATTGGCTATTAATCAACATATCTGTACTTACTTCTTCTTCTTTATTTTTTTTCCTTTTTGTCTTAGTACTTACTTCTTCTTATCTTTGAGAATTTTGAATGAGGTCAACGTGTTTTTGCTAGTCGATGGTGATGATAACTGCGCCTAGCGACTCATAATTAGTTTTATTATTATTTTTTGTAGTCGTTGCGATCAGTTTGTTATGATCATTAGCTATATTGCTTTTATTAGTCACAACATTGTTTTATTAACTATATATTGTAGAGATTTATTTTGTTTTTATTTAGAATTTTAAGTTTATAAATTAGAATTTATAAACATAATATTAATTTTAAAAGATAGCAACTTAATAAAATAATTCATTTTTTTTAGAAAATAAAATTATGTATTAATTTTTTATGTTAATTATCAAAACAAAATATATTTATTTTTTATTTTTTAAAATTTTCGATAATAGTTTTGAAAACAATCTAAATTTTCTTTATATTATTTATTAATAAGAGAATAGTTTTTAAAAATTGCATATGGGTATTCATACACAACCATTATCAAATTTTAGTCAAATTTTCAAGAATCTAATTTTGTTTATTTTATTTTTTATATTAGTATATTTTATTGTTTAACTAATTAGCTTAGTTAACATATTTTGTATTACTTTAATTGTTAGTAGTTTTTTTATTCTATACCATTTATTTCAATTTAATTTTTTTGTTGCTACTTTTGTTGTTTTGTTAGTCGTTGCTGAATTAGCGACCAGTAGTAGAAATTGCAGTAACAAGAAGAAAATGTTTCACCTTATGCTTGTTAAAGAACTCGGCAATTCAAGATCTTCAAGGCATATTTGACAGTTGAAGATGGTTTCATGCCGCAGTCTTGGTCTGCGAATAAATCTTTCTTACCTTGGAGCTTAACGTATATCAACAAGTCCTATTATAGAAGTGCCGCAATAAAGTTACAGGTAGAGAGACTAATCAATCAGCAATGCCTTCACCTAGACATTGTTTGAGGTACGTTGTTCGTTTGTATGAATGTTTTGCATCCAAGCGCAGTATCTAGATCTTAATGTTGAAGACAAGCAAAGATGGTAGACAGACTCAGCTTTATTTATGGAGTGATTACAGAAAATGCCAATTTATACACTAGTAGTCTCGTACATACTCTTCACCTGGTTTTGATCCTATAAACTCGGCTGTACCAAATTGAATGCAAAATCATATGAAATAGATCAAACTTCATCGGTTTTTTGTGCCACAGAAAATGTTGCTGCACCCGTTTTACCTTTGCTTGCATACCGATATATCTCTCTTCCGGTATTGATAGCAGGATAGTCCTCAGGTTTGGTATGTCTTTCTCCTCAACAAACACTGCGAATTCCTCCCAGTTCAAAACCTCGAAAAACGGAGGCACGTAGTTGTCAGCAATGATGACAGGAACACATTCGCTAATGATAGCCTCAACAACTCTTGGGGTATGAACTTCGTAACCCCTTGCGCAAATGCAGTACCTGTTTGAACAAATAAATTGAACCAGATTCATATTAAAAGTATCTTTGTAGTTATAAGCAAATGTGGTTTAAGGTCTGAAGTAACATAAAGTCTTTGTTCTGTTTATGTTTTAAGCATTCCTATTCGTTTTGGTTTATGTCTTTCCTTGACATTACCTGCTGCTCTTCATGTATTCTCGGTATTTTTTCTTGCTTTTAGGGTCACGAGGCATTGGACCGAAAATCTTCATGTCAGGCTCTTTGTTCTCCCAAAGCTGCACAAGGATCGGGCGTAGATATCCATGCATACTTCCAGCAAAGAATGCAAGAATCTTCCTTTCCGACGGAGTCTTTCCGCCAAGGTACTCAAGAGGGGACTCGGCAGAGCGTATATATGTGACTGGTAAAGCTGTATCGGCCCCAATTCTAAAGCCTTGGGCAACATTTGAGTTGCAAAGTGCTCGAACACTGTTCTTCATGTGTTTTTTCGTCAGTTTGTTGCCCTGATAGTACATACAAACAACACACTGATCATCATCAAATATCAGAGCTTTACTCAAATCTAACATCCAAGAGAGAACAAATGACTCCGAATGAAATATAAGAGAAAAAAAGAAAATGATAGTACCCAATCATGGCAAGCAACAACAAAATGATCAGCCCCACTAGTTCGGTTCCAAAATTTGTACTTTCCTGCTATCAAATCCACATATTCCTTCAAATGGTCTGCAAGGCTTTCTGGTGTCTGAAACTCCACTCCTAAAGAGAACCTAAGAGCTTTTATACTGATGGGTATGTAGAACAAATGAGCCTTCCTGGGGTCTCTTACTACAAACTTCTTGTTGCTTTCCATGAGTTTCATAAACCAACCTTCGGAGGCATAAATTCCTCGAGGCATTGGCTTATGGAATATCGGTTTCACTCCTTCTTTGTACACATAAACTTTGAGTTTCCTCTCCATCAAGTCGTAACTCCTAAATAAGCAACACATCGAGTCTTGAGATATCACCACTCCTATTCCAAACACTCAAAAAGTCTCCAATTTAACAAAACAACAGTCCCCTAACTCTCTAAATTATATCCCTTATAAATAAGCACAAGAAACAGATGAATAATACTAGTGGCTATAACAATAACTACCAACCAATAGTCCCAAGATTTGCAGGAAAAAAAGAAGTTTGATATATACACATTTTGAGATAGAGACTTCATTGTAGGACATACCTTTGAAACTTGGTGATATCTCGATAAATGGAAGCATTTAGTCCAATGATTTTATGAGCACTAGAAGCGTTCTCAATCTCGGATTTCGCAGAGAGTATTTCAGAATCTCGAGCAGATGACCACCGAGGCTTCTGCATATATGGAAAACAAAGAAAAGAAAAAAGAGATATATGAACCTTTCAACAATTAGTCCAAAATGAGAATTCAACAATCAAATTCTTACAGGGGAATGCAAAGAAGAAAGACTCTGAATCAGCAATGAGTTCATCTGAGATATCGAAATCACAGCCCCTTGATTGTGCCTCCTCATAGACAAAACATTACCTTTCCTACTATCATTACCCCTAACCAAAACTGTTGAACTTTCGACCACCATTTTAGGAGTTCCCATTGATATATTTGGTTTAGCAATAACAGCTACATTAATCTCTACCTTCCCCTTACTAATTGCAACATCATTTACACTTTCAATATCCTTCTTTAAAAACCCTTTTACAAGTTCCTCGTCATAACCGTTTCCATCATCATCATCATCATTAGTCAGATTTAGGTAACTTGTCTCGGTTTTGACCACAGAAACTTCAGTGACATTTGAATTGGTTAAGTCAATCCCTGAAACCTTAACTCGAGACCAGCTAAAAGAGGGAATACCTAAACACTGAACAAGCAGAACAACTAAACCAACTGTAACAATGATTCCTGGCAACAATCTGCGGATATCGGCATGATAAAATCTCTCCAATCCACTGTGTATCTTCATTTGCAATTGGAATTAATCAAAGCAAATAAGAATTGAGGAGAGATACCTTAGAGAAATCAAAACATTCCATTTCCGCTTTCCAGCTAGGAAATTATCATACAGAGAGAAACCCAGAAGTAACTAAAGTTCGTGTCTTAAAACGGTGAGCTTCAGAAACTCAACTGAACCAGACACATACAAAAAAAACAAACAAACAAAAATCCCAAATTGAAGAGACTCAGCGATTCAAACAGTCGAGATCTTCAATAAACCAAACTAATATGATAAGAGTGTGTCGGTTCACTATGAGTCGAGGAAGCCATTGACTATCTCGTGAAGAAAATTGTCAAATATAGATACACACGTATATGTACCAAATACAGGTAATTTATATTTGTTAATTCAGAGAAAAAGAAAAAAAAGGTACATCTTGATCCATTTTGCTACCATATACAACCAAAAGAACAATCAAACTTTTGGTTACAGAAACCTCCTAAGTTGGCTTGTCTCTAATTTATCTAGGCATTATGTGATAAATTCGAATCTTATTTTACTTAAGTTAGAGAATATAGACCATAAATCGAAACTTGTCAATCCAATGGTTACTTGTTAAAAAAAAAAAAACTCTTAGTTACAAATAACAGTTTATCATCTAGTTGAACTAAAACACCCCAAAATTCCCACCAGAGCAAAGAACCATCCACTTAACTAAGTCCCATCTATAATCCAAATCCTCAAATCCCAAATAATATCCTACAAGACATCACAATTCTATACAATTGACCTCAGATTAAAAAAAAGTTAAATAACTTTGGAAGTACAACATAACTTTTTTGGAAGTAAAACATAATTTTTTTTTCTATCTATAAATAACTTTCAAAATTCGGCTCGTTTAAAGCCGCATGTAAAGCAGCTTATCAAATCCTAACTGTTTTCTTTTTTTGTGCTGTCAGGCATACAACATTGTGACTTACAAATATGAATGAATTGGAAGTGTACAACATTCTAATAAACGTTTGGTGTTGGGTCAAATCGCAGAACTAGAAGCCAACTCAGTTACTTGGTTTTCTTCAACCAACATATCGCTGGAAATCGCAGACGCTATTCTGTGTCGTTTCAAAATTAATGAAGTGGCGATTTTTGCGGATTTGTAGTTCAAGACAATTACCCTCTCATCGTCTAAATCTATCCTCAAATTCTCAGTGTTGCAGTTCTCTATGAGCTCACATAGATGTCTTAGATTATCCACTTCCACTCCGTTTACTTTTTTCACCTGTTTACATCACAAAAACAGTTCTACTCATCAGCTTCTTAAGACACTAAAGAATGCAAGTCAGGATTTTGCATTCATATTTGTTATAGAATCATTTATATGGCATTCCCTAAATGTATGCCATGTTGAGAACCAATGACAAAAGGGTCAGGATTGTTTTGCAATAGTTATAAAGAAGTCTAAAATCGGCTTTCACTTACTTGCAGCTCTGCGAGACGCTCGTATCCTGTGTTGATATCATCCATTAACACCTATCAACCATAGACTTAAATTATTAGTGTCATGACTGAATGGCGAGAGCGTCGTTGTTGTTATATTTACTGGATTTAAAAACTCCAAGCAAACTTCTGTTGTTTAGGAAACAGAGGAAAGCAAATCCAATGCAAGTAATTATTATTATTGTGATACAAGCAATGGGCTTTGAGACTCAAAGGGTATATTACTATCTAGTATCTACTAAGTGTTATAATAACATAACTATAGTTTTATTGTGTTACTTTCAAGTAACACGGTTCGAATAGGTTATGAGCTGCTTTATATATATCTTGATCATATTGTTCCTCAAGTTATCCTAAATCTTTCAAACAACTTGAAGGAAAAAAATTCAGAGGATAGTAATCCCAAAACAAATCGTCACAAGTATGTTGTTTGTAGTAGAAACAGAGCTCGATTTGTGGTAAAAGGGAAACTGAGACTTCTTATGGTATTCAAGGAAGTTTTCTGGGCACTAAAAAATGGTCAAAACACCAACCTTAAAGAGAAAACTAGGAAAAGGAAAAGCACAAACCTGAGAAACAATGACAAGTTGCTGACCGGCTTTTTTGGGCAAATCTTTTAATGCACGCTTACACAATATGCGGGGAGAAGTGTTATACCAATCTTCTCCATATTCATGAAGGTATGGCTGAGTGAGAGGTATAAATACAAAGCCCGCAAATATGTAATAACTGGGAAGCTGATCAAATTGATGCACTGGAACCAGTGGTTGCAGCTGCATACAAGATAGAACAACTCAGCTCAGAAAAACAGATGATTTTCCATTCTACAGATGGAATATGAAGCAACGATTTAACTATATCTTTAAAGGTCAGACCGAAAGGACTTACAGGTCTTAGAGTGATACTAAATTCATGCTCTTTTCCCTCCCTCAAAACTTTCACCAAAGCTGCTTCATCTCGTTTCTTCATAGAAACCAAATGATCGAAAGTGATTCGCTCCCTGTCCCGGAAAGGAACTGCAATACATGGAAACACACTTCACTGGCAAAGTAGACAAAAACATCTGCACTGCAGTCCATGGTTATTAAGGAAAGTATACCTGTTCCATCATTTGCTATAGAAACACCATCAAATTGGAGAATTACATCATCCTTCTTCAGAATTCTGTGAGCATCCGATAGAGGGTTTATTTTGCTTATAAGAACCCCTGTCAGTTCAGGACTCATCTGAAAATTACTACGGAGCTGAGCATTCTCCATAGGCTGACATGATACACCCATTGAGCAGAAACCCGTGTATTTACCGCATTCTTCAACACCAGTTATAAAATGCTTTATTACTGGTGTTGGAATGATATAGCTGCAGTTTGAACGACAAAGTAAAATGTTAGTTTTAAAGCTATATTTGTTTCGTATAAACTTCGTCAGTGAAATCAATAATCTTTCCTAGAGAGAAAAAAACTTTTGTTACATAAGTTTAGAATGGATATATATTATATTTAATCCAGAAACTATCTCGCTCCTTTTCCTGATTACTATGACTTCTTTCTTGCATATAGAACTAGAAAGTTATCAAAAATTTACAGTCTCAACTCACCCTATGTTCTCAGCACCTGAAAGATTTTGAAATGCTACACCAGCTACTTTGTTTCCCATGATTGCTGGGCCACCACTATTTCCGGGGTTTATAGCTGCATCTATTTGTATAGCCATTAGCTGGGTAGCACCATGAACGTATTGTGTGGGTTCAACTCGAGACACAACACCTTTTGTAACAGAGATGTTGTCACCACCTACATTGAAGCACGTACCATCAAAACTAAAAGACATTACCTCTTTTTCTTTGCAATTTGTCTTAATTATATGTATGAAACCCTTAAGCCAAACATCATAAGTATTCTTTTCACATAACCATGCATAATTCCATGTACTTTAATTTTCATGAGAGAAACTGTCTGAATCTGAAGCTTTACCAGGTGAACTAATTCAACAAAGTTTTGCGAAAATTTATAAAAAAGGGTAATGAAATTGCTTATTAATCATCATCATACAACATATTCAGATGACAGAAAAGTTTTAATTTTCTTTAAATGCAATACAAAAAGATTTCTTCTTTGGAAGCAGACAAGTGACATGATATAAATCATATCTCCATCTAAGTCTATGTACTGTTGAAGTTAGTGGTCCAGATTCATTACGAGGACACCATTTGAAGATTCAAATTGCAATAAACGTGGAGGACGAGCCTTTCATTTGTTCATGCCTCTAACTTACTCGTTTCTCTATTTGCCTAACGTGTATGCAGGAAATCCAAATAATAACAGCAAATACCTTGAGGATAGCCAACTACAGCTACAGATTCCTGCAAAAACGGTATGTCTCCTAGCTCCAGAGCATTCATACCTTCCCAAAACACTTCACTATCAACTACTAAGATGGCCAAATCACATTCATGACCAACTGCTTGAACTTCTGCTCTGTGCTTTATTGACGATCCATGCTTTCTAACAAGCACAAAGGAGTGATCAGCCACCACATGCGCGTTCGTTATAATCTTTCTTCCAGAAATCACAAATCCTACATCAATGCCAAAACGACAGTTCAACCCAAACCATATCAAGATAACAATCACAACCAATCAAATTCTAAATATCTCCTTATCAACAAGATAAATAGCACCTCAAGAAATTTAGTAAAACTAATTTGGCAATCTAGTAAACAGATTGATTAGGAAAAAGACAGACTTGAGTGATACCAGAGCCCATGGATTCTCGTTGAGACTTATTCTGCCATGGAAGAAAGTAACTAGGACTAGTAGAAACAGTGAAGATTTTCACCACCGAGTCCAATGCCAAATCAACAGCATCCGCCGCAGGCGGCTTTGACGATGGTCCCGCCTTTCTTCGCCGTGAAATCTTTCTGTTATTAACCCTCCGTGAAGAAACCGGTGCTGATGCAGTCGTATAGCGATTCTCATTTTGCGAATTCACGCATACAGAATAACAAACGCCAGAGATACAAGCAGGGAAAGCATTTTCTGTTGTTACTCTGTGTTGTAAGTAGCTTTGAACGCCATTGCAACGTTGTAATAAGGAAGGAGAAGTGCGATACGTAGAAACAGAAGACGTGGAGATTCTGCGGAGAAGCTCGACGGTTCGAAGTGACCGGAGCAGCATAATTTTCCGATATTGCTTATTTGGTTTCCAGAAAAGGTTTTAAGCGGCTAGGTTTATTTCAGAGTTTGTTAACCGTTCTGTACCGACGGGTTTACTAATTTCTGGTTTAAGCTGCTTTAGTAATTATTTCATTAAATCAGAAGAAAAGCGTCCAAGGATGGTCTCTTCAAACCAGTGTTTTAAAAATCGCTCTACGCGTTAGACGGAGTAAAATCAGGTGAATTAGGTGGCTATGGTAATTTGATGGTTTTGGCAGTAATTAAACGATTTAGATGGTAATTAGTCGGTCTAGGTCGTTTGTATTTTTTTTTTAATTTTTAACTTTTTTTTAAAAAAATTTAAAAATATAATTATATAAATATATATCAACTATGTCTAAATAACATCAAATTATTTACTATAAAGTTTGAAAACAAAATTTTAAATTGTTACTCTGTGATTTCAAGAGATTTTTTATTTTAATTATATATATAATATATATAAAATATTATTTTATATAAAGACCACTTAAATTGCCTAAAATCCCCTAAGTTGCGATTAGTCTCTGTTAGGCGGAAGGTCATTACCCAATTGGCGCCTAGCATTTTTTAGCACTGTTTCAATGTAAATTGTAGGATTAAAGCTATAAATATATTTTTAATCAGTTTATAAATTTGGTTTGCTTTTTAGTTTTTGATGTCATTGTGGCCAAATCCTAACAATTTTTTTCTTTCACTCGGAATTAATAAGTCAGAGTAAAAATATATCATAATAAAATAAACATTTACCAACAGAAAAACATAATATCCCAAAAATAGAGTCTAATCAAAATGAGTAAGTCCTTAATTAGTAAGATCATTTGTTGAGCATAATATTTTTTAAAAAGCCAATTATATTTATTCATTTAAATGTCCTCAAATATAATTGACTTTTAAAAGAGCATTATCTTCAACAAAAAGTCTTACCAATCAAAACCTAAATGAAACAATTATAGAAACAGAGATAGAAAAAAATAAGACCTCAGACTTGAGATAACGTTATCCCAGACCAGAAGATCGAAGCAACCATTTTGCAGAGTATGCGAGAGAGACTGAATAAAGCCACCTCACAAATGATAATCTAAATTTCTACACTAGAAAGAATTAGATTTCACATATCTTTTAGATACAACAAAGTCAAAAAATGAATAGGAACACCTAAACAAACAACCAGTTGACATTTTTTTAGAAAACTCATGAAAAAACTAGAATTCGATTAAGTCTTAAAAATGCATACAATAAACAAATTAAACTCTTAGTGACAAAAAAAAAAAAACTCTACCAAGAAAACCAAATTAGAAGAGACCAACAACAAATCGAACAAAAGAATCAAATAATAGCTAAAACCAAAAGAAGCAATTAACCTAAATTTAACCGAGTAGATATAACCAAACTGGAACTGAGACTAACCAAACAACCTAACCAATAATCTTAGCTTAATCGAACAACAACTAGAAAAAGGCAAAATAGGGTTGGTTAAGCACCACCGACACATAAGAGAGGCACTAGAGTTTAGCTAGACACCATGGTGAGTTCTCAAAAAAATGCTTGGCGGATCTAAAGGTAGCCTGATCGATCTACTTTGACCAACCACGACTCATCTCGTCAGCAGCCTACACTACAAGAAAAATGAATGATTCCAGATAAAATTTAAGACGGATACAATTTTTGTTCCAAACTGTATTGAATTTGAGATGGTAAAGATACGAAAAGGGATGTAGCGCCGTTCGTCTAAAAACGAGAAGCAACTGTTTTAGTTTTGTAACGGAAATAAATAATTTAAAACAAAATACGATAGTTGTCCATAATCGTTTAAAATTTCTAGACAAATTAAGACAGTTACGTAGTGTTTAAAAAACAGAATATAATTCGAGACGGATAGAGACGGATACGTAACAAAATAAATTTTGTAAAAACAGATATTTTTACCCTAATTTAGACGCTTCATTGTCTTCATTTTTTCTGATGCTGCGGAATCCTCTCTCTCGAGCTTCCTCAATCGCCGATCTCAAGCTTAGGCTCTCTGCCATTAATGGAGATGAGACCTGTCGAGCGACTTCCTTCTCTTGGATCAGATCCTAGACCAGATCCTTCCCAAGCCAGCAATTCTTCTTTCTGATGACCAAGAGGCATCAATTCTGCAGGTGATTTTCACTCTTTACTTGATCAGTTGGTCCCCTTTTGAATCTTTGTTGTTGTCGTTGAGGTACTGTTGGAATTTCCTGAGCTTCAAACCACTCTCGTGCATCTCTGATTGATTTTGTTATTATCTCCATTTCAGTGAAAGATCTACTCGAGAATAGAAGTTGATTCCTAGCCAACCAAAGGTTCCAAATTATCCATGGAAAAATTGGTACCTCACTTAGGCCGATTGGTGGTAAGTTTGTGATTTTCCTTGCTTCCTTAAGACCTTCGTTGATGTCAGTTATCCCTGCTGTTAACATACTGGGGAGTAAAGGAGCTAACTCTCAGGTCAGTGGGTTTCTTTTCACTTATCTTTCTTGATCATGGAATCATCTCTCCTTAGCATTTTTATGACTGTGAGAGAGTGATCTTTTTAATTCAGTGGAGTAACTTAACCTCACCATTTGTTTGAGGTTCACTGAATTGCTAGTCGGAAATGTTGAAAACTTGTGTATATGTTGGCTGATTCATCTATTATAATTGATTGATATTTGGGAATCATGAACTTCATCTCTATCTAACTCATAATTTATGGTTGTGATTAAGCTGCTATCAAAGCTGATCCTCTGTGCTATAAGGTATTTCTAGCTCCCTAGTTATATTTAAAGCTTTTCTGTTTCTCTTTATTTTATTGTCTTGTTTGTTTCATGGTACATGATCTAGAAAGGTAACTGAGAGTTTAGTTTAACTAAAATTTAGAGGCAAATCTGCTTTGTTCACTACAATTCAGTCCAGAAGATAGATGACTCTCTCCATTCTATTCTTCCTGCGTGAAGAGAAGTAAGACAGGTCATGGTCCAAAGGAGTGTCTCAAGTTCCGCGTGAAGAGGAGAAAGACTTCGTCTGACACACTGCGCTCCAAATTTCTCCCGCCGGACTGAAAAGGAAAACCGTACCATCCTATACCTGAGTGTAAATCAGACTCCTTCCATGAGGTGTCTACCATACATTTGTACCCAGTGAAGACCGTGCCCACTATCAAAGGCATGTAAATCCTCTCTTCCTGGATGTTACACATCTCTATTTGAGCGCTTGTTATAGAGCAAATCCCCTTCTGAGATAGATCCCATGCCTTCGCTTCAGATTCCGTTGCCAGGACCAAATCTCTAGGATCGGTATTCTTGTTGGTAAATGCCTTTTCATTTCTTGCCTTCCATAGTAACCATAGAATCCATCGAAAACATATATATATTCTTTCTTCGTGGGGAGTCGCCAAAGTAAGTGGTCAAAATTAACATATACTGAAGACCATGGGAAGTCGGGTCCTGCCGGTATCTTCGATAACACCTAGGCTTGGAGGGCTAAAAGGCATTCAAATAAAACATGGTTTATTGTTTCTTCGTTCGCTCCACATCTGTCACACTTCTTATCACAGCGTATTCCCCGCCTCGCTAGGTTAACTTTAACTGCTAATTGACTTGATACCGCTTGCCAGATAGTGTTTTATTTTTTGCGGTGCATTTACTTTCCAAGTTTGGGACTGTAGGTCTTGAATGTGAGGACTAAAAAAAAGCCTGTGAGGGTTAGGAGATATTCCTCTCCGTCCAATAGCCTGATTTAACACTGTAAAGACCAGATTTATTAAAATGCCATCCTAGGCGGTCCGAGGTCGTGATTCGTGGAATATGGAGACTGAGGATCAAGTAAGCATCTCCGAGATCAAAAAATTGTCTAATCAAGGTTTCTTTCCATAATCTTTGTATATGGATTTATCAATTCCGAGACTTTCAGATCTGGATATATCCTTGGGCCAATCCCTACTGGGGTACGTGGAATATTATCAGGATCCATGGGTCAAACCATCCCTAATAGTACATCCATTGCCCACTTGTTTTATTAGTCCTTTCATTACCAATGCTCGGGCTGAAATGATACTCCGCCATCCATAAGATGACATATATAAACGTCACGACTCTAAAGGATGTGATCCTGCAAAGTACATGCCCTGAGAATTTTAGTCAGAAGAGAATTTGGGTGGTCCAATATCCTCTATAATTGTTTAGCGAGTAATGCAGAGTTAAAATCCTCTATTGCCTTGAAGCCTAGGTCTCCGTTGTTCTTGTTTTTGCATAGCTGGTCCCATTTGACTCAATGGATGCCTTTCGACGTCTCTGAATTGTGCCACCAGAAATTTGTTATAGCTACTGAGATCTTGGATGTCACCGTATTGGGTAAACGGTAGCACGCCATAACATAAGATGGAATGACTGTAAGCACTGATTTTATCAGAATCTCTTTGCCTCCTTTAGAAAGGAATTTCGCCGTCCATGAGTTAATTATTGTCTCTATCTTTTCTTTAATAAAAGCAAAAACCTTGGTTTTTGTCCCTTATAACCCTTCCGGGAGACTGAGATATGAACCCATACCCCCAATAGTGTGAATAACTTCCTTTCCAAATTATATTGAAGATTTCAAAAAATTAATCTGTTGACCTAATTGCGTTTCATAGTCCTTCAAAACTTCTAAAATCGTTGTTGCTTCTTCCAAATTGGCTTTGCAAAAAAGAGAGGCTATCATCTGCAAATAATAGATATGATACTGCTAGACTCGTACGTGCAAAAGAGATGCCATATATTTTGTTTTGCGACTCCGATGACTTTAATTTTGCAATCAAAACTTCTGTGCAAAAAATAAACAAAAATGACGATAAAAGGTTACCCTGTCTTAGTCCTCTGTGTGGTGTAACACATCCTTTTGGCATCCCATTTATAAGAATCGAATATCTGACCGAAGAGAGACAGTGCATAACTCTTTTAACCCATCGCTCATAAAATCCTAATTTTAACAATAGCTTCCTCAAAAAACCCCATTCAATTCTATTGTAAGCCTTGCTCATGTCTGTTTTAATGGTCATATAGCCCTCTCTAACTTTTTTATTTCTACGTAAGACGTGAAACATTTCTTGCGCTATCAATATATTGTCCGAGATTAATCGCCTCGAGACAAAAATTGATTGCGTGTCTGAGATTAGGTTTGGTAAAATCTTCTTCAATCGTAAGCACATCACTTTGAAAATTATCTTGTATTCTACGTTGCACAGACTTATAGGTTGGAATTTCGTCATTTTTGGGATAAGGCAAATGTTTGTAAGATTTAAATCCTTGTCGAAAAGACCAGTCTCAAAAAAGTCATTCACCAGGCGTACCACCTCCTCTTTGATGAGGGGCCACGATTGTTGGAAAAAAGAGTCATCATACTGTCTGGGCCTGGCGCTTTTCCTGGGTCCATCATGAAAACCACTTTCCTCACCTCCTCTGCAGTTGCCTTAGCCATC
This sequence comes from Lepidium didymum, assembly GCA_963920545.1. Classification (NCBI taxonomy): domain Eukaryota; kingdom Viridiplantae; phylum Streptophyta; class Magnoliopsida; order Brassicales; family Brassicaceae; genus Lepidium; species Lepidium didymum. The sequence goes on along the minus strand of OY986980.1, from coordinate 18,437,696 downwards.
AGAATTCTATTCTTGTCCTTCGACACAATAGGATCTATTTCCTCCAATGAGTATTCCTGAGCGGAGGACCCATTTGACGTGAAAAGAGAATCAAAATAATGTACAACCTCTCCTTCTATGTATAACACTTGATCAATCCAATTATTGTGCGAATCAAAAAGACCTACTGTCCTATTTTTCGCCCGTCGTTGTTTAGTTTGTGCGTGGAAAAATTTCGTATTCCTATCCCCTCATGAAGCTATTTGTTACGACTTTTCTGCTTCCAATAAGATTCTTCTTCTTTGTAGGCTAAACAGAACGCATAGGCAACTTGTTAGATGTCTGTTGTAGGGCATATGTTTAATTTCTTCATTTCCTCTAATTTTTTCTTAAGATTCTCAATCTTCTCTTTCCCAGGCAATACCTGCCTTTTTCTCTATTTAGATATTTCCCTTCGACAGTAGGCTATTCTGTAGGAATTTTTGTTTCGTCTCATCTTGTCCAACCGGATTTTATAGCTTGTTTGAAACCCGGTTTCCCAATCTATCTCTTGTCAAAATTGAAACTTGGTCTTGTGTATTCGCTCTCATTCATTTCAACTAGTATTGGTCTGTGGTTGGAGCTTATCATTTTTTAAGTAATCCGTTGTGGATTGTGGAAAGAGGGAGTTCTAATCTTCATTCCCGAAAGCTTTATCTAGTTTGCATTGTATGATTTCATTTTGTCTTACTCTTCGCCATAATCATGTGTCGCCACTACATGAAAATTCTATGAAGCTGCAATTTTGCAACATCGTATTAAACGGAACAAGGTACTTATACTTCATAGTTGACTTGTTAAAATCACCTAAGATTAACCACGGTTCTAATCGCTGAGTCCCATAACGAGACAAACGTTCCAAAACTTGTTCTCTTAAGTGATACATAGGCTCCCCATATATGAAAGAGATGAAAGATTTTTTCCCTTTTAGAGTTGGAGGGGGACTTAGAGGAATTAATTTAAAAAACAGAATGTGGTTATGGTTACTGCATTAGAAACTTCATTGAAAAAGAGTGACAAAGGAAAGAAGATGGGCAAGAGGTCAAACAAGGCGGCGCCACATACCGCATCACAACATCGTCCGTTTAATTTTGTAGTTTTTATGATTAAAATACTTTTTTTAAATTGTCAGGGTATTGAAACCTATGATTTTGAGTTATTACAAAATATTCATAAGTAATTCAAATTTGATTTCTTATTCCTTATAAAAACTAAAAAACAAGATGCTTTCATGGAAAAAATTAACAAGCAATTTAAATATGGATAATCTAATCACAGTAGCACGCTGAATTGTTCTCAGTCTCGCAGTTAGCACCAGAGTTCAATTCTTACTCGCTACATTATGGTAACTTAAAAAAGAGATTATAAGGGTGGATTTTAGGCTATAGATCGGACCTTGTCGATCCAATGTTGACAAAAAAAAGTCACAGTAACACCGATATGAGCAAGTGGGGGTTTATTATGTCAGAATCATTTTGACGTTACCGTCACTTATAAGGACAAAAACATTATTGATATAGTTAAGCAAAAATTAAAGAAACAAAGAAAACATAAAATAAACAAGTTGAGCAGGTAAGCAAATAGTAAAGAAACAAGCAAACAAACCAAGCAATGAAATAAGCATGAAACTAAGAAAGCAAGTTAAGGATGCACGAAAGTGGTGAGAGAAAAGTTGATCTTAACACTTAGCACCTTATCTGTCCTAGGATCAAATATGCTCTAGTGCTATCCAGATTTTTGCCCATTAGCTACCGAAGTGTTTCTAACCATCCCTCCGCATGAATAAGTATACAGAGGGAGATGACTAGATCCAATTTGAAGCATCACTTAGTCGGCATTAATTTCTGGCTATGGGAATTTGTGTTCTTTCGAAGCGTTTTAACATCCCTCCACATTACTCAATCATTCAACCAACCATCCCCATATGACTAAGTATACGGAGGGAGAGGACTGAATCCAATTTGAGGCATCATTTAGTCGACATTAATATCTGGCGATAGGAACTTGTGTTCTTTCAAAGCGTTTTAACAATCCTTTCGCATTACTCAATCATTCAACCAACCATCCTCATATGACTAAGTATACAGAGGGAGAGGCATCATTCAATAGGCATTGATCTAGCGATGTGAATTTGTGTTCTTTCGCTTACTTAGTCCAAATCCTTGATCTAAAAACAAGGGTTTGCTAGGTTTTGGTTCGATTATGACCAAGTTTTACCCTCTCCTACCAATTTTCTGAGTTAAACGGTTATTTTGAAATAAAATTCAAGTTTTAAGAAATGATTATTAGATGAAACATGCAACACATGTTAAGCATCTAATCGGACATGCAAGTAAAATAGGAAGTAAGAAATAGATTAAGCACAAAAAATGTAGAAAGGAGTATGTAAAACAAGGTAAACATGTAATCAAACAAAGAAAGGTATCATAGATGTAACGAACAAAACACGAAAATATGTTAAGTAATAAAGCAAAAATCAAAATTATAGAAGGAAACAAAGAGTTATAGAAGCAAAAAGGAATCAAGCAAGCAAACAAGTTAAGCAATGAATGGAGCAATTGGTTAAGCAAGGATTAAAGAAACAAAGAACAGATAAAATAAACAAGTTAAGCATGTATATATAGTAAAGAAACAAGCAAGCAAAGCAATGAATGAAATAATTAAGCATGAAACTAAAGTAAGTTACGCATGCAAGGAAGTAGTCAGAGAAACATGCACGAAAGTTAAGCAACGAAATATGCAAAAGGAAAAAGAAAGCAAGTTAACAATGTAAGTAAAGAATCAAACAATGAATCACGAAAGCAAATGTGTGCATAAACGATGTATGTATTTAATGTCTTGGGAGATCCAAGAGATCAACCTAGATTACACTATAGATGGAATATTAACGAGATCATAACCACAAGATATAAGAGAGAAGTTAAATAATTAAATGAAGGAAATGGGCTAAGGACATACCTGAGAGAATTAAACCTAACAAATTAGTGGACATGCTCTACTAAAATCCAGGCCTCATCTTTTCTATTGAATCGCTATACATTGGTTTCTCTATGCACCTACATATGTGGACACAAAACAGTTTGACAAGATGACCTACAAATACCGATCCACTACCGAAATTGGATAAATGAATAATTTTTATGTAATACACATACTTAATGATCAATAAGATGAAAAACTTACAAGTAGTATATATTGTCGTTATTGAAGTTTGGACTCGAAGACATAGTAAATTATAGTTTCAGACTTTCAGTACAAGAACTGGGTTGACCGTAAAAACAAAGTGGAAGATAACTGCAGGAAACATGGAGAAACAGCTGCAGAAGTGGAAGACGCAACAAGTTATCAAGTACATGCAAGTGATGAGTAACTTACGTTTTTTGAGGGGGTGTGATCTTCTTTGCAATTGTTTTTCATTCTCAGAAAAATCATCTGTTTGATAAACTTGTGCATGAGACATGAGGGTGAATGCTTGTAATATCTCAAAGATGTAAGTTTTTCCGGTGGCCTACGGTGAGACCTTAGGAACTCATAAATGTCCAGTGTCATCTCTTTAATAGTACTCAAACAAAACCTGCAAACTAAAATAAACGAGATCATCAACCTGTCAAGTAACGAAGTAACGAGTAAAGATCAAATACCAAAACTCATCTAACTGAATCGCAAATAAAAATATCTAAATTACCTTAACAACAGCACTGTCGTCTAGGTTATTAGTCATGGGTTGATAAGGCATGCTCAGTCCCTCTAACCACATCATAGACATGTTCAACAACAAATTATGCATATAAATTTCCTAACTAAAACACATATAAATATACCAAATAATCAAATATCGTGAAGAATGATATCCTTTATCTAAATAAGCAAGATCTAAATAAGCAAGTGGAAGTATGTCATAACAGAAAGAATGATTTCATACCCGAAGAATGGAAATTCTTCCAATTGAACTCAAAATCCCCACCACAGTTTGGATCTAAGATGATAAAAAATATAAGTTTAGATTAGTATGAAAATCTCAATTGTTAATAGAAAAATTTATTCACGAGATGGACGCAAAATTACTTACTTATTAATTGATATATATGTGGCAAGATCTTTTGAGATGCCCTAGATCATTTCTGCTGTATGTCCAAAATATTTTGTTACCTTTCGCTACACATTTCCAATATCTAGGTTTATGGTACGTCACAATCCTGAAATCTTTTGAGAAACTGGTTATAACAAAAATCTTAACAGAAAATTTTGAACATATAAATTACTTTTGAGCCCGTGAAATTTCAGATTTATCATATAACAAGAGAATATATAACTTATGTAAGGCTATTATATACTTACTTTTGTTGCTTTAGCGAATCTTCCAATTCAGCAAGCTCTATAAGAATCTCCCCTATTCAGATGTCATTGTCTTCTCTGTTTTTTCTACATATTATTTAACAGGTGGAAGTGAGTAAGTGTCACCATCTTATTAACAATACTTCCATAATAGTTTTGTTGGCTTTCTAAGTTGCACATATCACACAAAAAGCTTCTCTTCGTCCACCACTCCTCAAACGTGGAACTAGTGCCTGCCAAGCACACTAACTAATTCATCAATTTGGTCCCATTTAGCTAGTGAAAGAAAACTGTGTGATACCCAACAATACTGATCTTAACAGTGAGAGATGACAAAACCAAAGGGCAATAGAAATAACACCTTTTCAGATGATTAGTTTTGTCTCTTATCAATTTGCAATGTACAGAACTTTTCCTGTTCAGATCGTGTTGTCTCTTCGGTTTTCTTGTCCACCACTCCTCAAACTTGGAATTAGTGTCTGCCAAGCAGAATCACACGTCATTAGTTTGCTCACACTTGCCTGGTGAAAGAAACCTATGTGATACCCAAGAGTACTGATATTAAGAGTGGGAAATGACAAAACAAAGGGTAAGAGAAAGAATACTTTTCGGATGAACAACTTTGTCTTTCACCAATTTGCATTGAATAAAACCTCTCATGTTCTGTATCGTTGTCTTCTGCTTATTTTCTACATGGTATTTAACGGGTGGAAGAGAGTAAGTGTTGTCATCTTATTAACAGTGGTTTTATAAGTGTTTTGTTGGCTTACTAAGTTTTTCATATCACATACAGAGGCTCTCCTTGTCCACCACTCCTCAAGTATGGAATAAGTGTCTGTCAAGAACATACGATCATCAGTTTTGAGCCCGCTTAGCTAATGAAAAAGGATGATGTGATAATGAAAAATAGTGAACTTACGAGTGAGAGATGAAAAATCCAAAGGGCAATAGAAAGAACATCTTTTCAGATAATCAACTTAGTCTTTCATCAATTTGCAATGTAGCTCCTCAAACCTTTCAGCTTCACATATTGATAAAATCTGCTCCTAGTATATTGTTCGGACTTCCTTTCAACTCTTTTAAAGTGTTTAATCTGCATTTGCTAAGATGAGGAAAAAATTAATCAGCTCGTTTCCATTGATACCGTATATTGTAAACAACTATTCACAGAACATGGAAAACTGACATCCACTCCTGCAACATAGCCTACCTTTCTTTCTCAAGTTTTGTCTTTAGCTCATTGAGCTTGATCTTTAATTTTACCTTAGTGGACACACTGTGCGCCACAAAAAGATAAACAAGGATTAGAATCTATTAAAATATATTAAACTAATAATACTTAGAGAGCATTAGAACTATTGATTTTGTACCATCTTCTTGGGCAGAAAACTGATTCTTGTAGATGCTCAAGAGTCTTTGTCTGTAAGCTTTTAGCTGGTAACATAGAATAATCTATTCTAAATACACATTTCCAATGCACATACATATTTTGATAGCATCCCTCATGAATTTGTTGTCCTTGAAGATTGCACATCCAAATCCCCATGATCTTCTTGTCTCAGAGACCACTAATTGGCTGTCAGAAAAAAAAACCAGCAAAGATAATCGCAGATGATCAGCTTTTTCTATCATCAAATTCCAATGTACAGAACCTCTCTTGTTCAGATTTTATTGTCCTCTCCATTTTCTCTAATGTTATTTAATAAGTGCAAGTGAGTAATTGTTGCCATCTTATTAGCAGTGGTTGCATAAGGTTTTTGTTGGCTTACTAAGTTGCTCATATCACATTTAGAGCTTCGCTTGTCCACCACTCCTCAAAATAGTAATCAGTGTCTACCAAGCAGAAACAAATGTTCATTAATTTTGGTCACACTTTCATGCTGAAAGAAAACTATGTGATAAAGGGCGAGAGATGACAAAACACTAATTTGTTAGACATGTCCGACTGATCACAGTAGAGAGTTTTTTACCTTTAGCATAAAATGACGAGAGGTCAATTTTTTTACTTATCAGAGGCTTCATTCTTAAAAATCGATCCAGCAGTTTGCCTCAACATGCTGAAAGTTTTCTTTTCCTACTCTGCCTGAGAATTTTCATTCTACCACATAATAAGAAGACATGTAACGTTTTTTCCTTTTGGTTAAAGAAGATATGTAACTTACGTAAGGCTACTATATACCCACTTTTTTCTTCAGATAACCTTTCAATGCAGCAAGCTCTATACTATCCTCTCCTGTTCTGATTTCATTGTCTTCTCTGTTTTTCTCTACATGTTATTAAACAGGTGGAAGTGAGTAAGTGTTTTCATCTTATTTACAGTGGTTTTATAAGAGTTTTATTGCATACTAGGTTTCTCATATCACATATAGAGCTTCACCTTGTCCTACCACTCATAAACTTGGAATTAGTGTCTCCAAAGCAAAAACACATGTTCATTAGTTATGGTCCCACTTACATAGTGAAAGTAAACTATGTGACACTCAACAGTAATGATCTTAAGAGCGAGAGATGTCATAACCAAAGGAAAATAGAGATAGTTTTGTCTCTCATCAATTATAAATGTACAGAACCACTCCTATTCAGATTTTATTGTCTTTTTGGTTCTCCTCCACCACTCCACAAACTTGAAATTAGTGTTTGCCAAAAAAATCACACGTCATTAGTTTACTCACACTTGCTTGTTGAAAGAAAACTATGTGATACCCAGAAATACTTATTTTGAGAGTAAGAGATAACATTACCAAAGGAAAATAGAAAGAACACCTTTTCTAATGATCAGCTTTGTTTCTCATCAATTTGCAATGAACAAAACGTCCCCTATTCAGATATCATTTTCTTCTCTGCATGGTATTTAACAGGTGGAAGTAAGTAAATGTTGTCATCTTACAACAGTAGTTTCATAAGGGTTTTGTTGGCTTACTAAGCTTTTTCATATCACGTATAGTGCATCTCCCTATCTACCACTCCTCAAACTTGCAATTGAAGTCTGCCAAGCATAAAGAGATAGTCATCAATTTTGGACCCAATTAGCTAATGGAAAAATATTATGAGATAACCAACAGTATTGATCTTAAGAGTTAGAGATAACAAAACCAAAGAGACATAGAAAGAACATCTTTTCAGATAACCATCTTAGTCTTTCATCAATTTGCTATGTAGCTCCTCAAACTTGGCAGCCTCAAATTTTGATCAAATATCTTGGGATATATTTTCAGGCCTCTTTTTAACTCTTTCAAAGTGTTTAATCTGCATTTTCTAAGACGAGGACCGAATTAATCAGTACGCCTCCATTTATATCTTATCTTGTAAACAACTATTCACAGAATATGGGAAATCAGACATCTAATTCTGCGACATAGTCTACCTTTCTTTCTCATGTGTTGTCTTTAACTCATTATCTTTGTGTCAACACACTGCCACGTACACAAGGGTTAAAACTCATTTAAACTAATAATACTTAGAGAGCATTAGAACTGTTGGTTTTGTTTCATCTTCTGGGGAGAAAGCTGATTCTTGTATCCTCTCAACAGTCTCTGCATGTAACTTTTTAGCCGGTAACATAGAACCATCTCTGTGACATACATAATTTAATGGCAGATAAACTAAAATAGTTAGTGAACAAATTAGCAAGCAAGTTAAGGATGGAGAGTAAGAAAGAAAGAAAATTCAGGAGATATGAACAAAAAAAACATGTGGAAGTCAGTAAGTGTTTCCATCATAATGGTTTTCTTCATATCATATATAGAGCGTCTCCTTGTCTACTACTCCTCAAACTTGCAATTAGTATGCCAAGCAGAAATTGATGGTCATGAGTTTTGGATCCAGTCAGCTAATGAAAAAAAAGATCATGAGATAACCAACAATATTGATCTTAAGAGTAAGAGATGAAAAAACCAAAGGGAATAGAAATAACATCTTTCTAGATAATCAGCTTAGTCTTTCATCAATTTGATATTAGCTCCTCACACTTGGCATCCTCAAATATTTAATTTTCTTCTATCATCTTAGAATCTAATGTCAGGACTCCTTTAAACTCTTTGAAAGTGTTTAATCTGCATTTCCTAAGACGAGGACAATTTTAATCAGTACGCTTCCATATTCACAGAACATGGGAAATCTGACATCCATTTCTGCAACATAACCTACCTTTCTTCCTCAAGTTTTGTCTTTAACTCTTTGTTTTTGTGTCGACACACTGCCACATATACAAGGGTTAAAATTCATTAAACTAATAATACGCAGAGAGCATTAGAACCATTGGTTTTGTTTCATCTTCTTGGGCAAAAAATTGATTCTTGTAGCCGCTCAAGATTCCCCGTCTGTAATTTTTTAGCTGGTAACATAGAACCATCTATGTGAAATACATATTTCAATGGCAGTAAACTGAAATAGTTAGTGAACAGATTAACAAGCAAGTTAAGGATGGAGAGTAAGAAAGAAAGAAAAACTCAGTAGATATGAACAAAAACAAAACATGTAAGCAAGGTAACAAGGAAGCAAAAAGCTCATCAGGAACATAAGAAAAACAATACGGAAAGAAACACTACAAAAGCAAGCAAGTAAAAAAGTATCAAGGACGCAATCAAGAACACAATGAAACATAAACCAATCAAAGACGTTGGTAATTAAGTAAGAGGTGAATAAATAAAAGAAGGAAGAAATCAAGTAAGTAATGAAGGCAGAAAAGAAGGTAAGCAAAAAATAAACAAATAATCAATTAAAAAAGGAAATAAACCACACATTAGAGAAACAAAGAAGCAAGCAAGTTATAGACAAAACTCAAGAAACACGAAAAATAAATAATTAGTAGAGAAGGCAAAAAAAATTAACCATGCAAGCTAGGAAACAAGGAATCAAGAAGTCCATAAAAATTACGAAAAAAGATGGAAGTAAGTAAAAGAAAAAAGTATCAAGGAGGCAATCAAGAACACAATGAAACATAAACCAACCAAAGAAGCTGATAATTAAGTAAGAGATGAATAAATAAAAGAAAGAAGAAAGTAAGTAAGTAATGAAGGCAGAAAAAAAGGTAAGCAAAAAATAAAACAAATAACCAAGTAAAAATAAATAAATCACACATTAGAAAAACAGAGAAGCAAGCAAGTTAAGGACCAAAATCAAGAAAAAGAAAAGAAATATTTTGTAGAGAAGACAAAAAAATTAAGCATGCAAGCAAGGAAACAGGGAATCGAGAAGTTCATAAAACTTAAGAAAAAAACATGGAAGTATGTAATTAAACAAGTATCAAGGAAGTAAAACAAAGAAGTTAGTGATTAAGCAAGGTATTAAGTAACAGAAGAAGAAGCAATCAAACAAGTAATAAGCAAAAAAAATAAAAAACACATTAGAAAATAGAGAAGCAAGCAAGTTAAGGACAAAAAACAAGAAAAAAAAAAACTTTTGTTGAGAAGACAAAAAATTTAAGCATGCAAGCAAGGAAACAAGGAATCGAGAAATTCAAAGAAACATGGAAGTATGTAAGTAAACAAGTATCAAAAAAGCAAGCATGCATCAGAAGAAAGTAAAATACAAAACAAAGAAGTTAGTGATTAAGTAAGGTATTAAGAAACAGAAGAAAAAGCAATCAAGCAAGTAATAAGCGAAGAAGTAAACAACACATTAGAAAACAGAGAAACAAGAAAGTTAGGGATAGAAAGTAATGAAGAGAGAAAATGTTCAGTAGATCAAGTAAAAAGAAACATGTAAGTAAGGAAGAACAAAGAAAGCATTTCTTATGAAATTAAGAAAGCATCCGTTGTAAATTTGTCGTCCCTGAAAGTTGCGAATCCAAATTCCCGTGATCTTCGAGTCTCGTAATCACTAATGGACTGTCGGGAAAAAATATTCACAAATCAGCAAAACAATCATAGAAGGTAAAAAATCAGATCGACTTTCCGACTCATAAACCTAGGAAGATTAACGTTAAGATTGAGACAAATCAAAGCAACAGAAATAGAGGCAGAGTAACAATAATCGAATCAAATATTAGAGAAACACAAATTAGAAACATATCATCAGATCGACTCGATTGAATCCAGAATTTGGGAAGTTCAGTCTCTCGTACACGTTACTAACCTTAGAATTGATCAACATATCATCGAAATCAACTTGACTGAATCCAGAATTTGGGAGAAACCCTTTTTAAATAATGATCGCCGGTGATCTAAGCAACACCGCCTCTAACGCACTTACACAAAACTTTTACTGACACTTTTTCGAAAATAAAAATTTGGGGTTTTCTTAGATATAGAGAGGGATTTATAGTAAACGCTCTTCCTCCTAACGGCTTTTCTCTTCAATTTTGCTTTCCAACTCCAAATCTATATAAAAATTCAAATTTTAAAAAATAGAAAATGCCACAGCGATACTTTCCATCTCCAAATTTGTACACGTGTTACATTATGATGTCTCGATGTCCGTTAGGTTTAACGTAAACAAAAAAAATACCGAAAAAATTTAAGTTTTGGTTAACGATTAACCATGATATAACCACCTTGAACCCATGAACAATATATAGATCGATTTGGTTTAAAATATGACTTTAATTGGCACTCTTGACTCTTAACCTAATTAACAAAAGGACAGAGAGTGAAAGTAACATGTAATTCTGTTAAAACCCAAAAAAACAACATGTAATTATGTATCTTCATTAATAATTGCTACTTAAGAAGACCTTCTAATAAAATTGAAACTATTGCATTGAAGAATATATGAAGCATAACTCATAGTAGACCTTATAATATGTATTTCTAGTTATTCCTTAAATCTTTTATGTCTTTATTTTATTTGATTAAACTATATAATTATTATCGCATAATTACTATATAAGTATAAGGTATTAGTTGAAGTCACTAATATATCTAAAACTAAAAAAATGATAAAAAGAGATGCAACATCCAGAGATTGACTCTCACTATTTATATTATGTAAGAACTTAACTAATAGGCCGACCTGTTGTGGCCCAATGTTGAAAAAAAATGGTTATCATGTTTGATATATAAAAAAATGATTTTTTTTATAAACTAGTAAAGTTAAAGAAGAAAGAAGAGGTAGGAAATTCAAAAGGAGAAGATTTATTTTTTCTTTTTTACTTATTTTCAAAAAAATGGATTTATTAATATGTTTTTTTTCTAGATTGACAAACCTCATCCATAACCTAAATTGTCTTATTAGAACTGGATGAGTTTTGAACTCACCACCTGGTGCCTAGTTCAATTATGGGCTAACCAACTAGATCAATTATATGGTTTCTAAATTTTCTTTGTAATTTAGTCCAAAAAAAATTGAAACTGGAAATTTGCTATTTATTAAATGGGGATATTATCGTGCGGAAAACGATTAATTACTTTATTTAGAAGAATATAGGATGAAGCTTGTAAATGAGGCAAACTAACAAAATTAATAAGAGCTTCAGGTGAAAACAAAAAGTTTTCCTAGTTCATGAATCTCAAATACAGAGCTAAAAGAGATTTATGTTTGCAGGTTCTTGAATCGTGCAACATTATAAACCGAAAAAGACTTAAGCCCGAGTGGTTACTCAATCAATAACAGTTGGACTTTGGAGGCTATGCTCTGTTCAGGAAGTAGAGGATTTCAAAGCCGTTCTTCGACTTCTACCTCTTTGCGCAGCCATCTTGTTATTCACCACTCTTGTTGTTGTGCAAATGAGCTTGACGGTCTTTCAAGCTATAGCCATGGACAGCAGATTTGGCCCACACGACCACACTTCAAAGTCTTGGTTCTCTGCAAGTCATCGTATTCATCTCTTTGTGTATTTTTCTTGTGTTAAATAAATGGACCATCTTTCCCATGTACCAAAAGGTAATCCACAAAGCCCTTGACACCGCTTCAACAAGTTGGGATATGCCACATTTTCACCATCCTAAGCATGGCGATGTCAGCCATTGTGAAAGCAAAGAGGCTGCACACAATAGAAAATGGCCATCCCATGTCAGTGTTATGGCTAGCTCCTTCTCTTGTACTAGTTGGAATAGGCGAGACTTTCCATTTTCCTGCAAATATTGCAATATTTTATGGAGAATTCTTAGAATCTCTGAGAAACACTGCAACTTCATTGACTTCATTGGTGATTGGAATTTGTTTCTATATAAGTAGAGCTCTCATCGATCTGATACAGAGGACCACCAAGTGGTTACTAGATGACATGAACCATGGAAGAATTGACAATTTTTATTGGGTTTTAGTCATTGGAGGAGTCTTGAATTTTGGATATTTCCTTTTATGCTCTTGAGTTTATCTGTTTATATATACAGAAACCTCAATGATGATAATCATAGACAAAATCCTCAAAACGTTACAACCTACGGAACAACATGTTCGGTTAGAGTTTACTAACGAGTAAACCACTCAAAACCGCACCCATTGGTTACTTAATCATATTTCTTCGAGAAGAAAATTATAAGAAATAACCCTTTTGAGTTTTTATTCTAAGGAATAGCCCCTTTTTCACTCTATGCATTTTACCCCTTTTTCTCTATTCTCTCTAATTCTCTCTCTCTCACGGAAATGGCCATTAGGCCCTCTCTCAAGTTTGAAATTAACATCACTTTAGAAATATTTACTCCACGTGACTTAAGGAAAGCAGAACGTCGTTTCCAATACCATTATCTGCTTTGTCTCTCTCTTTTCCCTCATGGACTCTACGAAATCAGCTCTCTCGATTCTTCCATTTCAATCATAATTCTTTCACTCACCTATTCTTCTCAAGTTCTTGTCGCTCAAAATTGTCACAAGCATTCAACTGATATCTCAACCCTCACAACATTTCATTCCTTCAATTGCCGCATATGTCCCCGGGTCTGAAAATGTCCACAACTTCAATAAAGATGTCCACAACTCCAATGAAGATATCCACAATGCATTTGAGAATGTCCACAACACATCTGAGGATGTCCACAATGCATCTGAGGATGTCCACAACAACAACGGGGATGTCCACAACATCATTGAGATGTCCACAAAAAGACTGAGGATGTCCATAACAGCAACGATGTTGTCCACGTACAATAACACTGAGGATGTCCACAACAGGATCGAGGATGTCCATAACAGCAATGACTATGTCCACAAAAAGACTAAGGATGTCCATAAAAGCTCAGTCTTTCACTAATTCTCCCCTGTTTTTCAGATTCCTCGTTTGCCTCGCACCCAGAAGTGTACTTAGGGCATGGGCTCGGACACAATAGAGTTACATGCAGGAATCTAATTTGAGAGATGCTCAACTATCTTTCTTTTAACTCTCTTAAGTTATGATTTGTTCATCTGTAATATTGTCTTTCAACCAGATAGGGACTGTTCACTCATCTGGATGATTATATTTTGAGAGGAGTGAACAGTCTCTATCTAATTCCAAACGATAATATTTTCTGATTTTATATTTCAAGAAAATAATATATGAAATCAAATAATAAATTTTTTTTATAAAATCGTTATAAACACCATGAAAAAACCAGATAGGACTGTTCACTCCTCTGGAAAAATAATCATCTAGATATGTCTGGAATCGTTACAATTATGACCGTTTGGAATTACAGACGAAAATTTTGCTGTCTAAAATCTGTCTGGAAATACGGACAAATTCGAGGCAAGTTTTCAATTTGCGACATTCTGTACCAAACATAGAATTTCGTCTCAAATTTGTCCCGAATCACAATTCGTAACAGATTCCATACAATATTTACTGTCCAAAATAAGCTTTTTTCAGAATAGCTATCTCTTCCAGACTACCTTCTCGAAGCCAGATCTACCCCGAGCCACCATCACTTCTCCACGGCTGAGCACACAAAGGAGATTAACCTCACAATGAGGCCACTCGAACTAAGACACCACACCGAAAGAGAAGACAAGAAAATGAACGAGGAATAATACATGAATGAGATCGACGATGAGTCGATGACCAACCCTCCTCAACACCAAAGCGGCTAAACCTTCGAAGATTACATCGGACAATGACCTATCCTTCTTGCTGGTAAAGCTACATCCATAGTCCAACGAAACAAAACAGAAACGCCAATACTAGGTCTGGGGGACGTGACGATATCGGAGCTGAGAAAGTCTCCCAATCACTTCTCCAAAACTCTTATCCATGGTAACGGTAGGTTTAATGAACAATACAACGAGAGAGAAAAGTAAAATCTTTACAATGCCACGAAAAAAATTTATTGGTACGTCGCAAGTTTCATTATTATTATATTTTTAAATAATGAGATTTTATTGTAGATAACCTTTAGTTTAATGGAACATAGTAAGTCTCATTGCATATATTATGTACGAATTTGACTAATGATAACCATACTATTGTGTGCTTTTTTAGTGTGAATTCATGTAATTATGTTGTTAGATTATTTTACATGAACAAATTGATGTATGATTATGTTGTTAGTTTAAGTTACTTACGGCAATCTAATTCTACATACGTTGTATATTTAATTATTAGATGTATCTAAATAAAATTGTCATATCGTATTCGTAGATTCACTGTACCTATAAATGTGCTTAATTGAGCATATTGGAGACAAAAGGCGATTGATATCTTTGAACTGAAGGTTTTAAAAAAGGATTCAATGAAATTATAAACAACAAAGTAGTTTGATTCGAAATTAAGATAACTGCGCCTGCTCAACTCCTCTTAATTGTTTTCATGGCAATACAAATATTTCTTTTCTTTTTTCCCAACAATATTATTAGTTCTCAGTTCTTAAATGGTAAATAATACGATGTGACAAAACCCTAAATACAGAAATATAGAGTCACTTAATTTTCACATACATTTTTAAAGATGTAACTCCATATAATCCACTATATGGTTACCTTTATAAAACCAAATAAATAAAATATGTTTTTTTGTTTTTCAAGAATTAGACCGACAAGATCCGATATATAGCCTAAATTTCATTCTTTAAAATTCATTTTAATCTACTAACTGTAGTGGAGAAGGATCAAACTTCTATACCAGAGTGATCATTAGCTGAACATCCTAACCACCAAACTAAGAAAAACTCATCAATAAATAATACGGTTTTGTGTGTTGAAGGTAAAATAATATTCTTCATTAATTATAGATATATTGAATGTAAATTCGTTATGAATTAGTTCGTGTAGACATTCATTATAATTGCATGTATTACAAGTAATTAGATTCAGTGACTTAACAATTATTTGTATTTTTTCTTCTAAGAAACAAATATTGCATAATTGATATCACTAGATTACATGTATTGGTCGCGTACAATATTTTTTATTTAATATCTTTTGAATTTCCTGTATTATTAATAAACAAAGAGATCTAGAAGTTATAAATTAAAAAAAAAACAACAAAGAGTAACAAAGACATTCTAGATTATAACTTACGTAATTCATGCAGACACGATGTGTCTTTATCACTCTATTTGATATTACCTTCAAACTCAAACACTTTTGCCTCTTATCCAATCATAATTACAACACACTCTACTCCAAAACATTTCAGAATCCATACTTATATATAGACCTTATTATCATACTTAGTCATCATTACCATCAACTATTTCATTCCTACTACAATTCACATAATCTCAAAACTCGTTTTCCTTTCGACACAACACTAAATCAAAAGCAAAAATGAAGAGATTCCAAGCTACAAATCTATACGTTGCATTAACAATCTTCCTGTCTTTGTTAAGACCGTCTCATGCAACAAAACAATTGAATGTGTTAAGCTTTGGAGCTAAACCTAATGGTATTGTTGATTCAGCTCCAGCTTTTGCCAAGGCATGGGCTGAAGCATGTGGCTCTACAGATGCAGCCATTATATATATACCGAAAGGGAGATATCTGCTTAGCCCGGTACGTTTCGATGGTGGAGCTTGCAAGAGTCTTGATATTGTTTTCAGGATCGATGGGACTCTTGTTGGTTCAGATCAGGATTATATGTTTCTTGGGAAAGAAGCAAACTGGCTTAGCTTTGAAAGAGTAAGTGGAGTTTCTATCATTGGTGGTTCTCTCGACGCCAAGGGACCTTCGTTGTGGGCTTGCAAGGCCTCTTCCACCAACAATTGCCCAGCTGGTGCTACGGTACGATATGTCCATTGATATAAGATTCTTAATAAAAATAGTCCATATATATATGCCGGTACTGAGTTCGATATCTATCGGGAACTAAGTTATTATAACTGTTGTTTGACCAAACAAAAATATGATCATATTTTAGGCTTCATTAGAAAACCTAGAGTCAGAATAGTTATTGATATGTCCATTGATATAAGACTCTTAATGAAAATAGTCCATATATATTGGAGTCTTGAGCTCGATTTTCGTCGGCAACTAAATTGCATCTGTTTGACCAGACGAAAATAAAATATGTCTAAGTCCTCATTATAAAATCTGGAGTTAGATTAGTCGTCGGTTCTAGGTCTCCGGAAAATAATTGGGTTTCGACGTAGACCTCGTGGTTGAAAAAAATAAAAACTACTCCTTATTAATTAACAAAAATATAGAGTTCTGAAATTTTTGTATTTTACAAGAAATATCTATTAGAAATAATTGTTTGGGATTCGAACCTTATCTAAAGTGAAGTGATGATTTATATTTGTGTGTAAATGATGCAGACAATGAGTTTTGTGGAGTCAAGTAGAATCAAGGTGAAAGGATTATTGTCATTGAACAGCCAAATGTTCCACATTGTCATCAACCGATGCCGTGATGTTAAGCTCGACGATATTCGAATCATTGCTGATGGAAAAAGTCCAAACACAGATGGTATTCATGTTCAGTTATCAACTGATGTTGAGATCCGTAACGCTTCCATTAAAACCGGTGATGACTGTATCTCTATTGGCCCTGGAACCAAGAACTTGTGGGTCGAACGAGTCACATGTGGCCCTGGTCATGGAATCAGGTGAGTCCCATATATAAAAATAGTTTTCAATAAATGTGAAATACAACCTGGACGAACTAGCTCTACTGGTAATACCCATATAGGTGAGGCTGAGAGGTCACCAGAGTCTTGGCTTGTGCAGGAAAGAGGGGTACTTCCGTATTTCCAAATGAAATATCTAATTGATGCCTCGAGGTTCATGGAAACTAGGGTTTCGATCGAAGTTCCGGTTAACAAAGAAAGAAAGAAAGAAAGTGAAATACCCTCTTATATATGAAACTTGTGTTTGTAATACAAATTTTGTTATAAATGTGTAGCATTGGGAGCTTGGGAAAAGATAGAGAAGAGGAAGGGGTTCAAAATGTAACGGTGAAGAAGACAGTGTTTGTAGGAACAGACAATGGATTAAGAATTAAGTCTTGGGCTATTCCAACTTCTGGTTTTGTTGAAAGAGTTCGGTTCTTAGACTCTGTTATGCTTAATGTCAAGTTTCCCATTATCATTGACCAACATTATTGCCCTCATAACATCAACTGTCCTTCTCAGGTAACTTTTATTTTTTAGTTTAGTTTATTTGTTATCAATTTCACTTATAATTTACTCATTACCTGCAAAAAGTTCGAATTCTTTGAACTCTAAAATAATATATATTATCATTTCAAAGGTTTTATTTATATATTTATATATGTCAGTAATTAGATCGATAATACCCGATTCATAGTTTAAATCCTCCACAAACTCCTAATAATATCACGTTAGGCGACACAACTTTCTGGAGTCGAATTCCAGTGGGGGAAACGGCAAAGCACTTGATTATTTATATATACAACATAACATTAGCAACTGAGGTCTTTTAGAAAAAAATAAAATATATATATATTAGCAACTGAGTATAAGAATAATTTATGATATGTATATATATGTGAATATTTATTTTATCTCATTATTAGGATGTAATCTTTTAATTTAATTGTTAATAGTTAAATGAAATAAGCAGCTTAATGATCACTTTTGTTTTTGATAACGATGTAGGAATCAGGAGTGAGGATAAACGATGTAATATATCAAGGCATAAGAGGAACATCAGCTACAAAAATTGCAGTAAAATTGGATTGCAGTTCAAAATCTCCATGCACACGAATTAGAATGAATGACATTAATTTGAGATATGCTAATGAAGCTGCACAATCTTCATGTCTCAACGTCCTTGGTGCTTCTCTTTGTTTGGTCAAAAAAAATGACGGGGTTTAAAAAAGACTCATTCACTAAGTCCTTTATGTTAAGTACTCTTAATCTTTTATTTAATTGTTAAAGAATTAGGTGTGACATCATGATCTCTTTGTTCAGTTGTTGTATATATTAAGTTGTTATGCTTCATGTTTATAAGCTCTTCGTTCCATTTCTTATGATTTATTTTGTTAAATTTATGAATTGTTATATAAATTGTATAAACTCATCAATAATCTTATTTTATTATAACAAACTTTAACTTATGCAAATTAAAACATTGTAATTGTATATATTAGCTATGCTTATATCAGTAGAGAACCATAATATAACCAAAACACTTCAGAATCAAAATATTTTATTTCTTTAATTTTACTTAGCTTTCACTAGTTTTTTCTTAGTTTTTTTCATGATCGATAATACTCGATCCATAACGTGACTATCTAAAATGAGATAAATAGAAATTGACATTTTACCACATTTACCAAACCTTTTGTAGAATATTTAGCAAGTTTTTCTTTGTGTCAAATATATATACACACACAATACCTATAAGCAGTGGTGTGGACCTTGATTTACAACATGACTACATAAACCAATGCCAAATAATATAACTTTTACAGATTTTGTTGCAATAATGAAAATATCCCTACTAATCCAATGCCATTTTGAGCTTCCATTGATGATTTTACTGTACCTTTAAGCCAAAGAATGTCCAGAACTGCGACGATTCTCCTGGTCATGAGCAGTGGGAACATAAACTGCATTTGCAAGAGAGCTGTTTCTGCGTCCATAGAAAATGTAAACAAACACTCCGATGAACAGCCAGACCGATACACGAGCCCATGTTGAAGCTCTAAAACATTAGCAAGAGAAAGATGTTATAAGTACTGTAAACTCAATGGGATAGTGTTCGTAAATCTGGTGCCATGATCCATACTCACCCAAGGTTTACCAAGAGATACATGTTGATAAGAATGCAGAGTATAGGCAAAAGCGGAACAAACGGGCAAATGAAACCTGTAAAATCAAAATGTTCTATGTCAAAAACTTTACATTTTTGGTTTGTAACCAGATGTAAATGCATAGTACAAAACATTTTGCTGGTCTTTCTGGAAAGTAAGGACATCAGTACCTCCAGAATGCCCAAAATTGTGTCTAGCATCGTCCTGATCTATACAACTCAGAACAATCAAACTGACAAGTAGGAGCAATCCACCAACACCGCATAGCGAATATCGAAGGAGTCTGTCGATAGTTTGGATAAAATGGAACTAAGTATTCTGGAAAACTGTCCAAACTTTTGAAACCCAGTAAAAGACATAGCCTCAGGTACATAAACTGTTAATGAACTAACCCTGGCAAGCGCAAGCTTGATGCTGCATAGCTTAAAAGAAAGTTTCCAATACAGGTGAACATAATGCTCCAGCCAGCAAGTTTCCTTCTGTTTTCTTTATTGAGAACCCCTACAGAATCAATAACACGTGACGCTTAAGACAATTTGATTCTCTTAATAAATGAATTCATACACCAGTGAGAATAAATCCTGCTCTAAGCTTGTCACAAGAATTGAGTGGTAACTTACTACATCCTCGAGCTTCATGCTTCTCCTGAATTGAAGCATCAGTCTCACAAAGCAAAGGTTGACTGGATGAGTTCTCTTCACCACATATAATGGGAACAGAACAAATTCTCTCTTGAAGAGATGAGGGAAGAGGTACCTGACAAAAAGCCTTGTTAGTCTAGGAAAAGAGCATTGCAACTAGTTATATTACATGGTTTGTAGTGAATTGTAGCTGTGTCAACTCCTCAGAAACTATAGTTGACTCCGTTAACTAGAGAGCTAAACAGTTAAAACGACATTTAGGCAAAAGGCGTTGGGAATTCTGGATTAATCGAGAGTAAAGTACTTCTCACCTCGATCAAGTATATTCTATAATGTAGTTCTTTAGCGAAATCAAATAAAGAAAGAATTTACCAGATCCAATCTTATCAGTACCTCATCCGGAGGAACATATCTGAGTATCAACACTGATACTGCAACCATTGTAAATGCCACAAGTGTCCCAACGCTCACCTACACCAACTAGAGTTTGTTAATTACTCGTTACATCTTAAATGGATCTCAATATACTGGACCAGGTATACTTTAGTGAAACATAATGCGTCTTAGTTACCATTCCCGCCAGTTGTGAAACATCCATAAAGAAAGCTAAGATTGCTGCACAAAAACCAGTTGCTATGGTCCCTTTAACAGGAACTTGAGTGTGTTGATTCACGTCTGAGAAAAATGAAGGCAAGAGACCATCCCTAGCCATCGCCATTAGAATCCGGGGCTGAAAAGCGAATAAGGTCTTTTGTTATTAAGTTGGTCTACACAATTTCAGCAACAATTACTTTACAGAATGCACGGTACAAAAGACATTCACATGCTCCCATTGTTAAATCCTTAATCTGAAAATTACGACAGTGACACTCAAATTACGTATTCATTTTACCTGAGGGAGAATGGAACCCATTAAAGCAGAACAGAGAGCCATGACAGCACCTAAAGTTATCAAATATCTACAAGACACCGAAAAAAACAGAAGGGAAGAAACTGAAACTGTAAACACATTTTGTAACTATATAGTTAAACAGTATTGCATCTTAACTGATTTCATGGACTTACACAGCCCATTGAATTCCATGACTAGCAAATGCGGAGGATATTGGAGTATCAGGGTCCATAGCATAATAAGGCACTAAACCGACAATAACAATAGAAACCATCATGTATAGCAAACAACAAAGCAGGAGCGAAAGACCAATGCCGAGCGGTAAATCCCGCTGCGGATTTTTCACCTGCAAAGGAAACAGAAATATAAGTATATACCAAAGTTTAAAACCGTTAAAATATGACACTGCAACAATATATGATACTGACCTCCTCTGCCATACTTGCGACTGTATCAAAACCAATATAGGCAAAGAAGACAGTAGCAGAACCAGTAAGCATTCCATCAACCCCAAAAGGAAAATACCTAAGTAACAAAAAAAATGTACATATCATATAGCTTCTACTATACAATTTGATGGTGACATCATAATTAAGACTTAATTTACCCCGTTGGAAGTTCATAACCAACCCAACCTGTCTTGACACATAGATAAGTACCAGCTACTATGACAAAAAGCATGACAAAGACATTTGCTGTTGTTACAATTCCCTGAGCAAATGTGCTCTGCACAGAAGAGACATTTCACTTTTTCTTAAAAAGTTCTGAGGAGTTTGAGTCTTTCCGAATGACGTTATTGAAATAATTTAATATCTATACCTCCTTTACTCCTATGCACAAGAGCGCTGTTACAATGAAGACTAGTACAGCAGCACATGGGTCAACAACAATATCAAGACCAGGGATTTGATGACGAGCTAATATAGAAGGTAGACAATCTTCACCACTGAATATCATTGCCTATCAAGTTATATTAGAACGTCATCACATGAGAACAAAAAATTTTCCATGCGTCCATGTTAGAAGCAAAAAATGAAACTTAAATAATCTAATAAACACAGAGACATCCACAATCTTTAGAGAAGAAAATGTTTCCTTTGTCGTTTAATCTATAAGTGCCACTCTAAATTTCACAAAAATCCTTAATAACTACGGCCATTGGCTCAAGATTCATAGCTTAAATAACACAAGAACACAGCGATAATGATTTATTAGAGATTATAGTTTGTATGGAAACCCCTACATACAAAACTTCAGTTCAACAAAAACTGTATGTGACCATTCTTCGAGAAACAAAAGTGTGGATGCATACGATACGAGCCTTAAGCCATCAGTCTTGTCCAATTAAATTGAGAAAATCAACTTGAACTTCAGTATAAAATGCAAGAAAGATAAAAATATCAATGAGTCAAGAGGTGAAAACCAGGTTTGGAGATATGCCACGGGCAACCGTTGAACCACCAATTGTGTATTCAAGAATCAATGCCCAGCCAATCAACCACGCAACACTACGTATACCAAGAATTCATAAGCAAATGCCACTAGTAAAACTTCAAACCTCCAAAGCTCGTGCCCAATGAAAGCATGAGAAACCGATAAATAACTACATAAGCAAGTAAAATGTTACCCTTCACCAATGCAAATGTAAGAATAGTGATAGGCACTCCCAGCTGAAGGGAATCGACTAGAGAGCTCAGCATAACAAAATGCAGAAAGTGCAGCGGAAATTCCAGCTATAAGGAAAGAAACGGCGAGAGCAGGTCCTGAGTGCTCTCTAGCCACTGTTCCCACAAGAATATAAACCCCTGCTCCAATTGTTGATCCAACACCTAAATTGTGGTGCCAAACTCTGAAGTTAAGTGAGGAACAAAAACATAGATTTAATCCTTGAATTACGTTCCCGAATTCTTTGAAGAACTAAAACAGACCACGAATTTAGACATTTATTGGTCAGAAAGGATCATACTTTGTAAATCATCTCTCTTTTTTTTTTTGAGCAAACAGATAGATTTGATTCTTGAATCATCTTCCCAACACAAATAGAAACAAAGGATTTAAAACTGATAATTAAAGCATAAACAGTAGAAACACAGATATACGTACACAATCATCAAACCAACAGCTGTATGATAACATATTCATAGACTTTCCAAGAAACCCAAATTTCTAAAATCAACTATTGTAATTACTATCCGTAAGAAGAAAATTCAGTTCAAGAAGGAAAAAAAGGTACCAATTGCAATCAAGTGAAGAAAGGTCAAAGCTTTAGCGAGTTGTTGTTGGTGATGAGTTTCGGCTTGGCCATTTGAAGAGTCAACGCGTTTCCTTCTCACCAAATTTCTTATGCAACCCCATGAATGGTCGCCACCTCCTTCCTTTCGTGTTTCCACCATTAAACCGACTTGTCACAGAAACAACACTTGGGAAATATTCTTTGATGGACTTACCAGCACCTTATCTGAGTGGCTAAATCAATAATTCTTACAGAATCTAAAGATTCTAAGCTATTAGTATCTGAATATAATTAAGAAAAACTAGTAGTTGTCCACTTGTCTGGTACCAGCTAAACACAATTGGATATTTTCGGGCTTTGCTAATTTATATTTTTAATTGATAAATTTGTGGTAACTTAATAGACGGCGACATATTAGGTACTATAGAATAATAATGAAAGGTCAATTGTGTAATTAAATACATAGTAATGTATGGCTACTAGGGTTGTTAAGGAGCGGATATCCGATCTAATTTGTCATATCCGTATCCGGCGGATAGTAAAATTCGTTAGTTGTATCCGTATTCGAAAGGACCGGATATCCGTTGAAAACCAGATATCCTTTTTATATATATTTCCTAAATGGGCCAGATATATGTGGATATCCAGCCTATTTAGGTTTTGATCCGTATCCGTATTCTAAATTGGCAGGATATCCACTTTGTATCCGGTCTATTTGGGATTCGATCTGTATCTTAAATGAGCCGGATATCCGCTCCGTATCCGGTCCATTATTTCATCCTATCTGTATCCGTATCCGCCATATATTTAAATTTCCTATCTGTATCTGTATCCGTTTGGTTCGGATATCCGTGTTACGGATCAAAATTCGGATACAAATACAGATATCCGACGAATAACGGATAATGATTAACAGCTCTAATCGCTATAATACAATTAAATACATCGTAATGTATGGCTACAATACTTTTGTACATATACTGTATTATGAAGTAATAAAAATGATTAAGCCTCCAATCACACGTAGTATCAGAGCACTATCGATATCTAACCTAAATTTAATTTTTTCTCACACTTCTACCTCTCTTGCTAATGGCTTCCCCAGTTGCTCATGAGACTATTACGGTCTCTGACACTCCCACTATATTGAATGTCAATATGACAAATGTTTCAAAACTCAACTCTTCCAATTTCTTGATACGGTCACGACAAGGCCATGCTCTCCTACATGGATATGAATTAGCCAAGTTTCTAGATGAATCAAGTCATGTGCTTCCATCTACGATCACCACATGGCCAACTACCATTGCAAATTTGGCGTTTACTTTGTGGAAACGTTAAGATCGACTAATCTACAACACACTCCTTGGTGCTATTACCAACTCGATACAACCTATCCTCTCCAGTGCAGCACATCTGCCCAGATCTGGAGTATCCTTTTCTCTACCTATGCCAAGCCTAGTACAGGACACCTTAAACAACTGTGTCAGCAAATTAAAAATAGAATTCTGGAAGCAAATCTATCGATGAATACATCCAAGGGTTTACAACTCAGTTTGACCAATTTGCTCTCCTTGGCAAACCACTTGATCATGAAGACAAGATAGAATACATTCTTGAATGCCTAACTGAAGATTACAAGACTATCATTGACCAAGTGGAAGGCAGAGATACCTCTCCAACAATCACATAACTTTATGAGAAGCTAATTAACCATGAGTTAAAGCTTCTTGCAGCACATCTGGTAATACGAATATATCTTTTTCTAACACCACATTCTGCTTTATTGGTATTCTCACAGTATCTCAACATACTCTATCTAGTAAGACTTGGATATTAGATTCAAGAGCTATTCATAATGTATCACATGTTAAGAGTTTATTCTCAAGTCGTGATACATCCATTGTGAGTTATGTGAAATTACTAACATGTTCCAAGATTGGAATCAGTGGTGTTGGGAAAGTTAAACTCAATGAGTACATTACACTTCAGAATGTTTTGTATATCCTTGAGTTTCAGTTGAACCTTCTCAGTGTTAGTTGTCTCACTACTGATCATGGTCTTAATTGTGACTTTGATGATTCATCTTGTCTCCTCTAGGATCGTACCAAGGCGTTGACGATTGGTCAAGCTAGAAAGGTTGCAAATCTATATGTGTTAGACAGTCCTTATCCACGAATTTCTCACAATGCTATGGTTGATGTAGGCATTTGGCACAAGAGACTTGGACATCCATCATATTCAAGATTTGAGACTATATCAGATACTTTGGGTACTAGTAACCACAAGAATAAGAGTTCCTCCTTCTGTCATGTTTGTCATTTAGCCAAACAGAGGAAACAGTCGTTTCCAAATCCAAATACCATTTGTACATCACCTTTTGAATTATTACACATTGATAAGTTGAGACTATTAAAGCCTATCGTTATTTCTTAACAATAGTGGATGATCATTCAAGAGAAACTTGGGTTTATTTACTAAAAACAAAATATGAAGCTCTCGGAGTTTTTCCAGACTTCGTTAACAAATGAAAACACAATATAATGCTTCAATTAAATCAGTAAGATGAGATAATGCTCAAAAACTGAAATTCACTGACTTGTACAAAGCGAAAGGAATTGTTTCTTATCATTCTTGTCTAGAGACTCCACAACAAAATTCGATGGTTGAAAGGAAGTATCAACCCATACTGAATGTTGTTCGAGCTCTTATGTTCCAATCTCAGGTTTCATTACAATATTGGAGTGAATATATCTTGACTGCAGTGTTCCTTATCAACATGACTCCTTCTGGTTTATTACAGAATAAAACGCCTTATGAAGTCCTCACATGACATGCTCCTCTATATGATCAGATGAGGATATTTGGTTGCCTCTGTTATGCTACTACTTATTCTATAAAACACAATAAGTTTCAGCCTCGTGCCAGAGCTTGCATTCTTTTGGGATATCTAGGTGGTTACAAAGGTTACAAACTTTTGGATTTGGAGAGTAATAACATTTTTATCTCCAGGAATGTTCAGTTTCATGAAAATATCTTCCCGATGGCAAAATCAGACACTTTGGAGGACTTCTCTGATATTTTTCAGTCTTTGGATTCTGTGTCTTCAAGTACTCAAGTTAATCCATCTCCTTATCATTCATCACCTCAAATTTCTTCCACACCATACCAAAACTTGCCACTACTATGCAAAAGAAAATTCCATCTCAGCTTAAGGACTATCACATATATTCTGCTGATAGTTCACTTTCTCATCCTATTTCATCTGTTTTGTCATATGACAACATCTCTTCTGAGCATCTTGCTTATATCAACTTTATCACAAATATTCCAATTCCAAATTCATTTGTTGAGGCACAAAAATCCAAAGAATGGTGTGATGCAGTTGGTTGAGAGATTGATGCAATGGAAATAACAAAAAGTTGGGATGTGGTTTCTCTTCCTCCTGGTAAAAAGGCTATTGGTTGTAAGTGGATCTTCACATTGAAATTTCATGCTATGGCAGTCTTGAGAGATATAAGGCTCGCCTGGTGGCCAAAGGCTATACACAAAAGAAAGGATTGGATTACATTGAGACCTTTTCTCCTGTTGCTAAAATGGCCACTATTAAATTCCTCATGAAAGTTTATGCATCTAAGAATTGGGTTCTCACTCAATTGGATATTTCTAATGCTTTCCTTAATGGAGAGCTGGATGAAGAAATATATATATATATATATGAAGCTCCCTGAAGATTATGCTACAAGAAAAGGGGACTCCTTGCCGCCAAATGCAGTCTGTAAATTGAAAAGATCAATTTATGGTCTTAAACAGGCTTCTCGCTAATAGTTTAAGAAGTTCTCTGCATCTTTGTTGTAACTTGGTTTTGTCAAAGCTCATGCAGATCACACATTGTTTTCAGACGTTATGAGGATGATTTTGTTGCCGTTCTAGTATATGTTGATGACATAATTATTGCTAGTACCAGTTCTGAAGCAGGTTCTCATCTCACTAACAGTCTTAAAGAGTCATTAAAATTGAGGGATCTTAGTCCTTTGAAATATTTTTTGGGACTTGAGGTTGCTTGTTCTGCTGCAGGCATATCTTTGTGTCAAAGGAAGTATGCTTTGGAGCTTTTACAATCTACTGGTATTTCAGATTGCAAGCCTGTTTCAGTTACTATGGTTTTAAACTTTAAAGCTTTCCAAGACAAATGGCGATCTACTTGAAGATCGAGAGCATTACAGAAGAACTGTTAGCCAATTGATGTACTTGACAATCACTCGTGCTGACATCACATTTGCTGTGAAAAAATTATGCCAATTTTCTGTTGTTCCTCGTACATCTCATCTGCTTGCAGTGTATATAGTATTGCAATACATCAAAGGAACTCTTGGATAAGGTTTATTTTACTTTGCAGATCCTGATTTAACATTGTCCGGTTTTGCAGATTCAGACTGGGCTTCTTGTCCTGATAGTAGGAGATCAACAACTGGTTTTTCAATGTTTCTTGGTTCTTCTTTGATCTCATGGAGAACTAAGAAACAACCTACTGTCTCTCGTTCATCTGCTGAGGCATAATACAGAGCTCTTGCTCTTGCCACTTGTGAATTAATGTGGTTAAAGGCTTTGTGTCATGACTTACAACTTGAGGATTCTTCACCTCCAGTTATCTTCTCTAATAGTACAACATCAGTTTATCTTGCCAACAATCTTGTCTTTCATGAAAGGACGAAGCATATTGAACTTGATTGTCATACTGTTCGTGAAAGATTGGATAATGGTCTTCTCAAACTTCTTCATGTCAGATCTAAAGACCAGATTGTTGATATCTTGACAAAATCTTTGTTCCCTACTCAATTTAATCATCTAATGTCCAAGATGAGTTTTCACAACATATATTGCTCATCTTGAGGGGAACTATCAGATTAGATTGATTTGGTTAAGTTAAACCAATTGTATAGTTTATTCATTAATTCATTTGGTAATTGTATATAAGTGATATTAGAAATATCTTTTCCATAACAAACTTTTTCTCTTATGCTTCTCTCATGTAATATGTTCTCACTTTTTTTTCTCCAAACCCATCATCGATCATTCCCAAACTCACAAGTTTTTTGTTTTGGATATTCAAACAAATTAAACTATCACAATCCAAAATCACTTCAATCCAAATCCAACCAGTGATTCTCTATCAATTCTGCATCCTATATTTCAATCTAAACAATTTCTCCTGTTTATAATAAGAAAAAAGTATGAAAGTTTAGGATTTCAAGAAAGAATTTGAAAAACTTATATGTTTAATAAATTTGGTGTGAATGATGAGTTAACCGGCTGGTTAGAGCATAAAAGCGTCCGAGAAATTGACGGTCAATGAGTAATTGCCCGAAAATTTCCTTAAACCCTCATGACTTGATAGAAAAGACGAAGTGGGCGTGATTATATATTAAAGAAATTCCAACCGCAAAAAGCGGTTGAAACTGGTTGGAAACACTAAACATGACATGTTTCATCACAGTGAGAGGGAAATAAAATTGATACTAAATATTTGACGGTTAATTTTCCCGCTTGTGTCCGGTCGGAACCGGTTGAAAAATTCTAACCGTTTTCGACCCGTGTTTTTTTTAATAATAATTATCATAAAACAACTTTTAGAGACTTATTCTTCTACACTAATGTAGTATGAAGAGATCATATTTATGTAGCTTCCCTCTACAGTAAATAAACGTTATACCGAACTCATCGATGGACACACCAGTTCCTATAATAGGGTCATACCAGTCAAAGTAGAAAACAATGCACTTCAAGCCTAGTAGACCAGGGTAACGCACCTCTAGTATCTCTCGGAGAACACCATAATAAACCGTATCACTAGACTTTGAAGAAATTCCGTAATCAGAAGTTGGTCTTCTCATGCCCTCGCGGAGAATTTTAAAGGCATACCCACGAATGCAGTACATTAGTACGAATATGCAAGTTATATAGGACCCATCACAAACTCTTATAGCCATGTCGGAAACGATTGGCTAAGCGAAAAAGCCTTAGTAACTTGTAATCGGTATGAGTAAGTTAATATTAATATGATGTTTAAAACCTGTCAAAACCGGTTGGAAATTTCTAACCATTTTCGACTGGTTTTTTTGTTACGGTTAATATCCGGTTGGAAAAATGGTCAGAAAGACGGTCGAAAATGGGCTTCATTTCTTGTAGTGATGGGCCATGAGATTTATGGGCTCTAACCGTTGTTTCATCTAGAAAATTGTATTCTAACCAAGATTGAAATTACCATTCTCTCATCCGTTATTAACAAAGATTTATAATTGAATATTTAATTATCACAAGTCTTTGCATGGAAAAGATCAAAGAAGAAAACTATTTTGCAATTGAATACTAATATTGAAACCATTTTTAGAGTTAATTATGTGTAAATCGCTGTTAAGTGGAGTATTGGTGAGACAGTATTTTGTAGATGCCTCTATATATATAGTGAAAGGTCTTTGCTATGGCTATGTGACAAAGTGGAGAATTATGGTTACAAAGACATCACATTTAATTTCTCTTCTTATGTTTTTGCTTCTGCTTTTATTTGTTACCTCTCAAGTTGGATTCACAGAAGCCAAATTCCAAACCCAAAGTTAGAATACATAATTGCACTCATATTCATGTTATCATTTTCTTTTTGTTTGTTTGTTTTAAGAGGTTGCATAAATTTGCTATCTACTTGATCATATCTTATTTTGGTCCGAATAAATTGACTTATATATCAATACGTTTTAAGTACTTTTTATATAGATAAATGTTCTGTCCATAACATTCATATTAAAATCATTTTCCCATTTATGGGGTATATGAGCAATCATATGTACAAAATTTTATTTTTAACAAATGTTTGTCTGCGTGAATAAAGAGACAAATGTTTGTCTTCTATGATATCTTACTAACCATTCAAAAAATCCCGCTTGAAAATCGATTTGATCAAGAAAATTAATATAATAATAATAATAATATTAATAGTAATAATTTTGATGTGATTTTTTTTAGAAAAAGGATATTATTTGCCTTTTTTTGTCAAGCATTATTTGCCTATTTCATATACAGTTCATACAAAATATATAATGAAATAATCTTGTGCATCATTTTTGTGAGCAGGTATAAAGTTACCGTACGTCTTTAAGAATCAGTCGAAATCGTCTCGTGGAAAAGGTCCCTAAACAAATGCATATTAATTAATGATTAATCATATATATATATATATATATATAAATATGTATTTGTGCTCAGTTTTATGATAATGTTTTATTATAGCATATATGGTTGATTTTTGCCCTAAAATTACTTAAAACAAACCTAAAGGAAGATGTAAAATTCACATCCATCAGTTTGATGTGTCTCATAAAACAAACAAACCGTGAGAGTCTTGGATTATTCGAAGTATATCTTGTGTTATTCCGTACAGTAATTGGTCTTGAAAGTCCAATATGTCGGCAACTTTCTCATATACTATAAAAAGAAAATAAAAAGAAAAAATGAAAAAAGAGTAGAAGAATTTACTGTTTTGAACTATTGAGTTAATCAGATTGTAAAGGCAAATAACATATTCACAATCTTTTTAGTAAAAAGAGTAATCTGGATCAACTTTTATACGATCTAAATTTCGTATCATTCAAATAAATGTAAAAAATATTAAATCTAAAAGCAGTGTTCTAGATTGCTAAGAGAAATTAGATCAGCAAATGACCTTTAGTCTAGTGGCAGACGGTAAGTCCACATAAGACATGCATATTTAGACAACCAAAGATCGAGTCCTACCGCTTACATTATATAGAAATTTAGCTAATGAGCCAGCCTATTGTACCCCAATATTAAAAAAAAAAAGAAAAAGAGAAATTAGACCATAGCATCTAAATATTTTTACCATGAAACCTGATTTATCATCCATCTGCTACGCCACTACTGTTGGAATAAAGAAAATTTTCTTAAATATTTCTCATTCCAAGAAACTCAAACCAAGTTTCTTTTCAACATATGGATATATCACTAGATTACTATCTTCTCGGCATAATATATTCATAATTATTAATAAGAATTTAAAATCAACCAAAAGATAAAATTTGAAGAAGGTTTGTCTTTATTGTATAATCAACTTGCCGTGATTGTGGTGAAATTTTCATTTTCTAATATTAGACGAGAAGAACTATAAACTGTACCAAACTTTACGATATAGTCAAGGGCCTAGTGGATCGATCAAAAAGAAAAAAAAACAGTTAAAAATGATAAACGAATTTTTAGCTGATCTTAAATCTAATGAGAGAAAAGAGCTGAACCAGTATGGTCGTTTGTTTGTCAACATTGGGCCACAACTGGTTGACTCATTAGCCAAGTTCATACATAATGTGGTGGTAGGACTCGATCCCTAATTATGCAAGTGCGCTGTCTTTAGTGGACTTACCGCCTGCCACTAGATTAAAGGTATAGTCGTTTAAATAAGCAAATTAAATATCATTACAGTATAGTTATTATTGGAGTTTATATACTTCGTGGTACACATGTTGTAATTGTGTCAAACAGACAGACAATTACTTCTTATTCTTTCTTGTAAACCAACCAATGTTCAACCTTTCCTCATGGTATTGGTCCACGGTGATAATTCGGGTCAATGATCATTTCCGTTGCTGACCCTAGATAATTACAATGAATGGGCAACATAAATGTTGACTGCTCTTCGAGCCAAAATGAGATCAGGTTTTCTCTGTGACTCATTATCATTATAACAATTATCAATTAAACATCATACTATTTGTATCAAGGATTTTTCAATTAAGCTTTATATGCTCAAATTAATCTGTATAACGTGTGTTTTTTTGGACTTTTGTTTTGTTTATTAATTATATTGATTGGGATAATTTATATGTATCAATTTTAAAAGTGAAACCATGTATTTTGCTTAAGCACATAAGCGTTTGCTTCAACTTTTTTTTGTTCTGTTTTCTTCTAATAAACTTTTTGCAGATTGTAGTCATGTTCATAAAAGGTTCCAACATTGTTTATTTAGATAATATAATATAAGTGATGCTATACGTTGTTTTTTTAAAGTGTTTTTTTGGCTCGGCCGAAGATTGTCACTCGAGAAGGTGGGGGAATAGGGCATTCGATGCATAAATGTGAGAATTATTCACAATCATTATTATGGTTGCTTCATCCTATATTTTTTTAAGCGTTAAAATAATTTGTATCTGAATTATTACCATACCCAAAACTTGAACTATTAAACAACATGGAAAAGCTGAAGTAAATTTGGTCAAATTAATGGTTAAATTTATTTATGCTATATTTTCTACCAAAGTTTGATTCCAAAGAATCGCATAATCTCTACATAATATTGTTTACGGTTTCTATCGATCTAAGATTGATAAAAAAAATTATTAAACGTCACTTGCATTATTATAATATTTTTTGTCAACACTATGACATAACTAAGATGCCTATTAATAGCCAAATTAATACATAATGTAGGTAGTGAGACTAAATCTTTAGGTGTGAGATAGTACATTATTATATATATTTTTGTCAACACTGTACCACAACTGATTCACTTATTAGCCAAATTTCTACATAATATAGACAGTGGGATTCGATATCTAGATGTGCAAATGCACCTGCATTTAATAGATTTACCACTGGTTACTAGACTAAATGCCACATGACTGCATTATTATAATTTAGTACAACTAGATTAATATATAGCTATTTTTTTCTTGACAAAAAAAATATATAGCTATTTTTTTTCTTTGGTTTTAAAACTTAAAAGTAATTAAAAAATGAAACGTAGGTAACTAACTAACTATGGTGTAGTTAAGTAAAAGACAAATGGAAACATAAACTACAAAAGAAGATCATTAAATAGTTAAATTATATAGTAATTTAAGGCAATAAGGACGATGAGGCTACTACAAATTTAATATTAAAATTTTTGCTTCTATTCATATTGCTACGAAAACACTTGGTCAAAACTTATCGAAAACATATAACTACAATTTATATGCGATAGCAAATCCGTTCTTTATTAAAATTTGCTATAATTTATTTATAGCTTCGATTAATCTCACAAGAATAAATCAGTGAAATCCATCTCGTGAATTTATTAACTAAGTTTTACCAACCCGATTTATAAAAAAATATGTTTAAAGAGGTGGCACTGTGGCGGATTGATCACAAAAAACGAATTAAATAATTTTTATTAAACGTAAATAATATGTACGTATCACTACGATGAGATAAATGGTGAATCCGGTGATTTTGTTACAAAGCTTCTTGGATGAGAAGAGATGATATTGTGATTTTGTGAATTAGGTTTTTGAATTGGGAATTTTATGTTTTTGAAGATGAGATAAGAACAACATTGTTTGGCTATTTTTTTTTTCGATTTCTTTTTCACCAAAACGCACAGTTTTACTTAACAAAGATCGATTAATGGATCTAAACGGAGTTAATGATATTTGTTTCAAAATTTAACGTTGGGGTAAATTGATTTGATTACTGAAAAGTTCATAGTTTAATTAAAGGTAAACTATAAATTCGTGGTTTAATCAATTATTACGATAATTTTGTGTTCAATTTGATCATTTCTTTTTTTTTTTGTCTTTGATAATATGTGGAGTGGATGAGAAGGGGAAATCATTCTTTTATAATTATATTAGTAATTTCAAGTCACTTATCCTTTTTACGTACCTAATAATAATCTATAGTCAAATTCATGACTGTTTAAAGAAATTTCGTAACTATGACTCAACGTTAACCGAGTCGAACCCTCGTTAATGCGAGAGAAGCAATTTGATGGATTTAATATTTCATTTCCTAGAAGAAAAGTTTTTGTTTTGAAAGTTCAAAAGCTTTCTTTTTGACTAAGTATCTATCATATGAAGAGATAAAATAAGAAAAGTCTTTTGAATGGAAAATTGAAACAATTTTCCCATTTTTTTGAAGAAATTATGTAAAACAACCGATGTTTAATTGGTGAGAATGGAGTAGTTGGTGAGAATGTAATTCATTGACGCTTCAAGTCTCTCTATAAATAGATCATGAGAGGTCTTTTGTTATGACAATGTGACAAACCATAATGGCTTCAAAGACATCAAATTTCGTTTTTCATCTTTTTTCTTTGTTTCTTCTGCTTTTATGTGTCTCCTCTCAGGTTGGATTCACAGAAGCCATACGCAACCATGGTTAGTATACATATTGGCACTCATTTGCATGTTTTATCTTAACAGTTCTTTGTGTGTGTGTTTTGCATTTGTGTAATTCTGTTCATAACATTCATATGATTGGACAAGAAGGTTGTGGTCAAGTGGTAAGAAGTGGATATGAGACTTTAAAGAGTTTGTATATTCGATTTCACTGCTATGCGAAACTAAGTCACAATTTCCTAGTCACCCTTACATAGATATGAACCATATTTTCGTCCCACGTGTGTTTTGCATTTAGGCTACACCACCATTCAAAAAATAATTCATACATTTTTTATAAAATTTGGAAACTCCTGAATTACAAAAAAGAACATTTATATGATTGTCATTTTGACTATAAAAGAAGTTAGTATATTATAGAGAAAAACTCGTCTTTTTGACCAAACATAAAATAAAAAATGCTTGTCTATTATAGAGAAATACTTGTCTTTTATGATAGCGTTTGAAGTAGATTTGATCAAGAAATTCAAAAAAAAAAAATGTTATAAAGTAGAAATAAATATTGATCCTTTTTTCAACAGACTTTTTTTTGTAATAAGAAAGTTTATACAAAAAGTTTAATTGAAAAAATGTTAAATAATCTCGTATTCAATCTTTGTGAGCAGGTTATGGCTATACACCTCCTTCAAGATCGCCCCCCGGAAAAGGCCCCTAAACAACTTTAAGCAAAATGCATTTTGGTGATTAATCATATATGGTTTGTAATATATATATATAGTTGTGCTAAGTTTGATGATTATGTTTTTTTAAAATAAAATATATGGTGGTTTTTGCCACATCTTAAATTAATTACAAACCAAAATATAGAATTACACGTTTCCAGATGTAAAATTCCACTTGGATATTAACATTCTTATCAAAAGTTTCTTTCAAATACTATGAATAGTTCCTACTTTATTCATAAGTTAAGAGCGGCTTTTATAGCCTTTACATCAAAACAGAATTCCTGAAATTACTGAAGCAATTACTAATCTTATTGACCAAAACACAATGGTCATTATTGTTCGTACCAGTCTTAGCACACTTTAAATACGAACGATATTTGTGATTTTTGACTGAACCGTTGTATGGGCTGCCTACGTATCCGTTTTACGGAATCAAGTCAATTCGTAGTTCTTAGTTTCGAAGGGACATGGAGATTGAGTGGGTTGAGATTCTCGTTTATATGGTCAGATGGTCGTCAACCACTAATTGCTCGTTGTTTCTTTCTGGAATAATGCTCGACGATCGGTAAATTGTGTCTTATTAGTGCGCTCGTCAGTATATATCACCACTAGGGTGTTTAATTCACAGGTGTAGGTGTTGAATTTCTGTTCGTCAATGTGCCGATTTAGTGTACGTTCGTTGAATGCCTCACCACTCGGGGTGTTTAGGCTCGTCGATCAGATTATGTAAAGTTGCGTTCGTCGTTTATATTTTAATTCTTGCGCTCGTCGATTGCCTCACCACTTAGGGTGTTTAGGTTCGTCGATTAAACTACGCTCGTCGTTCAAAATTTCGGTTCTCTCGTTCGTCGTTTTAATATCCTAAATTATGTTGATAACTTACGTTCGTCGATAAGATCTTTTTAAGTTGTGTTCGTCGATTCGTTTGTTATGCTCGTCGAGTTGATTTTTCTTCTCAATTGCCAAAGATTTTTCGAATGGTCTCTTTGTTGATCTAGGCCTCCCTTTTATAGTGGACTGAGGATGATGGCGAGCAGGTGGTCACGGATCACAAGTGTCAGCTCGCATGTAGGTCTACGGGACACGTGTCGGAACCTTATGCTCGTTGTCATCGTACAGGTGTCATTTTGGCCGGATGTGGGCCATGCGTACTTGGGCCCTTCTGTTAGTGGGCCACTTCTTATTGGGCCTAAATGATTTGGGCTGAAAAATTGGGCCCAGTCAAATTGGGCCTATACAGACAGTCCCCCCAAGTTTGTTGAATGCGGCCCAGTTGCGATTTAACGAACTGATGGATGCCACGTGTCAACAGGTTGGTGGGCAGTTGATTCTTCCGATAAAGCGAACGCATGCTTGAGGGTCGAAGGCCACTATAAATAGGGTTGTCCTTTTCTCAGTTGTCTCATTTGCATCCTCTCTCTTTCAAGGTACTTTCTCTCTCTAAGTTTTTGTCTTTTCCCTTTTTGCTTTTTCTGGTTTTGATTGTGCTCGGCGACGAACGTATAAAATGTCTCGAAAGAATTCTGCAAATTCCGGATATATGCTCGTCGATTCATTATCAGAGGATGAGTCGTTCCGCGTTGTCGAGCGTGAGGACCACGCTCGTCTTTCAGAAGTGGAATCGTCATTCAGGCCATTTGAGGTTGACGAAGGCGTTCGACCGTTTGAAGGCGAAGCGGCTCAGCTTCCAGAGGTCGAAGAGAGAACGGACGTCGACGAGCGTCAGTTCGTCTATCGTGAGGAAGGTGAAGCAAGTGTGCCTATAGACGATGAGTCTGGAATGGCTCGCGGGATCGTCGATTCCAATCGCCTCGCGTTGATTCCTTTTACAGGAGGCTACTATATGGGGTTTGGTGGGGAAAACAGAGGTGGAGACGAGCGCACGACGTCTTTCGACGAGTGCAAAATTGGGGAAATGCTCCAAGAAATGGGCGGCTCGGTGCTTGGCGACGACGAGCGACCCATGTCTCCTTTAGGGCAAGGGCTGATCGATCTTTCTATTAGCTCAAGAGGGAGTGCTTCCCGAGGGGCTTCTAGTGACGAGTACCCGCCCGGCTCTTTTTTCGTTCCACGGCCGGTCAGAAATTTACAAGAGTGGTTGGACTCGCTGAGGGGCCTTCCGTCAATGTGCGACGAGGCGTCCGTTCGTCAATTGATCGAGAGTCGTCAATTGGGGAATATTCAATTTATGATTCCTCAACCAGCCGATCGTCCATGGCAGGCCCCAGAGGGATATTTCTGCGTTTACGAGAGCTTCTTCACTTACGGCTTGAGTTTTCCGCTTCAGCAGCTGTTCGTCGACTACTGCGACGAGCGCAACGCTGCGTTCACGCAGTTGGCCCCTACTTCAATCCATAATTTGTTAACGTTCGCCTGGATGGCGAACAGGTGTGACGTTCAAGTCGACGCTCGTCTCTTTGAGGAGGTATCGACGATCGCCCGTTGTACGGACTATCCTGGGGCCTACTACGTCAGCATGAAGCCCAAGTTTGAGATAATCTGCGGGTCGCCGAACAAGATCTATAATTGGAAGCGACGGTTCTTCTACGTGAAGATCAACGAAGCTTCAGTGCTCGACGTTCGTCGAACCTATCGAGGACGTTGGAGTGCCCTCGTCGGTCTGATTTTGAATCTTTCACCTCATTTTTAATGATTCTAACTGTTTTGTAATAATTGTTCAAATTTGCAGATCGTCATCCAGTTAGTCGACCACTACGAGCAAACTTTAGAGAGGAAATCGACTGGATCCGAGACTTCTCTCATCGGCATTTTCCAGCCATTCTCGAGACTCGTCTTCGCAAAAGATATGCTCGTCTAGACAGAGGTAAGCTTTTTCGACGAGCGTGTTTTTAGTTTTATTTATTGTTTCTAATCTCAGAAAAATTTGCAGGTGTTCAAGATATGGACTATTCTGCTCGTCTTCGGGAGGCCGCGGCGAACAAAAGAAAAGCCGAAGAATCGGCTCGTAAAAGTCCCGCCAAGAGGCCGGCCGTCGAGCAAAGGCTCGGCGAACAGACACCAGGAGCTGAAAGGGCTCCTGAGCAAACGCGAACCGCTCCGAAGTCGAGCGCTCGCCAAACTAAGACCGTGGCTCCAGATGCTTCGGTTCGTCGACCTGCTGTTCGGCCAACCGAGTCCGCT
This sequence comes from Lepidium didymum, assembly GCA_963920545.1. Taxonomy (NCBI): domain Eukaryota; kingdom Viridiplantae; phylum Streptophyta; class Magnoliopsida; order Brassicales; family Brassicaceae; genus Lepidium; species Lepidium didymum. The sequence continues at coordinate 18,399,483 of OY986980.1, read as the reverse complement.
CGTCGTCCTGCACGAACGGAAGAAGCTGCTCATCGAGGAACGGCTCGTCCAAAGGATTCGTCTGCTCGTCGAGGCGAAGTCGTGCTTTCCTTGGCGGCTGATAAGGCAAAGGGGAAGAAACAGGCCACCACTCGTTCGTCGAGACGAGCGGGGCCTTCAAGCAGCGCTCGCCCCAACTTCATTGATTTCAACTATAGCAATGAAGAGACTTCGTTCGTCAATCATCGACGAGCGTGTGCGGAGTACATATATTCCGTTAGAAATACGGACTATGACTTTCCCGAGCTCGACGACTTGGACGAGAAGGACACCTACTTGGATTTCTCCCGGGCGAGAGTTCGAGTGAGTACTCGTCGTTGTATTATATATTTTTTTTGTTACTTGATTTGTTTCTCTTCCGTTCGTCATCATATATATGTATATATATATTTTTTTTTTTACTGCAGAGTGACGCGCTCCTGAATCAAATGATCGTCGATTATCAGGAGAAGTTGACGACCGCTCGTCAAGCCTTGGAGCGAGCTGGAGATAACGAGCAGTTGAAGGACGAGCTGAAGAAGGAGCAGGACGAGAACACGCTCCTCAAGTCGGAGATCATCGGCTTCAAGAGTCGTATCGAGAATATGGAGCGGGACAGCTCGGCCGTAATTTCTGGGCTTAAGGCTGAGTTGTCGAGCAAGACGAACGAGCTTGACGCATTGAAGGGTCGCTATCAAAAATTGCGGAAAGTTAACGATACCCTGAAGGCAGAGAAAGACGAGCTGCGAGCGTCAATAGATCCAATTTCTGCTCGTTTGGAGAGGCTGCGTCGTCGGCTCGTCTACTTGAGTACTGTGAAGGGCCCATCTGCCCTGTTCGACCAATGTCAAGGGACTTTGAACTGTCTCAAATTTCTGAAAGAGGAAGGGGTTGAGATCCCCCAGGAGACGTTCGACATGATGGAGGAGGACCTGAAGCTATATGATCTCCAAGTTAGGGAGATCGAGGCGTTCGACATTGCTGAAGAGGATCTCCTACCAGCATCCGCTCTTGTCGCAGTCCAAAACGAGGCTGCGGTCGTCCTTCCGTCTACTCAAGACGAGCTCGTCCAAGTTAATCCGGCTGCCGAAGCCGAGCCTGTGCCCGACGTTTCTCCAGTTCCAATGGAAGCTCCAGAAAGCCGAGCTGAATAGATTAGGCTCGTTGTAATATATATATATATATATATTTTTTTTTCTTTTGTACTTGTATTTTTTTTGTCTTCGGTTTTTGTACATTGTAATGACGTTCGTCGTTTTGACGTTCGTCCATTCTTCTGATAAATGAATATTTTCTTCGGCAATTATGTGCTCGTCCAATCTCCAATTCCAGTCAACGTCTGAAAACATAAAATGACTTAGAATTTATTTTCATAATGAAGTAATGAAATTATCTCATAACTCGGCTCGTTAAGCCATAGAGATCTGATATCATTGTTCCCTGCAGCTTTACACAGCAAGAGACTTGGCTTAGTGTTGAGAGACTAGGCTTCGATCAACACGTTGCTCAAGGATTTTGTGCTCGTCGCTGTGTATCGAGACTGGGCTCGTCTACACAGCGAGAGACTTGGCTTAGTGTTGAGACTAGGCTTCGATCAACACGTCGCACAAGGTTTTTTTTTTTTTGTGCTCGACGCTGTGTATTGAGACTGGGCTTGTCTATACAGCAAGAGACTTGGCTTAGTGTTGAGAGACTAGGCTTCGATCAACACGTCGCACAAGGTTTTTTTTTTTTTTTTTTTTTTGTGCTCGTCGCTGTGTATTGAGACTGGGCTTGTCTATACAGCAAGAGACTTGGCTTAGTGTTGAGAGACTAGGCTTCGATCAACACGTCGCACAAGGTTTTTTTTTTTTTTTTTTTTTTTGTGCTCGTCGCTGTGTATTGAGACTGGGCTTGTCTATACAGCAAGAGACTTGGCTTAGTGTTGAGAGACTAGGCTTCGATCAACACGTCGCACAAGGTTTTTTGTGCTCGTCGCTGTGTATCGAGACTGGGCTCGTCTACACAGCAAGAGACTTGGCTTAGTGTTGAGAGACTAGGCTTCGATCAACACGTCGCACAAGGTTTTTTGTTTTTTTGTGCTCGTCGCTGTGTATTGAGACTGGGCTCGTCTACACAGCAAGAGACTTGGCTTAGTGTTGAGAGACTAGGCTTCGATCAACACGTCGCACAAGGTTTTTTGTGCTGCGAATGGTTGGCCGCAATTGATCAGACGTTGTTCTATGATCCTGCAATTGTTCATAAGATTTTTTTTTACAGTGGCTGCACCGTATTCGGTTGCCTACGTACCCTCTCAAAAGGGATCAAGCCGAACGTAGTTCTATTTACAAATATTCATAGTGAGAAATACTTAGTAGTAGTAACGTCGTAAATTGACCACGTTCCAGCTCCGGGGTATCGATGTTCCATCCATGTTTAATAGTTCGTATACTCCTGGTTTAACAACTTTCGAGATTATATACGGCCCTTCCCAATTCTGGCCTAGTTTCCCCGCATTTGGTTCCATCGTATTTTCGAATACTTTGCGTAGAACCAGGTCTCCTTTTTGAAAATGACGTCCTCGAACTTTGGCGTTGTAATATTTCGCTGCTTTTTGTTGATAATTTTGAAGCTTTAGCAACGCTTGGTCTCGCAGTTCTTCTATTTGATCTAAAGAATACTCGATCATTGTGTTGTTCAGTTTAGGCTGTTTTGGTAATTCCGTTCTTCGCAAACTTGGAACACTTGCTTCAGCTGGTGCTAGCGCTTCTGTTCCGTGCGACAATGAGAAAGGAGTTTTTCCCGTCGTACTTCGAGGAGTTGTTCTGTACGACCATAATACGCCGTCAAGTTCATCGGCCCACTTCCCTTTCTTCTCATCTAAGCGTTTCTTAAGCCCATTGATAATGATCTTGTTCGATGCTTCCGCAAGCCCATTTCCTTGTGGATGTCGCGGCGTTGACTTGCTTAAACGGATCCGCCAATTTGCACAAAAATTTTCGAACTTGTCGGATATGAACTGCGAACCGTTATCACACACTATTTCGTATGGTAACCTGTGGCGACAAATTATGTTTTTCCATACGAACTTTCGAACGTCTGTGTCTTGGATTCTTTTGTAAGATTCTGCCTCGACCCATTTGGTGAAATAATCCGTGAGTACTAATACGAAACGTTTTTGCCGAGATGGGGGTAGTGGTCCGATGATATCCATTGCCCACCTCATGAACGGATAAGGTGTAGTGGCAGTTGCGAGAAATTCTGCCGGTGAATGGATGAGAGGTGCGTGATATTGACACGCTTCACATTTTGCAGCGAATTTTTCGCAGTCGGCGTTCATAGTAGGCCAAAAGTATCCGAGTCGCCGAACTTTAAGAGCGAGTGATTTTCCACCCGAATGGTTTCCCCCGGCTCCTAGATGAACCTCTTGCATAACCCGAATGGTTTCTTTTCCGTATATGCATGTGAGCATTGTCCCGTCGATGCTTCTTCTTAATAAATGTTCGTGGTGCAAAGTGTAGTGCGCACCTCGGACTTTTATTCGGCGTGCCGCCCATTTGTCTTCCGGAAGAGTTCCATCAGCTATGTATAATCTGATCTCGTGTCGCCAATCGACGGGATCTTTAATAATTTGGTTGTCCTCAGGAAATTCGTCGGGATTACTTTCTTCTGTTATGCTTAGACATAGTCCTTTGGACAAGGCTATACTCAGGGCCTGAATACTTTCGACGGGAATGATTCTGTGCCGATCTGGATCCGATGTCGATGCTAACGCAGCTAGTGCATCGGCTGAGGAATTTTCGCTACGCGAGATTTTTGTTAGACGAAACTCCGAGAATTCCTTAGCTAATTCCTGGACCATTTTAAGGTATGCGTCCATTCTTTCGTTTTTTGCATCGAACTCGCCGCTAAATTGGCTCGTTACGAGTTGAGAGTCGCAATATGCCTCTATTTTTTGGACTCCAAGTGATTGAGCAAGTCGTAACCCGGCTATAAGAGCCTCGTATTCCGCTTCGTTGTTGGAAGCTGCGAACATTAATCGAAACGATTGTTCGATAATACTTTCTTCTAGCGAGACAAGTTGTATCCCAACTCCCGCTCCGCGCGTGGATGATGATCCGTCCACAAATAAGGCCCATTTTTCATCGAGGCAATCGTTTTCCCGTGATTCTGGCTCTAATTCGATTATGAAGTCAGCAAGGTCTTGCGACTTCGCGCTTGTTCTGGCTTTATAGTCGATGTCGTATTCGCTCAATTCAATTGCCCATTTGGTCAGTCTCCCGGATTGACTCGGACTATGCAGTATCGATCGCAAGGGGTGATTTGTTAAGATGGTTATGGCGTGAGATTGAAAGTATGGTCGTAATTTTCTCGCGGATGTTATGACTGCTAACGCTAGCTTTTCCATCGTCACATATCTTGTTTCGGCGTCGTTCAGCGATTTGCTTACGTAAAATATTAGTTTTTGTTCTCCGCGGTCGTCTCGAACCAATACCCCACTAACTGCCGCATGTGTCACCGAGATATAAAGATATAACGTTTCCCCGTCTTCGGGTTTTACCAACACCGGAGGCGTCGATAGGTACCTTTTCAACTCCGCGAATGCTAGTTCGCATTCGTCGCTCCATTCGAATTTCTTATTGTTGCGAAGTAACCTGTAGAAGGGAAGACATTTATCAGTGGATCGCGATATAAATCGGTTGAGTGCCGCGATTCTTCCGGTAAGTCGTTGGATTTCTCGTTTGTTTTTTGGCGACGGTAGATCCATTATTGCTTTAATTTGTTTTGGGTTAGCTTCGATTCCTCGCTTTGTTACCACATAACCCAAAAATTCCCCGGATTTTACGGCGAAAATGCATTTCGTCGGGTTCAACTTCATCTCATATTGATTGAGGGTTTTGAAGCAGGTTTTCAGATGATCCAAATGATCCTCGGCTTTTGTTGATTTGACGAGCATGTCGTCGATGTATACTTCCATGGTTTTTCCTATTTGGTCGTTGAACATTTTGTTGACCAAACGTTGATACGTCGCGCCGGCATTTTTAAGTCCGAACGGCATCACTTTGTAACAGTATATTCCGCGATCGGTGGTAAAGGATGTTTTATCGCGATCGCCGGGGTGCATTTGAATCTGGTTGTATCCCGAGAATGCATCCATGAAGGATAAGAGCTCGTTTCCCGATGTTGCTTCAACTAATTGGTCGATGCGTGGTAGCGGGAAACTATCCTTCGGGCAGGCTTTGTTTAGGTCGGTAAAATCGACACACGTTCGCCACTTTCCAGTCTTCTTTTTGACGACGACTGGATTCGAAAGCCACTCGGGGTAGCGTACCTCAATTATTGAACCTGCTTTTAGTAACCGGTCGACTTCCTCGATCACAGCACGTGATCGTTCCGTTCCCAACTTTCTTCTTTTTTGTCTCACCGGTTTGAACGTCGGATCCACGTTCAATTCGTGAGAAATTATCTTCGTACTTATTCCTGGCATGTCTTTAGTTGCCCAAGCGAATGTTGCGACATTTTGGCGGAGAAAATCGACAATTTTGTCTTTTAGGTCCATTGATACTTCAGAGCCTATTCCGACGCATTTCTTTTCGTCGGAAGGGTCAATATTCACCTGTACGATCTTTTCTAAGATGTCAGCCTCGATCTTGCTGTCATGTTGTTCCAATGCCGAGTTTGCGACCATAAAGGTTTTTTCCTTGTTTCGAAGCTTGTGTTCCGTGACGAAACATGCTCTCGCCATCTCTTGATTACCTCGTACGGTGCACGTCCCTCCATTAGTTGGAAACTTTAAGCATTGGTGATAGGTCGAGATTACGGCCTTCATCGTAAATATCCAAGGAGTCCCCAAGATGACGTTATAGATTGCTGGCTTGTCGATAACGCGGAACTTTACCCAAGTGGTTGTTCCGCCGAGGAAAATGGGAAGCTTTATTGTCCCAAGTGTCATGGTCGTGTCTCCGTCAAATCCTGTCAATGGGCGAGGCGAATATTTTACTTTGATGTCTTTCAGATCCATACGTTGTAGTGTTTCTTGGAAGATTAGGTCGACGGAGCTTCCGGTATCGACTAAGACTCGCGACACGTCGCAATCCGAGATCCTTAATTCTATAACGAGTGGGTCATTGTGGGGTGTGGCAATACCCATCATGTCCTCTCTTGTGAAGCATATGTCTTGTGCGGGAACCCATTCTGTTTAACTATTCTCGTTTGTTTGATTTCGACGATTTTGTGCCGTTCGCGCTTCTCGTCCGTAACTTTTGATAGCTCGGACCGAATCTTTGCACGAAGTAAGTCCCCCCATTATCATATTTATTCTTTTTCTCGGAGGTGGTAATTTGTCTTTGTCGTCATCGTATGGACGTTTGGATGAGTCCGTCGGGCTTCTTTCGCTTGGTGAAGAATTTCGTTCTTTTCGAGCTTCTCGATCATCCCGATTATCTCTTCTTGATGTTTCCTCGTTCCTTTTATCTTTCTCATGACTATTTGTGTTCAGGCCACCTTTGTCGGGGTTTTCCTTTTGATATTTCTCAAGGAGCATACGTTGCAATTGTATGCATTGCGACGTATGGTGCCCGTATCGCTTGTGGAACTCACAATATGCTTGCATATCTGGGACATAGGCATTGGAACTTTTGTTCCGACGGTAATTTGCGTTTTCTCGTGTTGATTCATAAGTCGGCGAGTTGACGTTAAATGCTTCGGCCTTTTCGTCGTTCTTGGGGTAGTTTCCTTTGTATTGTCGTTGTCGAGTTTCTCTGCCTCTTCGATTTTCTTCTTCTTTACGGAATTCTCTAGCTGCAGGTTGATTGTTGAATTGAAATTTCCGATCCTCGACCTCAGCAAATTTGTTTGCTCGATGGAGAGCATCTTCCCAGGTTTGTGGTGCGTTGATATGTAAATCGTCTTTGAAATTTGAATCTTTGCGCAACCCATTTCGGAGAGCCGGAATCGCGACATCATCGGATACGGCCACTTTTGACGCGATGGCCTTAAATCGTTCGATGTATGATCGTAGGCTCTCTCTTTGTCCTTGGAAGATTGCGTAAAGGTCGGCACTGGTCGTTGCCGCCTGAATGTACATCGAGTAATGCTTGAGGAACATCCTCGACAGTTGTTCAAAACTATCGATGGAATTGGGCGTGATTTTGGAAAACCAATCTAGCGCGTCTCCGATTAGGTTTTCCACAAACATTTGACAATATCCCGCATCATATTCTTGTGGAGAATATTGTGCTCGACCCATCGCGATTCCAAAAGCAGTGAGAAACCTGTTTGGATCAGTCCTCCCGGTATATGTCGGGCATTTGATTTTGATGGTATGTTGAACTCGAATTGCCAATAATCGTTTAGTGAATGGCGAGTTTCTAGTTCGAGTCAACATATGGTCGATCTCTGGTGCTGATCTGGTTGCGTTATGGAATTGCGATGCCATTTTCATCATTTCTTCTTTCATCGTCTTTATTGTTAAAGCTTGGTCTTCTAAACGATCGAGCGTCGAACATGATGGCTCGATCGGACTTGCGCGTAACTCATGGTATCGAGGTCTCTCGACACGCCTATTCGTCATTTGTTCTTGTAATTGGATTGTCGGCTGATTTTGCCGTGTATCTGAGTCAGGTGATTCTTCGATTTGGGCTTTTTGGTGAGGTGAATGATCTGCGCTTAAAGGGAGTGCCCTTGTTTGTGCTTCTTCAAGTATCGTGATTTTATTTTGGAATTCCTCGAGCTTTTGATGCGTGCTTCGAGAGACTTCCTCTGTTTTTCTCAAGAGAGTTTGGAGGAGCTCAGGAACGTCTATTTGTTCATTGATTGATGCGGGCGAGGCTTCTTGAAGAATTGTTTCTTGATTTTGTTGATTAAGGGGAATCATCTCTGGCCTCGATACTCGTTCATTGTTCATATTTCCAACTTGTCGTGACAGCTCATCACTGCTTTGTGCTTCATTCCTTGGTACATCGACCACCATCTTGACAGGTGTCTAGAAAATTCTCGTCCCCACAGACGGCGCCAATTGTTCGTACCAGTCTTAGCACACTTTAAATACGAACGATATTTGTGATTTTTGACTGAACCGTTGTATGGGCTGCCTATGTATCCGTTTTACGGAATCAAGTCAATTCGTAGTTCTTAGTTTCGAAGGGACATGGAGATTGAGTGGGTTGAGATTCTCGTTTATATGGTCAGATGGTCGTCAACCACTAATTGCTCGTTGTTTCTTTCTGGAATAATGCTCGACGATCGGTAAATTGTGTCTTATTAGTGCGCTCGTCAGTATATATCACCACTAGGGTGTTTAATTCACAGGTGTAGGTGTTGAATTTCTGTTCGTCAATGTGCCGATTTAGTGTACGTTCGTTGAATGCCTCACCACTCGGGGTGTTTAGGCTCGTCGATCAGATTATGTAAAGTTGCGTTCGTCGTTTATATTTTAATTCTTGCGCTCGTCGATTGCCTCACCACTTAGGGTGTTTAGGTTCGTCGATTAAACTACGCTCGTCGTTCAAAATTTCGGTTCTCTCGTTCGTCGTTTTAATATCCTAAATTATGTTGATAACTTACGTTCGTCGATAAGATCTTTTTAAGTTGTGTTCGTCGATTCGTTTGTTATGCTCGTCGAGTTGATTTTTCTTCTCAATTGCCAAAGATTTTTCGAATGGTCTCTCTGTTGATCTAGGCCTCCCTTTTATAGTGGACTGAGGATGATGGCGAGCAGGTGGTCACAGATCACAAGTGTCAGCTCGCATGTAGGTCTACGGGACACGTGTCGGAACCTTATGCTCGTTGTCATCGTACAGGTGTCATTTTGGCCGGATGTGGGCCATGCGTACTTGGGCCCTTCTGTTAGTGGGCCACTTCTTATTGGGCCTAAATGATTTGGGCTGAAAAATTGGGCCCAGTCAAATTGGGCCTATACAATTATATCTAACAAACTCCTACAAACTTCTTCAACTCTTCCAACTCCACGCATGCTTTCCTTAGATTCTCAGTGATATGTTCTAACAGACACCAACAAACCTTTACTAAACTAAGGCTGATTCGTCAGACTTAGCTTATCTTCAGCTGAACAAATCCCAAGTTTCTTCCTCAAATTCTCGAATGTCTCTTGCTTCAAAGGTTTTGTAAAGATATCCGCAATTTGATTTTGTGAACCACAATGTTCAAGTTGTAACACACCTTCATTGACCAAATCTCTTAAGAAATGAAAACTTACCCCAATGTGTTTGCATTTCCCATGGAATACTGGATTTTTAGATAATTTGATTGCTGAAGTATTATCACATAGAATGATTGTGCTTCCTTCTCCTTCATGCTTTAACTCATCTAGAATTCTTTTGAACCAAATAGCTTGACAAGCACATGTCGAAGCAACAATATACTCTGCTTTAGTAGTGGACAATGTGACAATTGGCTATTTCTTTGAGGACCAAGTTACATCCGCTTTATCCATAGGAATAGCGTAACATGATGTAATCTTCCTGCTGTCAACGTCCCAAGCAAAGTTACTATCTGTGTAAATCTGAACTTCACCATTTCCACCTTTCTTACACCAGATACCAAAGTCCATGGTGCCACTTAAATATCTCAGGACTCTTTTCGTAGCTTGTAAATGCAGTAGAGTAGGTCTTGACATGTAACGACTGAGAAGACTCACAGAAAACTGCATATCATGTCTTGTTGTTGTGATGTACATGAGACTTCTTATTATTTGTTTATAGTGTGTACCATCTGCAGGTTCTCCTCCTTCATCCATATCGAGCTTGACTCCAAGTACCATCAGATTGAAGACTGAATTGCAGTTCTCCATGTCAAAACGTTTCAGAACTTCCAATGCATACTTTCCCTGAGAAATATGAATCTCGTGAGGTGTCTGTAGTACCTCAATTCCCAGAAAGTACCTCATCTTTCCAAGATCTGTCATATCAAATTCCCTTTGCATCGATTCCTTCAACTCCTTCATCATTGATGCATCATCTCATGTGTATATGAGATCATCCGCATAAATACTAATAAACAGAATCTTACCAACCTTGTTAGTCTTGAAGAACAAAGTTTCTTCATTTTGAGATTTCTCAAAACCATCTCTGATGAAATACTCTTCAATTCGACTGAACTAGGCTCTTGGAGATTGCTTTAAGCCGTACAAGGCTTTATGAAGTTTGTAAACCTTCTCTTCAGCTCCCTCAACCACGTATCCTCTGGGTTGTTCAATGTAAACATCCTCTGCAAGAACTCCATGGAGAAACACAGATTTGATATTTAACTGATAGATATCACAACCTTTGAAAGCAGCTCTAGACAACAATTTTTTTATAGTGTCCATTCGAGCTACAAGTACATATACCTCAGTGTAATCGATTCCATGCTTCTGAGAGTACCCCTTAGCCACCAAACGAGCTTTGAACTTGTGTACTTCTCCAAGCTCATTGAACTTTGTCTTGTAAATCCACTTAACTCCAATACATTTGACTCCATCTGGTAGATTTGATAGCTTCCAAGTCTGATTTTTCACAATCGAATTCATTTCTTCATCCATGGCCTCTCTCCACTTCAGATTTTTCTCTGCTTCTTCGAAACTCAAAGGATCAGTTGAGTAGTTTATCTCATTTACTATGTTGACTAGATCTTCTTCGCCATTGTTTTCAGTGATATAGTCATTTAAATATCAAGGTCGTATCTTCACCCTCCCCTCCCTGACTTCGACTTGTGGTAAAATATGAGGTTGAGCCTTTACTGTGTTCGCAGCTTGTTGAGCTACAACATCCACAACTTGTTCTGTTTCAGCGTCTGACTCTCATCTGTCACTGTTTTCATCACCACTTTCCTCCAATATCTCATCATCATCATTCTAAGTCAGTTCTGTGTTGCTTGGTTATTTTCCTTCTTCTTCCCAATTCTACCGCTTTGATTCCTCAAACACTCCGTCTATGCTCACCACAATTTTCTTGCTCCTGGGATTATATAGACGATATCATTTGACTCTTCTGAGAAACTGAGGAAAACGCAGGTGATGCTCTTGTCGTCAAGTTTAGTTCTCTTCTCATCAGGGATGTGTACATGAGCAATATTTCCCCATGTACTCAATTCCATGCCTCATGTGGAGTAATGTATATTACGGCCAAAGTAGGGCATCGATTCAGCACATAAAACATCCAGTTCACAGCCTCCGCCCAAAAGACTCTTGGTACTTTTCGAGATCAAAGCATAGCTCTGACCATATTCATCACCGTCCAGTTCTTTCTTTCTGCTATGCCGTTTTGTTGCGGCGTGTAAGCGGTGGTTAACTGTCTCCGGATACCTTCTTCCTTACAGATTTCCGAGAACTCACGAGATACAATCTCCCCTCTTTGATTTGTTCTTAAGCATTTGATGCTTTTCCCAGTCTCAGTTTCAACCCTCTTCTTGAATATCTTGAAATGACTGAAAGCTTCTGACTTTTCTTTTAAGAAATACACCCAAGCTTTCTTGCTATAGTCATCTATAAAGCAGAGAATGTACGTTTAACCACTGGTGGATTCAGGGTAGATAGGACCACAAATATTTGAGTGAATCAGCTCAACTACTTCTTTGGCTCTCCATGTACTTGTTTTGGGAATGAGATTCCTTGGGTTTTTTCCCACTAAGCAATCTGAACAAGTGAATTTTTGCATATCAAAATTAGGTAGACCACATACCATGTTTCTACTTTGCAAAGTCTTCATTCCACGGTGACTAAGGTGTCTATATCGTTCATGCCATAGCTTTTCCATGTCCTCAGAGGTTGTCTTCAGACAGTGTTGTTGATTTCCTTGCCACATTCATCAATCAACATGAACATCCTGTTCATCCTCATCTTACTCACTACAATCAGACCCTTATCATCGTGATAAATTTTGCATAAGCCTCTCCTTATGACAATTGTCAGATCCTTCTCTTGAAGCTGACTGAGACTTAAGAGATTGTTTTTGAGTTCATGCACATAATACACATCACTGATAGTGTATGTGACATCATTCAATACTAGCTCCACATTCTCTTTTCCAACCACTTGGATACGTTTGTCATTTCCTAGCTTCACTAAGTGCTTAAAGTCTGCATCCAATGACGAGAAAAAGTTCTCGATCTCCACTCATGTGGTTCGAACATCCTGAGTCAAGAAACCATGACCTCTTTCTTAAATCTTCTTGCTTTCCCGTGTATGCCATCAACATAAGCTCTGCTTCTTCCAGATTCATTTCTAAATTCTCAACAATCTTCTTCTTCTTTGATATATGCTATTAAAAGCACTTCTTCTTCCTCCTCAAAGTCAGCATAATTTGCCTCCTCTTCCCACATTGGACATTCATTTCTGTAGTGCCCAAGTTTATGGCATTTGAAACATTCCACTACACATTTAGGAGCTGGTCTTCCTCGACCACGCCCTCTGCCTCTTTCATTAGAGCCTTCCCTCTGCCTCCACTCGCTTGACCACCATGTGTCACTCACAAAACTTGTTCTTCTGCTCTGCCTTGTCTTTTAAACGTTTTCTCGTGGACTGCAAGAGAGCTCTACAACTCATCGAGTGAAATATTTCCAATGTCCTTCGACTTCTCGATTGACACGACAACATACACAAACCTTTCACTCAATGTTCTCAGTATCTTCTCCACCACTTTTGTGTCATCCATGGCTTCTCCATTGCCTCTCATCTGATTCATGATAGCAAGTACTCGTTTGAATAACTCATCAATGATCTCAGTATCTTGCATATCCAACAACTTAAAATCTATTCTCAGCTTCTGGAGCAGAGATTTCTTTACCCTTTCATTGCCTCCAAACTTCCTTTTCATCGAATCCCATATGATTTTGGATGTTCTCCTATCCAAGATCTGTTTAAAAGTGATCCTATCAATTGATTGGTAAAGTTAATGCTTAATCTTGTGGTCGTTTGTTTTGGCATCATCAAGTTGTTGCCTCTGCTCTGCCGTGAGCACTTCTGTGGTTGATGGTTCTTCAAAACAAATTTCGATCAGACTCCACAAACCTCTTGCTCTGAAGAAGTTCTCCATCACCTCGCTCTAGTGATCCCAATGGCCATCAAAATGTGGCAGTTTCATCTTATCATCTCCTATCTCTCCTCACACTTGTGTTTGAAGTTGCGGCTTCTTTGCTAATAGAAAACTCAAAAGATCTAAGCAGAGCTCTAATACCAAATTTTCTTTCAAATACTCTGAATAGTTGGTATTTTATTCATAAGATAAGAGTGACTTTTATAGCCTTTACATCAAAACAAAATTCCTGAAAATACTGAAGCAAATGCTAATCTTATTGACCAAAATACAATAGTCATTATTAATCTAACAAACTCGTTAAGCAAAGACTTCTTCAACTCTTCTAACTCCACGCCTACTTTCCTTAGATTCTCAGTGATATGCTCTAACAGACTTCGACAGCTCTATCGATGGAATCCCGATAAAGATCTTCTGTTTGGATTAAGTTATTAGAAATATGATTTTGTCAAGAATCTGTATGAAATTTGATCAAAAATATCAGTTTGATAAGTCTCACGAGACGAGCAAGGCATGATTCAGAACATGCTCAAAAAAAAATTCAATCCTAGGATTGATACAAATTGTCTGCACCCTTTAGTAACTCTTTTTGATGCTTTTCAGATAAATTTATTTTCAACTCTTTTATATGTGATGTTCATAATCATTGGTTATATATGAATATAAAAGGTACATATCCAAAAAGATTTCAACATTGTTCAAAAACCAGAAATAATTTGGAAAAAGAAAATGAGTTTCTTCTATCATGGTCTCATCGTGTTATTGCATTTCACCGCTTATTGCATGTCCATGTGTAGAATTTCAGATACTCAGACACACCGAATATTTTAGATAAAGGTTGCGCAGTTTATTGTTCTATTATAGAGTTAAAGTTTTGTTGTTTATAAAATGGTCCTTTATAAATTATATACTTACCTAATACATAGTATATAACAATATTACATTGCATATAATTTATTTCATAAATAAAAACTAGTTATATAATTAATTAATATTTTGGAATACAACAACACCATTTATTTTTGGGTGATTAGCTAGAATACTTCAAAATAATATTTAATTATTTAAATACTCTTATAAAATCCTAAAATGTCATTTTTCCTTTTTTAGATGTGTAAAAAACGTAATAACGAAAATTTTATTAATGAAACGTGTCACGTCATTGCGCTCTGCATGACTAAATTTACCAAACTAAGTGTCACATCAACACAAACTTCACCACCCTACAAAACTCTACCATGCTATTATCTAACTCCACCAAACACTGTCAAAGAACTTTCGTACTAACCTTTCGGTTTTTAGGAGGTCGTAATGTTAGGGACAAAGTGTATAAGGTGTGGTGACAAAAGTTTCAGTTTGGTAGAGTTGATAGAGTTTAGTAGACGTTGGACCCTTTGTATTAGATTTTGGCGGAGTTAGTAATGACACTATGGCAGACTTTAGTAGATTTTGTATCCTTGTGTGGCAAATTTTGGCAGAGTTATATTTGATAATGTGGTAGAGTTAGTTACGATAGTATGACAAACTTTAGTAGATTTTGTATCCATGTGTGACAGATTTTGGGAGAGTTATCTCTCATAGTTTGGCAGAGTTAGTAACGACAGTTTGGCAGAGTTTGATAGATTTACTACACTGTGTGGCAGATTTTCTCGCACATTTATTACAGCCGTACACCATTGAAGCACACAAATCACCATTGTTGATTGAGCTCATTTCTTATCTTTTAACCTCGTTTTTTTGTTATTGGATCTATGGATCAAATCATCTTAGTTTGTGAAAATTGAAAATTGGTTTTTTTTAGTGGATACTTCTCTTGGTTGTATGTGAGACTCTAAACTCTTGCAAGCATCACGTACACTCCACCAAACTCTCCCATGTGTTATATAAACTCTATCAAACTCCACCAAACTCTGTCATGTGTTATATAAACTCGATCAATTCGAGACAAACTCTGTCAAGCTCTAAACAAACACTGCCGTACTCTATCGAGCTCTACCAAACTATAGGCAAATTTTCCAAACTCTGTCAAACTATAAACATACTCTACCAAGCTAAAGTAAGCATTATAGGTAAACTCTGTCAAGCTATCAACTAACTCCGAACCTCAAAATTCAAGACAAATTATACAAAAACAACTTAATAATTAGAGACAAACCAAGAAAATTCATTTCTAAACCTTAAAATTTCACATACAACATTTACCTTGAAGAAATCATAACAAATTTCCTTAAATTTGTAGATTTGTTAGGTTATGGTCGAAATCTTCAAATTCTATCCAAAACCCTATGAAAAACATAAACAAAATCAATATGTTAGAAATGAGTTCGATTTCGCGAAAACCCTAAGTTTTTGAGTTTGATTTTGTGAAAACCCTAAGTTTTTGAGTTCAATTTCGTGAAAACCCTAAATTTTCAAGTTCGAAATTGACTTCTTCTTTTACATTAGGTTTCGATTTTGAAACATTGAGAGAGAAAAAGAGAAAGAGAGGGAAGAATAAGATTTTGTTTATGAGATGAGAAAGAGAAAAATAAAATGAAGAAGAAAATAGAGAAGAGAAGAAGAAAATGACGTTGAAGAAAAAGAATGAGAAGTTTTTTTTACAATGACAAAAGTGTAATATAAAACACAACCCTCTTTTTGTGACATTTATCATATCCAATGAAGTATTTGAATAACTAAACATAAAATGTAAAGTGTTTTCTGTCAAATTTACGGAACTAAATATTTATCAAAAATAGATATTTTTTACCATAATCTTATATATTATCAGAAGAGTGATTTTTATTAAAAAATTATTTGTCAACACCACATTTAATTTCAATGTGATTGATTACAAAGTTATTCTTAATATTATAATTTAGTTTATTTTTATATTTATATATTTTCTTATTTTTTATAATGTAAATAATTACATATAAATTAGATCTTTAACGAGCCAATTGTTGGCATTGTACGGAGGAGCAGCTACTATATTGGCTTGAGGTTGCCACATAACTGATTGATTCATTGCAGGATATGCAGTGGTAGAGACCTAAAATTGGGAGCATATTTTGGCACTATGTCCATGAATTCTGAATAACTGACATTTTCCATGATAACGAATTTTAGGGTGATGATCACGACGAATATTCCAATATTTGCGACGAAGAGTGCGAGATCTGGTAGCTTCATCTTCAGTTTTGAACAAAACTGCATTGGCACGAAGAAAATCATGAGCATAAATCTTTAATTCTTTCTTCGAGTTTTGCCAAATGCGATTTACAGTAGCATGAATTGCCCCAATATGAGGAAAATTCCCAATAAAATGTCCAAGAGCAAAGCAATTTCAAAGAGGAGATGAATCTGCTAACACTTCCTCAAGAATTGAAATGGAGATAACACCATCCGAACACACATGAGAAACATCAAATTTAGAAATCGAATTCGATATCTTCAGAGTAGAAACCCAGGAGGATGAAGACTTTGAATTACGCGAACGCTGCGAAGAAGAACACTTAACAATCGGAGGAATAGGAGAGATGGAGGACGAAAGATCCTCCATAACCACCGGCGAGAGACAGAGAGCTTGCAGATTGGAAAACCAAGTAACGATGAGAAGAGAACACCGTGATCACCAATCGCCAAGAGAGCTCTAACCGCTTTTTTTCCAAAACAGTAAATTCTGAATTCTATCTTCAATTCCTCATCTATTTTAAACTATTCAGGACATAACGTGGATAGATTAAATTCACAGTTTTTTTTAATCAATATTGGGTTACAACTGGCCGGCTATTAGTCTAGTTTCTATATAATGTAGACAATAAAACTCGATCTCTGGTTTATGCAAGTGCACATGTTTTAGTAGACTTACTACATGTTACTAGACTAAAGACCACTTGTGATTCTTCGATTAGAGAATTGGTTGAATAACAACTTTTGAGATTTTAATTAAGTTTATGGCTAAAAATCCTAAATTCAACATTATTTAACATATTTGCCAAACTATCTTTTTAATCTATTCTTTCATTTTTTATTTTTTATTTTTGCTTTTCAATATCTTTATCAGTTCTCACATTCTTTCTTTTATTTATATTCTTTCTTTTGATGAAAAACTAATTCAAATTTAAATTTCTTTTTTTAAACTTTATTTTTTATACACGTTAAGATCATTTTTTAAAATATCAATAATTATTATAAAAGTCAAATATGTTATATAAAACACATTATTCGGTTATATTCTATTTTTATAAAATATTATTTTTCTTTATAAACATCAATTAAATATAATTAAAAAATATTCTCAACATCTTCTTCGCCTCCTCCACCTCCCTTTCATCCTCCGCTCCTCTCCCTCTTTCTATCTTCCCCATTCATATAATTCTAATATATAAAATAAAATAGACAATTTTTAATAGCAAGACACCTCCCAGAATTAACAATATAGTAATATTTATAGATCTTTGGTCTATATAATACATATTTATTTTATATAGCATTAAATATATATTTTATATAACCATAACTAATTCAATATTTTTTAGAAAATAACATCAATCTAAACTTAAAACATTTTCAACAAACAACTTGTATCATAACATCAATATGAACTTAAAAACTTTTCCAACAAATAACTTTTTTCATTTATAGTTTATGTTAGGCAACACATCATTTGTGTTTAAATATTAATTATAATTGTATGATCACATAACAATTTTATATCATATATAGTAATATAATTTTAATGTTGGAGGAACATCGGATGAATCTTAAAAGGAAATTTGGCAAAATGACTATAAAATAATTATTATTATTATGTAATGTATGTTTTATATTATATATTAGTTTTATATCATATAGTATAACAATATAATTATAAGTTGATTTGCTAAGGGTATTAGAGTAATATGGTAGAACTTCTATGCCATTCACTTAATTAGTCAAATACCATAGCTATATTCTATCTTTTTCATATATTAACTTTTCAATCCAAGAAGGAGGAATGTTGTTTACAAAAAGAACACTTTCTAAATAGGTTACAAACACTTCAATTTAACCAATCCGATTTTATGTTGAGTGCTCTTGGAATCTAGTAAAGCGAGAAGGCGAAAAGCCTTCGAAGTCTTACAAATTCTTCCCAGTATTGCGAAAAGTTTGGCCAATCATATGGGATTACCACCATCTTCAGGATTTCGGCACAATCAGTGGCACACTGTACCTCTTGAATCTCCATGGCAAGAAGAGACTCCATAACCCATAGTAGCGCTTCAAGTTCGGTATGCAAAGGTGATAAGCACTGAAAAACTCCTCTCGCACCCATAGAAGCTCCTCCACAAGAGTATGAATACTAATCTAATCCTGAGAAATACTCTGAAACTTTCTAGGATGCATCAACAAAACACCGAACACCTAAGAAGCTCTGATCTTCTATAATAGGCTTAGCCAAAGCCTCCTAAAGTTCATTTGGAGGAGCGATGAAGTTTCGATTAGCCAAAGCCTCCTAAAGTTAGGTAGTCTACAATAAAAATATTCCAAATTAGAAAATAGTGATGAGATTGGAAATACCCCTATTCATGAAAGAATATTTGTTAGAACCCAGGTTTGAAGAACTAGGAAACACTCAAAAAGTGAATAATTAATTGTTTTTCTCACCAGCTCTACCGCGTGAACATCTTGAATTACATATGATTCCCTCGATTGATTAAATGTTGGTTGACCGGAAGACATCACGAGGCCATTTGGCATAAAAAATGGTGAATTTTTGGAGGACAGTCAGCTATATTGTCAATTAAAAGATAAAAAATTGCTATTCTGCCAATAATCATTTTATTTATTTATTTTTAGTTAATATAGGGTCTGGGACAAAGATTAAATAAAAGAAGGTTTGTTAGGTTTGCATGCTACACATGCCAATGACTATGTTTCTCTAAAATCAAACTCCAATGGAAAACAATGTGAAAATGGACTAAACCACTTGATCAAATAACTTTTTGAATAAAAAGATTAAATATCGGATTTTATGGGTTTTGAAGGGCCATGTAGTTATTAAGGGAGTTTATATACTTCGTGTTACACATGTTGTAATACTGTCGAGTCTTCGTATATGTCTTACATATGTTTTATGACCTAGTTACGTAAACCAATCAGTGTCAAGTTGTTCGACCTTTTCACATGACTACTATATTGAGGCCAATGTGAAATCAGGTTTTTCTCTGTGATTTATCGCAGACTTCTTCCTTTCCCCAAAGAAAATAGAACCATCAATTATATTATGTTCATTTTGTATTTTCTTTCGCAAAAAACCAAGGAATGGTTTTGACGTGTATCAACGGGTTAGTTTAATCTTAATATATTGGATTAAAAAAGGAAAAAAAGGAAAGAAAAGTCGTTGTATGGAAATTGAAAACCAGTGTTCAAACCTTTTCCCCAAGAAATTATGTACTATATTTTGTTGACTAGTAAGTCAGCAAAAGCGTGTGATGTAATTAGCTAGGCAACAAAAGCGTGTGATGTAATTAGCTAGGCAACTTTTGTTTATTAAAAGTTGAAAGTTTTTTGTATATTTTTCTCTTCTTCGTTTATGTATCTATATATATAACGTGAGAGGTCTATTGTTATGATAATGTGAGAAGTGGATAGTAATGACTTTAAAGACATCAAAATTCGTTACCCTTCTTCTCTCTTTGCTTCTTGCTTTTTTATTTGTCTCCTCTCAAGTTGGATTTTCAGAAGCCCTAAACGTCCAAAGTTAGTATACATATTTGCATTCAATTTCATGTTTTGCTTTGCCAATTTCTTTTATTTTTTCCTTCTCCTTTTTAACAAAGCTAATGAAATAATCTCGTTTAACATTTTTTGTGAGTAGGTGTAAAATTATTGTCTCTACGAAGGATTCCAAATCGAGCTATTCTTAGTGCAGTAGATCCTTCGAAATCGCGTCGTGCTGGACAAAGCAACTAAACAAAATATATATATATATATATATATATATATATATATATATATATATTAATGATTGTTAATCGTATATGATTTTATTTTTGTATTTGTGCTCGGTTTGATAATTATATTTATTTTAATATAATATATGGTTTGATTTTTGTCATATCATACATTAAGCCAACCAAAATATAGATGTAGATTACTCATACAACAGTTCGATGTGTCTCATTCAATGAGCTGAAACGATTTAGGGCTCACACTATCATACATTGGAAATGGTAACTTTAAAGTATATTAAAAAGAGAATAATACTAAATTATGAGTTTTCAAATCAAATGATTAAATCGGAACCAAATATGGATCATGCTGATTGTTGGACGGATTTCAGATAGATTTTTTCCGTCAATATCTGTCACAAATTTTTATAAATTATGCATGATACCTTACATAATTTTTGTGGATTTTTCAATATTTAACCTCGTACGGTTTCGAGAGTCTATTTCATGAAGAAAGAAGAAAAAAAGAGAGAAAGAGAAACAAAAAGCTCTTCGTCTTCTCCCAGACAAGACTATCGAAGACACTCACCCAAGGCTTTTCTCCAGCGTTGGTGGAGCTCCGGCTCTCCGGCGTCGAGTCTCTCTTTCCATTTCCAAAGTTGTAGCTGTTAGGTTCTTTCGTTTGTTTTCCGGATCTAGAATGGCGATAGGCCAAGATGTGAAGCCTCATTACCTCTCAGAGATTAAGAAGTCTCTGTCCAACCTTTGCTCATCTCCGGTGACATTTTCTCTCGGGATCTTCGGATCTTCTCTCTTTCCGGTGACTTGTCACCGAGATCCACCTCATAAGCTCCCCTCCACACGCAGCTTTCAATCCTCGTCGATATGCTTGAAGAGGACTCTCGCCGACGACTCATGGATGAGAAAAGCTGCTCCATCTTCCCCCGTTTCAGGCTCTTGGCAGGTTAGACTCGAGTTTTATACTCTTCTTCTAGATCTGTCATGCAGAAGGAATTTCATTGTTTGCAACTCTCGATTTTTGTCATTCAGACAAGAGTCTGACCATCAGAGAAGCAAATTAGGTTGGTCTCTTATCTATCTTTCTCTGACCATCGAAGTTCATTGCTTAAATCTGGGGTTTGGTGTTTATGCAAAGTGGGAAATTATGTATTCCGGCCGTCGAAGCCGAGCAATATCAAATCAGAATGTTTCAAGTGGTGAAAACACTGTCGTCACTTCTATTCCCATTCGGGAAAACTCATGTTTTATCATGATTTGGCTCTTTTGGTTTTCCAGGTCCACTGGGCCATTTTATTGGGCTTTGATTTCCTTTAGGTACGTTATACTTTCTTTCTTTTTGTCTCAATCCAGATGGACCTTAGAGGACTAAGCCATCTTATTGGGTTTTGGAGAGATTAGTGTTGGTTCTTTATGGATTAAAAGATCATTTAGTAGGTTGTTTTCTGAAAAGAAACCACACCTTTATCTCTCTAATTCCATCGCAACACTTCTCAGTATTGAGGGTGATTTTCAAGCTCAAAACCGTTAGTGCACAGAGCTTATTTGCATGTTCAACCGCTTTTATGGCAACATAACTAGGAGTAATTTCGAATCTTTTTAGCTTTGTGATCGCATCTCCACTATATATCCAAGAATTTTAGACTGTTCGAGATCTCTCCACCTAGATATGTTTATGTTTTATGTTTAATTTCAGATATTTGTATCATGCTTCTTATGTTGTAAAACGTTTGATTTTAATATAATAGGAGCAGTTTTAGTGATAAAAAAAAAACTTCATAGGGTTTCTTGGCAGATATTTTTTCGATTCTTTTTTCTTGACGAATTTGTGTACGTTCAGAATTTATTTGTAAGTTGGGTGTTCAGAATTTTGACGCTATATCTTAAGTGAAAGTATTGTAATATATATATTTATTGTTACAAAAGTTGTGATTATGTCACACAGATAAATTATTATTTAATTCATATAATATCATATCAATATGTTTGAGTTACATATCTTTTTAATGTTACATCATCTGAATTTTGTAGTTTAGAAATATGGAAACTGAAAAAAAGGTTAAACCTCTTTTCCAAAAAGGTTTAATGTTACATATCTTTTGACCAATTTTATATTATTTTTGTTTCTTTAACCAATTATGATAAAAATATGTCAAAAAATTATTTTTTGACCAATTTTATATTTTTGTTGTGGTTAAAATTCAATTGTTTTTTAGTATAACAAAATTATATATAAAACTTCAAAAATTATTATTAATATTTTTAGTCACAATACAATAGCTAATTTTTGTAGTAATTAAGTAGAGAAATAGTTGGTGAGATTGCATTTCATGTACGCCTATATATATAGAGAGGTCATGTGAGAGGTACAAAGTGAACTATAATGGCTTTAAAGACATCAAATTTAGTTTCTCTTCTTCTGTGTTTGCTTCTTATTCTTTCATTTGTCTCCTCTCAAGTTGGATTCACAGAAGCCAGACTCGTGACTCCACGTTAGTATTCATATTCGTACTCATTTTCATTTTTTTGCGTATACATGATTAATTGGTCACTTGTATTTGTTTCTATTATTTCCAAACCTATGAAGATAGGATAAATCACATAATCATTAGCCTATTTTATATTCAGTCAAATTATCTAATGAAATAGTCTCGTACATCATTTTTTGAACAGATAAAACATCACCGTCTACTGGAACTCATGCAAATCCTTCGAAATCGCCCACTGCTCTAAAAGGCCTATAAAAAAATGCATATTACTGACTAATCAATGATTTTTATATGTATTTTTGCTCACTTTGATGATTATGTCTTTTAATAAAATATATTGTTTATTTTTGCCATATTTTACATAAAACCAGCCAAAATGTAGATGTGTCTTATACATCAATTTGATGTGTCTCATACAATAAACAAGGCCTGATTCAGATCTCATACCATCCTGTATAGTAACTTTGCAATATGTCAATAATGTGAAGTGGTTTAGTGCATGATCAAGAGTTTTTTGGGCCCTGTGGTTGATAAAATTTATCAAAAAAAGTTTATGAAACACTACAAGAAAACATACCTTTCGCGATGGACATTTGGGATGGAAAAAATGATATTGCAAGATTGCGATGCAGTTGCAACAAAATTGCGATAAATAACAATACATAGCAGAAGCGTTGCAAGTCTATGACGCCAATAAGGTGTCACAAATTTGCGACGCCAGTGCGATGATAATGCGTGGTGATTGCGAGACACATAAAACCATCGCAAGTGACTAGCAAGATTGCAACATTGTAGCGATATGTGTTATCCCTAGCAAAATTGCGAGACGTTTGCGATGAGATTGCAATATATATAAATTAAACCCGTACCTTTACCCGTACACAAACCGACTACTGTATGAGGGTAGTAAAGTGCAATTGGAATATGCCGAGAATACATCAATAATATTATGTCAATTACATTCGCTATACGTTTCGTCTAAGTGTTTTAGTGTTAAATGGTTGAAATGTTGCAAAGGCGTTACAAATTTGCTATGCTCTTGCGACATCAAGGCCTTGATGTCGCAGAGGCGTTGCAAACTTGCAACGCACTTGCAATGTTTGATGCCTTGACGTCGCAAGGGCGTTCCAACTAGCTGAAAACGGTTAAGGTAAAAAAATAAACACGAACCTTACCCGTACACAAAACGGCTACCGTATGAGGGTAGTAAAGTGCAATTGGAATATGCCGAGAGTACATTAATAATATTATGTCAATTATATAAGTGTTTTGGATAATGAATATGTGCAAAGCACCTTGTATCGTTTTTGTTTAAGTGTTTTGCGAATCTACTAAGTATCAATCTCATTCTCTATGCACCGGAAATGTCGTATAAGTGTTTTCAATCATGAAACTCTATACAACTATCGTTTCGTCTAAGTGTTTTAGTGTTAACTCACCAAAGGTATTGCGTGAAAATTAATATTTGATATAGAAGTTTTTTTTTTCGTGAAAAAAATTTAGATTTGATATATTATTTATCATAATATTTAAAATTTGAAAATGAGCAAGGATTATATTACATATCATTTTCGGTTTGGTGAGATTTATTTGAACGTTTTGAAAGCGAAGGTACGATTACAAAAAATGGCGAATTGAATTTTCTTTTTCCAGAAAACCCTTATTCAAAAATAGCAAGTGGCATTTAATCTAGTGGTATGCGGTAAGTCCATATAAGACATGCGCACTTGCACAACCAGGAATCGAGTCTCACCACCTACATTATGTAGGAACTTGACTAATGGTCCGGTCTGTTGTGGCCCAATATTGACAAAAAAAAACCCCTTATGCAAAAGACTGTAAAATTATATATTCTCACTGAAACCGTATCAACAATTTTACAAATTTCCAGAGTTGTACATCCCTGGGAAAATTAAGAATTATATTTCTACAATTTCAATATGTAATAATTAAAAAAAAAAAAAACTACGACTTTCATGGATACATATATAAATTTTAGCATGAAAACTTAAACTTTTTTTGCACCAACAATTGGATCGACAAGACCCAATCCATAACTTTAAACTCACCCCTTAAAATATTTTTTTAATCTATTAGTGTAGTGGGGAGAAATTAAAATTCAGTACCCTACGTTATTAGTTGGATTATCTTAACCACTAGATTGAGAATAACTCGGCGCATAAAAACTTGATCTTATGATTTTGGAGTTGAATATTACAGTGCTCAATAAGGAAATTACCATTTAGACTCTGTGAGTGTGAATCTCATAATGCATTGAAATAAGGCAAAATATCAAAGGGACAACATTCAGTCGATAGGCTCTTAGAAGAACCAAGTAAACGAAACCCATCCTCATTGTACTTGTAGTTTACATTTATATGCTTAATATAAGAATGAAGACATGATTTTAGCTTAAACCTACTCACCAAAGTTATTGTTGAATATTAATATGAGTGAATGACTAGAATAGTCCATTATCACACACTAATTACTTAAATAGTCTTTTTTACCTTTGACAAAGCAAAATGTGTGGAAATGTCTTGAATTTTCTTTTGTTAAATTTTTATTACGAGAATGTCATTTTGATTAAGTAATAGCTTGAATGAAGATAAAAAATGGTGTCCATGATCGTTGACTGCGTCGTTTAAGTAGAAGAAAAAGGTATGTGTGTTTTAAATGTTAAGGTAAATAGTCTTTAAAACATCTAGATTTTATACCTGAAAACCTATAAAAGAGGCACGAAAAACTTAGAATATAAAAAAGAAAAACCTACAATGCAGAACGACGAAGTAGGAAAACCTACAAGACGCAAAAGTAAACCTACAATTAGAGAAGGATTTTTTACACATATAAACCTCCAAAACAAATGTATTAAGTGTTGAAGACGGGATACCTACAACAAAGACCGTAAGAAATGAAAAATAAATTTACAACAAAGACTTTAGAAATGAAAAAGAAAACCTACAACAAAGACCTTAGAAACCTACAATAAAGACCTTAGAAACCTACAACAACATCAAAATTCTACATTACACGAGAACTTAGTCGATAAAGAAGAAAAATCAATCATACAAAACCTACAATGCCTGATAGATAAACCTACAAAAGAAAAAAAATATCTTGCAAACTTAAGCCTACAACAAATAAAAAACAAAACCTACAACAAAAAATCTTTAAAACTACAACAAACAAAAACTAAGTCGAGAAAGAAGAAAAATCAATCATACAAAACATACAATACCTAATAGATAATCCTACAAAATAGAAGGATATCTTGCAAACTTAAGCCTACAACAAATAAAAACAAAACCTAAAAACGGAAAACTAAAATGACAACAAAGGCGAACAAAAACTTACAAAACAAATGTGTTCAAAGTTCTGTACGAGAAATATCAAATAAAGTTGAACTTGTAAACCGACATAACCAAGAGAATTTAACAAAAACCTTCAAACCAAAACGTCCAATCACAACCATCGATTCCGTTTCCGTGGAACGTCTCTGAGCTTCCGTCGACGCTCTGCGTTTCAGAGTCCTCCTAAACCTAACGCTAAACGTTGATGTCTCCTTGAAAAACCCTAACCGCGTTGGATTTAGCTACGATTCTTCATCGGCGTTGCTTAATTACATAGGCCAATTGATCGGTGAAGCGCCACTTCCGGCGAATTGAATTACGGCTCAAAAAACGCAGCCAATGAATTTAACTCTGACGTTAATGGCGGATTGATTACTCTCTGAACCAGATCTTTTATCGGACGTCATGTCTGGCGTCATTCCACTTAATACTTTCATTAAAGTCACTACTAAAGTAATAGTTCTCAAAACCATCAAGTTAAAAGTTCAATCATCTTTTGCAGCCATGGAGGTTAGCTTTTGCCATATTTTTTGTTCCCTGCACGCAAAGAAGAAAGAAGACGAAGAATTAAAATAAAATATAATGAAGATAACTAAAATCATGTTTGATTAAATTGGTTTGGTGCTATACAATTTTGGGTTGGTTTAATGATACAGAACAAATTGAGTGTTGGAGGGGGAATATGTTTACAATTTTTATAGATGGAGAAATAGATTTGCAATTTTTGTGAGTGGAGAAATTAAAAGAAGCCTATATCTTGTGTAATTCTGGTGCTATATGAAACTTTTGAGGGGGATCCAAATCGTCGACCCATTCTTAAAGGGAAATTTAGCAAGATGACTATAAAATAATTTTTATTGTTATGTACTACTGTATGTTTTATATTATATATTAGTTTTATATCACTTCAATTTAACCAATCTGATTTTATGTTGAGTGCTTTTGGAATCTGGTGAAGCGAGAAGGAGGCGAAAAGCCTTCTAAGTCTGGCAAATTCGTCCCAGTATTGCGAAAAGGTTGGCCAATCATCTGGGATTACTGCCATCTTTAGGATTTCGGCACAATCAGTAGCACACTGTACCTCTTGAATCTCCATGGCAAGAAGAGACTCCATAGCCCATAGTAGCGCTTCGAGTTCGGTATGCAAAGGTGATAAGCACTGAAAGACTCCTCTCGCACCCATAGAAGCTCCTCCACAAGAGTATGAATACCAACCTAATCCTAAGAAGTACTCTGAAACTTTCTAGGATACATCAACAAAAACACCGAACACCTAAGAAGCTCTGATCACCTATAATAGGCTTAGCCAAAGCCTCCTAAAGTTCATTTGGAGGAGCGATGTAGTTTCGATTGGCCAACTCCTTTACTTTTTCGACCTGAATTTGAAACAACTTGTTAGCCTCTGCTTCAGCAATACGAAGAATATCCTTTGGATGTCTGTCCAAATTACCAAAAACTTTATTATTTCTTTCTTTCCAGATATTCCAAAAAATCTACGGAAAATATTCAAATTCTTCTAAGTTAGGTAGTCTACAATAAAAATATTCCAAATTAGAAAATAGTGATGAGATTGGAAATACTCCTATTCATGAAAGAATATTTGTTAGAACCCAGGTTTGAAGAACTAGGAAACACTCAAAAAGTGAATAACTAATTGTTTTCTCACCAGCTCTACAGCGTGAACATCTTGAATCACAGATGATTCCCTCGATTGATTAAATGTTGGTTGACCGGAAGACATCACGAGGCCATTTGCCATCAAAATGGTGAATTTTTGGTGGACAGTCAGCTATATTGTCAATTAAAAGATAAAAAATTGCTATTCTGCCAATAATCATTTTATTTATTTATTTTTTGTTAATATAGGGTCTGGGCCAAAGATTAAATAAAAGAAGGTTTGCATGCTACACATGCCAATGACTATGTTTCTCTAAAATCAAATTCCAATGGAAAACAATGTGAAAATGGACTGAACCACTTGATATTTGAATAAAAAGATTAAATATCGGATTTTATGGGTTTTGAAGGGCCATGTAGTTATTAAGGGAGTTTATATACTTCGTGTTACACATGTTGTAATACTGTCGAGTCTTCGTATATGTCTTACATATGTTTTATGACCTAGTTACGTAAACCAATCAGTGTCAAGTTGTTCGACCTTTTCACATGACTGCTATATTGAGGCCAATGTGAAATCAGGTTTTTCTCTGTGATTTATCGCAGACTTCTTCCTTTCCCCAAAGAAAATAGAACCATCAGTCTTTTCCAGAACAGAGAAGTGTTTTCATATGTACAGTTTCGAATGTGCTAAAAGCTAATGAAATAATCTCGTGTAACATTTTTTGTGAGTAGGTATAAAATTATTGTCTCTACAAATGATTCCAAATCAAGCTATTCTTGGTGCAGTATATCCTTCGGAATCGCCTCCTGCTGGAAAAGGCCGCCACTAAACAAAATATATATATTAATTAATGATTATTAATCGTATATGATTTTATTTATGTATTTGTGCTCGGTTTGATAATTATATTTTTTTTTAATATAATATATGGTTTGATTTTTGCCATATCATACATTAAGCCAACAAAAATATAGATGTAGATTACTCATACAACAGTTCGATGAGTCTCATTCAATGAGCTGAAACGATTTACGGCGCACACTGTCATACGTTGGAAATGGTAACTTTAAAGTATATTATAAAAGAGAATAATACTAAATTATGAGTTTTCAAATCAAATAAATAAATCGGAACCAAATATAGATCATACTGATTGTTGGACGGATTCCAGACATGTTTTTTCCGTTGAGATCTGTCACAAATCTGTTATAAATTATGCATGATACCTTACAGACCTTTTGTGGATTTTTTAATATTTAACTTCATACGGTTTCGAGAGTCCATTTCATGAAGATAAAGGAAAGAGAAAGAGAAACAAAAAAAACAAAAAGCTCTTCGTCTTCTCCCAAGTAAGACTATTGAAGATACTCACCCAAGGCTTTTTTCCAATGTCAGTGGAGCTCTGGTTCGCCGGCGTCGGGTCTCTCTTTCTATTTCCAAAGTTGTAGCTCTTTCTTTTGTTTTCCGGTTCTAGAATGGCGATAGGCCAATATGTGAAGCCTCATTACCTCTCAGAGATGAAGAGGTCTCTGTCCAACCTTTGCTCATTTGCGGTGACGTTTTCTCTCGGGATCTTTGGATCTCCTCTCTTTCCGGTGACTTGTCACCGAGATCCACCTCATTAGCTCCCCTCCACACACATCTTTCAATCCTCGTCGATATTCTTGAAGAGAACTCTCGCCGACGACTCATGGTTGAGAAAAGATGCTCCATCTTCCCCCATTTCAGGCTCTTGGCAGGTTAGGCTAGAGTTTTATACTCTTCTCCTAGATCTGTCACACAGAAGGAATTTTGTTGTTTGCAACTCTTGACTTTCGTCATTCAGATGAGAGTCTGACCATCGAAGAAGTAGATTAGGTTGGTCTCTTATCTGTCTTTCTCTGACCGTTGAAGTTCACTGCTTAGATCTGGGGTTTGGTGTTTATGCAAAGTCGGAAATTATGTATTCCGGCCGTCGGAGCCGAGCAATATCAAATCGGAATGTTTCAGATGGTGAAAACATTGTTGTCACTTCTGTTCCCATTAGAGCAAACTCATTTTTGTTCATGATTTGGCTCTGTTGGTTTTCCAGGTCCGTTGGGCCTCTTTATTAGGCTTTGATTTCCTTAAGGTACCTTATACTTTCTTTCTTTTTATCTCAATCCAGATTGACCTTAGAAGACTAGGCCATCTTATTGGGTTGTAGAGAGATTAGTATTGGTTCTTTATGGATTAAAAGATCATTTAGTAGGTTGTTTTTTGAAAAGAAACCACACCTTAATCTCTCCTCTTTTCGGAAGAGATTCCCATCGCAATGCCTCTCAGTATTGAGGGTGATTTTCAAGCTCAAAAACCGTTGGTGCACAGAGTTTATTTGCTTGTTCAACTACTTTTATGGCAATAGAACTAGGAGTGATTTCGAATCTTTTTAGTTTCCAGATCGCATCTCCACCATCCATCCAAAAACTCCAAAGTGTTCGAGATCTCTCCACCTAGATATGTTTATGTCTTATGTTTAGTTTCGGATATTTGTATCATGCTTTTTATGTTGTAAAATGTTTGATTTTAATATAATGAGAGCAGTTTTAGTATAAAAAAACTTCATACAGTTTCTTTGCGGATATTTTTTTGGTTTTTTTTTTCTTGACGAATTTGTGTACGTTCAGAATTTATTTTTAAGTTGGGTGTTCCGAATTTTGACTCTATATCTTTAAGCGAGAGTATTGTAGTATATATACTTATTGTTACAATAGTTGTGATTATGTCACACAGATAAAATATTATTTAATTCATATAATATCATATCAATATGTTTGAGTTACATATCTTTTTAATGTTACATCATCTGAATTGTATAGTTTAGAAATATGGAAACTGAAACAAAAGGTTCAACCTCTTTTCCAAGACACTTTTTTCCAAGAAAAATCTCTGAATGGAATATTAATCCTTTCTTTGAGGAAATGATGTGAAACATCAGTTGAGTGGAGAAGTAATTGGTTATATATGTTAATTTTGATAACTACAAGAAAACAAATAATTTGCGATGAAAATTTTCCATCGCAAAGTTACTTTTTCATTGCGACTCTGTTATGAAGAATTTTCCGACATCGCAAATTTGTCGCAATTTTGCGAGGAATCAGAGTCTCGCAAAATTGCGAGACCTTTGCAATGGTGTTGAGACGTTTTTGCGAAGCAAAATTTACCCTCGCAACTCCCTAGCAATTTTGTGATGAGTTTGCGATGTAGGTTTTCTCTTGGAAAATAGCAAGATATTTGCGGTGGGTTTGCGATGTACGGAATTTCCATCGCAATTTCATAGCAAGTTTTCCCTTTTTCCCTATAAATAGCTCACTATGAGATTATATTTTCACACCAAATCATAAAACACTTAGAGAGAGAAAGAATTCGGGAAAAAAAGATTTTGGGAAAAAAGGATATAGGTATCATGATATGGTTACAGATGCATATCATGGATCTAATCCTGTTGTCGGTGAAAATACTATTGAAAAACCCAATGCTGAAGCAAAACAGTTTTATGATATGCTAGATGCTGCTAATCAACCTATCTATGAGGGATATAGAGAGGGTCTATCTAAATTGTCATTAACATCTAGGTTAATGTCTATTAAAAGTGAATGAAACATAACTGAGAGAAGTATTATAAACCAAATTATGGATGCGTTTAAAGAGTATTTGTCAGAGGATAATAATTCTGCTGGGAGTTATTATGAAATGCAGAAGTTAGTTACATATCTTGGATTACCATCAGAAATGATTTATGTTTGCATTGACAATTGTATGATTTTCTGGAAAGACAATGATAAGTTGCAAGAATGTCGTTTTTGTGGAAAGCCGAGATATCGCGCAACAGGTGGTAGGACTCGTGTCCCATACAAACGTATGTGGTATCTGTCAATCACTGATATATTGAAACGATTATACCAATCTGAAAGGACATTAACGGCAATGACATGGCATGCAGAACATACAATAAATGATGGGGAAGTTACACATCCGTCAAATGCAAAAGCTTGTAAACACTTTGAGACAGTACATTCTGACTTTGCTAAAGAGTGTAGGAATGTTTATCTTGGTTTATGCACAGATGGATTTAGTCCATTTGGTTTGTCTGGCATAAAATACTCTCTATGACATGTCATATTGACACCATACTATCTGCTAACGGATATGTGCATGCAAAACCAATTTTTGTATGACTATTCTAGTATCACTTATTGTGTTCATACTACCTCTGATTCACGAGCTAAAACAGTTATAATATAGAGGTGTTAGCACATTCGATTACTCGCAGTAGCAGAATTTCAAGATGCATGCGGTTTTATTGTGGACGATCAGTGACTTTCCTGCGTACAAAATGTTATCTACATGGACTACACATGTTAGGCTATCATATCCATATTGTATGGGATGAGATTTCACAGAACCGCACGCTAATTTTACGTAAGTCCCAAACTACATCATCGATATATGGTTCAAAACCTTTACGGTAAATTTTTTGTTTTATTTAGTTTTTTATTTTTTTATTATCTATCATTTATGGTAACATAATTTCTTTTTTGTAGCAACGTTACCGCTGGGCAAATGGAAGACTGACGGGAACGATGCAATGCCCAAATGGTTCGATACTGCGGTCTGAGACAGAGAAGAAAAGCGTTAGCAGTCGGGTGACACAATTATCTGATCCTTATGGGGACGGTCAACAAGCATTGCTCAGGACATACTTCGTTTAATGTTCGATCCTGCAAAATAGTAAGTATTTTGCATTAATATATTGAAAATATATCATATAAAATTTTGTCAACAAGAAAGCAGAGAAGATCGAGAACGAAATCACTGCAAAGATGTAGAAGCTGACTCAAGATTGCGGTGATGAGAGATTGTTGAATCAATCTCTTCTTGAGTTTCTATTGTTTAATCTATATTCATAGGCCATCAGTTCAAAGTTCAAAACAACAGAAGTTGATTGATCCTGTCAAACATCATGAAGAAGAACAAATGTCTGTAACTGAATACAAATTAAGTTGTAATTGAAAATATGTTCATTTACATGTCTGATTGTATGAATATGTTACAAGTAAACTCGGATATTTGTTCTTATACAAGTTAATAAAGATAATCTGATTTGTTGTAAAAGACAATCAGTTGATAAGCTTAATCTAACATTCTCCCCTCTAAGTTTAACATCAATTTCCACTAAGTCTCTAACACCTATATAGATAAAATTAATTCTAATCACAAAAGAAAAATACTTAGTTTAGATAACTCCTAAAATATAGCCTCTTTAATCTTATCTATATCTCTTTGCTTGCTCTTCAAGCTTTGGTCTTCAAGCTTATCTCAACATTCTCCCCCTTAAACTTGAACTCTTCTTTTGGCACATTTTGAACT
The DNA here is from genome assembly GCA_963920545.1 of Lepidium didymum. Lineage (NCBI taxonomy): Eukaryota > Viridiplantae > Streptophyta > Magnoliopsida > Brassicales > Brassicaceae > Lepidium > Lepidium didymum. Next base: position 18,366,672 of record OY986980.1, on the reverse strand, counting down.
CCAATGAAATCTCTCATTTCTTTGAACTTCAATCTTCCTAGTGTCTTTGTTGCAAAGTGTCCGAATTTATCACATCGGTAACAAATTACTTTAGACAAATCGAGTCTGATTTTCAATCAAGTCTGGTTAGACATCAAAATGTTATAGTTATCATTTAAGAAGCAATGTGGAGGATTGTTGGATATTGTTCTTAAATGGAATCTGTTGAAATCTTTTTTAATTGTGTTTCAAAAGTAGATTCTATTAACTCACGTGTCTAATAAGTTACTCGCAAAAATCAAGCTTCTTGAAAGATATTGACTGACTTTGAGCTCTATAAATAATAGACTCATAGATAGAAAGACGAGTTAGTTAGATCAAAATCATTCTCTTCACAATCGAAACATGCCTCAATTTGATCTGCTGATTCTCTCCTTCTCTTTACGGTTCTTAAGAGTTTGATCCTCTTCTCTTGGATATACAAGCGTTGAGTAGCAGAGTAAAAGGCTGAGTGATTCCATCCATTGAATCCTATATCGGAAGTGGGTGGCTAATTCTCTCAAGTCCAGAAGATCAATCTTCGTCTCTGCTTTGGTGTTCTTCGATTCTATCTCTCTCAATCTTTCTTTTCTCTGCCTTGATTGTTCTTCGTTGATCATCTTTTGGACTTGAGTTCTAAGAATCATGAGAGAATTAATCTGTTAGAACTTGAAGAATATGTCGAAATTCAATGCAATTCTAGTTCTATCGAAGCTGCAACTTCTTTAAGGCGCTAACTATAGAAGATGGTCAGAGGAAATTCTGTTTTTCTTTCAAGAAATAGGAGTCGAATACATTCTTCTCGATGAATCTTCATCATCTTTTGAAGTCGCATCTCCAAGATCAGATGGTTTGATCTCCAGTAAGAAGAAGTGAGAAGGTACCTATGAAGATCATAACAGAACGTGTCGAGGACACATATTGAAGCATCTATCAGAGAAGTTGTTTGATGTCTACGTGAATTTTGAGTCTGCTAAAGAAATTTGGGTCAATCTAAAGAAGAAATACGGTGGTGAAGATGAAGGAAAGAAGCAATTCATAACATCTAAATGGACTTCTTTCATGATAAAAGAAGATTCACCAATTCTGGATCAACTTCATGAGTATGAAGTAATCATATCAAGGATTCAAGCAGAAGGTATGCCTATTGATGATCATCTTGCAGCTCTTGTTTTGATTGTTAAGCTGCCTCCTTCCTGGACCTCCTATCGATCCAAATTGAAGCATGAAAAGAAGAAGATGAGTCTAGATGATCTAATCTCAGAAATCATGGTTGAGGATGAGGAGGCTAATCGGACCTACATAGGTAACAATCTGGGATCTCTTAACTCTAACTTGGATACTAATATCGTGGAGAGTTCAGGAAGTAGAGAGAAGTCTAAATCCAACAAGAAACAGAACAAGAATTCCGCCAAACAAAATGTGGAGTTTAAGAAGAAGATAAAGTGTTGGAACTGTAACAAAAGAGGTCACAAGAAACAAGACTGCAAGCTTCCAGTGCAGCAGAAGGACTCTCTTAAAGCTCATCTCATTGAGAACTTAGTAGATGTAGTTACTGAAGCAAACTCTTTAACTGGTAAAGTGGACTAGATAATTATTCAGGTGCTACACGTCATATCTGCAATCAGAAGAGTCTCTTCAAAACGCTTGTTGAATCAACATGTGACAACGTTTACTTGGGAGATGCAAGAGCTCTGAAAGTTTCTGGTATTGGTGAGGTTGATTTGAAGATGTCTTCTGGTAAAACTTTAACCTTGACTAAAATGATGTATGTGAATAATATGCTAAGAAATCTCATTTCAAGATAAACCAAACACTTTATCCGGGTAAAACAAACCATAGAATCTGGGAAAGTGGTCTTGTCTAAAAATGGGGAGTATGTGGGAAAAGCATTTTATTCTGAAATCTCTTTGTACTTTAAACAATGATTGAAAGTAATGCTCCTATCTGGCATGGAAGACTTTGGTCATTTGAATGTCAACTCCATAAGAATCTTTATCAAGCCGAGTTAATACCTGATAAAATTGATAAAAGTTTTCTCTAAGTGTGAAGTTTGTTCTGAAGCAAAACATTCCAAGAAACCATTCTTTAGTCCAGAAATCAGAACATCTAAAGTTTGATAAAAATGTTTTTAATTCAATATATGGTTTAGTTTGGTCATACATCTGTTTGATGTGGATCTCATACAATGAGCAAGGCGTGATCAAGGCTTACACAGTCACATAATTACTTTAGAATATATCGGGAATGTGACATGGTTCAGCGCGGGCTCAACAAAGTTGCAGAATAATGTTCTTTCGCCAAAATTATTGAATTATGTACTTACCGATATCACAACAGACTTTTTTTTGCCATTAGCAACTACTTGGGACACCATTATTACGTGTTCTCACAAGCCTCGATTCTGAAGCGCAGTACGTGTAGTCCTTGTCAAGACTCTTCTACTTTTACCTTTTTATTTGAAACATTCACATATCTTACTATAAAATTCATTTGTTCTTATGGCTCACGTCCGATTTACAATAAAAAATAATAGAAAATACTTTGCTTCTTTAGTGTCTCTTACAATGGAAAGTTAAACATTATAAATCAAAAGAGAAATAAATTCATTTTGAATATTATGATCAAAATAATGATGATGAATTTCATGATTATGAATGCGTCTAATATGATTTTAGATTAGCTAATCAAATTCTGCAATTATTTTAATAGCTCCTAAGAAATTACCATTGCTATCTTGATAAAATTTCTCATTTTTTTCAGAAAAACTAAACATCATTTAGAAAGAAATTTCACTTTTCACAACACCAATTGTTCTAATGAAAAAAAGTTTTCAACATTCTCTTTCTTTTACAATTTCTTGATGTAGTACTTTGTCAATTGTGAGACTCTTTTCAAATCTAACTTTCACATCGATCTTACCAAATTTTCATGTTCGTCATATATTCCAAATCTAACTTTCATAATATAATTGTCCACGGTGATATAATTGAAAAATTAAAAAGAATATTTTACATAATGTAAACTCAAAATGACTATTTCGTAAAAAATAGAGAAAATAGTTATTTCGGATAATTTAAAACTTAAAAGGCCTATTTCATACATTTTTCTCTTCTTTTATTTTTAAAATAATAATTGTAATCTATATCTATTTATTTTGTGCATAGTATTCTAAAAATTATTTTAATAAAATTCTATTTACTAATTTTGATTAAATGACATTATTCAACTACTCCTATGTCACTAATCAACATTAATATCAAAACGACTTGTATTACAAACTATTTCTTCTAACCACTATCTATGACCGTTCTTCTTCGAATGACCTTTCTATAAAACTAATCATTTTGAACAGCTTTATTTAAAGAGTATTTTGAATGAATACAAATAAAATCTTTCATAATTAAGTAAATCAAATGGCCTTTACTGGTTCTAAATTAAACATCATTTTGCCCTTGTGTTTCAATTTTCCAATTTCTCTCTTTTCCTCCAATCTCTCTCATCCTTCTTCTTCCTCCAACCAATTTCTCTCTCCTATCCAACCTATCTCAAGTCTCCTTTTTCCAATTTCTCTTTGGGAAAAAGTTCCAGACAAAAATTCGACCCATCTCGAAGACGGAGCTATCGGAGAAGAAATTTGTAAAGGTTAGATCGGCGATTTCACTTCGTTTACAAGCAGAGATTCTCTAATTAGGGTTTTGTGGTTGTTTTGACCACATCTATGGATTCTCTATAAACTGTGAAATTGTATTGAATTTCGGTTTCCGAGATGACGGAATCTATATGGTCACACGATCAACCTTTTGATTTTGGGTACTTATTATCTTTCGATCTGGATCTATTACTCTTTGATTTGGATTTCGAGCTTGAATACATTCTCTGCTTTATCCTACAGGCTAAGATTTTGGTCCCTTGAGTTTTGTTTTGTTTTTTGGCTGGGTTAGTACCCTATACTCAACGATGTAGCTGCTAAAATATAGTCCTCTCGATTTTGTAGTGTTCGTTTTGTGAATGCTAAACATGGTCTTATCCTCTTCCCTTGCTCTTGCGTGTTGAGATTTTATCAGGTAGTATATACTTTAGTGGGTAATATATGTGGTACTTCGATAATATATATGTTAGTGCACGACATATGTACTAATCAAATAGATGTTTAGGTGATAATAAGTTTGCTACCAGATAATATATTTGCTACCCATGTCAATTTTTTGTTAGTTATATACGTATCAGGTAATAAATGTATTAACAAGGAATAAATGTGTTACTAGATACTAAATGTATTAAAACACAATATATGTGTTAATCAAAATGGTTTTTAACATATAATACATATGTTAACAGGTAATATATCCATTAAAAAAATTTTATCAAAAAAGATATGAATTAGCGGGTAATATATATGTTACTCAGGTAACATATTCGTTACCGGGTACTATCTAATTCGAACATTACCATATACGTGCTTATGTACCATCTAACTCGTTGCTTACCATTTACAAGTAAAGTTACCCAACTACCGTCTACATGAGTTAACAGGTAATATATGTCTTACTTGGTATATAATTATGTTAGCTGATAATAAATATATTAATGTTTACTATATATGTTCGCAAATAATATATGAGTTACCCGGTCAACTATATATTACCGGGTAACAACTGGAGACAGAGCATTAAATACTCTGGAGGACAATAGTCATTTTACACACCGGGTCCATGGTACTTTCTCAATAAATAAAAAACAAAAAAGGTAATTTCTTAATATCAATAACTATTATGTATATTGGGCCAATTAATTAAAAGTGCTCACTTACATGCAATATTGTATTTAGAACTGATTTTAGTCTGGGACACATTATAAAAAAAAATTAACTAAAAAAATTATTAATATAAAAGTAAGGTTATGATAAAAAAAATACTAAAGAACTATCCTATATTCCTCCATATTTTGGAACTTTTTTATCACTGTTTCATTTGTTAGTTTATCAAACAATTTTTTTTCAACAAAATAAAATAGACAATAATTTTAAAACTAATCACCTATTCAATTTTGTAAAGTAGTTTTTACAATATTCATTGCAGAAAAGTATCTTTCCACATTAATAATAATTATAACGAATAAAATAAAACTGTAAATTATGGTTGCATCAATGATGATTGCTTATATTTTGAGTTTTTGATAAATTTGTTGCGGTTAGGTTTTAAGGTAGATCTTTTATTCTAATAAATATTTGGGCTGGGGCATTTACCATTTTCAATAATTTTGGGTATGGGGCACTTTTTCCTAATAGTCACTAAATCATTGAACAATTTACATTAAAAATGAAAAAAAAAAATTAAAAGGAAAAAAAAAATCAGCCTGGGGCACATGCCCTAGGGGTTACGGTCTTGCATACGCCAATGCTTACATGAACGAGGCCATTTATTTATTTATTTTCTCCAATGTAATCTTTTTGTCCACGAACGAGGCCATTTATTTATTTTTTCTTGGATAAACTACAGGAGTTTTGAAATCTTTAATCTGTAATATTTTTGATATCCAGGACTAGCTGTTAGTAATACTACGTTCTTTCTAACACTTTTTAAATTGTTACAAATATTTATAACTAAAAAAAGTACAAAACGAAGAGTTATTATAAAGAGTGACGTCAATCTAGAATTTCTTTTTCTTGATTGTTATTAATAATAACAGTTTTACTTTTATAATATTGACCCAAAAAATAAATATTATGTTAATTTTTTTCTGTAACTCTATATTATTTTTTCTTAAAATTGATAAAATCTGATCCATAACATAAATTACAACTCTAAAAAAAATTTTTTAACTACCATAATGTAACGGGTAGAAATCAAACTTAGGTACCAAGTCATTAGCTAGATTATTCTAACCATCATAGTAAAAGCAACTCGGCTACTAACAGAGTAAAGAACTCTATATTAGTTTTTAATATTTCTCTACTATTCCAATCAAATAAAGAAGTGGAAAATAATATAATATTTCTGCATTTTGGTTTCATTAATTCATGCATTAACGCTGTATTATTTCCTTTTCTACGTTGTCCATTTTTTACTATTTTTTTTTCCTCTTCAAATCAAACAAAGATAGAAAATTATATATTTCCTCTTCATTTTTGTTTGCATACATGCTGTATTATTTCCTTTTATATATTTTTCCCTTTTAACTAAATTTGGCATACCAAAAATATATACTTGGTGAAAAATCTTTAAATTTGCAAATATTACTTTAAATCCAAGTGCTTTTAGGTAATTGAAGATTTCATCTTCTTTTTTCTTTTATTTTTCAGCAATTTGATTGACAAAACATGATCCATACCCTAAAGTCCACGGCTTAAAATCCCTTTTTAATCTACTATAATAGGGAAGAATCGAACCTCGATGTCTGAGTCATTAGCTGGATCATTTTAACCACCAGACTAAGAGTAATTCGGCGAAGATTTCATCTTCAAAAATAAAAAAAATGAAACTTTTTTGAATTTATATATACTTAAAAAACCCAAATCTTTTTAGAATATTGAACCTTTGAGGAAACCTGAAATAAAAAAAAAGTTTTGAATAAAAAATCGTGCTTACTATTTATAGAATCACAAACTAAAGAAACATTGATCATAAAACCTTTTTGTTTTATTTATTTATTTTTATTTTTTGTTGAGTTCTTTTAAATTTGGTGGTTAAGACTTAAGATGATCCAACTAATGGTTCTCTTCGCTACAATTGATAGACTAAAAAGAAGTTTTAAGGATGGGCCTTCAGACTATAGATTGAGTTATGATTATCCCATTGTTGACAAAAACAACACTTTTTTGTTTTTCTAAAAATTATTCTTGATAAAACCCCAAAAACTCAAACATATATATAGCTATAGAGACGAAAAAATGGGAAATAATCTTGGCCAATGGCCAAATGTATGTTAATGTCCATCTATACATCTTCAAGTCCAAGTATTCAGGTAATTCTTAGCAATAGAATTTAGAATTCAGGTTATGAATTAGATAGATGTTGCGGATCCAATTGTTGACAAAAAGTAGAGTTAGAAAATTTTCTTTTAAAATAAAAATAAAATAGCTATAAATATAAATACTTAAACATCCTGTAAAGATTTATGAAGAAATATGTTCAATTCTTAGAATATCTAGAGAACAATATACTTTTCCAAAAAACAAGCAGTTATTATATTAAAAAAAAAAGGTTTTACAAACCACTCAATATAAATACGAACCAATCCATCTCTAGTCGATAAAATCATTAAGTTTTCATTTTTTTATTCGATAAAACAAAAATATGATAGTTATTTTTTCATAAATGGTTTGATCTCTTCATCTTCATCACCAACTCTTTGTCATCACTTCTTCTTACTTGAAACGACTTTTCTATACGCAAGAAGCTGCAACCAAAACAACGTATAATAGTGAATGATACCAAAACATGTAAAATCTTCTAAAGAAAATTAAAAGACTCACCACATAGCGATCATCGAAGTTAGATGAACTGAGTCCACCAACATTTCCTTCCTTCTCTTGGGGACTACTTAGATCAGTCACATTCACATTTTTCACTAACTCTTTGACAAAATATAACTCGATTTCCTCCGCTTTCGCATCGACATAAGGAGCAATGTATTGCTAACCATCGTTTAAACAATATGAGAAAATTTAGTTAGAGTAATTAAATTTATGTAACAGATCTTGGGAATTATATATACCTGGAACAATGACTTCATTGTTAAATTAGGCTTCCAGCTAAGTTGAGGTTTCTTGAACTTTGTAATTTTTTTCTCATTCAATGATATAAGGAAGAATCGAACATCAACCTGAATTTGAAAGAAAAAAATAACAATCAACAATTCATGAGATATAAATGTTATATATATATGCGAGTTATTATCAGTCTGGTGGCAGATAATCCAGCTAATGACTCTGGACATCAGAGGTTTTACCTCTCTTCACCACATCTGGTAGATTAAAGGGAAATTTTAGGAAGTGAACTTTGGCTATGGATGAGTACTCATTGTCGATCTTGACAAAAAAACAATATATATATATATATATATACATGAATTTTTATTACCTTTTCTTGGGTCTTTTTGAGATAATCATGATAAGACTAACTTTATAACACGGTTGCTCTTCAAATGTCTTTTGCGTCTTCTACTACGCCTGCTGATCTTTCCCCATTTCAGGCTATCGAGGTGTTTCAAAATATTTCCCTTGATTTCTATGGAATCTACTTCATAGCTATTATCTTTCAAATGGTTATCATGAGGATTTGAATAAGGATCCTTTCCATTTTCTTCGATGATAGTCTGATTTTGAAATGGTTGACATGAATTATCTCCTGTGTTTGTCATGTTTCTTCTTTGCACAACTGAAGAAGTAAGCCTTCTGAACTTTGTAGTATGAACATTAGAAGAATCTTCATTTTCACTAGCCTCATGTCTTCGAACTCTTTGCCTTCCTCTCATTAGAGGAATACGGAGAAACATGTTCAGATTATTGAGATCCAACTTCTACCACAACATTAGAACAACACAAAAGAATTGTAAGAAGATTTAGTGTAAAAATTGATATCTCAAAAAATAGTTATTTACCTTATTTTGGTATCGGATATTATCCGGATAAATACATGAAAGGATTGCATCTAAATGTTCATCATCTATGAGTGAACGACGACTGGGATAGTGAGCAAGACAAGAAGAGCAAATTCAGTTTCTTCAAAAATCGAAGACATAACCCAAAATATGAGCACAAAAACTTATAAATTGCAATAATTTGTTAAGAATTATACCTAGATTTCATGGATTTTTCGATGCACTCTTTGCAGAAATGGTGTAAACATGTCAAAGAAGTTTGAGTCTCGTGAAGAAGGCCTACGGAAATCACAAAAATTGGCATAAACATGTCATTGTAAAAAATGATTTAGTCTATTAGTCCTCTTTACCTTGACTTATAAAATAATTTTGACATTGTTTCTTCTGATCTTTCAAATGATTTAGTACTCACATAGTGATATTCCTTCTACAGTAATTTGTTGATTAATATACAAATATCGAAATATCAAAACTCTTTTGTTTTTAGATTGACATTTTAATTCTGATTAATAAGAACAAAAAAAAAGGAAATGTGAAACAAAAGTTAGGTAGTAACTTTGAAAAAAGGATTTAACTTATCAATAATTCATTACCTTGAATGATAAAATAATTTTGACATTGGTGCTTCTGATCTTTCAAAAGATTTTTCAACTCATGGAGAGACATTGCTTCGGTGGTGTTATGTTGATTTAGATACATATATCATAATAGCAAAAATCTTATGTCTTTAGATTGACCTTAAATTCTTTCACACATTCTGAGCTTTATTGACGTTTGAAATTAGAAGCTTGTGGTATCAAATTAGAAGCTTGTGGTATCAAATCAAATTTTTAAAGATAAGGTATGAGTAATATAGATGATTACTAGAATACACTCAATCTTATAGGAAATTACTAAAATATATTTTTCTTGTTAAGGTTTAAATGGTCTATTGAAAATAATAGCAAACCAATAAAGTTAGTTTTATTACAAATATGTCATTCTAATTTTATATGAAAATCAAAATACTCTATTTCTCACAAATTTTTTCCCCTCTCTCTTTCTTTCTTTCTCTCTCTTTTTCTTTCTTTCTAAATAACTTTGAAGAAATTATTTAGCTTGTCAATATTCATTATCTTGAATTATAAAATAATCTTAACATTGTTGCTTCTGATTTTTCAAAAAATATTCAACTCACATAGTGACATTGCTTCAATGTATTTTTAGGTTAAGGTTTCCTATACTATAAATCATATAGAAAATTACTCAAATATATTTTTCATGTTAAAGTTTAAAGGGTCTCTTTAAAATACTAGTAAACCAATAAAGTTAGTTTTATTAACAAGTATGTCATTCTTGTTTTCTATGAAAAAATACTTTCTATTCTCACTGATTTTTCCTTTTTTCTTTGTCCGTCTTTCTATATGTGTCTCTCTTTCTCGTCTCCCTCTTCGTTTTTCTTTCTCTATCTAAGGGTACTCTTTTTTTCTTTTTCTCCTTAAAAGACAAGTTCCATCTAACTCTGATTAACAAAAAAAAATGTAATTGTAATCAAGGATTAGGTTAACTTAAAAAATTGATTTAGCTTATTAGTACTCTTTACTTTGACTTATAAAATAATTTTGACATTGTTATTCTGATCTTTCAAATGATTTACAACTCACATAGTAATATTGCTTCTATGGTGATTTGTTGATTTACATTCAAGTATCGAAATAGCAAAACTCTTTTGTTTTTAGATTGACATTTCAATTCAGATTAATAAGAACAAAAAAATGCAAGTGAAACAAGAGTGAAGTAGTATCTTTGAGAAAATGATTTAGCTTATCATATGTCACAAGCGAATGCATCCACATCAAGATAAACTTCTTTAAAGATATTGAATAGCCTCTACCATCCGTTGGGATCATCAATGCACCCAATCGATCGATCTACACTTGGATTGATTAATCCAGTGCATGTAAGTGTAGAAGCTTCTTGGCAGTTTATCATGCAGATCGATCGATTGATCCTGTTCAAACGACTTAATCTAGATTAGCCAAATTTTAGAAGAGATTGATCGACTCCTAGGGAATCGATCTGTCGAAGAATATTCTCTATTTTTTACCATATTTTTTAGAAATCAATTTTCAAAAAAACTACTAAAAGATTGTGCAAACCTACACGAAAAATGATAAGCTTAAAAAGATGTTTACGATGAATAAAAAATTTCTTTTACTTTTAATCTTTGATCCTAAGAGCATCGGTAGTGCTCTAAATTCTACCCCAAACTCTATATTTAAAGAAAAAGTTTCTTCTATGGATACTCTATTTCTTACTATAAAAATAAAGATTTCTATTTTTTCCTCCAAATTTGGAGGATTCTATTTTTTTCTCTATTTTTTAGAGCATAATATTTTTCTTATAAAATAGTCTATTATATTATTACTTTATACCTAAAAAAAATTATATGATCAAAATATACATATCGCAAAATTTAATATTATAAATATTATTAAAACTAACTAAATTATTAAAATCTATGAAATATTATTAAGACTAACTAACATGTATAATTTATTGACTATCTAATATAAATGGGTAAAATAAGTAGATTTGAAAGTAAATGGACATCTTAGAAATTAGTAATAAAATAGTGAAACGAAATATAATTAAAATATTTATTTAGAGCAAAAGTAGAGTAAACCATTGGAGTAAACTCTTCTCTATTTTTAGAGGAAAAAATAGAGTGAACCATTAGAGATGGTCTAAGACTAATTGTAAACTATTAAGTAAAAAATTTAGTCACCTATATTTTTTTTTGTCAACACTGGACCACAACTACCCAGCCCAATAGCCAAGTTCTTACATAATATAGGTAGTAAAACTTGATCTCTGAATGTGCAAGTGTGTCTACCTTTAGTGAACTTATAATCTACCACTAGATTAAATGTCACATGCATAAATCACCTATACTTTTATGTCTAAATATTTACTTATCAAGCAAATGTCAAAAAAATTATTTAATAAATTTTATCCCGCACTCATGCAAAACTAATTTTATTAATGAGAGAATCCCATCTAGTATTCCTAAGCTTGTACAAATGCTATTTGGTGGATATTATTAGTGACATAATATTCAAAATGTCTTGGTCATTCCTTTTTAGAGCTATTAGTGAATTATTCATGAGTCCAAAAACAACAACATCAACTTTATGTAGAACCAAAAGCCAATGGTAAAGATAATGAAGAAGTACTTAAGAAGACCACATTAAATATTTTCTGAGATAAATACTGGTTATTTTATAATACTAATAATATATATCTACCTAGCTATCAACTTGTCGAAACGAGAGTATTGCGATACATGTTATTTCATTTTTTTTTTGTCAAAATGTTATTTCATATTACACAGATTGTGATTGTACATATTTTAAATTACATTCTTTCGTGTATATGATTATATCAATAAATTCAAGTCAATTATCCTTATCACAGTTAAAATATCATTTCCACTTCATATGATTCAATGCTCATATCAAGAACACTTTTTACCCATAAATAAACTACAAGGAAAATGTGAGTTTAATTATTTAAAATTCGATATGTTTAACTCTTTTGGATTTTGATTCTTTGGTTCTAGAAAATAGGCCTCATTTGTTTTGGTTTAGAGTTGGGATGGGTTTGAGTTTTATAGGTTTTACAATAAGGTTTATTTACGATTTACTTACTACTTTGGTATGTTTATTTTCAAATAAATTTAAATAAAATAAAATTAGTTAAGTAACTTAGTTCAAATTATTTAACAAAAAGAAAAATTAGTTATTTTCAATATATTTAAACATATATATATATATATATTTGTATATCTTTAATTGAAAATAATAGTTATTTTGATACATTTTGGTTAGTTTGGTTAAGAATTCACAGAATTCAGCTTTGGTTCGTAATTTGATATAACAATTTTAGTTATATTCATATTATTTCATACGTTAGTTTACTTTTGGAAAGATTTCTTCGGTATGAATTTATGTGGTAAAATACATTTTTTTGGTGAAAGTACTATTTAAAACACACAAATTTAATAACAAATTTAAACATAAAAGTTTAAATTTTACAAAAATGAATAACAACAAAACAAAAAAATATTAAAAATAATATATGTATATCATATGATAATTAATTATATATGGTACAAAAGTCCGGGCATAATCCGGAAATAACCCTAGAAGAAAAGTCTTTTGTATGGAAAATAAAACTTTAATACCTCCTTTCGAGGAAATTATGAAAATGTGTGGTTGAGTGAAATTGTATTTTATAGATGATAAGATTGTATATTATTGAGGCTTCATGTATCTCTATAAATAGATCACTAGAGGTCTTTTGTTATGACAATGTGACAAAGTGAACTATAATGGCTTCAAAGACATCAAATTTAGTTTCTCTTCTTATGTCTTTGTTTATTCTTCTTTTATGTGTCTCCTCTCAACTCAGATTCACAGAAGGCCAACGCATCCCAAGTTAGTATACATATTTGCGCTTATTTTCATGTTTTGCTTTATCAAACTCTTTCTTTTTAGTCCAAAATTTACAGAGGTCTTATCTATCATTTTTTTATGTATCACATAAATTATATATTATTAGTTTATAGTTTTTGATAGCTATTAATATAAGATAAATAGAAGAGCTTAATAGTCATGTCCGACTTTTTTCATGTGCAAAGAGTGCATTTACAATAGACTCATATCCGAAATGCATTTTTATTTAATATTTAGGACCTAAATTTTATGAAATAAAATTTTAATTAATATATTAATTATGCACCAGCCTCTTTATAAAATTAAGCCGGTAACATGATTATTTAAAATCATTTGCAATTGTTTCTATTTTTTCCGATCCCAAGAAGATGGATGTAACACCTAATAATTAGTCTATTTGATATTTATACATATTATTTAAAGAAAAATAATAATGAAATAGTTGTTCATCATTTTTGTGAGCAGGTATAAAGTCACGGTCTCAACCAATCCGTCGCCTTGTTCCCTCCTATTCGTTGCCCTCTTCCTCTTCTTCGTCCCTAATGGCCGTAGTTCATCACATTTCGAGATCGCACTTAAAACATTATGAATATTAATGATTAATCATATATGGTTTTATAATAATGTCTTCAATAATATATATGGTTGATTTTTGTCATATCTTACGTAAAACGAACCAAAACGTAGATTTTGTTTTCTTATACATCAGTTTTGATGTGTCTCACTCAATGAGCGAGACAGAAGTTAATGAATCAGTCTAAAATACACAACAAACAGAAGCTCAGAGGCAAAAAGCCAAAAAAGATTCAATACATAAGCCCAATTTAAACAAACAAATATGTGGGTGACGTGAGAATATCCTATATCGGGAGTTAGATGAGACTTGAGTACTATATATAAGATGAGTAGAGAGGTCCTTATTTTATATATAGTACTCAAGTCTCATTTAAACTTCTGATGTGTGATATTCTCACAGGTGATTGATAATCTAGTTAATGATTCTAACATCATGGATTAAACTCCTCCTTACTACATTTGGAATATTAAAAGGGATTTTACGGAATAGATTTTCGATTATAAATCAGATATTGTCGATCCAACTGTTAGACAAAATCAAATATATAAACAAACAAACAAAATTCGTATTTAGTTTGACACAAACTAAAATTCGTATTTAATTTGGTAAATTGATGAAAGTTGGTAATTTCTTTTACTGTTTTACCCAAACAAAAGATAATATTAACTTTATATATAGCTTTATATACAGATAATTAATAGATAAGATGGGAGGGTCTTCAAGCAGATCTCTAAACCATTCCAAAGGGGTTTGGGAGTGTTCATGAATCAGTCTACGATCCTGGAGCGACGCAAATTTAGTGCTCATGAAGCCGAGCTTTGCAAATAGTTCTCGAAAGAGAGAGGAAATTATATAGGTAGATTAAAAATGTTACTGATACCATGTAAAATTAGTTTTACATAAATGATATGATAGATTATTTATTCAAAATGTTATAGTTTTGTTATATAGGACGTGTATATTCTCTGGTGAATCATTTAAAGTTTTAAACCTTAATAGATTTACACTTTTATGTAGAGAACAACTTAAAGCTCAAGAGCACCCAATCGACATGACTAAAATCTTTTGGATTAAATTCTGATATTCTCATAGTTTTCGACAGATCAAACTTACATAATTAATCAGTAGAGCTTAAAGATGCAGTACAACCAACTAATTCCATGTTTTTTCTTTTGTCAACAAAGTAACTATTCAATCGCCAACGGTCCGATCCATTGCGTATCTCTAAGCGGAACTAATAAGAATTTTAACTCACTACCTCATATCTAAGTAAATCAGGGCAAACCAACTCAGCCACATTGGCACTAATTCGATGGTTACTCAGTTGTAGTTAGGTGTGGGTATTCGGTTTGGACGGGTTATTCGGTTCGGGTTATTCGGTTAGTCGGGTTATTCGGCAAATTTGAGTTAATCCGAAGTGAACCGCAAATCAATTTGGTTCGGTTTACTCGGTTGTCGGGTTTAACGGTTCGGTTCTCAGAATTTAATTATAGACCGAAACCAATCGAACAAAATTTATAATTCGGTTTTGAAAACCGAATTACGTTGAATAAGGTAAAAAGCTAGATAAATGAATTTCTAAACCCGATTAAACCGAATCAAAATAAATAGTGGAACCAAAAAAACCGAATTGGGAAATAATGTGAAAGTGTATTAGACATCTGACAATAACAAATGCTGAAAAGTACAATTTGAAAGAGTATTAGACAAAGTTTTGTGCGGAAATGTCTAATCTTTGTGCTTCATTATCTAATCCAATACAAATCAATGAGACAAAGTTAATAATGAAATACAAACCAAGAAGTCGACATTCAAAAACCTTAAAACAAGAAACACTTACCATAGAGTCAGCACTTCAATTGTTTGGCACTTCAGCTATGAAGTGTGAATTCCTAGCATCTGTAACTTTGTAAGTTGAATTAGTTAGTTTATTAAGTAAGTATAAAGTACATACTATAAATTTCATACTTACCGAGTGAGTCAAAAAATTCGATTTCTTCAAGCATTTGGTTGAGGTTTGTAACTTCAGCTTCAACCTTGAACTTGCACCTTAACCATTGTTGTGTGCAAACCAACACTTCGACCATGTAGGGTGTGAGGCTGCTCCTGTAAGGATCCAAGAGTCTGCCACTTGTACTGAAAGCTGATTCGGAGGCCACTGAAGAGACTTGGATTGCTAGGACATCTCGTGCAAGTTCAGACATAATTGGAAACTTGTTAGAGTTACATTTCCACCAATGCAAGACATCGTAAGGTAAACCTAAGGTATTGGTGATTCGAAGCTCTGTTTTTTCAGTTAAGTAGATGTCCAATTCACTGCAGCCATCTTCATTTCCTCTTAAGCTAAGCATCTTGTTATAGATTGCATCAACCCTCTCGTAATCGTCATCATCATCAAACATGCAATCCACTGAATTAGGCTGCTCAGAATCTGCAGCTACGCCTTGAATTTCTTCAGGTTCTTTAAGCCTAACAGTGTACTCTTCATAAAGTTTATGCAGCACACTTAAAACAGAAGAGCTAAGCTTCCTACATTCAATGGTATCCTTACCATACAACTCCTGAAAACAGAGAAATGCGAATTGCATCTTGTTTCTTGGATCAAAAACCGAAGCTATAATCACTAAGGGATTCATATTCAACAAGCCATCCCAATATTTCTCAAACTTGTCCCTCATGACATGTGCTTGCCTTCTAATCTCCTCATCACTATTGCGGCATTTAGTTATCAGGTTTTTTTCAATGTTTACAATCTCATTGTAACACACTGTGGAAGTGACAGTTTTGGAAGCACTGAATGTTAAGGTGGACTTGTAGAAGATTTTCAAAAACTTGACTAAACTTTGGACCTCATCCCAATCTGAGGTAGTTGGTGGTCCAACCCTTTTTGTTTTTGTTTTCTCATCATCTTCCTGAAAGTACTCACAGTAGAGCTTATCCTCCAACATCATTTTTTCAAATGCTACTCTAACCTTAAGAGCGGAACTCAACATAAGATATGTTGAGTTCCATCGAGTTTTCACATCCAAAGGCAAACTACCTCTACATATTTTCCCGGATTCACACCTTAGCTCAAAAGATTTCAACCTAGTGAAAGAGGAACGCACATATTTTAATGTGTTCCTAATGGCAACAATGCTAAGTTTTGTTTTCTGCAATCCATCCGAGACTATTAGGTTCAGGATATGCGCACAACATCGCATATGGATCAACTGACCATCTAACACTAACTTCCGGGGTCCTAACTGCAACAAATACTCACGCACTAACCTAATTGCCTTGTCATTAGCTGTAGCATTATCTACCGTGACTGTGAACATCTAAGAAATCCCCCACTCTTCTATACACTCAACTAACTGACCCTTAATTGTCTCAGCCCTATGGTTTGTTATCACTTTAAATCCTAAGATTCTCCTCTGCATCTGCCAACTTATGTCAATCCAATGCGCAGTAATGACCATATAATTGTATGATTTATGTGGAGATGCCCAAATGTCTGTTGTAATACTAACTCTCTGTTTTTCACTCTCAAACAGACCCTTTAACACTAACTTTTCTGCCTCATACATTGCAACAATCTCTTTTGTTGTTGTCATCCTCGAAAAGGTACAATACATAGGCATAATGTTGTAACAGAACCTCTTCCAACCCTCTGACTCAACAAATGACAATGGCAGTTCATTGATTACTATCATTTCATTAACCGATTTTCTAAATAAAATCGGATCATACTTAACCACTTTCATGTTCCCAGAATCATCACTACCTAAGATCTTTTGTTTCTCCCTATCCTGAAATTTTTTAAACATTTTACATCTACTTATATGCCCTCTCATTGGGCTTGTACCTACAGTTTTCGAATCACAACTAATTTCCATTCCACAATACCTACAACTACACTTTCTATTATCATCATCTCTTTGAATGAAGTGTTGCCATACCTCGGCTCTTTTGGCATTTTTTTTTTGGGTTTTGGCGGCAGGGAAGTGCTTGACCGCTGTGTTTTTGTCCTCTTACGCCCTGAGACTTCTTCTCCGAAGGCTGGTGGTCCTTCAACTTCAGTCGTATCCTCAGGTCCTAACCGTGAATCCATCTCCAAACAACAAAACATAAACAATTAAATAAGGATATCATATCATGGCAAATTAAACAAGTACAGAACAATCACTAAATAGCACAAATGTAGTAAGTGTAGTTAAGGATATCATAATCACAACAAAGAACAAATCACCATTAACTTCGGACCAAAACAGAAAAACAAAATTAGGGATACGTTTCTAAATGCAAGCTACAAATGAATTCTGTGTTTACAGAAAAACAAAGGCAAGTATTAAAATAAATGAGCTCATTACAAATTAAATTGAAACCCTAAATCGACATGAAACCCTTAACTCAAACCCTGAAGAGAAACCCTTAATAGAATGGCTAAAGTAAATCGAAATCAGACCCTAAAGAGAAACCCTAAATCGAATTGGTAAAGTAAATCGAAATCAAACCCAAAATCAAAACCTTAAATCGAATTGAAACAGTGAACCCTAAATCGAATTGGTAAAGTAAATCGAAATCAAACCCAAAATCGAAACCCTAAATCGAATTGGTAAAGTAAATAGAAATCAAACCCAAAATCGAAATGGTAAAGTAAATTGAAATCAAACCCTAAATCGAATTGAAACAGTAAACCCTAAATCGAATTGGAGACTTGAATTCAAAAAAAAAATCGAAATCAATTACCTTATAACTCCAAATATGCCGTAAGAAGAAGTTTTAAGACTCTTAACAAGGCGAGAAAGAAGAAGAACTGAGATCAAGTGGGAAGACGAAGAGAAATCGAGTGCGAAGAAGAAAGAACACGACACGATGTTCGTAAGAAAGAGAGAAAGGAGGTCGCACCGGAAAGAAAAGAGATCGCACCGGAAAGAAAGGAGGTCGGAGTCGAGATCGGAAGAACACGAGGAAATCGCACCGTGACTCGTGAGAGAGGGAGAGTGTCGAAGAAGAACTGAGGTGAGTGAACGCGTGGTTGGAATTGATGACCTAATCTAATTCTATCTCATAAATTTCGGTTCACATCGGTTATTGATTACCAAACCGAACCGAACCAATAACCGATTTCAATTACACAATCCACCGATCGGTTTAATGCATGATTTTAATCGGTTTCCGTTAACCGAGTTATTCGGTTCGAACCGAATTACCCGGACAAACCGAACCGTTAACCCACGCCTAGTTGTAGTTGTCTCCGCATTAATTGCATCTTGCGTCGAATACTCACACTTTTATCATATTCCAAATCGGAAACAATGGCGCAAAAGCTCAACTTGGCTAATCTTGCCGTCTCTCCAATTACTCACCGCTCTAATTTCCCCTCCACCTTCACCTTTGGCGTTGCCACTTCCGCTTACCAGGTCTCTCACTCTCTCTCTCTCTCTGCCTCCACGATCTGGAGGAGTCTCATCTTCTTCGTTCTTCCTTGTTTCTGCTTCCTTCTACATTAATGGGTTTTTGAAGTTGAGAAAAGGGAAGACTAATTTCTTGATTTCACTTTGATTTTTTAGAAATGTTAATTTAGATAAAAATGAGAACTTTCGTCTAAGTGGCATGATTGTCTAGTCCTTGAAGTAGAGAGGTTTTAGACAGAGCTGAATTTGGAATCATGGTACGAATAAGAGATGTCTTCGTTCAGAATTCTCATTATTTTTTTGTGGCGTGGCTACATGAATCATCAAGAAGACGAAATGTCTTTGTGTAGAAAAAGGCTTTGACCATCAGCATTTTGTTGAAACTTGATATTTCACATGGGTTGTGTTGTATAAATTATAAATCAATCTGTTTTAGACTTCACTGACCTGAGTGCTGACTATTGATGATGGTTGGTAGATTGAAGGAGGCTGGAATGAAGGTAAAAAAGGGCCAAGTATATGGGACAAGTTCACTCATCTTGAAGGTCTCTGGTTCTTTGTCAGCTTATCTCGTGTCAAACGATGATGAACAGTTAGATTAACTGTTTGTTTCATCTTATGTAGGAAAAGTTCTTGATGGAAGTAACGGTGATGTGGCTGTTGACCATTACCATAGATACAAGGTTAAGAAACGCTTAGAGTAAATTATTGATATAGGGATCAGGGGTAATCTCTAGGACAGTCTCTTTATGGTCTGCATATCTCTTTGCTTATAATATTCCAATAATTTTTCAGGAAGACATTGAACTTATAGGACAATTAGGATTCAGTGCTTACAGATTTTCCATATCATGGTCTCGTATTTTCCCTGGTATGTTCAACTACATTGTCATTTAAACTTGCTACTATGTTCTTAAACTTTTATTCATGTAAATGGAATATGAAAATTCTTATATTGTAATGTCACTTCTCATCCATTTAGTTCCAACTCGTTTTTTCCCTTTATGTGTGTTCTGCAACTTGCTAGTCATCTCACTTTGTTTATACTTAAAGCTTTCTCCGTGTAGTGGACAGTGTTGATGTCTTTCTTTATCATTATATTGTCCACAATCATAGTTTAGCACATATAGTAGGTGTTCAAGTACATATTTCTTTGCCTAGGCAATATTACTTTATGATTTTGTATAATGCAAACATTGGTTATACTCTCGTTGTGGGGGAAGGTTGACTGTGCGTAGAAACTTCATCTTTTGGTTTTATTATGGGGAAGCGATTTCTTTTTGCTTTATCTTTGAAATGATGGATCAGTATTCTCCTAAGTGATCCAAAGTCAGAGGAGCATGATATTAAATTTGTCAAAGCCATAGAATTCGTTTCTAAAATCATGAAATCTTGAGTTTTAGCATTGATGTGTTTGGCCATAAAAACAGTATAAAGCAGTATTTGTTCTATCTGCTAGCATTCGTTAAAATGTAAACATTTACTGACTGAACGGCTTATTTTTTCTGTTTGTCATTTGTTTTAGATGGTTTGGGAACTGAAGTCAATGAAGAAGGCGTTGCTTTCTACAACAATATTATTAATACACTGCTTGAAAAAGGTATTTACTTTAACTGAAATGAGCTTTTTCCTCGTCATGTGGATAATACTTAAAATAGTTGATTACTATTGCAGGTATTGAGCCGTTTGTAACTCTATACCATTGGGATCTCCCATCACATCTTCAGGACGCAATTGGAGGTTGGACAAATAGAAAAATTGTGTAAGTTGTAAACTGATAGAGGAATCAATTTATGTGTAAAATTTTTGAAAGTAGAAATGTGATTATTTTGAGAAGTCTTTTGTGTAATACCTTTCTTGTAAAAATTCAAATGTGTGTTGGGGGGCTTATTCTATATTGGCACGTTTCATCAGAGGTTGTGCTCTAGAAGGCTAATATCTTTCATGTTTTCAAAAAATTTTATGAAGCCTTCCTCTCTAGCTGAAACATGGATGCACCACGCTTTGTACAATTTATTGTTGACAATTAGTTTTTCTTCACGTGCAGAGATTATTTTGGCCTTTATGCAGATGCTTGTTTTGCCAATTTTGGTGATAGAGTAAAGCATTGGATCACATTAAATGAACCTCTTCAGACCTCGGTGAATGGACACTGTATTGGTATATTTGCACCTGGAAGAAATGAAAAGCCATTGATTGAACCGTATTTGGTCTCGCATCATCAGGTTTTGGCACATGCAACTGCTGTTTCCATATATAGAAGCAAGTACAAGGTACAATCCCAATCTATCCACTGATTGTCATATGCTAATTTCTTGGGAATTATGGCTTTTTTTTATCGTGGGTATGGAACACAATTTGTTTTCTTTACTTGGACCCTTGGTTATTGGAAGATCCCTCAAGGGTTTGTTGTTGACATATTGTACCTTTATCCATGGATCTCAATTGCTTGTTTTATACCAATGCGCTTTTTGGTTTATGTGTATTAATCTAGGAAAGTCAAGGCGGCCAAATCGGTCTGTCAGTTGATTGTGAGTGGGCTGAGCCAAATTCAGAGAGTCTGGAGGACAAGATTTCTGCGGATAGGCGAATTGACTTTCAACTTGGATGGTAAGTGGGATATACATTGAGTGCTTTGTTAGTCATTAAGATTTGGGATGGAATCGTAAGCTGATGTGTCGAGCTAAATGTGGAGTCTCTTTAGCTTATGTCTACAGCTTTGTGAATTTTTTAGTAAATAGATTTCTTCTTTCTAGATTTTTACTTTATGATTTTTAGAAATAGTTATCTTTATGGAATTTTATATTTTGTAATGGTAGATAGTTTAGAACGCATAGTCCACATATTCTGCTGTTTCCAGCGGTGCTGTAAAATCCTAAATAGTCTTTGACTCTTTGTGTAATAGGTTTATTAAATCTTAAGGCTGAAGAGATGTCATTTTTGTGTTTAAGAAAGTAATAATATCAAATTATCATAATCTTGAGGTTGCTGATGAGATTAAAACATAGTTTTGTCCGAGAGTATGCATCAACGAACTTGCAAATTTTCAAGTACATCACATTCCTTGAAATAATAAAATCCTTTGCAGGTTCTTAGATCCTTTGTATTATGGAGACTATCCTGCAAGTATGCGCCAGAAACTTGGAGATAATCTTCCTAGATTTACTCCCGAAGAAAAGGAGTTTATGCTTCAGAACTCATGGGACTTTCTTGGCCTAAACCACTACACTTCGAGGTTAATTTCTCATGTATCAAACAAAGAAGCTGAGAGTGACTTCTACAAAGCACAAGAGTTGGAGAGGCTTGGTAACAAACACAAAAACTGAAATTTCTTTACTACTTGCATCTTCTCACTTACTTTCAAGTAATTATTCTCTTGTTTTATGTGCTCAGATCAATGGGAAAACGGAGAGCCAATAGGTGACAGGGTAAGAACTCTCTTCTAAATTTCGGCTCAATCTATGGTTCTGTTGAGTGTTGACATATGTGCACATCTGCCAAAGGCAAGTATGCATGAGCAAGTAATCAACCAAACAATCTGTGCCAATTACAGGCTGCTTCAGATTGGCTTTATATTGTGCCTTGGGGAATCCGAAAGACATTGAATTACATCAGCAAAAAATACAACCACCCTCCAATATTTATTACTGAGAATGGTATTTACCTATCCTTATAAGTCTGTGGTTCACTTTAAGATTAATGCATAGTCTGTCTAAGAGGAGCATAATAGTTTTATGGTCCATATAAAGTTGGCATTAAACGGGTATCTCGTTTGGTTATATCGAAGTTCTACTTTGTATAGCCTAAGGTACAGATTTCTTGGTCTTACATGACAGGTATGGATGATGAAGACGATGGATCTGCTTCTATCCATGATATGCTCGATGATAAGCGTAGAGTTGCCTATTTTAAGAGTTACCTTGCCAATGTCGCTGAGGCTATCAAGTGAGCCAACATTTTTTTCTTCGTTTATATGCTTACAAGCAACAAAAGCTTAAGAAATAGATATATATATATATATATATATACAGATACAGAACTTCTTATCAAATAAATTTGCATTATACAATAAGGTAACAGTGTGAGTGTTTTGGTAATGGTGAAAATTGAAACAGAGATGGAGTGGACATAAAGGGATACTTTGCATGGTCGTTGTTGGACAACTTCGAGTGGGCACAAGGGTACACCAAGAGATTTGGTTTGGTATATGTAGACTACAAGAACGGTTTAACCCGTCATCCAAAATCTTCTGCTTATTGGTTCATGAAATTTCTTAAAGGTGATGAAGACAAGAAAGGTAAAAAGGAATGAAAAATAAATAAAAATAAATACAGTGAAAGAGAAAAACCAAAGCTATTACCACATTTACATTGATTGCCTTGTGATGGTTGTGCCAAACAGATAAATTTTTAGATGATGATGATAGAGCCATAACAAACCAAATGACTTGGACTATTTTGTTTCAAACTCATATTCTGACTAAGTTTGTCTCCGTTTTTATACACAACCATTTTAAACTCAAGTACTTTGTTTTAATTTGCGGAAGCAACTGTTTATGATTTATAAGCGTCTTGAGATGGTAAAAATTGGCTTAGCGACTAGAAATGGGTGCATGTATGTGAGAATCCTCACAAGTTTATAGCGATGACATAAATCTATAAATAGCGAAAAGTATTAAAAACATAACTATATAGCTTTCAAGAAAGTTCATTTTATAGAATAGAGAGCACAAGTCTTTTGATTTGGAACATGTCGCTGTTTTATACATCAATATTGGATTGCTTCATATTTAGCACTTGTGAGACCATGAATTGGACACAGTTTCATAAAACAGAATCTCTGGCCGAACCTTCCATTCTCTACAGAATTTGACTAAACTCTTCCAGTTACCAACAACCTATGGCATCACAACACAAACATCAACAATGACTATCCTCTCAAAATTCACAATTCAACTCAAGGATGGCTAACTCTACTGTTTCATCTTACCTCTCCTTCGAAAGATTCACGTGTGAGATTGACCCACCGGTTCTTTTCATAAGCTAGGCAAATGTGTTCATCTTCTTCAATGCCACCAACCTGCATCACATCTCAGATATTCTGACACTGTAAATACAAGAAAAAAATACAAGCATCATAGGATCACGTTTATGAACTTTTACCATTGATACAAGTCGGTAATACGTGTTTGCTCCTAGGCCTTCGTATAGACTGCTGATATCTATTTCCCACTCCAAAGCTTTTGTTGTTTCAGATATTTCGTTTTCAGTTTCACTCTTCTCCCATTCTAACACTAATGTAACAAACCCATAAAACATCAACACTGCTTTATCATAAGCATTACAAAATGAAAAAGTGTACATAAGATCACATTCGTGATACTCAAAACTTACCGACTGTGATGATCTGTGGACATTTGCTTATAACATGATTAACAAAGTTTTCCCTTCCACAACCTCCTGTTATGATGTCGCATGATTTCTGATATTCCATGCGGCTCACCTTAAGTATGTTAACAAAATTTATATTCCCAAGAGCACACTGCAGATATTTGAACACAGAACAGCTAAAGGGATGTACCAGTCTCTGTAGGAAAGGTAAAGAGAAAAATAAACAATGCATACCTTCAGGTCTCTAATTGAATCTGCAGCAATTACAATACCATATGAACTTTGCTCTTGGTAATTTGTACTGCTTCTGCATTTCTTACAACTCATGCTTTCATTTTCCACCAACGTAAAAAGGCGAGTTACCAAGCTTTCTTTTTCTGGATATTTCCAACAATGCCAAAACTCAAGGACGGCTACAACTACCTTAGCAGCAACATTCGACTACAAAGAGTAGAAAATAGGATACCTTTAGAATAATAAGTAAGCTTAACCAAGAAATAAATCAATAATACAATGCTTAGGAGCAAATCTTCTCCACACGAACCATAGGAAGAATTTCTTGTAAGGAAGGAACCATGTCGCTCAAGAGGCAACTGTAAACTTCCTCAGTTCTTATCATCTCTGACACAAAAGCCGTAAACAAATGTTGTAGTGCAGAAGGAACTTGCTCTTCTGGGTGGTCTTGGAATGCTTGTGTATTGTTCATTAAATCTTCTTTGAGAATTTTTATGCTAAAGAGCGCCTACAACACCAAATATGTTTGTGAAATTATCAAAAAGAACATGGAACAACTTGAATCAGAAGATGAGAGTTTACGTATTGAATCTTTTTTTGGTTGCTAACTACTTCTTTACCTTCAGTGTCATGTCAAGAGCTGAATTGTATCTGGCTGCAGCTCCTCCAGTCTCCAACTCCAAACGTGCCGACAGTGAATCTTCTCCAGGCATATTTTGCATATCTTGAAAATGGAGAATGAAAGAAATAAGACTTATGTACCTCAAAATAATATAACTCAAATTATTGGTCCCTTGAGCAGATATGTAACAACCAGGGTCATCTTGAGTGGCTTCCTCTTGATTTTCAGTTTTGGATGAAACCAGTTGACCGCGCTCATTAGCAAGAGTATCTTGTGGTTGTATAGAATCCTCTTCCACAATTTGTAATGATGGCAATGTAGTTTCTGGTTCAAGGTTGGCAGAAGGTTTACTGCGCATGTAAGAATACGTTTTGCTCAGAAAAGTAAAAAAGCCTAAAAGCTAACATGCAGAGAACGACTATGAAGGTACTTACGGTTCAAGAGTGTTATCAAGGGGACTAGACTTGCTCGTTGAAGTTTTCTGTTCCACCATGAAGACCACTCGTTCTTACAATCTATTAACTGGAATGTCAGAGAAGCATTTAGAGAGTTTAGAACTTCAAAGACCTTGTTTCTTTTACTTTTCTGCTTTGTCTGTGGCTTCTTCTCCTCCTCCCGTAAAAGATCTGCTTCTGCTGCATTTGACTTGGCTTCGTATTCCATATTTACAATTTCATCCTAGATAAGAAGAAAAATGGTATCAGAAACAATAGAAAGGCGAAATCAGAGGGGAGATGAAAACTCTTTGTATACAATCAAAGTTTGGAACCAACCAACAAGAAAGGTTTCACCAGTTGAAGCATATAAGTGCGGTTGTCAAATACAGAAAGCTCTGAGAGGTTGTCCAGCAATTTAATCCTTGAATTATCAATCAGAAGAATCTTTGAATCGATTAGAAGAACCTACAAATCATGTAGACACTTTTTAGATTGGCAGTTTTTATGTTATTCTGTTGTTCATGAATATTAAAAATCATGAATGAACCTTCTGGGTGACCACTGATTTCAGAAGGTCTATGGACTTCAAAATCATATCATCATTGAGATTTTTATGCTCACGTATAAAATTCATACAATCTTCTAAACCCGGGAAATCAAATGTCGGTTGTGATGCTCCTTCAAAAACATCTCGTACTGCACACAAAAGTAATTTTGAACTCTGAGAATTTTCAGGGACTCTCTCTTCACATATATCACATAGAATAGATGCATATCTATTCCACTGATCTTCCTGAAGATTCTCTCTCCTTTTAGTTTCGTCCATACACAAGTTCTCAACGACTGTAAGAGCTGCATCATAAAATAAGACCTGCACCTTCTTAGAATATTTGGTTCTCAAAGTCCTACATGTGAATTGAACAGCTTTCATAACAGCAATCCAGATGTCAATATTATGTTCTCTAATAGGTTTGGGAAAGATCTTATCCACTGAATTGTAGTCAGTTAGCCATGATATGAGATTATCTCCCTGAGCAGGTGCCTTAGCATAGTGATCATTGTAATCAAAAACTTCGATTTTCCCTTCATCATCGAATGGAAGATGCTTGCTTTTCAGTAGTCTCCTATCTAGAAGCAGAAATGAATACAGAGGGTCAAAATGGATCTTTTCTTTGACTCGAGTACTATCTAAGAAACTCTTCACTGCATTGCAAACCAGATCTGTACCATCATGCCTTTTACGCTTGATGGTCTTTAGAAACTCAAGGATTTGATTGAGTTCATGGCATTCCAAAAAACAGATAGTTTGAGGTGTTTCCATGAGGTGAGAATCGATAAGACTCTGTTTGGAAATTTCATGCTTTCCAAGATGCTTAACTGGAAAATGCATCACCCAGTCTCGAACGCTACAAGAGAGAATTTTATCGTCACAAAGAGACACAAGGTGAAATTTGATTTCCTTGAGTAACTTATTGCGCTCTTCATCCGCAACTAAAGGCCATTCCTTGGGCCATCCGTTCTTAGATTTAGATGCAAACGCTTTCACATCAGCGAACTGACTCTTGATCATCTCAATGGCAGCTACTGCATCCACTGGTTCCCACCCTCCAACTGATATCCTACTAGCCCAGTTTTTTCCTATCCTCTGAACTCTAACCTCTACCGCAGAAGTTTTAAAATCTGCAGCATGCTCTTGTTCTAGATGATTTTTACATTCATCATCACTACAGAATTTCTTCGAACAATTACTTCTACACATCCAGAATTTCCATTTTCCATCTTTCCTGGCAGAAGTGAGAAGTTGCTCCAAAGCGTCTCGTCCCTTTCTTTGATGTACACCCTCGACAAAACTTAAAAGCTTTGGAATGCTTACTTTCATTAAGTCCCTTTTGATCTTAACATCCAATCCCGCCCAATAGGACCTTAATTCCTTAAACTTATCCTTGGACGGCTCTGGACCTTTCTTTGACTCTGAAACTGTTGGCTCAGTTACTTTTAAAGGACAAGTCTTGGAAACAGCAATCCTGAGCTCTACTTCTTTGATTAAATTCTCAAGGTATTGCTTCTTTCTATTCCTTTCCTGCACTTGTAAATTCTTTATAACAGCAATATTCGTTGTTGTTGTAGGTCTAAAAGATAAACCCTGTTTTGCTATATTCGAACATTTCTTGTAATACAAGACTGACCCAATTTGTTCGCCCAATTTTTGGAGTACCTTCGCACAAAGTTCTGATAACCTCACATGTTCCGCAAAGCATCCTACAGAACCTAACAAGTATGTGAATTTCACGTTGGTGTCTTCTTCTTTTTCCGCTAGTCCTAAGAATATTTCGCCTTCTTTCATATGAACAAACCATGAGTCCTCGGTTTCCCTATCGACTAAAAGCAAATCTTCAAGTATCTCCAAGGCCTTGATGTGATCTCCTTCAGCGTCGAGATCTATAGCTTTGCTGTAGAGTTTTTGTCGCTCAAGACTTTCCATGGAAACGATTTCTCAAGATTGTGAGCTTTCTTGGTCTCGAGGATTTTTCTCTTTTTGCTTGAGAGAGAGAGAGAGAGATTGAGATTCGTCCAAGTAGTGGCGGGACAAAAAACTCAACGAAAATAACAGCAAGGTGCTGAAGAGGCTGGCTATTATCACGTGAGAACCACGTGACAAGGCTTTGATAAAACAAACAAACAAATATCCAATTTTGGGCATTGGGAAATTTTGTCGAACACCTTGTATGCATTATCCGTTTGAAATTTCCCCGGAAAAAATAAACACAAAAACAAACCCCCAAAAATTGTGTGAATCTTAGAATTTGGTTTGAGACTTAAATTGTGGGGATCTTCTGCATGTTGGATGACGAACAAAATTTTTGAAAATGTTTGAATTTCAAAGATCAACAATAAAGTGAAGAACACAAGAAATTCCATATTATAGAGGCTTGTTAGGTGTTGAAGTCGGCGTGAAGAACAAAAACTGAAAGTGACATGTGTCTACTAGGTGTAAAGAAATTAATGTTATTAAAGTAATTAATGATTGTAAATTTGTAATCATACATATAATCACAAAAAATAATGCCAATAACTCATACTTAATAGGTAATGTATTTGCAATATATATGCCAGTTGCAAATATATGCTCTTAATAAAAGAATATGTCCTATTAATTTCTAGATTATTTACCGTTGGTAAATCAACTCATTTCTAGATCATCACTCCTTTCGATCACATCAATCACTAAGAACCATTTTGGTGGAAGCTTTTCGTATTACTTGGTGTCTGCATAATAACATGTCCCTGTTTTATACATGAACATTGTATTGCGTTATATGTAACACTTGTTAGACCATCGATCGGACAGCTTCGTAAAACAGAATCTCTGGCCGAACCTTCCTATCTCCACAGAACTTGACTAAACTCTTCCAGTTACCAACATCCTATAGCATCACAACACAAACGTCAACAATGACTGTCCTATCTAAATTCACAATTCAACTCAAGGATGGCTAAATCAACTGTTTCATCTTAGCCTTCTTACCTCTCCATTGAAAGATTCACGTCTAAGATTGACCCACTGGTTGTTTTCATAAGCTAAGCAAATGTGTTCTTCACTGCCACCAACCTGCATCACATCCCAGATATTCTGAAACTGTAACCGAACTACAGAAACAAATACGACAAGTATCATCGGATCCCGTTTATGAATTTTTACCATTGACACAAGCTGGTGGTTTGTGTTTGCTTCTAGGCCTTCGTATAGACTGCTGATATCTATTTCTCACTCCAAAGCCTTTGTTATTTCAGATATTTCGTTTTCAGTTTCACTCTTCTCCCATTCTAACACTAATGTAGCAACCCCACAAAACAAAAACATTGCTTTATCATAAGCATTATAAGTGAAATAAGTACATCATAGTATTCAAACTCTAACTCCAAATGTGCCGACAGTGAATCTTCTCCAGACATGTTTTGCATATCTTGAAAACGGCAAATGAAAGAGATAAGAATTATGTACGCCAAAAATATAGTCAAATTATTGAGAAGATAGTTAACAACCAGGGTCATCTTTAGTAGCTTCCTTTTGATTTCCAGTTTTGGATGAAATTTCCAATATACTCCGCTCACTACCAAGAGAATCTTGTGCTTCTATAGAATCCTCTTCCACCATTTGTAGTGATGGAGATATACTTTCTGATTCTATGTTGACAGAAGGTTTACTGTACATGTAAGAATACGTTTTGCTCAGAAAAGAAACCTGAAAGAATTTGAAATAACATTCTGAGAACGACTGTGAATGTACATACTGTTCAACAGTCTTATCAAGGGGACTAAACTTGCTCGTTGAAGTTCTCTGTTCCACCATGAAGACCACTAGTTCTTACAACCAATTAAGTGGAATGTCAGAGAAGCATTTAGAGAGTTTAGAACTTCAAAGACCTTGTTTCTTTTATTTTTCTTCTTCTTTGTCTGTGGCTTCCTCTCCTTGTTGGGTAAAAGATCTACTTCTGCTGCATCTGACTTGGGTTTGTATACCATATTCAAAATTTCATTCTAGATAAGAAGATACGAAAGCGTATTAGAAACAATATAAAGGCGAAATCAGAGGGGAAATGAAATCTATAGTATAAAACCGAAGTTTCAAACCAACCAGCAAGAAAGGTTTCAAATATATAAGTGCGGTTGTCAAATACAGAAAGTGCTGTGAGCTTGTTTAGCAAACTAATCCTTGAATTATCAATCAGGAGAATCTTTGAATCAATTAGAAGAACCTGCAAGTCATGTAGATACTTTTTAGATGGGCAATTTATGCTTTTTTTTTGCTAATGAATATTAAAAATCATGAATGAACCTTCTGGGTGACCACTGATTTCAGAAGCTTTGTGGACTTCAACACCATATCATCAGTGAGATTGCTGTGCTCACGTATAATATTCATGCAATCTTCTAAACCAGGGAAATCAAATGTCGGTTGTGATGCTCCTTCAAGAACATCTCGTACTGCACAGAAAAGTAATTTTGTACCCAGAGAACTTTCAGGGACTCTCTCTTCACATCTATCGCATAGAAGAGATGCATATCTATTCCATTGATCTTCCTTAAGATTCTCTCTCCTTTTATTTTCCCTCATACACAAATTCTGGATGAAAGTAAGAGCTGCATCATAATCTAAGACCTGCACCTTCTTAGAATATTTGGTTCCCAAAGTCTTGCATGTGAATTGAACAGCTTTCATAACAGCAATCCAGATACCAAGATGGTGTTCTCTGATATGTTTCGGAAAGATCTTATCCTCGGAATTGTAGTTAGTTAGCCAGGATATGATTTCATCTCCCTGAGCATGTGCCTCGGCATAGTGAACATTGTGATCAAAATCATTGATTGTCCCTTCATCATCGAATGGAACACTATTGCTTTCCAGTAGTCTCCTATCTAGAAGCAGAAATGAAAACTGAGGGTCAAAGTCAATCTTTTCTTTGACTTGAGTACGAACTAAGACACTCTCCACTGCATTGCAAACCAGATCTGTACCATCATGCCTTTTACGCTGGATGGTCTTAGAAACTCAAGGATTTGATTGAGTTCATGACATTCCAAAAAACAGATACATTGAGGTGTTTCCATGAGGTAAGAAGAAGACTTTGTTTGGAAACTTCATGTTTTCCAAGAGGCTTAACTGAAAAATGCATCACCCAGTCTCGAATGCTACAGGAGAGAATTTTACGGTCACAAAGAGACGCAAGATGAAATTTGATTTCCTTGAGTAACTTATTACGCTCTTCATCCGCAACTAAAGGCCACTCTTTGGACCATCCATTCTTAGAATTAGATGCAAACGCTTTTACATATGCGAGCTGACTCTTGATCATCTCAATGGTAGCTACTGCATCTACCGGTTCCCAACCTCCAACTAATATCCTATCAGCCCAGTCATTCCCTATCCTCTGTACTCTAACCTTTTCTGAAGGTTTAAAATCTGCACCATGCTCCTGTTCTAGATGATTCTTACATTCATCAAAACTATAGAATTTCTTCGAACAATTAGTTTTACACATCCAGAATGTCCATTTTCTATCGTTTCTGGCAGAAGTGAGAAGTTGCTCCAAAGCATCTCGTCCCTCTCTTTTATATACACCCTTGACAAAACTTAAAATTTTTGCAATGCTTACTTTTCATAAAGTCCCTTTTGATCTTAACATCCAATCCCGCCCAATACGACTTCAATCCCTTAATCTCATCCTTTGGAAACTCTGGACTTTTCTTGGAAACAGCGATCTTGAGCTCTGCATCTCTGATTAAACTCTCAAGTTCTTCCTTCTTTTCATTTATTACCATCCCTTGTATGCCATCTTGTAAACTCATTCGAGCAGCAGAATTGGTTTTTTCTGTGTGGATGACAGATAAACGCTGTTTTGCTATATTTGAACATTTCTTGTAATACAATACTGACCCAATGCGCTCGCCAAAGTTTTGGAGTACTCGTGCACAAAGTTCTGATAACTTCACATCTTCCGAAAAGCATCCTACAGAACCCAACAGGTAAGCAAATTGCACCTCAGGGTCTTCTTCTTTTGCTGCTAGTTCTACGAATATTTGACCTTCTTCGATATGAATAAACCATGAGTCCTTGGCTTCCTTATGAACTAAAAGCAAATCTTCAAGTATCTCCAAGGCCTTGATGTGATCACCTTCTGCGGCGAGATCTAACGCTTCGTTGTAGAGTTTTACTCTCTCAGCACCTTCCATGGAAACGAATTCTCAAGATTCTTGAGCTTTCTTTGGTCTTAGAGTTTTTTTTTCTCTTTTTGCTTGAGAGAGATATGTCCAATAAAAGCGGGAAAATACTCAACGAAACTAACAACAAGATGCCGAAGAGGCTGGCTTTTATCAGGTGATAGCCACGTGACAAGGCTTAAAACTAACAAACAAACAAACATACAATTTAAGCATTGGAGAATTCTGTCGAGCACCTTGAGTGCATTATCTGTTTAAGATTTCACCGGAATAAATCGGCACAAAAAGGAAATCCCAAAAATTGCGTTAATCTTTCAATTTGGGTTTAAGACTTAAATGAGAAGTCGTCTTCATGTTGGCTGATAAACAAAATTCGCGAAAATGTTTGCAAAGCTCATAAGCATCATAAAAACTGAGGGACACATGAAATTCGATTATTTTCAGAGACTTCGTTTATTGAAGTTGGCGTGAAGAAGAAAAGCTGAAAATATGAAACTCAGATTATTTTCAAGAGATGTAAAAAGACGATTTTACCTCTTTCTTGTCTATTCTAGACGTCTCCATGCATTTGTCCGGGAAAAACGTCTGATTTGTTCTACTACCTTGTTCTTTGCATCTACTTTCTACGTCCTCTCATTTAATTCTAATTTTTACCATATATTTCGTACACTCCTACCATACTTATGACATCCAATCAATCTTCATCACAAACTACATCAATGCTTGGAATACATCCCATATATTGTCCATTCTAGACGTCTCCATGCACTTGTCTTGGAAACACTTCCGATTTCGTACCATACCATACAACTATCATTTTTGTCTTCATTACCAAACACATCTTATGAGCCAAACATTTCCAAAAACTGAATTGATCTCCACCAAATGAAGCACTCACTCTCACATTGGTGGCATATGTCATAATTTCAAGATTAAAGATGGCATTATATATAATTTTCCCTAAAAAATATCATATATTACCACATTCACCAGACGTAGCGAATGGACGTCTTCTCCTTCATCCCACCAATTAAGAAACCAACGGCCATGAATATTCTCGTTATTTCGGTCTACCCTTTTCTACTCCAAAGGAGCTAAAACAAAAGAAAATATTTAGGAAAGCATATGACATAATTTCTCTTTTAGAACAGGCATAGGACACAAAACACCCAAAAAAAACCTCATCCAAAGTTCCAAACCATCAAACCATATTGACCCGACCAGATAAACGAAGTTACTATGAAGCTAAAATTGAGTTACTTTCCATTACTAATGGTTTGGTTTTATTCGTTTATTTTCGATGATGAAGATGTCTTATGTTTTTTAATGGAATTTAAAGTCATCCTCGTAATTTAACTAGATGTGCTATAATTAGAAGAGAATACTGTGGGATTGCACAATTGGTTTTACTAATGAGGAATTGATTTCAAGTGGAAGAGCCAATGATAAAATCAAGGGAAACTCGTCAAATATACCATTCGTAAAATGAAAATTGTTGAAAATGACCTCCAAACATAATGGGCCTAAGTATATACCCTCACTAACCAAACCAAATGAAATATATGACTAAATTGCTTATAGTTTGTGCAGTTTGATAAGGAGTGAGTGTGAAAATTTATGTTCACAAAAGGAATGAGGTAGAGAAGAAAAAGAAATTGTGAGAATAATGAGAAGACATGTGGCATTGAAAGCAAAAATAAACATGCTAAATCATAAAAATTGATTGACAAATTAATTATAATTGTGAAGCATGGAAGAGAAACACATGGAGCGAATAAGGAAAAGACATGTGTCATTTGAGACAAACAAAAGAAGCAGAAAATCTAAAACGGACATAGACGTAGCGTAGAGACATAACGTAGGGTGGGCAAAGAAAATCTAAAATCGAAAGGTTTTATTTGATAAGCAATAAAAGTGAAAAAAATGAAGGAAATAGGAATGGTGGCCAATGAGACATAACATATAGACATAATATAGAGAATAGAAATGAAATGTTTTTAGCAGCCACAATCGCAATTTATGTTCATGTCCAAGATTATGATCATGCTCATTCCATGTTTATGTTCATGCTCATGCCCATGTCCATGTCAATTTACATGTCCTGCATGGACATAAAGAGAAAGGACATAGTCGTAAAACAATAAGGTTTTATATGATAGGTGCGTAGTGGAAGTGATGGGGTGACAAAATCCATAACACAGAAAAGAGAAACATAAGGGGTGAACGTGGACGTCCAACATAGACATATGACATGACAGAGAAAGAACGTCTAAGTAAAATAAGGACATAGGATTTTATTTGATATAGGAATAGAGAAAGGACGTGGACGTAAACTATTGACATTGGGTGGCATATAATCTAAACGTACAAAATATAGATGAATTATTCTCAGCAGCCACAAAAAAGAGACTTGACGATCTTCTTATATGTATTTTGTCAATGTCAACGTGTTCAAATTTTTATTTGATAGGAACAGAGAAACGACGAGGACGTAAGATATGGACATAGGATTTTTATTTGATAGGAACATAAAACATGGATATTGGGTAGCACAACGTCTTGATGTGCAAAATAGAGAATAATTCTTTTCAGCAACCACAAAACAGAGTCTTGGTGATCTTTGATCTCTATGTCCTTCGTCAACATCTACGTGATCGAATGTGTATATTCCCGTATATCATTTATGTCCATGGCCATGTCTATGTCCATGTCTATGCTCATGACTATGTCCATAATTTACGTCCAACATCTATGAGTTATCCTTTGATTTGAAAATCGTCGGAGCCATCCGATGTAAACTCGCCGGTAGCGTCTTATATATGTGGAAGACATAGCTATTTATGCTCTGATTCGATATTGATTGATAAATAAACACACAAAAATTTAAGAATCATTAGAAATCATTCTCCATGGAATACATCTAGATAAAGAAGACATGTAATAGATATAGAGAGAAGACATAAAATAGATCTAGAAAGAAGCCGATTTAGAAAAATTATCAAAAAGAAGAAACATTTAGTTGGAAAACTCACATATAAGAAGCTGATTTCATGCTTGACACCACCGCGAACTATTTGATCGAGATATGAGTTTATTAGCACAACAAGATTGAAGGAGAAATGAGAAGGATAAATGAGAAGGAGAGAAGAGTTTGTTATTAGAAAAGGAAAGAAGAGGAATTCGATTGAGACAACCGTCCTCTGCTTGCTCGCAAGCCCCATTTATTTGCAGAGAAAATGAAAGTCAAAAATGGCAGTTGAGAATAAAGAAATATGTTTTGGCGAGATAATAGAGAAGAAAAGAAGAATCAATTTTTGGATTGAAATGAGAAACAATTGAATTTCTTTTTCTTATTATCGCACATAAATTAACTGAAATCAAATTAGGGGCACTTAAGTCATTTTGCATATTGGTTCAGGTAGCCACTCAGTTTGTTGTGGCATATTTGAAGAGAAAAACCAAGCATGGATATTTTTCACAATTTAGCCTTCATGAATGGCATATTTGACAATTAATTCAAAAATCAATGATAGGATTATGACTTTAATGTAGAAGAACCATTATACACGATGAAAATTTTGGGTTTTTTTGGAGTATAACTGGTAAATGAAGTAGCAACTGATACCGATAGAGATGATATTATGATGATGGTATTGATTGAACTTTAGGTCATGAATTTGAAAGCAAACACGTTCCATGAATAGTCAGGGCAATGAGGAATATCAGGAAAGGTATTTAGGGAATCGGTCATATTCTAATTCAAATAAAAAAAGAAAGTCACTCCACTCTATTTCGACAAAAGACCCATCCCCAAGTTCCATAGCTTTGAAAGAGTAGTACATAAGAATTGTTTTGAGTTTGTGATAGTGAAGTTAAATACAAAGAGGTATGTGGTGAAATGTTGTGAATGGAAAAAAGGATGCAACTTCGCTTTACAAGTGGCAAAGGTGATGAATTCGAGTTGTTTTTAGTCAAAACATATAATAAGATGCATACATGTTCACGTGCTAGTACTAGTTCGAGCAGAAACATAAGGAAAGAAGCCCAACGGTTAGTTGCGTCGCAAGTAAAGGAGGATTTTTCTGGTCAGTTTGACACTCCTCGTCCAAAAAATCTCATTCGTATGGTGCAAGGACGACTTGGTGTTAAAGTATCGTACTCCACTGCATAAAGAGGATGCCAACAAGCTGCTAATAATGTACAAGATAGTTCGGAAGAGAGTTACATGATGGTATACTCCTATAATATATGTACATGTTGGAGAGGATGAATCCATGTATAATTTCATTGGTGGAATTGGATAAGGAGAATACTTTTTCTTTTCTTTAGCAACTTGCATTGAAGGTTTCCAAGCGATGAAAAATGTAATAATTGTGGACGGTACTAACATAAAAACTGTACATAGTGGAGTCTTTATCATTGTTATAGCCGAAAACCTGACCATCATCACTACCCGATTGCATTTAAGGTGGTTGATGGTGAGAAATATGCTAGTTGGAGTTGGTTTTTCAGGATGATGAAAGGTATGCTCCTGAACTTGATTTCTTTTCTGATAGGAATCAAAGTCTCATTAAGCCAACATGGGTATTGCATATATCATTAGACGAACTAAATCAACGAACTCACATAATAATCAAATCCATAGTATATCCAAATCTAAGGAGGGTTTATTGGATGGTGGATTTTAATGGATTTAGAAATCTATAAGGATTTTTAAATCTATATAGAATTCTTAGATTTTAAAATCAAATAAAGTGAATTTGATTAATCAAAATGACTAGATTTCAATGCTTGAATAACATATAATTTGAATATGGATTTCAAAATCAATACTTGAATAACATATGATTTGAATATGGACTTTTAAATCATTGATTGAACAACATATAATTTTGTAAAGATTTCTAAATCCATTAAAATCTACCCTCCAATAAACCCCCTAAATCAACAAACCCACATAATAGTCAAGCTCACTAATAATCACAAACGAAAATACTATGGAGGATCTTTATAACTTACGGAAAGCTTGTTGGATATTCAACGGTGCAAATGACGGTGGTGAAGGAGACACAGTTGCACAAAGGAGAAAGACGAATTAGAGTGAATGAATGAATTGTGGTGAAAGAAGGAATAGAAGTGAATGAATTGTGGTTATATAATCACATTAAATTTAAATATATAAATGAAATGTTGTGTTTCAAAAAAGAAATATACTCATTGGGGGCTTCCAACACTAGATGATGCATGACCTTTTTTTTTTTCCTGATATGCACAAGAAAAGGCATTTAAAGGGTCAAACTTGAGACTTTAACTACAAATGGAATGACTAACCGCTAGACTACAATCGAATTCTATGATTATGATGCCCTTTTAATTAGGGGTGTCAAGCGGGTCCATAACCTGCGGGTCTAGTCTGTTAAGACCCTTATGGAAGCAGATCTAGACATAAGAATATTTGTCCACAATTTAGCGGGTCTCGCAGGTCAACCCACTACGAGCAGCGGATTAAATGATTGAAACCCGCTACGGGTTTGCGGGTTACCCGCAACTTAAACAAAAATCTGAAATTCTTTTGTGATTGTTAAATCTAGAAAACTCAGATGCTCTGTCTTCGACGAAGAGATGAGATTAATGGAAAAATACTATGCTCGCGAAGTCAAACAAGAGCATCGAGGTTCACAAATTAGGTAAATCTTTGATCTCTACTGGGAATTTGAATTTTTCAGAGGTTCCTAGATATGCTTACCTAATCTCAGGGACGAAAGGTGATAGTCATAGGATGATGAGGACTTTGCATGTTGTGTATCATCGAAGAAATCAGTATGTTCTGCGTTTAGATCTTGAAGCTCGCAATGTTGCAATGTCTGTGAAGAGTGATTCAACTTTCCGTGAAGTTGAGAACTTTCGTGTAATGTCTTAGTCTAATTTGGTTACCTATAAAGGCCTAACAATGATTGCTTGCACGCTTCAGGCTGTGGCATTGGTTCCTCAACCTTAGTGCTTCCGATTATTCTCTCATGACACAGGATGGTTTGTTAACTCAAATTCCCTTTATCAGTATCAGTGACTTTGTGTGTGTCTCACACAGAGACATCACTACATCATCCTCTTCACACACACCTTTTTTCTTTCACAATCGCATTCACAAACTCTTCTTCTCACTTCTTTAGTGGCTTCTTTGGAATCAAAAATGAACAGAGGAAGAGAGAAAGAAGAATCCATAGCTAACGGAGTGAAAGTGAGAGCACGTCAAGCCAGTCTTATACTTTTACTTGATTGGTTTCGACATTCTGTATTGGAATTTGAGTTTTGTTTATTTTGATTGGTTTACTTAAGAGTGATGAAAATAGATGTAAAGCTTCTATCTTTGTGAAGTCATGGAAAGTAGATTTAGGTGGAGACTATTGCTAATGTACCTTGAATTCTGAATTTTAATACTACTTTTGTGATTTAGACTTCAGAATTTAGATTGTGACTTTGATATTCTTGTGTGTGATCGGCGTCTTTCTTAGCTCTTGAAGGAGATGTGTTGAAACAATACAAGAGCTATAACATAACACTAAACGTTGGGAATATGAGAAGCT
Source organism: Lepidium didymum (assembly GCA_963920545.1). NCBI lineage: Eukaryota > Viridiplantae > Streptophyta > Magnoliopsida > Brassicales > Brassicaceae > Lepidium > Lepidium didymum. The sequence continues at coordinate 18,327,591 of OY986980.1, read as the reverse complement.
AAATGACGACGTTCATCTTCCTACCAGATACACGGTAACATGGCCTTTGTTGCGTATTGCGTTACTTGCGTAACAGTAGTCATCCATTGGAGGGGTAAAAGCAAAAATTGAAATAGATTTAAATATAATCTAGTCAAATGAGTGTCCAATGAATTGTCCGTGGCTTAGTGGTTATATTGAACTCTTCTTCAGTCAGGCGGTCCACTAGAAGAATAAAAACCTGTGGACTTGGGCTCTTTTGAAAGTGGGTCAGCCCATTTGACATCCTACTTTTAATTCTTAATAGTATTTTTGCGCCTAAAACAGGTTCTTTACCTGATTTAGGTCAGGACTGGCACTAAATCAGGAAAACAAAAATAGATAGTCCCACTTGCATTACATCTGCTTTATTCAACTAAAAATTCAAACCCTAAGTGCAGTCCGAATTGAAATTGCAGATCACATTTTTTTAAACTCGACCCGTGAATTGTTGGAGAGCCGTAAATCAATAAATTATGCTTAATTTGGTGTATAAATACATTTTTTAAAATCCATCCCGCTTTTATACAGCAATTAAAGGCATAATCTCGTTTGGTTTATGAACTGTAACATTTGCATCCCACCAAAAAAGGATATGATTTTGATGTTTGGATTTAAAAGTCAAACATATCCAAACGAAATATCCATCTGATGTTTTTTGGCTCAAGATCATTCTTTTGAATATGCGGTATTAACAACACAAATGCATTCAAACACTAACAATTTTGGCCAATACTGAAATTGTATCTTTGTTTTATCCTTCTCAAAAATATAGGTTTGGTAATTAATTACATAATTTTTTAATGGTGTTTCGTAAATTTGATTCGTTAAAATTTTGCCAATCGACATACTATGGATAATGATATTTTTAAGCGATTCTCTAAAAAAATTTCGCCTAAAAAATAAAAAGAAAAATTTCATCAAATAAATAAGCAATTTAAAGTTGTTTTTTTCTCCTAAAAAATAGAATTTTTTAATTCTATAATATTTATGCAAAATAACTCTTTTAAATGTTTGACTGATGCTAAGCAAAGAGGTTGGTTTGTCCCTGATTTACCTATGCATGAAGTGGTGAGTTCAAATCTCACCATGTTCTAATTCGAAAATTTAAAATATGGATAGGGTCTTGTCGATCTAATTATTGACAAAAAATTTGCGACTAAGCTACAATTGAAAATTTTTGCTACTAAAGTTTTACTATTTTCATAATTAGTTGCACTTTATTCGTATATTGATGATTTGCGACTAATGTTGAAATAGCAAATCACATGTTTTTGTTTGCGAATAGAGGGAAAACAAAACTACATTGTAAAATAAAATTACCTTCATAGATTTGTAACACCAACAATAGTCGCCACAATACTATTAATTATTGCAAAAATAATTATTATATATGTCACTATTGTCGATATATTTACTCGTTCACACATATATTAATCAGTTCTGCTTATTTATCCTTCTAAATTGATCAATAGTACCAACCTTTAAAGCTATAGCTCAAATCTTTTTTTGTCAACTCAAAGTATTAATAATGCCTCACCAAAGGGTAAGAATGTGCTCAAACCTTATTTTGTTAAAGGATTTTCTATTAAAATGATGGATATGGATTACAAAGATTGACGAAAAACAAGTAACGGAATTATAGAGAAAAAAAGTAAACATAAGAGGATGGTGTTGTTTGTTTCTTAGTCTAGTTGTTTCATCCGTATGATACATCTGAATATACCAATTAGATAGAACAGTTAGATATTTGTTTATTTCCATGCTGGTTTATAAATCTAGATATAACATTTAGATATATGTTTGTTTGTTTTATGAATATGTATTTCTATCTAGATGTATTTAGCAATTAAATGATCAAAATGAAAATGATTTACCTATTATTTATAATTTTAATTAATTCAATTAAATTTATATTTAATTAAATAAAATTAGTTTTTTTAATATTTATAATTATAAGTATTATTTCTATTAAGAGAAGATAGAAAAAGTGATGAGAAGAAAAAAGAGAGAGAAAAAAGAAGTTAGAGAGAGAAAAACATCATCGGTTTGTCAGGTCAAACTGCAAACCAAAAAACCTAATTTTCTATCTGCAATAGTCGCTTCTTCTTATAGTCAAACTTCATGTCTTCCGATCTCCCTTTCCGGCGGTTGGATCCTCTCACCGCCGCCAGAAAAGGGAGTCTTATGACTCATGCTCTCTTTCCCTTTCAATGCTATCCCAAAAATTTTGCCTACGCTTGCTCTCTTATCTGTTTTCCTCATTCGGTTTCCTTCATCTCCAAAGGTCTTGCAGAGTCGAAAATACCCTTTCTCACCCTTTGCTTCTCGAGGACGGTGGTCATAGGTTGTAGGGAGTGTGATTCGCCGTTCTCTCAGGGCTTTGTTGAGTGTCAATCTCCAGATCTACGTTAGTGTTTTCTCTATTCGGGTGTGGCCGGCGGAGGCAGGTCTTTACTTTGGTGTTCTTTTCTTTTATCTTTCGAGAGGACATTGAGGAGTTGTTTGAGTCCACTGGAGTTCTCAACCACTTTTCCTCTATACCTGAAAAGCTTCACACTCATGACTTTGGGTATATTCTCTTTTTCTCTTTTCCGTTGATGTGGTAGAATTAGACCTAGCCGTACATTGAGGATTGTTTTAGTACTAGGTTTAGTTCCTTTAGTTGAGTTCCGGTTAAATCGATAAGGAGTATTTAAAATAGGATTCTCGAAGGAAGATCTCGGTTTTGCTTGCGTCGTGTTAACTTTTGGTGTAATGTATGTCTTGCTAGCTATCTTCAGGTTTTGGTAGCTTGTAGGTTTTGTAGCTCATTCTGGATGGGACCTCTCTCCGATGTCGATCTAGTATGGTCCTTTCTCGAGGTTGATTCTATCTGTGAAGAGGTTTGTGTTCGGTTCTTGTCTCTACAATCAAGATTTGATCGAGGTTTAGTCATTTCAAGGTCTCCACTTAGGCATCAAATTAGTCGCTAGCCCTCGACTACGCTATTTTCCAGCATAAGTTTTGTGTGTTTTCAGTCTTCCATATTCGTCTTGCTGGGTTAGAAACCTTCGCTCTTTACATATAGAGATATATCTTATTCGCTATGGGAGGATTTGATTCGCAGGACAATAGAAGCCATCCGGCTTTATGCTCAACCAGTTCGTCTTATGCGTCTCCAGACATTTCACTTCTTTTAGTACCTAGTTATAGTTTTTTTCTTTATTCTCTGTGTGAGATTTGCATCCCAAATTTCTTTTGTAATCTTATCAGAAAATCTCCCCACAATTGGTATGTGATCGGATCCAATCATATTGAGATATTCGACTTCGGACATCGAGAATAAGTCATGCCAATCAGCAGTGCCAAAGGCTTTATCGGATCCAATCATATTAATTTTGGAAACTCAATAAGGCCAAAATTTTGAATCATAGTATTGAACGGTAAGAATGAATTAGCATGTCTTAGAGTCCCTCCTTGTTTTTCATAATTTCCTGACAATTTATTGAAGTCTTCAATAACTAACCAAGGAGAGTTACGGGAAATACCAATCATTTTTAAACGTTCCCAAACCCTTTTACGCTGGTTTTAGTTAGGTTCTCCATATAGAAAAATAATGATTATAGACTTATCATTGACTTTTAATGACACATCGATCATTCTTTTATCTTTATGATTCAATGTCACATTGAGAATATCATTATAAAAGAGGGTTAATCATCCACTATGTCCATCTGGTTCAACCATAATGAGCATATTGTAACCGAGATGAGTTTGCATTTTTCCATAAAGGTAACAAAATTTTCAGTTTCATAAAGAAACACAAAATCAAGCTTATGTTTTTTCCAAATTTTTCTTAGAGAATATATTGAAACCTTATTGTCAATACCTTGACAATTCCAACGAAGTGTTGATAACATTAAAAATAGTTTAAAATTTCATATATCTTTTCCTAACTCTTTAGTCTTCATCCTATTCATCTTAACATCATTTGGAGATATAGCTGCCAAGACATTTATCTTTCTGAAATTAACTCCTTGAAAAGAAGTTAAAGATTTTGCTGCCGATTTTTTTGGACCAGGAGGTGGTTTCGCAGCTCGTGCTTCCCCTGCAAGCTTTTCCATCAAATTTTCCACCTAATAGATATATTCTTCATATATATTTCAAAAATAATAATTAATATGTTTCTTATAAACAAGTAATTCAATTTTACGCACATGAAATGTCTTTGTATTGGATGATTGATTCGATTCATGTGCGGTCTCAATACGTTTCAGAAAAACATCAAAACTGTCCCAGACATGACCCTTATCGATCTATATAAAATTAATGTTCATGCCCAAATCTTTGGAAGGATCTATAAGTAGGTAAGCACAAGGGTTTAGTTATCAGAACAAATTATTAATAAATTATTATAAAAAAAAAAATAGAAGAACAGAAGAGAGAGAGAGAAAGACGAATAAATTCACTTAATTAAGGCAAAAGAAAATGGAAATAGCTTCTTCTTCCCCGCTTCTCACCGTTGTCTCCAGCTCAGGCTCATCGGTGAGTTGACTAGTCTTATAAACTTGTCTCTTTAAATCTTCAAATTTTCTCTTACACTTGTTTTCAAATCCGACCTTGTAAGTTATCTTCCTAAAGTTCAATCATTTGTTTTCCCAAATCTGACATTGAAATAGAATCTTAGGATCAATTGGAGTAGGAATCATTCAGATATGATCTTTGTTTTAGTGTTTATGTTTAGGGTTACGAAAAAGTTTCGTTTTTTTATTCTAGTTATTCTTTGTCTTGTTTTAGTGATCGGATTTTCTTTTTTATTCTGGGATTTAATTAGATTTTTCCTCTGGATCCGAAAATTAGTGGGTCACTTGGATCTCGAATTCTTCCGGTTACTCAAAGGTGAGTGTTTCGTTTATTTGAATTCATGATTTGGTAGGTGACTTAGATCTTTAATATTTGAAGTCTGACAGATTGAATTTTTTTCAGATTTGGATTATTTGTTATTGAATTTATCTGGTGGTTAATCAACAGAGGAATTTCAGTTAATAATCTAATTGGTTTACCTAGATTTACCAAAGTAATGTTAACATAGTCATAATATCTCTGATTTTGGTTTTAAGTTTTATGTGAAACTTAAATTCTAATTGTGTACGTATACTAGATCATTCCCTTCGGATAGTCTTCTCCTCCGTAGTCCAATGTCTTCCAGTTATCTGAGGCATGTCGAGTCCATGTCCCAGCTACCTTCGGGTGCTGGTAAGATCACTCAACTAAACGCTGTCGTTTTAGGGGAATCCCTTGCGTCGGAGGAGAATGATCTCGTCTTTCCCAGCAAGGATTTCTCTGACCAGGCTCTTGTATCATCCCCTCAACAGGTCTCCCTCTCTCTCTTCTAACATCAATTGGGTCCTAGATCAGCGCACTTCCTCTTTTCTGCTTGCTTTTATGATCTGTAAATCATTTATATACTTGTTATTGCATACAGTACATGGAAATGCATAAAAGGTCGATGGACGATCCTGCTGGTTTTTGGTCTGATATTGCTTCTGAGTTTTACTGGAAGCAGAAATGGGGTGACAAAGTGGTTTCTGAAAATCTCGATGTTAGGAAGGGTCCTATTCGCATTGAGGTGGATGTTTTTTCTTGTTTTTGTCCTTTCCTTGTTATTTTCTTTGCTATCTGTTCTATTAGAGAATGTTTCGTCATGATGACATGTCTGAGATCATGTTTTTTCCAGTGGTTTAAGGGGGGAATCACCAACATATGCTACAACTGTTTGGACAAAAACATTGAAGCTGGTCTGGGTGATAAAATAGCCATGTACTGGGAAGGCAATGAACTTGGGGTAGATGCTTCCTTAACATATTCTGAGTTGCTCCAGCGAGTTTGCCAGGTATGAACTCTGTTGCTCGTCCTCTCCAATCGCACTAGAGCACTTCTTTCTCATTCATTTCTGGCAATGCATTTGCCTTGTTCTTGTGCTGCAGCTTGCTAATTACTTGAAAGAGATTGGAGTGAAGAAGGGGGATGCTGTCGTAATCTATTTACCAATGTTGATGGAACTTCCCATTGCTATGCTTGCATGTGCTCGGATTGGAGCTGTTCATTCGGTAACCTGTTTGTCTACAATCTAATATATATCTAATTCATTAACTCAAAACCTGTTTTGAAATTTAGTTCAATTCTCCCTCAGGTCGTTTTCGCTGGATTTTCTGCTGACTCTCTTGCTCAACGAATTATTGATTGCAAGCCAAAAGTGATACTGACTTGCAATGCTGTTAAAAGAGGCCCTAAGACCATAAACCTTAAAGCTATAGTTGATGCTGCACTTGATATGTCTTCTAAAGATGGAGTCCCTGTAGGTTAGTCTCCATCTACTAGAATCTGGCTTTGGGTTCTTTTTCTGTCTCTTCCTAGTACATCCTGTATTTTGACTTCAATTACCATTTTTTTTTTTGGTTTTATCTTCTTTATGGTTTACACAAGTCTTTCAAAACATATTTCCCTCTCTTCATTCTCATTTATTAGTTTGTTCTTTGAGCACACAAAAAAAAAGTTGGGAAACGGACATTGCTTTTTGATTTGATGGGTTCATAACTGATTGTTTTCTGACTGTTGTGTCTCTTGCTTTACTACGGCCAGACATATGCTTAACCTATGAAAACTCATCAGCGACAACAAGGGAAAACACAAAATGGGAGAAGGGAAGAGATGTGTGGTGGCAGGTAACTGCAGAGCTGTTTAATATCGATATTATGCATTCATTTCTATATGCCAAGGATTCTTAAAGTCTGCTGGTGGTGATCTATTTAGGATGTCATTCCTAAATATCCAACATCTTGTGAGGTGGAATGGGTTGATGCTGAAGATCCCCTGTTTTTGCTCTACACCAGTGGAAGTACTGGGAAGCCAAAGGTAATTTTAATCCTTGGTTCGATTGAATTTTGACCTCCTTCTTTCTCTCTTTAATATGGGTTCTTTAAAGGGTGTCCTACACACAACTGGAGGATATATGGTCTACACTGCTACCACTTTCAAATACGCATTTGACTATAAATCAACAGATATATACTGGTATGCAAAGAAACTTGTTTTGACTGTTGAAACTCCTTACTAAAAAGTATGCAATAGATTGCTAATTTCTTTGCTTCTCGAACATAAGGTGTACAGCAGACTGTGGTTGGATAACTGGCCATAGCTATGTTACTTATGGACCTATGCTAAATGGAGCCACTGTTGTTGTCTTCGAAGGGGTAATCCATTTGTATGTTTGTATATCTTTAGCGATACATGATTTTCTATCAATAAATGTCTTGAATCAATAATTGATCTCTAGGTCCCTCTGTCATAGAATGTGCAAATGGGTTTTCCTGTTTATTGCGTTCATATGGATTGAACTGTAGGTTGTGATATTATCATCTGGTTTTGAACAGGCTCCAAACTACCCTGATTCTGGACGCTGTTGGGATATTGTTGACAAATACAAGATTTCCATATTTTATACGGCCCCAACATTGGTGAGGTCTCTCATGCGTGATGACAATAAGGTAAGATATATGCAATCTTTTGGTTGCAGAGAAAAAGCATTCAGCATTTTACTGATTCTTTGAAAGTTAGAAAAAGTACATCTGTAATGGTCTACCCTATAATATTTGTAGATTAATTAAAGTCTTATGTGGGGGATAATACTTTTAGGTATCTAAATCAATTTTACTGATGTTTTCCGGTTTCGACTTATTTTGATTGTAATAGTATGTAACACGTCATTCTCGCAAATCGCTACGCGTCCTTGGAAGTGTGGGTGAACCCATCAATCCGAGTGCCTGGAGGTTTGGACTCTAATACCTTCAGTCTTCATTCTGTGATCCGTTGAATGGGAACTTAATTAATGGCTTACTGATTCTTTTGATGTAGATGGTTCTTCAATTTAGTTGGTGATTCAAGGTGTCCCATTTCGGATACATGGTGGCAAACTGAAACTGGTGGCTTCATGGTGACTTTCTTCTCTCTATTTATCGCTCTTGATATCTCTTACATGATCTCTTATGTAGACCAAATTGCATGGCAGATAACCCCATTGCCAGGTGCTTGGCCACAGAAGCCTGGTTCAGCTACTTTTCCTTTCTTTGGTGTTCAGGTCTGTTATTTGTACTGCAAATTAAGAATTAGTATATTGCTTCTTCCTTTAGATATTCGTCACCCTCCACTCTTATCTCTCTCTCGTTTTGATCTGCTGTAGCCTGTCGTAGTTGATGAAAAAGGCAATGAAATCGAAGGCGAGTGTAGTGGTTATCTTTGTGTGAAAAATTCATGGCCTGGAGCGTTTCGAACTCTCTATGGGGATCATGATAGATATGAGACCACATACTTTAAACCTTTTGCTGGATATTATTTCAGTGGTGATGGTTGCAGCAGGTGGAGAATCTAATCTAATTAGTTTTTTTTTTTTTCCTTATAACAAAAATCAGTTTTGCAGTTTGTGTGTTCTTTCAACTATTGTATCTGTAGAGGCATGCTTATGGGTTGATAAGATCCAATGTTGGGTGTTACATGGTTTTTATTAAGTTTGATTTTGTGTTCAGAGACAATGATGGTTACTACTGGCTTACAGGGAGGGTTGATGATGTTATCAATGTCAGGTAGATCAGAAAGTTTATGCCGATGTTATCTTCCAGTATTCCCCTACCGCTAATATCTAGACTCATGTTTGGGACTTTAATTTCATGCACAGTGGTCATCGAATCGGAACTGCTGAAGTAGAATCTGCTCTGGCTTCACATCCCCAATGTGCAGAAGCAGCTGTTGTAGGCATAGAACATGAGGTATGAGGACCGACTATGTTAAGTCGTTGGGATATGAAGTGCATTGTTCTTCATCAAGTATAAATAGAAAAGGATTATGATGTTTAGGGTTTCTCGTAACTGGAACCGGTATTAGAGTGAGAGTCTTCTGGTATACCGTATACGTCATGTTTCTTGACTTTGATTTTGTTCTCGATTCAGCATTGTACGCTATTGTTAAAAACGGAGATTAGTTTGGTTCTTATTAAGACACCACAAGAACTTACAATCAAGTTTCTTGCTTGTATCAGGTAAAAGGTCAAGGAATCTATGCCTTTGTCACTCTTGTTGAGAATGTTCCGTACAGCGAAGAGCTTCGAAAAAGCCTAGTACTAATGGTCCGAAATCAGGTATGATACATTAAGAAGGAAGTGAAGAGATACCTTTAGAAATGTCACGATTTCTTGATGTAACGAGTTTTGGTATCATTTATGGCATCTCCAGATTGGGGCTTTTGCAGCACCAGACAGAATACATTGGGCACCAGGTTTGCCAAAGACAAGAAGCGGAAAGATAATGAGGAGGATCTTGAGAAAGATTGCTTCAAGGCAATTAGATGAACTCGGAGATATCAGCACACTTGCGGATCCTAGTGTAGTTGATCAGCTTATTGCACTTGCTGATGTGTGATGGAACCAAGCCACTATAAAGCCAAACGAGATTGATTGAGTTTTTGTGAATCTCTTATGTTTTATGTGTTTTATAGAAGAGGAATTGGTAAACTAATTTGAAACAAGATTCAGGTGCTTGAGAGGAATAAAGTGAGCGGACTTTGATAAAGTAAAGAGTTGTTTCACTAGTTTCCCTCTATTTGATTTCTTGAATTTTTAATAGCAAAGCAAATTTGTTAGTACATGTGGATTTTGATTGGGAATAGTTTTTTAAATGGTTTTTGTTTTCAGAAAAATTATATTTTAGCCGATCATAATTTTGCAAAAATAGTTTCTGAAAATGTAAAAACAGTTTTTACTTTGTGTTCTACCATTCAAAGTTTTGGTTTTTTCTTTTCTTAAAAACTAAATAAACTAATTTTTAAGAAATCAACGTTAATTATTCCAAAACCAATTTTTTTTTTTTTTAAACAAAAACTAGTCTAAAACCAAAAACCAAAATCTAAAATCCAAAATTAAAATTTAGAATCCAAAAACTGAAAACAAAAACTAGTGTATCCATTCAATAGCCGTGGAATTCGAGATATTGTATCTATATAAACTCTACAGCTTATCAAGATTAATATGAAATATAAGTTGCTGAATTAAAGTGATGATACAACTGTTAGAGAAATTGTCCGTTTAGCTTAGTCTAGAATCATCAGAATCCATGCGTTGAATCAGGACAGGTCCCGTGCATAAGCCATCTAAGCAAAGGTTTAGGGTTCAAATTTTTTTTATTAAAGTTTAGGGCCCAAATGATTTTCATTTAGGACCCAAAATTTTCTTTTTCTCTTAATATTGATTAAGGCCTTTGCCATTGTTGGATCGGCAGGCGGTCGCCGGAGAGGTGTACTAGGTATGTCAATGAAATTTCTGGTGCGTGACGAAAGATTTCACGGAGGTGTATCCAAAGTAAGAAAATGAGTAATCATAGTATCCAGAATAAAAAGACGAGTGAAAGAGTTGACCAAAGAAGAAGAAGTTGAACTGGTCCAATTAGTTTAGAAAGTAAACAAAAGAAAGAGTAGTGTTGAAAGTCTTTACGCAGTCATAGTGGACTTTCATAGTTCTTCACCCTAAAAACAAAATAAAATAAAAAGTAGTGGAAATTTATTAAACAAAGTTGACAAAAAGTATTATCAATTTATCAAAAAAAGGAAGTAAGTGGAAGTATAAATGTGTGAATAAGTGAAGGATGCAAAAGAGAGGCATAGAACGAAATGTATCAAAATAAGTCACAAGTCTCTTCTATTCTTATTGCTTTGCTTCTTCTCTTTTCTCTAATTCTCACCCAACCACAAGCTTTCTCAGTTGGATTAACATTACATCGCAAATTCAGTGAGTGTTTTTTTCTTTTCTTTTCTTTATGCATATATATTGGATTCACATATGGTATTTGTTCATTAACAAAAGAAGAAAAAAACTTGTTTCGTAGTTTCTTATAAAATATCTCCTTGAATATGTTGATAAAATAAAACTTTGAAGATGATTATGGAGAAAGTATTATAGTGTGTTTAGAAGATGAAAAAAAACCTTTATGAGGAAGAAAGCTTTATATTACTATGATTTTTCTTGAAAACTTATCTTACAAATGAGACGTGGTGGAGGTATTTATAGCCTCCATATTACAAAACACTTGTCCTAAATTTTATCTAGATTGACACTGAAATGGATACAGAGAGTTGAAAATCAAAACAATTTTTTATCATATGGAACATAAGTTTAGGTTTTGCTTTAGACATAAAATTATATTAAACCGGTTTTGACGAACAATAATCTTACATTTAGATTGACACTTAGATGGACACTAATCTTACATCTAGATTGACACTTAGATGGACATTAATCTTACAACTAAATTAACACTTAAAGAGATGAAAGTGTTGAGATATTTGTAAAGAGATCTTCTAGAATTTGGATCAAACTTTTGACCCAATTAGTGATAACGTGATCCAAAATCAAGTTTACTTTCAACAGAATATTTAAATACAAGTGATGATCAATTAGTGTTTTGATCCAACAAAACTGGTTTTGGGCTAAAGCCTAATAAATTTGTGCTTTAGCCATCATTAATTTGTATAATTTTATAGGGATACACCACAAAAGTTGGGTTGGGTATATTCTTTTTTTTCTCTCCTAAAGTGTTTATAGTTAAAACCTTTTCAATCAAAATTTGGCTAAAATCTGTGGAGAATTCATTGCGTCATATGTTTTTTGGACTAACGTTGAGTCATGTTTCTAACATACATTTACTAAACATTAGAAAGAAAAACACAGACACACACACAAGAATGTCGTTTGGCAGTTGCATTCTGATTTATGTTATATTGTTATTACTTCCTCCTAATCAATTGTTATTAGTATTAATAGAGATGTGTTTTAAATTGCAGTTGGGGTCAGATATGAGGTCAAACGGATTGGTTACCAAAAGAAATTACAAGTGAAGCCGAGTGATTCGAGAAGAGGACCATCAAAGGGTCGTCCTCCACGCTAACCAACATTACATTAGTCATTGTCCAATCCGAATATATCAATTAAAATATGAAGAAATTTAATATTTTTAATTAAGTTTTTGACAATAAAATGTAAATAAAAATAAAAAAATTAATTAATTTTAGTTAAAAGATGGTGTATTTTTCATATAGTAAAAACATTTCTATATTTTTAATTAAAAGATTAGTTATTTTCATGAATATCGGTTAATTTTATTCAGTTTCACATAATTTGGGTTCGGTTCAGTTTGGAAAAAGTTAATTTGGTATTGAAGATTTCATTCCATTCAGATAATTTTATATATCGGTTCAGAATCGATTTCGGAAATATCAGTTCAGGTTCGAAAATTCTTGTTTGGTTCGAGAATTATACCTAGGTCTAGTAAGGGCCCTTTAGATTGACTAGCATGTGTTGGTATGGAAAATTATTATTTTTTGAAACAAACCGAATATAAATAAAAGAAATTTTGCTCATGATTTAAAAATTAAATAATTGAAATAGTTGATTAGGTTTTAAGAAATCAAAAACTCCTAAAGAAAAATGGAAAATTGAAATAGAAAAATGGAAATAGTTGATTAGGTTTACAGATTTTTTTTTTGAAAAACTAAATAATTATATAATTCTAGAAAAGAAAAGGAAGGGGAATTCCCAAATTAAAAAGAGATATTAAACTTATAAATAAAACCAAAATTAGATGAAAAGTAAAAGATGTCACCAAAATTTGTTTTTTTCCCACTGAAATATAATCTCTATCTTGTTTCATAGCAAATTACTCCATAAAAATCTCATATTATCAAAGCAAATAGCTCTTAGAGTGGACAACTAGTATAATTGACTCTAAAAACTTAAATCTTAATACAAAATACTTTTAAAATTAAAAGAAAAAAACAATTTCTGGTGACAAAATAAAGACAATTATTTAAAAAACTTATGGAGCCTTTTTCAAGTTTTTGAGATAGTTAATATTGAATCTTTGTCCTTTTTAGTTCTTTTAAAATTATTTTATAGCTTTGGATTTTACTAGTTTCTTTTTTTTGGGTTTTAGTTTTCGCAAATATTTCTATTTTTCGCCAGTTCTGATATTTTTTCGTTGTAATGGTGGAACAACTTTTTTTTTTTTATAATTCCAGTGGAAAAAAAAAACTTATGGAGCCGTTGCACTTTAATTTCGTTTGTCTTCGTGCTTCAATCATAACGGTCATATTTTCAAAAAGAAAAAAGAGAAAAAAATTCGACCGTTAATCCCAACAAAAATTCCAGCTTTATCATTTCTCAGATTTCTTCCCTAAGTATGTTATATAAAAACCCAAAATCCAGTTGAGCTAAATCATCAAAAACCATCAAAGCAAACATCGAAAATGGGAATGTCAAAATCAAAAGGAAACACACACAACATCTTCCTTCTCTGCAATTACATTCTCTTAGGTTCAGCTTCAAGCTGCATCTTCCTCACAATCTCTCTCCGTCTCTTCCCATCTCTCTCAGGTCTCTCCCTCATCTTCCTCCACATTCTCACCATAGCAACCGCCGTCTCCGGCTGCTCAATGTTCTCCTCCTCCACCTCTGCAACAACAAGTGACAGATTATACGGTTCTCACATGGTATCCACAGTCCTTACAGCCATTTTCCAAGGTGCAGTATCTGTTCTAACATTCACGAGAACAAGTGATTTCTTAAGGACATTGAAATCATATGTTCTAGAAGAAGATGGTGCAGTGATACTTAAACTCGCTGGTGGTTTGTGTGTATTGATGTTTGTGTTAGAGTGGATTGTTCTTGTGTTGGCTTTCTTGTTGAAGTATAATGATTATTTAGATGAAAGTGTTGTTGATGATGATGACTTTAAGGTTCGAAGACAAGAAGAAGATCTCAAGGATTGGCCTTCTTATCCATTTCAGCTCAAGCTTTGATTCATTTTTGCAATTTCTTCATTTTATTATATATTCATTTATACTTTCTTGTCTGGTTCATGCTTGTATTGTGATTATCTCACACTTTAAATGGGTGTACAAATAATTCCATCATTGTACTATTTTTATATATAATAAATTCTGAATTTTTTTATTATATAATAAACCGGTGGCTTAGAACAACATTCATACAAATCCAATTTTAATTCTGATTTTGCCATGAATAAATAGTTCTCAAGAGTAAATAAATTTCAAAACTTCCGACTTATACTCAGTCTGTTGGTTAGAATGTCCGAGCTAATGAACTGATATCAGAGTTTGATTTATTTCCAATTAAAAAGAGATTTTAGAGTTATTTTAAACTATGGACTGAAACTTTATCTATTGTTGAAAAAAAATTATTTTTATTAAAATATTAATTATTTATTGTAAAAATATCTCACATTTCTTCCACCTCCTCTGTACTTCTATAAATAGATGTGGGGTGGTAAGAAGTTTTTATACAGAGTATAACATAACTCATAAGTGACTAAAAGAAAGAAAACTTATTACCCACTCTCTTCTCACGTTTCATCCACTACCTCTACTAGTTATCTTTTCTTCTATCTTGTCTTTTTCTTTTTGTTGTTTCCACTTTTATACAAACTAGTAGGTATATATAGAGATATATTTTTTATTATTTTGTCAACAAATAACAATTGAATCGATAAAACCTGATTTATAACCTAAGTTCTCTAGATAGAATAGAAAGAGATTCGAATTCACCACCTCATGTCTACTTAAATCAGGAACAAATCAACTGAACTTTTTTTTGGCAAAAAAAGAAAAGAAAAAAACAACTATATTTCAAAACACTATTGTTTTGTAATTTCCAAATTAGAGTGAGTTCTTACATTTTGTTTGGCCTTCCCTTGAGCTTATCTCATCTTATGTGTGTATTTTGGTTGGTGCTTGTAATGTCACATTTTAATGTTTGGACAATAATTTCTTTTTCAACAATGTGTGTTCAACATTTCTCCATCAAATTTGTTGGCTAAGAAAAAATACATTCGGATGATTTTTCCACCACATCCACCCAATTTGCCACGTCAGTATCTCGTTATACAAAAAGAATTACTTTAAGAAAAAATTAAAAATAAAATTTATTCCAAAAGAAGAGGAAACAGAAGTAAAGTGAGAAGAAAAAATGCTAAGTAGAGCAGTTGCTTCAGCCGTTTCACCGGTTTCTTCTTCTCTCTTACCAAACTCTAAACCTTTCTTCTTCCTCAAATCCTTCTCTGGTTTTCGTTCTTCTTCTTTTTGCGGCAGTTCCATTCGTAAAATCGACCATAAGCCTCTCCGTACGACCTGTTTCAATCTGTCTACAAAAGCTATGGCCGCACAACAGCTTCAAAACGCTGATCAGCTCATTGATTCCGTCGAAACTTTCATCTTCGATTGTGACGGTGAGTGAGTATTAAGCACAGAATGATGTTTGATAATGTAAAAAGGAATGTTTTTGTGCATAGAAGAAGATAGTTTTGGTGATGATTTTGAAGGATATGTTAATTTGATGATGGAGCTCGCAATAGGATGCTAAAGTTTTGGACTTTGAAGATTTTGGTAATGACCCTTATCAAATTTTTTTTAATTGAATGTTTTAAAGGTGTAATCTGGAAAGGAGATAAGTTGATTGAGGGAGTTCCTGAAACTCTTGATATGCTTCGTGCCAAGGTTGGTAAGCAAACTCTTGATCAATTCATTTAGTCTGAAAATTGTTATAGTTTAGCTTCTTCACTACTGTGTCAGATTCTTTTTGCAAGTTTTCTCCATCACATCAATTGCTTTGCTTGGTATTCATAACTTTTCAGGGGAAGAGGTTGGTTTTTGTCACGAACAACTCAACAAAGTCGAGAAAACAGTATGGCAAAAAGTTTGAGACTCTTGGCCTGAATGTTAACGAGGTTAGTGACTTGTTTCACTGTCTAGATTCAACCAGATTCTCTTAACTTTTTGATTAATGTTTCAATTTTTTTTCTCAGGAGGAGATATTTGCTTCTTCTTTTGCTGCAGCTGCGTACTTGCAGTCTATTAATTTCCCTAAAGATAAAAAGGTAAACCATTTTTCAATCGAAACAAGGAAGACTCAAAATTTTTTGTTACCACTGAGTCTAATCAAGCATATCTCAGTCTAATGAAAAGAGTATATATCGCTTCACTTTAAAAGTTCTGATGCATGTTTTATTCAGGTCTATGTAATTGGTGAGGAAGGTATCTTGAAAGAGCTCGAGCTAGCTGGTTTTGAATACCTTGGAGGTCCGGTATGTATCGCAACCTTTCTTAGTTGCTTCCAGGATTTATTTTTGCTTTGATGCCATATTCTTAGTCTTTGTTGTTGATGATCTTTGCTTTTATTCAATGAACTCAGCATAATATAGTTCCAAATACTAGTCCTCAAAGCACATTTTGGAGTTTCTTCCATCTCTTATCTTTTACTTTGCCAAAAAACTGTCATAATCTTAACAGTTAATTCTTCTAAAACAGGATGATGGAAAGAGACAGATTGAATTGAAGCCAGGATTTCTGATGGAGCATGAACATGATGTATAGCATCCTCCTTATACCTTTTGATTTTTTTTTATGTTTCTTGTTTCTCTTTCTTAACTTGTTGCTCTTGAGACTGAAACTAAGCAAAATGTATTTCAGGTGGGAGCTGTTGTGGTTGGATTTGATCGCTATTTCAACTACTACAAAATTCAGTATGTCTACCAGTTTTGTGTTTTCCTCAAGACATAACAAACTACCACAAGAGATTGATGTTCTTGTTTTTTGTTGGATGAAGCAATGTGTTATAGAGATGTCTTTGTTCTCCGTTTTACGATCTAACAGTTTCTTTGAAATGGAAGGTATGGAACACTCTGTATCCGTGAAAACCCAGGGTGTCTTTTCATTGCTACAAACCGTGATGCTGTCACTCACCTTACCGATGCTCAAGAATGGGCAGGTTTGGCTTTTTTTTTGTATGCAGTTATTTCTTTCTCTATGTTCACCATGATTTTCATCCATGACTGGTCACTATGTGACAATTACTCGGTCTTAGGTGGTGGCTCTATGGTTGGTGCTCTTGTTGGATCCACTCAACGTGAGCCTCTTGTAGTTGGCAAACCCTCAACTTTTATGATGGACTATTTAGCAGAGAAGTAAGCCTTCTGCATTCTCATATTCCTTCTTTTGTTCATTTCTGTATTTTGCTTATCCAAGTCCAAGTGATGTTAGAGCCATTTAGATTTCTGTTTCCTTGTCTCTATAACAGTATGTAGTGCAAGATAAAAATGATTCTCAAAATGTAATTGTTAAGAAATGAAATGTTGTTAATCATCACTAATATTGTGTACTTTGCAGATTTGGAATCCAAAAGTCACAGATATGTATGGTGGGTGATAGATTGGACACTGACATTTTGTTCGGACAAAATGGTGGCTGTAAAACTCTACTTGTCCTCTCAGGTATAACTAATCCTTGTCTTTGGGAACTATTGAGAACAATGGGTGTTGGTTCAAGTCTAGAAACAGTTCATTTATCAGACACTGACTCAGTTTAATCATCTAAGAGACTCTTAACTTTTGTTTTTTGTGGACTTAAAGGTGTTACTTCAATCTCAATGTTGGAAAACCCTGAGAACAAGATACAACCAGATTTCTACACCAGCAAGATCTCAGATTTTCTGACCCTCAAAGCAGCAACTGTATAATCAAGTAAGCTCTACGTCAGCCACTCTGTAGAACTCAGAAAGTTGAATTCAGTTTCTGGGTTAACAACAAATACTATTTCTATGTGCTTTGGCTATAATAAACCTGTTTCTTGTTTGTTTTGGTAAGCTTCTTTTATTTGCAGTGCCTTGATGTGCATAGCAAATTAGCGAGCCAACGAGTATTGTTTTTGGAAAATATTACAGAATTGAACTAAGCTCTGATTTGTAAGAGAAGACTCTTCACTGACTTTTAAGGTTTAAACTCATTCGTCTGTGGTTATGTACATATACATGAAAAGGCTTTGCACATGATCACACTACAATAGTCATCATATGGACGTGAAGAGAAAAGCAACATCAAAACTCAGAAGCTAAAAAATGTGTCTGACATTAAATAAGATTATGAGGCACCTCAAATGTTAGATATTACAAAATGCAGTTGAAAGAAATTGTTTGTTACACAAATTAAGCAGTGCTCAAAAGTTACTGACCTCTGGCTCGAATGGTCAAACTAATGAAACTACTAAGCCCTGAAATTAGAATTCTAACTACTCTTTCAACTGCGCCTTCGGAAAATAGAGCAGAGCTGCCTCATCTTTAGGTGAATTGCGTTAGACTGGTCATATGCACACAAACAAACCACAAAAGCTACGTCTATGCGATGAACTTCAACCACACTGGTGTACAGAGTCAAAGCATTACGGCATTAGTACCTGTCTACTTCTAGTTTACCCGCGATGTTCTCCATGATAGTCGGGGAGATACTCGCAATGTTGTAGCAACTTCTCGCTTTAGCACTAAAGTTTTGTTGACAATCTCGTTCCCTGTACCACCATTACCAAGTGGCTGAGAAGTATCTGTTCTGTTAAACCCGGGTGGTTGATCTGCCTCCTCAGCTTTACCTCCACAGCCATCAGCAGATAATGACGTATTATCATCTAAATCACCACTTTCCTGCCTTTTTGTATCAGTTTGATCTCCATGGGAATCATCAACTATATCAGGGAGGGACTCAACGACTTTATCTGTCAGTTTCTCGATCTCTTCTTCCTCATCCAAGTCTCCACTACATACCTTCAGGTTGGATTCTGTATCCTTACCACTCTCTTCTACACTCGTTGACTTAATGCAGCTATCTACTGGGTAAGAAGGGGTTTGAACATCAGCAGTTGCACAATTTCGCTCGTGTGCACTTTCTTTAGACTCCTCAGGTATATTTTCTTCATTATCTACAGGCAAGCTCATCTCAGGTGCCAAAGACAGAGAACCTGGAGTATGTTTAGTCAGTCTATGGATGCAAGTATGTGGCTATGCATACATAAGTTGAGCATATTTAAAAATTAGATGCCAAGAGAAACTAAATTAGTACCATTGAGAGAAGACATGCTTGAGTCAGCAATCTTCTCCTTCACCAATGATTTCTCTAGCATGTCTACGCCAGGGAACACCAGCAAGTTCAGATTCTTGATTGCTTTTTTCTCTGATTCCGGAACAGGCATGAAACCAAAGCCTGAGGTCCATGTATCAATCAGTTCTGGAACCGCTGGTATGACTAATTTGTCTATCTTGAGAGAGCCGAGTGCCTGATAACAAAGCACATGTAATATGGTTCATGAGAAATTGTAAACAAAAGAAGAGTCCACTGGAGTTCACAGAATGAAGTGTTTGAATCAAACAAAAGAAGAAACCGAGATTATACATAGCAGAAGAAGAAGACATATGGCACAATTATATGAACCTTAATCAGTTTGCATCAACTATCGTATAAAGTCACTTTTTTAATGACTCAGATCAGATGTCTACACAAATCAATGTATTTAGCCCAGCATGATATAATCTAGCAAACATTTTAACATTTGGCATATCATATTTATTGGGAAGATGGATAATGCTAAAATATTTCCCAAGTTTATTTCTCAATACACCTGCCTGAAAGGACCTGGGAAAAGTAGTATGGTATGTCGCCAGCAGTATGGTAACAAAATTGCCAGAGATCTAATTAAAGCTTCAGATGTAGCAAGCAATACTTGAGAGAGTAAACCAAGAACTTTAATGTAAATAACCAAGCTAATAACTGAAAAAGAAAACAAGGAATTTAGGATATGAAAAAATGTGGAGGAGGGCCTACAGATTCAATGCCATTCATTAGTCTATGACACATCCTTTGGCGCCTGTACATATAGCGGGTTCCGATGAACGGCATTTCTGCCAGTTGGTTGCCGCGGATTCTGAGTAAAAGATAAATAAATTTTAAGGAAAGAAAAGATAATTAATATACCCAGCACTATAGATACTATTCTCAATTTATTGAGAACCCAGCAAGAGAGATCCAATTAAACAACACTAGGGACCAAGTAGAGGCATACACTGAGGCAATTCCTTTTCTTAGCAAGACATAAAATGCTAGCATGCAGCGCGTTCTATCCAACTTAATAACTCCCCAAGTTTACAGAAGAAAATAGTATAATGATTAAAGGGGTTGAAAGCTTACTATATATGTATTATAACAACTTTTCATTTATTGGATTAGATATCTGACCTCCGTAGAAGTAAATATTAATACTAAGTGGTTTTCTAATCATACTGTCATATCAAAAATAACACTTGCTTTCGTCGGTATGTTAAGACTATGAACTTATTAGCCCTTGTAACCAATTTCATGGTACCAGACATACCTTATAGATGCCACAGCAATGATTTCATCACCCCTCTCCAATACAGCGGTGAGAAAGTTGCTGAAATTTAGCCGATGAAAATTTGACCTACAAAACAACAGGATAAGGTTTACATATAATCTAGTAGCATGGACTGTTTACATATTAGTCAATACAGTTTATTTAAATGTAAAAAGATTCACCTAGTCCATCATCTTACACGAAAAGAGAGACAGAGGAAACTAAAGAACAAAAGTAAGGATAACATAACCCTCATGTAACGACAACAAAAACCTTTAGAAGAATTATTTCCAAAGGGAATTTATCCAAAGGGAAGTTATCAAAATATACAACAAAAAAAAAGATGATTAGGTTCCATAGGTATGCACAGGAGAAAATTCCGAAAACACTTGCCAATGAAACATTGAACAAAACAAAAGCATGTAAGGAAAGGTTTTGGAAATGAACTTACTTAAAATTATAAACAATGTTTTGAAGCAGGTTGACTCCACTCCTGTGATCAACTAAAGGTGAAAAGCACTCATCCATAACGGAAAATGCCACAGCCAGTTTAGCATTGTGTGCGATCTTCTCAGATAATTCACCAATGGAAACCTCACTAGGGAGCTCAAAACGGTGAAGGAATGTCCAGGAGAAGCCCTCAGGCAAGGGATGTCTAACTCCAATGAGTAATTGAAGTCTCTCGAATAACTAGGGGAAAAAGAAAAAAGAAGAAATGAAACACCAGCATCCGATGTAGTAATATGTTCCCAGATTACCACAAATATATATTAATTGTAAAGCATAGCCCAACCTATTGCCAGATAAATGTCCAGGAAATATTTTTTTTCATGCAAATTAATTAGAGCCCAGTGTTGTTCAACCTCATGCCAACATCTACAGAAATGGCTGACATGTGTCCTTTTTAATTTACACTATACAAAAAGAAAGTCCAGCTAATTTACAAATCACGTGAAGGTATTTTCCTTACACCACTACCTCTTACTTTTTACTTGTCCCAAAATCTAAGATTGTCTCTAATAAAATTTTCTTGTTCAAATAATTTACCCTCTCGATGCTAAACAGAAACCTTGGATCAAACAATGGATCCCATATTAAGAACATCCAAGTATTCCTATATAGACTTCTATCTTAAGATTATAACATTGCAAGCCAGAGACACCTCTTTGACTTTTCAAAAAGTCCAAAAACTTGCATGATCGTCATCCAGATGACTAATTTCTTGGCGCAATTCTGTAAATTAGTACATGTATACATGACATCCAATTACAAATTTACAAAACTTCTAAGAAATCGTGTTTTCAAGCTGTACCTAGTGTTTAAGTAATAAAGCATGGTGATAAAATGAAAAAAAAAAAGGCTACCTCTTGACAATAGTTTCCACAAAATGAATCAGTAGTCCTTTCATCACGCACTATGACATCTTGGTTGATGCATACTTGGTGATCTACAAGAGTGTGGAGGGTAATACTTAGAGCCCAAAAATTTATTTGAAGAGGCTTAACAGGAGCGTATATAAAAATGCAATAAAAAGACAAGATGGCGTTAGTATGTAGTCTACATTTCTCTTCACATAGGCGGCAACTCAATAAGGGAGGTGGAGTTGCAGTGTCATGATTAGCTGCGTCAGCTTTCTCGCAAAATTTGCATGAGCAGTAGCAACAAAACCAGGCACCAGAAGGGAATTTCTGCAGTTTGGAAAGAAATAAGGTATAGAAGAACAGAAACAACATGCCTCGTTATCAAATAAAGACTGCAACATAGTTAACTTGAAATTATAAATGGTCAATCATCCTATCTTCCTCACCACAAATTTTTCCAATCTTTAAAACAAGGGTTCGCAACCAAAAACGCAGTTATTGCTCAGGAAACCTCTCTATCACATCAAATTTTCACATCGTAAGGAGCAACTTACTTTTATGTCCAAGCAGCTCTGATGAAATGTTGATGGGCACCCATCGCAGCAGATAAGATCTCCCCCATCCCCACAGATACCACATGTATCATCATTTGGATCCTCACCACCAAAATCCACAAAATGGAACCCTTTACGTTGTGATTCGCTTTGTTTATTCAAAGACTCAAGAAGGCACTGCAATAGAGAATTCCCACCCTCTAAATACAGACTTTTGAACGGCTGATTGCAGTTCCCTCCAGCGTGGACCTCAAAATCTAGAACAGAGAACATTTCATCACAGCAGTTGCATCGAATACCTTCTTTTGTAACTATTCCTTCTAGAAGCACTTGCGTCTTCTTACAGTCCATGCACTGAACTTTCCCATTAAGTGGCACAATGGTTGACTCAATCATCCAACTCAGCATAGTGCGCTTCCCTTCAAATAAAATGTACCCATCTCCCTTGGACTCTCCATCCTCCAAAGAACCACGAGCTGACGGAGCGCATCGCTTTCTATTATGTTTTTCTTCCCTCTTTATTTTTCTGACTGACAGGGAAAATTTTTTCTGCATCCGAATTTTCTCCTTCGGCACTTTTTTTCCGTGAAGTGTATGCTTTCTTATTCTCTTCGTTGAGACCCTGTTTTCATTAGTATCTCTGTTCCTCCATTTTGGCCTTTGCTTACCTTTGTCGCATCTTTTTTTCTGAGCTTTTCTCACTAATAGGTGAAGGTCCTCTTCTGGTAGCAAGCCAATACCAGAACCAGGGGTAGAGTTCATTTGATCATTCATGCTGCTTTCCAAATTTTTTTTATAAACTTGATAAGCCTTAGTTACTGACCAGTGAGTCTTTCCCTCAGGATTAAGATAAACAGCATCTTTATAAGCTCTCCCATTACGGGGCCTGTATTCAACAGTCCAACCAGCAGCTAGAAGTAACTGCAGTATTCGGTCACTCAGCCTTTTTTTAGATTCTGATCTAGATTGTCTTCCAGCTTCTGTTTGCTCATCTTGTTGTTCGCCAATCCTCCTTTCTCCATCAATTAAGGGATAGTTGTGCCGTGACTCTAAGGGATTCTCACAAAGTTCCAGTCTCTTCTTTGCATTACAATCCAATTCATCTGTCTCCCCTGACTTCCTCTTCTTTTGTGGTGTTGGAGGTCTTCCACGCTTACGTATCATCTTCCGTCCCTTGCCATTGCCTCCATCAGATTCAGTTCCCTTAGCCTTGTCTCCGTAATTCCTAATTGGTCTCCTGGATTCACAATTGACGTTCTCCTTTTTAATGTACAGACCGACAGCCGCCTCATTGGTCTTTGGGGGTCTACCACAACGACGTTTCAAACTAAGTCTGTCAACACTCGAGTGGCTGCTTAAATCTGGAGTTTTAACAAGTTTAATGTTTGTTTCAGAGCAGCTCTCATCAAATTGACTGTTCATCTGCAACTTTCTAGGCCTTCCCCGCTTACGTTTAACTTGCACCTTGTCGTCATGTGGCTCAATATTCCCATTTTCATCATAAGATCTATCATCCTTCATTTCAATCTGAACCTGGCTCCCAGATTCAGCTCCAAGATCCGTTTCAGCTTCCGCATATTCCCTACGTTCACATTTTACTTCTGTTTTCTCCTCAGTAAAGCAGCATCTGCCAATAAGTTTCTTGTCGCTATCATCTCTTACCAGTTTGTCCTTCTTATCTAAAGATGTCTCAAGTTTACAGTTTGAGATCGAGCCGTTATCATCAGGTTGACTACTGATCGCCAATTTCCGAGGCCTTCCTCTTTTGCGTTTAACTTGCATTTCATCATCTGATTTGTCATCTTTCGGATAAAATTTCCATTCCTTTTTACAAAATTTTCCCACGTTGTCACCCTTACTTAGATCTCTTTTATGAATAAAATTTCCATTCCTTTTTACTGCCCTCTGATGTCTGTCACTGTATGCTGGATCCCTTGCCATGGAGCCCGAACGAAGAACCCTCCGGGTAATGAGAACTTCACACTTAATTGGCTTAAGCTTCTTCGTTTTCTTGTTCTTCATCTCAATTACATTCCCATCATCCACCAAGCTGTCATTTTCACGCTCAGCCTTAAGTGCAAATTTACTGAAATCTCCACCTGATAAAGTAGCAGCTTGCTCCATCCCATTGGAGGGTATCCTGAGCTCTGCATCAGGACTTACAGCACACTCGTTTAAATTCAGACTCTTTTGCTCGATATCATCTTCTTTGGTTTCAGATATCCCCTTACGTTTGGGCATAATGTTCTCAGATTTCAGACATATATAAAATTATCCACTTCCGCTTATGTTCGCGACCTAAACAGCCGAGATTCCTGTCAGCATCACAAGTAATCAAAATCAAATTTGAAATACAAAAGAGAAAAAAACAAAACTGATGAAAAATCCAGGCACGATAAACGCACTCATACGATCAAAGCTTCAATATGATAAGAGATTAAAAACAAAAAGAAGGAGAAAATCGAAACATTTAACCCCGAAAACGGAGCAAAAGAGCGTACCGGAAAAATTGATATTTGGTGCGAAGATATTACGAAACAGCTCCGCTAAATCAGAAGGAGAAACAAAGGAATCGGAGGCAAAGAAAGGGTCAAATCCTACGGCGAAAGATCAATAAATTAGCGTCGGAGCATCACCGGAGATTAGCATTGTTGGATGAGTAAAGAAGAAAAACGATGAGAAACGCAATAATAAGCGATCTTTCTCTAAGGGTTTAGGCTTTCGAAATGTTTTTTATGATGTGAAAGTGGAGAGAAAGGGGTTTTTAATATTTTTGGGGAATTTATTAATTTATTGGGCACATGCGCGTTTCGAGAAAATTTAATAAATTCCAACTGATAAGCGATAATTGTGTAGAGGGGTAAAATCGTCAATACCATAGTTCCCTCGCGTTTCCCTCCATTTTAGTTCCGGGAAATTTATTTATTTTAAATTTGAGAAATGCAAACAACGTCATTTTATATCCTAATGAGTAATGACATGGCACTCTAGATTTCCAAAAAAAAAACTTTTTTTTCCACAAACATTAACTTTTCAAAAGGGAGTAGCATACGAATATCCAAGATTGTCCAGACATTGCATTGCACATACAAGTGCAGTCGCCTCTGCCTCTAGTGAAGATCGAAGCCTTGGATACGTTTTGTGTCCCATCCATCTGGCTTCTACCAGTCTCATCACGAAGAATCCATCTGACACCACACGTTGTACATGTACTCACCCATAAAGCATCAATGTTACATTTATAAGTTCCAGGGCCAGGGCATTTCCAACGTTTTGATGCTCCGGCTGGTGGGATCTGTCGGCATTCAGTCTCATCACTGGTCACGTTATCCTTCCATTCACTCCAGTCCCTATACGCTGAAAGAGCAACATTCCTTGCATTCGTCTTTTTGCCCTCAAAGAGTAGCTTGTTCCTAGATTTCCAAATTTTCCAACATAGCCACGGGAATAGTTCCATGTGCTTCAGCCACTCCTTGTCTCGCTTATCACTATCGGAAAAAGGCAGGTTGCAACATTAGTGAGTACTAAATGTTGGAACGGACATAAGAAAGTATGGAACAGAAGAAGAGTACTGAATCAGAAAACAATGTCTTTGGTAAAGAGTGCCTTCTTTGGGGAGACGGTAAAATGTTATTTTCTTACAGGATCTGGTTCTTAGAAGAGGGTGGTTGAAAAGGAGCTCAAAGTAGAAGACCAGAGGTTTGAGATCACCAATGATCAAACCATCATATAGTTAATGTCTGTTGTCAAGAACCATAAGAGCATTTTGCAATAATTGTCTTGCTTTCCTATCTGCAGTACACCCAGAGGCTTCCATTTGCCTGTATTTCTGGAACCCGTGCAGCCAGCTATTTAAACACCCCAATTTGACAAGACAACATACAACATCTACTCAATTATTAAAAAGAACAGATAGGAACCACATAGCATACTTCTTGGCTCTACTGAATGCCTTCATAAGTGTACTATAGGTAACTACATCGGGGCTGAATCCCTTCAGATGAAAGAATAAATCAACTGAGCAAATAATTCAACAATGACAATAACGAGGCACTAGAAGTTAGTAGCATGGACTGTATATGATATAGATATACATACGCTTTCTTAAATATGGTGATAGATAGATAGAGCTTCCATGTGCTTTCCAGCAGTTCCAAATGCATTAATCAAAACATTAAGCATTATCAAATTTGGTTCAATACCCTCGTCCTCCATCATCTTGAGCACCTTTACTGTCTGTTTGCATAGTCCCTGTGTAATAAATTGATCATGACTAAAGTTGGCGTCAAGAATTCATAGCACTGATTACTATAACATATAATCCTTCTTAAAGCTTACACAATCAAAAGATGAAGTAATGTAAATGAGAACAGAGAAAAGAGAGGCAGTTCTATAGGCAACAACGGTACTAATAAATGAAGACCTGTTAAGCATCGGGAGGAATAAAACGATAACCCCAGAGAATATAATGAAAGACATGATCAGATTCGAATCAAAGACAGAATAATCAGCTATATCAGAATATTAAAAGATTCAAAAATTGGTAACTGAAAAGAATGAGATATATCTGGTGTGGATGGCAGAATAAGTTACAAACAGGTCAATTCTTGATATCAGAATCTATAAACCATTTACAGTTGTTTACATTCTAAATTCTTCCATTCCCCAAAGAAAAAGGCTGGAACAACCATGTATAGTGTCTACCTAGTTGAAGTCATAAACAAAAGAAACCGGGAACAGGAAACAAGAAAAGATTGGAAACCAACCTGCCGAGCATATGCATTTGCCAAAGTACAAAACATATTAGTTGAAGGAGAGACACCTTGTGACTTGAGCTTACCCACAAGTTCCTCGACATCCTGGAAACTCCCAAACTGTCCAATAATTTGAACTAAAGCTGCATAGATAACTCTCATATCTTTATGTTCCTTACATTTCATGGCCTCAAATTGTTTATCTATCATGCTCCAGTTCCCCTTCTCTCCCAACCGGGTTATAAGGTTCACAAATATCCTAGGGTCAGGATAAAGCCCCTGATTTTGCATCATTGTGAACAGCTCAAGCGCCATATCAAGCGCTCCGTGATGACAATGCCACCGTATTATCGAATTCCATGTACTAATATTAGGCTTCGAATCACTGGAGCTCTGCATTTTCCGTAACACTTGTAACGCTTCATCCAACTCTCCATACTTACCAAACGTATCGATAATGCTGTTGTATATCTCAACATCCATTGGCAAACCAATCTCCCTAATCTCTTCTACAATCCCTAATGCTTTCTTCCACATCCCATTGTCTCTGTAAATACGTATAATCTTCCCATAAACAAACGAGTTCAAGTGAAACTTCCTCTTCTTCATCTCATTAACCACACGCCACGATTCCTCTAATCTCCCATCACTAACGTAATAATTTAATAGAATCTCACAAGTTTCTTGATTCTTCTGAACACTTCCCCCTTTCATATGATCCAAAACCCTAATAGCTAACTCTAACTGACCTTTTCTCAGATATCCACTAAGCAATGCGTTGTACAATCTCACCGAATAGCTTCCATGGAGTTCATACCGAACTACTTCTTGGAACAAAGCATCAGCTTCGAAAGTCCTTCCGAGACCAGCGAGAGTTTCAATCAAGCTAACGTACGAAAGAAGATTGGGACGAGATCCTAGAGAATCGATTTCGGCCACAAGAGACATAGCTTCGTCGATACCACCTGTTCTACAGCAATAACGAATCCATCGATTGTACATTGACAAGGAGAGTTCCTTTGTGGCTATTTGGCGCGGAACTGGGTGGTTAGAACAGCAGCAGCCATAGACAGGTCGCCGCGAGTATCTGGAAGTTGCAGAAATTCTATTCGGACATAGAGAAAGTGAAACTCGGGGAGTGAGAGCTCCCCATAGGAAAAAAGAAAATGAAGCAAAAAAGAAAATGAAACTTAGGAGATAAAACTGAATTGAACGAAAAATTTTGATTTGAGAAAAACAATAGGTTCAATTTGTCCAGTAAAAGCAAAGTTAAAGTTTTTTTCAAAATTCAACAAAAAATTAAAGGTTTAATTAACTACATACCAAATTCAATGTTTAATCATTTCGAAAAGTTTAATGTTAAATTGATATTTTTCTTATTTTGAAAATTTGGCAGGTATAACGTCAAATTAGTCTTTTAACATAAATCGATGTAGTCCGGCTTAGTAGGATTTGGAGTTCTTTCTATTTTTTTCATAACCGGATCGACAAAAGCAATATCTTTTTTACAATCGCAACTCAGAGCGAACAGCGACTAATATTATAAGTAGTATGAGAGTTACGCATCACCATTTAAACCATCAGAAAATAAACATACGGAACTTACACATTACCGTTTAAATAGTCGCACGACTTATTTTATTGGTTGATGTTTTAATTAGCGACGTCGGCGACAACAATACACAACGTCGGTGATGGCAACCAATTAATTACAGCTACCGCTTCTCTTCAGTTTAATCACTTTTTCTACTTTAATTAGTATTAAAATTTTGGTCACTGAGCGACTCATCAAAGAACAGGACCAAAGTCATCCATAACCAAAAAATTTACCCGAGATAAAAAATTTCTTTCCACTTGTATCGTAAAAGAATTGAACTATCCAACTAAATTACCACTGGTTCACTTGTTTTCAGCAATTTAAATTTTAGATTATAAATCAGATTTTATCCATCTAATTAACATAGTAAAAAAGACATCAAATAATTTACTTTGAATTTACTAATGCCTATTTGGTATACACAATGATATCAATGTAATACGAATGCCTATTTGATAGACACAATGATATCATTTGTTAACTATATTTGATTGTTGTCATTTGTTACTTAGAACCTTTTCTTAGTAAAACAGAATTACAAATCCAAATACAAAATCACATTTATACAGGAATATAATTTGGTTAGTTTTCAATTACTACCAAATCTGTTGTCGTTTCAGATCGAAGCTTGGGCCAAACTTCAAAATAATGAGTAGCTAGCAAATCTACATGTACTCCACCCTCAGTAGTCAGAATTGAATCGTTTAATTTTTTTTTACTTAATTAGGTTTGTTACACTTTAAGCAAAAAGCATTGGCGTTAAATTCATTGGTTTGGCCATTGAACTTGTATAAAAAACATAGTAAAAAAAAAAACACTTTACTTCAGAGAATATCTCTAATACCGATTTTCAAAAGAAACAATTCTTTTTTACGTTGCAGAAAGATATGGGCATACTTTGCAAACGACTATAGTGGAGGATAGAAATAGGAAGAGACTGAAAAGCCAAGGAAGAGTAAACCTCCAACAGTTGCAACTGTGCGTTGCGAGATCCTTGAAGCCAACATGCTTCCTCCTACAACTGCTAGTGATGTACATACAGTGTGTCCTACCGATGCCCCGATGGCCACTCCTATAGCATTCTTGTGTGTCGCCAACTTCACAAGAGACAAAAGTAGCATAGTTTCAACTTTAAAGTATCAGATACAATGTTCAGAGACTGGTTAATAATTCTAAGGAACTTTTTCTCTTACGGCTATTGTAGCGATCTGGCTACGGTCTCCCCACTCAGCTAGAAAGGTTAAGATGAAGGACTGCACCAAGTTACAAGAAAAGGGTTAAAGTCGTATCAAATATTGTCAGCTAAACAGAGGTACGAACCTTAAGAAATTTATGAATAAATTACTGGTAAATAAACAGAATTTACTCCTAGAATCGAGATATTTTTAGCATCAATATGTCTAAACGAAAGGATACCTCTAAAAATATTGGAGTACAAAATCTTGAGAATAACCGGCGGAAGGGTGTTTTCCCTTGGCCTGACTCAAGCTTCTCTTCAACCTTTACCAAAGATAATGGGAAGTCAGACAATGTCAAAGTCGAAAATACGAAACACCTATATACAAGTTGAGTAACGGAGAATGGATAAATATTGAAAACTTTGAATGTGACTAACTATTAAGAACCTTAGGCAAAATCTCTATCAACAATAAAGAAGAAATAACAACAGGAAAAACAGGTGGCTTGAGAATAACTTACTTCCTCCATTTCCTTCTTCTGATTTGACTTTGAATCAGTAGACCTCCACGCAATGTAGAGTAGTCGCAAACCAAAAAATGCATAGAGAACTGCATGTTCAACGATGTAAGATCCTTGAAGTGAGACTCACATAAAAAATAAAGGAGTTCCCTAAACTTACAATAAAGTGCAACAACAATGTGAAGAATAATACCGATAGAAAAATATATGAAAGATTTTACAAAATCATAAGAAAACATGAAGAAATCAGTTTTGATTGCTACCAATTGATAAGAACCAAACCTATACTATCTTTATTACTCAATGAAGAAGAACGATTACACTTTAGGGTTTGTTCAAGAGATCCCCAAACTCTCCCTAGCCATCAGGCTCTCACTTCTCCACTTCCCAAAATTCTCTAACTCCTTTCTAAAACACTAACAGACTCCTATTTATACTAATAGTAAACTAAAGCAGTGTAGAACAATAACTGCAATGTAAAGATTGACACTATTGTAAATGATATTCACTTGTTTAATGCTTCAGCTGCTTTACTTGAGAGGCCTATCACCAATCTATTAGATAACTCAAAATCATGTCATTTCATAGTGACTTAGATATCAAGATATACAGTTCAGGTGATTTGGAGTCGCAAATTGTGATAAAAGTCGCACTAAAGAATGACTGGATAAGTTTTAAGCTTCAGTCAGTACTTTTCGAGCAGACAAAATCCATAACCATATAGTAAATTAGTGTTGCATAGCGCTCTCAAGATATATTAAGCTAACAAAATCTTCGAAAACCAAAAATGAAGCGTTGACAGTTTCGCACTCATACCATATCAATCAAATAATTACATACCTGTAGCAGCGCTGTTAGTGTGCTTCCTTGATATCAAGTTTGGTACAATCCTACCAAGTCCAGTAGAAAGTATCTAATTGGAATTCAGGAGAATCACAACAATTAGATGTACCCTTTGTGGTTCTACAATTTCTGAGAAAATATGATGAACTAGAGATACACAGACATTAAAATATCCAAATGATCATGCACTTACAGTCATAACAAACAAAGCTGAAAGTGCACCAAATAAAACAGTAGCTTTGGGATGTCTCATAGCCATCAGTGCTGCTATTATAAAAGTTTCATCTCCAATCTGACATATGATAATAGACAAATATTAAACTCTTTACTTGAAGATCAATTGAAAAACGTTGTTTAGCTCTGTGCAACTAAGAAACAAAGATTACACTCTAACATGTTATTTGAATTTGAGCAACTAAGAGTCAATGAGGTTTGAACCATATCAACACATATAGCAATCCGGTTAATTCGAGAACAAAGACACAAACCTCGGTCACAAGAATCATAGAGAAACTCGAAAACAATGCATCAAATACACCAGGGCCAGTGGAATCAAGGTCGAGGTTCAATCCAAGAGCACCAATATTGTCTACACCAGCATCAAGTCCAGTTCGTTCAGTACCAATCTACAAGCAACACATATAAAATCTTCAACATGATTCCAGATTCAGAAAAAAAAAAAAAAAAAAAAAAGCAAAAAGGCAAAAAGCAGATCGGGATTAAATTACCGTTCCACGACGGCCAAGCTCTTTACCAGATCCTTCTGATTCTTGTCGCTCATTTTCAAACACCGAATCCTAGTAAAGGACCAAAAGCTTAATTGTAAATAATTGAATCAAATTGAAAAAGCATTTGAAAGGAAACATCCATGAAGGAAAAATGGTATACCTGCGCAGAGATGGCAGAAACAAAGATGAGGAAGAAGATGGTAGCGACGAGAACCAAGCGGGTAGGGTTTGAAAGCAAACCCATGAAGTGAAGCGAGAGTTGTACAGATCTGTTTAGCAAGGAAGAAAATAACGAAACTCTTAATTTTTTTGGGAAAAATCGAATCTGAGAAAATAAGAACGTTGGGATCTGGAAATTGAAAATCCTTACGATTCAGAAGAGCATTGGAGCTTGAGCGTGTGAACAATCCCTTGCGAAGCTGCTCCGATACAGAGAGAGAGATCTGTGCGGATTTGAAGCTGTAATCGAATTTTAAACAAATTTACACATTTCAGTGGGAAAAAAAAACAATTTTACAGATTTCACTATAAATCTTCTACTAGTTAAAAAGTAAAAACACATCAAAATGATTTCTTTTTCTTTAAAAATTATTTTATATTTTAATTAATTTTTTTTCCAACTAAAGCACTTCATAGATATCACAAATTATCGTGAGTTACAATTGTATTTAATTTTATTAATTTTTTTATAATACAAAACACTTTATAAAATAAAACACCATAAAATATCTTCAACACTATATATTAAAACAGAAATATTATCTCTATATTTTTAATTGAAATTATATTCTACTTCACATATTCTAATGGGTCTGATCGGTAGCACTATTTTTAAAAATGAGCGGTTGAAACGAAAATTGTTTGAAAACGACTTGTTGAATATAACAAGTGGCAAAAATGGTTTTCAAACTAAGATCGTTTGAAGATTAATATTAATTTGTAACGCTGCGATTGAATAGTGTAATGAGATAAATTATATCATGTAAACTTGGTTTAAAATAATTGTTCTGAAAAGTAAACAATAACATATAATTTAACATTTTTATGTAAAAATAAATATAAATTATTATTATTATTTTTAAAATTTTAAAATAATATTTTTATATTAACAAATGATTATTTTTCTGAATGCGAATGAATGATTCTTCTTCTTGAACCATAATTTGATTTATATATACTTTCTTAAATCATAATTATGTGTAAAATGTAAAAATAAATGATCGTTTGTAAATAGGACAGTCGTTTCCGAAACGACCATAAAAGCTGTGTTTGCAAACAATCTTTTCAAATGATAGTTTAAAAATGTCTTTTGCAAAAGATTATTTACAAACGATGTATTAAGTGATAACAAAATAAGTATATAGTTTGCAAACAACATTTTTATTGCAACCATTCAAACTCATTATTGGTCATTCTACAAGTATATAGAATCCATTGTACATTGCTTATCTCTCCTTAAGATAAGTTTACCTCTGAAACATATAGACCAACTAGATCATTTGTATCATCCTTTACATTGTTTCTTAAAATGACTTTCTATTCCACATGTCCAACATATTCTCTTTTACCATTTCTAGAATTTATGATGATTTAGATCGATTATTAGAGAAGCTAACTCCTCTAGTCTCACACCTTCTCCTAACATATAGATCTTCATCTACTCCTTTCAAACTTGATCCTGGACTTTTTCCGCATTTATAACATCTTCAATTTGAGTGTATCTCAATTATAGGTAAGGGTTTCTTTGAAATTTATCATAACTTGAAGGAAGTGGTCTTAGCAATAAAATAACTCTTCTTCAATCTCAATTTGTAAGTGACTAAGATCTGCTACAAGCTTCAAGAAGTCGTCTACGGTTTGATCGATGCTCTTATTCTCCTGCATTTTAAGTGAGTAGACTTCTAATTCTGCTAAGTAATGAAGTTAGAAGATAAAACATGTGTAAAGACTCAAGAGTGTTTATTGTGGTGGTGTATTTTGTCAAAAGACCAAGATGGTAATGTGTTTCAAACCATGGACTGTTAGGTTTGCAAGCATTTGCTTCTTCCACAAACCATAGTCCCTTGTGCCATCCAACTCGGCTATTTTATAAAGCAGTTTGAGATTTATTTTTTCTAATTAATTAGGATTCCGGACTGAAACCTATAATTTTTTTTGGGTCCAGAAAAAAATTATGTGAAAATTTCTGATTCAATTGAAATGATTAGCAATTTTACATTGGAATGAAATAGATCTCTGGCATAGACCAATAAAGCGAATTCCTCCTTAAATCAAACCACAAGACGAAGACCACACAGTTTTGTTAAAAGCAGTTGAGATTTGCCGTTGGTTACACATAATTTCTCAATTTAACCAAATGTCTTAATACAACGGAACTATAGTTTAACAAACCTAGTCGATATTGTGATGCTGAGATTTGCCATTCATTTCAAGCAATTGAAAAAGTTTTATCTCTTCCATGATCAATTTTTTTTTCAAACAATTTCTGTTTCTCAAATTAATCATATGAATAATAAATAACACAAGCACAAGAAACAGAAATGTATAGGGCTTTAAAAACCCCATATAAACTCTCAATTAGTATGATATTGTTCTTTTTGGGTCCAAATGGCAAATCTCTCAAAGTTTTCCTTATTGAACTCTTTCCCAAAAGGCGTAATACTAATTGACGTTTTTCTTGACTTATTTATTAGACACATCTTGTCTTAACCTTAGATGTGGGACTTTGATCGATATCCCAACAATCCTCCCCTTAAAGCAAAGACCACAATATCTTGTGACCTCCCCTCCAGTGAAACATCTTAACATCCCTCTTGTACCGCCATAACCACTTAACGAAACCTACCGCCTAACATTCCGCTGAGTTATGTAGACTTTCGACACAAGCTACTGACATCCCATGAATCGCGAGTTTATATCAACACCCACTTCTCTAGGTTCTCTTCTTTGAACCATGGCTCTGATACCAATTATAAAGTTTTAGAAGTCCATCTAAACTCTCAATTAGTATGATATTGTTCTTTTTGGGGCCAAGTGGCAAAACTCTCAAAGTTTTTTTATTGGGCTCCTTTTCAGAAAATCTCATACTAATTAGAGTTTTTCTTAACTTATATATACACTTCTTGTCTAAATTTTCGATGTGAGATTTGGATTTTTATCCCAACAAAATGCATTAAGAAAAACAATAGACGTTCAATATTTCTTAAAAAAAACTGTTGAACAAGGAAATTATTAATAGCAAGAGTTATAAAGAAAATCTATTACGAAAAAACAAAAAGAAGGATGAATATTTTTTCTTACATAAAGTAAAAATCTATACAAAAATCAAATATTTGAGTAAATGAATGTAAGATAATTCTATCTATAGATTATGTACTTCTGGTCTTGTTTGAATTTATACACTTTATTATGTTAATATTGATTTTTTGCCAACAAAAAAATTGTTTATAGCCATTAATATTTAATAGCTTATAAAACCATTATAAAAATTTATAAATTTTACAAATGCCATTTCTATAATTACCAAAAATTTCAACTACCTTATAAAAAATATAAAAATAGTATGTTAAACATTGAAAGTAAATATATGTAATTTCAGGAAAAAATTATTTATAGTGGTAGTTTTGAAAATACTCAGTCATAATCTCAGATTAACAACACCTAGTCACTAGCCCTGTAACATATACGAATATCCGGACTTTTTAAGAATATTTGTATCCGTATCTATATTTGCCATATCCATCATTTTAATATCTGTATTCGTATATCCAGTTTTTTTTTATAAAAAAAAATATTTTAAAATACCGAGAAAGGGAAAATTCACCGTTGAAAACGCGTCGTTTCCCTCTCTTCTCGTTCCCATGTCTCGCTCTCTTCCTCTGTTGCTTCCTTTGGTTTATGTTTGAAAATCAATTTCGATCATCGGAAAATAATAATAATAATTAAAAAACAAAAATCAGAGATGCATCAGAAATTTCACATTTGAATTCGAGACAAAGTCGTAGACTTTTTCATATTCAGTTTCTCGGATTCTCGCGGCGAATCTGAAGCAGAGACAATAAGGATCAATCTGGTTTTTTAAGTTAACGGAAATGGATCTGATTAGAATATCACACATTGTTGCTACGGTTTTAATGGTGGTGATTCATGCTGCTTCTGGGAATTTCGTCTTTAATGTAACGCATAAGTTCGCCGGAAAAGAGAAACAGTTATCAGAGCTCAGAACTCACGACAATTTCCGTCACGGTCGTATGCTTTCTAGCATCGATTTTTCTCTTGGTGGTGATAGTCGCGCTGACTCTATCGGGTATTTCTTCTAGATCCTTCTTCTCTGTAGATTGACTTCTTGCTTATTTTTTTGGCCTTTCAAATAATAAATTTTTGTAATTTGTTGATATGATTGTTATACATGATCTGCCAACAGAAATCTCTTTTGGATCAATGCAGCTTAGTTTAGGAGAATGCAGCGAAATTTTTCATGTTTGTACTTATGAGATCATATCTGTTTGATCTATTTCAGTTTATACTTCACCAAAATCAAGATTGGATCGCCACCAAAGGATTATTATGTTCAAGTTGATACAGGAAGTGATATACTTTGGATTAATTGTGCACCATGTCCCAAATGTCCTGTGAAAACTGATCTTGGTGTATGCTTCTTTTTTAACCTGTGTTTATCCAAACTTCGATATAGGAAACTGTGATTCGGAATTTCAGCTGTATGTTTGTTTGGTTTCTGTGCAGATACCTTTATCACTGTATGACACTAAAGACTCGTCTACATCGAACAAAGTTGACTGTAAAGATGAATTTTGCTCACAAATTATGCAAATGGAGACTTGCGCACCGAAGAAGCCATGTGCGTATCATGTGGTGTATGGAGATGGGAGCACAAGTGATGGGGATTTCGTGAAGGATAACATTACACTCGATCAAGTTACCGGAAATCTTCGAACTGCACCCCTTTCGCATGAAGTGATTTTCGGGTGAGCATAGCATTACACTTTTGATAGCTCCATCTTTTGGTTATTTTAGTCAATACTCATCGTTGTGTGGCTATCTTGAGAACTTGTTCTTGTCCTATCCAAATCTCTGTTAGCTTTTTTTTTTCCTTTGGCATATACTTGTTGTCTGTGTCTTATTCTCATCACAAGAACTTCTTCTGAGACAGGTGTGGAAGTAATCAATCTGGACAACTTGGACAATCTGACTCAGCAGTTGATGGCATTATGGGCTTTGGACAATCAAATACCTCTATCATTTCGCAACTAGCTAACGCAGGGAGTGTAAAGAAAATATTTTCACATTGCTTGGACAATAGGAATGGAGGTGGAATTTTCGCAGTTGGGGAAGTGGAATCTCCTGCAGTAAAAACAACTCCTTTGGTTCCTAATCAGTAAGTTAGCTCATCTGGACTCATTCATTTTTAGTTAAGAGATTAGAGTAGGAGTCTTATGATAGATAGACTTTTGCTTGAACAGTTTTCTTGATCTCTGCTGTAATTTGATAGTTTCTTGTTAATTTTAGGTTTGACGATGATATACCAATGTTTTCAAGTAGAAAGAATTTTCTCGCCTATGCTTGTGTCTAAAGGCTTAGTCATTTTTTCCTGCAGTTTATATAATTTGAATAGTTTTTTTTGTAATAACTTTATCCAATAATTTTAGGGTACATTATAACATCATGTTAAAGGCATTAGATGTGGATGGTGATCCTATTGACCTTCCACCAAGCCTAACTACTCCTGGTGGTAATGGAGGAACCATCCTTGACAGTGGTACAACTTTAGCTTACCTACCACCGAATCTGTACAACTCACTAATTGAGAAGGTGAAACTCTTTTCACTCTTCATATTTAGTTTATAATCACAATTTCTGACACGGTCTTTTCTGTATATAGATTACTGCTCGACAACCTGTGACACTGCATACGGTACAGGAAACTTTTGCGTGTTTCAGTTTCACTTCAAAGTAAGATGAATTGCTTTTATAAGCGTTTTTGCTTCATTCTCGTCGGGTTCTCTTTTGATGGATTCGAAAGATCCTTCTTATTCAAAAAAAAAGAACAGAAGATGACTTGCTTCCTGTTCTTTGCCTCTGTTTATCTTAAGTAAATAAATGGCCAGTGCAAGATCTTGTGGAAATAACAAGATCTTCTTATTTTGTTCTGTCATAGAAACTTGATCGCATGGATCTGGATTGATATAATCTGCTTGTTTTTTATTTGTATGTTTATGTGGGATGTCCTAATATCTTCTTCCTTGTACTTGCAGCACAGATAAAGCTTTTCCGGTAGTCAATCTTCATTTCGAAGACTCACTCAAACTGACTGTTTATCCACATGACTATCTTTTCTCACTTCGTGTAAGTCGATTTCCACTTTGATGTGTTTATTTCGATAGAATATTTGTATTCTGACTGAGTTTGATTAAATAGATTCGAAAAACGTAGCTAAGTTGGTGTTATTGTGTAGAACGATCCACAATTGGAATTGTCTGATACAGAAATTAATGATTTTCTTTCCCAAACAGGAAGACATGTATTGCTTTGGTTGGCAATCTGGTGGAGTTACTGCTGAGGATGGATCCGATGTACTCCTTTTGGGAGGTAAATTTTAATTCCTACTATTAAGTAAATAGACTTACACGTCTTCTTCCAACACAAATAAAGAACCTCAAGTGCTTCTACTCTGCAATCATTTTTGTCATATGTCAAGTTAGCCACAAAAGAAATGTCACAGAAGATGTTAGGTGATAGCATTTTAGGCAAATACCGTACGAAACAGCGGGTTTGGTCTCTTATATGTTACACTTGATGTATTTTGACTTTAAACTTGGTATAGATTTGGTGCTTTCAAACAAGTTAGTAGTATACGATCTGGAGAGGGAGGTCATTGGATGGGCAGACCACAACTGTAAGAATTTTTAAGAACTAGCTAAGATAACAGATGAATGATCAAAACAAATGTTAAACACATTAAATGTTTTGTCTTTTTGTTTAGGTTCTTCAAGCATCAAAGTGAAAGATTCATCGGGAGGGCCTTACGAACTTGGAGCAGACAATCTCATATCAGCGTCTTCAGTGATGAACGGAACACTTGTAACGTTATTGTCGATATTAATTTGGGTTTTCCATTTTTTTACTTCATAGTTTTGCTAACAAAGAGATGATTGGTTTTTGATTATTTGGTTCATTTGATTCTTTGTGGCTGTGATTTGGCTTTTCGGGTCATGTAAATTTTTACATAGACAACTACTCATTCTTTGTTGTATGTATACCCAAAGATAAATATATGTACGGTTTTGGTTAACTCTTCTTCTTGTAAAATTATTATTCACTAATCTTTTCATTAAACGGATTTGTGAAAATACTTAACCAAGTAATATTATGTTTAGCAGAAGAAAATAAATAATTACTACTAACACACGAGATAAGTTAATTTGTAAGTTTAGTTATGTTTTTTGGCAATATACCTGCTTGTGATCATAATTTTATTGCAGTAATGGATCTAGATATTGCTCTTATCCATTTTTTTTGTTGTATGATTGAGAAGAGCTATGTTCTGTCTGTAAACCTTTTCGTCTGCCTCTGACATACATAATCTCCACAACCTTTGGATCTGCCTCTGCCACAACCAGCTCCAAAATTGTTTCCGAAGTTCTGCTCTGAGACGATCCTCATTTTTTTACAAGGAACTCATCATCTCGTTAAATTTGTATGTACTCAGATCATTTGATTCCATGATTGCAGTGACAATGTATTCAAACCATGAAGTTAAACTCCTGAGTACCTTACTTATCACAGTTTCATTAGACATAGCCTCATTGTATGTCTTCATTTGGCTCACAATGGTGGAAACCCTTTCCAAATATTCTTAGTTTCTTCTTCTTTCATTGACTCGAAACTATGACTGATTAGTTTCTGTTTCTGATCGCTCATGTATTCATGCTGTAGAATCTCCCAAGCTTCATGCGATGTTGTCCCTGATATAATCCAAGAAAAAATGTCTTCTTCCAATGCTGATTAAATAAGAAAGAGTGCTTTAGCATCTTTCTTTCGACTTTCCCGTAGCTGCTGATTGGGAACCACAAAATTTGTGTCAACAAATCCATTCTCCACCAAATCTCGAAGCTCGAGGCCTAAACATTATCTTCACTTTAAGCTTGTTGCTCACCTTTGAACAATGGGGCCAAAGCTTGTTGACTAGCTCCATTACCTGCCATAACTCGCTTCTTTTTTGCTCTATAACCGCAAAAAACAAGAATGACAACTTATGCTTTCGTACAACAATGTTGGAAACAGAGATAAAATTTGCTAAGTATTAGTAAGACAAACTCAAATTGCAGCTTCACAAGTTTATTAACAATAGAAAGAAGACACTGTAGCAAAAGTATTACAAAAGTTTGGAAGATTTAGATATATACACTCAATCACACACAAGCGGACGTGCACTCGTTCATCCAAAGTATATAACCAAAACAGTATCTGTTGACCGAAAAATAGAGCATTAAGAGACATTGAGCTCCTGCCTCTGTTCAATCTTTCTACTCTTTGGTTCGGAGATTCACAAATGTTTCGATTCTGTTGACCCCATTGAGCTCAGGTGATTCTGTTCCTGAGTTTGGAGTTGATGTTGATGGTGTGTCTGGTTCAGATGGAGTAATAAAGCCATTGTTGATGTGTTTTTCCTTTGAGAAAGAAGCAGTTGACAATCTGTTTGGTTCAGAGTCAAAGAAAAGGCAGACTACAGCACAGTCATCGACTTTCGAAGTTGGGAATTTCCATCTCCAATTCCGTACTGCAGCCTCCACCAAGGCTCGACCTGCCAAGGATCGGTTTGGGACTTTTGCCACAATCTCTACAACCTCCTCATTCGTCAATGCATCCCAAATCTAGCAGCATTTATTTATATGATTTATCATCCAAAGTCTAGGTTTCTTTAGACAATGAGCTCAGTAATCCAAAACTATTCTGCAATTGAAGGATTTTTACTGATAGTTTTTCAGATACACTAGGATTTATCTTACCCCATCAGTTGCCAAGACAATGAACTCATCCTTCTCAGTGAGTTGTCGATAGGACACGTCAGGCATAGAAATGAGACCAAAGTCCTTGAGGCAAAAATCTCCAAACGCACGTGCCATAGCAAGACCAGGTGAGTTGTGGTTAGGAAGCCAAAGGCGGGCAACACTCGGTTCATCTCGAAGCGCAAATATACGCCCACTACATTTCTTTATCCTTTCTGCTTCCGCTGTGAAGAAGAAAAATCGAAACTTTATATTGATAATTAGTTTTCATCTCACATATGAAGGCTCTAAAACTAAAGTTCCATTATATGTCCGGCATCGAAATTTCTAGTGAGCTTAACACTGATGAAAGATGTTTTGCCTAAATTCTTTAAGATGGTACCAAAATAAACAAAAGAATCTTAAGAGGCTAGAGTAGGAGAGAGTGAACGGTAAAATACCTGGAACATCTGGTTTGAGATCTTCAGTTAATTGAAACGGAACAATTTTTTCGTCTTTGTTCCTAGTACCCAAAACTGCTCTTGAATCCCCAACATTTCCGATAACAAGATGTTGACCCTATCGAAAAACCCCATAAAACAAACAATAAAAAATGAAATAAAAACAGCAACAAACTGAGAAACAACATCAGAACTTTTGGTCCAAGTACCTGCTTGATCATGGTTACTGCAGTTGTTCCGCTACAAAAACAATCAACATCCACTTGCATCTTCAATTCTTTATCCATGAATTTGTGGGCTTTAACAATCGAGTTTATTAGTGTTTGAATCATATCTTGATCCTTCACAGAATCTTTACTGTAAACTTGGGATTCTCTATTGGCAGATATACGTACAAGGTTTTCAGAGATCTTTCCATCGCCAATGTTGAGGCTTATCTCTTTAAGAGCCTCCTCATAGGACACATAGGACTCTAAATGAGAGCCTAACTTGAGAGGAAGTAAATCCCTCACTCTCTTCGCGACAGTGTGACCATATGGACCATGGCCATCAAAAACACCACAAAATACTGTATCCGCCATAGAACCAAAATTCTGAACATTCAAAAACATGTAACAACCAGGATTACTAGAGA
This sequence comes from Lepidium didymum, assembly GCA_963920545.1. Taxonomy (NCBI): domain Eukaryota; kingdom Viridiplantae; phylum Streptophyta; class Magnoliopsida; order Brassicales; family Brassicaceae; genus Lepidium; species Lepidium didymum. The sequence continues at coordinate 18,285,655 of OY986980.1, read as the reverse complement.
TCTATATACTGAAAACATTACAAAGACAAACCATATCTAGCTGATGTTCACTAGAGTAACATCTAAAAACAGCAGAAATTTAATTAGCTCATCCGTATGACACGAACCTTGATAAGTAAATCAATTGTTCATGTAGCTTTAGATGGCAAACAAACTGAGAAAAAAGAAAGGAAAAATAATCTCAAGACCTCAGAGCAATAAGAGCTATAGATGGAAACAGCAAAAAGCATTTAGAATCCATCTCTAAACACCATAGCAACTCATGTATTTGTAGATTCTAATGAAACAATAAGATCATACACAACAAATGTGGCGTAATAGCAAACTCACCTCCCAGACAATCATGGCGTCTTGATTAGGCCCTTTTTTGCCCTGTTGAGAGAAGAGAGAGGCGGTGTCGGTAGAGCCATTCAAGAACATCCTTCCTGGAATCCTGTGAAGAAATGGTTCCCTGGTATTGTCAAAAGAGGAACTACAAGATGTGGGTCTCCTTTTGTTAGTTCTCCTCCTCCTCCCAGGTCCAGGAACATGAGGAGAACCATGGAGAGATCTCCTGTTTCCTCCTCCAGAAGATAAGCAGGACCCCATATCAAGGGCCCTGATTAGGCTTATCAAGCACTCTAAACCACCAACACAATCAAAACCGCTGTTTTCCGGTGATGGACCTCTTGGAACTCTGTTCAATTCACTTATCGCCAGGATTGTAAGTGAAAGACAACCACCGATTTGGTATATGATGAAAACAACAAAGTAACCCTAATTGACCCTCTAGCTAACAAATTCCAACCAAATTCTTCACAACGGTGATCAAAGGTATCGCCTTTATACCTCGCTGACCAATTACCAAACCGGAGAAGAAGAAGACAATCAGAAAAATCAAACAAGGCAAAAGCTTTTCACAATCCCAGTTGTAGCAAAGTCCTCCTTTAGATTATTCAGAAATAGATGATGGTTTTATCCAGAATCTCATCCACAAAGCCGATAAGAGAATCTTTTTGCAATAAAAAGAAGAGGGAGAGAGAGAGTAACGAGTCGAATATTGAAGAAGGTGGGAGATAGAATCGGATCGAAATGGAAGAATCAGAATCGGATTTCAAGGAACAACCACAACTTCTACCTATAATGGCGCTCTGTTTTTTTGTCCATATCTTATTTTCAAGGACGAGGTTTTATATTTTAAGATTTAGCAATTTCCAATCAACAATTTTAAAAGCTAAAACTTCACAATCGATACACATATATCATGAAGATTTGCTGTTTCACATTAGTCGAACATTTCATGAAAATTTTTCATTGACATAGGTGAAAGACTTTCTGTAAGTCTAAAAAAAACCAAACTTTGAAAGCCACTGATCCAAACTCAAAATCTCGGCATTGCTGGTACATTGTAGCTCTCTACTCCAAGCCACAGTCCATTGGTGCTATCGGTCGTAGATACAATTCTTTGATCCGAAAGATAGATAATCTAACCTCGCCATGCGCCTACTTCTCGTCTGAGGAATGAGCATAAGGTTTTTTGTTTTAGACCTCTATTGAAATGTGTTTTTAATCGGCTCTAATTCTACTAATTGGCTAATTGCATAGGTCAGTTTGGTTTTTAGTAATTTGTATCTCTCAGAAATACGCTAGATTTTGGAGATCATGCTTTTACCTAAATCCATTGGCAAAAAAATTCATAATATCAATAGAAGAAACAGTCAGATGTTCAACTAGGGAAAAAAAAGAAAAGAACATAGATCATCTCAAAGCAGACTTATTGCCAAAATACACCAAAAGCAAAGTACAGCAATCATCATCATAAGCAAAAGAGTGAGAGATAGAAACTCTTTCTTATTGTATTGAGCTAACAAAGAAAAAAACAGAAAAGAAAAACTGAGCATAGCTCAAGCTCTTCTGTGTGCTTTGATTTAGAGAAACTAAGTTCACTCACTCTTCTTCCTCAGCCTCTTCAAGCCAATTCACAAATGGCTCAAGGCTTTTCACAAAGGTTTGCCTGCAACATTAAGACCACAAGAGAGAAGATCAGATATAATCCTTTGGGGAAAAGCATAACTAGTGGAGAATGCTGTTATGGAACTAACTGCGCATACCTCCCCTTTGAGTTGGTTCCTTTACGAAACCAGTGGAGAATGGTGTCTTCAGCGAGAACATCAAGTTCATAGAGTGACCTCACTACTTCTGGGAAAACTTTCATAAGCTTTGCATCCTCATAGCATTGCATTTGGACTTTATACATCAGTTCCAGCTCCAGCCTTCCGCTGCTGCAGAATGTGTTCAAAAGCGGAGCCCATGCTTTCACCTACACAAGATATAAAGTGACCACAAGAGGGATCACGCATTACTACAAGTCAGGCTACTAAGCAACAAAAGGAAAGTTGCTAAATGATTTCATTATTCATGACTCCCACTTTTTTTTTTTTTCCAAGTGAGTTATGACTGAAAATATCATATAGGACACAGCTTAGGTCAAGTCTACATTGCTTAATTCAACAATTTTCTTATCTGTATCTATTTGTGGAATAACACACTACCTTGTATGACATGATAGGTATTAATCAAACAGATTGGCTTAATCAAATTTATAAATCTTACCTGGCGCAGAACAGAATTTGCATTTTGCTGTTGGTTTTTTCCAGACCACTGAACAGCATCCATTAAACCATCCCAAATGACACGCACAACCTCAATGTCTGGCAGCTTAGCATCTTTGACCTGTTTCTTCACCGTTTCAATTACTTCATCTACACTACTTTCCTCTGTTACCTTGCCAGTAAGAACCGTTTTGATTTCCCTCAGTTTCACCTCAAACATTTTCTTTGCATGGTACTCTACTAGATCAGTCAATCCCTCCTTCCTAAAAATCCAAGAAGTAAACACATTATTTTCATTTAATTGTGCTAACATAACATTCAGAAGAAAAAATGCAAAAACATGGACTGTAAGGCAGACGAAAGAGGAACATAGCACTAGCAGCAGAATCTGTACAATATGCACGATTGATGAATAACTGAATAGCTTGCAAATAAAATCATATTATAGACATATAGAAATAGATGTTCAATAAACAGATAATTTGAAAGAGCTGCATTCTCACAGTTAGTAGCTAAACAGAATAATGTACAATTTTACATGCATTTCTACCAAGCAAATATGGAAAATGGCAGCAACACTGATTTGAATTACTCATGCAGCTTTTTTCGCTATGCAAAATAATTTAACAAATCAAACTTGAGAAGGAGCTAAAGACACATCAACATATTGCCAACGAGGTAGTGTAACATAACTCAATGCAAAATACTTCAAAGAGAGAGAAACTCACGTGAAATGCTCTGCAAAACTTTCAGCAGATCGCCTTGCAGGTGGTAGGAAATCCATAAGGTTGTCTTCCATTTTGCCACGCCTCAGAATAGTAATCAAGTCTTCAAGACTGTTCTCAACCAAATATTCCTTAAAGAAGTCTGTTACAAATGTGAGCACTATCCCTTTGGTAACAAGATTATCCTTGAGCAATGGCTGAAAGACTGTTTCCGGAGGTAACCCTGAGAGCTTCTGGGAAAAGGCAAGTGCTGTGAAGATAGCAAGCTTCTTCCTTTCATTTTCCTCAAAAAGCTCCAGTGACTGTAGGAATCTCCGAGTAACATTTTCAAGATTCTTAATGAGAAAAGGCTTCCTCCGCAGAATTTTCTGTATATAGACAACAGATGGTAATATGGCTTCACGCTTGGGTTCACAGTCAATTACAGAGTAAGTATGGCGTTCTCCTTCATCAGATTTCACTGTTCCAGGTTGTGTTCGTCCTCCTATGAAAATAACCTTAAACACAAGATCTTAAATCAATAAAAAGGGAAAATAAAACCAGCAGCAGACACATGAAAATTCAAAACAAATATCCCTAGAATAGATGATAACAGAACCACAATAACAAGGAAAAAAAATCCACGAAGATCTAAACAGAGTTATACACTACAGAATATATCTCTCTATACAAGTGGTTATCAGAAATCACAGAACAAGGGAGTTCCCAAATTTGGAAGTTTAAACCCCTCCTGTTAAAAAGAAGTTGTTGTTTGCACTTATACACGAACAAGTAATTATAAGGCTAAGCATGACACTTGAATTGAAATAGGTGTACATCATTTAATGTCATGATGAAAGAATTAAGGAAGCAAAAGGCATTGGGTTATACAATGATCTAAATAAAAGATCACCAAGCAAATGCCAACAAAGTTTTGTTGTAAACATACCTCAAAGAAGATGTCACCATATCTCGAGAAATTTAGATCTGATGACTCGATACTTTTGGCAATAAGTTCCTAAACCAAGCAAACAAGACCAAATAAGTTATGAGCAAACACATGTTCAGATCACGAACAGGACATCAAAATCTGAACAGCAAACACAAAACATACCAGATCACCAGCATTATCCAAGTAAATCTGGACCACTGCATCAGAAAAAGCTGCAGGGTCCAGAGGAGCAGCAATATTCCGTTTGCGGGTCTTAATCCGCGTGCCTCTGCACGTACAGATAAAGAATATATAAATAAGAACAGCTCCTAAGCACACATGTTAGGCAACACAAGAAAATACCAGAAACTCATACGTTATATATTTTATATATATAAAACAATCCTCTTAAGTTCTGATAAATTCTAAAACAACAAGCTATAGGGAAAGATATACTAGTTAACTCAAAAGAAAGCAGTTCACCCCTAATTGTATATTAAAGCTACTATAGTTTCAAAAGAAAAGCTACTTAAAACTGTTCAAATAAAGAACAACCGGATGGCTCAAACAACAACACATGTCAAAAACTTGTATAATTAAAAATGTTCAAACAAAAAGGGATCGATAACTTACCCGAGAGTGGGTTTCTCCTTCGAGCTGCAGGACAAAAACGTAGGAAACAGATTAGAAGTGCAAAAGCGAAAGAAGAGAACAATCTCTTTAAGCAATCATTAAAACGAAAAAGAAAAAAACTTTCTTATCCATTCATTTGAATCATAAGAAACCCTAGCAAAAAACAAAAAACAACACATTTTGCAAAATAAAAACATCCCCACAGATAACTTTGAACGGAAAAATTAACCGACTCAAGAAAGAATACACTTTAATTCAATTTCCAATATAAAGAAAACCCCCAAAATTGTTGCAACAGCGATCCGATTTTACACAAGCCCTAATCATCCAAAGTCGAATTCAATCAAACAGGAACAAAAGAGCAATGATTCTATGCAAGAAGATAAAGAAAAACATCAGAAGGAATCTCAAACCGAAGAAGAAAGAAAGAAAATAAATCCTCTTAAAGACGAACAAATACGAGATTTCACAAAAAAAAAGGAAGAAGAGATTCTCCATTACAGAAACAAGGAAGAAGAGATGTGCGAGAGAGTGAAGAATCTAACCTCATAAACCAAGATGAAGTGGGATCAAAGAGGAGATGAGCCTCTGTGGATCTGAGAACTGCGTCGAAGCTAAAAAAGTATCTGAGTGTGAAAAAAAAGAGAGAGAACGAAAAGCTGAAGTAGGCGATGCTGTATCCTGAAATGAGAATTCTGTCTCGACGCTATAAGTAGAGAGATATAAGACTGAATATTTTTGAAAAGACTTATTTGCCCCTATCTTCACCCAAAAATATGTACCTTACCTTGTAAGTTTTGGAGCAATGGATTCCTTGAACTCTTCAAATTTAAATATGGTTTACCCGGTTTAATCATGTAGATGTGACAAAATCTATATCCAGAAGTAACTCAATTTCATAATCTACTATGTTCAGTAATATTCACTTATGATTATTTTCCCCCAAAAATCGAGTTTAATTTACAAGAGAGATGTTTTCCGAGTATAAGAGAATAAAGAAGAAAATTGATGTTTTTTTCTTAATTTTAATTTTTAACCAACAAAATGGCAAACCAACTGATTGGAGATCAAGTAAAAGTTTATTCTCTTTGGCGAGAGTGTAACAACGTATTTTTAGACAACTCTCCTGTATAGGCCTAATTTGGCTAAGCCCAATTATATGGCCCAAATCACTTGAAGCCCAGTAAGGAAGAACCCACTAACGATCAGGCCCAAGTACGCATGGCCCATGATCAGCCTAGACGACACCTGTGGTGTGCTGACGAGCATGCGGTTCCGACATGTGTCCCGTAGACACATGCAGACTGACACCTATCATCGGAGAGCACCTGCTCGTCATCATCAGTCCACTATAAAAGGGGAACCTAGATCAACAGAGAGTGGGGAAAAGATCTTGGAAAAAGTCTGGAATAGAACAAATCTGACGAGCACAGTAACCAATCGACGAACGCAATTCGATAAATCTCTTTGACGAGCGTAAGTACCAATAATATAAAACCTAGTCATCATAGACGAACATAAAAAAACTAAGTATAGAAGGACGAACGTGAGACATATCAATCGACGAGCCTGAACACCCAAGTGGTGAGGCACTCGACGACCATAAGATCGAACGATCAATCGACGAACACAATTACCTTATCAATCGACGAGCCTAAACACCCTAGTGGTGAGGCATTTGACGAACATAAAGATTAAATAAGTAACGAACTCGAAAATTAGACGAACACTCGACGAACAGAGATTCGTCGTTAGGCATTGTATTTAACACCCTAGTGGTGATATACACCGACAAGCACAAACTACAATCAACAAATCACAGATCGACGAGCACACGATCATCGAATATCATATCTAAAATAAACGACGAGCACAACTGGTAACTGACAACCATCTGACTATATATACGAAGACCTCAACCCACGCAATCTTGACACATGTCCCACTAATACTAAGAACTACGAATTGACTTGATTTCGTAAAACGGATAGGTAGGCAACCCAAACAACGGTGTAGTCAAAAATCTTAAACAATGTTCGTATCTGAAGCGTGCTAAGATCGGTACGAACAAATTGGCGCCGTCTGTGGGGACGAGAATCTTCTAGACACTTGTCAGAATGGTGGTCAACGTACTAAGGAATGAAGCGCAAAATGGTGACGAACAGTCACGACAAGCTGGAGATGTGAGCAATGGACATGCATTAAGGCCGGAGGCGATTCCCCTCAATGAACAAAATCAAGAACCAATTCTTCAAGAAGCCTCGCGCGCGTCAACTAGTGAACAAATGGACATCCCCGAGCTCCTCCAAACTCTTTTAAGAAAAACAGAGGAAGCCTCTCGAAGCACGAATCAAAAGCTCTAGGAATTCCAAAACAAAATTACGACAATTGAAGAAGCACAAGCAAGGGCGCCCCCTTTAAGCGCGGACCATTCGCCTCACCAAAGAATCCAAATTGAAGAATCGCCAAACTCGGATATACGACAAAACCAACCAACAATCGAGTTACAAGGAGAACGAATGACAAATAGACGTGCCAAAAGACCTCGATATCATGAGTTACGCACAAGTCCGATCAAGCCATCATGTTCAACGCTCGACCGTTTAGAAGATCAAGCTCTAACGATAAAGACGATGAAAGAAGAAATGGTGAAAATGACATCACAATTCCATAACGCCACCAGATCAGCACCCGAGATCGATCAAATGTTGACTCGGACCAGAAACTCGCCATTCACTAAACGATTATTGACGGTTCAAGTTCAACATACTATCAAGATCAAATGCCCAACATATACCGGGAAGACTGATCCCAACAGGTTTCTCACCGCTTTCGGAATCACGATGGGCCGGGCGCAATATTCCCCGCAAGAATACGATGCGGGATACTGGCAGATGTTCGTAGAAAACCTAATCGGAGATGCATTAGATTGGTTTTCCAAGATCGAACCCAATTCTATCGATAGCTTTGAACAACTATCGAGGATGTTCCTCAAGCATTACTCGATGTACATTCAGCCCGCGACAACAAGCGTCGATCTTTACACAATCTTTCAGGGACAAAGAGAGAGCTTGCGATCGTACATCGAACGATTCAAAGCCATTGCATCAAAGGTGGCCGTATCCGACGACGTCGCAATCCCAGCTCTCCAAAATGGGTTGCGCGAGGATTCAAATTTCAAGGATGATTTGCATATCAATGCACCACAAACTTGGGAAGATGCTCTCCATCGAGCAAACAAATTCGCTGAGGTCGAGGATCGAAAATTTCGATTCGCTAATCAATCGGCGGCTAGAGAATTCCGCAAAGAAGAAGAAAACCATAGAGGTAAAGAACCTCGACAACGACAATACAAAAGGAACTATGCCAAGAACGATGACAAGGCAGATGCATTCAACATCAATTCACCGACTTATGAATCGCCACGGAAAAACACGAATTACCGTCGGAACAGAGGCTCCAATGCTTATGTTCCAGATATGCAAGCATATTGCGAATTTCACAAGCGATATGGGCATCTAACGTCGCAATGCATATAATTACAACGTATGTTTCTCGAAAAGTATCAAAGGGAGAATCCTGACAAAGGCGGCTTAAGCACGAATCATGAGAAAGACAAAAGGGACGAGGAAACATCAAGAAGAGATGATCGGGAAGTTTGAAAGGAACAAAATTCTTCGCCAAGCACGAGAGCCCCGACGGACTCGTCCAAACGTCCGCATAATGACGATAAAGATAAATTACCACTGCCAAGAAAAAGAATAAATATGATAATGGGGGGACTCACCTCGTGCAAAGATTCGGTCCGAGCTATCAAAAGTTACGGACGAGAAGCGGGGACGGCTCAAAGTCGTCAAAACTAAACAAACGAGAATAGGCAAACAAAATGGGTTCCCGCACAAGACATATGCTTTACAAGGGAAGATATGGTGGGTCTTGCCACGCCGCACAATGATCCACTTGTCATAGAACTGAGAATCTCGGATTGCGACGTATCGCGACTCTTAGTCGATACTGGAAGTTCTGTCGACTTAATATTCCAAGAAACGTTGCAGCGCATGGATTTGAAAGATATAAAAATGAAACATTAGTTCGTCCATTGACGGGGTTCGATGGAGACACGACCATGACGCTCGGAACGATAAAACTCCCCGTTTTTCTCGGCGGAACAACCACTTGGGTAAAGTTCCGTGTTATCAACAAGCCGGCAATCTACAACGTCATCTTGGGAACCCCCTGGATATATACGATGAAAGCCGTAATCTCGACTTATCACCAATGCCTAAAGTTTCCAACCAATGGCGGGGGTATGCACCGTTCGAGGTAATCAGGAAATGGCAAGAACGTGTTTCATCACAGAGCACAAGCTTCGAAGCAAGAAAAAAACTTTTATGGTCACAAACTCGGCACTAGTCCCAGACAACCGCAAGGTCGAAGCCGACGTCTTGGAAAAAGTCGAACAAGTAAATATCGATCCTTCCGACGAAAAGAAATGCGTCGGAGTAGGCTCGGAAGTATCGATAGACATAAAAGTCAAAATCATCGAATTTCTTCGCCAAAATGTCGCGACATTCGCTTGGACAACCGAAGATATGCCGGGAATAAGCACAAAAATGATTTTGCACGAACTGAACGTGGATCCAAAGTTCAAACCAGTGAGACAAAAAAGAAGAAAGTTAGGATCAGAACGGTCACGTGCCGTGATCGAAGAAGTCGAACGATTATTGAAAGCAGGTTCAATAATCAAGGTACGCTACCCCGAGTGGCTTTCAAATCCAGTCGTCGTCAAAAAGAAGACTGGGAAATGGCGAACATGCGTAGATTTTACCGACCTAAATAAAACCTGCCCAAAAGATAGCTTCCCGCTACCACGCATCGACCAACTAGTTGAAGCAACATCCGGAAACGAACTCTTATCCTTCATGGATGCTTTCTCGAGTTACAATCAGATTCAAATGCATCCCGACGACCGCGATAAAACATCTTTCGTCACCGATCGCGGAATATACTGCTATAAAGTGATGCCATTCGGACTTAAAAATGCCGGCGCAACATATCAGCGTTTGGTCAACAAAATGTTCAATGACCAAATAGGCAAAACTATGGAAGTATATATTGACGACATGCTCGTCAAATCAACAAAAGCCGAAGATCACTTGGATTATTTGAAAACCTGCTTCAAAACTCTCAACCAATACGAGATGAAGTTGAACCCAACGAAATGTATTTTCGCCATAAAATCCGGAGAGTTCTTGGGTTACGTAGTAACAAAGCGAGGAATCGAAGCTAACCCAAAACAAATTAAAGCAATAATGGATTTGCCGTCACCAAAAAACAAATGAGAAGTTCAGCGACTGACCAGGAGAATCGCGGCACTCAATCGATTTATCTCACGATCCACAGATAAATGTCTTCCCTTCTATAAGTTACTCCGTATCAACAAGAAATTTGAATGGAACGACGAATGCGAGCTGGCATTCGCGGAGTTAAAAAGTTACTTATCGACACCCCTAGTGTTGGTAAAACCCAAAGACGAGGAGACATTGTATCTCTATATCTCGGTGACGCATGCAGCAGTTAGTGGGGTATTAGTTCGAGACGATCGCGGGGAACAAAAACCAATCTTTTACGTCAGTAAATCATTAAACGACGCCGAAACAAGATACGCAACGATGGAAAAGCTCGCATTAGCAGTCGTGACATCTGCAAGAAAGCTACGACCATACTTTCAATCTCACGCCGTAACAATCTTGACTAACCATCCCTTGCGATCAATACTGCATAGTCCGAGTCAATCTGGAAGACTGACCAAATGGGCAATCGAATTAAGCGAATACGACATCGACTATAAAGTAAGAACTAGCGCGAAGTCACAAGTCCTCGCTGATTTCATAATCGAATTAGAGCCAGAATCACGGGAAAATGATTGCGTCGACGAAAAATGGGCCTTATTTGTGGATGGATCGTCATCCGCACGTGGGGCGGGAGTTGGAATACGAATGGTCTCGCCTGAAGGAAGTATCATCGAACAATCATTTCGATTAATGTTCGCAGCTTCCAACAACGAAGCAGAATATGAAGCCCTTATAGCCGGGTTACGACTTGCTCAATCACTCGGAGTCCAAAAAATAGAAGCATATTGCGACTCTCAACTTGTGACCAATCAATTCAACGGCGAGTTCGATGCGAAAAACGAAAGAATAGATGCATATCTTAAAATGGTCCAAGAATTAGCAAAAGAGTTCTCAGAATTTTGCCTGACAAAAATCTCACGCGGAGAAAATACTTCCGCCGATGCACTAGCTGCGTTAGCATCAACATCAGATCCCGATCGGCACAGAATCATCCCTGTCGAGAGTATTCAAGCTCCAAGTATAACATTGTCAAAAGGATTATGTTTAAGCATAACAGAAGAGAACGATCCCGCGGAAGAAGTTCCCGAAGATTATCAAATCATAAAAGATCCCGTTGATTGGCGAGACGAGATCAAATTATATATAACCGATAGACCTCTTCCAGAATACAAATGGGCGGCACGGCGATTAAAAATCCGAAGCGCTCATTACACTTTGCACCATGAGCATTTACTAAGAAGAAGCATCGACGGAACGATGCTCACGTGCATATACGGAAAGGAGACCATTCGAGTTATGCAAGAGGTTCATCTGGGAGCCGGAGGAAACCACTGGGGTGGAAGATCACTTGCCCTTAAAGTTCGACGACTCGGGTATTTTTGGCCTACTATGAACGCCGACTGCGAAAAATTCGCCGCAAAATGCGAAGCATGCCAACATCACGCACCTCTCATCCATTCGCCGGCAGAATTTCTCGCAACTGCCACTACACCTTATCCGTTCATGAGATGGGCAATGGATATCATCGGACCACTACCTCCATCTCGACAAAAGTGTTTCGTGCTAGTACTCACGGATTACTTCACCAAATGGGTCGAGGCAGAATCTTATAAAAGAATCCAAGACACGGACGTCCGAAAGTTCGTATGGAAAAACATTATTTGTCGCCACGGGTTACCATACGAAATAGTGCGTGACAATGGTTCACAATTTATATCCGACAAGTTTGAGGATTTTTGCGCAAACTGGCGAATCCGCCTAAGCAAGGCAACGCCACGACATCCGCAAGGGAATGGACTTGCCGAAGCATCGAACAAGATCATCATCAATGGACTTAAGAAACGCTTAGATGAAAAGAAAGGGAAGTGGACTGATGAACTCGATGGCGTATTATGGTCATATGGAACAACTCCTCGAAGCACGACAGGAAAAACTCCTTTCTCATTGTCGCACAGAATAGAAGCACTGGCACCAGCTGAAGCAAGTGTTCCAAACTTGCGAAGAATGGAATCACCAAAGCAACCTAAACTAAATAACGCAATGATCGAGGATTCCTTAGATTAAGTAGAAGAGTTGAGAGACCAAGCTTTGCTAAAGCTTCAAAATTATCAACAAAAAGCAGCAAAGTATTATAACGCCAAAGTCCGATGACGTCATTTCCAAGAAGGAGACCTGGTTCTACGCAAAGTATTTGAAAATACGATGGAACCAAATGCGGGTAAACTAGGCCAGAATTGGGAAGACCCTTATATAATCTCAAAGATTGTTAAACCAGGAGTGTACGAGCTATTAAAGATGGACGGAACACCAATACCCCGGAGCTGGAACGTGGTCAACTTACGACGTTACTACTACTAATTATTTCTTACTATGACGAGCACAAAAACCCTGAGCCACGTGTTGATCGAAGCCTAGTCTCTCAACAGTGCCAAATCTCTTGCTGTGTGGATGAGCCTAGTCTTAATACACAGTGACGAACGCAAAAACCTTGAGCCACGTGTTGATCGAAGCCTAGTCTCTCAACACAATGCCAAGTCTCTTGCTGTATGGACGAGCCTAGTCTCAATACACAGTGACGAGCACAAAGACCCTGAGCCACGTGTTGATCGAAGCCTAGTCTCTCAACAGTGCCAAATCTCTTGCTGTGTGGACGAGCCTAGTCTCAATACACAGTGACGAGCGCAAAAACCTTGAGCCACGCGTTGATCGAAGCCTAGTCTCTCAACACAGTGCCAAGTCTCTTTATGTGTAGACGAGCCTAGTCTCAAAGCACAGTGACGAGTATAATGATCTACTACCACCGTACGAACCCAGATCTCAAAATAATGCAAGGATTCTCGCAACATCTACGAGCGTAAAGTCTTGCATGAATCCAAGATACCAGATCTCTATGGCTTGACGAGCCTAGTCAATGAGATATTTTCGTTACTTCGTATGAAAATAAATTCTAAGTCAGTTTTTGGTTTTGGAACTCAACATGAATTAAAGACTGGGCGAACGTATAATTACCGAAGAAAGTATTCATTATCAAAAGAATGGACGAACGTTAAAATAACGAACGCCATTGCAAATACAGAAGATTACAAAAAAAATTCTAAGTACAAAAACAGAAGAAAGACAAGTCTACAATCCTAAACTATTCGGCTCGGCTTTCAGGAGCCTCCACGTCAGTAGGAGAAGCTTCGAGCACAGGCTCGACTTCAGCAGGCGGATTACCCTGGACATGTTCACCTTGAGTAGATAAAGGGACGACCATAGCATCGGCATCGCGCCGCTCATCAAGTGTTTCATCTTGGGCTGAGGTAGGAGCGGACACTGGCTCAAGGTCTGCCTCCTCGATGTCGAACAGCTCAACCGCTTTGACTTGACTCTCGTATAACTTCAAGTCTTCTTCCATCAAGTCGAGCGTATCTTAAGGGATTTCGGTTCCTTCCTCTTTTAGGAATTTAAGGCAATTCAGTGTGCCTTGGCATTGGTCGAAAAGTGCCGACGGACCCTTCACTGCATTCAGATAGACGAGCCGGCAGCGCAACCTCTCTAGACGAGCAGAAATTGGATCCATCGACGCTCGCAGCTCATCGTTTTCACCCTGGAGTGTATCATTAAGTTTTCGCAATTTTTGATAACGACCTTTCAAAGCGTCAAGCTCGTTTGTCTTGCTCGTCAGTTCGACCTTGAGCCCAGAAATTGTAGCCGAGCTGTCCCGCTCGATATTTTTGATCCGACTCTTGTAGCCAATGATCTCTGACTTGAGGAGCGTGTTCTCGTCCTGCTCCCTTTTTAGCTCGTCCTATAATTGCTCGTTGTCCCCAGCACGTTCCAAAGCTTGACGAGCAGCCGACAAATAAAAAGTGACGAACGTAAGGAAAATCAATCAAGCAACAACAAAAAAAAACAACACAAATACTCACCCGAACTCTCGCCCGAGAGTAGTTCAGGTAGGTCTCTTTCTCGTCCAAGTCGTCGAGCTCGGGAAATGCATAATCCGTATTTCTAACGGAGTAAACATACTCCGCGCCCGCTCGTCGATGATTGACGAACGATGTCTCTTCATTGCTATAATTAAAGTCAATGAAGTTCGGACGAGCGCTGCTAGAAGGACCCGCTTGGCTCGACGAACGAGCGGTGGTTTCACGCCTCTTCCCCTTAGATTTATCAGCCGCCAAGGAGAGCACAATTTGACCTGAAGCGGGTCGACGAGCGGACGTCTCCTTCGGACGAGCCGTCGAACGACGAGCAGAATCCTCCGCAGGATATGTCGAGCGACGAGCGGAATCAGATTGACAAACGGCTGGTCGACGAGCCGAATCTTCTCGTGCCGCGGGTTTGTTTGTTTGGCGAGCGCTCGACTTCGGAGCAGCTCGTGTTTGCTCAGGAGTCTTCTCAGCTCCGGGCGTTTGTTCGCCGAACCTTTGCTCGACAGCAGGCCTCTTAGAAGGGCTTTTACGAGCCGATTCCTCGGCTTTTCTTGTATTTGCCGCAGCCTCACGAAGAAGAGCGGAATAATCCATGGTTTCAACACCTACAAAATTTCTCAAGTTAAACAGAATCCAAGAATAATATAGGACACGCTCGTCGAGGAGACTTACCTCTGTCTAGACGAGCAGATCTTTTGCGAAGACGAGCCTCAAGAATTGCTGGAAAGTGCCCTTAAAAAAAAATCTCGGATCCGGTCGATTTCCTCTCTGAAGTTTGCTCGAAGTGGTCGAGCAACTGGATGATGATCTGCAAAATGGAAAAATTATTACAAAACAGTTAGAATCATTAAAAAGGAAAGTGAGATTCAAAGTCAGACCGACGAGGGCACTCCAAAGTCCTCGATAGGATCGACGAACGTCGAGCACTGAAGCTTCAGTAATCTTCACATAGAAGAATCGGCGCTTCCAGTTGTAAATCTTGTTCGGCGACCCACAAATTATTTCAAATTTGGCCTTCATGCTGACGTAGTAGGCCCCAGGGTAGTCTGTACAGCGAGCGATCGTCGACCTGAACGTCGCACCTGTTCGCCATCCATGCGAACGTTAGCAAATTATGGACTGAAGTGGGGGCCAACTGCGTAAAGGCGGCATTACGCTCGTCGCAATAGTCGACGAACAGCTGCTGAAGTGGAAAACTCAATCCACAAGCGAAGAAACTCTCGTAGACACAAAAATATCCCGCAGGCGCCTGCCATGGACGATCAGCTGGTTCAGGAATTAAGAACTCGATGTTCCCCAACTGACGGCTCTCTATCAATTGACGAACGGACGCCTCGTCGCACATTGACGGAAGACCCCGCAGCGAGTCCAGCCATTCTTGTAAATTTCTGATCGGCCTTTGAATGAATAAGGAGTCGGGCAGATGCTCGTCTCTAGGAGCATAGGGGGAAGCACTCCCCTGAGTGCTGCTGGAAAAATCTACGAGCCTCTTCTCTAGTGGAGATATGGGACGCTCGTCGTCACCGAGCGTGGGGGCCTCCATCTCCAGAAGCATCTCTTCAATTTTGCACTCGGCATCGGAGGATGGCATATGCTCGTCACCATGTCTGTTCTCTCCGCCGAGCCCCCAATTTGGCTAAGCCCAATTGTATGACCCAAATCACTTGAAGCCCAGTAAGGAAGAGCCCACTAACGATCAGGCCCAAGTACGCATGGCCCATGATCAGCCTAGACGACACCTGTGGTGTGCTGACGAGCATGCGGTTCCGACACGTGTCCCGTAGACACATGCAGACTGACACCTGTCATCGGAGAGCACCTGCTCGTCATCATCAGTCCACTATAAAAGGGGAACCTAGATCAACAGAGAGTGGGGAAAAGATCTTGGAAAAAGTCTGGAATAGAACAAATCTGACGAGCACAGTAACCAATCGACGAACGCAATTCGATAAATCTCTTTGACGAGTGTAAGTACCAATAATATAAAACCTAGTCGTCATAGACGAACATAAAAAAAACTAAGTATAGAAGGACGAACGTGAGACATATCAATCGACGAGCCTGAACACCCAAGTGGTGAGGCACTCGACGACCATAAGATCGAACGATCAATCGACGAACACAATTACCTTATCAATCGACGAGCCTAAACACCCTAGTGGTGAGGCATTTGACGAACATAAAGATTAAATAAGTAACGAACTCGAAAATTAGACGAACACTCGACGAACAGAGATTCGTCGTTAGGCATTGTATTTAACACCCTAGTGGTGATATACACCGACAAACACAAACTACAATCAACAAATCACAGATCGACAAGCACACGATCATCGAATATCATATCTAAAATAAACGACGAGCACAACTGGTAACTGACAACCATCTGACTATATATACGAAGACCTCAACCCACGCAATCTTGACACATGTCCCACTAATACTAAGAACTACGAATTGACTTGATTTCGTAAAACGGATAGGTAGGCAACCCAAACAACGGTGTAGTCAAAAATCTTAAACAACGTTCGTATCTGAAGCGTGCTAAGATCGGTACGATCATCTTCTCTACTCCGGTTTCTGTTTGTGCCTCAATGGACAAGATCTTTCGTAGCCGCCTTCTTTCTTTCCTGGCGTCTTTCCAAATTCTCCATCTTTCCTTGAATTTTATTTCGATTATTTTTTGTATCCCCTTAACCCTTTTTTGTTGTTCCAAATAAGTAGAATGTAATTATGAACATTTATTATGGCTGGTATAAGATTTGACATTGGAAACTAAAAAAAAAAAAAAGTTTTTTTTATTTTGTCTTTCACTTTATTACTACTTTTTTTTTATATAATGAGAAGTCCGACTTTTAAAATACCGCCAACACTAACCAGTAGGAACCCTACATCATTCTTTTTATAGAAAACATGATCTTCAACACTGACAATCGACAAATTATCTCCTTTCACAGTAATTCATTCAGGATACATGTGAGCCCCTGGTCAAAGGCAAATGACAAGCATTTCATGCTTTAAGAGAAGCGATCTCTGGTCTAGACAACATAGTGACTTTCTCCTCAAATGAAAACCACTAGATTAAGATCACTTGGTTTTGTGGTTTACTTATAAACCTTCTAAAACACAAGAGGCTCTTTTTAATATCTCTTCCGTGGTTTAAGTCAAACCAACCTAACAACAAAACCAACTCCAATTTGCAGTTATATCAAGTCGACATCATGTAGTAGTAACAAAAAACCAGAATTGGATACATCTTCACAAAAAGTATACGAAGATGATAGGTTGAAGATAAGATAGTATTCTTTCTTTCTTTCTTTTTGTCACTAGATAGTATTCTTTCTTTCTTTTTTTTTGTCACTCGATAGTATTCTTCTTATTGTTTGGATATTTGTTGTTGTTTTTCATTATTATCAAATAAATCATACATTTTGTAGGTGGGTAGAGTCGAAATTAAATATAATGGTTGATGCCAAGGATTTGCGTGTAAAATTTAATCATGACAAAAACCGTTTACTGTGATCGATGGAGGAGGAATCTCAAGGGAGCCATCAAGGTGACCATTGAGACCGTATCCGGCGAGATGAGAGTGGACTTGGAGACTCTAGACCAAATAATTGGTGCTGTTGAGTTTGGAGATGTGTGACATGTTAATGTTTAAAACTGTGTCACTAGCAAGAGGAACTTGATCTGCAGGTGGAAGCTGCGAATTGGAGTGGGCGGCCATGGTGAGTGGTGGAATTAGGATTTGAAAACTAGGTCTTTGGAGCGTAAAAGATCTGATACCATATAAGGATTTGTCTTATTGAATTACAAGAATGATTTACAGAGTTTATATAAACAGTACATAAAGTAATCTAGGCTAATCAACCATTCTAATTTACAGCTGAAATATTATGTTTCTATATATTGCTTATATGAAACTCATACTTTGTTAGATTCTCACTCCGTTGGTAACGGTGTATTAGAATATCTTATATCAAAATTTGGGTTTCATTTTAAATCACACATAAGTTTAGTGATAACTCTATTCATTGTCAATTGATTTTGGGTTGAAAATCAATAATTTTTAATATGGTATCAAGTTTTCTCACAAAAAGGTTTTTCTTATATGTGACTCGTATAAATTATGGAAATGTGCGGAAGTGATGATAAAGTGTAAGAGAATTCGATTGAGAAGAGATTAAACATGAGAAAAAAAAGAGAAGAATGATGAGTAAAAAGTAAGCACAACTTTGAGAGAAGAATTGTAGAGAAAAGGTGTCTTATTCACTTAATCAAATGATACAATATCTTACAATCTATAGAAGTAATGATAGATATTGCATAAGGGAAAGAGAAACATTGCAAGGATTTGGTAAAATTTTGAATTAATAAATTGTTAACCCTAAATACAAAGGGTTTATTGAAAAATTAATTTTGAATAATTTAGAGTTCATAATTTTATATGATTTTTGAGTGAATTTAGATAAGTAGGTATAAATTTTTGAGAAAATCTTTTGAAATTTCACTTGAACTATGAGATTTATGTCTTGGTATTTTTAATTAGAAAAACTATCTAAAATCATTAGTAAAATCACTTAGACTTAGAAAAACTATCTAAAATCACTTAAAATTATTAGGTCTTGGTATTTTTAATTAGAAAAACTATCTAAAATCACTTAGAATCCAAAGCTTAATATACTTTCAATAAAAAAGTATTATAATGAAACTTTTAAAAATCATTAGTTAAATAATAGTGAATTTTAGGGAAAAAATACATGATTAACACATTTAACACATTATTTGTCATTTTAACATAAATCATTTAAATGTTATGACTCAATACACTCCTAAGCTACTCTGACAAGTTAGACTACCCAATTTGAAATTGTTTCTAAAATTTTGTAGAGCAATCTATTGCATTATGTGATGTTATCAAGGGCCATGGAATAATAATTGAATTTTAAGTAGGAGAATAAAGGAAACATAATCAAGGGTGAAATGAACTTAGCACCTGAATAAAAAAAAACATGATCATCGACTTGTAGACCAAGTTGTAGCAACATAGTTACATTGAATCTTCGGAAAATCATAACACACTAGTCACCACATGTTGACACACCTCAAAATTGTAGAATACCAACTTTACAAGACATGCTAATGTTTTGTTTTTGGTTAAACAGAATATTGGGGCCAAAGTATAATATAACATTTAGGGAAAATTTTATTGAAGCTTTAAAAATAATCATATTTTCATTTGGCCAAACAATAACAATTTAGTTTCCGATAAAATTTAAATTTAAAACTAAAAGAATCATATTTTGCCCCAAACCATCTCTCCTACCAGACATTAGACATGTTAAAGTTGCTAAAGAATATAAATACAAAATATATCTAGGGATCTTGCATACCATTGGTTGGCTGATGTGTGGAGAAAGGGAATCAAACATATATAACTTTACGTTTCAATTTTTTATATAATAATTCATGTCTTTCCCTAGAACGTACAATATTTGAATCTTACAAATAAAATCTTCAAAGCAAAATCAAGACTTGCTAAACTCATGTGTAACATAAATTGGAGACCAAAAGACCCAATACGTTGGATTCGCGTTTAAAATATCTAAAGTCTAAACCAAGTCGGAAAGACAGTTTGATGAAGCTGGAGTTATATTCGGTAAGCGACAAACGAATAACAAAATAACCAAAAGGACGAACAACACCACTTGTGACTGTTGTTCCCCATCACAAGTGGGCAACTCGAGGCGGCTAGATCAAACCCACATCTACATTTTAAATCCTTCAATATGGAATTAATTTGGTAGTTAAAATGATTAGATCAAATGTATTAAAATTTTAAAGTTAGGAAAAAAATTGACACCAAATTGCTTTTTAATTTTAATGTAAAAATGTTAAATTAATACATTATTTTCGATAAAATTTTAAAGTGACAAAAAAATATAATAAATAATAAAACCAAAAATAATTACGAAAAATATAGACAACAATCTGACAACCAGACAACCAGACAACCAGACAAATTAGACAAACAAAAGAAATAACTGGAAAAAAAAAATGAAGCCACGAAGATAGATATTGGCATCCTAGAAATTCTGGCTTCTATGAGATGTCGTTTCGGCCAAGTTGCTTTATAAAGTTGTAATATTATTATCCAATATATATTTGGTACACAATTTTTTCTTTTTTTTGTCAACTTAACTCATTACAACTCATACAAAGGCAGAGATCAAAACATCGTGTTCACCAAAGCCAGAGACCTGAAAGAGCCTCTGGCTTTGCGGGCTAGCTAATACATCTAACTTAGTCTCATCCCATCACATCTTGTTGGTTTTAAATACTCTTCTTATTATTAACAATTCCTAATTTTCAACGTGCAGAAATTCATATCATTCTATAATATAACTACATTTTATTTCTACTTCCAAACTTTGTTACTAATATATATATATATATATAGACTGTATACTAAAGATAATAAAGAAGCAAAACAATGGACGTCAATTACATTGGACTTGTCCTCTTCTCTTTCGTCTTCTTCATCATCTCTCTCAAGTTCTTAAAACAAAAGAAGCAGAATCTTCCACCGTCTCCACCAGGATGGTTACCGGTTATAGGTCACCTCCGTCTCTTAAAGCCGCCAATCCACCGCACACTCCGTTCACTCTCCGAATCTCTCGGCGGAGGCGGCGTTATGTCACTCCGACTTGGGTCTCGTCTAGTCTATGTGGTGTCTTCACATACTATTGCGGCCGAAGATTGTTTTGGTAAGAACGATGTAATTCTAGCAAATCGACCTCAGGTTATAATCGGAAAACACGTTGGGTACAATAACACAAACATGATCGCCGCACCTTACGGTGATCATTGGCGTAACCTCCGTCGTCTTTGTACCATAGAGATCTTTTCCACTCATCGACTTAATTGCTTTCTTTATGTCCGTACCGATGAAGTTCGCCGCCTCATAAGCCGCCTTTTCCATGCCGCAGGTATGCCTAATACATATACATATATGTATAAATACATTTTCAAAAAAACAATTGTGAATTTGTTAACATTTCTATATATAAATTTATATATATATTGCTAACCTTTCTTTAAATTTATTTCTACTCGAAATAATATCTAGTTCGACTTTTCTTTTTGCACGTGGTGAAAAATTAGAGGTCAAGTCAACGTTTAATTTAGATAGTATCTTAAATATATATAGCTTAATAGTTTAGTAGTTGTTAGTTTTGGGCATTCAGGTACTTGGACCGGTTTTGGATAGGTCATTATTGAATTTGAGTTTTTGGATATATAATTTTTATACCCATTTGGTAGAAGTCTAATCTATTCGAGTTTCGGTCTCTTAAGATACATGTTATATATATCTATTTAAGAATCAAATACAATTCAGTTTGGTTCAATATCAGATTTAAATATTGTTTCCTACGTAAAAAAATTAAGAAAAAAATGTATGCAATAAAGCCGATGTATATCAAAGAGTTGATCATGGATAGCTTTAAATCGTATCCATATAGTTAATTAAAAATGAATTGCTTTTTTTTTTTGATAAAGGGCTAAATGAATTGGTTTTGCAACATTAAAATTATATTTTTAGGATAACATTTTATAAAAACATTTTGCATGATGACTATTTTCACTCAGTTAATCGAGTTTTTGTATTTTCAGGAACTGAAAAAGCAATTGTGGAGTTAAAACCAATGCTAATGGACTTGACATTCAACAACATAATGAGAATGATGACAGGAAAAAGATATTACGGTGAAGAGACAACAGACGAGGAAGAAGTAAAACGTGTCCGTAAATTGGTCGCAGATGTTGGAGCAAACACAAGTTCCGGTAACGCCGTTGACTACGTTCCGATTATGAGATTGTTTTCAAGTTATGAGAATAAAGTCAAAAAGTTAGGCGAGAAGACAGATGAATTTTTACAAGGCCTTATTGATGATAAACGTGGACAACAAGAAACTGGTACTACAATGATCGATCATTTGCTTCTTCTCCAAAAATCTGATACTCACTATTACACTGATCAAATCATCAAAGGCATCATATTGGTTATATCTCTTTCTTCTTCTTTATTTTTTATTTAATAAATTATGATATCTTGTTTTATGAGTGAATTAATTAATATACTCTACAATAAGCTGTTTTCTTACCGAAAAACCCGTTAGAAAATAACTATTTCTGAAGGATTCATAACGAAATATATTTATCTATTTCAGATGTTTATTTTATTTTTTGTCAACTGCCGTAATGTCCTTTTATCCCACTCTCTGATGGCAGGAAGGAGATTCAATCCTACATTTAGGGAATATGTTAAGAAATTCGCTAGGGAATTCTTGTGAATTTTCTACAGCTCTAAAAAATCCAAGAAATTAGATTTTCTGACAGAATATTGTCTGATTTTCGTCGGAAATATTTTTGATGGATCATTTTCTGTTAGAAATCGGTCAGAAATTTAGTATGTTTTATTGCATTGATATTTTATTACTAAATTGAATTTATTTTGATTGTTTTATCGCAGATAATGGTAATAGCAGGGACTAACACATCAGCGGTGACTCTAGAATGGGCGCTTTCCAATTTGCTTAATCATCCAGACGTAATACGTAAGGCCCGAACCGAAATCGATAACCAGGTTGGTTTAGACCGGTTAATCGAAGAAGCAGATCTAAGCGAGCTACCATATCTTAAGTACATCGTCCTTGAGTCCCTTCGATTACATCCGGCAACACCATTGTTGGTTCCACACATGGCATCAGAGGATTGCAAAGTGGGTTCTTACGATATGCCACGTGGCACAACGTTATTGGTGAATGCTTGGGCCATACATAGAGATCCAAATATGTGGGATGATCCAGATAGCTTTAAACCAGAACGGTTTGAGAATGAAGAGGAAGCGCAAAAACTTATGGCATTTGGTTTAGGAAGAAGGGCTTGTCCTGGATCAGGTTTGGCTCAACGGATTGTGGGTCTAGCTCTCGGGTCATTGATTCAATGTTTTGAGTGGGAGAGAATTGGAAATGAGAAAGTTGATATGAAGGAAGGAGTTGGTAATACAGTTCCCAAAGCGATTTCACTACAAGCTGTCTGCAAAGCTCGTCCGTTTCTACACAAAATTCTCTCATGAGGTTTTTAAGGTAGAAATAAAACATATATATGTGGGGATCCCTATATATGTGTGACAATATCTTATCATTCGTGCAATATTTATATGTCACAAGATTTAGATCATGTCTGATTTTGTATGTAACTTCATCAATACACTATACATTACTATTGTATTTTGTTTTTTTTGTTTGCTGTTATAATATAACACTGAAAGAGTTGTTGGTACTATGTTAGAAACCTAAACAAATATTTTATGTTTTAAGCTTTTAACAAGCGACTTATTTACACAAGAATTTAAAAAGAGTGAAAAATCCATTAAATCTCTCACATATATAATATTATTATTGTTTTCATTATTTAGACTGAACGCAATTGAGATTTTTAGACGGAATAAAGTTATCAATTTCTGATAGTCTTATCTATAAGATATCACACATCGATAAAAATGAGAATCTAGTCTAGTATATATGGGGTTTAGGTCTATCTACTTATGTATTGTCAATTAGTTTTGAGTTAAAAGCCCATAATTCACATGGTATTAGAGCCATGCTACACGCACGAGATACAAACGGTCCATGCGTGACATGCCCAATCAATACAATCAATTGGTCGTTGTATCTCCGAAATTGTGGGCTTATTGGACTAACACTCACTCACATCTCAAGGGGCTTGTAAGATATCCCACATCAAGGATGGGAATCTAGTCTAGTATATATGGGGTTTGGGCCTCTCCACTCATTGCCAATTGATTTTGAGTTGGAAAGCCATATAATTCACATTATCGAGATGGTTTTTTCGTCTAGAAGCCATCTAGACCCCTTTCCACACAGTTTTCTAATTGTATTCTACATATGGAAAAATGAATTTCCTTAAGTATTTTCATGTGTCCGTGTATAACTAGCTTCTCAAGTGTATGAGGACGGACTCATGAGAAGAAAAGCTGAACGCTATAAGTTTTCAAATACACATAAATTAATAATCTCAGGGGAACAGAAGAGAAAAAGAACAACATACATTATATAATGAATCATTATATCGAACCCGATATATGATAAGCATAACAATATATCAAAGCATCTTACATAGCCCAAGAGTTGCACATAAAAATGAAACTCCACAAGACCCCATTTATTATAATAATTGAAAAAGCCCTTAATTGATTGATAGATTAATGATGTGTTGATGATGATGGACTGATGGTGTGTTGGAGTTGAATAAGTCATCTTTAAGTCTATTGGGTCTACTGAGAAAAGCTAGAGTCATGAGTCAGTTTTTCTATCTATCTAGGTCATGTTTGTTTGTCCATCCAGCCACTTCATCCAGATGGTCTATCTGAATGCATCATCTAAATAGAGCAGCTGAATGTTGTTTGTTTCCATGGTGAATACTACATCTAGATATTGCATCTAGATGTGTGTTTGTTTGTTTTGTAAAATTGACATCTACATCTAAATGTACCTACCTATAAAATGACTGAAAAAACATGATTAAAATAGAGTAAAAAAATGACATAGCGTAAAAAGAGGAGAGAGAGTAAAAAAGAGGAGAGAGAGTAAAAAAGAGGAGAGAGAGTAAAAAAAAAGAGAGAGCGTAAAAAAGAAGAGAGAGCATAAAAAATAGGAGAGAGAGTAAAAAGATGAGAGAGAGTAAAAAGAGGAGAAAGAGTAAAAAGAGGAAAGAGAGTAAAAAAGAGTAAAAAAGAGGAAAGAGAGTAAAAAAGAGGAGAGAGAGTAAAAAAGAAGAGAGAGCATAAAAAATATGAGAGAGAGTAAAAAAGAGGAGAGAGAGTAAAAAGAGGAGAGAGAGTAAAAAAGAGGAGAGAGAGTAAAAAAGAAGAGAGAGAGTAAAAAAGAAGAGAGAGAGTAAAAAGAAGAAAGAACGTAAAAAAATAGGAGAACGAATAAAAAAAGAGGAGAGAGTAAAAAAGAAGAGAGAGAGTAAAAAAGAAGAGAGAGTGAAAAAGAAGAGAGAGCGTAAAAAATAGGATAACGAATAAAAAAGAGAAGAGAGAGTAAAAAAGAGGAGAGAGAGTAAAAAAGAAGAGAGAGTAAAAAAGAAGAGAGAGAATAAAAAAAAGAGAAAACGTAAAAAATAGGATAAAGAGAGTAAAAAAGAAGAAAGAAAGAAAAAAATAATATTTTGGTATTTTTAATTTTTATGAACTCCATTTACGTCTAATTGTTTCTTATAAACACATCTAGAATTTCTAAAAATTTAAACTAAGTTGAGATGCTCCATCCTGCATGTCTATCCGGATGATGCACAATTATGCATTTAAACGAACAACAGTTTACATCTCCATCCAGATGTTCCATCTAGATGGACAAATGAACAACACCTTACTTCAGTCAATTAATGAGTCTAATAAAGTCCGAGTCGTATTGGGGTAGTGTGTCATTCAATAAACGTAGTGGAGTAAGCATCAGTTTCTTAAGAGTAAAGTCAAGTGTCATGAGTTTTTTTTCTTTCCCTATAAACTGCTTGTATTCATTCAATAAAAGAAGCGAACATAGTCGTAATACACGATGCTTGGGGAGTCAAGCTCAACCCATTACAGACCAAAAGACTCTAAATGAATTGGTAGATGACATCATAGACTTTGAACTGTTCCAACGTCAACGTTTTATTCTCATCATCGATCTCTCTCCTCTCCTTGAACATCTCTTGCTTTCCATCTTTACACATACATGTATTTAGTGGCAAATCCAGAAACTTTTTTTTACCGGGATCATAATATAACTAAAATAATAAATACTTTTTGTAAAAAAATAAAACATCTTGTCCCATAAATAATAAGTGATCAAATATAAAAAAAATACAATCCACAAAAAAAACATCTTAAAAAGCCACCATGCAATCTTTCATATTTTGAAATCTTTTCATAGCAAACTCATTAGTAATAAACTCGCACATTTTTATTCGAAAAAGCAAACTACTAAATATAGATGAAAACTCAAAAGAAGTTAATTAATTAAGATCACTATAAATAAAATCTAAATCTAAATTTGAACTTACTAAGAAAAAATGAAAAATATTTTGATTGTTCTCGGTGTGAAAGTTATACTTATTACTAAGGTATATTAATATATCCTAATTCTTATTATCTAAAAATAAATAAAAATTCCAAAATCTAAGACCCAATAGATGATTATGGACTCTTTAGTAGCCTGTAATTTTATTTTATTAAATAAAGTTAGTGAATGTTAACTTGTGGGGTGACCAAATACAAGAGAAATAAGCTTAATTGAGATATAACATACAAATCAATTATTTATATATATATAATTTCCAAGATTTATGGGGATTCAATTGAACCCCTTTTAAGTGCATGGATCCGCCATTGCATGTACTCCATTAGTATATACATTGTATTTTTCTTTCTTATAACAACTGCTATTATATAATTTACAATTGTAATGAAGAAGCGCTCTAAATAAGAAATTTGGCGATGTACCAGCGTTTTCTCCAACGCTATGGATTCGTTTATATAGGGTTTTTCCGATGCTAGAATACCCGTTTTTCTTGTAGTGATTCTAACAATATTCGGCAATAGATTACCAAAATCCTAGTATATATAATTGTGTGCAAAAAGTCTTAAAGATCTACATCTACACTTTTGAAAGAGGTAGGGTTGAATCCTGAGTGCCAGAGAAACAGTCGTAAGTAGCACAACCACTAAACTAAAGATTATCGGCGTGTAAAATTTTTTGAATATATATATGGAAAGGGAAGTGAAGAGAGATGTTAAAAGTACCCAAAGTGTAGTTCCAACTAGTAATAGAGCCGTGAGAGTCATGTTCTCCTTCATGTACATTGACATTTTGGATGTGGTGACATGGTTTTCGCTTTTCCATCTCTTGTAGTGTTTCTCTGCCGATCCTTTCAATGGAATCTCCGTCACGTATGTTCCTGACGTCGCCATTTCTTTCTCTCTTTTGTTTTGAAGCTTATACTTGCTTACGTTTGTTTTTGTAGTTGATGAAGTCAGTTAGAACTTGTCGTTGCCTTGGTTTATATAGTGAGTGTAACGGTTAAAAACGAGAGTACCGTTTCATTTAATCATTTGATAGATCTTCTCTTCTTCACAATTTTGACTCTAAAGTATTCAATGAGCATTAATAGGCCATAGAATTGTGTCTTTTGATTGGTATAGGCTAATCTTCAGCCACGTTATAAATATGGGTAGTTGGCACAACATCATTTAGAAGATAATCATGCCCCATACGTATATCTGACAGAAAGAATTGGTTTTGGAATATTCATAAATGGGTAAACATTCTTCACATTTTCCATTTATAGTTTCATATAGTTTAATTGTGGGCTCTTTGCGTGAGTAATGCTATGAACTTGATTTTAGAGAGTAGATTTTCAGTCACTAATTCTAAGATTTGAATCTCTGTTCTCGAAAGACATAGAGCTTTCATACTTCAAAAATTACAAAAAAAGAAAAAAAGAAAAAAATCCCTATTGGGAAAGTGAAAGAGAGGTGTCATATAGCCTTACGTTTGGACACATCTTGTTTGAGCGAGTTTGGTTTCCGGCTTACTGTGTACATCCTAGATGAATCTAACTTTTCCTTTTTAGTTGTATTTATTGCTAAATTCTTAGTTTTTTAGCGTATAGGTTTCAACCGGCCGAAATTTGGCCACCAGCTGGAAACATGTCTTAGAGAAAGTTTACTTTGCGCACAAAAAAATTGCTGATTTGAACATAGTTACTTCCTTACTCCTTAATATTTTTCGCCCTTTTTCTCTACTTGTCACAGATTGAAAGTACCAATGAGGTTTTTTCTGTATATCTTCTTGATGGCGAATTCGCAAAACCACTATGGGTTTTTGGTACAAATTCCTACGAAATAATCGAGTGCTCTGAAGAGAAGAACATAATTGCATGTAGCTATAGGTAATACTGAGCAGACCAGGATTCATTTACCTTCAATCATTCTCTGCTATTCCTTTTATATCAGCACTGAGGAACTTTGTGTTTCTGTTTTGATAGCAATTTATTGTTATTGAATGCAGGCAGAAAAGGAAGTCATATCTTGGCATTGTGGATGATTCACAGGGTTCATGTTCCCTGCTTGACATTCCTTTAACTGATTTCGATAGCATTGTAATATAGCTTCTCTGTAGTATTTTAAATTTGTTTCATTAATTCTCAACTATATAAGAATGTAACGGGATTTTGTGCTTCCACTTTCAGACATTAGGGAACCAGTGCCTTTATGTTGAGGGAGCATCAGCAGTTCTCCCACCATCAGTTGCCAGGGTAAAATAATTACCATTTTAGGTTTTAACCTAGGATAAGTTGTGTGTGATAAAAAGTAGATTTATAGTTCCACCTATTCACAGGTAACACTGGATCAGCTTAAAATGAGAGCACTCAGTTCTGAAATTGTTTGGTCTTCATCACCGGATGTTTTGAAGTACAAGGCTTTCTTCAGTGTGCCAGATTTGATTGAGTTTCCAACAGAGGTTGCTAGTCAGAACTCTTATGCTTACTTTTATCATCCAACCAATCCGCTCTACAATGCTAACATGGAAGAGAAACCTCCGTTGTTAGTGAAGAGTCATGGTATGCTAAAACTACCACTTCCAGATTTTTAATACTTAAGCAAGATGCTTCCTCACTTTCAAACATGTTCACAAGCATGTGCTTTAGCCAAAACATTAATTTTGCAATCAGCTATGCATGCCACATCTATCATTTTTGTTGACAATCTAAATCTGCAGGAGGACCTACTGCTGAAACACGTGGATCCTTAAATCTTAATATCCAATACTGGACCAGTCGAGGGTGGGCATTTGTTGATGTCAATTATGGTGGAAGCACAGGTTTGTTGTTATGGTTCCAAGTTTCTCACCATGTACGATTATACGCAAACACGTGAGTTTATTGAGACAAAATGTAACATTATCTGAAGGTTATGGTCGAGAGTATCGAGAGTGGTTGCTAAGGCGGTTGGGGATTGTCGATGTTGATGACTGTTGTGGCTGTGCGAAATATTTGGTATGTTTTTATATTGCATATTATGCGAATTTTGGAAGCAATTCCAAAACATTTTTTGTTCCGTACTGGTATCTTCTGGAAAGGCAGATGATAAGAAGCGGCTGTGTATATCTGGAGGTTCTGCAGGAGGTTACACAACTCTTGCAGCATTGGCATTCAGAGATGTATTCAAAGCTGGAGCATCCTTATACGGAGTAAGTACAGAACCATTGCATTTGAGGGAACATATAGCTAAAACTTACTATCATTTTTACTGTTTCTAGCTTTGGTTAATTATTAGAATAAGTTCTTAAAAACTCTCAAATATAATGAAGTATCAGAATAAAAATTTGAATATATTGGATTTAATCAAATTTAGAGATGCCAAAAACCCTTTGTTGTATATAAGTTCAGTGCAATGTGTATTGCTATGGAATATTTGAAAATAATGGAAATTTTAAAATATCCCAGTGGTAAGATAAGATAG
This sequence comes from Lepidium didymum, assembly GCA_963920545.1. Lineage (NCBI taxonomy): Eukaryota > Viridiplantae > Streptophyta > Magnoliopsida > Brassicales > Brassicaceae > Lepidium > Lepidium didymum. Next base: position 18,255,930 of record OY986980.1, on the reverse strand, counting down.
TTGGTTTAAGGCTTATTTTCTTAATCAAAGTTCATTTTATATCACACTTTTGCAGATTCTACGTCTTGAAGTCTTTTAGCCTACTCTACAGGATTTCACACTTAAAACCGACAGATAATTCATATTTGTTTGGCTTTTCTTAATGTAGGTGGCTGACTTAAAAATTTTGATAGAAGAAGGTCACAAGTTTGACTCCCGCTATACCGATAACCTTGTTGGTGAGTCAAATATATGAAGAGAGCATTTATCCTTGCTTTAGTTCTTTTTTTGGACGGCTGGCAATGTTCTTTTGCACATATTTCCTTTCTCTTCCTCACTTTTCAGTTGGCACTTCGTGAATGCCTTTAGTAACGAAAGGCTTAGTTAAACTCATCATCTTCTAGATTTAGATTCCAGATTGCTAATACCACTACTTCTTTCACTTAAATATGAGATTCTTAAAACGATTTGTGTTAATGCTGCTATAAAATTCTGAACACATTGCAGGTTGTAACTCCGGATCAATCACGTAAAATTTATCAAGCGTTAAAGGTCTGCCTGTTGCTCTTGTCGAGTACGAAGGAGAACAGCATGGTTTTCGTAAGGTAAGGCTTGATTACTTGCACTGGTGAGAAATATATCAAGTCTTTATGGATCATAATAGTAGTAAACTTATTGGAATTGCTTAACAGGCAGAAAACATCAAATACACCCTTGAGCAACAGATGGTGTTCTTTGCAAGTCGTTGGAGGTTTCAAAGTTGCAGATGACATCATTCCTTTGAAAATTGACAACTTCGACGCTTAAGCATCGATGCTTAGATAGATACGTTTGAAAAAGATTAAACTTTCGACTGATGTTTTCAGATCGTTTCTGAAAACTATTTCACTGCTTTTATTTTCCAAAAAAGCCTACTGTATCAAGGATCATTTTGTAGAACTCTGTTAAACATTAAAGTCTGTTTGGAAACAGGAACACACTCTTTACAACGGCTATGTCCGATTTCCAAGGGGTTTGTTGCGGGAGATACTGACTAGTGTTCCGGTAAAATCTTTTGGAGCACTGGAGCAGTGCGGTCTAATTGGAACACTTTGACCAACGATTGAAGGTTTACAAAGAAACTCTTTGGTAAAGCAAAAAGAGTTTCTGGTTGTAAGGTTTATCTAATGAGCCTTAATATAAGCAGAGCCTTTCATTGCATGGTTCATTGTTATGGTTCATTGTTATGCATCATCAATGGCCTCAGGTTTGTGGTCAGGAACCCCTATTCTGGACAAACTAGGTGAAATCTAGCAATACAAACTTATTCAATATTTAGAATAACTTCGGGTGTTATAGTGTTTCATTTTTTTTGTTCTCAAGGTAAAAAGAATTGATTTTAAAAAATCTAACCTATTTCTCTAGTTTAATTTTTTGACTATTTACTTTTCAGTTCCTATAAGTTTTAATATTTTTAGTTTAGTCCATGATCTTACCCTATTATTCTTTTTTGTCGTCCCTATTCTATTTAACCTCATGAATCAATAAAAAGTTTCGTTAATCACAAAAAAAAAAAAATCTTTATATTTGGTCAACTTATATTTATTCCACAATTTGGCAGGGATTAACCTTTTAATTAAAATTGATGGCAGTGAAAAAGAACCTAAATACTCTGGAGAATTAATTGCGATCCTAGATGTAGTAGATGTGAGGCAGATAATGAGATCATTAATCATGTATTGTTTGAGTGTTCCCTAACGGTTCAGTCATGGGCGCTTTCCCCTGTACCCTCGCCAGTTGAGGTGTTCCCGAGGGAGTCGATATGGTATAATTTAGATTACCTATTCTGGCGAATTCCAAACTCAATCAATGTCAATGTTTTCCCATGGGTGATCTGGCATATCTGGAAGTCGAGGAATGATTCGTGCTTTACTGGAGTGAGTAAAGATCCTCGTGAAGTGTTATCCCAAGCGAAGCTAGAGGAGGCGGAATGGTCTAATGCTAGGCGTCAAAAGTGTTATGCTAGTCAACCAGGATCGCTCAGCAATGCTGCGTCTTGGCCTGGGGTGTCGTTGCCATTGACGGTGAATCCGGCTTTTACAGGTTACAGGTGCTTTGTTGATGCGTCGTGGAAAAGTCAAGATATACATTCCGGGATTGGCTGGTTTTGCTTTCCAGACGATGTTTCGGGGGGATGCATGGAGGCACGCCAAATTCGAAGAAGCCTTTCTGCATTAAATTCAGAGGTGGAAGCAGTTTTATGGGATATGGAATCCCTGATCATGATCCAGTACTTAGAGGTGGAGATGGCTACTGATTGTGCGGATGTTCTAAAACTTTTGTTACATCGTGAGGAGTGGCTGGCTTTCCTACCATACTAAGAGGATTTTCTCAGGTTAAAGTCTTTTTTCCGTGCTTTTTCTCTCTATGTAATCCCGAAATCTCTAAACCATAAAGCTGATGCTCTCGCTCGTTCTATTAGAGAGTCAGCTAATGGATTAGTGTTGTAAACTTTTTGGTTGACAAAAAAAAAAAAATTAAAATTGATGGCGTGGCAGCGAGTTATGTATGGATAACTTTGCAACAGCAAAGACACCAGAAAAGTTTAATGCAGAGAATGTCCATGGAGCTTAGCGTTCTCGGATCTCTCGCCGGTCGGAATTTCGCTATCGCCGGTAAACCTACGGTTTTGCTTCTTCGTCGGACGAGTCTCCCTCTTCTCCGTCTTTCACTTCCCCATTTCTCTTCTACTTCGTCATGTCGTCTCACTTCGCCCAGTCAGTTCTTTTCTCTCTCGCAAATTTCAATTTGTTTTGGAATTCGCCGTATTTCAACATATTCATGTCTTTAATTGTTTTTCTTTCCAGTAGTATTTTCTGCTGAGGATAGTAACTTGAGTGTGTCGAATGAAAGTGAAACCAGTGAGTGGGTGATGCAAGGTATGTTAATATTACCATTGATCCTTGAACATATTCCCATTGAATTTGAGATTTATAGTTCATATTGTTCAATACATTTGTTAATTGTAATTGTTCAACGACTACTACTGCTCACTTGGGTTTTGATTTCTTGGGTTTATGCTTTCTTCTGTTTATGCCGAGGGTCTTATTTGTTTTTCCCATTTCTGATAGATTTTTATACATTGAGGAAGGACGTTGAAATAGCATCCGCTCGTGTTGAAGAGATTAGAGCTTCTGCTGGTTTGCTGCAACTAGAACAAGAGATTGCAAATCTGGAGTCAAAACTACTGATACATCTTTTTGGGATGATCGTGCTAAAGCTCAGGAAACGCTTTCAGCTTTGAATGATCTTAAAGATCGGATGTGTTTGCTCTCGGAGTTCAAATCGGTGGTATGTTCCTCAGTTTCATGTCTTTTGAATTGCCTTATATTTGGGTCTCTTATGGTTACATATCGACGTTTATGTTTGTAATATTGAATTTTAATTGTCTGGTGAAGCTTACATTGAGTGATTATTTCAAGATAATGAGTTTGCTACTTGAGGCAGGTTGAAGATGCGGAAACAATTGTGAAACTAACAGAAGAGATGGATTCTACTGATGTGAGTTTACTTGAAGAGGCCATGGGAATCATCAAAGAGTTGAATAAATCTCTAGATCGATTTGAGCTAACACAGCTTCTATCAGGACCCTATGACAAAGAAGGCGCTGTAGTTTACATTACAGCTGGAGCTGGAGGAACAGATGCACAGGTAATTATTGCTTATGTAATTTGGGGTTTTATACTCTCTAGCTGTCTTAATGAATTTATCAAATTGGATTCATATAAATCTTTCGAGACTACTTGCATGGGTTTATAGACTAACTTCATGTCAATGAAATGATCATGGAGTTTTCGTGTGCTGAAACCTGTCATTTTCACATGGAAGAGAACTAGTACCAAGAATGTATTTCATATTTTGTGTAGAAGGCCATGACAGTGCAGTAGTTGTCTTTCCTTTCCTCTTGCTTTTTGCCTTCCCATATGAATATTTCTTAGAGGCTTCATTGTTTTGTGATGTTAATTGAGCTCCTGTATAAATTTTGATAAATTCCAGTGCAGGATTGGGCGGATATGCTGCTTAGGATGTATATGAGATGGGGAGAGAAGCAGCGGTACAAGACAAAAGTTGTTGAAATGTCAGCTGGAGAAGAAGCAGGGATTAAGTCGGCGACCCTTGAAATTGAAGGACATTATGCATATGGTTACCTTTCAGGGGAGAAAGGAACTCACAGGATTGTGCGACAATCGCCATTCAATTCAAAAGGTCTTCGGCAGGTAAAATAAGTTGCATACCAAAATTACGTACAATACTAAAAAGTTTGACATGGGAAGAATTCATAAAATTTCATAACATTGTGCTGACATCTATGTTAATAGCAGGTTATTGTCTGATCAATTGGTATCTTACAGTATCCTTTCAAATTTTATATTTGCATCTATATGTTCGATGAATATTAGTGCCTTGAGAAATCTGCGTCTTAGCTCACTGTTAAGTTCTATTGGTATGCAGACAAGCTTTTCTGGTGTGGAAGTGATGCCGCTTTTGCCTGAGGAAGCAGTGGGAATTGAAATACCAGAGGACGATCTTGATATTAGTTTTACGAGGGCTGGTGGAAAAGGAGGACAGAATGTGAACAAGGTTGAAACTGCTGTGCGGATTACTCATATCCCTACTGGTGTAGCTGTCCGTTGCTCAGGTTTGTCTTTCATCTCTACAAATGTACCGTAGTGAAGAACCTGAATTAGCCCATATGAACATTGCGATTTGCATGTTGTTGAAGTCTAAGAACTGAATATGATAGTTGATTATGATCCTTTACGCTTCAAAGTAGATATATTATCCTTATAGCTCCCTTTCCAATGTTGGATACTGTAGAAGAGAGAAGTCAACTGGCGAACAAGACAAGAGCCTTAAGCCGACTAAAGGCAAAACTGTTAGTGATTGCGGAGGAGCAACGTGCTACCGAAATCAAGGAGATAAGGGGAGATGCAGTGAAAGCTGAGTGGGGACAGCAGATCAGGAACTACGTGTTTCATCCGTACAAACTGGTTAAGGATGTCCGAACAAGTCATGAAACTTCTGATATCACATCTGTAATGAATGGTGACTTAGACCCTTTCATCAAAGCTTACCTTAAGCATAAGTACACCTTAGCAATGGCTTCTGCTGTAGCCAATTAGAATGCTAATAGTCTGTTTCGTCTTCTTCTACTTTTTTTCTTCTTATTTTATTGCCCTCACTCTCAGTAGATAGAACCATCTCTTCCCAAACTGTTCAATATTACAACAGAATCTTGGAAGCCAATGGTAATCGGAATGCAATTCACATGTGTTTTATATCTGTTCTGACAATGGTAAAATCCAAATTGTAAATATGGTTTTTTTTCTTGTCACTATTATTCATATAATTTATTTAGTCACTGATTTGGCTCATCTCTATTTTGTTTTTTTATTAGGTAAAATATCAATCAAATATCAAACTTATTAAAAATCTCAAATCAAACACCTTACTATCTATCATAATTCTATATTAAACCATATATTTTTAGTTGATTTCTATTAAAACTTTGAATTTTACATTGACCGAACCGATTTATCCATTTAAAATTATATAACAGAAATAATTAATCCCGAAATACAAAGCTTTATTCAAGGATTTAACGGGATTAAAATGAGGTTAACTAGTTCCGTTAAACGACTTAATGCCAGGGTCAAAATTTTAAGGTTTTATTAAAAATTAACTTAGAATTGTTTGTGAAGCAAATTTGACATTTTACTGGTGTTTTTATTTCATGTGAGTGACATGATCTTATTTTCCAACGACTACCACAACAGTCATACTCACAAATCATTTCACAGCCACATCATCTGTTTCACTCCTGTCTCGTCTCTGAGAAAATGGGAGAAATCGAAGCGAAGAAGCGATGGAAATTTGGTGCCAACGAAGTCGTCGAACGATCTAGCTCACTTTCCATTCGTAATTATCTTATTACTTTACTCAGTAATCTTGATGGTAACGACAAAAGACCTCTCGTCCCACTCGGACATGGAGATCCTTCTCCGTTCCCAAGCTTCTGTACCGATCCAGCCGCCGTTGAAGCTATCTGTGATTCTGTCCGCTCGACTAAGTTTAACAACTATTCTACTTCTTCCGGTGTTCCTGTCGCTAGGAAGTAAGATTATTTCTGATTCTTAATCTTCTTCTTTCCTTTCTTTCGTCTGGATACATTCTATTTCGTTTTCATGGCTTGCTGCTCTTTGACGCCATTTTGCTTTTTGATTTTAAAGTCGTTACTTTTTTTTTCTTTTTTTTAGCTCTCTGCTCCATGAGGTACTATTAGATGACGTACAGCTCATATCTTATACTCCCTCTATATAGATGTTTAAGATAATAACACACGAATTAAGAAAGTTTATAAATTACATATTTTAACCTTATTGGTAAGTAGTTAATTGCTTGGAAACATAAATCTCTAAGCAAAATATTATAAAGACACAAAGGAGGCAACATAAAAAAAATGAGTTAATTTTTGTATTGATAAATGAGAACATCACTTATATTGAAACAATTTTTTTTCCTTAAAACATCAGTTAAATTAAAACAGAGGAGTATGTACTAGTTAGGATCACTTCCAATTTCCGATGTAGGATAATATTCTCTAGTATGCCCTATTGGCCATTGATCTCGATATGTTTGGGATGAATCGATGACAACAAATTTGGGCATGAGTTGCCGATAATTGGACCAACTTTGGGTCGGATTGGGTTTGACAGCGTGGATCATGGACCCTAATACGATATTAGATTATGAACTTCCAACTCAAAACCAATTGGCAATGAGTAGAGAAACCTATATCATATATATTAGTTAGGATCCAAAGCTTCGAGTTTCATCAAAATCTGACTTGCTTATCTGATATTGTGATTAGTGTTTGCATGATAAAATTTAGTAAAAACTAGTCTTTGTCTCATTTACTTTATATTCCAACTTCATTTCAATGTTGTTAGAATATATATCAACTTAACTAAGAACTTTTTAAGTAGAGATTCATGAAAATTGTTTCCTTCTTTTTCCCCTCTCAATAGGGCTGTTGCAGAGTACCTTTCCCGCGATCTTTCTTACAAGATATCTCCAAATGATGTTCATATCACAGCTGGTTGTTTACAAGCCATTGAGATTTTGATCTCTGCGCTTGCAACTCCTGGGGCCAATATTCTGCTGCCTAGGCCCAGTTACCCTATGTATGATTCCCGAGCGTCTTTAAACCAACTTGAGGTTCGTTATTATGACCTCATGCCAGAAAATGGTTGGGATGTTGATCTGAATTCAGTGGAAGCTCTTGCTGATGACAGAACCGTAGCTATACTTCTTATCAATCCCTGTAATCCATGTGGAAACGTTTTCTCTCGTCAACATCTTCAAAAGGTTTGTCCATTTGTTTCTTGTTATTCGTTTGGTAAGAGTTGTGCAATTGGTTTTGTTAGTGGAAAATTGGTTCTGCAGAAGCACTTTAGCCATCAAAGTGGGCTTTTTGTTGGTTTTTACTGCAGACTTATTCTCATTTTTTCATAACATACGACCTGACTTTGTTATGGACATATCTCTTTTTCCTCTTTATATGTTGAATGAAGATTGCAGAAACGGCTTGCAAGCTTGGAATACTTGTGATTGCAGACGAAGTCTATGACCATTTTGCCTTTGGGGACAAACCATTTGTCTCCATGGCAGAGTTTGCAGAGATTGTGCCTGTAATTGTATTAGGTGCTATATCTAAAAGATGGTTTGTTCCTGGCTGGAGACTTGGCTGGATGGTTACTCTTGACCCACATAACATCATGAAAGATTCTGGGGTTTGTTGCTTTCATTTTTTTGTTCACTGAATTAATTTCCTCTCAAGAATGTATCTGTGATTCAATCTCTGTTGTTGTTATTGTTGTTCTTTTTGTCTTTTAGCTTTTGCAGACTTTTACCAAAGTCTTCAATATGTCGACGGATCCTGCAACGTTTATTCAGGTATGTTCCATTAGTTTTGATTCATAGTCAGTGTAATAACGTCTATCAGGGAAAATGATGTCTTTTTGTTTTGTCCGAGCCAGGGCGCAATTCCTGATATCATTGAGAATACAAAAGATGAATTCTTCTCATCAAAACTCGAAATAGTGAGAAAATGTGCAGAGATTTGTTATGAGGAGCTTATGAAGATCCCTTGCATCACGTGCCCCTGCAAACCCGAAGGGTCAATGTTCACTATGGTAATGAATCTGAAAGTAATCAGATTACTCACTGGTCAAGCTCAATGGCTAATCCCTTTACTTGGTGCAGGTGAAGTTAAACCTTTCTCTACTCGAAGATATAAGTGATGATTTGGACTTCTGCTCCAAGCTGGCTAAAGAGGAATCTGTGATCATCTTACCAGGTAATATCATAGTTTTGTTAACGAGCTTGTTGAAAACTATGGACAGTTAGAAATAACCGTGGAGGTTCATGTAGGTCGAGCTGTTGGGCTTAAGGACTGGCTACGTATCACCTTTGCAGTTGAGCTCGAGCTCCTCATAGATGGGTTTTCTAGGCTAAAGAACTTTGCACAGAGACATTCCAAGAAGCAACCTTGAGTATAAAGACACTCATTCTTCCGAACTAGAGCAATTTAGATTTTGCTCAAAAGCTTAGTACATAACATTGTCGGCTTTGTAAAATATTCTTTGTAATAAAGGCTGATAAGCTTTAGTAACAAAAAGAACAATGAACAAGTAATGCTAAGATGCAACCATGAGCTTGAGATAAAATTCTCTCTATGTGGCTACACAGAGAGCAATTAGATTTGGCTCTGAGTGAGTGAGGCTTCTAAGGCCCCTATGGGAGTGTAATAATGATGTGGCTTGGTGTTATATGATTAGCTGAATTTAGTATTTGTAATGCAATTTGGATGGGATTTCGTTTTGTGTTTGTTTCTTAGACTACCCATATGCATAGCAATTGATAGTTTTATATATGTCATTTTTCAGACATATTAAAAGAAGAGAAATTGTAATGAATAACATAAAAAAATTTATTATTTAGGTGAGTGAAAATTTTATGATGAGCAACCTACAATTAAAAAAAAAGACTTTTATGCCCTTATATCTACTCATTTTTCTTCTCTTTCACAATTATTTTCTCTTTCTTCTTTCTCTTTTTTTTGTCAACCACATAATAAATCATAGATCCAATCACTAGAAAGTGAAAAAAAGTTTACAACACTAACCCATTAGCTGACTTTCTAATAGAACAAGCGAGAGTATCAGCTTTCCTCTTTCTCACTTTCTCATTTTCTCTCTTTCCCACTTTAGCTCTTTCATTTTTTCTAATTAGAACAAACAACTTTAATAATAATAATAAAACATGGTTTTTTTCTTATAGAAGAAGATGCGTTTCGATTTTCATAATTATCTCATGATTATGGTGTACACATCAATAAATCACAAAGTGGACAAAAATCTTTTTTTTAATATTATTTTCTTACAATTATTTTTGATAGATCTATGTATGTGAAACAAATATTCAAAAATAAAATAAAAAATTACCAACAACCGCCATTGTTGCATGTCAGCTTAAGCTCTTATGAAAAAGATGAAGATGATTTGAAATTTTTTCCGATAATACACCAGGAACTATTATTTTATCTAATAACTAATAGGTAGTATTAAAAAAATTAACTGCTAACTATTATTTTATCCGATAATTATCTAGTTATCAGTCAACTTATTTTTATTAACGCATAACATATCCGTTAATCAAATATATAATTATCAGATTTTAATATCAGATAATATATTTGATGTCTTTTTAGGGTTGAAAGTATGATGTATAACTGTGATACCAAATTATTATATGTATTACAGTTTTTAACATCAAATAATTTATTTTATCAGGTAATATAAAAATACTTAACCGATAACTATTATTTTATATGATAACTATCTAGTTATCACTTAACTTATCCGTTAACTATTGATTTAAGTCTCCAAGATGGTTACCATCATTATTTGAGTTCGTCACGCGAAGATTTATGGTGTGATGGACCACTAAATCGGAGTTGTTATATGTGTTAGAATTGTTTATCATTTAACTATTATTATATCTGATAATATAGAATTGTTTTTAACTCTCAACAAAGAATTTTCTATGTATTACAGTTTTTAACATTTAAACATTTTATTATCTGGTAGATATACTTAACTGATAACTTTTTTTTTGTCAACCATAGTAATATAAGGATTAAGAATCACCACAAAGTGGTAAGAAAAGTTTACAACACTAAACCATTAGCCGACTCTCTAATAGAACGAGCGATAGCATCAGCTTTATGGTTCAGAGATTTCGGAATTACATAAAGGGAAAATGCACGAAAAAGAGACTTTAACCTCAAGAAGTCCTCCTAGTAGGGTTGAAAGGCCGGTCATTCCTCCGGGTGTAAGAGAAGCTTCAGAACATCCGCACAATCCGTAGCCATATCAACCTCTAGAATTTGGAGTAGGATCAGGGACTCCATAGCCCAAAAAACCGCTTCCACCTCTGAATGTAGCGCTGAAATACTTCTTCTTACTTGGCGTGCACCCTTGCATCCCCCAGAAACATCATCTGGAAAGCAGATCCATCCTATCCCTGAAAATATGTCGGAATATTTCCACGACGCATCTACAAAACATCTGTACCCCGTAAAACTCGGGTCCACCGTCGTCGGAACAGACACCTCCGCCCAATTCGTTGCGTTGCAGATTACTCATGGTTGACTAGCAATACGATAACTATTATTTTCTCATATAATATATGTAATAGCAGGTAATTTATGCGATAGTTAATTAATTCAGAGATAAAACATTAAATGCATGAACCCCACATTTAATGTTTTGTCTCTCTAACAAGAAGTGAGTCATTTTTTCAAAGTTAATTTGGTATAAATACCCAATGTGGACCATATTATTTACTTAACTACAGAAACTATATCTTAGTTTCTTAATTTGTTTTTCAAAACTTGTTATCTACTTAAATTTCCCTTAAAAGAATTGTAAAATAACATTTTTTATCACAAGAATTATAAAATAATATTTTAATTTCATTTATTATTCTAAAACTAAAAGAAAAAAGAATTGAGAAGGAAAAAAAAAGAGTATGCACTAGGAGTTGTAATCCAAGAAAGGAACACGGAAAAACATTCAAATAACTCCTCCATTACCCATGAGGACAAAGGAAGAACAAAGAATCCCTTGGTAATGCAAAGATTCTATTACTATAGGAATCAAGTGAACAAATCAATGAGTTATGTATACAAATAAAAGGTGAGTTTTCCTTAAATAATATCCAAACACGAAGAGAAATATGAGATGTCCCTCTAAATGAAAACAAAACTTTAACGTGAAACAACACAACTTTTTAAACAACACTGATATAGTAGAAATTGCAAAGCTCTTTTCAATTGGTTAGTTAAATAGTAGTTAGTCAATGGATAAAATTTTGTCAATTTTTCTAGATTTTTTTTGTCAAAAAAAATTATTAGATCGATAAAACTCGATTCATAAACTAAGTTTTCCGATTGAAACCGAATGGTATTCAAACCGGCCACGGGCAATTCTAATTATTTAAGTTTCACTTTATCTCAAAATTGAGTTCCTCATGCTTGCTTTTTATTATTACACGTCAGCACATTGGCATTTAACAGATTTATCCTCTCGAACACAGATTTGTGTGTTGTATTCTTAACCTTACGCTCGAATCGATCACAAAACCAGACGAAATATCCACAATTTTGGTTCACAAAGCTGAATCTAGATAGGTTGTGATGACAACTATAGCCTCCGGCTTCGTCTCTTTCTCGCCGGCGCTACTCCATGTGAGTGAGAATTGCGCAACATTCATCAATCAATCTCTATCGCTTATTTAATAACTCAAAAATTTGACGACTTTCAGGCGAAATCTCGACGGCCATTTCCAAATTTCCGAACACGACCCTCGTTTCTTCCGGTGGTTTCAGCATCGTTGAGCCACATAGATGCAGATACAACAACAACCCTTTATTCCAACGTCTTAAAGGAAACGAATTCGATCTCCCAATTGTTGCATAACATCTCTCTGGCAGATATTGATCCAGGAACAGCGAAGCTAGCAATTGGAATCTTAGGTCCGTCTTTATCAGCTTTTGGGTTTCTTTTCATCTTGAGGATTATCATGTCTTGGTACCCAAAACTTCCTGTAGACAAGTTTCCTTATGTTTTAGCTTATGCTCCGACCGAACCAATCCTTGTCCAGACAAGGAAAGTGATTCCACCACTTGCTGGAGTTGATGTAACTCCAGTTGTTTGGTTCGGTCTTCTCAGTTTCCTTAATGAGATTTTGGTTGGTCCTCAGGGACTTCTTGTTCTTATTTCTCAACAACAAGTTAGCTAGTCCAATATATCAATTTATTTTCACATTCAAGTTTCAATCTTTTCTTTACTGCTGTGGGAATTGGTTCTGATTCAGTTTTCTGGTTTGGTCTAATTGAAGAAGAATTGATTTCGGTTCTGAGTCTTTCTGTTAAACCAAAGAGAGGAAAGTGTAAAAACAGAGCTTCTTGTCACTGGTGAGGATTTGATGTTATAACTAGAGCTGAGTATCTAAGCTCTTCATCATCTTTATATTTCTAGTTCGTTACTTACCTTCCATGACACGCAAGATCTTGACAAACTCCATTGTTGAACCTTTGCTCTCGGTTTTGGAGCTGTATTCTTCTTCTTTAGTGAATTGCCGGAATGATCTGGCCCTGGTGATTAGCTATCCAAATCGGAAGTGACACCGGGTAAAACATATGTATTGTGTTCTTGTTTCTACAGAGAGGTGTGAGAGTTTTGTGATTCGAGTTGATGGTTAATAAGAAGAAACTCTAGATTGTGAAGAACATGAGTGTAAAGTCCTTTTTTATCATCCCTGAATCAGCAATGATTACAATGAAGGTTTAATAGCAATACAATCTTTCTTCTTTGAGGTTATTGTAATAATGTATAGGTAAATAAGTAGTGCTCCATCATCAAGTTGCAATCTTTGGACTCAAGATTGTGGACTTATTCTAATAGGGAGACCTTTGGCTGGTATTGGTAAAGGATCAGTCACTATTTTTTTTTTTCATTTGGAAACACTTTTTCCCACTTAAATCTCTTAACAAGATTGTGCATAAATGTGAGAATCTCAAGACGAGCAAATTCTCTCCCTGGACACATCCTTGGCCCTCCTCCAAATGGAACATATGTATAAGGCTTTGGACCATTTCCTTCAAATCGGTTTGGATCAAACCTCTCTGGCTCCAGAAAGTAGTCTGGATTCTGATGAGTCGCGGTGGCACTCCAATATAACTAAATAGATGAACAAATGAGTGATCGATCTAGAATCCCACAGAAAGTTTCGAAAATAGCTCAAACCACACAAAGTTTAGACGTTTTAAAGATTAAACAGAAGCTACAATATTTGTATCTGTGTCAACTGTAGTTAGAAGGATTTGTACTAGTCCTTACCTTCCCACCTTTTCGGATGTAAAAGCCATTGAAAGTGAAGTGATTAATGGCTTCACGAAAAGGGCCAGAAAGAGGAGGAACAATTCTCATTACTTCACATGCAACATTCCATGAATACCTCATTTTCTCAATGTCCTTCCAACTTAATGCTTCTTTTTCTTCCTTTTCCTTTACTATTTCCATTTGCTCTGCAATTCCTCAGTTTGAGTTTTTATTTATGTCACTTGTAAATTTGAAATTAAAAGACATAAATTATACTACACAACATAAAGTCATAAAATTACCTAGCTCAGCTTATCATTGATGTAGAATTTAAAAATAAGGATGATTAACTATTTGATAGTATACTCCATCTGTTATAGATTTTCATGGTATCCTAAAATTAAATTGAGTTTTAGACTTTTGTTTTATTTTATATTTTAAGAACGGGTCAAATAAATTTTGTAGTTAAAATTTCTTATAAAGTTCTATTAAAACACTAGCTATGTGGGTCAAATGCATTATTGATCCATGGTTTGCATGGTCTGATAGTGTTCCCACTAAAAACATTAATACTTCAATACATATATACATATATTTATAGAGATATGGTTGGTAAGAAAAAAATTAGTCAAATTTATGTTAACAATTATATTTGATGTTTAATTTAATTGAATGTGAATCAAAAACAACAAACAACAAGCATTAGCTAAGTTTAAAACTTTAAATCTATATGAATGCTTACGTTATGTATTATTTGTAACAAATTGGTTTACTCTAATTTAGTTATATATTTATCGAAAATATGGATTCTTAAAAAAAAAAGTTATGTTTTTTTTTTGTAATTGAGGAGTTCCCAAACTTTACAGAAGAAGTATGGACTATTTTTTGAAGAGTGCCCACGGGTAGACTCATTCTGGGTATTCAAATAGGTCGAAATCATGGATCCATATTTATGTAGAGGTGACAGAAAATTATGACTTAGTCTCGTATAGCAAAATAATCGAATCTACAAACTCTTTAAAGTCCCAAGCCTGTCTCATACCACTTCTTGTAAAACAAAAGTCATTAAGTTATGTCTCGTTTTAAACTTTAACAAGCTGTCGTGAAGGAGAGTACAAAATGTAAAAATAGCGTTGTACCTAAACATATTAATGTATTCAAAGTATAACACAAAAATACAGTTAACATACGTACCTTGTAGCACACGTTGATAAACATGAGGAAAATCGGCAAGATAATTGACAATGAAAGTGCATACAATACTTGATGTGTCATGTCCTCCGATTAACAATCCAATAATCTTATCAGCCAAATCTTCTTCGTTGGTCTCTCCTACACTCATCAACATGTAAGTTAATATGTCTTGTTCCACTGATTTTTTTCTGTCTGGCTTTAAGCTCTTCTTTCCTCTGCTTCACGATCGTAGAAACCTCTTTTCTGAGTAAGTTCGACGTCTTGATGGCTCGGTTAAACCGTGTTCTTGGCAAGTTTATAGGAATTGAAAAGACTCCTACCGCTATTGTATTGAACTTCTCTTGTAGTTTCTTTACTCTTTTGGGGTCTTTTATGCTTAGGAACAAACGGCATGCTATTGAAAACGTTAACCTGCATACGATTGTGTTAAAACTTCAGTTTCCGCATTTGAAATACATTATAAGTTTTATTTTTCTGTAATGGTTTTATAAGAAATAATCGTAGTTAAAATAAATCGCAAACCAAAAGCTGAAAATAATCTTCCATGTACTGCATGTAGTTCGATTTCCGGTGGAAGATATTATTAATAACTAAAAGAAAGTCAAGCTAGTCGTCACTACTGATTCTCCAGAAATTAGTAATTAGTTGAATTTAACTCATGGCCCGTTGACCGGAGATCTGGCTTAGAGATCAACCTCATGGATCCCCGTTGACCTAGATCCCCGGGTTAACAAAAATATAAAATCCAAAGACTGGTCTAGGGTCGCTGGCGATTAGGGCTTTGGCCAGAACCCCTCTTAGTTCTAAGAAAAACTCTCCATATATAATACTAGTATAGATGAGATGAACATTACGCACATTTTGGTAAGAAGGAAGACAAGAGGTTGATATTGATTGGCCCATTCGGTCTCAAGATGTCTATGAACAATCTCATCCATAATACCTACATAACTTCTCAAAGCCTCAGGCTTCATAAACTGTGAAAGAAGTATTCTCAGCTTCTTGGCCTCTTCCGTGGAGCTAGACTGAGTTGAAGAAGGGAAGATCTTATTCACGGAATCTGGCCACCACGAGACCACAAGTTTGTTCTCGTTGGATAGAAATTTGTTTCCGGACGCACCAGTCAACACGGCAGTGGGTGACCCAAAGAGATGTGGCTTGAAGACACTTGAAAAGCGATGAACTCGTTCGGTAATGAAAGTCTCCGGATGGCCTTGACGGCCGGCAGATAGGAAGGAGATACTCTCTCCGATCAAAGGAAAGCCGATATTTCCTGGAGGAAGTTTTGGATATGAGAAGTTTGATTAATGTCTTTGAAGATGATGAGCATGAGAGAAAGAAAAATGAAGCTGATGAAGAGATATATGATTGTTAAGTACATATTTAGTTTCTTTTTGTTTACGGTTTGTTCTACTTAATTTTCTTGTGTTGGCTATACAGATTTATAGACAGTAGTTGAGTTAGGACTTGGTTTTTGGTTTGAGTATAGATGCTTTTATACTTTGTTTTATCTTACATATAAACACGTACACCATACTAGATCAAGGGAAGTTGTGCTTCATAATCATAAATTTTTTATTTATTCATAAACTACCCGATAAACTACCCGAGAAGTATATTAGGTCAAATAGTTAAATCTATTTTACTTGTTTAAGTCTACTCTACCTTTTTCCCAATCGAAATTCAATTTCAATGTTCACGTGATGTTAGTTAGAGTTTTAGATAGAGGGTTTGAGGTCTGGATTTGTTGATTTATTAAAGAAATTACCCGTAACAAAATTGATTAATATATAATACATACAAAATACCTTTATCATAGATCCACACATACACAAATGTGTGTTTCAGATTAAAATCCTAGAAAACCTTTAGATATATTTGTTAGAGTTACGGATTGAGTCCGTGAAGAAGAACGAAGAAAAAAGAGTGCGAGAGAGAACAAAAGTTCGTTAATGATTCTTTTCTTAATTAACAACAGACTACAGAGGTTCATTCTTTATAATTGAATGAATGGCGGTTAACATATAACCGGAATCTAATTTGAATTAAACCAAAACAAACCAATGCTCTAATACCCCCCTTCAAGAGGGCAAATATACATAGTTCATTGCCATTTTGTCAATGATCAAGTGAAAACGACCTGTAGGCAATGGTTTAGTGAAGACATCTGCAAGGTTATCTTCTGATTTCACATGAAGAGGCTTGATTAATCCTTCAAGAATCTTCTCTCTTACCTTGTGACAATCCATCTCAAGGTGTTTCGTTCTTTCGTGAAAAACAGAGTTATTAGATATGTGTATTGCTGCCATCGAATCACAGAAGAAGGCAATAGATTGATTTTGTGGTACTTCCAGCTCTTCAAGTAAGTTAACAAGCCACATTACCTCCTTTAATGCAAAACGCATCGCACGGTACTCTGATTCTGCAGATGATAACGAGAATGTCTGTTGCTTCTTGGACTTCCACGATATAAGAGAGGACCCGAGGAACATACAGAAACCTGAAGTTGATTGACGTGTATCTTTGCATGATGCCCAATCCGCATCTGTGAAGGCTTTAAGAATTAAGTCACAATCTGCTGCATAGAACACGCCTTTCCCTACAGTGCCTTTCAAATATCGAAGAACTTTGTGAGCTGCATGTAGGTGTGACTGCGTAGGGGCTGATGTGAATTGACAAAGTTTGTTGACAGCAAAAGCAATATCTGGTCTCGAAATTGTGAGATACATTAATCTCCCAACCAGTCTTCGGAATTGTTCTGGTGCAGGAAGCAAAGGTTCACCATTCTGTAAAGAGAGCTTGGTATTTGTGTCCATCGAAATGTTTGATGGTTTGCAGGCCAATAATCCAGAGTCTTCAAGGAGTTCCAATGTGTACTTCCTTTGATTGATGGAAATCCCTCTCGAATTCCTAGCTATTTCCAGACCGAGGAAATATCTTAGAGGCCCTAAATCTCTTATTTTAAATTCTTTGTGGAGAACTTTCTTAAGATCAGTGACATCCTCATCACTGTTAGAAGCAACAACAATGTCATCTACATATACCAGAATTGTAGTGTACTTTCCATTGATGCTTTTAATAAAAAGAGTATGGTCCGTGTATGATCTCTTAAAACCCAAAGATTGCAGAATATCACTAAACTTTAGAAACCATTGTCTTGACGCTTGTTTTAAACCATAAAGGGATTTATGAAGCTTACAAACTGCGTTTGCAGGCAAAACTTCTCCTTCCCTTGGTGTGTATCCTGGCGGTAAAGCCATGTAAATCTCTTCATATAAATCTCCATTGAGAAAAGCATTCAATACATCTAGTTGTGTGAGGCTCCATCCTTTTGCTGCAGCAACTGCAATCAGTGTTTTAATTGTGGTCATCTTAGCCACAGGTGAGAAAGTGTCAACAAAATCTACTCCCTCTTTTTGAGTAAACCCCTTAGCCACCAATCTAGCTTTATATCTTTCAAGCGTTCCATCTGCATTTAGCTTTGTCTTGTATACCCATCTGCAGCCTATGGATCGCTTTCCCTCTGGGAGAGAACAAACTGTCCATGTTCCTGAGTTTTCCAAAGCTACCAGTTCCTCATTCATTGCTTGAAGCCATTCTTTGAAATTCTTAGCATGAGTAAAACTAGTAGGCTCAACAAATAAGTTCACAGCACATATGTATGTCTTATACTCTGCTGATAATTGATCATAAGTCAAGTAATTGGCAAGAGGAAAGGGAAGATCAGTCTCTGTAACACCACAGTAGTAGTCTTGAAGATAAGCAGGTGCGTTGCGTTTCCTCTTTCCTGTCTCTGTGTGAATGTTATCACTACCTGTACTTTCACTTAATGAACTAGTATCCGATGGTGTGGAAATATCCAAGCCTTCTGTGACTGGAGTTGAAGGAATTTCCTGAGAATCAATCGCTGGAGATGAAGTGACAACGTCCCCTGTTTCATCATCATCTGAAACTGGAG
Source organism: Lepidium didymum (assembly GCA_963920545.1). Lineage (NCBI taxonomy): Eukaryota > Viridiplantae > Streptophyta > Magnoliopsida > Brassicales > Brassicaceae > Lepidium > Lepidium didymum. The sequence goes on along the minus strand of OY986980.1, from coordinate 18,237,312 downwards.
TGACGTGAATGTTCCTGTGAACGTCATTATGAGTTCTTGACATGCTTGTTTTGTCCTCTGTAACTTCTTTATGGAATAAACTATCTAATTTTGTTTGATCTATATTCTGCAGGGGAAAGATATATTCATGGAACTTCACATTTCTGGAAATGCATATCTGATTTGTCTCAAGATCTAGTAGCTTGTAACCTTTCACACCCGCAGGATAGCCAATAAAAACATGAGGTCTTGCTCTCGGTTGGAACTTATGTCTTTTTTTTGTAGAGGTGGACACATAACAAAGGCAACCAAAAACCTTCAACAGCTCATAGTCCGGAGCCTTCGAATTCAACAGTTCATAGGGGGATTTATTCTTGTGTAAGGTCGTCGGCAGCCTATTGATTAGGAACACTGCCGTAAGTATACAATCACCCCAATATTCAAGTGACACATTGCTTTGAAACATAAGAGACCGAGCCACATTTAGAATGTGTCGATGCTTCCTCTCTACGACCGAATTCTATTCTGGTGTTTCCGGGCAGCTATGATAAGATTGAATCCCTTTCGATTTAAATAAGTGTTCAAACTTAAGTTCTGGTGCATTGTCTGATCTAACCCCTTTCACAACGGCTTGATATTGGGTTTCTATCATCGTAAGAAAATCTGGAAACACTTGCAAAACATCACTTTTCAAACGCATTAGATAAACCCAAGTGACACGTGAAAAATCATCAACAATCGTAAGAAAGTATCTATAACCCTCAAGAGTGGGAACAGAGAAGGGACCCCAAACATCAATATGAAGCAAATCGAAAGGATTCTTGCACATATTATTCAAAGAGTTAAAAGGCAAATGTTTTTGTTTAGTCAAAGGACAAACACTAAAATGAAAACTATTTTTATCTGCTTTATCAATACCAAGAAGGTTCATAACCGAATCAACTTTGCGAGCATTAGGATGACCTAGTCTATTGTGCCAAATAGACGAATTAACCAAAATATTTGCAGTAAAAGGTAAACTTTGAAAAATTTCCTTTGAAAGGAAAGCTTTGTCCAGAACATAGAGATTGGAGATTCGTTCAGCTTGTCCAATCATCAGCCCCTTGGTAGGCTCCTGGATCACACAAGTAAGAGGATCAAAAATAACACGGCAATTCAAATCTACTGTGAGTTGACTCACACTAAGCAGATTCAGTCTAAAATCTGGGATATACAGAACGTTTTTAAGCACTAGATAATCATTTAATCTAACTTCACCTATTCCTGCAATGCAGATGTTCAAACCATTTGGCAAACAGACATATCTATTATGAATATCAGTAATGTAAGTAAAAGATTTCTTATCATGAGACACATGGTGTGTGGCACCACTATCGATAATCCAATTCTGAGAGGTAAGAGCAGAACATGTATCTTTCATCACGCCTACAAAATGAAGAGTGTTTTCCGAGAATTCAATACCTGCTGATGCTGTAATTGTTCCTTTAGATGTGGATGGTTGGTCCTTTTGGTTTGAAGGAAGTGTGAGCTGTGAATTAAAGTACGAAATCACTCTTTCAATTTGACCTTTCGACATAGTCTTTATCTGTCCTTGTTTCTGTTCTTGCTTCTGTTTGTGTTTGAATCCAGGTGGATACCCATGAATTTTGAAGCATTTGTCTACGGTGTGTCCTGTATATCCGCAATGAGTGCAAGTAGCTTTCTGGTTTTTCCGGTTAGAAACATAAGCATTAACCATAGCATCTGTTACAACTTTATCTTCAAAATGAAATGCAGAGGCAGCAGGGACATGTACTATGCTTCTTTGGCTATGGTCTTGATCGAGTATATTATACACTTCAGCTAACTCAGGGACCTTCTTTCGCATAATAATCTGGCTCCTCGCATTCGCATATGACTCATTCAAACATGCAAGAAACTTTATCACCTTTGTGTGATCCGCCTTCGTGGATGTTTTCTTGCAACATTGGCACATTTTACATGTGTTTACACACGCTGCTCCCTCTAGCTCATCCCACAGCGTCTTTAGTTTTGTGTAGTAGATAGAGAGATCCATGGTTCCCTGTTGCAAAGCCCAAATCTGTTGAGTCAATTGGTAAGATCTTGGAAGATTCGCAATGTGAAACCTTAGCAGTAAGTCCTTCCAAATTTCTGAAGCATCTTCAAACCGTAATATACTGCCATATATTTGCTTATTGGCCGAGTTTAAGATCCACGATTTCACCATGGAGTTACATCTTGACCAAATCTTGTAATGGGGATGAGTGGTGTAAGGTCTTGGAAGGCTTCCATCAACAAAAGAGAATTTATTCTTCGCATCTAAAGCAATATTCATGGCAATACTCCAAGTAGTGTAATTAGTTCCATCCAAGACTTCCGTGATTATCGGGGTACCGGGATTGTCACAGCTTGTTAGGAAATAAGGCGAGTATTGGATTCCTTCAAAATTGAAATTCTCCTGAGTTGGATTATGAGTTTCTGAGCTCTTATTTCCAAAAAGTTTCTTTGAAACCATCGAAGCTTGGTTTTGGCCAGTTTCTTGCTCCGAAGATTCCGATTTCACAGAGCGGGTGGATTTGAGCTTAGACAAGGTCAGTTTCCTTGTCGTCGCCGACCTTTTACCTCCTCTACGAACAACGACCATGGTCTTATCAAGAATTTTAAGAGCTACAAGTCAAATCTTTGAAACGGAAAATATAGAGCTTGGATCTTAGTAGAAATTGAATGAAATTCGCAGCGGAGTTAAATCGAGAAATAGATTCCGATCAGCTTAAAGAAAGGAAGAGACGAATCGAAGCCGCTCTGATACCATGTTAGAGTTACGGATTGAGTCGGTGAAGAAGAACGAAGAAGAAAGAGTGCGAGAGAGAGAACAAAAGTTCGTTAATGATTCCTTTCTTAATTAACAACAGACTACAGAGGTTCATTCTTTATAATTGAATGAATGGCGGTTAACATATAACCGGAATCTAATTTGAATTAAATCAAAACAAACCAATGCTCTAATAATTTTCTTTAAAAATATGTCTCTTCCCAGCACAAGCAGAAATTTGAACTAATGATCTCTTTAGCCTACCTATCTAGTATACTGCCAGTATAGCTAACTCATCTGAATTACCCAAACGTACTTGCATTCTTTCTTTTTATCTTTTTCTTAAATTTAATACTTCTTTTTCAAATCATTTGGAGGAAAAAATTTCTAACAAACAAATGAGTTAAATCTCACTTTAGGGGAAAAGAAATTTTTTTCTTAACAAACAAATGAGTTTAATCTCACTTTATGGAAAACCATATACACAACGTTCTATGAATCTTATCATCGTGTAGTCACTTCTTGTTTGAAACAAAACGTGATAAAAATCCCCAACCAGATAGATGTCTGCTGGTTGGTAGTTAGAGGATGTTGCTATATAACTACTATGGTACTATCTTTCTTTTCTCCTTGATTGTATGGAAATCAATGCCTAATCAAATCAAAATCAATGCCATGCATTTTGGTTGAGGCAATTTTGACAAAAATTCCAATTAAGAATGGAAGGTAATATATATAACATAAGAAAGTTTTATTTTATATCATTGATTACTGAGAAGAAAAGAGTAAGTGGAAAATGTGGAAAAGGAAATGAGAGGGAAAGAAAATGAAATAAAGTGACTTGGATTATTACATTTTTGATGTTGTCAACTAATCCTAGGCATTTGGTTTGGACCGGTTTCTCCATTTTTTTGGTGCTTTCTAAACCAAACTTAACTTATACAATTAAATTAAAATTAAATAAATAACCAAATTTAATTGGTATGAGGTTGGTTCATTTTAAATTTAAAATTGATTGGATTAGCTTTCTAACTCCTAAAACCATGTCTTATTAGTTTGATTGAGTTAAAAAAAATTTAACTAACGGAGTTAATTAAGATTAGAATGGACTGAAAAGTCACTTAACCACAAAACTAAAATGGTTCAGTAAAATCAATAAAAATTTACGATTTAATTCAACTAAATAAACATCCATAAATTTTTGTAAGACCAAAATTTTTTTACATTTTTTTCCCAATAATAAAACTATAATATATCATGAAGTAGCCACCTTTAATGGAAAAAACCTTTCTCGGAGTCTAACACCTCTGCCACTTCTCTTAGAGTCTAACACTTCCGATATCTCTCTCGGAGCCTAAGACCTCCGATACCATATCGACTACCTTGCTCGGACCCCTCTCTTACACAGACAAAACTTCTTTCCAACCTACTCAGCTGAGACAAGCCAAAATCACTTGATCTCGAACGGCGGCTCATGAATCAGTCCTGCATCAATCTAAATTGAACTTGAGGACACTTGAAGGGAACGAAAAGCTCAAGATCCTGGGAGACGCACGGTGGGCTTGACACGACCCCCACGACTTTACACAAATCAAATTTAAGCGCACTACCAACCCTAGAATGGATCCCTAACTTGTGGAAGATCTCCGCTCGATGGCAATAACAGAGGATCCGGTGATCGTCTTACCGGAATCTGGGAACTACCGCACAAACTCGGCCAACCAACACATCCTAATAGGTAAACTTCTAAACCTAGAATCCCAGAATATGGCTAGGATGATAATGAGTCTCCCTAGGATTTAGAGACTACAAAACAAAATTAATGGAACAGTCCTAGGCAAGAATATATTTCAATTATGATTTCAATCGGAAGCTGATTTACAAGAGATTCTAAAATACAATTATTGGAATTTTGATGACTAGAGCATAGTGGTAACCAAATTGGATACAAAATTCTCTTTGGATGATCTTAATCTTGTCCCAATGTGGATTAGACTATCAGATATTTCGATAGATCACTTTACAGTTGACCTTTTCAAAGTGGTGGTAAACTCCATTGGAGAGGTCCTAGAGCTAGACTTCGACCCAGAAAAGACCCATTTTCACGCTTTCATACAGATGAAGATCCTTTTCAATATAGCAAACCATGTGGGCCAGAGTAGAATACTCAGGTTACCAACTGGAGAAACCATTACGGTTAAGGTGACCTTTGAACGAGTTCGGAAACTCTGTAATCACTATCGCAGGTTAACGCACAATGAAGACAAATGCCCCTCCTTAGTCCCAAGTAGGAAAACCACAGATGCAGAAGGACATAACAAAAAAAGAGAAGCGACAGCTCCAATCATGAAGAGAAGCGCAAAAAAATCCGGAGTCAAGAGGCCCTTCGAGCAGATTTAAACAAGACAAGAGACCAATGGAAACAGAGTCACACAACAACAGGGCATCAACAACTAACAATGACACTCTACAACAGTTTGTTTTAGGAAGAAACTCACACTCTTCGGACAATATTCCAACAACATTGAATATCACTAGCCTAAAACGAAACATTGCAACATTGGAAAATGACTAAGCAACTCAGACGACTGTGAGGACAACTGACAATGACCACTTCCAACTCATAGAGAAGGTTATGCCCCCGGATAAATATGACTCGAATACAAAGAGATACAAGACTTATAAGAAACAGAAAACAAAACCAAAGGATACGCAGAGCACTGCAAATGATCTGACTGCGACCCAATATGGTATGGTGACTTTCCAGAAGTCACCCAATCATCAATGAGCATACTGAGTTGGAACTGTCAGAGGGTGAGGAGCACCCTAATAGTTCGACGTCTTAAGGAGATACGAAAATCAGTATTTCCAGACATCTTGTTCCTCATAGAAACGAAAAACAACAAAAATGTACTATAATTAATCAAACGATGGAATGAATATGACCACCGCTTCACAATCAAACCACGAGGCCTAAGTGGTGGATTAGCTTTATACTGGAAAGATCACATGAACTTACAAATAACACAGGGCACAGAACACTTCATAGACTCCACTTTCTCTATAAGGGAAGACTTAGTGAAAGGAACCTTCATTTATGGTCACCCAGTGACGCACCTAAGACCAGAAGTATGGGATACCATCCAAAGCTTGGGGTCTAACCAAATCACTCCTTGGTTTCTTATAGAAGATTTCAGTGAGCTATATGATAACCAAGACAAAACAAGCAAGCTTTTGCGACCAGAGAGCTCATTTAACAACTTCATATCCTTCCTCAGAAACTGTAGACTTAGTGAGTTACCGAGTACTGGGCCGCATTTTTCTTGGATGGGTAGTAGAGGTGGACACTAGACTCAGTGTAGGCTTGATCGCAGCTATGGAAATACAGAATGGTTCCAAAAGATTTCACCATCACTAACAGCTTATTTGCCAACCATGGGATCTGATCACAGACCTATTCACACTAAAATCGTGGCTGATTTCAAGCCGTATAACAAACGATTCGTTTTTGACAAAATATGGATCAAACGAAGAGGCTTTGCGGATATCATCAAAACTAGCTGGGCAAGGTCAGTGGATAACCCCCTCTTCACAACTCTAGACTGCATAGCCAAATACCAAAATGATATATCTAGATAGAATAAGAAGATAAATACCAACTCATGCATACATATAGAGAACATCAGAGCCAACCTTGAACTTGAAATGTCTAAGTTAAACCCGGATACAAATCTCATTGGACAAATGAAGAAAGAGCTAACAACACATTATAAGGAAGATGAGAAATTCTAGAAAAATAAAAGCAAAATACAATGGCTCAAAGATGGCGATCAGAACACCATATTCTTCCACAACCTTGTTAACCACAAGAGAGTAAAAAACAAACTGCTCTACCTTGAAGACTCTCACATAATCTTACATTTTGAAGAAAGTTCCAAAGGAGACATAACAGCCAACTATTTCAGGACCCTATTCCAAACCTCGTCCCCAGAAGGAATTTAGAATGCTTTACAAGGCCTAAACTCTAAAGTAACTAATGAGATGAACCAGACGTTGTTAAAACAAGTATCCCATGCTAAGATAAAATCTGCGGCTTTCAGTATTAAAGGAGATAGCTCTCCAGGCCCTGATAGAATGACTGCAAACTTTTTTCACGCATACTGGGACACCATTGCCATGGAGTACATCAAACGTTTAGTAGAGGCTTATTCCCTGAGGAGTGGAACTACACTTACATTGCCTTGATACCTAAATGTGAGAATCCCACGAAGATGAAAGACCTCCGGCCAATAAGCCTTTGCTCTATCATTTATAAAATAATCTCCAAAATAATAACCAAGAGGCTTCAAGAAATTTTGCCTCACACAGTCTCTGAGACTCAAGGCGCTTTCACCAAGGGAAGACTCATCACGCACAACATTCTAATGGCCCATGAGATCATGCACCACCTCAACACACACAAAGGGGTTAAAGAAGGATACGTGGCCATCTAAAGCGTATGATAGACTTGAATGGGCTTTCCTAGCTGAAACACTTAAGAAACTAGGCTTCCACCAAGACTGGATTAAACTGGTGATGTACTGCATAACTTCTGTCACATACTCAGTCATTATCAATGGAGCCCTTTTCGGATTTATCACTCCACAGCGGGGTCTCAGACAAGGAGACCCACTCTCCCCTTTTTTATTTGTTCTCGGGACGGAAGCTCTCATCCATATCATGAAGAAAGCGGAGCAGGAGGCCAAGATTTCAGGGACTGCTCTTCACTCCAATGGCCCTACAATACAATATCTCATTTATGCAGGTGACAGTTTATTTATAAGCAAGGCTACTTATCAGGAAGAAAATCAACTAAAACTATGAAAAGTCAGCAGTGGCATTCGGGACCAAGATCTGCCCTGCGGTTAGACTAGGAATTAAAACCATCTTAAACATCCACTCTAGTCAAGGTATAGGGAAATACCTAGGTCTGCCTGAATGTTTCAAAGGCTCTAAGAAGAAAATTTTTGACTTCATTTCCAAAAAACTATCAGAAAAAATGGACAATTAGTTCTCCAAAACTCTCTCGCTTAGTGGGAAAGAGATAATTATCAAAGCAGTAGCCATAGTTTTCCCAGTATATACGATGTCAAGCTTTAAGCTTTCGAAATGGCAATGCAAGTAACTCACAAGTGCCATGACATAATACTGGTGGAGTATCGCTAAAGACAAAAAGAAAATCTCGTGGATATCTTGAAAAAACATATGTCGATCAAAAAAGGAGGGAGGATTGGGTTTCAGAGATCTTGAAAAATTTAATCAGGCAAGGCCACAAAAAATTTAATTACGTATGTGTGGACCACAAAATGGATCTTTCACCACCAGCCAAGGCCTCCCACAAGCAAATAACCTACCTTTAACGTATGCCTCAAAGTATCGGATTTAATCAAGTAATCTTGAAGACTTGTGGCTTTGAAGCTACAATAATTCTGGGGAATACACAATACGAAGTGGGAACTGGCTTCTCGACCAATAACGACACATTGATCATAACCTCACCAATGTAAGCACATACTACATAACCGCCCTAAATGCCAAAATCTGGGAACTCCATATACCTCGAAAGATAACCACTTTCCTTTGAAGAGCTATATCGAGGGCCTTGGCGGTAAAGGAAAGATTAAAACTCAAGACCATTATACAGACTGATCAATATCCAATATGTGGTCATGGAGCTGAGACAATTAATCACTGCCTCTCCCTCCAAATGGGTACTCAAGAAACTATGTTCACTCAAATATAACATTTTTCATGAATAAGCTAGGCACATCAGCAGATTCATCACCCACAATCACCTTTCCTTGGATTCTATGGGTCATATGGAAATCGAGAAACAATCAAGTGATACATAATTAACAACCTAAGTTTCAGGAAATCATCCAGAACATTACTCAGGATGCAGAACACTGGTGCAGATCGAATGACAATCACCATGGGAGGGATAGACAAACAAGTTCCAACCTGGAGTCAGAATCAGAAAGAGGAGTCTATAGGCTTCACTATAGGATCAGTTAGAAGGTAAAATGGACACCCCACTATAAGTTACATGGAGCTGCCTTCATCATGAATAATGAAAGAACAATTCCCTGGATACACGCCAGACATGTTATTGTTGAAGCGCCCTCATACATAAGCCTTGCTTTTCAAGGACTTATGTGGGTCCTCAGGTCAGCATTGGAGCTACACATTCTTCAGGTGGAGGTTGAAATTTATAATAAAACTTTGTATAACATCATATCCTCGCCAGAAGCATGGCCATGATACAGATCATGGAATACAAAAATCCAAGAACTCACCTCCCGTTTCATGGGTTTATAATTCACAAGCATCCACCCAAAGTGCAATATGAAAGCTGCGGCTATTGTTAGTAGCATAGTTAACGATCAGCGATATAATGACTACATAGCGAGGGGTGAACCGAGCTGGGTAAATCACCTAATATCACCAACTCATATATTTTGCCAAACCTTTTTGCAGCACCTCCTCAGCACTCACTAAACAACGTCCCTCTGCGGATCATATACATAATGTGACTATAAAGATAGAGAACGAAGAGGTTGTCCGAGACATCAACAACACAACAGTTTAAACACTCGCAACAGGAAATGGACAACTTGTGGCAGGCTCTCAATCAGTTTGATCTCGGGAGATCGGCTGCACCAACAATTCTCCCTGCAAGGACGTACGATGACACTCTAGCTTACAACAGAAAAAGTTTTTTCGTACGGCCTCTTAATCCGTTTGAGCAAAATATTCAGGAGCTCACCGAGGACCTTCCCAAAGATTGGGGTCTCCAAAGCACGATCAAATACAGAATAATAGATAAAGAGATTGCACAATTCTTCTTTGCCATAGAGGAAGACCTAAACTCAATATTACGTATGCAACCACTCGTTTACAACAGACGGTTACTAGCGGCTCAAAAATGAATCGATCACCCTCCACCGAACTTTCTCACAAAAATTCAACTATGGGTACAACTCAAAAACCTGCCTTTGCAATACATTTCCGAAGTGGTTGTACACAGGATAGCCAGCAATGTTGGTGAAGTGTTATAAGTGAATCGCCCCTCCTAATCATAGCCAAAATCAACTTTAACATTGCTAATAGGCTCAAGTACTACTACACGGTTCAATGTGAAAATGAAGACAAATTTCAAGTGCAATTTTATTACGAGTGGGTCTCGAGATTCTGCTTTAACTGTCAACGTATCACCCACAACACGACCTTCTGCCACTATATCCTCATGGTTGAAGATTATTTTGGACACCCCCTAGCTCATAGACGAGAAGGTAACTTGAGCAATGAGAGTGCACATCTTCGGAGAACCTGACTACTATGTCAAGATCGATAGCCACACAACCAACCTCTCCAATCACTGAAGAAACTATGAATCAAGAGGACTCAACCGACAATATCACAATTACAATAGAAGATGTTCTCCGCAACCCAAATGACACCTTTATGGCTGAGGTCAACGCGCTACCAACAGACTTGGACATCAGTATACCCCTCGGCACCAATCAGGTAATCCCACCCACTGCCAATGAAGCGAGTACTCCTGTTGATGGAGCTGCAGGAAACTCAGCTGATGCGGATATGAAGACTGACGCGTAATGGGTTCCATGTACTCTCAAGTCTATGTTTGTGGCGGGTTGGTTTACCATCGGTCATAGTGCAATGTTTTATCTTCAAGTTTATTTGTCCCAGTTCATGTTTTAAACTAGTTCAAGGTTTAACCAGGTTCAGTTTCACCTAGTAAGAAGTCTTTTGTCTTGGTCGGGGTTAAGTTGACCTCCCCTGTTTTCAATGTGGTTTGTCTCAGTTTGTTTTTGATTTACCACAAATGTGTCTTGTTCCTTTTGATCCAAAATACAATTGCCTCTGGCATTTTAAGTAATCTAATGTTATTTTGGGGGGAAAAAAAGAACTAGTCATTTCCCAAAACTATATATTAATGGATTTAGAACTCCTTGCATGTGTTATTTAAACATTAATTTTCAAATCCTATATAAAATCATGTGTTATTGGTTCTATTATTTATAAATTCTAGTTAAATCAACTCTTATTGAATCTATCATTTATAATTCTTAATTAACATTATTTCTCATTCAACATTACATATTTGTATTTTAAGTGGATTTTTGTGCATTTGATTGTAGATTTTTCTTTAAAATATAAATATTTGAATTTAGGCATGGGCATTTTATCCGGACCGAACTGAAAAAATAGGTATGTATTCGGGTCCTGTTTCTAATATCCGTTGGATACAGGTCGGATCAGGTAAAACCTTATATCCACCGGTACCCGAATGGACCCAAAACATTGTAAATGCTTAATTTTAAAATTTGGGTCCAATTTCAGATCTAGTTTTGTGTATTTTGTTTAGTTCAAGTCTAGTTGCGGGTATTTTAATCAACTTGTGTCTAAATCAGTTCTAATTTCAGGTATTTTGATTAGTTCGGGTTCAATTTCGGGTATTTGGGTCTGTTTGGGTCTAATTTTGGGTATTTGGGTTAGTTCGGGTCAAATTTTTGCTAATTTGGTCAATTCACTTCCAAGTACTCGAAATCCAAAAATATATCTGAAATTCTGAGTATTTTTTGGTTAAGTTATCAAATCAAACCGATATGAAAATATGTTTCGGTTCCAATATGGGTCCAAATAGCTTAGACTTAAAAATCTGAATCTGAATGGATCCGAACCAAACTCGAAGTGAAATTGGAATGTCCAGACCTACTCAAATCTTTATTCAATACTCTCTCCATTTCGAAAAGAGTATCATTCTAGGAAATTAAAATGGTTTCACAAAGAGTGTCGTTCTAGAATTTTAATTTAATTTTTAACAAAATATTTCACTTTTAACCTCCAACCAAAATTATTAGCATGAAATTTAAAAATCATTACCTTTAATTATTACAGCAAATTGGCTCCAACACCCCATTAGGTTTCTAAATTTTCATTTATGCCACAATTTTTGGAACTTATGGTTTATACCACTTTTTGACAAGCAAAAAGACCATTTCGTCATTCTTCTTCTTCTTGTTTTGACGAGTTCAAGGTCATTCCGCCGTGAGCTCAGTTTGTCGACGATTGATTCATGGTTATTATGCCGTGTCTCTCTCTTTGTTTTGGCCATTCCACCAAAATCTTATCCCAAATCATGGTTGCAAATCCCACCGGCGCTAGATGAAGCTTTCACGAAGAAGAAGAAAGAAGAAGTAGAATAAGAAGAAAGAAGAAAAAGAAAAAAGAATAACGAAAGAAGAAGAATGAAAGATGAGATCTTCAACCGGAGAAAAAGGAGATCTTCAACCGGAGAAAAGGGAAATCTTCAACCAGAGCAAATGAAGAAGATGAGATCTTCAACCGGAGCACAACTACCAAAGTCTCGGGAACCGTGTTTGTACATGTCTTTATGCGGACGTCCTTGTTTTTAGGTGTTTTGTCATGTCTTTATGTGGACGTCCTTGTTTTTAGGTGTTTTGTCCGTGTCTTTATGCGAACGTCTTTGTTTTAGGTGTTTTGTCCATTTTAGTGGATATCCTTGTTTTATGTGTATGCCCTTAAAAGATATATCTATGTCTTCATACGGACGTCTATGTCTTTATGTTTATACACAAATTCGTACGCACTGTAGCATGAGCAAAATCGTCACATGTCCATATCCCTAATGTCATAGAAAGTGGCATAAGCCACACAAAAAAAACTCTGGTCGCATGATCACAATTAAAATCTTAAAGAACCGTAATTATTATGGGTATAAATAATTTTGTTTTCACTAAAATGATTTTTAATATTATTTTTATTGTGTGAAAAAATCTAAAATAACATTAAAAAAAAAATACTTGTTATTTTGAGTTAAATTATATATATTTAAAATAAGATAATCTTATATACATTTCTAAATCACCCTTTCAATAATTCAATATCAAAAGTTAATTAATATAAGGTTTTTGGTTAGTGTTGACAGAAAAAAATGAAGTGAAAAAAAATAAGAAAACGTTAAAAAAAAAAAAAAAAGATAGTTGTGATATACTTGTGAAGGTGAAAGATTTATTTATTTGTTTATTAAATTATATACTTAACAATATGTTTTTTTTTTAGGTGTAAATACTTAAGAAAATGTCCTTATCTTCAATCTGGATTTACTAAAAAGTTGCAGAACCTACCATTAAATGCGTCCTTACAGTTCGAGAAAATGACAACAAGTGGATAGAGAGTAGAACAAACACGTTAGAGAACAACAAAACCCACAATTACCAATGAATTCTTCTGTTGTGGTGTCCAAAACTCAATACGTGTCACTCTGTTTTTTACGTCTTTAGAGAAGTCTTGTTCACTCTTTGATGCTTCTCTTCCTATGGCATCTTTGGTTATCCTCGTTTTGATCGTCTAATCAGGTTCGAATCTTCATTTTTCTGAATATTTATAATATGCATGCTTCTAAATTTCATTAGTTATAAAGGTTTTGATGAGTCAATCTTCACTAGTTTAGCTTTAAGTCTAATGATTGTGATCAAGATAGCTTTCACCGGAAATGTAGCATGTGTTGCTACAAATTGAAGTAATTATTTGCAATGCAGTGAATGTTACTAACTTAAGCCGTGTGATTGAAATGGAAGAAGGCACAAGAGTGAATGAGAAGATGAGTTGGATTTGGAACAAAGGGTTTAGTGTCGGAATTAAGAAGGTTCTTGCAGCAAGTTTTGTTGTGTTTTCTGCACCATTTGTTGTTCCGGCACTTGTTGTTGTCTCCACAATTGCGTTGATATTGTCTTTTCCTTATTGTTTTTTCTTGGCGAGCTATGTCTTTGCTGAAAAACTGATGAGAAATCTGCTTCCTGATACTGCTTTTGGTGGTGGAAGATGTGAATCATGTGGCCATAAATTGATATTACTCCCCAATAAGATCGTTCACGGTCATATTTATGACCAATGCATAGCACGAGTGGCAATGAGTGAGTCGGTTCTTTTTCGGAATGAGGAAGAGGGGACTACTGCAATAGCTTATAAGGAAGATGAGGATATGAGAACAGATTTAAAGAGCTTCTTAGAGAGTATTAGAGATCTTGAGGATAGAACGAATCAGTCAATTGATCGAGGAATCTTTGAAAATGGTCTCAAAGAGGAGCAAGTCTCTGTGGCTAGACGTGAAGGTGGTTATTGATATAACTGCAGTTTGCAGGTTCTTATAATGTGTAAATTGCTTGAAATTAGCTTATGAACTTTTAAGCTTTTTATTTACAGGAGAACTTGAGTCCATTACAACAGAAGCATCTAAAGGAAATGATATGAAAAGATCTTTTAATAAGGTTAGGCTATTGTTCATTAATCCTCTGATTTAATTCCTGAATAATAACATAGAGCACCACATTCCTCTTACCAGTGAACCGAATGGAATCACTCATGGTGCTTTAATGCTTCATTCTAGTTTCCATGTACTTATTATGGTGTTTATTTAAGTGATGATCTAGGCTATTTGTATTGGAACTGTTCTCTTATGTGGGTTCCTATCTCTGACGTATTTACATGCTGCTTAGCGATGCACTTCGAGTGACCTCTTGGCCATTTACAAGTTTATACCTTCTTATATACAGTGATGACTAGCTAAGAACCATTTTTGTTGGACTTGTTCTCTAATGTGAATCATGAGCTCGTATAAGGTAGAGAACTTAGAAGCATGCTTGAAAGGAGAATCTTCTGTGCAGTATATTCTGTGGTACAAGGAGCTTGTCTTGTTTCTTTTTCAACATGTTGATAGTGATAATGCATTGTATTTTTTGATTCAAAATCACTCTGAATGGGGTTTTCTTGTTTGGCTGTTATTGGTTTTTGGGTGTAGATGAAAGTGTTGTATAGCGAGGAGCAGATATGGGCAAAGATTGAAACATTAAGGAATGTAGTTGGATATAATGTTACAAGAAGCATGTCATTTTCAGAAGAATTGAAGGCTCTTTACATGTTTATGGGAGTGGAATTGCAGACATCAATGTTGGAGAAGGACAATCAAGATATTGCAAAAATCAGTGAAAAAATTTGCTTTCTGATGTCTGTTATTGGAATAAACTAGCTTCAAGGCTCTGTCTTTGGAACTGGAAAATTATCGTTTCTTTTGAGTGTGTGTTCGAGCTTGTTATTTGTACCTTTGTCTTTCCTCTGTTCATCAGAGTTTAGCTCAGGCTACATATATCAGCTTTTGATGTATAGAGAATCTGATTGGTCTGAGCCTAAGTATGGGCAGAGAAATCTAGCATTAAACATGTTATTTGCAAATTAGATGTCTTAATTAAATGGCTTTATTTTCAATCCAAAAACTTAACTTACTATGATTCAAGTGGATTTCTATTTCTTGTATCATGCGGAATCTCGTGGTTAAAATGATACGGTTAGTAACTTTAATATAATGGGTTCAACTACATAAGTTATAAGTTATTATGAAGTGGATTTTATACTATGGTTTTTATATTATGAATCAAGCCTACGGCCCCGCCCGCCTAAATCGCTTAGATGTCTCCAAACAATGGCTCAAGCATATTTCTTGAACACTATATCTATTAGGCATTTGTTGAAATGCCATTGTTTATAAACTGAAAACCCGAAAAAGACTGGAACCAAAATCTGAATTGAACATCCCTATCGCAAATCTCACAATTAAGGAGTTACCAATACGTTAGTCACTAAGGTGTCAATAAACAACACAAAACGTACAAAAGGATAATTTGGAGACTAAGGATCACTTTCCAAGGATAGTATGAGTATTGACTTCAACAAGTTTCCCAAAAGTTACATTCATTAGAGAATATCAATAGGCAGTTCCGAGAGACAGATACCAAAAAGATAGCAATATCGTTAATAACATACTTTTTTTGGGGTTTATTTGTGCAAAAAGCACAATGAATAAGCAAGTTAGAAGCCCACAAGCTATGAACTAGGTTTTTCTTTTTCTTTGTCTCAGTACGACTTTGTTCCCACACTTCTAACAAGAAGATTGCACACCAAGGGAAAGAACAAAATAAATGAGTGATACGACTGCACAGAGCTAAGCAATACTTCCGTAATCCATCCTTCCATGGGACGTCGATGGAACATTGGGGACATGATTGTTAGTCCTACGTCCTATAAGATGAAACAGACAATTTAAAATTTGCATTCTAAGGCCACCCAGAGGACGTTAACAAGAAGAAAAATGTTCTGGAGAAAGTTCAAATGAGTGGAAGAAAGTACCCCAAGGGACACCATTGGTATATGAGCTACTTCTGGGTGAGCGTTGTTGACCCCCAGAATTTGTGTTGGAAGGGGGAAGCTGAGCATTGATGTGATTCCGATCCATAGTTCTTCCAGCATTTGGTCTCCCATGATTGAACCGTTGAGGAGGTTGTTGCCCTAAGCGACTAGGAGAGTTCTGGGAGACGTGCGTAAATTGTAATCCTGGCATATGTTGCCCAAATCTGGCATGAGGATCGTTACTTGGAGGGCTGCCAATTTCTACTTGTGAAAAGCCTTGATTGGGAGCATATCTCCTGATAAAGATTCGAAGTTATCTTAAGGGAGAAACAAAACATAACTATAACAGGGTCTCAGAAGGAGTTCAAAGTATCCTATCAGAAGTTAAAGAGGCATACACAATAAATCATGTCTGACACATTCAGCTGCCTATCAACTAGGTTAGAGAAAGGTTTTTACTCTTCCTAATTGCTCCAGGTAAAGATCCACCAAAAATCAGTCTCGTATAACGGTTCACACATATGTTGATAATGTCAAGGGCCTACCTGTACAGAGCATTGTCTACCGTTTCTAGATAACTGAAAGTCCTATAAGGGTGCATTCAGCTGATATCACAAATACAGGAGGCATCAACATCAAGTGTGGGACTTCCAGCGTTTCCATATTCTAGTACGAAATCTCTGGTCCAAATTTTAACATAGTTCTCATTCACAAGGTACCACATAGTTTCTCGTGATAATGCATAAAAGATGTAAGATCTAAATATCACCAAAGTCATTGGCCTGGTATCCCAGACTACATTCAACAGGAAAAAAAAAAAAAAGATAAAAAAGAAGGGTTCAGCATAATTTCCCTAATAAGTCTGCTAAGTTACCTTTGGGTCGTCGGATTTGAGGATGAGGTTGAGGCATTACTGTTGAACCTTCTGGAAAAACTAGAGGCCTCTGTTGAATTGAGTTGCATACCTCTGCCAAATGCATTAAGAAGAGAACTCTCATCCACGCTATCTTCTTCTAGAAGCAAATCATCACTGTACATGTAACAAAACTTTGCATTTAAGAACTTCCAGCTGAAGGATTGGAGGCAAACATGTAGACCAAAAAACATAACTTTGACGTACAACAAGTATATTAGGCAACTGTAAATATTCAGAATGAAAAAAGGGATTAAACATCATTTCAACTGGAAGATTTTTTTTTCTAAAAAAAACAGAGAATAACATCAGGTAACAAGGATAACTGCCCATTTAAATAGACAATAATGTGACTGATTCTAAATCTCACTTGTCTGTCAAGTTCAAAACTTAACTACCAGTCAATGAGAACTTGATTAGAGGTAACCTTGACATTCTATAACATGTAAATTAGAGAAACATCTTGTTTACTTGCCTGTAATTTGGGTCCCAATCTCCTGGATCAGGCACTGATAAGGCAGTATCCACATTTTCAAGATTGGTTCCAGAACTGGAAAGGTTACACATATTGGACCGAAGTGATGAGCTAGGAGTGTTATGAGTAGAGTACCCAGCACTCAATGTAGTGCCTCCTTGTGTCTGCTTGCGGTTTTTGACACCAGAATCAGATTGCCGACGAGAAGGTGAACCAGAGAATTGGCCAGAATAGCCATCATTTTGATGAAAATTATCCATCACATGCCCTTGCACCAAGGAAGAATCCTGCAACTGGGAACCTCCACTATATCCAACACTCATTCTTCTATTAATCTGACTAAATGCAGCCATCTTGCCTAAAGGAGATCCATGACTACTGTTTCTTACTGGAGAAGTCGGGCCATGGTGTCCAGGAGACCCAGCTAAATATTGATTGTTTGTATTTGGAGTAAATTGCGACGGACTAGTGCCGAGGGGTAGTGGTGCAAAATTTCCAGCAGATGGACTTGTACCAAGGCCATTTCCATGTGGATACTGCATAACCCTACGTCTGGCATCAGGACTAGTTCCAAGCATTGAGACACCACCTTTGTTTTGCATGTATAGGCCAGAATGATTCACAGGAGAATAATATGCAAACATATTGCCAGTCCCTCCATAGCTTCCATAGCTACTTTCTTGTATAGTACCATCATTATAGCTACCATAGCTTCCAATACTCCCATAACTATTTGCATGTGAAAATGGCATCATCTGAAAATGGGGACTATTGTGCATCGGCATTCTGGTTCTCCCTGATACCTGTCAAAAAAGTAAATAAGTTTCAGAAAGAGAAGCACAAACAACTTGAAGGTGTTACAGATATTTCAAAGGGACAAAGAACCATACATGAGGAGAGAGACCAGCGGCAAACCAGTGACCTCCACCTGGATGATGGTCCACTTTGATATTTTGAGCAACATGCTACAAAGAAAATGGAAAGGGAACAAAAACCGATTCAGTGAATAGAGGAATGTCGCACACATGTCACTCTGCAAGAAACAATTACATTTTTCTTTCAGCTAATTATCTGCAAGATCGTTTCACTAATGGATTTCTATCCACAACAGAAAAGATTGAAACAGAGGACGAATGTGCTAGAAGGAAAAGTATCTTCAATCTATCTCATGATTGTTTTTGACAAATTATGAAATAAAACATGAATCAAGGACAAAACACCCACTGATATGGTCACCATGGGTAGAACAACAAGACCACAAAAGAAGTTTGAGACCTGGGAAGGAATTCCATCTGACTCACCACACGAGGTGTTTCTGGCGGAGGGTTGTATGGGCATGTAAAAGGTTCCCCAGTGATGAACGGGTGCTTTGCTGCCTGAAGAAATGAAAAAAAGTTATTATTCATCCATTATGTCCACCAAGAAACAAATAGCCTTTGATATTTAATCTATAGCCAGAAAGTTCAATACCTGGAAAGGTGACCAACGTTTTGCTGGATCAAATTCAACAAGTCCCCTCAGAAAATCAATAAGAGCCAACCGGATTTGACTTTCTGTAAAAAACAAAAACAAAAAATAAACACTTACCATGGAAGATAGTCCAGTGATTATCCCAGAAAACTTAAGAACATCAGAATAACCTGACTTTTACCTTTGACTACATCGTCCTCAGGTAAGTTTATTTTGTAAGGATAGCCTTTAACAATTTCCTCAAGGTTCTTATGGTGGAAGTACTCTTTCCCAATTTCTGGCTTTTTCTTTTCTCTCTGGCAAGTTAAAGGTCAAGAACATCATGACTTATCCAGAAAAAAAGTTCGACAAGGTCAAATCTTAATGACAATAAGAACTTTATTCCCATGATGAAATGATCTAAATGATATAACTCTCTCTCTTTTATTTTAATATACTCATTGCCTTGTTTAGCTCAGAGGTAAGAAGTACTTACAGCTTCAAACTCTTCCTCAGTCAGTGCCATATAAGCACTTTTGAGACCACCATGAGTTCCATCATTCCCTAAATTGTGGACACTCCCAATACATTTAAAGAACTTATTCGTATTTTTCGCTTCCTTGAGCACATAATCAGGTGGTTGTTTGCTGGAACAAAAATTAACAGAAAACTGAGAGAAAAATAAAATTAAAAATTTTCATATTGCTACAAAACTTGAAACATGTTGTGTAAATAGAAGCTAGGAATTTATAGTTGCACAGACGTTGAGAAGCTAAATAGGAGCTGCGGGAGACAAAGGGCAATGAAAGAATTACCATAAAGCACCCAGAATCGGCCAAAACCAATAAATAAGTGAAAAATATATATAACAAAAAATGTAAGAAAACGAGGATTGACCACCAAGGGTGCAGACCCTTTAAGATCCCTGACCCACGAAATTATTGACGACATGCTATATTTACCAATTACATAACAAAAGACCATACCCCAATATTTTGATCATACGCCTCAAGATATCAAACTCTGAACCTCCTGGAAATAGTGGCAATCCAAGAAATAGCTCGGCGACAATACAGCCGAAAGACCACATGTCAATAGCTGTAGTGTATCTATATTAGTGGTTAAGCTCTACATATGACCTCAAGATACTTTTAGAAATCATGTACCATAGGACGAAATAAGGAACCTTAGTTTGCAGTCAAATCAATTCGAAAATACACAAGTAACAATTTACTGGAATTAACGAAAGTTGGCCAAATATGAAATGAGTTACAAATCAAACAAATTATGATGATCATAGTGCTAAAACAAGCCTATCTCTATTGCAATGAGACATTGCAGAGCCAATGACTATGAGAAAACATTTTACTTTAGTTCAAAAAACGGTTCTGATCCTGAAATATAAAAGGATACTGATACCCAAGTAAGACTTCCGGCGATCTGTAGTAACGACTCTGTAGAAAGATTTACCAGCCAGGTTAATAATTTTGTTTGATATGACATAATAGAATAGACATATAAATCCGACGCAAGAAGTAAACCTGAATATATGAATAAACAGTCTTATCTTCCATGCACGCTGATCCAAAGTCAATTATCTTAATTTCTGTTGGCTTCACACTGATACAATTGACAAAAAAGTATTAAAAATTGAGAAACTTAATTATATACTAATTCCAGTTTGTGTATAGGATTGGTGCTAGAAAGTAAACCTGGCACACAGAAGAATATTCTCTGGCTTCAGATCACAATGGATTATGCCAGCATCTTTCAGAAGAGCTAAACCAAGTAAGATCTATGGGAACCATACGAAAAGAGTTGAAAATGAACATTAAGACAGATAAAAAAGTGAAAAAGTGAAAAAGTGAAAACACAAATCTACAAAATTTAAATACCTGCTTTGAGAAGAGCTTGACTATGCTTAATGATAGGCCTCTAAATTGATTTATCTTTATGAGCTCATACCTCGAACCAGAAATTACCAAAGACAATGGAACTATCATCAACAAACACTGTATATAGAACATATCACAACATAGAAGGAGAAGAATACTTCACTTATACAACTTACAAATTCATGTCGAGAAGTTCAAAGCATATACACAAATGCCGTTGATGTATGAAGTAGTCATATATGCGAACGATATGGTTCTTATCCTCTGGATCATACTTCTTGTTTAGCTACACACCCAAGCATAACGTAAGAGACAGACCCCATCAACGATATCACTACTAAGAATAATGAATACAAAGGACCATTCAAACATAGAAGAATTCCATACCGTTGTCAAAATAGATACTTCAACCAGTGCCTGCTGATAGTATGCAGGCTGATTTTTTATAACTTTTACAGCAACAAAGCTGTTAGTCTGAGGAACCCAGCATTTAGCAACCTGACCAAAAGTCCCATGGCCAAGAAGATCTTTGACAATGTATCTAAGAGAACGAGTGAAGCTTAATCAAAAAAGAAGTTTTTTTCTAAATGAAAGCAATTCAATTTTATGCCTCTAGGAGCACACAAAAGGAGGAACACTATTGATGAGAAAGTGATAATGAATGACACAATAGCAAACCTCTGCCGTGAATCTGAACTGCAAAAATCATCATTTACAGCCAGAATTAGATCTGAGTTGACATTATCAAAGCCATCATTTAGCACACCAACTGATGGAGTTGTCAAGTACCGCTTGGGATTCAACTCTCCTCTATATTTGAACTGTGGGTCACATATTTTATATGTCTCAACCAAGTCCCTAGTTAGTCTCACCACCACCTGCAAAACACACAAATATATCAAAGCTAATATGAGTTCTGTAAGGTATTGCAATAGAGACAAAAATCTCAACTGTTACCATCCTTAAGTAGACATTTCTGCTCTCCTTTCATATTAGACTAATAGTGAACCAGTACAAGTGAAAGTGATTAATAAAGAGTATGAGAAATAAGTATAACCCCGCTTTAAGTCAAGACAAGAAGACAACAACATTTATCAATTTAATCCAAAACTTGCCCAATTATCACATCAAAATGACAATAAATGAGACTAGTTATGTACGTCACTTGACAGTTACACAACAAGGTCTAGACATGCCATGCAAATGGCAATCGAACTTAGGTATGTATTCAAATGATCCGACAAAGCACCCAGCCAATTTCCTTAGCAGATAACTATTTAAGTAAACTAGTGAGCACAAACATTCCCTACGCTAAACCCAAAGATCACGACATACTTCAACCAAATAATTATTCACTGCCTGTGTCGTAACTAAGATTAATATAAGAACATACGCGCTTGTTATTAAAATTAAAAACATGTGTTTGTGCCATATCCAATCATTTTACCAAGACCCTCCACACTAAAATTGATTGAATTCGGGAATGAGCTGAATTTAGTTGGGTAACACCTAAAAGCATGAAGGGGCAGTGGATAACTTAACTTGATGCTGCATTATTTACTACACAGTTGTGGAACTATATATCTTTCAAATAAATTACTATGGTAATTGCATTGAGCTATATGGTAATTAGAATTTTAGTTCTTCATAATTCATAATATAATATCATTTCAGTAGATTATGAGAGCCAAATACTTTATCACTACTGTAAGAGAAAACATACTAGGCTATCTGTAAGACTGGCATGCATTATGGACTAAGGCTATAACTCGAAATTTAAACAAGCCTAGATCTAATTGGCAGCTTCATCAACAACATTGCCTTAGTAAACCAGCAGACATCCCTTGCCCTTGTCTCTATACCCAATATAAAAGATGTTATCTTTGCAAAATTAAAATACCACACAAAAATAAAAGCGTACTTTAAGCATTCAAAGATTAATTGCAGAAATTGCAGAAATTTCTTAAACAAAAGGAAGAAAAGGGAGCAATGCTTACCGGCTTCTTCATGGGAGCTCGCAATGTTTGAGCTTTGCTATCGGGCACTTTTTGCGGAAAATAATGCTTAAAAACTAACTGAATTGGCTTCCATGGTGTTGATACCCCAATTGAGCCCATCTCACGAGCTCGTGCTGCAACACCATCGCTAGAATCAATGTCATCCATGATCGGAAACGAAACAGTTAAAAAGCACCCCAAACCTCAATCGACCAAGCCCAACTCCATCATCCACGGCAAACTTGAAATCCAATTTGATATGAAACACCAGGGAAACAAAACGAACAATCACCAATCCTAATTCCACCTAAAGAGCTCAGAAATCAGGAGTTTGCGATGATTAAGGAGACACCCGATTGACTCAAGTCCCATGCCCCTTTTCTCATCCAATCAAACCCCAAGTCAGCGCACTCGAAACCCTAAATCGATCCACCGGATTATTGCTCAATCCACATGAATGTATTGAAAGAATCGAGTTTTATGGTGTCGGAGAAACACCAGCAGCAAGTTAAGGGCAGATGATTTCAACTATGATTGAGGTGATAGATTAAAATCAGAGGATGCAAAAATCAAAGCCCAAGTGTAGGGGATTACGAGGAAGAAATACGACGGAAAAGAGAGATATATTCAGAGAGAAGGGGGTCGAGAGAAAGTGAAGCTTTTGTGTTTTGTTTTTTCTCGTCGTCAGAGGAAGATGACTCGATGAGTTTCGTCTTCAAAATGCCCACTTCTGGTTTTTGTTCTTGTTCTACTGCTTCCCTCTTGCAATTTGTCAAGATTACAATTTTTATAATTAACTTTAATTATTTAATCCAGATCATTTTATTGATTATAATATCTTTTTTTTGGGGGTTAAATCTAGAAATTGTATCTACAATATTGTTGCTTCTATTTAAAAGCTTTTATAATACTATTCAAATTCTTTTGTGAGTAATTAAATAGATATAAACCAATCTAATATTCATGACAAAAAAAAATTAAATTTTTGATATCATAATTATTAACTGGATTATGCTAACCACCAGAAAATAAAAATTAGTTCCCATTAATTTTTTTTTGGTCAACATTCGCCCAAACTAACCGGCCCATTAACTTAATTCCTACATAATATAGGCAGATAAATTTGATCCCTACATGTGATAGTGACTGTCTTCAGTAAACGTACCACTTGCAAATAGACCAAAGTCTAGTCCTGGGCATAATACCAGAAACCCTATACAAACACGAACTCGATCCGAAATACCTGAAACCGAACCGAACCAGAATAGATAAAATACCAGAACATGTTTTAGATTATAAGAGTACGAGTATCCAAACCCGATCGGATAAAACCTGAAACTCGAACAGGTACTCGAAATATCCAAAATATATAATATAACTAAAAATAATTATGTATATATATACTTTTAATTACATAAGTATTCAAAACTATAACTATAAATCTAAATATACTAATCAATTTAGAATCAAACTACCCAAAACAATTAAAATATAAAAATTATGATTTTTTCTGAATTTTTTAAAATGTTTAGACTAAAAAATTAATTTAAAAAAATTGGATACCAGAAACCAAAACAAACCCGATCCAAAATATGATATTTTATGAGAACCGAACTCGAGCTGAACCCAAAATTTATTACCTAAACCCGACCCGAACCCGCAAAAAAGCTTAATCGAATTTTACATAGGTAAATCCAAAATATCTGAAATCCGAAAGATCCGATCCGATTGGATTCGGGTACACAAATGTCTAGGCCTTCAAAGGCTAGCATTAATCTATAACAAAAGATATTTGGCAAACTAACATTAAAATTGTAAAAGACTACATTAAATGTCATTAATATAAAAAATATAATTAACAGAATAAAAAAAGCTTAAATTAACACATAAATATTGGATAAATGGACCAAAATTTAAATTGTAAAATCTACTATCGCTTTTATAACTAAAATTAACAAAATTTTATTAAAATTAAATTAATTTTTTAATAGATAAAATAAATATGTAAAAAATTATTTATTTTACATATAATATGTAAAAGAATTGAGTGCACATATTTTTATATAAATATAATATTTTTAATATTTTTTTTTCCAATTTGGGTATTTTATAAACCTGATAGGCCAAGAATTATATAAACATACTAGTAAGAGAGGAGCATACATGTGAGTGGGCCTCCCTTAAGTATATCGAAAGTATAGCCAACAAGATATATGGAACATGAGGTAGTGAAACTGAAAATTACATCGGATTATACATTGTAGCGACAATCATCAGGTACTTGTGAGACAATTTGGCCTCCAGCGTTTCATAGGAGGATACCCTGCAAAACAATAACACACCAACCTTCTTTTTAGAGCATTCACCTTAGCGATGCGAAAAGATGTCATGGGAGAGAAGGTACCGAAGCCAAACAGGGCCACCGTGGGCCAAATAGCCGGTAGTTCGATGTTGAGATGTGACGTTGTGCGCAAGCCTTGATGCTGGTCGGTTGGCCAAAAAATGGCATAACCAAAAACCACATTTCGCGAAAAGCAGGACCAAGTGAAAAATGTGTTGTAACCAACCAAGGTAGCTCATCCAACTAGCATGAGAGGTTACTGCTTGATAGACTTTATGGTTATCAGTATCAACCTCAACTGCTATAACTTGAAGATTTCAGAGATCTTGAAGAACATTAGAGATGTAGTGAAGAGTAGCCAAGACTCAGGAATGAAGGGGAGAAAAAGCATTTCTAGTATGAATAAGAACACGACCAATGTGTTCTCACAAAATCCAAGCTCTGCCATAGAGAAAATGCTCATTATGCCAAGAGACTGTGAAATTACACCGAAGCGTACCTGCATGGGGGTTTCCAATGTCGTGGAAAATGGCAGCCAAGGGAAGACACTGAAACTGTTGTGGGCATGTGGTTGAGATGATACAAGTGATTTGCCTCTACAATAGTCTGTGTGACTAGCTTATGGAGATCTGGGAGTGTGCCGTTGTAAGCAATAGCATTACAACTTTTCCATATAGACCATAATATCCAGGGAATAGGTTGATGAATATTGGCCGGAAGCTGAGGATTAGAGATAAGGTTGAGCATGTATGTGATATTAGTAGACAACGATATCGAAGAGAGTGCTATGTCGCATGAGAAGAACATGTGATTGATGATTTTAGGGGTTTGCTTACAGAGTGGGCAGGTGTCATCCGTGGGAATACCTCGTCGGACTAAAAGAAATTTAACTGCCAGAGCTTCCGATAATGCTCGCCACAGAAAGAATTTGATCTTAGGTAAAAAGAGGCTTTAGATTAGAGTTTTCAGCACATTGGATGAGTTAGAAGTGGCCTCCATTTGTATGGATTGGCGGTGAGAAGAAAGCCAGTAATCACTTTTGACAGAGTATATAGTCCATTCCGGTTACAGCCCCAAATCCATAAGTCTGGTCCATCCACACATAGTCGCATGCTGAGGATACGAGGAACATCGGCTGGATGAAATAGGTCTTGAACAAGGGACACATTCCATCCATTAGGTGTAAGGAGATCTGAGACCTTTAAACAAGCATCAAAGAGTGTGTGATGCCTGACCGGAGGTTGGGGAATGTGATCAAACATAGGTAAACTGGTCATTCCCAATGACTTTGAGAAGCTCGTGATTCAGCAATTGTTGCCCGAAGAGGATACTTCTCCAAGTGTATGAATGATGTGTTCCCATGCAAGCATCTAAAAATGATGAGGATCAAAAATACCGAGATTGAAAAACACGGGCCAACATGGAGAAAGGTTCCAAGCTAGTTTAGCAAGTAAAGCTTGGTTGAAAGCCTCAAAGTCTCGAAAACCTAATCTGCCTTTAGATTTAGGTCAACATAAAGTTTTCGAGGCAACCTAGGGAATTTTCTTTTTAAAGTTACATGCATTCCATGATTTTCACTTGCGATTTTGCGGCACTGGAATTTGGTGAGGAAAAAAAGGACATCACATATACCGGCAACGCCATGGCCACTACTTTTAACAGCACCTCTTTGCCACCCAATGATAAGGATTTATTGAACCAATCAGATGTGCACGCCTCGTGTTTTTGTGAGATGAAGTTAAAGATAGTGCGTTTAGAGCCATGAAAGCATTAAGGCAATCCTAGATATTTGCCAACACCATCATCGGAGACAACGCCAAAAAAAGACTTAATATCTTGTTTCGACGTATCAGTAATGGAAGCTCCAAAGGTAATGGCTGATTTTGTGAAATTGATACGCTGCCCTGATGCTTCAGAGTCAATCTGTAGACATGTATTGAGAGCCATACTTTCTTGCATGGTCGCGTGATAAATAAATAAGCTATCATCTGCGAAAAGGAGATGTTGAAGACCTGGTCCTTGAGGGTGTAGTTTTAATGCTGGAATTTGATGTGAACGCATCACCTGGTCCATAATATGCACAAGTCCTTCCATACAAAGGATGAAAAGAAAGGAGGGCAAATGATCACCTTGTCATAATCCTCGCTGAGGGAGTATAAAATCGTGGGGAGATCCATTGAGAAGCACCGTATAAGAAATAGAGCGGACACAAAACATAACCAAGTTGACCCAGCGTACATCAAAGCCAAACCGAATCAATAGGTCTTGGAGGAAGGACCATTCAATCATGTCATAAGTTTTGGACATATCAGCTTTGAGATATATTTTTTATTTTATAGACATATAAATTCTAACAGAACACAAGTTACAAACTAAATTTTTATGAAAACAAAAAAATTACACAAAATAAAGTAATACTAATAATATGTGTATAAATAAAAATTTATTTAGTTATTATGCTCATATTTTCAATATAAATTTAAATTTTGCTGGTAAATAAAAATAATAATACGCCGAGCTTTTTTTAGAATGTTGGTTACATACCCTCAGCTAGTGGTTTATGTATTTGGAATTCGACTCCATCTTACTACATGTGAATTGAGAATTTTAGTAATGGATTAGATTTGGGCAATAGATTTAGCATTGTCGATCCAATTGACAAAAAATAAAAATATTAATAATAAGACAAATATATCTTGATTTATACGGGTTAGAGAAATATACATATTTAAGACATAAAACATATGTTCTTAACACATATTTCTCTTATGTGTATAAAGATTCTATACATATTTGAAATTAAGTTTTGATGAGAAATTAGAAAATTATTTAGAAATATAATAAAAGTAATGTGTATATAAAATAATATACTTTATTTTATACCACATTTGCTCAAAATATAAAAGGTTTTTGCTAAAACACAAACTCACAAAACACCTTACAAATAAAAGAAAAGAAAAACTATTAAACCCCTTATATTTTGAAAAATATGTAATATTCGATAATTGTAGATCATTCGATATTACGAATTATTTAATAAAAATATGGGTTACATGGTACATGTGTGCAATGACTTTTTATCAAAGATGGTCTTGCTAATTATGTTTTTCTTTATTATTAGGATTTGATTTTATTCATTTGTAAATATTCTTAAATTTTTTAGAGAGATTTTGATTGAGTATGGGAATGATATTTCTCGACCTTGTTTTGTAAGATGCACTAATTAATTTAGTTGAATAATATTTTAGAGTTTTATCCTATTTCATGACAAAAAAAATACGGGTTACATGGCATATAAGTTCTTTGATATTACATATTATTTAAAAAAATATAAGTCATTTGATATTATGAGGCATTCGGTAACTACTGATCATTACAAATTATCTGATAATTTCAAGTCACTTAATAATTACGGGTAAAATTGACATTTCATAATATATTTGTATAGATTTTACGTTTTACAAATATTTTATATTTTTAGTATAAAAACACATTATATTTTTAAATTATAAAATGATTTTAAAATAATAAACATGTGTTGTAGCACGAGCTAGAATCTAATTTATCTTAAACTAAGTGATTTATAAAAGAATTGAGGAATTGTAAAATTGTGTTCATCAGTGTATTGTTGTGTGATTTGGATCGTGTGTGCTTTGATGATTATAGCATTAATAACAATTAGTGCTTTTTTTTTATCAACTTTACTCATTCATAAGCAATAACGTGACCATCTTACAGGAACATTGTTCACAAAACCTTAACTCCTAGATAGCCCTCTAACGCTGCGTGCAAGGAAGTCGGCCTTGTGATTTAAAATGCGCGGAATCTGGACCAGGGAGAAGCTGCTAAAACGACTCTGTAGACTGGAGAAATCATCCAAATAAGGCAGAAAGGCAGGCCACGCCGTGGGGTCTTCAATCATCTTCACCAGCTCAAAGCAATCTACTAAGAATTCTACCTCTGTCAATTGTTGGGTGCTAAGACATGTCATGGCCCACAGGAGTGCCTCCAGTTCCGCGTGAAGGGGAGATAGGCTTCTTCTGATGCATTGTGCCCCCATAACTCTTCCTCCTGTCTCAAAAGGAAAACCATACCAACCTATCCCAGTGAAAAGATCGTCTTCTTTCCAGGATGCATCTACCATACATCTATATCCTGTGAAAGTCGGATTTATCGTCAAAGGTCGGGATATCTTCTCCTTCCTAGAATTTCGTATCTCGCCGCGACACCCTGGTCTAATGTTTAATTTTTCCTGAGTTAGCGTCCACACCTCCGCTTCTGATTCAGCGACTAGGACCAGGTCCCTTGAATCGGTATTCTTGGCGTTGAAAGCTTTTTCATTTCTTGCCTTCCATAGGAACCATAATATCCAAGGGAAACTTTTGTATTCCTCATTTTTAGGGATTCTCCAGAGTAGATGATCAATATTCGTATATATTGATGATCCCGGAAACGAGGGTCCTGCCGGTATTCTTGATAATGCCCAAGCTTGGATGGCTGGAGGACATTCGAACAAAACATGGTTTATCGTCTCCTCTTCTGCACCGCATCTGTCGCACTTTTTGTCGCATGGTATTCTTCGTTTCTCGAGATTTGCTTTAACAGGTAACTGGCCTGATACCGCTTGCCAAATGAAGTGTTTTAGTTTTTGTGGTGCGTTGACTTGCCATACTCGGGATTGTAAATCCTGAATGTTAGGAGCCGAGTAATCTGTTGATAGTTGTGCTATATTTCTTTCCGCCCAGTAGCCTGATTTTACTGAGTATATACCTGACTTGTTAAAATGCCACCCCAGATAGTTCAATCTTGGCAATCGTGGAATATGAATACCTAGGATCAAATTTGCATCTCTAGGATCAAAGAATTGTCTAATCAAATTTTCTCTCCACAATCTTGAGTTAGTGTCTATCAGATCCGAGACTCGTAAATCTGGATATATCATTGGCCCGTTTCCTATTAGTATTCTAGGAATATTATCAGGGACCCAAGGGGCTGGGCCATACCCTGATTGTATCACCAGTACCTACTCGTTTAATTAGGCCTTTCATTACCAGTGCTCTGGCTGACATGATACTCCTCCAGCCGTAAGAAGGTAGATACACTCGTCTTACTTCTAAAGGGTGTGATCCTGCGAAGTACCTCCCCTTAAAAATTCTCGCCAATAGAGAATTTGGATGATCAAGTATCCTCCATAGTTGTTTTGCTAGTAGTGCAGAATTAAAATCGTCTATTACCCTGAAACCGAGGCCCCCATTGGACTTATCTTTGCATAGTTGTTCCCATTTGACCCAATGTATCCCCCTTGAGGATCCTGAGTTGTGCCACCAGAAATTCGCTATGGCTGCCGAGATCTTGGATGTGACCATTTTAGGTAGTCGGTAGCACGCCATGACATAAGATGGAATAGCTGTAAGCACAGATTTAATCAGTATTTCTTTCCCCCCTCTAGAAAGAAATTTTGCCGACCATGAGTTAATTCTCGTTTCTATCTTTTCTTTAACAAAAGCAAAAACCTTGGTTTTTGCCTCTTCTAGACCTTCTGGAAGTCCTAGATATGAACCCATCCCCCCAATGGTGTGGATACCTAGGATGCTTTGTAGTACTTGCCTCCGAGACTGATCAACTCCTTTTCCAAATTGTATTGATGATTTCGAAAAATTAATTTGTTGACCTGATTGCACCTCATATTCCTTCAGAATGTTTAATATAGTTGTGGCTTCTTCTACATTCGCCTTGCAAAAGAAAAGACTATCGTCTACAAATAAAAGGTGTGATACTGTCGGGCTCAACCTGGCAATTGATATGCCTGATATTTTGTTTTCCACTTTCGCCGTTTTTAATTTTGCAATTAAAACTTCGGTGCACAGGATGAACAAGAATGGCGATAAAGGATCGCCTTGTCTTAGTCCTCTACGAGGTATTATACATCCTTTCGGAGATCCATTTATGAGTACGGAAAACCGAACTGTAGACACACAATGCATTACCCCTTTTACCCATTGTTCATGGAAGCTTAATTTCATTAATAGCTTCCGCAAAAAATCCCATTCGATTCTGTCGTATGCCTTGCTCATATCAGTCTTTATGGCCATGTAAGCCCCTCTAACCTTCTTATTTGTTCGTAAGGCATGGAACATTTCTTGTGCTATCAGTATATTGTCTGAAATTAATCGTCCGGACACAAAAGCTGATTGTGTATCCGAAATCAGATTTGGTAAAATCTTCTTCAAGCGTAAACACATTACTTTGGTGATAATCTTGTATGCAACATTACACAAAACAATTAGTGCTTAATATAATTGAAATTGTTTAAATTTTAGAAAGTGTTATTAGATGTTGTATTTTAATTGAGTTATATGTATTTAAAATTTAAAGGAAAATCTAATGCTATTTAACTGTGTATTTGAAAAAAAAAATGGAATATATTGGTATTGGATAAAACATTTGTTTGATGTATATTAAAGTATATTAGCTGATGTTTTCACTCGTAACATTAAAATTTTGTAACATTTTTACTCTTTTTAAGTGTTCTAATGATTATTTGAGATGACAAAAAAAGTATATTAGGAAAATTTGGATATATGACAATAGATTTTACCAAAAGTTAACACTCAGGACACAAACTCTAATTCTCTGTTTATTATCTCTTACATATTTATCCATACTACTCTAAGTCCTCCATACAAATATTAGAATGTATATCTATCCTATCATTATAATTAAGTTGATAATTTCAACTTGTTAGCTGCTTGACTATTCTTCTGATTGGTTCACTAAACCATTTGATGATTTTTTATCTGATCTTTTGTCACCTTCATCCATAGCCACTTAGGCAAATCTGCCTTAATATATCCATGAATAGGCTTGGGCGTTTGGGGGATTGATCAATTATTGGTTTGATTATTTCAGATTTTTGGTTTTAAGATTTAAGATCCATTCGATTAGTATTAAGGTTCGGTTTAGATTCTATTCAGTTTTGAAGTTGTATAATATCAATAGATTCGGTTTCAGATCGGTTATTTCATCCAAAATATATATATAACTAGTTTTTAGTCTAAATGGTTTGGTTGGATAGGTTCGGGTTCGGGTTCAGACTTTATGCCTTATGACTTCGTTTATATTTTGGGTTCGATTAATAACCAAACCCGAAATAACTTGTAATCAAAAACCATTCGGTTATTTGGATATATCCGAAGTCTAAATAGTTTGGTTGGATCGGTTCAGATTCGAGTTTAGATTTTGGTTATGGACTTTTTGCCCAGGACTATCCATGAACTTATATGATAGTTTCATGTACTTTGCATGTCAAATTAGGGATTTAGAATACCTCTTTTGCATTGAGCATATGTCTTAAATTGTATTGGGTGGTGATATTTTGGATTAATTTTAGATATTTTGCGAGAATTCAAATACAATATGTAATGTTCAGTTCCAAAATAACCAATCCCCAGTGTCACGTACACATTTTTAGATATTAACCGGTTTTAAAATGAATAATCAAAGTCACCAGAAACCTATTAGACTATTAGAGTTGAACCGACATCCAACTAAATTTTTCCGTGCATGTATAGATTCACAACTTTTTATTTGAAAGACTCATACACTCTTTCCATGCATATATAGATTCACAACTCTTTTATTTGAAAGACTCAGACACTAGTAAAAAATAATTGAATTTTCATCACAATAAAAATATAAAGTTGGTCAAAAAATAATTTTTTTGACATACTTTTGATCACACTGGTCAAAAAATCAACAATAATCTAAAATTGGTCAAAAATCTTTCGTTAAAAATTATCATATTTTCTTGTAGTGAGAAACCAAGCCAAATAAATACCCAAGATTAAGGATTTCCATGAAATAAATTAGTATTTTAACTAACACGTAGAGGAGAATAAGAGATGCATTAATCCAGTGGGTCAAGGAGAAAAACATATATCATTTGCAGTTAACATTTTAGGCAGGTTCAGTTCATCCCCTACGCGAAGACATTGAAATGGAATCAAACTTGTCTTCTAATATCTTCAAGTGACTATTGATTTAGAATTATTTTATTCTAAAAATTCAAATGGTCAAATGATTGGTTTTGCAGATACAAGATATTTGCGAGATCCACACAAGGCTAGATCACAAACAGGATATGTCTTTACAATCGGTGGCACCGCTATATCTTGGCGTTTTCAGAAACAAATACTTGTGGCTACTTCTACGAACCATGTTGAACTCATTGTGTTGTATGAGGCAAGTAGAGAATGTGTATGGCTTATATCCATCAATAAACAAATCCGATCAAGTAGCCGAATCAATTATAAAATAGAACCAACTATTCTATATGAAGATAATGATGCATGTATTGCCCAGACGAAAGAAAGATATATCAAAAGCGACAGGACGAAACATATCCCTCCAAAAAAAAATTCATACACTCAAGAACTTGAGAAGAATAAAGACATTGAAGTAAAATATGTTCGTTCGTGTGATAATGATGTTGACCTCTTCACAAAGTCACTACTCACCACTACATTTAGAAAACATGTTTGTAATAGTGGAATGCGTCGTCTACAAGACTTATAAATATACTCTCTTGATCATTCAAGGGGGAGCTGGTACAGTTGTACTCTTTTTACCTTGCTATGATTTTTTCCAATGGATTTTCCTAGAAAGATTTTAAATTAGGTAACAAAAGACAAACCACAAAAAACATTTGTGAAGGTGGCCTCCAAGAAAGAGTGTTACAAAAGTCAGAAAAGAGGCATCACATTTTTCTTATTCAAACTATTATATAATTTATGTAGAACTCACACGTCAATTATATGCACACAGTAAAATTAATTTTTTACCTCTATATAAACGATCAAATCAATCAATGTAATTTACAACAACAACAATATTATCATCTTCAAAATCATTATTTCTTAAACAACACTTCTAGAATTCCAAAAAGTTTCACCAATCAAATCAGATTTTTATACAGTTTAAAGTTATTATTTTTTCACTATTATAACATAAACGTGTATCTCATTACTTTTTGTTTTTGTTGTTGTATAGACGTGTTTCAATACATTCAATTTGTACTATATATAATTACATTATATTTTTGTTAGTAATAAGATAAATTTTTATTTTTTGGGTCTAAAATACTTCATTCTATTAGTGAAAAGTCATTACAAACTAGATGAAGCAAAGCAAATAAAGTGTTGGAGACGGTGGTATGGATGGAGCGATAAGGTATATTGTGATAACACCGGAATAAAACAAATTTTAGGCAAAGCCACCGATCTCCTGAATCGCGAAAAGGGGGAGTGATGTTCTGGGTACAACAGACCCAAAATAGAGCAGAATCGAGAGTAAAGAAATAAGAACACTAGAGCATATTGAGTTGTGGCGAAGAGCTCGATGCCGCCGAGCTAGGTCGCCATCAGCATCGAAAAGATAAAAGGAAAGAGAGGATCTTTAATTTATTACCTACATATACTGTGCCAATTGAGGTCCATGACACCAAGATAATTTCAGGTTTCGATCCACGACACCAAAACTTTGAAATAAATTTCTAAACGGTGGACTCGATTTTGAATATTTGCTTGACAGTTGACAGTACCCATTTTACATGTTTTATTTATTATTATTTTAATTTTCTTTTCTCCACATATATTAAAAAATTGTTTAAGTGATGGAAAATTGAACAAGTAAGGTTGCTTTGTTGTCTTTGTTCTATGCTTCTTTTCTGCCACACGTTGTTTACACACATTATTCTGCAGAAGAGAAGGACCAACAATCTTAGAATACTAAATTATATAATATGCCTTTAGACGACTAAATCGATATGTCTTTTGAACCTTCTCAACTTCTACTTTTCAATTTACACCCCTTATCTTTTGTACTATTTAAGAGATAATCTTTTCACTAAAATAATTCATATGCAACATATATAAACTTTCTATCAAATCGTAATTAGTACTAAAGTTTATATCACAGATTGGAGATATTTTCTCAAAACTGACTTTTCCATATGTAAAATAATAAGTTTCAATCAGTAAGATTGTATGATCCTAATAAATAAAAACCTTAAATATATATGATCAATGTTCATTCGGAAATCCAAAGAAAACACTCTAAGTTGGAAAAAGGGTAGTTGGATAGAACCTCGACTTCAAAATGCCTGTGAAGCACGAACGTTATGCTTGATCTAAGACTTGAATTGTTTTTAAATGATTTTTGACCACGCTAATGGTAAGAAATATCCACACAAATGTAATGGAAAAATTTGATACGGTTTGATCATTTGGATATGACACATCAGAGATAATGAAAAGTTCAAAAGAAACAAAAAAATGTTGGTTAATCTTACAAAAATATCTTAATCAAAAGTATGTTGCATGTAAACGGAAACAAGTATTTGGAAACAAAACGTATAGAAACGCGGAAACAAAATTTTAAATTTTTTTAGGAAACGAATATGTTTTAGAAACGCATATTATATATAAAATATATATTATATATAACAATATTAAAACATTAAACAACCACTTTATATTAAAAAATCAAACAATTCAAATTCAATCGATAAATGATAACTAAATTAAAAAATATATATATATATATATATATATATCATAATTAACTTCTAATTAAAGATTTAGAATATTATTTTCATTCTCATTTTCATCAATTTCATCAAACAAAATTTATTCCAACCCTGATTCTTCGAAAGAAAGATCTTAAAATTCAAATCTTATGAAATTGAGGAAAAAATAAATATTGTTATATTAATTATATACATGTTATGTCAATAAATTTAAACTTATATTTCAAATAATCCTATTTATATTTTTGTGTTGTCAAAATGATAATAGGTTTCTATCGCGTTTTCAAAACAGAAATAAATGTTTCCACCGTGTTTTCAAATCAAAAATTTTAGGAATCATGTTTTCACTGTATTACCAAATCAAAGATTTTAGGAATCGTGTTTCCACTATATTTTTGAGAAGTTCTGTTTCCAAAACGTTTCTAAATGCAAATAGCTTGAAACTATAAAAGCTTAGGAAAATACTTAGTTAAAATCAAGACACTAAAGACTCTTGGAAAATGTCTAAGACTCAGAAATAAATGAGGATCTGACTAGAAAAAAATGACTTCTAGTCTCAAATGTCTTTTGGCCTTCAAACTCGTCAAGTATGTCCACAGTGAGCAAATCGTCGAAGAGATATGTATATGAAGAATGTAGTCCATGAGTAACATAAAGGTAATCCTTAGTTTTTTTGTTCTTTCCATCATAATATCAATTGTTATAAACTTATAATTTATTTATCATTGATAAACATCTCATGCCTTCAACTTTGTAATCTATGTATACATATATATATTAATGTTAAATGTCAAATTTTAAGACATTTTAAAGAGTTTATCAAGTGATTTTATAACACCTAGTTATGTGCTTAGTTGAATGTCTAACATGCTAAAACATATGTAAGCATGATTGGTGTTCATTCGATTCAAATTAGACGATTTTATTGTTGACAAAAAAACTATAATAATACTTCTCCCTGAATTTAGTTTCATTTCAATAAGTTAGTTTCAGTGTCCACAATTTAGTGATTTACACTACAAATTTTATAGCTAAACAGCTGTATACTCCAAAAACCATTGTAACTCATCTCAAAAGTTATCAATAAAATGGTTCATATTTATTCATTAATTAAAAAAAATCTGAAATTATAAATTATCTTTTACAAATTTTTAAAAGTTATAAAGTCTGAAATCTGGTCTTCAGAGTAGTATCTAATATTATCTTGATAATCATAATGGGATCAAATGTGTAAAGTTTAAAATTATGGGGTTATTTTAGAAGAATCTGAAAAGAAAAGGGTAGAAGTCAACAAAGAAGAAGCTAAGGATAGGACAGTAATTAAACACGTCACCTGCCCACAAAGAATCAATAATAGCCAATCACAACTCTCCACTACGATTTCTCATCACGACTCTCTGCAAGAGTTTTCAAACTGAACAAATAAATATATAAATAATTTTTTTTTGAGAGCCTCAAGTTTCATTTTGAGGTTTACATTTAAATTCGTCTCTCAAATATCTGAAACCCTTTTCTCTAATATATAAATAGTTCCATGAGATTTTTAGTTTTCTCTATTTTCCTTTCGATTCCCTGAAAATGTCCATAGATTTTGCTTTCTAGCTTACACTTTCCCTTGTGTTTTCTCTGGAATCTGAAGTTTTTTTTTTGTGTTGATATCGCGGGAAGTTTCTGATGGAAGCAGCGTCAAGTTTCTTGTGCAGAAGTATTAGGATTCCGTCGACAACAACGACGACGGCGACGGCAGCGTTCACGTTCACTCGGCCGCCTGTAAATTATGTATATTTGGTCTCAGATAAGAAGGATGGAGTTCGTGTTTTCCAGACGCGGAAGGTCTTTTGCAGCGGCGTTAATGGCGGTTCCAGTGCTACTAAGAAGAAACCTCGAAGGAAAAGTAATGTTTCCGATAAACTTAGGTCTAAAAAAATCGAGAAGAGGAACAAGAGTACTGAATCTGTGAGTTTTACTAGTGAAACTATTTTTGAGGAGGTTAAGCAGCAAGACGATAAATCGAAGAAGGATAGAGAAATGAGTCTTCGTGTTGCGAATCAAAATGGTGATCCCTTGGGGCGGAGAGATCTTGGGAAGAACGTGGTGAAGTGGATTAGCCAGGCAATGAGAACGATGGCCTCGGATTTTGCAACTGCGGAGGTTCAGGGTGAGTTCTCGGAGCTAAGGCAGACTGCGGGTTCTGGTTTGACGTTTGTGATTCAGGCTCAGCCGTATCTCAATGCCATTCCGATACCTCTAGGATTTGAAGTCATTTGTTTGAAGGTTTGCACCCATTATCCCACCTTGTTTGATAATTTCCAGAGAGAATTGCGTGATGTTCTTCAAGACCTGGAGCGCAAGAAAATAGTGGAGAACTGGAAAGAAACAGAGTGTTGGAAGTTTCTCAAGGAGATAGCAAATTCAGGTTGGCTCTCTTCCAGTTCATGTTTTTCTCTGTTGAGTTGAAGCCTGTCCATTATAGTGTGGGGATTATTTTTATTTAGTACTTATTGGTTTATAGTTTTGTCTGAAGTTATAATTTTGGCTTATATGGTGTTGTGCAGCCCAGCATCGGGAGGTTGCTCGCAAACCTGCTCAAGCAAAGCCTGTCCAAGGAGTTTTTGGGATGGACTCAGAGAAGGTGAAGGCTATACAGGCAAG
This sequence comes from Lepidium didymum, assembly GCA_963920545.1. Classification (NCBI taxonomy): domain Eukaryota; kingdom Viridiplantae; phylum Streptophyta; class Magnoliopsida; order Brassicales; family Brassicaceae; genus Lepidium; species Lepidium didymum. The sequence continues at coordinate 18,198,948 of OY986980.1, read as the reverse complement.
GATTGATGAGTTCACCAGTCGCATGTCGCAGTTACTTCAAGTGGAACGAGACACGGAACTGGAAGTCACGCAGGAAGAACTAGATGTTATTCCTACTCCAGATGAGAGCTCTGATTCCTCAAAACCGATTGAGTTCTTGGTTAGGCACGGTGAAGCTCCACAGGAACTTTGTGACACAATTTGCAATTTGTATGCAGTTAGTACCTCCACAGGTTAGACTTAGCCAGATAGCAGCACCGTTTTTCATTTGTTTGTCAATAATTTATATGCATTTTGTTGGAATATGTTCTCTTTCAGTTTTCGATAAAATATGTTGTAATATGTAACATATATGCAGGGCTCGGAGGTATGCACTTGGTGCTGTTTAAGGTTGGGGGAAACCACCGTCTTCCTCCTACAACACTTTCCCCCGGCGACATGGTTTGCATAAGAATTTGTGACAGCAAGGGTGCTGGAGCCACTGCCTGTACCCAGGGGTTCGTTCACAACCTTGGAGAAGATGGGTGTAGCATTGGTGTGGCTCTAGAATCTCGTCATGGAGATCCAACTTTCTCCAAGCTCTTTGGGAAGAATGTGAGAATTGATCGTATCCATGGTTTGGCCGATGCCTTAACTTATGAGGTATGTTTTTTTTTTACCATATTTTTTTGAAGATGCAGTGTTCAATCCCTGTAAGTTTCATTTTAAAATATGCTTATCGTGGTCCATAATTGCAAGTGTTTTCTCAAATATTAGTAGTTTACACTACAACTTTATTTATTTTCTGCCCTTAGCTTATTATTTTCTTCTGTTGCAGCGTAACTGTGAAGCCCTAATGCTTCTGAAAAAGAATGGTCTGCAGAAGAAAAATCCCTCAATTTCTGTTGTGGCTACTTTATTTGGGGATGGGGAAGATATAACATGGCTGGAGCAGAATGATTATGTAGACTGGAGTGAAGCAGAGTTGAGTGATGAGCCAGTGGGCAAGTTATTTGATGCTTCCCAAAGGAGAGCCATAGCGCTGGGAGTAAACAAAAAAAGGCCTGTTATGATAGTTCAAGGACCTCCTGGCACGGGAAAGACTGGAATGCTTAAGGAGGTTATTACCCTTGCTGTTCAGCAGGGGGAAAGAGTACTCGTAACAGCACCTACTAATGCAGCTGTTGATAATTTGGTCGAGAAGCTATCACATCTTGGACTAAACATTGTCCGAGTCGGAAATCCTGCAAGAATATCATCCGCTGTTGCTTCAAAGTCTTTGGGGGAAATTGTGAACTCTAAGCTTGCAAGCTTCAGAGCAGAATTAGAAAGGAAGAAGTCAGATTTAAGAAAAGACCTTCGCCAATGCCTGAGGGATGATTCTCTTGCAGCTGGCATTCGGCAGCTCTTAAAACAGCTTGGAAAGACGATGAAGAAGAAGGAAAAGGAGACGGTGAAGGAAATACTATCAAATGCTCAGGTTGTTTTTGCCACTAACATTGGGGCAGCTGATCCTTTAATTAGGAGGCTAGAAACATTTGATTTGGTTGTTATAGATGAAGCTGGTCAGTCTATCGAGCCTTCATGCTGGATCCCAATATTGCAAGGGAAACGTTGTATTCTTTCTGGTGATCCGTGCCAGTTAGCACCTGTTGTTCTATCACGTAATGCTTTGGAAGGTGGGCTTGGTGTGTCCTTACTCGAAAGAGCTGCATCTTTACATGACGGAATTCTTGCGACAAAGTTAACAACTCAGTATCGTATGAATGATGTAATCGCTGGTTGGGCATCAAAGGAGATGTATGGTGGATGGTTGAAATCTGCTCCAAGTGTGGCCTCTCATCTTCTTATCGATTCTCCTTTTGTGAAGGTAATTCTTTTTACTATTTCTGTCGTTTGACTTGTTCTGATATTTATGTGATGTTAACATTGCAGGCAATCATACATCTGTTTATATTTTACGCTTTCTACAGAAAAAAAGTCCATTAAAGCATGGGTCTGTTTATTTACTAACTCCGTTGCTTCGTGTTCATGATACTGTTTTTACTTGTATACGTTGTAATTTCAAATGTTTCCAGATTTAACACCATCGTTTTCTTTACTGACTGCAGCCTACTTGGATAACACAATGCCCACTGCTTCTCCTTGACACTAGAATGCCATATGGGAGTTTATCAGTGGGCTGCGAAGAGCGTCTAGATCCAGCTGGTACAGGCTCATTATACAATGAAGGAGAAGCAGATATTGTGGTTAATCACGTCATTTCTTTGATATATGCGGGTGAGTTATATAATTCAGTTGAGTGACTGGGATATATTTAATTTGTTTTAACTTGGAATGGAACAGTATGAAAGAATCAAAGCGTCATACATATTACTTGTGTTCCTTAAGCAAAGCTCGATAAAGCAACTCTTTGGACATGATTGTAGGTGTTAGTCCAATGGCAATTGCTGTTCAATCCCCATATGTTGCTCAGGTGCAACTTCTCAGAGAAAGGCTGGATGATTTCCCAGTAGCTGACGGAGTTGAGGTCGCAACCATTGACAGCTTTCAGGGACGAGAGGCTGATGCAGTGATCATCTCAATGGTACACATTATTCTATATATATAGGGATACATACATTCTCTTCTTCTGCTTATAACTTGACTAGCGGATGCCGAAACTATATAGAGAAGTTTTAGTATAATCATCTGTCGAATGGTTTTGTAGAGAAGATATTTCACGAACTTGAAATATTAGCAGATAGTAAAGAAACACAGAGAGGATTAAAAATCCTATTCATATGTTTTCTATGTTAGTTGAGCTTGATTGTGAAAACCAAAACCGAATAGGTGGTATGCTTTTCACAAAAGAACTCATTGACGATTATAGCTAAAAGGACTCATATAGTTGCTATGTTGTGAACCTGTTGTAGGTACGGTCGAATAACCTAGGTGCAGTGGGGTTCTTAGGGGACAGCAGAAGGATGAATGTAGCGATCACAAGAGCTCGAAAGCACGTAGCAGTAGTATGCGATAGCTCGACAATCTGCCACAATACATTCCTAGCAAGACTGTTGCGACACATACGGTACTTTGGGAGGGTAAAGCATGCGGATCCAGGTAGTTTGGGAGGGTCAGGACTAGGCTTAGACCCAATGTTGCCTTACCTTGGCTGATAAAACCACCAAAATACAGAGTAAGTAATTGTTTCCATGGCTGAGTTCTCTTTGTACAGAAATGATCTGTTTCAATTGTTACCACTGCAAATAGTCTCTGTATATGAAAGACAAAGATAGAGTTCATGTATATTTTTACAATTGGTTTCTGTCATTTATTAATTGTCAAAAGAGAAAAATTATCTTACCGTAGTTTTGTTATTGTGGTAGCTAAAGTTTTGTTTTTTAATTTAAATCTAAAGACCCTTCAATATTGCTTTGAGCTTCAATCTTAAGTCCCTTGGTTCAAAACTTTGAATACGACCATTACAAAAGTATGACTATGCAAGTTTACGAGAATAATGTATTGAACAATGGATTTTTAAAAACATAGATTTTATATGTTGTTATGATTTGTTTTAAAATCTTCTGAAACTTGTTTGGAGTGTTGTGATCGAGTGGTAAGAAACTGGCATTGGACGTTAACACGTTCGTGGATTCGATTCCTCCAGCACTTGAAATTAAGTTACAATTCTTTTAGATATTCCTACACAGATATGTTTTCATGCTTTCGGCTCATTTAAATATCCAGAAAACCAGAGGTGAATGTCTATTTGTGGACTTACTACCCCAGAAGAATAGTCCAAACCCCCATGCGATCGGAGAACTTAATGCCACTTTTATATTTTTAATTACCTGAAATGTCATTTTTTTTAATCTTACACAAAATGCTACATTTCATGTTTCAATTTTTGGGAAATCTTTTTTTTGGACATTGAATTGCAATATCATTGTCCACGGTGGACCGTGTAAATGTCCATTGTAGACAATATATGTCCATGGTAGACCATATAGATGTCCACCGTAGACAGCAAATGTATGTTCACTATAAAATTACTATATATGTCTGTGATAGACAGTATTATTGTCCACCGTGGACCGTTCGTTATATTATGTCCTTACACGAAATGTCCATTTTTGAGAAATGTGGCATTTCGTGTAAGAGTTTAAAAAATAGACATTTTGTACAATTTAAAATATAAAGGGAGCATTCTATACAATATTCTCTAAAATTTATATGTTTGTATTTTTAAGTAAAAAAATTTAATTAATATCCAACATATAAATTTAATTATTTTGAGTTAACTTCAGTGACTTGGTTGAATTTGATGGTATAATTTTAATCAGTTTTCAGTATTGTATTTACAATTATTCCATTAAGCAGATACATGAGGGATTTAATATTCTTTCATTAGCTAAACATCAAAAATGTTTAAGTAATCGACATCTTAGCTAGTGGCTCAAAATTATTGAAAGTGTAAAAATGTACTGAAAACAAACAGGAAATTAGCAAAGACAAAAAAGAAAGAAAGTGGTGGTTAAAATAATTATGCCTTGATTTGGTCGTAAAGTATGCTTATGTATACAACGTAACAACAACTAATGACAATCAAATGATTGGTTTGATCTTATATTAATGTATCTTCTACTGGAAGAAAAATCCCTTTGTTACTCTAAAATGATTACAGTTTGGTAGATATGATATGTTATTTTATATTTTGGAGATTGGTGGATCTACTATGTATTACGTGTGCCTCATCATTATTCATATCTATACATATGTGTAATATACGCTTGCTTTTCAGACTTTTCCTTGTAATTGTAAACAATTTTATCGATAAATTTTGATCTATAACTCATATTTTAATTTTATTACACGAGGTTATTCTCCTACTTACGATCGTATTTTGGAAGAAAAGGCTGAGGGAACCTGCAAAAGTGGATGACGTAGTAAAAAACGTAATTCTCTTATTGTCAATTTATACAAAAATAGCCACCATCAACTGGAAGTTCTAATATCTAGTTACTAATAAATCTTCATGTCTTGTATATAGTGTGTTTGCTCAGTTTTTAGATGATCTTAGGCAATTTTACCCTCTGAAACTAATCCTAAACTTTGTAACAAATTTGACTGTATCAATTTAGTATAAATAAAATCTTCTTACCGCAAAAAAAAAATAATGAATAATATGATTTATAAAGTAATTTAATATGATGAAAACAATAGATCTATTTTTTTAATTTTTAATTTTTATAACACAAAATAATTGGATGGATAAGAACCAATTTATAGCTCTCTAAATCTCAAAAAAATATATAATTCACATATTTCTTTTATCAAATTTTTAATTCTTAATTATTGTATTCATTATTACAAAAAAAAAAGAAAGGAATACGCATAGGATTGTTGTCTATATATATTTTGGTAAAGAAAGCGATGGTTTATGAAACCTTAACTGATGCACACTCTCCATTCTCTACTCTCCCTCCATCCTCCACAATAATTTGAGTTTCAGATATCCTTGCTTTCTCTTCTTTCATGGTATTTTGTCTTTATATACATTTTTTTCTTTTAAATTTCTTAATTTTTATTTTATTTTTTATATGGTTCATTCATTTATTAAATAAATTTCCTATTTTTTCTTAGTTTATTTCTTGGCTGCTCCCTCACCATCTGTTCTTGGCTAATGTTTTTGGGGTTTCTACATTTAAATTAATAATACTTGAATATTACATTGTACTACTTCGCTTGAATATTAAATTTTTAGTCTTTTCCATTGCTCCAATAAATGTATTTCTGAAATGTTGTCCAACAAGTTTTTATAATAATATGTTTGTCTAATTTCTCATGCATAATTTGTGATTCTGTCACTCAATTACCAAAATCAATTTAATAAAATCTCCATTTTGTACTTAAAAAGTAAAAGCTACAAAAATTTGTGGGTTCAATAGCTATGTTCATTAATTAGTATATATACACACCTACATATATACATTTATTAACTAATATTTTTATAGCCAAGAAACAAATAGTTTAGATTTAGAAATTTAAAAAGAGAATAATATTGTTTTTTTAGTTGGTTTGCTCTTGATTAGAGAATTTAGGATATGAATTGCCGTTGTTGTTGATCTAATAATTACTTGTTGAAAAAATAAATATTTTAATATATCTTGTAAAATTTATATCGGCTTAGATTCAGAAACTTGAAAAAAGAACAATATTGTTGTTTTCATCTTGTCTCTCCTTGGATGTTTCTTTTCTTAACTTTGCTTGCAAAATTTCCATGTCTTTTTATTTTATTTTATAAATGAAAAAAATAAAATAAAATTATATTTGCTTTATTTATATATTTATTTATTATTACTAATATTTATTTCTGCCCTTTTTCGCGGAAAATAAAAAAATGCGCCGCTTCAAGTTCAAATGTAGATGGTGAATGTGTTCGTTTTGTGTTTCTTCTTCAGAGCATGACGATGAATGTTCCAGATTCTTCTTCACCGACCGGAGTTCTCGAGGAATTCTTTAGAACTGAAGAATTTGGTAACTCCGAGACGGTTAAGAATCCTTCACGCTCTCGTTTACGCAGAATTGTTCAACTTCTGAGAAGCAGATCCAAAAAGTCGCTGGAGAATCTCAAAATTCCTTTTCACAACAATGGCGTTATTAAGAGCTCTTTGAGAAGATGCAGTAGCATGAGAGAGAATTTCGGATTTGGCTCTAATGATGCACAATTTCTTCTACTCTCTCCTCGAAGAATCTTCACCTTCTCTGAGCTCAAGTCTGCTACAAACAATTTCGCTTTAGGTTCGTACCAAATCTGAATTTTGCTCTGATTTCTATCTATGAAGCTGTGGATGAGAGTATTAGCAATCCTGTGTAGGTAATTTGTGTTGATTTTTTGAAGAAAATTTTGGGTCTGAATGTGAGTTGAAACTAAAAACAATGGTTCAATGGGTCTGAATATTTATGATTGCAATTGATTATGAAGAATATAGTGGAAGATTTTTCATGTAATTGTTGCAATATTTGGTGGATTTGAGCAGAGAATCTAATTGGGAAAGGAGGTTATGCTGAAGTTTACAAAGGGATGTTACCAAACGGACAAATGGTAGCGATTAAACGGCTAATGCGAGGAAATAGCGAAGAGATCATTGTAGATTTTCTTTCAGAGATGGGTATAATGGCACATGTTAATCATCCAAATATAGCCAAGCTTTTAGGCTATGGAGTCGAAGGAGGAATGCACCTTGTTCTTGAGTTATCACCTCATGGCAGCTTAGCTTCTATGCTTTATAGTAAACAACTCCTTCAACCTTATGATTATCACATTTATCAGACAGGAAAATAATAATAATAGTAATTGTTGATGATATGATAGGCTCTAAGGAGAAGATGCAATGGAACATTAGGTACAAGATAGCATTGGGAGTAGCGGAAGGTCTCGTGTATCTTCACAGAGGATGTCAAAGGAGAATCATACACAGAGATATCAAAGCCGCAAACATTCTTCTGACACATGATTTTTCGCCTCAGGTATGATCGATATATAAATGATGCTTGGAAACACTTTCAGTTCTTTCCTACCTGATGATAACTTCTTTGGTTTTTGTTAGATATGCGACTTTGGGCTGGCTAAGTGGCTACCTGAGCATTGGACACACCATATTGTTTCCAAGTTTGAGGGCACATTTGGGTAAGTCTACGCTTTAAACATATAAATATTTATTCTTCTTTGAATATTGGTTTTTACTAAGGAAGTCTCAAGAGATAGATATGCATCCTTTGTTTCAGATATCTTGCTCCAGAGTACTTAACTCATGGGATAGTAGATGAAAAGACCGATGTATTCGCCTTGGGTGTACTTTTATTGGAACTTGTTACTGGTCAACGAGCTCTTGATTACTCAAAACAAAGTCTGGTTCTATGGGTGAGTTCTTCCTTTTCCTTTTCCCAGAGACTTGTCAGCTTCCCGGAAAGCCGCAAGGGTTAAAGTACCCCAACTGACTAAGTAGTCATCAAACACCGAGCCATAAGCCATTTTGTCCTAGAGCCAAGACAACAATGCTCACAATGCACGTATTAGAATCCCATATTTGTTCTTAGTTCCTTTCCTTTATTGTGTTCCCAGGCTAAACCATTAATGAAGAAGAACAAAATTAGAGAGCTAATCGATCCATCGCTGGGGGGTGAGTACGAATGGAAGCAGATAAAACTTGTACTTTTGGCTGCTGCTTTATCAATCCAACAATCATCAATTGAGAGACCTGGGACGAGTCAGGTACCAAACCAAGTTTCTTGTTTAACAAGTAAACAAATCGCAACATTAGTTTCCCGTAAAAACAATCTTTCGTCTTATAATTAGGTGGTTGAGATCCTTAAAGGTAACCTGAAAGATCTCAAGTGCATCATGAAATGCAGAGTTCCTTTTTATCGGAAAGCATTCAGAGACGAAGTTGGCAAGAGACATTAGAAGCTATTTAGCAATTTCTATAAAGATAAAGTACCTCTCTCATCTCTCTCCCACGAGTAAAGTAAGACAAAAGAAGAGAGATCTCATGAGGTCTCTTAATCAGTTTTGGGGATAAATAAGTTTTATGCATCTCTCGTTAATAATAATATTTACATTATTCGTACAGATTTATAGCCTATAGTGAATATTCTTTGTGAATTTTGTGTATTTATTACTATAAATTTATTAATCATAAGAAGAAGCTATTAAATTTTTTTATACAGATTTAAATTTATAGACAGTTGTAGTTTCTGTCGTTGCACTTTGACGAATTCACTTATGATTTTGTCATTAATCTGATACAGTGATACCAAATGTTTAATTTTCATGTACTCAATTTCATTTTTCACATTTTTTTTTTGTCACGTTATTTTTCACATTATTTAGATCGATAAAATTCCTGATTTTCATAGAAAAAACTCTGATTTCAACAAATTCCATAAGGCAATGCAAATATTTGGAATCCAATTTTCATAGAAAAACTCAATCATAAGGTCTGCCCTGAGTTATAAAAAAAAAAAAAAAATATATATATATATATATATATATATATAAAATCCAAATTTTTATTATTAAATTCGCTTATCGTTATTTTTTTTTGTCAACTATCGTTATTAACTTAATTGTCATTTTTTCTTTGCAAAAATGCAGCTAATATTACAAAATTAAAGTAATCTAAAAAATCATAAAACGTAAATCAATGACTGAAGTCTAAAGCTTGTACATTTTTCTCTTCGATGACTGAAAGTAACGGAGGCAAGTCGCAAAATTGTTGCATTTCTCACAAATTCGTTGATGCAGCCTCCATAAACCCTGAAAAAATCGCCGTGATTCAAGCCTCGGCTTTGGCGGCGAAGTTTAGGTCGGAATCAGCTGAACCTTCAGCTTCTCCGCCTGTTTACGACGGAGACAAGTGTTTCACGTTCGCCGAGTTGTCGTCATCCATTGATTCACTCAGCTCTCGTCTCCGCCGTATTCTCAATATTCCCAGTGACGACGATTCTCGAGGTTACCTGTTTTGGCTCTTTTAAAATTCTAAGGTTCTTCTTATCTGAGTACTCTTTAACAATTTCATAAAGTCAATCATTTGGATATCGCAGAGAAAGTTAAGGGCGAGGCTGGTTCAGATGGATATATGCCAAAGGTTTTGGCTTTATATATGCCACCTTCAGTTGAATACATAGTCTCTGTGTTTTCTGTTCTGAGGTGTGGAGAAGCTTTTTTACCTTTAGACCCTTCATGGCCAAGAGACAGGGTTTTGTCTATAATTTCCACTTCAAATGTTTCTCTTGTTATTGCCTTCGAGAGATCACATTGGCTCGTGGAAAGCAACCTCTGCCCTGTATTATTAATTTCAATGGATGAGTTGTTGGGTGCGGAAAGTAGTCGCTCAAGCTTTGTTTGGCCTTGCAAGAAAGAGAGACAAAGGAAATTTTGTTACCTCATGTACACTTCAGGATCTACAGGGAAGCCAAAAGGAGTATGTGGTACTGAGCAAGGTTTAGGATAATTCTCTTTACATCATAAAAAAGTTTCTGTTACTTAAGTTAATGCAAATAAATTGTTACGTATGATGATTCCTTGAAACTTCGTGTTAGTTCTAGAAATGGATTTGTTATCATTCGGCATTTATCAGTAGACCAACATCTTTCTGGGTATATAATGCATGTAATGTTAAATTGGTTCTTTGTAAACATAATTGCTATAACTCTACATAGTTCCTATAACTCTACATAATTCCTATAACTCTACATAATTGCCCCTTTTGGATATTTGCACATCTTGTTGGATAGATATGTAGCTCTCATGTTTATGAAGGTTGTCCTGTGGCTACTTTCATATATTTCCAACTTCCCACTGATTCGTCTATCAATTATTTACTGTTTACTGTAAGTCACACTATTTATGTAAGGTCTAGCACCAGTACATAACTGGTAGTAATGAACTTTTCTACAGTTTCGTATATGCTCTTCTTTATTCATGCAACGTGGCATCTAAAATTTCTATCCCTGCTCATTGAAGGACTTTTGAATCGCTTCCTGTGGATGCAAGAGCTTTATCCAGTTGTTGGAGAGCAGCAATTGGTTTTCAAGACTTCAGTTGGTTTTATTGATCATCTGCAGGAGTTTTTTGGTGCTATTCTTAATTCCACCCCATTAGTCATCCCTCCATTTACTTACCTAAAAGAGAATATGTTATCCATCATTGATTTTCTGGAGGTAAGAGATGTTTTTTATAGTTTTGGAAAGAAAAAACAAACACACTTGTAGGTGTCATGGTGTTGAGATCCCTGAAACTCTTCTCAATCAAATTAATTTGCTGCCAAGAAATTTAAGATGTTCTTGAAGTTTTTCTCATTTTCTTGTTCGTATATTGCTTTCATATATCCATGTAAAAGTCGGTAAATTGGTTTAAGCATCACCATTAGGTTGAGATTTGGAAAACAAAACGTAACTTAGAGCAAAACACAGTACATAGTGTTTTTGTATCATGATAAATCAATTAAGTGCCATGCTGCACAATGATAGTTTTCTAGTTTCTTTTGTTTAACTTCAATATGGTATATCTTCAAGAACACCATGTGGTGACTAGATTTCTTAAGTGGACCACGAATTCAGTAATTTATTGTCAGATGAAAAACAGAAATAGTTTCTCTTGTTGTTTGCGGACAATAAGGTTCCTATCATTAGAGGAAAACTGCTTTATCTTTCATTGTATGACGTATACTTTCTATATGAATAATGTTGTAAAATTCTATCTATCTTGATAGGCGTATTCTGTCAGTAGGCTCCTAGCCGTCCCTTCGATGATCAAAGCTATTCTTCCCACTCTACAACATCGTGGACACAGTAAGCTTCAAAGTTGCCTGAAGTTGGTAATTTTAAGTGGCGAAACCTTTCCTGTGAGCCTGTGGGAATCACTTCGCAAGCTTCTTCCTGAAACCTGTTTTCTGAATCTATATGGGAGTACAGAGGTGAGAAAAATATGCTTACGCTTAAATCTCAGGAAATCTTCGTAAGCTGGTGTACTTAAAAAGTTCAAGGGCATGGAACAGTGACAGCAGGTTGTATCGGCTGTGTTTTTCGTTTGAAAAATGTTAATAATAAAAACATGCTTTTGGTTTGAAATATGGTTATAAATTGAAGTCTTCTTAGTTTACCTTGTTTGCTACGTAGGCTGAGTCTTATTATCGCAGGTTGTATTTGTGATTATATCTTTTCTCCATCTCTTCAATTATGCAGCAGGTCTGCTGAAGTTGAATGTGTATCGTTTTCCTTTAATTTTGCTTAGGTATCAGGGGACTGCACATATTTTGACTGCAGCGGGTTGCCAAAACTCTTAAAGACCGAGAACATTTGTAGTGTACCCATTGGCAAGCCAATTTCCAATTGCAAAATTATACTTTTTGGCGATGAAGATAAACCTTATGAGGGAGAAATATGTGTTGGTGGTCTTTGTCTTTCGCAAGGATACCTGCATCCCTCAATAGAGTCCGAAGACTATGTGAGGCTTCATAATAACTCTCTCTGCTGTCATTTGACCAATGATTGCGGAAGCCAGCTTTATTGTAGAACTGGTGATTATGGCCGAAAGCTTATAAGCGGTGATTTGATTTTTATTGGGAGAAGGGATCGAACTGTTAAACTCAATGGACAACGGATGGCACTTGAAGAGATTGAAACAACTTTAGAACTAAATCCGTATGTTACTAAAGCTGTTGTTGTACTTAACAGAGATCAGATGGAAATTTCTTCTCTTGAGGCCTTTTTAGTACTGAACAAGAAAACCAGGTCGGATGAAGGTATCGCATATTTGATCAAAAATTGGATGAGAGAAAAACTCCCTTCGGTGATGATTCCTAACCATTTTGCTTTGGTGGAGTCACTACCAAGTACTTGTAGTGGAAAAGTTGATTATGAAGCACTAGCAAGGTTGAAATGTCCTAGACCACATGCTCAAGATATGATGCATTGCAGTGGAACTAATAGTCTAATGGAAACTATTAAAAAGGTCAGGCAGCTTCCATACTGTGCTTACATATTTTTCTCCTATTTGGTATCAGATTGCTTCTTTCTCTCTTAACCATGTTAGGAAGTCAAAACTATAATAAGTTTCTCTGGGTTTGGGGGTGGCCATAGTTCGAATAGAAAGAGACTAGCGTTATGCAAAGAAATTTGATAATATTGGTGACTGTTTAGGGGTGTTAAGAATACTTTCTGTCAGATTCTTGATCATAATGCTGAGCCTGGAGTAAAGTAACATGGAGTACAGAACATGTGAGGGGCTAGGAAAATAATAGCATATGCAATATATGTTGAGCTACTGATATTAAATTCACTGGAAACAGATAAACAAGAGCCTCAATATTTGTTTGAGATTACACATGATAAATTGTAGAGACCTTTATCTGCAGAATCTAATTTACTGTAGAAAAGAGGTTTCATATCATTTCTTAAACTTTTGATATAGGCCATTTGTCATGCTTTACTGGTCAAAGAAGTTTCAGACGATGATGATTTTTTCGAGATTGGTGGAGACTCTCTAGCTGCAGCACATCTTGCTCATAGTCTTGGTATTGATATGAGATTGATTTACCAATTTCGAAGTCCCTCTAAGCTTATGGCCTATCTGTCAGAGAACGAAGGAAAGTTAAGAGAAGACATGCTACACAATACCACTCAGAAGCTAGACCACAAGACAGGGAGTCAGTATAGCAACGAGTTGGTTAGTCCTCTTCATTTTGGTATTACATCAGACCTAACACCTTCAAGAATGGGGGGCGAGAATAACATTTTCCCTAAACGAATGAAAATTAATTCAGAAAAGTTATCTTCCAAAAGAATGAAAGATAGCAAATCATGGGATTCAGGATTTTCTCAAATACAATGTTCATTCAGTCAGTGCAATAAGGTACATTATCCAACCTCATGTAGTAACAAAGGAGGAAACCAAGAAAACTGGTCGTTGGAGTTTCCAAGTAACCAAATGGTCTCTATACAAGAGCTATGGAAAGTTCATATGGAGTCTTGTGTAGATGCCTCTCCTCTAGTTGTGTTGAAAAATTCAAAAACTTATCTATTTATTGGGTCTCACTCACGTAAATTTTTCTGCATCGACGCCAAAAGGTAAGGATCTTTGTTAATCTGCTGTAACAGATGTTGAAAGGATTACTGTATCATAATAAAAGAGTGTTATCATCGTTCTGGCTAAATTAGAATCATTATCTAGCATATGAAGTTTTTCTTGAATTATTTATTATTGGATTTAGATCGAAGAATAGAATGGCAGGAATTAGACTGTACTTTTAACAAATGATACACTTTACTTTGCTCTTAGTGGTTCTATCTGTTGGGAGACTGTTTTAGAAGGAAGGATCGAAGGTTCAGCCATGGTTGTTGGTGATTTTTCTCAGGTTAGTCTTCTCATCAATTTGTATAGCTCACTGTATCCGTTGTAATTTATTTACACAGTTTTAGGGACATCTTCGGTGCTAGGTCGTTATTGGATGCTACAAAGGAAAATTATATTTTTTAGATTTCTCAACTGGAAGCTTATGTTGGACTTTTCAGGCATGTGGTGAGGTATGCTTTGACGGAATCATAGATTTGTATTCTGTTTGTCTGCATTATCGCAGCTTTAATTTATGTGTTGTCTATTTGTACGTTCCTAGAAGTTTTTTCTCAGGCGGATAACTTCCTTAAGAAACTGTGTTTTCCTTTTTTTCGGTGAAGATAAAATGCCAACCTGTTGTGGACACATCTTCACAGCTGATATGGTAATACTATGATGACTATTTCTGTTATCATATCTTTCAAGACATTGCAGTCAGTTAAAAGATGAGTAGTTTTGTGGTCATAGTCGTAATATCTATGCCATATTTTCCATTTAATTTATAACTTGTTTGAAATGGAGTGTGCCTTACATTTATACTTTAATGGTCAATTATATGGTTGCCACTGCATTGAACCGATTATCGTGTAATTGTTTCTCATATAGGGCTCATTAGATTCTTGAAAAACTGTAATGATGACCAGTATGAACTTGGTCTGTGAAGGGTTTTCACCTTAATTATGTTTATGGAAACTAACTAAGGAGTTTGAAGAGTATTAGAAGCAGCTACTGAAGTATAAAATGTTACTGTTGTAGCTCCATGCGTGTTTACTTTAAAGTTTTCATTCATTCTGTAAATTATGTTTGCCCAAATTTCTTGTAGTTACCAACCACCAAGCTTATATTTTGCACCATGTATGCAGGTGTGGATCACATGACCATACTCTTTATGCCCTTGACTATAGAAGTCATTGCTGTGTTTATAAGCTGCAATGTGGAGGGAGCATATTTGCTTCGCCTATAATTGATGAGGTGAAGCCTTGAACCACCTCTATCCACTTGGTTGTGCATAGTTGTTTGTCCAAAGCTAAAAGCATTACATCTCTGGTTGAAGCAGTTTTTTAGTAGGGGAGTTTTCTCAATATCACCTGATTCATCTTTGATGCTTCACCCAGGGTAACAGTTCACTTTACGTGGCTTCTACAAGTGGTTGCGTAATAGCTGTATCAATAGAGGTATGAGCTTCTTGATCCATAATCTTAAAGCCTTACCTGTTGTTGCTTGCATGTCTCTTGTATTCTATCAAAAAATGAAGATGAGTTGGATTTATGAATTTCTGTGCCTCAATTTTTGTATTCCAGCTGGTTGTCATGATATGAATAGGCCAGGTCAGATCTAAAAATGAATTTTTTTGCTCTACATAACTCAAGCAGAACTATTTCGGAAGAAATGGTTCACTACCAAATATATGTGCCATAACTGTTTCCTGCATGGTCTGCTTACTCTATAGAGATGCCTAGCTTTATTGATCTGCATACATTTTACTTCGCTCCTGAGGGGGATTTCTTTCTTATAGATTATGATAGAGCCTCATTTACTCTGGCTACTTTTGCGAATGCAGGATTCCCCGTTCCACACCTTGTGGCTCCTTGAACTAGAGGCGCCAATATTTGGTTCCCTAGGCATTAGCCCAGAAAGCCGAAGTGGTAACTTTTCCCCCTTTATATTTTTGTTCTATTTCATAGAGATCTGACTGTCATGGTCAGTTTTTATTTTTTGTCACAGTTATTTGCTGCTTAGTTGATGGCCAAGTTGTCGCAATAAATCCGTCTGGAACTATTATTTGGAGGGTATGTTTATGAGTTGATCTCAATTCATTTGAATGATATCGTAAAGTCCATATGACATTCCCGTGATTCTTACGTAAGTAGGAGTTACAAAATGATGATTGTTAATTACCTAGTCACAAGGGCTTCCACCATCTTTTGTTCCTATCAGTTTGATTTGGCCATCTTACAGTACTCAAACTAGTCAGTTACTACATTGATGCAGTACAGGACTGGTGGACCAATATTTGCTGGGCCTTGCATGTCACATGTGCTTCCTTCTCAGGTATTCTTTGTGGTTCCATCGAAATATCTGTTGTGTTGATGAATGTGCATCACTTGCTTGCTGAGTACATCGGTAATCCATCCTTTTTGTGTAAAGGTTTCCGCTAAGGCTGATAACAAGTCTATTTTGCTGCAGGTGCTCGTGTGTTGTAGAAATGGAAGCGTTTATTCACTAGAACCGGTACTTTCTTTCTTCAATCCCTTGGACATGGGTAGTGTGTAGTTCACTTATTTCTTGATTTATTTTGAGCGAATTGCTTTTGTTTCTTAGTACAGAAACCTTATGTGCAGTAGGCTTAATTCCAAGCAAGTGCAACTTTACCATGTCTCGGCATATTTTAAACATTATATTTTTTTTATTCGCTTTCTCAACGGAGTAAAGACGATTTCTCTAAAGAGTCTTCTGCATATATTGTCTCATTGATTTCCTGAGTTTGTATTAGAAGAGATATAGACTCACTCTTGAAATTAACAGCTAGGGGATGCACTAATGATATACTTGAGTCATGACTATTTTGTGGATCGCTTCAGGAATCCGGGTGTCTTGTGTGGGAATACAATATTGGGGACCCGATCACAGCATCTGCATACATTGATGAGAATCTGCATTTCGAATCGCAGCAACTGCTTGCATCGGACAGGTATTGACCACAAGAATAAGCACATATGAATTTGTTTAATTATCTTGGATTTATGAAGATACCTCTTCTTTGTGTAAACATTGTATGTTCCAGGTTGGTGACTGTATGCTCGAGCTCTGGAAGAATTCATGTCCTTCGTGTGAGACCTAATCTTAGCAGAGATTCCCATGACTCAAAAGTAGGAGAAATCGTGAGGCTGGAGTTGCAGGCAGACATTTTCTCTTCACCAGTGATGATCGGTGGCCGGATATTTGTTGGCTGTCGTGATGACTACGTGCATTGCCTCTCTCTTGGGAGTTGCAGGTCATGATGTGTTTTCTAACGTCAATCCTGAAACCATTCATCGCCATCTTTTACTGTGTCCAATGGCCATCTTGTACCACCAAACAATTCATACCACACCAATCGGTTTCTAGCAACTTACCATCTGAGCTCTCCACTATTAGCTTCATCGACTAAAATCTCGTCTAAACCAAAAACTTCTCTATATATATAGCTTATATCCATATGAGGATCCAATGACGGAGATGGCCAAGAAGGGACAGTTGTAAATAAATGAAAGCTAAGGGCAGAATCGTTGCTACATAAAGTTTTTGAGCAATTTTGTAAAGAAAAGAAAAATAAGAGGCAATTTTGTTAATATATGATAGATAAGGGGCAGATTTTCAATTACATAAAGTTATCGAGTAATTTTATAAACTATCAATAGATTTGGTCACTATTGTAAAATTAGGAAAAATGAGGGGTATATTTATAAATATAGGAAGAATGGAACCTCTTCTGTAAATTACCGTAAGATTCTAGGGAAAATTATAAATAGATGAAAGATAAGGGGTGAATTTGTAACTGAATAAAGTTACGGGCTAATTTGTAATATACCAATAATGTGGGGTAGATTTGTAAATAAATAAAAATAAGGAGCAAATTTTAAATAGTTAAAACCAAATATCTTGGGCTAAACAAAACTTTACATTTTCCCATGCTCTACCGATCAAAAGCTGCTCTATCTCTTCAATTACTCTTGTCTGAGTCATTCTTAACTATATTAAGATATTGTAACAGTTTCGAGTAAACCAACCACAACCAACCGATTTCAATCACTAGTTTCAACTATTGCAAGTCTTAAATGCAATCGAAGAGCACTCTTAACACAAACAACATAAAAGAGCAATGATCTGGTAATTAAAAATTCGTAAACTACAACATACAACAATCTTCATAAGAGTTCAAGAGGCCTGACTACGAATCTCTCAGTGTTTTCTTTCCCATTTCCCTTCACGCCTGCTTTCACTTCTTTCTCTTCTCTCCATCGACTGTCTCGATTTACTTCCTCCTCTTAACCCGCCTATTCGCTGACCAGATTGTCCTTCAAAACCATACCCCATCTCTAGCTCTCCGACACTTCCTGTATCTCCTGAGTCTCTGCTTCCATCCAGTGTTTCCTCATAGTCTTCCAAGCGGTCACGTGACTGGAGAATCGCCGAAGGCTGGCCAGAGAAGGACCTTGACCCAGACAGAACCATTGTTGGTGTATTCACTGATGAACCAGTTTCCTGAGCTCTTGTGCTCCCTTCACTTCCAGATCGTACGTTATCTCTTTCTCGGTACCTTTCTCTAGGTCTACTGCAAGGGAGGGAAATCATTAGCATTTGCCGAGTTCAATGCACAAGTGACTCAAGTCATGGGTTTAAGAGGTAATGCAATCTCTTGGATATGCAATGTGTCAAATACACAAAGGTGAAAGGTGAAACTGCTATACTGCACAGGAAAGTTCAGTCAAATACCCACAAATTCATTGAACACCAAATATATTTCCATCAAATTTCCTACAATGTACATTTGAAACTGTGAAATGTAATCATGTGTTTGTTGGCTTCATAATTGCAAGAAGTATTGCTATGAAACTCCCGTGGAATTTTAACACTGACACAGGGAAATCTCTACAATTTTACCAAAAACTCTGCAAGTAACCTTAACAAGGCATCAGAGAACAGGTTTGTCTTTCAATTTCATATACAGAGCAAGCTCGCTTGAATATGTGGCTTACTCACTGGTTCTTATAAATTTTAAACAAGATTAGAAATTTTCATAGAATCAACTAAATTTTTTATGTTATTAAAGAAGAACGTGCACGAGAATTTGGAGAAGTTAAGTAGCTTACCCACTGTGGGAAGCAGATGAATCTCGCCGTGATGGTCTTAACCCTGACTCTGCCTGTTCTAATTCACGTTGAAGCTCTCTCTGGATATAAAGCAGTTTTGTAACAAACAAAAAAGTTAAGATCATGCACAAAACAAAGTGGAAGCAAAATGGAGATTCTTGCCTGCATTTGCCTCTCCTTTTCCATTTCCAGTTGGTGTCGCAGCTCCCTTGTTTTGACTCTTTCGAGTTCTAGGGCCTGCTGTCTCTCTATCTCCTTTTCTGCTTCAGCTGCCCTCTTCCTGATCAATAATGGCCAAAGATCAAGCTATTGTTACTAGCAAAATCTAAACTCAGTTATCATATATAGCTACAGTAATGAACAGAACAAACCTGTCCAATTCTTGAATGAGTTCAGCTTCTCGTGACACTGCTTCTTCTAAATACTTCTGACGGTCACGCCACATAAGAATTTTCTTTTGCCTGCGGGCTACTAAGTCTTCTCGAAGTTTTGCCTTTTCCCTGATATGCAAATTAACAAGATGATGAGCTTATAAAAAACAAAAGAACAAAAAGCCTCGTATGCATACACAACAAATTTTGGAGCATCAGCAGACAAAACTTTTTGAGCTACGCTATTAATATATGCACCTACATGCTGGCAATAACCAGTACATATTACAGCTCTTTCTAGCAAAATGGTCCTAAAGTTTCTTCTAATCCACCGCTGGTTTTTTCTATATCTATAGTGCATTGCAGTAGCTCCAGTTAGGGCTTTAGATTAGTGGAGCATGGAACTATAAAGAAATTCATGCCAAGAACTCTGGAGATAAGTAAGCGCTTAATTAATCTATGCAGAATTTTAGTGACACATACAGTGCATATATGTCGTCCTTGATCTGCTGAAGCCGGTTATCATGCTTTCCTGAGGCTGAGCAACAAAAATTGTAAATCTAAGATGTGTGTAGAACTGTATTGTATAACAAACATGAAAAGAGAGGAGATATATTACATGTGACGTGAGGAAGTTGGTGCTTTTCTTTGTAACCCTGCATATCTGGGACATCGTGCTCTTTCCTTAAGATATCCAATTCCATCTCAGCCTCTTCAAGTTCCTAGTGTTTTGGAAATCACAATATCAAATTAGTCCATTCAGCTATCAGAGTAGCAAAAGGAGTATTAAAATTTAAAAGAAACATTTTTACTCACAATAGTATCCTCATCAACTTTCTTTGCCAGAAGCTCATAGTATGACTCAACAGAAGATAGACTGGAGAGAACCTGTCATACAATTACAAAACTTAGAAATACTTTAGCATGACTCTGGAAAAAACTTGGGATCTTGGTATTATGAAGAAGAAAAGTTCAAAGAATGGACCAATTACATGCCAAAATTACGAAAACTATTACCAAGACCCTAACTCATTTCTTGACCTGTGCTATGGCGCTAGTAGTAGAATTTATCCCGTATATACATACTCAATATTAAAATGAAAAGTAAATATATGTGATTTGTAAATGCTGTACAATCAAAACTGTAACAGCACGAAAGAGTATCCTACTACGAAGAATATCAGAGAATTAATGCAAAGACTTGTTGAGCAGATAACCACTGCGCATTCGTTAACCACAGAGGATATTTACATGTTTAACAGGTTGCTAGTCTATATATGCATTAATAACTTATGCAGACAAGATCATACTTGAAGAGGAAAATGCGACTCCATCGAGAATATTAAACTATACTTTTGTTACTTAAATAAGTCCTTATCCCTATTTTTCAGCTACAGATTTGCAAAAATACTTTCTAAGCAAAACTTATCACGACCACATACGAAACAAACCATCAAAGCGAAATGAACAAGCTACCTAAATAACATGAAAGAATCATGCATTACAAACCTCAAGAATTGATTGACGTGTAGACCCGAAATCCAGATCACCTTGAACTTCAGAACTAGAAGAAACAACCTCTCTGAGGACCTTTTGGCACCAAAAAAAACAGTTTGCTTAACAGAGGAAATTCTGCAGGAAAAGTTAGTAAAAGAAACATCCCCCGACTATGTCCATTCTTCACAAACACGAACTTGTACCTCTTTTGCTTCATCTTCTCCATTCTTAAATCTGCAAAGTTGTTGGCAAGCTTTTGTTTCAACTTTGTCCAGTCTGCCATCTGTTCACGAAACAGAAATGAAAAGTAAACCGTTTAAAAATAATTCACATCAGGAATTACCAGATTTGCAAAGATAGTCTTACCAGATATTGAGGAACCCAGAATCTCAATGCTTTTCCAAACACTCTCATGAATTAATGCCAAATCGTCACTTGAACAATAAAGACAACAGCTAGCAATAATTGCTAATGAGAGCCTCAGCAGTAGTCCTTCTCCCAATGATCCCCCAGCCTTTCTAAAACAATGGAGGATACTATCAGATGCACAAAGAAATTTTTGTAGCAGCTTTCGGCTGGCATATGGAATAACGTCTACTAGGAGTGCCATAGCACAAGTTCGTATTGACATTGATGTATCTGACGATGCCCTTAAAACAACAGAATTCCATGTACTCTCAACCAAAAGTGACAATGCTGGTTGTGGCACAGAACTAACAAGTCCGAGAGGTTTATCATGGAATATAGAAGACTTTACAGCTACTTCATCATCCATATCTTTTCCAAGCAGCTTAAATAAATGCCGGAGGCCTATCAGTCTCTGCTCAGGTTCAGGATGATCCAACATCGTACAAAACAAATCAGCCAGTGGTGAAACATCACTCTCACAGAGTCCATGGGCTACCCTTTCAAACAACACTGACAGCCACTCATCAGACTGGACACGCAATACAAGTCTAGGAGCGGAATATACATTCTTTCTTATGGCAGAGTAGATATAA
Organism: Lepidium didymum; assembly: GCA_963920545.1. Lineage (NCBI taxonomy): Eukaryota > Viridiplantae > Streptophyta > Magnoliopsida > Brassicales > Brassicaceae > Lepidium > Lepidium didymum. Next base: position 18,177,389 of record OY986980.1, on the reverse strand, counting down.
GTACTGATGTTGTCAAGCTGGAAACATGTAGGAGACCCAAGCAAGCAGTCAAGGATAGTCGATGCAACTTCCCAGCAGTGGTTATCTTGCAGAATAAGAATCCTTTCAGCAAGTCCTTCCAGACTTTTTTCACAATGGCTTAACAACCAGTCCGAACCAAGGTTTTCATTATTGCCCTTTTCACAATTCTGAGATACAGAAAATGCTGAAGCCAAGCATCTTAAGTACACAAAACATTCTGCTGAGGTATCAATGAGCTTCTTAGACAGTTGACGGTGAAGACACCAGCATTTTTCTATTGTCACTTGGAGACAGACAATTACATCCTCCAAGTCCTTGATAAACCCTTCGACCTCACTTGAAAGTAGTTTAACTTTTTGGTCTGAAACAAAAGCATCATCTTTACTAAGATATAGACTGCCGGAAACATGGGATGAATTTAGTAAGATTTCCTTAAGAAACAACGGTCTTTTCAGAGGGTTCTTGTCACTGACTGTTTGAGCATCAGAAGCACCTGAAAACTGAAGGGGGAGACAGCCAAATGACTGTAAAATCCGTATTAAGAAAATTTTGCAACTGTCTAAGACGGCCTGAAAAGCACAGAGATAATCATGGAAGGAAGATGTTGGCTCAAAGTCAGGAAAGGGAATCCACTGCATTAAAGATTGCATGAAGGCCTGTTTGCTTTGGAAGGTTAGATCTGGTAAAATAGAAGCTAGAACATATATTGCCCGAGACATGGCAGATGTTTTTCCCATACGAGTACTTTGATTCTCATCCCTCTGTCTTATAGACTTGAAAAGCTCCTCGAAGCACAATGTCTCAAAATCAAGACAAGTCTCATCGGCCATCAATTTTTCCACAGATGACGCTTTTTGCAATGCATGCGTGATAATCGGTCTCAGCACAAGCAAGATAGAGTTGAGAAACGCAACATCACTATATGAGGCCTTGCAAAGTGATACTAACACTTGCACCACTCGAGGTACTTCCAGAACCATGGCTTCCATGTGAGCTTTCACAATGCTTTCCAATATAAAGAGGATTACTGCTTTGGTGTTTTTCTCAACATAACCTTTGAAGAATTCAGAATTTATCTTGCCAACTTCCACTTTGTCAGGAAAAGGCCATAAACACAAATCAGAAAACCAGCACAAGATGTCAGGCAACGCTGCTGAAGAAAGCAATCTCAGTTGCAAACTGACAGCTTCTAAAATAACTTCCCCAAAGACTTCGAATTGCTTCCTCATCTGTGGAAAAAACAAACCAAGATACAGGTATAGAACTTGAAAATCACTATGTTCCAAAGCTTCACAAGCTGACTCTTTTTGACAGGCAAGTTCTGTGTTAGTATTACCAGCGTCTGGATTAATATATGTATGCATTACAGCGAGCTCATCAGAAAAAATGGATAATAAACCAGTTAACTCGGACAGATCAGACACAAGGTAAATTCTATCACTAATGAACTGTTTCGCGACTCGAGATACTGCCATCCAACCCAGGAAACGAACAACGGCTGAGCTAGAGTGGGAAAGTGATGATATTCTCTGCACCCAAGTTGTGGATGGAATGAAACTTTGCCGCAGAAAACAATTATCAACTTTTTCTGCAGAATCGGTGTTGCCATCACTTCCACTAGAAGCAACAACCAATTTCTGCAGCAGCAGCCAGCGGCGTTGAATCTTAACACTCTTTTTTGGTTTTAACTGATAATTCCCTTCCCTGAGATGATGATGAATAGATTTAAGCATCACATTGAAGTAATCTGCTGATTGTAATAAGATATGAATCACATCTTCAGGTGGACAGAATAGCTTAGTAGCAGAACGCAAGAGAAACACCAAGCAATGCATGAGAGTTTCATGATGGGAATGCTGATCTTTCAGGAGTCTCTGAACAAGAAAATTACATAGCAAAGCTTGGTTTTGCCGAACCAGAGTGATAGCATCAAGAGATATCATATCACTAGGAGATAGATCAATAACATGTTCATCAGACACTTCGGCAGAGCTGTACATTTCTTTGGTTGACAGTTCAACCTTGAAATTTCTATCTAACTCTGCAGCCTCGAGCAGAATTTGAAAGACGATTACATCTCTTTGTCTTTCAAGCTTAGCAATTGTTTCAATGTTCACATGTTTCTTCTCTACACCCCTCCTTGGCTTCAGCTCTCTCTGGTTTCGAGCTTTGATCATTTCAAACTTCTTTACAAACGCAGATCCATCCCGCACGGATTTCAGAAAAAAAGGATTCACATAACACTCTGCGGCAGAGAGCAATGCATCGACTGCAGCATCATGACCTTTGCTAGACATGGAATCATGCCCTTGTAGCTCATGGGCCAATCGTTTGAATTCAGAAGCCTTGATCTCACAATCTTGAATGTTCTCAAGTTGAAAAGAGTCAGGTTGCAGATTGAAGAACTTGGTTCCAAGATCAGAATCCAACACCAACCCACTGGGAGATAAGGAAGTAAATTTTTCGTCATCATCTTTCGTTTCAGCCATTACATCTCTGACAGCTTTGTTGCAGCTAAAATTAGTGTTTGTCAATGACAAACTCCGAAGTTCTTGAGGAGCAAAAAAGAGTCTTACATCATCATGAACATCAATCTTGATTTTCGAATCAGAAAAATCAGCATTAATTTCAGTGTCAACTTGCTTGGGAGATTTTGTAGGTCTTACTTGTTGGGGAACCTTTGATGTAGAAGATGGCTCAAAGTCCATACTTTTGCTGGCAGGCTTGCAAAGATCAATTCCAGTTGGTAAATCTAACTGTGGATCAAGTATGGACAGGAGGACACTGCAAAGTATACCAAAACCTTGACTGACTATTTACTCAGACACCAGAATAGGGTCTACTAATCATAATAATAATGCATAGCCTAATAATAGACAAAAATATCATAGAAAAAAAACAAGTGAACTGCTTATATGGAATTTTAACATGCTAGATTATAGCGTTTTATCTTACACCGTCATCTCTGCCGATCATAAATTGAGAGAGACATAATAATTAACCTCTTGACTGATTCAATTCTGAAAACAATTATGCACGGCTTCTCCAAACTTCCACAAATATGATGTAATTTTCAATTCATGAATCACTAGAGAGAAACAAACTCAACTAATCTAGAAAGGAAATATAGAGAACGAAAAAGAGGAAAGAAGTGGCAGTCCTACAAATAAAGGTTCAGCTCATAAGAAACAAGACTCTGCTGACAGTTTGGAAATACTGATATGTATATCATTTTAACAAGTCCAGTTGTTCCAAAAAATTTTGAACGTGTCATTAAATTTCTGCTATTTAAGGGAAGAAGAGTACAAGAAAGTTAATCTGAGATAAGTCATACCTAGGACTCACTGATCCATGTCGCCATTCCCTTTCAAGGGAAGGAAGAACGGCAGGTTTTTCCACTGCAATGCGGATTATATCAAGGGCAATAGTGCAGTTCTCCTCCTGTTTCTTAGTAAATGTGGTGTCACCAAAAACTATTCCACCTTTTATTGGACACATAGCAGGAACCAGAAAAGGCTCCAACATCTCCAAGAGGAAAAGAATTTTATACTTAACTTCCTGAAAATTACAGGATAGGACTATGATGAATATAAAATAAAACCTCACTACAAAAGACATGGACTACTTTAAAACATTACAGTGCATGTTTCAGTCCAGGTAAGTTATTGCTAGTATCCTCTTTTCCAAATTTGCAAAAGGAGAACATGGAGTTGTAGCAAAATAAGACAAAATGAAAGTTAATACTTCAATTAGTGCACTACCTTGTACTTCGCCAAGTTATTGTCCATGTGACCAGACAGAGCAAGCACAATGTATCTGATTGCAGCATGAGCAGAAGCCACTGATTGGCGAGCACCCTGAAAAATTCTAGTAACGTCATATTCTAACCATTAACTGATAAGGCTGTAGATTCAAAGAAGATAATCCCATAAACATCATAAAGATCTATGTGAACCTTTGTCGATGCATGAATATAGTGTTTTTGTGTTCTAACTTCCAAATCTCGAACCATTTTTTTCTCCAAAATATATTATTTTAGTGTTCTCAGCATTATCAACAATGCCATAGCCCACCTAACCTATACCAAGTATATACTGAGATAAATGGTAAGTTAGTATATAAACCTGAAGTGTACCCAGTAGATCTTCTAAAAGTTCAATAGTAAGATCGAGCTGTGAAACAGAAGAAATTTAAGTCTGAGAACATATAAGGTATTAACATAGACCATGATAATAATGACTAGGAAACATATACAATCTGAACCTTTGCAATCACTTGTGCTGTCCAAGAAGCTAATACGGAAGAACAGAGATCAATTAGAAGGCATGCCGCCTTAGCCTGCACAAAATTATCAACACTTCCTTGATTACATGTTTCAAAAGACTAGTTTCACCAGCTCTTACACACCATGTTGTTTGCATTCAACAGAAGTATTAGCCAATGTCAAGACCTATGCTGCACTATATATTTAAAAACACTTGCCTACTAAGAAGACTTTCTAGGTATTAAGGAAACCAGTGAAAATCAAAAAAAAAATTAAATTGTCAATAAACTGTTTAAATTTTTTTTTAAGAGGTAGTACAAAAAACATCTATTGATCAAAAGAAAACCCCTTAGATAGTATAGATCTATTGCTAGCTAAAATAGGTGTACTCAATTTACTGTAAACATACTTCAATGCAATTGCAATGAGTCACCGGGAAGTAAACACACTATATTCAGTGATAATGCTTTTTACAGATACCAGAAACACAAAAAAGCAGTAACTCTGGCAAAATCATAATTCGTATGTAGGAGACCGAATGAACTGACATGAGATTGCGAAAAAGATGACAGATAGCCAGCACAAGCCTCAAGTAGTGGATGATACAATGATGAAGATGACATCAGAGCAATCTGTAACCAAAACGATCTACATAATCAGAATGATATCTGGAGGGAAGTTTAATCAGTTCAGGATATCATTAAAAAGAATAGACACTGAGATCATAAGGCAACCTGTGATAAAGCCTGCTGAACAGAAGTTTGCCCCCATAATGAAAAATCACTTATGTGATCACATGAGCTGCTTCCATATGGACGAAGTGCTAACCCACAAGAAAAAAAATGAAAGCTAGTAAGAAATAACGAAACATATATAAAACGGTGAAGCTTAGTACAAACTGAAGCAACAAGACTTGATGCACCCAAGAGTGACAGATCTCTTGGAGGCCTCCATCTTTGAATCGCACTCCTGAGTATTGGGGTGTTCATAGCACGCCTTTGGCACAAATATTATATATTTTCAGGGAAAAACGCTATGGTGCATAAAGAAAGTAAGAAGCCACAAATTTTGTAGGACTAGGACAATATATAAATTTTTACACAAGTTTTCCAATATTTTCTGCATATCTCAATAAGAGGCCAAACATATTGCTAGAAGACGTCAGGCCATTCTAAGCCACCACCTGGCAATAAGGCTTGCACGAGCGGTAGGGCAATGCAGAGATTTGAAGGGTTCTCAGATAATCTACGGCAAAGTGCAGGCTACAAAAAGAAATTATCTATGTTAAGTCCTGAACGCAGATGCTATAGGAGTAAGAGAAGGACAACACAAATAACCTGTGCAGCACAAGAAAAGAGAATATGCAGAATTCCTTCCTCCACCGCGGACGTGTCTAAAATATTGCTATTGATAATGCAAGAGTTAAATTCAGAAGCAAGCAAGCTATTCTTTTCTCCAAACAAACTTGAATAATCGGTTTGATCTTTGCAAGTCACAGGTTTCGCTTTTGATGTTTCCTCATCCAATTTAGAAGTGTCTCTAGCATCAGATGATTCTTCTTGCAATGTAGATTCATTAAGCTTCTCTAGGATTTTGGAACACTGTATATTATATGACATAGATAAGTTGAGTTTTGGAGACAAAACATTTTCTAACAGAGACAAATACCAAAGTGTTTCCCTCACCATTCTACAAACAATTCCCAGATAAGGATCTTTTAATGCCTCTCTCAGAAGCAGAAATATGCCATCTGGCCAAAATGCAGCCAAATTGGATGCAGAGAAAGTGACAGATGCAGGGCCACGTGACCTTCTAGGCTGGCATTACAGAAAGGAGAGAATAAGAGAAAGCAAATCATATATGCAACGTCTTCATTTATTTATAAATAGAAGGAGTTAAGGTATTTATCAATGCCTGTGAGCGTTGCAACAATTGGCTACAAATCTTAAACATACTAAACGAAAATAATAGACAATCTACGGCAAGCCTATTTATATTGACAGAAAGAGGGAAAAAAAAAGCACTGGGTTAAAAATACACTTGTTATAAAGCTGAATAGGACATAATTCTTCCCGCAAAGATCCATGCTAACTTATGCTACGTCCAAGAATGAATAAAAGAATGCAAATACCTCAAAGTTAGAGGAGACGGTAACAACACTGGTGATCGAAGTTCTTGCAATTTCTCTGGAGCATTAAGAAAAATAGACATCACTATTTACCCAATATTGGAGAGTCTTGAAGACAATATAAGCTAAATAAACAAGTTGGCACTTCAATCCAAGGACAGTTCAAATGCTCCTAGTTGTTTTGAAAGTTCGAGAATGGACACTAACAAAACAAGTTGGAATTTCCACTCAAGGAAAGAAACCTCGAGGAACTAACTATTCTTTGTCAGTTTGCAAACAAGTAAAACATGACTACCATCCCTGAATGATTAAGGAAAGGCAGTTCCAAGGAAAATAGGCCGAGGAAAAAATATAAGAAAGACCTCTCATCTACAAATATTTCACTCAGTGGTAGACATATCTCATCCCTATACCATGGATAATTGGATATACAAATGTAGTAGCATAAAATTCAAGTGTAGTAAACACACAAACCTCTCGCTTAGAAACTGGAGTATTGGGTAAAAGGGGCCAGTAAGCATGGTAAGGAAGTGGAGGTTAAAGTCAACATCATCATGAAAGCTGGAAAGGTCTGCCTGCAAACACCAGTTTAGGCAGAGATAAGAAAAGCATTCTCCCAAGCCACCAGAAAGTGTAACGTCATCTTAGCCAATAAAAGATTTTAGTTACCTCAAGCTGAGGAAGGAAGGTACGCAACCGCCTTGTCATGTCTTGAAGAAACTATAGATACAAAGTGTCAAAACGAACCATGCATATAACTGCACAATCTAGGGAATCTAAAAGAGAACGTTACATGAAAGAAAATTGAGCACCTGAAGATACAAATCATGTGCATCTAGCTTATGCGAGAGAATATGTGGAAGCAGATGATCAACAACAGGCTGAAACTCTGGTTCCAGACCAGGAACTGATATCCCAATAAGCTACACAAGAGTGAAGAAGATATGATGTTCAGGAAAAAACAGAATCACTAACAATACGGCATTACAGGTATTATAAAGTAAATAAACTTATATATATATATATATTAAAAAAGAAAGCCGAACAGAAAAGCCTAGAATAATGAGTCCAAAGATTTAAGAAGGAGAGACTGGCATTTACTCCATTATACATTCACAGAGTTAAAAAAAACAGTAATAACAATACTTGACCAGCAAAAAGCCAAGAGAAATACTCTGCGCTCAGCCTCCGAAGCAATAAAACAATTTTCCATGTTGAAAGCATTATGGTCAGCTTCATTAAATCTAAACTTCTTCATGTCTAGATATTATGCTAAGGTTTTGAGTCAATGAAGATTCTTTTATTATAACCTGAGAACAATTTAGAATAATTTTGTCCCTATGTCACCAACTGTTCGACAGCATTCTACTACAAAGCATCCAAAAATACAATGCTCAATTACAATTCTTTAGCTGCTTGTAACAACCTTCTTATATTATGTCCCCCCGTAGAATTCTAATCATCCTTGATACAGGTGAGCGGCATTCAAAGTTCTGTTCATCAGATATACCTCTGAATCCTAAGACTTACTTGGATGAAAAATATGGCTATTGGATTGCCCCGTAAGCAAGATATTCGAACATAGCGACATGGAGTGTAGTTCACTGGATAAACCATATCGCGACGAGGTGCTTCACAGCGAGGGCGGACCTTCACAAATGCTTCTGGCTGATAAAGAGAAGCCATCACTACAGCGTAAAGACGTTTAAGCAAATATTAAACGAATAAAATTTCCTTACGGATGTAGAAAATAGTGCTAGATCAAATTTTGCTATGAAAAAAAAACATGAAAGAAGAATTTAGATCAGTAGATAAAATATTTTGAATGTCAGTGCGGTTCAATCTACAGAAAATTTTCAAAAACCTGATTACACTTAGGATCCATATAAATAGAAGGGTACACATCTTGCAGTTTCAAGAAATGGATAAGAAGCAAAAAAATCATCACAACTATCATTTTCAGGTATCCAACCTTGTATTGTAATCCAACTGCTATTTCCCATTCAAGAACTGACTTATTGTATATCCTTACGCGTGATAACAAACTTGGTTCCTGCAAACAGAAACATAAATAAACAAACTTGGTTCCTGCAAACAGATGCAGACCCGTATAACAAGAAAAAACAGCATGAGTACCAAAATAATGTTATATAGATGAGAGGTTGAACAACAAACTGCAGGAATTCATAAAGAAACCATCTAAAAGTAAGCCATTTTGTCTTCGGAATAAACTAATGCCCATCTATTACAGAATTTGGACAAAAAAACCAGCCAAATTAATTATACGCTTGTGAATTTGGTCTAGACGACAATATACTAACGTTGATACTAAGACGATGCACAACTTAACAGTAACATAAAATAAAGCCTACATAGGTTAAACAGTTGATTCTAAAAGAGGAAAACAAGATGCAGGCACAAAAAAACTCATAGATTTAACCTTGTTTGCATCACAATTCAAGTCCCTTGTTATATCTCTTTACTGACAGAGGCCAATACTGCTTGACTTGTACACTACACTCTTTTGTCATTTTTACTTCTACCATTCGGCAATTTTCGTCCCCTCACTTAAAATGACACTACTTCAAATACTCTACAAATTCAGTCCATACATACCAAAACTCATCTAAAATCTAGCCTTGTAGAAGAAACCGAATATCCTATCCAATGCTTAAAAGTCTTATGTTATTCACTGAGATCCCCAAGACTAAGTCTAAAGGTAGTTACTATAACAAGAAAACTAAAGATTTCTCAAGGAAACAAATTCCTTCAACTCCAAAACACACTTATAACAGACTATGAGTCCCAAGTTGGCATCAGTCCAAAGAAGTCTTTGTTTCACAAAGCGATCAAATGCATATAATTGAAGAAAGAAAGAGAGGGGTTTGAGAATACCAAGAGTTCGAGCAATATCCATTCCTTAGTGTTGGTTCCAGTGGACCAGTGGGAACGGAGGTCGAGCTCAAGCACCTGAGCCGCCTTTTGCGAAGATGACTCTCGCGACAACGCCTTGACCTTGAACGGAAGTGGTTTCACCCTCGGCTCCAGCTCCGTCTCCATCATAATCGTCGGGACTTTAGGTTTCGAGAAATCTTTGCTGATTTGGTTGGCTTTGCTTCAACTAAATCTCTTCTGAAGAGATCCCTTTTGTACACCTCGCCGTTATGGTGGAATCAAATGCGAGTCTCCCTGACTTTTCCTTTCCTTTTCTTTGCCAATATATTGATAAATAAAATATATTTTGACCAAAAAAGGTGTACAAAATATAAATATAGCTGAGATGCCTGCATAAACCATTTATAAATTAAAAAACCCTTTTAACTCTTTCAAAGAAAAGGAAGATTTCCTTAAATCAAAACCCTTTTAACTCTGCTGAATGATTCATTGTAGCATAGGAAAACCTCAAATAAAGGGAAAACGAAATCGAAGTCAAAGAGAAACTCAAGTAGAGAAGAGAAAAACTCAAAACTCAGAATTATTTTCAGGAAAAGAATCGGAATGGAAGAGAAACAAAGTCGAAGAGTTTTTTTTTGTCAGAAAAAGGAAGTTGAAGAGTTAGCGGAACCCTATATCAGTTAATATGGGTATTATATAAGTGCAATTGGGCTCGTCAAATGGGTTTAAATGGGCTTTATATTAATTTAGTTGAGCCCGCTTAGGATAAAACTTGAGCCTTTACTTTCCCTAGAATTATTGTCTCATTGTTTTATCTTATAAATAAAAGCTATTTACTCAAGAAAGAAACAATTCAATAACAAAAAAGTATATGACTAAACCATTCATTTAATATTATTCCCAAACATTCAACAGAAAACCTCGAGTTTTTGAAATTGGAAACAAATGCAACAAACCCTTTCAATTTTACTTTGGTTTAAATATTGAAACACTCATTTTTAAAAAATTGAATAGTTAAAATTTCAATATAAAAGAAAAACGACAAAAGAACAAAAAAGACTCTAAAGGGTCTTCAGCAATAAACGTAGCAAACCTCTCATATTGAAGTTTATTCGACTATATGTGCTTCGTTATATAAACTTCTTCCAATATATATTACTTGTAGTTTATGAAAATTAATTGGAAAAGAGTGGAAATTTTGTTGTTGATGGAGGTAAATTTGCTAGAGTACTCAGTTTGGAATCTACTAATACTATTGAGGAGCTAAAGGTTATGGTTTCAGAAGAGTACAAAATTGATCACAATAAGTTTGCAATGGAATTCAATTATTTGCCTTATAATTTGATGATTGATTATGAATCTCCTCCAGTTCTTGTGAATACCAAAAATAAAAACTTATCTAAAGAGCCAAAAATAGTACCAAAATAAAAAAGAGTCAATTCTCAATCTATATCTACATCATAATCAAACTGTGTACATTCATACTTCGACATGCGGTCAATTAGAACAGTATCATTTGCTGCATTACATAGATCAACTGTAATCTTCAGCCGGGCTTCTTGAATGTTCTCATCGTCCAACAATGAAAAGTCCAATCCTAACAAGTGACACTCAATATACTTGATCGCATAACTTGTTATGATCAATTTTGTACTCTTCTGAAACCATAACCTTTAGCTCCTCAATAGTAGTATTAGATTCCAAACTGAGTACTCTAGCAAATTTACCTCCATCAACAACAAAATTTCCACTCTTTTCCAATTAATTTCCATAAACTACAAGTAATATATATTGGAAGAAGTTTATATAACAAAGCACATATAGTCGAATAAACTTCAGTATTAGAGGTTTGCTACGTTTGTTGCTGGAGACCTTTTAGAGTCTTTTTTGTTCTTTTGTCGTTTTTCTTTTATAATGAAATTTTGACTATTCAAATTTTTAAAAATGAGTGTTTCAATATTTGAACCAAAGTAAAATTGAAAGGGTTTGTTGCATTTGTTTCCAATTTCAAAAACTCGAGGTTTTCTGTTGAATGTTTGGGAATAATATTAAATGAATGGTGTAGTCATATACTTTTTTGTTATTGAATCGTTTCTTTCTTAAGTAAATAGCTTTTATTTATAAGATAAAACAATGAGACAATAGTTATAGGGAAAGTAAATGCTCAAGTTTTATCCTAAGCGGGCTCAACTAATTTAATATAAAGCCCATTTAAACCCATTTGACGAGCCCAATTGCACTTATATAATACCCATATTAACTGATATAGGGTTCCGCTAACTCTTCGACTTCCTTTTTCTGACACAAAAAAAAGACTCTTCGACTTTGTTTCTCTTCCACTTTGATTCTCTTCTTGAAGACAATTCTGAGTTTTGAGCTTTAATTTTCTCTACTTGAGTTTCTCTTCGACTTCGATTTCGTTTTCCCTTTATTTGAGGTTTTCCTCTGCTATAATGAATCATTCAGCAGAGTTAAAAGGGTTTTGATTTAAGGAAATCTTCCATTTTTTTTAAAGAGTTAAAAGGGTTTTTCGTTTTCCCTTTATTTGTTTTCTCTTTCAAATTAGATCCATGTTTGCATGTCTATTTCGTTTGTTGAATTTTCTTCTTTTAAGCTTATTTTCTCTTTTTTTTTGTCATCTACTTTTTTTAAGATAAAGCCAATAGGCATAAAGTTTTTGGTGTTACAAGTATAGAAGGAAATTGATCGAAATACACATAGGCCCAAGTAGACCATCAGGCCTCCACGCATCCACATCTGCTTCAGTCACCTGAAGCCACATGTTGAGCATATCTGAAATCTTGCCTTCATCTATCTTCCACGTGTCAACATTGCATTCTTGTCGGCATGCATCCTCTAGAGTCGTTACCAGCTATACATCATCACTTTTTCTTTGATTTCATTTCTGAAAGATAGTGTGAGTTATTTATTATCGATTCACAATTATAGTTCTTCAATTATGAAAGATAGTGTGTTTGTTTTGCCCCATCAAAATCAGTGTCGATGAAATTGCCCAATGACACTCCAATATACGTGGCCATCCACAATGTAAGATAACAAAAGGGTATGCCTCTTATCTGAATCCAAAAAAGGCAGTATATCCAAGTCTTTATTACGTTGAATCGAGGTCCATGGTTGAATGGTGCACATCCCTTCATTAAAATACCATAGCCCCCTTCGAACCACATAATTCATGTTATCATATGATTGGAATAGGAACTACAACTTTTGACCCTCCAAATTATGTAAGTCACTTCTTGACTCAATCCCCATATTGTGACATTGCAATCAACAATCACTCCCCATGACTCGGAGATTTAGTTTCTGAGGATGCACCGAGCGCACGATCAAACTGAATTGCATCTCCAAAGCCGCAAAGTAACACAAAGCATATGGTAACTCCACAATCTTATCATCTATCCCCAAGGAGATATCTTATAATGCCTTACGTACTCGGTTCGACATCACAACACAATTTGTTAAAAGAGACACAGAAGCACTTAGTTTTGTTATCACAAAACTAAGACAACCACATGTTATATGTAGAGACATCAAGAAAGCTGTTTCATCCAAGTGGTCTGCGAAAACTGCCACCAATAGACAAAAACCAAAAATGAAGAAAACGGAGTAACCGTCTGAGAGATAAATGCGTAATCACCTAAATTTTTGCATGCTGAGCATTCAAATATGTTATTTTTCCCGTAAACGTTTTTATGTAAATCACCAAATTATTGAGTAATAATATTCAATAATCCCAATACAAAAGCTAACAGACACCACACCTTAACAACATTATTTGCTATGAAATATGTTCCTTCCAAAAGTTAACATTTAATGTTTGGTACCAAAAACTATTACTTAAAAACATACCAAAACATACAAATAAAACTAAAGATAACTTCTTAAATACTCCTAGGTCTCTTGTTTGCACATGTGCCGCATGGAATTGCTGGTGATCATGCAATTCTAGCTCCAAAATAAGAAGTGTAATGGAAGCGTAAAAAAATTGTACGTTTCCAATTTAGAATCGTATAAAGTGATAGTTGGAATCATATATTGCTCTTATTACACAAAAAATTATGTAAATTTAACAATAGTCCGACTCATTGAAAACTTAATAATCATTAATTAAACAAAGAAGATGAGAATTGAAAAATTATACCCTAGTCTTTGTTTCTTTCTCCCCCTAAATCGAAGATGTAAAGTTGGAAGTTAGAATTAAGAAAAGGTATGTATTCAAATTAGAATTTTTTTTGAGAAGTGTAAAAGTAATATGTAATTATACAGTGTGTTGTTTTTAAGGTAGTATGTTGTTTTGATTATATTAATATTAATTTACAGGAACATAGTAAAAAACTAACAAAACATTTTTCCAAAAAAATAATAGCATCTATTATGTCTGAAGATCATCTAGATATTGTCGAGTCATGTAAAATAGATGATAAATTATTTGCCTTTGTGGATCCACGTGAACAAGATTGAGAAGCTTCTTGGAGGAGGGTCATGTGAATTCAATGCAAATTTTGCAATAATTCATCTATTGGATCTCATAGTAGAGTCATAACTCATTTGTTACAAGAGGAGATTAAGGGAATTAAAGAATGTTTATGTTACTCCTCAACAAAGAGTTCAAATGAAAAAACTAGTTGATGAATGCAAAGAGAGGATAAAACGTGCAACTCCTAAATTAGTTCCATTACCTTCATCATCAAGGAACCCATCTAGTTTGTCTCTTGCTTACAATATGAGCTATAAAGTTCCTAATGCAAGTTAGTCTGATCGAAAGAAGAGAAAGAGAATGAGTCCTTTGGAAAAATCATTTTAAGAATGAAGCTAGGGAGTAATGTGATGGTGGGATAGTTAGAATGTTCGACACAAGTGGATTGTCTTTTAACCTTGCAAGAAATTCTCACTATCGTAACTCATAGTATATGCATCACAAATTCCAGGATATGTTCCACCATTGAGAACTACACTTCTTCAAAAGGAAAGAAAGAACATTGACATGCACTTGCAGCTTTTAAAAAATACATGGAAATGAAAAGGAGTCAGTATATGTAGTGATGGTTGGTCAAACCCACAAAGAAGACCAATATTTATCTTGATTGTTGCAAATGAGAGTGGTCCATGATGTTAAGGACAATCAACAATAAATATGAAATAAAAACTGGTGAGATGATTGCAAAGCTGATCATTGACTGCATAAAAGAGGTTTGACATGAGAATGTGATTCTGATAGTCACCGACAATGCTTCAAATTGTGTTAAACCTGGTGCATTTATTTCAATCAAGTTTCTGATAATCTTTTGGACACCATGTGTGGTTCATATCTTGAACTTTGCTTTAAAAACATATGTGCACCAACGTTAAGCACAAGAAATAATGAAGATGTTTATGAAGCTTGTTATTGGATAAAGTCTATTAATGATGATTGTTCAATAACAAGCTTCATACTCATCTTCATTAATGAAGATGGTCCAACAAACCGTCAAAAACAATCTTAATCAATCTTCAACTGTAAGCGAGCGGTTACTTGAGATCTACTCCTTGCACTCGTTATTTTTCTTTCTTATGTACTCCTCTATTTTATTTGTACTATATCTTTTTTTTAAACTAATTCAAATCTAAAACTTTTTTTTAACATATTTTTTTTCTATACATACTAAGATTTAAATTCACAAAAAAAAAAATTTAATGACAAAAAATTACTTAAAAACGAATATATTATTAAATAATTCTATATAAAACATTGTTGTGTTCTATTTATACAGATTTTCTATTTAATATTAAATTTCTCTTTTTTATATATTATGTGGTGAATAACCATGTTTTGTATTTGTGAAGGACAAATTGATCATTACTACATAAATAAAATAGTAAATGTTGTTAGATTTTTTGTTTACAATTTTTTAAGATCATATTCTTCATTCTAATTCAAAAATGGTTATTCACCAAATTTACTCTTAAACTATTTATTTGCTTTTTTTTATGGTAAGGAAAGTATATAGAAAGAATGACTAGAATAGTCCATTATCACACTCTAATTAGCAGAATAGTCTTTTATCACCCTTCACAATACAAAAGGTGTGGAAATGTCCTAAATTTTCCCTTTTTACGTTTTTATTACAAGAATATCATTTGGATTTTTAAAAAAAAATTCTTCGTTTTTATTACGAGAATGCAATTATAATTTTTTTTCAGAACCTTTTGAATTTAAAAGCGTTTTGTATAAAATCATTTAAATTTTGTAAGTTTGTTGGTTCATTGTAGGTTTTATTTAAAGGCTTGTAGGTTTGTCTGAATTATTTTTTTCAGATACATATAGTAAAAAACGTGTGACTTGAGTTCTTTCAGACACTTTCTGACGTTTCTAGTTTGAGGTGTCTAAACTTAATAATTGAACTAAGGCACTACAAGAAAACATGTCATTTGAGACTACACAATCAGTCTCAAATACACAAACTGAGACTGAAGTGAGACTGATACAATCAGTCGCAAAGCTTTAGTTGTTGTTACAATCAGTCGCAGTTTAGTCACACAATTTGCGATTGATTAGAAACTAAAAATATCAGTCACAAATCAGTAATAGAAATCAGTCGCAGATAAGTCTTAAATATCAATCGCAGATCAGTCGCAGATCAGTCTCTAAAATCAGTCACAGATCAGTCTCTAAATTCAGTCATAAATCAGTCTCTAAATTCAGTCACAACTCACACTCCAAAATTAATCACATATCAGTCTCTAAAATTAGTCACAAATCAGTCTCTAAAATCAGACACAGATTAGTCTCTAATATCAGTCACAGATCAGTCTCTAAAATCAGTCTCTAAATTAAGTCACATATTAGTCTCTCAATTCAGTCGCAGATTAGTCGCAGATCAATCACACATTTTTATTTTTCATTTTTTAAAATATTTATTTGATTAATGATTTTTTCTAAACTATAAATATTATTTTAAATTTTTTTTTAATTAAAATATATATTACCAAAACCGAATTGTTTTGAATCCAAAATTTGAAAACATAAAATATTTAAACTAAAATACAAGCCAAAGATAATCAAAGTTGGTCGGAGAATTCGTAGGTAGGTCGGGTTGCAGAAGAAGATCCCGAACTATCGTGCCGTGAAGGAGGAGGAGGAGGAGGTATCGAAGTCATATGAGTAGGAAAAAACGGGAGTGTCGCCTGAAGGTACTGAAGCAACTCACGATTCTGTTGCGTCAGATAAGCGATGTTATCCTTGTAACTCGCCATCTCTTGTTGCACATCTTGCTTGTAAAAAGCAAGCTCTTGGTGCAAGTAAGAAATTGTGTCCATGACAATAGACTCGGCGAGCCCTTTGTTCTTGCCGGGATGAAACTTCTTGCTTAGATTTCCTAGTCTGTACAAGTTCCCATTGCGGTCAGGCAACGTAGACTGAAAAACGAAAATAAATGTAGAAATTAGTAATAAATTATAAGAAAAATGTAATATAATTTAATTTTTACAGATACATGAAGGAAAAGCTCGTTATCCTGATCGAGAGTGAGTTGTACCGTCTGAGAAGCATCGTCTGATAGGTCGGTGTTATTATCCATTTGAAATTGCATGAACTTGCTTCTCTTCTGCTCATAAGTCTCTGAAACTTTCTTCGCCTTCAGGTCTACGAAGCTCCCATCCGATGAATTAGTATGTGTCTTCTTGAAGACATCACTAATCGTAGGAGCTCAACCTAATTCTTCTTCCTACAAAAAAAATATATTATATAATTTTATAATAAAAATTATGAATTTGAAATACTTATAAGTTCACACCAAACACGGTAGTAACTCTTTTGTCCCGAAACATGCTTACGCATTCCGCAGCTGTCACGATCTGAAAAACAAGCCGTCCGGGTTTTCAGGCTCTTCGCCTGTACTTCCTGAGTAGCCCAATGCTCACAGAGCTTAACGTAAACAACACCATTCATCCACCCTCGATATTTTTCCTCATTCTTAATCCGAGTTGTGATTCCCTTCATACGCTTGATACCGACTTTATCGAACTATTCTCGAATGGTATGTGTAATAGCCGGATTCCAGTAATAAATATGCTACAAAAAATTTAAAACAATTATTACGTGGTAGTTCATAGAAACATATATAAATAAGAGTTTCAAAAAATTAATTCTTATCGCAAATTTCCCGAAAAATTGATTGCACACATCTGGAGTAGTTTTGATCCAACCCAGATATACGCCATCATACCCGCACCTGATGATTTTCGAGATATGTCTCGAAATTTGGCTCTCTCGGTCTCGATCGAACCTGAAATAACAAATCAAAAAAAAATAATTATAAATATTAAAAACTTTTTAAAAATCATAAAAAAAATTCAAAAATCATTAAAACATTTCAAAAATCATAAAAACTTTAAAAAATCAATATTTTATAAAAGTCATAAATATTTTCTGAAAATCATAAAAATGTCAAAATCATAAATATTTATTAAAAATCATAAAATCTTATCAAAAATTAAAACAACTTACAAAAATTTGTAAAATACTAACAAATCAAAAATACTTATTAAAATTCATAAACATTTAAAAAAATTCTTAAAAATTTAAAAAAATCATAAAAACCTATTAAAATTCCAAAACAAATTATAAATATTCTTAAAATTACATAAACAATTCAGAAAACACATTTATAATTCTATACATTCATTACAAGATTTAAAACCTTTTTATTAATTCATAATAAATAGATTATAAATTCATAAAATGCATAAAAATTCCTATATATCCATTAAAATTCCTAATCTACCAAATATAAATTCCATCAACCTAATCGAACCAAATTAATACTAATTCAATAAATATTTTCCATAAAATTGAAAAAATTGAAGAACAAAAATTATACCATATGGTTACTTCAAGAGTGAATTGAGCCGATTGATTCTCTTGTTGAGAAGAAAATCCGTCATTAAATTATTGAAGATTTGGAGAATCCTCATGCCATGAATCGAAAGTGGACTGTGGTGGATAACTGGAGGAGCCACCGCCGTGAGGTCGGACCACAATAAGCCGCGCCGCCGAACTCGCCGGAGTCGCCGGAGAAGAGGAAGGCTCATCACTTCCTTGTAAACTTCTCTCGGATTTTCCTCCTCATCTCCCCAATCGAGATCTACCCGATTGAGACATGAAATTAGGTTTGATTTGTTGAAAGTAGAAACAATATGGAGAGAAAATCGGCCAAAATAAAAAATGAGAGAACAAAATCGTGGAGTCACGAGGAAGAAGAAAGGTTTTGATATAATCTAATTAAACTAAGATTAAAAAATCAGTCTCAGTTCAGTCGCTAAGTTAATACAGTCACAACTTAGTCGCTAATTTTTTGGCGAAAAATAGTCTGCGAAACTTGAACGGTTTCGCCAAAAAATTAGTGACTGATTAGTGACTGTATTAATTATGTGACTAAACTGAGACTGATATTTTAGTCTCAAAATTTAATTGGTTTAAAAAAATTCGCGAGCCGAGACTCGTGATCTCGCATGTTAAGTGTTTTTGTTGTAGTCCAGTAACCACTAGGCTACTAGACTCTTTCGTTAATTGTTTGCGGGCATTCATATATATTAGCTATTTGATTTTTGTTCGGTTTTACAAATTTTTCCAGAAATTTTTAGGTTAGCAAAATTATTGAAATTAATATCATTTCAAAGTTTTAATGTTAATGAATACAATAGAAAATATAGTTTAAACAATTTATAAAAACGATAGTAGAATATTTTGATATTCGAAAAAGAAATCGAGGCATATTGTAATATCGTTTGAGTACAATTACATAGACGTCAATGTGATTTCATGTAAATCGTTAAAACATCAATTTTAGTCATTCCTAAATGGATAATATGATGTGTAAACATCATGAAACAATGTAAATTGTAATTTTGGGTCAATATTATTCGTCTACGATGAAAAAAACTAATATATATAATAATCAGTCACACTTTAGTCACAAAATTTGAGACTGATCTGCGACTAATACCATTTTTTATAATTCTGTCACAGATCAGTCACAAAATTTGAAATGATATTAATTTCGTCACTAATGTTTCGGCCTCTTAACTTAAACCGATCGTAACTTCCTTAATACAACTCTGATCAACAAACGGTTTGAAGCTACGGATTCTTGAGAGCGAGATCTTTCCAACCGTACCAAAAACACTACTATAGGATCAGTGATCGAAGAGTTATAGCCCCCGAAAATTGTTTACTTAATCAAATTCTACCACTTATAGTTGAACTCTACCACAAATAGTTGAACGCTACCACAAATAATTCAATTCTTCCACAAATAGTTCAACTCTACCACAAATACAAAACAAGGATTTTGTTTTGTATATCGAACAAAAGTTCCGATTATATTAAACTGATCGTAACTTCCTCAATACAACTCCGATCAACAAACGGTTTGATCAGCTACGGATTCTTGAGAGCGACTTCTTTCCAACTGTACCAAAAACACAACTATTGGATCAGTGACCGAAGAGTTATAGCCCCCAAAAATTGTTTACTTAATAAAATTCTACCACTTATAGTTAAACTCTACCACAAACATGTCAGCTACACATTAGGTACAAAACACAAAAAACGTGTTGACCTAACATTTGTGACTGATTTATCAGTCACAATTCAGTCTTAAGATTTGTGACTCTATAATTCAGTCGCAAATCAGTCTCAACAGAGTCACACTTTTGCGACTGATGTAAGACTGAAACTTACAGTATCATATTTGCGACTATTTTACAACTAATATTTTCAGTCTCACTTCAGTCTTAAATTAGTCTTACATTTTGTGACTGATTTTTCAGTCACACTTTGCAGTCACAAAATGTGTGTTTTCTTGTAGTGAGGATTTGAAATGCAAATCTACAAAACATGCAAATTGAACTTACAAAACATGAGAATTAAACATATAAAAATAAGTAATAGCTTGAATGAAGATGAAAAATAGTGTCAATGGTCGTTGACTACGTCATTATGTATAAGAAGAAGGTATGTGTGTTTTAAATATTGGGGTAAATAGTCTTTAAACTTTCTAGGTTTTATACCCGGAAAACCTACAAAATAGACATGGAAAACCTATAATATACCAAAGAAAAACCTACCATGCAGAATAACTAAAGGCTTGATTGGTAGGGCATAATAGGGGGCTTAATGCTCTAGATCTACCAATCATGTTTTTTATAAAGCATAAAAGAGAGCATAGAAAGCTCTATAATGTTCAATAGTTTTATTCTCTTAAATAAAACTTTTCCTAAGCATAGAGTATTAAAGATTGTAAATAGACAATTATACCTTTTTAATTTAATTAATTTTTTCATAATAAATTTGAAAACCTAATTTAAACTAAAAAAAGATTCGATAAAAAAATCTAAAGAGGTTGTAGAAAAGAAAACATGAGAACATGCCCAAGAGATGAATCATCGTAAACAAGAGTTACAAAAAAATAAACGTAAGTGATAGATTTGTATTGTATGAAAAAAGTTTAAATTTGGTTTTATTCAGCTTTGTTGACAATAGAGGAATCATTCATCATCCCAATTTTCTAATTTATTTTTATTTTCTTATTTAGATTCATTATTACCATCTTCTTTGCGACTTGCAAGATATTACTCGAACCAGCAAACGATGATATTGATTTTGCAATTGTTAGAGTTTTACTATAGTGTTGTAGGCGATTTTGGCAGCTATAGGAATTTGATGATTAACTGTGGTTTGATCGAATTTGTCCATGTTTATATGATTAATTTTGTAATTTGATATAAAATGCTTATAGTCATTCCAATTAATTTATTATACAAAACTTATAGAAGCATACAACTTTCCAAGCTTCCCTCCATGCTAGAGCTTATAAATTTTTTTTATCAATCAGGGCTTAAGTCGTATGATAATAGGAGAACGATGAAGTAGGAAAACCTACAAGACGTAAAAGTAAATCTACAATTAAAGAAGAATATCTTACACATATAAACATACACAACAAATGTATTAAGTGTTGAAGTCGTGACATCTACAACAAAGGTCGTAGAAATGAAAAAAAAACCTACAACAAAAACCTTAGAAACCTACAACAAAAAATCTTTAAACCTACAATAAACAAACAAAAAACATACATAACAGGAGAACTAAGTCAAGAAAGAAGAAAAATCAATCCTACAAAACATACAATGTCTGATAGATAAACCTACAAAAGAGAATGATATCTTACAAACTTAATCATACAACAAATAAAAAACAAAACCTACAAAAAGAACTAAACCGATAAGAAAAGCTAACACAAACCTACAAAACGAATGTGTTCAGAGTTCCATACGAGAAATGTCAAATAAAGTTGAACTTGTAAATCTACATAACTAGGAGAATCAAACGAAAAACCTACAACAAAGAAACTTAACCTAGGAGAACTAAATCCAGAAAATATAACTTGTAAACCTACATAACTTGAGACAATTAAACTTACAACAAAGGAAAATGAAAATCTACAACACTTGACAACGAAACCTACAAAGTTTCTGAATTTTCTTTTAGGTTTTCTGTCTGATGACGTGAAATTTCTCATTAATTGCAGTTTCATAATTTTTTTTCTTTTCAAAGGGAAAATGGGTAAAATGGTATTGTAATCTCGAAAATATTAGAATTGTAATAAAAATCTTTTTGGACTATTATAGTAAATTAGGGGTGATAAAAGACTAGTTTAGTAATTTACCCAAGTATTTATTTGCTTAGAAGCAAGATTTTGATGAGGAATAACATGGAATCAACGTCAATTGAAGACCTAACCAAGGAACTCTGTTTGTTCTATTTAGAGAGACAAAGATTGATTGGTAGAGCATAATAGGAGGCTTAATGTTCTAAAAAGTCAATCAACTTTATTTTAACTAAGCACATAATGGAACATACAGAGCTTCATAATGCTCAATAACTCAATGCTCTTAAAATGATATTTTCTCGAGCATAAAACATTAAACATAATTAAAATACAAGTTTACAGATAATATTTAAAATAAATTATGATGTCTAATTTTGTAATTTTAAATCTAATTACTCACTACTATGCCAATCACATATCATAAACCTAATATTAAAAGTATATAGCATCTTCTAATCTATTCTATGCTTATGGCCATAATTGGTAAATCATTGAGTTCTAAAGAGCATAAACATGGAAGAGAGTAGAAGATGCTATATGCTTTTAAATTAAGTTTATGATATGTGATTGACATAGTAGTGAGTAATTAGATTTAAAATTACAAAATTAGACATCATAATTTATTTTTAATATTATCTACAGAATATTAATCAATTTAATAAGGGTAAAATTGTATTTTAATTATGTTTAATGCAAGTGGCTTTTAGTGTAGTAGCATGTGGTAAGTCCAATAAATGCAGACGTACTTGCACATCTAAGGATCGAATCTCACTGCCTACATTATGTAAGAACTTGGCTAATGAGCCGACCAATTGTGGTCCAATGTTGACAAAAAAAATGTTCTATGCTAGGGAAAAACTCTTTTTAAAAGCATTGAGCTATTGAACATTATGAAGCATTAAGCCCTCTATTATGCTTTACCAATCAAACCCTATAATACTTCATGTTATAACTATATGCTTTACCAATCAGAGCTACAAATAATGTTTTTTTTTTCTGAAATATGGTTTTAAATACATTTGTGTGTCTGGTATGTTTTTAACTAAAACTAACCAAAAAAAAGTTAATTAATTTTTTTTGTCAATACTAGATCAATCCAATAGTTAAGTTCTTACCTAATATGTTAAGTATTGAGATTTGATCGAGTCACCTGAAATAAAAAAAGGTTAATTAGTTAGTGAATTTGAATATATTTCCAATTTCCAAAACAAATGATAGATATCCTCAAATACAGGATTATTCAAAATTAAATTCTAGATTACTAGTCTACCACCAAGTTACGTTGTTGCCCTAAAGTGTATTACTAAATTAGCTTGATTGCAACTCTCATTCAATGTGTTCTAAAACCCTAACCAAGCCAGACAGATACCCTAGACGCACACAATTTCTAATTGATCTCTCTTTCTCGGGCCGATAATGAGCGATGGTAACATGGACGTCGACGAATTGCCTGTTTCACGGAAGGTAAAGTCATTAGAGGCATTAGTCGATGGTTCGTTCTCCACAACTCTCTCGAAACTCTCATCGTCTGCTCGTGTTATTCCGTCGAGTAGAGATTTCCATTTTTACTACAACTTCGATGAGTTCAAGCGCCCAATCGATGAGATAGCTGGAAGCTCGCAATCAGTTCTTGAGACGATCGGTAATTCCGAGCAGGTTTGGGGTAAATCGATAAACTTCCCTGGCGATGTCGAGGATCATGATGCGGAGGATTGGCTTTGTAACGTTAATGATGAATTTATTGAGAGATTCGATGTTTCGGTTGATGAATTTCAGAAGTTTCGGAAGAAAGAAGAGGAAATTGGTCGGCCTGTGGCTTATAATGGGGATGATGGGTTTCAGTTGGTGTATGGGAAGAAGAAAAAACCAGTCGGTAATGTAATTGCTGGCTCGGTCAAGAACACCAACGGTGGTTCCATGATTGATGTCAAGGTGGCCGAGAGAGATAAAAACTCATCCGGTAAGGCAAAAGTTCCTTTTCATATACCGACCATAAAGAAACCTCAAGAAGAGTATAATATATTGGTGAACAACGCTAATCAACCGTTTGAGCATGTTTGGTTGGAGAGGAGCGAGGACGATCAGCGGTTTATCCATCCATTGGTTAGTCTTTTCCGTTTCCAAGTTATCTGGTTAAAAGTTTTGTACAGTGATTTCACTCTTTTTAACATTTTTGAAATTATGGTTTGCACTTGAAAGAGTTAAAACTTTATGTGATGGCCTGAGGAAGATTTCTTTTCATGTGATTACTAACTCCAGCAACACCATTTTCATGATAATGCTTCCAGTATAGCATAGCAAAGCAATTAAAAACTGCCCTTTGGTGTCAATAGTGTAGATTTTGGTTAGAGTTTTCCGCATTCTGATTAGCCTCATTAAGACTCTAGATTCTGCAAGCTTATGGTATTGTATTGATGGAAAGTTGGCATGGAAATAAAAATGGTCTTAACATTCTTAGGATTTGTTTTTTTGGCTGTCTGCATTTGGCCTTTTCTTGGCATTTTCTGCTCTATTTATATGTTTATGATATTACGCAGGAGAAACTTTCAGTGATTGACTTCGTTGACAAAGATATAAACGAGATGGAACCTGTTAAGCCCCTTCCTTTGGAAGAGACTCCATTCAAGTTTGTTCAGGAAGTGAAAGAACTGAAAGAGTTAGCTGCTAAATTGCGTAGTGTTGAAGAGTTTTCGGTAAATTTCTTTTCTGATTCTTTAGTAGTCCAATGTGCAGTGCATTGTTTGACCCTTATATCTCTTGGTAAAAGAAATTTGATAATTCTACCATTATTATGTAATGGCTTGTTACTTAGTCATTCGCTTTTACAAAGTGTTTTGAAAGCAATACTGAACTACCAAGGTGATAGTTATTTCAGCATTTTGGTTTAAAGAATATAAAGCTTCTGTTATTGCGTTACCTGAAATTGTCTCTTTGATTAGAGAGGCCCAAAAAACTCAAATTATAAATTGCTATGGTTGGTGCATCTTCACCTCTCTTAAAGTTTCCTTCTTTCCTCTGATAGGTTGATCTGGAGCATAATCAGTATAGATCTTTTCAAGGATTGACTTGTTTGATGCAAATTTCCACCAGAACAGAGGATTATATAGTTGATACATTCAAGCTTCGTGTTCAGGTTGGCCCTTACCTCAGGGAGATATTTAAAGACCCCAAAAAGAAAAAGGTTTTTCCTCTGGGATACATTATTTCCTTGGTAAAGAGTGTAAAATATTTGTTTCGCATTATAAATTCTGTTAATTTAATTAGGTTATGCATGGAGCCGATAGAGATATTGTTTGGCTTCAACGGGACTTCGGCATATATGTCTGCAATCTCTTTGATACAGGACAGGTTTGGTTTTGTTTCAGCGATGGTGTTTTGTTAATTTTAGCTATAATAATTCATATAAATATAGAAAATCCATTTTACACAACGTAAATCTTTTACTACATCAAAGAAGAACTATGCAACTTATTGGGATTTGAATTGAGTATCCCATTTTCTTCCTTTCTTTTCTTTTATGCCTGGAAATGAAAAACTAGAAATTTTCTCCCTTAGTCAATTACCATAATAGGGTAACGGGCAAAAATCTGCATAACACTGAATAATTACTTGTCCTTTTAGCTCATACTTTTAACAATGTCCTGACTGCTGGTAACATATGGTAACACTGAATATTTCCAAGTCAAAAAATTTATTAAAAAGCTTTGAATCTCACATTGTGGCAACGATAGAAACAAATATGTAGAAGTAATGTAAGCCTTTAGCCCTTTTTTCCTAAGTCAGAACGTTTTGGTGTACATTTTGACTCTTTCAGGCCTCAAGGGTGCTAAACTTGGAGAGAAATAGCTTGGAGTTTCTTTTGCAGCATTTTTGTGGAGTTACTGCAAATAAAGAGTGCGTACTAGTCCAACCTCCTTTTCTGCTTCTTTTTTTTTGTCTTCACTCTCATCCTTGTACTTATGTTTTAACTTGGCTTTTATTTACTGCTGCAGATATCAAAATGCGGACTGGAGAATACGACCCCTTCCAGAGGAAATGACAAGGTCAATTCTTTTCTGTCCTGTGTCTTTCCACTACATCTCTGGCATCAGTTGACTTGATATCACTTATTTGGATTTCCTTGCAGATATGCAAGAGAAGATACCCACTATCTTTTGTACATATATGATGTAATGAGACAAGAAATACAAAGAATGCCGAAGAATGTAGAGCATATTGACTCTCCTATGATAGAGGTAGTTGTTATTAAATTATGCTGAGAAGTCTAATATTTGTCTACATGTTAGCATTTGCATGATAGTAGTATAATATTTTATGATTGTCACGCTAGCGAAATAGGAATTTGGGTGGCGGAATATACTGGATGGTATAGCATTGCTTGTAGAAAATGATTAGTGGCTAGATGTGTTGGGTTTAGGTTGTCTTGTAGGCTTGTTGGCTTTCAATGTATTATTGTATATTAGCTGCCTAACCTAAGTGCATCCGTCAGTATAACATAATTGCTGGGCTTGATTTCAGTATTTTTTTAATTGTATATTAGCTGCCTCACCTAGGTAACATTCTAGGTCTGCAATACCCTTATGCTTTTCTTAAGAGTAATTTTGGGAGGCATTTGATATGCAAAAAATTCTCTGGCTAATTGTCTTTTCTAAGCACATGCTATGAAAAAGGAAAAAGCATCTCTTATCTCATCTTTTGGGAACTCATCATGGTTATTGTCATTCACTTTTGTCTGGAACTGGCGACCTAGCGCGTTTGGCTTGTTAACATCTTTTCTTGTCTATATTTTGTTTCATCCAGTGGAAGTATATCCCATGACGAATATTCTTTTTCTTTAAATTTATGGACCATTTTTACTCACAATTTTTTTTACAGGTGTACAAGCGCAGCTATGATGTGTGTACACAGCTATATGAGAAAGAGCTTTTGACCGAGAATTCATATCTTCATGTATACGGGTTTGTTGCATTTTCTTCTACATACGAGTTTAATTAAGTGTTTTTATTTTTGTACAGTAGACAAGGTGTAATTTTTTGTTGATAAATTATGTTTTTCATTTTTGTGGTTTCATTGACTAAGATTACTTCATGCATAGACTTCTCTTAAGCGAAGTTACATAAATACTGTAATTATGTTTAAATTTTGTCAGGTTGCAGGCAGCGGGCTTCAGTGCTGCTCAACTTGCAATTGTTGCGGTACGATATTCTCATCTGATGTAATAGAGATGATGCATCGTCAGTCTACTTTTTTTGAATATTATGTGAGCTAGCTTAAAATAATTTTTTTTAGGGTCTTTGTGAATGGCGAGATTTTATTGCACGGGCAGAGGACGAGAGCACTGGTTATGTATTGCCAAACAAAGTTCTTCTTGAAATAGGTATGGAGCTGAAAGTTCAATTTTAATCTGTCAAGTGGACATCTTTTGGCAGTTCCTAAGTTGGTCTAATGATGCTATCATAATAGCCAAGGAGATGCCCGTTAGTGTTGGCAAACTGCGTCGGATGTTGAAGTCAAAGCATCCGTATATTGAGCGTAATGTTAATGCAGTGGTCAGTGTCATCAGGCAATCAATGCAAAATTATGCAGCGTTCGAGACTGCTGCTCTTTCTTTAAAAGATGCGTCTCCTGGAACTGTAAGATATCTCTGTTGATTTATATCTATCTTCTTCTGTTTATACAATAATAACTGTTAGCTTTAGGTTGAGGTGTATACATGAGAGTCGATTAGGATAATAAATCCCTCTGGTACTCAAGCTGTAAATAATACTAGAGCCTATAGATGGAAGAATTAAATGTCAAAAGCTAATTGTGAACCCAATTTTGTAGTTGTGGAACCTAACCTAATAGTTTGAACTCAGAGCGCATGTGATTCCTATTTTGGTCTCTACTGTTTTGCTATATTTCTCTGTGTCTGTTTCAAATATGGATTTCTCTTACTGTAGATGATGGATAAGAATATTGAACCTATCATCGAGAAGAGAGACGTGCACACAAAAGACGTGGCTTCTCCTAGTTTAAAGGAGAATGCTATACAGGTCGACAGTAATATGAAGGGCCTAACTACGGTTGCAGCAAATACTAATGAAGGTGGTGGCTTGTTTGGTTCAGCTAAGGTGACACCTAGTTATTTATTTTGGTTGGTGCTAGTCATTAACCATGCTAAACTCACAAAGACCTCTCTTTTATTTATTAGGTTTCTGCAGCTGTTCTGATCTCTAAGAAACCAAGCAGTGGTTTAGGAGCTTTACTTGGAAGTGCAGCCTCGAAGAAGAAATTTCGAACTGATGAGAAAGTGAGTTTGTGTAATTGAGAATTTAATATATGGTTTTGGTTGCAGATGAATGATACAAATGTTTTCAGGTGAAGGAAACAGCCAAAGTCGAACAGATAAGATCATCTGTAAACCTGTCATTTCATTCTTTTACTGACAAAGCAGCTACTGGAACAACTCTGGAGGTTCATGGGAAGCCAGAAGAGGTGTTGTCTACTACGCCAGCCTCAGAAATTGTTGGTACTTCTGGTAGAATTTCAGAGTCCAAAGTATCTGGTTCAGAGACAGATGTCATCCTATTAGACAATGGTGATGAGAAGAAAGTTGAAGCGGAAGATGAACCAATGTCTCTCTCGGAGTTGTCCACAAACTTTCAGAAGTGTTTTAACTCCATGAATAAGAGCAAAAAGGCACAAAAACAACCCGAGTTTTTAAACATAGAACCGTTTGATTATGAAGCTGCAAGGAAAGAGGTGAACTTTGGGGAAGGACAAATGGGAAGACAAGGAAGAAAGAAAGATGTTGCAGCTGGTCAGAAAAAGAAGGGTTCTGCTCCAGAGCAGTCAGAATTTGGTCAAGGAAAACGACGTCAAGCCTTTCCAGCATCCGGGAACCGCAGTGCGACCTTCAAGAGTTAAGCTGGAGAATTCTCACCCGGTCCCCAACTGTATGGATTCAAAGGATGACCTGATCAAATGGCAATCAATGTTTGATGATGGTTTCTCTTTGATTATTATTCATTTGGGTTTTGGCCAATGGTGAATTTTTTGTTTTAATTCGTTTTCACTTACAATGGGACTTTGGGGATACAAACTCTTTGTTCGAAACATCAAATCTGATTTAGTTTTTAACTACCAATGGTATTACTTCTGTCTTGCTGCCAGGTCATTGTAATTTCACTAAGTATGGCTATAAGAAGCTTACGTATCGTTTCACTTAGTTTGATAGAAACAGACAGAGGGTTTATGTATGATGGATTTGATTGGTGCTATTCAAAATGATCATTGGAAAAGAAAGCTTGTTATCTACCAACCATCATTTAGTGGTTAATTGAAACCTGAGGTGTTGGACATGTTTAAAAGGGTCGTCCAAATATTATTTCCAATATCCTTAAAACACATAAATTATGGACGTTCACTCCGACCGTCACCCTTAATGAGGCTCCACGTCGACTAACCTAAGACATTTTTTTTTGTAGGTTTGTGTTTGTTTTCATTGTCGACTTAGTTCTCATGTTTTGTAGGTTTTTTATGCATTTTTAATAGTTTATCGCTGTAAGATATCCTTCTTTGTTGTACGTTTATCTCTTAGGTTTTGTAGGTATATACTTTTCTGTTCTCGACATACTTCTAATGTTAGGTGTCTTTTGCTTGCGTTGTCGATTTAGTGTTTTTTCGTTGTAGGTTTATTATTCATTTTCCATCGAGTAACCTAATACATTATTTTTGTAGGTTTATGTTTGTCTTCGTTGTCGACTTAGTTCACTACAAGAAAACACGCATTTTGTGACTGCAAAGTGTGACTGAAAAATCAGTCACAAAATGTGATACTAAATTGAGACTGAAGTGGAACTGAAAAAATCAGTCTCACATCAGTCGCAAATATGATACTGTAAATTTCAGTCTTACATCAGTCGCAAAAGTGTGACTCTGTTGAGACTGATTTGCGACTGAGTTACAGAGTCGCATATCTGTCGCAAAACTTAAGACTGAATTGGGACTGATTTATCAGTCGCAAATATCAGTCCCAACTTGTTAGGTGTACACGCTTT
This sequence comes from Lepidium didymum, assembly GCA_963920545.1. Taxonomy (NCBI): domain Eukaryota; kingdom Viridiplantae; phylum Streptophyta; class Magnoliopsida; order Brassicales; family Brassicaceae; genus Lepidium; species Lepidium didymum. Next base: position 18,147,368 of record OY986980.1, on the reverse strand, counting down.
TTGTGTTTTGTACCTAAAGTAGCCAACATGTTTGTGACTGAAATTTCAGTCGCAAATATCAGTCACAGTTCAGTCGCAATTCAGTCACAAATTTATTCTATATATTCATCACGAATTTCACTTCTCAAACGCAAAAAAAAAAACGGTTTTAGAGAGAAAACAAAAGAATTTTGGAGGGGAAAAAAATTGGAGGAAATTTTAATTATACAAATTTTCGGAAGTTGATGTATAGAAGAACTGATGAAGAAACAAGTAACATCTCGGCGGAATTTGCTGTTGGAGTGGACAAGTTTAATAACTTTGCGGGTAATCAGCCGTTTGCACTCAACAATAGGGGTAAGTTTTATTGTCCATGTAATTCCTGCCAAAATAATAAAATTCTGCCGGGACGAAAAATTGCAAATCATCTATTTAGTCGTGGATTCATGCCTCAGTATTATGTATGGTACATGCATGGGGAAGATTTGAATATTGATTTAGGAAGTTGTAGTAAATCATGTAGAAGATACATATGTAGAGATGGTGAATGATGCATTTCCTGCTCAGCATAACACAAGTTATGATCAAACTAGTAACAATCAAGGTGGACATGAATCTGATTATCAAAATACAGTTGAAGTACCTAATAATGAGGCTCAAAATTTTTATACCATGTTAGAAGCTGCTAACAATCCTTTATATAATGGTTGTGAGGAAGGTCACTCGCAATTATCATTAGCTTCTCGGTTAATTCACATGAAAACAAATTTTAATGAATCTGAACGTGAACTAGACCCGTGGGCAGAACTCATTTCAGAGTATCTACCTAAGGATAATCAGTTCGTATTATGAAACCGAGAAATTGATGCGAAATTTAGGGCTCCCTTACTATACAATTGATGTGTGTATGCATAATTGTATGATCTTGTGGAAAGAGGATGAAAAATTGGATAAGTGTACATTTTGCGGAGCAGCAAGATACAAAGAGAGTGCGGGTCAAACCAAAATACTATTTAGTCGTATGTAGTATTTACCAATTACCGATAGACTTAAAATATTATACCAGAGTGTCCACAATGCAGAGGCGATGAGATGGCACGAAGAACATGAATCAAACGAAGGAGATATGTCTCATCCATCTGATGCAATATAGTGGAAGAATTTTCAGCAGTTGCACCCTGGATTTGCCAGTGAGCCTCGCAATGTATACTTAGGATTATGCACTGACAGGTTCAAACCTTTTGGAATGTCTCGTAATCACTCGTTGTGGCATGTGATCATGACTCCATATAATTTACCCTCAGGCATGTGTATAAAAGAAGAATACTTGTGGCTTACTATTTTGAATTCAGGTCCACATCATCCACGAGCAAGTCTTGATATATTCCTTCGCCCTCTGATTGATGAGTTGAAAGAGTTATGGACGACTGGAGTTGAGGCGTATGATAAGTTCAACAATCAAAATTTCAATGTAAAAGTTGTTTTAATGTGGACGATTGGTTTTTCGTGAAATTTGCGGTAAGAATTAATTTATTTAAACTCTTATTTATATATGTTTCTATGAACTAACACGTAATAATTGTTTCTTATTTTTTGTAGCAAATTTATTACTGGAACTCGGCTATTACACATACCGTTCGAGAAGAGTTCGATAAAGTCGGTATCAAGCGTATGAAGGGAATCACAACTCAGATTACGAATGAGGGAAAATGTCTAGGTTGGATGAATGGTGCTGTTTACGTCAAGCTCTGTGAGCACTGGGCTACTCAAGAAGTGCAGTCGAAGAGCTAGAAAACTTGGGCGGCTCGTTATTCAGATCGTGACAGCTGCGGACCGCATAAGCATGTCGCGGGACAGAAGAGTTACTATCGTGTTCAGTGTGAACTTGTAAGTATTTCAAATTGATAATTTTTATTATTTAAAATTACATTACATATTTTTTTTGTAGGAAGAAGAATTCGGTCGAGCTCCTACGATTAGTGATGTCTTCAAGAAGACGCATACTAATTCATCGGATGGGAGCTTCGTAGACCTAAAGGCGAAGAAAGTTTTAGAGACTTATGAGCAGAAGAGAAGCGAGTACATGCAATCTCAAATGGACAGTAACACCGACCTATCAGACGGTGCTTCTCAAACGGTACAGCTCACTTCGGATCAGGAAAACAAGCTTTTCCTTCAGGTATCTGTAAAAATTAAATTATATTCCATTTTCTTATAATTTATTACTAATTTCTACATTTATTTTTCGTTTTTCAGTCTACATTGCCTGACCGCAATGGGAACATGAACGGACTAGGAAATCTCAGCAAGAAGTTTCGCCCCGACAAGAACAAAGGGCTCATCGAATCTTCTGTCACAGACACAATTTCTCACTTGCAGCAAGAGCTAGCTTCTTGCATGCAAGATGTGCAACAAAAGATGGCGAGTTACAAGGATAACAACGCTTATCTGACGCAGCAGAATCGTGAGTTGCTTCAGTACCTTCAGACGACACTCCCGTATTTCCTTACTCACTTGACTTCGATGCCTCCTCCTCCTCCTCCTCCTCCTCCTCCTCCTCCTCCTCCTCCTCCTCCTCCATTGCGACTGAATATTTGAGACTGATCTGTGACTGATTTAAGAGACTGATCTGTGACTGATTTTAGAGACTGATCTGTGACTGATTTTTGAGATTGATCTGTGACTGATTTTAGGGACTGATCTGTGACTGATTTTAGAGACTGATCTGTGACTTATTTTAGAGACTGATCTGTGACTGATTTTAGAGACTGATATGTGACTGATTTTAGAGACTGATCTGTGACTGAATTTAGAGACTGATTTGTGACTGAATTTAGAGACTGATCTGCGACTGATATTTGAGACTAATCTGCGACTAAATATTTGAGACTGATCTGTGACTGAATTTAGAGACTGATTTGTGACTGAATTTAGAGACTGATTTGTGACTGATTTTAGAGACTAATCTGCGACTGATATTTGAGACTCTAATCAGTCGCAAATTGTGTGACTAAACTGTGGTTGATTGTAACAGCGACTAAGGCTTTGCGACTGATTGTATCAGTCTCACTTCAGTCCCAATTTGTGTATTTGAGACTGATTTGAGACTTATTGTGCAGTCTCAAATGGCATGTTTTCTTGTTGTGTTATCAATAATGAGACTATCAATCTTCAATAATTTTTCTTCTCTTAGATTGCTTTTAGCTACTGATACTAGTTATGCTTCCATCATTGTGAGGCTTTGAAGTCATGATCATAAGTGAGGATTAGTCTACTACTTATAGAGAAAATGACACAGGGAAAGCAAACTTTTTGAAGGAGAAGATTTTGAATGGTGATTGGTGGGAAAAAAATTCTTATATCATTGATTTCATTAGATCTAAATATGAGATGATTAGATTTTGTGACAGTGATAAGGCATGTCTTCATGAGATGTGGGTTTCTATGATTAATAAAGTGAAGATTGAGATCTCTAAGAGAGGAAACCGTTTAATGTCTGAAATTAGTCTCTTTTATGATGTTGTTTATGAGATTTTAATGACTCGTTGGACGAAGAATAACATTCATTTACATTGTCTACCTTACTCCATAATTCCTAGGTATATAATTCTAAACTATGATTTTTTACTTTTATTTTATTTCTTTGTCAATATCTATTGTTTATTTTTAGTATGTTGTAGATTTTATAGTGTTTGGCTAAATGAAAATCCCACAAGAATTGGTCCACATAGAGATTGAGAAATTTCTCGTGAATGAATGAAGTGTTTTCGAAGATTGTTTCCTAATGATAATGAATATAGTAGAATTCTGAATGAGTAGACATCAATCTCTATGAGAAGTGACTTTTTTTCGGAGATTTAACATGTATGCCAACAATGACTACTATGGAACTCAAGAGTTGGTAGGCTGACTTTGGGGCTCAAACCCCTATCTTTCAAGTTTGGCTTTCAAGATTTTTGGACAACCTAATTCATCTTTTCATGTTGAGAAAAACTAGAGTACATATTTATTCATATACTCACTTAGAAAGAATAAGTTTGATCCAAGTCGCCCTCAAGATTTAGTTTACATCTACAACAATCTAAGTCTTTTTTGGTCAAGGAAATTTGACCAATATGAAGATGATAAAAAAAGTAAAATGTGGGATGTTGGTGAAGATACATTGTGATTATGTGGAAGATATGGGATTCTTGCAATTAGCAAGTATTTGTACTCATATTTATATATTTTGAAGTTAACGTTTCTCGTCCCATCTCCGTTTCAATACTACTTAGGGTGCTGTTCTCGGGGAAGGTTTTCATAATTTCTCAACTTTCTTACATATATATCACGATCCTCAAATAGAAAGATTGATTGGTTAGTCCGTTCTTTTACATATTTCTTAGATTCTACTTATGTAAAACTTGCTTTTTCGAATTGAACAATTAATAACAAGATTGTAACTAAGAAATTATAAAACTTAGAAGAGTATTGTAACTAATATATAACAAGTAAAAAACCCCATGAAATGGAGACATCCATAACATACAAACAAAAAAGCACTTGTGACGTGCAAAAAATAACCACAAATATTACTTTACATTCGATTTTTATTGGCTTTATAGTGATAGAAAACGTATGAAGATATGATCAGGCCTTGATCTGGAACCTAGAACACTTGATTGATCCAACGGAAATGTCGATTTCTATCAGATTATCATCTTCAAACTCAACTGATGATAGTTGTACAAGCCTGAAATCTGGAATAAGATTGAGATCTTGTTGTCCAGTCATAGTACTGTAGTGGTGACCAACATAGTGACCACTTGGTAAAGAGAGCTCTATGAGACTATCTTCATCAGGAATTGTCTCATCTTCTTCATCATGATTACAGACAATATCATTAGATACTTTGATTTGTCTTAAAGAGTGTTTTTGATCTTGTTCTTGAGCCTTGGAGTCTATTAGAAGGTTTGGTTTTGGGATTGAGAGAGGAAAGAAGAAAGAAGAGAAGTACAAAGCAATTGAGGTTAAGAGGATTTGAGAGAACCCAAGTCCAATGATGTGAAGAAATAATGGAGCAAGAAAAGATAACCATGAAACTGGTCTCTTAAAAAGTAATGAAACACAAATTATGAATCCTTCTTTCATTCTAAAGCTTTCTAGATTCATATGAAAGCAATTACTTTGTAGTTCCACCAAAAAAGATAGAAGAAACAAGAGTTCAAACATCTTTTTATCTCTCAAATTTTGTGAACAAAATTAAAGAAGAATTTTAAAAAACAAAACCCTACAAGGGTTGATGTAGAAAAACTAAACCCAAAAAAAAAAAACGGAAATGTTCTATGAGAATGATTAAGAGGGCAAGTGAAGGACTCTGAACAAACTAAAACGTAGGATATAGCTCAAATGATAAAATGGGAAAGGGCTTATAAATAGGAGATTAAGATGAAGATTAAGTGAGTTGCATTAACCAGAAAATCATAAATTATTATTCTTTTTATATTTTTATTTTTTGCATCGAGATTTGAAAAGAAACAGCTATCGATCTATCCCTAACTAGTCCTCCAGATAAGCGAAAGATTAAAATTACGAGATAAATATATTTTTATTGCTATATATATACACATATATTATGAAACCATTTTTGAAAGAAAAAAAAGGCTGACAAACTATTTTCCTCTAGCTTCCATATAACATCAGTTTTACACAAATATTAGAGATAATATTAATTAATTCCACTCATTTTAAAAGTTAATTTTTTTATTACACCTGAAAAAGAAGTTGAATTCTTATTAATTGATACAGAGTTGGTTGCTGGCTTTCTCAAGACAAGGATAATTAATTCACACCCCTTGTCCTTTTCAGCACATTTGTGTATGGCTTTATTTCTAGAGACTTGATAGTCTGTTTTTCCTATGTGTATAAAAAAGCTAATCGTTTTGCTAATGGATTGGCGAACTATGCTTTTTTACTTTCTTTAGGTTTTCATTCGTTTATTTCTCCTCATGTGGAGATTCTATTGATTCTGTTGGATGATGCAAACGAGATTTCATTCCCGCAATGATTTTTTAATTTTTAAGTAAAGCTTGGGCTTTTTTTTCTTTTTCTCAACCAAAAAAATTTTGATTTGCATTATTCAACGTATTTTTCTTTTCAAAAAGATTCAAACCCAATGTCTCCCATGTTTGTTTTAGAAATTGTAAAACTATACTACATAATGAAACTGGTTGAAAAAAAAAACTACATAATGAATTAATAATTTGTCTTCAATTCAGAAAAAAATAGAATTTTTAAATTTAGTTTGAGATTTAATATTCTATAGTCATTAGAAAATATACAACTCAAATTTTAAATATATAGTGAGAACAAGTTGATCTATGCAGAAATTGTAATTAATCTTCTTATCCGGTATTTTTTAAAAAATTATTAATTAGAAGGTTTCCGGCTAAGACTCGTACTCCTTTTAAGATGATGGAAAAGATAATATAAAAGTCTTTGGTCAAATAAAGATAATTAGCAATTTTGTATTTGAGGGGAATCCATTTGTAGCTTAATTTAACAAATAGACTTTTATTTCTGGCTCCTCTTCGAATAGAAACTACTATACCAAAACCGGTGGCGTTTTAAAAGTTGTGATAAATTGTGATCGCTTTTTATCAGAGTCGTATTAATCGAAACCGTCAATTATCTGTCGACCATTCGAAATACATTTAAGCATTTTCTTAGTAGAAAATACAAAATTTGAACAGAAAATAGGGGAAGGAAGAACAAAAAACGACAAATCCAAATATTACAAATTAACCCTCGTAATCTATTCATTTAGGAATCGGAGAAGCCAAAAGGCCAAAACCTTAAAACTAAACATAATCTTTAATTCCTTCTCCAAGGCTAGAGAGTGTCGGTGAGGCATGTGCAACCTTCATTGCTTACCACCTGTCGACATTTTAATTCACTACAATCCAAACATAACTAAACTTCACTTGCTAGATCTACGCTACGAACTAATGGTCGACATGTCTTTTCTAGATCTTTAACGATGTTTAGGGTTCATGCTCCGATTCAGGATACATAATACAAACAAGAAGGGAGAGTTCGTCGAATTACTACATTTTATAAAATATATATCACTAACATGTTTATGCAAACTAAATAGTGGTAGCTTCGTGGTAGGCCAAGTCGTAAATCCGTTTAGATCTTGAGTTAGATTCCTATCAAGAAGTACTAAATTGTTGTTATTTAGATCTCATTAGAAAACATGGAATTATCAAAAAAAAAAAACTTACACAAAAAGTCAATATCATCGTTAAGTTTGGCATAAAAACCAGAATCAAAGACCCAAACATGGGCCTGACCCTAAAAAAAAAAATCCAAACCCAAACCTAAAATACCTAAATACCCAAACAGATCCAAAAATTTAGAATCCGAAGAACCGGATCCGAACCGAAAACCGAACGGATACCCAAAAACTCAATTTTATAGTATTTTTTAAAGTATTTTTAGAGTACTCAATGAGTATTTTTTTGGTATTTTAAGATATTTTCACATATTTTTTGAATATTTGGGTATTCAAAAGTATTTTTCAGTATTTTTAGGTATCTTTCTGGTATTTTTAGGTATTTGTTTTGGTATTTTAAGGATTTTTTGGATATTTTTTGGTATTTGGGTACTCGGGTATTTTTTGGTTCTCTAAATTTAGACCCGAACCGATCCAAACCCAAAATGGAACCGACCCGAAACAAAACCGAAATAGTAACGGGTCCTATATAAGTATAAAAATTCTATATCCGAAAAGACTCGACCCGAAGATCCGAATGCCCAGGACATTTGCAAACAAAATATTAGCTCTAACAAATATATTTTTCCACTAAATAGTTAACCTAATGTCAAAATCATTAATCTAATCTATTTGTTTCAATAGATTATATAGTCAATTAGTTAGTTTTTTTTTGTGTGATATACTCGAACCAGTTAGTTAATCTTTAAGATTAACACCTTTTTTGGTAACAAGTAATCATTTGATCGAAAAATTCTGATTCATAGCCAAAGTTTTCCAAGTGAAGCTGAGTGAGATTCGAATTCGCCACCTGGTACCTAGCTAAATCAAGAGCAAACCAATTAGACCACTTTTAAAATTAACATTTTAAATTATTAAATTATTATTATTTATAGATTACAACTCTTTAAAATCAAACAAAAGAATTCAAGAACATATTTTAAAAATCCATCTAGATTTTATTATTTGTGATGAAATGGGTAAATTTTATAAAGTATATGTCCCTAAATTTTTGTGACAATAGAAAAACTAAATGCCTCAAGCAAATGTTTCAAAATTTTCTATTAAGGCACGGTCCTGGCCATCGCTATTAATTTCAAAGAAGAATAGTTAAAGCTAATGGGTCGTTGACCCGAGATCTGGCTCACGCAATCTGTTAGCCAAAAAAAAAAGAAGCATGTATGTGCAACAACTAAGAAATAAAGAAAAAAAACATAGGATTCTAACTTCTTTAAATTGTCGAAACATTAATCTCTTGCATAGCAAAAAAAAAAAGTAAAAAAAAAAGATTGCTTAGATTACAACGCATCATGCAATAAAACATATAAAGTGATACGTTATAATTTGTTAAACTAGAGATTATTCTAGGCTACGTCAATATTATTGTACAATATTTTTTTATGTAATTAGTTAATGCATATTGTATGTTTTAATTACTATGCAATGGATTAGAAAATAAGAAATCTTTGATTTGAATTATAATATTAATTTATACCTAATTCACTATAAATAAATATGAAGAGATGAAGAAAAATATTTATATGCAAAGATTTTTTTTACTTTTTTTTGTCAACTTTATTCATTCATAAGATATTAAATTATTTTGTTTTTAAAGTTTGTTTTATTAATGCTGTGAAAATAATATCTTGATATTAACTTTTTCATATATCTACATTTTCATTAAGAAAATTATGACATGACAATTTGGTAGGACTTTTTTTGAAATAATGATGTGGATAGTCTTCTAATTACTATAGTGACCAAAACAAAAGTCTTACAATTACTACAGATTTCAAAAAAATAAATGTAAGGAAAAATGATTACATAGTCTTTTAGCTGATTTCGAAATGAATTTGTAAAAGGTGCTTTTCTATATATACCATTGAAACTACTCTATATGTCACATATCCTACATTAGTTACGTGGCTGCTTTGGCAGCATGTTAGTATAGGTTGTGTAGTGACTATTCAGTTAAACATCTTTGAAGAAAAGAGGTACGTTCAAAATTTTAAGCTAAGAAGCAAAGAAAATTCTCCTAAAACATAGCTGTAAACTCATTTTGCCTTGTATTAGGATTCAATATCCGAATCAGAAGATAAAAATCATCTTCTCGAAGATTTGGAAATGAATCATCTAAAGATTCTCTCTTCTTACCAATTGCAGCTTCCCTTAACTTGTCAGAGAAAGCGATTAGACCAAAATGATTTCCCACACTTAAACTTTGAAATCTAAATCCTACATAGTTAAAATATTTAATTCTTACCTAAAAGAAAAATATTCTAACTTGCAGCCAAAAATATTCAAATAGTGTTTTCTTTTGTTTTTTGTCAACTAGATCGACAAAATCATATTTATAACTCAAATTTATCCATAAAACATTTCTTATGTAGTGTTGAGTCAAACTCCATATACTTGAAAAATCACATATAATCACCCGACTGAGAAGAACTCGACCAAATAGTATATTTTACATGTTATATGTAGAATGATGTGTTTCGATCGTGGGAGGTATTCAACTATGATTGAGAAATCATAATTGATTTGTATATATATCTTTAATTATTTTTGAAATAGTTATAGCATTTTGAAGTGTTGGTGCTTCGATTAACTTTTTCATAGGTAAGAAGAAAAAAGAATTATTATACGCATCACTTCAAATGTATTTATTTGTAGGAAAATAGAAATGACGTTTGCTAACTCGATCCACTATTCATTTCTCAAGTATTAATTGATTTTTTTTTCAACTGAACTATAAGTCTCATAGAATACAAAGCTATAACATTAAACCATAAGCCAATTTTCTAAAAAGACAGACGAAAATATCAATCTTATAGTTCAGAAAAATCAGGATTACATAAAGATAAAATAAACATAACAAAGTCATACTCTTATTAAGATTATGCCCTAAATCCAACAAAAAAAACAAAAACTAAACTCTATACCCAAAATCATAAACCCTAACCCAAACCATAAATTCTAAATCTAAACTATAAAATTTTAAATTTAACTATCCTTTACGTCAAAAAAATAATTTTAGTCCGACTACAAGAATAATCGTATTCTTCACATCTCTATTATCATTTCTTTCAGTTCCGCATTGAGATGAATTTCCTTGAGGGCTACATAAAATTTCTGGTATAAGTAGATCATACTACAAACTTTTACAACTTCTCGAATTCCCTCGATTTCTCAACGGTTTTGTTTATCATATTTAACAATAATTTTTTTTCAAGTAATTAACTCATTATCGAAAATATTCAGACCAAAGTAACGGTACATCATCAACATAAACCTGAATTCTAGCTAAAAATCTAACATTATGAGCCAAAAACAAATTTTAAAAATTATTTTCCTAATTACAAACATTAAGTAAACTAACCTCCACAATCAAAAGAAAAAACATTAAGTAAACTAACCTTTATATAAATTTCTCTATAACTACAAAACAAAATAAATTAAACTAATTACAAACTTATATATAACCTTATCATTCTTTTTTTGGTTAACAAGTAATTATTGGATCGACAAGCCCCGATCAATAGCCTAAATTTTCTAACTGAAGCAGAGTAAAAATTGAACTCATCACCTGATATCTAGCTAAATCAGAAGCAAGCCAATTGAGCCACATGTTTATTGGAATCTAACTTTTTCACCTTAACAAAACTAATATACATTATAAAACAAGTAGAAAATTGAACCCAATAAAGTTATAAGAAAAATTTCTACTCAACCATATCGTATTTAAACGTTTCCGAATGAGTTAGCTAGATAACCATTTTCAAACAAATTTGTAACTATCATTTTCAAACAAATTTGTTAGATAACCAGTACATCTATATATATATGTTGTATTGAGTACAAATATTCTTAATAAAGATAATACATTTTTTTCTCAAACACCATATAAATGCATATTATTTTGTGTGTAACAAGAAGGACAAGAAAAAGCTATTCGTGGGTGAGAGGGTAAGATGATTTGTCCCCTGAAACTGAACATTCTTACTTTATGAACGATTAACAGTAACTTTGATAAAATTCACGCACCCAAAATGTCCAAACCAATTTGTATGCACTTAATAATTTTCTTTTTGTGCAGCAAGTGAAAGGATTTAGATTTTTATCTGTCAGCTTTCAAATTATATTGTGAAATAGAAAGTTATCCGGTGAAACAGTATTTACAGAGGATTTTTCCTCTGGCCCTCTAACATTACAAAATAGCACATTTGCTTTATGATTAAATAGTGTAAGAATTAGTGAAACGACACGATATACACTATTTTGTGAGGGAAAAGAGAAAAAACTTCTAAGAAGTTATTGGTTCATGCATATTCAAGCTCATACAACCTAAAACTACAAAAATAATCATCATTTTCTTCATATATTCTTCATAATATTGTCTATCATAATCATTTTTTTTGTTAAAGATCATAATCATATATATTGCATTTGCATGTAGTTATAGATTTGATAGATGGATAAAAACTTTAAATAGAATTACATCAAATTTATTTGAAAATAATAATGTAATAGATGATATTGAAGATGTGAAATACTTTAAAGTGTCATTAATCAAGTAGACATAAAAAGAATCAACAAAAAAAAAACTAGAATTTTACGTAAAATAAAATGGTCCAAACTAGGCGTGGGCAATCGGTACCCGGACCCAATCGGATTTAAGTATGGAGGACCCGATCAGGTATTTTGGAAATTTGGTTCGGATTTGGGTAGGTACTTTTCAAGTGCGGGTCGGGTTTAGGTCCATAGAGAGAATCCGATTAATACCTGAACATATATAAACTTCGGATCCGGTTCATGTCTGGTTTGGGTCCGGTTCGAATATTTTTTAAATCCAAACCAAAAATGTGTTTATATGTCTGGTTCAGATCTGGTTTGTGTCTGATTCGGGTTCGGTTCGGATCCGGTTTGGGTCCAATTCGAATCCAACACATATAAATTTCGGTTATTTTCGGTTTATTTTGGGTTTTGGATTTTACCTGAACCCGATCCAAAACCCAAAGTATTCAAATGGCTATATCTGATCGGGTATTCAATAAGACCCGAACCTGATCCAAACCTAACTTTTCGGATCGGATTCGAATTCAAATATGAATTTGGGATCTATTGCCAGGTCTAGTCCAAACGTAACTTTATCAAAACAAATGAAGTGAACAAGAGTACAAAAAATTCGATAAACTAAAAAGAATGAATATATATCCCCCAAAAATACAACTATAGGAAGAAAATAAGAAAAAGAAAATGCAAAAAAGAAGGTGCCACTTGTCGGCCAGTTGCAACAATAGTAGCTAAGCAGCTACTTGTTTGCAGTTTCGGGTGCAAAGGACCTTGAAAACCTGAATTAATAGCTTTAATTACAAAACAAATCTTTTGATTAACCAATTTTTTATTAACTAAAATTGTTAATGGTCTTTGCATAGAAAGTGTCATTAACTCGGAAGGAATGTCGTTTATCTAAGACTGCGAGTGAAGCTAGGAGATGGATGGGGACCATCTTCACTATTTCATCAGTGGACGTGTGTGAAAAATCTCAACAAAATCTTAATAGATAATAAAAAATAATTGTATATACTAATCTTAATAATTATATCTCACCCTTCTCTACTATAATCGAGTTTTGTCGATCCAATAATTAGTTGTTGACAAAAAATAAATCACTTTGTTTAGAATTTTAAATTTTTTTTTTTAAATATCAAATTATATCGAATTTTTCTTAATTTAGTGGATGATCTATCTAATAATTATAGCATCAAAGGTTCTATTCTTTCTTATTACATATAGTAAAAAAGAATGATTTTAGGATGTATTGAGCTATGGTTGTTTGATGGTTGTTGGGTTTTAGACTAAGGCAATGTGAGTGGTTCTTTCTCATGCTTTGAAGATTGGAGATTCTCCTTAGGGTGCTTATTGTTGCCTGATGTTGATTTGATGCTTGCCTCAGCTGGTGGTGCCTAATCTCAACTCTGGTTTCATTCTGCCTTGTACGGTTTTGGCCGCCAATCTTTTCATTATACGGTTTTTCTCTATTTTTTAATTTTTCTCTTGCCTACCTTGTATCATTTCCTTTAGTTTGTTTACTTTCACTAGCTTGCTTGCTAGAGTTTTTTAGTTTTGTAATTTCATCATGTTGTAACACTTCATTTCTTTTTTTCGTGGACAATTGGATTGACAAGACTTGATCTATAGTATAAAGCACCCTAAAATTCTTTTTAGTTTATTAGTGTAGTAGAGAAAAATCGAACATCCGGTACCTGAATCATTAGCTGGATTATCTTAACCACCAAAATGAGAGTAACTCGGTACACTCAATCTATTTTTAATAGAAAATCTTTTATCAGAAAAAAGAAAAGCAAAAATTAGTTCAGACTATCATAAATATATAATTACGTTTATAGAAAAGAGGAAATTAGAAAATTAGGTAATTTTCTATAAAATAGTGGAATATGTGTTTTTTCATTGTTTTGCTGAGGTAGTTTTACAAAAATTAAATACCAATATTGCAATTAGTATATTAATGGTAATATCATATTAAAATTACAATATTAAAACATCTGTTATCTTTACGGAGAGTGATGCATAAAGAACAGTAAATTTTCAAAACAGATCAATACACTGTCGATCAGTTTACTTCCTAATATTATCCTCTTCATCATATCACCATATTTATTCACATTTTGTAACGATATATATATATATATATCAATTTTAGTAAGTAACTTATTTGTTGTGAGATTTTATCAGAAAAAAAGAAGTAACTTATTTGTTTATAAACCCTTTATTAAAAAAACTTATTTGTTTATAAGGCAAATCTCAAATAAATATATTATCAATGAGCTAAGTGAGCTAGTTGTTGTTTTCATTGTAAATAACAACAAATTTCGAACTAAAAATGTGTTAAATTGACCGGGAGTTTGTGGTTGAGTGGTAGAGGATAAGTCTCGAGTGTTAAAGTGCTCGCATGTTTGATTTTTCTGCTGTGCGAAATAAAGTCACATTTTCTCAGTTATTTTTATACGAATATAAGTCCATGTTTTCGGCCAATTTGAATACCCTAAAATAGTTCAAATCCATGTGATAAAGTATAGGAAAACTCCTTGAGTTACCAAATAAAAATGTGTTAAATAGCAACAAATTTAGAATATGAACTTGCAGACATGAAAAAATGAAATTAGTAGATTATTATATGGTATGCTTGCAAGTACCTTTGTTGTCGTTACTTTCACCACACTTTGAACACTTCTTTCTTACCTAAACTTTACCATAAAATATGTTTTTGATTTCAATACTCTGTAGCAACCATTTGAACAACAAAGTTGTAATTAAGAGTTTACCTTAAATTCACTTTCTTAGGCGATCCTCATGCGGGTTTCTTGTTTTCGGCGACAACTTCTAAAATTCTCTATAAGAAATCATTACAAAGTTGATTATGAAACTATATAAATTGCCTGTATTAACATCACATAAATCTTACCATTTTATTTTAGCAAATATCACAAAATTGTTAACATAAAATTATATTATAATCGCCTGCTCACAGCATGGGTGCAAACTAGTGCACATATATATTAACATCCTATATTTATGTTACAGTCGTCACTAAACATAATATTTATGTGATGGATCAAAATGACAACTTTGAGAAACACCACTTTTATTCAATTATGGAAATCTTGAAAACATGGCTTCTGCTTCTCAAATCATGGGAAATTCTGTGAGGATCACAAAGGCAGACATTTCAGATTCTCTCAGGTATCTTAACGTTCCTCTCTCCATGAGTTTCACCAGTTTCTGGGTAATGTGTAGTCCTAAACCTTCCCTTGATGTTTCTTTCCTCAAAGGCTGAAACATCTCTCTTACCAGATCCTCAGGTAGTCCTGGTGCCGGATGAATTATCCTGAACTCTAGCTCGACTCTCTTCATTCTTTTCCCTAGAGCTTCGATCCGTGCCATTACCTTGAATGAGATGCATAATCCCTTTAATGCAGGAGTGAAACGGATGCTACTTAAGAGGGTCTCTGAGAGAATTTGCTGAAGCCTTAGGGAGTCTCCATACAGTCTCATTGATGAAATTTCTTCAGGATAATCGCAGATGATCTGCACTTTACGTTCTATGCTTGCCTCCATCACTTGTTTTACAACTGCTTCCAGGGATTCCTCGAGGCTGAATTCACTGCAACCGAGCTGCGCATAGCTGATATAAATCCATGAAAAAACGAACAGAAGGTCAAAATTTAGTAACCAAGCTAATCAGAACAGTAGAAAAATTAGTACCCTTCTTCGATTCCCTCTATGTCTGAGTCGCTTATGAGTTTGGCTAACTGCTCCCTGCATAAAACGCTTGTCCTCAAGAGCTGCTTTTGCTCTTCACTTAATCCAGATGAATGTAGCAAATCTTGAAGGAAGGATATTGCCTTTACGGGGTCCTTCACTTCATGACGGAGATATGCCAATTTGTTGTGGGCGCTGGCAATCGCCTGCTCTGATATTTGCTGAACCTGTAGAGCATACTGGAGTTCTGGACTAGGTACTTGCAAGAAGCATGAAACCCCAGCTACCTTTCCCTCGATATCAGTCCTTTTGTTTGTAGAAAGCAATGCCTCGATCAAGCTACCATCAGGATGGTAGAAGCCAAAGAAAAGCTTCTCTATATTCTTCTGGCCAGAACCCACAGCACTAAAAGCTATTCTCAGTTTGGTTAACGTGTCATGGTCTTTAAGGCGGCAACCATACCCATTTGAGGTAAAAATTTCCCCTAGAAGCATTTTATTGACAGCATTCTCTCTCTTTATCCCAGAGAGCTTTTGCATTGCGTCGTTCCACTCTGAGCATATTCCACTCTCATCGGTCATAAAAATTGGTGGAATAAGAGTCGAAGGGCTCCACATGATTCTGGCATAATCTCCTTGCACACGGCTATAATTTTCAATAAGCGTTTCTGGCTTGTAACATCTTGTCCAATGAAGCATACACCAAGAACATTATTCGTCATATCTCTGCTACAGCAAGTGTTGACAACTAAATCAATTGGACTGCTTTTCCTTTTAGGACCAAATGTTCTGATCCTGATCTCAGCACCACGTTCTTCACTACCTATTATGTATTATGAAGACAAGGCACAGATGAAAATCTGCGAAAACAGTCAAAAAAGGTGAAAACAAAATATGAAAGGGTGCCTGAAACAACACAAACGCAATTTGCTTCCATACTACAGAGGAATATGCTTACCTTCAAGAGCCAATGCAAACATGTTCTTAATAGTTTCTACAGAATCGTCCTCAACAAGATCTGATACTGGTTTCCCAATTGCTAGTTCAACTGCCAGGCCAGTTATTTCAGCCGCTTTTGAATTCCAACCATTTATAACACCAGAGGCATCAACCGCAAAGATTGGAACAGCAGCTGTATCAATCAAGCGCACCATTTCATTCACAATAACACACAATTCATCTACTTTCTGAACCCTTTTATCCACAGATGGAACATTAACAACAGTCTTCGAATGCTCCTCTTGTAATGAACCTTTTATTATTAGCTGCAGAGAATCAATTGCATCCATCTCCATGTCATCCCATGTCATCCCATGGCATACTTCTCCACCTGACTATTTCCATAAAAGCCTTGAATGAGGATCTAGGATGCATCCTTTTACCATCTCTGTCATTAGGATCATGTCTTGCACCACCCCACCTGATCTGTTTTGCACTGCAAGAACGAAACCAGAAAAGGAAACTCTTTCGCTAATATGTACGGCAGCCATTCCACAGATTGACTCCCCAAGAACAGAAGCATTCGGATAGCCAGATTCCATTAGACTTTCAGTGGTAAAGCCAGTGTTTCCTCCATTACTTTTGAGAACCCAATTAATTATATCTTTAATTTGTGTCTCTGTAGGGGTAACCCCTAAAGACCAGAGCTTTTCTTGGTAATAAAGAGCTGCTCCATCACATTTAACAAGATCCATTATATTTGGTGATTGAGTAACTATACCTATGGGTGAATTGCGAAAAAGCATGTCACATAGCATACTCTGGGTTTGCAGAATACGTTTCTCTTTCAACAAAACAGCTGATTCCGCTTCTTTATTGATCTGCACGCCAAACACTTGAGTCAAGAATTCGCAAGCATATCTCAACGGAAACGACACAAACCTGGGACTAGCGTGATGACAAACTACTAATCCCCATAATCTTCTCCCTGTCTGCTGATCTCTGTCCATCTCATCACTATCGCTGCCATTAATTGTTACGGACATAACAAGAGATGCCACAGAGCCCATATTACTCATATACTGTGCGTGACAGCCATGAGGAGCCCTCAAAGTAGATCCAGAAAGACTTATGGGCTGTGAGAAACTCTTGTCTTGAACTACTTTAACTGGAGCTGCTGAACAATCACATATCATCCTAACTTTGTTTCTCATAAAGAGAAATCTGGAAGCTTGCGGTATATCAGTAGCAGAGTAATGCAACCCGAGGTAAGGTTCCAAGCCTTCCCTGCACCATTCAGCAATCACTTCCCCGTGCCCATCTTCATGGAATTTATACACCATCACCCTATCGTAACCGGTTAATTCACAAACTTCCTTGACCATAGAATCACAAAGCAACAACAAATTCCCACTAGGCAACGCCTGCAATCTTGAAATTGATTTGGCTGCAAACTTATACGATCTTAATGCCCCTGCAGCAGTCACTGGCACCTCATCCTGACTAACTGGCTCCATATCTATAACAAGACCTTCTTCAATTCGGTGCAGAATCGCATAAAAAGGCTTACCTGAATACCGGCAATGAAGCGTAATTGGATTAAGAATACTGATCTCACCAAAGTCAACAGCTTTCTGCAGGGCAGAATAACCAGGAGACTTAAAGAGTGATTTGACATCAGTTCCTATGGTCAGAGCTTCAGATTGCTCTATACTTGGCACTGTATGTGGAGTCAGACCCAACATCTCTTGAGTATTTTCACTAAACGCAATGACTTTGAGGTTTTTCTCATCAACAGCTATTAAACAGCCAAAGGGTTGAATCAACATCCCTCTCTGAATCTTCTGTAAGTAAGTCGAGACAGCTGAAGAAGGAATGTCGCAGGACGAAATCGGCATGTTCAAGTCAATTGAAGCTGAATAATCAAATAAGCGCTCAGATTCTTCGAAATTTGTGTGTAGCTTTGCGTCAACAAGAACCTGTGAAGAAACTCGAGAGTTCTGTCTAGATCGAGTAGAACAGCTTCGTGAACTGTTAGACGACATTTCTTAATCCTTTCTTTCTTCTCTTCAAAACGAATCTGCAGAAAAAAATCACAAAGCTTTTCTGAAATCCTCTTTCTGGACAGAAGGAGATTAATTTTAAAAAAAACACTGAAAATTCAGAAAAATGGAGACAAACCAAAACTTTCAAGGATATTGATTCCCCATTAGAGTTCCAATTTCTTGGAGATTTTGCTGCGACTTCTCTCGTATTGAAGAATTTAGTAAGAGTGAGGGATCTTTGGAACATTCCTTAGTGGAGAAGGTGAGAGATGAAAGGGGAAGATAGATATACCAAAACGTCATGCATTTTTAAGTTAAATGAAGCGAACTGTGTGGCAGGTTATAGCACAAACTACGAGAAGTGTAGTCTCGCGTATCAAGAGCTAAACTGCATGCCGTTTCGTGTATCCTAAGAAAAATGTGGATAATGTTAAGAGACATAATTTTCTTCAAAACGATATAAACAAAAAAGTGTAGTGGATAATGTAAGAGATTTACCATATACCATAGCCTCACACAATTTTAATTGCATTTTCATTTTGAAAAATAAATTTGATTCTCCAGAGATAATTTGCATGGCGACTCATTCTTTGATCATTCCTTCTTCTTCATCTTCATCTTCGACTCTAGCTGCTGCTGCATCTCCATTTAGAGAGACTCTACCACTCTTCAGTCCGTCTCTCACATTCCCGAGAAAATCTTGGTTTTCTCGTGTTCGTTTGAGATTCTTTGCTGAGAAACATTCTCAGCTCGATTCTTCAAATGGCTGTGCAACCAATTTCGCTACTTTACAAGAATGTTAGTTTCTTCTCAAGTTTTTTTTATCTTGTTTTCTCAACCAGATCAGTGTTTCTGCTTCATCGGGCCACAATTTGTACGAAAAAAGAACACTTTTTTAAGATTCTGGTAAACAGTTTTTGTCTTGATCTCATTTGATAAAAGGAGATTATGTTTGTAAGATTCAGAAAATGATTAAAGAAACAGTTGTTGAAACACTGGTTCAAGATTGTTACTTTTTCATTAGATAGAAATTGGTAAGGGTTTTGTTTGTGAAATTGATAAATAAAGTATCTTGTTTTATAGCTTCTGTTTGTATCTTTGATTCAAATTTGGCCAAATGTTTCAGCTAGAAATCATCTTACAGAGGAACGGATTACGAAAGAAGAATCCACTCTTAGTATTACAGTCGTTGGAGCGTCTGGAGACTTAGCCAAGAAGAAGATTTTCCTGCATTGTTTGCTCTCTTCTATGAGGGTTGTCTTCCTCAAGACTTTTCTGTGTTTGGTTATGCTCGGACCAAACTCACTCACGAAAAGCTTCGTGACATCATCAGTAAAACTTTAACTTGTCGGATTGATCATAGGTATATTCATTCTGCTATACATTTTAGTGTATGTTTCAGTTATAATCTATGTTCATAAGGTTGGAATCAACAGGGAAAATTGTGGCGACAAGATGGATCATTTCTTGAAAAGATGTTTTTACCATTCTGGTCAGTATAACTCGGAAGAGGATTTTGCAAAACTAAACACCAAGCTCAAAGAGAAAGAGGTCCCTACAGTTACTCTCATAATGCTTTTTTCTTGTATCAAAGTCAATGATATTTCTGTTCTGAGACATGGCAATAAACAGTTTCATTTCATCTTGTTTAATTTTGTTTCTATTTAGGCAGGAAAGCTATCAAACAGGCTGTTCTATTTGTCAATACCCCCAAATATATTTGTCAATGTGGTAAGGTGTGCAAGCCTTAGAGCCTCCTCAGCGGATGGCTGGACAAGAGTCATTGTGGAAAAGCCATTTGGTCGTGACTCTGAATCATCTGGAGAACTAACTAGATGTCTGAAACAGTATCTCACATAGGAACAAATCTTCAGGTTAGTCGTTTTGCTATCCCAACCACCCATCACCAGGCTTTTTTTAGCATTCTTAGGCTGGATTGTAACTACAAAAATTATGTTGCTTATGCTTAGGATTGACCACTATTTAGGAAAGGAGCTTGTTGAGAACCTTTCCGTGCTTCGATTCTCAAATCTTGTATTCGAGCCTCTATGGTCGAGAAATTACATACGCAATGTTCAACTGATTTTTTCTGAAGATTTTGGAACAGAAGGACGCGGAGGGTAAGCTTTCAGAAACAACTTACAAGCATATGACACCTTTATCTTATGTTAAATACCTTCAGTTACTTTGATCAGTGTAATAGAGAACACTGTATCTTACCGTAAAATTGATGCAGTTATTTTGATCAGTATGGAATCATACGAGACATCATGCAAAACCATCTTTTACAAATACTCGCACTTTTTGCAATGGAGACTCCTGTGAGCTTAGATGCTGAGGACATAAGAAGTGAAAAGGTAAGAATTTTATCACTAAGAAAGGTTTCAGATTGGTAATAACATACTAAGTCATCATAATGTGTTCCGGTCAGGTGAAAGTTTTGAGATCAATGAAACCATTATTGCTTGAAGATGTGATTGTTGGTCAATACAAAGGGCATAGCAAGGGAGGAAAGACTTATCCAGGTTATACAGACGATCCAACGATTCCAAATCACAGTCTCACTCCTACATTTGCTGCAGCAGCCATGTTTATCAACAATGCATGTGTTCCATTTCTTATGAAAGCCGGAAAAGCTCTTCATACTAGAGGAGCAGAGATACGAGTTCAGTTCAGACATGTCCCAGGAAACTTGTACAAGAAAAGTTTTGCGGCTAACTTAGACAATGCAACTAATGAACTAGTGATCAGAGTTCAGCCTGATGAAGGCATATACTTGAGGATCAACAACAAAGTTCCTGGTCTTGGAATGAGACTTGATCGCAGCGACCTTAATCTCTTATATCGATCCAGGTATAATAACAGTACATACTTTCTGATTCTCGTTTCCTACTGAGATTGCTTATTTTGACTCTTTTTGGGGTGGATAGGTATCCAAGAGAGATACCAGATGCATATGAAAGGTTGCTTCTTGATGCAATTGAAGGAGAGAGAAGGCTGTTTATTAGAAGTGATGAGCTAAATGCAGCATGGGATCTATTCACACCGGCTTTAAAGGAACTCGAGGAGAAGAAAATTGTTCCTGAGCTCTATCCATATGGGAGCAGAGGTCCTGTTGGTGCGCATTACCTTGCATCTAAATACAATGTGAGATGGGGAGATCTTAGAGATGCTTAAGCTTTTGATGGCAACAAGCATTTGGTATTATTGAAAGATTTGGTGTTAATATGTAAACGAGCTATGAATTTTTTGCTGGAACCTAAGGGGGTTCAACGATCAAGTAAAGTAGCATAATTTCAAGAAATGGCTACGGCAGTCCAAGTTGTATTTTGATAGTATTGTAGAAACAAGAATCCGTCAGAGTGAGGCCTCGGTTATTGCCTCCTCCACTCTCAATGGTTGGCAAGTGATATCGAACTATGAATTTGCATCTTTGGGTCGCATATGGGTTCTGTGGCAGCTAGTGGTTAACCTCAGTGTCCACTCCAAGTCTTCCCAAATGATAACTTGCTTCGTCCGCCTCCCGCACTCCCCCTTAGAGATGGCTGTCTCCTTCATTTACGCCTCTAACGTTCAGATTGAAAGACGCCCCCTCTGGGAGAACATATGTACCTTATCTCATGACCCCTCAGTTACCTCTAAGCCTTGGATAATTTTGGGGGATTTCAACCAAACCTTGAACCCCAACGATCATTCCACAGGAGGAACTCGAATCAATAGAGGTATGCAGGACCTTAGAGACAACCTCTACTACGTTGATCTGCATGATCTCTCTCAGCGCGGCAGTTATTTTACTTGGTGGAACAAACGTACGGTTAATCCTATTGCAAAGAAGATTGACAGGGTCGTGGTGAATGAGCTCTGGGCAGAAAGCTACCCTCTCTCCTACGCCTGCTTCGCTTCCCCGCAATTCTCTGACCATTGCCCTGCCGAGCTGTTCCTTGGATCGCCAAGAACTGGGAAGCGAAGGTTCCTGTTTTCCAACTTTCTCCTCTCACACCCCACGTTCCTGCCTCGCCTCACACACTATTGGATAGATCACAATATCACGGGAACGGCCCAGTTCTGCTTGGCTAAGAAGCTTTTGTCCCTTAAAAGCACTATGAGAGGCATAAATGCATAATTCTTTTTGGGATTAGAAAACAGAGTGAAGGTAGCCTTTCTGGACTTTACCCTGACTCAGCACTCTCTCCTTTCAAACCCCTCCTCGCAATTGGTAGAAACTGAAAGGCAGAAATACTCGGCATGGTCTACTCTTTCTCAAGCAGAGCACAAGTTTCTAAACCAGAGATCAAGAGTCCGTTGGATGGAACATGGGGACTCAAATTCGATCATGTTTCACAAGGCTATTAACTCCAGAAAAGCTCATAACCAAATTCACTACTTAATGTATGACAACGTTAATAGGTTGGTCTCAACCCATGACATTGAATCACATTGTGTGGCTTACTATCAATGCCTCCTCGGTCCTCCCACCCAACGACTCTCCGCGGACCAGATAGGCAGGATTGCGTCCTTAACAATGTTTAGATGCTCACAGGCTCAAGCTACTGCACTTGAGGCACATGTCTCGCCTTCTGATATCAAGAGAGAATTCTGGCATTTGCCCCCGAATAAAACTCCTGGTGGTTACACGGGCAAGTTTTTCCGAGCGTCTTGGGAAATAGTAGGGCCTCTTACTACAGACGCGGTCACTGAATTCTTCAACTCTTCCAACCTCTTAAAGTAGTTCAATGCTACGGCAATCTCCTTGATTCCAAAAAGAGTAGGCACAAATAAACTTTCTGAGTTTCGTCATATCTCTTGCTACAATGTATTCTACAAGGTAGTCTCCAAGTTGTTGGCCCGCAGAATCCGCAATATTCTTTCTCATATGATATCTTATAATCAGTCCGCCTTTGTCAAAGGTCGGTTTTTGGTGGAAAATGTATTACTTGCCTCGGAACTAAGTCAAGGTTATGCAAGGCCAAATGTTGGCCGCAGGGGAATGTTAAAAGTTGATCTCCGAAAAGCCTTCGACTGTGTAAAATGGGATTTTCTAATCACAGTAATTCGGACTGCAAACTTTCCGATCACTACTACGGAGTGGATTCGCTCTCTTATCTCCACTCCCACATTCTCTATCAACGTCAATGGTTCTCTGTGTGGATTTTTCAGAGGTACGAAAGGTTTGAGACAAGGAGACCCCCTTTCTCCATCATTATTTGTCATTGCTATGGAGATACTCTGTGAAATGCTTCGCAGGATATTTGATCAAGGAGATATTGGCTTCCACCCGCTAGGTCTGAACCCAAAGGTAACTCACCTTGCTTTCACGGATGACTTAATGATTTTCTTTGATGGAACAATGGCTTCTCTTAGCCACATCGCAGAGGTTTTGGAGGAATTTCAAGAGCTCTATGGTCTTAGTATGAATATGGACAAATCAACGTTATATCTCTCAGGAGGAACTGATTCAGACCTCACCTCCGCCCTTAATATGGGCTTCCAAACTGGTGAATTACCAGTTCGGTATCTCGGCTTGCCCCTCCTCCATAGACGGCTCCAAAAATCAGATTACTCACCATTGACGGATCAAATTTCAAGCAGATTTAACTCATGGGTGCAAAAAACATGTCCTTCGCTGGGAGACTTTAACTTATCAACTCAGTCATTTATAGTACCGTCAATTTTTGGGCCTCAGCATTTATCCTTCCAAAAGGCTGTATTAAGAAAATTGAATCTATGTGCTCAGCGTTTCTCTGGTCGGGAGGCACATGGACCACTCATTCAGCTAAGGTGGCATGGATAAAGCTTTGCCTACCCAAATCGGAAGGAGGGTTAGGTCTTAGAGACCTCGCCATATGGAATAAAACCCTCATTCTGAAACTAATATGGCTTATCTTCTCCAATAGTGGCTCCATATGGGTCGCCTGGTCCAAGGTACACATTCTTAAGCGCCAGACTTTGTGGACACTTAATCCTTCTCCTTCAGTCTCTTGGATGTGAAAATCTATTTTGAGTTTAAGGCAGTTAGCGAGATAGTTTGTTGGTGTAAATGTGAATGATGGTCTCTCCGCCAGCTATTGGCATGAAGACTGGACTTCCTATGGCCCTCTTATCGACATCGTGGGTGATGACGGACCACGACTTCTGGGTATTGCAACAAATGCGACGGCCATTGTTGGTTCTCGGGATAACAGTTAGATCCTCCCTTCTGTTAGGCATAGAACCCCTGTTATTGCAATAATCAGAGACATACTCACCCACCTAGAGCTCCCAAATGCGGATCTCGCTCCAGATACATACCTTTGGGGGTTAAGAGATGCTCCTACTTCCCGTAGATGTAAGTTCAGCTCTAAATTAACTTGGGAAGCTATAAGACCAAGGGAAGAAACTAAGTGGTGGTTCAAATCAGTTTTGTTCTCCAAGGTAATCCCTCGCCACTTCTTTTTCTTTTGGGTTGCAAATTTGAACTGGCTGCCTACAAAGGATAGAATGTCCAATTGGTACCCGCAACTCTCTCCGACATGCCATTTGTGCTCTATGGAGACTGAGACTGGAGACCACATTTTGCTCCACTATAATTACTCGGCTGAAGTCTGGAGCATGGTCCTCCATAAGCTAGGCATGTCGCAAGCCCCCTTCTTTAATTGGAATGTCCTCATCTCTTGGCTTTTAGGTATCACCCCATCACTATCATCAACCCTTAAGAAGCTAGTGAGTCATGCAACCATTTATCTCTTATGGTTGGAAAGAAATGCCCGACTCCATGGGTCTCAGCAGCTTAAACCCCACCAACTCTTTAAGAAGATCGACCGGAACATAAGAGACGTTTTGTTGGCTATTAGGTACACGAGAAAAGGCAAAAGCCTTCTTTCAGCTTGGTTTACTTACGCTTAATGGATTATAACTCCACAAACTGTTGGATGTCACTTCTTTTAATTTTTTTTTTGGAATGTGAAGTCACTGTTGATTGTAAATCTATGTAACTGAATCTTTTGATATATATATTAACCTTTATCAAAAAAAAAATATGTAAACGAGCTGACTTGTCTATGCTACAAAAAGTGAAATATAAAGATAGGTTTAAGAATCTGATTGGGTTGGTGAGACTCTCTTTTGAGATAATATAAAGAGTTATCGGGGAAATTTTTTTTATTATTCATCCAAATATGAATTTAAATATTACATAAGTTTTATATACATAGTAGCCATGCGAGTTCCATAAAATGAGATGCTTCTATATGATATACTTTGTGATCTAAGTTTTACGAGTATCCTTTATTGTCTTATTAAAATCATATTTTTTGTTAATATTGGGTCACAACTGGCTGGTTCATTAGCCAAATTTTTACATAATATAGACGGTGAAACTCGATTTCTGGTTATGCAAGTGTGCATGTCTTAGTAGACTTATCGCCTGTCACAAGACTAAATACAACTTGTGACAATGATGCAACATTACCAAAAAGATCAAAAATTATTCCAATTTTTTTTGGTGAAAATACCTCACGAGATTGAACTACTACCTTGATCTATTTGAAGTGGATTTTTCTTTTATTCTATTTTTTTGTGATTTTTTATGTTAAAATTGATTATATAATAATTGAAAAAGAAAAAATGAGAAAAAAAACATAAGAGCATAACCTGGGTCCCCCACCTCGTAGAAGTATGTCTTTATCTACACTTTTTGTCCTTTGTTTTCTTTTTTCTCTTCCCCAACCATTCTTTTTCCACCTTTCTTCTTCTCCTTCTTCTTCTACTTATGTCTTCCTCTTCTTCTTCCGACACCGGAGATTCCCTCCCCGGTGGTGAAACCAGCGGCCTCGTTTTCGAAGCTCCATCTCCTTCTCGTCCTCGCCGTGGCGCTAACGATGTCTGGCCTGAACCTTTTCTCGAATCTCTCGCCGTTCAAGTCGCTCTTGATGCTTCAACTTCTATTGGTCTTCTCGCTGCAGCTCCAGCTCTTGCTAACGTCTTTCGGGTCAGTTTCTCTCAATCTCTTCTTCACTCCCGTAACGGTCGAGTTTTATTATCTGAAATTCTATTGTTTAAAACCTAGTGAGATTTTATAGATTCTATACACAGACACAAACAAAGTCAAAGTAGTTGTGGGTCTATAATTTTCAGGTGAGAGACACAATCACAATCTTAGTTTTTAGTCAAATGTACTGTTCTAAGTTTCAATTCTCTTGTACTTTAGTTGTTTCTGATTCTAACCTTAGATTTGATTTTTTTTACAATTCCTTATTCTATAGATCATAATTAGAATGAGATTATGAAGAGACCCAAAAAAAAAACTGACCTTTGGAAAGGTAACCGCCCTTTTATGATGGGTCCAACAAGATGACATTAATTTGATGTCTCTTTCACATATCATATAGTTTGGAGACTTTATTTTTTTTCCTATTTAGAAACTTTTTGTCTTCTCATTTACCCAATAAGTGATTTTGTTCTCTCGTCTACTTTTGATACCTTTTAATGTCTATTTTTGGATCCTTCAAGGAGACCATATAACCCCATTTCGTCTCTGTAGAATTGGGACATTTAACTCTAATAATAATATTATACTATGGATTGGATCCTTTAGGGCACAATAAAAAAAATTGGCTTTAGGATCTTCCTTTCTTGGCATGTAGAATAAAAACCCTTTTTTAAGATCAATAAATCCACTTTTTTGACTAAAAAGTTTTTAAAAACAATAATCAATTTAAACACTTTCTTGACTTCAAATATTGTTGATAGACATTAGGCACAGTTTTTAATCCATGTATAAAGATCAACAAATTCCACTTGTTGTCTATACATTTAATATATATGTATATATATTTTTTAAATCTATTTCTGACGGTATATTTATTTTAAAATAATATTAATATAAGATACTAGAAAGTGACCACTCAAGACAGACTCATAAAATTTAAGAAAATGTCATTGAACATTTAAGAACATCTAAAAAGAGAAAGAAAAATAAACCTAAGTAAGGTCCTGTCTTTTTGCCTTGCCAATGTTAGTCTTATATTACTACATTAGGTTATTTATTATCTACTTTGTTTATCATCATATACATGATTCATATATTTTATCAGCCATACATAATAATAATATGTATGAAATTGCTGTTTTATTGTTCTTATATTAATAATTTAATATCATAAATTAGTAACCAGGAATAGCAAAAGAGAGTACATATTAACATTTTTTGCGTACTGCTTTTGTTATTTTTTTTCCTCTCTGGCAATATTATGATCCAGTGAGTAATGCATGCAGAGCTTCTGACAACTTATCATTCTCTTTTTTATTTTCTGCTTCTCACTTACATTTATATATACATGTAAATATCTTTTACTTGTATATTTATCATTAATTGAATTCCATGGTTTTTTCAAATAAGTGAAATTTTCCAATTTGCCCTAAAATTTTAAAACTACAGTGAATTTTTTACAGCATATTACTTTTTCAAAGAATTAAGGCTATAAATTCATAGTTTTTTCAGAGTATTTTTTTTGGTTTTAGGATTACCCGATACTCAAAATTTTGGATTAATTTAGGTTTTCGGATATCAGTTTTTATGCCAAATCATAGAATCATTTTTGGTCAAGTGGGTTTTTCTGCTTAATTTATGAGTCCAAAAAGAAGACAGAGTATGGGCACTACAAAAGCACATGGAACCCAATGTAAAGGGTCTTTTAGAGCACGTGGTATCTCTAAAATTATAACTAGAAAAGTGAATATATACTCTGAAAATATGGTCATCTTAGAAATCAGGAATGTAAGTGGTTGAAGTGTGTTTGCTTTACATGCGTTAAAGATCGTAGTAGGAGCATGTGGTTACTCATAATAGCAAAAACACAGGCTTGAAGTTATTCTTTCATAGAAAAATGAAGCAGAGAAAGTGCACGCTTGAGTCTTGTTATAGCACGAGTACGGTTTCTCTTACTATTATTTTATGAATATGGTGAGAAGAAGAAGAAGAATAGAGCTTATAGGTAAAGAGTACATAATGTATTTACATAAGCATATAAATGTAGAGAATGTAGGTCCACGGATTTGTTGGAGAGTGAATGACGTATAAGTGTAATATTTATGCATTTATGGGAAGCTCTACTTTTAACAAGACATAGGCTTAAAGCTATGCTTTCTTGGAAATGAAAGACTTAAGGGCACGCTTGTTTTGCTATTGTCTTAATCTCATGTTCACTCTCTTAACTTCTTCATTTAAAGTATTCTGCTGCTCTTACCTTTTTTTTGTTTCGTCAACAATTATTAATAGTCAAATTACTCCAATAATCCTATAATTAGAATTTTTGCCAATTGCACATAATGTCGTCATCTAATTGATTCTATGTCTTTTTCCCCTAAAAATTTATATAATTATAATAAAAATATTTAAGGTAAATAAATAGATTTATGTTATTTATTTGCGTAAGCAATTGAAATATTTTTATTTTACAATATTTTATTCTGTCAATTAACTCTAGAAAAAGAAAAGAAACTAATTTAATTGCACTATTATTGTAGCATTGATTAGTTTGGTTTGACATGAAACGAGGGTTTTTCTCTGGTTATTCCTTAGAGTAGGGCTTCTGTTGTAAAATACTGTAGATGTCCGTAGCTTACAGAGATTGATTAGTCGCGTCAATTGAACATTTGTATCTATCTTCTTGTCATAAATGATAAAAAAAATTGAGTTGTATTTTCGATGAGTAAGACAGTAAGACCAATATACGCAGAGGTGTGTCTGAGTCTGTCGTTGTCTTTCTCATCTTCCTAGTCCCCATATAGAGTATTTCATGCTTCCTTCCAGCCCTATTTATCTTCTTTCTATGTCCTTTTTACTCTTTTTCTTATTTATTTATTATTTAATAAACTCTTACTTCTCTTTCTTTTTTCTATTATTAATATTCAAATTGACTAGTTGTTTATTAAAAATAATAATTAGCTGTTAATTTTTTGTTACAAAAAAAAGTTAGTTGTTTAGTTGTCCAACTCTTTGATTAGTAATAATCCTATAATTAAATCTTTTACCAATTGCACGTAATGTCGTTATACAATTGATTTTATGTCTTTTTCCCCTAAAAATTTATTTTAAAAAAAAAATTATGTAAATAAATAGTTTTATGTTGTTTATTTGCGTAAATTAATTGAAATATTTTTATTTTATTCTGTCAGTAAATTCTCAAAGGAAAAGAAACTTATTTAATAGCATTATTATTTATTATTATTATTTTTTGTTATTATTTAACAAACTCTTACTTCTCTTTTTTTATATTAATATTCAATATGTATTTCTTTAAGTGTAGGTATGTACCACGTGGCAAGCTGTATCTCGTTCCGATCATCTTTGGCAACTTCTCTCTCGTCACGTTTGGGGTCGAACACGTTTGATGCACGACACGTGGCGAGATGAGTTCGTTTATCGTCATCGAACGGCTAGGAACTTCAGGACTCGTACTTACACTTACTTCACACTTCAATTTGATCCTTCTGATGTAGATGAGCCAGATAGTCTCTCGTGCCGGTGTCTCACACTCTCTGATCACTATCTAGCTGCTGGTTTTGCCGATGGAACCGTCCGGCTTTTTCTTTTGAATAACCGTCTTCATGTTAGGACTCTAAGACCACCTCTACGTGACCGGTTCGGTAGATTCTCACGAGCCGTTTCAGGCATTGTTATATCGGATTCACGACTTGTATTCGCTACAATGGATGGAGATATCCATGTGGCGGAAATTGAAGGTGTTGGTGGTCATACACGGACGGCTTATGTTGGAGATATTGTAAACGACGGTGCGTTAGTAGATTTTACTGGCTGCGATCGATGGTGGGTTGGTTTATTTGCTGGTGTACCAGGTCGTGCTTTTCATATATGGGATTGTAACAGTGAAGAAACAACATTCGTTGGTGGTTCGTTAACAGATCTTGAAGCTGTTATGGGTTGGCATACGTTAACGGAGCTAACGACGTCGCTTGGTCGTCTCCGAATCTCCGGTTGTGAAACGGCGGTGGCTTGTACAAGGTGGAAAATCATGGTGATCGATTTGAGAAACCAAGGAGTGATCATCGGAGAAGACGAAGATCAACGTAGAGGATTGATTGTAACAGGTTTTGATGCAAATGAAGAAGCGTATGTTAGATTAGATGGTCGTGGTAGTGCTAATGTGCGCAGAGTAAACACGCAAGAAACGGTTTGTGAGTTTCGTGTAAGTGGAGCGGCACAGAGAAGAGTAATGGGATGTGTTAATAGAGTGAATGCGCTAATGTGCGCAGGTGGTATAATGCGCGTGTGGGAGATTGAGAGAGGAGAGTATTTGTACAGTATTAGGGAGAGAATTGGAGAAGTTGACGCCATTGTTGCAGATGATAGACATGTGGCTGTTGCATCGTCTTCATCAACGGCTGTTAGTACTATACATCTATGGGATTTCGGTGCACTGTAGCGTACCGGATTTTTTTTTTTTTGAAATTTTTAGAAAGATTTGAAAAGAAACTCTGAAAAAGCGAAACCCTAAACGTAGAGAGATATAAAAAAATTAAATATGGAAAGTGATGAAGTGAGATGGTGACAGGAAGGGTGAGATTTACGAAGGAAGATATTGATTCGTTTGAACAGAGTTTGACCAAAAGCACGTTACTGTTTTTGTCTAAAACCAAACAAAGTGGACTTTTGCTCATTCTTCTTTTTTCTTTTCTTACGTTTAGGGTTCTCATTTTCTGACTCTGTACGAGAGTTGTGGTTTTTTTTTCTTTTGTATAATTGTTATCAAATGTTTTAACTTTTATTTAGAAAAAGATAGTGTGTACGAGGTGTACTTAAAGATTTTATCGAAATGGAAGGTATTGTAAATGTGATTATTTGGAGATATTTCCTTATATTCCAAGTGTGCGAGTAATTATATGATTGGGTTACGTTATAGAAAAAGAAATTGAAACCATAGTAAGTTTGTAACATCGTATGAAACAACCTGAAACAAAAATCATTTGAAAAAGATCGCTTAAAAATAACAGTAAAAAACGAAAATCATTAATGATGAATAAAAGTATAGTTGAGTTATTTCTGTTATTGGTGATATTGGCACTCGGTATTGGGGTCTTCCTTGTAATGCCAAAGTTGTGGATGTTTTTTCTTCTTATGGTTGGTTGTGTAATGTCTTCAGCGATCGTCTTTTTGGTCCTCTACTACTTCATATTCGAAGTCTACTTGTTCCTTCACCCGATCTTGGTAGTGATATCTTTCTTTGGAAGCATGCTACAGACAATTTCAAACCTTACTTCAGCTAGTTCTACTTGGAACCAGATTCGTGAATTTCATCTTAGAAGCACTTGGTCTAAACTGGTTTGATTTCCTCAAGATGTTCTTAGGTACTTTTTTATTGTTTGGTTGGCAATGAAGGACATATTTTCAACTGGTACTCGGATGCGTTCTTGCGGCAGGGAGCAACCTTGTGTCTTATGTGGAGAAAGAGATGAATCTAGAGATCATCTCTTCTTTGCTTGTCCATACACATTCACGGTTAGGACTAATCTTGGTCACTTTCTTTTTGGCTCATCTATTGCTCCAGATTGGAGTATTACTGTGAATCACTTGATTTCCAGCCCTCATAACTCTTTGGACATTATGCTGAAGCGTATGCGTTTTCAACTACGATCTATTTTGTTTGGAAAGAGCGCAACTCATATTCATCAGCATCTATGGCGAGATGTTTCTCAAACTTCTCGGTTCATTGATAAAGCAATTAGGAATCGTATTACATCGACATGTTATGGATGTCAAAAGTGACATTCGGGTGATGAAAGTAGTTTGTGGGTTGGTGATTTGTGTAATTGTGTTGGTTGCGTTGGTTGCGTTTGTGTTTCTGTGATTTGTGTAATTGTAAGCATGTGACTTTGATGAGAGTTGATGTGAATTTGGGATCTTCTGTTATAAGTTCATAAACGAGAGTTGATGAGAATTTGTGTTGGTTTAAGTTGCACGAAAAAGAAAATTACATGATAACTATCTGCCGTGAAGATGAGAACATGTTCTTAGATAAAGTCAAAAGTGATAACGACCTCGTGGCCAAAGGTGCACCTGAGATTACCAATATCAATAACCGTGACATGAAGTCAATTATAAAGTCTTAGATAACTTAAATTTTTGTTTTCAGAAATAAATAATACAAAGTCTTAGATAAAGTCAATGATAACTAAGATGAGAACAAAATACAAAGTCTTAAAATCAGAACACGAACCATGAACAAAACAACATTAGCATCTAAACTTGGGATCCACGGACAGAGGAGATCCCTTCTTATGAGCATCCAGCTTGTGATCCATAGACTTGAAGTTGTGATCCACCAACCTACATTGAACAACACCAATCAAAATGCTTATAGAATGCTTAAATGAACAACACCAATCAGAAAATGGTAATCAATGTACAAACCGGATGTTTCCTAGGACGACCTCGTGGCCGTTTAGCAATAGGTTCAACTGGTGTAACATTGCAGCTGCTCTTGTTGTGTCCTTCTTCTCTACAATTGGAGCAAGTCATTACTCGGTTTTTTCGAGTCAGCCTCGAGGTGGCTGCATTTGTGGCAGCTTCAGTACGACTTTTACGCCTTGCATAATTGCTTGGTCTCCCAGTCTTTCCTACTCTGTTAGGCGGTGGTTGAACTGGTAACCGGTTCACCCTGGGCCACAGCTTCTTTCCCTCCACAGGTTGTATCCCATTCGCATATGTATCTCGCCAAAACTGAGTGCTAAAATACTCTGAAACATAATCCTCCACATTCAGTTTTTTAGTAATAATAACAGTTGCAGCATGTTCACACGGTATACCATTCATCTGCCACTTCAAACAACCACAAATCCTTTGCCTCATATCGACCCGGTAAGAACAAACATGTATATCAATCTCGTGCATATCACCAGTTAACATGTATCTCACACAACCCTTTGATTTGTTTATGGCCAAATCTAATTGTTTGTGAGTACTCTTTGTGAACTTAGTCTCTAATTTCTGACTCATAAACGACCTTTTAGCAGTCCTCACCATGCATTGTCTCATAATATCCTCCAACAAATCTAGCAATGGTTTTGACCTAGCCTCACGAATAGTTCGATTGAATGACTCACATAGATTATTAAGAATGTCGTTGCAGCAAGTTCCATCCCTGAAGAATGCCTGACACCATGTTTCTGGATGCAGTTTGAGTAGAGCATCATAAGCTCCTTGGCTATGTTGTCTCAACGCCTCAAAGCTCTCGAGATAGTCTCCTGTTGTGTAACTCTTCGCAATTCTCCAGTACAGCCTCTCAATCTCCATGTCACTATTGTCTCGTTTCCAATAATGTATCTAGCACACATTCTGTGCTCGGCTTCAGGAAGCTGATTATGGACTGCTTTCACCAAACCCTGTAACAGTAAAAATAATGGTGAGTTAAAAGACTTATACATGTTAAAATCAGACTGAGATTGAAGTAATTTTTATGACAAATTTACCTTTTGTTTGTCAGATATTATAGCGTATTTGTTGCCTTCGCCAAGTCCCAAATC
The DNA here is from genome assembly GCA_963920545.1 of Lepidium didymum. Lineage (NCBI taxonomy): Eukaryota > Viridiplantae > Streptophyta > Magnoliopsida > Brassicales > Brassicaceae > Lepidium > Lepidium didymum. The sequence goes on along the minus strand of OY986980.1, from coordinate 18,113,349 downwards.
AATCTTCAAATGATGTATAAACCAGCCCCAGTTTACATCGTTTTCAATCTCGACGACTACCTATGCAATAGGCACAATCTGGTTATCACCATAGCACCCAACTGCAGCTAACAACTGCCCTTTGATATCCCACTTCAAGAAAGCACCGTCAACTCCTATAACGGCTCTGCAATATCTCTTCCAAGATTCTCTTTGAGCAGCAAAACACAAATACATTCTATGAAACCTTTGTAAGCCTCCTGGAGTTGGACCTGGAATGGTCTCAATGTCAACGATACTTCCCGGGTTAGTCTTCAGTATCTCAGCCTCGTAATCCCATATTCGTGCAAACTGCGCTTCATGTTCTTTTCTTTTCGCCTTGTTCACTCTAGTCTTTGCTTTTCGACATTGTTATGTAGTCACATGAAGACCGTAAATCCTTAGTATTTTTGCTGCCATTTCCTTCGCTGAAAATCTGGGCTCAACACGCAGCCTCTCTGTGTATAAATCTGCAATTGTCGAACTCGTAAGCAGCTTTGTGTACCCAAAACGTGTACAAATATGCTTATCTTCATACACCTTAACCTGCAGCTTGTGTTTACTCCTTTCGTACGAGCAATATATTCTCCATTTGCACTGTCCCTCTTTATCCGAGCAAATAGCACCACACCTCTTCGTCGTTGAAGTGTAAAGCTTCACATCATAACCTGTTTTCAGAGAATACCTGAACAAAGCTTTCTTAAAATCTGCTGCAAAGCCAAATGTTTTCCCAAGCCTAAGAATCTCATCACCCTCTTCGTCTGAATTGTGACCATTCTGGTTTCCACCACCCTCTTCATCACCGGATGAAACACTGTCATTCTCAGGCATATAATCATCTCTCCAGACCTCATCTTCCCTATCACTATCTTCGCTATCATCATCTCTACTCTCCCTAAATGCAATGTTACCAAAGTGAGAAGACAAAACCTGACCCGCGTTCTCTTCAAGTGGTACCACTTCTTCGAATGGATGACGTTGCTCTTCTTCTCCTTCACAGTCATCGTCTGCTTTTTCCTCTTCTATTTCGTCTGCACACGATTCAATTCGCCTTTCATTAAATTCACCCAATGCTTCACTCGAACTGGCTCGACTCGATACTTCATGAACTCCACTCGAAGTCCCGCTCAAATTTTTACTTTTACTCAGAGATTTAAGCATTTGATAGTACCTAGCGGGACTTCGCATTGCATCTTTCTTCGTTCTCATCTTCAATTGAGATTCTCAGAAATCAAAATTGAAAAGGAGAAATAGAGAAATTGGACTTGCGAGAAATAGAGAAGAAGAAGAGAAGAGGAGACAAGCCGTAACAGAGAAAGAAAGAGAGAAGAAGAAGAGAAGAGAATTCTGAAATCGAAATTGGACTTGCGAGAAAGAGAGAAGAAGAGGAGAAGAAATCGTATGGAGTTACAGCGGACAAGAGGAGAAAAAGAGAGAAGGAGAAATCAATTTGGAGAAAACAAATTTTAGGGATTTCAATTGGGAAATTTGGGGGAAAATTTTTTTTAGGGATTTCAATTTTGATTGGGAGTAATACGCTGCGTTTTGACCGTTTAATTAACCCAATTAACAAGCCGTTTAGTTAAACTGACGATGCTTAACGCGCGTTAATTTTGACTAACGGCATACCTAATATGGCGTGGTCAACTCAAAGTTTGTGGTTTGTTTGGAGATAGAAGAATTTCGGGTTTAAAATGGCAAAAATGCGTAAGTTCAACATTAAATTGACCGTTTTCCCGATAATATATATGTTAATATGTAATTTATGTGTTACCGTATAATATATATGTAAACAAATATTTTATCAGAAAATATATGAGTTAGCAGTTAATATATATATGTTAACAGATAACATATTCGTTAACTATCTAACTTTAATATTACCATGTCTGTACTTCTGTACTATCTAACTTGTAACTTACCGTTTACAAGTTATATTATCCGGTACCATCAATTTTCGCAGATAAATAACTTTTATTCAAACATTACTTCTAATAAATGTTTCATTAAAGGTTCCATTAAATGTTGTCGCCAAATTTTTTTAAATAACTAAGTTTTCTGTTGGACCAAAGACATATGAGTCTTTTAACATGTAGGCCATATATACTTTGTTAATTTCAAGCAGTTAGTAAACTTTATATTTCTTTATGTATATTCAGCAAATTAACTATTTTTTTTTTACTTGAATTTTTTTTTCTTTTTCCGATAAGCCGTAAATTATATTATCAAACACCCCATAAGTATTTTTACAGTTAGTACCTCGGTTCGGACCAAACCACATACTCCAAAAAAGTTAAAAAGACATGGTAGATTCAGGAAATGCAAAACGTTACGACAAATTACATATAGATGAACTATTTAGAGAGTAACCCCTTCCATTAACGGTAGTCGAGGGAAGACCACTTCGTGTGAAGATGAAGAAGATCCACCATGAAGACGTGAGTTTCTTTCTCCTAGAAGCCGAGAAATGAGTGTGCATGCTTCATGTCACGAATTGAAGCAGAGGTAAAGCCAAGCTTTCCAAGGACTGTATTCCATAACATGAACGAGTAAGGATAGTTCACGAATAAGTGGTCTTTAATCTCTGTATCAACGTTGCAGAGGATATTATGTATGTTTGTGGTGTTGTATGCACCAAATTTATATATATATATATATATACAGTGGTGGATCCAGAAAATTATTTTACCGGGTTCAAAGTATATATTAGAAAATAATAAATTATATTTCATAAAAAAATAAACTAACTATCCCATAAAATAATAAGAAGTAAAATGTGATATACAAAGCCAATAATAATAAACAAATTTACAAAACCACTATGCCATCCTTCATATCATGAAATCTCTTTATCATAAACTCATTTGTAATAGATTCGAATAAATATTTATCGACAAAATAAACTAAACAATCAAAAATTGATCTCTAATCTGATTGCGTCGTTTTGTCTTCACAATCTATATTGTTGAAAAACATCTCTCTAAAGTTGCAGTAGCAACACATTATATCAAAACCAACTTCAAAAGCCTAAATACAATTAGGTTAATTTCAATTGGATAGATATAATATTGGGTTTCTTGATTAAAAAGAAATTTTTTATAAAAAAAATGAATATATAATTCGTTAAAAATGAAAGGAATTGTGACTGATGAAGCTTTTTGGGTTCTTATTGGGCCATAAATTTTTAAACAAGTTAAAGTTATTGGACTTTAATTACATTAATGAGTGTCAAAATAAAATAAAAAGAATCTTAAGGTAAAAAAAGCACATATGTGTGAATGAAACTCTATATATAAAAAATTAAATTCATCGAATTGCTCTCAGTCTGGTGGTTAGGATGATCCAGCTAAAGACTTGGCACATGGTTCGATTTCTACTTGCTACATTATGGTAGCTTAAAAAAGATTATTGGGGATAAACTTTAGACTATGGAACGGATCTTGTCAATCCAATGTTGATATAAAAAAAAAAAATTACAAAGTTTAGGGGGTTCAATTGAACCCCCTCAATGATACGTGGGTCCGCCTTTGTATATATATAGATAAACATTTTGGACGAGCTTGTTTTACTGACAATATTTCATACTTAGGGATTTGAGAAGTCACTAATTTGAGTTTCAGCTTGCGCAAGGAAAAAAGATATTTCTAAAAAAATATCTAACGCTTGTCTTCGGATCCATGAAAACTAAAGTTCAACTTGATTTTCGAGATTAACAAAAAGGATAAACCAAAAACATGAAACCAAACCAAATTTCATATGGTTTTAGTTTTCATAACAATTATGGAATAGTGATCTACAAAAATCTAAGCATATCAAACCGAATTACATATGATTTAAGTTTTTATATAACTGATAAACCATAAAACCAAGAAAATCAAACTGTAATTAATTCCGAATACCAATTCCAATAGGAAATCTTGTTATATTAATTTGCATGTGAATGTTCTTGTTTAAACCAAACATTGATTAGGTTCTAAACCATGCCAATAACTCAACCTATAACTAACCAATAACCATACGTCTTCAATTGGCTTATTGGCGCAAATTTGTTTGGAAAATGGCGGGAGACAATTTTATCATGTTTTTGGGTTTTGCCTCCAAAATGGTTCTAATTATTTTCCATAACTAGTAGTATGTATTATAACATTATATTAATTTATGAAAAAAGAAATGTTAGATATATATTTAAAAAATTAAAATTAAAAATTATATTATAAATGCGCACTGCTCATTACGGTGCACGATAGCAAATTAGTATCGTTTACTTTCACTCAGGAAAATTACTTAAACCAAACACAAAAAATAAAAATAAAAAAGATATTCGTATTTTTATTTATCGTTAATTCCCCTAAATTTTCGATTTCCGATCGACGGCAAATCTCGAGTTTTTCGCCGGCGATTCACTCGGGATGTGTGATACGAAGAGTATTGAGCTACCATCACTTGCATCGGAAACCCTAATTTTACTGTAGTTTACTTGCTGAATCCACAAATCTCTTGGGATTTGCGTGTGTTAAGCTTCGCTTGGCTTGATCTGTTCTAGCTCTCGAGGAAGAAATTGCTGCATTGTTTCCATTTCTGCGTAAAATCCCAGTAAGATCGCTACCTTTTGTTCATGAAAATCGATTTTTTTTTTAAGTGTGGATAATTAGGTTGAAAAATTCGTGAATCCGTGTAAAGGGCTTTTATTGTAAATCTTACGAGCAGTTTTTATTTTCTTATTTTATGATTCTTATGTGAAAGTTACTAGCTTTCATTTGAGGCTGTAACTGTTTCAACTGAAACTTTGTCGAAAACGGACAGAAATGTTAAGCTGTCTTTGACTTCAAGATGCTCAAATCTACTCAAGAGCTTTGTAATTCTGCCAGAGATTTTCGTACTACAGATTCTAAGTATTAAATGTTTCTAGATATGGAGCTTCGAGAAGTGGATTTTAATTTCTAATTATAAGATTCTATCTGGTTTTAAGCTAAAGATTGATATTGAAGTTGATTCGTGTACACTTTGAGTAAAGCATTTGTTTTTTGAGTGAGTGTGATGGGTTCTGTTTTTGGCGTTCTTGTTGTATTTTTTGGTTTGAGTATTGGGTTATAACTGAGGATAGTAATTTTTCTCTGGTAAAATGCTTGCAGATTATGCTTGTATATGGAAGACTTCGTGCAATTTAGTTTGCCAGAACGGTTTTAGTTTCCTTTTGCAGAACTGTTGGTAATATTGACCTGATTATACATGGAAGCATATCGAGAAGAAGCTCTCAAGGCGAAGCAGATCGCTGAGAGAAGATTTGCTGAAAAAGATTTTACAGGCGCTAGGAGTTATGCTTTGAGGGCGAAATCGCTTTTTCCAGACTTGGAGGGTTTGTCTCAAATGGTTACAACGTATGAAGTTTATTTAGCTTCTCAGAGTAGACGCAGTGGGGAAATTGATTACTATGCAGTTCTTGGACTAAAACCGTCAGCTGGAAAAAGAGAGGTCAAGAAACAGTACAAGAAGATGGCTGTATTGCTCCATCCTGACAAGAACCAATGCCTTGGTGCTAATGGGGCCTTTCAGATCATATCTGAAGCGTGGAACTTTCTGTCAAGTGAGTTTAAGAAAAGTACTTTTTATTACAAAAGAAAGAAACTTATCGATTCCACAGAGGTTCAGAAGAGCAGCACAGAGTACGTCCCACCGACTGCAGGATTCGATTGTTGTCCACCAGCTTCAGAAAGACTTGATACTTTTTGGACTGTATGCACTTCTTGCAAAGTTCAGTACGAGTATCTGAGGAAGTATGTGAATAAGAGGCTATCCTGTAAGAATTGCCGAGGAGCATTCATTGCTGTGGAGACTGGACCGGCTCCTGTTAGTGCATCAATTCAATATGCGTCTCCATCTCATACAATAAATAACAGTTATGGAGCTCATGGCTATGATGCCATCTCACGCATGCCTACCAATTCCACTTATTTCTTTGGTCAGTATCCTACACATGGATATGAATATGTTACAAATGAGTCATATGATTGGAATTCATATGTGGGAACCTCTCCTGCGAATCTGGAGTCAAATCGCATGTCATCGTTATCCAACGGATATCCTTATAAGCTCAACAATGGAGTAGTCTGTAGGGGAAGAAAAAAAGTTAAAGAAGGCTCTGACAGGACAAGCTCGATGAAAGGTGCAGCATCTGATCTGATATATCCAAGTCCACCCAATTGGTCTGCTGATCCTTCAGTGATTAAGGCTAGCAGACCTGAAAAGAAGAGGAATGTTAGTTTGGGCTCATCTGGTAATGGATTTGTTGAGAACATTACAAAATCTAAATCAGAATCAAAAGTTACAAATTTGGATGCAAACATGGAACGTGAATTTAAGCACCCTGGGCAAAGTTATGGTTCAGTAAGACGGTTGTCTGCTGCAACAGGATTGGATACGCGGAAGCTATTGATTAACAAAGCTAGAACAAATATTCAGCAAAGACTAGAGATTATAAGTTTGGCTGCAGTGGCAGCGGCTGCTACAGAGGATGCCACTCCCCTTGATGAAATAAATGAAACCTCCAAGGTAGGGGATGATGTATCTGGAATAGGAAGTTCTGTTTCATCTGGTCATCGATCTGTTCGAAAAATAAACGGACCAATAACTGTTCCAGACTCTGACTTTCATGACTTTGATAACAACAGATCAGAGGATTCCTTCGAGGCTAGGCAAATATGGGCAATATATGATGAAGATGATGGTATGCCCCGCTTATATTGCGTGGTTCGGGAAGTACTCTCTGTTCAGCCTTTTAAGATTGACATAGCCTACTTGAGCTCTAAAACTGACATGGAATTTGGTACATTGAAATGGGTGCAGTACGGGTTTACAAAGTCGTGTGGACATTTCAGGATACGAAGCACTGACAAAGTTGACCACGTTAACATATTTTCCCATCTCTTGAAAGGCAAGAAGACAGGAAGAGGTGGTTGTGTTAGGATATTCCCCCAAACCGGAGATATTTGGGCCGTGTACAAGAATTGGTCACCAAACTGGAACAACTCAACACCAGATGAAGTGAGGCACCAGTATGAAATGGTGGAGATCCTTGATGAATATACTGAGCAGTTTGGGGTTTGTATCACCCCGCTTGTGAAAGTAGAAGGTTACAAAACTGTGTATTGCAGGAAAGAGAAGGAAGAAAATAGAATATGGATACCAAGGAAAGAGATGCTGAGATTTTCGCATCAAGTGCCAGCTTGGTTTCTCAAAGAAGAAACTAGTGGTGTGCCCGAAAACTGTTGGGACTTGGACCCAGCTGCTATACCAGAGGAGTTGCTTCACACTGGAACAGGAACTGATTAAAAACAATCATTCGCTGTTGCTGCCAGAGACGAGAGTAAGAGCTTTATATAATCCATGTAACAGTTTTTGACTCAGTGTAGAAACCAAACTCTCTATATCCACAAGATTTCTGGATTATTATGTCAGGAACTATATACGGGCAAGCCTCTGTTTGTTCATTTTAGCTGTTGTATTAGCAATGTTGAAGAATCAAACATAGTCTGACTTGTTGCTTATTTTTACGATTTTATATTTCCTTTCTCTCTTTCTCTTTTTTGTTTTTTGGTATATCAGTTCGATTTCAAAGATATTATTTCAGATCAATGACAAAAATAGAGTACAAATTTCTTTAGTTTTGATTTCTCTTTCGGATTTGGTTAGGAACGATCAAATAATTTTGGGAGGAGAAATAGCTAACCCGATCATCACAAAAAAACTTTCTCTCTCCTCAATTTCTCTGTCCCTCGACGCTTCTTCTTCTTTTTCTCTTAGCAGGTTCCTCTTTGTCACCGTCAATCTCCTTCTCCGGTGGTCGGGAGCCCCTCGGTGTCTTCTATTCCCTCCTCTGCTTCTCTCCCTCTGCACTTGACGAACCCACTCTAGATCTCGTCATCTTCTTCTCTCTTCTGCCGCCATGTGAAGCTTCACCGATCACCGTGGGTGGAGAGACAACGCCGATCTTCCCCTCTTCCTCATCGCTTGAGGACGGCGAAGCTGAGTGTATGAGCCCAATTAGGCTCGGCCCAATTAGATTCGGCCATTTACGTTCGGCCCAATATTTTGGCCCAAATCTGCTTAAAGTCCATTTGACAAGCCCATTAAGAAGAAAAGGCTCATCCAGTTCGAGCCCATTAGGTGAATTGGGTCAGTACCTCGCCACCTGAACACGATGACGAGCAGGTGATGAGTCATACACGATGACGAGCAGGTGCGTGTAACAAAGCCAACACACGGCTCTTCGACACACACATGCAGGCTGACACCTGTCAATGAAGAGCACATGCTCATCATTTTCAACCACTATAAAAGGGAACGTAGGCCATTTGAAAAAGGGATGGGAAAATCTGAACTCTCAAGGAACACTGGACGAACATAAAATTGGGCTGCTAGTCGACGAACATAACTTTAGCCACAAATTGACGAACGTAAGAACTAAGAAGATTAGATTCGACGACCATACAATTGAACAACTCTAGTTATCACTCGACGAGCCCAAGCACCCAAGTGGTGAGGCTTTCGACGAGCACAAATACACAGATAATCGATCGACGAGCGCAACCACCAGAAAAGCATAATCGATCGACGAGCGCAACCAACAGAGAAACCTATTGACAAACGCAACTCGTACTAACACCCTAGTGGTGACGTACAGTGACGAGCGTGTCATATCGACGAGCGCAATCCTTCATTCCAGAAACAACATCGACGAACAGAAATCGATTTAACCAAGCATAATCAATCGACGAGCGCCTTGATGACGAGCGCCAGCCAATCTTCAACAAACCACCTGAGACTCATTACACGAAGGTCTCGACCCACGAAGAATCTTGATCGACTCATGATCAGCTGATTATCAGAACTACGAGCAGGCTTGATTTCTCATTGGATACGTAAGCAGCCGATCAACGGTGCAGCCAAAATCACAAAACAACGTTTTCGTACCGAAGGCGTGCTAAGACCGGTACGAACACTGAGGAGGGTGGTATGCGCGTCGCTCCACCATGTCCTCACCGGTGGAGTTCTCTTGCATCGGCTTCTTAGACAACCGCTATCCCATCGCAGATTGGTTTCGGCGTGGCATCGGTGTGTCTGTCAGTTGCCGGTTTTCTAGATGTTGTAATGAGAAACACTTTTGTGAACAGATTAACTGTTGATGATACGAACACATTTTTTGACAGTTATGACTGCCTATTTTTAGTTTTTTTTCATTGATTAAATAGAAACAAGTAGCAAATAAAACTGAAGAACAACTCCAAACTTACAGGAAAAGGGAAAGTGGAGATAATGGTTCGAGACCAGATCTCTTAATTAACAACTAAACAAAACATAATTAAATTGTAGAAAAGACACTAAACCATAATTTGGTTTGCTGGTTTAATGAAACATGTTGATTGGTTTGGTTCACTTGAGATTGCATCATTACTCCCCTGGCCGAAAAGAACCTTGTCCTCAAGGTTTAGAGTTCGAAAACTGTGACGGAGCTGGCTCCCATATTCCTGAAGTAATTTGCATAGGAAGTCACATCTTCTTCCTCTGCATCTTCTCCTTCCATGAGCAACAGTTGGGACGTGCGACACTTGTGTCCCGAAGTGTACTTTTTATCACAGCTAAAGCACAAACCCAAACTCCTCTTGCGTTTCATGCCGTCCCAATTAAGATTTTTTGGTTTTGGTGTGATATGCCCCTAAGACAATATATAAGGAAGAAAGCAAAGACTCTAAGGGAACCAGAAGCTTCAAAGGAAGAAGAAGATAAAGGCTTGTGAAACAGAAGACCGTAATTCAGTTAAGAACTTGTTATATGGTTAAGAGTCGTTACGAGTTGTTTTGATTGGGAACAATATAAAAAGGAATGATTGTAGTTTGTTACAATCATTCAGAAGATATTGTTTCATCTCGTGTAAATGTGAGAGTTCTTCTCTCTGCGAATGAAAGATAGTTTTGCATAAGAAAACTCTATCAATTGGTGTGGTGAGTAAGGCTTCGTGATGCGAATGGTGACGAGATCTTCTGACGGTACCTCCGATGGTGTAGCGGTGGATCGATTGTCACGATTCGAAGACAAGGTGGATTCTGTTGCAGCTGATTTGCAAGATTCGAAGAAAGAGATGAATGAGCATCTCAATTCGTTGAGTAATCAAATGGCGGAGATCCTCGCGAAGCTTGACAATGGTGAACGAGCAATACCACGAGCTCCGGAGATGGCCGATAACCTGGGATCGCGACATAACCAAGAGGTACATACGGAAAATGAAGTTCAATCAATATTAGGAACTCGTGATACTGTGTTACGGAAAGTCGACATGCCTGTGTTTGAGGGTGATGATGTGTATGGGTGGATTAGCGCTAAGGATAGATTCTTTGAGCTTGGGAAGTATAATGATAATCAGAAACTGAATCTCATCTCTGTTAGCTTGGCTGGTCGTGTTTTGTGTTGGTATAATTGGGAAATTAATCGATTTCCTTTTATGGATTGGGATGATTTCACGGAGAGATTAGTGTGGCGTTTTGGGCGATCAAAGTGTTCTTCCCCAAGAACTCGATTGTATGAACTATATCAATCTGAGTCTGTTGAGGATTATGTCTACATGTTTCAACAGTTATCGTCTCAGCTGAACGACATTTCTGAAAAAAGCTTGGTCACCATTTTCCTTAAAGGTCTTAAACCGGAATTGAAGGCAGTGGTCAAGATGATGAAGCCTCGTGGTATTCATGAGTTGATCGCAACAGCTTTAGAGATGGAATCGAGTGTGTTTTCCAAGATTGTGAATGATTCACTCATTCTGGAAACCCAACAAGAAAATTCGCAGTCTGTTACACAATTTCGAACAAGACAGGTCTCTTCGGGAAATTCAAACTGGAAGAAAAAGCAATACTCGAGCAATGGTGCTTCTTCCACTCAATTTTCTGTGAATAAACCTCAAGCACAGAAAGGACGACGCGATTTATCTCCGGCTGAATACGCTGACCGGAGAAAGAAAGGACTATGCTTTAAATGTGATGAATCTTACGGACCTAATCATGTGTGTAAGATGAGTCAGTTGCAGGTCTTAATTGTTAGTGATAATTCAGAATTTTTGCTGGAAGATAGTGAAGATTTGGATGATCTGGAGGAACAAATTCTTTTGAAACCAACGCTGATGCAACTTTTGTTGAATGCGTTTTTGGGTTTATCAACACCCACAACGATGAAGCTCCGCGGTTCCATTGGAAAAACAGAGGTAATTGTCATGCTTGATAGCGGTGCCACACATAATTTCATAGCCCCTTCGATCTTGAAACAAGCGAGGTTAAAACCTGCTTCTATGAAACAATCCGACGTCTTAATGGGCAATGGATTAATTGTGCGCAGTTTGGGTGTGTGTAAAAGGGTGAAGCTCCAGCTTTCTACTCTGCAGTTTGAAGCAGATTTTGTGGCCTTGGAACTAGGTAGCGCCGATGTGATTTTAGGAGTGCAATGGTTAATGACTTTGGGTAAATGTGGTATTGACTGGTCGACGCAAGAATTGACATTTTTCTTTAAGGGAGTGTGGGTCACGTTGTGGGGTGATCGCACCCTTCACTCTGTCCAGTCTCAGAGTCTAGTGGTTAAGTCTCAATCTACACAAGCTTTGATTAAGCCATTAAAAAGAAGCATTCCAATTGATAAGTGTTTGTATTCCTTGGAAGCCATTCCAGTGTTATTACAACGTTTATTAGCGAACTATACTATGGTTTTCAGTGAACCAACATCATTACCGCTAGTGAGGGGTTGTGAACATGCAATCGTATTGTTACCAGGTGCTGGTCCGGTCAGTGTGAGACCATATCGTTACCCTCATGCGCAGAAGGAGATAATGGCACAAATGGTCCAACAGATGTTGAATTCTGGTATAATTCGTAACAGTCACAGCCCTTACTCTAGTCCCGTGCTTTTGGTAAAGAAGAAGGATGGTGGTTCACGGTTTTGTGCGGATTACAGAGCATTAAATCGTGTCACAGTCCCCAACAAGTTTCCGATTCCGATTATTGATCAGCTCTTAGATGAACTTAATGGAGCATGCTTCTTTTCAAAATTCGATTTGCGTTCTGGCTACCATCAAATTCGAATGAAGGATTCTGATGTGGAGAAAACAGCTTTCCGAACCTTAGATGGGCATTATGAATTCCTTGTAATGCCTTTTGGATTATCGAATGCTCCGGCAACATTTCAAAGCTTAATGAATGAAATTTTTCGACCTCACCTTCGTTGGTTTGTGTTAGTCTTCTTTGACGATATTCTGGTCTATAGCTCCTCAATGAAGGATCACATTGTTCATGTCAAGGCGGTTTTGGATATTCTAACTCGCCATAAATTGTTTGCCAATTGGAAAAAATGCTTCATTGGCCAGTCATATTATCTCCGCTGCATATGTGTCGACGGATCCTGCTAAGACCACGGCCATGGTTAATTGGTCAGTCCCGAAGAATATTAAAGGGTTGCGCGCCTTTCTGGGGTTGACTGGATATTACCGGCGTTTTGTGAAGCAGTATGGAGTAATTGCTAAGCCATTGACTATGTTACTTAAGAAGGATAAGTTCGAATGGAATGTTTCAGCTCAGTCAGCTTTTGATAAATTGAAAGAAATGATGCAGGCAGCTCCAGTCCTTAGATTGCCGGATTTTTCTCTCAAATTTATCGTGGAATCGGATGCCTCGGGTTTTGGATTAGGAGCAGTGTTGATGCAAGAACATAATCCAATAGCATTCTTTAGCTATGCTTTAAAAGAGAGGGAACAATGTAAGTCCATTTATGAACGTGAACTTATGGCTATTGTGTTGGCAATTGTTTGATGGAAGCATTATCTTTTTGGTAAGAAATTTTTGGTTCGGACTGATCAACGCAGCCTTAAGTTTCTGTTAGAGCAGCGAGAGGTGTCAGCAGAGTATCAAAGATGGCTTATCAAATTGTTAGGCTATGACTTTGACATTGAGTATAAACCCGAATTAGAGAACAAAGCAGCAGATGGCCTTTCACGAAGTGTGGATTGTGCAATTTTGAATGTGTCTACTACACTTCTCACTTTGACAATTCCAAGGTCTCTTGATCTACAACGATTATTTGAGGAATTGGACAATAACGCTTCTGTTCAATCACTTGTATCTCAGTTGAAAAGTGGCGTTTTAAAAGGTAAAGCTTACTCACTCTGCGATGGCCATTTATTCTTTAAGAACAAATTATATTTACCCAAAGGTTCAGCTTTTATTCCCTTGATATCGCAAGAGCATCATAACAGTATTCATGGGGTCACGGAGGAATTTTGAAAACCTTGAAACGTGTACAGTCTCAATTCTTTTGGCCTGATATGAAAAAGGATATTCAAAAGCATGTGGTGGAATGTTTAGTGTGTCAAACGCACAAATATAGCACCTTATGTCCAGCAGGATTGCTACAACCATTGCCAATACCAACTCAAATTTGGTCACATTTGTCACTAGATTTCATTGAAGGGTTGCCTTTATCTCATGGAGCCAACGTAATCTTGGTCGTAGTGGACAGATTGAGTAAATATGCTCACTTTCTAACCTTCAAGCACCCTTTCTCCGCAGCTGAGGTGGCTCGTAAGTTCACAATGGAGATCATACGCTTACATGGAGTTCCTGATTCCATTGTTTCCGATCGGGATAGGTTATTTCTTAGTTCCTTTTGGAAGGAATGTCACAGATTGGCTCAGACTAAACTCTGTTTTAGTACTGCTTACCACCCAGAATCTGATGGCTAGACAGAGGTTTTGAATCGATGCCTGGAAACTTACTTACGTTGCTTCGCTTCTGAGCATCCGCAAACATGGGGAAGATTCTTACATTGGGCAGAGCTGTGGTACAATACATCGTTTCACACATCACTTAAGACTACTCCTTTTTCAGGTGGTGTATGGTCGAGCTCCTCCTTCCCTTCTGAAATTTGAAACTGGGTCCACTTCCAATTTTGAATTGGAGAAAATGTTGAAGGAACGGGATGATATGTTGGAAGCAATTAAATTGAACTTGTCCAGAGCACAAGATTTGATGAGGAATCAGGCTAATAAACACTGCCGCGACGTAGAATTCAAGGTTGGAGACTCTGTTTTTCTGAAACTTCGGCCTTATCGGCAACACTCAGTCAATCGACGAATTTGTCAGAAATTGGCAGCAAAATTTTATGGGCCATTCTCAATCTCGGAGCGTATTGGCAAGGTCGCATATTGTTTACAGCTTCTGACTTCATCTTCAATTCACCCAGTATTTCATGTATCTCTGCTGAAGAAAGCTCAAGGTGATCACGTTACGGTGACGCCCTTACCTCTTGTTTTTAATGATTTGGATGAGCTCGTCTTAAGCCCAGAAGACATTATGGATACTCGTTACGACCCATCTGGTTCACTTGAAGCATTGGTGCATTGGCATGGCTTGCCATCACATGAAGATAGCTGGCTTTTGGTCCGTGATATCAAGCAACAGTTTCCAAAATTTAAGCTTGAGGGCAAGCTTTGTTCGAAAGGGGGGGGGGTATTGATATGCCCCTAAGATAATATATAAGGAAGAAAGCAAAGACTTTAAGGGAAACAGAAGCTTCAAAGGAAGAAGAAGATAAAGGCTTGTGAAACAGAGGACCGTAATTCAGTTAAGAAATTGTTATATGGTTAAGAGTCGTTACGAGTTGTTTTGATTGGGAACGATATAAAAAGGAATGATTGTAGTTTGTTACAATCATTCAGAAGATATTGTGTCATCTCGTGTAAATGTGAGAGTTCTTCTCTGCTATATTCACTTGTAGTCCTCCCATGAATGTTCATATCAACGCCTTTTGAGACCTAACCATATTATTTTATAATCGCTTAAATTCTCGTAAGTACTCACTTAACGTTCATGTTTGCTGAATCTTGGATAATGCCTTATCAAAGTTGTCACCATCCGTAGGACCAAAACATGACCACAATTCTGCTTCAAACACCTCCCAAGTGATGCGAACGTGATCCGTTTCTAACGCTTTTGAGGTGGCTTGACACCATTCATTAGCCTCTTCTTCTAAGTGATAAGAGGCAAAACTTACCCGTTGATCTTCTGCCATATGTTGGTAATTGAAGTATTGCTTGGCCTTACTTAACCATGATGTTGGATCGCCGCTTTCAAACTTAGGAAACTCCAAACGAACAAATCGATTTGGTGCTGGTCCCGCTGGTGGTACAACATCACCATGACGATGAGGCGACAATGGTTATTCTGTTCTTCTATTTTCTCCCGCTGTAATCGTCTCCGTCTCTTGATTAACCACTACCAAGGCCTGAATCCGAGTTAATGATTTCTCCGTGCGAACGTACCTTCCATGGTTCGGAAATTTTCCTTCATAGTGTCGTTAATGCGCTTTACCTCATCTTGTAACTTCCCAATAATGAATTCCAACTCTATTAACTTTTCTTTGTTAGTGGCCATGACGTTACAATGGATTAAACCATAATTTGGTTTGCTGGTTTAAATGAAACATGTTGATTGGTTTGGTGCACTTAATATTGCATCAGTTGAACAAATATATTAGATATCCACTTCTTGATTCTTCTCGAGACTCTGTGTGTATGAGAAAAATCTTACAGAAATATGCTTTATTTAGTTGCTTTTGATATAACTTTATTTGAGTTGAGCGATACATGCATTATTATCTTCGTATAATATCGTTGACTTCATATTTACTTGTATTTCACTGCTGGATCAAATGTGTTGACTTATAGATCTTAGCCCCACAAATTCTCTATTTGCTTCAAGCAGATTCTAAACTCTTGTGTATTATATGCTATTTCATGTTCATGTGGTACGTTCATTCGAGCACGAACATTTTTAGCAGGGAAATGTGACTCAATTATTGTCTTAGTATCTCTTTTGTTGTCTCATCTTTGTATGTTGTGGAGGTGCAATAAGTATATATTTTGCACAACCAAAATTTTTTAGAAGGGAGACATTTGGTTCACGACCAAATGCTAACTGTAGTGAGAAATATTTGTGATATGCGCTTGACCTTATCTGAATGAGTACTTCTGCATGCAAAATAGCATGTCTCCATACATATGTTGTAAATTTTGATTCCATGATCAATGGTTTTGCAATTTATTACAGACCATTAATAATTTAGTCAGACCATTTTCTGAGCTACTTGACGCTCAACTTTAATTCTAGTTATCATTCAATAAACATTGAATGTCATGAATATGAATTCACCAGTATGATATAATCTAATTCTGTTAATAGAATAATCATAAAACTTATCTCTTGATTATAGAAGTTATAAATCTCGTAAATACCATATTTCGAGGTAATAATAATAATAAACAAACAAATATGTGACTATTTGCAATATGGTAATTCCTTAATCAAATTGGTGGATATATAAATCCACAAATATTATATTAAATTCATTCAAGGAACTTTTGTGATTATTTATCAAATTTTGATTGGCTATGACCTCATAAAAAATTTCAAAGAGACATACAACTCATATCATTTTAATCTCATAAAGGTAAATCTTCAAAATGAAGCCTAACACTTAACATTAGGTGGAATAAGAAAAAAAAATAGAAGTTATATTTCGGGTTATTATCTTTAGAAATTTGGAATCCACGAAAACAATTTCTCTCTCATCGATTCTCATCTTTTTATTTTCGTTGACCCTAGTCATGCAGCTTTCTGGACATGGAGTGGTGGAAGGTTGATAGTGACTCTCAATGAACCGACAATGTTCAATTTTTATTTTATACATCAATTGCCTAACAATGTCTCTCGGTTTTAGTGCAGATCACTTTGGTTATAAGTTTTGAGACAGAGTGGGATTGGTGGCGAAGGGGCTTCCAGCAAAACTTATGGTGGCTTTTAGATCTTCTTATACCGTCTGGTAGTTGACGTGGCTGTTAGATTCTCTTTTGGGTCGGAGACTTTAGTGTGTTGGAGCTTGGTTTATGGTGTTTCTCTTGCTGTATCTGTTTCCGTTTCTCCATTGATGCCTCTCAGCCTTTCACTGGCTTCTCGTGAAGTGATGTTGTCATGGCTTACCCTTACGCTTTTTATTTTTCAGATTGCTAATTAAAGGGGCAGTGACGATTTTGTTTTTAGTGTTAGTGGCTTTCATGAGCTCTCGACCTATTGACTTTGTAAAGCCCCGACTACCACTTTTAGTGGGTTCTACGTCCTCTTCTGGCACGTGGCCCCATTTTCTACTCGACGGTTGGTGCGCTACGTTCGAGAAACTTTAAAAACTTGTCTACCGACCCTACAAATCACGACATGATCTTTCTCCGCACTTTATCCTCACTTACATGGTTCAGGGAAACACTTCCCGAAAAGTCACTCATCTTAAAATTGCACCAGAAAACTGCATGTTTAACTGTAGAGTTTTCTCAAGATGTTTGACCAAAAAGATAAGTGCATTTTGGTGACAAAAGTGGCCAAATCAATTATTTTAAAACTCTCTATATGCACCACTATATTTCCTGAAATTGAGGTGTTACAATTCATCCCCACAAACAGATCACAACGTCCTTGTTGTGTACCAAGATCGTCATCCCCGACAATGTGAGCCCTCTTTACTGCACACTCGAATAAGTTCGGCTTTGATACCACTTGTAATGCTCTGATCGCCACCGTTAATGGGCCCCACGTCATCTCATGCCCCTTGTCCCACCTTTTATCCGACCGTCTGTACCTTTTGTCTGGGAGGCTTTCAAGATTTGTTTACCGACCCTACAAATCACCAATTAATTTTTTATTATATTTTGTCCTCACCAACACAGTTCCGGGAATCACTTTTTGAAAAATCACCAATCCTGAAATGGCTTCAGCAAACTGCACGCTTATTTGTGGGGAGTTTTCTCAGGATGTTTGATGGAAAAGATAAGTACATTCCGGTAACATAGATAGCTAAATTAATTCTTTTAAATTTCTCTGTATGAACCATCATATTTCTTGAAATTGGGATGTTACAGAGTTACTGAACTTTTAAACTCGTTTTTCTTTTAGCATATAAGTTCTCTTTATTTCAATATAGTGTAGCGTCTTAATTATTTTTGCCTATGATTCTTCTCTCTTGGAATGGGCTTAAAATTCTTGCCAATTTTTGTTGTTTTTGGTGTAGTCCAGGTTGATTTGGGTTTGTTTCTTGTTTTTATGTTAAAAATCTATTTGGATCTCAACAGTTTAATATGTGTCCTCCAAGAAGTTCACCCATCATTTTTTTCTTTCGATTTTACCGTTTTAAGAAGTTGATTTGGTTCTACGTGATTTTCATCATAGTTCGCTTTGGTCAGTGAGGAACTCTCTAAACTCTTTCTCTGAGAGGTAGTGTGCATCCATCATAGGAAGAGCTGTTTCCCATCTGCTTTATACAGGTGGACATTTTGTAAAGCATTTTCCTTGTGTGAATTGATTTATAGGTAAAATTAAATGAGCTAGATAGTAGTTTTAAGTTCTTGCGTATATTTGAAGTTATAATGTTGGGTTCCAAATGCTTATCTGGTGGTTAACTTATAACTATATTTTGGTTTAATAATAATAGAGATTAGGTCTAGACATTTTGGGGTTTTGGATTCGTTATAGATGAGATTTTTGGGTTTTGCGACTTAAGATCTATTAAACTTTATAACTATAATTTAAAGTATAGTTAAATAAATAATTATATTTTGACTATTAGAGTACTTGTTCAATAAAAAGTTCTCCAACTTACGACGACCTAGCCACCTAGGAGTGTGAGATTTGAGCTTGGTGAATGATAACGGTGGCTTCAGCAGTTCCGTCGCCGTTTCTCCCTGTTGTTGTTACCGCTGACGTATTTCTAAGATCGTGAAGTCTGGGGCGGAGATCGAGGCTTGGCTTTGCCATGAGGGTTGGTTTCGTTTGATTCCTCGCCGAAGATACTCTTCTTCACCGGTGAAGGTTTCGCTGGTTTTAGTCTTGCCGATTTGCTTGCTCGGTGAACCTCCTCTGTTTTTGTCCTCTGATTTTCACGATTTTGTTTTTGTCTGGTTGTTGTCTTTAGGTGGATATAATAAACGATATAAGCTCAGTTTGGTTTATGGTTAGATTCTTGGTTAGGATTTTGGTTAAGTGTTATCCTAGGTTAAGTGTTATTCTTGGGGTAATTCTCTGATGATATTATGTTGTTTCTTCAACTCTAGTATTTGTCCTTTGAATTCTACCTATGTTTAAAAGAAAAAAAAAGTACTCATTTGTTATAGGAATAAGGCCAGTTATAAGGTCCATAAAAACCACCACTACAAAACTCATGTTGTATAATAGAGATCTCATAGTGCCTTATATACTAAATTCTATTCTTTTATCTAAAAGATGTGAGATTCTGCAACAAATTCTCGCCTTTTAAACTACGACGTCTACAACGCAGGTAATTTCTGGCCTCGGGTGGCTTTTTGTCTTTTTTTTTCGTCTCTCTTCGACTTTCAGCCAGGCAAATGTCAGTGGCTCTAACACTGTACCCACACATATCCGAAGGTTCGAATGACCCTGATACCACTGTTACATGAATAAGGCCCATAAAACCCACCACTACAAAACCCAAAATAAATTCTATTCTTTTATCTAAACGATGTGGGATTCTGCAACATCACTCGTTTTTCAGTTGGCTCTGAGTTCAGATTTTCAAATGCAATGATTAAAGACTCATTTTTCTGGTTTGGGTAGGGTTTTGTAAATCCGATACATTCTGTCTGAGTTCCGGAATCCGGGTAAAATGCCCAAAAAGCTCAAGATGCTTTAAAGAGTAGACTTAGCGGTTAGGGTGCCACGTGGAAGTAGAAGAACTTATGTGATCGTGATCACTTACAGGATTAACTCAACGAGGATCACGTGTTTACTTTTATTTTTAACAATTTTATTTCTCAACCAGGACATTCAAACCATTGTCTATTCCTTCGAAGCGCGTACCGATGTATTCCTCCCAAAGAATGTTATTTAGTTGATCGTTCCTAGCCAATCCGTAAGAGAAATCAAAACTTTTAGAAATTTGTAATTCACTATGTTT
This sequence comes from Lepidium didymum, assembly GCA_963920545.1. Classification (NCBI taxonomy): domain Eukaryota; kingdom Viridiplantae; phylum Streptophyta; class Magnoliopsida; order Brassicales; family Brassicaceae; genus Lepidium; species Lepidium didymum. The sequence continues at coordinate 18,093,291 of OY986980.1, read as the reverse complement.
GTACTGGATTCCGCACAAATATTAAAGAGGAAATGGGGTAGGAAAATCTGTTTATTAAGTGGCAAATATGAGCGGTTACAAGAGTGTCGAGGTTCGGTTAGATTACTAAGTATTAAGCTAGGATTTTCAGTGTGCGGCTGGGTTGCCTAGTTTTCCTCTCAGTTGGGTAGTCTTTGCTTTTTATAGAGAATCTTCGACAAGGATTTTTCCCCTCACACATTTTGGGTGTGAACTTTATGTACCGTCTCGGTCTGTCTTGGAACCGACAGTACCTTCCTCAAGTGTCAGGTGACGCGTAATTAATGCTTTGTCCTGGTGGTGATGTGGCTAACTCTTGTCGATATGGACGTTAACAGTGGATCCTAAATGGACCAGGAGGATCGCAGGCCCACCTCCAACACACTGTTGTCACTGATCTGAAGCAATATTTTTGAAATGGAACTGATAAACGAAAAAAAAGAAAGAGAGAAAGGAAATATAGAATCGTAGAAGTAAGCAACAGGTTGGACTATGTTTGATTCATCAACATTGGTAATACAACAGCTAAAATGAACAAACAGAGGCTTGCCCGTATATAGTTCCTGAACATAATAATCCAGAAATCTTGTGGATATAGAGAGTTTGGTTTCTACACTGAGTCAAAAACTGTTACATGGATTATATAAAGCTCTTACTCTTGTCTCTGGCAGCAACAGCGAATGATTGTTTTTGATCAGTTCCTGCTCCAGTGTGAAGCAACTCCTCTGGTATAGCAGCTGGGTCCAAGTCCCAACAGTTTCCGGGCACACCACTAGTTTCTTCTTTTAGAAACCAAGCTGGCACTTGATGAGAAAACCGCAGCATCTCTTTCCTTGGTATCAATTTTCTACTTTCTTCCTTCTCTTTCCTGCAATACACTGTCTTGTAACCTTCTACTTTCACAAGTGGGGCAATGCAAACCCCAAACTGCTCAGTATATTCATCAAGGATCTCAACCATTTCGTACTGGTGCCTCACTTCATCTGGGGTTGAGTTGTTCCAGTTTGGTGACCAGTTCTTGTACACAGCCCAAATATCTCCGGTTTGCGGGAATATCCTAACACAACCGCCTCTTCCTGTCTTCTTGCCTTTCAAGAGATGGGAAAATATGTTAACGTGGTCAACTATGTCAGTGCTTCGTATCCTGAAATGTCCACACGACTTTGTAAACCCGTACTGCACCCATTTCATTGTACCAAATTCCATGTCAGTTTTAGAGCTCAAGTAGGCTATGTCAATCTTAAAAGGCTGAACCGAGAGTACTTCCCGAACCACGCAATATAAGCGGGGCATACCATCATCCTCATCATAAATTGCCCATATTTGCCTAGCCTCAAAGGAATCCTCTGATCTGTTTTTATCAAAGTCATGAAAGTCGGAGTCTGGAACGGTTATTGGTCCGTTTATTTTTCGAACAGGTTGATGGCCAGATGAAACAGAACTTCCTACTCTAGATACATCATCCCGTACCTTGGAGGATGCATTTGGCTCATCAAAGAGAGCGGCATCCTCTGTAGCAGCCGCTGCCGCTGCCACTGCAGCCAATCTCATAATCTCTAGTCTTTGCTGAATATGTGTTTTAGCTTTGTTAATCAATAGCTTCCGTGTATCCAATTCTGTTGCAGCAGACCACCGTCTTATTGAACCATAACTTTGCCCAGGATGGTTAACAAAACCATTACCTGATGAGCCCAAACTAACATTCCTCTTCTTCTCAGGTCTGCTAGCCTTAATTACTGAAGGATCAGCAGACCCATTAGGTGGACTTGGATATATCAGATCAGAGGCTGCACCTTTCATCGAGCTTGTCCTGTGAGAGCCTTCTTTAACTTTTTTTCTTCCCCTAAAGACTACTCCATTGGTGAGCTTATAAGGATATCCATTGGATAATGAAGACATGCGGTTTGACTCCAGATTCTCAGGAGAGGTTCCCACATATGACTCGTTTGTGACATATTCATATCCATGTGCAGGATACTGGCCTAAGAAATAAGTGGAATTGGTAGGCATGCGTGAGATGGCATCATAGCCATGAGCTCCATAACCATTATTTGTTGTATGAGATGGAGACGCATATTGAATTGATGCACTAACAGGAGCCAGTCCAGTCTCCACAGCAATAAATGCTCCTCGGCAATTCTTACAGGAGAGCCTCTTATTCACATACTTCCGCAGATACTCGTATTGAACTTTGCAAGAAGTGCATACAGTCCAAAAAGTATCAAGTCTTTCTGAAACTGGTGGACAACAATCGAATCCTGCAGTTGGTGGGACGTACTCTGTGCTGCTCTTCTGAACCACTGTGGAGTCGATAAGTTTCTTTCTTTTGTAATAAAAAGTACTTTTCTTAAACTCACTTGACAGGAAGTTCCACGCTTCAGATATGATCTGAAAGGCCCCATTAGCACCAAGGCATTGGTTCTTGTCAGAATGGAGTAATACAGCCATCTTCTTGTACTGTTTTTTCACCTCTCTTTTTCCAGCTGACGGTTTTAGTCCAAGAACTGCATAGTAATCAATTTCCCCACTGCGTCTACTCTGAGAAGCTAAATAAACTTCATACGTTGTAACCATTTGAGACAAACCCTCCAAGTCTGGAAAAAGCGATTTCGCCCTCAAAGCATAACTCCTAGCGCCTGTAAAATCTTTTTCAGCAAATCTTCTCTCAGCGATCTGCTTGGCCTTAAGAGCTTCTTCTCGATATGCTTCCATGTATAATCAGGTCAATATTACCAACAGTTCTGCAAAAGGAAACTAAAACCGTTCTGGAAAGCTAAATTGCACGAAGTCTTCCATATACAAGCATAATCTACAAGCATTTTACCAGAGATAAATTATTATCCTCAGTTATAACCCAATACTCAACCGAAAAATACAACAAGAACGCCGAAAACAGAACCCATCACACTCACTCAAAAGACAAATGCTTTACTCAAAGCGTACACGAACCAACTTGGAATTCAATATCAATCTTTAGTTTAAAACCAGATAGATTCTTATAATTAGAAATTAAAATCCACTTCTCGAAGCTCCATTTCTAGAAACATTTAATACTTAGAATCTGTACTACGAAAATCTCTGGCAGAATTACAAAAGCCCTTGAGTAGATTTGAGCATCTTGAAGTCAAAGGCAGCTTAAAATTTATATCCGTTTTCGACAGAGTCTTAGTTGAAACAGTTATAGCCTCAGATGAAAGCTAGTAACTTTCACAAAAGAATCATAAAAAAAAAAAAAACCTGCTCGTAAGATTTACAATAAAATCCCTTTACATGGATTCGCGAATTTTTCAACCTAATTATCCACAACTAAAAATTAATTGATTTCATGAACAAAAGGTACAGATCTTACTGGGATTTTACGCAGAAATGGAAACAATGCAGCAAGTTCTTCCTCGAGAGCTAGAACAGATCAAGCCAAGCGAAGCTTAATACGCGCAAATCCCAAGAGATTTGTGAATCCAGCAAGTAAACCACAGTAAAATTAGGGTTTCCGATGAAAATGAAGGTAGCTCAATACACTTTGTATCACACATCCCGAATGAATTGCCGGCGAAACTCGAGATTTGCCGTCGATCGGAAATCGAAAATCTAGGGAATTAACGAATTCGAATTTATTTTTCTTTTTTGTGTTTGGTTTAAGTAATTTTCCTGAGTGAAAGTAAAGGATGCTAATTTGCTCATTGTACTTCATGCTATCGTGCACAGTAATAAGCAGTGCGCATTTATAAATATAATTTTTTAGTTTTATGAAAAACATATATCTAACATTTTTTTTTCATAAATTAATATAATGTTATATTATAATACAGACTAATTATGGAAAATAATTACAGTAACTAGAGCCGGTTTTCAAATTCTGTAGAATTCGAAATTCAGTGGACAAAAAGAATTTTCCTTGGATAATCTGATATTTATACAGAAAATAAAGAATGATAAGATTTTGGAATCCAATTGAGGTAGTAAAATTAGCAGAATCAAAGTGGAAATTTGAGATAAGGCTCCAAATGGTTATGACCAATACAAGGTAATGTTGAAACAGATTCATTATGGGACATGATCTTCAGACTAATGATAGTGTCACGAACCTCTACAAATTGTAGATGTTATGTAGATGGATTTTGGAAAGATTCGGAAATTTGTCTAGGTAATGAGTGATTTTTTTCACATTTGGAGTAGATGGTTTATAGAATCAGAAAAAGATTTTGATCATTAGTTATCAAATTTTAAGAGTTTTTTGGCTGATGTATATACGACCTCTATAGATTTTTTGAAAGTGGTAGTGGCGTTAAATAGTTTAAGTGTTGAAAATGATGTTGAATTCCGATCTTATTTGAAAGAATATATATGCAAGATTTGAGAATATTTTCTACAACTTTTATCTTACCCTTATTCTTTACTCTCTAAATTTCAAAGCTCAAATAATTGCCCACAATGTTTAAAAATTTATTAGGAAATTATTTTTTGTGATTTTTCGCTTAACTAATCGGCTACATTCTCAAATATAATAAAATCATTACGTTGATTAAAAAAAGAAAGAAATTTGCGCCAATGAGCCAACAAGATTGAAGACAGATGGTTTAGAACCTAATCAATGTTTGGTTTAAACAAGAATATTCACATGCAAATTAATATATTTAGATTTCGTATTGGAATTGGTATTCGGAATTACAGTTTAATCTTCTTAGTTTAATGGTTTATCAGTTATATAAAAACTTAAATCATATGTAATTCGATTTGATATGGTTCAGTTTTTGTAGGTCCACTATTTCATATTTATTATGAAAACTGAGCATTTCCAAAATACACTCCATAACTTCAAATATAAAGTTTTGCATCCTCCAAAAGATAATTCAAAACTTTTAAATTTTAAATTTCTTATTTTTATTTGCATTTTAGTACTATAGAACGTTTATGTAGTATAATACTTTTATATAGTATAGTAGGGGGAATAATCACAAAAACAAAACTAATATGGTTTTTAACCAAATAATGTATAGAAAATAAAAGTTCTATATTTTTTTTGTCAACAATGGTCCATAACTAGGCGGCTCATTAGTCAAGTTCCTATATAATATAGATAGTAAAATTCAATTCCTAAATGTACCAGTGCGTCTACTTTTAGTAGACTTACCACTTGCCACTAGACTAATGGTCACGTACAATAAAAGTTATATATTATATAGAACATCTATATAAACTTATTAATAATATATTTATTTTAAAATAATTTTTGATCTTTTTTTTAAAATTTAATGTGAGCATGTGAAGAAAAAAATCTATGATTTTTAAAAGAAATTTTAGATTTGAATTAGTTTTTTTTTAATTAAATATAGTGTAAGTAAAATAGAAGATGAGAGAAACAATTAAAAAGAAAAAAGAAAATTAATAATTAATAATTAAATAGAAAAATAATAGAATGGTACATATATATTGTATAAATATATGAAATTACTATTAATGACCATTCTCTTAATTATTTTTTTATTTTGCGGTTACTACACCTAATTTCCCTTACATTAACTCATTTGTTTAATTTATTTTTTATTTGAACTTAATATGTTTATTTTGAAATAAATATAAATCCACCTTAAGTTTTAGAATTATCTGAAAATTTAATAAGAAAATATTTCATAGATATCATCGATTTGTGCTTGTTCTTAACTTGATATTTAACATGTTTGTTTGCAGACTAGGTTAAGAAAGAAAGAAAAAGAAGAAGACACATAGCTTATAAAATCTAAATGTTAGTCAAGATACATCTCACCTAAAAGCCTCTGGAAAGCTTATACAATCTCCAAGATATACAAACACTCACCGTCAAGTCACACACCGATCAAATGATAACTCACAAGCTGATGAAAGAGACAGATTTCAGCAAAAATAGAAAAAATGCTTTCACTACCTATCACTCTCTCTCAACGTAATCGTTAGTCTTTTCTACACCTCATTAGAGACATAATCTTGAATTCCACATGTTAATTGCCATGTTTTATATCCACTACTAAGTCCAATGTTACTTCAATGACTAATAATAATTATTATGGGTGGAGAAAGATGAAACAACAATTACGATTAGAAAATGTTGATCCAACATGTAAACTTTTCTACAAAACTCTTACATTTACACTGCTAGTTACAATTCTCACCAACACAAAAACGAATCAACTCTCAAATGGCTCACAAGTAAATTTTCTCTCTCTAAACCTTTAAACAAAAACTCCCCCAATCTCTCTAAGATAGTTAGACGGCCTCACCAACCTCTAAAACCTTTTTATTGGTCGTGTAGCTTAACTTAGAATCTCCTAAATCTTTTAGAAATGAAAATTTCTCTAGATAAGACAACTTTTCATTTCTTCTTGATAGCGGCTTGTTATTTTCCAAACAGCTTCTTGTTCTAACTTGTCTTTATCACACATCCAGCTCAGCTACGACTTGGACTTATTTACTTGTTGATCTTTGAATTGGAGTCCACACATCTTCAAAAGAGACTGACTTGGCGCAAGAACTGAGAGCCCATATATGAGGAAGCAAGGAAGAAGAACTTTGGATATCTGAACGTAAAGATTGATAGACGAGTCGAAGAAGCAAACAGATCTCATGAAGTCATTAGGTGAGTCAGGCAGCGGCGGTGGGATGTAAACGGTGTCGTGCTCGAACCGGCGGAGGTGTTCCGAAAATCGTGTGGACTAGATGGTCTATTGCAGGGCCTATTTCGTTGGCTACAAAAAAGGGTTTATGAAAACGAGAGAGGTTGAAGATGAATTTTAAATAGGGTAAAATATCTAATTCTAGACGAAAAAGCTATTTATATTTGTCTGGATATTTAATAATCGGACGTCTGGAATTGTCTCCCCTATCAATTATTTTTAAAAATAGTTTTTAACTGTCATAATCTATCTAGAAATTATAGACGAATCAAGACAGTCGTCACTTCTATCTTAAATCGTCATATTCCGTTATAGTTGTGGTTGGTTTCGAGATGGTTTTAGATAGACCATGCATCTATCCACTTCTGTATATTTTTCGTCCCGAGTTGACTTACTTCTTGGATGGGAAACATAATCACTTTATCATTGAAGGGATTGTAATCTTGATCTTAATGTTTTTAGGATCTGTCTTACATTACTATTGACACAACTTTCGAGTTGAGATATAAATTTATAAAGTTCTAACCAATCCACAAGTTCATGTAAATTTGAGAAGTAATTCTTATAATTATTATGTTTTGTTAAGTATTTACATGTCTATCACTCCAATATTTTCCACTAAATTTTGGTTACAGGTTGTCGCATAATTTTTTGTAATAAGATTTAAGATTTGAATTATGAATATGATTTTGTCGATTTAATTATTAATAAAAAAAAATAATTGCAGAGAATAAGTGAACCAAACTAATCTACAACAAGCAAATGACTTTTGTGTTTGTGTTTATATTAAAAGCCAATAAGAAATGCTAGAAAAAACAAGGAGAAATGACAAAAATGAATGAAAATTTTATTTTAAATGCAAAAATAAATTCTAATTGAATTCATGAGTGTAGTGAATTTATAATTTTTTACTTAATGACCAAACAAAAAATATGGAATCGCAATTATATTTATACCTTTCGCCAGATATTGCAGACTTCACATGAAGTCTACTGCTTATACAAGAAGACTTCATGTGAAGTCAGCTCCTTAATTATATATATAATTTAAAATTAAAATAGTAATTATTATTATATGTTTATAATTTTGATTAGAAAGTCTAGTTATAAACAATTATGAGGTATTAAAAATAAAATTTCGTTAAAATAAGGTCAAATAAAATCAACAAATATCTAACCAAATCCATAAACCAATTATGTAATGGTTTAGGGTAATAAGAGATTGCAATCATGTAGGATTTGTAAACTTTGTATTTGTTATGTAGAAATGGCTTCATGGAACTGGGCTTAAGCTGTTCACCAAGATGAGAGGACTAAATTTACGAGCAGACCAATCAACATTTGCTATTGTCTTGAGAGCTTCCGCTAGTTTCGCTTCCTTGTCATTGGGGAAACAAATCCACGCATTTATAATCAGATCAAGGAACTTGGAAAACGTGTTCTCCGGAAGTGGCCTGGTTGATAAATACGCCCAAGTGTGGTTCTATCAAAGATGCAGTTCAAGCATTTCGAGAGATGCCTGATAGAAACGCAGTTTCCTGGAATGCTTTGATTTTAGCATACACTGATAACGAAGATGGAGAAGCAGCAATTGGTACACTCTCGATTAGATTATTCAATCAGGTTATCAACCAAATTCAGTTAGCATTTTAGGCGTTTTGACTGCATGCAGTCATTGTGGATTTGTTGAGCAAGGAAGACAATATTTCCAGGACATGTCTCGGATCTATAGGTTAACTCCAATAAGGAAACACTATACATGTATGCTGGATTTGCTTACCAGAAACGGAAAATTTTTAGAAGCGGGGAAGTTGATGGACGAAGTGCCCTTTAAGCCAGATGAAATATGTGGTCGTCGGCGTGAATGCATGTCGGATTCACAAGAATCAAGGCCTTGCTGAGAGAGCAGCAGAGAAGCTCAGGGACGCTGCAGCTTATGTAAGCATGTCCAACATCTATGCAGCTGCTGGGAAATGGGAAAGCGTTAAGCATGTGAAGAAAGCTAGCATATATATTAAAAATATATTCTACTATGTATTTCTTAGATTTTGTTTGTTGATATTTTATTTGTGCTCGTAAATATATCTTAAATATTCGTATTATAATGTATTTATTTTGATAAATATGTTTTGGTATTATTAATATACTTTGTACTATAACTTTGATATTATTATATGAATATGTACTATATAAGCTTTCATATATCTTAGTCTATTTGATATGATTAATGATACCTTAATTAATAATCATGTCAATGAAATTTTGTCATAAATAGTACATGTTTTAGGATGAAATTCAAGATATAAATCAGATTTTGTTGATCCAATTGTTGATAAAAAATATTAAACAATAAAGTTTAAATGACTATTGATTAACGATCTACAATGCCTAACTCTTGTTGATTGAAAGAAACAATTTTTAGAAAGTTTAAATGACTATTGATTAACGATCTACAATGCCTAACTCTAGTTTATAAAAAGTAATTTCTATGGTTAATGAACATATAGTACATAAACATTGTTTTAATAATTTTTTAGAACACTGAAAATAAAATATCATAATCAAGAATGTAGTTGAGAGACAAAGATACATAAATTTTTTTGAGTAGATGTTAAGTCTTGATAAAACAATTAACAAATACCAAAAGCACAATATAATATAATGTAAGGATGAGTAGGTGTTTGGAGGAAGGAGAATTGATTCTTTCTTGGTCTTAGTTGGGTTTATTTATATATTTTTTGGTTAAAATTTTATTTTATTTATGTTTCAATTAAAATTGTTTTTTTGTAATACCTTCCCCACTTTTTTTTTGCCATCGTAAAGGTGATACAGGTAAAAAGTTATAAACTGGCCGATATTTTACAAGGCCCAGTAAACTACACAAAAAGGAGTAAAACAGGCACTCCAATATTAAGCAGATCAATTTAACCAAAAAATTATTAAGCTTCTCCATAATCTAAGCAGAGGAAATAACTCTCTCACTCTCAAAAAGTTCCTTTAGCCAAAAAGGAAACCCGGTGGCAATATAGGACTGGATCCTATTTTCCTTTGTCACACTTAGAACAATGAGATGAGCTCCTCTGTTTGCTGATCTTACTTCGCCTATGATTTTAATTACCAAAAAATTCCTAAGCCTTAACTGCAGTTCTGAAACTTTGGATGCAAAAGAAGGCCATGCTTCGGTCGGTTCACTACGTTCACGAGATCTGATGGTTCTGTTGCCAAGAGTAAATTGTCCATCTTCAAACTTGCAAGGCTATCAAGGACCCAAGTCATAGTTTGAAATTGGCAATCTCCTGCAGATACAATGTTATTAAAAGCTCTTTTTTCATGGCAAATAACATTTCCTTGTGAGTCTCGAGCCACCCACGCTCCTCCTCCTAGTTTTTTGGGTTTGCTCCACGAGACCCCTATGTTCACTTTTTAACCACACCTGAATCTGGTGGTTTCCAAATCTTGTTGCTTCTTTGATTGTCATTTTTGTAATCTCTCCTTGAGGAACTTGTTGAGATAAAGACCAAAGATCTGAATCCTCCAAAGCTTTGTTCACACTCTCATCCAAAGGATACTTTTACCTTCAATCACCAACTTGTTTATATTCTTCTAGATTCTCCACAAAATCCATGGAAAGCTGGTTTTCATATGTAATGAAGGTTGAGTTCTTTCATTCAATTGTAGTAGGTGGTGGATGTTAGAGTATATAGATCCCGATTCATACCCACCATTCGGATTGGGAATATTGGATAAGGCCCACATTTGTTTTGCCACGGGGCATGTAAAGAGAACATGATTAATAGATTCACCCTCATAACCACATACTTGACATCTAGGATCAAGTTTTATACCACATGCTATGAGTTTATCACAAACTGGGAGAGCACCTGATAAAGCTTTCCAGATAAAAGTCTTTATCTTGGGAGCTGTATTGAGGTTCCACGCTCTATCTTTCAGATCAGTCAAAGATGAGAGAGCGGTTACCTTGGAAATTAAATTTGCCTTTGATTGTTGGTCAGCAACCCAATAGGCTGACTTAACAAAGAAATCACCTGAAATTGTGTGGTTCCAACACCAAAAATCCTCTATAAGCACTGCTGGTTTTTTTCTTTTGATAATAGTAATATCTTTGGGGAAGAACAAATCCTCCAAAACTTCTTGATTCCAGTCTCTCATATTGATGTCAATGAGACTTTCAACTTTCAGATATATGTTCATTGAGAAGTTTTTCACCATCAGAGCTCTCATTATCCCATCTGTTATCCACGCATTTGACCATACCGAAATGGTTTTGCCATTTCCAACACATTTCTGCACTCCTTGACTCAGTAATTCTCTTCTAGAAAGGATGCTTCGCCATCCAAAAGAAGGCCTATTTCCAGTTCTAGCGTCCATAAAGTCCTTTTTTCCAAAATATCTGATCTTGAAAAATTTCGCAAACAGAGATTCTGGATTTTGAAGGATCCTCCAAGATTGTTTGGCCAAGAGTGCTTGGTTAAAACATTTTATATCCCTAAACCCAAGACCTCCTTGTTTTTGGGAAAACAACACTTCTCCCAACTAATCCAATGGATTTTGTGTTTATGTTCAAAGCAGTTCCACCAAAAATTGGTCATTGCATTCAAAATTTATTAATATGTCGCTACCGGTAATTTGAAGCAAGACATGGCATAGACGGGCATTGCCATTGCCACTGCCTTAAGGAGAACCTCTTTACCACTCTGAGACAAACATCTACGAAACCATCCCGACAATCTCGTTTTTAGTCTGTCATGTATATAACCCAAGATCTCATGCTTTGATCCATTAAAACATTCTGGAAGGCCTAGATAAGAACATGTTCCTCCTTTATTATATATGCCTAACAAAGATTTGATGACAGTTCTGATCGCCTATCAACTTTTTCCCCAAAGGAGACTAAGGATTTATCAAGGTTAATGGTTTGACCTGTTGCCTTTCCATATTGAGCAATGATCTCTTTTAATTTGCCTACCTGGTCTACCGAGGCTTTGCACATGAATAAGCTATCGTCAGCGAATATGAGATGGTGGATTGCTACACTGCCTAACTTGAACTGAACCCCTTGAAGTGAATTAGTCTGTTATGCCTTGTTTAGAAGATGAATTGGACATTCTGTACACAACACAAAGAGGAAGGGAGAAATAGGGTCTCCTTGTCTTAAGCCTCACTGCGGAGAAATCAATCTGAAAGGCTTATTGTTAATCAATACAGAATAAGTGACCGTTGAGACATAATACATGATCCATTTCGTCCACTTCTCATGAAACCCCATAGCCTTCAAGAGAGATTCCAAATACTTCCACTCGACTCGGTCGTAGGCTTTTGGCATATCAGATTTATTAGCCATGTACTCTTTGGAGATTTTCTGATGTCTTTAAGCTGTGGATTATTTCGTGAACCATCAAAACATTGTCTGATATTAAGTGTTCCGCTACAAAGGCTGTCTGCGTAGGAGAAACCAATTCAAAGAGCCATGGTTGTAATCGCAACACCATGATATTAGAAACTATTTTATAAAAGACCGAGTACAAGCTTATAGGCCTTTAATCTGCCATATGTGGAGAATCTAGCTTCTTTGGGATCAAGCAAATATGAGTATAGTTCCACTCCCTCGGGAAGTTACCTAATTCAAAGAAAGATTTCACCTCTCTCACCACTTGATCTCCAATGATGCTCCAATAGTTTTGGAAGAAGATTCCTATCATATTGTCTGGTCTAGGTGCACTTGATGCTTTTATAGAAAAAGCAGCAATCGTAATTTCTTCCTTTGAAACCTCTCTAATTAGTGCATTATTTATTTGATCTGTTACACGCTTTGTGAAACCTTCAAACATCACATTGAAATCTTCTAGGTTTGTTGAAGTGAACAACTCTGTGAAGTACTCTGCCGCTACTTCTCCTTTTGACGCATCACCTCGGTGTAGATTTTCTTTCTTATCTTGGAGACATGACAAAACGTTTATAGCTCGGTTTTCTTGCATGGAAGCATGAATTTTTTTTGAGTTTGTATCACCTTCCATTAGCCACGACACCCTGCTTTTCTGCTTCCAAAATAACTCGTCTTCCTTGTAAGCTTCCATCAAATCTTTCTTGAGATTCCAGACTTTTCGAGAACATGGAGGGTTCATATTCTGTTCATTTTCTAAGTCCTGATGTGCTCTGCAAATTTTGTCTCTAACATTCATTGGATTTGTTTTCTTCCATGAACTCATAGCTTTACGACATCTCCTAAGCTTATTTGATACTGATTCCGTCGTAACCAAATTTTGATTCCTCCATGCAAAAGAGATAGCCTCTTTTATCCCGGGTTTGAAAAGAAACCTTCTATCAAACTTAAAGCATCCCCGATAGATATCTTGAGAAGACTGTAATTTAATCAACACATGTCGATGATCTGAGCATCTCCTATCTAAGAATAATTGATTTGAAGCTGGGAATTTCCTGAACCAATTTTTGTTACCAATGTATCTATCTAGTCTACTTTAGATCCATTGTTGATTCCATGACTGGGTAACTCCAACATATAACAAGCCTCCAACATATTTTCAAAAGGTTGAAAGTTCCTTGCACTTCTTTGAGGACCACCAAGCTTTTCACCATTATGTACAATGGCATTGAAATCCCAAAACAGACACCAACTATCATTTTTCCTAGGAATGTCAATTCTGGAAATTCTTTCCCAAACCTTAGCTTGATTTCCAGTAGAAGGATCCCCATAAACACGTGAGACAAAAAATTCCAAATCTCCTATCTGAGCTTTGAAATCTAAAAGGTTCTTATCCACAAAAGAAAACACCACTTGTACACTACTTTTCCAAAACAAAGCCAACCCACCACTTTTACCTTATGGATTCACCGTAAACAACATGTCATACCCCAACCACGCCTTCAAATCTGTCATAACATCTGAACTATTCATTGTTTCGATCAAAAACAAAATATCAGGGAAATGCGTTGAGTGCATCTCCTTGAGATGAGGAATTGTCAAGTTATGTGCACGACCCACTCCTTGACAATTCCAAGACAGTAGGCTCATTACTGACTCGACGATCCCTAATTTGGGATCACCTCAGAATTGTTAACCTTCACTATCTTTCTCACACTAACCATCTCTTCTTTTGCTTTCCTTTTTACTGGGCCAACCTGTACCTTTCCACTATGTGCCATTTATATATTATTATGATCATCCTCCAATGGCTTCTTTTTTCTAATATATGGCCTTTTCCGCACATATTGCTTAGACCCTTTTGTCTCTGGTGAACTTGAAGCTTTCACTTTGAGTCCATATGTCGTTGAACACGAAGGTTGAGCAAGATTTGCAACTTGCATCTCCAAATTAGTTCCTTCAAGCAGTTGCATCTCTTGAAAAGATGGAACTTGCCCTTGTCTTGCTTCCTTAATGGCAGAGCTTAGAAATTTTGGTATCTCTTCTTCATTTTTCCCAAATACCATATGTTCTTGAAAAGCAGAGTCCAAAATGGCCCTTTGTCTTTATTAATTTCATAAGATACCACTGGAAGAGGCTTCAAACTTGGCATAGATTTATGTTCCAACATATCATTTTCCATTGATTTAAGAGAATTCTTCACTCTGAATTCTCTGGCTATGCGCTCAGGCCCATTTGCAACTAACAGGTATTGTCTCATCCCATCTAGAACCTCCAGATTTATTTTTGGTCTGCCAGTCATCGAGTTAACTCCAACTTGCTCCTCGCTAAGGACCCCAAACAATGGATCAAATTCTTTTATAGTTGGTTCTCGAGGCTGTTTCAATATCGCTATATTGTTTCTTCTACTTTCGGCTTTCGCTTGATTGTTTAGGATGAAAATAGGGCATTTTGCCTGATCATGAGTTAGGCGCAGGCATGTGTAACATCTTTTTTGCACCTTCTCATAGTTGAAACTAATTGTTGCCGATTCTCCTGATGGGAGATTAATAACTTTTGATCTGCGAAGAGGTTTGGACACGTCAAACAGAACTTTCACTCTCAAAAATCCTTTGATTTGTGATTTAGATGGATCAAACGCCACTTCTTGGACTATCCTTATCAACTCTCCCAAAGCCGTCATAGAAGCCACTGTGTAATAGTTGATTGGGATATTTTTGATTTGTACCCACAGAAGAATACTTTGTAAGTAATCAGGCGGATGTTTTTCCACCCACTTATCCATAACCAGGGTCCATTGATTATGAGATTGAACTCCTTTTTCCAAGATTTTGTCCATATCTTCTTTGTTATTGAAAATAAACTAAAAAATTTCATTGGTTAGAGCTAAACCTCTAACTTTCTCAACTTTTTGCCATTTGCGAGGCATATCCAATACCACGTCTGAAACTTTTTGATAATTTGGGTTTACAATCCTTCCAATGAGACTGAAGGCGTTTTTTTGAGATGAACAGTACTCTGGTAGATTAGGAAGAGAAAAGGAGATATCCTCTTCCTCCAACGACATAGCCATGAAAGCTTTATCAATTGCAGAAGACATCTTTAAAACTGACCACAAACTAGAAGCAGAGCCTCAAAGACAATAAAAATTCCAACAAACCGTCGAAACCTAAATTATTTCTCTGGATTATTAACCACAAACTTCAGGAGACAGGAAATTGAATGAAGATTGGAAGGGTATTAACTTTGCTTTCTCAACCAAAATGATGAATTAAAGCCAAGAGGAAATAATTCTCAGTTTGTAGCTCAAGAAATTCTCTCGAAGGTTTTTTTTAATACCCTCCCCACTTAGATGATGAGATAATCATGGACCCAAAAAACCTCAATTTCAAAATGGTGTTTCACCAAAAGACAAAGATAAAAGAAGAGAAATGACATTCTTTTTCTTTTTCCTTTTTTTCCTCATCATTTCATTTTTCTAACTAATGCACTTCTTTTATCCAAAGTCTGATCATTGATTGAGTCCAGTTGGTTAATGAGAAACACCAGCTGGGTCTCTTCTTTAAGCTTCTTCACACAACTTCTCAGATAGAAAAAGAGAGAGCTTTAACAATTTACCCTGAAACCATGAAAGAAGATAAAGCTTTGTCCTTTTCTCGTATTGCAACCACTGGGTTTGGCTCATCTTGTCGTCTTGCGTCTTAAGTAAAAAGAGAAACCAAAAAAAAAAAAAAACACCTTTAGGCCATCGGGCTGTGTTTCAGCTTCTTCTTCTTCTCGGGGTTGTTTCAAGTACTCAACTTTACATCATGAGGTTGTTGTTCTCCTGATAGAATTCTAGTTTTGGGTTTGGGGAGATCTGAATTTCTGCAGCTGAATCTGAGATTGGTGTTCTTCTAGAACCTGACACGATTCGACCATGTCTATAACTTGTGAACTCTCGAATCTTACTTCGAAGAAGACAAAAGAGTCGAGCAGTGGCAATAAATGGCTAAAAAAGCCTCTCTTCGTCCTGATTTTGTGTGCTTCTTTGGTAATTGTTCTTTGGCTGTTCTCGCGGTTAGGTAGAAACCGGAAAGAGGAGACAGGTTCGTGTAGTGGAGAAGCTAAAGTGTTGTACAGACATCAAAACGTCACCAAGAGTGAAATTCATGCTTTGGTCTCTTTGTTCTCTGATTCCGATCAGGTAAAATTATCCGAGGAATTGACTTTGTTTTATTGTTGAATTGAGCTTCTGAACACTTACCAGATTTGCCTTGAAGTGAAACACTTTATCAGTCTTTGCATCTCTTGTAGGTATTATCTTTTCAATGTCGTAAGGAATCAAGCCCTGGAATGTGGGACAATTATGTTATTACTTGTTCCCTTAATATGCTTTCGGAGGAACCAGAGACTAGAGGGGTTCCCTGGAATCTTAATCCATCAGGCTTAGCAAATTCGATCTCATCAACATCTCGTATGTGTGATAATCTTGAACAGGTGAAATAAAACATTCAATTCTAGCACATGTGGATAATTGCCTTCAAATGTGTTGTGTAGTTCTCACAAAACTTTATTTCAAATGTTTTGGTTATGGGTAGAGTTTACATCAACACGAAAAATCAGAAAACCTGAGAGAAGAAGAAGGGATGGATCACGGTTTGACATCTTATTTAAAAAACACATGGTGGTGTCTAATCCTTGGTGGATTACTGTGCCATAAGATCTTTGTATGTCGTTCTACAGCACCTACTGAGGGAGAAGAACAAGTACATCTGCAAGATGCTTTAGCTCAAAAGAAGCAACAACAAAGTTCTGAGACACCTTCTGCAGGAACTGGTAAATGGAGAAAGAACATGCTTCTCCTTTGTATCTTTTTTGGAGTTTCCTTTTCCGTTTGGTGGTTTTGGGACACCAATGAGGGAATCCTATTGAAAAGGAGGGAGACTCTAGCAAACATGTGTGACGAACGAGCCCGTGTGTTACAAGATCAGTTCAATGTTAGTCTGAACCATGTTCACGCGCTGTCTATACTTGTATCAACATTTCACCATGGGAAAACCCCATCTGCCATTGATCAGGTGATGTGTTGTTTTTACTGCTAGTACATTTCGTATGTCAAGATCATCATCTTTGGATAATGTAAAAATCATTAACGTCTTTTACATTAACAGAAAACCTTTGGTGAATATACTGAGAGAACAAATTTTGAGAGGCCTCTTACAAGTGGTGTTGCGTATGCTTTGAAAGTCCCACACTCAGAAAGAGACCGCTTTGAAAAGGAGCATGGATGGACAATAAAGAAAATGGAAACTGAGGACCAAACAGTTGTCCAAGATTGTGTTCCTGAAAATTTTGACCCAGCACCTATTCAAGACGAATATGCGCCAGTTATATTTGCTCAAGAAACTGTTTCCCATATTGTATCGGTCGATATGATGTCTGGAGAAGTCAGTAACGTTTAGAATTTTCCTTTCCTGTTGCCAAACGAATGTGCCAAAAGAGAATAAAGTGTGAACTATTTTTCGCAGGAAGACCGTGAAAACATCTTGCGGGCAAGGGCATCAGGAAAAGGAGTATTAACATCTCCATTTAAGCTGCTTAAGTCAAATCATCTTGGTGTCGTCTTGACCTTTGCTGTGTATGACACGAACCTACCTCCAGATGCTACAGATGAACAGCGTATTGAAGCAACTATTGGGTACAAATTTTACTTTAAAGATCGTCTCTATAAATGGGTGTGTTGATGTATAATGATTTGAGGACTGGAATTAAATCTTAGTACAAAAATGATATCTTAGTTTGTATATGATCTCTGTACTAGAAAATCTTGATACGATTCACCTGAAACAGGTACCTTGGTGCATCATATGATATGCCATCACTGGTGGAGAAACTTCTTCACCAACTTGCCAGCAAACAGATGATTGCTGTCGATGTTTATGACACAACTAACGCCTCAGATCTAATTAAAATGTATGGCTCAGAAATTGGGGATATAAGTAAACAGCACATAAGTAACCTTGATTTTGGTGATCCATCAAGGAAACATGAGATGCATTGCAGGTTAGGTCTAACTTCAAAGATCTTTCTGTAAAATATCTTTCATTTTATTTTATTTTCTAATGTATGAGAATGGCAATTTTCATTTTATAGGTTTAAGCATAAACTTCCCATTCCTTGGACAGCGATAATACCTTCATTCTTAGTTCTGGTTATTACTTTTCTTGTTGGTTATATTTTCAATGAAGCCCTCGTTCAAATTGCGACAGTTGAAGAAGACTGTCAAAAAATGAGGGAATTGAAAGCTCGGGCTGAGGCCGCTGACGTTGCAAAGTCACAGGTGAATTTTATAAATTAAATAACTCAAGAAACCTCAATTTTTGTTAAAGAAGAGTTTCTTGTCACTGAAATGCTTCTTATTTTTCAGTTCCTAGCAACTGTTTCTCATGAGATACGGACTCCGATGAATGGTGTTTTAGGTACTGTTTTTACTGATCCTTTGTCACTGCATATTTTCTGGAAAATCAGCTGAAAAAATCGAGCATTTTGTTACAGGAATGCTGAAATTACTGATGGACACGGATCTTGATGTGGAGCAAATGGACTATGCGCAAACTGCTCATGGCAGTGGGAAGGATCTTATATCACTAATAAACGAAGTTCTTGATCAGGCAAAGATTGAATCAGGAAAGCTCGAACTTGAAAATGTGCCTTTTGATATGCGTTTTGTTCTGGATAATATATCATCTCTACTATCTGGTAAGGCAAATGAAAAAGGAATTGAGGTATAATATAAACTGCTTGACCTTCTGTTTCTTAATATGTTCAAATGGAAAACATGTCCAATATCTCATGATATATAAATTCCTTGTTACAGTTGGCCGTTTATGTTTCTAGTCAAGTTCCTGATGTTGTAGTCGGTGATCCAGTTCGATTCCGGCAGATAATTACTAACCTAGTTGGAAACTCGATCAAGGTATTTAATCGCTTACTTCTTTAGAAAATAACATACTTCTTCACTACTATAGTACTCATTTCTCTTTCCTTAATAACAGTTCACACAGGACAAGGGACACATATTTATCTCAGTGCACCTTGCAGATGAGGTGAAGGAGCCTCATAATATAGAAGATGCAGTGCTAAAACAGAGACTAGCTTTAGGATGCAGTGAATTCGGTGAGACTGTAAGCGGGTTTCCTGCCGTAAATGCATGGGGAAGCTGGAAGAATTTCAAGAAATTATACAGCACTGGGAATCAAAATTCTGATAAAATAAGATTGCTGGTTACTGTGGAAGACACAGGAGTGGGCATACCTGTGGATGCACAAGGCCGAATATTCACTCCTTTTATGCAAGCTGATAGTTCCACATCACGGACTTATGGTGGAACCGGCATAGGTTTGAGCATAAGCAAGCGTTTGGTTGAACTCATGCAAGGAGAGATGGGGTTTGTGAGCGAGCCTGGGATAGGCAGCACTTTCTCATTTACTGGAGTTTTCGGGAAAGCAGAAACAAATACGTCGATCAGTAAATTGGAACGATTCGATTTAGCTATTCAGGAGTTTAAAGGATTGAAAGCATTAGTTATTGATAGTAGAAAAATTCGAGCTGAGGTGACTTGTTACCATCTTTGGAGATTGGGAATATCTGCAGACATTGTTTCAAGTCTTAGAATGGCATGCACCTGTGTCAGGTACTTTACATACATTAATTTTGTTTTTTACTCTTTTTAACTGCTTTGCTTTGCTCATATAACTTGAAATGTATAATTCATTTCTAGGTAACTGTGATTGTCAACTGATATATGTTTAACTGTTACCGCCCTTGCATTCCAAGGTTAAAAAAATGGCATTTGTAAAAGATCATAATTGGTTCACTAAAAGCGTTCTATTTTTTTCTGGAATCTTTGCAGTAAATTAGAAAATTTGGCAGTGATTCTAATCGACAAAGATGCATGGAACAAGAAAGACTTTGCATTACTTGATGAGTTGCTAACCTATAGTAAAGAAACCTCTACAAGAGTCCCAAAGATTTTACTTTTGGCAACCTCTGCAACTCTGGTGGAGCGCAGTGAGATGAAGTCTTCTGGTCTCATCAATGAAATGGTAATAAAGCCTCTTCGAATGAGTGTCTTAATATGTTGCTTGCAAGAAACCCTTGTTAATGGCAAAAAAAGGAAACCAAACAGAAAGCGTAGAAATCTTGGACATTTGCTCAGAGAAAAACAGATTCTGGTTGTGGATGATAATTTGGTGAACAGACGAGTTGCCGAAGGCGCACTTAAGAAATATGGAGCTATTATTACATGCGTTGAGAGTGGCAAGGCTGCATTGGCAATGCTTAAGCCCCCTCACAGCTTTGATGCTTGTTTTATGGATCTACAGATGCCTGGAATGGATGGGTAACTAATTATGTTTCAACTTATCCCTTCAGCTTGTTCATTTCTTGAATGTGGTCGGTGGTAATTTTTATAAGTTTTGGACAGATTTGAAGCAACAAGGAGAGTCCGTGATTTGGAGAGGGAAATCAACCTGAAAATAGCTTCCGGAGAAGTTTCTGATGAAACGTTTAGTAAATTCAGTAGCTGGCACGTCCCGATATTAGCGATGACAGCTGATGTAATTCAGGCTACTAATGAAGAATGCGTGAAATGTGGAATGGATGGTTATGTATCAAAACCGTTTGAAGAGGAAGTGCTCTACGCAGCAGTAGCAAAATTCTTTGAACCCTGATAAAAGAAAGACCACAAATCCATTGCCTTTGTAGGATTATATATCAACCTGACGTCAAGTAGTATATCTTGCACATCCACCATGGCGTGTTATTCAACTTGATATCAAGGCAAGAATCAGTCAGTTAGCCATTGTCCATCATAGGTGTATTTTTCTTTTAGACCTCTTCCAGTTGAATATGAGAAGAAACCGCGAAAACCACGGTCTTTCTCTTTGTATAGCAGATATCTGATGTATAGCTCCATTATATTCTTTCATATAAACCCAAACTCTCTCCTCCTAACTGTAAAACAGCTTGCTTGTTGTGTAGTAAAATAGTAATGGCCCTTGATTACATGATAGTAAACGTGTTGTTAACTCTCTGATCTGTAAAGCTTTTGGAAGCATAACAAAATCTTCCTCAAAATCAGTGAAACACAGATCTGGCACATGATTGCATCTGAAGCAAAGCTAGATTCCCTAGTCATAGATCTTGAACTTTTGGAGTACTGATTCTATATAACTAGTTAAATGGGTCAAGTTGCACTCGTTTCTTTAGCTCTCATACTTCAACTAGATCAGATCTGGATCTTTCTGCACCACTCATTTGCTCTCCGAGGAAGATGTCAACTCTCTTGATAAGGATAGTTCTTGCTTTGCTCGTGATAGCAACGACAATTCCTCAACGTTCAGGTAAAAATATCACTGCAAATGGTTGTATTTATATGTCCTTTATGGTCTTATGTAGATGTATGTCAGAAGAGTATGTATGTTTAAATAGAGGCAGAGTCGGAACAATGGTGCGTAGCGGATGAACAAACGCCAGACGATGAGTTGCAGTCAGCTCTAGAATGGGCTTGTGGGAGCGGAGGAGCTGACTGCAGCAAAATGCAGCGAGAAAACCAGCCTTGCTTCTTGCCGAACACGATCAGAGATCATGCCTCCTTTGCTTTTAACAGTTATTACCAAACTTATAAACACAAAGGTGGTTCTTGTTACTTCAAAGGTGCAGCCATGATCACTGAGCTTGACCCAAGTAAGCTCTCTCTTCTCTCTCCCTCTATGAATCTTAGTAGATCATGAAAAACTTCAAGCTCTCACGAATTGGGTGGTCGCAAATGGGGTTTTATTGAATATTATTGTTAAAAAATATAGTGGTAAAAAGTTATTGACCAAGAATCTGGATATGATTGTCACAGGTCATGGTTCTTGCCAATATGAGTACAAACCCTGAGTGAAAAGAGACAGCAAAGACGCGATGCAACAAGATAAAAGCTATATGGTTTTGTAATGTTTTATTCCCAAATTATTATACATGTAATAATGCTTCACCCGGAGACACTTCTCTCATTATTTTTCAATGATCTATATATATTTTTTCTTCATTTGGAATAATATAAAATAAACATACAGAATACAAGTATTAAATACATAAGTCGGTGGAAATTAAACATATCATTGGGAGAAAAGCCCAAAGTAAAGGAACCACAAATTACAAATAATAATAAAACTAAATCAAAACGACTTAAGACATAAAACTCGGCAAAAAAAACTATTCACACCTTTGAAGATCAAAACCACCACCAGAAAAATTAGAGCCAGCATTGTAGTTGACGAATCATCCTATAGCGAAGAAAATTACCTCTCAAATAAAGACAAAATCTTCTAATTTGGCAAGAGATAAAACCCACAAAACTTCCATAAACAGTGAAGTCAAAATTTGTGCGACAAAAAGATACCACAATAGAAAGTTTTAAAAGACCAGACCTTGATCAAATCATGACAGTAGGAACAAAGAGTGAAACAACTTTAAAACGAAGATAACCATACTTAAAAGAGGGCAATCAAGTTTAAACTGACGAGACTACCATAACAATCAACTAGGTAGGAACCAAAATTAACAAGCACCAAATCAAAAGACTCCTAACTAGTCATATTCGGTAGAAAAACAACACTAGAAGTAGAGTGACATACCAGAAGATGGAGCTAAACTGGAACCTGGCAAACATCCATGGAAAACTAAAGAACACGACGATCCAAGTATAACCAACTCCACCGCGGACCCAATCAACAACAGAATGTAGAGGCACCAGATTTGTCGATAGAGAAGGAGAGCTCTGCCATCAAACTTCAAGACCCACGATGACACAGAACCAACAATATGATTTTATAATCAATCTTCCAACCCGCTACAAATTCAAAATATATCTTCAACTAAATTTCATTATGTCATTAACTGTTCTAAATTATCATTTATTTTATAGATCTATGGTGTCAGATACATCTCAAGCAATCAAATTCCATAAAGATTTCTATTTTTAAGTCATTTTACTAACATATAAAGTTTTACAAATATTTTTTATAAGATATAAATCAACTTGTGAGGTTTTTTAGTATAGTTAGGTGTCAAATTTTATTAAACAAAATCATTCTAGAATGTAAAATTTGTAGTAGATGTTGAATTTGTACGTGGAAATAGAAAAATTGATGTGAAGGGTGAGAAAGTAAAAAACAGGATGTTGAATCGTTTTATTCATTGTAGATGGTCTAATGAGTTATCTAAATCCCTTTTGAAAGTATCAGAAAGATTATGATATACCCAGAAGTATGTCTCATTATAATTGATTATGTGAAAAGTTTAGAAATCTAATTCCTTTTCCACAAAATATTGCAGATTAATTTTTCCCCAATCCCGATTAGAGTTGGTTTAAATGATAGATTAAACTAAAATTAGAATAATTTAAGGCTAAACTGAAATTAAACCGTAATTAGCCAATTAATGACCTGATTACATACCCGAGTAAACTTCACTTAACCCACTTAAAAGAAATCGAGACTTACCACATAAAAATTTAAGTTTCGTAATCCTAAATTAGAGAAATTATTTCAAATCAGAGAGATTACTGAACTGAAAAACGAAATTCGATAATAGATTTGGTCGAAATCAAATTAGCTATATGCGGAGAAATTCTTACTGAAAATTGATTTAGAACAAATATTCCAATATATTTTCCAACTTTTGCCAGTAGCAAATCATTATTTCATTTACGAACAAAAAGTTTGCAAAACATATGATGCGAGAATTAATATATAGCAAATCTTCACAAACCAATATTTTACTTTAATTTTTATTCAATTAAAAATTATTTAGCACTACTTTTTTGAATTTATGTGCGATTACCGTTCGATTCTACTAAAGTGTATTAAATTTGGCACAAATCGTGATGTATGTTTGGCTCTTAATTTGCTACATATCTTAATTGTTTTTTGTAAAACAGTGCCAATTTATCGTTAAATAAATTTGGTCAACATTTTCTGATAGTAGACTTATAGTTGTAGTTGTAGTAAATATGAAAGCCAAATGCATAGTAATTATTAAAAAAAAGTTGACAGCATCAAATACAATATAAGGCGTTAAAATGAGAAAATAAAACATAAAATTTTTAAATAAATTAATTAAAATCATGGGTTTGGAGGCAAGTTGTTGAAAAATGTAAACAAAGTTGAGTCGTCTATATTTTCTTCACCACACAGGTGAACTGTTTTTTTCTGAGGTAGGCTTTGATTAAACTTTCTTGAGTTCATTGCTGGTTTAAAAATAAAACGAAGAAAGTCTTTGCATTAAAGAGGTAAAAATGTTGAATACATTACAGACGTCAAGATTGATACGTACAGTTGCAACGCGTCTGTTAGTCGAATCAAGTGTCTTTTGTCTTTTTGTTTTGTTGTCAAACTTTTAGTTTAATTTATATTCATTTGTGTTAAGAGATTGTTATTTTTAGGTGAAGAATTTTTATTTTTTTTTGTTAACAAAAATCTTAGGTGAAGAATTTTCTTCCCTTTGTTTGGAAATTTTCGTAACTAATATACAAATAAGGGTTTGGTGAAGAGTTGACTCTTTAAAGTCTCTCAACTTCTTTTACACGAATTTGTAATAAGTATTAGCTTTTATGTTCTTTGCCGATTAGTTTTAAAGTGATTTAGGTAATTTTCACTAATTATTGTAAAAATTAGCAGGTTTCAGATCACTTACAGTAAACAATGTAATTTAAGTAATTAAAACTTTATAAGTTGATAACTGATTGCCAATAAATTTATAAAAATTGTTATGATTTATTTTTATTTTTTTAAAATTATTTTACAATGAGATTCATGTCTTTATACTTTGAAATAAAATTAAATAAAATTAAAAAATAAAAAATATTTAAAATTAAAAATTAAAAATTAAAAATAATTATAATACCAAAAAATTTAGTAAAAAAATATTTTTTGTCGAATAGTTAAATATTTACATAATTTTTACAGTTTTTAATTTCAGATAATAGTGTGATTTTTCGTGGAAAGAAACCTTACTGTCGATGTCTACTCTGATTCACAAGTTCTGAACAAGGCAATCAAATTAGGAGAAGCTCTAATCGAGATTTGTACCATCGTTGGCTACATCAAACTCTTATCTTTATTTTTTGTTTCCATCTTTTTTAATTTTGTCAGAATAGAATCGAACACATTTTCTCTCTAGAAGTATACTACCCAAGTACCTTACTTAGACGTTATTAATGAAGTTTTTTCCTAACCAAAACAAAAATATTAAAATCTAGTGTAATTATTATAAAAAAAAAATTAACCTAGTAATGTTCTATAAAAGCTACTTGTTCTTTTTTTTTGTTAACACTCGAGTACAATTGGCCGGTTCATTAGCCAAGTTCCTACATAATGTAGGTAGTAGGACTCGATTCCTGGATATGAGATAGTGTCAGCCTTTAGTGGACTTACCACATGTCACTAGACCAAGATTACTTAGTTAATGCTTCATTGAAAGTGGAAGGTTTGACAATGATTTAAATCTTACAAATATATGTCTGATACCTAAGACCTCAAGACCGATAAAAATAGCAGAGTTCAGACCTATTAGTCTATGTAATGTAGGATACAAGATTATCTCCAAAGTAATCTATCTCTGATTAAAGAAGATACCTCTGAGTCTAGTGTCAGATACTCAATCGACCTTTGCATCAGAAAGGTTGATTTCTGATAACATTCTGGTCATACAGGAGATGTTTCATGCGCTGAAAACCAACAAAAAAGTTAAAGAGAACTATATGGCAATAAAAACAAATATGAGTAAGGCATATGACAGAATTGAACGAGATTTCCTAATACAATTACTCAAGAAATTGAGTTTTCATGAAAGATAGATAGATGGCGTAATGTACTGTATTTCTTCAGTAAGATACTCTGTTTTAATAAACGAAATACCTAAGGGACGAATTACCCCTCACAGAGGACTCCGACAAGGTGATCCTCTATCACCATATCTCTTCATTCTCTGCACGGGAGCGCTTATAGCAAAAATAAATCAGGTGGAAATGCAAAAAATTCTTACATGAATTTCAATAGCGAGATCAAGTCCGACAGTTTCCCATCTTCTCTTTGCGGATGATAGTCTCTTCTTTTGCAAGGCTAATATGGAATAATCTAATACAATTCTCCAGGTGTTGAAGGATTATGAACATTTATCAGGACAACAAATTAATTTCTCCAAGACGTGGATGTGGTGACAAGACACGAGATTCAAGAATGCCTAGGCATTAGAAATCTTGGTGGCATGGGTACCTATCTAGGATTAATTGAAGGTGCTAAGACTAAAGTCTTTGCTTTTGTTAAGGAGAAAATAAGTGAGCGGATCAACTCCTAGTCTGCCAAATTTCTTTCAAAGGGAGGAAAATAAGTTTTAATTAAGTCTATCTTAACGGAAATCCCCTTTTATGTTATGTCTTGTTATCTTCTTTCTAGGGCGGTAACATTGAAGATATCGACATCTATTGAGGACTTTTGGTGGCATAATTCAGCGACATCTAGAGGAATTCATTGGGTTAAATAGGCGAAGTTGTGCAAACATAAAAATGAAGGTGGTTTAGGATTTCGGGCGATTGAAGAATTCAATACTGCTCTACTTGCAAAGCAGTTATGGAGACTACTTGACAAACCAAATTCACTACTCGCCAAAGTACTGCAAGGGCGCTATTACATGAACTCAAACCCACTACAACAACGGAGGTTATACTCACCATCGTACGGTTGGCGCAATATCATCTCAACACGATCTTTAGTCTTTTCAAGGAACTAATTAAATGAGTTGGAAATGAGATACTATTAGAGTATGGGACGATCCATGGATCCCCGATCAGATCCCAAGACCAGCCACTGGAATTGGGCCAAATTTATACCCATACTTAATTGTGTCAAACTTGATAGTTCCATCGATGAGACTATGGTGCGAGGCCCTTATAAAAAAAATCTTTGCACCATATAACGCCGAGATTATTTTAGGGATACATATTCCAAGAATACTAGGTCCAAATAGATTCGGATGACATTTCACCAAGAATGGATTTTACATAGTAAAATCTGGTTATTGGGCAGAATGCAATATCTCACTTTGTGATATGGGTGCATTCGGGCCGAACATTCAGGCATTGCAGAGTTAAATTTGGAAAATAAAGGCACCACAAAAAATTAAACACTTTGTATGGTAGGTGGTCTTAGGTCACTTAGCAGTTAAGGCAAATCTGACGAAGCGGGGGATTAATTGCAAGGAGAAATGTGAAAGATATGGGGCGGATAAGGAAACAGTTAAGCACGTTCTTTTCGAATGTCCACCTGCTACCCAAACATGGGCGTTATCCAGAATACTTGCATGACTATACTTCCCAGTATCCTCAATCTTTTCAAATATTGATCATTTACTATGGATGCTACCTAAAAAGGTGGATACTAGGAGTTTTCTTTGGCTCATATGGTTTATTTGAAAAGCTAGAATTGACAAAGTGTTTAGTAATATTGACAAGGATCCACGAGATCTAGCTCAAGCGGCATAAGTCGAGGCATTATCTTGGGAAAAGGCGCAGGAGTCTAACATCATTCTAGATAGGAACGGTTTCGTGGTAATTAGCCAAAGAGAAGAAGCAATTTGCAGACCTCTTACGATTTCACCTGCCTTTACTGGCTATTGATGTTTGGTTGATGCTTCTTGGAAGGATTCTGATTTATCCAGTGACCGCTGTTGGTTCTGCTTCCCAGATGACACCACATGCGTGAATATGGCGCAAGAAGCATTAGATGAAGCCTTTCATCCCTTCATGTTGAGCTTGAAGCTTTACTCTGGGCCATGACTTACCTAATCGCTTTACGGATTACAGAAGTGGATTTCGCTGTGGATTGCTCGGAGCTCAAGAAGATGACCCAAGACCCCCAAGATTGGCAAGCATTTTCACCATATCTTGAGGATTTTACCCGCCTTAGGAGCTTATTCAGAGTCTGCTCCGTTGTTTATATCCCTCGTGTTCTTAATCATAAAGCCGATTACCTAGCCCATGAAGTTAGAGGGTTGTCCGGGGATCGAGTTTTTATAGATAATGTACCCCATCTTTGGACTCATTATCTTCTTAATTGAGTAAAATTGACAAAAAAAAAATTACTTGTTCCATAACATAAAATTTTTCTAAAAACAAATCTGTAATATAACAAGAACTGATTTGTTATTGGGTGATTTACTAATATGGTGTGTGAAATATATGTAATTACTAACATGGTGTGTTTTTTGATAATTACTGAAATAATGTCCAAAAATTTTAAAATACAAGTTTACCCTTCTTCTCTTTGGAAAAAAAAACATAATAACGAAAATGTCATTAATGAAAACTGCCACATTAGCATATCGCATGTTATAAAGTCTACCAAACTAAATGATGTGAAGCATGGTAGACTTTAAATGATATGATAGACTTGTAACGTATCCGTGGTAGAGTTTACAAGATAGTTTGGTAGACTTTCGAGGCTAGATTACTTGTTGAAATATATACCATGTTAGACTTATCAATGATGTGTGGTAGACTTTGATGTCCTTCATGCTAGAGTTTGGTATGTTTACAAGCTACCTTGGTAGAGTTTGGAGTACTGAAATATTGGAGAAAATTTATAGTGTGGTAGACTTTGGTTTTATGTGTGGTAGACTTGAATGTCATTCATAGTAGACGTTGGTAGACAAACCTGCATGGTAAACTTTATAGTATCTATTTAGGGATGAAATTTGAGGTTTAGTTGACTGTCGTTGTCGTGTAGTAGACATTAAAATTCTTCATGGTAGACTTTGGTAGACTTGATACGCTACCTTGGTAGAGTTTCGTGTAATCCATATGTAGGTGAAATGTATTGCATAGTAGATTATCTTTTTCACGTATGGTAGACTTTGACGACCTTTATGGTAGACTTAAGTAAAGTAAACAAACCCTGCATGGTAGACTTAAATGTATCGATTAGGGAATAAAATGTTTAAGCTTAGTAGACTGTCAGTTGAAGTGTGATAGACTTTAAAAATTCTTCATGGTAAACTTTAGTAGACTTGACACGGTACCTTGGTAGAGTTTCTTTTATTCCATATGTAGGTGAAATATCTTGCATAATAGATTATCGTTTCACATGTGGTAGACGTAGAAGTCCTTCATAGTAGACTTAAGAAAAGTTAACAAACCCAGCATCGTAGACTTAAAAGTATCGATTTGAGGATAAAATTTATCAGCGTAATAGACTATCAGTTGACTTGTAATGGATTTTATAGTTCTTCATGGTAGACTTTGGGAGACTTGACAAGGTACCATGGTAGAGTATATGAAGTAGTCCATTTGTAGGTGAAATGTCTGGTATGGTAGACTATCATTTGAAGTGTGATAGATGTTGAAGACCTTCATAGTAGACTTAGGAAAAGTTAACAAACCCAGTATGATAGACTTTAAAGTATCAATTTGAGGATGACATTTCTCAGCGTAGTAGACTATCAGTTGAAGTGTGGTGGACTTTATAGTTCTTCATGGTAGACTTTGGGAGACTTGACAATGTATCATGGTAGAGTATATGAAGTAGTCCATTTGTAGGTGAAACGTCTGGTATGGTAGACTATTAGTTGAAGTGTGGTAGACGTTGAAGACCTTCATAGTAGACTTAGGAAAAGTTAACAAACACAGCATGATAGACTTAATAGCATTGATTTGAGGATGAAATTTCTAAGCTTAGTGGACTATGAGTTGAAGTGTGGTAGACGTTGAATACCTTCATAGTAGACCTAGGAAAATTTAACAAACCCAATATGGTAGACTTAAATGTATCAAATTGAGGATGAAATTTTGAATATTGATAGTGTGGTAGATGTTAAAGTCCTTTATAGTAGACTTAGGTCATGTTTGTTTCGTGGTTGCCAGCGACTCGTTTTTTACAAAAAAATTCAACTTTTGTAAATTTTTATATAAATTATTTATATATTTATAAGAATAAAAAAAGTTCATTTTATTTTATTTTATTATATATGATTTTATTTTATTTATTTTATGTAATTTTCTTTTATTTTATATAATTTTAGTTAATTTCACATAATTTTATTTTATTTGATATAAATTTATTTTATATAATTTTATATAATTTTACATAATTTTGTATATTTTATTTTATTTTACATAATTTTTTTTATATTTTATTTTAAATTTTTTTAGTAGTACAAATGTAATTAAATGAAAACTATAATTTTTTTTAAGTGGTCTTTAATTTAGTGGTAGGTGGCGGTAAATCCACATAAGACATGCGTACTTGTATAATTAGGGATCGAGTCCTATTATTTACATATATAGGAATTTATCTAATAGAACAATCTATTATGGTCTAATATTATTAAAAAAAACCTGTAATTTTTTTTGATTTTTTTCCTTTACCCTAAAATTTCAAAACATCACGTATACCATATTAGTACTTAGTATATTTGAAAAAAGGGTAATTATTTCTAACATAAAGTTGAAGTGAACACTAGGAATTTTAAAATAAATAGAATAATAATAACCTTTTTTCCAAAGATTAACGTATCTAAGAACTTTAGCTTCGCCGAGAACAGGTGGTCCAGTGGTAGTGGTCACTTTACAAATCTTCAGGCACCAGAGTTCGATTTTTCCCGGATGCAAAGAGAAGGAAAAAAAGAGAGATTTTAGGATTTGAGGTTTGGCTATGGATCGAGCCTTGTCGATCCAAGGTTGAAAAAAAAAAAAAAAAACTTTAGCTTCTAGAAGGAACATTTAGGGTGGGTCCAAAGTCCGAAAGCGGTCGTACTTCAAGGCCACGGTGTTTCAAAGTCTGCTTGACGGCGTCGTTTTCAATCTCAGCCTTTGGTCCCATATGAGGAAACTGTTTTCCATCTTCCTTGGTGTGTTTTCTAACAAATGATTATGCAGCAGCTACAAAATAGGAAGTTTTAGAATAAAATATGTTAAATTAAGAATATATATATATAATAATAATAAATCCTACGGAAAATACTTCAACTATGGTCGGGAAGAAATAACTCATACCTCCATTAAATAGGCAAATCCATTATATTATTAAAAGAAAACTTTTTATTGCTGTAATCGAAATTAAATAAAAAATAAAAAAGTTTTGAGTATTGTTTTTTTCGTTTTCCTCTTTTGCAAAAATGCTTCAGCGATTTTATTTTTGTAAAAAATGCCCCTCTAACTTTCCTCATCCTTTTTTGTTCTTCTTCACTTTTTCATTGATTTTTTAAAAAATTTATAATTCAACAATTTCAAGTCATCGATTCCAAATTAACTTCCAAATGCTTATTTCATTTCTATGTTATATTTTTATACGGTTTTATAAGTACATTTATAAAAACTACGTGAAATTTTTCTTTATACGTTTTTTATAAGATTTTATAAATACACTTATAAAATTACGTAAAACATTTCTTATGCGTTTTTATAAGCTATCTTATAAAATATTATAAATATTGCTTTTAAAACTCTAAGTAAGTACTGCTGTTATTTTCCCCATTTTCTCTTAACCTATTTCAACATCATGTTTTTCTATTTGTCCGATTTCAAATTTGTTTTCAAAAATTTCTGGTTATTTTAGTTTTATTTTGCCATTTGATTGTATCTTTTATCATTCTCTCATTTTTATCTATTAAATCTTTCTTTCTTTTTGTTCTTTGTTTTTCTTCCTTCTTTTCACGATATCTTTTTCTATTTTCGATTCATGATAAAATCTCATACCTTTGAAAACTCTAAAACTTTGAATTTTTCAAAATCTAAGCTCAAATCGTTGAAAATCAAAGAAAAAATGATCAAAAATTGAAGAACAATAATCAAATTACAAGAAGAATAAGAAATTTATGGCAAAATAAAAAAAAAATTTTGAAGAGACAAGAAAGAGCTTCAGATATATGACCCTGCCAAGATAGATCAATGAACTACCAAAATAGATGAAAAATTTTCAAAGATCAAAGAGAAATTGTGAAAGAGAAAAAATGAAGATTGAAGAAATCATTGTTTGAGCATGGAAAGGTATTTAAGTCATTTGTTTGTAATGAATGAACATATTTTTTAAATGTCAAAAAAAGGAAAAAGTGTTAAAAATGTGCTTCTTTAAAAGACATTTTTGCAATTGCCTCAAAAAAATAGGCCAGTAATTTATAAATTTAATTTGAATGTTTTCTCCTTTCTCAATTTTTTTAAAAAATTTGACCGAATTTTTACTTGTTCCAAAGTCTTTAAGAAAAAAATAGTCTTAATAGCTTGTCATGGGTTGAAAGAACGAAACTAATTGATATCCTAATTTTTTTTCCTTTTTGAGAAAACTAACTTTTTTACAGTTTTTTAAATTAAATTCATAATTTTTTTGCTATTTTCATATATATATATATATAATTATAGATTTATATGAAAAAAACTAACCTAATATAGATTACAAACAACTATAAAAATATCAAAGTACTTAAATATTTTGAACTCGTTCATCAGTTATTTTAAAATTAAAGAAAAGTATTCATTTGGCTACATGACTTTAAAAATACAAAAAGGTTTTAGAAACTCAAATGTGAACGCGTGAAGTGGGTAGACATCTGACTATCATTTTCTCCAATGAACCTGCAGGGCCAATTCAAAAAAAAAATAAAATTATTTGTTAAAAATAATCATAGGACTATTAAAAAAATAGAAGCATAAAGAAAATAAGAAGGATACTGAGGATAAGAAGATAATTTTTAATTAGTTGTTTCTTTTTACAATTTTCTTGTGTTTTTATAAATATATAAATTATTTTTATGGAATTATATACTTTTTTATTTACATACATTGATTTTTTTAAAAATAAATGTATTCGATCACTTCGACACGATGAATTTTTTTTTTAATATAATTTTAAAAGCTTAATAAGAATAATAAATAAATTATATTATGTATTATTTATAATTTATGTTTTTCGAAATATAAGATAAAAGTTTAAAAATCACGTTGCATATTTGATATTTTTTCTTCAGAAAATTCTCTAATTAATTTAGGAAAACAGTATCACAGACACGTGAATGTGAATTTAACACTAATTTCCAACTAATCTTTACCTAATCCACTTTAAAACTCTATAACTTGTTAAGCATTTCTCTTTTGTTGCTTTGAGGACTATCAAATAACCGCGTCAACTTTTATTTACACTTTTTGTAAACTTCAATATATTTCATATTAATAACTAAAAGAGGCTATTGGGAGATGTGTACTATATACAATTTCTTAATGCCTATAAAACTTTCCACTATGAGTGCAATAGCAAATGGTAAATATATTAAATTATGAAATAGGTAGTCAATTTTGTGTGGTACTTTCTTTCTTTTTTTTAATTGTTGGATTTTGTAATTTTTTTGGGTCGTGAAACAGGAGCCATGCTCCCTATTTTATTAAAACACTAAAAAAATAATGAATTACAATGAATCAAGCGAGACGAAACAAAACCATTCCTATCATCCGTTTCTATATCAATATGTTTTTAGATATTATAAGACCGATTAAAACGTTTTCAAAAATAACATTGATTGGATTTAATCATTTATTTATCCTGTAAGATGATGTCCATGGACTAGAAATTATAATAAAATTAATTATATAATTTATATATAATAGATATTGTTAATACAATAAGTAATTTGTAATATATATATATATATATATTACTATAATCAAACTATTTTATTTAATGACTATCTTTGTTCTATAGTGACTAAATAAAATAAATGACTTCAGATGTATATATAATTATATGAATAAAAGATTCTTCACAGTTTGCCAATAAAAGTGAATATATCAGTTTTCTACAAAAATTCAACTCCATATAATTGCAGAACCTTCACTGATAAGATTTGAACTATAGATCATGATGACCAAAAAGTATGTGATCTTCTTTGCCTTTTGTTTATTAGTAAGATCTACATGTAATTTTTGTTTAACTCGTAGGTAAACTTTAAAACATTTAAATATTTAATAATATTTACATTCATATGAAATAAAATACAAATTACCAATATGTCATGTTCACGTAGTGACTAAGGAAATTAATTTTTCTTTTCCTTTGAAACTGATCAAACTATTTTATTTAAGGGAAAATGACAAAAATAACTTAAAATTTTATTTTGAATGCAAAAATAAACTCCAATTGAATTTATCTCTAAAAATAACTCATGATTGTAGTAAATTTATAATTTTATCTTTAATGACCAAACAAAAAATCTAGAATTCCAATTACATATATATCTTTCGCCAAATATTGCAAACTTCACATGAACTCTACTGCTTATACAAGAAGATTTCATGTAAAGTATACTCTTTAATTATAAATATAAAATAAAATTAAAATAGTAATATTATTATATGTTTATAATTTTGATTAGAAAATCTACTTATAAACAATTATGAGGTATTAAAAATAAAATTTTGCGAAAACAAGATCAAATAAAATCAACAAAGATCAAACCACAGAGTCCATAAACCAACTATGTAATAGTTTGGGTTTAGGGTAATAAAAGATAGTAATCATGTGAGATTTGTTAATTTTGTATTTGATATGTAAAAATAGAATAAAAGAATTACATTGTGCATATATTTAGAAAGTATAAGTATTTGGTCTAACATTTGCGTCTTATAGAGAATATATTGGGTTTGCGGTCTAGAATTTACATTTTAGAATTTAGGGTATAGTGTTTAGGGGTTATAGTAGATTTCTTGTGAAGTTTGCTCTTTAATTATATTTATAATTTAAAATTAATATAGTAATTATTATTATATGTTTATAATTTTGATTACAATATATAATAATAAACAATTATGAAGTATTCAAAACAAAATTTCACTAAAACAAGGTCAAATAAAATCAACAAAGATCAAACCACAAAATTCATAAACAAACTATGTAATGGTTTAGAATTTAGAAATATAAGATGGTAATCATGTGAGATTTGTAAATTTGTATTTGAAATATATAAATGGAATAAAAGAGCTAACTTGTACATATATTTAGAAAGTATAAGTTTTTAATCTAACATTTGCGTATTAATATTCGGTTTGCGGTTTAGGGTTTAGTGCAAACGTCATGTGAAGTCTATGATTTACACGAGTAGACTTTATGTGTAGTTTACTTTCAAAGCAAACTTCATATGAAATCTACTTTCGAAGCTACGATGTTTAGGGGTTAGTGCAGACTTCAAGTGAAATCTGTACGATGTTTGCAGACTTCACCTGAAATCTGCTCCTCCGAAATTAAAATTGAAATTAAATTGGGTTGTGCTAAACCAAAATTAACCAACAGTTGAATTAGAAGGTTAACCTATATATAAATACAATTTTTAGAATAAGAAAATAATCTTAGCCACTTTTTATCTCTTGTTGTTGTTCTTCTTCTACTTTGCATGTTCCGCTTGAAGCCTATAACGGTCGAAGCCTCTTGTCTCTAGCCAACATCCATCATTTCTTCTCCGGTTTACAACTGAAAAAGGTAGATTTTTTTTGGAAAATGTTGAGTTTTTTTTTTCTTGTTAAAGTATTGAATTTGTTTTTCTGTTTTTAGTTAAAGATCTAATTTAGAACTTGGGAAAAATTCAGTTTTTTATTTATTTTATAGTTAACGATTACAATAAATATTATGTGAAAGATCTAATTTGTTAAACTTTCTTGTGAAAATTTTTATTTTTAAAAGTTTGTGAAAGTACGATATTTTTTTGTGTTTTCTAGTTAAATATTTTTTTTAAAGGAGATCTTATGAAAAATCTAATTTTTCATCTTTTCTTGTTAATGATTACATTTTTAATGAATTTTATGTGAAAACTCTAATTTTTAAATTTTTCTTGTGAAAGATTTCATTTTCAATGAAATTTGTGTGAAAGTTTGATTTTTTTGTGCTTTCTAGTTAAAGATTTGTTTTTCACATGAAATCTTGTGAAAAAATTAATTCTTTTTACTTTTTTATTTAAAGATTACATTTTAATAAATATGATGTGAAAATCTAAATTTTTAAAATTTTGCTTGTGAAATATTTCATTTGTAATGATAGTTGTGTGCAAGTTTAATTTTATTTTTTTATGTTTTCTAGTTAAAGATTTATTTTTTAAATGAGATCTTGTGAAAAGTTCTAGTTTTTAGTCTTTTCTAATTAAAAATGTAATATTTTTTATATAATTTGTTGAATCATATTTGGTTGAGATTGTTTTAAGAAAAATTTAGTATTTTAGCTTTTTCAAAAAATATTGTCTTTTTTCTGAAAATTTGATTTTTTTCTAGTTAATGAGTATAATTTTAATGACTTTCATAACAAAAAAATTTGATTTTAATGAATATTATATAAAAGTTTTAATTTTTTGAATATTAGAGAGATTTATGAATAGAAATGAAGAGAGAATGAGAGCTAATGTGGTTGAAAATGGTGAAGCAAAAGTAATTTAGAGAAATTTTTAGAGAGGGAAATTAATGGGTTATTTTAACCATTAACCAAAGTCAATAGATTATTATAGAAACAATCCCTTTATTTAATGACTATCTTTGTTCTGTATATATAATTATTTGAATAAACAATATTTCAAAGTATGCCAATCAAAAGTGAATATATCAGTTTTTTACAAAAATTCAACTCCACATAATTACGTAAAATTAAAACATGTGATCTTCATGTAATTTTTGTTTAACTCTTAGGTAAAATTAAAACATTTAAATTTTAATAATATTTACATTTATATGAAATAAAATAAAAATTACCAATATGTCATATTGCATGAAGTCACGTAGTGACTAAGAATTTAATTTTTTTGGAAAAAAATTCATAACAATTTGAACACTGTTTTTTGTTTTTCAATAAATATGACGAGTGTGAATGTGTATCTTACGTCATATCCAAAAAAGGAGTAAGCGAGTTAAAAAAAAGGCCAAAATAGTCAACAAAGAACAGCTTAAGACTTTGTGTTTCTATAAATATCTAAAACCCCATAATTCCCAATTCTCATCCAACCATCAAAACAGAACACAAAACTTGTTACAACCAAAGCAAAAATGGATCGAACAAAATTTCCAAAGCTAACTCTGTTCGCCGTTTTTGCAACACTTCTGGTCTTAACCGTGAATGGTCAATCAGGTTGTAACACGTATAGATTCGCGAATAACCGAGCCTTCGCTCAATGTTCTCCTCTTCAAGCCTTAGGTTCTTTTCTTCATTGGACTTATGAATCAAACGGCACCGTTTCAATCGCCTATCGTCACCCTGCAACCACTTCCTCTTCGTGGATTGCTTGGGGAATTAACCCAACTAATGGTAGGATGGCTGGGACGCAAGCTCTTGTGGCTTTCACCAATTCTAGTGGCCAATTTCAGGCCTATACTTCTTCCGTTGATACTTACAGTACACAGCTGTCTCGGGGAAGCCTCAGCTTCCCTGTGAGCCGCGTATCCGCAACTTTGGTTGGAGGCGAGGCTACGATTTTTGCAACTCTTGAGTTGTCTCAGAATTTGATCGTGACCAACCAGGTTTGGCAAGTAGGACCTATGAATAATGATATTCCTGCTATGCATCCAACATCAGGAGAAAATGTCAGATCAACGGGTCGGATCGATTTCCGGTCGGGTCAATCGTCAGCTGGTGGTGGAGGTTTTGGTGATAGGCAGACCAAGAGAAATGTAAGTTCGCTATTCCTATACATATCCTCTTGATTTATTTCTCTTAGTCTTTTTTTTATAAATATATTGCAAGACTTTCGAAATATTTATTTTGAGATAAATCCAGAAATAAGTTAACAATTGTGAATTTTTTTTATAAAAAATTACTATAGGATTTAGGTTCCTAATGAATAACTTAAAATTGGCTATATATTTGGTAATAAATTTAATTAGTATTAAATATGACATAGAATTTTTTGTATAGAATTTTAAAATAAAATTTCCTAAGAATAATTGTGAAGGATTGTGGACGAAGAATATTGATTAATATTTAGAAATGATAATTGCAATAATAAGACAAACTAATCTTGACATGTTTGTAAACGTACAAAACAGTGAATAAAGATAAGAAAATGAAATGATGGCGTAATTTAAAGCCAAGCATTCAATAATTTATATTACTTAAATATATGAGCAGCTAGAACTTAATTGCTCTATGTAAATCTTTCATATCTTGTAGCAATAGTCAAATACCAACGACGCATTTGCTGAAAAAGAAAGTGGCCTTGTTGTCACCTCTTTACCAAACTTTTAATATCATGTCTCACATTAAAAAATCAACATTTGAACAGTCTTATTAAAATTCAACTTGGGGTCCTAATTAAAACATTCTGAGCTAATTTATTTGACTAACTTAGAGAAGAAAAACTGATTTTCTAGATGATTTTCTAGATGATTTTCTAAAGTGTCTTTTTTTTTTGTTTCCTTCCAATAATTAATGCTTTAGATTTTTTAGTTCAAAATAAATAAATATTCTGTATTTTTCTAACAACAAATTAAAATTTCTCATTTAATTTTACTACTTATTTAAATTATTAGTTATAATATATATGAATATTTTTAAATATTTTTGCAAGGATTTTAATGAGTGTGTTCTAAATATAGACAAAGTACATGATTAAATTCATTTTTGTAGTTTTCTTCATAGTAGTTCGATTTTAGAGAATTGCCTTGTTGATCTAATTGTTCGCAAAAAAAATATTCTTATTGCAATAAATTTGTGAATATCAATAAATTACTTGGCTTAAACTTTTTTTTAAGAACATAAATTTATTAACACAATGATATGAAAACAGAGACATGGAATACTAAATGCTGTGAGTTGGGGAGTGTTAATGCCTTTGGGAGCAATGACAGCTCGTTACATGAAAGTCTTCACCGATCCAACTTGGTTCTATCTCCATATCGCCTTCCAAGTCTCCGGTTACGTCATCGGTGTAGCCGGTTGGGCTACCGGAATCAAGCTTGGTAATGACTCACCAGGAACATCTTACTCAACACATCGTAACATTGGAATAGCACTCTTCACATTTGCTACACTTCAAGTGTTTGCTTTGCTTCTAAGGCCAAAGCCAGACAACAAGTATCGAACTTATTGGAATGTGTACCATCACAGTGTTGGTTACACAACCATAATCCTTGCTATTGTCAATATCTTTAAAGGATTTGATATTTTGGACCCTGAAGATAAATGGCGTTGGGCTTATATTGGAATCCTCATTTTCCTTGGTGCTTGTGTTCTTATTCTTGAGCCACTTACTTGGTTCATTGTTCTTCGCCGTAAGAGCCGTGGAGGTAACACAGTCGCTGCACCGACTGCGAATAAGTACTCTAATGGTGTTAATGGTACGAGCACTACCACTGGACCACATCACCAAGACGCTTAGTTTCACTTACAATTTATACTACTTGTTTTGTTTTACATTTATGCAGTTTTGGATTCTTTTTCCATTTTGATATTTTGTAGGTTCATGTATGTATGTATACGATTTTATTCATTGTGTTATAAATTTATGGAGTCAGGAGTTATTAACCTTTTATATAAATACGACTTGAATAAGGATTTGAGATTATAAAACTGAAATGGTATACTTTGCATTTTCTTAAAAATATATCGTAGTGATTATCGAGATAAGGATCACTACTTCTAATTTACATCAGAATTTGATACATTAGTTTCTTCAGAGTAAGAGTAAAAGAGAGACAATAAGTTTCATGCTGAAGCCTACAATTCCTCTAGGGTCTGGAGAAGACGATGTGAATGCTTCTATCCAAATAGAAATGACTAGCAATTTTGTACTTAAGAAAAAATGATTCATGGTCTAAATCAACAAGATAATTTCTTTCCTCAAGTAGAAATCACTATACTGTCACTTGGTTATTTTGTATACATTTGGTGTTACATGAAAGTTTTCTTTTGGGAAATTAGGGGTCAAAAGTAACAAAATATTCTTTTAATCATGTTTTATATATGTGAAAATAGGACTTACTTATTTGGGCCTATATTTTTGTTAATTTTTATTGGTCTTGTGCAAATGATTCTCTTCCATAATACAAGTTTTCTGTATAGCGACGAATGGGTTTTTCGTGTATATGTTGAAAAGTTACGAAAAAACCACGAAAATCCATTTTTCATTTCAATGTGAAGGATAAAATCGATATGCTATAAAGATAGGTTATGAAGAACATATTCCATTGATGTTACAATGTGAGGGCTAAAAATGGTGACAGAGAACAAAACTTGAAAGTGAGACTATCATTCACTAAGGAAAGATTAACAAGATTAATATTCTCCAACTTTTTAAACTATTCTTTTACTAGTCGACCCGAATCTGAATTGCTTTTTTCTTTAAGATCTGAGTTTGTCAATCCAAAAACCCTTTTACAATTTTTTTTCATGTCAAAAACTATATAACATTTAAAGAGATTTGGATGATATAACCAATTCCAATTTTATTTCTTTTTGTTCAGTGGGAGTCTACTTTTCCAATAATTCGCATGCCATATTTGTTTTCATCCCATTTAGTGGCACTTTTAATTTGTTTGGATGCACGTATACTATAGAACAATCATTTTATATAAAAGTTCTAATAACCGAGTTATTTTAAAAGTGGTTACGATGTTCCACCTAATGATTTTGATATGAAAGATTCAACTCTTCTTTACTACGAATGATAAATTAAAAAGAGTTTTACGCTATGGATTATTGGAACCTGCAATCTGAATAGCAAGAACAAGGAAAAAGAAGTACATAGACAAACTTAAGCTTCTGTACTTAAGCGATTAATCCCCCAATCCTGTGCAAGATTCCATGGAGGTAATGCTCCAGTATTCACTATGTAATTACTCGACTTATATGCACATAGAAATCAAGCTTGAATGTTTCAAGAAGAATCAACAAATCAAAATTAGAGAAGAAAAAGAAGACAGAGAAGAATCAGTCATATGCTTATTGAAGATTCGATCATCTTTGTTCATGATCAATCTCTAATTATTGCTTGAGTTTTCTCTACTATTTTTTCTACGTATTTCTAATGTGTATTTATACACATACGTGATTCGTATACTCAATCAAAAATCAAGATACAAAGTGTCGGTTATAAATGTTTAACTCTAAAATTGATTAAGACCCAATTTTATAAATAATGGTTGTCGATTTTGACAAACAAGAATTAAATTAAATAAAGAAAGAGTTGGGTTCGAAGTTTTTATCGAATGATATATTATAAATAATCGTGCACATATCATATGGATTCGTTTGAGTTTCGGTAAAAATCTTTCGGTGATTCAAATTAAATAACATTTGGAATTTAATGATATTTATATTGTATCAATAATTTTGCTTTTGTCAAAAATCTGTACCAATAGCTTTGTTGTAATTTTAGTCTAACAAAGTAGTAAATAAAATTACGAATATAAGAATAATTTTATTATTAAAAAGGGTTAGGAAAGTAGCCCGTAAGAAGAAATTGGAGTAGGAATTATGATTTGATCAAAATAAAGCAAAAGAATCAAAGTTAGCAACAAAAAGTAGGTAAAATATATTTCTCTTTATTTAGAAAGCCTTTTAACCGAAAAGAAAAAACAAGAAACGTTCTATGAATTATTTTGAGTTTTGGGTTCAAAAACCTTTCGGATTTGCTAATAATTTGGAAATATTTGATAATTTAATCTTAAGCTGTAAAAATATAAATTATGAATATAAGAATTATTTTATATTAAAAAGGTTAGGAAAGTAGCAACTACTAAGTAAATGGGTTAAGAACTATAATTGATCAAAAGAAAGCAATAAAAAAGTTAACAAGAAAAAGTGAAAGAAAAAAAAAATTAGTATTATGGCAAAAAAAAAAATAGTAAAGTTAATTATGCTAAAAAAAATAAAAATTGCCCACACAGTTGTGATCGATCGGTAGAACGAAATTTTTTGTTCGAATCTTCCTCGAAATTAAATGAGACTATATGCAATATTTAAAGGTTTTATTTTCTTTACTATAATCTCAGGTATAGCCGAATTTGAGATAGAAATATTTACCTAATCTCGAATCACCCGAATTATCAAAAAATTAGCAAAAATTTTAATCTCCATATATCTAACTATACAAGAACAAAACTTATTGTACAGATTAAAACACTATGCACAGATACGACCAATAAGAAAATTAGTTGTAGAGGTAAGAAATTAAAAAAAAAACTATACTATAAAAATATAAGAATAATAAATATATTACATTAAAATGGCATATCTCATACCATCACTAACCATAAGATGATTAACCTCAGAGACACTGCTATAATCTCCAGACATCCAAAGTCCATCAGTTCCATTGACACGTGGCACTGCAAAACATGAAATGATCGAGAAAGGAAACCAAACGGCGTTAAGTCCTTCTCGTCGACTTCCGTTAGCCACTTCAGACGTCTCTGCGCCGTTAATGTTAACGGCAGCGACATGTTGTAAGTCAGTCTCATCAGCTACACGATGAC
Organism: Lepidium didymum; assembly: GCA_963920545.1. Lineage (NCBI taxonomy): Eukaryota > Viridiplantae > Streptophyta > Magnoliopsida > Brassicales > Brassicaceae > Lepidium > Lepidium didymum. The sequence goes on along the minus strand of OY986980.1, from coordinate 18,050,715 downwards.
TCTTGCGAAGGTTTTGAAAGTTGCGGCGAAGTATAGAAAGCATCTGCGTCATCTTCTTCGATTGGCTTTACTCTTTTTCTTTTGATGGTTTTAGGGTTTGATATGTTATAATTATAGGCACTTTGGAGAGATAGAGAGAAGAGTATGGGCTTTTTAATTCGATGAAAGATTTGATTGCAAGTGGACAACTTGGAATTTGCTTTTCATTATTAGTGCTATTCGCTTTATCATATACATTATTTTATTTGGTTACCAATATATATATATATATATATTTTAAGATTCATTTGTGTAATGCCGAATTTTTTTTCCTTAAGTGATTAAGATGGTCCATTCGTATACACATTCTCACTACACCAGCCACTTGTTTTTTTATTCAATAAATTATATTTGATTAAACTACTGATAAAGATTTCAGAAAATTGGAAGAAAACAAGATATCCTAAGTTTCAAAGAAAATTTTAACAAAAATATTAAGGTTGAAAGAAAGAATCAAACATACGGATTAATAAGACGACCAAAAGAAAACCATATGGATAATAAAATAAAATATTTACTTTTGAAAATCTGAAACCCAACTTAAACAAAACTGTAATTACTATTTTTATAAATAAACTGATGTAAAAAATTATAAAAGCAATATTTAAAATATAAAATAATTAGTGCATGCCAACAATAATGGTTTCAGTAAAAAATAACATATTGAACTGAAACAGATCGCGAAGATTCAGGTGATCCGGTTGGCTTACCATTGATTTAATTTGACATCAGGTGGTGAATTTGAATCTCATTCAGCTATAATTGGAGAATTTTGACTATGACTATGACTATTGTTTGAAAAAAAAACAAACAGGAAGAGACCAAAGCAAAGTAGCCACATTCTACTTCATTCATAAAGCAAAGTAGTCACATTATGCTTCTTCATCTCCAAAAGCTCAAAACTTAATCGAGAAGATTAACTTCACTAATTCAAAGAGTTTTTTCTCTTTACAATACATTCCGAGTCCTAGCTTTTTATAGCCTAAATAGCTTTATCAAAATCATACCTCTTTATTATCCCAAATCATATCTCCACTACACTCAACAAGGTATAACGAGTTCCATGTCTGGTCAAAATTATATTTACTGAAACAGTTAAAATCGTGAAAAACGATTGGTTCGATTCTTTTTAATTATATCTAGAAAGTGTCTTAAGAGTCGACTGGACCGATATGGAAAAATCAGAAATTTGCATAAGATTTAGAGGAAATAAACAAAAAAAGGTGGATTCTCCTAAACATCATGGGTTGTAGTAGAACCAAGTAGTTTCTCTTCTTCAAGTGAAATCTCACCAACTGGATGTGATTTGGTGATCTTGTTCCATTCATTCTCTACTCTGAAAAATACCCACTGAAACCGTCTCAACATCTCCATTGCTGTCACTGTGAACACAGTTATATAGTTGTGCCGCAAATGAGCCGATAATTTGTATGTCCATGCGCACCTCAACACCAGATTGCTCCCTATTACCCAGAAATATACCTGCAATCTCGAAAATATTTGACAGTTTTAAACATCACACAATGCAAAGAGAACACAAACGTTGTTCATTGGGAGCTGAATCTCACCCATTGTCGGCCATACAGCAGATTTGATAAGGCACTTGGACGGTTAAACTTGAATATCTTAGTGAAACCGCTGCACAACAGAAAGAGGTTAGGTCATTGTTATACAACAGAAATTTGTAAATACGGTTTGGTGCAAAAGAAGAAGCAGTTTCAACCTTAAGTCCCAATCTCGTGTAACATCCCAGTAGAATGAGTAAAGTGAGTTGATAACGCTTGAGAATAGCCACAGAGGTCGGTAAAATGATGTCCAACTCTCGGCCATTACGTGATATTTAAGTGCAGAAAGGAAGATCACAGGCACTGCTGTTGAATACTTCAGCGCTGAAAATTTTCACAGATCATCTATAAGATTGAAAACTTTCCTTACAATGAACGACAAGTTAACATCAATGAACATAGGCAAGGCTGTTACCATTTAAAAGAGTTGACTTTTCTTTCGTATCCTTGTATTGCCGAAGACATTGTAACAGACGACAAATGTAAGGGAAAACAAGAACCAAAGGAATTGCAATTTGATGACTGCCACAGACTGCATCAGCTTCAAACCAAGCAATTGTTGCAACCTGCAAATCCAGGAATCCTCTTTAACCTCATACATTCCATCATTTCACAACAGACAACAAGATATGAAATCCTTGAATATTGGACAGACAACTAGGATTCTATTTCCAAATCCAAGAAAATAAATAAATGGCTGATAAATCATATCCCAAGTTTGTCAGTCTTGGAGATTTATTTTTTGTAGCTACAGATCAATCTATTTATTCCAGATCGTAAGAAAGAATGGAACTAGTTTTCTCTAGCATGAGAGACTTCTAATCTATATTAGATGTCGCAAGTAATGAATTGACCGAGTAAACCAATTACCTGTCTGTGCACCATCCGGCAAACAGACCGCTCTAAGTCAGAAAATACCTGCATATAATTATCAAATTTAATCATGAATGCGGATCAAGTATCAGTAGCATAATTTTTATCAACACAAAATACCAATGCAGAAGGGATATGTAGAACCAATTTCATTTGTTGCCCAGATAAAAAAGGTACCAGCTACACTAAGCGTCCTGCTACCAATATCCTAATTAAAAACCACTAATTATTAGAAGTAAGAGATTTCTCTCATAGAACTCGTTAGAACTTCATACCTTTACCATGGAGGTCAGAATATCTGCCAAAAAGAAGTCTGGAAATGTAATTGGCTGCGAAACAGAAAAACCGCATCAGCTCTCCATGCATGAGTAAATTTAAACAAAGAGTTCAATATAATGTGTGTTTTGAAAAAACACACATCATTGCTCAAACACAACACTTATTTACCAATCGCAAGTTTAATTTCAATCAAGAGTTGTCAATCACTTTACCTGCAATGGGAAAGCTATCCGCCACAATGTTCTCAGCAGAAAGTATCGACTTGACAAGTAGAAAATATCGAAGGGAAATATGAGAACCAAAGCAAAAGCAATGTACAAGAGCACCTGCAGTAGTGACAACGAAAAAAACTTAGGCAGACCTTGGCAAATTTATATGGCATACAAAGAGGAAACAAGTAAAGGAACAAATATAGCCTTTGCAATCAAGATTCTAAGAACGGTTCAAAGTAAGAGAGAAATTGCTAACCGGTTGTGAAGCAGCCAAAGACACTTCCCCATGAGAATACAGATATAGATATGCTGTCATGCTAGTTGGGACAATGATTGTCATCCACATGCTACACTGCAGGAAAAAATCACGCAAAAGAGAAACAACAAAATCCAGAGACTAACTGAGAACGATTCGGATACAGAGAAGTGTAGTCTACGATTATAGTGGAGATCTTCATATCAAAGAAACCAAATACACAAATTAGAAATTATATTGAAATAAATACCTTCCAGATCTCTCTATGAGTAAGATGGTTATGATCCAGATCAAATACTTTGGCATAATTGACACTTCCTTGAGAGAAAACCCATAAGTTCACTCCCCACAGCCAAACCATCATCGTCTGATCAAATGCCACAAATCGCGAAGAAATTATTAAAAGATAACGAAATCTCAAAAAGGCCAAAGGGAGTAGACTCTCTGAACGTACCACAAGAAGAAGAGGATTGTAATAAAGAAATGCTTCGTACAAAAATAAATCTCGCAGATCAATACTCATTCTCATGACTGAATCCCATCCAATCTGTTCACACAATATACAAATCAACGTTGTCAACGTAATCAAGGCCGTCCAAAAAATCACATTCAACAGCAATAAACTTAGACAAAAGAATTTACCTTACAGCAACATATCGCCCAAAACAGAAACAACACAACCTGAAAAGTTTACGCAATGGGAAGAAAAGAGCTTGATCAAAAATAGATGAAATACATACTCTTAAGAAGTATCAATATCAAAGCTAACCTTAAATCTCCACAGGAAAATTGGAGAAGGCACCATTGTTGTAATATGAAGTGGTGAACTCGAACCTTTAAGATCACCCATTTCTGATACACCACCTAATAATCCGTCTACACCTAAAAACAAAAGAACCAATTCAGAAATTCACGTAGATCTCTTTTGTACCAGATCAGTTTGGCATCTAGGATATTTCTCAGGATCCATACATCAAAAATGTCTTACGGACAATGCATTTGTGATAAAACTAAAGATGGCAACTGGGCTTACCAGGATCAGTGAAAACAGATTTGCTACCAGATTTCCGAAGATGAGGACTGTTTGAAGAGATTGTTGCTGGATTTTCAAACATGACCAGAATTTCATGATTATATGGGTAAAATCGAATCTCGTACTGGTGATGTAATTTATAGAAAGCTCATCACCACTTCACAATCAGATCGATCGGAGAAAGAAACCCAGAAGAGAATTGAGGATTTTGAGTACTAATTTGTGAGGGTTTCGCTTCTAGATCTCTAATTCAACGCATTGAGTAGAGATTAAGCGAAACTCATTTCATTCTTTTCCGTTAGGATTTGAGACTCTTTTGTTTATTATTTTTGTCATCAGTTAATTTTTTTTGATATGGGCTTCACTAAAGCCTGTAGGCCCAGCATTATGTAAGCAAAACAAATAAATAAAAGAGAAAATTTATGAAATTTCGGTAACTTACAACCTTGTCAGTGCCGTCCCAAGGTATATGGAAGCCTAAGGCATTTTATAAAACTTTGTTTCTTTGAATTGAGCATTTTATAAAATATATGGTATTTTATTAATTATATATTTATATTTTTCATGTAAGTGTAAAAAAATTAAGATAAAATTTATTTTAACTAACTAAGTTAAATATTTTATATAAATTTGTGGCCAGTTGGAATATTTTTAAAAAAATTTGTGGCCTTTAAAATGAAAAAAGAATACTGGCCTTGAGCAATTGTTTTTTTGGATGAAGGGTAAGCACGGCTCAAATGAAGTACACAAAAAAATACATTAACTACCCCTAAAGTAAATTATGTCGGACCATTAATTTAAGTTAATGATTTAGCAATAAGGTCCAAATGTTAAGTCCAATATTCTGGTTAAGTGAATGAGAAATATGATAGATTTGGAGTAGGGTTTTGTAAAACCTAACTAACTTAGACTATTTGTATTTAATAGAAGAAACAAAGGAAACTGAGCTTAAGATAAAGAGAAAAGAAGCTCGTTCATGGTGGAGAGAAAATGGAGAAAAAGATGGGAAAGATTCTTGTTAGATTGCATTGTGTGTGAATGACACTATGTATGTACAATTGTTATAACTAACCTGGAACAAACCGGTTTACCTATTTACAAATAAGTAAAATAATCTGTAAATACAATTTTGTATTGTACTTATAATCTAATATTTTCCCTTAAGATGGGACATATATGTTAATGATATTCATCCTCAAAAAGTCTTCTTAAATTGTGTAGAGTTTTAGTGAGTATATCCGCCAACTGGTTTTCTATTTTGACATGGAGAATTCGAGTTAAACTCATGGCAATTTTCTCTCGGATGTGATGACATTCAAGTTTTTGGTATTCAGTTTGGTGTGTTCGTGAACGACCGGGTTGTTGGTAATATGCATTGTCGAGGTATTATCACAATAAAGAATAAATGCTTCAGATGAGTCAAGCCATAAGTCTCGCAAGAGATGTCTCAACCATACCATTTCACGAACTACATAAGACAAGGAAACAAAATCTTATTTCTCGGACTTCCAAGATACCAAAGACGAGCCAACGAACATAGAATAGCTAGATGAGGATCTTCGTGAATCAGGACATGAAGTCCAATCTGAATCAACAAAACCTGAACGCTTATCCGATGAGGCAAAGTAAAATAAACCATGTTCAATTGTGCCTTTCAAGTAACTGAAAATTTTGTATACAACCTGCAATTGAGGAAGATGAGGAGAGGTAATGAACTGGCAGAGTTTATGGACAACATAGGTAATGTCCGCCTTGGTGAATGCAAGATACATTATTCTCTCAACCAGTCTGCGATAATGTTCAACATCCATAAGAAGTTCCCCTTTATCCTGTAACAACTTTAAATTAGGTTTAGAACCAAGCGTACCCGTTTCATCAAGTAATTCAAGAGTGTTGGAGGTGGGCCTACGTCCCTCCTGGTCCACTTAGGATCCACTACTGATATCCACGTCGACAAGAATTGGCCACGTCACGTATGAGCTTTAGGCTTATGGGTCTCGTCAATGAATATCCAAGCTCGTGAGCCTCGTCTGGCCCACAAGCCTGCCACGACACAACATTAATTACGCGCTGTCTAATCATCCTTAAAGTAGTCTGATACCTGTTAAAAGACAAAAAAGGACGAGGTGTTGTCAGCTTTGGGACAAACCGAGACCGTACACAAGGTTCACATCCCAAACGCGTGAGAGAAAAAATCCTAGTCGAGGATCCTCTATAAAAGGCAAGGAAGACTCAGACCGCCAGGGGATTCAAGCAACTCAACCTCCAACTTTAAACCCTAGCTTAATACTTAGAAATCTCGTAGAGGATTCACCTCGGCACTCTTGAATCCCTCAATTTGCCTACTTAATAAAACATAATCTTCTACCTATTTCACTTAATTAATATGTGCTTAATCATGTACAAACAAAGAGTATATTTTTGTTGACACAATGAGATCCATGATGCATTTCTTGAGATTTCTAGACCATGGAAATATATGAGATCCTCTAAATTTCCGAGCTTAAACGAACACTACAAAGATTCTTTCAATAACCTTGTGGTTGTGTCACAACTACTGGCAATTATTATATCATCAACGTAAACCAGAACAACCATGTAAACACCTCCATTGTTGCGGAGAAAAAAAATATGGTCTCCAGAGGATTTTTGAGAGCCCAACTGCAGCAAAGCCTCAAAAAATTTAAGAAATCATTGTCTTGAAGCTTGTTTCAAACCATATAAGGATTTCTTCAAATTGCATACATCATTTGGTTGAAAATTTTCCCTTTCTTTTGGTGAATATCCAAGTGATAAGGACATATAGATTTCCTCTTTCAAATCACTAGCCTTGCGATTTCGGATAGTACGATTCGGTTTGGATCGAGTATCGGTTATCAGTTATTTACAAAATTTTTAAGTTGTACCGAAAATAACCAAATTACAATATGAATCGGGTCAGTTCAGTTAACCCAATCTTTGCAATTAACACTTTTATCAAGAGTTTTTTTTTTTGTCGTCTGAATTTTTATTAAAAAGCATAAGTTATATGCCCATTAATGGGTTACAATTGGATTACACATAAAGGAAATAACCAAACTAAAAGCCCAAAGACCCTAAGACTGAAACCTCGACCGCATAAGCCACTAGAATCTCTTCATCAGCGCCACGTGTCTGAATCCCTGAATTTGCTACACCACATGTCGCGTCGACATGAATTCTGGACATGCAATCACCATCGAATGAGCGAAGATCCAATCGCCAGAAAACGCCGTTTGCACCCCCCATCTTGATCTGCAATCCTAGTTTCGGTTTACTCTTCCGCAAAGCCATCAGAAGATTGAGTAAGAAAGTAAACCGTCGATTTCGTCCATTCCGTCCGCTAAAACACACCTAACAGAGAAGCTACTAAATTTGTGGAGCCGGTAATCAGAAATTCCATCTCCGAGAAACTTTGTTGTCGTCAAAATACTACCAAGTGATTCTGATCTTTCTCACCATAAGCTCCTCTTAGTGGAAGCAGTGAAGGCAATGAAGAATTACAACCCTGAAGATAAAATCATTCTGATATTGCCGAAAGCAGCATATACTATCTCAAGTAAGTGAGGAAGTTGAAGGAGGATGGTTCCATAGTGTGCCACCTGCAAAAGAAAAAGGTCAAAGACCCAAAAGGACAAAGAAAGAAACTGGCCAAACCAGATTGAAACCGGCAGAAAATCCGGAATAAAATCGGCCAAACTGGATTTGAAAATCCAAGCGATGAAATAGACAAAACTTTCTCTCTAAAGGATAAGGATCTAAGAAGAGAAAAGCTGGCCGGAATCTTTATAAGAGTTTTACGGTAGCTAGTTTATCACCTGAATGTTTCAACATAATCAAGTTCTTCCTGTTAGTGTTACGAAAACCGCTATCTTGTAGGTGTATTTATTTGGTTAAAGTATGTACGGCCTCCATGGCTTTCATCACTATATAATATCTCGTAATTGTTGATTAAAAAAGAACCTCACTTTCTGCGAGAAAAACCTCCCCTTCTTCTCTCTCTGTCCCGTTGTCAATATCATTCCATTTCGTCGTAGGTCGTGCGCTCAAAAACTTAAACTTCATTATTTCACCGATCTCTTTGAGTCTCAAAGATCGAAATTTTATCCGTGGAACTATGAACACGAATCATATTCAATCTCTGAATCTTCTCTAAGGTCTATTACCATCATCTCTCTAAAGATCTGATTGATCATCGTCTTTTTTTTCTTCCCATTATCACGGATCGATGCATCATCGCCGTAATCTCAATCGTTGCTTTGTGTGTTGCCGAATTTTCGATCTCGACGCTGTTTGTTCTTATTTCGTGCCCTGGGTTAAAAAGTTTGGTCCTTTTGTACAATATTTTCTGGTTCCTGTTCGATTAAAGATATCTTTCTGGACACAATTATGTTGCAGGAAATTATTTTGGCTCAATCTTATCTTGGTCCCGTGGAGTATAAACCATAGAAAATGTCTAGTTACGTTGGTGTTCTTGTCTCTGATCCATGGTTACAGAGCCAGTTTACGCAAGTGGAATTGCGTACCCTTAAATCGAAGGTATATCGAGATCGCATCTTTGAAGGTTTTCTTTTGATTCAGGAGTAAACGATATAATCGAAATTTGATACTGTTTGGGTGCATTTGTTTTAGTTTGTCTCAAATAAAACCCAGTTAGGTCGTTTCACTGTCGAAGATTTACCACCTGCATTCTCAAAGTTGAAAGCTTTTAACGGTACTATTGATGAGGATGAGATCAAATCTGTACTGAACAAGTCTTACTCCAATGCTGAGGAAGAAGTCGATTTTGAGACCTTTCTCCGGGTGAGTTTTGTACTGATGGTCCGAATTAGATGACCTGCTATGTGTCTGAAGATTGAGATTAGCTAGTCTTTTGTACCTATTTTTTGGTGACATGTATTGATGAATTTGATAGGCTTATTTAAGTGTGCACGCTCGAGGAGTGGAAAAATCAGGAGGATCAAAAGGTTCTTCTTCATTCCTCAAGACCAGTACTACAACGGTTCACCATGCCATAAATGAATCCGAGAAGGCTTCCTATGTTTCCCATATCAATAATTACTTGAGAGATGATCCTTTCTTGAAGAACTATCTTCCTATGGATCCCTCTACAAATGCTTTATTTGATCTTGTGAAAGATGGTGTTCTTTTGTGGTATATTACTTTCTTCCTTGGACTTGTACTGTTCATTTTGTAATTTCTTAGTGGCCATATTTTGTTCCTTTTTGCAGTAAGCTTATAAATATTGCTGTTCCTGGGACCATAGACGAACGAGCTATAAACACAAAGAAAACGCTTAACCCATGGGAGAGGAATGAGAACCTTACTCTAGGACTCAATTCTGCCAAAGCAATTGGCTGCACAGTGGTCAACATTGGAACACAGGACATAGCCGAAGGAAGAGTGAGTAATTACATGCGAAACAAGATGGATATCTGTCTTTTGTTCCTTTGTTTGCTTGATCTTCCAATTTTAATTGTTCTTTTTTCTTGTTTTTTTTTTCTTTTTCTTTTGCAGCCATATCTTGTACTTGGGTTGATATCTCAGATTATAAAGGTACTCACCATAGGCATTTCCATTTCTAGTTTCATATAACTTTTCTGGCTCCTAGGAATGGCTAGGATTTCGTATGATGGTTACAATTTGTTCAGTGTTGAATTTTTATAAAACTTACTAACTCCATACGTTTTTGTTGATCATGGGACATGATATCAGATCCAATTGTTGGCTGATCTCAACTTTAAGAAAACTCCTTCACTTTTTGAATTGGTAGACGACACTCAGGTAGATAAAATTCACGTGTTATCAACACTTTCTATGAGGATTTTATTGTCATGACTCATGAGATTAAACTACATAATATCTGCATGACATTGCAGGATGCGGAGGAGCTTATGGGATTGGCTCCTGAAAAAGTTTTACTAAAGTGGATGAATTTTCATCTAAAGAAAGCTGGTTATGAGAAGCAGGTTACGAATTTTTCTTCTGATGTGAAGGTAACTTGTTCCTGCTGCCCTTTCTCCTCAATAGTTATACATTAGACCCACGCATTGCTCATTAGTTATGACTTCATAATGGTCTTGAAAGTGATGCAGTTTTTCCTAATGTTTGTTACATGTCCATGGCATGTTTAGAAACTAAGAATGCTATGAAGTCTATTTTCTTGTTGATCATGACATCAGCTTTATTTTATGCTTTTAGGACGGTGAGGCCTATGCATACCTACTTAATGCTCTTGCTCCAGAACACAGTACACATGTGGCATTAGAGACCAAAGACCCCAAAGAAAGGGCACAAAAAGTTCTCGAGCAGGCGGAGAAGTTGGACTGTAAAAGATACCTTTCTCCTAACGATATAGTGGAAGGCTCAGCAAATCTTAACCTTGCCTTTGTGGCTCAAATATTTCACAACAGGTCAGTAGCAAAGACGACAAGTTGCTTTTAACAAATTTAGTGCATCTTTCCAGTGGTTTCTGGATTATCACTTATCTCAATATTCCAATGGCGTTGCAAGATAAAAATTTGGTACTCTTTGCATTTGATTATGCTCGTTATAGTGTTTTGATGGGGTTTCTAGAGGAGTCAGAAAAAGCTGATACGGAATTCTGTTTTGTTACATTATAAATGCTGTTTTCTATGTTGCAGGAATGGTTTGACTGTTGACACTTCAAAGACGTCATTTGCTGAGATGATGACGGACGACGTGGAAACTTCGCGAGAAGAAAGATGTTTCCGCCTCTGGATTAACAGTCTTGGCACTGCCACTTATGTAAATAATGTTTTTGAGGATCTTAGGAATGGGTGAGCTACAGAGTTATCTTTGAGGACGTTTTATTCTTCTTGTTTCTAAACCTCATTTCATTCAGGTGGGTTCTTCTTGAAGTTCTCGATAAAGTATCACCTGGTTCGGTCAACTGGAAACATGCAAATAAACCTCCCATAAAAATGCCATTCAAAAAGGTTGAGAACTGCAATGAAGTTATAAAGATTGGGAAGGAACTGCGTTTCTCCCTTGTCAATGTAGCTGGGAATGACATTGTGCAAGGAAATAAGAAACTTCTCCTCGGTGAGTTCTCCTGAAAGGCACATTAATAAGATTATGCATTTCCATATATCAGACTCACCAGCTAAAGATTTTTCTCTCGCATTCATGACTTTAATTATTGTTTTGTGCATCTTTCTCTTTCTGAAAGTTGGATCTACTATTGTAATTAGTAACTAAATGGTAGAACAATATGTAATTTGTCATACCTTCAATTATTTTGCAGCTTTTTTGTGGCAACTAATGAGATATACAATGCTCCAACTTCTGAAGAACTTGAGATCTCATTCGCAAGGTAAGGAAATTACGGATGCAGATATTCTAAACTGGGCAAATAGGAAAGTGAAGAAAGGAGGCCGAACCAGTCAGGCTGAGAGTTTCAGGGTAAGTATCAACCAAGTGCAAATGAAATTCATGTAGACCCATATTCAGAAACTTAACAATTTGATGGTTTTTTTTCTCTGATATTAGGACAAGAATCTGTCAAGTGGAATGTTCTTTCTGGAACTTCTGAGTGCGGTAGAGCCAAGAGTTGTCAACTGGAGCCTCGTTACCAGTGGAGAAACAGGTAAACTATGGTGTTTCAACATCTTTGCCTCTTGTTGCTGGCTGCTTCTTCTTCTCCAGTGTAAATTCTTCTTTTTATTCTATATACCGTTTTAAAGTGAGTTCATTTTGGTTGTACTTGGCACTTAATCAGAGGAGGATAAGAAGTTAAATGCCACATACATCATCAGTGTTGCACGAAAGCTCGGCTGCTCCATATTCTTGTTGCCTGAAGATATCATGGAGGTAGGGATGGACATATAAATAATATTGAAACAGGCTTGAGTGATTTTCCGGTTTTTCTGAGTCGATTTGCTTGTGTAAAAACAGGTGAACCAGAAGATGATGCTTATTTTGGCGGCCAGTATCATGTACTGGAGCCTCCAGCAACAATCAGACACAGAGTCTACTGTCTCTGAAGAAGCCACAGATGAAGGAGATGCAAGCCCTGTTACTGGTGACATCTCCAATTTGTCCATTGATGGAGCTTCTGAGTCCAGTCCTACTGCCCAAGATCAGGAGTTGCTGACGAATGCAGACAAGAATGAGGATGAGGTTGATGGTGAGAACAATAAAGATGAATAACAAGTTTGAATGTTAAAAGTTTATTGCTGTTTTTGATTATTGCTTGAAGATTTTGAGGCCTTGGAGTTTTTTTTTTTGGCACAATGGAAACCCAAAGAAAGGAAGAAAGAAGAAAAGTAGTTTTGAATGTATACAAACACAAAGGGCTTTGGTACACAATGTAAAACTACTTGTGTATTTAAACCTCATTTTTTGAAATGTGAAATTTCTATATTATTTCTATTTTATTTATTTATTGGAAAAATGTAACAAGCACTGTTTAGACATAATATTTACTCATAACCAATGCACATGATTCCCACCACCTAAATCATGTGTTGATTATGAGTAAAAGTATAAAGATCCCGCCTAACATAAGAAGATTGGGGCCTTTGGAGATTGTTTGGTTACTCTGGAAAAACCGTAATGACTTTCTATTTGAAAGAATGGCTTTTCCCTGGAAAAAAAATGTATTGCTAATTCTTGTTGATCAATAAATGAGTCTGTTTGGTAAAAAAACAAGAAAGGAGACGGTATTAAGTTACCGATGAAAGCTGACGTCATTCATCGTATGCGCTTACGTATAATCACAAATTAACCGAAACCTTTTTTCTTCTTCTACAAGTCGAATGGATCATTTGTTCCGACCAATCTTTGTGGTTTTGTCTGATTAAAAAGCTTGTTCGCTATAAAATCCCACCTGTTGCCTCCAAAAGATAACTCCTGCTTATCGGAAATTGAGATAACTCTCAATCATCTCTCCGTTCTTCGTTTGATCACCGGTTGCGACTGTTTGAATTTGGTATGAAATTCAATTTTCTCTTGTTTAATATCTGAATTCATCATGTAGAAGTTCAATTGTATTGATCAATCCCATATCCTGATCTTCAGATACCTAATCCATGGCTGTTGGCGATACTAGCTTGGAGTCCTCTTATCGCATGGAAGATTCTGGAAAAACAATTAGAGTTTCTGTTCTATGGAAGGGAAACAAATACACTTTGGAGATTGATTCTGGAGCTTCTATGAAGGATTTGGGTTACGAATTGAGAAAATTAACCAACGTAACGGCGGAGACTCTCCGTCTGATCGTTCCTCGGTTGAATGAAAAAGGTTCAAAATTAATATTTCCCTTTTCTGATGAGCACTCGAGTTTGAGCTTGAAGGAATCAAACATAATTGAGGTTCGTCTTCTGTCACATCATTCCTTAAAAATGCTATTATTGCTTGATAAGTGTTGCAAGCTATAGTTTAAGAGTGAGTTGGGATGATCGATTGGTCGGTGTTTTTGGATGTAGATTTTGCTTAAGGTTGTTGAACATTGATTGTGTTGCCATATGTCGAAAGCTTATCAAATGTTTTTGGTTTCTTTGATCTCTGTTTAAAGTATTCAAGTGCCCCTTTAAAGAGTCTTATACTTGGTGCTTTCTTCCTGGTTTTAGGATAAGACTATCAGAATGATGGGGGTGACTGAAGAAGAGGTCGATGGAGTTTCAAAAGATGCAATGCCTGACATGCGGATACTTGGGTTTGAGGAAGAAGAGAGAAGGCTTAGGCAAAAGAAGTCGTATTTTTCGAGTGGTTCAATCAAGCTTCCACAGGGGAATTACATCTTTTGTGATTTCCGCACTCTTCATCTCCCAGGCATAGACGTAAGTAATTCTCTAGATCGCATTGTCTAACATATATACTCCAATTTTGTCTCGTATGCCTTAACTTTACTAGCAGTATGAATTCAGTGAACTGGTATGGTATACTGATAACTCGATCATTAAGGAGTTGAAGTCTTGCTTTCATATAAAGTGACATGAGATGTTTTTTCGAAGTCTTGCTTCCATATAAAGTGACATGAGATGTTTGTTCATGCAGTTAAACCCTCCCCCTTCTGCTGCTCTAAAGAGAATGCATATGCTTGCCGCAGACCCTGGTATTATCGCTATTATGAACAAGGTTATATCTAAGTTATGTGAAACTTATCATGCAACGGTCAGCTTATCAATAACATACTAATCGATACTGTTTTATATTTGTAGCATCGTTGGAGAGTAGGAATTATGACAGAACTCGCCCCAGTTGGTTATGTTGGTGTTAGTCCACAATGCCTTTTGGGGTTTAACAAGGTACACATGTTTCGTATCTAAGACACAATCACTTTTTGTGTTCCCACAGTTTGTTCTGATGTTTGATTTTCTAAAATGTTCTGCATTGGCTGATGTAGAATCAAGGAGAAGAGATTTCTCTGCGTCTTCGAACAGATGATCTCAAGGGATTTAGAAAGTACCAGAGTATAAAAAAGACTCTTCTGCATGAGCTTGTAAGTTCATTATCTGCAACTTGAAATCTTACCAGGGATAACTCTGAACATTTTTGCACAAGTTTGATTGGAGAGCTAATATTCTGTGAATCAAATTGTTCAGGCTCACATGGTATATTCGGAGCATGATGAAAACTTTTATGCTCTTGATAGACAGGTAATTTATATACAATAAGGAATGTATATTTTTCAGTTTTATTTTGATGGAGATTTTACAAATGGCCAGTGTTTGTGTAACAGTTAAACAAAGAAGCTGAAAGCTTAGATTGGACTAAATCAAGGGGTCATACATTAACCGGAACAAAAGTTATAAATGACTATGAAGAAGACGACTTCTTTGATAAAAATGAAAATCTTTCTCAGAGGCTTGGTGGAAATCAGTCTGATTATTTGGCAAATGCTCGTGAATCGTCTGTTGCTGCTGCCTATCGCCGTCTCTCCCACACCAGTGAAAAAAGTGATGTTAGTGTTTCAAAAGTCAGCGAAGAACCTGATCCTGATGACTTGGTTGATGCTCATGATGAGAATAAACAGCCAATTCTCTATAAAGCTCAGTTGGATTCTTTGAGTAAGTTTGAGCCTGATCCTACCACTGAAGATGGTGGAGCAGAAATCGCTTCAGATCATTCAGTGATCCCATCAAATCCTAGAGATCCATCTGAACCAGAACATCACTCGGGATCAACTGAAATTGCGAGTGATCTTGCTCATCCTTCTGAAGATGACAATGAACCTGATCCAGATGACTTAGAAACACGCACAAGTATAGGGGAAGTCGAAAAAAAAAATATATCAATTGACACAGTAATGTCGGTTGGGAACTTGAATGCAGATGAAACTATGCAGGCTACACCTGATCTTAATAATTCAGAGCCTTATCAAGACAATAACCTGGCAGTGACAGAGAGGGAAACAATCATGGAAGTTGATGAGCCCGATCCAGATGATCAAGAGATTCAGAGGATCCAGGACTCTGTTACCATCATCTCTAACCGTCTCAAGAAAGCCATAAATGCCTTGGAAACTGAAGTTAGCCCCAGTCAAGCAACCAATGTGCTGCAAATGCTTCTTAAGATAGTGAGGTACCTTTTTCAGTTCTTGAAAACTCTCAAGCCTGCCTGCAGATATAAATTCATTATTATGTGACTGAAGATACGATATTTGTTCTTTTGTGGTCCAGGAACATCATTGAACAACCACATGAAATGAAATTCAAAAGGCTGCGTAAGGTGTGGATTCTTTAGGCTTCCGATTTAATACAGTTCCATCTTAACGTTAATATATGACTGTCTGATCTGTTCAACTACATGTATGCCATTCCAGGGAAATCCTGCAATTAGACGCAACATTCTCAGCTTTTCAGGTATTCCTAGTTCCATCTCATAACAGATTCTGTATAATGTATCTGTGTTAAACAGTCTGGCTCGGGATGTTTTGCAGCTGCGATTGAGATCCTTACTGTGGTTGGCTTTGCGGAGGAGATGATATCGGAAAGCACAGGAGCACAAGAACCATATTTGGTATTGAAACGTAATGACCCAGGCCTCTTGTGGATTGCCAAGTCCATGATTGAAGAATCACATACCACAGGTTCCTAGCTAATATTACGACATTTTCTCTCAAACTGTATCATAAAAGTGCAATAAACACTGAATATACAAGGAGTGTGTTTCTGTTACACTATGTAAAACACATTTCCTCTTAATTGAGAGTGTGAAAACTGCTGATTGTAAAGTAAAGCATGATACGAATAGGAGTAAAAGAGAGATCAGGCATGAATTCAGATGAAATTCCTCAAACTTATGTCTAAGAAAATGTACAAGTAAAAATTCGATTGGTGATTAAGAGCTATTCATGTTCAAAGCTCCAAAACTGAAATCTTGATGTTCATTACGGTGCTCAGGATCTTGATATCCATCTTTTGATCCAAATAACTTCTCTTCAAACTCTTTGAGCTGTTGTTCGAACTCTGCTTAAAACCAAAGATACAATCTCCATAAACAAAGGTTTAAAATGCAATGATGAGTGAAGAGAGTTTTTTATGTTACCTGGACTTATATCAATCAAAGGTCTGCATTGTTTAACCCAATGGTAACTCTCAGCCAATCTCCATCCTTTAAGTTTCATCAAATATGCAATCACAATGGCTGGTGATCTATTGAAACAAACCAAATACTTGTGTAAGATAAATTCAACAAGAAGTCTGTGTTTATATCATTTCAATGAGACTAGAATTCACTCACCTGCTTTTCCCTGACATGCAATGCACAAGTACACGAGACTTACTCTTCTCACAATCTTCTGATTAAGTTGTTAATCTAAAACCATTATGAGAAACAATTGGAATCTTAAGAGTCTAAAGCAAAGAAAGAATCAAACCTAGAAACTGAATGGCTCTGTCAAAGTCTAAAGCTTTATCATCTTCAAGGCGATAATAAGTGAAACTACTTGGGTAGAGATTCCTACACGAAGGAACTGTCTGCGCAAAAGACAACAAAGAACATGCTTCAATTTGGAATCTTTTTAAATTTAAGGAAGGATTTGGATAAAGAAGTGAGTTTAGTTACATTAAGAATGTGAGAAAACCTATGATACACAAGGGTTTTATTGGAAGAAACATCGTTGAATCCACCGAGATAGAGGAAGTCCGGTAAGATCGGCGACGGAGGAGAGACTGTCGTCTTCATGGAGATGGTGACTTGGTGGCCGCAGATGCCACACACTTCTCCTTCGTCGTACTTATGATAATGCTCACAAATACGGCAGAGATCTTCTCTCACCCTCTTCCTCATGGCAAATTCCAGAGAAATCCCAATCAGAGATCGGACCCTTTGTGTGCCGATTAAATATGAAAATCAATGCAGATTTTCTACGTGGCTTGAAAGGTGAAACGATGACATAAAATTGGTAATTGTGTCGAGTTCTTCTCGTATTAGCGACCGCGATTAGTGACAGCAATCAACCACTAGTTTTCTTTGAATTTTTACCATTTGTTGCGTTAAGTTGTTTTGTTACTAGTTGCAAACACTGATCCCTAAATTATTTTCAAATTATTTTTTTGACCTTTAAAAAATTTAAAATCATAAGTTACCTTAAAATTTACAACAAGATATGTGACTTTTAATCTAGTGTTATATGGTAAATTCACTAAAAGCTGATACACTTGCATATAATCGAATTCCACTATCTACATTATATAAGAATTTGGTTGATGTGTCAACTAGTTGTGACCCAATGTTAACAAAAAAAAATTACAACAGAATATTAATTTAAAATTTTCGGTGAAATCAAATAACAAATATTTCCAAATTTCTATATTAATTATCAAAAGTATATTTCTATCCTATTTAAAAAATATATAAGTAATAAATATTTATACAACTACAATCAATTTTTTATTTCAATTAAAACCTTAACTATTTTTATTTTAATTATTTTATATTTATTTCATAAGTATACTTTAAACAATTTTATTGTTATTATTTTTGTTTAAAATTTTTATTTATTTATTTTTAGTTGTTTTTAACACATATATTTTAGAGCTAACATTAATATATTTATTATATGATAAAAACATATTTATTTAACACATTTATTATTTGATAAAAACTGTCACGATTACTACTTGGGAGATTACGTTTATTGAGCATAAGTCTTAAAAATTTTGATTTCAGAGCTGTAATGGAGAATTTTTGATTTAAAAAAATCACACAGACACGACATTGATGGAGACTACAATTGATCTCTGCTATTGTTCCAGTATGTGTTGTAAGATAAGCTAGCTAGTAAAATCAATAGAGAATCCATGAACCTTAGACCTCCAACAGATTTGAATCAACCATAGAGAGAATCAAAAGAGAGCAACTAACCTGAAAGAGAAAGAGGGAGAAGATAGAAACAGCGTGAGAGAAAGAGATGAAATGACCTAAAATGGGTAAAAAATAGTTACGATTACTAGGAAGCCAAACGCCTAATTGTAGATAAACTTGTGTATATGTATCTTAATTTTTTTTAATTATTTTGTAGCTTTTTTTTATCGCTTATCGTCTGTGGGCTCCATTGACTGATTTTTAACTCATATAGGTGGGAGAGGAAATTTGATCCGATCCGATTTGTCCAATCTGATTCGAACTAAAATTTGAGTTGGTTTGGATCGGGTCGGATTTGAAATTCGGGTCAGTTCAAAAAATAGTTTATTGAAGAATTCGGGTCAGATTGTTCGGGTCAAATCAGTTCGGGTTGGGTTTTTCGGATCGGGTCAAATTTTTTTAAAATTTTTCCAAAAGAAAAAAAAATCATTTTTTCGGAATTTGGGTCAGGTTTCTACTACCTGAATAATCCAATTACTAATCAACTCGATCCGATTAACCCGAATTTCCATCCCTAAATATAAGGGTGCTGAAATATCTACATATTTTCTAAATATGAACTATCAAGGAACTTTTCAACCTAATGTATTCATGTTTTATGTTTTTTCTTTAATATATATCTTTTTGTCATATTGGACTACGACTGACCGGTTTATTAGTCAAGTTCTTATATAATGTAGACAATAAAATTTAAATTTTGGATATGTAAGTGTAAGTACTTTTAGTGAACTTACTATCTACCACTAGATTACGTACAATTTCAAATCTTTGTATGTTGGGCAATATATATATTTATAGCTAGTAGAATTTACAAGTCTTTGTTTTTCCAAATTTATAAGTGACCGAAGAGACAAAACTGTCAAATAATGGGCCTGTTGCGCAAATTATTGTAAACTAAGGATTTTCAAGAAATAGAAATAGCATAATTTGGTAATTAAACACAAAACTGAGGGTATATATGATTCATATTATTTAATAAATAGAGCTCGCTAGAACGAGAAAACGTATAGAAAGCATTCGAGCTACGATTCTACGATTCTATTCTCTTTGAAAGATCGTTTTTGTGAACTTGATTCATCCTTACAGGTAAGCTCCTGTTTCGTTCGATTCTCTCGTCTCTTACGCGGCTTTTGATTTGCTATATTCAACTTTAAATTAGGGTTTCAGGTGATTGAATTAGGATTATGTTTTCTTTTTGGGGTTGTGCTTGAATCGTTGATTGTTCTCCGTTACCGGAATATTTTGGTAAGAAACTATTTTTGTTCTGATTATTTTTCTGAACTGAGACGAATCTATTCTTCCAACTTTTTTTAACATCTACGCGATTATTAGATCAGATTCTGTTCATACGATTCTGACTTTGTATCCCTTAGATATGTGTATTTCTGCTATGCGAAGAAGGCATAGTTTTGATTAATAATTGAATAAATTGCTTTAGAGATTTATGGAATCAGACAATCATAAGTAAACCCTTTGATATAAAAGCTTTGATTTTCCGAAAAGTGTGTAGATTTGAAAGTTTATTATGTTCTTTGTTGAGATGGCTTTTGTTTGCAAGTCTTAACATTTGAATTTGATACAGAGACGATGCCGAAGAACAAGGGAAAGGGAGGAAAGAACAGGAAGAGAGGAAAGAATGAAGCTGATGATGAGAAGCGTGAGCTTATCTTTAAGGAAGATGGGCAAGAGTATGCACAAGTTCTTCGTATGCTTGGCAATGGCCGATGTGATGTTATGTGCATTGACGGTGTTAAGCGTCTCTGCCATATCCGTGGTAAGATGCACAAGAAGGTCTGGATTGCAGCCGGTGACATCATACTTGTTGGTCTGAGGGACTACCAAGATGACAAAGCTGATGTCATCCTCAAGTACATGTCCGATGAAGCGAGGCTCCTTAAGGCATATGGTGAGCTTCCGGAGAATACCCGTCTTAATGAAGGCATTGTTGGTGATCTTGATGAAGATGACGACAATGGGGCTGATGACTACATTGAGTTTGAGGACGAGGATATTGATAGGATCTAAGTTTGTTTGGTTTGTCCAATTCCAGGTTGTAATATCAAATTTGAGTCACACATCTTCTCAGAAACAGAAGATTTGGCAGAAAAGATTACTGTTTCAATACTGCGATTGATTGTTATGTACTCTGGGGTTTCCAGTTTCTTATCCATACTATTGGTTGATTTCCCAAATAATTTACATAAAGTTATCATATTTGAGAGAACAAACTATTAATGAAACACACGTTATTTAAATTGAGAGGTAATGATTATTTCAGCTGCTGCTATTTTGCTTCTGTGAGGCAGATCATTGGAAGCACAGCTCTCCAACTCGCCAGCTATACCTAAAGATAAATTCTTTCTTACCAATCTTTTGATTTTTCGTTGCAGCTTCTGTCTGAATGTTTGGTTTGGTGGATTCAATCGGAATGCTGTCTCGGACACGGGTTGCCATCCAGCGTTCCAGCCAACTCCAACCGATGTTGGCATCATCTTCACTGCTGCGATCTATTTGTTTCTTCTTTGAACAAATTCTTAGCTTTAAACAATGGAGAAAAAAATGTAAGTTCTCTTCTTTAGAATTTTTAGGATTCAATCAGAGTCAGGGATCAAGTGTTTTGAAATTGTTTACCTGCTGTGAAAATGCATAAGCAAGTGCTCTCTCCCGTTTTGTCATTGTTTCGATTCTGCTTTGAATCCTCGATTTTGATATGGTGCTGCTCACTGTGCTATCATCCCAGTCTTCCTGTTATGTTAGCATGTTATTTTCATTCTTCTCTATATCTTTAAATTCCACATTGCTGCAGTAGATGGTTGCTTACCTTTATCCTCAAAATTTGAGTTTGGTTCTTCTGTGGTGTTCTTAGATTTGCAGGTACTCGTTTTCTCTAAAAAACCTGTTCTTTCACGGAATTACATGTCTGAACTTCACGGAATTACCTGAGAAGCTCTCTTCTACTTCTCTGCTCCGACGTATTGCCTGAACACAACACTAACTAAACATCAATGGACTGGACATAACAGAAGAAGAGAAAGAATAGGAAAAAACTGACCAAAAAACTCCTGAATGCTGACTGAATTATGACTGCTGCATCTTCTTCGAGGAACAACTAGGAGATTGGAGTAGTCTGGTGCGTCTTGGGTATGTGTGTCTCTGTTGCTCGCTTTGGTTAACTTCTTCTTTTACATAACTATCCAGTACTTTTGATTTCTCCTCCTGTAATGGCTGAGTCACTGTTGCCTCTGAGCTCTTAACAGAAACAGAGTCATCATCCTCCAAATGTTTCACAGAAGCTGAATCTTCAAGTGCAAGAACTGAATCAAAAGGTACACCCAAATCTGAACTCAATTGCTGAGACATTGTTATAAGAGCATCCGAATCCTTTATTGATTCTGAATCATTCACAGCAAGAACCGAGTTGAATTCACCTCCACAAAGGTACGATCTAACCGAGCTCCATCTTTTCTTTTCTCCTAAATAGCTTCTTCCCTGAAAAACATTCTCATAAATACAAAACCAGAGTGATGGGTTTTGATGAAACATAAAAACAAAAACTAGATGACTTACATTGTTGAAATCATGAGTTCCATATGATTTGTTTCTGAAGAAAATGCTTCTCACTAGTCCTCTTGTAACACCCATTTGTCTCTTTGCTTCTTCTCTCTGAAATGTTTCAGAAGAATTGGATAAAGAATTCGGGAATTGAGAAATGGTGGACACGCATGTGATGTGAGATTGATTATATAAAAGCTAAGTTAAAAAGAAAGGTAGCATTATTTTAGAATCACAAGCACATGAGTCATGTACAAGAGTCCATGTAAAAAGAGATTCAAAGGACATGTAATAGAAAAAAAAGAAGAAAAGCTGAAGCATAGCGTATAGTGCAATTAGTGATGATTGTGATCCAGAAGGAAAGCATCTGTCATGAGAGTGAAATTGTGAGTTTTTGTGGTCTCGACTTTGATTACTTTAAGAAAATTTAATAAAGAGTAAGAGAGATGCTTAGAGTGTATGCACATGGAGAGAATTAGAATGGTTCTTTTTTGCATTTTTTTTTTGTGGTCGAAGATTTCTCTGTATCTCTCTTTTCTTTTTTCCTGATTTTTTTGGTTCATTTTTTTCAAGTGGAAAAGTGTAGAAAGTCTTTTTTGGCACGGTTTACTTGGTTTTTTTTGTTGGACTGTTGTAGATATCTACAAAGTTGGTTTTTTTTTTGTCATCTACAAATTGATTAATAAAAGTAAAGAAGAATACATAATTCGGTTACATAAGCCAACATACATCATATAAATTCCTGAAAACTAAAGATCTAAATTGGAAATTGAGGAATTTTATTGAATGTGAAATTTGGTGGAATTTTTATTTTTACGTGGAATCTTGTAGAATTTTAGAAAATCAAATAATAAATACAAAATTTGGCTAAATCCTACTGATTTTTTTCCAATAATTAGATCAACAAATTTCAATAGATAGTTTAAATACTTAAACTCGAGCATGGTAAAATTTGAATTTACCCCCAAATGTCAATCTAGATTTGTTGAAATTCAAAGAATTTTTATTTTTTTATCTCACTAAATAACTACTTAATAAAAAAATTAAAAATACCTAAGAAAAATAAATAATATTTAAAAAATAAAAAAATAAAATTTCGTAACAGTTTAGATAATCCCTCATAACACAAATGTATCAGTTATCAACTAATGAGACTTATCCCACAATTGTTGTTTTATTCTCTCTCGTATTATTTGCATATGAGCTTTATTTGTTGTTCCCTTTTGTTCTTGCAAAAAAATTATTTTTTTATTTTGTTCATCTGTCTCATTATTATCAAGCTGATCTCCTGGAATGACATTATCTAATTGTGAAGCATCATCAAAATCAAAGTCTTGAATCAAATTATTAGATATTTTAGATGGATAATCCCAACTTATATACTGAAAATTATAATCTATATATAAAGACGAAGATTAAAAATATGCTTACAATTGAGAAGATAAAATTGTTGTAGTGTGTACAATACACTATTGTTGTAGACACTGGCGGACGCACGTTGACGCATCATGAGACAAGTGCCTCAATACCAAATTTTTTTTCTTCGTACTATTTCCTTTTGCTACATATTTTATCTAATTTTTTTCATTTTTAAATACACCAATGTCCTATACTAAAACTTGATGTGGATCCGCCATTGGTTATAGAGTGTCCCATAAGAAATACACACAACCATATCTTTATACTAAAACAAGACAAATATACTAACTATTCGATCCATGCAAAAAATGGAGAAAACAAATATGGTAAATGTGGAAAGAGAAAGAAGTTGTCAGATTCTATTCCACAACATTTGTGTAACTGGTAAATGTGAAAAAAAATTTCTACAATTCCACATAATTACTCAAACACCAGTTAGGGCCTAAATTCTAAGAAGGGAAGCTAAAAGATTTAATCGTCCGAAAAGGGTAAGAAAAAAAAACTAAGAAAAAAACTCATTAGAAGAGCAACCATCTCGAAGATCAAAATCTCCACTAAAAGCAACAAACTAACATAGACGATGAATCTTCGTATAGTAAAATAAAATATATCACAACATTATAAGACAAAGGTTCTGAATTGGTAAAAAGGTCCCACAATATATACCAAAAATGGCGGAGTTGAGATTAGATATCCGACAAAGACAAAGACAACTGAGAAATAGCCTAGATAGAAACCAATATAAGACTAGATCTCAAAACAATTACTGGCTCGAAGATTGACGAACTCAGAAAATGACCGCATTAGATCGAACTGGACAAGATATCATAAAAATCTACAAGGCAGAGCAAAACCAAATAATCTAAACTAGACCAGACCAATACCATGACAAAGGAGAAAGTGGATGGGAGATACAAGCTCACTGGAACAGAAAGGCCACACCGTGGACAAGGCCATTGGACAAAGACTCCACGGTGACCCAGAAGTAGATCTAATTTGTATTCCTTAGTACGTGAGCTCCAAGAAACATCAGGACATAAGAGAATTAGGTAGATTCCACGAAACTCGGCGGCCATTGAGAGACGGTGAGGATCTCAGAAACCGGCATACGTTTAATCACCGGCGGTGAACCTCGTGAATTCACTAAACATTTTTCGACGCAACAGAAATAACACCTAACAGATCTGAAACAAAGACGAAAGTCCTATCGGTGGGAGACAAATGGAAGAGAGGTGGCCATTGCTGTTGGAGCCACTGACCGCCGACCCTAGCAGCGAGTTGAAGTAACTAGGTTAAGAGCGAAAACAATTTTTCTAGTGATAGAGTGACTTAAGAGAAAGAAACTTAAATATGAAATATGTTTAAGATAGATTAAAATATCAACTAAAAGTAAAATTGAATTAGATGTGATTATCACCAAGAACAAAAAAAGTAAGAAGTAGAATTGGTTCGGTTAATTGAAGATATATTCTAGCTGTCATTTCTTTCATAAGGTTTGTATCCTTCTAACTGGAAATAGTTTTTTTTGGAAAGATGATTTACCTGAGCATTATCAATGATTGGTCTAGGATTTAGGAGAAATATAACTAAAAGTATGAACTTCTAGTGCACAAAAAAGAGTCTTAAACTATAATGAAAGTCAACAAATGTGAATTATTTAAATCAACATTTGAGGCTTACAGATTCCATTTTTAATAGTAGTTTCAGTTTTTTTTTATCTCTACATAAATGATGATCCACCATTTGTAAATGGTAAGTTTTCATAAAGCAAAAGCATAAAGATTTTATCTCTTTGCAATAACACTTCTTTAACATAATTATGGTCCACCACATAATTATTTAATACATTCTCTCCATCTATATTAAATATACATGTTAATAATTATTTAATATTATCTTATTAATTCAATATGTTATCAGCATCATCACTTTTTGATCGAACCGTTTTAATGGATCCAATTGGTAATACTGTTCGAAACGACCGTTTGGAGAAAAAAGAAGTGGTTGAAACGAAGGTTGTTTGGAAATAACCATTTGAAGATAGCGGTTGGCAAAAGAAGATTTCAAACGAAGGTCGTTTGAAGATGAATGTTGATTGATGAAACTGCAGTGGTTGAATAGTCTTGTCTCTGTATATCTTCATGCCCAGTCGCTTCATCATTAAAATCATCATCCAAAATATTCGAACGTCGAATAAAATTACAAAGACCCATGGTAACAAAAACTATTCGTTTATGTGTTTCAAGTTTGTATCTCGGTAGTTCCTTGACAACTCGCTATTTTTTTCCATATCCCAAAGGTTCGTTCAATTACTGAACGAAGTGAGGAATGCCATATGTTAAACATTTCTTCCTTATTTTGCGGGGTTGGCCATTATTAAATTGTTCTAAATGGTACCTTACCTCCACTCTTCGATTTCCTCTATAAGGTGCTAAATAGCCTTTTTATTAGCATTACTCGAGTCAACAAGGTAATATTTTTCTTGGGGAGGCATCGAAAATGTTTGACTATTTTGTTGTGCAGTCGCTAAAACTCTAGCATTATGCATTGAACCTAGAGCTCCATTCCATATATATGTGAAAAGCATATCTAAATCACATGAAATAGAAAAAATAGTAAATAGTAAAATGCAAAAAAATGAAGAAGGATAGTTTTTAAACGTAACCGATGGTCGTTTGCCAAACGACCTTAAATAGGTCCGTTTGGAAACGACTGTTCAAACGACTCCAAACGATCGTTTTAAATGATGTATTGATTGGTAGCAAAATAAGCATATCGATTACAAAAGACCGTTTCGTTACAACCAATCAAACCCAATATGGCTGTTTAATACACTATTATCATTTATATATTATTAATATTATAGTGATCAGCCAAGCCTTCACCAAATCTAGCCAAACACTCACCAAATCTATTATGTGATTATTTCATACACCATAAACTTTTATCTACTAGTATTATAGGGATTGGCTTGTCACCAAATTTACTATGTGGTTGCCTCATGCACCATAATCATTAGAAGACGGCTGAGCCACCACATAATTATTTACGGCTATAAAGTGGATGTTTCATCACCATAATGTTACCGCTTAAAAACCCTTGTATATTTGGTATATCAACTGGAAAACCTACACGGGTTTGGACACCATACTAGCCCTAAACATAATAATTGAAACCAAAAAACTGAACTGAACCAAACCAAAATAAGAGGAACGGAACCAAACTGGAACCGGCTAAATAACCAAACGGTTCCAAAATTTTAGAACCGAAAGAATCAAAACCAAACCGAGAACCAAATAGTTACCGAAATACAATTGTATATTTAAAAATAATTATTTATATAGAATTTAATTTGTTAATTAATTTGAATCAAAATTACTAAAAAACTAAAATATTCGATTTTTAATAATTAATTCATGGTTTTTAATAATTTTTTTTATGTTTAAAAAAAAATTAAATAAAAGTATCTGAACTGAATTTTAATAGATACCCATTCGTTACTAAATTTCAAGAACCGAAAAAATCGGAACCGGAACCGAATTTTTGTCAGTACCCATTGGTTACCAATTTTCCAGAACTAAAAGAACCAAAAACCGAAAGAACCGACCTGAACCGAACCGAAGAACCGAATGCCCGGAACTACACCATACCATAGATACTACTCTTAAATGAGAAAAACTTTTATGTTTATATTATTCTACTTTTGGATCACAACACCGCATACCTTATAAATATTAAGTGATTGATTATTTCAAAAGTTTTTCAAATTAATTTATCTGTCATAAACAATATTTTTCTATCTATAAATATACTCATTTTTCACTCATTCACCCCTCAAAATATTTCCTACTTTGTCCAATTATTCTCCCCAAGAAACTGTTTTAGTTCTTGCACTGTAAGAAAATGTTTTTCTTAGTTTTAATGTTTGTAAATGGTTCGATAATTTTCGCTATTTATTTTTCGTTGGAGAATCTATTCCCCAAGAATATCGAGTGAATATTAGTATACTAATCTATATATCTCTTTATTATTGTTTGCATTATTTATATTAATGGCTTTTGAATAATATTATTTTGTTAATATCGTTTCATGATTTGTTTTTTAGAAAACAAATGGTAAATATTGAGAAGCTTAAATTTCCGACTCTCAAAATAACTTTAGAAAATTACATCGCATGGACCACTGATGTAAAATTTTATCTTGTGTGAAATTTTACCTTGATACACAAGAAAATAAAATGTATCACCTCTCAAAGATAAGACGAATACAATAATCTTTCTGAAAAAAATTTAGATGATAATGTGATGAATGGTTATACACACATTAAAGAACGAGTTTTGGCAACCTCTGAAAGAGTGGTTTGACAACTAAAAAGAAATAACTCTCCCTCACACTCTAGAAAAATGAAAAAAATCTAAGATTTCAGGATTGTGAAAAAGTTAAAGATTACAATTCTTAAATATTAAGACTTGTGTCACAATTGCAATATTACAGAAAGTTATCGCTGAAGCAGAAATGTACGAAAAGATTTACCTCACATTTCACAAAAACATCATGTCTTGCAAGAGATGTATAGAAATTGTGGAGACAAACATTCTCATTGTCTATCTTATTTCGTCTTTAATTCTAGCGTACAAAAGTAGCAGATGATTTGGCTTCGAGAATGTGATTACTCTTGGCAAATTTTGTAACAAAGGCGTTCTCACAGTTTCAACGTGGGTTACTCTTTGGAAATGTTGTAGGTGTTTCTAGGACCTCGGACCGGACCATTTGTGGTAATTCTTTGGAAAGTATTGCCGAAAATTGGAGTCGATTCTGTTATTTACATTTTTTTATCTTGTTGTTCTATCTTTTTTGTTGTTCTTTCCTTTGTTAATTTAGTATGTCGGTTTTACAGATTTTTGTTGTAATATTTTCGCTAATTTGGCAGTTTTTTTCTTTCCATTTTTCATTGTTTTTATAATTCTGTCAAAAATCTGAAAATGTTATAAAGAAAAATCTGACATTGGTACCAGAAAAAACTATTGATGTTTGAGGTAATCCAAATCGAACATTTGAATTTTTAAATTTGAGATCTGATGTTGTGGATTGAATATAATCCATAAAAAAGTCAATTAGATGTAATAGAATACTGAGATCGAATTCGTGGTCCTGTTCGTGTCTTAGGTCTAAGAAAAGCTAAGCTAA
Source organism: Lepidium didymum (assembly GCA_963920545.1). Classification (NCBI taxonomy): domain Eukaryota; kingdom Viridiplantae; phylum Streptophyta; class Magnoliopsida; order Brassicales; family Brassicaceae; genus Lepidium; species Lepidium didymum. The sequence continues at coordinate 18,021,948 of OY986980.1, read as the reverse complement.
AGCGATATCACTAATAACCTTACGTACGTAACACTATCTAAAACCTAGCTAAGTGATAAACACTATATCTTCTAAAGAACCTCGTACGTGGCTGTCTGAAAACGTACGTGGTAGCTCTAGAGACGTGACGAGTGCTCGAAGCCAAAATCTTCACGTGCCAACTAATTATGAGGTTGTTTTCTTATAAGGATGGGCTATATCCTCAAAATCCTCGGCCGCTTGACTTTTTCTTGTTTGTATCTAGCATGACATTGTATCTAAACTAAATAGCTTGTTGCTTACGTCAACAAGTTCAACTATAAATAGCAATAGGTTAAGTACCATATTGTATACTCAATTTCATGGTAATAAAGATGAATACTAAAAAGTTTATAGTATGGTTTCTTTTGTTAGCGGCAGTTGTTCTAGCTGTCGCAGCAGAGACTTCCGTGGATAACAAGAAACAAGGTTTGTGTGGTTTAAGATTCTTTATAGATTTCTATATGATTGAATCTTATGATAGAGGTGACTTGAAACAGGTGATAAAGAAGTGGAAATACCAACAGTAGAAGGGAAAAATGACGCTAAGGATAGTCTCAATCAAGGAGACGTTGGGGTTAAAGAAGAGAAGGACAACAACTATGAAGTTAATGATGGAGGAGGTTGGAGAGGAGGTGGTGGTCATGGAGGATGGAGAGGAGGAGGTGGCCATGGAGGATGGAGAGGAGGCGGTGGCCATGGAGGATGGAGAGGAGGTGGTGGCCAGGGAGGATGGAGAGGAGGTGGTGGCCATGGAGGATGGAAAGGAGGTGATAGCGAAGTCGATGCTGAGTTAACCACCGAAGAAGTTAATGATGACTCAAGTGAGATACAAGATGAAATTAACCACGGTGGAGGATGGAGAGGCGGCGGTGGAGGATGGAGAGGCGGCGGTGGAGGATGGAGAGGCGGCGGTGGAGGATGGAGAGGCGGTGGTGGAGGATGGAGAGGCGGCGGTGGAGGATGGAGAGGCGGCGGTGGAGGATATAGAGGAGGCGGTGGAGGATATAGAGGAGGCGGTGGTGGATGGGGAGGCGGCGGTGGAGGATGGTAGGAGGTAGGAGGTGTTGTGGTTGAGGGAAGAATGGACCATCTCTACAAATAAATATCATGAGTGAATATCAAAGTGTATCCAATATAGTGAGCTATAAATCTGTAATAAATAAAGCATGATGCATGGTTTCCGATGCATTAAACCACCGCACAAATACTTAGCCCAAAGCTTGAATGTCTTTTGCTCTTTGTATTTTAATCACATAAAATAATTAAAGTTTCACCTTTTTAATTAACTTGTTTTTCTGTTGATCCATTGGACAATATTTGTTTTTTTATATCAACAAAAACATAACACATAGGATTATGCGTATATTTAGAGTCTAATTCCGGTGAAGAAAAGTGAAAATATAAACTTAACCATTTGATTAAACATATTTATCACAAGGACTACTTTCTAAATACCTTTTAAAAGAGTAACTCATATTTATATCTACTACTATCAAAGTATCTCTCCCATAAATGATTTATATATATAGGAACAGCGATAAAAAAATATCAACTTCACAAACTTGTATTCAAACTAAATAATAAAATATGAATAAGTATTTGACGAAACCAATTTAGATATGAAATAATATATTTTAGTGAACAGTAACGGCGTGTTAACTTCCATTACTATTCCGTTTTAAAAATATATCAAATCTTTATAAGTTTGCCAAATTAAATATCGATTATTATTCAAACTAATTTATTATGAATTTTAGTGACCAAACCAATTTAGATATGAAGTAGAGAACTTTGACAAATAATACTTAAATATTAATCTTAGTTACTATTCCATTAATATTTTGTTTTGGTAACTCAAAATAAAGATATATATAACAGTATGAAGCTTCGAAATTTTAATATGGTACCAATTGTTAACTGTATTGTAGTGGAAACGTGAATATAAATTATGATCGAATACGGGCTTGAAAAGAGAAAATACCTTTCTTTTTTTAACCAAAGAGTTCAGGGTCAGTAGGCCGTAATCTTTTTAGGGTGGGATCACACTATTTTAAATTCACTCATTTTTGGAGAATTAAATTCTTTTCCGCTGCCATTCGATCCTGTGACCTTTTGAATTATTTTAGGATATCTTTCCAGTTTATCGACCTCATGTAAGAAAAAATACCTTAACATGAAGGGAAAATTGAGTCAATATCATAAATACATAACTAATTAAGTAACTAACATAGTATTTTTGTATTTAAGAAAATAACAGTGGATCAGAGTTATGTAAATACAAATTTAACCCTGAGAAAATAAAAGATTATGATGAGACAATAATTTACTTGCTTGCTTGGGCGACAAAACATTAAATATGAGATCTGCGCATTTAATGTTCTGTCTCCAAATTTATTAACTATTATCGCATAAATTATCTACTAATACTTACATTATCTAATAAAATAATAGTTAGTAATTAAATATATATATATATATACCATATAATAAAATGTTTAAAGATTAAAAACTGTAATACATATAACACTATTTGTTGAGAGTTAAAAATAATTTTATATTATCAGATATAGTAATATTTAACTTTTAAACAATTTTAACACATAGAACAACTCAGATTTAGTGACTTCATCACACCCTAATCTCCGCGTGACGAACTCAAATAATGATGGTAACCGTCTTGGGGGTTTAAATTAGTAGTTAATGAATAAGTAAATTGATAACTGCATAATTATCAAATAAATAATATTTATCGGTTAAATATTTCTATATTACCTGATAAATAAATTGTTAGATGTTAAAAACTGTAATATATATAATAATTTGGTATCATAGTTACACATCATAGTTTCAATCTTAAAAAGACATCACATATATTATCTGATATCCATATTTGATAATCATATATTTGATTAACAGATATGTTATGCGTTAATACGAATAAGTTAACTGATAACTGGATAATTATCGGATAAAATAATAATTATCGGTTAACTTTTTCTACATTACCTAATAGTTATCAGATAAAATAATAGTTATCGGATAAAATAATAGTTATCGGATAAAATAATAGTTATCGGATAAAATAATAGTTATCGGTTTATTATTAGAAAATTTGTCAAATTATCTTCATCTTCTTCATGAGAGCTAAGCTGACCTGCAACAATGGCGGTTGTTGGTAATTGTTTTTCCATTTTTTTTTTTTGATTTGTGAATATATGTTTCACATATACATATATTTATCTATAAATAAATAAATTTGTGAAGAAAATGATTAAATTTTTTTTTTCACTTTGTGTACACCAAAACATGATGCATCTTCTTCTATAGGAAAAGAAAAACTATATTTTATTGTTACTATTAAAGTTGCTTGTTCTAATAAGAGAAAGTGAGAAAAATAGAAAATGAGAAAGTGAGAAAGAGGAAAGAATCTTAAAAGAGTAGAGAATGAGAGAGTTGAGTAGAGATAAGGGCATTACTGTCTTTTTCAAAAATAGTAAGCTACTTATTATAACATTTTCACTCACCTATATATTAAAACTTTTTACGTTAGTTACTACAATTTCTCTAACATGAATTAAATGTAGGAAAACTAATCGTAATTCTTACATGAAAATTTAATCATCTTTTATAAAGTAGATTTATTGTTTGTATAAATTTATCAGTAATTAGAAGATATTTTGTTGAGTTTTTTTGGAGATTGTAGCATTAGGATTATAAACTATATATATTTTGTATCTTTTATATACAATCACAAGTTCTTTAAAAAAACTTTGAAACTTTCCTTTGAAATAATAAAACCAGTTTTGTTACTACTAGGACGTGATATTCACGTGAAATAAATATATATTAATATAGCAACGGATATTATCGTTTTTATGAGGTAAGAGGTAGTTCCAGGACGTGATGAAGAGAGATCGAAGACAAAATCTTCACGTGCCAACTATTTATGAGGTTGTTTTAAGTGATATAGCTTGACTTTCTTTTGTTTGAATCTAGCATGATCACATTGTATCTAACTTGTTGATTACGTAAGCCGGTTCAATTATAAATACCAATAGGTGAAGTAGCCTATGAATTCATATGAGCAGAGACTTATAAAAATCAATAGTTTGGTAATAAAGATGAATACGAAAACGTTTATAATATGGTTTCTTTTGATAGCAGCTGTTGTTCTAGCTGTCGCAGCAGACACTTCCGTGGACAACAAGAAACAAGGTGTGTATTTACTATGTCCTAAATTTATTTTCATGTTTGGTATTTAGGTCAAAAATTTTGATAGCAAAAGTATAAGTTTAATAAATATATGCATTTTTTTCATTTCATCACCAGATCTCTTCTAGATTTAAACACGGTCTGATCCATATATGTGTTTATGAACTTCATTTTGATATCAAAATAGGTGGAAAAGAAGTGGAAACATCAACCGTAGAAGGGGAAAACAATGACAAGGATGGTCTCAATTATGAAGTTGATCAAAAAGGATGGAGAGGAGGCGGTGGCCGGGGAGGAGGATGGAGAGGAGGCGGAGGTCGGGGAGGAGGATGGAGAGGAGGTGGAGGTCGGGGAGGAGGATGGAGAGGAGGCGGTGGCCGAGGAAGAGGAGGTGGAGGTGGCTTTGCAGATGAGTTAACCACCGAACAAGTGAATGATGACAAAGGTGATATCAGCCAAGGTGTAGCTGGATATGGAGGATGGGGAGGTCCATGGGGAGGCGGCTATGGTGGATGGGGAGGTCCGTGGAGAGGCGGCTACGGAGGATGGGGTGGTCCATGGAGAGGTGGCTATGGAGGATGGGGAGGTCCATGGAGAGGCGGCTATGGTGGATGGGGAGGTCCGTGGAGAGGCGGCTACGGAGGATGGGGTCGTGGATGGTAGGACGTGTTGCTGGTGGCCGTGGAGCTTAGAATCGACCGTTTATATGAAAACGAAAGATGAGTACAAAATAAAAGTGTATGCAAAATAGTGAACTATAATAAAATAACGTTGATGTATGGGATGGTCGATGTATTAACCACCGCTGATAGACTAAGTTTGAATGCCTATGTGTATATATAACTAAAGTTTCACTTTTTGTTTTTTGGCAACATTTTCACTTTCTTTTTCTTCTTACGTTTTTCTTTGTTGATCCATTTGGCGATATTTTTCAAATACTTTTAACAAACATTAACTCCTGTTATATATATGTATATAGAAAAAATGGTCAAAATAAATACGACCCTTACATAATTTTCCATAAAATACTACAATACATTTTTTTTTATTTGTTAAATTAAATACAGAGTTTCATTGACCTAGCCAATTTTAAACCAAAATTAGTCAACTTTAACTTGACATTAACTTCTGTTTTGTTTTTCTAATCTCTGACTATTGCCGACGTTATGTCTTTTATATCCAAATCGAGTCTTCTTCACTGCTACAGAAATCCTACAAGTACTTTTTGTGATTATTTGTTGTCGATAATTCGTGGTAACTTTGTAAATTATTATTTAGTTACGAAATACTGTGTCGTGATTTGTCGCAAATCTCACAAAATATTTTCGTGAGTATTTGTGGGTTAGTTTAATGTGCTACGGAAATGCTAAAAATATTTTTTGTGATTAATTGTTATTGTTAATCAGTGGTAATATGTAACTTATTATTTAGCTACGGAATATTTTGTCGTAATTTGTCGCAAACCTCACAAAATATTTTCTTGAGTATTTGTAGGTTCTGTTAGTTTGCTATGGAAATGCTACAAATTTTTTTTGTGATAATTAAGTTGTTGTCGCTAATTTGTAACATAATTGCAACAATTTGGTTTTGTAACAAATTTGTATTTAATTAGATACACATAACTATTATTTTGATACAAATTACAATTATTTTCTTTCCGTTGCTAATTCGATACAAGTTGTAACTAATTTTAGCTACAATTAATTATGTTTATACGGAATGTGTAGCAATATAAGCCAAAAGCCTAAATGTAAGTTTCACTTTGACACTTTTTTTTTAAGTTTCAAAGTTTATTTCATGAGTGAAAAAAACATTTAAGGCTTAAATAAGTTAGTGATTCAAACATTTACGGTTAAATACTGCAATTTTATCGTATGAAAGTTTGTTTGGGGAGTAAAAACTTCAAAGATTCTTTATTTTATTTTCCCAATTTTTATTAAATAAAGAAAATTTCTCTCCAAATTAACCAAAAATACTTTTAAAAATAGAGTGAGATCAAACAATATAAAAACCTTATTGGAAATATAATAACATAGCTGATATTATCTTTATCATGAGGTACGTGGTAGCTTCAGAATTGTGAAGAGAGGTCGAAGACAATCTTCAGTTGTCAACTTATTATGAGGTTGTATTAGATGGATGTGCATCCCCAAAATCCTCTGCCGCTTGAATATTTTTTTTGTTTGAATTTAATATTACATTGTATCTAAACTCAATAGCTTGTTGTTGCTTACGTAAACAAGTACAACTATAAATACCAATAGGTGAAGTAGCATATCTGTTCATATGATTTGAGCGACTTGTAAACTCAATTGCATGATGATTAACAAAACATTTATCATATGGTTTCTTTTGTCAGCGGCTGTTGTTCTAGCTGTCGCAACAGAGACTTCCCTGGACAACAAAAACGAAGGTGTGTGGTCTTCTACTTGATACGGTGTTTTCTAATGTGATTCTGCAAAAGTTTTGTCAATCACCATATACGCGTAATGACCTTTTAGATGTGATTCTCTAAGTTTTTTTTATTTGAAAAATTCAAACAAGAAATTTATTCGAAAAATATGCATGTTTTTGTTGTTTTAAATAATTAAAAAAAAAACAAATTTATATCGCAATACTTAATTTTGTAAGTTTTTGTTCTATAATTTTATTTTTTCCAGCCATTATGCAATTATGCAACGTTATCAATTGAGGTTATAAACTTGATTGAATTTTTCTAATGTGAGAGGAGATTTGAAACAGGTGCAACCGTAGAAGAGAAAAACTACGGTAAGGATAGTCTCAATAATGAAGTTAATCAAAAAGGATGGAGAGGAGGCAGTGGCCGAGGGGGAGGATGGAGAGGAGGCGGTGGCCGAGGAGGAAGATGGAGAGGAGGCGGTGGCCGAGAAAGAGGATGGAGAGGAGGTGGTGGCCGAGGCCGTACTGAGGTAACCACCGAACAAGTAAATGATGACAAAAGTGATATCAGCATAGGTGTAACCGGAGGCGGCTTTGGAGGATTTGGTGGTCCAGGCGGTTTTGGAGGATTTGGTTGTCCAGGCGGCTTTGGAGGACCTGGTGGTCCAGGCGGCTTTGGAGGACCTGGTGGTCCAGGCGGCTTTGGAGGATTTGGTGGTCCAGGCGGCTTTGGTGGATGGGGTGGTCCTTGGAGAGGTGGCTTTGGAGGATGGGGTATTCACGGCGGTGAATCATAGAATGGACCGTCTCTGTATGCAAACGTTGAGTTAAAATCAAACTGTATTCATAATAGTGAACTATATAATAAATAATGTGTGGTGCATTAGACTGTACCATAAAGCTTGAACGTCTCTGCTCGTTGTAGTATTAATCATATATAGTATATTAATAAAAAGTAAAGTTTCACTTTCTTACACTTTTCTTTGTTGATAAATTTCAAAATATATTTTAAATCATTATTATTTTTTTAAAATAATTCCTAGTATATTTATTACTTTTCTTTTTTGTCGGGAAAAGGACCGGAATAGGTCTTCCAACCTTTATTATTAAATCAAACTAAGAGTTAAACAATCTAGAATAGAAGTACTAGTCTGACCCTCAAAAATAATCAATGAAACATCATCAGGAGAACTAAAGGAAGTGTAAAAGCATAGCTAGCCAATTTGTCGGCAAGATGATTGGCCTCCTTATATACGTGTGAAAAACGGACTAGCCAGTTTCTAGAACAAAAGCCATGGTACAAACGTACCAAGAAAGACAAGGGATGTGTGTCAAAAATCTCTGTCGTTAGAAAATCAACTACCATGCGCGAATCCACCTCAACCTCCAACCGCTGTACCTTGTCCTGCAAGATTAAACGCATGTACAATCTTAGTACCTCTATCTTTAAGAAATTGGACTCGATCACGGCTTCTCAAATTTCCACCAAAAACGTTATTGCATCTCCACCAAATTATGATGGCAAATATAAGGACTACCATAGACCACACTCTCATCACCCATGTTATCAAATAGCCATTTTAGTTAGGATTTATCGAAGAAAACCCGACGTCTATGACTGGGAATCAGCCGACACCAAATCCAATACGCGGTGGGAAAATCATGAAGAACATGAAGCAAAGATTCTATACCGCCATTACAAACCTGACATGTCGAAGAAATGACCAAGTGTCGACGAACACGTTCCACATTAGTCATTACCACTTGATGTGAAACCATCTAGAGAAAGTATCTTATACGTTCATGAACTTGTACTTTCCAAATCCTAGTAAAGAAATTATTTGTTTGTTGTCTTGGATAGGAAGAACGTGTCAGAGCCGCATATTACAAACGTACCGAGAAAACCCCATTCGGGGACACATTCCATGGGAGACGATCTCGTGCACCGGTAAAACTATCTGGTACAAATGAAAGAGGAGCCAACATCTATCCGGGAGTAGATGCTGAAATTGATCCAATCTCCAACCATTACCATCTTGCCACATATGTCGCACCGAAAGACTCAAATCCTCTGATGACATTTGCTGTGCATCAAAAAACACAAAAGGTTGATCCATTAGACTCAAAGAGATACTTATCCATGTCAAAGAGGCCGAGCTTTTAGGTGTAGCCCAACTTGTATCTTGTAGACTTCCAACTCGATATTTACTTATCAAAATCTTCGACCAAAAACCCTTCAGATTTGTTAGTAATCTCCAGCCTAACTTGGCAACAAGGGCTTTATTCATTTCATCAGACTTGCAGATATTTAGTCCACCATCATGCTTTCGACGACACATACGCTTCCAGGATATCAAATGCATCTTTCTTGAATCCACATTACCACCCCAAATAAAGGATCGAGATAGTTGATCAAGCCTTACCAAGGAGGATTTGGGCAAACAGATGGCGCTCATAGTGTGAACCGGAATAGAGGAGAGAACCGACTTGGTTAAGGTTACTCTACCCTCAAAGTTATGACAATGGCTCTTCCAACCTGCAAGACGTGCTGATACTTTCCCCAAGACCTCATTAAAAGTATCCTTATTGATCGCCTTTTGGAGTCCTAGTATACCCCAACTATTTACCAAGATCTTTCGTGGCTTTAATACCACTCTCATCACTAATCGATTGCACCAAATCCCGATGTACATTGTTAGAGAAAAAGATCTTAGATTTCTCAAAGCTCACCTTCTGGCCTGAAGTTGAGAAAAAACTATTTAAAACCCCACGAATCACCCGAATTTGGCCGATAGAAGCTTTAGCAAAAAGAATCAAATCGGCTGTGAAACATTGTGAGAAAGGGCTGGACCAACTCGAGATTGCTTTATAGGTTTCCACTTTTTCTTAGTAATCGCTTGGTCAATAAGATGGCACAACCTCTCAATACAAAGAACAAACAAATATAGAGACAAAGGATCACCTTGCCGAAGACCCCTCTTAGGCCGAAAGGTCTCTGTTTTTTCACCATTCCAAATAAGACTCATTGACGGGCCTGACACACAACTCATAATCCAACCTATCCAATTAGCTGGAAAACCTGTAGCTTGTAAAGTGTCTTTAAGGAAATCCCGACGTATGCAGTCGTAAGCTTTCTCAAGGTCAAGCTTTCTCAAGGTCAAGCTTTAATAACATCCATCATTTCCTACCTTTCTTACACCTCATGGAATGGACCGTTTCCTGTACGACCACCACATTATCAACACTCGGGATGAAACTAGTCCGAGTCGGGCCAATAAGATTAGTCATAATGTTTTTGAGACGACAAACCATGGTTTTTGTGATCGTTTTGAACAACACATTACAAAGGATAATAGGACGAAATTGTTTTATAGTCTCCGGATTCTGGATCTTGGCAATAAGCATTAAAAGCACGTTATTGGTTTCCCTGTTCCATTTCTTTAGGGTTAGTTGCAATCGGCTAAGAGCTTCATGTGTGCTTAGAGAAGTTGACCACGAAGAGTTAAGCAGCTCTTTAAAGCTATCATGCTGAAGCCACGCAGCTTCAAACTGGAAAGGGCGACGAGAGGGGTTACATTTCCTCACAGGGCATAGCTACACATATAAGAAAGTATGATCTGATGAGAGAAACGGTAAGTGGGAAACTTTTGCTTCCTGCCATCTCAAACGAAATTGCAGACAACAAAGGATACGGTCGAGACGTTTTGCAACAAAGTTTTGTTCCACTTTCCCTCTCCTCCACGTAAATTTGCTGCCAGTAAAGCCCATATCAATCAAGGACATGTCATTAATCCATTCTCCAAAAGAAAAAGATCCAGAGAAAGAAGACCATTTCCTTCAGTTCTTTCATCAATACGTACAATCGTATTGAAATCACCACCCACCATAACTGGATCTGAAATCACCACCCGCCAAGTTGAGGCCAAAGGCTAACTCGACGAGTACTTGAAGGGGCTGCAGAAACCACAATCAAGTGAGAAACCTCACTGCCCATAGCCACTTTGGCGTGAATGAATTGGTCAAACGACTCAACCACGGAAAGTGTACCAATGCTAGAATGCCAAAGTAGCCAAATACCACCGCTTTGTCCCAAAGAATCAACACGGTAAGATTGATCAGAACCAAGACCTTGGCAGATAGCTTTAGTTCTATCACCTCCAGCATAAGTCTCAAAAACAACCAAGACATCAATCGAGAACTTCTTCAAAATATAACAGATTGATCTTTGGAATTTGGATTTATTTGCCCCCGAAAATTCCAAAAGAGACAATTAATCTTTACAATAAACGATGAAAACAGAATTACTGGGGCATAATATTATGCTTGCACATTCTCGCCAGGTACCACTACCAAAGGTGAGGGTGCATTGTCTTCAATAGCAACATCCTCAAATACTTGGTCCAAACACCAATCCACGAGAAAGTGAAGAAGTTACCTTTTTACTTTGAGGTTTAAATTTAACAGCTAACTTGCTTCCACCAAATCGTTTAACTTTAGGATTCCCTTTAAGACCTTGTCTCATTGAGTTAAAAACAGTACTAAAACTAAAAAAACCACTAGTATTTTTGGATCCCAAATTCTTACTTGCAGTCACTGTAGTTGAAATCTCATTCTCTTTGTTCTCAGGCTTATTGAGGGTCTGAGAATTTGTAATTGCTTTGTCTTGTCCCACAACAACTCACCAAACTTATTAGGCAAGACAATATTCTCTTGAGATTTGAATCCCACTTGCTCTGTCAACACTCTCGGGTTTTGGTTTACTGAGCCAACTATATTAGATGCCAGCAAAATCGATTAGCTTTTCCCTCCCTTACATCGTCTTCGTACTTGCGTAAAACCATCATTAGGTTGGGGATTTTCAATCACCACAGGAGAAGCTACGGATGGAATGGGATTAGCAACCGTACGATCCTCACAAACAACCTCTTTTGGAGCTTGCAGGAAGTTCTAAACAAGGTGTCCAAATATCCCACAACGTGAACATATAGTAAATAAACATTCATAAGAGACCAAATACCGATTCTCATTCACCAAAATCGATCCCTTCAAAGGTTTAGAGAGATCCACCTCTACACAGATTCGCGCAAAACGTCCTCATGTAAAATTTAGAGTAGATTCATCAATCTCAATCGGTTTACTTATGCCACTCGCAATAGCCACTAGAATCGAATCATGATACAAATGCCCCGGTAAACGCTCCACACGAATCCAAACTGGGGTTGTACGAATCTCACTATGAGACCAAACTTATGTCAGGAGGTAACTAGCAAATATCCTCCAAGGACCACCAATCAAAGTAGCAAGATAATCTGACTCAGCCCCAAAGCAAACATGGAAGAAGTTACAAGGTAAGTCAATAACTTTCATAGACCCCTTAGGCTTCCAAATTTCATGAAGTTTCTGTGACATAGCGGCGATATTCACGCTCCATCCCAGTACTTTCACGTACATACAATTATCCCACAAGGCGCTCAAAGCCTTCATCACCGCATCATCAATCACCACCTTAGCGTCACTATCCCTACCGTGTGGAAATTCAACCCTTACCCTAGGATCCACGAATTCCTTTAAAATACAAGAAGTGGGTTTTGATCCTCCACCAACACATGAACCCGTAACAGTTGCAGCCCATGTAGGCGAGGAAACTGGCGGAACACCCCTAGCACCCATATCAACCATGTCTTCGTCCCCCTCAAGTATATCTGAAACCCTAACCTCCATATCAAGCGAAACCTCTTGCGTCAAAGAAGGCCCTGATGGAACTCCTGAAAGAGGACCATTAGGAACCGAGTTTACCATGACAACATTGTCAACACGCACGTCCGTAACCCTAGAATTGCCCATCGTGTGCAATTCTTTATGTATATTTATTACTTTATTACTATCAAATATATCTCATTTAAGCTAATTTTATTATTATTAATTTTCCAAATTTATATTGATATATATATATATATATATGAATAATAATAATAATAATAATAATAATAATAATATTAATATTTACAAAATAACCTAATGTTTAGATACAATTAACTTATAGGCAATGTGAAATTCTAGATTATCTAGTAGCTTTCAATAAATAATTAGAAAAACATTGTTCACTACCACTAACGTATACATACAAACAGTTAAACCTTTACCAATTAATAATCTTGAGATTTTGAAAATTTATTAGAATAATAATTTTTTGTCAATATTGGACCACAACTAATCGCTCTAATAGCTAAATTTCTATATAATATATGTAGTAAGATTCGATGTTTAGATGTGCAAGTGCGCATACCTTTAGTGGACTTACTACATGCCACTAAAGTAAATGTCACTTGCATATTAATATAATGATATTAATTTATTAATAAATTAATATAGTTAATTTATAGAAATATTTACACACAAATTTACGAAATACTTTATTGAGCCTATGATTTTCTAAAAATAATTTCATTTAATGTTTTTTTTACTTTAGTGTTTATATAAACCATTGGGATCATTTCAAAAATGCCCTCACAGCTTAAACATTTTCACTTCTGCCCTTTTGTACATTTTCAAAAAATACTTTTTAACTACGCGAAAAAGAAAAATTAGGATTTGCCTCCGTCGTTCAGGGGTGGAGTCGTAAACCCCTAGGCGCTTATTTAGGGTTTTAAATTCAAAATATTTTCAAAATTTGAGACTCGATTCCATAAGATTTCAGTCTGTTTTAAGATTTACAAGTATGTTTTTGTTTGATTTTGTTTTTTAAAGGTTTCATCTATCTACTAAAAAAAATGTTTTTTTTTATCTGGACTAGAAACATGTTTTTCGTTGTTCTTATCGACTAGTCATCATGTTCTAATTTTTATGATTGGATTTTTGATTTTGTGTTTGCAAAGATTTTCCAAATTGTAGACGGTTTGAGGAATTTAGGATGTGGAAATGTGTTCATTGACTGCTTATGTTTATTGATTGGTGAACGTAAAACACATTTTGGGTTTACGCATGTGTAAGCTTATGATCTTGTATCATGAATTTGATCTTTAGTTTTTTTTGTCAAGAAACAAGGCAAAGCACTATTGTTATTTATTAATTAACTAATCAGCGTTAAGGCTAACATTCCATAGGAAAGAAATCCCACATTTGTCCTCCAAAAAAATCGACCAAACATGGTCTGGTACCAACTCCAATCTATGACAACCTGAAGACAAAAGAAGTGTATAATTCGCTAAACCGTCGGTGAAACGGTTAGCTTCTCTAAAGACATGAATGATACATACACACCAGTCCTTTGAAAGAAAGTCATGACACTGTTGTACCAGGAAAGATAACGGATGAGTTTCACTAATCTCCGACTCCAAAAAACCCGCTACTATCTTGGAGTCCACTTCCAGCTCTAAATGAGTCACTAGATTCTCCCAAGCAATCATGAGACCATAATATACATCCCATAACTCTGTCAAAGGTGCAAAGCATATACCAATGTTGAGTGCAAAACCTCCATACCACTCACCATTGCTGTCCCTCAAAACCCCACCAGTTAAAGCTAATCCTAGGTTACCTTTAGAAGCTCCATCTGTGTTCATCTTAAACCAATTCCCAGCCGCAGCTTTCCAAGTTATCTCTTAGATTACACGAATCTGTCCCTTCTCTGAAGCCCTATTCTTACGATTAGCAACAACCACGTCCTTGGCCTAACCCTTCACATAACAGACATGATCTTTACATTTTGTAACCACAACAAAAATATTTCAACATCTCTATTTCCAAGCCCACCAAACAATCATTGAAAACAGTGTGGACCAAGGGCATTCAAATCGAATTTCATTATCTCCTAAATTATCAAACAGCCATTCAAGCAAGGATTAAGAAAAGAAAGATGAACGACATCTAAATGGGATAATCTTATCCCACAAACCAGACATGACCGAACAATCCCGCAAGATATGGATAATAGATTTAACTATACCTTTGCAAACTTGAAAAATATCATTATCACATAAATGTCTTCGATACCTCTCCACATTTGTCATGAGAATCTGATTCACACCCATCCACATGAAGAGACACACACATTCAGGAGTCATAACCCTCCAAACTCGATCAAATAACTTAAATAAGTTCTCCCTTGGATTCTCATTCCTCACCAAAAGATTATAAGTTGAACGGATAGTGAACTTACCATCAACATTATGTCCCCATGACAATATATCCACCGCACCAGAAGCATTATCTAACATTATTGACCTTAAGCGAAGACCCACTTCATTAGAAACATAAGGTAGAATCCGTGAGAAAACCTAGCCAGCATCATCTTCCCTGAAATCACAAACCTTTGCGTTTAAAAATTCTTGTGGTAGCTCATCTGTCACCACATCAAAAAGAGCTGACTTCAAAAGCCATTTATCCTGCCAAAAAAGAGCATTCTGTCCATTACCAAGAACCCAACTCAGACTGGTAAAACAACATCTCGCAGTCCAATCAACACACTTCTAAAAGTCGAAGACCAATTGGGATTTGGCAACATCTAGTCAGAATTCTGAACATTCACAACCTTATATTTACTCCTCAAAATCTGAGGCCAGAGACTAGAATCATCATGAAGCAATCTCCATCCAACCTTAGCCAATAAAGCCTTATTCATGCCACTTGATAGCTTAATACCAAGACCACCTTCCCTCGTAGGACATCAAACTTTACTCCAACCCACCAAGTGTTGCTTTTTCTTCTCCGGAGTACTTCCCCACAAGAAATCTCTAGAGATCTTATCTAACTTCTTCACCGTAGAAACCGGGAGATGAGCTGTACTCATAGAATGGATTGGCAACGATGACAAAACAGATTTCGTCCAGGTTAAACGACCCGCAAAACTCAGCATTCTACCTTTCCAACCAGCTAGCTTTGAATTTTCTCTAAAAATAATCTAACCAAACATATCTTTATCGATTCGTTTTTGAAGAATTGGCATTCCAAGATATTTACCTAAGTCTCGAGTGGACTGGATATTACTCTCTTCACTTATCTTCTTTTCTAAATCCCGACTAACATTACTAGAAAAGAAGATCTTCGACTTTTCCAAACTTACTTTATGACCTGACATCAAACAAAACTTCTCCAAAACCCCTCTGATTACTCGAATCTGAGATATCGATGCTTCCGCGAAAAAAATTAGATCACGCAGAACATATGTGAGAAAGCTTTGGACCTCCTCCTAAAAGCTGAATCGGTTTCCAACTCTTCTCTTCAATTGAATTTTCAATCAAGTGACACAATCGTTCTAAGCACAAGACAAAAAGATATAGTGATAACGAATCACATTGCCTCAAACCACGAGCTGGTATAAAAGCATCAGTTTTCTCACCATTCCACAATACAATCATCTTTGGACTAGACACCGCTTGAATAATCCATCGAACCCAATGATCCGCCAGACCTGCCAGTCTCAAGGTATCTTCCAAGAAATACCACCTCATCCGATCATAAGCCTTCTCAAGATCCAGTTTTAACGACATCCAACCTTTCTTGCCCTTCTTTTTCCTCATCGAGTGAACTGCTTCTTGCACATAACTATATTTTCCGTGCTTAAGCGTCCCGAGATAAACTTAGATTGAGCAAGTCCAATCAGTTTTGGCATCACCTTCTTTAACCTCAAAACCATTGTTTTAGTAATAATCTTAAGCAAAACATTACACAAGCTTAGAGGCTAAACTGTGTAATTTTATCTTGTTTACCAACTTTTGGTATCAAAACCACCAAAGCATCATTTAACCCAGCTGGTAAAATCCTTGTCTCAAAAATGTCCTTAGCAAAACGAATTACCGAAGGACCTACAATCTCCCAATTATGTTGGTAAAAAACTGGTTGGTACCCGTCTGGTCCGAGAGCTTTAAATTTTCCCATACCCCGCATAGATACTTCAATTTCTTCCGCTGCAAAAAGCTTATCAAGTTCCTCAATCTCTTCAACAGTTAACAAAACAAAACCATCAGATGGTAAGCTAATAATCGCCACATCAACATCCTCCAAAGAATAGAGTTTCTTATAATAACTCACAGCTAGATTCTCTAGCTCATACAGATCATTCATCCACCTTTCTTCATCATTCTTTAACATATCAATTTGATTTCTTCTTCTCCTAATGACCGTCGAAGTATGGAAAAAGTTAGTATTCTGTTCACCATGCACAATCCAATTCTCCCTAGACTTTTGAAACCACACCAACTCCTCTTGTTCCAAAGTCACATTCAACTCTTTAACCAATATCTCCTTTTCCTCTAATAGAATTAAACTCGAATTTTCATCAATCAAATTTTGTACTTTCTCAGTACGCAGCACCAAATCCTCTTTGCGCTTTTGGATAAGACCAAAAACTTCTCTATTCCATCTTCTAAGTTGTACTTGCAGCCCTTGCAAAGCTTGAGATGTCAAAATCTCATTATTCCAAGAATTTAACAGCAAGTCTTTAAACTCAGGATGAGATAACCTAGCTGGCTCAAAGCGAAAAGGTCTCCTTGGATCCTTCTTGGTATCCGAATTCAGCTAAACAAAAAGAAGAGCATAATCCGAAGATAAAAAAAGGTAAATGAGATACCAAAGCTTCTTGCCACTTCAGCCTAGCTCGTGCACAACAAAGGACTCGATCCAACCTCTTAGCTATATGAGTATTCACCTCACGACCCCTTCTCCATGTAATCTTATTACCTCAAAACCCCAAGTCAATTAAAGATAAGTCATTAATCCATTTCTCAAAGGTAAGGGAATCCAGAGACAATAAACCATTCCCTCTACTTCTTTCATTCAAACGGATTATAGTATTAAAGTCTCCTCCAATAATCAGCGGTTCTTGAATATGCAGAGCAATCTCTTTCAACAACTCCCACAAGCCACTCCTTCTACTAACCGTAGGAGCTGCGCAAACTACCACCAAATGAAGAATAACCTCTCCACTCTTCACCGTAGCATAGATAAACTGATTTGATGATTTAATATAATTAACATCACCAATCTCAGATCTCGACAAAAGCCGAATTCCCCCACTATGCCCCACAACATCCACTCTAAAGGATCTATCAAAACCTAGTCCAAGACAAATGCGTTCCGCTCTAACACCACCCGCATGAGCAAAGCCAAGATATCAACCAATTCATTAAACAAATGAAACAATCCAACACAAGAATTACCGGGGAAACCTGTTATACATTAGCAAGATCCGCCTCTCCTCCAGGCGTAACTTGCATCAATTCATTCACCGGTACTAAATTAGACAAACCAGAGTCAGTGCCAACAGCCAACCTACACTATTCCAACTTAACTACTCCAATACCAGCCACAATTTCTCCACTCATTTGACCTAAAGGTAGAACAAGAGCTGATTCTTGAACCTGGTTTAAATCACCCCCTGATTTCTCATCAACACTGCCAATAAAAGCTCTACCAGGTCTCCCAAAACTCGAGTTCTCAAGTCTCAACCTTTTGCCTGAACTAGACAAAGCTAACTCACCCTTAGTGGGACCAAAAACCAACCTCTTGATGGTTTAGAAACAGTTTAACGCCCTTTTTGTTTAGAAGTCTCAACTTGTTTCAAACCTCCAAAACGAGACTCCTTAGAATTACCCATCACCAGTTTTTTATCACCACCAATATCACCTTTCTTTGAAGAATTCTTACCATGATTCATCAATTGTACACCATTATTTCTAGAAAATTCATTCTCCTTGTTATTATCCGGATTCATTACCTCCCCTATCTCCGAACCCACAATCAAGCTATTAAAGCTATTAGAAGTCCCAATTCCCTTTCCTTTAAGAACAGAAATATCCTTCAACACCTTCCTAGAATTACTCTTGGAACTTCCTGCAGCAAACACCACTCCACTTTGTTTAACTACAGATTTACGAGCGCGTCTCTTAACCGCGACAAAGCCATCATCCATCTGATCAGGTTCAATAGTTTTCTCAACAACATTGGGCTAAGAAACCACAACATCACTCTCAACCACATGTTGCGGAGGAAACTTCAAACAAGACTGAGCTAGATGATCCATAAATGCCATAACGAGAACATATATTCACCAAACCTTCATAAATAACACAATATCTCTCCTTATTAATCATCCCATTGCCTTAAAAGGTTTCGCAAGATTCACTTCCACCCACACCCTTGAAAAACGAGCCCTCTCCATGTTCCACATTATAATATCAACCTTAACTGGTTTCCCAAGACTGCTAGCAATTCTTAGAAGAATAGACTTATGATACAAGTTAATCGGATGTGAGAGATGAATCCATACCGGAATAGTAGAAATGTCATTACGAAGAGGATCAAAAGAAGGAGACCAAGCTTTAACCATAAGATATGATCCAAACACCTTCCACAGACCTCCAATCAGAGAAGCCATATAGTCCTCTTAAACACCAAAACGAATCATGAAGAAATGTCTTGGTAAATCAATCACACACATCGAACCTTTTGGCTTCCAAATCTCCTTCAACTTCCGATTAAGCACAACAACATTCAAATTTTGACCCAGAACCTTCACAATCATACCATTTTGCTATAAACCATTCATTGCTTCAATCACCTCATCCCCAATCGTAATCTCAGGTTCACCATCTTCACCATTCGGAAACTCAACCTACAGTCTCGACTTAACAAAATCATCACCTATTAACGATTCATGCAAATGAGCACCTTCAACATTCAAACTCACCACTCTTCCCGCCCAAGAGTTCGAAACACCCGGAGGATCTCCCAATTGCCTTCCTCTTTTACCCACATCAACCATCGTAGCATCAAAATCACTCAACTTCGAGATCTCAGCCATCACAACAATAACACGTCTTGAAAGTCAACCCAAACAAACACCAACAGTAAAGAACACGCCAAACCAAGGATCGTACCCCACCGTCACCGTCGTAGACGTCACGCGCTGACGAGTTTAATGAGATCGAGATCGCCAAAGTAATCGCTCGAAAAAATCTCTCTCAACTTAATGGGCCTGGGCCTTTTTTTGAATTTGATCTTTAGTTAGTGTTTCGGTTTACCATGTTTATATTTATTAATCTTCTCATCTTCACAATCAGTTGATTCCAGATGATATACATCATCAAACTGATCAATGTGTTATGTTCTTTCTTGTTGCCGAGAGTATTGTTGTTTCCATCTATCTTTAAGAAACTTAATCATTTGGTGCTCCTTGTAACAGAAACTTCAGATTTGTTAATGCTTGATAAACAAGGATACTTGCGGAAACAACTCAATCACCGAGAATGATTTGGACTTTTGGAACTCCGAATTGATTCGGATTCAAGAAGGAAGAAGAACTAAAATCCCTAAGCTAAGTGTTATGCACAATAGATTATAGAGTTCCCCAAATTGGGTACATCTCTCTTCAGGTGTTGAGCCTGTAATCCACTAATCACTATCTCTTTTGTGTTACAGATGATTAGCACTTGAGCTTCAGCTCAAGGAAGAAGAAGAAGAAGATTTCATGGATCAGAGATGAATCTGGCCTTATAAATGGCCAGATTCATTACAGAGTCAATGAGACAAAATGGGCCTTAAATGGCCAAAAAACAATAGATTTGGCCTAGTAGATTTGGATCCATCAGAATCAACTAATGACTCTGATGGGCCTCAGACTCGGCCCATAGCACACTCGGTAAATGAGAGACAAAACCCTACAATATCCACCGTTTTGACTTCATTTGTCCGAAAAACAACTCAGCCGCCTCAGTTCTTTTCTCTACATGCGATTCATCTCCTTGAATCGCCGTCTCTGTTCCTTCGGGGTTTTCCGATGAAGAAACTGTTCAGCTCTTCATCTCTGACGACCAACAACGAGTGTAAGTCTTCCTCTTCCCTTTCTCCTTTGTTTTCTTTTAGCTCTGTCGCTTGAGATTCTTACTCTTTCGACTTCTTCGAACTTAGTCGTTTGAGATTTCTTCTCTTTACGACTTGTTTTGGTTTCTGTTAGCTCCTTTTCCGAGTTTTACTAACAGAGGCTCATGTTTCCTTCGTAGATCCAGCCAAGAGCTTCAGGTTTCCGACTCTTTATATCTCCGGTGAATACTTTTAAGCAATGTTCTGTCTTCTTCCATGTTCAGTACTCGAATGAGACTGAAACATCCCCTTTGGTAAGAAAACATTCTCATCTTCAGTTTCTCTTTTGAAGTTTATTTATTTTATTTCGAATAAATAATGGATCTTCTTTTTCTGTGTAGGTTTGACTTGAAGTTTCACAGATTCTGAGGTCTTCGTCTTTCTAGATCCCCGACGAAGCCTCGCCGGAGTCTCTCTCAGCCTTCCTCCATGTTTAGAGCCTGCATGCAGCTTCTGAACTTCTCTCCAGGTAAGACTTTCGTAAACATATCCGCTAGGTTCACTGATGTGTGTATTTTTGTGATAACAACTTGACCATTTTCGATGATTTCTCTGATGTAGTTGTATTTCACCTGAATATGCTTTGTTCTTTCACTGCACATACGATTCTTTGCAAGATGAATAGCACTTTGAGAATCACAGAAAATTTTAACTGGTTCCTTAGAAACTTTCATCTCTGTGCATAAACCTTGAATCCATATTGCTTCTCTGCTTGCTTCTGATAATGAAATGTATTCTGACTCTGTAGTACATAATGCAACCACTTTCTGTAATCTGGATCTCCAACTCACTGTATTGTTTCCCACTTTGAATACATAACATGAAATTGACCTCCTTCTGTCTAAATCCGCTGCATAGTCTGCATCACAGTAGCCTCTGATTTTGAAATTTGTGCCTTGTTTGAATGTCAAATTCACCTTCTTTGCTGACTTCAAATATTTCATTATCCAATTAACAACTAACCAATGTGTTTTTCCTGGGTTTGACATGTATCTGCTGACAATGCCAATTGGATACGCGAGGTCGGGTTTGGAGCCAACCATTGCATACATCAGACTCCCCACTGCACTGGTATAAGGTACGTCTTCCATCCCCTTTCTCTCTGTTAACTCATCTTCAGTAGAAACACTTTTCATTTTGAAATGAGAGCCGAGAGGTGTAGACACAGACTTACACTGATCCATATTAAAAACCTTTAAAACCTGATCAATGTAATTTGACTGTGAAAGTGTCAATATACCCTTTTTTCTGTCTCTATGTATATCCATGCGAAGTATTTTCCTTGCTACATCTAAGTCTTTCATCTCGAATTCACTGTGAAGTAGATGCTTTAGCTTTGAAATCTCTGTCTTGTTTGTTGATGCAATTAACATGTCATCCACATATAGAAGTAGGTAGATTAAATTGTCAATTGAATCACCCTTGATATACACACATGGATCATACTCGCTTTTCTGAAAACACTGCTTGCTTATAAATTCATTAAAACGTTGATTCCATCCCTTGGTGATTATTTTAAACAATATAGTGATTTCTTCAATAAACAGACCTTGTTTTCACTGCCTTTAACCACATATCCTTCTGGTTGTTGCATGTAGATAGTCTCATGTAGATAGTCTCATGTAGAACTCCGTGTAAGAAAACTGTCTTTACATCTAATTGTTCTAACTCCATGTTCCAATTATTGACTATAGATAATAATAGCCTAATTGAAACATGCTTAACCACTGGGCCAAAAACCTCATTATAATCTATCCCCTCCACCTGAGCAAAGCCTTTAGCCACTTACCTTGACTTAAATCTTGGTTTTTCAACGCCTGGAATTCTAGGTTTCAGCTTGAAAATCTATTTACAACCTATTACTTTATGATCTTTAGGTTTATTAACCAGATCCCAAGTATGATTTCTTATCAAAGAATCCATTTCCTCATTTGAAGCTTTATTCCACTTCTTTTTGTGTTTGCTGTTCATAGCCTCAACATAGGTCTTAGGTTCCTCAATTTCTATAATTTCTGAGCTAAGTAGAGCATAAGCAACTAGATCAGCTTCCTCAAATCTAGATGGTGGTTTTATTTGTCGTCTCTGTCTGTCCCTTGCAAGTAGATAGTCACTTAGGTCTGTACTTTGATATGTTTCTTGTTCATCTCTAGAACCCTCAACACTTCCTCCTGTAGTCTCTGAATTTTCTGAATCTGAAACTGTTTCCCTCTCATTCTGACTTTCAATATCAACTATATCCTCTAAGTTATCTTTAGATTCTCCACCTGATTCGATGTAGGTTCTTTTCTTAGACTTGTCACCCAAGATTTCTTCTAAGTCCCTTCTGAAAGTTACACGCTTCCCTGTACCCTTCTTAATTTTCTGAACTTCAACATAATCAATGTCACTTTCTGAACTTAGATTCTTAAACAAAACATCTTCATTGAATATCACATTTCTGCTTATAATGACCTTATTCTCTTCAGGTAATCAGATCCTATATCCCTTAGTTAAAATTCCATAACCAAGAAATATACCCTTTTGAGCTCTCGGACTTATCTTATCTTGAACTGTATGTATGTAAGCTACACAACCAAAACTCCTCAAATGATTGTATTCTGGCTTAGTATTGGACCATAACTCTTCTGGAATTTCAAAATTGATAGATGTTGAAGGTGATCTATTAATAATGTACACTGTTGTACTTGCAGCCTCTGCCCAAAACTCTCCACTTAAGCCAGTTTCTGCCAACATACTTCTCACCTTATCCATTATAGACATGTTCATCCTCTCGGATACACCATTCTGCTGTGATGTATAAGGTACAGTTTTGTGCCTTTTTATTCCTGAATTTCTGCAGAGATCATCAAACTGAGTGTTACAAAATTCAAGTCCATTGTCTGTCCTTAAGCATTTAATTCTTTCTCCTGTTTGATTCTCCACCAGAACTTTCCAATCCGAGAATGCTTGAAAAGCATCACTCTTTCTTCTCAAGAAATATATCCATACTTTCTTAGAGTAGTCATCTATAAAACTGATAAAATACTGAGCTCCAGATAGACTAGGTGTAGTGTTCTGTGATCCCCATAAATCCGAATGGACGTATTCTAAAATACGTTTTGATATCTTTTTAGCTTTATGAGGAAAGCTAGCTTTATGTGATTTGCGTAGTACACATGCTTCACATAAACTTAGATCCTTGATTTCCTCATCTTTAATGCAACCTTTCTGTGCAAGAGTTTGCATTGATCTCTTTCCCATGTGTGCCAGCCTGCGGTGCCATCTTGTAGTTGTATCTATAACACTCTTAGCTACATTTGCTTCCTGTGATCTGACTTGACCATGTAGATAGTACAGCCCATTTCTATACTTTTCCGTGATAATCTTTTCACTTCCTTTATAGAAAACAACCTGAAAATCCTTCCCTTTATAGCTGCAACCAGCTTTCTCTAGTTGGCCATAAGATATTAGATTTCTGCTCATGTCTGGCACATATCTTACATCATTTAATTTGATCACAGTCCCGTCCGCATTATCCACTGTAATTCTGCCGATTCCCTTTACCTCACAAGAATTATCATTTGCCATTAGCACACAGTTTCCTTCCAACTCTTTGAAATCTGTAAGATACTCCCTCTTAGGTGTTATATGGAATGTGCAACCTGAGTCTAGTACCCACTCATCCTCTGTGGTGACTAAACTGACTGCATATGCAGATGATTCTGGAAGAACTACATTTGCAGATTTATTTCCTTTTCCGTGACTCTTGTTTTGACCCCTTTGTGGGCAATCCTTCTTCCAATGATTTTCATCACCACAAGTCCAACAAGACCTCACATTACTTTGCTTCTGTCGTGACTTAGAACGCCCTCTACTCTTGGATCTTCCCTTTCTTTTTCCCTGACCTTTGTTCTGACCCCTTGACTCAGTTCTGCCTCTACTTTCAACACTCAAACCTTCTGCTGAATGCTTCTTCTTGTACAGTTGACCCTTCTGTATTAGATTTGATTCCATTCCATATGCTCCGGTGATCACATCATCCATGGTTAATGAATCTTTAGAATTTCTGAATTGCAGAGTATGAACCAGAGGTTCAAAAGCAGGTGGTAAACTATTAAGTAAACCTATTGCTTGATCTTCATCTTGAATAGTCACCTTCAAGCTTGCAAGATCATTGACTAGTTTCAGAAATTTATCCAAGTTTTTTTCAATTGTCTTATCTTCATCCATCTTAAAACATGAAAATTATTTCTTTAGATAGATCCTGTTAGCTTTGGTCTTAGTTTGATAATCCCTTTCCAATGCTTTCCATTGACTGTTTGCAGTAGGTTCATTCATGATTTTCCTTAGTACTGAATCTGTGAGACATTGCCCGAGCAGACTCCTTGCTCTTTTGTCTCTCTTAGCCCATGAAGTATCCTTCACAACAGTCTCTGCCTTGACTTCTTTACTACCCTCTGCCGCCTTTTCAACAATAGTTTCTTCAATCTGTTCTTCTTCAAGAACATCAAGCAAACCAAGTATCTCAAACTGACCAAGTACACGGTATTTCCACAGACCAAAATCTCCTTTCCCATCGAACTTCTCAACTTCAAATTTCCCCATTGTCGGTTCCATTGCTTGTTCTTTTGATTACTTGATCAATTACCTGCAGAATAATAGATCAATTAGGTAGATTACTGTAACTTCTTGTTACTTGGAATCTAAGCAATCCGATTTCTTAGAATATTTGAATATTTTGATGAGATAGTATTCGATATTTGAATTGAACTTGCAATTAGAATTCAACTCCCTGATGTTAATCTTGAGATGAAGTTCTAATCAGTTTCTTTGATTTTGTCTTGTTCTTTCTGTGATTGTGCCTCTTTGATCTTCAGTGTTTCTTCCGCGAGATTCGTCTCAAGGTTGAGACGTGTTCCTTCTCAGCTACAACCGATGATCTTCAACACACTGCCTTATCGTGTAAGTTTTCTTTCTCCTTTCTTTACCGCCTTTATCTTCTCTGAGTTTTCCTTGCTTATCTTGATCGATGAACTCAAACCGAGCTCTGATACCACTTGTTAATGCTTGATAAACAAGGATACTTGTGCAAACAACTCAATCACCGAGAATGATTTGGACTTTTGGAACTCCGAATTGATTCGGATTCAAGAAGGAAGAAGAACTAAAATCCCTAAGCTAAGTGTTATGCACAATCGATTATAGAGTTCCCCAAATTGGGTACATCTCTCTTCAGGTGTTGAGTATGTAATCCACTGATCACTATCTCTTTTGTGTTACAGATGATTAGCACTTGAGCTTCAGCTCAAGGAAGAAGAAGAAGAAGAAGATTTCATGGATCAGAGATGAATCTGGCCTTATAAATGGCCAGATTCGTTACAGAGTCAATGAGACAAAATGAGCCTTAAATGGCCAAAAAAACAATAGATTTGGTCCAGTAGATTTGGATCCATCAGAATCAACTAATGACTCTGATGGCTTCAGACTCGGCCCACAGCCCACTCGGTAAATGAGAGACAAAACCCTACAAAATTGATGTGCTCTGTCTTGCTGAGACGCCGGCTAATCTCCCCACAATGCTCCATGTCTTAAAGGAACTAAAGGAGATATAAACCTTAATCAGTCTTGTTTAACCATAAGGGAATGTTGCAGGGGACAAAAACAGAGCTTTGTGAAGATAAAGAAAAGGTGTGTGTGTCTTTCTCTATTTGAGTTTATGTTGTCTATGAGTCCATAGGAGAACGAAATCTGCTGATTTTGTGTTTTTATTTAATGAGTTCATGTTTATGAAAATCACTGGTGGGAATTTGGTGGAGAGCTAAGGCTACTTAACTTGCTTTTGATTAAAATATTGGAGTTAAGGCTGCTTTAATCTGCATCTGTTGAAAAATGGGATTGATGGCTGCTTAATTTGGTTCTTTTGTTATCTGACGAATGCTCTTAGTGCTTTAAGAAATTTTTTTGAATGATCGTAGCATGTTTTATCTCTTTTGGCACCTGAAGCTTGATCTGATTAAGCTTGTAGCTTAAAATCTAAAAAGTATACACTACAAGAAAAATGTATATTGTTAGTGTGGATATTATGCTATCATACTATTTACATAGTGTTTTCTCAAATGCTATGACATCGGCAGCTATGGTAGGTTGTATCAATACGATAGCATTTTTTATATGCTATGATAGTTAATATATTATAGCAATATTTGAATGCTTTTATTGATTTCGTTATAGCACTTCTAGATTTCGTAAAATATGTGATGACAACTCGTATTACGTGTGTTATCGTATGTCCTTCTACAATAGCAATTCTATATTGCTTTAATTCATTTTGCTATAGCATCTTTTGTTGTTGTTAAATATATTTTAAGAAAGCTATCTATTTTTATATTATACAACCCAGTTTTGCATAATATAAAAACAAATTACGTAACACAATCTACAGATTCATTCTGCATAAATCCAATCCAATATACATATCACAAGTATACAAATTCATCTGACACACATAACACAAGTCAGAATCCTTGGAACTAAAAAATAAAATAGGTTAGTAGATACCATCCTTGGAGTTCTAGAACTCTTTCCTCTCGTGAAGTGGGACTAAACATTATTGGAACAAGAGTCGATGCCACTGAGATCGTATGCACCATATGGGTACCTCTTTGTTCACAATGCAACTTAAAGTTGGATTTACATCTTTTAGGTCGTGTATACCATGAGCTGTTATGTATATTTTGGCTTTAATCTTATTGATTTGCAGTTTGCACAATTGTCTATGATTTTGCAGTTTAGTGTGGATCATCAAAGACGAATATCTTGGGAGTCATAAACGACCCTGTTGCTGCATAAAAATTTAGCGCAGAGTTCCATTTTGGTTTTTCTTTCTTTAACAGAGATTGTCCTGCGATAAAGTTGTATTGTGTAGCCCACAAAAGTTGAAGTTTGGGACCTTTTTTATCCGAAATAATTGGAATCAAGCTTGTTAAAGAGATGAATTGGAGATGAGAGAAAGAGAAGCTGTTTGGAAGGCAATGCCTCCCACTATGGGATGAGCTAAGAGCTGAATTAAAGATTGAGATTCTAAGTTTAATGTAGGGAAGCTGTTTGGATGACAATATTTTTATGATCTTTCGTTTATAAAACCATATGATTTATAAGTTGGTTTATAAAATCTTATAAAAAACTTTGTAACTTTCAATTATATATATTATTATGGAGTTTTGATTTTTAGAAGATTTTGTATGGTTTATAAAAAAACTTATAAAACCATATGAAATCTTTAAAAATCACTTATATAAAACATTATAAAACCAAATTTGGTTGAATCTAATATTGAGAATTTCATTGTCATATTAACAAAAAAAAAACAAGATATCTTATAAACTTTGATAAAGAAACTAGTCGACCTATTTATTAAAACTAAATCACACATCTTTCTTAATAGAGGGAACCTAACAGAAATTTAAATGTAATTTCTCATACACTAAAATTAGTGTTCGCATCTAATCAGTGAATATTAAGGATTTTCTTTATTTATGTATTTTCGTTTGATTTTATACAGTTTTATAAGATATCTTATATACCTTGATAAACAGACTAGTCAACCTATTTATTAAAACTAAACTCTATCTCCCTCTTAATAGAGGGATCTCAAGGGAAATTTAAACGTAATTTCTCTTAAGCTAAAGATGGTTTTCTTATAAAACAGTGAATATTGAGAATTTTATTTGTTTAAGTATTTTCGTTTGGATTTATACAGTTTTATAAGATATTTTATAAACCTTATTAAACAAATTAGTCAACCTATTTAGTGAAATTAAACCTACCCCATCTTAACAGAGGGACCCAAGCTAAATTTAAACTTAATTTCTCGTAAACTAAAGATAGCTACCGTATAAAACCACTGAATGTTGAGAATTTTCTTTATTTAAGTATTTTTGTTTGGTTTTATACAGTTTTATAAGGTTTCTTATAAATCTTAATAATAAAACTGTTCGACTTATTTATTAAAACTAAACCATACCCCTTCTTAACAAAGGGAATCCAAAGGAAATTTAAACTTGGTTACACTAAAGATGATTGTGGTATTAAACCATTATAGTGTTAATAATTTTCTTTTGGTTTCATAATTTTCTAGGCTAATAAACCATTATAGCGTTTCAAAGCAGCTCTTTATCTAGGCTAATAATCTTAGAGGACATGACTAATTCCATGGGCCTTACAAGGCTGGTTATTTAACACCCTTTGTAGTTCTTGTGGCAGTGAAATGGAATTGGAAGAGTCCATTGCCTAGGTAAGATTATGTGGGCTTGGAGAAAGGTCTCCATTGTTCTGACAGGAACAAATATCAAAGACCAGATACGTTGCACTTTCTAGCATGACTAATTCCATGGGGTTAGACTAAGTCTAATTGGGTATCAATTATTTTAAGCCTTTTATCTAGACTAATAATTTTTCTGAAGTTACTAGATCTAGCATTCTCCTCTGTACGGGAGAGGATGGTTCCACGAGTTTTCTCCTCTTGGGAGAAAGTTTTCAACAGCTCATACCCTATGGTTTTAAGAGTTGCCCTTATGGTTCATTTGACCCTTGTGTCTACTGAACTGAGAATTGTTCAGGTTTTTCTACAGATCTAAGAATGTTATTCCAACCGCTATCCAATACTTTCAGTGTGTTTGAGTCTCTGCCTCCACCTGATTGTATTTTATCTTATGATTTGTATGTCGCTTTCGACTAAACAATGTCTTGTCTTCTGTATTTCTCCTGTTGTAATGCTGAACATTTAAGTTTTAATGGAAGAGTTTGAGTGACAAAAAAACATTGTCACTAATTTAGACAAAACATTTTTCCTTTACAAACTTACATAATACTTTGAAATTTACACAATAATTTTGTAATCTATGTTTTACTTAAGATTTTAAATCAAAAATTTACTATATATCAAATATACATATAACCACATAATAGAAAATTTCACTAATTAAGAGTCCTTAAAAATTGGGGACCTATCCAAATGTTTCATACTAATGGGTCAGATCCCGGCTCTGTATGTATCATAAATATGATAGAATTTTGGTTTCTTGGAACGATGTTATAATGGAGTTTGTGCTGTTCTTCAGACTCAAAACAGAAAGTGAAACTTCACGTTTTACATATATATAAAACGTGAAGTTTCACTTTCTATTTTGAGTCTGAAGAACAGCACAAACTCCATTATAACATCGTTCCAAGAAACCAAAACTCTATCATATTTACTCCTTCCTCCATATAGTCTCTTCCTTCGTTTCGGCTTTCCTTTTCCCGTCTCATTCTCCGTCATTTTGTTATCTACGCTTCATGCATTCTCTTTTTTACCTTTCAGAGATGCGTTCCCTTTTGTATCACGCACGACTATTGTGATTTGCGTATGCAATGTAGTGTACTTCTTCAACATAAAACTGGGACCAATATCTTTGCAACTTCCATCTTTTTCTTTCTGAAACCTTTTTTCTTTTTCTTTTTTTTTTGAACACTTTTCTGAAACCTATTTATTAAATCTGTGTTACATGACTCGCTTCTTTGGCCTATATATTAAATGGGTTAAGTAGACAAAAAATGTTTAGTAATAATTAAAAAAATGTATTATAGTTTACTTGATAAAATATTATTTGCAAAATATAAATTGAAATTTTGAGATAGTGACAAAAATAAAGAATATATACAATATAAGCTTTTCGGTGTAACCCAGTACAATAATTAGTATTTAGACAAAACAGATATGAATTTAACTAAAAATATATAGAAATCAAGGACCTTAAAAGGATAAACGTGTGAGCAAAACTCTCTCATGCACATCTACCTAGACAGTTTAAGCTAATTGGTCTCAACCTTGGTTTTTACTGTTTGCAGCAAGTTTTTTCAAAACTTGAACCCTCAGCTTTTTACCTACATGGTTTCATCTCCTATTTTTCTAAGTTTTTCTTTCATTCTCAGGTTTTCAGGTTTCCCTCCATTCACTTTCGAATCCCAGTAGTTATATATACCCTTCCTCAAGGCACCAGAGATGAAACCCCCTCAGATGACGGCAAACCAAGGAGTCTCTTAGCCTCATGGCCTCTCTCTTTGTCTTACGACATTGAACCTTATCTTTGTCTCTAGATACTAAATTTTTCCTCTCACTCTCAAGTAACTTTCTCGACCTTTCTTTGAAGAATCCCTTCAAAATAGTGAAACGATATTGTGATAGCTCAGAAAGGTAAATATATTGTACTTGTCTCCTCTCAAAAAATTGTCATAGCAAAGGTGCCACATTTTGATAGCACAGAAAGAAAAAATGAACTAGATATCACCCTCATAGGCAGAGTCAAAACTAGAAAGTGCAACGTATCTGGTCTTTGATATTTGTTCCTGTCAGAACAATGGAGACCTTTCTCCAAGCCCACATGATCTTACCTAGGAAATGGACTCTTCCAATTCCATTTCACTGCCACAAGACCTACAAAAGGTGTTAAATAACCAGACTTGTCTTTTTCTCATTGGATGGTAATCCTCCAGGGCAAGGAGCAACCACCACTACAAGAAAACATATATATATCATCAGTAATATTATATCATTTAAATAATAAAACTATATAGAGTTATTTATAAACAAATGACACATTATATGTCATTACAAGAAAAAAATTGTATTGATACGTAATATTTCGTCACAATAACACATATTTCGTCACAATATGAAGAAATTGTTACAAAGTTGTGACGATTTGTAAATGGTTTCAATACAAATGTCATAAATGCATTTTGGTAATAAAAACGTCACAATATACTTGTGACAAAAAATCTAGTAACAATTTTATCACAAATCGTTACGAAATAGAGTCACAATGATTCGTAACAAAAGAATTCATAATAAAATTGTATATAAAACGTCACAAATTATTACTAATATTCATAGTCGCAATAAAATTGTCATAATAGCTTAATTTTTTTGTAGTGTGTGATTTAACATCATATAACAAATTACATTGTTAATGCATCTTTTACATCAATTAAATAAAATTGATAAAATTTAATGTTGATTTACATCACTTATGAAACAATCAACGCAAAATATAAATCGTGAACATATAATGTATCTAATCGATATTTTTAACATATATTTAAAAAATAATGTTAACTTAGTTTCAGTTTTTAAACTGATACATATAAATTAGCCGAATCAATATAGTTAATATACAATTAATAAACGAAATAAAAGTCCAAAAATACACGTTATATATAGTTAAGGTTACATTGTTATTTGAACATATAAACTTTAATTGGTAAACCCTTGATATAAATTACCAATATATATAACTGTAACAAAGCGTGTAAAATAATTATACTTATGCTTACAAAATCACACATTAGATTTAATCTTATTTTATTATAAGTTCAAATAATTAAAAATAAAACTTTATAACATATAAATTTAAATCAAAAATAAGTTTCATAAATCAAAAATAAAAAAGAAATAAAACATAAAATAACATAAATCTAATTTAAAAATCATTAGGCTAATAAATTCTCCAAAATGTTAAAATTAATTCTTCTATTTCCGAATCATGATGAATTTGGCCGGATTCTACATAAAATATTTTGTTTAGATCTATCCTATGTCGAATCACTTCTTCTTTCGCATGTTCGGTTACTCTATAGGATGCAACCTCTTTAGCTAGTTCTCTGTTCGGCTACTATATAAGATGTAGCTTCTTTAGTCTGCTTTTTCAAGTTCTCAGTATTCATTTTTCCTACAAGTTTTAATCAGTTCAATAAATATTAATAGGGAGGATAGTCTATTTCCACCTCTGAACTTTGATATCACAACAGGTTCACCCGAGGTTTGACTTTTGGCTTAATTGCACAGAACTATCCATTTTTGGGTCTAACTGCACAAATTTACGGTTTAGAGTAAAACCGTTAACCGGCTCGTGTAATTTAGTCATAACCCAAACTAAAACAAGATTTAAACCAAATTTTGACCCAATTAATGACCCAATTTTGACCCGGCTCCTCTTCCTTTAACAACCAGACCCGCTTGCTACTCCCCATCTCCATCGTCTTCTTCCTCTGATTTTAATACAACAATGAAGGCTATAAACTCACACACAACCCAATTATACAGTGAAGGAACATTGGTGCGGCTTACAAAGTAGAGAAGCTCGACTGGGATCGAGAAATATGCAACTGCGATCAAAAAGTCGCCGATTTTCTGTGAATCGAGGATTCCCTCATAGCTAAATACACTGTCGTCATCGTCGCAGTTGCACATCGAGTAACCACCGTCATCTTCGGCGGAGGTGGCGACGAAGGAGCCGAGTAATAAGAAGAACAAAAGGTCGTGAGCTAACAACGTCTTTAACATCGATTACGCTTTATTCCTGAGACAAAGAGTTTTGGTTCTTACTTTATACCCAGAATTCGAATTTGAGATTTTAAATCAAACATGCGTCTTTATACCCAGAATTCGAATTTGAGATTTTTAATCAACATGCGTTAAAGACTGGATTTTTCCACCATTTTTTTACCTAAGAATTTGAAAGTACATACATATGAACAAAAATTCAAAATTCAAAACTTGTTTAAGAGGAGAGTAAAGTTAATTGTAAAAAAATTAACAGATTCCCCAGAAAATTCATCTTACATTTCAGAAATTGTTATCTGCAAGTAGTGTTTTTACAACGATCAGCCAAAATCGTGGACGATTCTTATCTGAATTTCTTTGATTCTATCTCACGAAACTCATCAGAATGCAGAGAGATAGAGAGAAAAAAGCTTGGCCTTTGGGAGTAAAATGGTGTGAGAGTCTCTCTTTCTCTGTTGTGCTGTGCGAGTAAATTTAGGATATGGTGAAAGAGAAAGAGAGAAGAGAATAGAGAGGGGAGTGAAGAAGGAAATGGTGGACCGAAGAAAACGTTTTTAGTTTGGAATTAAACAACACGAGCCAGATCATTAATCGGATCAAAATTCGGTTTAAATCTGGTTTTGGTTTGGATTATGACTAAATAATACGAGCCGGTTAACGATTTTACGCTAAACCGTAAATTTGTGCAATTAGACTCAAAAATGGATAGTTCTGTGCAATTAAGCCAAAAGTCAAACATTGGGTGGATATGTTGTGATATCAAAGTTCCGAGGTGGAAATAGACTGTCCTCCTATATTAATAATATATAGTAGTTTCCGTATCAACATAATATTTTAAATTATAGAACATCAAATAAATCTACAACCTCTATTAGAAAATAATATGTTTAACAACTTCCATATACATTAGTTAAAAAAAGGTATATACCCACGAAAAATTTTTGTGGCTTTTTGTGGGTATGGGGTCATGGGTAAAAAATTTCGTAGGTATATTACCCACTAAAACCCACTAAATGTTTCGTGGCTATAATACCCACGAAAACCCACCAAAATTTTCGTGGGTATATTACCCACGAAAACCCACGAAAAATTTCGTGGGTAATTATTTATTCTTATTTTTGCATCCGCGGGGATTCGAACTCGAGTCTCAAATGGGTGTCTTTAATCTCTTTTTTTGGCAGAAGTGGGATTCGAACTCGGGTCACTTATGGGTCATTCTAGGGACGTTACAAGCAGAGCTAGGGACAATTCTTGGTAAGCAATACCATTACTAATATATATCATTAGTAATGGATGTTCGTAATTATTTAAGATAGTTTATTTTTTAAATACGGTCATCGAATTTTTATTTCATGTGACTTTTTTATAATGATGTACCTGTAATTATGTATTCTATAGGAAAAAAAAATTTAAACATCACGACACAATTTTTTAGTAGAACACAGCAAGATATATTAATAAATATTACAACGTACTTCCAAACTTTGAAATTAAAAACACAACAAATACAACACACTGCATATAGCTTATTCAATACAAGGATTACAAGCAAACACGTCTACAACAAATTACGGATTATTAACTATTACTAGATTTATTGTTACAATGAATGTCGTACAAGATATATAATTCTACCACTAATATTTAAAAATCGAAATATATTTTCATGGGTAAACACGAGTTTTTTAAACCTACCTACACAAATTTTGTGGGTATTTTAAACATACCCACTAAACTTTGGTGGGTAAAAATACTACCCACGAAAAATTTCATGGGTAAAGGTGGGTATTTTAAACATACCCACGAAAATTTTTGTGGGTAAACGTGGGTATTCTCCTACCCACGAAAAATTTGGTGAGTTTTCGTGGGTAAGAAATTACTGTTCATCGTGGGTTTTCATGGCATTTTGTGGCTTTTGGGCTATACCCACGAAAATTTTTGTGGCTTTTTCGTGGGTATAGCCCTTTTTTTTACTAGTGATAGTATAACTTATACCAAATTAGAGAGGAGTGAAATATATACATGATCTTAGGAGTTGCACGACAAAAGTTGAGTTCCTTTTTAAATTCAAGTTCAGAGAGTTCCAATGCATCTTTGGTCTGTTAAGACACTTTCAAGCTTAGGATGATCAATACGCACTTTTGACAAAGTTGAAATCACTTCACTCATGCGTACATGCGAGTCTTCATTGATGAATTACAACCTTTGGTAAAGAAAACACTTGTGGAATCTATTGATGGTGTGTAGAAGTTGAAACCATACTAGTTTATGACAAGCTGGAAAAGCATTGTTTTAGCTCTCGCGTACTCTCTCACAAAGAAAAAGACTGCCCCTTTGTAAACAAGATGTTGAAAAGTGATTCAAAGCTTGGAGTTAATAGAGCAATTAAATTATTTTATCAGTTTTTATTTTCTAATAAATTTGGAGGGTTTCATATTTAGGTTTTATTGTAGGACATAATGAATCCATGGATTAATGGGTGTCAGTTATGTTTCTTTCTATATATTCATATAATAGGGGTCAGTCTTATGTAGACATGTGTAGATAAAAGATCAGAGAATAAAAATTTCATTCATTAAAACGTGTTATGTTCTATTCTCTGTTCGCACACACCTCTGTCTCACCAACAAAGTGGTATAAGAGCAAAGGTCTCGGTCCCCTCTGGTTTTTTTTTTCAGGAGAAAACATATGAAGCCAGCGTAGGCAATGGAACAAACCAGTAGAGTTATCGTTCCGCAATTTGAAGGTGAAAAGTGTCACCTTTGGCGTCTTATGATGAAGACGATGTTTAGATCTCAACAGGTTTGGGATTTCATGGAGTCCGAGGAAAACACTTTCCAGATGAAGGGAGAGTACTCGAGAGAAGATATTTTTGGGTCTGGCACAGGAAATTGCAGATCAAGTAGCCGTTCAGACGAGTATGACTGTTGCAGAAGACAATGTAACATTATGGGTCACGTTTTTGGATCTAGCAGTTGCAGATCAAGTAGTCGTGTCGACGGCTATGACTCTTGCAGAGGATATTGTGACAATTTGGGTCACGTTTTTGGATATGGTTGAGGCATATCAAGTGGTCGTGGAGACGACTATGACCGTGGAAGAGGTCAGTCTGACAGTTCTAGTCTGTCAAACAGCAGAGGTACGAACAAAAGCAATATTGAATGTCATTATTGCAAGATGTATAGTCACAAACAGGTTGACTGTTGGAAGAAACAAAGAGAAGAGAAGCAAGCAAGCTTCATTGAGTAAGAAGATGTGCAACCTAGATTTTTCAAGGCAAACAAAAGTCTCGATGTGTCCAGAACAGTTTGGTATCTCAACAGTGACTGTTCTAATCACATGACAGGCATCAAGTCATTGTTTAGATAGATAGATGAGTCGTACAAGCTGAAGGTGAAGCTTGGAGATGACAACAAAGTTCAAGTTGAGGGCAGAGGAGTCATGGCTGTTCAGAATGGTGATGGTAAGATCAAACTGATCTATGATGTGTATTACGTTCCTAATTTAGTACAGAATCTGTTAAGTGTTGGACAGATGGTGGAAAACAATTGTTCTGTTTTCTTTAATGGGAATGTGTGTGTTATCAAGAATAACAAATCTGGTTTGAAGTTAGGAGTGGTGAGGAAGACATCTAACAATTTGTATCTGTTAGAACTGTCTTCTATTGAAACAAGTTCTTTGGTTTCCAAAGTTGCAGAGGATTCAACACAGTGTTATTTATGTCATGAGCATTGACATGAGAATGGATTGAAGGTTCTCAATCAAAAGGATATGGTGATTGGTTCACCAAAGATTGATGGTGAGGTTGTAGATGTGTCTGTTGACATAGGTGCTGAACGAACATAAAATCAAAGTCCAGCTGGTTCTGAAGCTAATACACCAGCAAATTCTGCACCTAGTTCACCTAATTCTAGCAGTGGCAGTGGGTCGAGCAGTAGTACAGATGGAAGTTCAAGCTCAAGTTAACCTCAAAATTTCAGATCCTTGCACGAAATTTATGAGGTACAACAAGCTCTTTTTACTTTTGACCGAGAATCTTTCAATGATGCCGCAGAGAAAAAATAATGGCAAAAATAAATGGATGAAGAGATAACATCAATAGAAAAGACTCAAACTTGCCAGCTAGTTGAGCTTCCTAAAGGTTAACACTCAATTGGTGTGAAGTGGGTGTTTAGAACAAAGTGTTATGGAGATGGTAGCATTCAGAAGTACAAAGCATGTTAGCTACTTGAAGAGGTTTATGTTGATCAGTCCAAAGAATTTGCCGTTCAAGGCAAAGAATATTTTTCTATAGGTTGTATAAGGCGTTGTATAGACAAAAGAAAGCTCTTAAAGTCTGGTACAACACAATTTCAGAGTTTGAATTAGCTGAGTTTACAGATAATGATTGGGCATGTTATGTTCAAGGTTTAGATACTATGGAGTATTGGAGCACAAACAAGCATAATGCATATGTTCTAACAAAGGCATTGTCCAATAACAAGTTTGATGACTTCAGAAGTAAGCTTGGAGTGTGAAAATTGATTCAAAGCTTGGAGTTAATAGGGCAATTAAGTTATTTTGTCAGTTTTATTTTCTAATAAATTTGGGGGGTTTCATTTTAGGTTTTATTATAGGACATAATGAGTCTATGGAATAATGGGTGTCAGTTACATTTCCTTCTATATATTCATGTATTACGGGTCAGCCTTATGTAGACATATGTAGAAAAAAGATCAAAGAATAAAAATTTTATTCAACAAAACATATTATGTTCTATTCTTAGTTTGCACACACCTCTGTCTCACCAATATAGGAGCTCACCTCCCACGATTGAAACTCAACTTTTTGCAGCAGGACCAGCATTGCATTCTACTAAAATATATGACAGCAGGAAACAATCCAAAGAATCCCACTCAAGGATTCAAGAGTGCCATATGTATAATGAGTACCATGCAAAATGTCACTCCTTTGTTAATAAGTTTTCATCAAAAAACTCACCTCACTTTACACATAACTTCTACTAGAAATAAAAGATTGATGTAAAGTCAAATATAAGGAAGAAATTTGACCCTCCTCCCCTTTGTTACTCTTCTATTATTCAACATAACAAAGACTAGCAAAACCAAATTTTTAGAGAAACCAATCAACAATAATGCAGACAGATCCCCCTTGTGCAGAATCCCCCACCCAAATCAAAAACGTTCTTACTCGTGAGCCAAACAACAGTCTCCGTATGATATTATCCTAGAGGTCTACAAAATCAGGATGCTCACGCCCTAGAAGACTCACAGGAAGGTTGGAACGTCTTGAACCCCATGCAATACAGTCTACAACTTTTCGTTAAGCTGCCTTGGACTTGCTCTAAATGAACTACGTCTTGACCTTGTATCTAACCCCTCTGAAAGCACATCTTTCAGGGAGAGATGACGTCAAGCAGGAGAAAGGGGGTAACTTGAGGAAGTTGCAGCTAATAAGGTCAGAGCTCACATGCCTCCCCCCTTCTACCTCTCAGACTGTAGAAGACTCTGATAATAGAGTTCCAGTTACCTTACGCCTTGGCCCCTCCTGCCCTTCCCCCAAGCAAATCAAAATGCAAGGTTTTTGCAAAGCATAAAGTAGGCAGATAACTAAGGAAGAAATCTCTTCCTAGCCCCGGGCTCACCAAAGGACAAAAATCAAAAAGAAAAATTCTCTACAAAAGATCCCTACTGCCTATAGGAGGCTTTAAATGAACTTCACCGAAGAAGAAAATACCTCAATCTTTCAAATTGTAGCAGCAGCACCTCTTCCGAGGGAATGTAGTAGAAGAATTCTCTAACTCATCTGTACAACATCAATAACAACAAGAGGATTTTCGATCCCCTCCCAGCTCATTCCTTAGCCATAGCCATATGTAATTGATAAGGTATCAGGAACCCTTGACAACTCACATATTCAGAGATATTCACAAGAAAAAGTTTGTAACAAGTTGGGCTATGCCAACTATTTCCTACTGTGACCACCTACAAAACCATGCAAGGGTGGTTTAGCATGATATCGACATCACTAACCTGTATTAGAATCAAGATATCGACATCACCATCCTGTATCACTCCCACAATAACATTGATACAAGAATCAAAACAAAAGAATTATAATTAATATGTATCCATAAAGTAAAACTAAATCTCATAAATTCATATTACAAATATTTTTTATATATAGAACAAAAATTGTGCTCAGTACCCTACGAGTTTCCGAAATTAGCAAAACTGTCAAAGAAACTTAATTTTCTACAATATGCCACTTCTGCCAAATCGAAATGATAATTTTACCCTTGTCTTTCTTTTTCCTCTCTCTCAATCTCTCTCATCTCTTTCTCGTTCTCTCTCATCTCCTTCTCGTTCTCTCTATCTCTCCTTTTCTACATCTCTCTCATCTCCTTCCTTGTGAAGACCCACAACCAATTATTACCTTTCCTAAATTTTTTATTTTGATTTCTTAGGTTTGATCAATTTCGTGGTGGTTTTGATATGTTTTTCGTTGTTTAGTTGTTTCAAGAGTTTCAACCAGTCTAGATCTCACCATTGATGTTGAGTTTGGTGCTCTGATGGTAACCGCCAAGAGATTACAAAGTCTATGTTCATATCTTTTTGTGTATGTCCATAAAGACATGTATATGTCCATAAAGACATGTTTATGTCCATAAAGACATGTTTATGTCCATAAAGACATGTTAATGTTCATGTCCATAAACAGACATCCATCAAAAATTGTGTTTTTTCTCTTCTCGTCCTTCTGTCTCACTACCAGATGGCCCAATCTCGACCGCATGATTCTCCAATCGGACGGCGTAGAAAACATCTTGCAAAGGACATAGCGCGCACACTGTAACAAGGGCAAAATCGTTAATGTCCATGCCACCAATGCCACACAAAGTGGCATATCCCAGAAGAAAAAAATAAAATGGCATTTCTCACAAGATTAAATTCAATTGTGGTATTTTTAACAATTTTTCCAAAAATATATGCACACAAATCTTTACATATTATATGTAAAATTAATATTTTTCTTTACAACGTAATTTTTATCTATTCAATATTTAAAATTTTTAAATAAATTTGCTAAAATTAGTTATAAAATGGTAGTTTATTTTATATTTTAGTTTTAGCACATATTAATTTTAATCCAATATTTATATGTTATTTTAGGCCCACAATGTGTTTTTGTGAATTGAATTTTACGCCATTAACGATATCTTTTGTTTGTTTTTTGAACTAGTGACATTTAATATCATTTTTAGCTTAATAACATGGAATATGGAAAGACCAAATATTAGGTTTTTTATTTCAACAATGGATAATCAACATGTCTAATCTATAGTCCCAAACTAACTTCTTAAAAACCTGATACCAAATTCAGTTATCCGGGTCATCTAAACCATTAGTACGAGAAGAGTTAGCTTATTTGTTCATTGAGCAAGAGACTTATAAAACGCAATTGCACAATAAAAACGAAAACGTTTATTGTATGGTTTCTTTTATTAGCGACTATTGTTCTAGCTGTTGCAGCTGAGACTTCCGTGGATAACAAGAAAGAAGGTGGAAAACAAGTAGAAGGGAAAAAGGACGCTAAGGATAGTCTCAATTCAAGAGAGGTTGGGGTTGGGGCTGTGGGTGAAGAAGAGAAAGGCATCAATTATGAAGTTGATAAAAGCAGATGGAGAGGAGGCAATGGCCGAGGAGGTGGTGGGCGAGGGGGAGGATGGAGAGGAGGTGGTGGCCGAGGGGGAGGATGGAGAGGAAGTGGTGGCAGAGGGAGAAAATGAAGAGGAGGTGGTGGTCGAGGCGGTGCTGATGTAATCACCCAACAATTATATGATGGTGATGTATTTGATTTTGGAGGTGGTCCAGGAAGAGGTGGAATAGGAGGCGGGATGGGTGGTGGTCTAGGTGGTGGTGGGATGAGAGGCGGTCTAGGTGGAGGTGGGATGGGAGGGGGTCCAGGTGAAGGTTGGATAGGCGGTGGTGGGATTGGAGGCGGTCAAGGTGGAGGTGGGATTGGAGGTGGTCCATGTGGAGGTGGGATCGAAGGTGGTCCAGGTGGCGGTGGGATTGGAGGCGGTCCGGGTGGAAGTGGGATAGGCGGCGGTGGGATCGGAGGTGGTCCAGGTGGAGGTGGAATGGGAGGCGGTCCAGGTAGAGTGGGATGGGCCTAAGTGGAGGATGGGGTGGTGGACAAGGTGGAGGATGGGGTGGCGGCGATGGAGGATGGATAGGAGCTGTTGGTGGCGGTGGACAATAAAATCGATCGTCCTACAAACTAAATACTATGAGTAAATCTTAAAGAGTATGCAAAATAGCGAACTAGAGTAAATAACAAAACCATTGCACATAGACATTAGTCCAAAGCTTGGGTGTGTTTTGCTCTTTGTATTATCAATCATATATTTATATAAAGAAATAAAGTTTCACTATTTATTTGTTGATCCATTTGGCAATATGTTTACAAATAATTGAGAAAACATTACAGATAATTTACCTCTCATTTAAATTAATTTCATTGTAAAATAATTCTTCAAATTTAAAATGATATATATATTCGTAAAGATTTCATTTTAAAAAAAATAATTAGATCGATAAGACTCGATCCATAACTTGAACTTTATTCATTAAAGCTTATTTTGTAGTTGGGAGTGGTCGAATCTCTAGTGTCAAAATCATTAATTGGATCATCTTAACTATTAAATTGAGAATACCTGAGCAAGATTT
Organism: Lepidium didymum; assembly: GCA_963920545.1. Classification (NCBI taxonomy): domain Eukaryota; kingdom Viridiplantae; phylum Streptophyta; class Magnoliopsida; order Brassicales; family Brassicaceae; genus Lepidium; species Lepidium didymum. The sequence goes on along the minus strand of OY986980.1, from coordinate 17,980,365 downwards.
TATTTAATTATATTGAACTACTTATTTTTTATAAATATAATAGTATTAAATTATAGGGTTAATTTGCTCAATAACCATAACCATGTATTAACCATTAGTTAAAGTGAATGATATTGAGAAAACAAAAATTTACTATATAACCATTTCAGCTACAGTATAGACCATTTTAACCTTAAATAATGTACTACAATAAATAGAAACGAAACTATATTATACAAAATAAATACTACTACTAAATACTATTTATCACTTACCAACTACATGATATAAAACAGAAAATATAGAATAATAAGGATTAGGAGAAGAAAAGAAGGGCGAGGAGGAGAACATAAATATTTTTAACTGTAAACTTATTTTGACTATTTTACTCTTGCTTACTCCATGGCAGATTTATTATTATTTAATGGTAGATTTCTTCTATGTGAGCAAAGACATATTTGGTATGCAAAGGTAAATGTTTAATTATCAGCACCATGATAGAGTTATTCAATTCGGTTACGGTAGACTATTTGTTATTTTATAGTAAACTTATTGTTATTTTATAATAGACTTATTTTGCATCAAATAAGATATATTTGTCATTTGACGGTAAATTTATTTTCATGTGACAATAGATTTATTTGTTTTCAATGGTAAGCTTTCATTTTTCTGTTATGATAGACTTATTTTTTTATAAAACCCTAGATGCAAAAAGACAATATTTCCTTTGAATATGCATATGCATTTATGAACTTTGAAGTAAAATGATTTCAATGTAACAGTTGATTTATTTGTGTTTAATGGTAAACTTTTATTTTTTGGTTATGATAGATTTATTTAAAAGTAAAATCCTAGATGCAAAAGAAAAAAAGTTTTTCCCTTGTTTTAATGAATATTCTACAAGCCATCTTCTTCTTTTAGCTATCAAGCTCCATGAATCATGATAATGGGGTTTTTTTTTGTCTAAGCTTTAGTTTTTGAGTCTTGTACTAATCATATTAGCTTGTTTCTCTTGTCCTATCAATGAATCAAATGGTGATAGTTTCTCTTGTCCTATCAATGAATCAAATCGTGATAGTGCGTGGGAAATGGAAGTTTGAGAGAAATAGGTGATACTTTTTTATTGACAAATCTAAGTGATGTACGCTTTTGGATGTGGATGAACAAACAAGTTTTGCTAATTTAGTTGGGATGTATACGAAGATTTTGGTTTGAATCAATGGTCTCATGTAAGTTACGCAAAATTTACCATAAAATATTCTTCCAGTGTTTGGTAAAGGCAATTGAATGGTTTTCTGCGACTATGCAGATAAGATAAATTCACTGAGGTTGTATCTCAGATTGTGGATAAAATACAGATTCAAGATCCCAGGATCAGATTTCAATCCCAGATTATCTGTCCAACCTTGATTGTACGCACAAAAAACTTCATCCTCTCTTGTCTAATACCTAATTATACTACTACTTTATATTTTGTTTTATTTTATAAAGTGTTTTGGTATATTTCTATGTACAATTTAATGAATTTGATATTCTATTATATTGGTTATTAATATTTTTATAATGATATCATAAATATTTTTTAAACCAATTTATTGAAAAACAAAAATTAGTTTAATTCATTGTTTAATTAGTTAATTCATGTTATTTTTAAAAATATATATATATATATATATATTAATTCTGTATTTTTATTATATAATATCAATTTTATTGCTGACCCGTTTTTTTATAAAATCTTATTCAACTCTATTTATTTATATGGAAATTTTATTATATACATACACATATACATATATTTTTATATGTAGAGCTCGTTTTTGAATTCTTGACTTATAACATATGGAGAAAAACTATAAAGTCTTTCTTATAATTGGATGTTAGGAATATTAAGTTGATTTATGAAAATAAGATCAAATAAACATATGAATGAAAAAAATTATTAAAAAATTTTGATTGGTTTACTGTAGATTCGACCCAATTTAATATTTTAGATAATCCATTAATTAATTGGATAATAAATGTATATTGACTATTTTTACCATTAATTTGATTTTTTTTATTCTTTTTATTTGAAAATTGCAACGGCACTTGCTGTAAATTCTTACAAATTTTAGGTTATATTTTTAAAATACATCCTCCTTTGATAGTATAGATGATTAGTTATGTTATATTTAAACAAAATATCAAATGATTTTAAAAGGGTTTAGTGCAAAAAAACCTAGAAGTGAGTTTTTGGGTACCCGTTCGGATTTGGGTCGGTCTTTTCAAGTTTTGGATTTTCGGTTTAAACATATAAAACTTGTTCGGGTATTTTAGAATTTTGGGTCGGGTTCGGTTTGGTATATTTCGAGTTCGAGTGGGTTCGATTCTTATAAATTATCCTATTTCGGGTTGGGTTGGGTTCGCGTTCGGATTGGATTCAGATATTTTTATTTAAATCTTTTTAAAATACTAAATAGTTTCTTAGAAAAATTTAATTTAATTTTAAAAATTAAAAATTTTAGTTATTTCATTCGTTTAATTCAAATTGATTAATTTGAATATTTAGGTGATTAAAAATTTTGTATATATAATTGTTTAAAAGTATATAATATATTTCGGATATTTTGGGTATCTATTCGGGTTTTAGCTTTTATCCGATTAGGTTCAGGTACCTAAACTTTCATAATGTAAAACCCGTTCGGGTATTTTGTCAGGTTCGGTTCCTCTTATTTTGGATCAGGTTTGGGTCGGGTTTCGGATATTATGCACATGCCTAGAAGTGACCAAAAATTACAAGATTACATTCAAGTAAAAAAAAATCAAGTCAATCATACGAAATAAAAAGTAATATGCAATATAATCTTCTATTATTATTATCAAATTTTTAAAATTATGATAAATAATATATCAAATCGAAACCATAATAATAATGAATGTAAATCTACTCTTAAAATTTTAAAAATTTATCGTATGGTCATAAAAACCTTTTTAAATTTTTTATAAGAGTTATATTGCTTTTCTTTTCGTACGATTAACTTGCATTTTTTTTTATTTGGAGGTTAATCTTTCAATTTGTGGTTATTTGAGGATTTTTTTGCACAAAATCCTTTTTGAAAAGAAAAAAGTTTTTAATATTTGTGTTTTTATCTAAAATTAAAATCCCTTTTATTTTGAGAGTGAGGTACTAATAAATTTGAGAAAATAAATGGTTTATCCCGTGACAAAAAAAAATGGTTTATATGATAACCAAATTATCAAAGTTGAGTGCTAGACTTCGTAAGAAAGTTGATTTGGTTTGTTGAAAGATATCCAAATTTACGGTCGAATCATTTTCTGATAAGCCAAAGAGGAATGTCATAGAAGGGGTTGACAATTCATTTGATTTGTAAAAGTAACTTAGTGAGACAATATAAAGACGTTGTTCAGTTTCTAAGGATTGTAAATGAGAGACAAGAAGCCTAAAGATTTGTCTCCAGCCTAAGGACTCCTCACATCATTGTACATATCCCTCTAAGGCTCTAATCCTTAACTCGTCAATTTAACTGACAAAGTTTCTGCATTTGAAACCATTTCTTTAGCTTACAGTCTCTCAAACCATTTCTGCAATTTAAAGAGTGTTTATTTGAAGCCATATAAACTCACATTAGTCACAATGACAGAAGCAATATGAACCAAAACAAAGGATGACGCATTGTCCATACAAAGTGAAAAGACAACAAAGAATGTCTTGTTCCAAAAACCAATGTTCTTAAACAACCTTAGATCCCAATAAGACCACATAGAATATGTGGTTTTTATCGGATTCATGATATAGCTTCGACTAATTTTAGACGTTCAGGGAAAGCTTTTGAGCTGCAAGTGCTTCAGCCTCAAGGCTTGGCTCCCAGAGAAGTGTGGTCTCTGCCAAAAGTGAAGTAACAATGTATGGGTCCATGTTTGATGCTGGACGCCTATCTTCCAAGTAACCTATATTCAAATTCACACCAATACGTATTAACACGATGTAGCATTAACAGAAATTTATGTGTTACCAATCCAAAATCAATACCTTTTCCGTTCTTCTCGGTATCACGACCCACACGAATCGAGCATCCACGGTTAGCCACTCCCTTCCAAGTTTGAAAGTTAAATAAAAATGAGAAGAGAGACACAAAATAAGGACTTAAAATGTGGAATCATTGCATATGCATACCCATGAGAATTGATCAATACTAGCTGTCTCATGTTTCCCGGTCAACCTTCTCTCATTGCCTTCACCATAGGCACTGATGTGTTCCTTGTGACGAAGGGAAAGGTTCAAGATAGCCTTTTTAATAACCTCAAATCCTCCTTCCTCTCTCATACTCTTTGTACTGTAATTGGTATGGCAACCAGCACCGTTCCAGTCACCTTCAATTGGTTTTGGATCAAGTGTCAGAACAACCCCAGCTTGTTCTGTGATTCTCTGCAAAAGGTACCAAAAAGTACAAGAGCCTTAAACTCTCATTCAACCACTTTGTTCCTGTCCAAAAATGAGACTATTGATTACCTCAAGAAGGTATCTAGCACACCAAACATGATCACCTGCTTCGATTCCTACACTCGGACCAACTTGGAATTCCCACTGAAAAATTGTTTATAATAGCATCAGAGAATTGCTAATTGGTAAAACATACAATAACAGAGTTATATTATCGGAGATCTGCATTGAGAAATAGACCTGTCCAGGCATAACTTCACCATTAGTACCACTAATGTTAATTCCAGCATATAAACAAGCTTTGTAATGAGCATCTGAAATGTCACGTCCCCAAATCTTGTCAGCTCCAACTCCACAGTAGTAAGGACCCTGACAACAAATTTAGACTTGGTAAGTTTCTTCTTAGCAAACCAACTCAAAACTTACTCTTTAGGTTGATTTGATTATCACCTGTGGACCAGGAAACGCTCCAACTGGCCAACCCAAAGGCCATTTGACATTTTGCTGAAGTAATGTGTACTCTTGTTCAATGCCAAACCTGAAATCATCATGAAGTATTAAAACTTTATGCATCAAATTAGAGGTGAAAGATGAGATTTTGAGTAATGACAAACCATGGCAACTCTCCAGTGACCTTAGAGTTACTGAAGATCTCAGCAGCTTTAGCACGTTTGTTTGTTGGGATTGGCTCACCAGCTGGTGTCCAAGTATCACAGATAACCTTCACATATCACAAATCTCAGTACTTAGTTATCAGATTTGTTGCTTATAGTATCAAACTTAATTACACATACCAATATGTTGTTGCCTCCACGGAAAGGATCTCTGAAGATAGCTTGAGGACTAAACAAAACAATAATTATGAAACATGAGATTGTGACATAAAAGTAGAAAAGTTTGTATACAGATCTGAAGAGTTTCTTACTATAGAATCACTTCACTATCTTCACCAGGTGCCTGTCCGGTACTCGAACCATCATAGTTCCACTTGGGAAGCTCAGAAGGATCTCCCACAGGCTTTTCAATAGTCTGAAACCATTCATAAAGTTGATCAAGTATTCATAATTAATTACATAAGATTTAGTAACAGTGTATAGAGTATCATATACCCTCGACTTGCTTCTAAGGTCAATTCCAGATCCTCCAATCCTATATCCAAATGAAAGAAGAGTTAGTGAAAAGATTAGCAGGAATCTGGTAAAGATTCGATTGTAAATCGATATATACCAAATGTACTCAGCAATGATCTTGTCAGTGTAAGGTTTGGTGTCTAAATTGAGAAGAGTCTCAACTCTGTTGATTGTACTGTTATCAGATTGGAGAGCAAAAACTTTAAAGCTTCTTAGTTTGTTGTTCTGCTTCTTCTGTTTCAACACAACAGAACTCCATAACTTGTTTGTGATAACTGATGAGTGTTTAGGCACTCTCATCTGACATGTTGGAGAAGCTGCTAAGATCTGTGCCATTGAATCCCTGATGAGATCAAAAAGTCAAATCAATCCAAATCAGAAATGAACAAAATTTATTTTGTTCCTTAAAAAAGTGTAAGCATTACTGCAGTTTGGTCTGAATCATCCAGATTCTTGACCAGACTGATTAAACTAAACCCAATTCACTATGCCAAAAAGGTGATTACAAAAAGCTAACCAAAATACATTAAATTAAGTGGAACAGACAAAAAAGATCAATTAAAATACCAAAAAGTGTGATGATCCTGTTGATTTCAATTCAAAAGTGTGGATTAATTAGTAAATTGTGGACCCAAGATCTACTGGAATCAAACCTTTTTCGAAGCTTAATCAGCAATGCAAGACATAGTTTAACTTTATAATCAATCTTAATTTAAGATTCACTTACCAGAAACAAATGGGTTCCAAAAACAAGTGACAAAATCAGATCAAAATGCAAGAAAATGTAAGACTTTGAATACAAAAACTCAAACAAAGAGAAGAAGAAGAAGAACCTGGGACTTGAAGAAGACTTCAAACTGATGAATCAACAGATGGCAAAGAAAGAGTTGACAAATATGAAGAGTTGGTGTTAGAATCTTTTCTGTTTTTAAGAAAGAAAAAAATTATAAATAAAAAGAATAATTTTTTTTTTAAATAAAGAATTTGAGTGAATTTGGCTTTTGCCAAAGAGATAGGGGTGGGTTACGAGTGGCGCATATTTGAGTTTCATAAATTTAGCTTTTTAAAATGAATGGCTTTTTGTCTTTCTGTAGATAAGGTCTCTTTGTAACCTCTCTCTATCTCAAATTCAATACTCATACATAATTGTTTTCTTTTTTTCTTATTTGGTATATTAAAAATTACTATGTTTTAGCAATTTTATTATTATTCTTTTTGGTGACTGATGTTGAAGACATTACTTATCATTATTATAGGTTGCTACTTGGTTATCAGCTTTAGGTGGTAAAAGTATAAGAGATTGGAAAGTTGAATATTGAGATTTTGCTTCACATTTTGAATGGTAGGTGGTTTTAGAATAGTTTTTTGGTTTTTTTTCCCAATATCCATGGTCCATGTTTAACAAATCAAGATTTTCATAAAATTGTTTCCTTAAAATTTAGGGAATCCATTTTTATAATTTTTTGAAACTTTTCGTACTTTTGTTTATTTTCTTACTTAACGTGATTTGTTTAAGAAAAAAATTCAAAGACTAAATCGAAAATCTAAAAGCCAAAATTCATAATCTAAAAAACAAACCTATAATCCAAAAAACTATTTAAGATTTTAAACTATTCCAAAGTTATATATCTTTATTATTATCTCAATCGCTTTCTATCCTCATTTAGTTCATTACTTTCTTTTTAATATTGAGATTTATAGCCATGTTTCGCAAAGATTTTTTTTTCTAGCCTTGTTTCAAATTTTGTTTCTATCCTCATTTAATTCGTTACTTTCTTTTTAATTTTATTCTTCTTTTGCCATTTTGGTTTTCTATTTTAATCTTTTACAAAATCTTTTTTTTGTCAGCCTAAAATTATTAAATTAAAAGGATTACATAAAATTGTTTACATAACCTAAATTACTACCTTACTTTCTCGTACCACGGACAAAAACATCAGCTTTGTGGTTCAAAGTACTAGGAAATGCTGATACACCTTTCCTAACACCTCCGGCACCCACGCATACTCCATACACTGAATTACGAAACCAACCCAACCAAGACTTGAGTAGAGATCAGAAGTTTTCCATGATCCATTTACAAAACATGGACAATACCATATAAATCCAGGGTGACAAGTATAGGGTTTTGCCACCTCTGAGCAAATAGATGCTTGGTTCACAGCACCATGTTGAGGGTTCTTATTTAATCTCCTATATTGTCTTAGACCATCAAGTGTTTTAGAACATGCTAGTTGGATAATTTCCTTTGGGTCAACATCAATGTTCGAAAAGAAACTTTTATTTTTTGTTTTCCAAATGTTTCAAATAATCCTTATGGAAAATTCTTGATATCTACTTTATCACGAATCTGCCAAAACAAATAGTCTAAATTTGACCAAACTGAATTTTCTCGGAAAATATAAGCTGCTGAGGGAATATTCAATAACGCACATGTTTGAATAGCAATTGGACATTCAAAAAGAGCATGATTTATCGACTCTCCATCACTACCACATCGGCTAAATACCATATTACATCTTATCCTGCGATGATTAAGTTTGTCCTTGATTACAATACAACATGAGAGAGCCTGCCAAATGAAATATCTTATCTTAGCAGGATAATCTAACTTCCAAAATCTTATTCTGGAGAGCCTAAAAATTTGGTCCATAGCTCCCCATCTTTATTAAAGAATTTGATTCTTTAGTCCAATACTCGGATTTTACTCTATATCAACCTTTTTTGTGAAGTGTCAATCCTAATGATCCCTTCTTATCCTTCTCAGGATACAAATCCCTAAAATAAGTTGAACATCAGCTGGATCAAGAAATTGTTTTAATAATACCTCACACCATGATCTGGTAGTTGGGTTGATAAATTGATCAACAATCATATCGGGATAAATGTTTGGTCTTACTCCTATTGTCGATCTTGGCAAGACATAGGAATCCACAGATCTCTCTAGACCAAAATTGATCTCCCATCTCCTATTTTCTTGATAATATCTTTGTTGGCTAATAATTGAGCCGAAATGATACTTATCCACCCTTATGATGGGTTAGTGGCTGTGATTGGGCCCATTGGACTATTCTTCCTATAATACATCTCTTTTTCACCACTTTAGCAAATAATGAATATGGAAGATCTAAATAGTCTCCATAAGTGCTTAGACATACGAGCTTAATTAAACTCCTTTAGTGTCCAAAAACCTAAGCCTCCTTCATTTTTTTGCTTTGCTTAATTTCTTACATTTTATCCAATTAACTCCCTTAGATGTCTCAGGGTTTGATCATCAGAAATCAGCAAATGCTGAATTCAATTTTGTGATTATCGACTTAGGTAGTCTAAAACACAAAATTACATAGGTTGGAAAGCTGTGAGAACCGACTTAATGAGCACTTCCTTTCCTCCTTTTGACAAGAACAAAAGAGAAAGCATTGGTTTTGGCTCGACCAACGCTTTTCGGTATACGTAAATAGGAGTCCTTCCTGCCCAAGTGATGGATCACTAATACCTACTGAATTGCCCTTCTGTCAACCTCTAGAAAAGAATGACCAAGTTGAATAAATAATTAAATTTTATATGTTGCCCCGATACACTTACAAATCCTTCATAATTCTCAAGATATGCTTAGCCTCTCTTGAATTAGCATTGCAGAAAAAAACACTATACACTTTGAGCACTCTTTTGCAATACAGATCCCATTGATCACCTTATCTTGTGTTTGTCTTCCTTAGTTTTGACAAGAACCTATTTACATTGGATAAAAATATTAAGGTATACAAGACCCCCTTGACGTAACCCTCTTTTTGGAATAATTTTCCACATGAATAACCATTTATAAGAACTAAATATTCTACTGTCCTTATACAATACATAATACACTTAATCCAATTCTCATGGAAGCCCAACTTCTTGAGTAAACTCTATACAGAATTCCATTCTACCATGTCGAAGACTTTACTCATGTCTGTTTTAGCCATAAATTTACCCTTAATCCCTTTATTTGTTTTAAGAGTATGGAACATATCTTGACCAATCAGAATATTATGTGAGATCAAACGTCCAACTAAAAAGCCGATTGGGTCTCAGAAATCAGTTTCGGGAAAACCTTCTATCAACCTGATGCATAAAACTTCATAAATAATCTTGTAACTTACATTGCATCGACTAATTGGTCTAAATCCAGTCATTCTCGTTGGCCTAGAATCTTCAGAATTAGACAAATATTTTTCTCATTTAAAAATGGTTCAAACGAACCAGTGACGAGAAAATCATTGACCAAAGAAGTAAGGTCTTCTTCGACCACCTCCCAAAATTTTTGGAAAAACAAAGTCATTGAGTACCCATCTAGTCCTGAGGTTTATCTTGGATTCATCATAAATAAGGCTTTCTTTACCTCTTCCTCTGTTACTCTCCCAATAAGTACTCTGTTTTTGGAATCAGTAATTGCCAATATCTGATCCATTAGAAGAGAAAATTTTAATAAAATAGTGAATAACTTCACTTATAATCTCATCTTCTTTGGATACCTAATTGCGTCCATTATTCAGGAGCCCAACAATCTTATTCTTTTCCCTCTTCTGTTTAGTTTGAGCGTGGAAAAATCTCGTATTATCATCCCTCCTTGAGCCATTTAGATCTCCTATTATCATGTTAAGATACTCGACATTCGATTTTGGGAAAATATCATGCCATTCCTCATTTCCAAAACTTTTATCAAATTTACACCTTACAATACATTGTTACGACCCCCTCCAAAACTATGTATTTCTTATATTCAGGAATTCAATCAAACCACAATCCTGAATCATTTGATTAAAGGTTACAAAAGAGTTAGAGGGTCTTAAAATTCCCCCTTGTTTCTCGTGATTGCATGATAATTAGGTAAAGTCGCCCATTACCATATTTTGAAATTAAACACTCAAATTAAAATAAATGCAAATCAATACAATCAAGTCTAAAATCATGCAATATAATTCTATGTCATCATTATAAAGTTTATTAAATTATGATAAGTAATATATGGAATCGAAACCCTGATGATAAGAATCCAAATCTACCATTAAAATTTAAAAATTATAATATATGTGATCGTAACACCCTTTAAAAATTTGTATAAGAATTATGTTGCATTGATTATAAATTTTATGATATTAATTTTTATTTATTTTAGTTGGGGGATTAAATTACAAAAAATGATCATTTTGAGGTTTTTTTTTGCACAAACCCCTACTTTGAAATTTAGTTTAAAAATAAATCTAAAGTGTGTACTTTTATTAATCATATTAGTGTTAGCTGTTAAGGAACACAAATAATAAAAATATATGATTTTATTTTATATATATATATATATTATTTTTGAAAATATATATAATATAAATAAATCAAACAAATTATTAAATGGCATATGAAACAATTATCAATAATTTTGAATAGAAAGGAAATAGTTTATATGGACTATGTAGAATATAGTTATCTACAAGTATGGTTTGCGCTGCCGGACAAAAATTGAATGGTACAAAAAATAGTACGTATATATGGTCCAAAATGGTGAAAATGTAAGAAAGTTCTTTTACAAAAAAAATTGTAAGAAAGTGGTATATATTATTATATATATATTAAAATATATATATATATATATCAACAATCTTCAGAAGGAAAAAAAAATATCAACAATCTTTTACTCAGGGGACCTACAAAACAAAAACAATCTCTTACCCAACCATCCGATCTCAACGGTCCGGAAGTGTCCACAGTTTGAGAGCATTAAATTTGTTTCTAAACCTCGGTCGCGTAATAGATGACCGGCCCAAAATAGACCCAATGGACTCCTGAAAGAGCCTCTTCAAGTAAAAACCATTCCATCCAAGTTTCCAAACTCTCACTTTCCTCAGCAAAACACAACTGCGAAGAATATGGCGACCGACGATGTGAACGAGCCTATTCCGGCGGCGGAGGAAAATCCGGTGACAGAGACGGATCAACAGCCACACAAGCTCGAAAGGAAATGGAGTTTCTGGTTCGATAATCAATCAAAGAAAGGCGCCGTTTGGGGAGCTTCCCTTCGTAAAGCCTATACTTTCGACACCGTGGAAGATTTCTGGGGGTTTGTCTTTCTCTTCTCCACAAATAAGTTTTTTTTAAGTTCTATTCATTAGCCATGTTGCTTTAGATTGTTTTTTTGAATGCCTTGCCTGATTTCTTCTAAATCTGGGATTTGTATTCCGTTAACGAAGAAGCTTTGATATTTTTTGTATCTCGATCTATGTATATCTGTATAGTCTGAGTCCATATTTTGATTTTTTTTCCCCTGGGGATATGGACTTGTTGTGTAGTTTGCACATGACTACATTCCAGCCTAGTAAATTGACAGCGAATGCTGAAATTCATATGTTCAAAGCTGGGGTTGAGCCAAAGTGGGAAGATCCAGAGTGTGCTAATGGTGGAAAGTGGACTTGGGTTGTTACCTCCAGCAGGAAGGATAGCTTAGACAAGGGCTGGCTTGAAACCGTAATAAGAATCTATTCTCTTTACTGTTCTGTGTGTGTTTTAGACAATATGTGGCCTTTAAACTAACTCTCTCTCTTTCTCAATTTGCAGTTGATGGCTTTAATTGGAGAGCAATTCGAGGAAGCAGATGAGATTTGTGGTGTGGTTGCTAGTGTGCGCCAAAAGCAAGACAAGCTCTCTTTGTGGACAAGGACGAAATCAAATGAAGCTGTTCTGGTATGATGTTTGTCTTTTCACAATCTACATTGATATTGCTGTGCATGCTGTTGTTGTCTTCTTCTTGTTGGGATCTTCGAATTTAGTTTAGTTATCTTGTTCCAATTTTTTTTCTTGCTTGCTAATGGTGTATAAGGAGGTGTGCTCATATGAAAATTACCTTAAATGAAGCTGTTGATTGCTGAATATTCTTACTATATTAAATAACAAAAGTAGACCTGTTGAAGAGAATTCTCAATGGTACTCATAAAATTGACTATTGTGTTTGATACTTAACTTCATCTGGTTAGCTACTATTATTTTTTTGCTTCCAGCTTCTGCTGATTGATGTACTCTTAATGCTTTGGATTTTTTTTTATCAAAGTTGTATGTTGTGAGTTGTTTAAGTAAACATAGCTATCTTAGCCAGTATACATCTGTTAGGAGTTAGCAATTATGATATGAATGGTTAATGAATCTATCTGATGAGATTACTACTTGTTGTTTGCTATTGTAATATCCAGAGGGGTATTGGGAAGAAGTGGAAGGAGATACTTGACGTTGCCGACAAGATAACCTTCACTAACCATGTAAATTACTTTTCCATAGAAGCTATCATCTTTATTTTCATGGCTTTCTCTTCATATGGCTAATTCGATCGTTTTCTATATGTAGGATGATTCTAGAAGGATCAGGTTCACTGTCTAAACAAAAACAGTGTGAGATCCGAGGAAGATGCAATATGGCTTGTTTCTTGCATTGTTTTGGTCGGTTTGCTCAAATAGCTGAGACCTTTAGAGACACTCACTTTGAGGAGTAACTCTACAAAATTTTCTGTTTTATTATAAAGAATCTTTTATTATAAGGCTTAAATTTTTTGGAGAAATAGAGAGAGCCTTTAGTAAAAACCCTATGCTAATTTTATGTATTTTCATTGAGACAGCCCAAAGAGTTGCTTTGCTTTTGTAATTTTGGTCTTTCTATCAAGCGATTGTGGAGGCATGCCATGGGATTGGACCTTGATTCTCGTCTGGTTTGTTCTGGTCTAAGGGTTTTGAGCGATTAGGCAATATGGTGGATTGAGTGATGTGTTTTGGAGTGTATTGATGATAGGCGATCTATGGAAACTTGACGGATTCCAAGAGTGAATTCCTTTTAAAAAAATTTCATGCTAATTATTTAGTTATGTAGAATCTACTTTACCTAAGATTAAAATTCATGCATTTTCTGCTACTTTCTTTATGGACTATTAAACTCAAAATCCAGTTCGTAGAGTAGGTCACTAGTAGAGGTATAAAAGAAAATTATGTGAAGGGAATGAAGAGTATCCACAAGTTTTGAAGAGAGTAGAGGAAGTGTGTTTATCCACTACATTCCTCTGAAAGAACAATGAGAGAAGTGTCGTACAATATATATAGGTGTTACATAAATTAAGAGAGAGAATTAATGTAGTCAAAGTCTCTTTGGAATGATTAACATTTGACCATTTAATGTAGAAGACTTGACCTCTCATCTTCATATCGCTCGTCTCTTCGTCTCCAAGGCCCTTGACTCTTCGTCTCCTAGGTGACTTGTCTCCTCATGTTTATGTCTCATGATAGATCGTGACTCTTTGTCTCCACGAGAAGGTAAATATGTCATCTTAACACTTCATCCAAGTGTAGACAAGTCATCATCACATCCCCAAGTCTTCACGTGTTACGGAGAGCCTTAGTAAACCTGAAATGTACATTATCCAACATTCCCCCTCAAGCTTGGTTGGTGAGAAAGCAAGACAGTAAGCTTGCACTATGTGTTATCTGATGCCTTAGCAAGCTCCCCCTTAAGACAGACACAACGAATGTATAAACCATTGTAATCAGACGAGCTAAGACAAGGTTGTTGGATTAGGATCAAACATCGTTTTCAAGCATCATGGAGACATATACGCCTTTGTAATAGATCTTGAATTTGATTGAGAGATGCATAGAATCACCCTTTTCAGCGACCTGCCCTTCAGTCTGCTACATGGACGACCACTTAAGCTGCCTTCTTAGGTCTCCATCTTCCGGTCCCCCACTTGGTTCGCTTTTGTTGGTTTTATCATTTAAGCAAGCCACATCGGTCATTCACATTGACTGAAATTAACATCCCAACTCAATAATAGCTAGAGAAGAGAAGATAGTTATTCTTGCAATGAAGAACAATAGAACATCAGCTCCTTGCTCTAGTTTCTTAGTGTTGTGAACCTTCTTTCCCTTCTCCGCCTCCTCACTAAGGTTTCGGTTCTGTTTGGAGTTCGACTTCACGTCCTAAGTGTCGATCTTTGTCTAGTTAATTTCCTCTGAGGCAGCCTCCTCTCACCTTGTTGGTTTTCAGTTGTTTTGGGTTATCTTCCTTTTGAAGATTCGATTAAGTTCTTATCTTCCTTTTGAAAAAGCCCTAAGATTGATTTTCTCTTTTCTTTTAAGAATGAGCTCAAATTCATCGATTTGAAATGTTGTCCTCGATACTTCAAACCGACGAATTTGAACTCATTCTTGTAAGAAAATAGAAAAGTAAGCTTAGGGGTTCTTGAAAAGGAAGATAAGAACTTAATCGAACTTCCAAAATCGATTTGGCTTTCGATTTCAGAGACAATTTCGATTTGGAATTTTCGTCGGGTTCAATTGTAGTCAACTTAAAGTTGAGGGTTTAATTAAAAGTTAACTATAAATACGTTGTTTAATCAATAATAATCGAAGTTTCGTGTTCAATTTGACTTTTTGGTAAGTTCGTTGTTAAATCGACATTTTTCCGATCCATTTATCATAATTATTGCCATTAAATACAAATTTTAAGTTAATATTAAAATAACAAGTAGATATGAATTGGAACTCATAACAATAGAATATTGAGGAAGTGTATTTGGTTAAGTGGTTAAGTCTATCTATGCAATTTTCACCAGAATTTGACTCTAAGAAGTTGTGTTATCCTGATGTGATATTGTTTGAGGTTTAGGGGTTTGACCTATAGATTGTTGATCCAATTATTGACAGAAAAAAATAGAACTTTGTGCAACCCATATTGTCGCTTTGGGTCATGTAAAGAACATGTAACCGATAGAAAAAGTCTTTATATTGACATGGTTAGATCCATAACTCAAACTTTAATTTTTATCATCAAAAGTTACACGACTATCAAAAGTTCGAACTTTAGTAGAGATATTGTAAAGTTAAACATTTAACCACTTGATCATAAATAGTACTTCCCAAACTTTTCTTTCTCCAAATTGCATGAAGATTTGAAGGTATAATCATACCCATTTTGAAAATATGAATTTGACATTAATTTTTATTTATTTTACTTTATTTTTTGTTGGATTATGTAATTCATTTACAATAGAAGCTAGGAAAACATCAGGTAAAATTAGTAACTCACTACTAGAAAACAAATGAATTTTGACCACAAATATAAGGGTCGACAGTCTATTTTCACCCAAAATTCTGATATAACAACATATCAACCTTTACATAGACACCCTCTAATTTCATCTAAAATATACATGCAAGACCTAATTGCACCCAAAATTAAACAATGATTATTGAATTCCACACGTAGTATACAAAATCTATCTAATTGCACAAATTGCTGGATAATTATGTTTTTGTTGTAAACTAACAATTGATTACGATCTGAAACCATTAATTAACTGAACCTAAATCAATTTTAGACTTGACCAAATCTCAAATAGACAATGTGTATCCTAACCCGCTCAAATTCGATAATCTATTTGAGATTTAGTCGGGTGTAGGTTCGGTTAAAGTTGGTCAAAAAATGATTTGTATAATCATTAGTAAATTTGATCGGTCAAAATAGTTTTAAACATATTTTTGATTAAAATTAGTGGAAAATCCACAATAATTTAAAATTGGTAAAAAAATCTTAGGTTAACTTTGACCCAAAAAAAGGAAAAGGTTAATTTTTTTTGTCAACATTAGACCACAATTAATCGGCCTATAAACTAAGTTTTTACATAATGTAGGCAGTGAAACTCAATCTCCAGATGTGCAAGTACGTTTGTCTTTATTGGATTTACCACCTGCTACTAAACTAAAGGCCACCTACAAAAAAAAAAAGAAGGTTAATTTTCATTATTTGATTTCTTTTTGTGTTTGTAATTTAGTATATGAGTTTTGATAGAAAATAGAATTCAAGTTTGGAAGAGCAATCATCTAACTCCATATAAACAGTTTCGAGAAAATATTTTTGATACATATATTTTTAGACGTAGAAAAACAATCTTCGATCCATTCCAGTCTCATTATAGATAATACGTAGTAAATGGTAACAAAGGAATTGAAGAATTCCTCAGTTCCATAAATACCTCAATTTTGTGACCATTTACACATATCACAATTTAACAATTCTATTATTATTTAAAAATCATTAATTGATATTTAAATAATGTGTACAATTAGTTAAAGAAGAAAATAACTGATTATTTTAGATATATTTCTATAAATATTATATATATTAGATTATCACTTGTGCTATGCACAAGATATTTTTTATGATAAATAAATATACATTTGTAGTTACTTATATTTATTTATAATATTTATATGTGATATTTTTTTTTTTTTTTTTTTCATGATTTGTATATACAAATTTATTTATTTTATATATATTTAATAAACTAAATATTAGTTTATAACGATGACCCGTGTTGTACATGAAATATAATTTTTGATATCTATTTATAAAGATTTTGATGCATTACAATGCTTGTATATAATTTTTTTTACTCGGATAAAGGTTTTAAACCCGTGTTCATTTAGGTTTTCATATCCATGTTCATTTAGTTTTTAGACTCATGTTCATTTAAATTTTAGATCCGTGTTTATTTAGATTTTAAGACTCGTATTCATTTTGGTTTTTAAACTAGTGTTCATTTAGATTTTTAGATATCATAAAATATTGTTATTATTTTATGTATATTATAAAAATTTCCTATTAAATTAAATACAAAATAAAATTGTTTTATAATTTAATAATGTAAATTAATTTGTTGGAAAAAATGGCAAAATTAATTTTATCAATAAATAAATAATTTTTAAATAGGTGAATTTTTGTTATGTATTTTAAAAATAAATATTTTTTTATTTTTTTCATCTAATAATTGTGAATTTTATTATCAAAAATAAATATTCTAAAATAAATGCTAATTTTAAAATAGTTAAATTTGTTAACGTTTAAATTCAAGTTGGATTCCAATAATATAGCTAAAATTTAGTAACATACAACATTATAAACAATAAAAATTCAAAATCCAAGACTAATTTCAAATACTATAGCTAAATTTTGTTATCATTTTGGAATACACCAAAATAAATGCTAAATAAAAAATATAAAATTTAAACTGATTTCGATTTATTTGAAGCTAAATTCTTAGCTTCAAGTTTTATAAAATAATTCTATAACATAAAATAAATCGAATACATAGCTATATAGATTACTTGCTTATTGCTTATCTTGTGTTGGAGTAATCTATATTATTTTACATGAAATAACATAAAATAAAAAAATTATAACAACTTCGGTTTTAATCGTAAAACATCTTCTCTTAAATTTAACGTAACAAACTTTATTAAAAATTATCTTTTTACAAATTTAGATGTTCTCATACAAAACTATATACATATATTAATTGTATTTTTAGCCAAAAAAAAATTGTATTTTAAAATTAAAAATATATATTATAAAATTACATACATTTTTATCCCATACAACGCATGAGTAATCAATTTCGAATAATATAAAAATATTATATTTTGAATGATATTATTTTTGAATGGTATAGTTTCTTTACTAATAATTTTACACTAAAAATACGTTAGTTATCAAAATATAATATTTCGAATGATATTACATAAATTGATTTCACGGCTTTTAATATATAAATATTAAATTCTAAAATTGAAAAATAATAAAATTATAGTAATGGATTTAGAAAACTCACCAATTAGGTAATTGTTATCAAGATTTCCAGCAAGTAATTTATTGTAATCTACGAATTCAACACCAAATCAATTATTTGGCAAATGATCAGTTGCTCTTACAGAAATAGTGTAGACAAATGAGCTTTTGATCTTGTTGCTTCACATATTTGAAAATTACTAATTATCTTAGTATCTCCCTCTTGCAATAGATGACCAAATTTTCCAAGCAGATCATGCTGTTCCATGAATTTTTGAACCCTAAAAAGAACAAGTATTTTATTTTGTTAATGTTTTGATAAAATCATATAAATTTATATAAAATATTGATAGATAATAACTTACTTAATCATCAACCAAAACTAATTCAATTGTCTAGCCATACTCTTTCTTAAAGATTTTCCAGAGTCGAATGATCTTGACTTTGATTTTCCATTATTGACTTATTGGTTTAAGAACTGAAATAGAATGAATAACTATTTTTAAGTATCAAATTTAGTAGTATTTTTTGTTTATGGTTTTTGTTGACTATAAATTTGTATCACGTCAAACTTATATAGAGGATGAGAGACATTTAAACCTAATTTTAGGCTATGGTGAATATGGTTTAAAAAAGACTAAATACATTAGAAAAATATATACAATTTTGGTCCAACAAATCCACGATTTTGAATGTATAGTTCTTTATTTTTTGTGTAACAAATCGGTTATTTTAAACTTGATACAATTTTATGAATTTTATTTGCTGATACATTTTTTTGTTATTATTTTTTCGTATAACAACCACAAAAAATTGTTATCAAAAAAAAATATTCTAAAATAAATTCTAATTTTTAAATAGTTGAAATTTTGTTAACTTTTAAATTCAAGTTGGATTCCAATACTGTAGCTAAAATTTAGTAACAATCAAAAAAGTATATTTTAAAATAAATGCTAATTAAAAAATAGTCTAATTTTGTATTAGTTTAAATTCAAGTTGTATTAGTCGATAAATAGTTCAACCGACTAACTCTATAAATTCAATTTATTGAAATTTCAACTAACCCGATAAATATAGTTGAAATTTTGTATTAGTTTAAATTCAATATTATATGATATCGTTATCGACTAATAACAATAACACTAATAGCTTTAATTCAATATATCGAATATACTGATTAAAAAATTATTCTTAAACGGACATATATCGAATATATTGATTTGAATATTATATGTGTAACATCTCTGTTAGTTATTAAAAACAGTAATAGCTTTGATAGTTTTAATTCAATATATCGAATACATTAATAGCTTAATTCAATATATCGAATATATATTGATTTAAAAATTATTTTTAAACGGACATATTATGTAGTCAATAATCTAGTAGACATTAATCTGATCAAATTAAAAAATGGTGTGTTAGTTGTATGGATAAAAATTATAACAATGAAAGTATCAAATTGATTATATCAATTTAAAAAATTGAAATACAAAAATAGTTATAGCAAGGTATAAGAACCGTAAAGTGTTTTTTACCAACCTTGTGTTCCTTGGGGATCTTATAGCATAGATGCGTCTGTGAAAGAAATTATATCAAGATATAAGAATCGTAAAATAGATTATAGCAACCTATAAGAAATTTAAAATGGATTATAAAATAAATTTTACCTAAAAACCATAATAGAAAATTATGAGAAGTGAATGAAATTGTGAAAAGATTTATGCTACTTGTGACCTAAAGGTAATGAACATATATATAGTAGTGTATTAGGTTTTCATAATTAAAAGAATATTCTAGAATTAGTGAATTTTTGAATTATATATACTAAAATAAAGCACTAAACAAATGAACTAAGTGAAGAAAACTCAATTGCTTTGCTGATAACTTAATGATATAAAAACTAAGTTATAATGTTACCAAGATTTCATAAAAAAATTACGTTTGCATCAAAAAAAAAGAAATAATAATAATGTTAGTTATCAAAAAGTAACACTACAATAACCAAATATTATAAATATGTTTTATAATAATTCGAATTTCGAATTATACTAATTTTGAATTTCAAACTAAATATACGATATATCATATATTATGTAGATACTATTATTATTTCGAGTGTATTATATAAATCTTGTAACAAAGGATTAACTAAATCCTAATGGACCTAATACACTCGAGAAAGGATATATAATATATGATTAAATGTTGTTTTTTAAAAATAGTTACATTTTTATTATATAGATGATATATATATATATATATATATATATATATATTGTTAATCGTTTATATTTAAATTTCAATGACTAAATTGTTTTCATAATTTGGTTATTATGCATATTTAAACCCATTTTAAACAAGATACGAATTTGAGGTTCCAAATTTAAACCCATAATTTAGTACATTAAATTTGGTGCTTAGCTAGAGTTAGGCTATAGTTTAAATTTGGTTATTATTACTTGAACATTTTAACTTTTCAGGAACAACGAAACGAGGTTAATCAATAATTATGCAGTGACTCTCATTATTTAATTTATATATATAAATTTATTATCCAATACATTATGATTATTTAATTATTGTAAAGTATTATTAATTTTTAAAGTTTTCAAGTATTAGTTAGTTTTTTTCTAGTTTTTTTTTAAAAAAATCTAGTTATTTTCTAGTTTTTTTAAAAAAAAATCTAGTTATTTTTTTTTTGTCAGCCTTACTTATTGGATTTGGATCAATAAATTTTGATCCATAGCCTAAATGTTCAAAATAGATCTGGTGGGATTTGAACTCTTCACCTACTGCCTAGGCTAGATCATGGACAAGTCAACTGAGCCACATGCTTCTTGGAAAAAAAAATCCAGTTATTTAATAGAGCACAATATCACTTATTTTGTTATTAAACTAATTTATTTTAAAAATGGCAAGAAAAAACTAACTTATTAAATTCTAGAAAAATTTAACCGGATTTATCTATTTACCAAGATTTTTCTCTTACTATTTAAAACCAAATATATCAAATATAGTTTCTTAATATTAGGATTTCTAGATCCTACTTGGATCTAATTCTTTTTTTTTTACATATATGCATGATAAGTTTAATTTATTATATTAAATTTTTAAAAAGATTCATAATAAGGGGACAAATATTAAAAAAATCTTGGAGATCAAGATTAATGTAAGGGGAATTTATTGGAAATGTCACATTATAATTAGAAATTACATGAAATGGCACAAATTTTATACTCCTCGTTTTTGCCATAAAATCAGATTTTTGTGTCAGTAACGAAAAACAAATATACCCCTGAAGTTTGGTTAAAAAAGGTGGCGGTCAAACGTGTTAGATATCTATGACGGACAATAATATGGTGGACATCATGATTAAATGTCCATAAAAATAAGTGTATTCGAGATTCAGAATAAACATATACTTTTTGTGAGTGATTGACACGTATTAGTAATCTATTTACGCGACATGTGTATATGATGATTGCAATAGACATTTGTCTGTCATAGACGTCTAACCTCTATGTATGCCATATTGTTGTCCTTTATGGACGATTACCCATATGTCTGGCGTCCTGTTGTCCATAAAGAATGTCTAACACATATGACCGCTGCTTTTTTTTGACCAAGCTTCAGGGGTACACTTCTTTATTTATATGTCTACACTTCTTCTTTATAACAAATGCAAATTTAGTTTTATATTTTTTAACAACTTCAAAATTAATCTTCTCATTGTCCGTTTTAGACAATCATCGTTATTTTCCACCATTAATTGTTTATATTATTAGAGGCACGTTAGTCTTTTGTATACTACTATACATCTTCAAATGATGGCAAAAATCATAATGAAAAACTAGTTATGGCATAAGAGATAATTTTGAGTTATAACATGAATTTTTCTTAATATAATATATATGCTGACAAAAAAAAATTTCCTTATTTCTTTTCATTTTGCCACAGTAGATTTTATTCTTTTTTCACTTTTTTTTGTTTATAGTAACATTCTGATTTATGTAAGATTTAGACTTTATATTTATTTCCCTTTTGTAAATATATTAGCATAACAAAATATTTAAAAATGGTGACATTATTTGTGTTTACTAGAATCATAGATTCTTCTTCCCATGACTTTAGCACCATGATTGGTTTTGTGTTTTGATGTCTTATCTTAATTATTATTTTACTGTCCTATTATACAAAATCAAATAAAAAATATTTTTTTCATTCAAGAATAATATTACAAATTTCCAATAAAAGTAAACAAAATTAGAAAATATATTCACGAAAGGGGAACAAAAATATTTTATTTCTTCTTTTTTTCTGGTAGAAAAAGAAGATTTTATTTCTTTAAAATCCAAATCTTATACCAATAAAAGTCTTTAACATAAATAGAAAAAACAGTGAAAAAGGAGAAAATCTGTGGTGCAAAAAACATGGAAAATTTTAAAACATTTTTTCCCTTATTTTGAATTTTTATTACGATTATTTAAAAAGAGGGAAAACCTTTTAGATGTCACACAACTCGCAAATTATTTTTTTCTCATTTTCTCTAATTTTTCCTCTTGTTTCATTTTCTTAAATCCTTCTTCTCATTCAGTGTAGTTCTATAGATTCTCTACTTTCTCCCAAATTTCGATTCTTTTATTGTAATTTCTCGTAGTTATGGATATTAAGCGTGAGAAACCATCATAACACAAAACCAATTATGGTGTTAAAGTCATGGAAAGAAGAATCTAATTCTATGATTCTAGTAAACGCAAATCCTGTCACCAGGTGAAACACCAAGAACAATTCTACGATTTCAAGTTTCAATCGATTATGTTTCGTGGCTCGAGACTTGATTTTGGTTTGTATGATTAATGAATTTTATTTTGTTTTTCATTTGAATCATAGGTTTGGTGAGATCTCAGAAGAAGTAGCAACGTTGAATGATTGGTAATTACATGTCTTTCAGAATATTTGAGCTTTATTCCATTTTAAAAGAGATTTTTCAAAATGTTTTTGTGGACATGATATTGAAATGTGTGAGCATTTAAGAAAAATATAAAGTGTTAACAAGATTGTGAGTGATGCAGAAAATGAAATGATAATTAGGATGAAGTCAAGATTTATCTTATTTCGATTTGAATTGATTACAGGTCTTTGTTTGTAAGTGTAACTAACAGCAGTTGGTTCACTTGTATTGGAAGCATAAGATTTCATCCAGACGTAAAAGAATGTGTTGTTGAGTATAAGAAGATGGAGTGTCAAGAAAACTCAAGCTCTTTAATTTAGCTCAGTGAATTGAACCCCCTTGACCAAAGATATTTTTCAAGCTAAAGTTTAAATTATGTATTACGTTTTGGTTTTTTCTAACTAAGTTCGGTTTAATTATATTGTATAGATCGATTGTAACTAGTTAAATAGTTCGGTCTAATGGAAATTGAAGTGCAGTCTATAATCTAAGCTTGCTTTGTAAGTCATATTCTTGTAACTTGTAAGTGAAGAAGTAGTCCTCGATTCAGCAAGTTTTTCCACTGAGTGTGGGAAAGTCTCCAAGTCAAAGGAGGGTTTCAAGTCTAAAGGCATAAAAAAGGAAGACTCTAAGTGGTGTGGAGGGTCTTGTATCCGCAAGTCAAATGCGGAGCTCTTTCAGATCCGAGTCTGGGGGATCCGGGTCAAGCCAATCTCAACCGTTGATCACTTATCTCAGCTAAAGCGAGGACGAGGATGAGTACGTGATCTGTTAATCACCTCGCATTCTGTACACAATCCAAACTTATCAAAGTGCATATTTGTGAGGTATTGAAGACCCAAGCACCCTGAAATGCCGCTACCACTTTGTTCAGAACAGGTAACAAAGCATCACAAGCATGAAAGAGGACCTTGCCTGAGTGGTTACCTAGGATCTAAGCCACACCTACTAAACGATATGGTCTTAACCACAAAACTCCAAGGTTCATTTTGAGTGTACCTCGCCTTGGTTTTGTCCATCCCCTATACGCGGACAGTGAAGGAGCTAGTGTAGTATTAGAATCATTGGACCTTGCATTTGCCTCATACCACTCCCTTGCTTCACCAATTGATTTGGCAATTATAAAGTCCGAGTTTTAGGTCCGACCATTAAAAATGAATTCGTTCATCTGCTTCCACACATTCCATATAATCCAAAGCATAGCTTCCCGAGCATCAGATCTTATACGTTGGTTCCCAAGGTAATCCAAGAAAGGGTGCATAGTTGTCAATAAATATGATTAGATTATGCCAATATGGGTGTTGTTTGGGGGTATTCATGTCAATATGAAGTAGCTCGATCAACTCATCTCAGCTCACGATGAACTCGGATATTTAGTAAGCTAGCTCAGCTCAACTCATGTATTAAATGAGATTCAATATATAAGCTCACACACAAACCATTTAGATCGTGAGTTAAATGATCTAGTTCGCGAGCTACCCAACAAATATAATAATAATATTAAAATTTTAAAAATATTTAGAATAATCCAATAAGTCAATAACATAATTTAAAATTTAAAAAATTTAAACATATTTAAATAAAACTGAATAGAGTTCAAAAGTAAAATAAAATAAAATAGAAACTAAATGATAAGAGGATATTTTCTATTTTTTAAATGATAGTTTCTATTTTCTAAAAGGATAATTTTTATTTTTTAAATAGATAGTTTTTTTTAAGGGTAAATTAAATGAAAAAATAAAAGTTTTTGAAAAATTAAAAGTATTACATAAATTTTCAAAAAATTAGATTTTTGATAAATTTTGTCAATTTTGACCATTTTATCCCTAATATACCGATATTGAACGAGTTAAACCAATATTATTTTTTGTACATCGATAAGATATAAGTTATATTACACATGTGTTAAATGAGTTAGATAAGTAATATATTTGATAACTTAATATGTTGTAAGTTAAGTAGATAACAATATTATTTATTCGGTAACAACATATGTTCTACGATATAAAAAAAAAAGTAACATAGATATCAAACATATATCAAATATGTGCCAAATTATAATACAACAATTATGTTAATTGTGTACAAACTGTATAATTTCAATCTGTTTACCAATATGTTAGAAGTATATAGATTTATGTTACAAGGTGATCTTAAGAATTGTTATATTAGGTTTAGTTTGGTTTTTAGATTCGGATATTCAGACTATTAGCCAAAATATAATAGTGAATTTATTTTATAAAATATTTTAGTTATGTTTTTTTAAGTATTAGTGAAGTTATTTAAGAGTTACTTTTATCATTGAGTTACTTTGTAAGTACACTATTATTTAATTTTTTGACTGAACTATTATTTTAAATTTATGTGTATATATGTATATATATATATGTGTGTATATTATATATAATAAAGTGATCCTGAAAACTAATAAGAAAAAAAAAATGAACTACTTGTACATCATATCTGTTCGTGTCATGTATCACAGACATAATGATTGGTAATTTCTGAAAGGTTTTTATCAAATTCCAGCTAATATAGAAGGTGGATGATGTAATTTTTAATAGAATAGCATAACATAAATTGTACATAGGCGAGTGCTATCTATAACTCGTCGTCTTCTTGAAACCAAAAGAATTCGTTTTCATATAACTTCTTTAGACCAAAATTCTTACAACTTGTATAGAAAATAATAATAATATTTAATGCTTTTATTTGCGTTGATTGATTCAAACAAAAGAAAAAATAAATTAACTTTAGGTCCACGAATATACCCCTCTAAACAAAACCTATTCTACTAGTTTCTTTATAATGGTAGAAAGATATTACTTACATTTTTGCTAAAAATAGTATTATTGAGTTTTTTTTTTTTTGGTATCAAAGATAATCTGGACAAACATTTGATGTCGACCGTCGAAGCTGATAGATAACTAAGCTTCATATATTTGTAATGTTTTTCTTTAGATCAATATATAACACACAAAATAAAAAAATTTCTCAACAATTAATTATTTTTTGGTAGATCGGAAGGTTTTTGGCCCATACATCTTCCAGGGTGGGGATCAGACTATGTAAATAATTCCCTCCCAATGTGAATCAAACCCGTGTCTTGTGAGTTTTAAGAACCCTTGTGACAACCAATTGGGTCAACTCATCGTTGGTAACAATTAATTATTTACCAATTATGAATGATCATAAAGAGAAATTCAGTACCGTTCTCCTCCGACCTCATTCAATCCGTTTCTCACAGTTAACCGGTGGTTTCTTGCCGTATGCGCCGGTGACCGCAACTTCTGATGCTGATCAGTCTTATGAACATTACGAACCTTGTCATAGTTTTGAAGACTTGTCTCTTGAACTTCAGAGATTGGTTTAGTAGGGACCGTGTAAGTAAATACTCCAATAGGAATATCATCAATATAATCTTTAATTTCTTCTAGAATTGAGACAACACTGTTGATACATGGCCTTGTCTTTGGTCGGTACCTTAGGCATTGATAAGCCAATGTCGCTGCTTTTCGTGCTCCAGTCTCTGAGTATTTATCTTCAAGCCTTGGATCCATTATTCTTCTAAGTTTACGTGCGTCATTAAGCATTGGTCGAGCCCACTCAACGAGGGTTTCTTTTCGTGATGATCTTGCTTTGTCTAAAGATTTCCGACCAGTTAAGAGCTCAAGTAACACAACTCCAAAACTGTACACGTCACTCTTTGTCGTTAGATGACCTGTCATTATGTATTCTGGTGCTGCGTAACCTTGTGTCCCCATCACAAGTGTTGATACGTGCGTTGCATCACCTTGTGGTCCGTCTTTTGCTAGCCCGAAGTCCGATAGCTTCGCTGTGTAATCCTGAAATCAAAATCATTTGAAACATCAAAATTTTATCCATCATAACGTTGTTAAAAAGAAATAAATATGTTCCCGTTTGCTATTTTCTTTTCTATAATCCAAGTGGTTTAGTTCAACAGACTCCATGAGTTTCAAGCCAGATCTTGAGGACTTCTTTCCTATCTGGTTCTTGGATCAACGATCTATATGAGATCTGATTACAGATGGGCCAGGGCTATATTTTTATTAGTCAACAATTTAATCGACAAAATACGATTTATTACATAATGCTTACACTCTAAAATTTCTTTTTAATCTAATATATGTAGTGGAGATAGATTAAATATTTAATAACAAAGTCATTAACTGGATATCCTAACCGCCAAACTAGTAAAATATTTTGGTTTCTTAATTTTCAACTTTAGTCCGGATTTCAATAAAAAAATCAATCCAATAACTCAAAAAAAAAATTTAATTCCTTAATTCAATCAAGATTTGGGAAATTAGTATGGATTTTGATATAAAATCTGTCCAACTAACCAAAAATTTAAAACTTTATATTTTGCCACTTAAATTATGGAAAATTAGTGTGAATTTGATGATCTGATAAGTCAAGAAAATGAAAACTTATATCAGAATGCAAAAAAATCCTTAAGATTAAATATAAAGAGTTGATTGCTTACAGAATCTAACAAAATATTGGAGGCCTTGAAATCGCGATAGATGATTGGCTTCTCGGCTTCATGAAGAAATTGAAGACCTTTTGCAGCTTCATAAGCGATCTTCAACCTCGTGGACCATGGCAACGTTAAGGAACATCCTGACAAAGATTTGATCAAATTTTCATGAATTTTGGTTCTAACAAATATTGATGGTTACATAACAAAGCATCAACTCACTTCTGAAAAGTTGGGACTCTAAACTGCCACGTGGCATGAACTCATAGACAAGAAGTCTATGTTCTTCCTCGCAACAATATCCAATCAGCTTCACCAGATTCGGATGCTTTAGTTGTCCCAAACACATAACTTCAGTCTGCTCAATATTTACCACCAAAAGATTAGATTCAAATTAGTTATTGCACACAAAATAAACGATTTAAATCAAGTTATGGTGGTCGAGTGGTGAGCGCAAAAGACTTGGAACTATCGAGATTCTAAACTGAATCAGTGTGTTATTTTAGTGGTTATTTATTTGGCTGCATCATTGGCCTCGTAACCAGATAGGGACAATTTCCTCGAGATGTGGTTCGGAGCCCATGCTGTCTGGTTTGAACTAAATCATTCGGTTTATAAAAAAGAAAAGAAAAATAAACAACCACTAAAATATCACACATAGTTATGATTGGTTATCTATTTGACTTTGTAGTCGGATTTCATATATCTCGTTGACCCAATAACCAGATAAAGACAAAGCCTCAAGATTTGCTTAGGAGTTTATGGTGTCGGTTGTACTGAACAATCCGGCTTATCAATTATAAATTCAAAAAAATAAAGAAAAAAAGAAAACAAAGAAGAAATGAAAAGAGGATTTAGGAAATGAAATTACGAACCAGCCATTCACGATGACCTTGATGGCCATCAAGATCAAGCAATTTAACAGCAACAGGCTGGGCCTTAAGACCAGGACGAAGCTTGTCGTCGATGAACCCTTTATGAACCGGACCGAACCCTCCTTCACCAAGGAAGTTGCTGGAAGAAAAGCTTTGTGTTATGACTTTTAGCTCTGCCTGTGTGAATACATGAAGATCTGATCCAGCAAGAGAGATTGAAAGATCTTCAGACAAAGTAGTAGAACTTGGATTGCTTATGTCTAGAATCGACAATCCGAGAATCGATTTCTGTTTTTTTATTACACTATCTTTATCATTTTTCTTTGACTTTTTGGAAGAATGTTTTTTGTCTGGATCCTGAAAACATAAAACCGTTAATGATCTCCAAGATGATTTCTTCTTCACCGCCATGGATTTTTTTTTTCTGTTGAGTTTTTTTTTTTGCCTAATGGTTTTGGTTTGTAATGAGTGAAAACAGCTTTTAAAGTCGAAGATTAGAGACCAAAACACTTTTTCTACTATTATATTCCAAGTCATATTAACCAACTGCTATATTTCTTAATTTTCTCATGAATTTTTCGTACCTAAAAGGCAAAAACAAAGCGTTTTCTATTTATTTATTCATCAAAATATAGTTTTTTAATGAAGGAAGTGGGTGACGACTTCTTGAGCTGGGTTTATACTTGTTTCTGAAGTTTAAACCTTGTTAATCATTTTTAGACGATTGTATTCATAGTCGTGAGTGGGTGGCTCAAAGGTAAATGATTTTTTGACGTAAAATAACAGATATAAACAAGTCATGTAATTCATTAGTGTGGCCGAGTTTTTTTTTTTGTCAACAATTAAATTGACATGATCCGATCCATAATTTAAAACATACTCCTATTCGACCAAAAAAATAGCACACTCCTATTCAATAAAAAAAAAAAGCACACTCCTAAAATTCTATTTTAATCTATTATATGTAGTAGGAAAAAATCGAACTTCTGATGCTAAATCATTAGGTAGCTTTTCTTAATTACCAAGATTGAAAAGAACTCGGCGTTTGCTCTAGTTTTAATCTGACAAAATGTATGTCTTTGGGCTTGTGAAATTTATTTTTATTTAGTCTTCCGAAAAATAAAACTTCAATTTGAACCCAAAAAAATAATTATTTTCTTATAACTATCAATTATATATAATTTTGGAAAATTTGATCAAGTTTAATTTATTTCCACAAATTTTATACATCATGTAGATAAATAGTTCTTATTGTTCTATATTGTATGTTCAATATCATATAGAAGTTATATATTCTATATTTGAGTATATTCTATAGTATGGAGATTTAATATTTCTCTTTGTTCTATATCATCTTTTTTTAAAAGGTATTAAAGTCTCAAATGCATTGATATAGCTACTCAGTTAAAATCTCAAATATAATGATATATCTACTCACTTGATTTTAAAATTGGTATAGCTAGATTATAAATTAAAGTTTCATATATGACTAGTTCACAAATAAACCGTTATTTAAATTCGTCCAAATTTTTAATAACTCTAACATGACAATGATAGGTATAAGTGTGAGAGGTATCATTAAAAAAATTATTATACTCCATTTATCTCATATTAAATTTAGAAAAATTGTTTCAAATTATTTGATGGCTTTAACTTCCAAATTAAAAAATTAAAGGTGAATTTGCTAGAAAATCAAATTTTGAATAAGAATTAAGAATGTATAGTCATATCATAATTAAAACAAAGAAGCTAATCATATTCACTATTATACTCAAATTGTTCTTACTAATTAGAACACATATATAGTGTAAAACATCTATGTATAAATACAAAAACAAACACAAATATAATTTTCATCAAATAATTAAAGAAATAAAAGTTTTATATCAAATAAAACACAACAGTGTTTTATATAAAACTATTTAATAATATGTTCATTTTTAATAATTTTTGATTATATTTAAAAATTAAAATTTAGTATGTGTTGGAAAAGATTTTGTATATTAAAAAAATTTTAGATTGGAATATATATAATGCAAATAAAATAGAAGAACAGAAAAGAATTAAAAATAAATAAGCTAAAAATTTATTAGTTATATAAAACAATGGTAGAATAATATATATTTTATAGATATAGGAAAATACTATTCAATAGTCTTTTGTTAATTTGTTTTGATTTTATGGTTACTACACCTAACTTTCCTAAAACTAATTATATTTTTATCTTGTGTTATAGATTGATTTTTAATTGATTTTTTTTTCAATAAGTAATCATTGAATTGACAATGGTCCGATCCATAGCCTAATTTTTCTAATTAGAGCTGGGTGAGATTCGAACTCGCCACCTGGTGCCTAGCTAAATCAGATGCAAACCAATTGGGCCACCACTATAAAAATTATGGGCGATAGCATAATATTATAGCGTTTTTCTGAAAATGCTATTATAAATTGTTTGCAAATTTTGGTATCTATATAATAGTGTTGCTATGCTTATTAATAGTATAGCGGAAACAAAAATATGTTTGGAGGGAATAAACCCTAATTTTTCATAAAGACAAAATTATTCTTTCGTCTTCGGTGGGTCTCCTCCTCGGCGATATTCATTCTTCTCTAGTGGCTCATCTACTGGAATCTAAGTTTGATTTCAACCTAGGTTTTGCGTTTTAGTTAGGTTTGTATAGGTGCGACGAAAACGAAGCCTGGTAAAGGTAAGTCTCCTCTCTCATATGTTCTTCTATTAACGAAATAGATGCTTAATTTCAACCTAGGCTTCAGATTCAGTTTTTGATTTTGTTCCTACTTTTGTGAGGCTAATAAGATTTGGTGATAGCAATGAAAATTGAAAGAAGAGGAACAATTGTCCTTTCGAAGAGATATAAACCCGATACTGTAAGTTTAAGATGTAAAGGTAACATTAATTTATGGTTAATTTCGTTGAGATTATTTGTCATATACATGTAGAATGTAAAGATTTTGTGAAATTTTTCGGTTGAACATAAAGTTATGTCTGGTTCTTTTGATTTTATTTTAGCTTGCATCTGATTTTTAAAGCCGATCTGTATTGTGTTGCAGATTTAGTCATGAGTTTCTTCTACTATGTTTGACTTCTTCTGTGAGTTTAGCTTTAGTCTGTAGTTAGATTCTAAATCCTTTTTCGTATTGGCTGGATTTATTTAGTATTAACAAAATAAACAACATGTCTAAATACGTTGAAAATGTATTAGATACAACAAATTACAACAAGCTTCTTCAAAGTGGATTGCATGTATATTTAATGAAGACTATGCTTCTTCTTGTTCAGTGTTCATTTGTCTTTCTCGCTGAAACGTTGCAGATTGCTATCCTTGGATGTCCAATTGTCGGGAAATCAAGTCTTCTAAATGCCTGGAGCAAAGAATGGAAGCAGAGAATGATCTCTTCTTTAGTAAACCATTTTTAAGTCCATTTATTCAGATAGTCACATCTCCACTGCTGCTTAAATTTTAGTGTGCAGAGTGAGAGAGCTAGTTACATAAGTTGCTGAAACTACTTGTGATGTTGTGGAAGCTAACATCTCCTCTTTTCAACATCAGATTTGTTTCTAATCATCTCCTCTTTTCTAATAATGATCACTTGGAAATCAAAATATCTTTCTAATCGAATCTTTTTTTCTTTTAGCAATCCCATTATTACAAAAGTCCTTGAAGCTTTTGTACAATTTTCTAATGCATCCAATGATGTGGAAAAAAACATCTTTGAGGTACGATTTTGTTTTGTTCATCTTACTCTCAACTTTATTACTTTGTTATCTTTTGTTTCAGCTCTAGTGTTAATTATCTCCATTGATTAATCAAAATCAAACAAAAAGGATGAGAAGGTTTACACCACTAAGGTACCGTCACTTTAACTCATTTCTGTCTCTTTTGAATGCTTGATTCTTGTTTATCTATGATTCAAAATTCCAATAGTGGAATCAAGTGCTACTTATAGTGAAAGTGTCCACAAAAATTATACTGAAGAGCTTTCTTCCATGATTTCTTTCAAAGAACCAGAAAGCGTTAATGATAACAACTTGATTCGGCAGCCTCCTCAGGTGCTTGCAGAAGTACAAAAGACTTGGTTCTTGCTCTACGTCCTGATTCCCAAACCATAGAACTCCATATTGTAAGTTTGCTATATTGTATGTTACTCTGATGTCAAAGTTCATACAAATATGAGGCGAGAAAGTGCCCTTTGGCCTACATCAATTGCTGATTTACTTTGTTCTATAGCTTAAACACAAGACTCGTGTGGATGAGATTAATCCAAACACATATTTCATATATGGTCTAGATGTTTGGGGAACTTCATAGTGGAAAAACAAACGACAAGGAGGTGGAGCTCAGTCGTGAAGATGAAATTTCAAACTCAAATCCAAATGTTACTAATCTTAGGAATGTGAAAACCATTTAACAAACCATGAAACTTAGTCAGACTCGTCATTTGGAGCTTAAAGAAGAGGTATTAATGGAATTTCGAGCTTATCAATGTGTCTTGTTATTTCTATAGTTCAAAATATTATACTTACTTAGACAACATCTCTTGATTTGGTAATATTCTTGTTTGTTTCTTGCATAAGAGGATATTGGACTCCATACACATGTGGAACTCCAATCCACCAGTAATTGTTGAGAAGATAAAAGAAGCTGAAAAGCCTCTCGGTTTTGATGTGCAGAAAATGAACTACAAGGTTAGTGACAACTCTGGAAATGATGAAGCTTACGAATGTGAAGGGAGAAAAGGAAATCTCAATGTGGCAACAGAGGTATATTATATGAGACTGGAAGCTTAAGAATGTGCGGTGAGTGTTTATATGAGGTGATTCAGTGAATTTCATTTGTATGGTTTGGCAACCAGATTCCAAGTATTGCCAAGTCTTCATCTAGATCAAGTATCAAAGTCGTAAGGAGACACCCTCGAATTCTACAAGGTAACTCCATAGTTTTGGTTTCAAAATGATCGTAGGGTAAATACCGTTTTCAATGTGCTAAGCTAGAGCTGATGCAAATGATACAAATTTGTGGTTGTAAATGATTTGCAAGGGTGTTCATGATATGGAATGGGAGGAGAATTACTCATAGAACGAAGACTTGTTGAAGAAGAGTTGTTCTAATATCAAGAAAACCAAGAGAGAAGATCTGAGGCAGAGAACATTCTGAGGCTAGGTATCTAGTGAATCCTTGATTCAGATTGTATAGATTTATGTGGTTCTGGTTTTGACTTGAAAATTCTATGTTAATGTTAGGAAATAGGAATGTAGTATTGTTGTATGATGTTGGAAATCGGAAAGAATGGATCATATTGAATTAGAAAGATAATGATCAGGTTTACTTTAGTTATAATGTAGCATTTTGGATTTGAAAACATGTATGGATTGGTGTATTTTTGAGAGTCAATAATAAATTAATTTCAAATTGATGTCTTTCTTATGTTTAATGTATTTGAGAGTGCATTTCAGATTTATTATGACCAAAGAACACGACCAATGAATCTCAAATACCTTGAAATATTAGCATACAAACTACTTCATAGCTCTTAATTAATGTCATGGTTCCAATAATTAAAGTTAAAAATAATTGTTATGAAAACATATTTTACAACAATGAAATAATGCTATAGTAATATATATATATATAGTAGCGTATAACAAATGTAATAAAATATTATTTAATAACAAATATGTAATGCTATCATAGAATACGATATAATAGCATCGGGAAAAAGCACTATAATATATACGGATCTTATTATAACTCCAACAATAATAGAGTTTATCCTGAGCTAACAATGCTCATATTTCTTGTAGTGCACTTGTTTCTAGCAGATTTTTAATAATTATTAAATACATTTAAAAATATTTAGCTTCTTTGAAAATATATATTTTCTATCTTAAATTAGATAATGTTTAAAGTTTTTACATAAATTAAAAAATCATCTAAATATTTTCTGCAGTTGATGTTTAATTAATTATTAAATAGATTAAAAATATGTGAAGTACTGTTATTATGTCCCTATACTTATGTAAACGTCATGTTTAAATAATTGTGGTTCCAAAGAGACAGCCTCTTCCACACCTTGATTGTGGAAGTAAGCCATCGACGTCGTCCCGTACCCCATATACAACCTTACACATCGTCACTCGTAATCTAGGACGTCATTTGTTTCTTATAATAATGCAATCCTTTTTCTTTAATTAAAAAATGAACTTGACAAACATTTTAAAAGAATTGCCCTCCCTCATTTCCTAGAAAAGTAGTATGGTTAGAATTAAGAATCAAAAGTGATAGAAACGCTGAAATTTGGTTGAATCGAAAGTGGTGTTTGGTACAAATGCAAAATACGAGTGAGTCAAGCTTCTAGAACATTTGATGATTAATATAGATTTAGTCATGTTTTAATTGAAAACACTATGAAAGTAATTGATGTGGAAAGTTTTGCCACCGCGTAAGCGAAGAAGGCGATTAGTTCACTTTTAAGTTGACATTTGCTTTGGTCCAACAAAGATATCATTACGTCACTTCTTTATTTTATTTATTTATGTGGGTAGATTCCAACAAATCTTACATTTCAATGTAGTTCATGAGGCTTCCGTTTCAATGAGGTCGTGGAGCCATGTGGACCTTCCGTTGCTATGTATGATTGTAGACGGTGCCCCGTTATGACTGAAGAGGCAATAGACAGTGCTACTTGATTCTGGCCTTCCGAAGCGAGTGTGAAAGTCCAACCATTAATCGCAGCCAAATTCCCCTTAATGATGTTCAACAGATCGACATCTTGAGAAGGTCTATGCTGATTCATCACGATTGAGAAAATCTGTGGCGAAGATGTTTCAAAGATGACTTTCTGCTGGTTTATATGTCTCATACTTTCCATAGCCCAACACAACTATATAAAGCCGCACGGAGGGAGTTAAAGACTCGAGTGAAAGCTCTTCGGCCATATGAAAGAACAAAGCCGTGATGGTTCCTCACAATCCATGCTGCTCCACTAATCCGTGAACTTTAATTCAGACCAAGAGAATCCCATATTACATTTGATCCCAAGGGTCGTTCGGTTTGATCAACTTAACGGATGGACCCGTTTGATTCTGGCTTTTATGAACAGCCTCTCTGTTTTTGCTGTTTGCTTGAAACCATTCCTGAGAATCTGCCAAAGTTTGTTCAATAACTGTTTCTGGTTCTAATCTTGTCTTCTCAGAAATGAGAGCATTTCTAGCCTTCCATAGCAGGATAAAATCCAAGGTATAGCTGGTCGTGTTCCTTCAGTAACATGTCTGTTGTCTTGGATACGAAAGAGATAATTGATGTTCAAAAAAGTAGATGTTTCAGAGAAACCTCGTTCTGGAAATGGTATTGCCGCTTTCAACCAGACTTGCTTCGCATGATCACATTGGAACAACACATGGTTTATGGTTTCCGTTCATGAGCCGCATCTTATACATTGGTTATTTAGAGATATACCTCGACTCTGTAAGCGTTCTGCAACCGCCAGTGCACCTGATAGTGCTTTCCAGATGAAGTGACGCACTTTCGGTGAGGTTTGCAGCTTCCACAGCTTCTGCCAGGTACTACGTTCTAGAGGTGATTGACTTACGGACTGATTACTTGCTGGTGATGCTAGTTCTTTGGCCAATCTGTAGCCACTACGAACATTATATTCCCCATTGTTATGATTCTGATATCTTCTCCTGAGAAAAGGGCCTGTAATTTAGTATTATCCCAGCAGTTCTGTGTATCAATCCAAAGGTCTGAGACTCTTAGCTCGTTATCAGGTTCCTGAGCCGTACATATAGGTGTTCTTGGCTTCACATCATTAAGCCACTTCTCCTTCCATACCCGTGTACCTTTGCCATCACCAAGTTTTGTGAACAACCTCGGCTTATAAGGTCTCTGCCGTGAATAAGGCTACGCCATCCATATGAAGGTCTGTGACCAACACCACATTCCAGAATTGTGTTATTCTTGTAATAACGAACTTTCAGAGTTTGTGCTAGAAGGGACTGAGGCTTAGTAATAAGTCTCCACGCTTGCTTCCCCAGTAAGGCCTGGTTAAACAAATTGATGTCCTTAAATCCCAATCCACCCTCTGATTTTTTATGACACAGTTTTTTCCAAGCTATCCAGGGGATTTTCTTCTTATTCGATGCACTACTCCACCAATACTCCCTCATAGCCGATGTCATCTTTTTGCAGGTGTGTATAGGTAATTTAAAACACATCATGGCGTAGACCGGCAAGGATGAAGAAGCTACAGCTTTCAACAATATCTCTTTACCTCCTTGGGATAATGCTTTCGCGAACCAACCATGCATTCGAGATCTCAGCTTCTCGTGTATAAAACTCATGATCTCCCTCTTAGAGCCTTCAAAACATTCTGGTAATCCTAAATACATCCCATGGCCATTTTCTCTACTTATTCCTAAGACCTCCTTGATCTGTCTTTTAGTCGTGGCACTCACTTTGCTAGCAAAGAAAATTGACGATTTTTGGAAATTTATGCTCTGTCTGGAAGCTTGTTCATACCGCTTAAGACACACTTTGATTGCTTCACTCGGCTGTGTATTAGCTTTGCAAAAGAGCAAGCTATCATCGATAAAGAGAAGATGGTGTATAGCCGGAC
Source organism: Lepidium didymum (assembly GCA_963920545.1). Classification (NCBI taxonomy): domain Eukaryota; kingdom Viridiplantae; phylum Streptophyta; class Magnoliopsida; order Brassicales; family Brassicaceae; genus Lepidium; species Lepidium didymum. The sequence continues at coordinate 17,943,218 of OY986980.1, read as the reverse complement.
AAGAAGGAGCTATCCGAATTCTTAGTTCATTAAATCAATTTCCATTTAGAACATTCTTAATTGAAAGCGGTTTTGAACAATTATGATAAATTTTTGTTGATTACGTCGACTTATTTTCTTTTGGTGTCTTCGATTTTTAAAATTTGAGAAATGGACTAATTTTTAGAATTGATTTCTACAAATTTTTTGTTCTAATTTTGCAATGTAACATTTGTTTTTTAGAAACAATTTTTATGTTGAAGATCTCATATGACTTTGTGGATGAAAAAGAATGTACTCTATAACCTTTATTAATCCACACAATCTATTCATTTATAATAATATTGTTCTCAATTTACCTTTAAACTAAAATAATTTTTATAATATGAAATAAAATAAATCTGATAATTATTAAATATGGAAAACAATAGTTACTATACCAACTGTATTAAAAAAAAATCTACCAAATCATCCGATCTCAAATCTGAATCTGGATTGAACTTAACCGAATATAACCAAATTAAAGTTTAATTTTGTCTTCAATGATACATATTTTCTGGAACACCAGAAAAGTAATATGGTGACAAGAAATTCTGATGTTTGATTAATTGTAAATTATATGGTTATAGTGTTTTCACATGTCCAACGATATTTCATGTATATCACAATAAGATAACATAAAATCCGTGTCTAAAATGACACATTATCTAAGTTGGTGTGTGAAGTTGTAATAGTTTAAAATTTGTGTAGGTAACAATCATTTTTTCTTAAAAAACAAGAGATGCCTCCTGGAAGCATTTTTTTCCTTTGTGATAATTCGGAGGTTTAGACTTTTACGTCTGTACGTCCCCCAAAGGATTGTAGAGCCCATTTGAAAGTCCCAATGTCCCAACTAGGACTTAGAAGAAATAGTTTCCGACAAGAATCGAAGTAGGGAAACGATACATTTTAGCATTTTAGACCCTCATGTCCAACTACCACTAGACCACCCTAGTTAGGTTTCGGAAAGCAATCTTCACCTCATATACGAATAGCTTGGATTCTCTATGACCACAATGACCAAATTATAATCTGGAGTAGAGGTAGTGTGCCTGACTGCCTGCTATTGCAAATGCCACAGAAGTTCAAGCTAAAACAGTGTTCAATGCACTCAACCATCTCTCAACTCTTGGTTATAATAATGTTGATTTTTCATGGATTCTCAACAAGTACTCCAAGAGTACGACACAGAATGCTATCCATTTAACTCCTCCATCACATCTTCTCCATCATTACATCAATATTGTGATCGCACTCGCATCATACAAAGGCTACTCTTTCGCATATGTCAACTGAACAAACAATAGAATATAATATCAATTTTGCAGGCAGACAAATTATCAAAATCAGCTAAGATCAATTTTGTATCATAGAATATATCATGACCCTTTTAACATCTGATGTACCTAAACTTATGTTGAATATATAATGAAAACTTTGACATGAAAAAAGAAAAAAAAAGTATTTGAACAGTTTGGCAGTTAATACTCTTGGTCAAAGATTGGCAATTGGTATATTCTTTTTCCATTTTCAATAATACTCTTGGATTGAATTAAAAATCGGTTCGTAGAAAAAAAATGGAATGGACCTTAATATTAACTACTTCGGGTATTGTTTTGGATTTGGATAATATATGAAGCCCGGACTACATCCAAACATATCCGAGCTACTTTTGCCTCATTGAATTGTTTTCCAAACTCGAACGCTTTGTTTCATAGAGCCCCAGTTATGTTCATATGCCGGTTGTGGCAACAAAACTAAGAAGATCCCAGGATTGTCTCAAGATCTTGATCTACGCTTCCACAATCTATCCACCTTCCCTAGTGTGTCTAACTCTAAATTTGTCTCCGATTGGTAGTTTTATTGTTGTTTTGTTGTTATTTTATGTCTTCTATAGCTTATGTTCTTATTATACTATTGTAAACCAAAACGGTTGACCTGATGGAAGTAGAACAGTTTTAACTGGTTGGAAAAAAAAGTATTGTATATAAATGTAATATTATCTATGTTCGGATTAGTTGTTATTATTTCATATTCAAAATACTTTGAATTAATACTTTTGGATAAAAAAAATACTCGAATCCGATGGATATTCAAATAAAGATCTAATCCTAAATATATTACTAGAACCGAACTAATCCCAAATTACTTTGAACCAAACTTAACAACCCAACAAATCAGAATATCCGAATTAGACCTATGGTTTTGGTAAAAATAAAACCCGAAAACCCAAGATATAAACTGAACTAAATATGAATCGTGCGTTATTTTTGAAAAAAAAACTTAATATACATGATATTTAAAATCATATTTCTGGAAATTATATGTTTTTTTCAAAAAAAAGTTAGAAAATAAATAAATGAATTATAAATTAAACTAATATTTACATATCTTAGTTTAGACCAATAAATGATTGAAATTTTTTTAGTTAAAAATTTTATTTTAAATTATTCTGTGGATAATAACATACCCTAAATCAACTTTTTGACTCTATTTTGTGAGAATTTTTTAGTCTAAAATTTAATTTAATACTTTTTCTAGCCTATAATCTTCACTAAATCATTTTTTACTCCAATTTGACAAATGAAATAATCTTGTTGATTAATAACTTTTAAAACTCAACTTTATAGATATTAGGATTTTATTTTATTTTTTTGATAAAATATAAATATGGAATAATTTTGATAGTTGGATTTCACACATAGAACAATTATGTTGACAAGTAACTTTTTAAACTCAACTTTATAAATATTACTCGGATTTTATTTCATTTTTTTCATAAATTACAAATATGGAATAATTTTTGATTGTTTGATTTGATACGTAGAACAATCCGTTGTTAGTAACTTTTGAAACCGAATTTTATATAATAGGATTAAGATTTGATTTTTTAAAATAAAATATATATAGAAAATAATTTTTGATCGTTGGATTTGACACTTGGAACAATTTCGTTGATTAGTAACTTTTAAAACCTAACTCTATATAATAGAATCCGATCAGATTACCGAATGCCAATCAAAGTCTTGTAATTATCCATGTAATCTATGTAGTAATATATAATTAGCTATGTAAGAAAAAAAAACAATAATAATAATAATAACAATAATAACAATAACAATAATGAAACACAAAATTGCCACTCAAATCTCAGTTTCCCACTTAATCTAAAAAAACAAACAAGTCTTCGATAATTGAAAATTGAGGAATTGAGGATTTGGAAGATAAAAAAACAAACAAACCATTTTTTGTTTTATCGGTCCTTCGTCTTCGTCTTCGTAAAAGATAGCAACAATCGAAGAAGAGCTTGAAATGGGTCACCACCTCCACCATCACGACGGTGGCGATGGCGTCCCTCAACATGTCAATAGCCCTCGATTCTCCGGTCCCATGACTCGCCGTGCTCAATCATTCAAACGCGGCGGCTCCGGAGGTAGCAGCAGCAATAGTCACGTCGGTGTTAGTGGCGGTGATAATAATGGTTCAAGCACGACCTTAAGAGTTCATCACGAGATCGATCTACCGCTTAACTCACCTAGATCAGAGATCGTCTCTGGTTCGGGTTCAGATCCGAGTGCTGGGTTTGATTCTGCTATTAATAGAAAGCATCAGACGTATGGTCAGTTGAGAGAGAGAGTTGTGAAAGGTCTTTTGAGAAAGCCAATGGGATCGGTTGTTTCCGAGTTTAGCTTAAGAGAGAGGAAGAAACTTGGCCATTGGATGTTTTTTTTCTTCTGCGGTGTTTGTTTGTTTATGGGTGTTTTGAAGATTTGTGCTACCGGATGGTTTGGATCTGTCATTGATGGAGCAGCTTCGGATCAGGTTCTTTCTCACACTTTGTTTTTAAAATTAAGTAATTTGGGTTTTTTACTTGCTTGGTTAAGATCTTTAAGTTTCTGATGCTACTACTGTTCAGAGTGTTTCTCTGGTTGAAACTTTGTTGCTTCTAGCTTGAGAAAGTCTTATCTATGGGAGAAGGAAATTAAACATCTGACATAACTTTGGTAAACTGCGTTTTATATGTGTGGCCTTTGTTTCTATTCTAAGTCTCCACCTCGAGGTGGGTTTAGTTGCTTGATTGTAGATCTTAACATTTCTGATGCTAGTAGTGTTTTAAGTGTTTCTCTGGTTGAAAATGTGTGGCTTAGTATCTATCTGGCTTGGGAAGATGAGAGAAGGAGATTAAACATTTGACCTAACTTTGTGTTTTTTCTTCTAGGATTTATCCAGCTCCATCCCCCAAGTAAATCTACTAGATCATAGCTCCCATGATTATATCTATAAAGATGGAGGACATGATGTTGATCCAACTTTGATTATGGTTGCTTCACACGTGGTGGGTAATCAACACAGTGTTGTTGAAGTAAGTCTTAGCCCCGAGTATCATATTTCCTTTCACTGCTTCTAGTGGATTATATTGGTTCATCCTCTACTCTTGAATCTTGAAAATCTTGGTAATAGTGCTTTCTACTGAAACCCTGCTTTATTCTTCATTCAGTATTCAGGTGTATGGGCAAAACCTGAGAGTGGAAATTTTTCGCAGTGCATTGACAGTTCAAGGAATCGCAAAAGTTGGCAAACTATAAACTTTTACTCCTGTTTGTAGCTTAGAAAATGAATGTTCTTATCTTTAAATTCTTATGATGTGAGTATATATCGTGTGCAGAGTTGGGCACCAATACGAATGGCTATCTTCTCATAAATGCTAATGGGGGACTAAATCAAATGAGATTTGGGGTCAGGCTTTTGTGTTTTTCTCAATGTTTCCGAAGTTATCTTCTGTTAATAAGTTCTAGGCTGATGCTTTTAACTATTTTAGAATGCAGATATGTGATATGGTTGCAGTGGCTAAAATTATGAAGGCAACTTTGGTTCTTCCCTCACTTGACCACAGCTCATATTGGGCAGATGACAGGCTAGTTCTTAACTTTGTTAAGGCACTTTATTATTTTCATGTCCTTTACGGAAGCACATCACTTGTTAAGCTCTCTGTATATTTAACATAAATTAAAGAAGTTTGGTAATTAAACAGATTGTATCTTTGTTCGTAGCATACTAAACTAAATAATTAAACCTCACTACCATATTCATGATAGGTGACTTTCAGTTTGTTTTATTAACTGCACTTATAGCTTATCTCCTTATTCCGTCGTATTTGCAGTGGATTTAAGGATCTATTTGATTGGCAACACTTCATTGAGGAGTTGAAGGATGACATTCACATAGTTGAGTCGCTACCAACTGAATTAGCTGGAATCGAGCCTTTCATTAAGACACCCATATCATGGTCTAAGGTCAAGATTACTTACGTGATAGTTAGTTATTATACGGGGGCCCTCGTTCACTGGTATTTGCATACAGTTGTACTCAAGAAGACCTCAGTCAAAAATGTTTCTCCTTGTTACAGGTTGGTTACTACAAGAAAGAGGTCCTTCCGTTGTTGAAACAGCATACCGTAATGTACTTAACTCACACTGATTCACGGCTTGCTAACAATGACCTGCCTGATTCTGTACAAAAGCTTCGTTGCCGAGTTAATTATAGGGCGTTGAAATATTCAGCCCCAATAGAAGAACTGGGAAACGTTCTAGTTTCTAGAATGCGGCAGAACAAAGGTCCATACCTTGCTCTTCATTTAAGGCAAGTAGCTTTTTCTGTATGTAACATCGTATTTATTTGACATTGGGTCATATATATTTAGATTTGGTCTGGTGTATACCTCATGCATATACTGGAACATTCCATATATATTTTGGTTTATTACAAGTGTATCATCCTCTACAGGTATGAGAAAGATATGCTGGCTTTCACAGGCTGCAGTCATAGTTTGACAGCTGAAGAAGACGAAGAATTACGGCAGATGCGGTATGAAGTTACTCACTGGAAGGAAAAGGAAATAAATGGAACAGAGAGAAGGTTGCAGGGTGGTTGTCCGTTGACTCCAAGGGAAACGTCGCTTTTGCTTAGGGCTTTGGAATTCCCATCCAGCTCTCGGATTTACCTTGTAGCTGGTGAAGCTTATGGAAATGGAAGCATGGATCCTCTCAACACGGACTTCCCCAATATTTTCTCACATTCAACTCTTGCCACCAAAGAAGAGCTGAGTCCATTTAGCAATCACCAGAATATGTTGGCTGGTTTAGATTATATTGTCGCACTTCAGAGCGAAGTATTTCTCTACACATACGATGGGAACATGGCAAAAGCTGTTCAAGGTCACAGACGATTTGAGGACTTTAAAAAGACCATAAATCCAGACAAGTAAATACACTCGAATACCCCCCACTCGATTTGTAGTATATAGTTATCATTTTAGTCACATCTTCTTTTCCAACGCAGGATGAACTTTGTGAAACTGGTTGATGCATTGGATGAGGGAAGAATTTCATGGAAAAAGTTCAGTACTAAAGTGAAAAAGCTACACAAAGATCGAAATGGAGCTCCATATAACCGAGAATCAGGAGAGTTCCCGAAGTTGGAAGAGAGTTTCTACGCTAATCCACTTCCGGGTTGTATTTGCGAGAAAACAGAAGAAGATGGTACAATGCGACGGATATAAACACGAAGAGGTACTTCTGGTAATATTTTTAGTAGCCTGAGATTTACAATTAGCAAAAAGAAAGGAAGTGTGATTTTTTTATCTCCTGAAGCTAGAGAAAGTGATGATTAACAATGCTCAAGATTGAGAGAAACTGGTTTTGAAAAGGCAAAATAGAAAGCACAGAGATTCAGAATCTTCCTGGAATCTGATATAAGATAGAAACTCTGCGGAAATTGTTCATCCTCAGTCAAATTCTACAGATAAATCTTCAGCCTTCAGCTATTCCATGGAGATTTGTGGAAGTGGATAAACAAAACAGGATTCATTGTTTGTAACACTACAATTGTCATATTTTTTATAACCCAACTCAACCTTTTTGTTGTGTTACACGCATTAATTAGAGAGACTATATATATTACTGCACCTATCTTCTTCTTCTCCGTATATACTTTGTAAAATGTTTTATTAGCATATTTAGTCCGACGCTACAGCACTGATCCATAACTCAAACCAACTCATCCGATCTATAGACCCAATCAATAGAGGTTTAGAGTTATGTATAGAAGTGTGATTTTGGTTATTGATAGATTTTTGACTCGACTATCATTGATTAACTATAAATTATTTGGTTTAGCTAAAATAATAATCAACAATATTCAATAACTTTATATTTGGAGAAAAATTATCTCTAATGCTACTCTATTTTTTACTTTTAAAATAGAGATTTTTATTTTTTACTCTGAATTTGGAGAAAATTTTTAGAGTTCTCTATTTTCACACTATAATACAGTGAACTATTAGAGCAAAATCATCTCTATTTTTTTAAATTCTATTTTTAGAGGAGAAATAGATTGAATTATTGGAGGTTAGATTGTGTAACTATGAAAAAAAAAAGTAAATAAATAAATAATGAAAAAAGGTGGAGACAAATAACACATTCTATCATGATTAATTTAAATAGTCACGACACAAAACGACAAACTTCTATAAAGAAGAAAAAAAAAAACTGACCATCATTTCGTCTCTTTGTGTTTTTATTTATAAAGAAGCCCATTTTTATTTATTTTTCTCAAAAATCCTTTTGAGTTGAGACCACGAGGATCATCGTTTCTAATGATCATCCACAATAGTAAAGTTGTTCTTCTTTATCATCTTGTGCAAAAACTAGGTCATCTTCCTTTTCTAATTTCCAATTGCTTTCACAGTTTCTTCTTCTTCTTTTTCCTCAATTTTTGATGCTATGGCTTTTTCTTTTTTGGTAATTGTCTGCTTAAGTTTTTCGTTGGTGAGATCTTCTTTATCTTATTGGCTTTCTTTTTGCGGTCTGAATTTTGAATTTGACCAGATATTAGTTTCTTAAGCTTATCAGAAGTATCTTTAGATTCCGTTGTTTTGGTCTCTGATGATTACGAAAATTTTGCAATTTTTTTTTTTTGTGATTTCACCTACCGATCTAATTTTAGGGATCTCTTAGGGTTCAAGTCTTACTGAAGTCGCTTCTGCAGTCATCGGATTTTTTTTTGTTCTATATGTTTGGCTGATTCGTAAACAAACACTTAAAAAGGCTAAAAGTTGGTAATGATTTATTGCAAGGGAATGAAGAGAACTTCTCATTACCTACCCATCACTGTCTTAAATACTTGGGGATAATGTTTTCATCAGTCCTAGTTAAATTTTGTTGTCAGTGTCTGTCTTGTTTTTAAATGGACCAGCTTTGTAGAACAAAATTGAGAAAAGGATGATTCTTTACCAGTTGGGTCTCTCTTTGTGGTAGAAGATTGTTTTCTAGGCAAGAGATTTTCATTGGTTTGTATTCTCAAGTGTGGTTGTTATTGATATCTTGCAGTGAAGTAAGTTATGGCTAAGAATGACGAAGGAAGTGGAAGTCCGAGCTGGGGGGCTTCGTTTTTCACGCAGACCTCTGAAGATGTTGCAATGGCTTTTGCTGCTGCAGCCTCTGCAATAAACCAGCCGAGGCCTTCTGTTGTCTTTTCGTCCAAAGCTGAAAGTAGTGATAGCCCTCTGGAAAGGTTACAGAGGCAAGTGTCGAAAGCAGTTAAAAACTTGTATGAAACTCCTAAAACGAAGAGTGTCCTGTACAATCCTGAGGTTTTGACCAGCCAAAAGCGTCAGTGGGCGAAATTTCAGGTGCAATATTTGGTACGTGTTTGAACTGCCAATCTCTTTAATGAGGAAGTAACTACATATTCACTATGATAGATAATCACGAAGGATGGATCAACAAACATTTTTGTTACTAAATTATGTCAAACAGGATCAAAAGCCATTGAAAGATCCATCAAGGCTTTTTGAAAGCGTTGTTGTGGTAGGACTTCATCCTAATTGTGATATTCAAACACTTGAGAAACAGTACATTGCACGGAAATCTGAAGGTTCTTCTGGGAGATTGCTAAGTGCACTGGTCTCTCAAAATAATTCCCGTGTAGAACCCGGTCTCGAGCCTCAGGTGAGGTATCACTAGAGAATATATAGTTTCTCATCTGCTAGCTGCTAAGGATTTACTTTATTTTCAGGTCTTACTAGTGTACCCTCCCGATAAGCAGCCTCCAATTAAATACAATGATCTTCATTCATTTTGCTTTCCTGGAGGCATTGAGGTACTCAATTCGTTTTTACCTCATTTCCTACATATTTCACTTCTCAGCTATGTAATACGTGCCTACTTCTCTGCTGTTTTATACCGATCTCATTAGGCTGAAACTGGTTTAGAATGCATATGCCGACTTTTTTTTAAACTGTCTCAGAGTTCTGTGCCAAAATTTTCTCGAAATGTGTTGGCTAATTCGCTACGTATGATTCTTTGCTAGTACGTACCAAACACTTTTGGAGCTCTTTAAAGTGTTGTTTAGTATATTCCAGTAGATCCCTATGAGGGAATAAAAGTTTCTGTTGCACTTTTCCCTTGATGATTTATTGTGTTTATATGTTTGAGAGATATGGTTTTACTTTCTTACTTCTTGTGTCTTTTAACTTGCTGGTGACTATTGGTTTCAGGTCCAAGCTGTTGAGAGAACTCCTTCCATGAGCGAGTTGAATGAGATCATTCTCAGTCAGGTACTTGCCTGATGTGGAGTGTAGATGTAATATTTGATCTTTTTACTTGTTTTATTTTAGTGATATTGTGGTAATATTGTAGATTGTTAACTTCAATTCACAAAGATAAGACCTATCTAAGAAGATATTCACTAAAGTTTTTCGCGGTGATGCTACTTTTGCAGGAACATCTTAGACCTAGTGACCTTTCATTTGTATTTAGGTTACAGGTAACCCATTGTGGCCGGACTATCACTTTTGTTTAAAAACTTTATTATATTATAGCTTTTCTATATGGATGAGTCATTTTTGTGATATTTTCCCTTCAGGTTGCTGATAATTCGACTTTGTATGGATGTTGCGTACTAGTGGAAGAGATAGTGAACAAACCTTCCAGATTGCTTTCTGCGGTTCTGGATAAACAACCTGCTTGCTCATCATTAAGTCGCTATGTTCTGACAACTCGCAGATGCTATTGCATCCTTACCAGGCTGCCGTTTTTTGAATTGCACTTTGGTGTGTTAAATAGGTGTGTATGGACTTGCGTCTGAAATTTTGGTTGCCTTCATGCAGTTTAGATTATTCTAGTGTGACATAACCAGAATCTATCATGGCAAATGTCTTATCATCCCACAGAAAGTGCTTTAATTCCTTGTTGCAATTTTTGCATTTTGAAGAGTTCCTCACACTGATACTTCTTTCGATGTAGCATCTTCTTGGAAGAAAGACTGGAGCATTTGATGAGTGGCATCAGCTGTGCATCTTTAGAACCCCCAACAGATTTCAGCAATGGTGAAAGCTCAAATGATTCATTACCCCAACAAAGAGACTCTGAGGACACAAAAGAACAAACTGTTGAAGCAGATTCAGAACTTCCTGAAGCTGACGGAATCTCAGATAATAGGACTTGTGAGATGGATAAGAAAATCGATCTCAACTTATATCCACTAAAGAAAACTGTTGAGGATACATCTGGTTTTGACTCTAGCAACTATGTCGCCAAAACTGATGATTCCTTGCCAATTATTAAGCAAGGCAGAGAAAGTTGTTCACCAGATCCTGGCCCCCTTCTTCGGTGCCCTTTTTTGGATGAGATCTCTGACTCTAGCACTAGGTACATCGTCAAAATCACTTCCTTTACTTGCTTTCTCGCATAACAAGTAATCCTTTTACCCTAGTCTATTTAAAAAAAAAATTGTTAACTCATCTTTCATCAAACTCTATGGCATATGATAAGATCAATGATCCTGTCTCTCTTTATTACTGATCAATGAAGAATAATACAATCTAGGGTTTTTTATCTCCCCCTAACCCACAAGGCTCTCACTCACGAATGGCCCAAGAGCCGTAATCATTTTCCCTTCTTTTTATACTATTAACAATCATGGATATCAAATCTAACAGTACTCATAAGCGTACCATGATTGTGTTCAATGTATATGCAAAGTATTAGGTGTAGATCAAAAGATTCGTGCACACTGAAACCTTAATCACAATGCATTAGTTGTTATCTGACTTTTCTTTGAAACTTCTGCTAAGCATATAACTTTCTTTTTGCAGTTTTGAGCCTGCTCCTTGTGAGAAGAAGCTTTTTAGGAAAAATGCAGATGATAGTGAGACAAATGAAGCTTCCATTTCTGGTCAAGATGATAAAAGCTGTTATCTTGACATCCTTGAATGGGCAAAGGTTTGTCTACTTTCCTTTCTTCGAAGTTTCCGATGTGTTTGCCATCATCATACTTCTAATACTGTAACTTAACAAATCTCTTTCAGTGCAAAAAAAATGGGTCGTTGCAAATACTCTGTGAGTATTACCAATTAAAATGCCCGCCAAGAGGTTCGACTATCACATTTCATCCTTTGGAGCATCTTCATCCCGTTGAATATCATAGACCTGATGAAGTGGCATTGCATTCTCCTGGATCAGCACTTGACCTAAGATCATGCAGCACTAGTCTAGAACTTGCGGAGGTATCAATCTATCATATCTGACAATTATATAATATTTATCATTAATACATCTGGAAACCTATGTATGATTTTCAAGAGACACTTATCTTCCTTGGACTTCAGGCATACACCGCGCTCATGGCTGCGGAAGAAGCAGCTGCACTATCAACATGGGCTGTTGCTTCATTATGTGGATCACTGAGGCTTGACAATGTGATTGGGTTTTCCTATTTTCTTTCATGATGACCTGACTATGTGGTTTCTGTGATGGTGATTCATATATTAAAGAGTGATTAAAAAATCACTTTAATCATGTATCAGAATCTCCTCATAATATTATATTCCCGTTTATGGTGGTCTGATATGGTTTCCATATGCATTATATGTTAGAACTCTGTGGGCTCGTAGTTGCAACGTTTCTTATGATGATGTTTATGCATTATTTCTCTGGTTACTGAGGCTGATATCTTTATTCGTTGCAGGTCTTGATGATCCTAACAGGAGCACTGCTTGAGAAACAGATTGTATTTGTTTGCTCTAATTTGGTAAAGAAACAGATTGGAGTTTTCTGTGACATCATCTATTTAGTTTATTGTTTTAATCTTCAAATATTGCATCTTCCTCTTGCATATAATTATTCGGGTTGTTTTGTCTTTTCTGTGAAATACATAGGGAATTTTAGCAGCATCAGTGCTATCAATTATTCCAGTAATCTGTCCCTTTCGGTGGCAGAGCCTTTTAATGCCGGTATTGTCATGTTTCTGTCTGAGTCTTCACTGAGAATCTGGAAGTAATCTATGTGCGACTAAATGGCTGGCTTTAATTTCCAGGTTTTGCCAGATGATATGCTAGAATTTTTGGATGCCCCAGTCCCTTACATAGTGAGTTCTTGTACACAATTCCTATGTTATAACATCAGTATCATATTTTTTTATGCTACTTAAAAAGCTATGTTCCTTCTAGGTTGGGGTAAAGAACAAAACAAGTGAAGTTCAGTCGAAATTAACAAATGTTATTGTCGTGGATGTTATTAAGAACCAGGTCAGTTTCTGCCTTTGCCCTGATTACCTTCTCTGCTAGTGATCATGTTGCTGGCGTTTTTTTCGTGGCCTTCTGAAACAGCAAAATATAGTTCTTAGTAATCACATTTTTATTAATAAAACTCATGTCTCCTAATTCCCTTCTACATATGATTTATTAATAGAGCTAAATATCATCCTTGGACAATAACTAAGATTTGCACATGTTCACAGTCTATGTTTCTAATGACATTTCAGGTTAAGTCATCAAGTATGCCTCAGCTGCCTCAGTATCGAGACTTATATAATGCGTTGAGTCCTTATCACTCAAAACTTGTCGGAGAAAGCTATTTAGCAAAGAAAAGACCAGTATATGAATGCACTGATGTGCAGGTCTCTGACTTTCTCTGCTATTTGATATCTCTTCTCTGGAGGTTTTCCATGTAACGTGCTATTTTTTAACCTCATTTCAATAATGGTTTTCGATTATCTGAAGGTGGATGCTGCAAAAGGCTTCTTGGATGTCCTAAGGTCATACTTGAATTCTCTTTGCTCTAATCTGCAGTCACATACCATAACAAATGTGCAATCCAACAATGATAAGGTTTGGTTTTTCATCGACCATTCAAAATATTTCCAGCTTAGAGCATCTCTTACGTACAATTCATTAGTTTTAGAATGAAGACTATGTTTTGCTCTCCTCTCAAGATGATTTATTAACTTTGGACAACAGGCAAGTATTATTATGTTTAAGCTTGATTTTGTTCTTTCTTTCAGGTATCACTTCTTCTAAAAGAGAGTTTCATCGACTCATTTCCTAGTCGCCAGCGCTCATTCATGAAGGTAAGAGCCCTTTGCATTCTAATTGGATCCTTCATATCCTAAATAGTTTCCTTTTAAGACTGGACTTTGCTAATTGTATGGCTTTTGCTGTTATGACGCGAGCAGCTATTCGTGGATACACAACTCTTCTCTGTACATACAGATCTTGTTCTTTCCTTTATCCAGAAGCTATAGGGGCAACTACATGTATACGTAAATGCAAGCCTTGTTGGTGCAGACACAATACGGTGCACAAACTGCCATTGATTCTGTACTCTGTAACTTATTGTTTGAGAAAAGTGTCTTTTGGAAAAAGATTTCCATAAGATAAGGATTGATACAGAGAATCATTTGTGCCCTGCAATTACAGTTGGTGTTTTAACTCTTAATGCGTAATGGGCAACAAATGTTTTATGTGTGCTTATGTTGTTGAAGTTCAAACACTAGTTGTAAACACAAACCGTCGGAATTTGAAGAAGTTGAACGAAGTAATGCATACTTATGGTTAAATAATGCATCATTTGAAGTTAATTTTATAAATACGACAAACATTTTATAACTTATTAACATGTAACAAAAGAAATTAACTTGTTCATGTTAATCTTATCACATATATTAACAATCAATACAAAGTTAATGTAATTATATTCCATATTTGTAATAAACAAACAGTCACATATAACTCTACCTAGCCTAACCATAAATTAATCAAAAATATATATAAAAAAACCTACAAATAATTAATTCATACTCCTTGGATAAATAATTTATGGGTAGGGTGGTTAAGCGGTAGTTAGGCTATAATAAAAGCTATATCATTTTGGCATGCAAAAGATTAATTATAGTTAAATCTAATTAACTTTTTCATTGCGTAATTGCAGTAATCTTCATTGGATTAATTATAGTTAAATCTAATTAACCATTTCCACACTATAATTGTAATTTATATTTAAGTTAGAAATTAGAACCGTAATTAAGAGAATACAAATATACTTCTGCATTATGCGTATAGAAAGAGACAGATATGTAAGAAATTTTGGATGAGCTTAAGAATTGAAGTCATGGAGCCAATCTTCGTCTTCACCACGATGATTATAAGAAGTGAAAGGTCTATTGAGGTCAAGATTAGGTTGAGCTGCAGGAACCAAATCTCCCAAAATCTCCTCAGAATTAGGAACAACAAGAGCATCAAAATCCATCAAATCTGGAAACAGAAACTCAGATTGAATTCTATCGAAATCGAACTCGAGATCTTCTAACAAAGAAGAGCCACCAACTTGATCATTTATCTCTTGTTCTTTGAGAAGAGGAAGTGGAGTGATACTACTACTACTACTGATCTGCTTCTGAAGAGAAAGATCAGACAAAAGAAGAGACTTTGAACACCTAATGGCTTTTGTTCGTATAACACAAACAGTACTGTTCTTCTCGTTTTGAGTTTTGAGAAGCCTTTTACGAAGATTTGAATTCCAATGATTCTTTATCTCATTGTCTGTTCGGCCTGGAAGCCTCCCAGCTATCAACGACCATCTGCATTTATTATTATTATTACTACGTTTCAATTTTACTACCTCTGTTTCAAAATATAAGACTTTTTACTTTCAAAAACGATAAAGACCTGTTTCCGAGGAGATTATGGAGACGAATAATGAGGTCTTCTTCATCAGATGAAATGTTTCCTCGCTTAATACCAGGTCTTAAGTAATTCTTCCATCGAAGTCTGCAACTTTTGCCACATCTCTTAAGACCAGCTTGAAGAGGAAGAGTACTCCATTTTCCTTCACCATGAGTCATGATATATTCTCTTAAGATCTTATCTTCATGATCAGTCCAAGCTCCTCTGGTTAATTCTTCTCTCTTAACACTCTCATTTGCTCTCTTCCCCATTCTCTCTCTTGTGGTTGTGTGTGTGGTTGGTACAATTGTCTTTAGTGTTGAGAATTGAGAATAGATTCTGTATTTTGTGTTTAGCTTTATAAAGAGTTGTTGTTATGTCCGTACATCTGTCCCTTTCCAAACTCTCTGTCACTCACACTTTGGATTTTTAATGCTTTTTTTTTTACACCAGTTAATATTAATTTTGTATATGTTTTGGTGAGATTTACCGAATTATGTTTATATTTTACCAAGATATTATAATTTTTGTATTGTTGAGTCTGTAAAGTATTGAGAAAAGTCAAGTGTTTCAAGTAGAGCAAAGAAAATATGTTTCATTAAGCAATTTTTTCCCATCACAATCCGAGAGGTATGAATAAAGTGTAGTGAAACTAAAATATTATGCTTACTAGCTACAACATAGGTGAGGGAGAAGGACATGATATAATGTATAATTTTGTCAAAAATAAAGTTCATTTCAAATTTGTTATATAATACATTACTAAACATAAATGAATTAATATATCAACTTATTTTTAACATACTTTATAAAAAAAAAAATCCAATTTTTTTTCCAACTTAACTCATTATAGATTAAATAAAAAAGAAGAGTTAATGTTGAGGTACATAATTGCATGGAGAGTCCTCAACAACATTCGAACCAGCAAATCAATTTTGTAATTTAACAATATAAAGATTAGAGATAATGAAAAGCAGCAGAAGGGAGTCTTGAGGCGAGCAAACTCTTCCAAGTACGGGACGAATGCTGGCCAACCTCCATGATCATCTACCATCTTCATAATATCGGCAAGTCCACCGCGAACGCCACTTCAATTATCCAGAAAGAAAGAAGAGAAGACATTACCTACAAAAGAGGTTCTATCTCTAAATGCAAGATATACGTTTACGAGTACTCTACACTCCCAAACTAACTCAAATAAAACCATCAGTGACGTAGTACAGAGAAACTAAATCCAACTTTTAAACTAACCAAATTGGATGGTCAAATTGAATTTTTTTTTACAAAATATTATATATATAAATGTAAAACCTACTTCACAAGAGGATCAATAATCTCAAACTACCTTGATCAATTTCTATAGAAAGGAGGCATGAGTATACATTGAATGAATGTGAAAACAATTATTCGATCTTAATACATTGAGATTATGTAATTACTAGAATAATCCATTATCACACACTAATTACTAGAATAGTCTTTTCACCCTTCAAAAAACAAAATTTGTGGAAATGTCTTGAATTTTTTTTTTTTACGTTTTTATTATGAGAATGTCATTTCGATTTTTTTTTTTGTTTATTTTGTTTTTATTACAAAAATGCCATTATAATTTATAAATTTATTTTATTTTCAGAAGAAAAAAAATTAAAAATCGAAAGAGAAGAAGGATTATCCTAAGAGATTATTAAGCTAGGAGAGAGTCCCATCATGCGAAAAAGCTTAAATCATTGTTGTAAGCTTAAAGAGTTTGAAATTATGCAGCTTGCAATTGGAGAAGATGCAACGACATAAGAGACAATTTCTCAGTTAGAGTACTTCTCAAACTTGCAACGATAAAGTATATATGGGCGGCAAACCCTATGGATTGGTTGATGATGAATCAACTAAATGTTGATAGGAAAAATGAAGTTTGGGTCTTGGTAGGTTGTAGGCCAATAAGATTCTCTCTTTATGAATTTGAGGAGATTACTCATATGAATTGTAGAGTGGTCGGAGCAGGCGTAAGTGTGACCATCTCACACGAAGAGTTCTGGAGTGACATTGGGACAGAACCTACTATAAGGCCTCATTTTAACGAGCTGAAAACTGCCTTATCAATTACCTACAAAACAGAAGTATAAACCTACAGTCCAAAGAAGTAAACCTACAAACCAAAGAAATAAACCTACATAGAGTACCTTTAGCACTTTCTCAACTCCAGATGTTAGAGCTGTTGTCATTAAATTAGTATTCTTCCTCCTAGTTGCGAACCACCTTGTCAATATAGACCTTATTGAATCAATAAGTTGCACAATGGGATAAGTTCTTGCTTCACTCAAGGCATGATTTATAGATTCTGCTATGTTCGTCGTGGTGATGTTGCATCTATTACCAGAAAAATGCACACGATTTTACATCGTTGAATCAACCCAAAGACTTCATAGACCATTGCTTCTAAATCCTCCAGATTTTTTCCTTCATCCAACATGATGATTTTGCTCCCATGAGATTTATCCACATAAAAAAAACATCAATCATTCTCACCCCTCCATTCTCAACAAATTAATTGAAGTTGATACATATCAAGAGATTCAACACAAGCTCAAAGGGTTATAGCTTGAATGAAGATGGAAAATGGTGTCAATGGTCTGAGACGGTGTCGTGGGATTGTAGAAGAAGAAAGTAGGTGTGTATTAATTTTGGGGTAAAATAGTCTTTTCACGTCCTAGGGTAAATAAAAGTATAACTTACAAAATGGGCCCAAATAAACCTACAACACTAAAATGATAAACCTACAATATACGAAACTAAAACCTACAATTCAGAAGAACTAAGTCGTATGATAACTGGACAAAGACATAAATGTAAACTTACAATTGAGAGAAGGACGTCCACATATAAACCTACAAAAAAGACCGTACACAAATGAAAAATATACCTACAATGAAGACTACATAATTCTACAATAAGACCTTAGAAATGAAACATAAACCTACAACAGAAATCATAGGAAAACCTACAACAAACAAAAACCTACAAAAGAGAAATCAATCCTACAAAACCTACAATGACTGATGAATAAACCTACAAAAGAGACCATAGAAAAACCTACAACCAAGAATTATTAAACCTACAACAAACAAAAACAAAACCTACATAATAGGAGAACTAATTCGTGAAATAAGAGAAATCAATCCTACAAAACCTACAGTGACTGATGAATAAACCTACAAAAGAGACTATAGAAAAACCTACAACAAAGAATCATTAAACATATATCAAACAAAAAAAAAACCTACAAAACATAAACTTTACCGATAACCAAACCGAACATAAACCTACAAAACGAAGAGAACTTAACAAAAAACCTACAAAACCAGAAGAATTTAACAAAAAAACCTACAATAAAGAAACTAAATCCATGAGAACTTAATCCAGAAAATTTAACTTGTAAACCTACATAACATATGACATTTAAACCTACAACAAAGGAAAACGAAAACCTACAACATTTTGATAACGAAACCTACAATGTTACAGAAGTTTTTTGTAGGTTTTATGTCTGCTGACGTGGAATTTCTCATTAATAGTAATTTCGTAAAAAAATTTCAAAGAAAAGAGGAGTAAAACGATATTGAAATCACGAAAAAATTAGAATTGTAATAAAAAAAATTTGGACTATTGTGGTAGTATTTGGTAATTTAGATATTCAAATTCCTTCGGCCCAGTTGTATTACATAGAGATAGGCCCACTTTATCACTCTTCTTCTAATTAGGGTTTCTGTCTTCAGACTGTTGAATCCTCTGCAGTCTGCACCAAACATGGCGACTCAGATCAGCAAGAAGAGAAAGGTGAATTCTTTCTCTCTCTCGATCGACTCTATATCATGTTTTAAACTTCATACGGAAATGTTTATTTTGAGTTTTTTTTTTTTTTTTAGTTCGTGGCCGATGGTGTGTTTAACGCGGAGCTGAATGAGGTTTTGACCAGAGAGCTTGCGGAGGATGGTTACTCTGGTGTCGAAGTCCGTGTCACTCCGGTGCGTACCGAAATCATCATTAGAGCCACTCGGACACAAAACGTTCTCGGTATGATTTTCAATTTTCGTTAAACTTGCATTGATTCGGCTTATTCTCTCTGTATGATATCGATTTCATTTTCTGGTTTCTTTATCGGATTTAGGTGAGAAAGGTAGGAGGATCAGGGAATTGACATCCCTTGTTCAGAAGAGATTCAAATTTCCTCAGGACAGTGTTGAGCTTTATGCTGAAAGAGTTAACAACAGAGGTCTCTGTGCAATTGCTCAAGCTGAGTCTCTCCGCTACAAGCTTCTCGGTGGTCTCGCTGTTCGAAGGTAACTAAAGTCTTTATTTTGATATAAATGCGCTCTTTTGTGGCAATCATTGAAAATATTTGTATGGTTCTTAGATTATGGACTAATGTGGTTAAAGCTATGTATTCATGGATGATTGACAAGATATGCATTGTCTTTCAGGCTTCTTGTAGATTTGATAATATTCTCTCTTAAATATGAATTTTTTATGCTTTTATATCCTTCAGCTCAGAATGTTTAACAGTGCTGTGATCTTTTGTTGTATAGGGCTTGCTATGGTGTTTTGAGGTTTGTTATGGAGAGTGGAGCTAAAGGATGTGAAGTTAGTACAAACCCAAATTGTTTTTTTCTTTTGTTTGTGTTTCCAATATAATCTTTTGCAATGTTTTTAAATCGTCTTAACAAATGCTTGCAGGTCATTGTGAGTGGAAAACTCCGCGCTGCCCGTGCTAAATCAATGAAGTTCAAGGATGGTTACATGGTTTCCTCTGGTCAGCCAACCAAGGAATACATTGATTCTGCAGTGAGGCATGTTCTACTTAGACAGGTTAGTTTTTCTGAAAGTTGTCACTTTGTTGATAAATCTTATTTGTGTGGAACTTGGAAACCTGTTACTTATAGCATTCAGTACCGAGAGAGCTTGTGTAACCTGATTCCGTTTATATACATGTTCAGGGCGTGCTAGGCATAAAGGTGAAGATCATGCTTGATTGGGACCCCAAGGGTAAAGCAGGACCAATGACACCATTGCCTGATGTTGTGATCATCCATGCACCAAAGGAAGATGATGTTAACTTTGCTCCTGCTCAGGTTGTTGCTCCGGCTGCTATATCGCCCGAAGCTCCATTAACAACCACAGAGTACCCAACAATCGCTGTTGCTTAGAAAAAGCCTTTTTGCGTTCTCATGTTATGCTAACATATTATTTTGCACTCTGAAGGTTGAATCACCGTTTGATGGTGCGTCTTTTTCGTATTCGTTTATTCAAATACTCTTCTGGCTATAGACGATTTTGTCATTTTTTATAAAGTTTTGCTCTTGTAATTAAGGTTACAAAAGTGTTTGCAATTCAAAACAAACATTTCTTCCTATAGACAATTGTTTTACTTTAAATCTCATACAAATATTTTTGCTTTTCCAAACAGCAAATCGAAAGTAATTTAAATTAGGCACTTGTGATTAGCAATTGTTTTCGTTTGATTGCTTTGAAAAGCAACAAAACAAAAACAATTCCAATTAGGTCGTTAATGTTTATTTCTTTCTCAAGCCAAACAATGATGATTTTATCTTATACAATGTCTGAAAGACATGATGGTCTAGGTTTCTTGGTCTTGTAATGATTCAAGTAAGGCTTGTGTTGCACTGGTACAAAATGTAGTCTGTTTTGTTCTGACAATAAAGCAAGAGCAAGGTTTTTCTGTTACTGAACTCAGTTAAGAACATGTTTGGTCAAAGTTGTGTTCAAATAAAAGGTTATGTACTTGAAGAGGGAGAGGAGATAAGATTGATGTGAGAGTATTCATAAAAACATAAACTTGCATGAGTGTTCTTGAGGAAAAACAGGAAAAAGCACTTGTGAGGGGTTGAGATTTTTCTTTCCATATGTAACTTAGCTTGATTCTAGTGGATTCCGGAAAACCAGATGTAAGTTTGACCCAATGAAATCTTTAAACTCGTGTGTGTTCTTCCCACAAGTTACTCTGTTTTATTGCTCTTCTTGTTTTAGTTACTACATGTTGCGCTCGCAAACGATCTAAGATCTTGGTTTGTTCAAATTTATAATGTTGCAGTCATTGAATCTTAATAGAGTTGGTAACAGAGCCAAGTACCATGTCTTCGTAAGCTTTACCTTTCCTACCATAAGTTGGAAGGTCACGTACCTAATTGTTTATAAGACTGCACTAATGATATTTGAGATGGTTTTCTCATAAAGAAATAGGAAGTAGGTGAATAAATGATTATGTTGAATAGAACCGATCCATCTTTAACTAGACAATCGATCCTTTCTTCGAAATTGATAAAATGGGAGTTTTATCGTAGTATTGATCGACGTCTAGGTGGATCGATCAATACAAATTCAGAAGAAAAGGATTGACTAGTCTTTTAGATCGTTCGATTCGAGGTACATGATCTCTAAACCAAAAATAGGCATAAACAGGATTTTGAAGCTTTCAGAAATCGTGTATACTTCATTTTCTGAAAGCTTATGAGGTTTTTGTATTTTCCTTTTGTGTTGGTGACATTTGTTAAGCCCGAAACGACGTAGTGTTTGAGAATATGTCAAGTTAGTCATTTATAAAACACAGTTCATAGCCACAATATTTTCCTGCAAAAGTTAACAATTTTCACATCTTCTTCAACTCGGCCTCAAACTTTTCGAGGTCTTCAAGCTTTCCATCTGAGAACCACAGATAGAGAAGTAAGACAATAAGCATAGAACGCTTAAACTTTTCGATATCACAACACATGTTAAGATTTTGTTACCGTAAAAAGTCATCGATGAAAACTCTTTGCCATGGTTCTCTAGCTTACTGCTTTCACCTGCTTTCATTCTTTTCATTTTCAGCCTATCGAACCTTGCACGAAGTTCTGATGCCATTTTTGCCATCTCTGCAGAGAAACAGATATTTGAGATACAAGTCATCTCTAGTCATACTATGAACAATCAAACAAACAATTGTTTCCCTTGCAAAACCAAATAGACATTAGACTCGCACTGCCTGAAAACATAATATATTCTGAATAAGGTAACCCAATTTTCATCAAAACTAATCAGTAGTACATCACCAGAAGAGGGTAAGGAGATTTCATATCTACCTTATAAGTGAGTATAAAGATATTGTTGTTGATTTGGTCATGTTCATGATTTAGCAGCGTAAATAGAGATATATAGTCATAGCCAACCCATCAATGATTATCTAGAAACTAAAATCTAAAACTCATTCGACTGACTGGATCCTGAGATCTGCATACATCAAAGACTAAACAAAGTTATGATCTTGATTACCTTTGAACATTTCATCCATAGACGACTCATCATAAAGCTCCAAAGCCTCATTAACAAGACTTGCAGATTGTTCCCTTGAAACCGAGTTTCTTTCTAGAACCTGGAGCTCAGAGTTGAGCTCAGCAGACCTCTTTCCTACCTGAAACAAGAGTATCTCATTTAAACGAAACGAAGAAGTAAGAGAACAAGTATCAAAGAAACTATTTATATCTCACCGAGTTAAGCTTATCTTTAAGAGAATCTAACTGTGCATCCAACTCTTGGTCATATGACCCATTTTCCATATTCTGGTCACAGCAAACAGATGTCTCGTCCTGATCAACAGACTGGATATTCAGCATTTATCACAGTATAAGAGTTTGAGAAGAAACAAAGACAACAAAAAGCATATATACTCACACTCTGTGGCAACACAAATCCATCAGGAACTGCGAAACAGAAATTAAAGCAATATCTTTCCCACAATTCCATACGCTTATCCACAACCGATTGTATCAAATCACGAACACGTTCAATACCCTAAAATGTGACAGAGTAAGGAGCTTAGCAGAAGACGAATTAACCAAAATCACAGATATGAAAGCAATCAAATAACTCACATTTGATAACTCTTGTGATCTCTTATCAGACACATTAATTTTGAGAAACTTGGATGCTTCACTGCAATGTAAGCACCAAAAAACTCAGTTGAGAAAAAAGCTTATGCATCAATTGACAAAGCAGGGGAGAGTATAACCGAACCGGCCATAGAAATCCAAAGCTTCGTCGACGTAATCATTGACAGAGTTGATTGTTTCGTTGATGAAAAGCTGAGGATTTAGGTTCATGGAATCGAACACCGCCTCACTTTTGCTGCCTTCCATTCTCACTCCTATGAATCTGCCGAACTCAGAAACCCTAAATTGGGGAAATTTTCTTGAGAAAAAAGTGAAGACTTGACTCGCTTTGACTACAAAATTCAAATTTTAGTGAATGACTTTTTGAAATGACGAGCACCCGAAAATCAAAAGAAACTATTTATGATTAAGGAAAAAGATTGAATTAAATAAAACGTTTTTAAGAGAAAAAAGAGGTTATTTACGGTTCTTGAAAATTTACACGACCCAACCATCTTAATCCACCCGAACCTACATCCGTAGTAAAACAATCAGGATCCTTTACAATAACCCAACAAAAACCGATTACACGAGATTAAACCGAATTTTACATAACCAAATTAAAATTAGATTCAACTAAAATCCCCAAATTCACATTCTCGAAGGTAGGTCTGGCATAACTCCCAAACCGAATAAAAATTTTCAAAGCTGAACTGATATTTCCGAAATCGATTTCGAACCGATGTATAAAATTATCCGAATTGAATGAAATCTTCAATACCGAATTAATTTTTCCCGAACCAAACCGAACCCCAACTATATGAAACTGAATAATATATTTGGTCATAAATTAATTTATTTTACAGAAATTTTAAAAACCGAATTCGAAATCAAAACCAAACCAAACCGAATATATGTTATCTACCATTCGGCTACAAATTTCCCGAACTTCCCGAACCGAACCATTTAACCGAACGTACTCGAAGGATTACTTTTTTTTTATTATTCTTCACAGCCGCTGGCAAGGAATCGAATCATCCTCCTCTTCTCGGTCATCGATATGATCCCATTGGAAATTTTCGATCCTGTTTCCGGCAACGATTACGAAGGTAAACTTCTTATCCGACAACGATTCTCGATTTTATATCTCTTATTCACTTTTGTTTTCACTCTCAATCCATCGTTTTTCATTTTCTCTTTCGACATGTCGATAGTCTTCAAGTCTTTTCTCCACTGTAATGGCGCATATGAAGAGTGCAGCCCGCTATAGAAGAGCCGGTTGTAATTTTCCAATCAATCCTCCATTCACTTATTTGTTATTTTGTGTGATGTCTGATTCGTGATTTTATGTTATGTCTGATGCATGATTTTGTTTGTTTGACATGATTTTGGATTAAAAATTATTTATTTGTTAAAACACTCATTTTGATTGGCATGATTCTGTCTTATATTGATATTGTTTGGATTGTACCAAAATTTGTGATATCACTTATTTGTTATTTTGTGTATGTTTGATTCGTGATATTGTTTAGAGAAGCATACTTTACATATCACATTTCAAATGTTGAGTGGACGAAGTTTTGGAAGGTGGAGCTTTACGTAGCAACTTTCTCTCTTCTGCTGCTTATTTTCTTCTTTTTTTTGCAATACAATGTTTTAGAGATGATCTGGAAATGTTAGAATCGTAGATTTTCTATATCGAGTTGCTATTTGTAGTTTGTGTATTTGATTGTGAAGCATGCTTTACATCACATTTTGAGTCCAAGTATTTCGTTTTATTGGGAAGGTTGAGATACTTTATTGAATTAGGTAAATCTATTTGTACCTGCAGTTTCCCAAGTACTCTATGTCTCAACATGAGACTGAGGTTCTCTCGGCAGTTCATACTTTGATGCTTACTATTAAGGAGAAAGATCTTCACTCAGTGTTTTTTACATACATTCATTTGGAGTTACAATAATCGCAAAGTTCAGGCTTATAAAAAGATAATATACAAATTAATACAATAATCACTTTTGGGAGAGTTTTGGTTTTATGATTGTTTCCGTTGAAGTGTTCACGATAACCGTAATATGGACACATATTTGGTTTAGTATCTGATTTGTTCCAAAAATACATTACTTAGGAACAGAACCAAACTTTGACTAAAATAACAAAGTCAAACCGAAATGTTTAACCTCAAATCAAAAAGTAAAGTTGAAGAGAAAGCTGAAAGAGATGTGAGGTTAAAAGTTAGAGGATTCCGAATTTAAGTTCAAAGATTTGGAATCTTGAATATGTCATCCTCTTTTCTTTTCACTAGTGAGAGATAATATCCACACAAAAAAATTCAATTTTCGATTTTATTTTGGCGGTGGATTTTGAAGAGACATTTTAAATATTTTGAGTAATGACAAAAAAAATTGAAATTTTGTATTGTTGTACCAATTTTACTGTTATGCTTCAGTCAAGATATATTCATAAGATTTATTAACAAATTGTTCACTTTTTCACATATAAATTAAATAAACAAGCAGAGATTATGATATTGTGTTACTAATATTTTGAAATCAACATAATCTAAACAATTATGTTTCACAAAATAGTTGTGTATATGAAACTCAACATATCTATTCAATAACTTTTACTTCAAATATGAGAGATTGTTAAAACAAACTAAAAAAAATGTCCAACTCGTAATGTGAGAGTTATGTAATCATGATTTAGGATATAACAAACTCAAATATCCTATGATATTATGAAACAAGTATAGGTGATACTATAAAGTGATATCATATGATATTATTAATAGTGTTGATGTCATGTTATCGTATAATAGATTTAATTTACAATTGATAGTGTTGATTTTATATCATCATATCATGTGATATTATGATGATTTAAAATATAATTCATCTTGAACTAATTGATTTGTATCTATATTCAAACAAATTACATTTTGAACCAAATGATTTTAAGTGAACTGAATCTAATTTGAAGTAATTATTGATTGAACCATGATTTGAAGTGAACCTAAAACCATTCATACACCAATTCATGGTGAAGAAATTTCATCTTGGTTCAATTGATTCTATCGTGAACTGAAAATATTTGGTTTTATGTGAACCTATTGATTTTATGTGAAATTAATTTCATATAAACTATAATAATGCTTTTTGTCTTTTGAAATAACGAGAATACAATATGTCGGTGAAATGACAAGAAGACGACATAACCGCATAGAAAGTACATGCACGCACATAAGCATTCAATTTAGTGTTGACTTTTGCAAAAAACCAAATTTTGTGTTGACTCGTCTAATTGAACATTCTACTAATTTCAAATAAAATTTTCTCTAAATTCGAAAGCCAAATCGATTTTGGAAGTTCGATTTAGTTCTTATCTTCCTTCTAAATAACCACTAAGCTTGATTTTCTATTTTATTTCAAAAATGAGCTCAAATTTTTATTCAGTTGTATTCGATACTTCAAACCGATGAATTTGAGTTCATTCTTGAAAAAAAGAGAAAATCAAGCTTAGGGGTTCTTTAGAAGGAAGATAAGAACTGAATCGAACTTCCAAAATCGATTTGGCTTTCGAATTTAGAGAAACTTTTGATTTGAAATTAGTAGAATGTTCAATTAGCCGACTCAACACAAAGTTTGGTTTTTTGCAAAAGTTAACATTAAATTGAATGTTTAATCAACCACATATGGAGTTCAATGTTTAATCAATTATTTTTTGATAAGTATCATGTTAAATCGACAGTTTTCCCGAATACTATCTATAAGAAACTTTCACATCATATATTTTATGTAATTATGGTGGGCTTATGGGCTAATGGCTAATGTATTGGACTTAATGTATTGAAAAACAAAAATGCAAAGAAGAATGAAGCCAACTCTTGCATAACTTTGCCTTCCCGCTTTAAAATATTTAAAAAAAAATGGATTGGATCGGTGGGTAGCTAAATCAAACCAATGAATGAAGCCGACTCTTGCATAACTTTACCCTTTTAAAAAAGTGGCATAAAAGTGAAGTATGTGATTATTTGAGTCTAGTGAGGAGAGTAGCTTAGTCAATTCTTCTCCAACTAAGAGTATGGCTTTGAATGTTAAACAGGAGAGATGCAGACTAAATGCAGTGGAGGCCAACTGCATTTAAACTGTCTATTCACACATTTTTTTTCTGCAGAACAAAAAGATAATAAAAAATTAAAAATCTGTATGCAAATCAAAAAAAAAAGAAGAAAAAAAGAATGCATCTATTTGGTGCTTCACACCCCAAACTACATTATATATATGTGTATATATATATATATATATATAAAAGTTAATGTTAACATTTTTTTCTTTAATTGTTAACACTTATATATTATAAATATAATTATGAATAAATAGTATGGAATCAAATTCTATTAGGATCTGATTGGTATATATATATATATATATTACTTTTTTGTTTTTATATTTTTAGTTAATTTAGTTATATAATATCGAATTCTGTTAATTCATATAATTATTTCTTAACTATAACTCGAAGAGAAATGTATGTCTTTTTTCTTTCAACTTTGTTTTAAGTTAAGTAATAAGTTTTGTTTTTTTTTAATTAGTAAAGTAATATGTATTTATTTATAAATTGTGTAGAAATTTTTTATCTTGCTATGATTTTTATATGAAAAAATATAACATTAGTTATGATAACAAATATACAAATCTTCTAAATTTTGGATGACATACTTAAGAGAAAATATTGCTAATTTGTTGTGGGAAAATAAAAATACTCAATTTTAGTTTTAATTTTTCATGTTCTGTATAATCTGCATGATTTGCATATGATCTTGTTCTCTATAATCTGCATGATTTGCATATGATCTGTATGATCTACATTTTTTTATCTGCATTCACTATTCAAAGCTTATATCAGGCATTGACCCAGCTGATTGGTAAGGATATTGTAATTACATATAGTACCAGATGATAACAAGATTTTCACTATCAATTATCCATATGCACTATCATGGTTATTACAGTACTTTAGGTGTCAATCCAATCGAGTGCAACTACTAACAACCAGAACAAGATAAGAACAATCTAATTCAAGCCAATCAATAACCATATAGTTATTCAATCAACCTAAATGAGCAATTTATACAAGGATAAAATAGCAGTTGAACATAACAAAAATATAAATTGGACAATCAAAAGAAAACAGAGCAGATTTGCAGTGAAAACAAAGAATCAAGCAAAAAGAGAGTACTAATCAAACGGATGAGAGAGTGGGTTCCTGAGGAGTGGGAAATCATGGATTAGTGGACCACTTAAATCTACTAGGTTGCTTAATAAAACTCAAACAGAGCGGATCTCTAGGCAATGAGTTCATACACTATTGAATCCACTCTCATGGTAAACAATCTCACCGAAGCTATCAACATACTCTATCACCATAAGCGTTTAACAACCTAACCGGCATGAAAAAACAACTCAATCTAGCCGACAAACACCTTAGACAATTGATCCTTCGAGCTAAGAGTGTGAATTCTCTGAAGTTGGTTCGATCAGACATTCTATCAAACACCTATTAGGTGCTAGAATGTCTTAAGAATGAATTTTAATTAATCAAGGTGAAATAAGCATTAACATCACCAAAAGAGATGAGATATAAGCTATTATACTCTTAAGCAACCTAGAAAACCTAAAATCCACACTAATCTAACATATCCTCAAGAATCCTAAATAATATACTCAGAAATCATGAAGTAAACAAACACAGCAGAAATCACAGTAAGCAACATCAGCCGTGAACTAAAAACGAGATGATGAACAAGGTTAAAAGAAAACAAAATTTGCATTAAAAATTCAAAAGAAGAAAGTTGCTATGAAATTATGAAGTGGGAAAAAATGGCTCAAAAATATTCTTGCACAAAAGAGGCAAAGGTTATCCGTTTTCAGTAACAACAAAGAGTACTTATACTGCTAATTCCTAAAACCTAAAATAACTCGGCCCATCTATAGTGGCCCATCAAGTGGTCAAGCTTAGATTCGATTCGGTCCATCTACTGAAGTTGAACGATCAACACAGACAATGCAATATTGACTCGTCCACAGACTCGAGTAGGATTGCATGGAATCAGCTCGACCACCTATTCGAGTGGTCACGTTGAGTTGGTTCTGTTCTGTCCATCCTCTGCTCCCATTCGACTCCAAATGCGTCCCAATACTCATGTTGTTGCGTCAAAACTGATCATTCAGTCCCAAAGTCTCCACAACATCCTGAATGCTCTAATTTGTGATCGTCAAGTACCTGAAAACTCTTTCAATGCAATATGTGTGCAATACAAATGTAGAGTATGCAAATGAATCTATTGGAACTCTGAAACAGATGCAAATATTATGAAATGCATGCAAACTAGACTAAACGAGACACCTAAAACTAGTTAAAATACATACATATCACCAAAAACACCTGAAGTTTGCCCTCTTCTTAATTGCACACAAAATTAAAGTGAAAATTTTAATTTCACCCGAACTAATATACATAGCATCAAAAATACCCAAATGATTAAGAGCTATTTCCAGGTCGAGTTTTTTTGGGTTTTCGGTTCCATTGATTTAAGAATCATTAGAGTATTTTTAATTTTTGGATCGGGTTCAGTTCGAGTATAGTCGAGTTCGAATTCAGTATTTCTATTTATTTTCATAAAAAATCAAAATTCAAAATTGGGTAGAATTAGATTTTTAATTTTAATTTTGTGTGCAATTAAGAAGAGGGAAAAACTTCGGGTGTTCTTGGTACTATATGTGATAGTTCGAATAAAATTAGAATTTTAATTTTAGTTTTGTGTGTAATTAATAAGCGACTCAATGTTTATGTACATTCATACTAATATGAAAGTTACGAGGTGGAATATGACCGATCATCCTGGAAAAAAAAAGATGCACTGATGTGAATAAAAAAAGACACACTTATGAATAAAGAAAGAAAAAATGTTTTGACAAGTTTATTTCCAGTAAAAAATTGTATTAAAAATTATTTATATTTTTGTTTGTATAATAATTGTATTTGATATTATGTAATATTATTCAATATTAAAAACTTTAATTCTATATAAATGTACTTATTTGATTCACAAAATTTAATAACAAAATTAATGTTATCTAAAAATCAAAAATTTATAAATATCAAATAGTTTAAGGTTTTGTTGGATTTGCAAAAACGATTTTGAGGATTTGAAGGCCTATTGGAGATGCTTTAGCTCTCACCTTTCTGTTATGATACTCTGTTTCTCTGCATCTAACTCTCTGTTTTTGTTGACAGAACCAACTTCACATTTTAACTGATTTGAGCCATTTTCTTTGTAAGCTTGATTTGAGCCATTCTCTCTGTCTAGGAAGGTAAATAACAAGTTTCTACAGAAAAGGAAACTACAAGTTCATTCACATCGAGCTTTTGGAATAAATGAAGCGTTATATAACAGAAACCGAGAAACATGAGAAACAAAACAAAAGACCAATCATAATTTTGGCATGCCTTGGGAAACTTTATTGTACATGTATTTTTCTATTGTAACCATCATGTTTCAGTAAATATTGGCTCATTCTGAGTTGGATTTGATACCGGTTCATGATGCTGTTGTTGCTGCTGCTCTATTGGCTGCATCTCTGCTTTCTTCTTCTTCTCTTTCTGGATCACTTGTCGTGGCATTACCTCTAGTAAAAAGCTCCCTCCATTCCACACAGCCGCTGAAATCTTTAGGATCTGAAAGATCACGTGAAGTCTATATGATAGGAAGATCGGTACAGTCAATGCCATGGTTGCCACCGTGAAGATAGCCTGAAATAGAATGTACATCCAAATACGGTTCTGATCTCCTAGCAGACCACTCATCTGCCACAACTTATTGTTTGCCTTTTCAGCTTTTTTCGAAAGCTCTCTGCACAGACCAGAGGATTTCATCAGGACAGGTTCAGTTTACGACTCTGAAGGAAGAACACATTACATTGTGTTGTGGCCTTAGCCATGGAATAGCAATAAAAACATGTGATACATATTTCTCTTCTTTCAACACTAAAAATTTGATTAAACATAATCTCAGAGCATGGAGGATTTGATTGATAACCTCTAGAAATATCGGACTGATTCTGCAATTCCTCAGGATTTTACCAATAACAATTTTCTTCTGTTTTAGATTTAGTATTCAACTAGAAACATACGAATAGAACCATTGTTCAGTAGTATTTTCTTCAAATTCCGACATTCTGAGATGTTTTAAATCAGAAATGTAAAAGCAATCTTTCTAAAGGCAATTATATAACTAAACGAAAGAGCTGGACATTATGACCTATTATATTTCCAGTAATTGATCAAACATTCAACTATGAGGACAACAATAGCATATAGCGTAGACCAGCCCAATCTGAGGAGGTAAAAGAGAAGAGAGAGAGAAATATAGAAGAAATGATACCTGTAGGAAGTCATAACTTCAGGATCTCTTAGGAGTCTCTGTCTACGCAGGACATTGACGATTAGAAAATAGAGCACTTGCCAAAGAGTATAAACGACCAAGGGGATGAGAAACAGCCATGTAAAAAGGTAAGCTTTGTCCTCCACATAAGGCCATGAAGCCCTACGATCAGTGCCTACAGGGTGCATAGCTGCAAAGGTCGCTGGATTCCACCACCTAATCGTGAAGAACACAAGCCCTGAAACCAAAGGCATTCTAACACTAAAGAACCCCAGGAGATACACCATGAAGCTTAAACAAAACGTCTCCATATTCATAGGCTTTTTGAATGCAAATTTATATCTTATCCACAATGTATATACTAAGAGTAACCATGCATTTTCCTCCTAATCACGCCTATTCTAAAAGCCAATGATCCAAAAACCGAAAAAAGTACAGGATTTAGAAACCTAAATAAGGTTGAGAGGGATATGAATAATTTCAATCTAAACCATCAACTTTAGCAATATGAATGTCCAACATTACTTAGTCAACAGCCAGAATAGTAAAAGGATCACATAACTCACCAGGTAAGAGATGTATAAGAACACTAACAATCTTATCTGGTGAACTAAAAACCAGACTGCAACGCCAGACAATAATTGCCCACGCCAATGGTCCCTGCATATAAACCACAAGACACAACCAATACATAAACACACACAAAGACTCATATATAGATGTGTCCATGTAGTGACTAAAAGCATACCTCTGCAAAGGAAAAGCAAACCATGAAAAGCTTTTCATTCTTAGGATACAGAAGAAGATCAACCAAGAAGATTGTGTTGGCATAGTAGCAAAAGTCCTGTCACATGCCCAAATGACTTAATAAATTGCTCTTTCTTAATTCCAACACATCAAAAATACTATATGAGAACAAGACTTTACCAGAAGATAATAATGCCATTTCTTAAACCGGTAATATATCCATCGAAGAGGAACAAAAATCACATAGAAGAAACAGTAAACTAGAGGAATGTCTTGAGGCCCTGAGAATTAAGAAAACATCATTATTATCGACACTCAAAATTCTGAGAATTAAACATTCAAAATCATTTTTGATCTTACTTGCACCAAGTAGGAAACAAAAACCTCCAAATCCAAGCACCCCAATAAGATGTGTCACCTTAAAACATTGAAGAACACGTGAGAACAAACATTTTTTCAAACGCAAAAGCTGAAATCAAAATCATATTCAACCCAGTGAAATAACAATGAATTAAGAAGATGCCTTATTGATGAATCTCTCATGTTCTTCAGCTTGTTTAGCGATCTTAACGGCTTGTTTCGATAAGATCTCTCGCGTTTGTACCGCTTGTTTAGATAATAACTCTCTCGTGTGAACAACTTTCTGTCAAAAAAAATTTGGCCCAGAAGTCAAATCACAAATACGAATTAAAAACAGAAACACAAATCAAATGTTGCAATCGATTCTCCTTCACCTTTGATCGATCTTTGAAACGTTGTTTTACAGTTTCTAACGAGTCTCCTCCATTAGAGTTCGAATCTTCTAAGAGTTCTTCGTTACTCGCCATTATTGTGCTCAGATTGCAAAGAAGCTTGTCGCATAGGGAAAACGGAAAACAGTGCTTTTTTGTAATGGATAAAAATAAAATCTCTTAATCACAATTAATTAGTCTTAAAAATTCTATAATTTTTATGTTGGCAAAAAAAAAAAAACTATAATATTTATAAGCTAGTGATATTGTTTTAATTTAATAAAAATTTGGATAAATGTTTTGTCTTGGGAACCATAGTTGAAACATTATTCTTTAGATAGCACTAATAATGATAAATATAATTAATTATCTTTTGTTAACTTATGATTAAAAAACTTAACAACATTTGAAGACTTCAAGAAGAAGAGAGATTGAGAAGCAGCCACGTGTCGAGGTTGAAACTTCTAGGTGCTTTTCCTCCGTTCGAGAGATTTCTTTGAATTCATTAAATTTTTTATTTTTTCTCTTAAACCAGAAGTAGATTACTGAACAATAATTTTGTTTACATAGACTTTATATACCAAAAGACTCGATAGAGAAGACTGAGAAGAGGGACATATTCTCGACACGGAAAGACAAGGACCTAGAACAAAAGCATGAGAAGGATAATTAGAAGGAAGGAGGTTGTTGCGGGGATAACCAGTAATGATCTCAAGGGCTCTGCTTAACCATCTTGCAACCACCGAGTCCTGAGGCCTCCCCCGGCTCTGACGTTGTCTTCGGCATTGGTTCTGGAGTTACCACAGTAAGGACGGCCGGTGTCAACGCCTCAAAATGCATTGGGAGTGCGTTGACCTCTGACATGAATGTGTTGTGGGGATTGGTCAGAACATCTTCTATAGTGATTGTGATATCTTCATAAGGGTCTTCCTCTTTCATCATCACATCCGTGTTTGGCCATGGAGGTTGAGTGGCCAAGGAACCCGTGTTAGTAGATGTGGTGTCCGTGGAGTGATTGTTCTCAGTGTGTTCATTACCTTCCGGGCCAAAAACCAGTAGATTAGCCGCATAGTCTGCAGGTGAAGGTGTGTGGTTGCAAAAGGGTGTGCTGTGAGTGAGTCTCTGACAATTGAAGCAGAAACGCGAAATCCACTCGTAGTAGAATACCACTTGGAAACTATCACCATTCTCACAGTCCACCACCTTGTAGAACTTGAGTCTATCGGCAATGTTGCAGCTTACCTTTATGAGAATGAGAAACGGACGCGTGATTGTTGCTTCGTGGAGGTCTACGTCCAACATTTCTCCAACATTACTGGCTAGCATACTTACTACCTCCGCCGAAGCATATTGAAGAGGTAAATTCCTGAGTTGTATCCATAGCTCTATTTTGGTGAGATAGGTGGAAGGGGGATGGTCCGTCCATCTTTGCGCCGCCACTGGCCATTCATTGTATATTAGAGGTTTCATCCTCAAGATGGTGTTGATATCCTCCTCCTGTTCGAAGAAAAATTGCGTTGTGTTCTTGTCCACCATCCGCTCACTCACTATTGCTTGTAAGCCCCAATCTTTGGGCATGTCTTCAATAAGTTCTTGCAGGTTCTGTTCGACAGTGTTGAGGGGGCGTACAAAGATACTATTGCGGTTCTTGGCTAAGTTGTTCTCATAAATTGCTTCAGGTAAGAACATAGGCAGTGCAGATCTGCCCAAATCAAACTGATTCAAAGCTTGCCACAGATTATTATCCATTTGATTATTTGTGAGGATCCTTTGTATTGTATTGTGACGTAGACTGTTGCTCTCCTTGTCTATTTATACCGCTTTGGATGTTGATGTAATCATTATTGGCATGCTTGATGGAGTATTAGTATTTCATTTTTGCAACTGCATGCAATTACGCAGCAAAACCAAGAGAAAGCTTCAAAGGATCACGTAATCGTCATCTGTAAACGAGGAGTTCGTTGTGACTGCTATCAGGGGAGTTGTGCCATAGCCGTTGCTTGCTGAGGAAGGCATATCAAAGGATGTGATCCTAGTTGTTGCATTGTTGAGTGTTGTGAGCTTGAGGGTACATTCTCCAAGGTAATGATTATTCAGTCAGGGTATGAAGTGGCGGGGAGTTGTTATGATGCTCTCAGGAGATTCGAAGCGTCAGTGTTGAAGACACGCGCTATTGTTTATTGGGCCAATTCTCCATGGGCCTTACCAGAATCCTTGTCTTTAAGAAGCCATCGATGTGCTTAGTGGGCCAAGTTAATGCTCTGACTCTTTCATAAGTGTATGTGGTAGATGTCGATGGCTAAATTGACCCAATTCCTCATTCACTATTCCAATAGAGAGAGCCTCGCTTATTGTTTTACTGTACCATGAATCAAAAGTCACCTGGGCTGTACCAGTTCGATCACGTATTAATGGTGAGTTGAGCTGTGTTCACTATGTATCTGTCTCAGCCACTGAGGTTCGCCTCTTTCAATATAGTCTTGATATCGACCTTCATGCGTCACGCTTCGTGCTATTGCCTTCGCCTTGAGGTTGAATTTGGGATGAATGCTCGTAAATTTGAGATCAAGAAATTTAGCCATGATGGTGTCTATTCTCTTGCTCCATGACCTATATCGCGGCCAAAGTTCTGGGTGGGATATCACATTGTATAGTGTTTTGTTGTCCACTCTGATCACCACCCGAAGCAGTTGTAGCTCTACCATTGTGTTGAGAACCCATAAGAGGCCTTTGAAAGCCAAGTGCATGAAAGATGGGGCGTTGGCGATAGTGTGCCGAGCATGTAGCCATGTGGTATTATCTGCTTGGCTGATTGTAAGCTAGCGCCGTGAAGCAATTGAGTTGATTTCCAGGCTACCTTCCAATTAACTTTGGGAAAGTCTCCACCATATTCAGAGTCTTTATTAGCCTCGCCAACAGAGTTAATTTTGTTATTCATATTCCGGGATGTGGTTTGTGATTGCTTCCAGAGTTCCTCTTCCTGGATTACCTGGCGTAAGGTTTCGTGGTGATCAGTAATCTTGCCCTGGAAAATTTGTTGATTTCTCAATTTCCAAATGTGTCATAAAATCCATGGAAACTTGCTTATTGTCGTAGATTCCACCGTTGGATCTGTCTTGTTTACCAGGAAGGCGATGTTGGCATGAATTGAGTTACGAGAGTACCCATTCTGGGGGATAGGTAGTGATGTTAAGGCCAAGAGTAGTTTTGCCTGGGGGCACAGAAAAAGACAATGATTGATGGTTTCTGCTCCGTCCTGACAGATCGGACATTGGTCATTTCCTGTAATGAGATGAGACTTCAGTCTTTCCCGTACCGCCAGGGCTCCCGATAAGGCTCTCCAAAGGAATATAGTTATCTTCCTCGGAATGTTGAGATCCCATATTTTTGCCTTTAAAGCCGTGTGATAATCATGTGTCCAAGAGTGTCACATTAGGTGGAAATTCAAGCACTCTCTGTGCATCGGTATAATGAAAGGTGTCCCAGATTTTCTGGTAATCCCAGTCTTCATCAGAAATGAGGTCCGACACTTTCAGGCATACGTTAAATGTGAGGTGTTTGCTTATCGGGGGTCGCGGTTGGTGGTGGAAGATCCATTTAGTGGTCCAGACATATGTGTCTTTCCCATCCCCTATCTGTTTGATTAGTCCTCGAGACAGAAGTTCCCGACCGTGACATATGCTTCTCCATGCATAATTGGGTCTTGTACCTAATCTCCCTTCTAGGAATGTGGTTTTTTGGAAGTATTTCGCTTTGTAAGTTTGAGCAAGTAAAGATTCTGGCTTGCTTAGTAGTCTCCATGCCTGTTTGGCTAGTAAAGCCTGGTTAAAATTTGGAATGTCTCTGAAGCCTAAACCATCCTTTTTTGACTTACATATGTTTTTCCACGAAACCCATGGAATTTTCTTCTTGTCCATTGTTGAGCTCCACCAAAACCGTCGTATCGCACTTGTAAGTTTATTGCATTGGCTTTTACTGAGACGAAAACAAGTCATAGCATATACTGGAAGTGCCATGGCCACTGATTTAATTAATATTTCTTTTTCCCCTAGAGAGAGTGTCTTCGATAACCAATTGTCTGTTTTAGCCGAAAGCTTCTCGGAAATGAAATTAAAAATTTCTTTTTTTGATCCTTTGAAGCATTCCGGCAGGCCCAGATATTTTCCTATTCCGTGGCTAGATTCTATGTTTAGGATCGTTTTGATATCTCGCTGTTGTGTCAAGGTGATCCTGCTTCCAAAAGCCACTACCAATTTGTCATAATTTATACATTGGCCTGAAATCCGTTCATAGTCATTAAGACATTGTTTCAGCGCCCCTGCTTCTTGTTCATTAGCTTTGCATACAAAAAGGCTATCATCTGCATAAAGTAATTGTTGTATTATGGGTCCGTTTTTTCCAAATTGTATACCAGTAAGCCTTTTTCCTTGCTCTGCTTTAGTCATCAAATGTACTAAAGCTTCAGTCCCTAAGACGAATAGGAAGGGAGACAGAGGGTCTCCTTGTCTGAGACCGCGCTGTGGTTTGATGAATCCGAAAGGCATCTCATTGATTATCACAGAGTACGTAACTGATGTGACACAGTACATTACCAAATTAATCCATCGAGGGTGAAAGCCCAATCTTCCCAGAGTTTCTGCCAGGAAGTTCCATTCTAACCTATCATAGGCCTTGGACATATCCGTCTTGATGGCCATGTAGTTCTCTTGGCCTGCCTTTTGAGTGTTAATATAATGCATTACCTCATGTGCAAGTAATATATTGTCCGAGATGAGACGTCCCGCAGTAAAGGCTCCCTGAGTCTCCGAGATAATCTCTGGCAAAATTCCTTGCAGCCGTTTTGCAATGACCTTCGATATGATTTTATAAATAACCGAGCAGAGGCTGATTGGCCGAAGGTCCTTCATGTCTGACGGGTTTTCACACTAGAGAATTAAAGCAATATGTGTGTAATTCCATTCTCACGGGAAGATTCCATTAGCAAAGGCTAGTTTAACCTCCGTGATTATTTTTTTCACTTATAGTCTCCCAGTAAGAATGAAAGAAATGTCCAGTCATTCCATCAGCAATTTATTCATATCCGCCGTAACCTTGGGTCGTAATTCTTGTAACATTTCTTGAGTCCCTTCCGAGTTGGCTGACTGAAAGATGGTCCAGAAATAATGGGTAGCTACGTCTCCTTTCGAAGCTTCCTCAAAGTGTAACCTGCCTTGCGAGTCTTTTAGGCACAAAAGTCTGTTTTTCGCTCGTCTATAGTTTACGTATTTGTGGAAGAAGCCAGAATTTTGGTCCCCCTCTCTGAGCCATCGGAGCTTGCTTTTTTCTTTCCAAAAACTCACCTCCTCTTGGTAATGTTTTGAGAGCTGCATTTTAATGTGGCTGATGGCCACTATGTTTGGATTGGTTTTTAGCATTTTCACTTCCAATTGGTTCCTCTTATGATCAATCTCAAGTTTAGAGTTTGGCTTCGCTATCCTTTTCCACTTACCAATAGCTTTCCTGCATTCCGCTAAGTAGTCGAGAGCTGTGCGAGTGGGGTCTGTGAGTGATCTGTGTCAGCTAGTTCTGATCATGTCACTAAAGCCAGTTCTCTTAGTCCATCTTTTATCGAAAGAAAAACGTTTTTGGTAATCCATTGTGGCTTTCATAATTTTGGTTAGTAGGGGTCTATGGTCTAAGCCTATGATTGGTAGGTAAGTTGTCTGCGACCTCGTGAATGTTTGGAACCATTCCGGATTACCATAGCTGCGATCAAGACGGCATTGTGTCCATTGTCCTCCTCTGTTTCCCATCCAAGAGAAATGCGGTCCCATACTCGGGAGCTCACGTAGGCTACAATTTCTTAGGAAGGATCTAAAATTTGTGAAAGCATTCATTGGTCTTGGATTTCCCCCTCTTTTATCATTATTGTCGTATATTTCGTTGAAATCACCAATGAGGAACCATGGCCGTGTTATTCCTTTCCCTGTGTTTTGGATGTTTTTTAATACTCTTGGATGTAGGTGTGTCACCGGGTGACCATACACGAAAGTTATCTTCACTAATGTATCACCCACTAGCAAGTTGGTGTCGATAAAGTTGGCGCAGGCAAACAGTACATGTATTTTCATGTGCTCCTTCCAGAATAAAGCTAGACCTCCACTTAGGCCTCTTGGTTTAAACGTGAATAAGTGATCGTACCCTTGCCACTTTTTAATTTCTTATAGTCGTTGATTTTCATTCTTTGTTTCTATGAGGAACAAAACGTCTGGGAATACTTGCTTTCGTATTTCCTTGAGACGTCGAACTGTCAGAGTGCTCCCCACTCTCTGACAGTTCCAACTCATGACACTCATTGGTTGTTGGGTGACTTCTGGATAGTCACCATACCCGATTGGATTGCCTGCTTATCCTCCATAATTTATGTGGTTACTTGAGATTTTGTTCGTTGTTTTTTGTACATCTTGTGTTCTCGTGCTTCTGTTCCCGGTTCTTTTAGAATTTGCATATTGTCCCTATTTGGTGATTTAATGTCATGTTCGGTTTTTCCAGGGTTTATCTCTTTCTAGCCATGCCCGAGTTCTCTTATGTTTCTTTTTAGGGATGTCTGTGAGTGTGTAGGAAGACTTTCAGCTTGTATTGTTGTGGCAAGTTTGTGTGTGGTTTCCTTGGTTGTATCCAAGTGCTCTTCTTGAAGCATCACCTTTTCAGGAAATGTAGTTGATGGTCTCTTGTCTTCCCGGTAGCGGGGTGTAACGTTAGTTAAAGGTGAGGGTTTTGTTTCCTCTTCATGTCGTTCAAGCACCGTTTTCTTAGTCTTTGCGCTATTAACACTCTCTGGAGTTTGGTTTTTACATGGCTCTAGTGTGGGGCATTTGTCTTCAGCATGTGTTAACCTTCGGCAGCTGTTGCAAAGCTTACGTATTCTCTCGAATTTAATAGAGATCGAGATGGTTTCACTGGAGGGAAGTCGAAAGCTTCTACTTTGCCTCACTGGGTTTTGTATGTTGAAGAGTATCTTGACGCGAACAAAGGGGTGTATATGGGTTTTCTCAGGGTCAAATTCGATCTCAATTACTTCTCCGAGTGAGTTAGCGACCGCTCAGAAGAGATCCATTGTGAAGTGTTCGACTGGAATATTAGATAACCGTATCCATAGTGGCACATTGTCAAGTTTGTCTGTGGTAAAATTGGCTTCCATTTTATTCACCACTATTCCACAATCTTCAAAGTTCCAGTAGTTGTGTAATAGAATCCCTTGCAATTCAGTTTCTGATTGAAATTTGAAGCTAAAGGTATCCTTGTCTAAAACCATTCCTTTAGTTCTGCTATGGAGTCTCCATATTCTCGGTAGTGCCATCATCAGTTTTGCCATATTTTGTAGTCCGGGGTTGAGTAGCTTACCAATTATCAAGTGTTTGTTTTCCGCTATCGTGTTGTAGTTTCCGGCTCCTGGTAAGTCAATTGGCGCATCGTCTTCAATGGCCATTGATCGAAAGTTTTCGATAAAGTTGGCCTCCATTCTAGGGTTAGTGTTCAACTACCAATTTTCGATTTTGTTTTTCCTATTTTGTGGTTCCTGAGATCTTACAGCTCGGATTTGTGTCTTAACTGCAATACCCCTTTGTTTTGAGAGAGAATCAGGATGATATCCTCTTGTTATATTCCAATCTGATCTCAAATTGATTTAGATTTAGTGAAATCAGTTTCAGTGAAGGTGTGATTTCTTTGACAGTGTGCGTGTTGTGAGGAATAAGGAGGTGGAGCTCTTGATTTGTAGTCGTAAGTGTCGATCTCTATTGTTTGTTGATTTGGCGAGAGGGGTGCTTACGAGGAGAGAGGGTGGATAGCGACTAGGTTTAAGAGGAGGAGGATGAGGTGGTGTCGATGGCTTGAACCACCGAGAGAGTTATCGACGAGTTAAATCGTCGAGAGAAAAATCGTCGATGGAATCGTCGATAGAGACAATATAATTAAAGGAAACAATAATAAATTCATTAAATTTTGTATTTGATATTTTATCACAAATTCCGAAATAATCTAATAAATCATAAATCAATCTGCAGAATTTAAAAAGTCAAAAACACTAAAAACAATAAATTTTACATACATCTTTAACAACATCGATTAAATTAAAACAAAATTTGTTTGCTAAAATATCAAATAAAATAAAACTGAGAGAGTACATCTATAAATTTTTTATTTTTTTTAATTTATATTTTATTTGTCAACAATTAGATTGTCAATTTTTGATCTATAATCTATTCCTAACCTTTAAAATTTCTATTTAATCGGTCAAATCGGTAGAAAGGAACTCGGCTTCTTTATTTATATTTTAAGCATAACATTATTGTATTGAAAGAAAAAGAAGAAGATGCACTTATGTGAATAAAAAAAATACACTTATGTATAAAGAAAGAAAGAATGTTTTGACAAGTTTATTTCCAAAAATCTAATGTTGCTTTCAGACGAAGTTTCAAAGATTCAAAAGTTAAAGACCTATACACAATTTCTGAAAACTGTGGACCTATTGCTTTTGGTAAAGTTTTTCGGAAAATATAAAATAGCAATGGATTATTCAAAACTTTTCACTAAATAATGTAGTAATGATGTTTTATACAAAAGGATCGTAAACATATTATTATATCTAAGATGGGATATTTGGGATTGCTCTGCTTGTATTCAGGACTGGATTCGAAAAATCTAACTCTAAAAGTTGTCCTAAGATTGTGTTTGTGAAACTTTGTGAATGTTAGGATCTTTCGGATTTTGAGTATTTTATGTTTAGTTACATAAGATTCAATCGGGTATTTTAAAATTTTTGTTCAAGTTGTATTGATAAATTATCAATTTTGGGTATGGATTCGGATTAGGGTTTAAATTTTAAAAAATACATTTTTTCGATCAAATTTGATTTGAGTTTGGTTCCCATTCAGCAACTTTTGTTCTTCTTCGTCAAATCAACTTTATTTTTAGCTAGACAAATAGTCAGAAGTTACAACAGATTGCATAAATTGTGGACAAGTATCAGATAAACACCACAGAGAGATGCAAAACTATCGTCTTAGCTAGAAAGTCAACACTGGCACTACGAACACGAGGCACGTGAACGAAATAGACATTCATAAACATGGCACCTAAATCACGAATTAAAGATACATAGTGATGCCGGAGATATATAGTAATAAATAATATAAAAATATAGAGAATTTTGTAAAACAAATATTGTTATTGGTATAAAAAACATGATTAGCTAATAAGACTTAGAATTCTAGAGATGATTCTAGTGAAATGTCGAGAGAAACTTTTTTTATTCAAGTTTCAAAAGTATATACATAATGTTCATATATATATAATAGTAAACAATAGGGTCCACATGACTTGCAATGTGGACACATTTCCTATGACTATGAATTGTTTTTGTCTGACTCATTGACAAACGTCAATTACAACACTCCCTTTTAGATACCAATCTCACTAGTGCTTTTTGCATTATGTTATTATTATCTTTTTGTTGTCTCGTTAAAAATTATTTTTAGAAAACCGAATAGAAAAACCCATATTTAAAGAGAAAAAAGTAAAACATCACAAGCTCAATGTTCAAATTTTTATTGTTCTCTGTTACCTCGTTGAAAATCTTTTTTCAAAAATTGGGTAGAAAAAACCTTCGGAAGATGAAAAGAGTAAAACGATGCAACTCTACCTGAATGATAGGGATTGTACTTTAAACATTTTGTTTAGAATACGTTTCAGTGTTATAGATATCACTTTTTGTTTTCTTGTATTGCCTTGTTTAAAACATTTCCTCGAAAACCTAGTAAAAAAACCACATAAAGGAAAAAAGAGTACAACAATGCAAATTCAGCCTGGAATGATGAAAATTGCATTTTATACATCTTGTTGAGGGCGTGTTTCAATCTTGTAGAGATAATCCTGTAATGTTTTTTCTTGTCTAGTGTTGTCTCGCTAAAAACATTTTTTGAAAAACCTTATGGAAAAAATCATATAAAAAAAATACAACAATGTAAACTCCCTTGCAATGATGAGGATTCCACTTTACGCAACTGGTTGATGGCACGTTTCAATCTTATGGATATAATCTTTAAATGTTTTTTATTGTTTTATGTTGTTTTGCTAAAAACATTTTTTGA
This sequence comes from Lepidium didymum, assembly GCA_963920545.1. NCBI lineage: Eukaryota > Viridiplantae > Streptophyta > Magnoliopsida > Brassicales > Brassicaceae > Lepidium > Lepidium didymum. Next base: position 17,900,232 of record OY986980.1, on the reverse strand, counting down.
AAATTTTATTGGAAAAAACCATTGGAAAGAAAAAAAATGTACAATAACGAAGATTCTCTTTTAAATGCTGAAAAACAAATATTACACATCTTGTGTTTTTTTAAAATGTTTTTTTTGGCTATTTTGGGTATATAATGCTTTTCAACCAAATAATTTTTTGAACTACACAATGCTCAACTTCAATTCATGTTATTATTTAATAACAAGTTTAGAAAGTTTTCTGCTAGAGATGTCAGAGATATAAACTTTTCTTATTCAAGTTTAGAAAGTATTATATGAAATATATGTAGTAGTTGACAGTGGGGTTCATATGAATTATGACATATTTGCTATGATTTACAATTGTTTGTGGACTCATTGACAAATCTCAATTACGACATAAAATATTTTGTTTTTTATCAATTAATTGTTGGACTTTATATTGTTATTGTTGTCAATTTTTAGGTTTATTAATGCCTTCGTTTCAAAATGATAAATGTTCTGAAAGAATTTCTTTCAAAAAGTTTGATTTTTCCTCTTCTAATGTATATTTGATTATCTATTTCTTTATTTTTATCAATTGATTTAATTTATTTTATAAGCTAAGGAAGCCAATTTTAAAAAAGAGGTCTGACCACTCGTTTCAGGAAGACAGCAATTTCAGAGTTTCAGAATTTCAGAACAATCAGATGCCACCATCACCTCCAGAATATTCAATTCAATCATGCATCACATCACCCATAAAACAAATTTAACCTCTGAAATATTTGATTACATATTTCTTATTTTTCTTTAACTTATTTTTTTTCTTCTCTTTTTATTTTCATCATTTGTTCTGTTAATTTAAAATAATAAATGACGTTAAGAAAAAGCCCAAAACATATATAGGGTATAATTTGCCAATTTCTAGGTTTACTGTAATTTAGTATTTTATTATGATTTCGTATTTATTATATAAGAATCATTGTCCTTGTTCAGCAAACATATATGAATCCTCGAACATTTGTCAACAATCTTCTGCAAACGATTTCAACATCCAATTGGACCAATTCTATGGAAATCTATTACTATAAGTTTCACATGTAACCATGAGATCTATGATATTAATGAAGACGAATTATGTCTTCAACCTTTTAGTCTTCTCTCATTAAACTCCAAACCAGAGTTGTTACTAGGTCTGAGCCATAATACTCAAAATCTGAAACCTGACTTGAATCTGATCCGAAATAAGAAAAAACGAATCAAATCAAATCAAATCCGATAAAATATCCAAACAGGTTTTATATTATAAAAGTTTAGGTACCCGAATCCGATCGGGTAAAAACCAAAATCCGAATGAGTACCCGAAATACCCGAAATATATGACATATTTATAAATAATAATATATGTATAAGTTTTTTAATTACCTAAATATTCAAAATTATAATTATAAATTTAAATATATTAATTAATTTGAATTAAACAAATGATAAAAACCAAAATATATAATTTTTTAAAATAAATTATGAGTTTTCTAAGAAATTTTTCAGTTTTTTAAAAATATTTAAATAAAAATACGCGACCCAAAATAAGACAATTTATAAAAATCCAACCCAATCTGAACCTCAAATATACCGAATCGAGTGCGACCCAAAATTCTAAAATGCCCGCACATATTTTATATATTTAAACCCGAAAATGCAACCCAAATCCAAACGGATACCCGAATGCCCATAGTTGTTAGCCTAACAAAGGAATCACCAAAAACCGAAAAGTAAAATGAATATTAAGGGTCTGTTCTGAAACACATTAAAAACAAAGTACAAAAACTTGTGCTTAGTTTTCTCAATCTTATGTTGTTCCTGAACAAGAAATTGACTAACCCTCGACAACCCAAATCTAAGTCAAGAATATGCAAATATCATCTCAGAGTACTAATACAAGAAAATGAAAAGGAAAAACAAAAAAACTTGTACAATGCTTATTCTCTGATATATATAGAACCAACTAATTTCTAAAACCTTGAATTTTAAAAAACAACCATACCGATTAGAGTATACATCTTCTACGAGGCTCTCACTTCCAATCTGCCTGGAACAAAGCTCACTCGGGTACACTGTTTTAACCGAGCAACCGCATCTTGTGACCTACCCGACATGAGATCGATGTAGACCGCTGTAACTGTAGCTTGTACATTGTTCGGTAAGAGAGTTAGTGCGTGTGTTATCAAAGGTTTGGCCTGGTCATAATTTCCCTGTGTTGCAAGCAGTGCGGCGAGGTCTGCAAAAAGTGCTCCACGAGCTTCTTCTGGCTTAAGGAAAACAGAATCCCGGGAATTTCCTGTGGAAGAATCCAATGGCTCTTCACAATCAGAACTTGTGTGGATACGCCACTGGTCGAAGTCTTCTTGCGCATATGGCAGTTTAAAATCATCCTGTCCAAGTAGATAAGCAGATAAGTGTGCACCAGCTTCAATTGCTCGGTTGAGCAAGCAAAGAGCCTCTGCAGCATATATATGGCCTAAGAAAACATAAATCTTTGAACATTCTGGAATCTGCAATAGTGAATTAGCAGCTGACAAGGCTTTGATAGGGTTCTCCAATTCTAATTCTACGTATGCCATGTTGGCAAGAAGAGCCTCTTTGATTAACTGTTTTTCTCTGCTACGAATATCTTTGAAAGTAGAGAGGGAGTTTTGAAATATGTCCTGGTTCATTACTCCTTTTGCCTCTTTTAAGTCCAAATTCGTGTGAGCTTCCCCATGATCAGACGATGATGCTTCTTTGGCCTCATTTGTTCCCACGGATAGTGTTGATTCAAGATACGATTTAGAATCATTCAAGAGAGACTCATTGAGCAGATATATACCATTTGATAGACAGACCCGTGCTAGTGTTAATGAAAGCTTTGGCCATTGGGTACTGCCAGAAAGTTCCACAAACCCATTTTCTTCCATCATAAGTTGTCTCCATTTCCCTTTCCCAACTACATGGACTGTGATTTCTGATCTATCCAAAGAAGTGTTTCTTTCTTCCAAAAGACCCTTTCGTAAAGCCATTATACAGCATTCAGCTAAACGAAGCCAAATGATGGGTTGTCTGCGGAAAACTAGGCTTGCCTTCTGGAAACATTGAGCAGCAAGTAGAGGCTTCCCACAAGCCAAATAAAGCACACCGCAGTTGTATGTGATCAACAAAGACTTATCCTGTGAGAGAGAAAAGGACTTCACTGGTTTCTCATTTCTAAGCGATGAACAGCTCCTTAAAGCTTTTGAGAATAACACAGCAGAAGCTTGATACTTTCCAAGCTGATAGTAAATGCAACCAAGGTTGTTGTTGAAGATTCCAGAAGTCCCTGCTTCTTTTTGAATACCAGAGACCAACAAAAGCTTTATAGCCTTTCGGTGATTTCCATGAGCATACTCAAGCTGGGATTTCAAGAGGAGAGCCATAGAGGAGTCCCTTTTTTGAGCAATGTTCATTGCATGTTTAACTTCACGCTTCGCAAGTTTTAAGTTTCTGGTAAGAAGCAAGAACCGGACCTTATAAAGCTGCAACTCAAGCTTCAGATCAGCAGTCGAGAACGACCTTTCACCCAATGTCTTAAGAAGATTGTTTGCCGGAATATGGCCAACGGGCTTCATTCGTTTCTCTGCCTCAAATTCCGCTAGAACATTGTCATAGTCTAGAGTTTCCTCACACAAACTACTTTCAGCGGCTGTTAAATCAGACTTCAAAGTATCTGAGACCACCGAACTGTTCAGGAGAGAAGATGTTTTTGATACCTGCATTGTGCTTCCATGTTCTTCATGACTTCCAAAACTAACACCAAAAGCTTTGTCCATATAGTCAAACACATCCTGTAAAAAAACTAGTGTAAGATACGGAGAGAGGTAAACATTTACAGGGATCAATGCAAAAAGTCACTCAAGGATGCCACAGTATAAATTCAAGTGAGAATCCAAGTCTTCGCATCAAATTAGAAGTCCAACCTTTTCCCATCGGTTTATAGCTTGTATAATTTAATGGCACTGATTACCTTGTATTTTAGTATAAATTTGAACAATGGTTGATTTCAAATTTCTCATGTCATTTCATTGAAGGCAGGTTATACATATAGCATATTAATCCTTCGTAACAGGCAATACACCAGAAAGGAGATTTAACATTGTGCATCTTTACAAAGAGAAAAGTATGACTTTGATAGAAAAGTACGGATGCCATTAGAAAAATCAAACTCAACAAAGGTATATTTTCTGCTAAAAGAACAGGAAAGAAGTGCTAACATAGGAAAAGAACGCAGTTTTTGAATTATGAACAGGGACAATGAAAGATAATCTAGCAGAACATGTAAAGAAAAAGGCATACTGACTAAAAAATTATAGGGACTAAACAATTGGATTGCATTTATAGAAACTTTACAAATCGATGCATGGATATTGGTTGGATTTTACACTAATACCAGTACAAAGAATACTTACCAAAAATTTCACAGAATCTCGACAAGCCAGAGCAATATCCAGCAACAAGAAGCAGATTTGAAGCGCAATTGTCTGCATGTAAACAGCAATCTAGAAACTTAGAGCTAGAAAGACTGATTTAACAACCACAGCAACATTAGATGGATACAATACCTCGTCTAGTGGTTCAATATTTTGAAACAAAGGTTCTAGAATAGATAAAGATTTTGTATACTGATGCAGATGAAACCAGGTAACCGCCTGCACGAGATCAATGAACACGATTATTTAACCTCGAGAAATGTGAATGGAACAGTTGAGATTATGAAAAAGTAGAAATTTTTAAGAACATACAATATTGAGGATTGTTACTGTACTGTCAAATTGATCCTTAGACACTGACACATTAGTTCCAGGATTTGCTGCTTCCACTTGTTCTTTTGCAGCAGTAGCAAGCTCTTCACTTTGTTTCTGAGGAAATAGTAAATTATATGAAATCATCGCATAGAGATTACATATAGACTACTAACAACATTACATTCTGCGGTATGTTTCTCCTATACTGCCTTGGTCCAGATATAACAAGACAACGATAGAATATAATAAACAGGAACTCAATTTCAAGCATTTTATTGATGACAAATATTCGGAAGAAGATTTGTGATGTGAATAGAAAGATAGCTTTCCCGGAGGAACTGTGGGCTGCACATAAAAACCGGAAGTAGAGAAAACCTAAAGTCAAGTTTGAAACACAATACCTTGACACAGTTAAGATCATCCAGCAGTTTCTTGGACTTCGAGCAACCACCCTTGAAGTACTCTGCAATTGCCATATTGTGAAGAACCTGCTTGTTCAATTTAAAAATAAATAAATAAATAAGACGTGGTTTTTGAAAAAAAAAAAAGATACAAAAAAATCTCTGATATAGTGCTCCATGATTGAAATGATATAATCCAGGAAAACTTACAGAAGCAAAAGTATCTCACAATTCTCTGCAACTAGTTCTAATGCCGTGGTTTTATTTACGGTTCTTGTGATTATGCTAAGTAATCATATGGAATCCGTAATTGAAAATGAAAGCTTTGATTGATATATCTGAAAGCCCACCTCTACTTCACAGAATAGATTATCACACAAATTCAAAGAAAATCAATACTGAAAAAGAAAGAAGTAACTTTGAGAAATGACTTAAGGCAGACAAGTCAGATCTAAACTTAGTAAAATGTGTATCAAGTCAAACTTAACTCTTTTTCTTAGTATCGATCTAAACATATAAGAATCCAAACTAAGGAAAATCAAAAATTCAGCGGATCTATTGAATCCAGAACAGTAACCTTAGGATCGTTATGTTTCTTCTGATTCAGCTGAATCAAAACATCGATACATTCTTCGAATTTTCCAGATTGGAAAGAAGAAAGAGCGCACTTAGCGAGTGTAGAAGTTACAGAGAGAGCGGCTGCGTCTTCGGAGAGTGACGACGGATCTCTAGCGGCGTCGGATACTACAGCTGACAACGAATCTCGAGAATCCATGAAAAGATCAAACAAAATTAGTTTCTCCTAAATTCTCGAAGCCCTTTGGATTTCTGAATCGTGAAATTTCGAATATATGAAGAATTTAAATATCAAATCGAAAACCCTAGCAAATAATTTTTAGAGGACCAGAGAGGCAAGCGAAGAGGATACATACGCTTTTCCGAGACACTCCACGCGCAGAGAAAGAGAGAGAGAAAGGAGAAACGGAAATATGTTGGGCCGATTTGGGCCGTCAAGAAAGGCTTCAGTTTCGAGTTGTCCCCAAATTATGGGCTTATCTAATCACAAATTCAAACTACATCGTTTCTGTTCCCGGTGATGTTCTCGGACACCTAATGCCGTCTGGCTAAACTAACGGATTTGACAATAAACAAAAAAATATAGTTTAGGTACGAATTGCATGAGTAGATCATAGTTCATGCACGAATTGACCATTTTTTTTTTGGTATCAAATGTAAGAAATTATAAATACTATTTTCGAGTTTTTGACAGAATACAAAAATAACAAAGAAGATAGATGAAAGAAAAAAACTACGGAAATAACGAAAATCACAATACAACAAACTGAGAATCAAGTTAGTTGCCTAACACCGGAAACGAAGAAGTGAGACTCAATGATATTTCCCCATCGACTTGAAAGTCACTAGCAACCCCGTCCTAAAGACAACCCTCAATTCTCACACTGTGAGATGTCTAACTGGCAGAGAGTAACCTGTGGAGCACTCAGAGAAGGCTCTACTAAGCAACATGCCGATGGAAACCAACTCCCTCTAGCAGATCCAATGAGGCGACAATAATTCGAAACACAATCGAACAACACAACTCCAAGAACCCCAAGCCGAGACAACAAGACTGAAACGTTCCACTACACCCAGCACCACCTAATCTAGCTGACTTTAAAATAAATCTGAGAGAACTTGAAAGAAGACAACCTAACTCAGTTGTCCTCATACTAAGATCTAGGATGCTCTGGCGAGAATACCATATCCAAAGCATGCTGGGATAGTGGCGGACTGGAGACTTCATCGTAGACAGCTCCACCAGCGAGAACATGGCGGCGCAACAGTGGCTTCCTTTTTGAACATCTATTTATTGAAATTTTAGAAAGTAAGTGTTTTTTTGGGATATCTTGTTTATATATAAAGAAGAAAAATCAATATTACGTGATACATATCCACGATTACACAAACCGACAGAATAACAATAATTTCCCGAAAACTAATCGAAAGAACGAAGTTACAAAAAATGATAGAATAGAATCTCCGGAATGCAAACCCAAACAGGAAAAGCTTATAGGATAATAAGACTAGAAAATAATTTAGAAAGAGGAGAAAGACGCAAATGGCATTTAGTCTAGTGGCATGCGGTAAGTCCACTAAAGACAGCGCATTTGCACAACTAGGGATCGAGTCCCAACACATACATTATGTAGGAACTTGGCTAATGGGTTGACCAGTTGTGGCCCAATGTTGACCAAAAAAAAAAGAGGAGAAAGACTAAATTGGAAAGTTAAGATCCGAAACCCGGAAGAGCTAAGTCTCGATGAGCCAAACACAACAATTGTGGACGACGAGACCTCCTATAGCGAATTGGTGCATCTCACAATTATTGAACATGACTTTTGAAATGGAAAGAATTAGATCTCATTATCTTCCGAAAATGGCGAAAGCGAAAAAAATTATCTATGAATAATGACAAACAAGTGAATTAGTAGAATTTGATGGTTAAACACCTCAATATACCCTTAGAAAAACTAGACCTCGATCAAATCTTCTGAATGGAGAAAATGAGCAGAACAAACCTTAGCCAATTGCGCCAAACTCAAAAGAAGACAACAGCACATCAAACCCGCCAAGAAAATTAAAACTCAACCTAGGAAAATAACTAAACCAAATCTAGCCAATCACATACTAACTAAACCATAACTAGCCTAAACCAACCTAATTAAACACTAACTAAACACTTGCTAAGATCCAAGACCTCGAACTGAGTCTTGAAAGAACGGACAACCAGAACCTATATGGAACTAAACTAGAAACTAAAACCAAAATACTTAAACAAACCATCAAAAGTCGAAGACGAGAGACAGAATAGAAAAATCATCGGAGAGAAGATAACCCATAAATGATGAATCTAATCGGACGAGATACTAGAATCCAGCTGAAGATGACAATGGTGTAAAAGTACGGGATGAATTAGCTTAAACGTATATGATCCGGGAGAAAATATGCAGTCTGTCCTTTTTTATATTCAGTATTTGACTTTCTCTTCTACCTTAGTCTTTTTTTTTTTTGGTTCAAACACTTTGTTTTCATTCATTAATGGTCATAAAGTTTCATAAGACAAAAGTCATTCCGGGTGTGAGAAACTAAGCCCTGTTTTGCCTAAACATCAACTTCAATATTCTGAGATCCAGGTATGTGCCTACAACTAAATTAATTGATCTCTTTTGCGTAAGCTTGAAATTCTCATTTTTCCATTAGATTTAAAATTCTTTTGAATTTAACTTTGACTAATAATTTTGTCGTTATCGTCTACGTTCTAGAACATGAACAAGGACGAGAAAACATTCAGCTAGTTGGTGTGAAACCTTGTAACGAACTAACGACCCTGCGAGATAAAACATTACTACAAAGTTTGGAAAAGCAATGTTACAACTCATATCAAGTCTGAGAACTGTTTTGAATCAAGCATAAGTAGTCTGAAACCTTCACTGATTGGATTCGTCTGTTTTGTTAGTACTTTTTGTCTTCTCAGGACCAAGTTTCAAATACTTTAGCCATAGAATATAGATCCAATGGCCCAAGCAAAGTACAATAGAAAATCAAATTGGTATATGAACTCAAGACACAAATCTTCCAACCTTCGTGAAGAATGTTTTGCATCATTTATCATACGAGACTAGGAATCTACATTTTATTGAACTTCCCATTCCAACAGACCGCCAGATTTCTTTCGCTTATCTCTAGCTCGAATGGAAAGAGTGAGGTTTAGTGTTATCCGGATCCATTATTACTTACAAAGAGAAAACAAAGGCAAGAGCAGATCAAAACGTGATTTGTCTGAGAAGCTCTGGTTTTGGCATTCCTTCTGCTGCTCTCCATATTATGTGCTCGAGTTTCGCACACAACTTCTTGTAGAACTGCAATACCACAAAACAAAATATATAACTCCAATCCACATCCTGACAATGATGCTCACTCTTTATATGATACAATAACTATTATTGGGTACGTGAATTATTTATAGACCTTGTGATATTCAAGGGTTTCACCAGCAGCCTTTCGAACGTCTGCCATGAAAAGTGATGGTGCCACCTCGTAAATCTGCATGCTTGTAAGTTAATTTCAAATTTCTAGAAACCCTTAAATTGAAGCAAACCCTTTTCAATGAAAACTTATATTAGGATCACAAGTGGTAATTACCTCTATCACAACAGCTAACTGTCCAGCCTTAGTCGAAGATGTTCCCTCAAGCCTTGTCTGTTGAGCACACAATATAAATATATGAAAGGATATGTAACAAATTATACCAAATGTTATCGAAAAACAAAACATAACATACTCTACCTTTTGCTCAACTTTAGATAAATGAATTACACTAGATCTTTCTTTTGTTAACACTAGAGGTATAAACTACGATTCCGTGGTAATCATATCAATTTACATAAAGTTTACAGTTCAGAGTTTGAGAAAAAATGCACCTAATAATCCTGATAATTTAACAAGTGAGAAATCAGTTACCTTGAAGTTTCGTGTATGAGATTTAAAACCTATTGAGTTTGCAACAGCCTCAATATTGGCAATTATCTCATGAGGTGTCCTTTGAGAAACAAAACGGGTTTGTCTTTTAACATAATCCTGCGAGATCAAAGAATCAGCCATCAATAAACAGGAACATTTGGTTTGCTTTTCTATCTACCAATGCAACCAATTATCTGATGAAGGCATCATCGAGATTTAACACCATAAGGCTGTCAAAATGAGAAGTTTGAAGAATGGATGCTACTGGCATTCTTTTATTCAATTTCAGAGATCTCTCTGATCAATAATGGATAATCAGGTATTACCTGTCGCCTATCAAATAGAGCTGATAAATTTAAGCCTTGTGATAAGGTTATCATCTCAAAGGCATTCATCATCAGGGGCCCCTCCTCTTTGCGTTGTACATTCTCTGCTACATAACTTCCCTGTGAACAGGTCAATTTTATGAAAAGCAAGCAAAGTAACTTTAACGATAAATCAAGAGCCTAAGTTTAACACAATTTTCCAAATATGAATTGAAAAATTAGAGTATCTGTATATTTTTAGGCCATAACACATCTAACACAATCTTAGCCGGAGACAAATAATTATAAGTAATGGTGTTAGTCTGGTGCATGATCATTGTAATTAGCCTTAGGTGGTTCGTTGTGGCTTGCCGATATGTTGACAGTCAGTACCTTAGCTAACAGGTGAAAAAGACATGGGGGAGATTGAGTTGAGGTTTTGGTGTGGGCCTTGGGTCAAGAATAAAGAATTCTCTGTGAACCTAAGACTCCAAAGGTATAGCATTTGTTAAGTTGAATAAAGAAGCAGTTCACAACTTTAAAACCTATCACATGTCTACTATTCTGTTCTATCCATTACCAAATACTTCTTCTTGGTTATCCAAAACTTCGTAAAGATCTTAAATAGGTCAATAGAATTGACCACAAAAAGCATGATACAATGAAGACGAATTACCAACCTCGATTCCATCAAAAACTGCACGAATGTCATCCAAATTCACTTCCTCCTCTACCCTTGCTCGGTTAGGCACATAATTTAATCTGAACCAAGGATCTTCCCTAATTCCTTGTATTTGAATACGCTGCACTAATTGGGAAACAATCAAAGATAAACAGAAAAATTACTAAAACTTTAACTAAAAACAAATCTGAGATTTTGGAGTTATGAAGCAGAATACTCACTGTTTTGGGATTGGGGTCTAGTATCTTATGTATCAAAGACTTCAATTCTGCAGAAAACCACGGTGGGCAAGAAAATTCTGCTGCATTTATCTGTAGAAAATAACGATGGTAAAGCTTAAAACTAAGAAAAAAGAGTTTAAAAATCAAAACATTGAAAAAATTACAAAACCCACAGCAAGGAATTTCCCTTGATCAATCTTGCAGTGAAACTGATATTAATCTGGTACAGTAACATTCTAGCTTTTTAAGAAAACCCATTATCTGTCAACAACCAGTACTTCACAGAAAGGAATTTGGATTACTCCAATATCCTGTTACGTGTGCAAAAAGTGCTCAAAGCTCATTAACGTTTGCAGAAAATTGTGCTACTCACTTTTTTGTACAACCCTGGAAGATCTGTCTCAAAAAAGGGTAAAAATCCAGCCATTATAACGAAAAGGATAACACCACAAGACCAAATATCTGCTGCTGAACCATCATAGCCCTCGCCAAGAAGCACCTCGGGAGCTACGTAGTTAGGAGTTCCACATGTAGTGCGCAGAAGTTGTACTCCCTGATTGAGTATATAAATGAATGAAACAGATAGAAGACAGAAACATTGAACAGCTAAAAGAATTTCTATTACCAAGAGTGCAGACTGCTCAAGCAAAGATAGGAGCCCTTACCTGCTGAGGTAATGCACTGAGTCCGAAATCGGAAACCTTCAGACATCCATTTGTATCGAGTAAAAGATTTTCTGGCTGAATATTATAATGACACATAAATATCAAGTCTGGATTACAACAGTGTCCAAATAGAAACATTCTGAGGAAATTTGTTTAACAAAATACGGCGGCTTCACTTTTAGGTCACGGTGGTAAACACCCTTGCAGTGACAATGAGCAACAGCATCTACAAGCTGTTGGAAGTATTTGCGAGACTCACTTTCTTCAAGTCTCCCTTTATGAACCTGCATGAACAGAAAATATACAATAAAAGTAAAGATTCACTGAAAAAGAAAAACCAAAGTAGAAAGCTGGTACAGAGGCTTTAACTGGTGGACATAATCAAAGTCATACAAGTATGAAATTTCTTACGATTCTATCAAAAAGCTCTCCTCCTGTCACAAACTCCAAAACAATATATATCTTTGAAGGACTTGCCAAGACCTGCATCCGGAAAGCACAAAGAAACAATAGAAGAATCAGCATCAGATGGACAATGATGCAAAAAGGAAAAACTTAGAAAACATAAGATGCAGGGAAACATATATACCTCGTACAACCTCACTATATTAGGGTGTCGGACAATCTTCATAATGGATATTTCTCTTTTGATCTGGATAAGAGGATAAAACAAGTAGAAGAGCTTAAAACCAAAACAAGACAAACCATGCATAAATTAAACGCAGCAACCTTAGTTTTAATGTAAGAAAACACTCCAGAACAGACCTGATCAACCATTTTATGCTTAAGTATTGTACTCTTTGCCATAATTTTGATAGCTACATTTTCACCAGTGTCTGTGTTCCTCGCAAACTTAACCTTAGCAAAGGTACCTTCACCTATTGTGCGACCAACCTCGTACTTCCCCACTCTCCTCACTTTCTTTGTCATTCTTTCTTTGCAATCTTTTATCTGATCCATTAAGTAGCTATCAATCAGGTTATTAACAGACCTACTGATTAACTAAACAAACCAAAGAAAAAAAATTCATAGATGAACAGATTTACAAACGAGAAAACCGAAATCCCAGAACAGGACAATGAAAATAAGCACAACAACATTCATTTGTCTATTGAGTTAGTTATGTATCCAGAATTTTGATTTATTGTCATAACAAACAAATTCATCAACGAAACAACCAAAGTCACCAGTTTCGCCACATAAAAACCTGTTTTTTCAGAACCTAAAGACAATATTTTTGCGTAACTTGCGTTAGAAAAACATACTAAAAAAGGCAACGATGAAGATCCTCGCAAAAAATATCAACAACACATTAAAATCTTACAATTTCAACTGCAATTCGTCAAACGATACACAAATTAGCTCGACCTAGCTTTCTTTACCGAAAAATTAACATGGAATTGGGCTTATAAGAGTACGAAATAGCGAGTAGGAATCCTAATTTACCGAATGAATATGAAGCCAGTGAAGGATTGATGATGATGGTGAAGACGAAGGGCAGTGGAGGAGAAAAATGTCAAAATCTTTTATTTATTTCTGGTGGCAAACAAAATTAAGGGAAAATTAAATAAGTATGATGTCTAAAATGTTCCAACTTTTTGACAGAAAATGGAGAAGTGAAAGACAAAAAACTCTCGTCACCCCAAAGACAGATTAGTATTTTTTTTTTTTTAACGATGACAAAATTTATTTCATCACTTAAAACTATCCTGACAGTTCGACGTCGAAAAGAAATAAAAAAAATGATGTTTCCGAACATTTTGTTATTCACAGAGACAAAGAATGACAAAAACTGTTTAGAAAACATTTCATGGACATGCTACGATCACCTATATACGATCGAACCAAGGAGTATGAGTGGAGGGCTGACCTTGCTATGGAAAGACCACCTGAAGCTGCAGGTAACACAATCTTGTAAACATTACATAGACTCCATACTTTACATAGGAGTAGACTTGGTGAAAGCCATATTCGTTAACGGGCACCATGTTACCCACTTCCAACCTAAAGTATGGGAAGACTATATCAGGGGAGTACACAGTACGCAGTGGGGACTGGTTACTAAAGCAACAAGGCAATAGTATACAAGATATCATCAATAGAAATACAGATTACACCATATCCTTGAAAGCCAAAATATGGAACCTATGTATCCCCCATAAAATTGCTATGTTCCTTTGGAGAACGCTCTCTGAGGCTTTGGCTGTGAAAGCAAGGTTAAAACACAGATCAATCATACATAATGATCTATGTCTAGTGTGTGGTCAAGAGGCCGAGACCATAAATCATTGTCTATTCTTATGCCCCCAGCAAGATTACTCTTGGCAATGGCATCCTTGCCGATACCACAGCAAGGTTACTCACACGCTTTTCTACACTCTAATATGGCCCTTCTCATGAATAAAGCCGCACCGAACAGTTCAGGTTCACGTCAAAATGCTTTATTCCCGTGGATACTGTGGACCATTTGGAAAGCAAAGAATTGTCAAGTGATTCAGGGCCAACAACCAAACATTCATGAGATATTCCGAACAGTTACTCAAGAAGTGGAGGATTGGAACAAATCTAATAGTGAAACTGTTACTAGTAACAAGAAAGTACATGATAGCCATACCCCAATAAGGGAAGTTTCAATTCATTGTTCTTTAGGATGGCAATACAACATGGCTACACTCCAAACATATGATTGGTAATGCGGCCTCATATATGAATTTGGCTTTTGAAGGTCTCATCTGGGTATTACAAGTACTATTACAACTTCAGATATTAAGAGTGATAGTAGATGTTGATAACCGAATGCTATACAACATTGTCACCTCACCAGAGAGTTGGCCCCGATACAGACCCTGGAGCAAGAAAGTACATGAGCTTACTTCCTGATTCACGGATATACTATTCTTAAGTGTGTACCCCAAGGGGAATGTAAATGCTACTACCATTGCGTAGTGTAGTTAAGGAGAAGAGATACATCGCCTATATCGAGGGGTGAACCCAACTGGATCAACCAATTACATACTTCATCCTCGACCACTTTGGCTGCTCATTCTCCAGCTCTCTAAAACATAGTAGCTTTTTGTCAGGAGTTCCTAAAAATAGTCACTTCACCATGTCTGTAGACAGTTAGAACTTAATGCATTAGAGGGTAAATTAGAAGTACTTTAGTCTGGGTTTTAGTGTGTTGGGTTTTTTGCTTGCTGGGTTGGGATTGGTGGTGGCCTTTTGGGCCTTGGGGGTTCAGGTCCACAAGTCTTAGACTTGCAACATTTACATATGCATGCGGATTTCAGTTACTTTAGGCCCATCATTAGTTCTAGCCCATTAGAAGTCGGGGCCTCTTTAGTTTGCCGCTTTATTTTGAAAGTTGAAGTGATCTGATTTCATTGTTGTTTTAGCTCCCCTACTAGGTCATCATTTCGTTAAGTCTGTTGAGTTTCCCCCAGGTAATCATTACCTCGGGCAACTACATTACTTGAGTAAGGGGCACTAGTTTAGGCAGAGACTGGGGAGCCAAGGATGCTTGGTTTTCTTTTCTTTACAGGTGGCATGGTTTCAAAAGGTTCGGCCAATCGGATACTATCTGTCAGATGCTTAGATAACATCAATGATTGCGTAATTCTCTGAGGCGTCTCCTCGATTAAGGAATTGGCTTTGCGTGTTTCAAGTTAAGCTTAGCAACTCCTCGGGTTTCTACTCTACATTCCAAGACTAATGCATTCCTAATTCTATTATAAATCGCGAGTCTGAGGAAGTCGCTGGTGTCACCACCACTAAAGCAAGTACATTCATTGAAACAGGTGATGGATAATAACCTGTGGCAGGCGCTCAACTAGTTTGACCTCGGGAGATCTGCTTCACCAATACATCTCCCTACGCAGATATATGATGATAACCTTGCTAAAAACCGGAAGTGTCTCTTCATTAGGCCACTTAACCCGCTGGAACAAAACATCCAAGAGCTCTCGGAGGACTTACCTAAAGATTGGGGTATGTAAAACACAGTGCGTGGACGGATGATCGACAAGGAAATAACGCAATTTTTCTTCTCAAATGAAGAGGACCTCAATTCTATCATGCGAATGCAACCCTTCATCTATAATGGCTGGCTGGTAGCTGCGGCGAAATGGGTAGATCATCCTCCACCGAACTTCCTCATGAAAATACAGCTCTGGATTCAGCTTTGCAACCTCCCCGTACAATACGCATCGGAAGCAGTAGTACGTGTGATTGCTAGTGTTGTGGGTCAAGTTCTGGAAGTTGATTTACATGATGCATCAGTAACTCAACATTTTCTAATCCAAGCTAAGATCAATTTTAACATAGTTGACAGGTTCATGTATTATGGTATTGTGCAATGTGAGAATGGTGACAAGTTTCAGGTGCAATTTTATTATGAATGGGTGTCGAGATTCTGCTTCAACTGTCAACATCTAACTCACACCACGACCTTCTGTCAGCACCTTCTCACTGCAGCAGATTACTACATTAACCCACCAGGTCACGCTTATGAAGGAGGATTGAGTGTTGAAAGCCCCACAACCATGACATGGTCGATCACTATGCAGCCGCCCTCTCCTATCACTGAAGAGAACCAGAACAACAAGGACTCAACTTGCACCATTAGAATCACGATAGAGGATGTATTTAACAATTTGGGTGTGTTGTTGGGATAGGTTTGGACATGTGTTATTGTCTCCATAGGAGGCAGTCGAACAACATAAATTGCTCATCCAAATCAAAGTTTGTGTCGAGCTACGGTAAAATTTCTCTGAAATAGAGAAAGACTGAAGATACATTCTCTCACATGAGAGTTGAAACGTTAGATCTAAATTTCTCCGAAAAAAACTAGACTAAATATTGGCCTTACGATTAAGAGAATCTATATAACTTTATTTTAAAACCAACTAAAAGGCCCACGTCCTCAATGGCCCAATATAAAGTAAGTTTTATAGTAAGTTTATTATGATACCTCATTATGAAACAAGCCCACCAGACATTCCCAACAACACACCCAAATTGAAAGGGTATTGTGAGGGAACAAGAGAGTGAAACCCTAGCTCTAACAGTGCCTCTGGCTGTCCGCCGCAGAACAGAGAAAGGAAGCTTCAAATCTTTCCTTAGATATCTTATCAACGACTTTTGCTCCAGCCCAGTTCGTTGACATCTTCTAACCATTTCTCCAACCATTCACGAAACAGAAATGAAGGGAATTATGGATTTTTTGAAGTGGTTTGCTGATGGAGATGAAGAATGTAACAATTGACACATTTTCTAAAATAATTTTGACACCCATAAAATATTAATTTGACTCTAACCTAACCATAAACATCTTTAACCTAATAAAAAATAATAATAAAGCTCAATTGTATTTACTTAACCTAATTTATCAACAATTAATCTCTTTTTTTTCTACTCATCTTTTTCTTTTTCTCTTTTCTATGTTGATAATAAATCATTACACACAAAAATAATTTAATTTGCACACCTTTGATTAAAGTTAAGATCAATTGGTTGAAGAATTGAAGTGTGCTACATATAAAGTATTAAGAAACAAGTATTTGATAGTGTAATGACATTGGAAATACATTTTTAATGACTGTTTAGTTTATTTAATTGAAAAATATGTACTTGATATATAATATGAAAAATAAAATAGTGATACAAAATTTATATAATATAAGTGAACGAATGATATGTTTTCGATATAATTTTATGTAATAATATTTTCTTCAGATTAAATTTCTATGTTTTTTTTCCACTGTATATATAGTTTAAGCGGATTGATTAAGATGCAATCAAACATATGATTTTGAATTAGATACAATTAGTTTTATTTTATTTTATTGCCCTGAATTATTACCGCATATACGTATACACTTGTATAAAATAAGCTACAATAATGCCTCACATGTTGTAGGCTCACATATAATTAAACTGTATTAGTCGATTGCTAATTTGTCATTATCAATAATTTCCATATTTGCTAAACTTGGTTCGCTGACTTTTTCTTCCTCTCTCAAATTGTCTATTATTTTCAGTAATAACTATCCTTTAATAATCCTTGCTCAGAAGAAGATGTGATTAACTTAAATTTGTCAAAGAAAATAAGCTTCAAAAGATATGTCTAACAATCCCACCAAGAAAAAAGACATGTCTAACAATAAAAAAACGAATAAATAGATATATGTTGTTTCACCAACCTCTGTCGCATAAGAGCCTAATTTTGATGAATTGCTTGTTATAAGAAAATCAATCCTAACTACAATTTTTTTTTATCGGAATCAATCCTAAAGCGTGTAAAATGGACAATCATCACTCGATTGATTGGTTGAAATTTTGGTAATCTGAAAAAATGTAAATCAATTATATTGAAGAGCCCTTGACCAATTGTCTAGCATATTTTAACTCTAAATACAAAAGACTTGCCACTACAAAACAATTAACATCAGCCTAGGATTAGAAGCTATAATCCTCGATAAAAAGCACAATCAAAATCATTAACCATCTTGAGTTTATGCCAAAACAAAGCTGCACATCCAACTCAACAAAATATAGAAGTACCAGAAACTATGTTATTGAGTACGAAATAAAAAAAGTTTGACAAAAACAAAAGTTTCACTATGAAAAACCAGAATTTTTATTTTTATGCACATCTATAATTCCATTCTGATCACTTAGCTTATAGAAGGAGTAGGATAACTCCATCAACAAGAGAGGAGAAAGACGATGAATGCAACGATGAACAAATGGTGGGACAACGACGATGATGGAAGGCGATGATCGATCTCTTGTGTATAACTTAAATTTGTTATAAAAATATCTTTCAACCATTATCTCATTAACTAGTTACACTAATATTGTACCATTTAAAAATTGTTCATCTCAGTCTTATTTACTACAAACTTATTTATTTATTTATGTATTTTTGCTAAAATTTGAAATTCATTGATCAACAAAAAAAAGTTTTATATACAAACTTATTTCAATAGTTACTATGGTTTTATTTTATTGTATTGACTATAAAGTGATTATCTAGAATATTCAAAATAATACATAATTACTCAAATACACTTATAAAATTCTAAAATGTCATAACAAAAATATAATAACAAAAACGTAATAACAAAATGCCATTAATGAAAAGTGTCGCGTCAGCGCGCTCCGCTCGACTAAATCTACCAAACTAAGTGCCACGTCAGTGCAAGCTCTACCACACTCTACCAAACTCTACCATGCTATTATCTAACTATACCGAGCACTATCAAAGAACTACCGTACTAACCTTTGGGTTTTTAGGAAGTCGTAATGCTGGGGACAAAGTGTATGAGGTGTGGTGACAAAATTTTTGAGTTTGGTAGAGTTGATAGAGTTTAGTAGACGTTGGACCCTGTGTAGTAGATTTTGGCAAAGTTAGTAATGACAGCATGACAAAATTTAGTAGATTTTGTATCCCAGTGTGATAGATTTTGGCAGAGTTATCTCTCATAGCTTGGCAAAGTTAGTAACGACTGTTTGGCAGAGTTTGATAGATTTTCTACACTGTGTGATGGCAGAGTTATATTTGATAGTGTGGTAGAGTTGATAGAGTTTAGTAGACGTTGGACCTTGTGTAGTAAATTTTGGCAGAGTTAGTAACGATAGTGTGGCAGACTTTAGTGGATTTTGTATCCTTGTGTGATAAATTTTGGCAGAGTTATCTCTCATAGCTTGGCAGAGTGAGTAACGACTGTTTGACAGAGTTTGATAGATTTTCTACACTATGTGGTGGCAGAGTTATATTTGATAGTGTGGCAGAGTTAGTAACGACATTGTGGCAGACTTAAGTAGATTTTGTATCCTTGTTGGACAAATTTTGGTAGAGTTATCTCTCATAGCTTGGTAGAGTTAGTAACGATAGTTTGACAGAGTTTGATAGATTTTCTACACTGTGTGGCAGATTTTGCCAGAAGTTATATTTGATAGTGTGGCAGAGTTAGTTACGATAGTGTGGCAGAGTTAGTTACGATAGTGTGGCAGACTTTAGTAGATTTTGTATCTCTGTGTGACATATTTTGACAAAGTTATCTTTCATAGCTTGGCAGAATTAGTAATGACTGCTTGGCAGAGGTTGATAGATTTTCTACACTGTGTGGCAGATTTTGGCAGAGTTATATTTGATCGTGTGGCAGAGTTAGTAACGACAATGTGGCAGACTTTAGTAGATTTTGTATCCATGTGTGACAGATTTTGGTAGAGTTATCTCTCATAGCTTGGCAGAACGACTGTTTGGTAGAGTTAGTAACGACTGTTTGGTAGAGTTAGTAACGACTGTTTGGTAGAGTTAGTAACGACTGTTTGGTAGAGTTTGATAGATTTCATACAATGTGTGACAGATTTTGGCAGAGTTATATTTGATAGTGTGATACACTTTAGTAGATTTTGTACCCATGTGTGATAGATTTTGGGAGAGTTATCTCTTATACTTTGGCAGAGTTAGTAACGATAGTTTGGCAGAGTTTGATAGATTTATTACACTCTGTGGCAAATTTTCTCGCACATTTATTACAGCCGTACACCATTGAAGCACACAAATCACCATTGCTGATTGAGCTCATTTCTTATCTTTTAGCCTCTGTATTGTTATTAAATCTCTGGATTAAATCATCTTAGTTTGTAGAAATTAGAAATTGGTTCTTTTTAGTGGATATTTCTCTTGGTTGTATATGAGACTATGAACTTTCATAAACTCTGCCAAGCATCATGTACACTCCACCAAGCTCTGCCATGTGTTATATAAACTTTATCAATCTCTGTTATGCTCTACCATGGTAGTTCTAAACTCTTCCGAGCATCATCTACACTCCTCCAAACTCTGTCATGTGTTATATAAACTTTATCTAACTATGTCATGTTCTACCATGGTAGTTCTAAACTCTGCTAAGCATCATCTACACTTCACCAAACTTTACCATGCTTCATATAAACTCTATCAAACTCCCATAGTAGTGCTAAACTTTGCCATGCATCATCTACACTCCACAAAACTCTGTCATGCATCATTTACACTCAACTAAACTCTGTCATGCATCATTTACACTCCACAAAACTATGCCTCTTTCAAACTTTATCAAGCTCTATTAAGGCATTTCTAAACTATGCCAAGCCACTTCTAAGATTTACCATGTTGTAGATAGACTTTAACTCAACTTAACAATACCAAACTATAGGCAAACTCTACCAAATAAATCTACACATTCGAGACAAACTCTGCCAAGCTCTAAACAAACACTACCTAACTCTACCGAGCTCTACCAAACTATAGGAAAACTTTTCCAAACTTTTTCAAGCTATAAACATACTCTACCTAACTCTACAAAGCTAAGGCAAGCATTATAGGCAAACTCTGTCCAAGCTATCAACTAACTCCACCGAACGAACCTCAAAATTTAAGACAAACTATACAGAAACAACCTAATAATTCAAGACAAACCCAGAAAATTCAGTTCTAAACCTTAAAATTTCACATACAACATTTATCTTGAAGAAATCACAACAAATTTTGCCTTAAATTTGAAGATATATTAGGTTATGGTTCAAAATCTTCAAATTCTATCCAAAACCCTATGAAAAACATAAACAAAATCAATATGTTAGAATTCGAGTTCGATTTCGTGAAAACCCTAAGTTTTTTAGTTCAATTTCGTGAAAACTCTAAGTTTTCGAGTTCAATTTTGTGAAAACCTTAAGTTTTCGAGTTCGAAATTGACTTCATCTTCTACATTAGGTTTCGATTTTGAAACATAGAGAGAGAGAGAGAAAAAAAAAGAGAAAGAGCTAGAGAAGAATAAGATTTTGTTCATGAGATGAGAAATAGAAGAAGAAAAGGAAGAAGAAAATAGAGAAGAAGAAGATAATGGTGAAGAAGATGACATGGAAGAAAAAGAATGAGAAGTTTTTTTTTTGTAATGGTAAAAGTGTAATATAAAAGACAAGCCTATTTTTTATGACATTTCTTGTATCCAATGAAGTATTTGAGTAATTAAGCATAAAATGTAGAGTATTTGAGTTATTCTTTCTTGACTATATGCACTTTATTTGATAGCTACTATTAACTTATTATAATCGAACAAATTTCAACAAGATGAGTTTTAACGAGATTCTAATTTTCTTTTTGTCAAAAATTAGATCGATAAAAAAAATTAATCTATAACCAATGAAGTCGGGTGCGAAAAGCACTAAAGATGGCACTCAAATACGAGATTTCAACTTTAAAATTATATAAACAATACTAAAACTATATTTTACTAAGATTTTTTTGTAATATATGTTTAAAATTAATAGTTATTAAGTTTCGATATTATTGAGATTATATTTCTATATACAGGTTTTAAAACATTATTATCTCAAATTTTATAAATGTTAAATTTTCCCAATTAAAAACTGAATAATTTTCTAAATTTATAATTTTTTGTATCATCTATTTGACTGATAAAACTTGATTTATAACACGTCGAGTTCTTTTCAGTCTGATTGTTAGGATGATTCAGCTAATGACTCTACCATTTGGGTTCGATTCATCCCCGCTACAAGGAGAATATTAAAAAAAGATTTTAGAAAGTGGATTATAGGCTATGATTCGGACTTTGTTGGTCTAATTGTTGACAAAAAAATTTTGATTTCACGCTAGATGACATGACTACATGAATTCAAACACCAATGAAAAAGAGTTCGGACATAAATATTTAACCATTCGACTAAAAACACAACTCTTAATTTTTTTTTGTCATCAATTAGATTGACAAGACTCAATCTATAACCTAAAGGTCCACCTCCTAAAACTCATTTTAATCTACCTTCTGTAATGGAGAGAGATCGAACCCTCGATGTCAGATTGATTAGCTGGATCATCCGAACCACCAAATTGAAAAGAAATCAACAACACTATTCTTAATTTATGATGTACTAGTTTATTAATGTTTTAACCAAATTATAGTAAAAACTTTTAAATTAAATGCATTATAAACTCAAAAGATTTTACTGTATTTGGGTTGAAACTAAATAATCTTTTTAAAAAAAAAAAGAAAGTAAAATGTATTGTTACAAAGATCCTAGAAGGAGATCGGAATCAAGAGGTTTCGTTTCTGATCATAAATTGACAAAAGCTTCACTTTCAAAGAGTTGGCCATCTTCTCTCTTTCATGTATCACTTTGTATCAGCCAATCAAATCATTGATGCTTCAAAAGGTTTTGGAATCAGTGGAAAACAAATAAGACCCACAACAACGCAATCATCCTCAGATCTGTTTTTATCATAAATAAAAAGGACAAAAACCTCTACTGTTTTTTTTTAATTTAAATAATTGATTTTTACTTCTATATATCTCATCAGTTATTTTCAGTATTCCTTTCTACACATGTATAAGAAACAATCTCGGAATCAAGTACGATGTTGCAGTTAAAATTATATATATACTGACTACTCAAACTCATGCCTTATGTTTTGTTTACAATTTTTATTTTATTTTACTTTTGCTTATTAGAAAAATTTGGACCTAGATTTAATTTCTTAAGCTGAGAGAAAAAGAGAAAAAAACACAGGTTGGTAATATGGTTTAAGTGTTAAATTTGGCATCCTCGACTTGATTTGATCTTTAACAAAGTCTTCGATTAAATAAATAAATTTTATAGAGAACATTAAATTGCAAACACAATAACCTGTAAAAAATTAAACAAAAAGAAAAAAAAAAGACAAGTCCAACTCTAATTGGACCCTTACCGAATTACCAAAACCCAAAGAAAAATAACTAAATGTTCACTCCAGTGAAAAATCCTAAACGATGGCCGACGAGATTGTAGCTGTTTTTCCTCTTACCCAATCTGATCAACAGTAACCGGCAAGAAGCATCTTCCTACCCACTCTGATCAACAGTAACCGATGAGAAGCATCCTCCAACCCACGCCGATCAACAGTAACCGGCGAGAAATGTCCTCCTACCCACTCTGGTCAAAGGTGATCGACGAGTTGAAAGACTGGCTCCCTTATATCCACTCCGTTTATGAAGGAGAGAGACCACCACCAAAGTAAATCTGTAGCCCAGATCCACTATAACGCATACAAGGTCGAAAATGAAACCATAAGTGAGGGTCACCGAAAGAGAAGGCCGAGAACCCACTCCGCTTCACTAGCCTTGTCCCCGAGACCAGATTCGCTAGATTCCACCAACCTCTGCCTCAAATCTGTTACTTCCCCATCGAGAAGATGATTCTCACCACACAGACTTTGATAACTCACAGAACTGAAAGAAGAAGAACCTGGCAAAGGAAAGGAAGAGAAAAGAAAAAAAGGAACGACCTAAATTTTTCCGGCGACGGTGAAAACCACCGCACGCCGAAAAAATGAATCCATTAACTTTAGTCTTTTGCCGAGTTTCTAGAGAGAGAAAGTAAAAGCCACTCAAAGACCTTGATCTTGGGATTCAACACTACGAGTTTTTTTTTTATAACTGAGAGTATCTTAAATTTAAACCCCGATTAATCCATAGGATTCATACAAATTTGATTTTTCTTGTCATTTAAAACGTTTACAGATGGACAAAGATGTTTCATACCTTAATTGACTCGAACTTTGCACACAGTTTGTAAGATTATATGTTTATAAAAAAACTTTATATTATAAAAATCAATATAGTACAATTAGATGGAGAAATCCTGTTAAATTATTTTTTCTCTGAATTTTTTAATCATATGATTTTAAAGGTCAGTTCTTTTTTCTTTGTTATTCAGGTCATTTGTTTCATATTCAATGGAATATTAGATTATGGATCGAGTCTTGTCGATATAATGATTATTTATTGACAAAAAAAAAATCAGGTCATTTGTTTCATATTCAAAGATTGATTCTCCTATAACAATCGGTATATTGGCAAAAAAATTATATATATTTTGATGGTTTAGACTGAATTATATATACTATATAATAAGATTATTGGCCGAATTACTCTCATTCTAGTGATTAGGATGATATAGCTAATGACTCAGGCATCGAGGTTCGATTTCTCATTACTACACTAGTAGATTAAAAAAAAATTTTAGAGTGTAAACTTTAGATTACGGATCAGATATTATCGAATCCAATTATTGAAAAAAAAATCATTATGTTAAAAAAAAACATGATAAGATCATTTTGAATGTCATGGTACAAGCATTACTGAGTTAGTGTAAACAACCATGCATTAATAATTAAATTGAAATATATGCCACATCAACATAGCATCAAACAAACCACGTTTCAATATATATAAAACAAGAAACTTCATATGAAAACTAATAAATTATTATATACTTTTTGGAATAATCTGTCAAATGAAAGGAAACTAATTTCAGAATTGAAAAGTTAAACGTCAATGTATAAACGAATACAAAAATAACAAAAACAACAACCAAAAAAAAAGGGCATCGACATGATCGTACACTGAAGTTAACAACCTATGAAACTGATTTAAAAAAAAAAAATTCACTTACGAAATCCACGGAATCTACAGAAGCAAACGACAAGTCTAAGCAGTTACATGCACCACATATGCATGAATATGCAATATATATACATGTAATGTATGTGTATTTATATACATATATGATCACATACGGTACCGTGTTCAGACATAACAAAGTTTAACACTACAAAAAAATTGAGCTATTATGACAATTGTATTGCGACTATAAATATTAATAATAATTTATGACGTTATATATACAATTTTGTTACAAATAGAAATCATTGTGACTCTATTCCGTAACATTTTGTGACAAAATTGTTACTGGATTTTTTTTGTCACGAGTATATTGTGACGTTTTTGTTACCAAAATGCATTTGTGACACTTGTATTGTAACCATTTACAAATCATCACAACTTCTAACAATATTTTTGTATTGTGACTAAATATTACGTATCGATAAAAAAAATTTCTTGTAGTGTAAAGCAAGCCTTAAAAATGTGGTGTTTTTTGTGATAAAAACTGAAATAATAATAAATATCTCATAATATACATAATAATGTTAATAAAGATGAGTTTGTGGCCATTTTTATTATATACTAACTAAAAAAATTAAATGAAACCTATAATAAATCTTATTGAAAAATGTGGCTTCTCCAAATTTGTGACATTACACAATTGCCTTTTTTTATAAGGCCAAGCACGGCTCTGATCACATATATTAAACAATGTATTTTTTGTCAATAATAACTGGATCGACAAAGCCTTATTCATAACCAAAGTTTTCTAATTGGAGCTAGGTGGGATTCGAATTCACCTCCTCGTAGCTGGTGCCAAACTAGATTAGAAACAAATCAATTGAGTCACCTATTTTTTGGCTTAAATAATGTATTTTGAATCAGTTTTTAATTTATACGATTTAAAGTGAATTTTAAGAAATTTTTTGACGATTGTTTTGTGAACATAATCTATTTATAAACATGAGAACTAGTTTTTTTTTTATAGTAAATACTTAACAAACATTTTAAAATTAATAGAAATCTAATATTACAAATATTTTCAATAACGATATTATTCAATTTAGTATTAGATACTAAAAAAAATAAAAATAAAATATTCAAATTCAAATAAGATTGAATAACATATAAAAATTCAAATCTAGGTGTTAATATAGATATGTGAGTATTCGATGAATTCTCATATCCATATAATTTCAGATTCACCCGGATTAATTTCGATACAAAAATACAAAAGACACTAATCATCATTTTAGAACAAATTATACGAAATAGTTGATGTGGAATTTCTCATATTTAGAACACATATCCCCACTTTATATGGAAATGTTTGTATATAAATATATGTTTGTACATATTCACATGATACAGTCACATGGGGGACATGTGTGCAAACATATAAAATGTAAAACTAAAAAAAGTGTCCATTCATATACATTGAGTCTCTGAGGTGGAGTAGTTAGAGTGACGTCTGAATAAACTCTTTCCATAGATATGTACAAAGCTCATATTCACATAATTGGTAACTCATAGAAGCTTTATTCCTGATTTTCATTTTCATTGACCTTTAAAACAATATATATCATCAAAATTACATGACTTATTAATAATTGATTTCTCTCAAAAAAATCTAGAATTTTAGAAGAAATATTTCTGATGGATCTTTGTTTTGTCGATAACCTTCGGAAATTCGACATACTTCAAGTTTTTTCGATAATTCATCACAAATTCTAACAAAAAAAGTTATTTCAGAATTTTTGTGTGGAAATATCTTATGTTTTTTTGATAACGCAGGTATCCTAGTCCCCGCTAAAGTAAATCCAAAATAGCCAGCGACATCCCTTAGAGGTCCCATAGATAGCATACGATGATGTTCTATAGGTGTCATTAATAGCATATTACCGGTCCTATGGTGCATTGATCCGGTTCCGGAGAACTGCTAGTCCTTCAGGTAAAACTTCACAGTAGCCAGAACTCGAATCGAGGTGGCAGTACTTACAGTTGTAAGTTCATTACCACCCGACCACAAGATTGGTTGAATATTCTATGTTTTCTTGTAGAAATGGGAGTAAATATATGGAACAGTCACGAACTTGATCAATTTGAGAACAAAATTGTCATATTCTTCGTAATTAAAGGTATAAAATAAAGATAATAATAATAAACATCCATATAAATAACATTTGATGTTTTGTAACTCTCTACATCAGTTGTTATGTATATAGTTAAGGACTTGTTGTACAACTGTCGAAATAGTATAACAATTGTAAACATACCTTCATATTTCGATAAAATTATTTATCTTTGAAAGAATCTTGAGAATTGAAGTAATGTTGTAATGGAAAAACCCTGAATTGTCATGGTTTCCCACAGTTTTCTTGAGCTTTGATTTTTTTGTGTGTGTTCCAAAGTGCTAAATTTTGGAGATTTAACAAAATATAATAAAAAAACAAATTTGGAAATGAAAAACAAAGTTCAAGAAAGCTGTGGAAAATTATGACCAGGATCTTCATCTTCTTCTTCCTCTGAAATCTACTAACTTAATTGAGAGAATTTTGGAGAAAGATAGAGAGAGAAAGAAAATAATTGAGCAAGTTGCATATACAAACTATGGAGGACCACTCTATCAATATATAATACAAAGTGAGTGATACATAGTAGTAAGATAAGAAGTAGACTTCTTTCTTTCTTTATGTCTTTTTTTTTTTTTTTTTTGTTATAGAGTTTTATATTAGTTCCATCAATCCGGCTATTATTCCAAATTTAATTTTAACGTTTTTAGTGTAGATTCCGTTTGTTTAAAAACCATCTTTGTAAATTCTTCTCTTCAAATGTCTTTGTCCATTTTGTTAGAGGGCTAACTTATGATTTAGATTTTGTAGTCACTACTATGTCGTCTTTGAGGTTTTGATATTAATGAAATATAGCCATCAGTTGACAAAAAACAATATTCTCCACAGATTTGATTAGCTGGGTTAATATTTGTAAGCAAACAAAAGATTTATTTTCTTCAAAATAGTAATAGATAATAATTTTTATGTTTATATGCAGTGTATAAAAAATAATGATAGTAATTAGTTGTTATAACTTACAATTTGCCAAGTTTTTTCCACTGATTATGATGATTTAGCTAATAACTATGACATCTAAGGTTCGATTCTTCCCCTCTACAAGTTGGTAGATTAAATAGAAATTTTAAGGGTTGGACTAAGCTATGGATTATGTTATGTCAATCCAATTGTTGAAAGAAAAAAAAAACTTACAACTTTAGTTAGGTATATTTGTAAATATTTTAACTTAACAAAGATATCAAAGTAAAAGTAGTCTACGTTTGGTTTAATTTAAGTATCTAAAATCTTCTTACGAATAAAAGTATATAGTAATTAGTTTTTATGAAATTTTAAATTTATTTATCAAAAAAAAATATTTACAAGAGGCAAAATAGATTATGAAAGTGAATATGCCAAAATAATAAAGGATCATCTCATCAATCTAGTCTCGAACCAACGTTTCAATAAACCTTTAAATATGTGAGGAACCTTCTAGGCTAGAGAAGAAATTCGGTTCTTTACTACCTTATCAATAAAATGAATAAGAGCCTTTTATTATGTTTTCTCCTATTCAGTTCACGCAAAATATAGTAGATGGAAAACTGAAATACCAGCTTGACAAGAATACGATCCAGAAGACCAAGATAGGAAGAGAAAAGCCGAGAGATACTATGTAGTACTGCTACGTAATATAAATTTTTATTACTGATCTATTTTTAAATATTTCAAATCCTATTTATATATATATATATATATATATATGAAAAAATTAATATATACGTAACTTTTAATAGTTCGAGCAAATATTATTTTTAAAAATTAAAATAATATTATATGCTGAAAATCTATTTTTTTCTTTTACTTAGATGATATGATTATTTTTTTATAATAATAAGATCAAATAAAAATAGAAGAGAAGACAATTACTAAAAATAAATAATATTGTATAATTTGATATCAAATCTAATATTTGAGATTTTAATTGGCTATTAACGATGTGATCTGATTTAAATTTTGGATCATCGCTTAAATAGGTAATACATGTGTATTGAAAATTTTACCATTAATAAAGTTTCATTTTTTTTCTTTCTATTATTAAAAATCTAATAACATTTGAAGTACATTTTTATAATTTTAAAGTTTTTTTCAAAAATATATCTTCCTCTAATAATAGTATAGGTTTTCAGGATTTTAACAAAGAAATAAATGAAAATGAGTTTTTTTTTTCCTATATAATATATGTCACTATCTAGAATTTTATTTCAGTTTTCCTTTATTTTAGTTCAATATGTTGCATCTAGAGTTATGTAGGTAAAAAGCCTCTATTTGTTAATTCAAAAACATTATTGACAAAAAAAGCAAGAGAGGGGATATAGAAATTACCAAATATCTTAAAAGTCACCTTTAAAATAACTTATTTTTATTGGAATATTTTCCTAAAATTAATAGATATCTTCTCAAAACAAAACTTCTTGTATTTTTATGAAAAATGCTCAACAGTTTCTATTATGGTAGTAATGGAAAATTCGGAACTGTTCCAAAAGATAAATACTAACCTAAAAAGTCTAGTTAGTGAAAGAATATGATTATATATGTTAAGCACCTCCCTAATAGATACAAACATTTTCCCCGATCATGAGAGGTTTATTTTATTAAGATGTAGAACCTTGATTTGCATATATATATATATTAGGTGTCGGCAATCAGAATATTCGGTTCGGAGGATTCGGTATTCGATTTTTTGGTTATTCTTTGTTGGTTCCGAATTGAACCGAGTAAAGATTACGGTTCGGTCGGTTTGGAAGATTCTTATTCGGTTTGGTTATCGATATTTTAAAGTTAACTGAATTGAACCGAAATCACATTTTTATTTGGTTTAATCTGTTTAAAACCTACAAACGAAAATTACAAAAGCAAAGCAAATAGAAAAGTAATAAATAAACGAAAATTACAAAAACAGAGCAAATAGAAGAGTAATAATACATTCATATGTCTTTTACATATATTCATACATTCATATGTCATTCTCATGTTTAAAGTGAAGCCAATAAAAATGATAAAAGTCTTAAACTTACACAAACTGAAGCACACACTCTCAAATTGTTGGCTGAGACTGAGAGGGAGGATCTTCATTTCGAGGATCTGCAAAATCAAAGAGATAGGTTAGATTATTTGAATATGACTGATATAAAAATAAGAAAAGGTTTTGTACATCACCAAGAGAGTCATAAAAGTTCACTTCTTCCAACATTTGCACCAATGTTGGAACTTGATCAGTTGTTTGCTCAATGTTGCACAGAAGCCATTGTTGTATGCAAATGCCTCGACCATGTAAGGAGTTAAAGAACTACTGTAAGGATCTAGAATCCTACCACTAGTGCTGAAAGCGGATTCAGATGCCACAAAAGAAACTTGTATAGCTAAGACATCCTTAGCTAACTCTGATAGGATTGGAAACTTTACACTATTACGCATCCACTAATCCAGAACATTGTACTGTAATCCCAATGTGTTAGGTAACTTGGTTTCTATTTTTTCTATCAGATTTATCTCCAATTCAGTAGCAAGATCTTCATTTCTTCTTTCACTCACCATCTGAGTGTAGACATTGTCCATCATCTCATAATCCTCATCATCATCTGAAAGATCTAAGGCTATCTCAAATGGATCACTTCTATTCCCAGAACTGCTACCACCAGCAGTATCAATTCTTCTTCCAGAACTAACCCCAACAATTCGCAAGTTGTACTCGTCATACAGATTTTTCATAGCATTCCCAACCACTGAGTGTAGCTGTTTACACTCAACATTGTCCTTACCATATAATGTTTCAAAACACAGTGTAGCAAACTGCATCTTGTTGCGTGGATCAAACACACTAGCTATGATGACAAGCGAGTTCATGTTTAACAATCCATCCTAGTATTTATCAAATTTGTATCTCATACTATTTGCTTGATCTCTGATGTTTCTATCTACATTTGAACTCCTAGATATCAGATTTCTCTCAATTGTCACTATCTCATTGTAGCACAACGTTGAAGTAACAGTCTTTGAGGATGAAAAGGACAATGTACATTTGAAGAACATTTTCAGAAACTTAACTAACACTTCGACTTCATCCCAATCAGCAGCCAATGGAGGTCCAATACGCTTCTTCCCCATTTATTTTTCCTCATCGAAGTATTCACAATATAGCTTGTCCTCAGCAAGCATTTTATCAAAGGCAACTCTCAGTTTAATTATTGAACTCAACATCAGAAATGTTGAATTCCACCTAGTTACACAGTTCAAAGCTAAGCTCCCTCTAGACACTTTCACAGTCTCACACCTTAATTCAAAGGACTTAAGTCTAGTAAATGATGATCTGACATACTTTACTGCATTCCGGATAGCAACAATACTATCTGATACCTTTGCCAAGCCATCTCTCACTACTAGATTAAGTATGTGAGCACAACACCTCATGTGGAGATATGCTCCACTGAGAACTAAGGCATCTGGTACCTTGTTGCCAAACTCATTGCGAAAAACCCGTAGAGCCTTATCATTCCCCCTTGCATTATTGACTGTGATAGTGAATACTTTCTCAATTCTCCAATCTTCTAAACACTCAATCAAATGTCTAGCTATTGTTTTACCCTTATGATCTGTTATTGGTTGAAACTAATGATTCTTTTTTGCAGTTTCCAAGCATCGTCAATCCAGTGGGTTGTCACAACCATATAATTGTATGAGGTAGTTGGAGCTACCCATATATCGGTTGTGACAGAAACCCTTTTCTTTTTCACACTAAATACCCTACTTAATGCAACTTTCTCGGCCTTATAAGTGGCAACTACCTCCCTAGTTGTTGTTCTTCTAGAGAAGGTTTTGTACAATGGCATAATATTGTTACAAAACCTTTTAAAGCCCTCAGATTCAACAAATGAAAACCGGCAACTCGTTTATCACCACCATCTCAATTACAGATTTCCTAAAAACTGCCGGATCATAATGAATTGATTACATTTTACCATTTCTATCACCACCTAATACACTCTGTTTATCTTTATCATTGAAGTCTTTGAACATTTTGCATCTCTTTATATGACTAATCATTGGACTCGTCCCTACAGTTTTCGAGTTGCAACCTACTTCTATACCACAATACTTGCACGCGCTTCTATCTACTCATTGATCTAGACGAGTAAAGTGAGACTATACCGCAACCCGTGGAGGAACTTTTCTCTTTGCTCGCGGTGGCTCATCTTGGTGTTCACCTCGCTCATCTGCCTCTTGCCCATCAAGCACCATCTGCCAATAAGAATTGTGCCTCAACATCATCACAAATTGATACACGAAATCAGAGAAATCAAAAGTTTAGTTTTCGAAAAATTAGGGTTTCAAAATTTGGGGATTTTTGGGGATATCGATTGATTCTTTCAAATTGGAAGAAATCAAGTGAAGAAAAGTCAGGGATTTGAAGAAATTGGACTAAAATCGATTCGGGTTCGAACTAAAACCAAAATAGCTTTCGCGAACACGAAGAGAAGAAAATATGAAATTGATAAGTCCTACTTCTCGACTTGAAATTTTAATCGAGTAAGACTAACCTTGAATACTTCTCGGTGC
This sequence comes from Lepidium didymum, assembly GCA_963920545.1. NCBI lineage: Eukaryota > Viridiplantae > Streptophyta > Magnoliopsida > Brassicales > Brassicaceae > Lepidium > Lepidium didymum. The sequence continues at coordinate 17,867,511 of OY986980.1, read as the reverse complement.
TTGGCGATGATCGGTGGTCGGAAGGTTCGATAAACCACCGGATTTCGAAGGTTCTCGGAATCGCCTTCGTCAGGTTTTGAAAGTTTTGGAAATGAAGTAAAGTGTATAATACACAATTACACCAAACCTTGGTTACATCAAATTATTGAACCAATTTTGATCGGTTTAAATCGGTTATCAATACCGAACCGATTTAGCCGAGAACCAAATTGAAATTGAAATCAATTCCGTTCGATTTAGCCCAAATTCTTAGTCGATTCTGATTTGACTCCTAACCGGTTAGGTTCAATTTTTGCCGACCGGTTTGGAAATTGTGTCCAACGCTAATATATACACTCTTTTTTTTTTCAAGCAAACAATATATTAGAAAAAAAAAATCCGATAGAAAACCTTCAAACTACGTAAATTGTTAGCAATGTAAATCTTAATTGTTTTTTACACTTCTAAAATGATTCTTGATACTAAATGAAGTGTGTCAAAGTGAAATTGACATTATCTATTTTTTTCCGCAAAGAAGTACAACCATTCTTATTGATAAAGTATCAAAAGGGAAGAACAACTATTGTAATATTATTTCAGGTGATAGGTTTAACTCCACCCAAAACTTTTATATAACTATATGAATGTACCTAAACATTGAGATGTTTGTTAATTACACATAAAGCTAAAAAAATAAAATTTTAATTCCACCCGAACTATCACATATAGTACGAGGAACATCCGAAATTTGTCTCTCTTCTTAATTACACACAAAATTAAAGTTAAAAATCTAATTTCACCCAAACTAACATATATAGCATCAAAAGCAGCCAAATAATCAATATAGTTTTTTGTCAACAGAGCCATTTTCGGGTCGAGTTTTTTTTGGATTTTTGGTTCCATTGATGTAAGACTCATTCAAGTATTTTTAATTTCTGGATCGGGTTCAGTTCGGGTATATCGGGTCCGAATTCAGTAATTTTATTTATTTTCATAAAATTCAAAATTCAAAATCGGGTAAAATTAGATTTTTAATTTTGATTTTGTGTGCAATTTAAAGTAATATATATGTTGGAAAAAAAATTGTGTACAATCAAGAAAATGGGTAAATTTCGGATGTTTTTGGTACTATATGTGATATTTCGGGTGGTATTAGAGTTTTAATTTTAGTTTTGTGTGCAATTAACAATCGACTCAATATTTAGATACATTCATAATTATATGAAAATTTTGTGATGAAATTAGACAGATTACCTTAGTGTTTCACAACATCAGTTTTTGAAGGAAATAAAATAAAACGCACGAGTAGGTGTCTAGAGGTGTAATCCCCTTCTTCTTATCTATTTATTAAACTATCCACGTAAACCAATATTTTCATAGTAATTGAAATATCGTAATAGTATAAATAACAGAAATTTAATTGATATCGTAATACCGCGAATATTTGTTTAAGGTTTAAATAGCAATTTAGTATAGTTTGGAGTTTTATTTTGGAAGTGAAATGTCTTTTCTTTTTTTGTTAATACTGAGCTACAATTAAATTATTCTAAGTTTTGTTTATATAGATGTTGATGATATTTCTTTATATTCTCTCAGCAATAATTTCATACTTAATGAAAACCCTGAGTAATGATAAATTGTAATGACTAGATTGTTTTTAATAAAAAAATATAATTTTCCCATATTTTTCTTTTAAATAGATTATTCGGTAGTTTCAATATCTTATTGTCACCTATTAAAACTTTACTTTCTCAAATTTCTGCCAAATCAATATGGAAACCTCTCATATCTCTATAAGAACTCATAGAATGAGTGTCAACATGTTGCTCATTGTTGAAAATTTATAATGACTTCCACAATATATATATATATATATACCATAAACGACTCAATTAAAACATGAATTTTTTTAAAAAAATCTGAATATTTTCTTCTATTCTTACAGTCAAATCTTGCCTGTAGGACGGATCACCAACTAGTATATATATATAAATAAAAGTATAAGAGATGGGATCTAAATACCCATAGGTCACAAGAATAAAAGTAAAGCAAAACAACATATTTTGACCATACTAAAGACATATATTAATTAACAACGGTTTCTCCATCACTTTTTTTTTGCCTTTTAGGATCTGCATTAATAAATCAAAGTATGATTGCATCGATGAAATATAATAGTCGACAGAAAACAAAATGTTCATATAAACAAAGTTTGAAAATAATAATTAATAAAACGAACACAAGAAAACAAATTTGAAAAGACTACTAGAGAAAAAAGCTTGAAAAATTACTATCCCGAATAAGAGAAACTAAACCACTACAAAGCAAAAATTGGCTAAATCATATGATGAAACGACCTATAGCAAATGAAAGCATCCCACATATAAATATTAGGATACTCACCAGCAAAAATAGGATCTCATATATTTTTCAGAACTGGCGAAATCGAAAAAGAATAACCGATTGACACTTTGATAAAAACCTTAGAGAGACTACACCTCGATCAAGTCTTGAAAGTGTAGACAAGAAGAGAAGCAATCTCAAATCGAGAGATACCAAACTCAAAAGAAGACAACAACAAATCAAACTAGAGAGGAAACAAAAGCTCAAATTAAGGGAAGCAATCAAGCATAATTTAACAAACTAATCTTAACTAAACCATAATTGGGCCTAAACCAAATAACCTAAACAACAAAACCAGTTTAAGCAAACAAGAATTTTAAACTAACCAAAAGAAGGGGGAAACTAGATTAAATAGGAAGAAGACCGATGATAAGAGCATTGGTATAAGCTCAGTCTCCAACGACGAAATTGTTGTAACTGGTAGAACATGTGAAGGTGAAGCCATTGAAACAAACGACAAAGATTCTATGGCCCCAACGACAGAATTTGTGAGCTCCCATGGCAAAAACTGAGACCCTCCGAGCACCTCCTCCAAGACGAAGCACCTCCAAGGCAAAGAATCTCTTCTAAGGTTGAGGTCTCAAGGACGAACCCCCTTGAGATGAACCTCTCCTTCTAAAGACATCAATCACTCCAATCTCTGATCTCCACAATAACTACAACCCTCCACTTTGATCAACCACATCAACTCTAAAATAATTTTCAAAACCCAGGCCCTGGCAAATACTCCTTTGCCGATCTCCACAGACATGAGTTTCAAATAAGGTGAGGACATTAGTCTTATATTTTTTTTATGTATATAATAGATCTTCTGAAATTGAGTTTGTTTGCCCCCAACAATTTCAAAATAGGCTATTCATTAATAATAATTAATTAAAAGTTAACAGGAATACCAGGGCAAGCTGTCAAACGGGAGAGCTGGTTTCCTTCTCCGTTGAAACCATTTGCTCATCAAGATTGACTATTCGTGCATGGATAAGTTCCTAAGCTTGGTTCGGTATGCTCTAACCAACAACAGAGACTAATACCATTCATATACGCTCCACATGAACGTCTAACATCCGTGTTCTCCACCCTTAAATGTTTCCCGGAGTTAGATAATTTAACCTCCTCCCTCGTTGGTAAAAAAAACCCTCTTGTGGGTTAGGTGGGGCCCTCCTTGTTCTTTAGTTTTGGATTCTGATCTTTACTTCCCAAGACATAAATCTTTAGACCCAACCTTTGAACCAAAAATGCATTTCCTGACATATTTTGCTCATCACTTTGACCTAGAATAACAACCTCCCTTAATTCTCGTGCAGTTTGAACCTCCTCCAAATTTTCAAATATGTTGAATAAGACAATATTCACTTGAACCGAAGAAATTGGGATACCTTGTAAGTTACGATTATGGTTCCACATAGAAACATCTAGTACATATTGAGTCAGGTTTGACACCACATGGTTCTTATTCCCTGGCTTCCACACCATTAAAACTCATCTGTTTTGTTTACAGGTAATGATCGCGGAACTATAGTCTTATCTAATACTTCAGGGGGCAAGAATTGTTAAACTTAAGTAAGAGATTAAGTGTGAAGCAAGGAATGACTTACTTAAGTGTGAAGCAAGCCAACACTTAGGCGCGGTTCATACAAGAAAGACGCAAAGCGTTCCACACCAATTTTGATGTGTTCCGCACATACACATGTGACCAAGGGTCAACTAGCCGTTGGAAGTCTTTGGTGAACTCATAAGTCAAAGAAGGCAGTCACATATTTTTGATAAGAAGAGAGAAGGAGCCGTTAGCTCAAGTCCCTTTCTTTTTCCTCGGGATCCGTGGCCAAACAAAGGAATCTTTCCTTTTTGGTATATTGTGTCATGTTATAGATTTTATCTATTTGTAAAGCCCTAGCATAGTGTCACATGTATAAATATGGCTCCTTGTAAAGCTTATTAATCTAAGAAAGAGAAATCTCTTCTTCCATATTCTCTTCATTCTCTAATTTCTCTCGCCTCTTAATCTCTCGGTTCTCATTCTCCCTCAAACTCTCGAATCTTTTCAAACTCTCCACTAAACCTCTCTAAAATCACATGGTATTAGAGCATAAAGACTCTTAAGACTTGTTTTTATTTCCACTAAATCTCTTCTCTTTCTTTTTGTCCTCCATTGTTGTTCTTGCAGCTTTGTTTTTATCCATTGGGTAAAAGAGTGTTTTTGTGATTCTTGATGGATAACTCCAAGAATTTTTCGGTTCATGTTACCCTTAAGGGTTTGAACTACTTGTTATGGTCTTGGACCGTGAAGACCGTCTTGAGTAGTTGGTAAGGAAAAGGAAGGCGACACTAGTGTGATGGTGGCGATTGATGAAGAAAAGGCAAAATGGTATCAAGATGACCAAGTGGCTCTTGTCATCATCCAAAGCTCACTAGATCCATCCATTTATGAAGCTTTCTCATATTGGGAGAGTGTCGAGAACTTGTGGGACACTCTCAAGAAGGTATATGACAATCTCTCAAACCTTAGTCGTGTATATGAAGTGAAGAAGGACATCCATGACCTAAGCCAAGAAGATATGAAGTTTACTCAATGGTTTGGGAAGTATAGGTCTCTTTAGGCCGATCTAGATATGCTAAAGCCTCCAACGGTGGATCTAGTTGTGTTAGGTGAAAGGCTTGAACAAGACAAGGTGTTTGGTCTTATGTTGAACTTGAATCCGGTGTATGGTGACCTTATCCGCCATCTCTTGAGGCAAGATAAGTTACCAATTTTGGAAGAAGTTTACGGCTCTATTCATAGAGAGCAAGGATCTAGGAGCCTTCTTGGTGATAAGGGGGAGCTTGCAATGGCCAACAAAGCTATATACGGCAATGAGTACCATCATGAGGACAAGAAGGTGTGGGTGTTTGACCATTGTAAAAGGAAAGGGCACTCTAAGGACCGTTGTTGGATACTACACCCACATCTCAAGCAAAACAAGTCGTGGGAAAAGCCAAATGCCAACCTTGCAAAGCCAAAGGTCAAGCTAGCGGTTCATCTAATTCTCAAGCGGATATTGTGAATGTCATGGTAACGGCCCACAGTTACTTTGTGAGGAAATCTGACCTTGAGGAACTCATCAAGTCAATCAATGCACTAAAGAAATTCGGTTACTCTTTCTTTGTTTCAAAAATTGATAAACCATTAGTAGTAGATTCCGGAGCTACTCATCATATGATTAGCAATGTGAACCTACTTACAAATGTGAAGCCGGCTCTAGGAAGTGTTAGTATTGTAAATGATAAAAAAGGTTCCTATTAAAGGTGTTGGAGATCTTAGGTTGTTTGATAAAGAATCTAAGAGTTTTTATATGCCTACTTTTAAATCAAATCTTCTTAGTGTTTATAAAGCCGTTTGTGATTTGAATTGCAAAGCTATATTCGATCCTAACCCGGTTCATTTTCAGGATATTAAGAGTGAAAAAGTTCTTGGAAGTGGTGTTACCAAGGATAGATTGTACTTGTTGGAAGATGTCAAGAACGATCCAAATTTATCTTTACATTCATGCTTATATAGTTCTTGTTTATCTAGTTCTTGTTTATATAATGCTTTGAACTCTAGTAGTAGCTTAAATAATGATGTGTTGTGGCGCCCATTTGGGTCACCCATATTCTAGAGTTTTGAACTTGTTATTGCCTAGTATTTCTTTTAAAAATGACAATTGTGAAGCTTGTACACTTGAGAAACATTGTAAATCGGTGTTTACTAAGTCTTCAACTATTTATGAGAATTGTTTTGATCTTATTCATTCCGATGTGTGGTCTTCCTCCTGTGAATTTAGAGAACATCATAAATACTTTGTGACATTTATATATGAGAAATCGAAATTCCCTTGGGTGATATTATTACCTAGCAAAGCCCGAGTTCTTAAAGCATTCACTAACTTTCAAAATTATGTTTTGACTTAATATAGTGCCAAAATCAAGATCCTAAGATTCGACAATGGATGTGAATACACAAGTCATGCATTCAAACAAAATCTTGCCAAACATGGAATCATACATCAAACTACTTGTTCTTACACACCACAACAAAATGGTGTAGCCGAGAGAAAGAATAGACATCTTATGGAGGTGGCTAGATCAATGATGTTCCATGCGATTGTGCCTAAGAGGTTTTGGAGTGATGTCGTGGTCTCGGCATGCTATCTAATTAACTACATTCCCACTAAAGTACTTCATGACATATCCCCATTTGAGGTACTCAGCAGAACTAAACCTTCTATAGACCATTTGCGTGTTTTTGTTTTGTTCTTAACAAAAGTGGACAAATGACCAAACTTGATGCTAAAAGCGTGAAGGGCATGTTCATTGGTTATTCAACTACCCAAAAGAGGTACAAGTGCTATATACCCGAGTCAATACGAGTCATTGTCTCTAGAGAAGTCAAGTTCGTGGAAGAAAAAGGGTATTATGATGAGAAAGATTGGAAAAATCTTTAAGATTTGTCTATGAATACATCAGACTGTGCCTTGAGTCTTCGTATGCTTCTTGAGAAACTTGGGATCGGAGATTTGAGTACTAGCTCAAGAAGTACTCAACCATGTAGTGAGGAAGGCTATGATGTGTGTGAACCACCTCAAGAGAGTCTATTACACAATGATGAAGACTTATCTCAAGAGGCTACCAAACCAAGTATGGAAGCTGCCACACCTTTGGCCGAGCAAACCGAAGGGGATAATGCGGGTCAAATGGATTTGGATCGGACAAGGTTGACCTCGTGGATGGCAATGAACCATCAACTCTAAGATGAAGCCAAAGAATTCGTGATGAAGGTATGAGTTCGGATGATATTGAGGCCGTGGAAGCACCGAAACCACCTAGCCTAAGAAGAAGTCAACATTTGAAAAGTCTTGACACCGACACTAGAGTGTACTACAACAACATTATCGAGGCACATCCACACCAAATTTTATGCAACCTTGCCGAGGTTATGGTTGAACATCAAGCTTTCATCATTCAACTTGACCAAAATTATGTGCCAAGGACCTGTGAGGAAGCTAAAAGACACAAGATTTGGCTTGATGCGGTTAGTGGAGAACATGGTGCAATGAACCGCAACCACACTTGGGATGAAGCTACTCTTCCGCATGGCAAGAATGATGTGACCTCTCGATGGATCTTTACTATCAAGTACAATAGTGATGGTCAAATTGAAAGACATAAAGCTAGACTTAGGGCAAAAGGGTTCACTCAAACAAATGGAGAAGACTATCATGATACATTTTCTCTGGTAGCCAAACTTCATACGGTACGTGTTGTTTTATCTTTAGTTACTAACCTTGATTGGGATTTGTGGCAAATAGATGTCAAGAATGCATTTCTCTAAGGAGAACTTGAAGATGAGGTGTATATGGTGCCTCCACCGGGTTTGGAACACATTGTGGCTCCCGAGAATATTTTACAGCTTAAGAAAGTTAGATATGGACTCAAACAATCTCCAAGAGTTTGGTATCACAAGTTGAGCCATATCTTAAGAGATCATGGGTTTAGAAAGTCCGAGGCGGACTATACACTCTTCACACTTCAAAGCTCGGAAGGTATATTGGTCATCCTTATTTATGTAGATGACATTATCATCACTAGAAGTGTAAAGAAGGCATCAAATGTATCAAAGAATATCTTAAATCCGTTTTTGATATTAAAGATTTTGGTGAAATGAAGTACTTATTTGGGATTGAAGTTTGTCGATCCAAAGAAGGGCTCTTCTTGTCTCAAAGGAAGTACACACTTGATCTTTTAAATGAGTGTGATATAGGTAAACGTATAGCCAAGACTCCACTTGGAGACGCATACAAAGCAACGTGCAAGGGGGAGAAATATGATGAGCCATTTGAAGATGTGAGCCAATATCGGAGAATGGTCGGAAAGTTGATCTACCTCACAATAACAAGACCAAATTTGTGTTTTACGGGGAACCAAGTGAGTCAACATATGCAAGCTCCAAAGATATGTCATTGGAAAATGGTGGATTGGATCCTTAGGTATCTCAAAGGGACTCCAAAGCAAGGTATATGGGTGGGTCGGAATGAGAACACAACTCTTGTTGGTTATTGTGATGCGGATTAGGCCGGAGATAGGCAAGACCGCAAGTCAAATACCTGGTATTGCACATTCCTTGGAGGCAATCTAGTTACTTGGAAAAGCAAAAAGCAAAAGGTGGTGCCTTGTTCAAGTGCGGAAACCGAGTATAAAGCAATAAGGAAGCTCACAGATGAACTCATATGGTTGAAGGCCTTGCTTAAGGATTTGAGAGTTGAATTACAAGAACCGATCACAATGCATTGTGATAATCAAGCCACCATTTACATTGCATCAAACTCGGTGTTTCATGAAAGAACAAAGCACATTGAGGTTGATTGTCATAAGGTCCGAGAAAAAGTGGAGCAAGGAGTGATCTTACCGTGCTACACAAGGAGTTTGGACCAACTAGTAGACATATTCACCAAAGCCGCAAGTTCTAAGGTGTGTGAATTTGTGTATTAAAAGCTTGAGTTGATAGAACTACCTAAGCCGTGACCATGATCCATACTCTTTTTACCTTAGTTGGTTTTATCCCAATGGGTTTTCCACTAAGGTTTTTAATGAGGTGGTGAGTTACAACTTTCAAGCTTGTCCTTAATGTTTCATTGCGGATTCAAGCTTGAGGGGGAGTGTTAAACTTAAGTAAGAGATTAAGTGTGAAGCAAGGAATGACTTACTTAAGTGTGAAGCAAGCCAACACTTATTCGCGGTTTATACAAGAAAGACGCAAAGCGATCCATACCAATTTTGATATGTTCCGCACATACACATATGACCAAGAGTCAACTAGTCTTGGGAGTCTTTGGTGGACTCATAAGTCAAAGAAGGAAGTCACATGTGTTTGATAAGAAGAGATAAGGAACCATTAGCTCAAGTCACTTTCTTTCTCCTTGAGATCCGCGGCCAACCAAAGGAATCTTTCCTCTTTAGCATATTTTGTCATGTTGTAGATTGTATCCATTTGTAAAACTTTTGTAAAGCCCTAGCATAGTGTCACATTTATAAATATGACTCCTTGTAAAGCTTATTAATCTAAGAAAGAGAAATCTCTTCTTCCATATTCTCTTCCTTCTCTAATCTCTCGCGGTTCTCATTCTCTCTCAAACTCTCGGATCTCTTCAAAATCTCCACTAAACCTCTCTAAAATCACAAGAATAAATGAGATGTCCATACATACAACACTTGAAGCATATGTTGGATAATTCTTTGCATACAACAAAATATTGAATACCATTGATCATAATTGTCCTCTTAATTGGTTTAGCTATGTTAACCTCTACACTGATTCTCACAAATCAGGTTATTTCAAACCATATGGTAGTACAATCAACGTGAATAGGTTTTCAAAGACCTACGACGCCCATTAGAATTGATTTATGGTAAAGATTAACTGGAAAGTTTGATAATCGAATCTAGACAAGAGTAGTCGTGATTTCATCCTGTAATGGATCAAAGTCCATAGACCATGCATACACCATCAAATAACTGCCAAAAACTCTCCATGGTTCCTTTTCAAACCTTCTAGGTAATCTTCTTTAACCCAAAATCGAACCATAAAGAAACCATATGGCAAGTCCATCACATACATACTTCCTCTTGGTTTTCGTAAATCCTGGAGTTTCTTAATTATAACCACAAACCATCATACACTGCTTCCACAAACCATTCACAACATGCAAAACTTCCAGCTCAATTGTAATTACAGGCTCCCCATCCCCTTCATCTTTGTCTCTCGTGATGGCATGCCTCCTGCAAATGAACTTGACACCTTTGAAATCCATGAGTGATTCCTTTTCGGTGGAACTACTGGTATTCGAGCTCTCTCTCTTACATCCATCATCATTGCATCTTGTACCCTGTTTGTTTAGGAATGAGTAAAGACACTTAATAACTAGTTTCCAAATATAGAAAAACAAGTTTTAGAAAAATTTGATTGACTACTATTTAGTTTGTAAAAAACAACCTTCTATTCTATTCGAGAAAATGCATTTTGGTCAATTGATTAAACTACTTGTATAAATCACATAATTCTCATGTGATATTGTTTTGGATTTTGATTGTTGACAAAGATTACATAATCTAAGTTATTACTCACTTAATGATCAATATATTATTCTGAAAATTTAAAACTTTTTTTTAATAAATTTATTGTTAAATTTATGGCGTGGTAGTGATCATTTTACAAATTTTCAAGCAGCAGATTCAATTCTTTCCTGATAAAAAAGAGATTTTAGTGTGGAATTTAATTATAGATCAAACTTTGTCGATCTAATTATAAGTAAGATTAACAAAAAAAATTATGGTGAATTTTCGACCAAATTTTTTTTTTTTTTTTTGTCGTCACCAAAAAAAATTAATTTTTTTTTTTTTTTCTCGAAGGTCCGTATTGGGCATTTTCATTAAATGCCTTTAAAGGCAGAATACAGTGGACTAAATTACAAAGAGATATTGGATCTGGCCAACAATGGCCCAATAGAACAAATAGCCCAAGTAGAGAACTCAGAACTTCTAATCACGCTCCAATGTTACCACGTGTTGACCGTTCGCATCTTCCGGCATGCGGGAACACCGGCGACTTCAGAGAGATCACCGCCGTAGTCGCTTGATGCCCAGCTTTTCTCTTTGAATTAATCCAACTGTTTGATCAACACATCTGTAAAAATCTCCATCGGGATCTGCATAAAATTTGAAACGCCTTAGATTTCCATCTCCGTTTTCCGCCTCCAGGAGACTCCGCGTCGTCAAGACCCAAGTGTATTGATCTCGAACTTAACCACCTTTACGCTCTTTCTCAGTGAGCATGCGGAGCATCGAAGAATTACTACCCAAAACCGGAACCGTCGGTGAGAGAGAAGGGGTCTTCAGAAGCCGAAGGGTATGAAGCATAAAGAGGTGTTGATCTTTGAATCGCCGAAGCGATTTGAGGTGGCCAAAGGCCAAAGAAAGAAAAAAGAAAACCGGAGATAGGCTCCGGAGTTTTTTGCCGGCAATAGCCGGAACCGATATCAACAACGGAAAAACCAGAGGTTCACCGGAGAAGAAAAAACGGCGAAGGCGACGCCGTAGGTTGATCGGATTGGAAAGTTGAAGAGACTAGAAAAAATAAATTATGGTGGGTTGGGCCACTAAGTCTAATCTATTAATCAATCATATAAAGCCCAATAATAAGGCAAAGAAAAAAATGGCCCAATGATAAGGCCTGACACGATTACACATTTACATTCCTCCGGTGAGAGTCGCCGACGCTAACACCAATCTGCGAAACAGCGAGGGGTTTAGCCTTAGGTCATTGAATCTGGCGATGGCGAGCAGAGTTTACGTTCATTACAACCACGCTGATGCCTGCAATAAAGCTCGCTGGAACGCCAGGTTTGAATTACGCACACTGTTGATGGTTAACAGATTTATCATTGGATCGTTTCCCATTTGGTCAATCGTTTTATCATTTTATTCTTGTTCGTTAGATATTGATCCTGTAAACGTCATCATCAGAGAATTTAGAACATCCACGAAAAATGTTACCATAAATGTTGTTCATGAGTATAATAGTTGTTTGAATTTCTCTAATCATTTAGTTCTCCCTTGCTTCGTTTTTGTTTTGGCAGAGAGACCTTCAGGTTTATGTATGATAGGCCTTGGCAACATGTTCGTGATTTCTACTCCAATGCAGTGGATGGAAATCTTTCAGTCCTGAATTTGTTTGAACCCAATGTTAGTATCTTTTAGCAGCAATACTTTATTCAGTTGTGTCAAGTTGGCTTTGTTACACTTCATCATAACTTAATCTTTCTTTATCATAATTTAGAAATCTTTGGTCCATGATGATGGGATATCTCTTGAAACTGAATTGGAGACTTCTACTAAGAAAGATGGGAGGTCGGGAAGATGGGAAAGAGTAAACTTCAAGATAGTTCTTTCATACAATGGAGCTTCTTTTGATGGATGGCAGAAACAGCCTGGCCTACACACTGTTCAGAGGTAAGTTATCATCTTTCAGTTTTTGAATGCATCAGAACATTGTAAATCTTTGCGTAGGCAATACTTTATGGAGAATCGTAGGACTCCTTCAAGGACCACATATTGAAATTTTTTTGTGGTTTATCCATTATCTGTCATTTCAAAGTAATGTAGTGTCTCTTTGATGATTATAGCCAGTTATGATTTCTATATATGGATAAATAATTCGTTTTAAGTTTAGGAGCACTAGCACCAAAAGCACCTTAGTTTCAAGACTCTTAGGCCTGCACGTGCTCGTTTTCCTGAAAATGATCGTTGTAGCATTTTCTGGTTTTTAAAGTGTAGTAGAGAAGTGTCTTGGGGGATTTGTTGATGAAAAGAAAGCCCAACTGCTCAAGAAAAAATCTAAACCATTAGAAGGCCGTGTACTTGTTGCTGGAAGAACCGACAAAGGAGTATCTGCTCTTAATCAAGTTTGTTCTTTCTGTACGTGAAAGTCATATTCCTAACGATATAATAGTACAGTATAACGGTTTTTATTTCCCCTATGTTAGCCAACAAAAAAACGAAAGAAAAACATTTGCATCTTTGTTCTGCATGACTACTGTATTGTTTGCTTGTGAGAGTAGGTTCTTACATGAATAAGCAGCATATCATTACGATATTTTTTTTTTGCTGAAGGACATGCCCATTCAAGGTAGTCAATGCTTTTAGTTTTAAGATTGTCCAGTTTTAATTTTTATTTCGTAGATACCTGGAGAAAAGATATTGAACCCATTGAAATTGAAGATGCTATCAATAAAGATGCTTCTGGAAAACTTAGGATTGTGTCAGTCTCTAAGGTATACTTTCCATTTAGAATGGATACGTCTTTCTTTTTATGTTTTCTGGGAAATTTGCGGGAAAAGTATGTATAAAAATGCAGGATTGTTTTAATCACAATTTCGGAACTGCAGGTTTCCCGATCATTTCACCCAAACTTCTCTGCAAAATGGAGGCGCTACTTGTATATTTTTCCCTTGGATGCTGCTGAGCCATTGCACCAGATTAACAAGGATCGTGAGAACTTTATCTTTGATGAGAACCACAAAAAGCAAAGTAATGGGCCCTTAAGTGCAGAGAATGATGAAGACGTAGTTTTGAGCGAGGATGATGAGCTTCAAATCGAGGAAGCCAGGAACGTGGATGGGCTTGAAGTATTAGAAAAACCAACTGACTTTAGTGTAAGCAAGGTTAATCAACTTTTACAGCAGCTTCAAGGAAAAGTGTTATCCTACAAGATGTTCGCTCGTGATACAAAAGCTGCAAGAAACGAGTAAGAGCACACACACGGTCTTTGGTATTACTTTTTGGCATTGCAACAGTTCTAGACCACTTTCTTACCACCATGGTGAACACTGGCATAAATTTGTAAACATTTTCTTACTTGGGTTATCTTGACATTGCAGAGGTCCACCTACAGAATGTTTCATGTACCATGCACGGGCAGCTGAGATAAGATTGTCTTGTTCTGTAAGTGTTCGATTCTATTCGCACGTTAGATGTCATTTCTTTACTTCACACTCGATCACTCTAATGCCACTTGTTGAGTTATGCACTTCATGTCATAGTTTCTTACATACTCTTTCAAAACTTAGCTGATGCTCGTATTAGCTGTTGGTGTTTGCCTTTGGTGCATATACAAAACTTGTAAAGTTGTAGTCGTAGCTACTGAAGGATATACAGTATGATACTTGACAGAAACTAAAATGTATATTTTATTTTGGTTTTTGATTTAATCTTTTCACGACTTCGTGTACATGGGAATATGTACTAAAGGTAGGATTAGGCAGGACAATATACATCTTATGTGAAATTAAGAATGACGTGTGTGATAAATTTTCTTAGGACTATGTGGAAGGAAGAAGGGTGATGTGTATTGAGCTTGTCGCTAACCGGTTTCTCCGCAAGGTGTTTACTCTAAGCCTACCATTTGCTTCGAATATATTTATATTGCAGAAGCTTGGGTTCTTTGAAAACAGGTTTAGTTTATGCTTTAAAAAGTAAATAATCATACTAAATACAAGAACACATTTAAGGGAAATGATACAACAGCATCCCTGATCTAATCCCTTAAAAGTCAGATTTTCCTTTCAAAAAATTTGTTTCCTTTGTTTAATTATGGTTTTGCCTTAAGGCTTCTCCTAGTAGCTTCCTCAAAGGTTCGTCCTCATTAATTCACATTACCGAAACATCTACTAATACCATGTCTTTGTAACTTTCAGATGGTTCGAGTTCTTGTGGCAACATCAATCCGAGAAGCTGCTGCTGGTGCTGAAAATGATGCATTGTTAAAACTGCTAGAAGCTTCATGCAGGCGAGCGACAGCTCCTCCAGCACCATCTGAAGGTCTCTGTCTATTCGATGTTGGTTATGCTGACTTTGACCCTCAAACTTCTCTCATTACCTGAGAATGGTATGTAACATTTTACTATCGTATGCTGTATGAAATCTGTGTGGTTTAGATTACAAGTTCACTTATCGTTAAAGCAAGCGAAACTAAATCATATTCATAATATTTTTCATGTTTAGTGGCTACGGATATAGTTTCGTTTGACAATGGGTTTTGGTTAATGAGTGGTTTTTGGTTATCCAACATTCATCTACAGCACTTCCACGGGTAAAATTTTTACACATCCATTAAGTCATCTTGTTTTATACAGCACAACCGTGAACTCTTTGTTTATTATTACGCCCAGTTGATGCTCTCGCTTGACACTCCTTTAGGTGACCTCTCATCAGTTTCACTCACATACGTTGAGTAGAAGTCGTCATCATCCCCTTCCCTCTCTTTCAGCTCCTCAATCTTCACCACGGCTTCTTTTATGTCCAACCTTTTCTCCACGTCTGGTTCGCAACACCTCAATCCAATCCTCAAGTGTTTGAGAATCTGTCCTTCACAATGGCTTGTCTTGCACATATCTTTATCAAACAAATTTGGTGTCCATACACCGTGGAAATTCGTCTTCACCCAACTCGCTAAATCCTCATCACTACCTTGCAAAAAATTGTCTGGAAATTTTCCAGTTAGGATCTCCAAGGTGAGTATGCCAAGCCCCCATATATCGGTTTTCTTGGTAACTCGTAGGCGTTGTAAATACTCTGGAGATTTATAAGCCACCATGTGCTCTTGTGCGTTCTCATGATTAACCACCGGGATTAAACCATAGTCTGTCAGAAGAGGTTCATAGGTTTCACTGAGTAGAACATTGGAGGATTTGAGATGACCATGTGGAGCCATTAGGCTTGGTAGATCCTGGTAAAGATATAGCAGCCCCCTCGCCACTCCTTTCACTATCTTCAATCTTGTTGGCCAATCCAAACTTGGTTTTCCTAACGATTGATTACCTAAAAAAGATATTCGACTCTTAAGCAACATTAAACCATCAAAGAGTCAAGTATACAAGTAAAAAAAACTTACCATGAAGATTCACAGCCAAGCTTCCTCTCTCTGCAAAATCACAAACCAATAACTTTTCCTCCTTCCTATAGTAAAAAGCCACAACGGGAAGCAGATTTTGATGCCTTAATCTCCCTAATCTTTTCATGTGCTCTTGAAATTCATCTCTCCCTGCATTGTTCATTTCCTTGAATCTCTTCACAACCATCATTTGTCCGCTTGATAGTACTGCTTTATAAGATGCTCCAAAACATCCACTTCCAAGTATCTCTGCAGAAGCTTTCAACAGATCCTGCAACTCAAATTTTTCCCTATCTTCCCTCAAGAATGAAAGCTTTGTGCCCTCAACTCCAGCTGTTGTATTCATCTTCTTAGTACTACCTGAGCCTTTCTGATTGTCACGATTCTGTCCCTCTCTATGGCTTTCACTCGCTCCTCGGATGCCAGTTTTCTTTTGTAAACTTGATGGTCCTGTTTCCATTACTAAGGGTGGTTGTTTATTCCTATTTTTTCGGTTAATTATAATGATAACACCAAGGATTATGAATATTGTCAGCACTATGGCCACTGCTGTTAAAACAAGAGGCACATTTGATGATGATTTCGGTCGTGCCTCAGGTTTTATAGGAAGTTCTTTAGAAGGAGAATCACACTGTGTTTCCAATGGTTTTCCACATAAGCCTTTGTTACCTTCAAACAACTTTGGATCCATCATGCTAAGACTCTCAGGGATTAGACCTGTGAATGCATTGTTTGAAAGGTTCAACAAGTGCAACTTATGTTCAAACTCTGGTATCTGTCCAGTGAATTGGTTCCCATCAAGTCTCAGCTCTATGAGTTTGGGCAATTTGGCCATAGATATAGGGATTTCACCGGTAAACTTGTTTTGGGACAAATGGACCTTTTTTAGCCATCCCATTCCTTCAAAAGCATTCACTGGTATATCTCCTTCAAATTGATTGTTGGACAGGTAAAGTGACTTGAGAGCAACGAGTTTCTTAAACTCTGGGAATGGCCCACCGAACTTATTGTTCATTAAGCTTAGAGTCCTCAACGATGTCAAACCCGCCAATGCACCAATGTCAATTGAACCAGAAAGCTCCAAATTCTCCATCTGCAGTCCCCAGACAGAGCCTCTATGACACAAGACACCATGCCAAAAGCAGGGAGGAGTTTTAGCATCCCAAGAGGCCAATGCATCTGCCTTTCCAACAACCAAAGATTTCTTGAAGTTGAGGATAGCCTCCGAATCCGAAAGACCATAAGTGGTTGTGGTGAGGACAAAGAGGAGAAACACTAGTGTTACCATGGCGTTGTATAGCCTAAGGAACGCGCCTGCATAAGGAGGCAAGGCGCTCCCTTTTGAGGAAACCTTTGAGAAGGGGACAATTTGATGTTACAGCTTGAGTTGGATTGACACAGCAGAGAGAAAGAGATGAATGGTAAAGAGAAGGCTTAGGCATCAAATACATTCTATTAATAGCTTTGCGGTGAAACTTGATTCTCTTATTGATGACCTGTAATGTCCTTTAAGATTACATCATACAGCTTGAATACTCAATTCTCTGTTTTCATTATCTGTCACATCCACTCAACAACCCCATTGTTTTTTTAGTAAACCTTAAACACAAACATAGTTCTCTATCTCCTTGTCTGAAACAGAATTTCAACTAAACAACAAGTTTCAGATAAACTAATCTTTGTAATCTGGCCTAAACCATTTTGTTTGATAGAGAAACATCTTGAACCACAAATTTTGTTAAAACCTGATACTAGATGAATTATATACTCACTTGCTCTTTTCTAAACTTACAAAAGTGTTGATATATTCTGGAATTAAAGTTTTAAGCAAAAAAAAAAAAAAAAAAATTCTGGATGCATTTATGAAACAGTTGGCATTTATAAAAGACATTCTATAAGAATGTAATTAGAAAGAGATAGTTACAGATTTATTCTGTTGGCACACATTAGCTAATATTAGCATAGTCAAACGCGTTTGGCCAAATTCAACATAATTGGATTCATATATAAACTTATTGAGTTTTTGTTTGTTGCAGAACCAAAACCAATAGAAGAAGCAGTGGAAATGGTGATGAAAATCTGTGAGGAAAGAGAACAAAACGTTACATTAGCCATTGATAGAGACAAAGAGAGCCAGAACGCATTGAAATGGGCCATAGCTAACCTTCTTAGCCAAGGCCAAACTCTTACTCTTCTTCATGTCAAACTTAAACAAGCCACTCCTCCTCCTTATTCTGGTACAAAGCCTTTGTTTCATAACACCAATTTCTGTGTCTTTGTTCTCACATATTGAGGTCTTATGTTGTTACATGATGTTGGTTCAATGTTGCAGGATCTAACCTGAATAAGTCAGGCTATGATGTGTCAGAAATGTTTCTTCCATTCCGTTGCTATTGTGCTAGAAAGGACGTGAGTTTTCGCCTCACATTCTATCTATCTATCTATCAAAACAATTCATTGAATTGACTCATGTTTTTTTTTCCTGTAACAGATCAATTGCCAAGATGTGATTGTCGAGGAGACTAATGCAGCTAAAGGAATAGTTGACTATGTGCAACGAAATGCAATCGGGACTCTAGTACTTGGTGCATCGAAGATGAATCTCTTGAGGTAATTAGGCAAATGCTTTCTTTTACCTTATGACTAAAGATCTTGAGCATACTTATATATATATGGTCTGTTTGATTGAAGGTTCAAAGCAGTGGATGTTTCAAACACTGTCATAAAAAAGGCACCAAATTTCTGCACTATATATGTAATCTCTAAAGGGAAAATCTCATCTGTGAAATCAGCTACGAGTTCACCTCCTCCCACTCTTAGACAGCTACAAGCTCAGACGAGAAGTCTAAATGGTATATATGATCAAGTTTATTTAAGGATATTACAAATGTTGTAACTACTTATACCTTAACTGATTGAATGGCATTCACATCACAGTTGATAGGAGGCAACAAACGATGCAAAGACCACATCACGAGATCAGCATCAGGTATATTTTGTTTCCTTTATAACTCTGTTTCATTGTTGTTTATAAGTTTTACTCAGGCCACAAACCAACAATGATGTATAGGTCTCCTTTTACAAGAAAAGGATACGAAGGCGCATACCGATTTTCGATGACTGACTCCGACATATCATTTGTAAGTAGTGGAAGACCAAGCGTGGATCAAATGTTTCCTTCCTTGTATGACAATGAAGATGTTCCACGGCTCTCAGTCAACTCTGAGTATGAAGAAAATCGAATCAGTTTTGCTACATCATACTCATCAGGGAAGCAGTCCATAGATCTTGGTTCTCCATATGCAGCCTCCACTTCAAGCTCACATGAAAGTGGGAGACGATCATGTTCACTACAGTTCCAGGTATTTGGATTATTCTCATACAACATCACCTGCACATGAGAAAAGGTTTATCATTCATCTAATCTGAAATCTGGCAGGATGAGATTGAATCCGAGATTAGAAGGCTGAAAATGGAGCTAAAGTATACAATGGAAATGTATAACAATGCCTGCAGGGAAGCAATCTCTTCGAAAAAGGCGGTATGTCTGAAGTTTTAACTATCAAAGCTAATTTCTTGTTAGAATCTCACAAAACTCATAATCTGATTCATCTCTTCTCAGACTATTGAGTTACACAAGTGGAAAGTAGATAAGGAAAAACAATTAGAAGAGGTGAGACTTGCCAAGGAGGCAGCAATGGCAATGGTGGAGATTGAGAAAGAAAAAAGCATAGCAGCCGTGGAAGCTGCAGTGGAAGCAAAGAGGATAGCAGAATTTGAAGCTCAAAAGAGAAAGCATATTGAAACCATAGAAAAAAAAAAGAGGGCGACGTCTTCTTTAGTGAAAACTGAGTTAAGGTATAGAAAATACAGAATTGAGGAGATAGAAGAAGCCACAGAAGATTTTTCGCCTAGTCGCAAGATAGGAGAAGGAGGCTATGGACCTGTTTTCAAGGGAACATTAGATTATACTCAAGTGGCAATAAAAGTTCTAAGGCCAGATGCTGCACAAGGAAGATCTCAATTCCAACAAGAGGTGGAAGTATTAACCTGTATGAGACATCCAAACATGGTTCTCCTACTTGGAGCCTGTTCGGAATATGGATGCTTAGTATATGAATACATGTCCAATGGTAGCTTAGAAGATTGTCTCTTCAGAAGAGGAAACGCTCCAATCCTTTCTTGGCGTATAAGATTTCGCATAGCAGCTGAAATTGCAACCGGTCTTCATTTCCTCCACCAGATGAAACCAGAGCCTTTGGTGCACCGTGACCTTAAACCAGGAAACATTCTACTTGACAAGCATTTTGTCAGCAAGATTTCTGATGTCGGCTTGGCCAGGCTTGTCCCTCCATCGGTTGAAGACAAAGTAACTCAATATAGAATGACATCAACCGCTGGAACATTCTGTTACATAGATCCAGAATATCAGCAGACCGGTATGTTAGGGACTAAATCAGACATCTATTCATTTGGGATTTTGCTTTTGCAAATACTTACAGCTAAGCCACCAATGGGTTTAAGTCATCACGTTGAGAGAGCAATCGAAAAAGGAACTTTTGCAGAGATGTTAGACCCTGCCGTACCTGACTGGCCAGTCCAAGAGGCTTTGGTTGCAGCAAAACTTGGTTTACAATGTGCACAATTAAGAAGAAAAGACAGACCTGACTTAGGGACTGCAATTTTACCTGAGCTTAACAGACTCAGAGATCTAGCTGAAGAAAGCCAACAGCCTTCACCGAGTAGGAGCCTAGTTTCAACAACTTCACTACAGGTATATATTCATTAAACTGGTCCTTCTCAGATTATAAAACAGGTCTGTGGTTACGTAACTATATATATATCCCAATTGTAGGAGATTATGTATGATCCACAGCTACAAGATGGATTTGATAGCTCAAGTTGCCACAACTGTGATACACCTTAAAGAGGAAAATTCCAAGTCAGAAATTATCCAAGAGACAAGACATCGAGAGCCAAGAAAACTAGTTTTGGTTAAGATGAAGAATATTTGTTACTTATATATTAACAAAGTTTTAAATATTCCTATGGTGTTTAATAATAAACCCTTGTATACTTCAGAATCTACATAAGCTTTTTGATATGTTTATAGGAGACAACCATGTTGATTTTATATACCTAAGAAAGTACAGAAAATGAAGTTTATGGAGTAACATTTGGTGCAGTGTCAGAAATCTGAACATAATCTGTGCCTTCATTTCTACATTTCCCCTTAGATCTTTTTAGACCAAAATCTTTTTGTAGGAATCTGCTAAATGATTATGATATTACTGAGAATCAGAATAAAAGACCTTCAAAGGGGACATATCTACTCTCTATTCCTGATAAAATATAGACTAAGAAGTGCTGGTTTAAGAGTCGGTTTGCTTACATACCAAAATTTGGTTAAAGAAATTACAATTCTAAACCGGTTAACTTCTGTTGAACAATTAAATTTAAAGCCTATAGTCATCAACGTAAGAAAAACTGGCCTCTTTCATAAATGTACGCCGCAATTGATTACTAAACTTTCCCCAAGGAGTAGTGCTGGGCAGCGGGCCAACCCGCCCCGCCCTGCATAAAGCTCGCGGGTTTTTTGCATATTTTCATAAACCTGTAATCCGTTCCGCCAAAAAATAGATGACAAATTCTAACCCGCAACCCGCCCCGCTTAAGCCTGTGGACCCCGTAGTCAACCCGCGAATAAAAAAAATCCAAAAAATCCGCAAAAAACTTTCAAAAACTCGCAAAAAACCCGCAAAATGACCCGCCTAACACTAACCCGCCAAAAAACAACACGTTGTCTAAGACATATGTTTGAAAACATCACGTTGTCTAAACCATATTTTAGAAAACAACACGTTGTTAGTATAACCCGCGGGCTAAGCCCGCTTAGTCCAGAAAAATGTGGGCCCCGCCCCGCGAAACCCGCAAAAAAGTGGTCCACATTTTCAAAACTCAAACCTGCCCCGCGCGGGTTAAAACCCGCGAACCCCACGAATTTTTGGACCACTTCCCACTCCTACCAAGGAGTAAGTAATTTCAAAGCATTCAAACATTGCGTTCCAAAATAATATATATAATACTATTGATTTGGGATCAATTTTGACAAATGTTTCATAAAATGTTAGTTAGGTAAATAAAATCAGCACGGTTTTCTCGTATAAGCAAATCAAAAAGCGTGTACAAAGATTCCAATTGAGAAAAGGTGAAAAACACTTATAATTTGATATTTTGCAGTATCGTTTATAATTGCTTAAATTTTAAATAAATTATTAAATCATTTTAAAATAAAATAAATGAGTGCATGTGGCATGTAATAAATTCATTAAAGGCAGACGCATTTACACATCCAGGAATTGAGTCTCACTGCCTACATTATATAGAAATTTTGCTAATAGGTCGGGTAGTTGTGGTCTAATGTTAAAAATAAAAATAAAATAAATGAGTTTTTTTAGTATTTGTCTTTTGATATAAAATTCCTTAATTTTGAAACAGATAGTATCATTTATTATATTAATGTACTTTTTTGTAACATTATATTAATGTATAATATATATTTTTACTGTTTGATGCACAAAACCACCAATTTTATGGGTAAATATGCTAAAGTTGATTTTATTTTACTACTATAGTTCTAGAGAAGTTTGGGAAAATATACACAAGTTTGTGTGTAATTAGGTATTTGACTTCCCTACTAATCATATCTTTTTTTTGTCTTATAGATCGATAATGCCCCTATTTCACCTTTATTTCACCTTGGGCAAGTGATGAAATAAACGTCGCTTAAAATGCATTCAAATAGTCTTAATTAATGTACATTGTAAAAAGTAATATTAAAAAATTATTAAAATCTGAAAACAATGCAAATTCAATATATATATATATATATTAGCGAGTAATAAATATGTTATTATGATAATATATATGTTAGCGTACATATATTAATCAAATATATGTTTATGACATAATAGATGTGTTATCTGATAACTAGTGTATTACTTATATCAATTATGTATTAGTTTTATATGTATAAAAGAAAATTGGTAATTTTATCAGAAATAATATGTGTTACTGCGTATGTTATATGTAATCACATATATTTTATCAGATAATATATTAAGTAGCAGTTCTATATGTTATTTCAGTAATATATATCTTAGTGTACAAATCAAATGTGTGTTTATAAAGATAATAAGTGAGATAATTGGTAATATATATGTTATTAGTTTATCAATGAATTAACGGATAATAAATCTATTAGCGACGTATTTAATGTAAGACAACACATTAAATACACAGTTTCCTCCCTAAACCATTAAATAAAATTGAGGTTAGTATGGTAATTTAATCACGTGCGTCCATCTCATAAGCGTAATAAAAAAGTTGCATGATAGATTCTTAATTTTTGTTTTTATTTTCTATATTCAGCTAAATACTCATAGTTCTATGTGGCTTTCTCCACCAAAACATGTAAAATTTTATCCCTAGAAAACTAAAGGGAACTAAATAGACAAGTTTGTATATTTTGACATTCATAACAATTAATGATAAGTATAGATAAAATATGTGTTCTAGTTGGTTTATCTCTTATTTAGCTAGGCTGTGAGTTATAATTTTATCATATTCTAGTGGGAGAATTTAGATTATGGATAAAATGAAATACATACATATTGATAATATATATATATATATTAAAATTGATAATGCACACCAATAATGCGTTTGCCTTGAGAGAGAAAGAAACAATTTCTGGTCAAAACTCCATCATAGGTAAGAACTAAACAAAGAGATTCATTAAACTAAAAATTCACAACAAGAAACTCAGATTCTTTCTCCGATGATCCAACTCTTGTAACAATAACTAAGAAACCAAAGCAAACAAAAAAATAGCAAAGAGATTTGCTCTATGAGATCGGCATTTCTGTTGTTGTTCATTCGTCTCTATCTTCTCTTTGTCTCTGTTTCATCTGCTTCATTCACAGAGTTCGTCCACCCTAATTTCACAGCTTCTAATGCCAGATTCATGGATAGCTCCGGTGGAGCTTTCCTCTTCTCTCGTAATTCTGTTTTCAAAGCCGGTTTATTCAGTCCAGACGGCGATGAAGCTTCTTCTGATTTCTACTTCTCCGTAATCCATGTCGGTTCCGGTTTAACTATCTGGTCCTCTAATCGAAATTCTCCACTTTCAAGCTCTGGGATCATGAGTTTCACCTCTCATGGAATCTCTGTTATTGAAGATGGTAAAAGTCAAAAACCCGTTTGGTCAACGCCGGTTTTAGCTTCTCCGGTTTACTCTCTTCGGTTAACCGACGCCGGAAATCTTCTTCTGCTTGATCACTTGAACGGTTCTCTATGGGAAAGTTTCAATTTTCCCACCGACTCCATCGTTATCGGACAAAGACTCCAACTTGGGATGTTTCTGTCTGGATCCGTTTCACCGTCCGATTTCTCAACCGGAGATTATACATTCTTGCTCCGTGAATCCAACGGTTTGATGCAGTGGAAAGGACAGAATTATTGGAAGCTAACGATGCACACACAAGCTGATGTCGATTCCAATCTCCCAGTTGAATATCTAACGGTCACAACTTCTGGATTGGCTCTTATGGGTCAGAATGGGACGGTGGTGATAGTTCGAGTGGTTTTACCACCGTCCAATGATTTTCGAGTAGCAAAGATGGATTCTTCTGGTAAATTCGTTGTTAGTAGATTCTCTGGTAAGAATCTGGTGACGGAATTCTCTGGTCCTATGGATTCTTGTCAGATTCCTTTTGTGTGCGGTAAGCTTGGGCTTTGTCATTTAGATAAGGCTTCAGACGACCAAAGCTGTTCATGTCCAGATGAGTTGCGGTTGGATGCGGATAAGAAGATGTGTGTTCCGGTTAACCAATCATTGAGTTTAAATGGTACTTGTGGAACAAGTAATATCTCGTATCTCGAACTTGGTCTTGGTTTGTCTTACTTCTCTACTCAATTCACGGATCCTGTGGAAAATGGTCTCGATTTATCGGCTTGTCATGATCTCTGTAGTAAGAACTGCTCATGCGTCGGTGTTTTCTACCAGAACACATCTCGGTCTTGTTATCTGGTGATGGACTCATTTGGTTCTTTGTCTCTAGTAAACAACGCATCAGACAATATTGGATACGTCAAGTTGTTTGTAGGTAAACCAAACGCTGCTCATCCTCCGGAAAACAAAAGCAGAGGAAGTAGTTTTCCAGTTATAGCACTTGTGCTATTACCTTCTTCTGGTTTCTTCCTTCTGATTGCATTTGGGTTTCTTTGGTGGCGAAGATATGCAGTGATGAGATACAGTAGTATCCGTGAGAAGCAAGTTACTAGACGAGGGTCATTCGAATCAGGTGATCTAGGATCTTTCCATATCCCTGGTTTACCTCAGAAATTCGAATTCGAAGAGCTTGAACAAGCAACTGAGAACTTCAAGATACAGATTGGATTAGGTGGATTTGGTGCAGTCTACAAAGGAACTCTTCCGGACCAAACACTTGTGGCCGTCAAGAGAATTTCAAACCATGGGCTTCACGGAAGACAAGAGTTTTGCACGGAAATCGCTATTATTGGAAATATCCGACACACTAATCTAGTGAAGCTCCGAGGCTTTTGTGCTCGTGGGAGGCAGTTACTCTTAGTCTACGAGTATATGAACCGTGGTTCGTTAGAAAAGACTCTGTTCAGTGGGAACGGTCCAGTGCTTGAGTGGCAAGAAAGGTTTGATATAGCGCTTGGGACGGCTCGTGGGCTTGCATATCTCCACAGTGGATGCGAACAGAAGATCATACATTGCGACGTGAAGCCAGAGAACATCTTACTGCACGATAACTTCCAGCCGAAGATATCTGATTTTGGGTTATCAAAGCTTCTGAGCCAAGAAGAGTCGAGTCTGTTCACCACAATGAGAGGTACTAGAGGCTATTTAGCTCCTGAGTGGATAACAAACACAGCGATATCTGAGAAAGCTGATGTGTACAGCTATGGAATGGTGTTATTAGAGCTAGTGAGTGGTCGAAAAAATTGCTCGTTCCGGTCTCGAAGCAACAGCGCTACAGAGGAGAATCATCAGAACAACTCATCCACAACGACCACGAGTTCTTGTTTGGTGTATTTTCCATTGTATGCTTTGGATATGCATGAACAAGGGAGGTATATTGAGCTGGCTGATCCAAGGCTAGAAGGTCGGTTGACAAGCCAAGAAGCCGAAAAGTTGGTTCGAATAGCTTTATGTTGCGTCCACGAGGAACCAGCATTGAGGCCAACAATGGCCACAGTAGTGGGGATGTTCGAAGGAACCATACCAATGGGGAATCCGAGGATGGCATCACTAAATTTCTTGAGGTCTTATGGGCTGAGGTTCGCCGAGTCTTCTATGGTTGAAGGACAAACCGGGGAGAGTGAAAATATGGTTTTTCACCGGCGAATGAGCTCTGAAACCGGCGACTCAAGGCACTCAGCGTCTTACATAGCGTCTCAGGAAGTTTCAGGACCCCGATGAGATCGCCGAAACCTTAATTCTTTTGTCTTTTTGTTTGTTTTGGTTACTTTGTTAATAGATCTTGTTCATATATATATTATATGATAAATCGTTGGATATTGTTGGCATAGAGTCTTGAGTAGCCATTTGTTTCTTCAGTTCAACCCCCATTGCTTTCTTTTTTTCCTTCAAAATTTGATATAATTATAATCATCTACCAAAGTTCACATAGTTTGAAGTTTTCTTAGTAAATAATCCGTAGCGCTAGAGTCTCTCGTCACTTGGCGCCTTGAAACTCTGCGTATATTTTCTCGTATTCGCTTATTTGCTGCAGAAAAGTAGAGCGTACAATGAGAAAAATAGTTATGTATGATCGTCAAAGAGTTGTAAGAAGGAAGGAGCGCATGAAAACACTAACCTTGTTGGTGAGAGAAGGCTTGATGTTAGTGAGAGCTTGCTCAAAATGAATCATCTTGACTGTGCGTTCACTGTTTGTGTTTGTATCTGTGTAAGCCGCAAAACCCGCTTGTTTGACCAAAGATAGAAGATCAACTCCGCTCAGACCCTCACAATACTTCATTCTTGCAATGGCGTTCAAATCAACACTGGGATCAATTGGAACATCCCTCACCAATGACTTGAGAATCGAATAACGCTCGTTAGGGTCTGGAAGAGATACATAGATATGTCTCCCAAACCTGCCTGACCTTTGAACAGCAGGATCCATTATGTCAGGCCTGTTTGTAGCAGCAATCACAATTACACCATCTCGTTGTTTACTTCCGCCACTCAATTCAACGAGTAACTGAATCAAAGGTCGTTCAACAACCCAAGCGCCTTGCTCACCACGTTTTGTTTTCAAGGCATCCACCTCATCGAAGAAGATTATGCACGGTGAGGACATCCTGGCCCGGCTAAACAACTCCCTGATTGCTTTTTTGGTGTCTCCAACATATTTGCTAAGAAGCTCCGGACCCTATATGAGGAGGAAAGATCAGAATCAGAATTCAAAGGTTTTCACAAAAGAAATAACTGAGAGGAAATATGTTTCTAGGATAGATACCTCGACGTGGATAAAGTTGGCTCCTGACTCGTTAGCCACCGCCTGCGCAACCAACGACTTACCACAACCGGTGGTCCAAAGAGCAAAAAACCAGTCTCTAAACAGAATTCAAATCCCTGAAAAGAATATGAAATGAGATGAAAATTCCGCTACATACATTTTCCTTGTGTCGATTCTTATCAATCATCAAGCACTCGCTTGTCTGCTCAAGGAAAATTCTGATCATCATAATCTGTTTTGTTTATTTAAGTGATTACCTTGCATTTTTCAGGAAATTTTAATGGCACAACAACATGACGGTATAACTCCTCTCTTAGATGATGAAGACCGCCAACATCATCCCACGTTACATTAGGGATACTAGAGAAACCTTCTCTAGTTAAAGAAGGTTGAACCATTTTCAGAGCTTCCTGTGGACAGCGAGGACAAGAGTCATCAAATGTAATGTAGTAGGAACCGAAAGAGTTGACTATCTCACCTGGAAGTCTGAGGTGGTGCAGTAGAGTTTTTTCCTGTCTTCCTCGGTCAATGGAAGCCTCATCAAAGACTCAATATCGGTAGAAAGTTGCGTTTTTTTTTAAATTTAGAATTCTCTTTGCAGTCACCAGGGGAGCCTTCTTGGCCAAGGCATGGAAATCAGCACTGACGAATCAGAAGTGAGACGAGCAATGTGTGCGCAGTCCAAAGTGCTGTCTAGTGAAAGGTGGCGTGTTGCTAAAGAGAAAATCTCTTCCCTAGCCTTTGCATTAGGCACATCGAGGCAGATCTCCTGGTCGAATCACAAAGATCTCCTAAAGGCAGGATCAAGAGAGTCAGGCGTGTTGGTAGCTCCAATTACAATGACATGACCAGGCTTAGAAGCCACGGAATACGACTTTTCTTTTTACTTTAAGAGCATATACTTCTCATCCATACAACTCAGCAACTGAGTGACGATACGCGTGTCCATACCCTTGTGCTGATTATCCCTTTTTGATGCAATTGCATCAATCTCTTCAATAAATATAATTGAAGGTGCAGTTCTATAGGCTTTAGAGAAGAGTTCCCTGATATTCTCTTCTGATCCACAAGAAACACCAGAAACCGATTCAGCAGCAGAAACCATGTAAAATGGTACACCAGCTTCGTTGGCGATGGCATAAGCCAATGTGGTCTTGCCACAACCAGGTGGACCATGAAGCAATATCCCAGAAAGTGGTTTCATACCAATCCCTTGCTCTATGTCAGGACACAAGAGAGGGAGTTTCACCTGAAACGTAAGGTCATCCAAAACACCCTTCAAACCGCCCAAGTCCTTAAAGGTCGGTCCTTTTAGTTCAGCATCATAACCCTTACTACTTCCTTCTTCACTAGTCAAAGTTGTCTTCTTCACGTAGACTATCACTTGTGATTTCAAATGTGTCGTCGAATTAGGAAGCAGAAAAAGGATTGAAATCCAAATTCCTCTGTTTCATCCTACTTCTGTTTATTCCGCTCATCCATCTTTTCCTCATCTTTCAACCTTCTTCAGACAACGACGATTATGCTTTCTTCTTTCCCTTCTCTCTTAGGGTTCTCATTTAGCTTCTCTCTCAATTAGGGTTTCGGTTCAATTATCATTATTTCGTACGTTATTATTGAATGATTAGGCTCGGTTCAATTTTTTTGTTGTCAACATTACTCATTCGGTTTGGATCAACAATGCATGATCCATAGCTAAATGCTCCAACTGAAGCTGGTGGGATTCAAATTCTTCACCTGGTACCTAACTAGATCAGGGGCAAGCCAACTAGACTACTTGGTCCTCGGTTCAATTATTGAATTATCATTATTTTGACTTATTTATTTATTATAAATTATGTGGCTTTCAACAAAAAATTTTTAATGGTTTGACATTATTAAATGTGCTTAGAACAACTCCAAATGGGATACTATAACATCCAATTTATTAATATATTTTAAATTATACCAAATTAACTTTTTCATTTGTGAATTTTTAATTTAATAATAGAGAATATTACATTTAGTGTAATATTTGGTATTTGGTGTTGTGGTTGGAGTTGGAAAAAAAATAGTAAACTATAACACCAAATTTGGTGTAATTTACCATTGGAGTTTGCGCTTAAGAACCCATAGACTACAAACTTAAGTGTCTATTCATCATGTTTTAAGTGTTGTGCAATATTGTTTACCGTAACCTATTTCTCATGATCTCGCAATCCTTCCATGATACTGGATTGGTTTTTCTTATCGAGTTTTTGGTCCCATCAGATCGTATTTCCAAAATGTCCTCAATGATATTGTAGCCGCCAGTAAAGGCTTTCATTACATGTCCTTCACCACGAACACGTTTTAGTTGAGAGAGACACATGACACCCGAACATTCAGGAGGTAAGTTTAGAGTAATATGATGTCGATTCCAACATATTTGATCATTTCAAATGATCTATATACTTAGCAGCCAACTTCTGATGTATTCGTGGTGTGATGTAAACTCGACTTATCTGTCATTTTCTTCATAATAAATCAATAACATGAAGGGTTTGAAACATGTGATCCACAAGAAGAACATCACAAAAAGTGATAAAACCATAGACTAAATAGTAAACTCTTATCGTTACGGAAGTTGAACCAATGACAATACAAAAGGCGACGGAGACTGCAGTATTTGGGTGGTCTCTTCCATAGCTGAATGCATCATTCTAAACAGCTGCGTTTGTCAGATCTTTCACTGCCACAATTTCGTGAGGCTGCATATACATACAACCATTGTTAGAACCCACCATTTGGGTTACCAACCTATAACTACTACAAACACACAATTTAAGCTATATTTCTCTATATATAGTTTAATCGCGTCATGAAATTCTCTCATCTCTGTGTTCAGCTTTTTCATTCATATTTCACTATCTTAGAAGCGTATTAAGCAAATATATCGAGAGAGACTAGGTGTAAATGGCCCATATCGTATTTACCTCAGCTAGCTCTTCTTCATGCTTAACGATGAAAGCGGTATCAACTTTTCCGTTTTTGAAATCCTGTTACCAAACAATTGAATTACAGAAAAGCCAACATTTTCAGGATGGAAATTCCGTAAGCATAGCGCTACTTATTTCACATACCTCAACATCAAGGATAAGTTTGTGGTAATTTATAGTCGTTGGAACCCCTGATGAAACCAAGAAAAGGAATATGGATTAACATTTCAGGAGTATTCAATACTGTAAATAAGAAAACAAACACTGCTTAGCAAGATGGGATTAACAAAAATTAGTCCTTCGTATACCTGTAATGATAGTGTCATTCAGCGCACGTTTCATTCGTTCAATTGCTTTTTCCCTCGTTGGAGCCCACACAATAAGCTATAACAGATTTAGGGTACAAAAATGAATGTCACATCAGCTATAAGTTCAAGTAAGCTGCTGTGAAAGATAGCAGATGAACAACATTGCATTAGAATTGGTAATTCCTACAGAAACCAGAAGCCTCTTCCAATACTTGTATAAGATTACAAAACACCAGAGTGATTATGTTACCATGAAGACACAGAATGTGCTCCCAATTAATTAAACAGATACATAATGACTATCCAAAAAAATTAAACATATATATACCTTCCCAAGAAGAGAATCATAGCTTGGAGGGACAACATAGTCGGGATAAACATGGCTATCCATTCTAACGAAAGGACCTCCAGATGGCAGGTAAGATGTTATTCTGCCTGTTAATGTAAGAGTGAAGGTTATTGTAAAGAAAGCCAATTTGCTAATAAATCGAAGATGTACCATATTAAGTTCTACTGGAACATACCAGGCCCAGGTCTGAACCCTTTAAATGGATCTTCTGCATTGATACGGCATTCAATCGAGTGCCCTCTCAGCACAATATCCTCCTGTAAACAAACAAGATTCAATTTTGAATGAAATTTTGAATATGCACTCACAACTTCACAGAGAACACCAGTCAAACCTGTTTGTAACGAAGTTTCTCTCCCATTGCAACACGAATCTGCTCTTCAATCAAATCAACAGAGTAAATCATCTCCGTCACAGGATGCTCCACCTGAGTTTAGATTTAAGCAATGATAGACATTTATTATACTTCAGATGCTTATGTATACAAAAAAGGTAAGTTTTAGTACACAACTTAAAAAATATACTTTGTAGTCATAATAAATTTCAACCTGGATCCTAGTGTTCATTTCCATGAAATAGAAAGAACCTCTCTCATCCAAAAGAAATTCCACAGTACCAACACCAATATACCCAATGGATGCTGCTGCAGCAACTGCTGCATCACCCATGGCTTTCCGCAATTCAGCGGTCAATGCTGGAGAAGGTGCTTCTTCCAGCAGTTTTTGGTTACGTCTCTGTTATCAGGGGAATATATGATTAAATGAGCCCGATGGTTTCAGTATGCCATACAAAAAATGAAAGAATGCAGCATAAATTAGTCTCAAATTCTGAGAACTGATATTGAATTCCGAGTTATCATAGCAATTAGTGCAAGAAAAAAAAAAGAGTGTAGCTGAACCTGCAGCTGGAAATGACATGCAAGTGCAATAATTAAGCTGAGGTCAATTTATTCATGTTTTCATATATTCAGATACTTTTATTTCACAACTGATGGTAATAAAATTATGCTAGGAGGAGGTTACCTGGATACTGCAGTCACGCTCACCAAAGTGAACAACATTTCCAAACTTATCTGCCAGCACCTGAGATACAAGAGTTACAGATGATATCAGGCAGATGGCAATATCATGGCTTAGATTCCAATAATGGGTAACACCAGACCATCAGCTCAAGAGAAACATCTTTTGCTAAACCTCAACTGTTTTGAACAACTTCTCCTGATAAATTCCATACCTGGAACTCGATATGTCTAGGGTTTTGTACGTATTTCTCTAGATAAACTCCATCATTTCCGAAAGCAGCAGCAGCCTCGCTCTTAGCTTGCTGTAGATCAACAAATTAAGTCAACTTCAAACTGACTATTAAGGTAAGCGCAGAGCATACTATCTGGTCGTTTAATTTGATAGATATCACTGGTGTCAGCATTACAAGATTTAAGTTACTACACATCCAGCTTCACAGTGACAGAGTTCTTGAAATCTCGACATGCAAGGCATTCAGGCACATCATGAGATCACACAGAATCTTTATATTGTCGATGACTCATATTTATGATTGGCAAAAATATTCTATCAGTGGCATTGCTGGTTCAGATTTACATGAGTGTCATACCTGTAACAGTTTTACAAATTCTCCCGGTTCATTAGCAAGACGCATTCCACGTCCACCACCACCAGCTGTTGCCTTGATATCAGAAAAGCGAGAACAGTCAGATTTTGTAACTACAAAAATATCAACAGGTACAAAATGACAAATTGAGGCTTTAAAAAATATAAACTTAAATCGGTGTCTTGTCAAACAGACCAATTTGAGATTTCATTTTCTCGCTTACATTACATCAGAAAAGTATGAAATACAAAATGTCATTTTAATCATTGCATCCTGGTAGCATACAAAAATCAAGTTTATTTTACCTTGATCATTACAGGGAAACCAATCCCATCAGCGACCCTGATTGCTTCTTCTGTGCTCTGTAATAGGAACAAAATAAGACATGGAAATCTTAAGAATTTGGTTGACATGCGAAACGTTGAAATGCTTATTTATAAATCCAGCATAATACCTGCAATAGACCATCACTTCCTGGTACTGTTGGAACCCCTGCATTTTTCATTGTCTCTCTCGCAGTTGATTTGTCTCCCATAACCCGGATGCTATCAGGCTGCAGATGGGCAACGACGAAATACGGATAATCAGATTCTGACTTCTTTTTTTTCCAACAAAATAAAGCCAGGGCTTAACTGACACTAATGAATAATAGATACATATAGTTATTCACTCATAGAAGTACCAGATATATAGTATCCCCCTCTTAAAAATGGAAAATTCGAATAAAGTAATTTTACAAAGAGATATAAAAAACTTACATTAGGTCCAATAAAATTAATTCCATGGTCTCTGCACATTTCAACAAAGAGAGCATTCTCCGAAAGGAAACCATATCCAGGATGAAGCATTGTACATCCACGGCTGATAGCAGCAGACAGAACATTTGGAATTACCAAGTACCTACAGAAGGATTTAAAATATTGATTATTCTCGATCCAATCATCAGTTTCTATGTGAAAATAGCCAAGAAATATCTTATAGACAGACATAATAAGAGCAAGCACTTTGCCCCACCTGACAGTTTGACGAATGTGTTATACAGGATAAGAAAAATAACATATAAAATCACTGATATTTGCTATTCTACCATCATCTTAAGATAACAAGATAAATGAATCAAGAAACAGAAGCTACAAAATACATGAAGACATAAACAGTTCTTTCGTATCAACGAGGCTATATGGTAAACGAACCATAATAACGACGAAATAAGAGAAAAGAACTTACGACTGGTTACTGGGAGCTTCACCAATGCAAACAGCTTCATCAGCCAATTTGACATGGAGAGCGTCCTTGTCTATGGTTGAATAGACAGCAACACAAGGAATCCCCATTTCATGAGCAGTTCGAATAACACGGACTGCAATTTCACCTCTATTAGCCACAAGAATCTTATCTCCGCTGCATTTAGCAGCAAGAGCACCACCACTACTAGTCCTCTTGGCCTTCTGGCTAACCTTTAGAGTTTTTGTTCTTTGTCTAGGGAAGCTAACGTTTCTTGGCATCATCAAATTACATTGCGAACTCCTGATAACTCCAGTCTTCCCCATGACCAAGGACTTCATATAAACATTCAAAGACATAAATCAGGAAAAGCCTTACATCAACAAAATTAAGAACCACCAGATCATACAACAAGTTACTATGCATAAATTATCCAGCAACAGAGATTCAAAAAACGCAATAGAAACGAACTATTGTATTAACATTTGGTGCTTACAGGTGTAGAAGCAATGGATTTGCAATTGGTGATCATAGATGCGTCCATTTCGAAATTGCAGCACGCGAAATCCTGTTTCAACAAAGAAAAGAGCATCGCATCTCATCAGCATTGCAATGAACGGAAGTGAGAGGAAACCTCGTAAACATCAAAATAGACCCAATTGCAAAAGAAGAGCTTCATCATACCTGTTCTTCACCAAGAGAGGGAGAGAGAGAAAGATTGATATGTGAGTAAGAGTGTGAAAACTCTGATATATCGAATTCTCCGCCCGATTGGTTTGGGGTTGGTTTGAACTCTTTACTGACTCACCTTAAGCTAAATACACTGACGCGGAAACAAAAGGTCAAAAGCGAATTGCGAAAGGTAAAAAATTTCAGTTAGGTTCGAGTTGTTTTGGTTTAATTAGTTTGGTCGGGTTTAATTAGTTTATATAGTTAGAAAAGTAGAAAAAAACAAGGGTGATTTACTCAACTAGTCTTTTAGAATTCTAGTTCGTACTGAAATAGTCTAAAAAGATTAAAATTATTAGAATAATTTTTTCGCGTTTTTAATACCATTTTACCTCTATCCTTTGAAAAAAAAAAATATTACGAAACTGTCATTAATGAATAATTCCACGTCAACATTATGTGATGTATATTTCTCAGTTTCGTAGGTTTTATGTTTCGTAGGTTTCACGAGAAACCTACATAACATAAACTTAAATCCTACATAATGTTTCGTAGGATTCTTTTTCCTTTGACGTAGGATTCTTTTTCCTTTAACGTATGATTCTTTTTCCTTTGTCGTAGGTTTCATTCCTTTGTCGTAGGTTTCATTCCTTTGTCGTAGGATTCATTCCTTTGTCGTAGGATTCATTCCTTTGTCGTAGGTTTCATTTTCCTTTGTCGTATGATTAATTTTCCTTTGACGTAGGATTCATTTTCCTTTGGCGCAGGTTTTAGGAACTATTTCAACCTCTCACATTAAACTGATCATAACTTTCTCAATAAAACTCCGATCAACAAACGGTTTAAAGCTACGGATTCTTGAGACCGAGATCTTTCCAACCATACCAAAAACACGACGAACGGATCAGTGACCAAAGAGTTATAGCCCCCGAAAATAAGTCTACAAGAGTTGTTGGTTTAGAGTTTAGAAGAAGAAAAAGGGAGAAGAAGAAAAAGAGAGAAGGAGAAGAAGAGGGAAGAAGAAGAGAAGGAGAAGAAGAAGAGACGAAGAAGAAGAGAAGGAGAAGAAGAAGATACGAAGAAGAAGAGAAGAGGAGAACTGTGAGACAACGACGGAGAAGATAAGAGAAGAAGAGAAGAAAAGAAGAGGAGAAGAGAAGAGAAGAAGAAAAGAAAAGAAGAAGAGAAGAGGAGAATGACGGAGGGAGGAAAAGAAGAGGAGAAGAGGAGAACGGCGGAGGGAAGAAGAGGAAGACAACAACAGAGAGAAGAAGAAGAAGAAAAAATAATAATAAGAATGGCATTCTTGTAATAAATGGATCATTGTGGAAAATTATGGACATTTCCATACCTTGGCAGTTTTGAATGATCAAAAGAAACTATTCTAGTAATTAAAGGATCATATTGAACTATCTGAGTAATTATCTCAAAAAACAAACATTTTTTGTTTTCATTCATCGAAATTCTCTCTCGACTCTACAGTAAAACTTAAGCGCCGCCATCGTTATTTAGCTAGGGAGAGGTGACCAGCATCGACCAGACGCTCTCTCGGCTTCGGAGTTGTCGTTCTCTCCCCTTGAATCCTTAGATATGTTGTTCCTTATATTTGGTGTAGTGAGGGTTATTCCGACGTGGTGGGGT
Organism: Lepidium didymum; assembly: GCA_963920545.1. Lineage (NCBI taxonomy): Eukaryota > Viridiplantae > Streptophyta > Magnoliopsida > Brassicales > Brassicaceae > Lepidium > Lepidium didymum. Next base: position 17,831,362 of record OY986980.1, on the reverse strand, counting down.
TTCTCCACATGGGCTCTATCTCCGGTGGTTGAGTCTCTCTTACTCCCTTTGGAGGTTTCTTCGATATTCCCTCTTTCACGTTTTAGTTTGGTTTCAGAAATAGTTTGGGTCTTGTTTAGGAGCTTAATTATTGATTTAAGCTTGCATTAAGGTTGAGATTTGGATCTTTGTGCTTCCTTTGTGTTGCGTCCTCTTTGCTTCTAGGTGGGTTTCTAGAACTAGGTACTATCTTGTTGCTTGCAATTTTAATGTTGTTCTCTTGCTGAGTCATCTACACTTCTGCTCCCAAAATTCTGTGTATTTTGGTTTTGGGTTATAGGTGAAATAGTAGAATATATTTTCTTCTTTTCTCTGGCGAGGAGATCACCAACTTTTTGTATGTAGATGGCTGAAACATAAAAATAAATCTATGTGAAGTGTTTGTTATAGATTTGCCAAAAAATTATGTGAATTTTTTTTCAACGAATAGAAAAATTATTTTAATAATATGTACTATGATTTGTTGTAAAGTGAGTAGAAATAATTATATAATATATTATTTTTATAAAACTTATGTTATTTTATTTGATATTTGTACAAATAATATTTTTTTTAGTGTTTAATGTATATTCTTAAAATTTAATTATTTAAGTATAAAATGTAAAATTTAAAATTAATTAAATTAAAAAGTTTTATGCGTGCACCTATGTGCGGGAAAGTCATCTAGTTTAATACTATTTTCAAATATTTAATTTTTAACAAAATAAAGATAAATACATATTTTTCATAGTTATCATCTTTAAAATCTTTCATAGTTATCATAATTTTTGTTGTCAACGCCAAATATATTAATAAAACTCCAAGAATCATCAAAAATTACATCAATAAACCATTAGCTGATTCTCTAATATGACAAGCGAGAGTATCAGTTTTATGATTTAAGGATTTCGAGATCACAGAAAGAGAGATAGAGCGGAATAAAGAATTTAGCATCGAGAATTCCTCTTGATATGGTAGGAAAGCCGGTCATTCTTCTGGTTGTTACATTATCTTCATGAATTTGTCGCTATCGTAACCTACTTGATCTAAAAGGATAAGAGTGACTCTATTTCCCAAAGTAGCGTTTCAACTTCTAAATGAAGTGCAAAGAGACTTTGGTGAACTCCCCGAGCCCCATACACGCGTCCTCCACAGAATCTGAAAAACAAAACCATCTGAAACCTGATTTTAAATCTATGCTTTTCTAGGAGCCGCCCACAAAGCATCTATAGCCTATAAAGCTTAGATTTGTTGTAGACGGGTATCCCACTAGTGACCACTTTGAGATAGAATTAACCGCCATGGGTTTTCTAGAATTTGTCTGTTCACTTCTAACTGAAGGCCATTTTTGGTAATCTGCTTCCACCTGAAAGATGATATTTGGTGGGTCACAGTCAATATCAGCAGTGATCATTTCTTGCTTTCTATATATGCTATATAAGCCATGGAAAAATCTTAACTTTTACGCGATCTGTGATTCGCTACAATAAATAGTGCAGATTATAGCAAATAGATTTTCATGGGATATAATATTCAAATATGAATAATTCTCTTTTATATAAAGAAAAACCTAATTATATCATTTTCTTTATAAAGAAAACATAATTAATTTCAATTCATCATAAACTTCTCATTTATCACAAATATTCTTTAAATTTGTAGTTTTTTTCGTCACACAAACTTTTGTTTATTTTATTTTTTTGCTTTGTCATGTAGACTTTTAAGAACTCACATATTTGATTTGTTTTCATCAGGTATATTAATCCAATTTTAGATCACGATAAAATTACGGTGCAAATTATGAGACTATAGAAACTAAATTAATTGAGATGATTTTGGTGACTAAGAAGTTAGTATAAACTTTTGTGTAAGTGATATTTTTATGATTTGTCAATTTTTTTTTGTTTTGTCATGTCGACGGTTAATATATATTTAATATTTTTATTTACAAATTATTTTAGTTTTATTTAAATAAAATAAAACTAATTATGTAGAAGTAAAACTTTACATTGATAGTTCAAAACATATTGACATTGATTTTAATGTTGTTGTAAAAGATATTATGGTAAAGAAAAAACTTATAAAAATACTTGTTGTGTATTTAAAATATCTATTATTTATATATGTAAATCTGCATAATTTTAAGTATTATGCTGCTCTTTGTTATTACATATCAAATCTTTACACAAGAAATAATATTCATGTTATAAAAAATAACTTTTCAAACAAGTTTATATGCAAAGATATTATCAATATGCTCACTTAAAACATTAGTTCTCTATCTTTATTATTTCTAATAAAAATATATACAAATAATTAAATGTTTGTTTATGTTTATGCGTAAACTCATATAGTTATAAAAATAAAATCATTAAAAATTAAGATTTAAACTTTATATTTTAATGAAAAGTAAAAAAAAACAGTTTCAAATATTTATCACGTTAATTGCTAAAACATTATACCAATAATATAATGCCTAGAAAAAAAAATTCATAACATAATCATATAGTATAATTTGTTAAATTTGAGAATAATGAAAATAAATATTTAATATATTTCATCTTCATTCTGTTCTTTTTTTTTCTCCGGTTTCTTGATTTTCCAACAACTTTATTCAATTATTTAAAGGGTTATGATGTATTGAGTGGTGAAATGGTGCGAAAAAAGGGTAAAATTATGAAGGAGTTAATTAATTGACAAAAAAAAATGAAGGAGTTAATTAAATGATGAAGACACATCAGAGCTTTGAATGCGTCAGGAAACTTCCTTCTCAAAAGATATTGAAGCTCCAGAGTGAATGCTTTCATGATGTGCACTCTGCGATATACATATGGTAGCTACAGTTGAGGTGGATTAATTCGATATTGTTCACAGTTCAATTTTCTGCATTCAGCTGATAATTCAAATTTATCAATTGTTTGAACAAATGTAATTTAATAATTATTTGCTGAGTTGTTCTCAGTCTAGTGGTTAGGATGATCCAGCTAATGACTTGATACCAATATTCGATTCCTACATGCTGCATTATGGTAGGTTAAAAAAAAATTATGTAAATAGATTTTAGGTTATATATAGGATTTTGTCGATGACAAAATAAAAAATAAAAAATAATTATTCTGTAGAAACATATGTATTTGTGCAAAATAAATTAAAATCAATTGCTCTTCTCTCTCTGGTTTCCCTATTTCTCTCTAGAAAACATCACCAACAAATCTAAAAGCTCTTTTGTCCAAATTGGCTCTCTGTCCAACAAAATCAGAGAAAATCTCTTTGCAGACATCTCTCATCGATCTCCGAAACGGTGTTTTGTTGTCTTTTTCGTGTAAGGATCCTAATTCATGTTATTTAACTTTTTGTTTCGGTTCGTTTGATTGTGAGGGATTCGGATCTCGTCTATATCATCGCATGTTAGCTTGTTGGTTGATATGATTATTCATGCTTCCTTTGGTCTGCTTTCGCTTTTGTTATTTGTCACACTCAATTTTTGATTGTGAGATTGTCTGTGCTCGAGGGTTTCTACTGCTTACTGTTCTTTATTTGTATCAATGGTTAACATTTATTTGCTCATTCTGTTTTTATTTTTATTTTCTTGTTCATGTTCTTCAGGTATGTTCACAGAGGTTAACGTAATTATGATGAATGTTATGTTGGTTCTCTGTAACTCATTTACCATATTTTGTTCTTTACCTGACAATAATTTCATTCTTTTTCTATCTTTGTTGAATGTGAATAAAGTTGTTTCTCTTGTGGTTACAGTATAAATTCTAGACCTCCTCAACAGATAATGATTAGGGTTGCTGTTACAGCAAATGACTCCAAATGGTCCCAAAGTCTGTAATTTTTTGTATATATCATTTAATTACAGGTTGTGTATCGAGTATGTCGCAGTCAAGCTGTGGAAACAATTTCAACAACATGATGGATGAAGTAAATGTTGTCCCTGACATGGAAACTCAAGCTGTTCAAACTTCAGAAGGATGGGGATCGTCGTCACCTATAGAGGTCACAGAAGTTAGAGGAAATACGAGCAAAAATCAGTTGGTGGTCTATGACTCAAAGGGAAATGATACTGAAGAAGAAGAAGATCAACCAATTCAATCTCAGCCTCTGCAATTCAAAACACAATCACATTCACCATCCATTGGGGCTTTTACTGTACAGTGTGCCAGTTGTTCGAAATGGAGGATCATGCCCTCGATGGAGAAGTATGAAGAGATTAGGGAACACCTTCTAGAAGATCCATTTTTCTGTAGCAATGCAAATGAGTGGAAGCCAAATATGTCTTGTGATGTTCCTACAGATATCTCTCAAGATGGAACTCGGCTTTGGGCTATTGATAAACCAAATATCTCTCGCCCACCCACTGGCTGGCAACGTCTATTAAGGATTAGAGGTGAAGGAGGTACCAGGTTTGCCGATGTGTACGTTCCTTTGGCCTTGTTACTCTTTACCCGCTTATGTCGACTACTAGTTTCTCTTAAAACCACAATATCAGTTTTCTTTACAATTCTTGTTTTCTTTCTCGTTTCAGTTATTATGTTACTCCTTCAGGAAAGAAGCTTCGATCCACTGTGGAGGTCCAAAAGTTAGTTTTCATACTACTCTATTTCCATCTTTTTTCCTTTACCAACACTAACAATTAGTTTTCACAACAGTCTTAGGTTTGCTTTTACCTACGATTATAGATAAGCACGAGGCCTCGATATCGATGTCCTACCATTATCTGTCAACCAATAAGCAGGAGCATATAGTTGTCTTGTGGTGATATAGAGTTAGGCAGTGATGCAATATATTCTTGCCACGGTTCTGTTTTACTAACGAAATTTTGCATTGCCTTCCCTAGTGTACTTGAGATCAACAACAATGATCAAAGAAAAACTTAGCGATTAGGATTAGCAATTTGTTTTTAGTAATGTGTAGACAGCTACTTTACACGCTTATAAACCTCATTGCTGGCTTGCAGGTACTTGAATGACCACCCTGAATACATAAGAGAAGGGGTGAAACTTTCAAAGTTCTCGTTTCAAATCCCGAAACCGCTGCAGGACGACTATGTGAGGAAGCGCCCAGCTAGTTTAATGGAATCCGGCGAAAATACAAACAATAATGTACCTACAAAAGGTATGTTGTTTTTCCCACCTTTCTTCTAATATCAAATGCCGGGTAGTCTTTTGTTGAGTTTTTTTGTTATATAAGGACAATATCTAAAAACGACATTCTTGTTTAAATACCTATTAATGTGATAGTTTCAGCCATAATGTGCTTAATGTTACACAAACCAACAACATTTGATGTCTCAAAGGAAATTATTAACAAGAAAAGGCGTTGGTTTCATTGAATAAATATCATTGTCCATGTAATCCAACTTTTACAATTTTCTGACATTTCAATCTGTCTTGTTTTCTTCAGCTAATCCGCTAGAATTTATATATCCTGATGATCATATAGCGTCGCATCTAGGTAAGCCAACCAAGTCTGGAGTTTATGGTTCACATGATCAACCATCAAAAAAGACAAAAACACCAAAGGCAGCGATCCGTCGCTCGAATGATTAACTTGCCGATATACAAGCTAGCTAGACAAGAGCGAACTATCATCCTCTAAGGTATATATATCCCATCTTCTGTCTTGGAAAATAGAGAAATTAATTGTTTTTTTGGGTCGAGGATATCAAAGAAATTGATGTGGTTAGCTTATTTTGTGTATACAATCTATTTTCTTTTGCAGTGTAACCTATTATATAGGTACTTACTATAAAGAAGATGGGTCGTTTTGGGGTTTTTTTTGTCTTTAAGTTACTAGATCTTCATGGTACTTTAAAGTTAATGTTGTTAAAACAAAAATTAGATGAGTTGGCAAATTGCCAAAGGTAAAAGTCATTTCTCAACAATAACATTAAGCTTAGGAAGTAAGTATCAACAACATAATCTGTTCATTAAAACTTTAGGCCATCATTTCTTGTGTTCTTAAGATCACAATAACATACACTAAACCAGTTTTTCAACTTCATACTCTTCGAGTTATGAATAGAGTATGCAGCAGCTTCATTCCTAACTTGATTGCATCATAAGATTAGTGTATTTTGAATATGCAATTTGAAGCACAAAAACGATCATCTTTGAACCGAAAAGTCGGTACATTTCCTGAGAAAAATCGATTTGGGGCTTTTTTCTAAGGTTAGCAAAATCGATTTAGGACTAAGTTAAACATAAAACGACCGTGTTTTGACTTAACATGGAAATCAACGGTGCTTAACTCTGTTTGATTGTTCCGTTACACGATTTAACGACATGTCTAATTTGGCCGAGTCAACCACATCGTTTTGGGACGAAAATGAAAGTCAATGAAAAACAATTGGTTGGTTTTGGCAAACCCGATAGTTATTGTTATGACGGAAATTTGAAAGTTCGGAGACATTTTGCCAATTTTCCATTTTTTAATTGAATTTACCAAATTCAACTTATCAAGTGGTTTTGAAAACCGTACTGATTAATAAAACATGAGTTTTCACATTTTCTCTTTTGTCGATCCAATTTAATCCAAAAACTTTCCCATAAATATACTCTAATCTCTTTTGTTTTATAATCATCGAATCCTTGTCAACAGTTAGAAATGCGTTTAAGTTGGAAGTTGGAACGTTGTTTATCTCTGTGGTTAGGTTAAAACATCCAAAAAGATAATATTCCAAACCACCCAAGGACAGATGTAGCTAAAGCCAGTAGTTTGGTATACAGCAACAAAACTACGCTACATCTCTAATCTCCGCAAAAGGCAGAACAAAACTAAACAAATCTGCCTCAATCCCAAATAAGTGGTCTCCTATCTCCTGTGCTTAAGCTGTATCATCGGAACCAAGTAATGGGAGTAGGAGTAGTACTGACTTGTGGGAGTTGTGGAATCATACAGTTTTGTTGTGGCTGCCATTGATGCAAACCAAAACCATAGGTGGGCTCTTTTTGCAGCTGCGCTTGTGGCGGAAACGATACACCGGAGCTTATACTGTTATCGTCCGTCTCGTTGGCTGCATCATCCATTACCACATCCTCACCTGTCTCATCCAACTCGGTAATCTCTACTGTACTAGGTTTTTGGGAGTTTCCTATGTACTGTGAGTAAGGAGATTGAGAAGGATTCCAGCAAACAACTGCTTGGCATTTGTTGGATCTCTTATCTTCAAAGTGGTTACCATCAGCGTTTGCTGCGTCACGAAGGTATCTATCTGCGCAAAACAAAAAGAGATGTAGACATTCAGAACTTCATCACCTATCCTACAAGATTCGTAACTAGTAGCCAGAGGCAATTAGAGGCTTCCATGAATCGAGCCAGAGACTAAATAACACAGAAAAAATCATTCCCAATGTTTATGACCAATCTCACAGTAAAAGCCATATGACCTCATATTAGATATACATAGTTTATATAGCCTCTCACAAGTGAATAAATTTCGAAGAAAATGGAAACATTTGATCGTGCAGAAACAAAAAAGTGAGACAGCTTTAGCTGAATGAGCTATGACATCTTACTACGGTTTTTGATTGTCGTGCTGAAACTTATCTCATTATCAAAGAAGGTTCAGAGGAATTATCACTCATTCACTTCAACCACACATTGTAATACCTAGAAACCATTGGTTCAATCATAACATCACTCATAAGATAACGAAGTTGTAAGAAACTTACTCTTAAAGCCAGAAATTAAGTGTCTATCAACAAAGATATTTCCAGAAGTAGGCTGATGATGATGAAGAGGTTTGAATAAAACAATTGCTCTTTCATCGTTTACAGATGCAAGCTCGATTTCTTCTGCAACCGGCTCTTGCATCGTTAAATCAATTTCCTCTTCCTCCATAATCGGGGGCAAATCAACATCCTAACAACATTATAAAAACCAAAATTCATCATGATCACGAAACTTAGGGTTTTCAAAAATCTAGAAAGAGAATTTCTTAAATACTTGTAGAAGACGAATTTTACCAGACGACGAATCTTCCTGGCTGGGGAAGAGAGGGAAAAATCAGAGAATTCTTCGTTTACTCGGTCAATATCCTTTCTCTTCATCGGGAAACGCCCGTTGTCCTCCATTGTTATCGTTTTGAATAGCGAATAAAAGCTTCAAGCAGAAATAATAATGAATCTAGTAAAAAATCTTGAGAGGTCAGAAGCGAGATGTATAGAGAGAAAGGGTCTTTCGCAGATTTTCCAGAGGAATCCAGAAGGAAGTATAATAAACCTTTTTATTTCATGAAATTCCCGGTTTTTTTTCTCGTAAAACAGATTTCCGGTTTAGCATCAACCAACCAAATATTTCTAACCTTTTTCTTTTTAACTTTTGGCGACCCAATATTATTATTATTATTTTTTTAAAGAAAACTTCATCAAAACACACATTAAATGTGGTTGTTGGGGTTGGGGATTACACTTTTGGTAAGTTTATCAGCCACGAGTTTAGTTCTCTCTTAACAAAATGAAAAGAAACAAAAGCTAAAGAACAAGATAGGGAGATCATGTCGTTTACGATCATGTAGATCTCAATCAGAGGTTCATCTCTGTTAATAGCATTGATCAGGATTTGTGAATCTAAAAAGATATCAACCATTTGTGTTCTAGCTAACAAAACTTGTTTGATGGCATCTCTCATCGCAAGAGCTTCAGCCATTAAAGCCGATTTGATATGGGTTTTAAGGCGTGCCTGTTGGAGAAGTGAGACTTCATCCTTTAAGGTCAAATTCTATCTGAATCCAGCCAAGTTCGATTTAGATCTCCAAGCATCATCTGTGAAGAGTTTTAAGTTATCCGATTCTAGCATCGAATCTAGTAGGTTTCGTTGAGTTCGATGACTCAATATTTCTAACATTCTTTTTTATATCAAAACAATAGAATACATGTAGCTGGCAGAAAACATAGATATCCATGAATATAAAACCTTAAAAAAGGTAAATTAAAGTCTAAACGAAAGAAGTTTTTTGAGAATAATCCCAAAAAAAACCATACTAATCCTAAAGCAGAGAATCAAAAAATTACTATCCAAGAAACCAAAGACTTAGAGTATTACCTAGCATAACAAAACCTGAAGAGTTAACAAGTCCTCCTATGACGAATGAATGTACGAATTACACCGACAAGAATATAACCCACTACTCTAGAACATAATGAAGTCAAAACCAAACTTAGACCGACTGGTTGACACCTCGATAAAACACTTGATAATAGAAGACCTCAAACTGATCATCTAAAATGTATAGATAAGGAACGACACTTTCCTTTTTACAGAAACAATTGAACCAAAAGAGCATACCACTCGAACCGGAAAGGAAAATCTAACAATCAACCTATGGCAACATATACTAGAGACTATACCCCTAATCAGAGTTTTACCAACAAACTATTAAAACTAAACCGAAACTTAATAAACCAAACAACAAAAAACATAGATCGGCTAAAAGGTAGGAAGACCTATACCAAAGATCAGGTGAATAAACTTTCAGCAAGACCAAACCTTATAACAAACGAAGCTTATGTGACAGACAAAAACCCATAGCTCGTCAAATAACATCGGCGAGGAAGAGACCATCGATATCTAAGGACTCACGGAGAAGAACTATGAAGCACTAACCAACTTTCCTCGACGAGCACCCTGCGGCAAAGCTTCAGCTTCTAAAACAAACTCACAAGAGGCCAAACCACAATGAAGCATTAAGTTTATTTCTTGTCAATAATTAGATTGATAAGACTTGATCCATAACATAAAATCTATTTTTAATATACTAATGTTGTAGGAAAAGTATGAACCCATATACCAAAATTATTAGCTAAATTATCTTAACCACTAACTAAAAAGAACTCAGACATACATATTTATATACATGCACTATTAAAATCTATACATAAGATGCATTTTGAAAATGTAATTTAAAATTAATAAAAATTTACAGCAAATGTTTTGTAAAATTTAAATTAGAAGAACACTAAAATATTACATTTATGTCCAATTAATTAATAGATCATCTAAAATAAATAAATCGGATTAAATTTTTAGTAAGCAATCAAGTATTTTAAATAATTTTTTAACTATGGCTAGCGGCATTATCAAAGCCGATGTAAGCGCGCTACAAATGTTCTTGATAGGTTCACCTCTACACTAGGGAGCAAGCTACCTATCTCGGAGGCTCACGATCAAACTATCAATCTCATAAGAGAAGAAAGCCTCAGAACACATTTGGTACTCTCTCGATAACTTCAATAGTTCATTGAAAGCAGGCCACAAAGCAAAAGAGTCCCGATCAATGTTGGTTGGGATAAAATCTGCTAACCTATCTGCTGAAGTCCAAAGTTGGGGTCCATCGAGGCGATAATACTATGTATGGCTTAGGGATATTCAATTTCTTTCGAATGAATCATCAAAAAAAAGAAAAAAACAATTTTTAGTAACCAATTAAATTTTTTTAATAAATTTGTTTTACTCATATCTTTATTTGATCTTATTTTTATAAAATAAACTTAATAATCACAATATCCAATTATATGAAAGAAAATTTATACTTATTAATTATTTGTGACCATCGTATGAAACGGTGAGCTAAACCGATATTCGAAGCCATGGATAGTAAACCGAAACCATTAAACCGGTACGAAACCGGTAGAGGATAATCTCTGGTAAGTCCACACCGTAGAAGAAGAGATGGAGCAAATGATAAATAGCTCCCACAAAACATTTCCCTTATCTCTCTCAATGCCTTTCCACTTTTGATTGATCTCTCCACTCTATGGGCACTCTTACTAGCGTCGCTTTCGCAGCTGCCGTGAATATCAGATTCCGGTCATTTCAACGGGAGAACATAAAGCCAACATTGCCCAAATTCAGTGACAGACTCTGTTTCTCTTGCACAGAGGATTTTCATAGATTTAGGGATTTTCCTAGGGTTGTAGTAAAGTGTTTAAGCAATGATGAAAACGGTAACAGAGATGCAGAAATCGGAGAAACCCAGAACTCGTCGGTTGTAAAAACGGCATCTCGTGAAGAAGATGATGAGACAAGTAATAGTAGCTCTACTACTAGCAGCAGCAACGAGTTTGGTTCCGACGAGACTCCTTCGGTTTCTTCAAGGGTATACACTTATTATCTCTTTAGTAATCTACGACTAAATTCCTTAATTTCAGTTTGTTCTTGTTATCACTATTAGAGTTTCATCTGCAAATTTGCTATAGCTTCTCTACTTGGTTGATGTTTTACATTGAAAAAAGAAGAAGAAAACCATCTATATTAGTGGAATTTCAAGAAGTTTGAATTCAGTGAAGGGATCGTTTTGCTTTTTAGGCTGTATATTGACTGTTAAGATCAATCTTTTAAACCTTGTCTCTCTTTCTTCTCAGCCATCAACTGTATCGCCTGTTGATCCGACATATAGCAGCTTCCAAATAGACTCTTTTAAGTTGATGGAGCTTCTTGGACCTGAGAAAGTAGATCCTGCCGATGTCAAGTTAATAAAGGACAAACTTTTTGGCTATTCGACATTTTGGGTCACCAAAGAAGAGCCATTTGGGGACCTCGGCGAGGGTATACTCTTTCTTGGGAACTTGAGAGGAAAGAAGGAGGATGTTTTTGCAAAACTTCAGAGAAAACTAGCTGAAGTTGCTGGCGATAAATATAATTTATTCATGATTGAGGAGCCTAACTCAGAAGGACCAGATCCACGTGGCGGTGCCCGTGTTAGCTTTGGTTTGCTTCGTAAAGAAGTATCGGAGCCAGGACCAACCACACTCTGGCAGTATGTGATTGCATTAATACTCTTTCTTTTGACAATTGGTTCCTCTGTGGAGCTAGGAATTGCTTCTCAGGTACCCTTTTTTCCCAGAAGCAGTACATTATTATGTCATGGATCTGTAAGCACACCACTCATTAGGCTATCCGTAAATGCAATTATGGATGTTATTTGATTTTTAACAGATTAACCGTTTACCTCCTGAGGTGGTAAAGTATTTCACCGATCCAAATGCTGTCGAACCGCCTGATATGGAGCTGTTGTATCCATTTGTAGACTCTGCATTACCTTTGGCATATGGTGTACTGGGAATTCTATTGTTTCATGTAAGCTAAAACATTTGGCTTTCTATAGTAATGCTTTTCTTTATTATGAACGACCAGTTATGTTTTTTTCTGTTTATTTGTATAAAGCAGGCATGCTTCCTTGGTGGAATGATAAATTTTCTTATATAAAGAATATCTAGTCTTCTTATTTTGGACACAGTACTCCGGTTGCAAAGTTTTATTTATGACTAGTTTATTTACAGGAATTAGGACACTTTCTTGCTGCAGTTCCCAAGAAAGTAAAGCTTAGCATTCCTTACTTCATTCCAAACATTACACTCGGCAGCTTTGGTGCAATCACACAGGTAGTATTCCTCATCATTTCTATTGCATATCTTAAGTTCAGAGGACTTATCCTCTGTTGACCTCAATGTAACTAACATCTTGAAGAAGACATCTTTTGAAGTTCTTTACAGAAACAAGTAAAAGCTACTATGGTCGAAAATGCATCCATCTACTTTTTCTTCTTAACTGCATCAATCTACTTATTCTTCGGATGATGAGCTTACATTTTCTTCTTAACTGCATCAATCTACATTTGAAGTGTTTTAGAAAAGATTATTGCCTGATGTAGTAGCATTAGTAATCCTTTTACTTGATTTGTACAGTTCAAGTCGATTCTTCCCGACCGGAGTACAAAAGTTGACATTTCGCTAGCTGGTCCATTTGCTGGAGCTGCTCTCTCAGTTTCCATGTTTGCTGTTGGTCTCTTCCTATCTTCTAACCCAGATGCAGCCAGTGATCTGGTGCAGGTTCCCAGCATGTTATTTCAAGGTTCCTTGCTGCTTGGACTTATCAGCAGAGCAACTCTGGGATATGCGTAAGCACTCCACAGCTAGCGACTGTTCAACCTAGACGAAAGAATCTAATTCCAACGTCCATTTCTATTTTCCTATTGATTGCAGAACTTTGCATGCGGCAACAGTTTCAATCCACCCGCTTGTGATTGCTGGATGGTAGCGTCTAATGCCTTGGCTCATACTCCATTATTCATCAGAGATGTGACAATGGTTACTTACTTTAATTGTTAGGTGTGGTTTAACAACAACGGCATTCAATATGCTTCCTGTGGGATGTTTAGATGGAGGAAGAGCTGTACAGGTACTTCTCTTACTTATGTGATGGTTTATAATCTATCCTAAATTGAGAAGCCTTAATGTTGCTTAGTGATATGTTGGTTACGAAATCTGAAAACAATTCGGTTTCCTATCAAGAGGAATGCTTCTCCCGAGTGTGTCTTATCTTTAGACCATGCTGCAGTTGATTCAAGTGTGAACTGTTATCTGTCCTGAAAAGGGTCCTAGATATTTATACAAGAAATTCAACTTGTTAAGGTATTATATCACGTGCAGGGCGCATTCGGAAAAAATGCACTGGTTACATTTGGTTTGACGACATATGTAATGCTTGGACTCCGAGTGGTATGTTCAACTGTTGCGAGCCATTGTTTTGGTGTTGATACATATATACCTTCCTCTATAATTCGTGCTCTCGAATATACTAGTTTGAGATATGTGACTGACAATTGGTTGCTACTTTTCCTACATCTCAGCTCGGCGGTCCTTTGGCACTTCCTTGGGGACTCTACGTATTAATCTGCCAGGTACTCAGAATTTCTCAACTCTGCAACTTCAATGTGAATTTCCATAACCTTTGTTTCTAAAGAGTACAATGTTTTGAACAGAGAACACCTGAAAAACCGTGTCTGAACGATGTGACCGAGGTTGGAACATGGAGGAAGGCCCTCGTCGGAACTGCAATAATCCTGGTGATTTTGACGCTCCTGCCTGTATGGGACGAACTCGCAGAAGAAGTTGGCATAGGGCTTGTAACCACATTTTGATATTATCTTCTTTAGCCTGTGAGTAGCTCTGTTGTAGTTAGGGCCAATCTGAAGCAATTTTTTTTGTTTTGGCAATATAGAGATTGCCAGATACAGTACAATGAGCCATGTATGTATACTGTAAGCTAAATGAAGAATTAATACGTAATTACTTTAGTTCCACAGATTTTACTCTTCCGGTTTGACTATAAAATCGTTATCTTTATTCACAGTAGTTTGTTTTGTCTGCGGCCAGCATAAAACTGATATGATCGGATACCAAACCACTTTTGTCCGAGAGTAAACCTGCTTATTTATTCTAATGGACTTTGTAAAATTTTTTGGCAGAATTTTTTTCGCTGCCGATTAGCAAAATATTCGCTTCATCGCAATTTGATTTCAAAGAATCATATAATTCTATAAGATATTGTTTAGGATTTAGAAGTTTCACTTATAAATTGAACTTTGACAATCTAATTTTTTAGAGAGTATTATAAATGTGTAATGAAACCTGTAGCAGGTATTCGGTTGTACTTCAGACTTTGGTTAATAACCGATCTAAATCCGAATCCAAAGTAACTCAGGTGCAAAAATCGATTAGGTTTATGAATATATCCAAAACTTAAATGATTCGGTTAAATCCGTTTGATTACAGTTATGAACTTTAGTTATGGATTTTATTATTTTGAGCCATGACTAGTTTATACAATGTTTAATTATCGATAAAGAATGAAAAAAGGAGAAAATTAGATGTACTTAACAATTGAAAATTATGCTGTCAAACCGTGACAATTCAAAACATGATTTTTTTTTTCCCCAAAATGCTTCTCATTCATTTGCGACTGGAACAAATTGAATAGTTTATAGCCAAGTCGAACGACCTGGACTTGACGTGAGACGTAAGAAACAAGTACAATTAGAACAATAAAGGGAGATTAACTTGACCCTTAGTTAACTAAGTAGAAACTTCAACCTAGTTGGGACTACAACTGGTTGGGACAAAAGATCAAGACAGAAAACTAAATAGGACTTGTTCAGTGGATAAAATGGGAAGTGCAAACAGCTTGCAACATAACATGGAATTAGGGATCAGGGACGAGTCATCGGTATGTTCATGTCTGCAGAGTTTCCTGTTTGTACTGCAAGCGCTCCAGTGTTGCCCTTAGCAGTAGGCTTGATATCTTGCACTTGACTTACATTGATGTCAAAGTCCAAATCTGGTGGCAAAGCATTAACCTCCGCTATGAATGTGTCATTGGGGTTGCGCAGCACGTCTTCTACTGTGATTGGATGATTACTATTTAGAGCTTCATGGTTTAGGGTCCCCTCTGTGATTGGTGAGACTGGTTGTGTGGCCACTGAGTCCGACAGCATGCTTTGGTTCTCTGAGGAGGAATCACTGTCCATGCTAATGTATCCATTGTGTGTCTGAGCTAGTGGGTTTACATAATAGTCTGCTGCCATGAGGATGTGATAGCAGAACGTTGTAGTGTGTGTGATCCTTTGGCACTTGAAGCAGAACCTCTTTACCCATTCAAAATAAAACTGAACCTCAAAACTGTCGCCATTCTCGCATTGTACTTTGTTGTAAAACTTCAGCCGATTTGCGATATTGAAATTGACCTTTGCCCAGATCAGAAAAGGCCGAGTCACTGAATAACCGTGGAGGTCCACTTCAAGAACCTCTCCCACATTACGTGCAATCCTGCAGATTGCCTCTTCAGAGAAATACTGAAGTGGGAGGTTGCGGAGTTGCACCCACAGATGAACCTTTGTGAGGAAGTTTGGTGGGAGATGGTCCATCCACTTTTGAGCTGCGACCAGCCATCCGTTGTAAACAAGCGGCTGCATCCTCATAATCGAGTTCATGTCCTCCTTTGTCTCAAAGAAGAACTGTGCTATTTTTTTCCTAATCATCCTTCTTTTGATATAACTTCGAAGGCCCCAGTCTTTAGGAAGATCCTCGATAAGTTTCTGAATGTTTTGCTCTATTGGATTTATAGGTCTCACGAAAAAGCTTTTTTTGTTCGCTACCAGGGTGTTTTCATACATTGTTGCGGGGAGAACTGTGGGTGGATCAGAACGTCCAAGATTAAACTGGTTCAGGGACTGCCAGAGGTTGTTATCCATGTTCTTTGACGTCTATATGTGTGTGTTTGGGTTCTAATGGTAATTGCATACACTCTCTGGTTGCTTTTATAAGCCTCATCTTGTGTGTTACTCGCCGCGTGTTGTTATAGAATAACCAGACTGTACTGATTAAGACTACCTAGATATATGTGAAAAAGAGAGTACACTCGAGGCGTCGCTTCCGCCTGATGAATGAGGGAAACGAATAGACTCTTGGACCTCGTTCCTAATTAGCGTAACACAATGATAAAGACGGACTGCTCTCGAGGTGATGATTAGCTAGACTTAGACCAGAAGAGAGCCAGTTTTGAATGATGGCCTAAATGGGCTGTTAAGACAACAAGCACTAGCGACAAAACAGTGGAAGCCAAAGAGGCGGGAGGAAGAAAAACAAAATCCTAATGGGCATCGATGGCTAATGGGTCAATATGTATGTCCTGTGGGTTCCTCCCAAGTTCTGTGGTGTTGTTGATTGAGGAGCCAGTTACCACTTCGGACTGTATACTCTCTTGAGTTATTGTACCCCCAGATCCATGAGTCTTCCATTGTTTCATTAGGTGGAATTTTCAGTATCTTCTGAGCGTCCATTGGGATAAAGGTATCACAGACCTTTGGGTGGTCCCATTCTCCGCGTGTTATTAATTCTGATACTTTTAGACAAACATTAAATGTTGTTTCTTTGCTTATAGGAGGTCTCGACTGGTGATGTAGGATCCATTTCGTTGTGCATACATATGTATTTCTGCCATTTCCAATTTGCTGCAATAGTCCTTGTTTAAGCAATTCTCGACCGTGGCAGATGCTTCTCCAGGCATAAGAAGGCTTCGTTCCAATCCCACAGTCCAATAAGGAATCATTTTGAAAATATATGGCCGCATACACCTTTGCTAACAGTGTATGTGGTTTGCTCAGAATTCTCCATGCATGTTTAGCTAGCAGCGCCTGATTGAATTTCTCGATATCTCTGAATCCCAATTCACCCTCCGTTTTGGGTTTGCACATGGTTTGCCAGGATACCTATGGAATCTTCTTTTTCCCAGCAGTGTTGCTCCACCAATATTGAGTTACGACACTTGTGAGTTTTTTGCACTGAGATTTTGAGAGTTTAAAGCATGTCATCGCGTATACAGGGAAACCCATGGCCACTGCTTTTATTAGGGTCTCTTTTCCTCCTAGAGAAAGATTCTTGGAGAACCAATTGTCCATCTTGTTTGAGAGTTTTGTTGATATGAAGTCAAAAACCTCCTTTCTGGAGTCTTTAAAACACTCAGGCAGACCGAGATATTTTCCAATACCATGATCGGAATGAATATTTAGGATTCCTTTAATGAGCTGTCCATCCTCAGCTCTAATTTTGGCCCCAAATGCCACTGCTGGCTTGTCATAATTAATACATTAGCCCAAAAGTCTTCCATATTCATTAAGGCAATGTTTTAATTTAGTAGCTTCCAATGGAGTGGCCTTGCTAATAAATAAACTATCATCCGCATAAAGAAGGTGTTGTATTTGAGGGCCACTGGAATGAAAAGTGAGACCAAAAATTCTCTCCTCCCGCTCTGCCTTTTTCATGAGATGAATGAGGGCTTCAGTACATAGTACGAATAAAAAGGGAGATAGTGGATATCCCTGTCTAAGGCCTCTCTGGGGGGTAATGAAACCAAAAGGGGCTCCATTGATGATCACCGAGTATGTGACAGTTGTGACACAAAACATCACCAGTCTGATCAAGTCCCGATGAAAGCCTAATTGTTTTAAAGTTTCCTCCAAGAAAGGCCATTCAAGTCTGTCATATGCCTTAGACATATCAGTTTTAATCGTCATGAAGCCTTCCTGGACTTGTTTATTGGTATGAAGATGGTGCATGATCTCGTGACCTATCAAAATGTTGTCTGATATCAATATGGCCTTGGTGAAGGCCCCTTGCGTGTCTGACATTATGAGTGGCAATATTTCCTGCAACCTCTTTGTTATTGTTTTGGATATTATTTTGTAGATAACTGAACAAAGACTTATTGGGCGGAGGTCTTTCATCTATGTAAGCCTATCATTATTGGGTATCAGAGCAATGTGAGTATAGTTCCATTCCTCAAGAAAATAACCTCTCTGGAAAGCTTGCTAGACATCGCTTATGACTTTGTCTCCAATGGTTTCCCAATACTCATGGAAGAACCTAGCGGTCATACCATCAGGTCCTGGTGAGCTCTCACCTCGAATACTAAAGGCTGTTTTTTTTTAAATTTTGCCAGGGGACACTGGTTTCAGTAAGGTTTGGTTCATCTCGGTGGTGACTTTGGAATGTATCCCTTGGAGTGCAGCTTGTATCCCCTCAGGGTTTGAGGTTTGGAATAAGGTCCTGAAGTAGTTGGTTGCACTATCACCTTTTGAGCTTTCTTCAAAATGGAGGTTTCCTTGGGGGTCTTGGAGGCATATCACTCTGTTTTTTACTCACTTATAGTTCACGAAGTTATGAAAGAATTTAGTATTTTGGTCTCCTTCTCTGAGCCAATTCAGTTTGCTTTTCACCTTCTAGAACTTCTCCTCTTCTTTATAGTGTCTTGTGAGTTCGTTCTTAAGCTGGCCAATATGAGCAATGTCTGGTCTTTGCTTCGACATTTCCTGTTCAAGATTAGCCCTGATATGTTCTATATGTAGTCGTGAATTGGTGTTTGTTGTTTTCTTCCAACGAGATATATTCTTCCTGCATTCTGTAATACAATCAAGTGTTATGCAAAGAGGGTTACTTGCTGATCTCAACCAGCTCGCTCTAATGTTGTCAGAAAAGCCCTTTTTTTAATCCATCTTTTATCGAAAACAAATCGTTTGTGATAAGTCGTGGGATCCACCATGATTTGGTATGTAAGGGTATGTGATCTGATCCCATAATCGGTAAGTAAGTTGTCAGAGAACTAGGGAATTGTTGGAACCATTTAGTGTTACCGTAGCTATGATCCAACCTGCATTGAATCCACTGGCCTCCTCTGTTTCCCATCCATGAAAAATGTGGCCCCGTACAAGGTAATTCACTTAGATTGCAATTCCTCAGGAAGGATTGGTAGCTTCGAAAGGCGTTGACATGTCGTGGGACCCCTTTTTTTTTATCTCGGTTGTGATATATCTCATTGAAGTCCCCGATCAGAAACCAGGTGGACTTGTATCCTAATCCCAAGTTCTGAATGTCCTCCCAGACTACAGGCCGTTGGTGTGTTAGTGGGTGGCCATATATAAAGGTTCCTTTCACCTGTGTATCCCCAATAGAGAAAAGGGAGTCTATGAAGTGTGTGGATTCTGAGTAATCTGTAGTTTCATATGGTCTTTTCAAAAGAGTGCTAGTCCCCCGCTCAATCCTCTTGGTTCAACCGTAAATAGGTGATCATAAGTATTTCATCTTCTAATAGATTCTAGCACTTGTTTGTCATTTTTGGTCTCCATGAGGAACAAAGTGTCTGGAAATACTGTTTTTCGTATATCTTTTAGACATCAAACTGTCAAGGTGCTCCCCACTCCTTGCAGTTCCACCTCAATATACTCATTGGTTGTTGGGTGGCTTCTGGACAGCCACCACACCGTGTATCTTATTAGATGTGTCTTCGACCACATTCACAATGTTCTTCAGTTTCATTTTTGTTTCTTATATATATGGAAGCCTCTTGGTTCCCTAATGTCTTTGTCCGGCACCATTGTCTCGTCTATGATTGATAACCGATCACCATCAGTTATCCTCTTATTTGGTGGGATAGGTGTCGTTAGTTCTAATTCTGCAATGTTCCGCTTAAGACTACTAGTGGTTGCAGTGGTTGTAGTTTTTGTCTCAGGTGGCTCCTTTTTATCACTTAGCATGAATCCTATCTCATCACGTGAGTTTGGCATTTCCTCATCAGCTTGTGTCTCAGTTTCCATGGGTATGTTGTCTTATTGTGCTCTGCTCTTCGTGTCCCGTGTTCCCGGTGTTTCTGTGTGGTTCTCTTTGTTCATAGAGCTTCTTTCTTCATAATTTTTGTGTTGTCGGTCTGCTGTCTTATTGTCCATGTTTTGGGTTGTAAGAGGACATTTATTCTCGTTATGAGTTAGCTTCCGGCTGCTACGATAAAGTTTCCTAACTCGCTCGAACACCACCTTCACCGTTATAATTTCTCCTGTGGGTAATCGAAGTGTCCTGCTCTGCCTCACTGGATGTGTTATGTTAAAGAGAATCTTCACCCTTACGAAAGGATGGAGGTGCATTTTTTCAGGGTCAAAGTCAAGCTCTAGTACCTCACCTAGTGAATAGCAATTGCCTTGAAGAGGTCCACCGTAAAGTGTTCTATTGGGATATCTGATAGTCGTATCCACAGTGGAACCAAATCAAGTTTCTCTAGGGTAAAATGAGCATATATTTTGGCTATAACTATCCCCCAATCTTCACAATTCCAATAGTTAAATTTAAGGATCTCTTGAAGGTCCTTTTCCGATTGGAATCAAAATTGGAATATATTTCTTCCTAGTACTGTTCCATTGATTCTATTCTGTAACCACCAGATCCTAGGGAGACCCATCATTATTCTAGCCATATTTTGTGATTGCAAGTTGAGTAATTTACCTATAAACAAGTGCTGATTGGCTGTGTCTGTATTGTACCTCCCTTTTTCCAGTAAATCTATTACCGGGTGCTCCGCTATTGTCATCGAGCGGAGATTCTCCACCAACTGAGGATCCATTCGAGATTGCCGAAGTATTTTGAAGGCAGATTAGAGAAAACTCCCTTCTTGTCAATGTTGTGATGATGAAAATTTCGGTGAAAAAAATATATCGTAAGTTGTGCTTTGAGGGGTTGTCGGAAAAGCGGATTCTCCGATAAAGTCATCTTCCACCAGTTTGTCCTCCAGTCTAGGGTTAGTGATTGGCGATCGATGTGCTAATCCAGGCGTCTCTGACTGTGAAATTGGGCCTTTCCAGTCCTAATTATGTTCCTTAGTTGATTCCCCTTTGTTTTAGAAGAGAATCAAACTTTCGTCCACTGAGTTCTGTCTCCATCGGAGTTCGTGTCATGTTAAAGTGGTTGGGTTCTGCCTCTGTTGAGAGATCAGTGCAGTAAACACAACAGTGTAGATGAGAGGAGGTCGAAGATGTATCTCTGGGTTGATGTTTGCAACTGTCGAGTCTGATTGTATCGTCGATCTCTTAAGAAGAAGACAAGAAGTCAGAGAGTACGTGATTAGAGTGGGACTGAGAGTGAGATGTGAGGTTGTTGGTGAAAAAGCCACTGAGAGGTTATCGCCGAGAGAATAGCTATGACTGTTTAAAAACCTTAATTATTGGATATCTATAATTGATCAGAACATGTTTCTTAACAATTAAATAAAGATTTCTGGAAGGTAATTGGCTAATACCTACATGGAATAATTGTCAAAAATTGACCATTTTAAAACTTAAAAAAAACCGTGAACAATTTTTTTCACCATAAAGCAGTGTTTTATTAAATAAAGTGGCCCAAAACCAAGTTAGAAAGTTATAGTTGAAAGAGTTAGGCATTTAAAGTAAATAAACGAGACCATTAACAAGGCAATATGATGTGGTAATGGCGCCTACGTGTCGCCCAAGGTGAGTTCCATCAAGCAGAATGCCGGTACACCATCAATGTCACTTCACCGTAATAATGGCCAGTAAGCACTCTTTAAGGCCATCAAGATAACGATAAATCAGACGAGTTCCACTACAACTTCCTTCGTAACGGTTGAATCTAAATATACTCCGGTGTTGAAAACCATATGTGAATACCAACTCAGACAACTCTGACAAAGCAGAGATTTACTCCTCCAAAAGTTAGCAAAGAGCACAACAACACATAATCACCAACAACCTTGATGGAAATTGATAAAACTGATACATAGATCAGATCTAAAACCTGGAAAAAACTGAAGACGACGATGAAATCTGGATGGTGACTACCGAAACTTATTATATGAAACCTAAAACAGAAAAAAACAAAGACACAACAACAGAGAAAGAACAGGGGAAATTTGGAACTTAAAGGTCCGAAGAGAAAAAAGACAAACCGGTTAACCCAGGAGAAGTACCGACAAGTACGTTAGGAGAAGTACCAACTAATACGCCAGGAGAAGTACCGACTAATACGCCAGGAGAAGTACCGACAAGTACTCCGGGAGAAGTACCGACTAGTACTCCGGGAGAAGTACCGACAAGTACGCCGGGAGAAACCGAGAAGAGATAAGATTGAAGCTAAGACCAATAGATCCATCGCAAAGGCTAGTAAGAGTGATCATACTAATACCCAACTAACCCCTAATCCGAGCTAAAACCACCATAAAAATAACAAACTAAAAATTGCACAAACTGAATAGCTAAACACAAAGGGGCAAAAGTGCATCGGTGAACAAATCCAAGACAGAATGGAGTCATCACCTAGAAATCTCTGCAGCTAAGGTCAATAACGCATACAATGACGAAGACCACAAAAAACTACTGTGAATATGATCAGATCTGGCATCAACAACGATGGCAGCACCAGCGACAGTGAAGACTCTTGAACCAGTAGCGAAAGTAGCATCAAGACACTAAAGAGATCTACCATCGGACATGGCAGATAAAACACTGCCGAGACTAAGAGGCACACAACCAACTCATCCTAAATCTGAGTCCGAACACCACCATAGGACCGCCCAAAACAAAGCCCAAACACTAAAGAAGCAAAAAAATATTGGTTTGACGCCGGTGCTGTGAAAGCCACCGGTCGTCGAACCCAAGCGAGCAAAGTGAAAGTTTCAACGACAGCTACACAAAGTCGAGAAAGAAAATCAAAGCGTGTCGGAATCTATATCTACGAGAGTTGTAGACCTTGAAACTAAGGTGTCGAATCTTCAGGAAGATCTTATCACTTCTTTGATTGACATAGATAAGACGGCGGAGGAAGTTACAGAGCTGAAGAAAGCGTTAGCGGAGAAAAGGAGAAGCTAGAACAGTTTCACAATTCTGTTTTCCGTTAGCTTTGTTGGAGGAGAAGAAGGTGCTTTGGCCGTAGGAAGAGGAGCTCATTGGTCGTCATCACCATTTATTGTATTTCTAATTTTATGTTTAAATTTCAACCATGAACACTTTTTTTTTCCCAAAGATAGATTATCATTATCATAAAAGCTTAAAGAAGTCCAAGAGCAGTCTTGGATACAGAGAAAGGGAAGTAATCCCCAACATGCCAAAAGAATAAGCTACGTAAACTAGACCCAACTCTAGTTCACAATATAACCGAAAATAACTAATAATATATAAAACTAATAGTAGTAACAGAATGACCAAACCAGGAAAGGCCAAGGAAGGCAACCCCCTGGTGAAGACAGCCTCTCTATTCCTTCTTCATCTCCACTCTAGAGGTTGTGCCTATCGTTGCATAATCATTTGGATCAACTTCAGCATTTGGAGCTGTTGCTTCTTGAGTGGTTCCGTGAGGCATTGAGATTTCCAAGTCATTAGGCAATGCGTTTACTTCTGCCATAAACGTAACATTTGGGTTGTTGATGACATCTTCAATCGTTATTTGGATATTATAGATGGAGTCCTCATAGATCATTGTCCCTTCAGTGATAGGGGAAGGCGGTTAAGAGGTGATAGATCCTGTTATAGTTGGGTAATTATCTGAATATGAGTTACTTCCAGCGCTTAGATTGTTGTTAGGGACTTGACCGAGAGGGTTCCCGTGGTAATCTGCAGGTGAGAGCATGTGATGGCAGAAGGTTGTGCTATGTGTGATACGTTGACAGTCGAAGCAAAATCTTGAGACCCACTCATAATATAAATGGAAACTATCGCCATTCTCACAATGCACAGTTTTGTAGTATTTGAGTATGTCCACTATATTGAAGTTGATCTTCGCTCGAGTGAGGAAGGGCCGAGTCACTGATGAATCATGGAGGTCCTCTTCTAATACTTTCCCTACTGTGCTAGCAATCATACAGACCGCTGCCTCTAAGACATACTGTAGTGGGAGATTGCGTATTTGAATCCATAACTGAATCTGCGATAGGTAATTTGGTGGAGGGTGATCTTCCCATTTAGCTGCCGCAACAAGCCAACCATTGTATAGGAGTGGTTGCATTCTCAACACTGAATTTAGGTCTTCTTCATTGGTGAAGAAGAACTGCGCAAGCTCTTTGTCAATCATGCGACCTTGTACCAAGCTTTGCAGTCCCCAATCTTTCAGTAGGTCCTCTACAAGCTCGTTGATATTTTGTTCCAAGAGATTGAACGGCCTGACAAAGAGACTCTTCCTATTTTTTGCCAGATTGTTGTCATAGATCGCTTCAGGTAGATAGAGCGGCGAGATTGATCTTCCAAGATCAAATTGTTTTAGAGCTTCCCATAGATTATTGTCCATGCTGTTGTTCTGTGAAAACTCGCTCAAGTGTAAGTGACAATGGTGAAGGTATCAGACTCTTGCTTTATAGCTGCAGCTAGTATATTGTCATCATTAAGTTGTGGTAGGAATGAGCTATGGCCGTGTCTAGGAAATCTTTTGATCACGCCATGGTGTTGGTGTCATCGAGGAGTCTCTCTAACAAATCACGCAAGGAGATTTGGTGTTGTTCAGTACTCAGGCCAAGAAACGTTCATTGGTCACAGCCTTGAGCTACTGCCACTTGGTGAGGCGAGAATTCTAATCATCATTGGTGACTGAATTCTATGCTGGCGTGGTTGAGGCTACTCAAGTTTTATGTTGCCCCAGGTAATGATTGTTGAGGTGGTTTGTAACGGTTGCTTAAAAATAATGATTTCCAATAAGAGAGCCTAAAACGACAAGGAGGAAAAGACAAGGCTAGAGGGAAGCTAAAGGGTCGGTAGTGGATCTGGATTCGAGTCCTAATGGGCCTAAATTAATTAAGGCTCAAATGTGGGTTTTATGATGGGGAGAGCTTCGCTATAAAATTAGGCCTAAAATTATAGACTCATCCCAACACTACCACCCATAAAATCCAAAGCTAGCCCATAATAATCTTACCATCGTGAAGGCCCAAGAAGGAAACATGCTCAAGTTGTATCATCAAAATGGCTACTCGCTTGGTGTATCCAAGAGGTTCCCTCTTGCCAAGTAATCATTGTACCTCCCTTCCGTGACTACACTGCCTGCGATGGCCATAACACCGAGATTCTCCTTTAGATGAATGCTTAAGAATTGTAGTTTAGTGAATTAGGATTTGAAGCTCTCAATTCTTTTGCGCCATGAACTGTATCGCGGCCAACTGCCTGTTGAAAAGACAATGTTATATATAGTTATGTTGTCAATCTCAACTATCACCTACATAACCTGCAGCTCAAGCAATGATCTTAAAACCCAAAGAAGGCCGTCAAAAGCAAGGTTCATGAAGTCGTGTTTGCAATAGTATGTCTTGGGTGAAGCCATGTCGCATTACCGTCTCTACTTATTATAAATGCAGCTCTGTGAAGATTCTGATGTGGTTTCCAAATCACCTTCCACTGAACACGACTAAGCCTTCCAAGTGTGACATTTTCTACTTTTTCTGTGCTTATATTAGATAGCCTTCTGTTATTGATTGCAATCTCCAATGTAGAGTGTTTCCAGCTCTCTTCACCCTGTATGGCTTCTCGTAAGGCCTCCAACAAGTCAGGTTGTAGTCCCTATATAACATGGCTATTTCTGACTTTCCAAATGGTCCAGAGGATCCATGGAAATGAGACTTTTTGGTTGGAGTCTGGACTGATTGGGGTCATATTATTCATAAAAAAAAGCCAAATTGGAATGGATGGAGTTTTGTGAGTATCTTCTATCGAATATAAATATTGCTGCCATTACTAAAAGGAGTTTAGCAGAGGCAGAGGAAGAAACAATGGTTAATAGTTTCCACTCCATTATTGCATTTTGGACAGTGGTCATTTTGTATTATCAATCTGGTCTTTAACCTAGCTTTGACAGCTAGAACTTAGAGTACTCGCAATGAACACTTTAATAATTCTGATTTTTTGAAAAAGGAATAAAGAAAAAGAATATTATGCGCCGATGGGGAAACAAAAAGCACGTTAGCTCTTAGCTCATTTTCGCTAAGTCTTCCCTTCCTTTTTTGGTCTTCTTCTCTTTCTTCATTCATCGATTCGATTCTTCTTATTTCTTTTTTTTTCCAATTATCATACTTTTTTTCTAATTTATCAAACGACCCTTGAATTTCTTCGTTTCTTACTCTTCTTTCTTCTTGAGATTTTGTTCTTGTTACCAGAAACCTTTGATCAGGTGATTTTTCTTCTTCTTACAGATCTCGGAATCCGTATTTCTGAAACTGGTTTGGTATCTTAGGCTTTTATCTCTTTTAAGATCGATATTTGATAGAATTCAAGATTGGATTTTTAAAACTTATTGGTTATTGTGGAATCTAGGGCTTATGAGGAATCGATTACACAACAAAGTGGGTTTGTATGTTTTATCTTCTTAGGGGATATGAGGGTTTTGTGATTTAAGAGCAAATCTGAAATCTTTCTTAGGTCTTTGTCTGTAAAAATGAAAGAAACCATCTAACGTGACAAGGTTAAAGATTTCATTCAGGTTCTATTGTTGAGAAACTTGGAACGAAATGTCAGGATCACAGAGCAGTTTGAGGAGGTATTTAGGAGCTATTAAAGATACCACCACAGTTTCATTAGCAAAGGTCAATAGCGATTACAAGGTCATAAACATAACTCTCTTCTTTCAATTGAAATCAATAGCAGTTTTTTGTTTGTTTTTGCTTAAGTTAACAATATAGTGTGATGTTTTTATTTTTTCCTTTTCAGGAATTGGATATTGCTATTGTGAAGGCTACAAATCATGTGGAGCGTCCTTCTAAAGAAAGATACATCAGAGGTGGGTAATCAGTTGATGGTTAGTGCCTTGGTTGCAATTGTTTTTCTACTTTGTGCCATTGATTTCTTTCCAACAAAAGGCGTTTTATGACAAGTTGTGTCCTCTATGCAGCTATATTCTTGGCTATTTCAGCAACAAGGCCTCGTGCAGATGTGGCATATTGCATCCATGCTCTTGCGAGGCGTTTATCAAGAACACATAACTGGGCGGTATTGTCTATTGAACTTCCCATCCCATATGTTAACTTATTGGAACTGGGAAAGGAATTGGAATTGAGTACTCTGTAATTTGTTAGATGTGCATGATCTGCTACAGCGTTACACTTGGTTTTTGTGAATTTTGTTGATTCCTTAAAGTTGTAAAATAAGGTCTTGGTTTTTTTTTGTTTAGTACTTCTTGCTGATTCACCTTACTTTTACAGGTTGCACTGAAAACTCTTATAGTTATTCATCGTGCCTTGAGGGAAGTGGATCAGACGTTTCATGAAGAAGTTATTAATTATAGCAGAAGCAGGAGTCATATGCTTAATATGTCTCATTTTAACGATGATTCCGGTCCAAATGGTAGTAGAGTGATTTTATTTTTGAGGAATTCTTTCTATACAAGAAGCTTTTTGGTTCCCTGATATTTTTGTTTTCTTACCATCAATTTCAGCATGGGATTACTCTGCTTGGGTCCGTTCTTATGCCTTATTCTTAG
Source organism: Lepidium didymum (assembly GCA_963920545.1). Lineage (NCBI taxonomy): Eukaryota > Viridiplantae > Streptophyta > Magnoliopsida > Brassicales > Brassicaceae > Lepidium > Lepidium didymum. The sequence goes on along the minus strand of OY986980.1, from coordinate 17,803,775 downwards.
AGGAGCGATTAGAGTGTTTCCGTGTTTTGAAGTATGATGTCGAAGTTGACCCCCCAGTAAGTTTCTGCTTATAAAGTCTTTGTTTTATGAGCTCCCAGTGTCTTCTTTCAATTTAGAATTTACCAGCATGTGCTATATATACAGAAAACCAAAGATTTGGACACTCCTGACCTGCTCAAACAACTTCCAGCTCTACAAGAACTTCTTTTCCGTGTTCTTGACTGTCAGGTGATAAATCAAATCGGCCTATAATACTTCAATTGTGTTCGTAGTTGATTTTATGAGCAATGGACATTAGATGATATAGCCAACAGAGATTTTAATTATGGATAAGATTTGTATCTTTTTCAACTGGAAATGAACATTGGTTCATCTTTGCAGCCTGAAGGGGCAGCAGTTCAAAACCACATTATCCAATTGGCACTCTCAATGGTATGCTAAAAATATTAATGGTGTTAATTGCTCCTCGTTAATTTGATTAAAATCATTTATGGTTTTCAATCTTTTCTCACCAACTAGGTTATAACTGAGAGCACTAAAATATACCAAGCATTGACAGACGGCATAGACAATTTGGTTGATAAGGTATGCAAAAGCTTCATTTTTTCTGCATATGCATTTGTTATTGGTCTTTCATGACTTATTTGACACAAATTTTCATTGATGACAGTTTTTTGAGATGCAAAGGAATGATGCTCTTAAGGCGTTGGATATGTACAGGAGGGCGGTAAAACAGGTACATACAACCTCTAATTGATGTGGTGGTTTCTTTTTATGCGCCTGTTTGACATGAAACCGCATTATATTGGTTTAGTTGGTGTCTTTCAGGCAGAGAGGCTTTCTGAATTTTTCGAAGTTTGCAAAAGTGTTTATGTTGGACGTGGAGATAGATTTATAAAAATTGAGCAGGTTGGATGTTCATAGAAATATGTATATAAATTTGGTTATTTGTGCGAGCTTTTTCTTCACCAAATGTGTTGTTATTTTGGTATGAAGTCTCCCACTTCTTTTCTACAAGCAATGGAAGAGTATGTGAAAGAAGCACCGTTAACAGCAGGAGTCAAGAAGGAGCAGGTATGAGAGTATCTTCGCTTTCCTTCATTATGACCTAGCTTGTTATTAACATTTACCTTTACAATAACGGCAGGTAGTGGAGAAACTTACTGCGCCCAAAGAGATTTTGGCCATAGAGTACGAAAAGTCCCCAAAGGTTGTTGAAGAGAAACCGGCGTCACCTGAACCAGTTAAAGCAGAAGTAGAGAAGCCTGTAGAGAAACAACCTGATCTTCTGGTATTTGTCTATTTGTTAACACTTTCCAACCTCGTGTTTTTTTCTTGGAACTGCTGCTGAGTCATTTGATTTTCTCTCACTAGTCTATGGATGATGATCCGCAACCAATGGTCTCTGAAATTGAAGAGAAAAATGCTTTGGCTTTGGCTATTGTCCCTGTTACAGGTATCCATTTTATATTGACTTGGCATTATTATTATTATTATTATATATCCTTTGATTCTGTCTTCCTGAAAAATATTCTATTTGAAATCCATCTGATGTTTTCTTTTTTTTTCTAGTTGAACCGCCGGCTTCTACTACTGATCCAACAAATGGAAATTCAACTGGCTGGGAATTAGCACTTGTTACTGCTCCAAGCTCAAATGAAGGTGCTGCTGCAAATAGCAGATTGGTAAATAGCCCCTCTATTCTCTCTTCTCGTATATTCGGCTGCAGAAGTTGTTGTTTATGACATTAAATTTTCTTACTATGTCATTTGACTGAAAAGGCGGGTGGACTGGACAAGCTCACACTTGACAGCCTATATGAGGATGCAATCAGAGGGAGTCAACAGCAAAACAGGAGCTACAGTCCTTGGGAACAAAATCCAATTCATAATGGTCACATGATGCACCAACCTTATTTTGCATCTAATGGAGTCGCAGGTCCTCTTCCTCTTCAAATGGCGAATCAAAATCATCAAACATTCGGGTTTCAGCATCCGAACGCAGGAATGATGATGGGACCTATACAACCTTATCAACAACAACAACAGCAGCAGGGACCTATACAACCTTATCAACAACAACAGCAGCAGGGACCTATACAACCTTATCAACAACAACAACAGCAGCAGGGCATGAACCCCTTTGGCAACCCATTTGTATCGAATGGTTATCCGCACCAATCACACGGCTCTGTTCAAGGTTACAGTCCGTATCCTACCTATATGTGAGGTAACGTTCAGTACGTTCTGACACAAGAAGGCATGATAAGATCCATATTCAATCGAGTCAAGTGGCAGATGTATGTTGTCTACAATCTATATATGAATATATATATATATATATATATACAAGTATATGTTGTGAGATGATTATAGCTAGAGAGATTCTTTTTGTTCAGTAAATAGTACACTACATTTTTCGTCTGTCTATTTGTGGATGTATAAGTGAGAGAAGTTTGAGTGTTTGAGGACACCATTTGCTTATGAGAAAGTGATTCCAAATGCTTGTAACGGTAGAGTTATTGTCAAGTAGATGGACAATAACATATTAAAGGGAGTGATGTTTTGTATGACTGAGTCAACAAATGAAAAGAAGTAATAATCAAGGAACATTAGACTGCTTGAGAGAGTTTTTTTAATTTTATTGTTAAAAGAGTCTTAAATCAATGTTTGAATAGCACATAATTTTGATAAAGATTTAAATACACCCACTTTAAGCTTTCTGACATTTCCTCAAACTAGATAGACTCTAATTTATTCTCTTAATTAACCAAACTTAACTCTATGTAACACTGAAAATCATTGTTAACACTCACGCAAATATCAATTACTTATGAATAACAATTTCAAAGATTCAGCACTTACGAATTGTTCCATTTTCATAAATAAAACTTCTTTGCTCATCTCGACTTACAAAATCTAAAATTATGGTCTAAGGTCATTACATATGCCTCTTTATTGTTTTATGAGGACATAAACACAGATTTGATGATGTTTTTATAACAATAAAATCTATGATAGAAATGAAAACAAAAAAAAAAATTAAAGTTCAATCTTTTATTATTTATCTGTCGTTTTTTACTTCTGGTTTCTTCTATGTTGGCAAGAAGTAATCCATTAGACACATGTTACACTTGGGACTAGCTTTTCTCATTCCTGCAGTTATTGATGTTAATGAGTCTACGAAAAAACAATGTGATTGTTGCTATCCGAAAAACGTTTTTTCCTAAATCAAATTCTCAAACCTCAAATGATACGGCTGACTCCGGCTCGATTCGGTTGAGACGAACTGTCCCAAGGATATACTCTGGTAAATCGGTTTCCTCCTTTCCCTGCACTTACATTTAACTAATCACATTCAAGAACTCTTGATTTAAGATATGGTAAGTCTAACAGTGAGAGGCCAAACGAACCTCAATCAAGATGGCTAGATCAACAATGAGGCTTGTGACATAACCAAGCACCAGACCAATAACACTCCTCGCAACGGCGGATGATCCAATATCTACATCAATCTGCAATACCAAGAGAACTCAGCAACCATAATTGTAATGATACACATGATCATGTGTCCTTATGTTGGCACGTACTGTGTTTTTCTCTTTACGGTTATTGATACTTCCAGATCATAAGTGTGATACCAATTTCATATCCATCATGAAAACCTAGTTCATTATATTGAAAGAAGAGAGCAAATGAAACTTTATATACCTCCAAAAAATTATCTTGTCTAAGGTACTTGCAGGTTACAGCTTTACCAAGCAAGCAGGCTTTTGTTCCAACCGCCCGCTTGACCATCCAATATCCCTGTGATTCATCATGACTGTTGTATCATGTAATCAAAATTTGCAATATTTTCCAGAGACAACGAGGAGATCAGAGTCTCCTTACCTGAACAATACTTGGTATTAGCTTAAATCTTGCGTCGCGGTAACTATCACTCCCATCAACAAATTTTCCGAGGGATGATGACTTGTCTACAGGTCGATCCGCAGCATAGTAGAGTACCAAACAATAGTTAGGCTTTGCTGGTACCTGATATTGAAAGAAGAAAAAAAAAAAAATTTGATTTCGTCAAGAGACAAACCTGACCTAACATTACTAATCAACTTTAGAGTTAGATAGACTCAAAGTAGGGAAAATTGATCGGTGAGATCCTAGTATGTACTATCATAATTCCAAAATACTAGAAACTGTTATTTATATACGTGTGGCACATTGTTACTTACGAGTTAAGAAAGATGACCAGAGGTTTAGACCGGATCTTCATTAGAAACTCAGAAATAAGTAGTACTATACAACCATATGGGTTGAGGTACTTTCTAATCAGAATTTGTAGCTTTTTATTCCCAAAAAATTGGTAAATGACTGACATATGTACAGAGTTCATGTTAGAGATAGTGTTCAAACCTGAAGGTTGATGACGAGGATGAATGGCAGCTTTTTCCCTGGTTCTGACTACATAAGAGAAATCTTCCAAATCAGGCTCCTTCAACTACCAGAGAGCATATACACAAAGCTTGTGTGTTTTATTCTTACTTTTCCAAAACAGTTTAACTCACCCATCAAAAGACTTAGCCACAAGGTGAAAAGGAGTAAATAATGAATGGGTGTGTGGCACAGTGGCTTTAAGTTTTTAAGGAATTAAGGTACAGTGACAAGTCCGACTTAATACTTAGGAAAGGCCACAAAGCAAGTTAAAAACAGGTCAAGGAAGTACCTGGACTATACATTTCGGATGGAGGGCAATATTGTCTACAGCTTTGTCAACTTTAAACCAATCAACTGATACAAGTGTCAGAAGGGGCTCCCCACCCATCACCTAACATCGTATCATTAATTTTTTAAAATTTGCACACGGTGTAACATAAAATATCAGATAATCCATTTCAAGAGCTCAAGTGTTCAGAATCAAATATCAGTCTAGAAAAATATCACATGTAGTAGTACCCTAAGTAGAGAGAGAACATCACAGAGATATGAAGAAACCAAAATCAAGATATCAGACGATGTTCAGAAATATGTTTGGTCTGGGAGGACCTGAGCACAGTGGCATCATTAAAGTACATGTAAGTATTGATCGTTACCTTTGCATTATCTTTTAGATAGGTCATTCCCCTAATCATAAAACCCATGCCACTAGGAGAGTTCCAGCAATTTGAGTCCTTGTCACCATTTCCTTTGCGCAGGGATCCTTGGAACTTACTTGGATCGATATCCACAGGATCAACACTAGCATCTAATACATTACTTGCACCTGGGGCTATTGTCAAAACAGAGCAGATATATCAAGGCCCACACTGAGATTTTAAAACTGACCAAATAAAAAGAGCTTTTGAATTCAATTTGTGTCAAATTTTTGTGAACTTACAAATTGGTCTTTTCTCCAAACACAGAACTTAACAATGGATCAGTCACGAAATGATAGATACAACAGCTATATAAATTGCTTTGCTCTCATCTAAATAAAGTAATTTTTGTTTTGTTTACACAAATGCTTGCATACCTATACTATGGAACTATTGAGTAACATCGGAAACAAATAACGAAAACAGGAGTGTATTCATTAACAGCTTGGCATCAGTAGCAGATAGCACACAATAAGATCATTTGATTAAATACTCTTTGTAGCTCTTATATTCCTCAAGATACTCATCAATAAATTTATCAATGACAGACATTGAACTGTGTGCAGCTATTGGTAAATGTAACGGACTTGGAAAAAAGTAAAGAGAGAACCTTTAGGCCGCTTCATAGATAAGCTAGCGATTGCCCATGAAACATTCTTGAGTTTGACTTTTATCTCCTGTTTTTAACATGGAAGCAACAGAATTATCCATTATTTTGAAAATTTCAGTACACCTTGCTCACCTAATGGGCAGTATACATATAGTAAACTTTAAGCATTAGATTATGTAGAGTTTATATTTTCTTTTTTATTATTTAGGAAATTATTTATTAGTTCCATTTCCTTTTCCAGGAGTTCTTTGCCTTTTCATTTTAGTATATATAGCGATGAAGTTTTTGGCTGTTAGACATATCCAAACCAGAGAGTACTTCACTGCTTTGGAAGTTTATTTGCTTTGCTAAGGGTTATCTGTTAATACCAAGGGAATCCCTTTTCAGCGTTTTGGGTGTTTTATTTTTATTTGAATACTTCTGATATCAATAAAGGCGAGATTTTGGATTACTCTTTCTATTTGTGATATTTTAATCTGTATATGTTACGGAAAAAAAATTGAAAACCAAGAAGTTACCTTATTTTCCTGCTCCTCATCATCTTCATCGCTGTCCTCTTCATCAGATGATGAGTCAGTGGCATCATAAAACTGCTCCTCCAGTTCCTCGTCAACATACTCAACACTGGGAACATCTGAAATCCTGGACTGAACAACCGTGGCTGAAGTTTCATACTTAAAGACTGGGTTTGCTCCAATGTACTCCTTAAGACCTGACATAACATTAACAAGAAGTTCAGCCAAAACGGTGGAACTTATGACAGTTAATGTACATCAAAGGTGTAGCAGTTACTTTAAATAGTGTGCCAACTATATTCTATTAACTTCTAAAAATAGGATCTGACCAAAGATAAGGTATGCATATAACCTGCTACTTGGAGGAGCAACGCATATGGAATAGTCTTTTCAAACTTTGAGTAGCTAGTTTTCTTCCATTTGAACCAACGTTTAGAGTGGATTTCTAACATGTGTGTTACAATACAACTTGGAGTTTCTGCATCATTGCGCTTTTTCAAGCTTCTGATTTCCCAAGTGGATGCTGCAATAGACAAGATCGAACAAAAATATGAATGATCTTAAAAGAAGAGGGAAAATTCCTTTCTTGGTTTTCTGTGAGTCCACAGTAAGAAAGCATATTATCTGATCCAGTGAGGAGACGATGGGCAACGTATACAAACAAGTAATAAAAATGAAAATAGCAGTAGAATATAACACTAGAGCAGCATCCCACATGCTATGGTTTACAAGCAATGAAGACTGCCCAGGAGACTACGATTCAGTTCTAGATTTGTGAGCTACTGCAGAACTCAACACTATTGCAGAGACGGATGGGCAAGCAATGACAAGCAAATATGTATACATAAGGACCAAGAGCCTATGGCTACTGACGACGTACCACTTCAGATTGGTGTTGAAAACACTTGGACAGTGATAAGGAGAAATTACATTCACTATATTGCCACCAGACATGCAGCATAGCGAAAAAAAGTAAACGCTACAGAGAGAAAGGTTATCAAAAATTTATCTTACGTGTAATGGCTGTTCGTCGATATCCAGACTTTGGAGGAAATTTCTTATGCGATGCTGGAAACTGTAAGATTGCTGCAGACAAAAATACAGCATGAGAGAATAGTTTGAGATATTCAATGTAGCTGTTTTTAAAAGAATTATAACGAATTAAATGAGACTATAGGTCACATGGCTATGATTTGAAGATATCATTCAAAACTAATATCAGAGAGAGGAATGCATGGCTAACAGAGATTTCCAAAAATCTGTAACTGTGAAGTTCAGATTCTAGATGCAGTTTCTTCTTTACATGATTAACATGTTTTCCCACGGCTCACAGAGCAAGAGCTACACAATACAGTATGAATTTTACTTTTCTGTATTGTTCACTGTTTTCCATTTGATATGCAACCTGTCAATAGTGTTGATGGGTGGGTATTGACATTTGAAGAATAGAACATTAACCTAGATACATTGACCTTGTATTATATACTTGACAATTCAATCCTGTCTTTATGCTACACAACCACAGAACAGACGATTCACTAACCACCCAGTGAATTATATCAATGTCCACCATTGTGTATAGCCGATACAGACATTATCAGATTAATATAATAAAACATTCGTTAGAGCAGTTTGTTCTCTACTTACTATATGTCCCATCTTGCCCACGAACCCACTGTCTAGAAAAGACAAAATCTCTCTTTGATTGCCATCTGCAAAATATACTATTCAAACAATCAGTTCAATGAAAAAAAAGGTTAAAGCATCCACTGAATTAAGTGACATATGCAAAGATTGTACATCATTTCCAACTGGAGAAAACACACATCTGAGAGAGGAAAGATAGCTCGATGTTTTAACCAAAGCTTAAAGAGTGATCAATATGGCACTAAGGACAACCAGACCTGTAAGTTAAAAAACATACCGTGAAAGATATTTAGGGTCGTATACGCTGTAAATAACATCATAGTGGCCCTCATAGGAGTCTATCAATTCTGAATCACTTGTTACTGTATCCCACCTGTGTAGATAGTTAGAAAGGCTATGTAAAAATTACATCTGTATTTTCAAGGAAATGAGCTTACTCGTATCTTTGATGTTTTTCAATGTTCAATAGCACTTCGAAGACAGCATCCGCACTAGCTTCAACTACGGCAACTGCTTTCACAAGAACTCCTCTACCAGCCTAAGGAAGAAATCATTTAGACAAAACCACAGGGGCATCCTAAGCATTCAACCCATAATCATATACAGCCAATTATAGTTCTTCCCAGTCCACTTCCAGTTGCAAAACAACAAAATCAAAATAATCGTTGTGACCTTAGGATAAGTTATCGCAATAATTCTGATGGCATAAGTTCAGCAGTTGACAAAATTTAACTTATAATATCTGATTTCAGCTTGTTACATTGCCAATAAAATTAATATGATGGCAATTACGAGATTGCAAACAGTGTAGTGGAAACATAAAATATAGTGGTTCAGTTTCTAATTCTCTCAGAATAAATTAAAGTAACTCCTGAATGAAAAAATACCCAAAAGTCTACGATACCTAGGAAGTTGGGACAACCATCACATTAGGGGTAAGAATTCACCTAAAGCTAACTAGCAAGGGGAGAATGCCCATTTCTTAAACAACTATAAACCAATACTGCACTCACTGACATAGGATCATTACATAACACCAGTTTTCAAAGCCAACATCCAAGGAAATCCACTCCATATTCTTTGATAGCTTTCTCAAGGCCAAGCCTTCTGCAACATGCATTCTTGCATGACACTTAGGTCCAATGAAAAGTTCTATGGACTTGGCCAATACTACGTCCAAAACACTCTCTACAAGCCTACGAAAAATTAGCCCTTAAGAGATACTTGTAAAGAATGAGTAACAATGAATTTTTTTAATCCACTGACCAATCTCTTATGTCATTAGTTAAATGATTTATTCCAAGCAGTTCTGCCTATATTGTTTGAGAGAAATTCACCGAATAAAAGTAAACATACCTTTAAGTTAGCCACATCTTCAAAAATCCTAACACCTGCAAGCAATATTATACAGAAAATTATATAATTGAAGGTTATGTATCACAAAGCAAGCAAATCATAAGAACAATCTCAATGGTTTTAGGCCTTCTAGTGTTGAAAATCTGAACATTACGGACTACTATCTGTCCACACAAACATCTGGTTCATAGAGATGATAAACTGCCAATCTAGACATACTGGACAATTATTTTCTCTATCTTTTTGGTCATTATGAGTCTTCAAAAATTACATCTCTTATCACTAATAGGTAAGCATACTTAGTCAAAAGGAGACCAAAAAATATATATTCTAATGCAAGTTTCTAGATGTAACTAAGTGAAGACATCCTAATTAACCTCATTACTGGTTCTGTAGATAAAATAATTTGCAATGTGCAAGTTGTCTTTCTTGTCACCAATGTGCAATGTGCAATCATATCAAAACTCTACAGTTTACCACCAAACATACCATTGATTGTGCGAACACATTTCCATTGATGTGCGTCAATTGCATCACCATTGTCACCCTCATAAAAACCATCACCCCTGACATCATTAACCAAGGTAGAAGACTGCCTCAAAAGATTCTCCGGACCTGTCATTCCAGAACATGATCACACATCTTCGCTTCGAAAAATAAGTAACTTTTACAGGAACACTACCTCTTGCAATTAACAATATTACGGAACCGGATAGAGTTTCAATAGAACTATGGAACCCAACCTACCTACGCATTAAGCCAAGATCCATGGAATTATAACTATAGTTCCACTTATATACAGGGCAACATATAGTTGAATCCAATGCTGATCTATTTTTATGAAAAATAATCAGAATCTTGAGGACTACTCCCCCTCCCCAAACACCCAATTATTTTGGGAAAGAAAAATAGGCAATGAGTTCTATAATATTATTTTCCAATGTAAGCTTTGGAGATCCTCTCATAAAATACAATATTCAATTATACACTCGATACCAGCAAATGAGATTTTTAAGAATCTAGGCACACGATTTGTATAATCAGGAATCAACAAATGTTGTCCATAAAAGTGAAAAAAAAACAGACTTCACAATATAACATGACATTTATCAGTTTTGAACCTTACAACATAGAGATTCTGAAGCTAGCAAGCCCAAAAACTTGAGATACAGCATATTACCTTGCCCAATTCGGATAAGCTTTTTTAACCCCTGAGCATAACGCCTTACTCTAGGCCGATGTCCTTCTAGATCGATGCTTCAAGAGAAAATATAATGTAATTCAGCAATCATGGACTTACAGTGAACTTCTACTATTTGAAACATTTTAATCTGGTTTAAACAGATCATATAAAATGGCAATGTTATGCATTTCTGTTGAAAAGATCTTCGTCTTCTCAATCAATATATTTTCAGGCCCCAAAATAGGAAACATTTACACTAAAAATTATCATTTAAGGAACTAAACATATTATAATTAGATCATACTTGGCCTCCATGCTTAATTTTGTTCTTGTGCTTCCACCTCTTGATAGCGCATATTCAGCCTTTCAATACAGATAAAGTTGTAGTCAGAATATTCTCAAAAAAAAAAACTGGTGATAGCTTATCCCAATAAACATTAAAATGCTCCAACATGAACTTCCAAAAAAGTATCCAATTATATGCTATATAAAGTAAAAAAGAAAACTTTAATACACGATATGATGCTATCAAACTTAAGGACAGTCTTCACAGTACCTGTTGTTTTGCTTCGTCAAAAGCCTCAATCCATTTCAGGGCTTCTCCAGCGGTAGCACAAGCAATCTGAAGTACAGTTCACAGAGGAAGAAAAGTTACTTGATGCGCCTGACTCAGGCAAACATACTTACTAGAAATTTACTCTCTAAATTAATTGTTTGGTTCATCTAAGTGTGAGAATACATAGAAAATCACAGGCCTTCCAAAACATATACAAGTTCATAGTGGGAAGCTTAGAGTGTAGTACACATTTCAAAAAAAAAAAGATTCAGATATCCGGAAACCATCATGTCTGCCAACACAAGATCATTGCAAAGAGGGAATTTTAACTTACTTCTCCTTTTCTTGTCTCGTCCAGCCGGTTATAGAACCTTATAACATAGAGATCCTACAAGATATAATAGAAATAAAATTTTAGTAAACGTTCATTAAGTTACATACTCTGATTCATTGGAGCGATTGATACTTAAGATAGGGAAAAGCCAAAAAGGAAACATATCTGTATTCTACTCAGCCTGCAGTTAACTACAGAAGTAGAGATTGAAAATTTACTACCCCATGATTTACTTTGCGACGTCCAAGCTCTTCAATCATCATTGTGGGCCCTATGACACCACGCCTTATAGGTTTCTAAACAGACAAAAAGAAAAAAATGGATATACCAGAACATCAACACACATCTCTAATGCATATCCATTTCAAGTAACAAAGAAAGCTAAAGATAGAGACCAACTAACGTTTATTACACTATATCCTTCAGAGATATAACAACGAGCTCAATGTATAGGATACATATGAAATCCAGAATGATGAAAAACTTGGTCAACTTCATGTCAATAAATAACAAAAATAAATAAAAAAATCTCCAAATAACAAGACCACGACCCTAGAAAAGAAAGTCAGAACATTTTCTCTGTCTCCTCAAGAGATTAAATATAATGAACGTTTAGATATAAAACATAAATAATCCACTAACACCAGACAGTGAGACTAACAAACATGTAACTCTTGATACAATACAAACCTACACAATTCTGACTGCTGCCATGTACTTGCCATTTATCAGAAACTAAGCAGAGAAAATGTTTCCTTTAAATTTCGAAGGAACCCAGAAACAAAGAGAAAGCATAAGCTAATTCGCATTCAGTACATTTTGATCTTCTACCATCTGGATTCTCAAACTATTAATTTCAATTAACCAGAGTCGACCCAGTATAATCTCCTAACAATCAAATTCGACAAGATAGATCAAAAAGCAAAGATGGAAAGGGAGGGAAAAGCATACAATGTCTGGGTATTCATGAGGATCTCTTTTGTACATCTCCACATATTTGCCTCTAATGAAAAGGAAACGTAGATTACAGTAATCTTGCCCGATCTTATTCACACCTAAATGATACACCCACCCAGAATACTCAAACGTTCCTCCTTCTCCGCCGCTACTGCGACTACTGCTTCCACTATCATTAACATCTCCGGAAAAGCTAACTTTTCCAAGATTCCCGGACGTTTTCTTCTCCGATCCGTCGACGACAACAAGTTTCTTCGATCCAGGCGATGCCATTGCCTTTCTTCGGATCAAATCAAATTACGAATCAATAAATTCAAAATCATTCGTTGCTTTATTCTTTGCTCTTCCTCCCAGAGACTGCATTTGAGAATCCACTTTTTTTTTTCTTTTTTTTTTTTTGCCTCAATTAGGCGTGGGCATAAAAACCGTAACCGAAAAAACGAAACCGAACCACCCGAAAAAAACTGTTCGGTTCCAATTTTTAGATAACTTCAGTTTTTAGTTTGGTTTGGTTCGGTTTTACTTTCTAAAATGAACCATTCGGTTCTAATTTTTAAGTAATTTCGGTTTGTGGTTTGGTTCAGTTTCGAGAACCGAAAGTTACCAAATAGAAACCAAAATTAGTTAGTACTAAAATACTTTGGTTATTAATCATTTTTTTTTGGTATTTAGTTATTTTTGGTTATTTTTTTAGAAATAGTAACCATTCGAAACCGAATCAATATTATTTTGAGACTCATTTGGTTTCATTTTTCGGAATCGGAATCGAACCAAAACCGAACCGAATTTTAATATGTACTTATTGGTTATCACATTTTTAGAATTGAAATAATCGGAACCAAACCGAACCAAAATTTAATATATACTCATTGATTATTATATTTCTAGAACTGAAAGAATCGAACCGAACCGATCGAAGAAGAGAATGGCCAAGACTAGCCTCAATTATGAAAGTTGTGTTTGGTTCATTGATTCGGAACCTACTACTCTACGACAAATTAATTCCACCCATTCAACATCGTCCACGTCAGTTATATATATATATTTTTAGCAACCTTCCGTTAAATATTATGGAATACTGTAGAAAATGATCATTTTGAGTTTAAATTATGAGAAATACTGGTTTTTTTTACAAAATATATTTTTTAAGTTTTAAATTATGGAAAGTAGTTTTTTTTAGTTGTAAAATTATATCTACAATAGATAATTATAATGCAGTTTTGTCCATTGTATATAGAATTCAGTATATATATCTACCATGTATAATTATATTAAATTTCTGTCCATTTCATACATAAATTTACTATTTATGTTCATCATAAACCATATAAATATCTACCGATGGAATTGTATTTTGTGTCTTCATTTCGAATATCCTTTTTCGTGAAAATGAGGATTTTGTAGAAATTTAAAAAAAAGGTATTCTTTACAATCTAAAAATCAAAGAGGATATTCTCTATAATTTTCTCAAAATATTAATGTTAGCATTTTGTCATTTTCAGACTTTAGCGTTATTAAAATAAAATGAGATAATAAATAGTGTAGCAAAAAAACCCGACCAAAAAAATAGTGTAACAAAATAATATTTAAAATTTCCGACTAAAAAGAGAAAAAAATTTAAATAAATAAGGGGAATCACAAATAAATAATGTATATGTCAAGGTAAATTTAAATATAAGTTATATAATACAACTAGATCTAACTCGTCGTGTTGAAGGTAGGATAATGTTTTAAAAGTTATTTGATAAGTTGTTTGATATGTTGCTCGATTTTGGGACAGTGAAATCGTTTATGTGAGATATTTCAAAGTCTCGGTCTCATCCTCTTTGTTCAAATCCAGAGAGATATGATTTATTTATGTATATATGTAAAACAAATATTCATAACTCAGAAGAAAAGTGACAAAGAAAACTAAAACACCAACAACCGCGTATCTAAGTTTGTATGCCAGCTAAATATCTTATGAAGAAAATTAGACAAATTAATAATTTTGGCCTTCACTAAAACTAATAAATGTATTTATGAGATAATGAATGTTCGTGTAATATATGTGTTAGTTAGATAATATATATGTTATCGCACAACATATGTACTAATCAAATATATGTTTATCAGATAGAATGTGTTAATATCTCTGTGTTAGCGATATAATATATATGTTAACGCATAAGATATGTGTAATCACATATGTTTGATCAAATAATATATGAATTAAACAATGAATTAGCAGATAATATATGTGTTATGTGTTAATTAACGAGTAATACATACGGAAACAACATATTAAATGTGTTGTCCTCTCCCTCTCCCAGCAATTGTTCTAGTTACCTAATTCAACAAATTGGACTGCTAGATTCCAAGAAATTTAAATTACAAAGAAAATGTTATGCTCCGAAAAATAAAAGGAGAGATTTTCATTGGGAAATCGGCTAATAAAACCTCTAACTTTTCAGGAATCGCCAAAAAAACATAAGTTTTTTCATTGACAAAAAAAACTCTGAATTATCTCTGACTTGCTATTGTTCTTACAAAAATCATGTTGACTTTCCATTATAAGCATACCGTCAGTGGACTTAACAGAAAATTAAACGGATGTTAATAAGCCGTTTACTGTTGTTAATTTTCAAAACAGAAATCGGCCAAAAAAAGCTCTAACTTTTCAGGAATCGCCAAAAAAAGCACAAGTTTCTTCACTGACAAAAAAAAACTCTGAATTATTTTTGACTTGCCATTTTTTTATAAAAGTCACGTTGACTTTCTATTATAAGCATGACTGTTAATTTTCAAAACATGTGGTTTATGGGATTCAAACTCGTATACTAGAGGTATATAAGGAGCATTTTACCACTGACCTAGTGACACATTCGATGATAAGTGGAACACAATTGCTTATATTTACCAAAAAATGATCGGTAAATATAAGCAGTTGTGTTCCATTTATCATCGAATGTGCTACTAGCTTAGTGGTAAAATGCTCCTTATATACCTTAGTACACGAGTTTGAATCCCAGAAACCACATGTTTTGAAAATTAACAACAGTAAACGGTTTATAATGGAAAGTCAACGTGACTTTTGTAAAAAAAATGACAAGTTAGAGATAATTCAGAGTTTTTTTGGTCAGTGAAGAAGCTTGTGCTTTTTTTGGTCAGTGAAGAAGCTTGTGCTTTTTTTGGCGATTCCTGAAAAGTTATGGTTTTTTTTGGCCGGTTTCCCTTTTGAAAATTAACAACAGTAAACAGCTTATTAACAACCGTTTAATTTTCTGTTAAGTCTACTGACGGTATGCTTATAATGAAAATCAACATTAACTTTTGTAAAAACAATGGCAAGTCAAAAATAACTCAGAATTTTTTTGGTCAGTGAAAAATTTTATGTTTTTTTTGGTGATTCCTAAAAAATTAGGAATTTTTTTTGCTGATTTCCCGATTTTCATGTGTAGACTTTATACCTGCAACCTGGTTACTATCTTTTTTTTTTGCCATTTTTTATTATTGTTAAACCAAAGTAAAATTACAGGACAAAAACCGGCAGAGAATCCAAGAATATATCCCAAACGAGGGCAAGGGTGCTGTAAACAAGCTAACTTAAGGTGTTAAGAAGTTGAAAACCACCAATTACAATCTGAAAAGGCAAATAAAAAAGAATGTATATATATATATTAGCTAAAGAATGTAAAAGATTCTTAGAATAAATACAAAATCCTCAAAAATTATCTAATTTGATAGAGAACATGTATTCAAAATGGTTTAATTTTCCACGTAAGCTAACTATCAAATAGTTTACCGTTGCAATCGAAGTTCTCAGCCATTGCCTTTTGTATGTATCAAAATGAAGCTACACTATCGTTAGGTGACAACATCATATAAAATTATCACAATATTTTGTTTATAATCGGGTGGTTCGAACCCAGGTAGTGTACTAGAGTTTTCATAAGATTGACTATACCAAGGAAGCCAAAGAATATCTTATAAAATGTCACACACAAATATAGTGATAGAGGTTCGAACTAAGGTAGCTTTGTCCTAACTCTTTTCACTCTACAACTCAAACCACGACCGTGTTAGGCAAATTATCGACATCATTGATTGCTCCAAATTCAGATTATCAACACTTTTGTCACCTAATAAAAGGAAGAAATTACGTGCAAAAAAGTAGTAACTAGTAACATGCACTCTTTGCTTGCTAGATAAGAATTTGACGAACAATCCACAACTTTAATTTTCCTCCTTTTATGATAACACGCTGCGCAAGAACCCCCTGCAAGTATTTCCTTGCATAACTCAGCTTTACTTATACACACAGGATTCCTTATTTAAATTAATATGTAAGAATGTTCATTACCAGATTCCTGATGGCTTCTTGCTTTGATCCCTAAAATGTGAAAAAACATTCTCAGTTATTGTTTTAAAATGATCATAAATCCAGAGTATTAAAATACATCACACAAGAAAACATATCATTTTCCGACGGAAAACGGATGTCAAAATAACTTAAACATGTGTCTGCCTGTCGGATATAGTCCTTTTGGACAGATTTTCGATGGTTTTGGTAATTATATTTAGGCCAATTTCTTGTAGTGTTTGGAAACATTTTACCGAAATTTTCCGGAGAAGGCGTCATTAACTTCGTCAGGGGTTGGCCTTTCCGAGTAGGTTGCTAGCAAGACATATCTTTCGTTTCCATTTTCCTCATTCACCCTCTTGTAAAGCTCATACCGGTAAGGATAAGACATCCTGACAAAATTTAGGTTACAGATCATTCAGAATAAATTGACATTGATAACATTCTTTCTCTACTTAACAACCCAACAACTGTACCTCAGAGCGCCCATAATTGGGTATTGTGTTCCCGCATAGTATAGAAGCCGGAATATATAGCAGTTGTCAAACGTTAAGGCATATTCCAGTCTTTGCTCCCTTCCTATTGTCTGAGATACGATGGAAACAATAAGCAACATAACCAACTTCTTATCAGATGGTTAGGGAATCATTGTGTGTGCTTAAACTTACTTGCATTATGCCACTTGAAGCAGGTAAGTCCTGAATAAGTAATGTATACCAAACATGAAACCACACCACAAGAGATACCAATGTCATTACATAGTCTCTGTATAAAAAATGTTGAGCAGAAAATGTACCTTGAGGCGAGGATTGATAAGTACAACTGGCCTTTTCCCAGCAGCGTTAGTCATCGCTTGTAGATCCTAACAAAGGAATCCAGTATATTTATAAGATAAGATAAATATGTTAAAGTGCATGACGTTCTAGCATTTAAAGCACCTTACGTCTATAATACAATTTCCAACGGCATTTTGTGGAGCAATTAAGATGAAAAGGTCGTCGTCTTCATCAACTTCCTTACCACCTGTCATTCCCGACACAGCTTTGGTCATATGTGCCTCACAAGAATCAATGAGCCGGATAATGTGTATTAATTGTATCTGGATGAATATATCCAACTTGATTCTGGATCACATGTTTGATTATGTATGTACACACAATATTCTAAAGAAGGTGCTGATTCCTGTAAGATTCTCTGATGACTAACCCGAGAAAGAACCAACTATGAGAACATGGTATTTCTAGTCTTAAGCATGGTTTTGTCAATATATCTTGAAAAGTACTCAGTTTCAGATGTTACCAATTGCACCAATCTTGACGAAAGTTCCCAAAGTTTCATCATCACCCCAGTCCATATATTCTAAAATCGTTCGAGTGCCTGCCAACTGCAGCGGCATCCCAGCAAGTGCACCCTTCCCCATTGACCCCTGTACACAAACCTAGAAGAGGAAAGAAGCTAAATGGACAGTAATTCTGAAACTGTATCCAAGTGATATTATCTAGTTTCCAAACCAGGTATACCTTCACTCTTTTTCCATCATCAGCGAATGATAAAGCAAGAACTCGAACAAGTTCCATCAAGGTTCCTATCCGGTAAACATCCTATGTATCACCATAACTCGTGATTTTTTTATAAAGTCTATGAAGCTTTAGAAATTACATTAAACAACTAGTGAAAAAACAAACTTACCATTTCCGGATTTAGCTCAGGGATATTTATGTCCACCTACTCATTTGTAACAACAGTATCAGTCCAATCAAAAAGCTTATTTTGGAGTTGCGAGATAAAGGCAACGAAAATAACATGTGACATTTTAATCGATTTGTGTGGATCAGCCTTACTCGAAGACGGGTATTTCCATCCTTGATAGATCTAAGTGTGGCCTGCAGCACATCTTCATAAAAATAAGCCCTGATATCCCTTGAATGAGGAATGTTATTCAATCTCGTCGGTATTCCTCTCCATTTATCCTGAAAAAAATTGCTATATAACATAAATAAGGATTTCCTCAAATCTACTTGTTAGTTTCAAAGAGATGTATTAAAAAAGGACCTGAACAGGAGATGCTTTATCTGCAAAGACCTGTTTCACAATTAGCATCACATGTTTGCATACAGCAGTAAACAAATCGAAATTAAACATGAAATAAAAGAAGTAATGTAAATATAATGATTGACCAAGAATCTTCAAACATACTAGGGAGTTCCTAAAACTTTTTATTTATGTTAGATGTGATCATCAAACTTGTCCGAGAGTTTATAGTTTAGAAGACCTTAATCAAATATCTATAAATACCAAAAGAGATGGTTTTTTCTATGAATTCAAAGAGACAGATTACTATCAAAGATATTTTCTAAATTACCTAAAGTAGAGCGAGATAATAGATAAGATTACAGAACTGGGCAACTAATTTTTTACTGGAAAACACAGACCCTGCTATCGAGAACGCACCATATAAATATATTTATATATATGTTTGACTACTTGCCAGTCTTTATCATTTTTTGCAAGCGTATCTGAGATAGTAGAGCCTGGGTCTCCTCGAAAACCACTTCTTTTGGTCTGTTTGCATTAATCTGCGTTCGAAAGAGATGATACCAAATCACAAAGATTAATGATGTCACCCCAATACTTTATAGAATCAAAATGATAAGAAAATAATAGTACAAATCGCATAATACCTTGACCATTACATCTGAGTATGCAGAAATAATAGCTTCAGAATTTTGTTTGTATATTTGCAGACGTGCTTTTACCTTCAGCAAAATAAACCCATGTTATTAAAGCTGAAAGTAGTTAAAAATTGAGAAGCAAGTAATTAGTCCATATGATAACCTTCTCCTCTGTATCATCAGGGCGTGTAACCAGTCTTTCTTTAATTTTATCTGATTCAGGAGGATAATTTTTGATATGATATACTTTTCCAGTCACTGGATCCAACCTTCTACCAACACATCTGTCGATTAGAATTTCATCAGGAACCTGTCATTAACAATGGCATATCAGCAAAGAAGCATAGCCACTGATAGTGAACATATGATATTGCATTTAACACCTATAAAGAAATTGATACCATACACAATAAGAGCAATATGAACGTACATCTAGTAAGAGAAAAATGTCAGGTCTGACGTTCTGTTTTTCCAGACTCTGTGCCTGGGCATAACTCCGTGGAAATCCATCAAGAAGCCATCCATTCTTTTTAGCATCTTCACGAGATAATCTTCCAGCCACCATCTAGAAAGGTAGAAGACATCAGGGGAATAGTAGTAAAACCAAATCATGAAGCAGGTAAGTTAAATCAGTACCGCAATAACAATCTCATCCGGAACCAAACTACCCGAATTCATGAACTCTTTTGCTCTCTTTCCAATATCTGTACCGGATGACACCTCTGCCCTTAAGAGATCCCCCGTTGATATGTGCACTAAACCAAACTGCATGAGCAAAAAGAAGAAACCTAAATAGATATGCAAACATCTGCAATCCCTTGACTTATGCAAGATTTTATAGTAAAGCTCAAGGTTCAAGGAGAATTTGTCACCTCTTAGTTAGCAAGTAATATTATTTGAGTGACATCAAATGTTCAATACACATTATTCAATATATCAAAACAATTTCAAATGCTCATCTATCTTCACTGCACTCATGAGAGAAGATGCCAGATTGCCAGCACAATCGCACAAAACATAATGACAAAAACTGTCATGAATTTTTTTTCAGAAGAAGGATTCAAGAAGAATACATAAAAGCAATGCAGGTACAATCTGCAGATCAGCTCGCATATTTAACTAATTCTCTATACAATTAAACTAATATAGCAATGAAACCAAATCAGAAATAGATAAGGAGCAGTAAAAATCTATTTACCTTCTGAACAAGGAGCTCACATTGAGTGCCTTTGCCTGAAGCTGGTGCACCCGAAATCATCACCTTCAATGGCTCAGATACTGAACACTTAATCTACAATCCCAAACGGAAACAAAAATAAAAGTAATTACATAATTCTCCCTCAACAAACACCAAAATTGGTCATGAATTATGCGTAATTGAATAATGTATTATATATGCAAACATTTGAGGAAATTGGATTGAATCGGTAAATAGAAGGAAAAAAACCAGTGAATTGGAAGTGGAAATGGAGTCGCTAGACCGCTGGGGAATGACGGAGGAAGAGAGACAACGGTGAAGGCGACAGTAACGGCTGCGAATCGATGATCGTACGAGAGGAAGAGAAGGAGGAGACGGAGAAAGCGATGAAGTGGAAACAGAGGAGCGAGACGAAGAAGTTGAAGAGAAATGAGCAGAGGTGAGAGTAAGAGACGCCATTGTTAATAAATCCTTCTTCTTCTTCTTCTATGATCGTTACTTTGGTTATGAATACAACATAGTTTCTGTGAGTGGATTTTTGACGATCATGCACCACAAAAACTATATTAAAGTATGGACCAAATTAAACGAAAATGTTTGCTGGAAAATAAAAATCTCTAATGGTTCTGTCGTATTCATTATGAAAAGATTGGACCCAACAAAAAGAAAATGGACATATAGTATTTGCAAAAAATATACTTATTTTATTACCTATCAATATTTCTTTTTTGAAGAGACATTGACCATTTGTAAAAATCCGTTTGGACTTAT
Organism: Lepidium didymum; assembly: GCA_963920545.1. Classification (NCBI taxonomy): domain Eukaryota; kingdom Viridiplantae; phylum Streptophyta; class Magnoliopsida; order Brassicales; family Brassicaceae; genus Lepidium; species Lepidium didymum. The sequence continues at coordinate 17,782,506 of OY986980.1, read as the reverse complement.
TTAGGCCAGTGAAAATGTTAATTGCAAAAAATCGTTTAGACTTATTAAGGTCGTTTGCAATCAGAGTTATTTACAATTATTTAGAAAACGACTATGTTTGTAAATGCAAAAGGTATAGCCTAAGTTTTCCAAATGGAACATGGTGAGATTTGAACTCACCCCCTCGTGTCTCGCTAAATCAGGAGCAAACCAAGTGGACCACATGTTTCTTGGCATATAAATGATCATTTATTTTTATATTTTAGGCATAATTATAACTAAAAATAGTATATGATTTACATTAAAAAGAAAAATCATTCGGTTATATTAAAAAAATGTCATTTGCTAATACAAACATATTATTTTAAATATAGTAATTGTAGTATATATATTTATTTTTATATGAAAAATGTTAAACTATATGTTATTGCTTATTTTTTAGAATAATTATTTTAATTCAAATTTTACATATTAACTTTTATTTCATTTAATTATTCAACCACTGTTACCAATCAATATTTATTTTCAAATGATCTTCATTTGGAAATTTCTTTTGCCAACCACTATCTTCAAACGATCGTTTTCAAACGACATTCGTTTTAACCGCTCATTTTTTTCCAAACGATCGTTTCAAAAGATATTACCAATCAGACCCATATTGTTGAGATCAATGGCTCATTTGCCCTCTTTCTGCAAGAATTGAGGTCATATGCTCTATGCCAACAAGCCACATTTAAGTAAATAAAAATGATTGTTTATTTATGAATCCTAACACTTGGCGGCCCAATCATACAGATCCATCCGAACTCGTAACCATATAATAAAATGTGGATCCATTTGATTTGTCTTTGGCTTATCTGCAAGACTCGAAATCTTTCAATAACTGAGATACACCAAAATCTCAAAGTTACCCTAATTTCTAAAATCGACTTTCACATTCATCTTTTGGCTCCGATAACGACGATTTCACACTCAATATCCATTTCATCCATTTCTTCATCTATTTTTTCATGCGATAACAAATTCGAATCCCTTATATGGTGCGAACGAAGAATTTTGCAAAGTTTATGGAAAAAAGTATTGTTGTAGTTGTCGAAACTCCTCCAACACGCATATTCGATATATAATAATTATATAGCATCACGAATTCGATATCATCTCACTATAAAAGGTACATTAAAAGAAGTCTTTAAGGAATGAACTATGAGTTATGGATCAAAACTTATCGCTTCAATTGTAAAAAAAAAAAAAAAAAAAATTCATTATAAGAAAAGTTGAAAATTTCTTTATAAAAAAATCATCTTATAAATTCTGATAATAAAAACAAATAATGCCCAAATTCGCCCATTCCTAAAATAAGATTTCTATCACTTGATGCAACAACATTGTGGCATTCTTCCATATTCTGTTAGCAAAAGCGCACTCTCCTCCATGATTATTCATCTTTATGCAATAATCGTAACATTGATCACTTCCGAACTTGAAAGCCACACATGGCTGATAACAAAAATCATATTTCGTTTGTTTATCACTGCATATGTAATCAAAGTTAGTGTATAAAAAATAATGTTATCTACTATATAATAAAAAGAAAACATTTTAAAAGATTTCTCTTGTAGTCAACCTTATTTACAATGAATGCTTATTTAAAATACTAAAATGTCACAAAATTTAAGAAAGTTTAGTGAAGTAATTAACTTAATTTTAATCATATACATTACATCCTATTTTATTATTGTACACCTACATTGAATCTTCCCTATATTTGATACATAATTCACCTAAAAATCTTATTATAGAATACTATTATTAGAAAATCCTTAACAAATTCCTATCTTTATGATCAATTATAATCATTTTTGCTTAAACAACCATAGAATATCCTAATTTTTGAATATATATATAATAACTTTTGAATTTATATTTTAAATGTATTAAAATTTCGAATTTATATTTTAAAATATATAAAATATTTTCGAATTTATATTTTAAAACATATAAAATTTTTGAATTTATAAATTTGTTAAATATTTATCAATGTTTAAAAGCATTTATTAAACATTGATATTTTAAATAAATTTGAATTTATAAATATACTCCATTTTCTCTAAATTTCTCAATTTTTAATGATTTAAATATATCATTTCTTTTGTCAAAGATTCGAATATATCATTAAATCAAAAGAGGTGGTTGTACATATTAAATTTATAAATAAATATATGTAGGTATTATATATAAAAATATAAATTCTAGTTGTACATATTAAATTTATAAATTGTAGAAATATATAAAGATGTTATATATATATATATATTTATTTATAACATAACTATCTACAAATTTTTATATTACGCTTTAATAATCAAATTAAAAAATTACAATTTAAATACCATTATATCCATATTTAAATCTCGTAATATTATTTTCTAACCAATTTGGAAACCAACTTTTAAATCTCGGTGAATGAATATACATATATCTTTTGACATGTTCATTGCTTTTATAATTGGAGGATTCCAAAATCATCCATCATATTGGATATTCCTCATATTATTGAATATTCCTATTTTAACTTGCTAACAATATCTACAATTTCGAATTCAAAATATAAAATTCCTAGAATTATTAAATCTTATAGACTAAATATAGAAAATAGTCAATTTAAATAGTAACTATCAAGCTTAATATATTTTTGAATTAATGTTAATTAAATATATGGTAACAAACTATCATATTTAAATCAATAAAACCCTAATTGTCTAAATATAAAACCTCCTCTCACCTATCATACATCGTCAAATAAATTTTGTTTGATATTGTATATGTTTTAGTTTAATTAAATTTTATTTTTCGCTTTGCAAGATAAACCTATTCCAAACCGATGCCTTAAAACACGATTTACCGATGAACTCTACCTCGAAATATTGATCGGCAAACTGATCTGAAAACTAGACCATTGAAACTTTCCAACAATATGCTGATCGTTGTTTGGTCCTTCTGTTTTAACGGCAAACTACTTCCAAACATTAAAATTTGGGAATTCGTTCTTCAGAGATGTGTCTTGGGAAAACCACCTTAACTTTCGTATCACAACTGTGAATGCTATTTCATTTTCGGCAACGCGAAGATATTAGGGTTATAAAACTGCACATCAATTTTTGTTCTATTACGAGTTGTTTTCGTCCTCCGTTTCTCTTTTTGCTCTGAGGTGGTCAGATTATATAACAGTTAGGGTTTTAAGATTCCTAATATGATTCATAATTCTTTTATAGATTCATCCACAAATGTAAGTATTTTTATATTTTTATGATAGTTTTATGCAAATAGAATTTATTATTTGGTATATGTTTTAATACGATAAAAATTTGTATTTCATTTTACAGAAACATGTAAGTAGTTTTATTTTTTTAATACAATTTACAATAATATATTTTTTAATTGGCTATAAGTTTAAATTTAATTTAATTAATTATCTAACATGGTTTAGATTTAATTTAATTTAATATTTTAGTTTTGCAGGATAAACATATTATAATATCTAACACGGATTTAGATTTAACCGAACATGTAAGTATTTTCAAAATTTTAATTTATTATACGCAAACATATGTTTTACATATAAGCACGAACATGTAAGTTTTTTAAAGTTTTCAATGGAATTTACCGAAATAAACTTTTTAATATTGTATATATTTTAGTTTAATTAAAGTTTATTTTTTTGTTTTGCAGGATAAACCTATTACGAACCGATGGCTTAAAACACGATTTACCGATAAACTCTATCTTCGAATCTAGATCGGCAAATTGATATGAAAACTGGACCATTGGGGCTTTCTAACAATATGTTGATTGTCGTTTGAGTCATTTTGGTTTGACGGGAAACTACTTCCGAACATTAAAATTTGAGAATTTGTTCTTCAAATATATGTTTTAGGAAAATCACCATAATTTTTGTATCACAACTCCGAATGCATTTTCGGTTTCGGCTACGCGAAGATATTAGGATTATCAAGGTACACATCAATTTTAGTTTTATTACGAGCTGTTTTCATCATCCATTTCTTTTTTCTCTCTCAAGTGGTTAGATAAAATAGCGGCTATTGTTTTAAGATGCCTAATATGTTTTATAATTCTTTTATGAATTCATCCAAGAAATTAAGTATTTTGAGATTTTTATGATAGCTTTATGCAAATAGAATTTATTATTGGGTATATATTTAATATGATAAAAATTTATATTTTATTTTACTAAGTAGTTTTAATTTCTTAATAGAATTTACGAGAATATATTTTTTAGTTTACTATAAGTTTAATTTAATTTAATTTAATTTATTATAAAACACAGATTTAGATTTTATATGTTTTGTTTACAAGATAAACTTATTATAATATCGAATACGGGTTTATATTTATCCTCACATGTAAGTATTTGTAAAAAAAATTTAACAAATTTTTTTATTTATTTGGCATATGTTTTATATATTAATACAATTTTAAATCTTCCTTAATTTTTCATCATTATTTGACAATGTTTTTAATTTTTATTATTATTACACATCTTCATAAAATTGATTATTGCACATTATATTGACTCTGAATATTAAGTGTCATGATCTCTTCCAAGGATTTTGGGCGTCAACTAATTAACGATACTGAACTTTCCAAAGTTGAATCAAGTACTAGAATATACGATATTTATATTTTGATCTTTTGTTAATTGCTTACATATTTGATTGATTCTTTGTGTTATTTTCATGTATAAAGAAATTAAAAGCTATAAAGTTTGGACCAAGAGAGGTGGTGAAACATGTGCTTTCATGATCAAAGTTGAGACTACATCAATTTTTTGTTTTCCAAGTATCAATAATAGTCATCTTTTGGCTTATAATTTTCTTAGATGTTTGTTTGGATAACAAATTTTATAGTATTTTATTTGTTTTAACTAAGAAATTTTTTTTCTAGCAAATGTCAATCTTGGGATCATATTGTACTTATATAATATACTTTAGATAATACATAATTGAAAGTTATACATATACCATAAAATTTATAATTTTTGACTAATTATTTTCTAATATATTATTAGTTCATAATATTAAATTAACCAATTGGTATCAAAGTTTTCCTAAAATATTGATAAATTAATAAAGTTAGAACTATATTTTCTTAACAAAATATTTCATATGAATCTATTAAAATATTTTTTTCCCTAAAATATAACTATTTATTTTAAATATATTAATGTAGCAATGTTTAAAAAATATAATATTTAGAAATACAAACTTTTGCTACATTAAGATTATTTAAATAAATAAAAAATAGAATGAAAACAATTTTAAAAAATAATCTTAATGTAGCAAAAGTTTATATTTTATTTTATTTATTGATTACAAAATCATAATTTCAAATTATATAATATACATTAATAATTTAAACTTTTACAATTTTAAAATGTTTAAAAATAAATGAAAATTTAAATTCATATAGCATTTAAAGGTAAATGAATAATGTACATAGCATTATTTAATTCAAAAACATTCAAAACTAAATTAAATAATATTTCGAAAACAACATCTATTATATAATAAAGGATATCATTTTCAAGTATAGGCTTTATGTTAATATTTAATTAGAATGAATTTCATTGGAATTACATTGTTTTCTTAACAATTCAAAATTTTAGGAAAAGTTGATCATGTAATGTCCATATTAATGATTTTATATATTACAATTCATCGTCTAATCATACACACTTAATCGAATATATCTTAAATATTCATTAAAATTTCTTAAAAAACACATATAATCATCTGGTAATAGAAACCAAATATTTGAAATTGAGACAAACCATAAAATTTGATAACAATCTAGGTCACTAATATTCAAATTTTAATTAAACCACTAACATTGAAAAATTTAAAGATATTACATAACTTTAATTAAACCACTAATACTCAAAATAAATTTAAAATAATATCTCGAAAAAAATATCTCATAATATAAATACAGGTTAAATAAGAGTAGACACAAACACAATTATCTACAAATATTATTTTTTTCAAATATAAATATAATAGATAAATATAAATATAAATACTACAAATGTATGTTTTTTACAAAAAATATCTCGTGTAACAGCACGAGTCATCATCTAATTTTATTTTATATTACCATTACTGGTAAATTTAAAAGTAATTATGAAAATAATAATATAGAAATTAAAGCAACTATTAACATCGATATAAACATTGCAACTATTGATATTAAAATGATTAAAAGATAAGTAAACAATGATAAATTACCAGGTACGGCCACAATGTTGTTTCAAATACAAAATCGTGAACACTACTACCAGAGAAAATTTCACAAAGGTTTTTGTGATAGCCATTATATTTTGTTTCGATCAATTCCAATGAATTTTGCTTTGATAATTTTCATCTTCACATATTATATAAGTTTATTTGAGGTAAATACTATTTGAAGAATTAAATATTTGGTTTGTGTATTTAGATAGAGATATGAAATGTAAATGTTATTAAGAGTCTAGTGTTATTGAATTAAGATTTTTAAAACTCTACTAAACTTTGGTGTTATTTCTGTATATAATAAAACTGTAGCGTTAACTAATTTCTATCTTTTATAATAATAAAAATAATTTTTTATTTTTTGATAAAATTTTATAAGATTCTGATTATTATTAATATTTTTATCTACATAATATTATTAATTTATTTTAATTTTAATATATAAAGATAAAACAATCAAAATATAATAAAAATCTATTATAAAACGAAAACTAAACAAACTTTTTTTTGGTAAAATATATTATGATATAAATTATGGACACGTTTATATGAATGATTTTATAAGAGATTCCTAATATTTTGGATATATCATACAAAAATATTCCTAATCAATATCTATTTTAAAATTTTACTCCTAATCGTAATAGGAAAATTATATCAAACGACTTCTATTTAAACACATCCCATAACTTTTCTCATAACACCAACGATTCTGAGTCTTTTTTAATCTATTTTTCTGCTTTTACGATTTCAGTCTTCTTATTCTTTCGATTTTTTTTTGCCTTTCATCATGTCTTTTTCTAAATTTTTTCGTTTAAACCCTGCACAAAAAATTGGAGAATTAAAGTTAAGATTCTCAAGTTCTGAAAGGTTTACACTAAAGAATTTGGTCAAACTATTGATATGGTTCTTTGTGATTCTAAGGTATGTAACTAATAATTTGTTTATTTGCATATTTTTGTAATGATTAGAAATATTTTCTAATTAATTAATATTTTTTAGGGTGATAAAATTCACTATAATGTGAAGAAAGAACTGGTTTCTGAATTCGTGATTTTTCTTGAACAAGGAAGTACTAAGATCATTACAAACCTACAACTTTTTTCTATAAATAAGTTTGGCCTAGGAAGTATTATGACAAATTTGTTATTAGGAAATAATAATCACATAATATTTCTATCTCTTATAATAATAAAAAATAATAATCACATAATATTTGTGTCTCTCATAACAATATATTATCTATAGAATATTGTTAATTTGTATTAACTTTCAATATCATAAAAACGAAAGGAAATTAATCTAACAGATATTGTTTTCTGGATGTTGGGAATTAATATGATCCATTTAAATTATCAAACATTTTATATTATTAATATTAAATATAATAATTCACCGACTAATATAACAACATGTTTTGCATAATCATAAATTATATAGAATTCTTATAACTGATCATGTTTGCACTAGATAAAAAAGCTATGAAATATATTTTTACATATGAATTTTATAATATTGTTAATGTTAACTTTAAACATAAAATTTAATCTTCAACTAAGAGAGTTTAAATAAATATAACACCTTATCTTAACTAATTCTTTATATTTAGGGTATATCATATAAGTTATATTCTAAATCAATATCTATTTGAAAATTTCACTTGTAATCCTAATAGGAAAATTATATCAAACAAGACTTATCCCATGATTTTGTTCATAACACCAATGATTTTTAATATTCGTAAAGTACAACAATTTTTGGCATCGCTACGGTGTTGATAATGACATGAATAAATCTTTTTTGTGTGAGATTTGTTTGTGGGTCACAAAGTCAAACTTTTGTTTCGTTGTTTTTACTTTGAGAAAAAAATTCTTTTAATTTGTTGTTTTTAACTATTTATTGTTTTAGTTTTTTTTTAATTTTTAATTTTAATAAATATTATTTATTTTGATTGAAATTATAATATTTATTGCATAAGATTATTCTTTTATTGTATAACACAATTAAGAAAATATAGACACATTTCTAACAATATAGTTATATTCTTAAATTATAAAATAATTCATAGTAAGTAACTACTAATTATAAATAAACAAACACATATATATATACACTTATTACTAATATATATATATATATATATTTATTTATATATGTATGTATTTATTACTAATTTAGATATATAACAAATAAAACCTAATATTTAATTTTTTTGATAAAAAAATTCAACTTTCTAATAATTTATATATATATATATATATATAAAACATATAATTTTATCTCGTGCAAGGCACAAGGGTTCATCTAGTTAGTTGATATATTTGTAAAAAAATTTCTAAAATCTTTATAAGTTTAGAGTTGTTGGATTTATGATTTTATAAAGAGTAGTGCTTCAAATTCTTAGTGTAGAGATGATAAACTTTAGTCTAATTCTTTGTGCTCCAAAACTAATGCCCGAAGTGCTATCTGGGAAAGAAACCCATCCCAAGCATGTGTATACGTTCGCCTCTTTCCATGATGCGTCAACCAAGCATCTGTAACATGTGAATGCTGGGTTGACTGTCAGAGGTCTTGATATGGATGTCGTAGGTATTGTTGATATCGCATTATTGTTTCTTGGCACAATCGGTTTTTCGTTATGCGCCTCTTGCCACACTCTGACCTCCGTGTCCGCTGATTGGATTATATCTTGTGGGCTCCTGTCTTTGTCTGAGAAAGTCTTATCATTTCGTGATTTTCATAAAAACCATAGTATCCAAGGATAGTTGTTGTATTCTCCTTCCTTTGGTAACCGCCATATTAGGTGATCAAAGTTTGAGAGAATTGAGTCGTCCAGGAAGTTCGCTCCCGCCGATACTTTTGATAAAGCCCATGTTTGTCTAGCTGGTGGGCACTCGAATAAAACATGATTCATTGTTTCCATTTCCGCTCCGCATCGGTCACACCGGTCATCACAATTTATGCCCTGGTTGATAAGTTTTGATTTGACCGCCAATTGTCCGGATATCGCTTGCCACATAAAATGTTTGATCTTCTGTGGCGCTCCAACCGACCAAACACGAGCTTGTAGCTCACATATGTGTGGTCCATAAGGTCTAAACGAACTTAAGGAAATATTTATTTCCGCCCAATATCCAGATTTTACCGAGTAGATCCCTGACTTATTATAGTGCCATCCTAGTTGGTCCACTTTTAGAAGACATGGGATATGGATACCTAGTATAATATGTGCATCGTATGGTGAAAATAATTGATGTATTAAAGTCTCTCACCATAGGCGCGTATGGGGATCGATTAACTTCGACACTCTCAGGTTCGGGTACACCTCTGATGTTGGTCCCTTTTCCGGTCGAGGGTGATGGTCCGGGATCCACGGATCTGTCCATACTCAAATAGTGTCACCATTTCCCACTCTCTTAATTGGTTTGTTGATTCTATATATATTCTTTTACACAATACGATAATGAATCTGGAAATAATAAAATAATTTAGTAAGAAAAATTGACATAACTTTTGAGAAACCTAAAAACCCCCTCGACTCATCGATTTAGTTTATTAAGTTTACAGTTTTTTATTTATTTTATGTTATTTAATTTTATGCAAAGTAGTTAAGTCTGCGAAAATCCAAAAAACCCCCATTTTCGATTGCTCTAACATAGAATCGATTTTTTAAGTTTATTGTCCTAACCTTTGTTTCTTGTGGATTCGGTCAGAATGTACTACATCGATACTTGCTCGTGCACTTGCGGTATTATACTCAAGTCCGATTAAAAATTTATCACCTTCTGATTATACAAAAGACCCATAGAATGTTCCATGAATGCAATAAAGTCCATTAAATATTTCAGTGATTGGAGAACAAAGTGATAAAAAAGGAAGAAAGTGGAGGACGTGAAGAGGTAAGCACGAGGAGGTAAATGAATATTGATGCATCATGGGGTCCAAAACTGTATAAAGGTAAGCAATGAATGATTTATTATGGCTTCGAGATTGAAACTCTCATTTACAAATATGATTTTTTGCAATTTTAATTTTTGCAAACTTAGTTAAGTCTGTGAAAAATTCTAAACCTTAATTTTTGACTGCTTTAGCATAGTATCAGTCTTTGCAAGTATGTTTTCCTAGCTTTTGTTGTCTTTGGATTCGATCCCGATTGTACTTGCAGTGTTGTACTTAGGGTAAAACATGAGTCACGTCATGTACTAAATTTATTCTTGTGGGTTTTTCCTACATGTTTTCCAAAAAAGGTTATTAACGAGCACTACAAGAAAATATGTGATTTGCGATGGTATTTTGCGATTGAAAAACAACGTCGCAATTTTGCTACGTCGTTGCGACAAAAAACACAACATTGCAACCGAGTCACAAATTTGCGACGTATGCCGACATTGCAAAGTTGCAACGCGGTTGCGATGACGTTGCAAAGCTATTACGACGCACATTCGGCAATCGCAAGGGCGAAGCAATATTGTGACGTCGAGGCAATGAGTTTCTTCCATAGCAAATTTGCAAGACGACTGCGATGTTACGTACCTCCATCGCAATAACATATCAATTTTTCCCTTTTTCCCTATAAATAGTCCACAATGTGATTGTATCTTCACACCAAATCTCATAAACACTTAGAGAGAGAAACAATTCAGGGATAAAGATTTCGGGGAAAAAACTTGAAATTTTTTTTTAAAAGAAAAATAAATGACGTCGGAACATGAAGTGTTCACATTATGACGATGGATGTATAATCAAAAAAATATGGAGACCGGAGAAGTGACGAAAGAGTTTCGAGAAGGGTTGCGAGCATTCATAAACCAGACGGCTAATAACCCATTAACTTTGAATGACGGTAACATCTTTTGTCCGTATCTAAAGTTTGGGAACACCAAATATTTGAATATTGATAGGGTGAAAAGGCATGTATATAACAGAGGATTTACCCCGAACCATTATCTATGGTTTTCACATGGGGAGGGGTATAGTCTCGGTGTAGGGAGTAGTAGTACATGTGCTGGTGTTAATGATCAACCTAGTTATAATGCTAATTATAATTATGGCGAAAATATGTTTGAAAATTATGAGAATCTACCAGGAAATAGGTATCATGATATGGTTACAGATGCATATCATGGATCTATTCTGGTTGGTAGTGAAAATACTATTAAAGAACCTAACACTGAAGCGAAACAGTTTTATGATATGCTAGATGCTGCAAATCAACCTATATACGAGGGATGTAGAAAAGGTCTATCTAAACTGTCATTAGCATCTAGGTTGATGTCTATTAAAAGTGAATGAAACATAACCGAGAGAAGTATGAACCAATTAGTGGATGCGTTTAAAGAGTATTTGCCAGCATATAATAATTTTGCTGAGAGTTATTATGAAATGCAGAAGTTAGTAGCGGGTCTTGGATTACCATCCGAAATGATTAATGTTTGCATTGACAATTGCATGATATTCTGGAAAGATAATAAGTTGTAGGAATGTCGTTTTTGTGGGAAGCCGAGATATCGAGCAACATGTGGAAGGACTCGTGTGCCATACAAGCGTATGTGGTATTTGAAAATCACTGACATATTGAAACGACTATACCAATCGGAAAAGACATCAGCGGCAATGAGATGGCACGCAGAACACACAATAAATGATGGGGAGGTTACACATTCATCAGATGCAAAAGCTTGGAACACTTTCAGACGGTACATTCTGACTTTGCCAAAGAGTCTAGAAATGTTTATCTTGGTTTATGTACAAATGGATTTAGTCCATTTGGTTTGTCTGGGAGACAATATTCTCTATGGCCTGTCATATTGACGCCACACAATCTTCCACCTAATATGTGCATCCAAAGCGAATTCTTGTTCATGACTATTCTAGTGTCAGGTCCTACTCATCCTAAGCGATATCTTGATGTGTTCTTGCAACCTTTGATTCACGAGCTGAAACATTTAGGGTATAGCGGTGTTCGCACATTTGATTTCTCGCAGTAGTAGAATTTCAAGATGCATGCAGTTTTATTGTGGACGATAAGTGACTTTCTTGCATACGGAATGTTATCTGGATGAACTACACATGGAATGTTATCTTTTCCATATTGTATGGAATGGTCTGATGCATTTCAATTAAAGCATGGTAAGAAATCTTGTTGGCTTGATTGTCATCGTCGGTTTCTATCTATGCACCATCCCTACCGAATGAACAAGAAATTATACAAGAAGAACAAGATTGTGCGCATCCCTCTCCCAGCACACATGTTAAGGGATGAGTTGTTGCAGCAGATTGATTATTATGATGCTTTCCCGATGTATCAAGCAAGGAAATTGGTGCCATGATTGCCATGTATTCATGCAGTGACTACTGTCCTTTGCATTACTTGAACTTTTACCCACAACTGTCCACGAAGCAATTGCAGGTAAATTTTAACTTAGTTTATATTTGGTCATTCAATTAATTATATAAGTTGTTCAAATTATATATATTTATTGAATCTCAAATTGTAGGAATTGGTGCATTTTTCAGGGATCTGTGTACACGAAGACAAATAGAGGATGGTATAGCTCGATTACAAACTAATATCCCAATGTTGCTCTGTAACTTGGAAAAAATATTTTCACCTTCTTTTTTTGACGTGATGGAACATCTACCAATCCACCTACCTTATGAAGCAACTCTTGGTGGGCCCGTACAATTTTGATGGATGTACCCATTTGAGCGATTCATGGGATATCTAAAAAGAAATGTCAAAAATCAAGCAAAAGTAGAAGGATCGATCGTTGCAGGAAGTTTGACAGAGGAAACATCTCATTTCACTTCATATTACGTTAGTCCAACCGTCAAAACCAAAAGAACCAAGGTAGGACGATATGATGATGGAGGGGTTGCACCATCATATGTCGTAGCTGTTTCAGATTTCTTCACTCAGATCGGAAGACTGGGAAAGCCACACATATTGTCGTGCATCTCACAACTACATATTAAGAAATTGTGAAGATGTTGTACTATTTGAGAGGTATATATATCAACTTATTAATTTATTACATACAGTTTAGCTAAATAATATCAACTTTATTTAATTTGCAGTGAATTCAACAGACAGATACGAGAAGCCTTTCCTGATTTAAATGAAACATAATATGAAACCTACAAAGAACATAATTTTACTGGATGGTTGAACTACTACGTAAGTAAGATAATTGTTTATATTTAATCAAAATTAAAGAACCACATAATGTTATAATATATATATATTTGTAGGTCAAGAATGGATGTGTAGGTAAACCTTTACCGTTATGGTTGCATAAAATTGTTGATGAACCAATTGCAAGGACCGTAACAACACCAATGTATTTTACCCGCGAATACACTTTCCATACTTACGACCATGGTTTCAATAAATCAACTACAAATTATGGAATCCACGTGTCAGATGAAACAAACTTCTACGGTATTTTGAACAAAATTATAGAAATCACATATTTGGGAGTTCTTGGACTAAGATACATTTTATTCCAATGTCGTTGGTACAATACAACGGTCGGTCAAGGAGTACGTACTAACCAGGTAGGGGTAACCGATGTCAATGCAAGCCAAACATATTCGAAGTTTAACCCTTTTATATAAGCATGTCAAGCAGAACAAGTGTGTTTTATTCCTTATCCTCGTATAAAGCAAAAATGTGATACTTGGCTATCTGTGATAAAAGTGAATCCAAGAGGTTATATTGTCAAGGAAGTCGACGATGTGGCTATGCAACAAGAAAGAGCATCATATGTTTCTATAGCACTGGAATCTAAAGAATATATCATACATTCACAACAAGAAGTATAAGACATTGTTCATGGTGATTCAAAGCACGAAAATACAGATTGTGACGAGTTTGAAGAGACAGATAATGAAGAAAACACGGAGAATAAAAACTCTGATAATGAAAATAACTAAGTTATTGTATCTTATATTTTGATCTATCTTCAATGAATTTATGTTTTTTTTATTTAAAAAAATCAGCATTTGCGACGTCACTACGACATCTTGTTGGCAGTACGCCGCAAAAGACTCGCAATTTGCAAGGCCACGACGACGTACTAGCGCAAGACGTCACAAACGCCTCACAATTTGCGAGGACTGGTCATAGAACGTCGTTGTGGCATCGCAAAGCACTGAAACCGGAAAGGTTGAACCGCAATACCCCAACCTTACCCCAAAAACAAAACCGACTTTCATAACAACATATCAAAGTGCAAAACGTAGAGGCTGAGAATACATCGATAATCGTTCATCAACTTCCTTCACTACTTTTAATTCTCGGATTTAATCCCGAACATGTTGTACCAGTACATCGCAAAGACCTTGTAATTTGTGAGGACACTGTGACATACATGCACAAGACGTCGCAGTGGACTCGCAAATTGCGAGGCCATGTCATAGTACATCGTAGTTGCCTCGCAAAGCACTAAAACTGGAAAGGTTAAACCGCTAAACCCCAACCTTACCCTAAAAACAAAACGGTCTTCCGTAACAACGTATCAAAGTACAATTCGTAGAGAAAATCTCGAATTTAATCCGTTTAATTCTCGGATTTAATCCTGAATAATCCTCGTATTTAATCTCGAACATGTGGTATACGTTTTGGCAATCACATATTTGTGCAACACGCCTTCGACGAATGATATATTTGGGTGTCGCAAACGCTTCGCAGGGGCGTTGCAAGGCTCGGGTTTTAATTAAAACCTGAACCACCTCCTTTCTTCTTCTCTTCTCCTTCCCCTCTGCGATTTTTCTTCGTCCAAACTTCGCGACTCCTCTTCTCTCTTATTCTCCTTCGCTTTTCTTCTTCTCTTCTCCTTCTCCCTTCTTCTTCTCGTCCGGCGCTTCACGCTTTATCTTCTCCTCCACGATTCCATCCGCCTAGTCACTCTTCTTCTTCTCCTATTCCGATTCTGACCAGCAACAGTAAGTATAATCCTTTCTTATTGGTTTAATTCCATAGATTTGTAGATCTAGCCATTGGATTGATAGATTATAGGACTTAGAACATAGATTTAGTTTTGAATTGGTTAGATTTTAGGTTATAGAATATAGATTTAGGTTTTTGGTGTAAAGAAAACGTTTGAAAACATTTTTATGATTTTTAGTAATTTTAAAAGAATTTTTAAAAACATTTTCTATTTTTAAAAACGTTTTTATGATTTTTGGTAATTTTCAACAATTTTTTTTTTAAATTTCTATTTTAAAAACCGTTTTAATGAATTTTTGTAATTTTAAAAAAAAATTATAAACGTTTTCTATTTTTCAAAATATTTTTATGATTTGTGACAATGTTTTTATAATTTTCTGTAATTTTATAAGAGTATTTTTGGTAATTTTAAAAACATTTCGTACTTTCATTAAAAATCATATAATTAATAAATTATTATTAAAATATTTATATTGAAAATTAAAAAATATTATTCATCATTTTTAAAAACTTTATTGCAAGTCCGGATATATAAATTGTCGTAATTTTAGATGTCCAGAGTAAACAACTCATACACTCGCTATTTCACTGACGTTGGAGGATTTCAACCACGACACCTCTCGGATGGCAATCGCAGTCGTCTCTTGGAGAGGGCAGATTAAGGCCTACATAGTATCACGACTCGCGATCCGTCCCGCTGACGCCCGGTTGTAGTTTCGACTCTCAGCCGGGCTACACTCCTATACGGGTGACCGATTCCTTACCAGCTACTCATAATGTGTACGAGCCGTTACCGCCCAATGTTGCTGTAGGGATGGCAATCAAAGACATTCTTAAGGAGCCGAACCACCACTACCTTACTAAACTCATTCCACAGCGTCCGCCGGAAACTCTTTGGTATTTTATTAAATTATAAATTCATTCATTTTTAAATTTAGTAAAACACATTTAAATTTTTTTTTGGATTCAAAATGGTAGGTTCAATGATGACGGAGAACTAGCGACTGTTGTACGAAAAATCTTTGAAAATAACCGCATACTAATTTTACACAAGTCCCAAACCACATTGTCGATAAGTGGTTCAAAACTTTTGCGGTAAGTTTTTGATTCGTTAGTTCATTTTTCATTTTTTTCACAATTTATGAGTTACAATTTTGTTTCCTTTTAGTAACGTTATCACTAGATTCCCTCTATAACGGGTGAAGTCCGTAGCAAGTTCAATGAGGTATTGAAGAGTCGCATGTGCGACCAGGTTGGCCGTTGGAAGGCCAAATGGAGGACACACGGGAACGCTGCAATGCCCCGATGGTTCAACACAAACGTCTGGGACGGTCTTGTTCGCTATTGGCAAGACCCGAAGTCCGAGTAGAAGAGCGCAAGTGCGCGGGTGGCTCGGTTAGCTGATCGTCATGCCGACGGTCCGCACAAGCATTGCTCGGGCCAGACTTCGTTCAAGGCATGAGCCCGCAAGAAGGTAAGTATTTCGTTTAGTATATTTTTAATATTTTACATAAAATTTAATTCAATTATATATACTTCTTAAATACTTTCACCTTGATCTGGTAGAGACTCTCTACCAGACAAAACAGAACAAGGCTGAAGTCTTCGTCGACAAGAGAGCCGAGTGGATCTACAACGAGGTCACTGCGAAGATGTAGGACCTGACGCAGAATTGTAGTGATGAGAGCACTGGATCTGCCGTGCTTTCTACCACATAAAAGAATCAAATATACGCTAAGGTAAGATTTTTTAAATTTATTTTGTTTATTTTCCGTTTCAATTAGTTACACTTACGTATAATTTACTTTTTCTTATCAGGTCGCTCCCCGCAAAAAAGGGAGACTGTTTGGACCGGTCGCTCGCTCGGCTCTAGGATAAAGCAGTGCTTCATGCCGCAAGGATCTCAGTCTCAAGCCTCTAGGGATTCCTCTGAAATGACGGAGATGAAGAATAAGCTAGAAGGGAGACTGTTTGGGACCAATCAACTATTCTCTTTTTTGCACCCCCGATGAGCTCGGATCTAGTTCGGTGAACGCGAACAAGAGCGCGGAACAAAACATGGACGTCTCTGAAGACTTTTATTTTATTTCTATTTTAATAATTTTTTAATAAATTAAATATATTTTATTTTCAAATTAATTATATTTTAAATTTAAAAAATATATTTTTTTAAATAGGCCATCGCAAAAGCGTCCTCGCAACAGCCTCGCAACTGTATAGCAGAAAAGGCCTCACAACGACGTCGCAGGAGCTGCTTCGCAACAGACTTGCAATGCACAGCCTCGCTGGGTCGTCGCAGAAAATGCCTCGCAATGACGTCGTAGAGGTTGCCTCGCAACGACGTCGCAGAGTCTGTCTCGCAAAGACGTCGCAAAGCCTGCCTCACAACTACGTCACAAATCCTGCAAGGCATCTAGGAGGCCCATTTCCATCACAGATTTACGACGAACAAATGGCGTCGCAATTTTTGCTACACCATTGCGACGAATGTGATTTGCGACTCACGATTTGCGACGAAAAGTGTGTCGTCGCAATGGTGTTGCAAATGACAATTTGCGACACCACTACAACGCCCCTTGTCATTGCAAATCGTCAGTTTTCTTGTAGTGGAGGTAATACAAGACACAAAGAACATTAAAAGAACATGTTGATAAGATTAAAATACACCATCAAACAGATGTGTAAGATGAATTTCTCGTGACTTGAGGAAAAACTTGCATTGTTATACTCTTATTCATTTCCCATGGTTTTTCCACTATGTTTTCAAACAAAATTTATAATGAGACAACAAAATACAATAAAGACATAATGCAAGAAGCAATAGTGATGATGGAGTCCAAAACGGATTGTACCTAATTATATAAAAAGAATTGTAGCAAGTTTTGCTAATATCTCTATTTTCTTTTGCTAGAAAACTTGCTTTTGTATTTGTTTAACTTTTAAACTATTGTGTGTAACTCTTATGTCAGTCTATACCAATATAAGAAAATCGTTAAATTTTTTATGAAAGTGGTCTACCAAAAAAATTTGATCGGTAAAATCCTACCGATGAATCAGTATTGTCAAGAATCCGTCAAATATTTATTATGGATTCTTGATGGAAATTATATCTATTACAGATTATCAAAATTGTTTTTTACGTACCGCGTATTAGAGTTCTCATTTCTCAAAGAATGAATTATGTCATTTATATCTCTTGTTTTGAATTTATTTCGCTCTTTAAATTGCAGCTAGTCACTAGGGTTCTAAACTTTTTTTCTTCTTGAAATTCATATCTTACGTAGGGCACCAAACTACCCCAAATCCTAAGTGAGACTTGGGCCTCATGAGTAGATTTTGGAATAAATTACAATTAAGGCGTCTAAATAAATGACTTGTACATATTTTATACCTATTTAATTTAAAGACATTGGGAAACTAGAGGTAATTGAAGATGGTAGTAAATTCAAAAGAGTCGTCAACATTCAGAACTTACTTCAAAAACTTTGTATTATTCGATAGTCTCTTCACCAACTTTGTTTTTACAATTATTTTTTGTTCATTAAGTTTCAAAGTTCATTTTCTCGTCTGTAATGTTTAGAAGGTTATGTCAAGAGATGAGATTTTATGTCTCCATTGTTATGGTCTATAATGCTCATTGATTTCAATTAACTTTTGAGTCATTAAGATCAATTGTGGAGTTACAAAATTGATAAAAATCAATTCATCAATTGTAGAGAATACTTGACTTTTGACCAATCAAGTTTATTCGCTTTGACTAAAGAAAACTTTTTATTTTTAACCAACTTAAAATTTATCTAGTGATCAAGTACACAAATAATAATTTGATATAAAATATATGTTATTTAATCTTGTTAGGAGTGACAAAAAAAAACCTTATTAGGACTTCTCCACAATATACGCTAGTCCATTTTGTGCATTTGAAGCAACAAACATTATACAAGCATTTCTCATTTACACTCCAGCACTCCAACACTTTGTAGACTCATAACCAACTAATTAGCTTAACTCACAATATAATTATAATGAAATCATTGAGTTAAAAGAGATTGGAAAACAAAAATATTGCTCAATAGTTTAATTTGGGCCATTGGTTACTATTTTTAAAGCAATTGTTAATTAGGTGGTTTAATTTTTACATTTTTCTAAAATCTTTGTTACTATATCTATATATATAATGGTTTACAAAATTTGCTCTATTTTTTTTATATCAATAATTAGATCGACAAAACAGCTAACTCAAGATGAATAAGTTATGATCAATTTTGGAATATCTGGAGTGATAGAATGGAGCAACAACTGTCTTTTTGTAAGCATGGTACGTCTTCTCTACAGAAACCATAAAAGGGTTAAGACTATAAGTTTAGTACTTTTAATAAAATGAAGCTTCCTAGAGAGAAATGTTGGAAGTTCAAGGTATTCACGTTTGTAGTCTTGGTTTCTTAGTGAGAGAACATATAGAGAATTAATTATAACAGCTAGGTGTGGATAGTGTTATGTGAGCTTTAGGATAGTTAGAAATTGGTCAGTGTTAAGCCAAGTTTTTGTTTAGTGTAAATATGATTAAACAAAAGAGTGTATATTGTTTATGTGATTTTTAATACAAAGCCCTTGGAGTATCTCTTGTGTGTCTTTCGTAGTTACATTCTTACTTATCCATTCTAGTCTTTTAATTTGGTATTAGAACGGGTAACTGACATGAGAGTCATATCTGAAACATGTTAAAGGTCTTAAGGCAGAAATAGAGAACATGTCTAACGTGATGGTTGTTCAAAAAGGAGTTATGTTGAAGTTTAAACCAAGAAAAATATAGAGGCTGTGAGGTATGAAGGCTTGGTTTTCTCATTAACATATCAAAGGTATATATAGTTACATAGAGCTTGATAAACAAGTAAATAGGAAATACTCACAAAGATCCTATACTAACAAATTAGGTAGTTATCCTAATCCGTAACACTCCCCCTCAAGTTGGAGCGTGTAGATCGAGAACGCCCAACTTGGACCGTAGATAAGAAAATTAATCGCTCTCAAGAGCCTTAGTAAATATGTCAGCAGGTTGGTCATGTGTAGATATGTACGATGTTGCAATGTTTCCGGAAATGACTTCATCTCGAACAAAATGACAATCACCTTCTATGTACTTGGTACGTTCATGAAATACATGGTTGGCAGCGATGTGTAGTGCGGCTTGGCTATAACAATAGAACCGCATTGGTTGAGAATGAGATACACCAAGAAAGTTTAGAACCTCTTTCGTCCAAAGCAGTTCCGTACGTGTCATTTTCATGGCTCGATATTTGGCTTCAGCCGAAGATAAAGATACCATGGATTGTTTCTTAGTCTTCCAATGTAAAGGAGAATCACCGAGCATGACGAGGTAACCAGTAAGAGATCGCCAAGTCTTTGGACAAGTATTAAAATATGAGTCGCAGAATGCATTAATCTGAAGAAAAGATCGAGAAGATAATATAATACCTTGTCTAGGAGCGTTTTTTAAATAACGACAAGACGTTAAACAATATTCCAATGATCAGCAAGTGAGTTTGCATAGACTAAGCGAGAATATTCACGACATAAGTGATTTTTGGTCGAGTTTGCGTTAGATAAACCAGACAATCCACTAACCGTCGATATTGGTCTGGAGCTAGATGTGGCTCACTCGTCGAAGATATCAACTTAAGATTTTGCTCAAGTGGAGTGTCAACGGGACGTGAACCTGATAAACCACATTCGTCAATGATATCAAGATAGTATTTCCATTGAAAGAGATAGATACCATCGGGTCCTCGGGCAACTTCAAGACCAAAAAAGTATTTTAATGTACCGAGATCCTTTATTTTCAAACAACGATTCAAATATGATTTGAAAGAAGCAATAACCGTGGAATCATTGCTTGAGATGATTAAGTCATCAACGTAGACAAGGACGTGAAGAACAATGGAGCCGCGAGTATAAAGGAAAAGAGAATTGTCCTTATTTGAACGAACAAAACCATATTCAAGCAAAGCGGAAGAGAGCTTAGAGAACCAGCAGCGAGGAGATTGTCGAAGGTTATAGATCGATTTTTTGAGCTTACAAACGAGGGATAAATCATTAGGTAGAAAACTCGGCGGCGATTTCATGTAAATATCTTCATCAAGATTGCCGTGTAGAAACGCGTTATGGATGTCAATTCGATGAAGTTCCCAGTTTTTTACCGCGGCAACACCCAAAAGAATACAGACGATTTTTATCTTTGCTACCAGATCAAATATGTCCGAGAAATCAACTAAACGTGCTTTAAATCTTTCAAGAGTACCGTCAGAGTTAAACTTTAAACAATAAACCCATTTTGAACCAATTGCTTTAACTCCTGGTGGTAATTGTGCCAGTGTCCACGTCTCATTTTCTTCCAAGGCATCGATCTCCTTGCGCATTGCATCTCGCCATTCAAGCAATTGAACAACTTGTTTGTAAGTCACTAGTTCATCAACAAGTGTTACAGCTGCAAGAAAACGTTGATGTGCATAACTAAACTTGTCACACGAGATGTAATGTGTTATAGGACAGAAGGATGTACCTGAAGATGCTGAAGAAATATCAGATGCGAGAAAGATGAGGGTTTGTTCACGGCGAGCAGAGTAGGTAACATACGGCTCAAGACAGACTAATTTCTTTTTATGTGTGAGACCTCGACCAAGAGGCTCAGTTCCCACATCAAAATCATATGTTTCAACTATAGTAGTTTTGGTAACGGGTTATACAATTTCTAGTTGTTTTGAATTCTCTACGGGTTGGAGAGTATATGACGTTTCTGATGGAGCAAAGACCGGAAGAGAGTTGTTGTTCAATGACAAACTCCCCCTGTCGTCCAAAACTAGAGACTCTGAATCTTCATCATCTTCGTCCCCAAAAGAAACCATTGGAGAAGCAGAGTGAGATGGAAAACTTGTTTCCGTCTCAATATCAAAGACACGCCAACCCTTCTGATTGTGAAGATATCCCATAAATAAACATCGTCTTCCTCGTTCTTGAAATTTATCTTGGTGGGAAGAATGTCGATTGGCAAAGCACAAAGAGTCAAACACTCTCAAATGATCATAGGACGGAGGTGTCGAGTGAAGTACCTCATAAGGTGTCATTCCATTTAGCAGCGGAGTATGAGTACTTTGATCTTTCCGAAGTAGTTCGCAACGCTCTGACCCTCTTGAGCACAACCAGAGATAGAAGACTTGATTTGATGAACCCTAGATGCATTACCGATCGAGAATCAAGTTTTTAGAGTATCTCACAATACCTTGGCGTTATCAACGAATGAGATAACTTTCTGAACCTTAGGGTCAAGACTAGTATATAGCCACCCGCAGAGCATGGAGTTTAGTTGGATCCATTGAGACAAATCTGGAGAATCATCCGCAGGTTTAGTAAGCGTGCCATCAACGAAACCGAGTTTGGACTTGGCAGAGAAGTTGTTTCTTGCAATCTTTACCCACTTCTCATAGTTGTCTCCATCGAGAAGAAATTGTGTGATGACGTGATGAAGTTGATCATTGTTAGATAGGTAGTATGGAGAGGATGTGATTGAATCTTTAGTAGTAGAAGAAGAAGGGAGTAGACCAGGTGCCATAGAAATGATGAAGGTGAAATTTTTTGATGAGAAGAAAGTGGCAGCTAAATTTAGAAAAATAGGATTATAGTGTTAGATCGATTTAGGCTCTGATACCATGTGAATTTTAATATAAAGGCTTGGTTTTCTCGTTAACATATCAAAAATATATATAGTTACATAAATCATGATAGATAAGTAAATAGAAAATATTCACAAAAATCTTATACTAACAAATTAGGTAGTTATCCTAATCCGTAACAGATCTAAGTATATATAAGTTACTTGTTTTCTTAAAGTATTCCAGTAATGGATTCGTTATGTTGATCGGTTTTTTCTCAACTAAATCCATACGCGAACGAAATGTCGGTTCAAAAGGTTCTGGTTGGGGTCAATTTTGTAAATGTTTATGGTTAATGTTGAACGAAGAAAACAAACCGACGATACATGTACTACAGTAATTATTTTCAGTGGTAGAGGGTAATTTCGTCCAATTGCAGTTTTAACATGCGTCGGTGTTGATGAAATTTACTAATCGTATCAAAGTCTGAAACACGCTATTGTGAATTACTCGCTTCATGCGTTCCTTCACCGAGAAATTCTCACATCTTCGTATCCTAAACTCTTGTTCCTCGGGGAAGGTAATTTCCTGATCTTCTTCTTTGCAGTTTCCAGAACCCTAATCTTATCATTTTTTCAACTATTCTTCTGTGTATTTTGTCGATAATTCTTTCGTTGTTGGTCCTGTGGCGAATTTAAGAGCTAAGGTCTAGATCTGAGCTTCTTCTTAAACTGTTTACCGATCCAGATCTGACAAGGTGTTTTCTTTCCTTTGTTTTTCATCTAGATATGAGGTCGATGGATCGATTCGGGATCTGGGTGCTCGCAATTTTGTTGGTGATTCAATCAACTTTTGGGTTTTACCTTCCAGGAAGCTATCCTCATAAGTATGAAGTTGGTGATTATCTCAATGTGAAGGTGAATTCACTTACTTCTATCGAAACGGAAATGCCGTTTAGCTATTATAGTTTGCCTTTTTGTAAACCCTCTGAGGGAATTAAGGATAGTGCTGAGAATTTAGGTGAACTTCTTATGGGAGATCGGATCGAGAATTCTCCGTATAGGTTTAAGATGTTTAAGAATGAGAGTGAGATCTTCCTTTGTCAGACTGAGAAGCTTTCTGCTGATAGCTTTAAACTCTTGAAGAAGAGGATTGATGAGATGTATCAAGTTAATCCTATGCTTGACAATTTACCTGCGATTCGGTACACTAAGAAGGATGGGTATGTTTTAAGGTGGACTGGGTATCCTGTTGGGATCAAGGTTCAGGACGTTTATTATGTCTTTAACCACTTGAAGTTTAAGGTTCTTGTCCACAAATATGAAGAGGCTGCCAATGTGGCGCGTGTAATGGGTACTGGGGATGCGGCTGAGGTGATTCCAACGATTGGGAAAAAAGATTCAGATGTACCTGGGTATATGGTTGTTGGGTTTGAGGTGGTTCCCTGTAGCTTTTCTCATAATGCCGACTCAACAAAGAAGTTGAAAATGTACGAAAGATACACTACTCCGATTAAATGTGATTCCACTAGTGTATCAATGTCTGTGAAGGAAGGCCAATCCATTGTTTTCTCATATGAAGTCAGTTTCGAGGAGAGTGACATCAAATGGCCGTCGAGATGGGATGCGTACCTTAAGATGGAGGGTTCAAAGGTTCATTGGTTCTCAATATTGAACTCTCTTATGGTAATCACTTTCTTGGCCGGTATCGTTCTTGTGATATTCTTGAGAACAGTTAGGCGAGATTTGACCCGCTATGAGGAGCTTGACAAAGAGGCTCAAGCTCAGATGAACGAAGAGTTATCTGGGTGGAAGCTTGTTGTGGGTGATGTTTTCCGTGCTCCATCAAACCCTTCACTTTTGTGTGTCATGGTTGGTGACGGAGTTCAGATTCTGGGCATGGCTGTTGTAACCATCTTGTTTGCTGCTCTTGGGTTCATGTCACCTGCTTCACGTGGAACACTTATTACTGGTATGCTCTTCTTCTACATGATTCTTGGCATTGCAGCTGGTTATGTTGCTGTTCGTCTCTGGAGGACAATTGGTTGTGGGGATCATCGTGGATGGATGTCTGTTGCATGGAAGGCTGCTTGCTTTTTCCCGGGTATTGCGTTTCTGATCCTTACGACTCTGAACTTCCTTCTATGGGGTAGCCACAGTACCGGAGCCATTCCTTTCTCTCTGTTTGTAATCCTCCTCCTCCTGTGGTTTTGCATCTCTGTTCCTCTCACTCTTATCGGTGGTTATTTTGGAGCCAAGGCTCCTCACATTGAATTCCCAGTCCGAACAAACCAAATTCCTCGGGAAATCCCTGCACAGAAATACCCATCGTGGCTTCTCGTTCTTGGAGCTGGAACACTTCCATTCGGAACCCTCTTCATCGAGCTATTCTTCATTATGTCCAGCATCTGGATGGGCCGTGTCTACTACGTCTTTGGATTTCTTTTTGTAGTCTTGATCCTTCTTGTGGTAGTGTGTGCCGAGGTTTCTCTAGTGCTAACATACATGCACCTGTGTGTTGAAGACTATAAATGGTGGTGGAAATCCTTCTTTGCATCAGGATCTGTTGCAATCTACATCTTCATATACTCCATAAACTACCTCGTCTTCGACCTTAAAAGCCTGAGTGGACCCGTTTCAGCGACTCTTTATCTCGGCTACTCTCTCTTCATGGTGTTGGCTATCATGCTCGCAACAGGTACTATTGGTTTCCTCTCTTCCTTCTGGTTCGTGCACTACTTGTTTTCCTCGGTGAAACTTGACTAAAGAACGGACCGGAGACTTACCACTCAAAGAGATTGTTTAACTTTTTGGAGAGAACTGGTATCGTTTAAGCAAAGGCATCAATCAAGTCATTCGATTGTTCCAACAATGAAATGTAAGGGTTCACTGTGTCACATTGAAGCTTCAAATTTTCATTATCTTCAATTCGTGTAGGAAGATTTGTTTCCTTCTTTCATGTTTTGTTTTATCTTGTTGCATTTATTGGTCAAGCCTCTGAACTTAGAAAATGTTTATTTTCCTTTCTTGAATATTTACTTTTAGTTTTGATTTCGTTCAGTTTTGATTACTTTATAGAATACAGTCTACCATGTTGGTGAATGATGCCTTTTCATCTTTTGTTTCTAGAATTAGAATAACAATCGGTTACAAATTTAAATCACCAGTTTTATTTTTTCACAGAACTGGTGTATGTGGGATTGTATGGTTCGTAGAATTGGAATAAAACAAACACAAAAATGAAAAATACTGTGTCCTTTCAATAAATTTAGAACTCTTTACAAATTGTGCCTAACTCAAGCATTTATTTTAAAATTATAATCAAAATTTATTATTGGTTCTATTATTTGTAAATCTCAAATTCCATTATTTGTAAATTCTAATTAAAATCACTATTTATTTAACATTAAGGATTCAAATATGAATTGGTTTTTATAATGAATTTCAATGGATTTGTTTCCTTTAAAATACAAAAACATGAAATCATTACTCAAAATTTTTTATTTTGATTTGGAGTTTTTTAAAAAAAATTATTTTGTATGATTTTAAAATCATCCTAGCCGAGATTTTCAAATATTTTATGGATTTCTAAATATATCAAAATGACATCAGTAAACCCTTAGTTTTTCACCGGTACGAATACTAATCAGAGTTTTTTGACCCACTTTGATAGAGTCGGTTTTTTTTTTGTCAACAGTCATTATTAAATTAATAATACTTGATCCATATCGAGAACATGTGATCTAGTGGTAGTGACCACTTTACAAATCTTCAAGTACCGGAATTCGATTCTTCCCTGATACAAAGAAAAAAGAAAAATGATATTTTAGGGTGTGAATTTTGGTTATAAATTGGATATTTGTCGATCCAATTATGAATAAGGTTGACAAAAAAACAAAAAACTTGATCCATAACTTAAATGCTTCAACTGATTTTAAATGAATATTAACTTGTTTAGAGTAGGACAAACTAAAATATAAACTACATTGACGAATTAGTTAACTATTTTATTGATTTATCTTTAGATTATCACTTTTTTATGTTGTCCTTCCAGACTTGTTTTCTCCATTAGATTCTGATAAGAATGGCTTTTCTAGTTTACGGATGATTTGTATATGTTGATTTTTTAATTTTATTTGAATAAGTTTAGGGAAATTTTTTTTCCTGTTTCTCGAAAAAAAGGAGTATGGCAAACTAAAATATAAAATACAAAAAATGTTTTTATATTTTTGTTTGTTATGCTCTAAATGGGTTAAGACATTCAAAACCGAGCTTAACTTTTATGGGAAGTACAATAAATTTTAATTGAAGTATTAGGTAGGTCTAGGAAGTACATGATTCTAAACTTTTCGGAAATTAAATATTTCTAAAATATTTTTAAAGTCTCACTAAAACGGGAAGTTACCAGTACAAATTCGTAAAAAAGTTAGATTCTGGTAATTGAAAAACTAAGATTAATATATTAAATTATATGTTTTATATAATTGTGTACAAGAGATCACCTTTTCAGTATACCAAAGAGAACAAAATTACAATGTTAGTAAAGAGCTGTGAACACGACCACTTCTTGCATATAATGACCCAAACTAATTAAAAAATCCTTGAAGTCCAAGACATGCTAATTTTCCAAATAAACGCAGAATCTGACGGAGAATCGATAAATTATGTTTTAAAAAAAATTTCTTACCATTCAGACATGAGTATTATCGAAATGTAATCTGCAATCAACATTTTTCAATGAAAATCGATTTGGTCTAATTTTGACTATTATTCCAGAGAAATCCTATTTTAAAAGATATCATGCTCTTTTTTGTATATCATTTGGTATCTATGCAAATAAAGGAACGATTAATCCTAAAAATATTATTCAGCATGTGGTGGCAAAATCATTAGAATGGTTCCAGACTAGAGAGAGTATCAATAATAATATCCACCTCGGGACTATTGACTCATCACCGCTTTAGTCGGAGGTTGCCAAACCTTCAATCTCTAACCTAGGATTTATAGGGTATCAATGTTTCATATCTGGGTCATGAAAATTTCCAGATCTCCACTCTAGTCTAGGGTGGTATTGCTTCTCAGACTCAACTAGCAGAGCATGTATGAGAACTCGAGTAATAAGACGGAGTCTCTCAACGTCACATACCAAAGCCGAAGTTGTGTTGTAGGTGATGTTATGTCTTATCTCCCTCCATATGACATAAGTAGTTCAAATTTTTGTAGATGATGACCAACCCAGACAAGTGGCCGATGTTCATATTTTACATACAAAAGTTTTCAAGACTAAAAAGATTATTTAGATATTTTTTTTTCTTTATTTGATTCTTAGACATTTGTATAATAAAATTAATTTTATGGTCCGTAGTGTTAAATGATTTAGTTGTGATTCAACCTTTGTAAACATTTTTCTGTAAGTGGTATTCCCCATGTTTAAAAAAAAGGAAAAGAAAAAAAGAAAAAGGAAAAAAGAAACTACAAGATTTAACAATTGTTGCTCGGAGCATTGCATTAACAATTGAGTGTTAATATATGAATAGTGGTTTGTGGTTAGAAGTGATCATGGTTTAGATTGGATTGTTTGATCCTCAATGGGTGATATCCAATTGAGTCTCTTAACACTAAAATATTAATATCTTTAATATATTTTATTTTAAGATATTCATATAAGTATCATTCTTAATTTTCATATCTCACCAATGAGATACTCACATAAGTATAAGTATGTCACTAATATTATATTAATATTTTATAATAATTTCATTTTTTTGTTAATATTAGAACACAACTGATCTATCCATTAACAAAGTTTTTACATAATATAAGGCAGTGGGACTCGATCCCTAGATATGCAAGTGCGCCTGTCTTTAGTAGATTTATCACATGCCACTAGATTAAAGACCACCTGCTATAATAATTTAACTTTTTAATATTAATTTTAATTTTAAATCACAAATATTTCAATATATATATATATATAACTTAAAATTTTAAAATAATATTAAAATTTGTTTTTTCTCAACTTATCTAATATTAATATTAAGATACTTCAAAAAAGTAATGAAAATTTATAACAATAAATTATTAGTTGACTTTCTAATATTACGAACGAGAACATCAGTTTTATAATTTAAATATCGCAGGATTACATAGAGCGAGGGAGAGCGGAAAAAAGAATTTAACCTTGAGAAATCCTCTTGATATTATTGAAAAGCCAACCACTCGTCGGGTGTGCATCATTATCTTCAGAACATCCTCACAATCTGTCGCTATTTTAACTTCTGTAACTTGGATGGATAGCAGCGACTCCATCGCCCAAAGTAAAGCTTCAACTTCTGAGTGAAGTGCAAAAAGACTTCTTCGTACACCACGAACCTCCATACAGCCTCCCTCCACAGAATCTGGGAAACAAATTCATCCAAGACATGAGTGTAGATCCGAACTCTTCCAAGAACCGTCCACAAAATATCTATAACCTGTGAAGCTCGGATTGTAAGTAGAAAGGTAAACCACTGATGATATTTTGAAAGGTGATTAACCGTCACTGGTTTAAAGTTTACGTACTTTGATTTTTATAATAGTGTAGCCAATATTTTGAGAAATAATAGAATTTACCATTTTATATACTTGAAAATTAAAGAAATGGACTTTTTTCTAGTTATTTAGATACTTCATACTAGTATAAAAGTTATATTTTTAGTCAAAGTTATAGTTATATCGATAATAAAGTTTAGAATCTCATATTTAATTTTAGTCAAACCAAATATTTAATTCTTCAAATAGTATTTACCTCAAATAAATTATTGGGCTGAAAACTGACTTTTTCGACGAATAAAAACTTGTATAAATAGATGTTTATGTTAGGATGCATAAAGTTATAAAAACAAAATTCAGTAGAATTGATCGAAACAAAAGATAATGGCTATCACAAAAACCTTTGTGAAAATTTCTCTTGCAGTAGTTCACGATTTTGTGTTTGAACTACAACATTGTGGCCGTACCTGGTAATTTATCATTGTTTACTTATCTTTTAGTCATTTTAATATCAATAGTTGCAATTTTTTTTACAAATATTCTATTTTAAAATTAACATTCAAAAAAATCTAGAGTAATTTTTTGAAAATCAAATTCTAGTCTCTGTGAATTTACATTCTATATGATATTGTGAACGAATATAATAATTGAGTTGAATATATTAATTATGTTTATATTTTTGTTTATGTTAATAGTTCCTTTAATTTTTTTTGGATGAATTGTAAAAATTATATATCATCAAAAAGGTGTATACATAAAGGATATAAACAGAGAAAATTAAGACAATTTCCTATATAAAGAAAAAAAGAATTATCTTAATTGAACCTCAAACCATCGACGCCTAAGACCTTCTAACATGTGAGGGAATCGACAATTGAGGGAAAATATCATGTTGTGTAAAGTCTTGCCAATGAGACAAGGTAAACTAGAAAAAGGGACCGCAAGTCTGCCATGAATGCGGGAATTGTACTCTCGCCATATATAGTAAAAATAGTCATTTGGAAGGTAAGTTTGGCAAGAATTCGATCCAATAACGGAAGACGGGAGGAGGAGAGTGCAGAGACACTATTAGTCCAGTATGGGGGTAATGGAAGAACCAAGCAAACAAGCACAAAGATCATGCCAAACAGAGTAGCTATAAGGGCATGCAAAAAAAATGATCTCGAGACTCATTCCGTTCACCACAAAGCACACAATGCTGCACCAAACCCCAAATACGCATCCGATTACCAGTAGATAGCGTATCCTTCAATGCAAGCCATGAAATAAAAGAGTAGCGTGAGACATCTTAGGAAAACCAAATCAATTTTCTCTAAGGAACCTTACTACGAGAAAGCCGCAATTGCTCCCAGGTCCGAACATAGGAGAAAGAAGGCTTGAAATCAAAGATTACATGTCTCCAAAGAAAAATATCATTACCCGAGTCAGGGCGGGCTCGGTTTCAAGCAAAGCGAATAGAGGATATAAGGGAATCTACGGTAACCAGCAACACCAAAGCTCCAGCCATCATCAGAATAAGCATCAACCACCTTTACATTTCTAGGAATACCAAGATAGCGAGAACCATTCTTACCCAAAACACTTTGAAAATTACCCAAAGAACTCCAATGGTCAAACCAGAAAAAAGAGTCACGACCAGATTTGATATCGACCTTTATAAATTCATAAATGTTAGACCTAAGTTTCAAGCACTTCTTCCACATCCAAGAGCCTCGAGAATTAATCTTCACATCCCAAAAAGAGTTATATCTCAATAGGCAATGTCGAGTCCAACTGACCCATGGAGAAGAGCATGAAGTAAGTAATCTCCAAATCAGGTGAAAAACAAAAAGTTTTTAGGTGGTACGAATGGGACGAATGCATAAGCCACCCTCATCTTTAGGGAAACAAATATCCTCCCAACTAACTTTGGCCTTAGAAGAAATGGCAGGATAACCAGACCAAAGAAAAGCAGAACACATACTCTCAATATCCTTTAAACATCGACTAGGTAATCGGAAAGTGGAACACCAAAAATTTATGGTACTATATATCACACATCTGATTAATTGAAGACTGCCAGCAAAAGAGAGAAGCTTAGTAGCCCAAGAGTTCATAGGAGTTCTGATTTTGTCAAGGAGAGGTTCATAATCAATACAGGACATAGATTTACTAAGCATGGGTAATCCAAAATAACAGATTGGAAGAGAACCCATAGCTATACCAGCAACTGAAGCAGCTTGAAACAGATTATTGTAAATTCTTCTAGCAGCAAAGATAGTCGATTTGGAGACATTAATATGGAGACCCGACATAGTACCAAACTCAGCTAAAACATCGAGAATTCCTTGCAAAGAACGAGGAGATGCATATGAAAAAACTAAGATATCATCTGCAAAGCTTAGGTGAGTAATACCAACTTCCTTATAAAGAGGATGAAAACCAAAACGGTTCTGACTTGCAGCAACATTCAACATTCGAGGTAACACATTGTTGATGATGACATAAAGATAAGGAGAAAGAGCAAAACCTTGTCTAATGCCACAAGAGCTGGTAAAAAAACCCTCAAGATCACCATTAATAAAAACCGAGAAGGAGGCCGTTGAAATGCATACATAAATCTAATTGATGAACATATCTGGCAGCTGCATAGATCTCAGAAC
The DNA here is from genome assembly GCA_963920545.1 of Lepidium didymum. NCBI lineage: Eukaryota > Viridiplantae > Streptophyta > Magnoliopsida > Brassicales > Brassicaceae > Lepidium > Lepidium didymum. The sequence goes on along the minus strand of OY986980.1, from coordinate 17,750,454 downwards.
GGTAACAATAAAATGCTAACTTATAGTATCAAAAGCATTCGCAATATCAAGCTTAATAGCGCACCTTGGGGAAATGGAGGTTTTATTATAGTCTTTCACTAATTCAGAAGCAAGCAAACCATTCTCAAGCAAAAGTCTTTGTTTAACAAAAGTTGTTTGGTTGAGTTCAATAGCATCTAGGTGAATAGATTTAAGACGGTTGGCTAGAATTTTAGAGATCACCTTATAAAGAAGATTGCAGCAAGCAATGGGCATGCAATCTTTCATTTGAGAGGTAGTTGAATGCTTGGGAACCAAAACCAAGAGAGTTGCATTCACACCAGTAGGCAGAAAACCATATAGGAAGAAAGATGGAACTGCAACTGTGAAATGATTACCAATAACATGCCAGGCTGACTTATAAAATTCCACTGTAAATCCACCGGGACCCGGGGCCTTATTAAGGGGCATGGAAAAGAGGACCTGCTGAATTTCCAAAGGGGAGATATGAGCTACCAGATTCGCAAAAGAAGTAGAGGGACATCAAAAATCCACAAAACTGTCAAGATCCGAGAAAGTAAAGCTTGAGTTAGGAAATCACTGCATAAAAACTGAGTAATAGTCAACAACAACTTTCTTTATATCAGCAATGTCTGTAAGGATTGTACCCGAGTCAGTTGTGAGAGAATTTATGGTATTACGAGTTACTCTAGATTGAGCAATTCGATGAAAAAATGCAGTGTTCTGACCACCATCACCAAGCCACTTAATTCTAGAATTTTGTCTAAAAAATTGCTCCTCAATATGAGAGAGATGATGCCAACGAGATAGAGCCTCATAAGCAGAATGAGAATTGAGAGGGAAAGGGTCACTTAGAGCAAGGTCTTGGGCATGGCACAACTCCTCAAAAGCCACTTTGGTCCGGTTTGGATATCTCTATATTGAGTTTTATTTAACTCACGAAGGATAGGCTTAAGAAGTTATAATTTCTTGTGAAAAAGATGCAAAGCAACCCACGAGTGGTATAAAGGTGGATATTGATTCCATACTTGAGCAACCTGAGGCAAGAACATAGGGTGTGAAGAAGCAATATAGTTGAAAAACTGGAAGTGCCTTCGTCGAGTAGAGGAAGGAGCTGAGAAGTGAATCAAGCAACGAGAGTGATCAGAGATACCACCTGAGGAGAATTCAGCATAAGAATGGGGAAAGGAATTTAGTCAAATGGGGTTAACCAAAGCACAGTCAAGTTTTTTCTCCCATAGATCCCTCCACTCTCTTATTCCACCAAGTAAAAGTCGAACCATGGTAAACAAGATCAAAAAGGTCAAGCTGGGAAACGAAGTGCTGCAAACGATGTATACCCAAAAAGTTCAATGTAGAATCCATAAAGCGAGAATGCTCAAAGGAGGCAAGAATCTCATTATTCTCTCCAAGAAAGATCCATGGCAAATTCAAATAAGAGTAAGTAGAGAAACCCGTAGCGAGATCTGCCCAAAGAAGTTGACGATCTACCTCAAAATTAGAAGCATAAATGGTTGAAGCAATAAAAGTGACCTCTGAGTTCAAAATCTTGACTTCACAAGTTATATGTTGAGCATTATTCGAAATAATATTGATGCAAACAACTTCAGAAACACAAAACCAAATTCTTCCAAGACGATGATAGTCATAATTTGTTATCTTACTCTAACCAGGGAAGCAAGAAGAGAAAATAAAATCACAAGCAGTCTCGAAAACACGAGTTTCAAGAAGACATCCAATAACCGGTTGACAATCTTGAATCCATTTCTTTAAGACTACATGTTTGCATGGCTGATTAAAGCCATGCATATTCCAAACAAATATTGACATTAGTGCTTCATAATGGAAGCTTTCATATAGTGTGGAAGACTGGTCATGACCGCAGAATCTTTAGAACAATCAGGTGCTAATTTTGAAGCTTTCAACTTGAATGTGCTTTGCTTCTTGCAAACATATTTGCGAAGAGAAACAACCGGAGCAGTTTCAAGAATTTCACCTTCTTCAGGACAATTCACAAGAATATCCAATCTGGAAGGAGAAACTTGTTGAGAAGAGACATTAAATTGCAATTTAGAAATAGAATCACTAATGTCAGACTATTTTGGAGCAATACGACCTAATTTTCTGATGGTGATCTAGTCAAGGGACTGGGAATCAACATCAGATTCCAAAGGTACACGCCTGGTCAATTGAGTATTGGTGGATGCTGAGAAATTAGGGTTTGACAAAGCAAGAACCGTAGGAGGAACAACATCAACAACAACAATCGACCTTGTTGGATCAGTAACCAAAGAGCTCAAACAAGGAGCAGGTAGAGCAGAGACATTAGATGGCGATTTAAAAAACGAAGAATTAACAATAGATTATTTAAGAGAAGTACGACCTGATTTTCTGATGATGGTTGAGTCAAGAGACTTAGGACCAACATCAGATTCCAAGCGCACGCGCTTAGTCAGATGAGTACTAGTAGGATCCGAAGAATAAGGGAAGACAACAGATCCATTAACAACATCCAACCTTGTTAAGTCAGGAGCAAAGATCATATCATACTTGCTAGAAGTGCAGTTTATTGCCAAATGACCCCACACATTACAGAAGTCACAGTGAAACGGAAGCCATGGATATGAGATAAGAATTTGACAAGTCGAAGTGCTAGAATCAGCAAGACTAATCACATGAGGAAGAGGCTTCTCCAAATTGACTTCAATCAACACACGAGAATAGTCAAACTGAAGGCACTTCTCAGTCGAGGGATGAAGCTTTAAAGGTTTGCCAATATGACTAGCAAGGAATCTAAGACCACAGATTGAAAACAAGTTATTGGGAACGCTCTTGAAATCGACCCAAATTGGTAGAGAATCCATCGTAGGAGATTGAGTAGCAGAAATAAGAGACCATTCCTGGATAATCATAGGCTTCTCACCAATATGCCAGAATCTCCTTTGCAAAATACGAGCTCAAGTGATATCATCAGTAATACAGAACACTAAAGAGTTAGGTTTGACAAAATTGGCATCAATCTTGAGATCCTTCTTATGATTTTGCCAAATTCTGTTAATTGTAACATGAATTGAGCCAATATGAGGAACCTCTCCAATAAAATGATCAATAATGAAATTGGACCAGAGAGGAATATCATCATCAAGTAAACTAGTAGGAATTGAAATAGAAACCACACCATTAGAGATTACTTGAGTAATTGCAAATTCTGTAATCATAGAACCACGAGTAGCATTGAACCAATTTGATGGACGAGATTAAGTCGGAGAAGCAACGACATGACCAGAGGGATTTGCAACAAAAGATGGAGAAGAGCCACGAGAAACATCAGGATTTACAGAAACAGCTGGATAATTGACCGAAACACTCACCAAATTGGATTTCAACGAAGTAGGGAGAAGCTTTGGAGGAGAAAGATGAGAGAGATCCCCCTAAGGAGGCGAATCACGTGCCATGAAATCCAGAAGCTACACGAGCGCCAGAGAAACGCCAGAGAAAAGAGAGACACCGGAAAAGTAACGCCAGAGAGGATACGATTACAGTCGAAAAAATGCCAAGAAAATCGCTTAGAGAAGGACGCGTGAAGACCAATCATTAATTTTTATATTACTATATTTTAATATAATAATATAAAAAATATATATTACTATTTTCATATTAACTTTAGACGGTTACAATTACTTTAATTTTTATATTACTATTTTCATCATTAATTTTTTAGGAAAAAAAATATATATATATATATATAATATTTTATAGGTGGCATTTAGTCTAGTGGCAGGTGATAAGTCCACTAAAAGTAGGTGCACTTATACATCTAGGGATCGAGTTCTACTGCCTACATTATGTAGGTACTTAGCTAATGAGCCAGGCAATTGTGCCTAATGTTAACAAATATATATATATATATATATAATATTTTATACACTAACTTGGATTATACATATATGCATGGATAAAACAAACGATATATGATTTTTGTTATGAGCCATGTTTGCCTTTCAAGTTCGAAGGTGGTAAATGTTACGATTATTGCATAAAGTTGAATTATCCTACAGGAGGAGAGTGTGCTTTTGCTACAAAATATGGAAGAATACCACAATGTTGTTGCAGCAAGTGATGAACCGGCGAATTTGGGTATTATTTGTTTTATTATCAGAATTTATAATTTGTATGAAAAACTTTAAACATGATGGAGTATAACCTAGTTTTAGTTTTATTGGTTAGATGATTTTTTTTTTATAACATAACTACTAATTTGTGAGCACAAGAGAATTAAGTCAATTAATTTAAGTTTTTTTCCGTCACATATGGATCATTCATTAGTTAAGATCCGTTAGAGGTTGGTTATTTAAGAAAATTTTCAATAGTGCTCTAAATCACATTTTATTTAAATTTAAAGAAAATTTTCTGCAATAATACTTTATTTCTTTTTCGGTAAGTGGTCCGAAATGTTCTTACATGATGAAACAAAATTGAAGAAAAAAGCGATAGAAATCTAGTGTTGCAGACGATCACGTACACTTCCTTGACGCTTTAGTCGTTGCTAATGGCTTGGATTAGCTAAAAAGGGAGTCTATTGTTGCCATTATTAATAGGAAACATAGTTATGTATTCCCCTTATTTTAACTAATGTTTTTTTGTCAAAAATTGGATTGATAAGGTCTGATCCATAGTCTAAACTCCATCCCAATAATATTTTTTTAAGTTACTATAATGTAGCGAGTATGAATCAAATCATGGTGTCAAATCATTAGCTAGATCATCCTAACCAACTCAACCTTATTTTAACTCATTTAAAGACATAATTTATATCTAACTAATAAGTCAAATAAAGACAATTAAAAAAGGGAATATCATGAAAAATACCTCTTTATGTTTTTAATTATCGAATTTATAAATTGAAATTTTCAAGAATATTTTTATTGGATATGATAGATATACCTAAAACCTAATCGATAATCTTGTTTTTCAATAAAATTGTTCTGTTATCAATACTCTTTACCATTTCTCTTCGAAAAAACATTCTCCAAATCATATAGTGTCTATCACATTGTTTCCTCATGATATGTTGATCGAAATCGCCTCACGTTGTGCTGCTTTATCTTTATTAGATGTTTGTAGCCTCAGATCAGTGTGAAAAAATTTTAAAGCGATATGTGACAACCATTATGTTCTGTATCGGTTTTCTCTCAAAGAAAAATCGTTCTATACAGGTTACACATTATTCGAAATCCCAAAACTTTGTATCGGTTGGCAATAATTTGTTACTTTTATGGCAACCGTGAAGATGAAAGACTAATATTGTTACATAAAACTTCCAAAAGAGGTTTTGGTGAGGCCATATCTTGATGGTGTTCTAAAAGTATGTCTTGAAGGTATGGAAAAACAAAAGAGAATATTTTATGGAGTAGCCCGTTTTTGGACTTTCAAAAAAATAGCCCTTTGGAGTTTTTAATTACCCGAAGTAGCCCTCTTTATTTTTCAATTATGTCCACCGTGGACAATTATATTGACGTTTTTGTCCATTGCATGCATAATGCGTTATGTATGTCCATCGTGAACGTATATATATCCACCGTAGACATAATTGAATGATATATACACGGTTGAAAAGAATTGCATGAATAATTGTCTACGATAGACATAATTAGAAAATCAAAGGGCTACTTCAGGTAATTAAAAACTCAAAAGAGCTATTTTTCTGAAGATCGAAAAAGGGGTTATTCTAGATAATTTAAAACTTAAAAAGGCTAATTCAAGTGATTTTTTTAAAACAAAAAAGTTTTTAAATTTCTTCTTCTTCTTTTCTCATGTCTCTTATGTCAAAAAAAATGTAGAAGACCTTCAAAGACTTCAATATCAACTCAAATTTTATCTCAGGCCAAATGCACATATTTCAATTTCGGAGTTGAAAGTATCGTATGTCAAATACAACTATTACTATGATGGTAAAACAAAGCATTTTCTAAGCATTGTCATTGAGTGGCATGAGTACGGTGCCAGGTTCATCAATGTTTGATTTGGTTATAAGATCATTAAGTCAAATATGCCCTAAACATCGACTACTTTTAGGGTATCCATTTTCTTTTACACATTGATTCTTAGACAAATATGCCCTAAATACCAGTGCTGTGCACGAGATATTTTTTTATGAAAAATAAATGTGCATTTATAGTTATTTATAATATTTATATGTGATATTTGTTTACATCTTGTTTATTTCATGGTTTGATTTGTAAATACAAATTTATTTATTTTATATATTTAATAAAAATTAAAATCAGTTTATAATGATGATCTGTGTTGTACAAAATATATATTTTTTGATACATTACAATGTTTGTATATAATTTTTTTTATCGTATTAACTTTTTAGACCTTTGTTCAATTAAGTTTTTAGATCCGTGTTCATTTAGATTTTTAGACTTATATTCATTTAAATTTTTAAATCTACGTTTATTAGGTTTTTAGACCTATATTTATTTTGGCTTTTAGATTCTTGTTTATTTAAATTTTTAGACATGTGTTCATTTAAATTCATAAACCCGTTATTATCAAATAATTTTATTGTTTTATGCATATTATAAATTATTTCCTACTAAATTAAATACAAAATAAAAAAATTTAAAATTTAAAATGTAAATGAATTCATTCAAAAAATGACAAAATATTGTTTACCAATAAATAATAATTTTAAAAATTGGTACTTATTGTAATTCAAGTTGTTTTCTTTACTAATAAATAATAATTTTTAAAATTAGTACTTATTGTAATTCAAAAATTAATGAAAATTAAAGTAATGGATCTAGAAAACTCACCAATTAAGTAATTGTTATTGAGATTTCCGGCAAGTAATTTGTTGTAATCTATGAATTCTAGACCAAATAAATAATTTAGCAAAATGATTAGTTGCAGAAGTAGTGTAGACAAATGAAATCTTGTACTTATGAAAACTGGTTTTGAAAGAACTAGTTGCTTCACATACTTGGAATTACTAATTATCTTAATATCTCCCTCTTTCAAAAGATGACACTACAAGAAAACAACCAATTTGTGACATCATTTTGCGATGACAAAAAAAATTGCAAATTTGCAACGTATTTGCAACGTCGTTGCGATGCCCTTGCAACAATTTTGCGATGCACATATTGCTATCGCAAGTGCGTTGCAATATTGCGACGTTGTTGCGATACATCATTTCCGTAGCAATATTGTGAGTCATCTGCGATGTTACTTAACTCCATCGCAATTACATTGCAAATTTTCACATTTTCTCTAAATTTCTGTCGCAAGGCAGTCGCATAGCCAAATAAAGTTAATGGCCGCGTCCTTTTCTTTTTCTCCTTCTCTTTCTCTTCGTGAAAATTCCTTCCTCTCTCTCTTTTCCGCCATTTTTGTCGAATCTCGACCTCTTCTTACTCTCTTTCACCTCTTCGTGCGTCTCTCTTCTCCTCATTTCTCTTCATCTTTGTCTTCCTCTCTCTTGGCGGGGATTGTCCTCGGTTCTCCTCCTCATCTCATTCCTCTCTCCCATCGGATCTCGTCCTCCTCTTCCTCTACTTCCAAGGTAAGCCTCCTCTCCACTTTCTTTAGATGTAGGCACCACGGAATTGATAGATTTAGTGTGGAATTGTTGGGTGTAGGATATGGAACTCAGATTTTAGATCTAGGATTGTCAAATTTTGTTTTTTATTGGATTATACGTTTTCCGCTTTAGAAATGATTTTTCCTACTTTTTTAAAAAAAATTTAATTTTCAAAAATGTTTTATGATTTTTCCTTATTTTTGAAACATTTTTAAAAATGTTTTCAAATTTTTTTTAAACGATATTTAATTTTTCAAAAATTTAGGGTTTTTAAAAAAACGTTTTATGGAAATTTTCTAATTTTAAAACCATTTTAAAAACGTTTAGAACTTTCTCAAACGTTTAATAATTATTTGTATTTTAATTAACAACGAGTCTGGACATCTAAATCGTTGTGATTTCAGATGTCTGGAATTTATAATCTGTATACAAGGTATCTCTCTGATGGTGGGGGATCGAACCCGCCTACTTCCTCTGGCTCTTGCTCAGTCCTGTCCACGCCGGGATGTAGTTCCGGCTCTCAGCTGGGTTATACTCCCATACGGGACATAGAGTCTGCGCCATCTCCTCCTCCCGTTTACAAGCCGCTTCCAGCGGACGTTGCTGCGAGGATGTCTATTAAAGATATTCTCAACGATGCGAACCACAAGTTCTTGACCAACCTCGTTCCATATCGTCCGCCTGGAACGTTATGGTACTTCCCGATCTATAAAATTAAGAATTTAATACTTTGTCAATCAAATTTTAATTTATTTTGAGAATAAAATTGTAGGTTCAATGATGACCAAGTGTTGGCAACAGTAGTGCGGAAAATCTTTGAAAGAGATTTCACGGAACCGCACGCAAACTTTTCGCAAGTCCCGAACCACATCGTCGATAGGTGGTTCAAAACATTTGCGGTAAGTTTCTTAATATTCAATTTATTTAAATAAATTTTAACATCAATTTAACATTAATTTTTTTTGTCGTTCTAGCAACGGTACCACTAGAGCCCCTCGATTACGGGTGATGTCCATAAGAAATTCGAGGAGGTTTTGAAGAGTCCCATGTGCGACTAGGTCGGCCGTTGGAAGGCCAAACAAAGGGCACAGGGCGACCAAGCGATGTCGCGGTGGTTCAACACCAAAGTCTGGGAGGGTCTTGTCCGCTATTGGCAAGACCCGAAGCCGAGCAGAAAAGTGCAAGTGCGCTAGCGGCTAGGTTGTCCAATCCTAATGGCGACGGTCTGCATAGACATTGCTCGGAACAAACCTCGTTCAAGGCCCGAGCTCAGAATATGGTAATATATTACGTCATTATTTTTAAAGAACATATAATAAAATCAATTTTAATTAAACTAATTACTTCTTAAATCTTTTCAGCAAGAAGACACGGGGGATCCTCACCCTGATCTGGTAGACACGCTCTACCAGACCAAACAGAACAAGGTCGGAGTCTTCATCGATAAAAAGGCTGAGCGATTATACAACGAGGTCACTGCGAAGATGCAGCAGTTGACCCAAGATGGGGGTGACGAGGGCAATGGATCTACGGTGCTATCAACCGCACAGAAGAACCAAATATATGCTGAGGTAAGAATTTCTGTATTTCTTTAGTGTTTATTCCGTTTCAAATTGTTAAACTAATGTTTGATTGTTTTTTTCTTATCAGGTTGCTCTCGTAAAAAAGGGAGAGTATACAGGACCGGTCGCTCCCTGGACCCACAGATCGAGATGAGCACCTGGACGCAAGGCTCACAATCTCAACCCGCTGCCGATTCCGCAAAAATGGCGGAGATGGAGAGTAAGCTGCATGCTTAGGATAGTAAGCTGCATGCTTAGGATAGTAAGCTGGAAACTCATGATCACCTCATCTCGTCCTTATAGCATAACATCACCAAGTTCGCCAGGTTATTCTCTACGTTGGCTTCGAAAGACGCCGACATTGCTGCTCAGCTGAACGAGATGCAACCCGGTGAGTCCGGATTGAGTTCAACAAACCTGGACCGGAGCGCGGACCAGAACCCAGACCGGAGCTCAGACCCCAACCCAAACCTATCGGATAATTTTTAGTTTTTTTTGTAATATATTTAAAATATTTTGTATAATATTTTTATTTTTATTTAAACAATTTTAAAATAATTTAAATATAATTTATTAAATCATTTATTATAATTTAAAATTTTTTAAAAAATATTTTTTATATGGTCGTCGCAGTACGTACGTTGCAAGGCTGTCGGAGAGACGACGTCGCAGTAACGTCGTAGTGTGTACGTTGCAAGTTCATCACTGAAACGTCGCAATGCTGACGTCACAGGGTCGTCGAAGTCATGACATCGCAACACCTGCAACGTATTTGGAAGGACCCCTTCCGTCGCAGGTTTGCGACGTTTACGAGACGTCCCAGGTCTTGCGACGCCGTTGCGATGAAGATTATTTGCGACTCACGATTTGCGATGTTTTTAATGATGTCGCAGGTCTGTAGCAAACTAGCCATTTGCGACGTCATTGCAACGCCTTTGGCCATCACAAATTGCCAACTTTCTTGTATTGTGACTAAATTTTCTACGCAGATCTTTCTTTATTAATCCATGAATTTTTGAAACCTAAAAAGAATAAATATTTTTTTTGTTAAAATTTTGATAAAATCATATAACTATATAGAAAAGATTGATAGATAATAACTTACTTGATCATCAACTTCATTCTCTATGTTTAAGTCTCCACAAAACCGATAATGTTATATAAGTGTTTTTAATCACGTATCTATGCATCGCTCTTTGTTTCGTTTCCGTTTAAATGTTTTGTGAGTGCACTGAGACGCCATGTGTCAGGACGTCGCAATGGTCTCGCAATTTGCGAGTGCACTGCGACACCCCGTGCCTGGACGTCACAACTGTGTCGCAGGTTGCAACGCCACTGCGACGTACCTTTAAGTGGTACGTCGCAGACGTGTCGCAGTGCTAAAACCCGAGCCGCCTCCTTTCTTCTTCTCCTTTTCTTCCTTTGCCATTTGCGCCTCCTTTGTTTATTCTTTTTGTTGACTATAAATTTGTATCACGTCAAACTTATATAGATGATGGGAGACATTTAAACTCAATTTTAGGTTAGGGTGAATGTGGTTTAAAAAAAGACTAAATATATTAGGAAAAATTTATACATTTTTTGTACATTTTTTTTATTTTTTTGTGTAATAAATCGGTTATTTAAAAAATATATACAATTTTTTTAAAGTATAAAAAAAAGAATAATAATATAACAATAAAAATGCTATGAAGTTGAAAAATATCAAATCACGTAGAAAACCTAATATGCTTTAAGAAAATCTCATAAACCTAATATGCTTTAATTTTTGTTATAGTTTTTTTGTGTTACAACCACAAAAATTGTTATAAAAAGGAATATTCTAAAATAAATGCTAATCGAAAATAATTAAAATTTTGTTAAGGTTAAAATTCAATTTGGATTTAAATTTATAGCTAAAATTTAGTAACGATCAAAAAAGTATATTCTAAAATAAATGTTAATTTAAAAATAGTTGAAATTTTGGATTATTTTAAATTCAATATATTGTTATCTTTTATGCTTAAACAATATAATGTATCATATTTATTGTAAATCAATATATTTTTATCTTGTAATTATTGAACATTATTTTATTGTAAATCAATATATTGTTATCGACTAATAACAATAACATTAAATAATTTGTTATCTTGTAATTACTGAACATTATATTTATTGTAAATCAATATATTGTACTAATAACAATAACACTAAATCATTTGTTTACAATATTAGGTTATTATAATTATTTGCTTTGGAAAAATGTAATTTCGAATCTCATAAATCAAAAAAGTTCGTAGTTTATATGAAAAATAAAAGATTATATAATAAGAAATAATTGAAAGAAAAAAAGATTCAACATATAATTTAAATATTATATTGTTTTATAAGAAATATGAAACGGATTATAACATGAGTTTTACCTAGAAACCATATAAGAAGATTATAAGAAATGAATAACAATTGTGCTAGTTGTAATCTAAAGATAGTAAAATTATATATAGTAGTGTATTAAATTTTCAAAATTAAAAGAATATTCTAGAATTGTTATCCTAATTTCGAATTTCAAATTAAATATACGATATATATGTCATACATTATATAATATACTTTTATATTTTTCGAGTATATATTATAGTTTGAAGACCTATAATATATGAAGCGAACGGAATGGTGTTAGCGTGAACAATTTGTTATATTTTCTTTTTTTGAGGCAAATTCTATTCTATATAATTTCGAGTATATATATATTATATAAATCTTGTAACAAACAAGTAACTAAATCCTAATGGACCTAATACAGTCTAAAAAATATATAACACATGACTCAAAGTTGTTGTTTTAAAAAATTACTCTTTTATTATATAGAGGATATTGTTAGAGCAAAAAGATAGCAAGAGGGAGTATATTATTTTTCCTAATAATTTTCATTATAGGAAATTGATTGTCAAATATCTTATTTCGATCGATATAGCTACATAAAATCTACCTAAATTTTGGTTATCTACTACGCCAAAAGAAAATAAAAAATTGATTCTCTATAGAATTTTATTTTAGTCCACAGAAAGAGATTTAGAAAACAAGAAATAATAAGAAGAAGAGTCGGTTTGGTCAAAAATCCCGTAAAGAGAGCGACAACACAAATTAAACACGCTTCTCACGTACAATCGCCACTTCGTTCAACTACTATTTTTGCATCCCTATAAAAACATTTGTATAATTAAGGAACCCTAAAAATTCAGAATTGATCATTGACAATTAAATATAAAAAAACCAATACAAACATATATCCTATTCGTTCACGCTGGGGAATTGAAAATATCTCCTTCGTAACAAAAAAAACAGAGAAAGACAAAGATCAAAGTTATGTCAATAGGAGCCGTGGATGGAATGTTCCGTAACATCTTCGAAGGATGCATCTCTAGCTGCGACTCTGCGATTCAACGACGTCCATACCACAAGAACTGTGGCTGTGCGCTTCACGAGAGATCTCGCGGCTCAGGTTCCACAACTCCTTGTCGTCATACAAGGTCTGAAATCGTTTGGTTTCCGATTAGACGGTCTTGGAGTGAAGGCAATAGTATGGCAATGCATCTCTCTTCATCTTCGTCTTCCTCTAACCTTCAATCGATTTCGTCATCTTCATCTGTTTCAACCCTCGCTTCCTTATCTTCGACCGTCTCTGATATTGATTCTCCTATCTAAGACATAAAATATTAGTTTCGAAGAGTCAAATGATGTTTTGATGTGTGATTAGAAAGGTTTCATGCAGTTTCCTTTGGTATAAAAAGGATTGTTATTTCAATGTTGTAATGGATGATTATAGGGAGGTTTTTCAATTATATTTGTACCTTTTTTTTTACTAATCGGCCCAATAGCCAAATTCCTACGTATTTGTAAGAAACTATAATTTTTGTGTGTAATTTTAATTTAATTTTGGTAATAAGATCTTTAGTTTTTTTTGTCTGTGGGCTTTCCCACAATGTCTTCATATTGTTTTGGTTAAAAATGCAAAATACAATTTTGAAGAAGCATAATTAAGCTTTGAAATAACTGCAATTCATCGAGATCCCTTAATCCTATACACCCTTAGATCATCTATAATGGGAGTCTCTCACACAAGTTTCTCACCAAAAAATAATAATAGAATATTAAATAATAATATTTTCCATTTGAGAAACTATGTATCTCATTTGGTAAAAGAGTATCTCATTTGAGAAATTATGGGTTAGAGTTCCAAGAATATTGAAAAAATCTTATAATAAAAAATATTACATATTATTTTATTATTATATTATTTTTATGATAGAGTCTTATAGCAAATGTCTTAGTTTGATGATGATAGTGAAATCTGGAGTTCATTCGAGAGATGTAGGATCTCATATCGAGATCTGGAAATCGTGTGTTGTGTTTTTTATTATTATTATTTTTGTCAACAATTGGATTGACAAGATCCGATCCATAGCTTAAAACTCACTCCTAAAATTCTTTTTTAAAACTATTAGTGTAGTGGGGAGGAATCGAACCCCGATACTCAAGTCTTTACCTGGATCATCCTAACCATCATACTGAGAGTAACTCAGCAATTCTTTTTTTAGCTATTTTTCTTTAATCCTTCAATTCGAGTTTCATCAAGCTCAAGGTTTAACAGTAATATCTTTTAACAAAAAAAAGTTTAACATTAATATTATTTGAGGTTTGGGTTATAAATGATTCTTTTACAATAAGACTTTTGGCATTCCTACCAAAAAAAATTAATGTACTTTTCGCATAATATAGAGTATTGTATTATAAAAAAGGCAGAATTCGGTCAACAGGAAAGTCATTATTAAATAGAAACCAAAAGTGAAGTGATATTGGTCTACGTAGGTGGTAAGTCTACTGAAGGCATGCATTATCTCATATCTAGGGATCGAGTCCCACTGCTGACATTATATAGGAACTTGACTAATGAGTTGGTTAGTTGCGGCCCAGTATTAGACAAAAAAAGAAATAAGGGCCAAAAAAACTATAGTTGAGTTTGGTAATGGATTTAGGATTTAAGTTTTAGAGATTTGAACCAAGTTGAGGGATTTTAGTTTTTTTAAAGTTCTATCTACATCTAATTTTTTTTTAGAAAAGACATCTGAATTCTTAAAAAGTTTGAACCAAGTTAAACTAATTCATCCAACAGATTCACCCAGATGATGCACGATTATATACTTAAACGAACAATATTTGACATTTGCAACTCGATATAACAAATAGATGGAGAAACGAACATGTCTTTACTATGTTTTATTATTATTATTTTTACTATTCTTGTTATTATTAGTTTTATTAATATCTATTGCTACTATTATTCATAAATCAAAATATACAAATAAAAAACACAACCATAAAACTATTTAAAACAATGAAATTTTTTTGCATTGCAATACCATTTAAAATGATTCATTTGATAATAATAAAACTTGAATTGTCCATTTTATATAAAAAATATAGTAGACACTCATATTGCTTGAGGATAAATTTTCATATTAGGATATTGTAATAATGCTAATGCATCATCCAAATATTAGAATATTGAAATGTCTTTTGGTTAAATTCATAATTATAGGTATTTCACTTATTTTAGAATGATGAGTTTTGTAAAATAATTTTAGAAGATAGAATAACGAATTTGGAACCTCTTCAGAGTATGTTTTTTAGGTTTGATTCCTCGGGCTTTAAACCACAACGCAGATTTTATGGCGCCTAATATTCGATTGTTAGGTAGGGATCAGATTTTTATTGGTGATGTACCCTCATACTGGTTATAATATTTTCGAATATGAGTTAAGTTGAAAAAAAAATAAGAAGAAGATAGAATAACAAGACTCACTAAAACACAATTATAAATTCATCAAAACCAATTACGGAAATAGATTTGTAAAGTGGATATAAATAGGTTTCAAAAAGTGTAATTGAAAAAATATAATGAAAAGTCATAACCGTAAATTGCATTTCTCCATAAACAAAAATCACAAAAAAAAAACTATAACCATATGAGACTACCCACAATGGTTTTAAAATTCAACACCTTCTTTTTCATCCACATCATTTTCTCTTTCTTCCACCTAATCATTCAACACACAAATTATTTTTATACTCTACAATAGTTTGTTTAAAAAAATTCAACACATACCCCACATTTTATTAAAATATATAATTTTATTAAAAAACACACTTAATTTTTATTAAAATACATATAACTTAATTAAAACACACATAAATTTTATTAAACACACGTAACTTAACTAAAACACACATAAATTTTATTAAAACACACATAACTTATTTAAAACACATTAAACTTTTATTAAAACATACATAACTTAATTAAAACACACTTACTTTTTATTAAAACATATATAAATTAAAATATTTTAATTACGGAGCATATGCAAATTTTTCCCATATGTGTTTGACTAGATCTGCTTGCAATTCGTGATGTATATTTGAATCACGCAATTCAGATCTAGCACGTACATGATTGGCAAATGCAGGTAGCACCTCAGTCGAGAATGGTTGCGGTGTACTAGACCCACTTGCCTCAGATTGATCATAATCAGTCCAGTTTTGAATATATGTATCTCGTTCATCCTCGACAATCATATTATGCAATATGATACATGATCTCATGATGATAGCCAAATCAGTTATTTCCCACATGCGAGCTGGCTCACGAATGATTTTAAATCGAGCTTGCAACACTCCAAATGCACGTTCGATGTCCTTTCAACATCCCTCTTGATGTTTTGCAAATAACTTGTCTGGTTCACTCTGAGGAAGCCTAATTGATTTGACAAAGGTTAGATAAGAAGGATAAATACCATCCGCTAGATAGTATGCCATATCATACGAATGGTGGTTCACGAAGAAGTTCACTCTTGGAGTATTTCCATTTTCAACATCATCGAAAATTGGTGAACGGTCTAGAACATTTATATCATTTAATGTGCCTGGACATCCAAAAAATGCATGCCAGATCCATAGATCATGAGATGCAACTGCTTCAAGAATAACAGTAGTGGTCCCCTTATCTCCCCGAGTAATTTGACCTTCCCACGCTGTAGGACAATTTTTCCATTCCCAGTGTATGCAATCGATACTCCCTATCATCCCTGGAAATCCCCGCATTTCACTTACATGAAGAATTCTTTGCAAGTCATCTTCAGTTGGAGCTCTTAGATAAACTTGCTCATACAATTGTATAATTCCTTTACAGAACCTACACAAGCACTCCAAGGCAGTAGTACCTCCTATTTTGATGTATTCATCGACTGCATCGGCCGCCACACCGTATGCTAACATTCACATGGTTGTGGTACATTTGGCTAATGGAGATATACCTTCTTTATAGGCCGCATCAACTCGTTGCGTAAAGTAGTTTTCCAATCGTTCTAACTCTTTCTCTTTGAATTATTTGAATTCATTTCATTCTTCCGTGATCACTTCCATGGATTCGCCCTTGCTCTTCTTTTTACCCTTTTTTTTAGCTGCATCTCTTCCTATTGGACGAGAAATGGATCCTATAGAGCTAGAGCCACTTCCATCACTCTCACGAGATCTCTTAGATCCACTGCTTTCAGAGCCTGTATTTCCTTCTACCTGACTACCATAACGTGGTTGATCACGAATAGCATGCCATTCAGACATTAAAGTGAAATGACCATTTTTAGCACTTGAATATAATTCATGAGCTTTTGCCAACACATCATTCTCAGACCACCCGCTTTGTTGCATACGCTTAGCATTATCATAAGCACCAATCCATTTTCCCAATATTTTGTTGATGTAATTGTAATGATTTCTGCAAGAAGATCCATCGCGTGGAGGATGGAATGAACAATGTTCATTACAATAGTTAGCAATTTTACCCCAATAAGTTTCACCTTTTTGGTTTCTGCCAAGCACGCTGTTTGTTCCATATTTAATCCACCCACTTAGTAGCACCAAATTTTGGTCGGTAGTCCATTTAGAATTTTTTTGACGAGTAGGAATTGAATCTTCTGTATTCAGATTGACTTCATTAGCACCACTCATAGTACCAAGAGCCATTTGTGTAGAGAATTCAGGAAATTCATTTGCTCCAACATTTGAAATAGTTTCATTTTTTGCTGTAGTAAACGAAATAGGGGGTGGTTGAAATCCATAATAGGAATGATAACTTGGAATAACTGGCGGTATAAAAAAATTTGGTGGAAAACCATAATTTGGTGAATTTTGAGAATGATTGGAAGATTGATTTTGGAATTGGTAATTATTGGGATTTGAATAATTAAAAGGATAATTAGAAGAATTTTGGGTGTTTGAAGGATTATCACCAGGATCCATTTTTTTAAAAGAAGTTTTTTTTATGTGTCCAAATCAAATGAAACAAGTCTCTATTTATAGAGTTCGAAAAAATATGAATTTTGGTATTAAAAAAACATATAATTTAATTATTTACTATGAGATATTTAAGTTTTAAAATCAATGGGGAAAAAATTTATAACAATTTCTGACCAATCAGATTTAATCTATATTTTAATTAATTTTTAAAAAAAATTCAACCAATTGTCAAATGACACATGGCACAAAAAAAATTTCAACAGAGTTGAAAGTATTTAACTCTCGGCCACTTTGTTGAATCCACTTTGGATTCATCTCCACCATTGCAATGCTCTTTTGTGTTGAAATTTTTTTCAACACTCACTTTCAACTACCATTGTAGGTAGTCTGAGTTATAGTTATATATAGAGGCATGTATTCATAAATAAAAGATTACAAATGATTAGACACAACTGTTGATTCAACATGAACAATCTTGGATTCAAAATTGTTTTTTTATATATAAACACTACAAGAAATTAGACATATAGTATCATTTATTTTATTTGTTTGCATTAATTTTTAATTAGTACAATTGATATTTACATCACTTACAAAAATAACTCTGAAAGTGGTGACTTAAATAGTTAGTGTCAATTTAAGCAATTGATGCAACTATTTTCATCATTTAACTGATGTTAACTTGTGTGATATATAAAAAGTGATTTTAAAATTTGTATCAATTATTATAAGTGATTGTAATACTTGTATCAGCTACTATAAATGATATTAATATTTGTACCGTTTTATTCTAATTGATGTTAACTTTGCGTCATTTATTAAAAATGAAGTTAAAATTTGTATCAGTTATTATAAATGATGCTAATATTTACATCATTTACGGTAATTAATGGGAATTTTGTGTCACTTATAAAAATGAATTTATAATTTGTATTAATTATTATAAATGATGTTATAATTATTTCATACTTTTTGTATTAATTATTATTTTATTCATTATCAAGTTTTTATATTAAATCATTCTTATAATAAATAATAAGTAAGGGATTTATATTTTTATATTTTATTTTAGATTTAATAATGTTAATATATCAAACCATATTTTATATTTATTTCTGAAAATAATAATAATAATAATAAAGTAGAAGACACCTATTAAAAGCGTTTCATTAGAAATAAAAATAATAACTTCTCAAATCTTAAATATCATCTCATTAGCTGTTATCTTAAACAAAAAATAAAAACAAAAGATTAATGTTCATCCAAATCAAACCATATATATTTCAAATTTAAAATTAATAATTTTTTAAACTAAAGTCCAGTTCAATAACGAATGATTTATCTAATATAATAATTAATTAAAAAACCTTTTTAAGAAAATCAAATCTATCTCTTACGTATAGATTTAAATTTAGAATTCAATTTATATATATTTTATTATGTTTAATTGGTGGATGAGTCTCATCTACAAAATCAATACAAATAAAACAAATTAAACAGAAAAAAAAAATACGTTTAAACTTTACCTCCTAAAAAAAAGTTAAACAAATAAACACATGTTTATAGTGAAATAATAATTATGACTCATAATGACATAATACACGTTTAATGGATTTAATTCTATAATAATCACATGTTTATAATCTATCTTTTTGTCAACAATAATTGGATCGACAATGCTCGATTCATAGCCAAAATTCATTAACTGAAACTGGATTAAATTTGAACTAAGCACATGGTGTCAAGGTAGATCAGGGGCTCAATCCATAGCCAAAATTCTTTTAGTGGAGCTGCATTAGATTCAAACTAATCACATGGTGTCAAGATAGATCAGAGACAAGCCAATTGAATCACATGCTTTTGAAAATCAGTCAATTTATGACTATGTATGTTTATATAAAATTTAAAATAAAACTAGGCCAATAAATTTAAAACATTAATAATTTAAATAAAAACACATTTAAATAAACAGAATGGAAAAATGCAGGTGACCAAATCAGCTAGATATATTAATTATATATGATAATATATTTTTTGGTCGTGTTATTTATAATATTATTAATTATCTAAAAATCTTACCTTTTTTTTTTGTAGTTTAACCCTTCAAATAAAATGCAAATCAAAATAAGCAATTCATATGTCAATGCAATATATCTCTAATAATAAAAAATTTAAATCTACTCTTAAAGGTTTAAAATATATATTCTTTGATTTAATGAATTAAGTTAAGTTGGAAAAAAGGTTTTAAAAATCTACTCTTAAATATAAAGTTTAATTTTCAATTATTTAGAATTATAATAGAACATGGAGTTTAGGTAGGTCGTTGGGTTTGTGTGTTGCAGCCTCTTGGTACTAATATCTTTACGAATGATCTTGTAGGGTTTTAACATTCCGTATAAAAAAAATTACAATATAATTATGATTGAACCAACGTATTTTTGAAAGTATATTTATAAATTTTTCATACTTTTTGTTAATTAGATATATCAAATTTTTATCAATAATTTACAAATTTTTAACATAATTACAAATAAAACTAGTGTCAATTACTTTTTTAATTGACACAAATTAATATTCATTGACATCATTTAATTTAACTTTAATTTAACTAATTTATATGTATCAATTTCAAAACTATAATTAAGTTAATATCATTTTTAACTGATGTTAAAAATACTGATTAGATACATCGTTTATTCAACTGATGTAAATTTATATTTTACGTTATTTTTTATAAGTAATGTAAATCAATATTAAATCGTATCAGTTTTATTTAACTGATGCAAAAGATGCAATAATAATATCATTTATTATAAATGATATTAAATAACGAATAATAATATCATTTGTAAATAAATAATATAATATAAGTGATCTTATATACATATTTTTTTTGTAGCGAAATTTTTTTCCAATTGCAATACAGAACCCAAAAAAATGCAAAGAAGAGGCATCTTTTACGGGTAACATAGGGTTCTTTTTAGTATTGTTAAAGTGGATATAAAAGAAATTTCACAATGTTTAATTGAAAAGATGTAATAAAAAATCACAAGTGTAAAATACATGTTTCCATAAATAAATAGTTATATTAAAAAAATATAACAATTGGAGTTATAGTATATTTATTTACAAATGAAAAATTACTATAAATAAATAAGGTAAAAAAAGGTTACAAATAAAAGACAAATGGAAACTATTTTATTAGCAGAGTATCGTCTTGTCGTTATGCCCATTATCAGTCCCGATTTATATCTTTTCGTCTTTTTATTTGTAAACCACCATCCCACTAAAACCTAATTCTGGATTTATCAAAACTAATTTTAAAAGTAGATTTATAAATAGGATAAATAAGTTCTAAAGAGATTTTTTGAAAGTCAAAATCATAAAAAAAAAATTACAAATAAATAAGTATAATTGTAAATTATATTTCTCTATAAATAAATACTTACAATAACAGATATAACTATAAGAGTTACTGTTAAATATAAAATATCTATTTATAAAATAAAAATACACAATAAAAAATTATAAATAAATAAACACAACCGTGAAAATTATAATCATAAAAATTATTATTATATATAAAATATTTATTTATGAATGAAAATATACAAACCGTACATGTATTAAAATTGTTATTTTTCATTTTCTAATGAAATTATTATTATTATATAAATTTTATATTATTAACTTCATTATTAAAAGAAAAATTTAGTGAAATAATATTTTTTTCATTTAATATTTTGCCAAAATACCAAAATTGTTCGGGTATATGGGTATTTTTAGGTGTTTAGACCTAAATATAACCGATTTAGAACCGAACTGAAACAATAGCAACTCCTAAATAGGTCTACAACTCTTTTATCCGAAAGACCTGAATTGTAAAAATCGTCTGAACTCGACCAGAAGACCCAAATGTCTAGAGATAGCCAGAATAATGGTGAGTTGCGTGTTGAGTAAAAAGTATTAGTTGAGTTATTATTAATGAGTTGTGTATTATTCTAGATATATTATTTCATAGATTCATCATTCATGTAGGTTCAACACTTCAATTCACAACTAGACCAAAACGACATCGTAGAGAATACAGCTAGTAAAGAATAGCAGATAGAAAGAAGAAAGAGAAAAAGATAGCAATCTTCCAACATGGCATCATCATCTTCCATTCTCATCCCTCCGATTCTCACCCGTCGTAATCTCCTCCTCTCCACCACTCTCGCCACCGTATCTCCGCCTTCTCAACTTCCTTCCCCTGACATTACCATTACCGATCGAGTCTTCCTCGACTTCTCCCTTTGTCCTACCTACTTCCGCTCTGATCCCTCCGCCACACTCTCCTCCACAACACCTTGCTCCGATTCAACTCCTCTCGGCCGCGTCGTTCTAGGCTTATACGGCCGACAAGTTCCTCTCACTGTCTCTACCTTTAAGCGTATGTGCACTTCCTCTTCTAAATCTTATAAGAACACTCCTGTTCACAAGATTTTCCCTGGTCAGTATTTCCTCGCCGGAAGACAAGGAGAAGGGCGGAGATACACGACGGAGATTGGATCTGTTCTTAGGGATTTGCCTCGTAATACTGATGTTGTCAATTCCAAAGCTTTCTTGCTTCCTCACTCACGTCCTGGTCTTGTTTCACTTTGTTTATCTGAGAATGATGATGATGATGAAACTAGACTTGATACTGATTACAGAAATGTTGAATTCTTAATCACTACTGGTCCTGGACCTTGTCCTCAGCTCGATGGCGGTAATATCGTATTCGGAACTGTGCTTGAAGGTAAAAATTTAACCTTTCTCTTTGAAATCTTGTAATGTAAGAAACTGAGTTTTGATTTTGGAAATCTCTCTTTCTTTCTCAGGATTAGATGTGGTGACCAGTATATCTTCAATTCCGACTTATAAGCCTTCGGATAACATTAAACAGTTTAACGATTTCGCGGAGTTTCTGGGAGATGAGAGAGCTCAAAATGCAAGATCTTTATGGAACAGACCTCTCAAAACAATTTATATCAGTAATTGTGGTGAGCTTAAGGTCACTAATCCTTCACTTTCTCCAACTCTCCCTTAATTACAATGTGTATATATGTGTGTGTGTTTATACTCATCCTCTACAATCTTGATTCTGCTTCTTCTACTCTAATATATATGTAGGAATCGTTTCATAACAATACTCCAAACATTGAGGTGATTGTTGTTCTGACTTGTCCTCTGAAAATAATTTTCCAATGGAAGAAGCATGGATTGTAAGTAAGCTTAGGTTGGACAATGACTGTTTGTTTCTGGTTTGAGTATACTTGTTTGAGCTTAGGATCTTTGGAAGTTGGAACCAACATTCTTTAAAGGTTTCATCTCAAAGAAGGTATAGAAACCGGTTTGATGTTTTTTTAGTGCGTAAATTAATAACAGTGTGTTGAATTTTACTTTGTGTTGTGCCAAACTGGCTAATCGATTTGATGAGAACTCCGAAATTAAACCAGTAAATCAGTACCGGTAAAGTTTGTGAGACAAACTGAACCAAACTTGTTTGGTATGAGGCAAGATAATGAACATATGTTTCACAAGTTGACAATGTAAACTAGAACAAGGTTCCTGTGTGATGAGTTATGCGCCGTGTGCTTTAGTGAGCCGTACATATTGTGGTTTAATCAACAGTTTTGAAAACTTCTGAAACAGATACATATTGTGTTTGCCATGAAAAATTGGGCGAATGTAGTTTTTTGGTGGATGGTGGTGATGTGATGTTTACCATATCAATGATTAAGATTGGATTATGTACATATTGAATACGAGTGTTACAATGAATTATACCAAAACACTGCGTGTGCGGCAAAAGAACAAGACCAGTTCGTAAGTCATTTGAGAGAAACAAATGTATGCAGTACAGTTCAACACTTGGGTCTAACTACAAGATTGCAAGTACAAAATGAAGCTGGATGAAAGATTGTAATGAGAGCTGAAAGCCTGAAACAATCCAATCTAAAAGAGGCTTACAAGATTACAATAACGATAAGAAGCCATCTATGAAAACTATTCTAAAATTTATACATTTACATCTCTCAAGACTAGGAAGAATCATATAAAATAATTATCTAATTATATATATACCAACCAACTTTTTCTTGTCAAAAATTAGACCTTATTCTTTTGCGAGTTGCTAGCGACAAATCATGTTCTTTTTGCAGTCGCTGATTCAGCGATCAACGACCATTTTTCTTAGTTGTTGAAAAATCTAACGACCAAAAATTTTTTTCTTCAACAAAACTAATATATAAAAATAATAAAAAAATATGTTACCTCAACTAAGAAAAAAAATTAATATAATCAAAAATAAAAAATACAAAATTGTAAATTCATGAAAATTGCATTAAATTTGGTAGTTTCTAATGTATATAAATATTCACATATATACATATATACTTTTAAATATAATCTAAGAAATTCAAAAATAAAATAGAAATATATTGTTTTGATTATTAACATAAAAAATTTAATATATAATTTATTTCATTTATATTAATTTAATTTATTTTTATTTTAGTTATTATATTATTTTAATTTATTATACTTTTTTGTTGAAAAAACTTTTTTTTGAGAAAAAAAGTTTTGTCGATGCGACCATCTATTAGTCGTTGACCACCAATCAGTAGTAGTGACTGGTCGCAGTGATTATGAAAATAACAGAAAACCTAAATCGTTTATCGGTATAACTATTGCTAGCGACCACGAAAACCCGATTATAACTCAAACTGCAATATGAAGTTGTCTCCTCCAAAAGCTTATGTATAATAAGTTATGATTTGGGGATTTGTCTAACTTTCGTTTTACATTAACATATACAAATATACATTTATATGATGGTGCTAAATTTACCTTGTAACTGTTTAGTTATTTATTTTTACTCTTTTTGTTATAATTTAATTTGTAATTATTTATTTGTTAGATAATTTTTTTTTAAATATGAAATTTATTGATCAACAAAAAAATTTATTTACAAGTAGTCGTAAAGAATAAAACATGTTTATTTGTTAGAGATCTCACAAAATGGATTAGGGTGATTAGTTTATAATCACTGATCTAGTTAACTAGTAAAAATAAACGTTAATTAAACTCAGTCAGTTTACCCCATTTAACACCCTTAATCCTATATAATGAATCAACTTTTATGATTTTTTTTTGTCAATAGAATTATCAAAATTCGATTTATAGTCCAAACTTAATCTATTGGTTGAATTATTAGTTGGGACATATAATAAACAGATTAAATGAATCAACTTTTACTATTTTGATTTTTCTCATCTTCTAGTTTATGCTCAACCCAAAATCTTTATTGGAAAATATAAACGCTCAAAATGCAAAAAGTTTTATCCAAAAAAAAAAAAGAAAAAAGAAAAACGCTCAAACCAAAATAAACGAAATCACAAGAAATAAGAAATTGACTATGGAATAAAAAGCAAGCGGCCGATCAAAATAAATAAAAAGCATGCGCACGTCATATAATAAATACTGTCAAAACTATAATTATAACAACAATTTTTTGTGAATTCAACCTTAATATTAACAATTTGCTAAGCACATGAGATTATTTAGATTTGAAGTGATTCAATCATCACCGCACAAGGTTGTGAGCCGTCGTGGGGTGGCCGGAGAAGTCGGCGAACGAGGCAATCTAGCTGAGAAATTCCGGAGAGGAAAAGGATCAAGAGTCTCATCCTCTTCTCCTTTATCAAAATTAAGAGCATAACTCGACGGATCATAATGAAAATCTGTAGTATGTCGTCGACGGTGGTTCGCATTGCCGCCAACACCGCCGCCGACTCCACCACCCATCCGATTGATAAAACTCCGACACTTTTCTTGTGACTTAGACAATGTCCTAGAGAGTTTAGGAGATTTGGTCTTGATTCCACCACGTGGGCTATGATTAGGAGTGGTGGGACTCACCGGAGATGTTGGTCCGTCGTGGTGGTTATTTTCCGGTGTACGGAAACATCCGGCGATGCAAAATCTTGATTTGAGTTTATCTTTGAAAGACAAGTGGCTCACTGTTTCGCTTCCCATAATGTAAAAATTTGTTGTTCTGATTTAATCAACGAGAGGAATGCAAATTAGAAGGAAGACATTCTAACAAAACCAATTATTAGAAGGAAAATGTAATCACCAGATTTTTGGCTGATTTTCAATATTTTGTTTTTCTTCAATTGAATTGTTAAACCAAAACATCGGAGGATAAGTTTAAAACTTTACTATATTAAGTAACTTAGAACTTCCAATTATTTATAGTGATTGGTTATAAGTTGATTATTAGAACCTTCAAATATATATAGTGATTTACCAAATATTTTTTTAAAGACTTGAATATTATACTAGTTATGACTTAGGGGGCATATTTATGGTGAGAATTTATAATGATTAATGGTTATAAAATGAAATCTTATATGTTAAGAGAGAATCCACTTAGAATAATGACTTTAAAGTTGTAATAAAGTTTACTATATTAAGGAGCTTAGAATTTCCAGTTATTTATAGTTATTGGTTATTTGGTTATAAGTTGAGTTTTTTTTTCCAACACTGAACCACAACTAACCGGTCCATTACCCAAATTCCTACAAAATATAGACAGTGAAACTCGATATCTGGATGTGCAAGTGTGTCTGCCTTTGATGAATTTACCACCTGCCACTAGAATAAAGACCACATGTGTTATAAATTGAATATTAGAACCTTCAAATATTTATAGTGATTTACCTAATAGATATTAAACTAGTTATGACTTAGGGGGCATATTTATGGTGAAATTTATAATGATTAATGGTTATAAAATGAAATCTCATTTATTGAAAGAGTATTCAATTAGAATAAATTGAATAATGACTTTAAAGTTGTTAAAAATAAATTTTGAGTAATTGGTAAAAACTGAACTATGAATAAATAAAAAAAACTTAATAAGGTTACAAGTTAAATCACATAAGATAAATTTATTATACGAATGATCAAATAAAACTATACAATTGTAATTATCATAAACTATACAATTTATCAAAAAACAATATAATTATTTCTAGAAAACCAAACAAAGATAGAAAGATTTTTTTCTTGACAAATAGAATACAACATTTCAAATCGATAAATTTGAACTTATTATTGAAAGAAAAAAGAAAATATAAGCTTAGCAGTTCTTTAGAAGGAATATAAAAACTAAATCGAACTTCCAAAATTGATTTGGCTTTTGAATTTAGAGAAAATTTTGATTTAGGATAAGCGACATATTCAATTTTCGAATCAAAGCAAAGTTGAGAGTTTTTTTAAAATAAAATAAAAAACTAAAAATTTGATTAACCACGTTCAATATTTAATTAACCATTTTCAGAATTGACATTTTCCCCTAAAGATTTTATATATGTAGATATTAATAACTTCATTGAGCATATTTGTTCGGCCCAGCCCCTTAACAATGAATCGAGTACATTCATTTAACCCAGCCTGTTACCGAGTGAGACTAGATTTGTTTAGCCCAGCCCATTACTTACTTCTAACAAGCGAGAAGCATAACATTACGTGTCAAATTATCATTGGATAAAATTGCGTGGCCGATCAATTACGCAAATCGTAGCAGCTAAATGTAAAAAACGACGATCGACCTCATCGTCGTCGCCAGTCACCGTCCGGTGAACTATTTTGGTCGGAAGATGAAAATCACGCAGATATTCTTCTTCTCTCTGCTGATTGTTTCATTTTCTTCAAGCTTCCATGTCTGGTCAGATCAGATCTTCCCAGCTCATTTAGGTCTATAATCACTTCCTTCGTCATCTTAATTTCCGATCAATTTCGATTTTTGCTTCATCAATTTTGGTATTATAATCCATACTTCTGCGAAATATGTAGTTGGAACATTCAGCCGAAACAATCGTGAACCAAAGTACCAGATTGAGTTCCTTCCTGAAAATTCACCATTTCATCCGGTAATCACTCCTCATTCCACAACTTAGATTCGATTTGGAGGTTGATTTTTC
The DNA here is from genome assembly GCA_963920545.1 of Lepidium didymum. Taxonomy (NCBI): domain Eukaryota; kingdom Viridiplantae; phylum Streptophyta; class Magnoliopsida; order Brassicales; family Brassicaceae; genus Lepidium; species Lepidium didymum. The sequence continues at coordinate 17,722,954 of OY986980.1, read as the reverse complement.
TCTTTGACCTGAGTTATAATGAAATAAAAATAGTTGTTACGCAATTTTTGTGTGAATTTGACTCTGATATTGGCTCATATTGTCACCACTTGTTACATTGTGATAATCATTAACCTGAGTTACAGTGAATATAAGATAGTTTTAAGTTTAACACACAGATCTTGTGTGATTTTTGGTGGTGTACAGGGTGAGAATTTGGATTCAATGATTATGATGGATAAGGATGGTAGTCGATATTTGTGTTACTTACCAAAGGAGGAACAAGCAACGACCGGATGGACTTCTACTCCGCAAAATATTAGCACTGTGATGATGGAAACAGAGAAACTCGTGAAGCTAAAGACTCCTGATGAAGTACTTCGAACACTTACTGAAAAATGCCTTCTTAGGGTAAATAATTTAAATAAAAATGAGTTCGTTTGACCGTAATTTCACGAATGTTTTTAACACAAGTCCTTCCTTGGATTTGTAGCAAGAGGGTTGGTGGTCTTATGAGTTTTGTCATCAAAAGTTTGTAAGGCAGCTACACGTTGAGGATGAAAAGGTTTGCTTTTCTGATTTATCACATGTTCCTCTTCTTTTATTCTATGCTCACTTATTGTCTAATATGCTAATGGCCCTTGTAATTCTACCTCTGCAGATTGTTCAAGAGTTTTTGTTGGGTACTTTTGACCCAGAAGCAACTGCTGCTTTTAATCAAACTGTATCCGATGTTTCAATTGATGCATCTCAGAGGTATAAGCTGAGGTTTTACTTAACTTTTATAGCTGCAGAAAGATGTATCTCAGCTATTCTGTTATTTTGTTGTTGTTGCAGGTATCACTCTCATGTATACACCAATGGGACCACCTGTGATCTTACAGGATCACCTCGAGAAGTCGAGGTATATAAAATCTAGTTTCTGCATTGCGTTAGGAATTAGAATTCATTATAATTGATATTGCTCTATGCAGGTTAGGTTTGTGTGCGCAGAAACTAATAGAGCAATGGTCACTTCGATCACCGAGCTATCCACCTGCAAGTATGCACTGACTGTTCAATGCCCGACCTTGTGCAAGCATCCGTAAGCAATCTCATTTACTTTTTCTTTTTTTTTGGTTAACTGATAACAATCTTATTTACTTGAAATCCTATTTTTCAAAATGAATATCCTCCTCTATTAAAAAACCACATCAGAATTGAAACACCAATGTAAACTATATGTTTCATCTTGCATACTAATTACCAATGATAAGGAAAACAGGCTTGAGAGTTGAGAAGATGTCACAAATTGGGGTTGTACCATTTAGTTGAAACACGATTTACAGCTTTATAAGTAACTTACGATCCCTTTGTCTGTTAACCTTGTTCTTGGGGGCCTTGTAGGCTGTTCCAGCTAGAGAAACCAGTGTCACACATGATCCACTGCAATGCGATCCCAGTGGAAGAAGACACAACAAGAAATGAGGATAAACAAGTAGTTGGCGAATCACCTAAGATGATAGCGGATTCTTGAAAAACAGCCCAACTTTATCACAAGGGTAAGACTTAAACAGTGACTCTGTATATAAGAACTAGCATATCTCCATTGTTAATGTCGCCCACTGTAGTTTCAAGGTTTTAAATTGCGATTACTTGCCAGTAGAAAATGATACTCACTTTACGGCTGTGATAAACTAGTTGTGAAGCTTAGACTGGAAACACTTCCTTCGCACCAATATATTGTGAGAATAATGAAGATTAAGTAAAGAATGATGAATATTGTAGAGATTCATATTGAAATTCAAGAGAAGAATGGAGAGAGAGATGAGATATTTTAGACTAAGAAGAATGGAAGAAGAAAGCTTTATTTCTTTCTCTTAAGTGATAAGAGATTACAAGAGTTCTCTTATATACACGTACTAGAGCTAGGGATTTATTTCATGCTTTACACATGCTAAGAGACAAATAATGCTAAGAGTAGTAAGATTCTACTTTGTCTTTCAACGAGAGAGAGAGGGTGTCTTCTATGGATCAGAGAGAGAGGGTGTCTTCTATGCTTCTCCCACCATTCTCCAAGACACCAACGGTCATGTGTTTCTTTCAAATAACATCTAGAAGACGTGTTGACTTTGTGTAACCATTCTTCAATTTCACACTTTTGTCTTAATTGCTTGAGTTTAATACTCTCCCTCAAATTTGAATCTATAATGTGACTTATTGCTTTGAAAGTTGTAACTCATCACCTCATTAAAAACCTTAGTGGAAAACTCACTTGGTTCACTGCAAAACATAAATCTGGTCTTGTTATTGTAAGGTATATCAACTTACCAACCATTCTCCGGTATTGATGCACATCTTCAAACGATTCATCATCTTTCTCCCTTTTGCACGTTGCTTTGTAGGCATCCTCAAGTGGAGTCTTGGCTATCCTTGTACCTATATCACACTCATTCAAAAGACCAAGTGTATACTTCCTTTGAGACAAGAAGATGCCTTATTTGGATCAGCACACTTCAATGCCAAGGAAGTACTTCATTTCTCCCAAATCCTTAGTGTCGAAAACAGATTTAAGGTGCTCTTTGATACCTTTGATGTCGTCTTTGTCACTCTCGGTAATTATGATATCATCCACATACACAAGAACAACAACAATTCCATTTTACTTTGGAGTGTATGATCAGCCTCGGACTTCCTAAGCCCATGATCTCTTAGAGTATGGCTTAGCTTGTGATACCAAGCTCTTGGAGATTATTTGAGTCTATAGATAGCTTTCCTAAGCCTCAACACATTTCTGGGAGCTACTATGTGTTTTAGACCCGGTGGAGGATGCATATATACTTCATCTTCAAGTTCACCTTGTAGAAATGCATTCTTGACATCCATCTGCCACAATTCTCAATCAAGATTAGTAGCTAAGGATAACATAACACGTACTGTATCAAGTTTAGCAATCAGTGCAAATGTGTCTTGGTAATCCTCTCTATAAGTTTGAGTGAATCTTCTTGCTACAAGTCTGGCCTTATGTCTGCCAATTTGACCATCACTCTTGTATTTGATTGTAAAGATCCACTTAGAAGTCACAACCTTCTTGCCAAGTGGAAGAGTAGTTTCATCCCAAGTATGATTGCGATCAATTGCTCCATGTTCTCACCAACAACATCACGCCAAACCTTGTGCTCTTTGGCTTCCTCATAAGTGTTTGGCACATGATGTTGATCAAGATGAGTAATGAAAGCTTGATGTTCAGCTGGAACCTCGACTAGATTGCACTGCGTTGTTGTTGTAATATACTCGATTGTTGATCCAGTTAGAGGCCTTCCTCACTTTTTGGCTTCTTCTTAAAGGTAGGGACTCTGGTGGTGCAACCATTGTGTGAACTTCATCTTCAGTTTGATGTTCACTTGCTTAGGCTTGTTCTATAATTGGTTCAGCTACACTTGTGTCCTCATTAGCCAAGCCAAGAGTTGGTGTAGGTGCCTCATTACTTTTACTTTATGATGGACCAGGAACTGGTGCTGGCTGTTCCTCATGATCTTCATCCGTTCCAATTGACTCTGTACCATTCGGAGCACACTCAAGTGGTTCACTCGATCGAAGCATATTAGAGTGTTCAATGCCGAGTTTCTCCAATAAACTCTGCAAGTTTGTGGCTCGGTCTTGACTTGAATATGAGAGATTGTTTAGGCTTTCCCAATCCTTGTTGTCATAAAATCCACTCATTTCCACAAACTTGACATAGCATTTGTATCACTTTTCGGTTGTAGAGTATCCAATGAACATTCCTTTAGTACTCTTAGCTTCCAACTTATTCCTTTGTTCACCAGATACTAAAACAAAACAAACACACCCAAAAAACTCTTAAGTGGTTAATAGATGGTTTAGTTTGGGTTGATACCTCAAATGGTGACTTGTCTAGGAGGACTTTGGTTGGAATTCGATTGATGAGATAGCATGCAGAGGTCACGACATCAATCCAAAACTTCTTAGGAACACTTGTATGGAACATCATACACCTTGCTACTTCCATCAAATGATGATTTTTTCTCTCAGCCACACCATTTTGTTGTGGAGTATAAGAGCAAGTTGTTTTGATGCACAATTCCATGTTTGGCTAAGTGTTGTTAAAAGGAAAGACTCATGTATTCTCCGACATTATATGTTCTTAAGATTTTAATCTTGCCATTATATTGGTTAGTCACATACGATTAGAAGTTTACAAATGCTTCCAACACCCTATCTTTTGATGGCAACAATGTTAACAAAGTATACTTGGATTTCTCATCAATGAATGTAACGAAGTACTTATGATGTTCTCTAGATTCACAAGGAGAAGTCCAAACATCGGAATGCAGTAAATCAAAACAATGTTCATAAATGGTTGAAGACTTAGGAAACACCGATTTACAATGTTTCCGAAGTATACAAGCCTCACAATCATCATTTTTAAAGGAAATACTAGGCAACAACAATCCTAAGGCACGAGTGACCAAGTCTAGCATGCTACAAATCACCCTCATTACTACTAGAAGAACTAGATAAACAAGATAAATGTAAAGATAGGTTCGAATCTTTCTCAACATCTTCTAGGAGATACAATCAGTCTTTAGTGATTCTTTCTCCAAGAACTTTGCCACTCTTAATATCCTGAAAACAAACTCCATTAGGCTCAAATATAACTATACAATTCAAGTCACAAACCGTTTTGTTCACACTCAACAAGTTAGAAGTAAATGAAGGCACGTAAAACGCTTTGGAACATTTATCAAACAACTTCAAGTCACCAATGCCTCTAGTAGGTACCTTCTTACCATCAGCTATAACCACATTCCCTAAGGTTGGTTTTAAGTTACTAAGCAACCTAAGATTCTTAATCATGTTATGTGATGCACCAGAATCAACAATGAGACAATCCAATGATTTAGAAGAATGATAAGAGCTACCAGATTCTTTGAGTGCATTGATGGATTTGATGATCTTATCAAGGTCCGATCTCTTCACATAGTCACCATGAGTCACAGCCATGGCATTTCCATCAGCCACTTGAGAAGAAGAGCTTGCAGCCATGTTGTTTTGAGTCTCCACACCTTCAGTCACAAGGTTAGCCTTTGGTTTGTCAAACCGGTTTTCTTGAGATGAGGGTGTAGAATCCAACAACGCTCCTTGCCATGTCATTTGCTCTTGTAATGGTCACAAAACCATGTCTTCTTCTCCTCTGGCCTAAATGCCACCTTATTTGCCAAGACGATCTCCCCCTTACCACCAAGAAGGTTCCGAAATCTTTGCTCCCTTTGAATGAAGCCACACACTTCCTCCAAACTTGGAAGCTTGTCTTGCCTTAAGAAATGGCGAATGAGGTCACCATAAGTTGTGTTTAGGTTCAACATGAGCCCAAAGACCTTGTCTTGCTCAAGTCTTTCTCCTAACACCACCAGATCCAATGTTGGAGGTCTAAGCATCTCGAGCTCACCCCAAAGAGATCTATACTTGCCAAATCATTTAGTGAACTCCATATCCTCTTGATTGAGGTCACTAATAGCCTTCTTAACCTCATAAACTCGGCTGAGATTAGAAAGATATCCATACAACTTCTTGAGAGTGTCCCATAGGTGTTTAGCATTTTCACAATAGGAGTAGGCTTCATGAATGACTGGGTCAAGAGAGCTTTGAATGATGACAAGACAACTTGGTCATCTTGGTACCACTTTGCTTCATCCTCACCCACATCCACAATCACACCCGAGCTTTTTTCACCTTCCTTTGCCTTTCCACTAGTTTAAACCACCTTCTTTGGAGCTACAATTTCAATATGATCCCAAAGCCCTCGGCGACATAGCACACTCTTGACAGTTTTTGACCAAAGCAAGTAGTTCATACCCTTAAGAGTCACATGAACACCCAAAGACTTCAGATTTTCCATCACAAACAGTAAGAACACTCTATTACCCAACGATTAATAGCAAAGCTTCAAGAACAACAATGAAGATTTTGAAAAAGAGAGTGAAAAAAGAGAGATTCATAGGAAATACAAAGCATAAGAGATCTTATGCTATGATACCGTGTAAGAATGAGGAGAATAAGTAAAAGAATGATGAAAATTGTAGAGATTCAGATTGAAATTCAAGAGAAGAATGGAGAGAGAGATGAGAGATTTTAGACTAAGAAGAATGGAAGAAGAAAGCTTTATTTGTTTCTCTTAAGTGATAAGAGAGTACAAGAGTTCTCTTATATACACGTACTAGAGCTAGGGAATTTTATGCTTTACACATGCTAAGAGACAAATTTAAGAGTAGTAAGATTCTACTTTGTCTTTCAACGAGAGAGAGAGGGTGTCTTCTATGGACCAGAGAGGGAGGGTGTCTTCTAGGGACCAGCAGGGAGAGGGTGTCTTCTATGGACTAGCAGTCTTCTATGCTTCTTCAACCATTCTCCAAGACACCAACGGTCATGTGTTTCTTTCAAATAACATCTAGAAGACGTGTTGACTTTGTGTAACCATTCTTCAATTTCACACTTTTCTCTTAATTCCTTGAATTTAACATATATGTTTCCATTTAACTAGTCAATTCACTCTACGTTTGGACAGATTTTGTGTGCATGGTTCTTTAGTTTTGCTTGAAAAGGTTATATTTGATCCCATTATCTTAAAGCATTTAAATGGACTCCCAATTTTCTAGGGAATTTTCATTTAATAAAAATTCAATTATTTAACTATATGTATGTATATCATAAAATTTTGATATAAAATTAAGAAAATTTTATAAAGGTAGATATCACAATAATGTGTCGATTCCAAATTATTATGATAAATTTTGTATGAGTCCAAAAATTTTAGTCCAAAACAAAGACTAATAACTCTACAACAAAGGTGAATTAACTCACTCCAGAAAATAGGAAAATTAATTCTACAAAAAGGTGAATAAGTCTACAACAAAGGCTCAATAACGTTTAACTATGACGACGTAATTCTACAATAAATGTTAACTAACTCTAAAACAAAGACTTAATAACTTTACAAAAAAAAGATAAGAATAACTCAACAACAAAAGTAAAACAAATCTACAGCAAAGAGAAATTAATTCTACAACGAAAACTAAATTAATTCTACAACGAAAAAATTTAAATTTACAAAGCAGAAAAATTAATTCATAGGTTTTTTCCTCACGTAGGTTTGTTTATGTAGGTATAGAATAATTCATTAATAACATTTTTGTAATTTATAATATAATTCTCAAATTTTTGGACTATTTCAATAATTACATGATTATATTGAATTATTTTAACTAACCACCCTATATATTAAGTCTTAATATTTTTCTTCATAAACAATCCGATATGCATAATTATAGAATATATTCCACTTGAACTTGCAGACACTTGAACACACCGAAACTTGAGTGTTCCAATGGTTAAAGGGTTGGATCTTTGGCACCCAGCAAGAGTTTTGATCCCTTCACCCCTTTGAGATACAATATGGCTTAATGCCATCTCCTCTGTTAACAAAAAAAAACTTTGCAGATATTTTCTTTATAGTGTTACGAGATCTTGCGGTATGCCGTCCTGTTAAATAATATCACCGCTAGGTGTGGAAAAATTCCCAGAACCAATATCCGTACCATAACTAATAAGGACATCAAGTTAGCATCAACCAAAGAGTATAGAGAAGGCACCAATAAACCGACCAAGAGCCCCAGAAAGAACAAATCAGAGCATACCAAAGACATATGTGTATTTTCCCAGTTATATCAACCCAACCAAACTTGTTCTGGAAACTTATCTCATCTAGAACATACCTAGAAGTGAAATTGGTTCAAAATAATTCCGTATGAAGAAGATATTAAATGTACAATCAGACACAAGTGTTAACCCGATGGAGACTAGCGGCTACTTATTGAGTCACTCAGATCAAACCAAGAAGAACCAAGCTACAATTTCTTTCTTACTTCTATATTTTAGAATGTTAGTAAGAGCTATAAAGCTCATTTCTTCCTTTATAGAAGTACTTTTCAATCAACTAAATTTTATACAACAAAGAAATTTTTTATTTTCTTCAAAGTGTCTTTTAGATTTGTTTTGTCTTTAGATTTGTTTTGTCTTTAGATTAATTTGAGTGATTCAAATTATTCTTTATATTTAGTCTGTTAAATCGTTAGTGTGTGAATTGCTTTTGGTCTATAGACAAAGACTTGAGGATTGCTTGAGTGAGTCAAGCATTCTTGAGTTCTTAGGGATTAAGTAAGTCAATCAACTTATCCATCGTTCTATCCGAGTGATCTCTCATCAAGAGCCAAACCAAAATATTGAATATCAAGTAATAACGAAAAACTAAAAAAAATTATCTGATAAGTTTTTTATTTATATCTATGGGTGTCATGTAATATTCGGACCCGAACGAATGCCCGAATATGTATTTTTGGGTTTTTTTTTAATAATCTCTTAGATAGGTTTTTGGTATGGTGTAATTTTGGGTAACATTTTATTTTAAAAATTGAGTATTTTTTGGTTATTCGAGTACTTTTTTGGATGTCAATATCTTTTTTCTTCAAAATCATTACCTAAACGCCAAAAAACAGGTAGCCTACTTAGTTTGGCTCTGATTTAGTTTCTCTTGATTCTTTTTCCGCTAAATCTCTGTTTTGCAGTTCAACGAGATTTCAGAATTCTCATTGAATCTTCATTTTTTGTTGATTCTTTGGCTAATCAACCGATTAATCTTCTTCCTCCTTCAATCACCGGTCATTCTGCCGGATTTGTTGATAGATCTTCTGGTTCTTTACCGGATTTCATATCTTTCCTAATTCTTGACTTTTGAGTCGATTTACTTCAAATTTCAGCTCTGATAATGTTTAATCTCCGCAAAAGAAGAGTTGCAAGGTCTTCATCCTCCTCTGGCCGTGTTTGAAAAAGTGTTCGTGTTAGCAGATCTATAGGATCTAAAGAGATTCGAGCTCCGACTGCAAATAGTAATGTCGTTGAACCAGTTCCAGTCGGTGATGCAAGTCAGACTCTGGCAACATCTCAACAGAGCAAGATTCCACACCAAGATCCTCACAATTTTGAAGGTTTACAATTTTCTCCCTATTTTCTTAGCAGTAGTGATAATCCAGGAGCTACTCTTGTCTCAGAAACTCTAGACGATACGAATTACAACACCTGGAAAATTACTATGACCATATCTCTTGATGCAAAGAACAAGATATGCTTTGTTGATGGTTCTTTACCCAGACATAAAGAATCTCATCCCCACTATCGCATCTGGTCACGATGCAACAACATGATAAAATCATGGATTCTCAATTCTGTTAGTAAAGAGATATACGGTAATATCCTCATGTTTCAAGACGCATCAGACATTTGGAAGGATTTGTTAGTTCGTTTCCATATGACCAATCTACCTCGTGCTTACCAGTTGTCTCAGGAGATTTGGTCGTTTCATCAGGGAACTATGGATCTGTCTTCTTACTACACTCACCTGAAAAATCTTTGGGATGATTTGGAATCCACTGATTGCATCATGACTTGCAAAGTCTGTACCTGTTGTAAAGCAATGGCAGAGAAGAATGAGAATACTCGTGTTGTAAAGTTCCTATTAGGGTTTGAATGATTCTTACAATGTTGTGAGGACTCAGATCATCATGAAGAAGCATATTCCAGATCTTTCTAGTGTTTACAACCTTCTGGATCAAGACTACAGTCAACAAAATATTCTTCCTGTGACTCAATCTTCAGCCTTTCAGGTCACAAGTACTCATACTCCTCAAGCTGCAGTGAATGCCACAAATGCTAATGTGAAATCTCAGAGACCAGTTTGTACACATTATGGTTACAACGGACATACTATTGACAAGTGTTACAAGATCCATGGGTATCCACCAAACTTCAAGCATAAGCAGAGGAATAACTTAACAAAAGTTGTTTTCTCTCAGTTTTCTCTTGAAGATCAAAAACCTGCATCAATGGACATTCAAAGTCGGCTCAAAACTTTGTCTAAAGATCAAATAAAGGGTGTTATTGTGTTTTTCAACTCATAGATGAATGTTGCTCCTTCAACTTCAAATGGTGAAACATCAACAAAAGGAGGAACTATCACAGCTCTTCCCGGTATGGCATTTACTTCTTCTACATTAAATTTTGTAGGAGCTTTAAGGGCCACACGTAGTGTCTTGTCTACCTCTTCCTGGATTTTTGATATGGTGCCACACACCATGTTGTTCATGAAAATTCTCTTTTTGATAAATTGTCCATGTTGTCAGATAGGTCTGTCACTCTTCCTACAAGAATGTCCATTACCATAGTTGGAATTGGTAGCATCAAGTTGAATGATCATTTACTTTTTAACAATGTTTTATTCATTCCAGATTTCAAGCTCAATTTAATAGGAGTCAGTCAGATCACTATAGACCTAAAATGTAGACTAATATTTGATGAAAATTCTTGTCTTATACAGGATCCTACCAAGGGACTGACAATTGGACAAGCTGAGCAAATAGGCAATCTCTATCTCTTGGACAGATCCACGATCTCAAATAGTTTGTTTCCTAGTTCTTTTTCCATCAATTCCATTGTTGATTCCAGACTTTGGCACCAAAGATTAGGTCATCCTTCTCTTTCTAAGACTAGTGCTATTACTGATATTGTTGGTTTGCATCAGTGTAATAAAAGTTCTTTTCACTGTGATATATGCCCTGTCTCCAAATAGAAGCGTTTACCTTTCACTTCCAATAATAATATGTGTGACAAGGCTTTTGATTTGCTTCATATAGACGTTTGGGGTCCCTTCTTTGTGGAAACCATCGATGGTTTCAGATATTTTTTGACCATTGTAGATGATTTCAGCAGGGTTACTTGAGTCTATCTCATGAAAGCTAAGAATGATGTTCTGCACATCTTTCCAGAGTTTATAACTATGGTAGAAACTCAATATGGAGCAAAGGTAAAGGAGTTAGATCTGACAATGCCCAAAAGCTTTGTTTTGATGAGTTGTTTCGTTCAAAAGGCATTAGAGCTCATCACTCTTGCCATGAAACTCTTGAGCAAAACTCAGTAGTTGAACGCAAACATCAACATATCTTAAGCGTTGCTCGTTCTATCTTTTTCCAGAGTAATTTACCTCTTGAACAATGGGGTAACTGCATACTAACTTTTGTTTTTCTTATCAACTTGTTGCCCACTCCATTACTTAATAATAAATCCCATTATAAAGTTTTGACAGGGAAACAACCTGAATACAAAGACCTTAAAGCCTTTGGCTGTCTTTGTTATAACTCCACTTCCACCAGAAATCAGCACAAGTTTCTACCAAGATCAAAGCCTTGTGTCTTTCTTGGTTACCCAATCGGATATAAGGGATATAAAGTGATGGATTTGGAGACTTGTTCAATCCACATTTCCCAGAATGTTGTATTTTATGAGGACATATTTTCTTATAAAACAGAAACAAATTCGACTAATAACTTCTCTTCTTTCTTTGATACAGATCATGTGAGCTCTGGATCGGATAAAGATGTTACTCCTTCATCATCTGATGATGATGAGAATGAAACAAATAGTTAAGTTATTCCAAAGCCGACAAACACTGAAGCATTATCATGAGAAATCAAAGATTCTAATCAAATAGAAGATGTTCCTTCTTCTATAATTCCTAGTCATCTTGTGGATTAATGTTGCAATGTCACAAAAACTGATGTTTCTTATCCACTTGCAGCTTATCTCACTTATGATCATTTATCTGAGGAGTACAACAACTACATCTACTTTGGTCTTGTAACACTAGGAGAACCAACGACTTTTGCTCAAGCTAAGAAGTTCGATGAGTGGTTAGCAGCTATGAATGAGGAATTGAAAGCTCTTGAAGATTCAAGAACATGGATAGTATGTTCTCTGCCTCCCAATAAAATAGCCATAGGGTGACAATGGGTTTACAAGACCAAACTCAATTCTGATGGTACATTAGAAAGATACAGAGCGAGACTCGTTGCAAAGGATACACGCAGCAAGAGGGAGTTGATTTTGTAGACACATTCTCTCCAGTGGCAAAGATGACTACAGTGAAGACCTTACTTGTTGTGGCTGTGGCAAAACAATGGAGTCTCATTCAGCTTGATATATCCAATGCATTTCTCAATGGCGAGTTGGATGAAGAAATCTACATGGAACTACCTCCCGGCTATACTTCTGCAGATGATCATCCTCTTCCTACAAATCCAGTTTGTAGACTTAGAAAATCCATTTATGGATTAAAGCAAGCATCAAGGCAGTGGTTCCTGAAGTTTAGTGATTCATTACTCAGCCTTGGGTTTACTAAATTTCACACGGATCATACTCTATTCATCTGCAACATTGAAGGGCAATACATTACTGTATTGGTCTATATTGATGATATTATCATCACATCAAACAATGATGACCACGTGGAAGAACTGAAGACAACTTTGCACAAGTGTTTCAAACTGCGTGATCTAGGTCCATTGAGGTTCTTTCTTGGATTTGAAATAGCTAGATCTAAAGTTAGAATTTCAATTTGTCAAAGGAGATATATACTTGAACTGCTAGCAAATACAGGATTACAAGCATGTAAACCCTCTAGCATTCCAATGGAACCTAGTATTAAGCTGGCAAATGATAGTGATGAAGTGCCTCTCCCAAATGCTTATGTTTACAGGTGCTTAGTTGGAAGGATGATGTATCTAACCATCACTCGTCCAGACATTACCTTTGGTATAAATCGCCTATGCCAATTCTCTTATAACCCAAAACAGTCTCATTTTCAAGCAGCTTATAAAGTTCTTCGTTACTTGAAGAATACAATCAGTCTTGGCGTCTTCTTTTCTGCAGATTCAGATTTGATTCTCAAAGCCTTTACTGATGCAGATTGGACATCTTCCAAGGACACTAGGAGATCCACATCAGGGTATTGTATGTTTCTTGGCAACTCTCTTATTTCATAGAAATCTAAGAAGTAGGATACAATGGCATTATCTTCAACCGTGTCAGAATATAGGGCTATGGGTTTTGGTGTGAAAGAAGTACAATGGTTGGTAAATCTCCTTGCAGAATTACAGATTCCTCAAACAAAATCTATAGCTTTCTTCTGTGATTCTACAGCTGCAATACATATTGCAAAGAAGATAGTTTCAGGAGAGGATTAAACATCTGGAATTGGACTGCCACATTATCAGAGAAAAAGTTCAAAATAGTCTTATAAAACCTCTCCATGTAAAGACAGATCATCAGCTGGCAAACATCTTTACCATACCTCTAGGACCGGGTCATTTTCATGAACTTATAGGCAAGATGTCACTTAAATCTATATAGATGACATATTAAGAGGAGGTATTAGACATATAAATTGGTTTAGTTCTATTAGTTTTGATTTCTCGGTTTACTTATTCTAGAAACCGATTATCAGCTAAGGCTTGATTATCTTTCAGGTTATTAGAACGTTGGATATAGAGTTTGTTGTTTATCGAGTTTAAGAGTCATCTCTCTCGATTCTATTTTTCTCTCTGTAACAGATTCTCTTTAATGGAGTTTGTTTCTTCTTTTCAATTCAATCTTTGTTTCTAATAAGATCATTATAACGAAGCCATGTTACGTAACAATAATGGTTGGTACTTCTCTTTTATCCATTGTAGTCTAAATCTAATCTATCAGAGATTTCCTAAGGTTCACTTCAACAAGAACACGTTCTGTATCAAGACAGATACAACGTTATTTTCTAAGGGCAGATTTTGATAGATTAGTTGTAACCAATGGCCACCAAATATTGTTATTCTAGTTCCCTAGCAACTAATAACTAATTCACTACCATATTGCAACGATCAGTCATAGTTATTTTAATTAAGTAATTTTTGTATAATCTTATTTCAAATCTAGCTTTATATATATATATTTATATAAATTCTAAAATAAATAAAATATAATAAAACAAAATAAAATAAATCAGAAATTGATCAAATGAAAATAAAATTAATTATTAGAAATTAATTTTTAAAAAATTTGCTTTAAAAGTGAATGTGTATAAATAACATTAATAGTATTGTGCTGAAAAGAATAAATTTTTTTATTATTAAATAAATACAGAAATATTACACTTTTGCATAATATAATCTAATACATGCAACGATAAACTAGAAAGTATATTGTTATGATAGTTATATATAAAGAACTTGTGATATACATAATTTGGGTTTGTTTTTATAATATTGTTGATTATATTTTCTTAGTAATGTTTACTAAAGATATTGAACTTTACATTTAACCCTAAATTTGTTGACATCCTCTATATTTTGCATCTTATTTGCTTTCAATTCATTAGTTAAACTTTTTTTTTTCTTCTGAATTATTTTCTTCCTCCATTTTATTTACATTATATATTTTCATAAAAAACTAATTCAATTTTAATATTTCTTTTAAAAAACATAATTTTTTTCTATACATGTTGAAACTTAAATTTTTTTAAAATGAATAATTTTTTTTATTAAAAATGTATATGTTATTAACTAATTTTATATAGAATACTAGAGAGAATGTCTATTTAATATAAAATATTTACTTTTTAATTAAATAATCAGTTTGTACAAAATGTTTGAAAAAAATTCATCAACCTTAATTTATTTTTCTTTTATTCTTTTTTCATTTTTCTCATATCTTCCTCCTACTTATCCCCTACTCTTCGTCATCTCACTACTCATCATTTTTTTCATCATCTTTCTCTCCTTCTTCTTCATCATCCTCCTCATTCTCTTTCTCCTCCCCTCCTCTTCCTTCTCTTCTTCCTCCTCCCCACCTCTTCTTCCGCCCCTCCTCTTCCTCTTACCCTCCTCTTACTCTCCTCTCTCTCTTATTCATCTTCCTCTTTCATATAATTATACTATACAAAATACCAATATATAGAATGTTTATTTGTTACAGAATATTTATTTTCTTATTAAACAATAAATTTGCATATAATGTTTTATATTCTTTTTTTAATATATTTTCCTCCTACTCATCCCCTTACTCTTCCTCCTCTCCCTACTCATTATCTTTTTCCTCCCCCTTCTCCCTTTCCTCTTCTTCCTCCTCCCTTCCTCTTCCTCTTCCCCTCCTCCTTTGCCTCATCTTCCTCCTCCACACATCTTCTTCCTCCCCTCCTCTTCCTCTCTTCTCCCTCTTACTCATCATTCTTCTCGTATAGTTGTACTATATAAAATAAAATAGACAATTTTGAATATTTATTAATTAATTTTATATAGAAAACCGATATATAGAATATCTATGTGATATAGAAGTCAAGTGTAATAAAACTGAATAGTCATGTGTAATTTGAATTTAATAATCTTGTGGTTATGCTATTGATTTGAAATCATGTGTATTATAACTAAATAGGCTATCTAATGAAGAGTTTTTGGCTCATCTCCTTCACTTAAGTAGCAAAGGTTTTGTTTTATATATTAACATAAACAAAATAAAAGGGGTGATTTGGTAAATATTTAGGTCAAATGGTCATTCTCTTAAATATGAAAATACACATGTCAAATCATCAATTAAATTAGTGATTTGTGTTATTTGGCCAATTCTTCCAAAATATAAACTTCTGATATTTGTAAACTTATCATTTATTCTCAGACGGAAACCTTAACGGGTAGTGTTGGAGGTGGGATGTTGATTTAACTCTGATTTTACTCCAAGTACAATATAAACTCTTTAAAGTAATGTTCGATTCATTAATAACATCTATAAGATAATATAATTTTATAGTACTAAATTGAGTTTTTGATCAATTAGTGTATCGATAAATTTATAATCTCAATAAATTAATTAAAAAATTATAATTTTAGTGTACTCTCGACATTATTAATTTATAGAAGTTTTACCATACAATACTATATATGCACTGTGTTAATGTGAATGTGGTATAAACGGGATCGAATTTACTAGGAACAATGGCCAGGACAAAAGACGTGTGAAAACAAATCCAATGCTAGGGCAATAAAAAATTGGATTCGAATGTCACAAATTATACTACAAATACTAAAATAAAAATAGCAATAAATTAAAGTGCACAAAAGTAAAGAAATAAAAGTGTAGGGACTAAACTGAAATAAACTAAAACGTTAGGCTCTAAGGTTTTCAGGAATTCTCGGGCTTTACTAAATTAAAGTAGTGATCAGGCTGATTGTCTTAAGCACCGTTTTCAACTATAAAATTCAACTTGACTAACTCACCTCTCAATGACGCTAATCCCTAAAAAATTAAGTCTATGAAACGACTAAACTATGGTTTCGAAATGAAGTCCTAGGGTAATGCTTGCATAAGTGATGAACAATCCACTGCGTTCGCAATATAGCAGTCTTCTGCTAAGAACGGTCAAACATCTTTTGCTTCACTTATAGTAGGATCTTAACCTATACCACACACTCACGTGCTTAGGAAGCCCTCCAATCATGTTTTAGGTGATCATATCTATTACCAACGCTAAGATCATATAAGGAGGAAAATGCATATTCATATTCAACCTAAATTCAAATTTAATCCAATTAAACCATTAAAAATATTATTAACACCCTATACCTCAACTACTAATCTAGTCAACCATAATTAAAGAAAAAAAAAGATAGGAATAAAGAAAACTTATTATTAAATATTTCTGCAGCTGTTGGAGTGAAAACTAGGGTTCTTCTCAAAAGAAAAAATCAAGAATTTTTTATCAAACATCATATTTGGACCGCATAAATTGTCTTGACTAAAATCTATGAATCTGTAACTCAAATTGATTAATCAAACATGTCTTAGTTGGTTTTTGTTTGATTGTCCTATAGTTTTGTCTCAATCACATGAAATTTCCTTCATCCACTCCAAAAGACTCCACAAATCCCTTTTTTTTCGAACAATAGAATAAATATTACCTTATTCGTGGTATGAACTAAAAGCACAAAACGTGTTCGACGGTTTCATTTTTTTTTTAACGTGAATACGTTTTGTAATTTAGTCTATACTACGTACAAATTGACATTCTGATTTGTCTATTGAATAATTATAAAGAAACAATTGAAACACCCTTCAAAGAAATTAGAAGAAAATGTTGGAGAGTAAAATTTTAGGAATTTAAAAGTCTTTGCAAAATTATGAGTTATTGAATTTTTTTTATCCTCTGTATTATTATTAATAAAAACCCAATGGGTAGTAGTTGGTTTACAACTGAAATATGAAAAACAGACCGAAGCAGAAAAGAAAGTCCAATAGACCCAAAAACAGAAACTTCTAGAAGCTCTAGATTTCAGCCAGTTGTTGCCACCTGTGCATCATTGGTGAAGCGCGTTCTGCACATGATCCTCCACGTGTCGTCTCAGCGTGTTCGCCGGCATGCTACCACCGGATTCAGGGAACAAGCCGCAGGAGTTCACCATCTTCGGCTCTTCTCTTCATCTTCAAGTCCTATGTCAATCTTCTCCACAAATACATCCTAATAGTTAAATTTGAAGCAAATCGGCATTGAAGACCATATGTAACAACCAACCAGAGCAAATCTGACTAAGCAAAAATTTACATCTTAGAGAGTTGGAAAATGTACAGAGACATTTTAAACGAAAGGTCACCAGAAGGGGAGGGAAATCCGATCATAAATCAGAGACTTCATCAGTTAAAAGGTAAGACTCATCTTGGTATGAGGCAAGGGAGATAAAATATTCACCGGAAAAAGTAAAAACAAAAGAGAAGAAAAAAAAACAGAGAAAAACCGAAGATCCAAACTCCAATTCTAAGATCGGAGTACTAAAACGGTGAGAGCCGAAATTTATTGAAAACACATAAGCTAACACAAAAACACAAACTAAGAAAACTATACCCCAAAAACAAACTAAAACAACATAAGAAGCAAATGAGAAAGGAAACCGGAAGATCCCAGAAGATCCCGGAAGAACATCGAAGGAACAACAGAGGAAGCCTCCGAAAAGTAACAAGACCACCGAGGAAGCCAATCAATTTCTCTGAAAAATTGATGATAGGAAAGAGAAGTCAAGTCAAAACTTCACCGGAGAAGTCAATAACAAAACTCTCTCTAAAAGAAAAGAGAGAAAATAAGATTTTAGTCGCATATATTTTGAAGAATTTATTTTAAAATTTAAATCGTAATCATGTGTTATTGTATATATCATTTGTAAATAGTAGTTAAAATCATATTTTATACGATAATAATGATTTAAATATAGAGTTTTTAATAGTATATTTGAATAATTTCGTAGTTGAGGTTTCTTTTAAAATAAGAAAACTTGAAATTCTTGTTTAAAACTTGGTTATATTAATATTTTAGATTTATTTGAGTTTTCTATCTTTTTTTGTTTTTCTTGTATATTTTTTTTTGTCAATATTGGGCCACAACAGTCCGGCCCATTAGCCAAGTTTCTACCTAATGTAGGCGGTGGGACTCGATTTTTGGTTATGCAAGTGCGCATGTTTTATGTAAACTTACCGTCTGCCACTACACTAAAGACCACTTGCTCTTGTATACTTTATTCAATTAAGTTTTCTAGTTGTTTTTAGGAAATACATTATATGTAATCATTGGTTTAACCAAATAATCCATTATATATTGTTAGATCTTGCTTTGTTACAACAAAAATATGTTTCACTTTGTAGGTGTCGTAACCGGAATTAGTACATTAAATAGATTTATTTGAAATAAGACAAGAATTTAGCACAATAAATAGATTTATTTGAAATAGGGAAAGAAATTTCATATTATGAATTTGTTCGACAAATTACAAGGATAATGTGGTAACAAAACTCAAAAAATAATAAAAATCGAATTGTGCACTGAGAAAAAAGGTCGGCGAGATGTGGTCGTAGATAGGTGATAGTTGTCGTAGATATGCAAATTTTCAAAGATAGGCAAGTGGTCAAATTAAGATAGGAAAATGTTCAAAGATAGACAAATGACCGGAGATTAGAAAGTGATCAAAGATTGGTAAGTAGTCAGAGATAGGAAGGACGATAAAGTAGGTAGGCAAGAGGGAAATTCGTCGGAATATCGTCTATGGCCAAAAATTGGGAAAGAGAGGAACTTATTTTGTTCTCTAACTCACCTATTTTTAGTTTTCTCATGGTTAGTCCTAAGTTCCTGCTAAGGTAGATAAGGGTCGTGAACTAAGCGAGGACCGCAAGTTAGCCTAAGGTCGTGACCTAGACGAGGACTGCAAGAAAGAAAAAGTACGTGAGTTTGGTGGGGTATATGATGATGGAGATTGATATTTCCATGGAATGAACGAGGTAAGTTTGACGAGTCAAAAGTTCAACATTACATAGGCGAGTCATGGCAGGAGATTGTGTGACATGAGAGAAACATATTATGAGTGATTCATGGCGAAAGCTCATCAGGACAAAAAATAAGGCGTCTTGGGAAAGTCATGGCAGGAGGTTGGGATAAGGTGTCTTGGGAAATCTAAGGCACAACAAAGTGTCGGCCTCCACCTCTTATTGGGGTGCTGACAAAAGATTTCTTGTAAGGCACATCCAAGCGCACACCTCCTCCATTTTAGAATTGGGTGTTGACAAGAATTAGGTAGTGAGAAGAGATTTTTTCATGAATCATATATTTCTTATAAGGCATAGCTAGGCGCCAAAATCTTTTTACTAGAGTTAGGTGCTGACATAAGATTTCATCTATGATACAAATTGGTGATGAACTCCTGCGCGATGGTTGCTCTGACCGATTGATCACAATTGAATTACTTTGTTCCTCTTGTGTTTCTTTTCTAATTAGTGTACTTATCACACATTCAATTCTTAATGATTCTTTTGGGTTGGGTTGGTGTCAGAATGATTAGAGTGGATTATGCTTGGTAGAGAGAGTTTGCGAATGCAGCTCGACAAGTTTTTTTTTTGTTTTTTTAAATTTTGCAAAAACAAAGCTTGATAGAGACTGCTTTTGAGCAAAGCTTGACATTACTCGGAGGGATTAACGTCAACGTTGGGTTGGTCAAAAAAGGTTTATACCTTGATCTTCTCTACTCAATCTCTTTAACCTCGTCATGGTCGATCTTCAAGTGAGTTATGGTTTCAGGGATAGCTTGTCTTGATGTTTTCGATATTTTATTCCAAACTTGTCGTATTTTGCTCCATCTGGTTAATCTTAGCGAGCAAAACCTGCAACATGTATAGAGAGTCGGGAGGACCGGTAGGAAGGGTCGGATCTGTTAGAGCATACACTATCGCGGAAACATCATCACTTGACTGAGTTGGGATGAGCCAAGGTGTTATATATTCAACTAGACTCATTAAATGAAATTGATTAAAAATGTATTTTAGGGTGTAAACTTAGTTATAGATTGAGGTTGGATCTTCTTTTTTTGGTCCAATAGATTTGGATCCAATTAGCGACAGCAAATTGTTATTTTTATATTTTTTTTTTGTCAACAAAGTAACTATTGAATTGATAAGACTCGATTCATAGCATAAATTTTTCAACTGGTGCAGGGTAAGATTTGAATTCACTATGTCTAGCTAAATTAATAGCAAACTAAATAGGTTACATGTTTCTTGGCTATTTCCAAACATATTAGAAAATTTAAAATGACCGGTATATTAAAACGGAAGAAATTTTAAAATACTACAAAATCAAAATGCATCTACTAAAATGATTTTAGGTTTTTTTGTTAATGAAAATAATTTGTTTAATTTCAAAATAATTTTAGTTAACGTCCTACCAAAAAAAAAAATTTAGTTGGTCAAAATTTATTAGCAAACAAAATTAACCACATATATTGTTGAGCAATCAACTAAATAATTTATTATAGGTTATTTTTGAGAAATACTTTTTCCTCTATATCGCATTTCAAAAATACCTAGTAATTTATCTTTTAAAAAAATAATCATAAAATATAATATTTCAGTTATATTCTTTTTTTTTCATTTTATTTTTAAAACAATCTAAATCTGCTTTATTTTTACCAAAATTACAAAGTATGTTTTCACATTTGTTTGGATTTCTTCAGTTAGAGTGATTATAATTTAGTTTTTTTTGCATAAACAAAAAGAAATGAAAAAAAAGAAGAAGAAGCGGAGAAAAGATAGTTGACAGAATGACGATAATTTCGGCAATAACACAAAAATAGGCATTTCAAAGTGACCATCTTTTCAAAAATATTTATGAAAATAGGCTCACGATTAATTTTTTGAAAACCCTTTTTTATTATATATCATTGATTTATTTTCGTTTTGTTAAGAGTGAGTCCGTGAAACCTTTTGCATGTAAGTGAATAATTCATGTAACTTAAAAGCAACAATATTTAAAAGTTGTGCAGGTAGAGATGTCTACTTCATTTAATTAGTTCACCTTTTCTTATGGAGAAAATCTCATTAAAAAAGTTTTACTTTCATTTTAAATCCTCAAGATTTTGCATTTTATAATAAATTTTTAATGTAAATCTTCGTTAATTTTTTTTTTATCAATAAAATACATATTCTAATAAATAAACAGATGACGGAGACATATATTTAGTCAAATGTGTAAAAAAAATCATTATGGAAATATATTTATATATTGAAAATTATGGTAAAAATGCAAAAAAATGGAAGTGAATATAATTTAAAGGAATTTATTGTTTTTATGCAATACTTTGGTTCTAACTGTACATGTGGAATTGTGTGGAATGGTGGAATTTTTTTTATTCCACACCATTTTGTTGAGTTTGAGAAAAATGTTGAGGAATTGTTATTTTTCGTTGGTGTTTCATCTGTTAGTTTTTATGCATGCACTTTTAAATCCATTATTTTCATTTCTTTTAAATCATGTTTTCCTTGTATTTTCTTATTCATGTATTTTTTTGGTTGGATTTTCTCATGCATGTATATACGTAAATAATGTAATAAGACGTTAGTTATTAATTATTATACTTTAGTTAAAAAGATAAAAATATTAATTTTATGTAAAACCAATTTGATTTAAAGAGCTAATTGGTGACAATTTACACTAACAAATAATACCACAATTTTTATATTAATTAACTAACATTTCAAATAAAATGTATAATTAGTTATGAATAATAAATAAATTATATTATTACAATTATAAGTAAATTTTTTTATAGAATTCATTATAAATAATAAAACAAACGTTTTATATCTAAACTTTATTAAATTTTTCTAAAAAATAATGATTTATTTAAAAAATTAATATTTTTAGTTGTTTTTGTTATTTTTATGAATAAATATATTTGATATATGAATCTAGCATCAAAGGTTCAACCCACTACATGAAGTAAATTAAATGGGATTTTATGAAAATTTTAGATATAAATTAGATTTTGTCAATTTAATTATTAAAATAATATTATCAAATTTTATATTTAGCAGAATTCAGCTATTATCATTTAATTTTAAATAACTCTGGTAAGATTTTGTATAAAAAATAAAATAAAAAATTTAGCCAGATTCTGGAATCAATATCATTGCGCCTTTACATATAGCCCATGTGACTTCGCACTCTCAGTTTCGAGATTGGGAATAGACAGTTACCATATACACTCTTTATATTAAAGGTAAGTAACAACTCAAACAACCAGAAGTAAGTAAATAAAAAAGAAAGAAAAAACAAAAAAAACTTTTTCGGTGTGTGTGTTGTGTCTGTCTTCCATTTTCTTAGATTATATAAACACCAAAAGAGATCTCATTCTTATAAATAAATAAAAATAAGATAAAATGGGTTGTCGTCAAATCTGTGTCCTAGTTTTGTTTCTTTGTATATTTCAGTTCACGGTTAGCTCCGCCGTAGAAGAGAATGGAACGGTGTTTGTGTACGGAAGAACCGCCGTGGGGAAAACAGATGAAGACTTCATTTGCGCCACCTTAGACTGGTGGCCGCCGGAGAAATGTGATTACGGCACTTGTGCTTGGGACCATGCTTCCATTCTCAATCTGGTTCTTTTTTCTTCTTTTCTCTTTTTTTTTTAATATATATTTTTTTCATGTTTTGCCGACGAAAATAATGCAACAACTTGTATTTTGTTTTAAAAGAAAAACAAATTACATTTTTTTTTATTGGTGAATGGTGAGGCAGTAGGAATCAAAATGATAAAAATAATATTTTTTTCCGAAATGATAAAAATGATTTTTTTTCCCAATCTGATAAAAATGATTTAAGAACCATTTTGAAAATTTATATTAGAAAATATTTTCAAACAGATAATTTTAAAAATTTGCATAATTTTCTCTCTTTTATTTTATGTTCTTAATGTTTTGCCGAAGAAAACAATGCAACAACTTATGTTTTGAAGAAGAAAAAAAACTTGTATTTTGGGTTGGTAAGGTAGTAGGAATCTGTTGAAATTTTAACAATTGATTAAAAACGAATATTAACATAAAGAAATTTTCATTTGTTTTTATTTTTATTTCCCTTTATAAACATCATGTACATATGGAAATTTTTTTGGCAATTTTTCTGTTTAGAAATAAAACTTCAATTCTCAATCTTGTTTTGCTCTCAATATGAAAATTCTTTAACAATTTTCATTTGTTTTTTTTTTATTTATACAATTTTTGTTTTCTTTTTCTTGTTTTTGCGTCGAATACAATGCAACTTGGAATTTGATTGATAAAGTAGCAAGAATCCATTGAATTTTTTTTAAGCATTCTTCATTTGGCAAATTAAATTTACTAATTGTAGAAAACGTAGAAACAAGACTACTCGATTTTACTATTTTCTTACCATTTATGGAATGTGTTGTTCAATAAGTACAAAAATTCTCGTATGTTGCTTTAAAGTCCAGTTTTAAAAAGAAAATTCATTTAATGTAAAATATGATGCATACTAAAATTGGCTATGTTGATTTTTTCTTTCAGGACTTGAACAACATTCTTCTTCAAAATGCAATCAAAGGTAATTATAAATTACATTTGTTATCTACATTTAATATCCCATATTACATTTGTTATATGAGAATTTAACCTTTATGAAAAACTCATTATTTTTGAAAACAGCATTTGCTCCATTGAAAATAAGAATAGGAGGATCATTACAAGACTTGGTGACATATGAAACACCTGATCAGAAGCAACCTTGTCTTCCTTTTACCAAAAACTCTTCACTTCTCTTTGGTTTCACAAAAGGATGTCTTCCTATGCGTCGTTGGAATGAGCTCAATGCCTTATTCCGAAAAACCGGGTAATTTCGGCTTCTAACTGTCGGAAATTTCCTATGTTTTCGTATAGACCTTTCTTTTCCTCCTCTAACTTGTTCTTTAAATCAGAGCTAAAGTCATCTTTGGGCTCAATGCACTCGCTGGGCGTGTCATAAAATCGAATGGCGAAGCCATAGGAGCCTGGGATTACACCAATGCCGAATCATTCATCCGGTATACAGCAGAGCATAACCACTCCATTGATGGTTGGGAGCTTGGTAAGTCATCTGACAACACTAGAGAATGCATATGCTTGATTCAGTTCCTTTTAATATCCCCCAACTGATTTTTGCTTCTTCTTTTTTTCTCAATAGGAAATGAGCTGTGTGGAAGTGGTGTTGGTGCAAGAGTTGCAGCAGATCAGTACGCTAAAGACACTATAAATTTGCGAAAAATTGTGAACCGAGTTTATCAGAATCAGAGTCCCATGCCGTTGGTGATAGGCCCAGGTGGCTTCTTTGATGGCGCTTGGTTCAAAGAATACTTGACCAAAACAGAAAACTCTTTAAATGCTACTACTCACCACATCTACGACCTCGGTCCAGGTAACCTAAATACTCAACTATCAACATTGTGCGGTTTGTGATTTTGCTTCTGATTACCTGAATGGAAAGAAAACTATAATTTGATCGATTAGGAGTCGACCAACATCTGATAGAAAAGATTCTAGACCCTTCATATCTGGACAAAGAAACAACGTTTCACAGCCTCAACAACCTAATCAACAACCTCTCCACAAAGGCTGTGGCATGGGTTGGTGAGTCTGGTGGTGCCTACAATAGCGGGCGGAATCTTGTCTCTAATGCTTTCGTGTATAGTTTCTGGTAAGAAATAGATACTGTAACAGCAAAACGTAAACTTATTACATGGAATATACTCAAAAAAATTTCTACTGATCATATTGTGTGATGATAGGTACCTGGACCAGCTTGGTATGTCCTCGCGTTATGATACAAAAACATATTGTAGACAGTCTCTGATAGGAGGAAACTATGGACTGCTAAATACTACTACTTTCACACCCAATCCAGACTATTACAGGTAACCTAAGATGAATTTGGTATGTCACCAGAAAAAATGGGAAGAAGACGAGCAATAAAAATATCTCTTTCTTGTTAAATTGCAGTGCTTTGCTCTGGCAACGACTTATGGGAAAAGAGGCATTGCTAACAAGCTTTTCCGGAACCAAAAAGATACGATCATACACCCACTGTGCAAGACAATCGGTATGTCTTAAGTTTCCATAGAAGTAACTCAAACAACATTATCCTCAATGTACTCCGATGTAACTTTTAAAGGCTCATCATGCAGAAAGGGATCACAGTTTTGCTGATAAACCTTGACAACACTACAACAGTTATGGCGAAAATAGAGTTGAACAACACTTTCACCATGAGACATACAAAGCACAGGAAGTCTTATAAAAGAGTAACTTCTGAACTTCCTTTGGATTCTAATGGGGAAATCCAAAGAGAAGAGTACCATTTAACAGCAAAAGATGGAAATTTACAGAGTCAGACTATGCTACTTAACGGAAAAGCTCTGCAGGTTGAGTCGACAGGTGACATACCTTTTCTGGAGCCGATATATGTAAATTCAACAGAGCCAATAACAATAGCTCCATATTCCATTGTGTTTGTGCATATGCGTAGTGTTGTTGTACCTGCATGTGCTTAGGGAGCTGCATTAAAACTTGAAGCAGTTCCTCCATTCAGTTATATGATTAGAGGAATAAAACTACATTTATTTCAGAAACCTATGGGCATCAAAATCTGTAATTTCGAACCAGATAAAAGAAGTGAGACAATTCCCAAATCCAAATTTTTAATCTTATTTCTGTTTTGACATTTAAAACCTGGTCGTGGCCACAAAAGATACAACAAACAAATACACTAGAGGGTCAAACAAAAAGCTACAAGAAAAACTTGAGTCACCAAAGCCTGTCAAAGACCCAACGATTTCTTTTAAGTTAAATCGTCAGTTTCCACCATATCGAGCTGAAGTATAATGCATGAAATGGGGTCCGTAGTCAAGGAGCAAGACTGTGGTACATTAACTTTAGCTATTCTATAGCTTAGTCAACTTTTAGCAAAAAGAGATTTAGCAAGATCAGCTCATGAGAATGTTGACAAACCAGTAGTCTCCAACATGAGTTGAGTATCCTTATCATTCCCAAACAGCTGCTTATGTCGAAGACTATGTAGTCGTCCAAAGAGCTGTTTCTTCAGGGATTCGAAAACCAATTCAAACCTCTCAAGCTGCTCCATTGCATTAGGATTGTATAAAAATAATCCATAGAAAAGTTCAAAGCTGTCACCAGCAGTATTCTCCACCAATTTTAGCAATGTCTCATAACCCTTGGTATCGATAGGAGTAGATTCCAGACACAATTTCTCTAGAACCCTTCCCACTGTGTGTGTGATAAACTGTGATCCAGCAGCATGCCGATCATGTTCAGCACAAGACATCTCCACCATTAAACATCCTTCACGGCCAAAAATATCAAGAAAACTGTCGCACCTAGATTTTCGATTATCATCAATTCCGATCCTAACCTTATCAAACACAAAGGAAAGATTGTTCCATCCGTTTTTACCACTCTCTGGTCCAAACATGGGATGCGTGCACAAAATATCAAATTCTTTTGGGAGAGTTTGAAGAAACAGATTCCTCGGAAACTCTTTTACAGATAGCACATCCACAAAAAGGGTGCTTCTCTTCAGTCTCTGAAATGGGAGTGACTTGAGAACTTTTTCAGTCGACAGGATTGACGTACATAGAAGTATAACTTCAGGATGCTCTTCAAACAGATCGTCAAGGTCTGATATATACGAGACACCCAGCTTCGTAGCTTCCTCAGTGTAGTCAGTTCTAGAATAGGCTAACACCGTGTGGCCCTGTCTAACCATGGTTTTTGCTAGAAATTGTCCAAAGTTGCCAAACCCGACAATGCCAATCTTGAGCCTTGAACTGTCATTGACACTGCCAGAGAGCTGGGCATTATATTCATACCTCGGAGAAACATCTTTTAACCTGCAGGATTACAAGTTAATAAAACATATGAAATAAGAAATCAAATCCATGCATCCAGTATCCTAAAATCAGGCAAAAGAAGTCCATCTCGAAACGCAAATGCAGGTAACAACACCACAATTAACGGCATAGCATGAAATAGCAGCAGCAAATAGTGTACCTCGTTATATCCAAAGAAGCTTCATTTTGATGACTGTTTGGAAAAACATGAGCTTTATGTGCTTCACCCTCGAACAACTGCTTCCTCACAACACCGTGAAGTCGACCAAAAAGCTCCTTACGCAATGCCTGAAAAGCCAAATCCATCTTTTCTAGCATCTCCAACGAGTTCTCATTGTACACAAACAACCCATAGTACAAATCAAAACTATCCCCAAGAGTATTCTCAGCCAAATCAAGCAATGCCTCGTACCCTTTAGTATTAATCGGCGTAGATTGCAGTTTCAGCATCTGCAAAACCCTACCTAACGTATGCGTTATGAACTGCGACCCAGCAGCGAACCTATCATGATCAGCACAGCTCATCTCCACCATCTTACATCCTTCTCGCTCAAAAATTCCAAGGAAACTCTCACACCTAGAGATTCTCGATTGATCTTCTCCAATCCTAACCTTATCGTACACGAATCGTAAACCTCTCCAGCCATGATTGGAATTAACACTCTGAGGACCAAACATTGGGTGCGTACAAAGAATATCGAAATCTTCAGGTAAGTATTGAAGGAGAAGAGTCTTAGCAAACTCTTTAACGGAGAGAACATCAACAAAAAGAGTGTTACGACGGAGTCTCTGAAACGGCAAGGTTTTGAGAACACTTTCGGTAGAGAGAATTGAAGTACAGAGAATCACAACATCAGGATGACGTTCACAGAGATCGTGAACATCTGTGAAGAATGAGACACCAAGACGTCTAGCGTCGGCGTAGTGATCAGATCGGGAGTGAGCGAAGAGAATATGACCTTGCGAAATTAGAGTTTCAGCGAGAAATTGGCCATAGTTACCAAATCCAAGAATGGCGATTCGGAGAGGACGAATCGGATCGGAATTACGAAGAGAGTGATCGCCGGAGACAGAGATGTGACAGACAGTGGTGGGTTCAGACGGGTGGAGAGTAAGAGAGGGAAACATTGAGGACGACGAGAAGGAGAGAGAGTGAAAGGAAAGCAAGGAGGGAAAGGAGAAAGAAGATTTGGAGAGGACCGTTGGGAAGACGAAAGAGGAATGAGAGAGAAGAAGATGGGAATGAGATATCATTATGATGGTGAACGGATTCTGAGCTTTCTCAACCATTTTTATTTTCTTTCACCATTGTTGCAGGACTTACAAGCCTGCACGTTGTAAAAAAAAAAAAAAAATTTATCAAGACTATAACCTGACTAGCACATGAGGGCATCTCAACCCCAACCCATTTTTCTCCTCCAATATTTATTTAACATCTATTTATAGAGTAAAATCAACTTCAATCCAACTCCAAAATAAGGAGATGAATAATGTAATACAATTAATTCCACTATTTTAAAGTGAAATTTTGTTATTTTACAAACTAATCCTTTAAATTTAACATTTTTTATTTGGTACCTAAACAAAACTATTTACATCAATTATACTTAATAATTAAAAACTATTAATCTAGTTAATTATAATCAATTTTATTTAAAAAGTAGTTATATATTAAATTAAAATTTTAAAATGAAACAAAAATATAGATATAAATAGAAAAAACCACATAATCAGTACTAAGATAAAAAAAAAACTTAAAATAACAAAAACAACATGGTTTAATATTCTGGTAAATCGTTTGCGGATCCACCAATATCATTGAAAAGTTGACGAAATGAAGTGGATGCTTTGGGAGTTGGTTGAGATGGTTGTAATCCATTTCTTTTCTCCAAAATTCGTGTTTGCTCAGCTTGAAAAAATGCATGAAGATTTGGATTTTTGTATGGAACTCAAATCTTTAAACAAAATCTTATTTTCTTCCTTGACTTCTTTTAAAACAAGATTCGGTTTTTGTATCTCCATATAGTATTCTCTTTGAGCACTTGTCCGTTTTAGTTGTTCTAAAAGTTGTTTATTTCCTTTTTCTAGGGTTTTGATAACAACAGTTGATTGATCATCAATTTTTCTTTTTAATTTCGATTTTTTCACTCCAACTGGTCGTTGAGATGGAGATATGCCAATAATATCATTGTCATCATCTAAGTTTTGAGAAAAAGAAGACAAATCCGATGATTTTTGTGTAGCGGAATCATGAGTTAGATTTTCGAACTCTAAAGATATGGTCCCGAAACCACATGGATTTATTGCTTTTTTTGTAGGGATAACACCATCTTTAAACTTTTCAAATTTTTTGATAATGTTCCAAACATGATCAAATTTCCAACCAGTTTTGAATCTTTGATCTTCTTTGAACATTACTTTGGCTTGAGTAAACTCCATATCATTTCCAAAAAAGAATAGATAATAATAGTATTATACATAACCGCATGGGCTGGACAATATGCAAGTCGTAGTGGATCACCAACTATAATTTCTGAAGCTGTTGCTGATTACGATTTTTGGATATAGCATGCATATTTCGGAATGCCAGACACCAATAATGATATCAATGTGTTGGAGTATTCTCACATTTTCTCCAATCTCGCTCAAGTATTGCTCCTCCTGCTCATTATATCATACAAGAAAAATAATATGATATGGGTTATTATTTGGCTGATGATATATATCCAAAATTGTCCATAATAGTGCAAACCATTCACGAACCAAGAAGGGCCAAGAAAAAATATTTTGCTACACAACAAGAAGCATGTAGAAAAGATGTCGAATGTGCTTTCGGAGTTCTTCAATCTCGTTTTGCAATTGTAAAAGGACCAACTCGTTTTTGGGAAAAAAGTGTGTTACATGACATTATGACGACATGTATAATTTTACCTAACATGATAATCGAAGATGAACGTGATCTTGATGCACCAATTGAAGTTGGAAGAGAAAATCCACCTCCGGAGGTTGAAATTGCGGATGATGCAAATATTTAATTTCAAGACTTTCTTACTCGGTATAGAATAATTAAAGATAAAGAAACTCATTTTTCACTTCGTAATGCTTTAATTGACCATTTGTGGGAGAAATATGTTGATTCCAATGTTTGAAAAATTGTTTTTGTATTTTATTTCTCCATTTATGTAATGTAATTTTATTTTAATAATATATGTTTAATTTTAGATAATAGTTATAATTTTTTTAAACTATTACTAAAACCAAATTAAAGGGTGAAATTTATAAATATTAAAATTAAAGGGGTTTTCTTGAAAATATAAAACAAATTAAAAAGAGAATATGTTTGAAATATTATTTTTGGAGTAAAAAATGGAGTAATGGGTTGGAGAAAAAATAGACCATTTTAAGTATGATACCCTGGACATTTGTGTATATAAATATACTAGATGATGTCTCCTGTTATGTATGTGATATGTTTTTGTGAAGAATCAATACACATTGGTAATCATTTGTATATATATATATAATATTTATACGTGATATTTGTTTTCTTTTTGTTTATTTCATTGTTTGGGTTGTATATGTAAATTTATTAATTTTATATATACTTAATATACCAAAAATCAATTTATAATAATGACCGATGTTGTAGACGAAATATATTTTTCGATCTCTGTTGATTTAGGTTTTGATGCATTACAATTTTCGTATATAAATTTTTTTGACTCGTGTCATTCAGGTCTTTAGACCCATGTTCATTTAGGTTTTTAGACCCACATTCATTTAAGTTTTTAGATTTGTGTTCATTTAGCGTTTAAAACCCGTATTCATATAGATTTTTAGATTCATGATCATTTAGATTTGTAGACATGTGTATAATGTGTCCATTTTGGTATTTAAACTTATATTTAAAAATTATTGTAATTTGTTATATTTTAAAATAAAAATAAGTACATATTGATGTTTATTAATTTGTTATTTTTACTTGGTGTTTTGAGAAAAAGTCACGGGATGAGTCTTAAATAAAAGAATGATGTTCATTAGGTAGAATTTTTCCTATTAAGATTATGGGTAAAATTTTAAGATGGAGATTGATTAGGGATATCTCTTATATGATATACATAAATATCATGAATTAGTTATGATAAGTTGTTATATTTATTTAAATTATATAACTGAAGATTAAATGATAAATTTAAAGTTAATATTAAGGTTGATATTCATTAAGTTAAAATCATATGAAAGCGATACAACATATTGATGATGACTTGATAAAATCATATGACTCGATATAAAATCCTATGAACTTGATATTTCATTACAGTTTTTATTATTTTATTATCACTCGATATAACATATTGATGATTTTTTTTATTTTTATATTAAAATTTAAAACAGTTTATAATAATCGGTTATAAATTATTATTAAGAGAAAATAGTTTTTTATAATTATAAGAGTTGAAAAATTTATGGGATTATTATTTCCTGATAACAAATTCATCACAATACTTTTTAGGCCAAAATGGATTAATATAACATGGTGTTTAAGTTAGGACTATTTTTTTATTATATGAGATATATACATATAAAGTTGCAGAAAATCCTAAGAAAACCCTAAGAAATTCTAAATCCTAGTTGTCATTTGATCCGACCACGTGAAAGAGAAATGAGGAACGGTGGAGGAAAACGATTCGAAGTTGTGTTTCGAAAGTTATGGTGGTTTTCCCAAGATAAATCTCTAGAGACCAAATTCACGATTGTCAATGTTCATAAGCATTTTACGTATTGTCAAACCAGAAGGATTCAGAAAATGATCAGCATATCATTGGAAAACCCCAATGATCTAGTTTTCAAATAAATTTTCTGACCCAGATTTGAAGGTCGAGTTCATTGGGAAATAGTGGTCCGTTTCTAGTCTGTTTTTGAGTCTAGGCTAAGGTGAGGTTTGGAATATGTGGATATGCAATTTCACCATTCTATTATATGCTTATGAAGTTCATTAGTTTAGAATTATACATAATTATTGAAGTTTGTTGGGATATTAAATCATATATATTACATATATGAATATGTTTGATGGTGTTGATTGATAATAGTTAATGAGACTTCATTTTCATTAGTATATTTAGTTGTTTTCTCTCTAATAAGTCCATTGGAATTGTCTCTTGTAGATAAGCAATTCCCTTTTGGCCTTAGACAAAATTTAAGTATCTACTAATTAATTTTAAGACTTCAAATAAGGCTAAAACATCCTTGAATAATTTTAACCTTAGGCATGTCCTCTTGATGAGAGGGAATCGTTTCTCTAATTTATTTCATCCTAGAGAAACCTTATCAAAGCTCAAACTTGGTGTTTCATATAGCTTTCTTGTTTGTTCGATTCTCTCTAATGAGATTGCTTGTCTAACTACCATTCAAGAACTCTGGTATGTCTGAGATTTTTCATTTGGATGTGTTTTAAATTGTGTAATTTATTATGTTAGCCGGTGCTAGGTGTCAGTCTTTTCATTATCAAAATTGATGTATTCCAAAACGTTTAATTAATAGAAGAAGCTGAGCCACAAAAAAGACCAAAATATTTTCTTCTTCCTGTCTTCTTGAGACCAAAACCTTTGTAAAATGGTCACATTCAAACATGTTTAAAAGGTTACGTTAGTCACTTTCTTGCTTAGGAACCAATCAATTCGACTCAGCCAATCATTAAGGTCCACGTTGTAGATACCTTCTTGGATTAGTTCATTTATAAATCGTCTCTGCATATTTTGGGATCTGTCCATAGCATTCAGTCTCTCGTTTGAATAGCTCGACTCCTATCTTCCTCTTAATTCGGGTTTTCTGGTCCATCTCTGTGTATATCGAATTAGAAATTATCATCATAGCTATATAATTGAAACCTTTAAAACCTAAAGCATCTTTATTGCATGTATATATCTCACAAAATCTCTCAACATTAAATAATCAAAAGTGAGTAACATGTATTTTTTTCTGAAAACTTTGAAAATATCGATTTATCATTTGACAAACTCTCGTAAATATTTTGAAATCTTCTTATATTGAACACGGAGTACTGTTTAATTGGTTGAAATTTACATTTAATTAATCAAATTAAAAATAGTTTAAAATATTAATTTAATATTTTATGCATTATTATTTTCAAATTTTGATTTATTTAAAAAACATATAATAAAATCATTTATGTATTAAATCTATTATGCATAAATTTAAATTATATCATTAATATTATTTTATTAGTATTATTAGTTAAAACTTATAAAATATGATTAAAATACTATTGTTTTAGTTAATATAATATAAAATAATATATCTGACATTTGAAATTTAAAGTCTATATTGATTTTTATATAAAGTTATAGATTATAGTTTGTTATATAACATTTAAAAAATTATGTATATTTGTTGTAATTAAGAAAATAACTCTTTGATTATATTATTAATAATTTATTGTACTCTTATAATGCTATTAAAGTTATTAATATTTACAATTCATATAAATTTTAATATTTAATTTCGTCTAAATAACTAAATTCATATATATAAAAAGTTAAATCTTGCTCTTTTCTTATAGTGTCATCTCATCAACTCATATAAAATCACCATCTTAAATTTAAAATTTAAAATACAAAATTAATCTATATCTTAAATTAAAAGAAAGATTATCAATTCATTTCATAGATACAAAAATATAGTGGACCTTCCAATCAATTAACTGCATTTACTTACACACAACAAAAACAAAAAAATAATGCTTACATTACCAAATTACTTTTCCTAAGAAAAAATAGTATTATAGTAATTTATTTGAACATAAAATGATCGAATAAAAAAAATATCTCTTAAATTATTTTTTCTAAAACATATGTTTTAGAATTAGAAAGTTTTCTTCCTAAAAGTTTTGCTATTATCTTTTTTTAACCAACTTTAATTAGTATTAATAGATTAATTTATTTGTCAAATATCTAGATATGAAGCTTAACAACTTGCAAATCATATGCATAATCCAAAAAGAATACTCCCACAAAATGTCATAACGTCATATATATCAAAATTAGTCTTAGTAATTTATTTGATGCATACTTTTGACTTTACATATACCTAAGTAAAAAATAAAGAGGTTTCTGCAAAAAAAATCACTGAAGTGGTCTCAGTTTACATAAAAAACCATCAATGTAAAAAGTATGCAAAAAAAATAATCAAAGTGACCACAATTTGCAAAAAAACCATCCAAGTATAACATGTGCAAAAAAATCATCCAAATAACAATTTGCAAAAAACCCTTAAAGTAATTTATAAAAAAAACCACCCAAATAAATGTCTAACTTAATTTTATAAAGTGTAAAATATAATACTATGAAATATTTTATAAATCTAGAAAAGCAAAAATTATTACTATAAAATATGTGGAAACGAATACTATGAAATCTTTATGAAATTGGTTTGTGTATAGATGGACTTCGAATTCAATTATTTTTATCCAAATTTTATAAAAATTTAATGGAAAAGTATATGCCTAGGATTATGTATATACTGCCTGAAATTGAACTGGTACTTGAATGAGTATCCGATTGACCCAAATGCATTTAGATATATAAGAGTTTTTCAAATATTTTAGGTATTTTCGGGAACATTTTTGAAATAAATTCTGGAATTTTTGAGGTATTTAGATAATTTTTGGGTATTAAATTTTAAACAGCAATAAAACTTACATTTTAATGTATTTTTAGTCTCATTAATGTGGAATTAGTTTTCACCAAAACAACATGAAATAATAAAAAAAAATAACAAGGAGTTAAACAGCAAAAAAATTCATTAACAGTTAGTTAAATAATATATGTTTTAAGTGAATGTTATATTTCATCGTTTAGATTTCATAATATTAATTTCCACACATTTTAGACTTTTTAAAATTGAGTTAAATATTTATTTGAGTGGTTTTTTTGTAAACTACTTTAAGAGTTTTTTTACATATTGTTATTTGAATTGTTTTTTTGCATATTGTTATTTGGATGATTTTTTTGCATATTGTTATTTGGATGATTTTTTTGTAACTCGTAGTTACTTTAGTGGTTTTTTTTGCACATGTTTTACTCGGATGTTTCTTTTGCACATTTTGGTCACTTTGATGATTTTTTGCACACTTTTTACTTCAATGGTTTTTTGCCAAACTGAGACCACTTCAGTGGTTTTCTTGCATAAAACCTAAAAATAAATTAATACCTATTGAAAGCACAAATAAATGATAAAGTATAATGACAAATTTAGCTCTATTACATTGTCTTAACTCTTCACTATATTGTCTTTAACTCTCCAAAATGTAATTTTCTCCTCTTCTTCTCTAATAAATATAATTACCAAATGATCATTGTCACCTCTTCCAAATTCATACCAAATTAAACAAGATAAAAACTTCACACCTCTTTTTCAGAATTAAAAACTGGTCGGAGTTCACACCATGTCATTGCAAGACTTTTTCGCTTTTGGGAAGCCTGCAATGTCAAGAAAGGTGGAGAGCTCATGAGGGTCGACATGCTGCTCCTTGATGAAAATGTATAATGAACTATTCAAATATGACATGTATTTCTAAAAATTACCTCTCATCTTTGCAGTCAATGGTTAGACAAGATTCTACTCATGTTCACTGCCTACATGTATTCAATGATCTTTTGAAAGAATGAGTAATCTACTCCATTAGTGACTTTGACATAACAAGGTTTGATTGTTGGTGATTTTCTTTTTCTCACGGAAAGAGCTGTATTTTTCTTTTTATGAGTGTTTAATAAGTTAATTCGCAATGATACAAATCCCGTCCGAAAGGCGGGTCTCCAACTAGTATATATGAAAATGTAATTACTATGTTTAAAAATATTAGTGAAAAATTCAAGAAGCAGGTGACCCAATTGGTTTGCCCATGATATGTAGCTTGACATCAGGGTGTGAGTCTGAATCCCATCCAGCTCTAGTTGGAAAATTTTGTCTATAGATCAAATTTTGTCGATCCAATTATTGTTGACAAAAAATAAAATATTACTAAAAAATCTTATAACTGTAAAAATTAAATATATATTACTATATTTTAAAAGTGGAAAAATTGGGGAAATGCGTTTGGCCAAGTAGTTGAGTGTCATTTTTGTTGTCTTTTCCATCGAATTTCAGTTTCTGATAATTGTGTTTACTTCAAATGATATTGTTAAGGGTTCAGAGGTTTAAAACTATGGATTCAGTTTTGTCGATCCAACTGTTAAAAAAAAAAAATTTGTCTAACAAAACAAAATCTTAAAATAATAAAATACTATAAAATAATACTTATATAGATTAGAGAGACCCATTGAATCTCTTACCAATGTTGATGTTTTTATAAGCTCACAAAAATTTACATTTGGCTTACCTCTTTGTTGTTGACAAACAATGGTTTACGTCAAATCGGTTTTATACCATGGTCAAAAATGCAGCCTCGGTAGCCGCCTAAACTTATCTAATCGGGAAAAAAAGTTGGGATCTTGAAAAAGCCACGTTTTTTACCTGAAAATCGAACATATTTCAATATAATTGTCTGTTTTAAGTATAAACATTAAGAAAAACATGAAAAAGTGAAGAAAACATAAAAATCGCTGCGGCCATCGTTTTTAGAGTTTACATAACAGAAACCCAATGAAAAAGATGAAGAGTACTAAGAGTATCAAACTTGAGATCTGGTATCAGGTTATCAGATTAACAAATAAAATTCACAAAATCCTCAATACAGTTTAGACATCATCATGTTGCGGTAGATGCGAAAAATGAATTACATGAGGTTCTAGGTATAAGAAATATAGGAGGAATGAGTACAAATCTGAGACTACGAAGGATTGGAAGAGACAAAGACAAAGACTTTCACTTTTGTTAGAGAAAAATTATAAAAAAGGATTAATAGTTGGTCTTCAAAATTTTTATCAAATGGGGAAAAAAAAATGTTAATAAAGTCGGTACTGATCGTCAAAAATGAAAGTATCCAAACTTACATTTGCAATAGTAGATTTTTGGTGGGGAAACTTAGGAAATTGCAAATGTTTACATTTGAACATACTATGAAGGAAAAATGAGAGTGGATTGCTTTTTAGGATCTTAGAGAAGTTTAATACCGCTCTATTAGCAAAAAAACTATGTAGTATGATTGATCACCCTAATTCTTTATTTACAATGGTCTTACTGGGTAGATACTATAAAGATTCATATAAGGGGTTGAATGGGTAATCGTTGTGGGAATTAATCATGTCCTCTTTGAATGTCTTCTCGATAGGACAATCGTTTCTCTAGTTTACTCCACCCCAAAGAAACCTAACCAAAATTCGAAATTGATGTTTCAATTAGTTTTCTTGTTTGTTCGGTTTCCTCTAATTAGACCGCTTATATAACTACAATTCCAGTGTCCAAAAAAATATATATATAACTACAATTCAAGAACTCTGGTATGCTAGATGTCAGCCTTTTGATTATCAAGATTGATGTATTCCAAAACGTTTAATCAATGGTAAGCTGAGCCACAAATCAAATAAAACAGACCAATACATTTTCTTCTTCTTGTCTTCTTGAGACCAAAACCTTTGTAAAGTGGTCGCATTCAAACATGTTTAAAACGGTTACGTTATTCGCTTTCATGCTTAAGATCCAATCCATTCGACTCAGCCAATCATTAAGGTCCACGTTTGTCCATACCTTCTTGGATTAATTCATTTATATATATGACGGATTATAATTGTTTCATTGGCATAAATCTCCCAAACATCTCCTTCAACTTCGAGGTAATCATTGCTTCTCTCTCGATCTCTTTAGATCTTAAGGTTTAATTAAAGCTAACAATTTTTCTCAGATTGATTCAAAACTTTTATTTGTTTGTAATTTTCGAATGTTTGGTTTCACGCCTCGCATTAGATATATTGATTCTAGTTTGAATTCGCTGGTTTCTAGTTTCTACAGAATTCTGTAATTAGATTTTCGATTCGTAACTTAAAAAATCCAAATCCTGTGTACCGACAGGTCGATAATGAACAGATTCAGTGTGGTATATCAATTGGTGTTATTCTCCGTGTTTCTGAGCTCACTGTTGTTATATGGAGATGCTGGAATCACAAGTAGTTTTATTCGATCTGAGTGGCCCGCCATTGACATTCCGCTTGACCATCATGTTTTCAAAGTCCCAGAAGGGTATAATGCTCCACAACAAGTGCATATAACTCAAGGTGATTATGATGGTAAGGCTGTTATCATCTCATGGGTTACACCAGATGAACCTGGTTCCAGCAAAGTACATTATGGTGCCACACAAGGGAAATATGACTTTGTGGCTAAAGGGACATACACAAACTACACATTTTACAAGTACAAGTCCGGGTTTACTCATCACTGTCTTGTCTCTGACCTTAAGGTAATGATACAAAAAGATTTTGCTTATTGGAGAATTGATATCAAGATATTCATTTTGGTGGCTAAGTGTTAACATGAAACTATATGATGGTTGTTTGTCTATTGCAGTGTACTTAGTTATGAATTAGAATGTGGAATTAATATTCCATGGTGTTTCTTTGGACCTATGTGATCTTAGTTTACGTTTAATTGTTAGACTACATCTAGATGTGAATTTCCTGTTATGTATTGGGAAGATGCTGATCTGTATACGTTGGTTGTCAGTATAATACAAAATACTATTACAAGATCGAAAGTGGTGAATCTTCTCGGGAGTTTTGGTTTGTTACGCCACCAGAGATACATCCTGATGCTTCCTACAAGTTTGGTATTATAGGTATGCCATATATCTTTTGCTTGTGAAGAGTAATTTACCCTCTCTCTGTTAGTATTATTAATGATCTAAATACATTTGTGCTTGTTCCAAGGCATCTGTTTTTAAGTTTCATTGTAGAGATAACTTGAAATCTTGTTTCAACGATACTTGCTTGCTTTGTTTCTCCTGCTCTGTACCAACCAAATTTATTTTCACTTACGAATTGTAGGTGATATGGGCCAAACATTCAACTCGTTATCCACACTGGAACACTACATGTCTAGTGGAGCTCAAGCTGTCTTATTTTTGGGAGATCTCTCTTATGCTGACAGATATGAATATAATGACGTTGGTGTGAGATGGGATAGCTGGGCCCGTTTTGTGGAGCCTAGTACCGCTTATCAACCATGGCTCTGGTCTGCAGGAAATCACGAGATTGATTACATGCCATACATGGTACAGATCTGATTCATCTTTTACTAACTTACTACCTCCCAAGTATGATATAGGTTATGTATATAATTTGAGCCCCATGGAAATTAAAATAGTTGAGTTGTTTCAAATGCTATAGTTTTTGCTGTAACTTTTTCTCTGGCATAGATCAATTGTTAAAGGTGTTTATGACAGTATATGACATTGTGCACCTTAAAAGGAGAAATGAATTGGGTACATGAATTTTGATATGATTAAACATATAGGAAATGAAACATTCATTATAGCTATCAGTCGTGACTTCTCACTATTCAGATTGTGTACTTGAATTCTGTGCCTGTGCCTCCATAGAGTTCTAAAGCATGTGAAAAAATTACAGGGGGAAGTGTCACCTTTCAAGAATTACCTTCAGCGTTACACTACGCCTTACCAAGCTTCAAACAGTACCAATCCTCTCTGGTATGCTGTTAGGCGTGCATCTGCTCATATCATTGTCCTCTCCAGCTATTCCCCATTTGGTAACATCTCAACTGCTCAATAACATACCTTGCATTTATTTTCTCTATTTTACTTTTATATGTAAAACATAGCTTCTATTCTGTTGTGTATCCCTGTTAAGTATGACTCTTTTTGAGTGTCGTGCAGTGAAGTACACCCCGCAATATCAGTGGCTTAGTGATGAGCTTAATAGAGTTGACAGGGAGAAAACTCCTTGGCTAATTGTTCTGATGCACGTCCCAATTTACAACAGTAATGAAGCACACTTCAAGGAGGGTGAAAGCATGCGAGCAGCTTTTGAGGAGTGGTTTGTCGAACACAAAGTTGATGTAATCTTTGCTGGGCATGTTCATGCCTACGAGAGATCGGTACTTTCTTATCACCATAAACTCACCATAGATTTTATATATATGCTTCATTGTGTTAAGTAAAATCTTTGTATCTTTTCCATCTTAGTACCGAATATCAAATGTGCGGTATAATGTGTCAAGCGGAGATCCATACCCAGTTCCAGATAAGTCAGCTCCAGTTTACATTACAGTTGGAGACGGAGGAAATCAGGAAGGTCTCGCAGCAAGGTGAGAAACAAGATAATGAGTTCTGGAATGTAATAGACTCACAAGAGCTCTAATCTGCAACATCCAGTGCTAAGAGTTGTTACTTAAAACTATTGAGTGATAAAAATGTGTCCTTTTTGTTTCAGGTTTAGAGAACCACAGCCAGATTATTCTGCATTTCGAGAAGCTAGCTATGGCCATTCTACTCTGGAGATAAAAAACCGAACACACGCGATATATCACTGGAACCGAAATGACGATGGAAAGAAAATAGAAACGGATGAATTTGTGTTACACAACCAGTACTGGTAAGTTTGCTAATTCAGTTTACTAGCCTCATAGATACAGAGCTAAGTGAATACAATTCGCAGGGGAAAGAACATTAGACGGAGAAAACTTAAGAAGCATCATCTCAAGAGCGTTGTGGTTGACACTAATCACCATTTCATTCACTAAGTTCGCCTTCTTGCTTTCTGTCAAAGTGTGTGAAGACATTCCTCTAAATTATTACAACAGATGCCTTATAAATGTGATGTTATTTTCGCTCCTGCTAAAGTTCTCTGCCATTTGAGAATACGAAGGGAACTGTCATTTTATTAAAATAAGGAGTCAAAATGATAATAATAATTAAGAGTTAAAATAAATTGATGGTTGGGGAATAAAGTAAGAGTTGAAGTGAGGAGTATTGTAATATAATGTCTTAAGTGTGTAAAATATCTCATGGAGTATTCTATAGATATTCTTTAGGATTTGTGAAGAGTTGCATCCAAGCTTTAGTGTATAAGTTGAGTCCAAGAGTCTCTTGTAAAATCTCTGGAGTGTTCTTAATAAATAATGTTTTTAGTAAAGAAGCAGTCTCGTATGTTCTTACAATCACCTCCCTTTAGAGGTTTCCCTCGATCTTCGTTTTTGTGGTTATACTCATTATGTGTCGTGCTCATTAGACCATTTACAGTGGATCAGTAGGACTGTTGAATCAGTGCAATGGAGTTGTTGAAAAACCTAAAAATTGACATGGCACATTTGGGTGTTGAATTAATTCAGCTTGTTGAACAAAAAAAAAATATATGTATATATATATATATATATATTATAGTAAAAGAAAAATCAGACAATTGAAGATAAAATATAAAACTAAATAAATATTATTATATTAGAAGGAAGAGAGATGATGAGTTGGAAGGTTAAAGTAAGTAAAAAGTAAGATATTGAATTAAAATACCATTGTATATAGTCTTATGTGCATGTAATTGTGGTTTGTTTGATTTGAGACCTACTTTTATGAGTTCGAATTAGTTAATAATGTATTCCGCATAATGGTGTTATGGAAATTTTTCATGTGTTGAATTATTAAAGCTTCGAAGTAGCGAGAAGCATTATGAAACTTGGAACTATTAAGATTTGCTCAGTTGAGTGTAATTAACCTATAGATAATAGAAACTAGCTACGGACAGTAAATCAGGTTTAGGCACCAGAACTAATTCAGAGGTGAAAGAAATATGTTGCTGGAGTCATATATCTGTTACGGAGACCAGAAAATGGTATTGTATCCAGAGCAATACTTAACCACAAAGCAGAACACTTTCTGAGATTATTAGTTTATACACTAAGAGAG
This sequence comes from Lepidium didymum, assembly GCA_963920545.1. Classification (NCBI taxonomy): domain Eukaryota; kingdom Viridiplantae; phylum Streptophyta; class Magnoliopsida; order Brassicales; family Brassicaceae; genus Lepidium; species Lepidium didymum. The sequence goes on along the minus strand of OY986980.1, from coordinate 17,680,936 downwards.
GGAGAGAGCAATACTGACCAAAAGTTCTTGGAGTTACAACAAAATCAATGAAGAAAAACTCAAACCTCTGTACAAATGTAATGAGCAGAAGCAGGTGAAAACACTGTGGATGATCAATCATCCTTGCAAGTAGCCTTGTTATGTCCTACTCCTCCACACTTTGTACAGCACACGGATCGGCCTCTTTTCCTGTCTTTGATTCTCTTCTCTACTCCCTGAACTCGAGAAAAAAGAGGAGGAAGTACTTGTTCATCCTCTTCTTTGTTGCTGCCTTCGTTCTCCACCAAAGCTAAGCCAATGGCAACTGCTGCTAGAGCTTCTGAATATGTTGTACGGTAACTTTCAAGTGTAAAGAAACTTGAACAATAGTCATATAGATTTCTTCCTTTTGTGTTTAGGACAGCAATCGCGTGCTGGCAAGGGAGGCCTGTGGGCTTCCACCCGAAACAGCTGCAGGTTTGGTTACTGATGTCCACGAGTTGAACAGACCCATCATGAACCTCGAAAAGTGTGTCCGAACAAAAGAAAACTTTCAGCATGCTTGCTTTCTTGCATTCTTCCGTTAGACTTTCCTCCTTAGATGGCACAAGTTGGCTAAACCACTGTTTTGACTTCACCTGGCTATTGTTCACTAACTCCACAATTTTATTTACAAATGCCACGAGCTTCTGGACAATTGAAGTTTCCTGAATTTCTTCAATCCACTTCGAGTAGATTTCTCCCACATCTGAAGTAATATGGCTGTATGGTTCACCCTCGAACAATGCACTTGCCCAGTGCTTTGATTCAATCTGCATTACCCAATCATAAGCTCTAGGAGACACTCGTTTTATTTGTTCGATGTAAACCTTAAACCCATCAAGTCGATCAGCACGTGCTGCAGCCAGAAAATAGTACGATAAGGATGGCTTCCCATCTCCAAGAAACGGACCTCTCAGGCTTCTCATAAAATCCTCCATCAAGTAATGTATGGAATAACCATGATGGGAATTCTCGAATATATCCAACACAGAACTCTCAAGTCCTTTCTCTCGGTCAGAAACAAAAGTAAGAACCTGTAAAGTGGGCACAGCTACCTTTAATTGTTCCAGAAACCAACGCCAAATTTCATCAGTTTCCACATCCACAAGGGCTAATGCCACTGGAAGCACACCATCATCTCCATCCAAGGCAGAAGCTGTCAGCAATATCTCATGATACCTAGACTTAAATGGAATGGCATCAAGGAAAATAAGCGGCCGGCAACCATTTTGAAAGCCATATATACAAGATTTAAAAGCCAGAAAAAGCCGCTGAAATCTTCTGTCCTCACCAATTACAAGATCAATCATACTTCCAGGGTTTGCATCAACTATCTTATTCACAAAATGAGGTAAATGCTTATATGCCTCTTTGAATGATGTATGAAGCCCTCCTTTGGCTTCATCAATGCCTCTTCTTATAGTGCAATAACTGAGCTCTATACCAAAATCTTGAAGAATCGAGTCAGCAATGTTCTTAGTCTTCTGATTCGGGTTCTCCTGCAACCTCTCCTTGATGATACTCACTACCCAGTTCTTTTTGGGATGAGCAGATTTCCAAGATTCTCCCCCGCATGTATGTCTTCTACTAAATTTTTTTATCCTAAAAACACTTTCGGATGGTACCCATGATGCATAAATTTTCCAAGGACAACCTCCAACTAAACACACACCACATGCACGATTTGATTCATTCTTCCTCAGTCTGTACCCAAAACGATGAGCGACTGCATATTTCTGCAGTGCATCACGAAATTCAACAACACTCTCAAATCCCTGACCCACACCGGTAATGCAACGTTTCCATGATGCGACTAAGCTCTCTACAGAACCATCGTTAGCATCAGAGATAGAATAATTCATATCGCGTTCCAAGTCAAGATTCTCAGGTTCAGTGTAATAGGTCTCAATATCCTGCACATAGTCCTTGTCGTCAACAACATCGTCAATATCATCATCGCCATCAGTATCATCTTCATCACTACAGACATACTCTTCATCATCAGTTTCTATTACAGGCTTTCGAATTTCTACCCTATTTCTTAAGGATCTTCTCCTTGTATCCATGACATTTTCATCCTCAACCAAATTGCTGGGTTCTTCCATCACACGTCTTCGTTTACTAACACTTCCAGGAGAACTGGTAGTCACACCACACACAACACTTTTGGTACCAGGACTACTACCTATGAATGATTGTTTGGAACTTTTGGGGGTCAGTTTGGTGATATTGGAAACAAGACTATTCTTCCCTTTTCTTTTGAAACTTTTTGAGTTTGACTTGGCTGATATTTGTGGATTGGTGGATATTGTTACAGGAATGTCAATTAGATCACCGGATTCCGAGGTTATTCTCGGGGGGATCTTTCTAGATCCTAAATTAACATCAGCGAGGTTGTTTTCTTCGGGTGTTCCTGTGACAACTTGAATAGGTACATTGGCTACATGCCCATATGCCATCTGTGTAGTCTCTGCTCCAACTGCCATACTATTTGACCTGCAATTATATTCAGAAATAGGTTTTTGAGCCACAATCTCAATCCCACCAGAACTATTGCATCTACAGGCCTACAGACATTTAAGATTTTTATTTCCAGAGCTGAAGGTCTAATTTTCCTCCAATTTGGATCAGAAAAAGATGTACATTAGCCCAACTAATGAGTAACAGATTTCTTTTTAACATGACACTTAAATTACCTATAGATGAATGTAATTGTAATGAAAAACTTCAGTGTTTTGTAGACATTAAGAAACAACAACACTGATAGTGCTCTCTACCTAATAGTGTAAATCAGCTTTATAGTAAACGAAAAAATCCGATGCATATCAGAGATGTCAGCAAACAGGCAGTTTAGCAGTTGTTCAAAATAACAAGCTAGATAAAATATTTACTCAGCTCTCAAAAAAGAGGAATATTACATTATCACATAACAAACTTATCTCTGACATGTTGCAGTACTAATATATCAGTGCCTACCTCATTCTCTGGCAGACTTGATCAAACTAAAAAAAAAAGCTACGAAATAGAAATAGACAGAGAAGGAATTCATGAGGGTATACCTGATACCAGGTGACACAACTGCTTCAGACTGGAAGCCTTCTTGTCCTGTAATAAAAACTTCCGCTGTAACTGAGCTCAGATGAAAATCATACATCCTTTTCATGTCCTTCTCTTGTTTCATGGTGATAAGTGTTCGTCTGTTTCCCGGGAGAAAATACTTGAGAGACAAAGAATTATAGTCCAAGTTCAAGAGTTTTGCCATTTTTAGCTTAAAGTCATCAAAAGAGGTTTCATGATTAATATCTATTGCTTCTGCCTCTCCTCCAGTATATGTCATTGTCCCATCATCATCTGTCACAAACTTTCCGCCAGTTTGACAAATCAATATAAGCTTACCTTTGCCCATACCCACAGAAGGCTGAGGAACTCAAAACAGAAGACAAAAAAAAAGTTACATGAGATACATAACTCAAGTGACCTAAATAGATCTTTAGATGGTAAAAAGCATGTTTAACCAGCCAGAAGAGGACAACAATGTTCATTGTAGTAAATGTCAAAGCACAGACTTTTAAATGTAAACAAAATTAGGCATCTAAGAATTTAAGAAATTTACAATCAGCTTTAAACTCAACTGACACTTGATAATATTTAAAGAGCTCAATACAACAGCAAATATCATAACAAAAAGCCAATGTGGATAGACTGTACAATTAATCCTCACAAGTGACCTGCAACATAAAAACTCTGCATCAATCCAAACTAATACAGTGTTGGACCTGTGTATTTTTGTTTTTCTTTTGAGCTAATTGCAAGAGATCATAATCCAAAAAATTCATCTCAATCTACCCTTAATAGAAGACAGAAGAAGATTTAAGTGTATCAAGCGCAAAGAATTGCTTATTTCCTTACCAAAGACACACAATTTAGTAAAAGATATTGAGGGAAGCAGTTCCAGTCTTTGAATAAGAGTAAGAAACATCAAACTGGTATCAAATTTGGCAAAAATTTTAAAAGTAAAAAAAAAAAATCTATATCAAGAAAACAGACACAAAACACAGTTGAATCAAGCCTTGTTGCAATTCGTAAAACCAGAAAACGGAAAACAAAACCTAAATTCCTCTAATGCACCAATTCGCAAAAACCCTATCGTTTGTTTTTACTGAACATTCGAATTGCTCAAATTTTGACAAGGAAAATTAAAATTCAGTTCTTTATTTCGTAATATCAAACGAAGTTAGTGGTAAAGGATACAATAATTTACCAAATTGTTGAAGCCGATCTTGAAGCTGAGGAATTGGGAACCCTAGGGTTAGGAGCGCTAGAAGTTGAGAATTGTGGGGAAGAAACGAGAGAATGAAACGAATTAGGGTTGGGTCTGTACTGAAATAAAATAAAGAAAAGGTTCACTATATTGAAGAAAATATTTTTCAGGGATTGCTTTGAAAATCTTGTAGATCGTGTGATATGCAACGCAAAAATATATCAAAACTCCCTAAGATATATATTTTTTAAAAAAAATCTCTAACATTTAATTACAAGAAAACAATTTATTTCATCTTTTAAATAGCATTTTACGTAATGTTTATAGATTTAAGCATTTTTGTTATTTTCAAATTATTTTATGAAAATAAAATTACAAAAATGTTTTTACACTTTCACTTGAATTCTTTGATTATAACCTATAGGGCTATGGTTCCGTATTTTGTATGAAAATTAATTTTCTTTCTTAAAATATTAAAATTGTCTAAATCCATAAACTTTACTCGAAAGTGTCTAAATCCATTCCGACCAAAAAAGAAAAATAAAATTCTAAATCCAAAGTTAAGTATTGGCTAAGAGTCTAATGGCATATCATTAGGGCTAAGAATAAAATTCAATCCGATTTGTCCGACTTGACCCAAACCGAAATTTTTGATAAATTGAGTCAGCTAGTACAAAGGCATTCGGGCTAATCGGCAATGTTTGGGACAAAAGGTCAGTTAGTTATTCAGGTCGGTTCGGATGGAAGATCCGATCGGATAACCGAAAAATAAAAAAACGTAAATTAGGTTTTCTATTTCCTCTGTAGTCTTTTCTGTTCTTCCTCTTTCTCAATTTTCCAATATTGATTTGATGATTCTCGATCCTCTTCTTCTTCTTTTTTCTTAATCGATTTGCTTCTTCTCACGCATGTTACTCTCACACTTTGTCTTTTACTTTTTCTTCGTCTCACGCTTCTTCTTCTTCTTCTTCATCTCACGCTTATTCTTCTTTTTCGTCTCGCGGCTCTCAGTCTTCTTCTTCGTCTCACGCTTTATCTACTTCTTCGCCTCACGCTTCTTCTTTTTTCTTCATCTCACGCTTCTTCTTCTCCTTCATCTCACATCTCTTAGTCTTCTTCTTCGTCTCACTACCTCTCAGGATGTAAGGTACAATGTTCCTTTATCTTCTTCTTTACCTGTAGTTTTACATTGCTTTGTTAAATCATGAATGAATTAGCTTAATTCTGAATGTAATTACAGATTTGCCCAAAAGGAATTGACCCCTTATCGGTCTGGTTATTCTTCGTGAGTCTCAGGAATTGACACCTTCACAAACTGGTAATTCTTCTATCATGGAACTGTGCAACTCTTACATTCTCTTGTGATAGTTGACGACATTGTTACTGTGAGGTAGTGTGGTAGTTTCTCTTTGAAAAGGTTCTGAAACACTTATCTTGCTCTATCTAAACTTTTTTATTTGGATTAAAATTCTCTTGTTCCTTTTGAATATAACGATTTGTTAATATGTTCTCAAGATCTATCTTTGATTATGCTTGCAATTTTTTCAAGGATTTGGGCAATTCAAACTTATCTGGACATCTTGTACCTGAACTTGGGAAGCTAAAACATTTACAATTGTATGCATTTACACTCTCTTTTGCCTTTTGATTATCTGAAAACATAAGAATTTTATTATCAGTAGCTAATGAAGTTTTTACATGCACCAAATGTTCCCATAATGTGATTGATTATGTTTAAGATAGGCAATGAATATGAACTGTTTTGTTTTCCTCTATTTCGTAGAGTGAACTCTACAAAAACGAGCATGTGTTACTTGGAAAGTTTTGCAATTGTGTGTCTCTGGTTAATGATGCTATTATATTTCTTTCATCTTTTGTTCCTTTTGGGTGTTATAACTTCCTAAATATACATGACATGCGGCTTATCGAGTAGCGATTGATTGGTCCAATTCCTAGAGAACTCACGACTATTTCAATTCTCAAGCCGCAAAGTTCTGTAAGTCCAGCCATTCCAGCATATTGTTTATGTCTACTAATTACTGTGCTACTGCCTCTAAAATTGATACAAGTTTAGAACATTTGACATTGATACATGGTTTATAACTTTACTGTTCTAATTATGTGCTAAGTAGTAAGTAATGATAGTTGATTGCAATTTATAAGTTAGAAACAGAATTAGAAGTTAAAAAATGATTACGTCTGGTGTTCAAATTCATTAAAAATTCATTACAAACAGACTTAGAAGTTAGAATGTGAATCATTACAAATTTGTTGTTTACACGAAGTACAACCATATGCGATTTTGTAGATGGCTTCTTTTCAGGATGACAATGATGATTTTATTGTTGAAGAGGAAGAAGTTTTAGGACCTAATGTAACATAAAGTAGAAAGAAGGTAGCAACTGGAAAATCAACCAGTGAGATTCCACCAAGAACTAGGAAGAGACATGCTCGTAGATCAGTAGTATGGGCACATTTTATAGAGAATGTGAATGCAGATGGAGTAGTCTGCAATTGTCGGTATTGTGGGCAGGAAATTGGATGTGACAGCAAAAAAGTTGGAACAACTCCTATGAAGAATCATTTGGAAAGATGCAAGTTGTTCAGAGCTTACAAAGAGAGTAGATCTCAGTCTGTTTTGGCGCTTGATAGTAGTGGTGTAGTCACAACATTGAAGTACGATAAAGACTTATTCAGAAGGTCAGTCAATGAGATGACTATACAAGCTGAGTTGCCTTTTTCGTTTGTAGAATCCGAGGGGTTTAGAAGATTCTGCTTCAATGTACTCCCAATGTACACGATTTATTGCATGAAGACACCAACTTCTGACATCTACTCGATGTACCTGCAAGAAAAAGTAAACCTGAAGAAGTTGTTTGGTTGTGATAAGAAGATAGTATCTCTCACCACAGATATATGGACAACTCCTACTACTTCATGGAGTTACATGGTGGTGACAACTCATTGGATTGATGCTAATTAGGTGTTATAAAAAAGGATCATAAGCTTCAAACCTATCATGAACCATAAGGAAGAAACCATTGCTGCCCAGCTTAGTGAGTGTCTAGAAGATTGGGGGATCGAAAGTGTATTTACAGTGACAGTTGACAATGCCAAAGTGAATGATAAAACATTGAAGTTGTTGACAGATGCTTTGAGGCTGAAGAGTAATCAGTCATTAGTTAAAGATGGTGCACATCTACACATTCGTTGTTGTGCTCATATTCTGAACTTAATTGTCAGAGATGGTCTAGCTTCAGTGAATAGGAGTGTAGTTGCCATTAGGAACGCTATAAAGTATGTGAGATCATCGACCCTAAAACTAGAATCATTTCAAAACCGGGTAACTACAGGGAATGTAAGTAGAGGGAGTATCACACTTGATTGCATAACAAAGTGGAATTCGACATACCTTATGCTGACATCTGCTTTGAAATTCAGAGTTGTATTTGAGAGGATGTTTGCCGAAGACAAACTCTACAATGAGTATTTCAAGGAGATAGATGAGGATGAAGAAGAACGAGTTGGTCCTCCAACTTCTACTAACTTGAACAAAATTCAGAGATTGGTGAAGTTTCTGAAATTATTTTTCAATTGCACTTTGGTGTTTTTAGCATCTAAGACAGTGACATCGTCACTTTGCTACAATGAGATAGTCATCATAGAGCAGCATCTTATTTCATTGAGCTCCCACACTAATGAGGCCCTACAGACGTAAGCAATAACCATGAGGGTTAAGTTTGAGAAGTATTGGGATGGACTTCTCAACATGAATTCATTACTAATCCTTGCAAGTGTCTTTGACCCAAGGAATAAGATGCAATTTGCATCTATTTGCTTCGACAAGCTGTACGGTAAAGACAGTGAGGAGAGTAAGCATCTTAGATCTGCAATTAAGGCAACAATCAAGGATCTGTATGAAGAGTATATCTCCAAGCTAAGCACATCTTCTCAAGCTGGATCTAAGAGTGATATGAGCGATTGTGAACAAGCAAGTAATTTGCTTTTTGATTTGTATGATGAAGATGAGTATGATAGGGACACTTTGTACCAAGAAATGGATAATGAAACTACTAGTGAGGTAGCTAGTAGTGAGTTAGACATATACTTGATGGAAAAAACTGTGCCACGTAAGAAAAATGACATTGGAATGGATTATGACGTGCTAGCATGGTGGAAGCGTAACAGTGTGAAGTTTCCTATATTATCTGAGCTTGCGAAGGATAAACTGGTCATTCAAGTGTCTTTAGTTGCTTCTGAGTCTGTATTTAGCACAATCGGGAGAATATTTGACCCGTAAAGAAGCTGCTTAGCATCACATATGATGGAAGCATTGTTGTGTTTGAAACAGTGGTTAAGAAACAAAATAGATACAGAAAATATTGTAAACTTGGCTCAGATGATTGATGAATTAGAGTTCCATGACTCATTAGGTAATCAAACTTTTTTTTTACATTTTCTCATGTAAAAAATTGATTTGATTTGATAAGTCTTAACAGAATTAACTAACTAAGCTTATGACTACTTGTTTGTTGTTTCTTTGTGTAGTTACTTCTTCTTTGGAACAGCCTCAAGATGATGTGTGAGCTGAGCAGCATGTGGAGGTAGAACTAGAAACTAATGAATCTTTTATGTTTATGCAATGAACTATGAATTAGTATGTGGTATGAACTATGAACAATGAGTATGAACTTTGAACTTTGATGAATTTGCATTCGATTTTGGTGTGAACATTTGATTTAATCCAAAATTGGTTTGGTTACATTCGGGTATAACGGGTCGGTCGGGTCTGGTTTTTGGCTGAGAAGTCCACGTTTCAGGTTTTTTGCTTCTTAATCGGGTAGATTCGACAACATTTGGTATTACCAAAATACCCGATATCCGACCCGAAACGATTGATTTTTCACTTTTCTGTTAGTTCAGTACAACTTCATAATCTGCTAAATACCCGAAATCCAATTAACCCAACCCGACCCAAACCGATAGACCCGAAGTCGCAGCCCTACCATATCTAATAACTAGATTTCTAGTCTTGCTTACTTTGGTTGTTCCTCCATTGAATTTCCCGTAAACTGAATTTGGGCTTATGAGCGTGCATCTCACGCGCTTGTAATTGATTCTCTCTAAGGCAATTTTCCCGATTATCGTTATTCGTTCTCCGATAATCTTCTTCGTCTTTTCTCCGATCATTCTCTTCCTCTGAATTTTACTGATGCTGATGTTACTTCTTCTTCGATTTCTGATGAAGTTCTTGAGGATTCTTCTCCTCTTTGGTCTTCATTTGTTTTGGCTAATTTCATTGGTGATGTGCCCCACATTGGATCTATTCATGCCACTGTTAACCGGATTTGAAAAAATTCCAAGAAGAATCTTAGGATTGATGCTCTATTTGTTTCCTCAAACTCAGTTTTGTTTCGAATTGAAGATGAAGCTATTCGTGGTCGTGTTTTACGATGTGGTTTATGGCATATTGGCGAGTCTCCTATGATTGTTCGTGAATGGTCTCCAGAATCTGCTTCTTCTTATCATGATCTTCTTATCATTCCTCTTTGGTTTGATTTTGGTGATGTTCCTGGTCACTTTTTTCTCTTACAAGGGTCTGAGTTTCTTAGCTAGCCATATTAGTAAACCTATTAAAGTCCATCATAAATTGAGAAGTGTCTCAGGTTTGATGTTGCTCGAGTGTTGATTAAGGTTAATATGCAGAATTCTCTTCTTTCTTGGATTAATATTCCTGCTGGAAAATATCCTGAAACAAAAATTCAAGTGTCTTATCCTTGGTTGCCAAGAAGATGCAGCAGTTATCTCAAATGGGGTCATAATTCTAAATCCTGCAATGCTCAATCTCATAATTCAGTCACCTATTGTTTCACCTACTATGTCAACAAAGTTGGTTGTTGCTGATGGCCTTGCTTTGATTTCAGATCCTCCTATTCCGTCTCAAACGACTATTGTTCCTTTGGAACCTAGTCCCGCAGCTCCATCCAGTACTCAACTGACTAGGCGTGCACCATTGGAATCTTGACTGGACCACCATCAGAAAATGAGGTCTTATCTCTTCTAAACTCTCTGTTTCCACTAAATTTTCCTCAAGACCCTTCACTAATCATGATTCTCGGCTAGTTTCCTCTTCTAGGTTTCAGGTTCTTGAGAACGTTCATGAAGAGGGTAAAATTTTGGATGATTTGGAGAATTCTTCTCGTTCTATGCTTAAAGCTAAGACATCCAAGTCTAAACCATCCTTGAATGCTTTCAAAAAAAGAGATGAAGAGAATGATGTTGCACTTATGCATGGTTTAGCTTCTAATAAAAGAGCTTCTTCTTGAAAGCACTAATGTCTTCTTTTTTTTGAATTTGCGTGGCTTCAATCAGCCCCGCAAACATGCTGTAGTGAGAAATTGGTTGAATATGGTGAAGCCGGATTTTGGATATCTTCTGGAAACAAGAATCCTTGAGCCGAATTGTTCAGCGGTTTTGCATTCTTCTCTTCCTAATTTGCAGTTTATTATAAACTACGATTGTCATCGGTTGGGTCGAATTTGGTTTTGCTTTTCTCATTCTGTTCAGATTACTCTTCTTGAAAAGAGTTCGCAGCATATCACCTATGAAGTTACTCTCCTTGCTTATAGGTCTGCTTTCATTTGTTTTGCTATCTATGCTTCCAATTTTTAGATTGATCATCGTCAATTATGGAGAAATCTTCTTGATATTAATTCCAAGTACTCTCAATCTCTTCCTTAGATTCTCATTGGTGACTATAATCAGGTTTTTTCATCTACTGAACAATCCAATCTGTCTTTGCCTCATCAGATTGGTATGATAAATTTTCAAGATTTTATCTCCTCTTGTGATGTTGTGGACCTACCTTCTGTGGGTTCTCTCTTTACCTAGAGCAATAACAGAGCAAATGATCCTATTGGGAAGAAGTTGGATAGAATTCTTGTGAATGCAGCTTGGTTATCTAAGTTCCCTCATTCTTTTGCTAAATTCGAAGCTGGAAGTATTTCTGATCATTCTCGTTGTTTGATTTATCTCTCAACTATCACTCTTGGTTATTGTAAACCTTTCAGATTTTTTAACTTCCTCTCATCTCATGAGCAGTTTATTCTATTGGTTCATCATATCTGGTCTTCCTCTACACCCTTATTTCATTCTCGATCTGCTCTTTACAGATTTCATTGTAAACTGAAGCTTCTAAAACCTGGTTTACGTGATCTGAACTGTACTCATTTCCGTAATATCCCTCTGCGCTCTAAATCTGCTTTTGAGGATTTATGTAAAGCTCTGGAAGTTGCTCTTCTTCAGCCAAATGATTCTTCCTTCATAACTGTTATGGAACCTACCACCAATTGGCATCATTTTGCTTCTATTGAAGACCAGTTCTATAAACAAAACTCTCGAATTAATTGGTTGAAAGAAGGTGACCATAATACTGCTTATTTTCACTGTGTTGCTCAGTCTCAAACTTCAAGAAATACCATTTGTCGCTTAACTTTGTCAGCTGGTAATATTCTCACTGATTTTGATGATATTAAAAAGGAAGCAGTGAGTTATTTCACCTCTTTTCTTTAGCAGAATCCCACGATTGATATTCCAGATTTATCATCTCTTGTTGGTTATTCTTGTCCTTCTAAAGCTGATGTCATTCTTATAGCTCTAATTTTTCCTGAAGAAATCCAAGTGGTTGTCATCTCTTTGTATTCTTTAAATCTGCTTGGAGTGTTATTGGTAAAGACTTTATAGTTGCTATTCAATCTTTCTTCACCTATAGTTTTTTGCCTTCTGATGTTAATGATACAGCTCTTGCATTGGTTCCAAAACATCCAGCTGCTGCTAGTATGAAGGATTATCGACCTATTGCTTGTTGCAACCTATTGTATAAAGTCATTTCGAAGATGCTTGCAAACCGTTTAAAGACCATTCTCCCAGCTGTTATCTCTCCAAATTAGAGCACATTTGTTAAGGACAGGTTTCTTCCCAAGAATATTTTGATGGCAACTGAACTGGTAAAGGATTACCATAAGCCCTCTATCTCTCTTAGATGTGCTATTAAGTTTGATATTGCTAAGGCATTTGACACCCTTAATTGGTCTTTTGTAGTTTCTACTCTTCGAGCTATGGGATTACCTGATTTATTTGTTCATTGGATCTTTACTTGTATCTCTAGTGCTTCTTTCTCGGTTTCAGTCAATGGAGATCTAGAAAGCTTTTTCTCTAGTACTCGTGGTATTTGACAAGGATGTTCTCTCTCCACATATCTCTATGTCATTGTGAACAATGTTTTGTCTAACATCCTAAATCAGGCTGCTACTCAATCCAAATTTGATTATCATTCTAATTGCAAAAAACTGAAGCTTACTCATTTAAGCTTTGCTGATGATATCCCTGTCTTTTCAGATGGCTCTCCTAATTCTCTCCAGGGTATATTAGATGTTATGCATTCTTTTGGTTCGATGTCTGGTCTTAACATCAACGTTGCAAAATCCTCCATTTTTATTGCTGGAAGAGCTTCCTCCCGCACTTATTCTACTGCTTTTAATCTTGGTATCTTAATCAACAAGCTTCCAATATGTTATTTGGGCCTTCCTCTAACTTCAAAGACCATGACCAGAGCTGATTATGACCCTCTTATTGCTAAGGTTCGTTCCAGATTGACTTCATGGGCCTCTAAGACTCTTTCTTATGCTAGTAGATTGCAATTAATAAGGTCAGTTATTTCCAGTATTGCAGATTTATGGTGTGCTGCTTTTCGTCTCCCTAATGGATGCTTGGATGAAATTGAGAAAATGTGTTCTGCATTCCTTTGGTCTTGTTCCCCTACAATTACTAGCAAATCTAAAGTCTGCTAGTCAAAAATTTGTGAGATATATCTAAATTTTTTGCTCTGAGACTGATTTGGAGGATAGTTCTGCTAAATCCTCTCTTTGGGTTGATTGGATTCGTCATTTCTTACTTCAACAAGGTTCTTTTTGTGATGCTAAATTGGGTTCCCAAGGCTCTTGGGTTTGGTGTAAACTTCTTAAGCTCCGACATGTGGCTTATCATTTTTTCAAGGTCAAGATTTGTTCTGGTTTAAACACTCACTTTTGGTTTGATAATTGGAGTGATGAAGGCCGAATCATAGACATTACTAGAGACTGTGGCACTCGTTATTTTGGAATGTCTCATTCTGCTACTGTTGCAGATGCTTTCTCTAGCAATGTTTGGCATAACAGATCCGCTGGTAATAGGAGATTCCATCAAATATTTGAACTTGTTACTCATTTCCAGCAGCATAACCTCACTTCAAACCCTGATATTTTTCTTTGGAGACATTTTCCTCATGTTTTCAAAGACTTTTTTTCTTCTTCTGCTACTTGGAAACAAATTAGACTGTAGGTTTCAAGAGTGAACTGGAGTAAACTCATTTGGTTCCCCCAAGGTATTCCCAGATTTTCCTTTATCTATTGGCTTGCTATCAAGAACCGCCTTTCCACAAGAGATAGAATGAGGATTTAGGGGCATAAATCAGAGTTGTATGCTATGTGGAGAAAGGAATGAAACTAAAGATCATTTATTCTTTGCTTGCCCCTACAGCTTTACAGTGTGGATGGAACTTTGTAGAAAGCTCATTGGAAGCTCTATTCCTCTGGATTGGCAATACACTATAGTTGATCTTCTTGGTTCTCGCTATGGTACTCTTGACAAGATCCTTGTGTGTTTAGCTTTCCAAACTGCAATCTATTATATTTGGCAAGAGTGTAATGCTCGTGTTCATGGCCGTGTATGGTCTAAGGTTTCAGCTCTCATCCGGTTGATAGATAAGACTATCCGTAATATGATATCTTCTCTTTCTTATCATCCCCCTCATCGATTGCATTTGTTACTTCAACGTTGGCTTGAGCTTTGTCGAGTTTAACATCTTTATATTCTTTATATGTGTTACATCTTCATTTGTATATATCTCTTTTTTGATTGATCAATAAATATCACATTTCAATCAAAAAAAAATTCCCGTAAACTATTGCACTCCATAGATCATCGATATGGCCGAAGGATGGGAAACTCATTTTTCCGTGATATTCGAACATATGTAAGTGTCACAAATTTGAGGGATTGTAACCTCTTGTAAGAATTGTCTATGTAGATACTTGAAAGTGATGAACTCTTAACTGTTGAAGGGTTGTCTTCATTCTCGAATCCATATTGTAGAGTAGCAAAGAACTCATGAGATTGATCTGGTCCATCTGGATATGTTGGGCAGTCAAGCTTGCTGAGCACAAACAAACCCATTCGATCGAGAAGAGCTTCCACAGCTTTTAAGAGTCAACTCTTGTAAGATGGCTCGTTCAGTAAACATTGGGTTGATTGGGCGTATTTATTGATTTTTTTGCACGAGCTTCATTTTATCATCAGTCCAACTCCCTCTTATGTCAACAATTTCTGATAATTTCTCTATTCTTTGTCTTTGGAACTATTTTCGTTGGTTTTGCTTCTTCCATTCTAACCATTGTATTTGTACGGAGAAATTATGCAAATTTAGTTTTTAAAATATATTTTAGTAGATAAGCATGAAATGTTAACATTTACTAATTATATTATTCTATTATAGGATCGATTGCACATATTCAATAATCACTGAGTACTTTTTACAAAATTAACCTTTATATAACTATATTTTTCCTAAAACTTTTTAATGGCATAACTTGTAAAAAACCCAGTGACTCAAAATTTATTGCGAGAGGAGTATTACGAAATAGCATAGGGGAATGGTGTAAAGGATTTTCTCTTAATATCGGTATATGTTTTGCACTTTTTGTTAAGTTTTGGGGCCTGTATTATGGACTGGTTATTGCTTGGGAGAAGCATGTGCGACATCCAAAGCTAGAAATTGATTATGAAATTGTGGTTGATCTTCTTTTGACAAAACTGTGTGACACACATCCTTTGTCCTTCCTAACACGACTATGTTATGGCTTTTTATCGAGGGACTGGATTATCTGTATAAGATATGCGTATAGAGAGGCAAATCAGTTGGCTGATGGTTTGACAAACTATGCTTTTACATTAACCTTTGGGTTTCATTCTTTTAGTTTTATTATGGATTTTTTGAGTACTCTTTTAGTTCATGATGCTTCTGGGTCTGCGTACCCACGACAAGTTTTTATGTAATTCTTTTAGTATTATTAGTAAATTGAGAGCTTGACTCCCATCCTTTCACCAAGAAAAAACGAATCAATCTTACCATTAAGGACACGAGAAATCAAATTAATTAAGAGAAAAAGAGTAAAAGAACTTCTCCACCTCTTGAACTCCTTCAAGTAAAGCGTAAACAATGGCCATGAAGATGTGTGGAGGACACGTAAAGATAGAAGTAGTTCTTAAAAATCAGGAAGATTTCAAGAAAAAAAATGAAAAAATGAAGATTTGGTGAATATTGAGAATAACTACTCTAACAGAATTTTGAATAGAAAGGGAAATTATTGGATAAGACCAAATCTCTTATAAGATATAATCTAAAGTTGAAGACCAAGGTTGGGACGTCCATATAAATAGGTTTTGTCATTGTAATTTAGAGTTAGAGCTTTTGAGAAAGAGTTTTTGAGAGAAAGACTAAAAAAGTTTAAGCTCGTCAAGGTTCTTTTTTGACTTGTCAGGGTCGTTTTTGGGGTTAAGAAATCTAGATTTATGTTGGTTTATGAGAGAGTAATTTCCAACAAAGTGAGAAGCTTTTGTAAGAAAAGTTATACTTGAATAAATCTATTTTTTTTGTGTTTACAGTGTTCTGTCTGCAAATTTATAATCAAAAATTTGTTGTGTCGAATTCTCTGCACTTACAATTAGTATCAGAGTCGGACAACGACCAAATAAGGTGTTTATTCAAAACAGGTGAAGATCGTGGGTGGACGTGGAGAATTCGCCACAGTATATAATTATCACCAACCCTCTGAAGCTGGATCTTGACAACTATGGGTATTGGAAAGTTCAAATGGCTTAGCAGATTTAGAGTATTGATAGTGACGCATGGGTAGCTGTTGAAAAAGGCTGGGAACCTCCGGCAAAGCCTGATGGGACACCAAAACCGAAGAAACAATGGAACTCAAAACAAAAGGCCGAAGCAAAGTGGAATTCTACAGCTTTGTCTACAATCTTCAATGGACTTCACATTAATCAATTTAAGAGAGTTCAAGGATGTACTACTGCAAAGAAGAATGGGATATTCTTCAAGTGACCTTTAAAAGGACGAGTAATGTTAAGAGAACTTGCATAGACATGTTAGCCTCAAAGTTTGAAACTTTGACTATGGGAGAGGATGAAACCGTTGAAGAATTCAGCAACAAGCTGTCATTATTAGCTCATGAGGCCTTAGTGTTGGGAAAAACATAAAAAGACAAGAAGCTAGTAAATAAGTTTTTGAGGTGTCTTCCTTCCAAATTTCATGGACATCGGTCTGCCATAGAGGTATCTCAGAATTCTGATACATTAAAGTTCGATGAAGTGTTACATATCAACCAAAAGCGTCCACTAAATGAAGGAGAAAACATAGCTCTAATGTCTGAAAAGTCATCGAAAGAAAAGGATTCAACTGATGATTTAGAAGGAAAAATTGGTTTAATCTTCAAGAGACTTCTACAAAAGGCTGAAACAGGTAAAAGAAAAGAGTATTAGTCACCTGCTATGCCAACTTTTGACACAGACAACTACAAATAAGACAAACAATGTCTCGAGTGTCTAGGTTTTGGTCACTTTAAGGCTGATTGTGCTTCAATCAAAAAGAAAATGGTTGTACAATGCTATGGATGCAAAGGATTTGGTCATACCAAAACATATTGCATTTCAAGACAAAGTGGAAACCAATGTTATGAACAAATTTATGGCACAGCTCGGTATTGTAGAAGTTTCAGATAATGAAGATAACAATGTTCAGACTAATAATGGAAGTTCAATGGCTGAGGAACAAGAGTCTGATGATGAATTGAATAAGAATTTGGAAGATCAGTTGAGCATCGTGGTAGCATCCTTAGTTGAGACTCGTGAAGAAAATAAACGTTTGAGAAAAAATATGTCGCTGATGATATGCTTCAACAAGCGAAAAAGAGCTTATATATGTCAAAGCTAAGAATGTTGAGTTGAAGGAAAATTGACAGAGCAATTACGCAACATCAAGATGTTAAGCAAGGAAACTGAAGATCTTGACAAAGTCTTGTCCTTGGGAAGAACGAGCAATGTCAGTTGGTGGCTTGGTTACTTAGGAGCAAAATCTAATGGTATAACAAAGTTTGTGAAAGTTGTACCTGAAGTCACTAAGTTGACAGAGCCGTGTGTGAGTCATACTAAGACCAAGAAAAAGTATTCAACCTCAGAAGGTTGTAGAAAGTCAATGCCCAGAAAACAACCCTTTGTTCTACCTAAATCCACAAACAGACCTGTGATGACAAAGAACAGAGCATATCAAAATATTGAGCACAATAAGAGAAGGTGGGGAAATAAATACAAGAGTAACAATAGAAGATATGTTGCTAACAAAAGAATTGTCAGTTATTCATTGAAGCAAAAGGTTAATTGTTGGTTTTGTGGAACGTATGGTCATGTAAAAGTTGAATGTCACATCTATTTGAATAGAATAAGACAAGAAATTAAGCATGACAGAGTCTACTGGGACAATCGGAGAAGAAACAGTTTTTGGGTTCAAAAGTATGATCTGCATCAACGTTGTGATTCGCTTAACAACAACTTGTTGACTGACTATTTAAGACACATGTGGTGTCATTTACGGTAACCTAGAAACATGTGTTTGTTTTGTCTTGATGTACACTCAAGCAGGGGAAGATGATGGATACATATGTCTGATTATGGGGGAGACATGTTTTAGGGGGAACACAATAGGATCATGTTAGTGCACAACAAGAACTTGTTAGCTCGAGATGAACATCAAGAAAAAAAAAGGAGACTGAAGATGTGTGGAGGGCACGTGAAAATAGAAATGGTTCCTAAAAATCAGGAAAATTTCAAGAAAAAAGGAAAAGATGAAAATTTGGTGAATATTGAGAATATCTACTCTAACAGAATTTTGAATGGAAAAGGAAATTATTAGATAAGACCAAATATTTTATTAGATGTGATCTAGGGTTGAAGACCAAGGATGGGACGTCCATATAAATAGGTTTTGTCATTGTAATTTAGGGTTAGATCTTTTGAGAGAGAGTTTTTTTAGAGAAAGACTAAAAAAGCTTAAGCTCGTCAGGGTTCTGTTTCGATTTGTCAGGATCGTGTTTGGGATAAGAAATCTAGATTTAGGCTAGTTTCTGGGATAGTAATTTCCAACAAAGTGAGAAACTTTTGTAAGAAAAGTTCTACTTGAATAAATCTTTTTTTTTGTTATAATCAGTAATCTGTTATGTCGAATTCTCTACATTTACAGGCCAATCCTCTGTTGTAGACACTATATCTCCACGACTTTTAAACAATTAGTTTTGAACTCCACTTTTTTCATTTAGAGAGACATCATCGATTGCATTCCCATAGAAGTGCATTCATCTCTACATGTAAAGGTGAAATACTCTAGCAGATTCCTCTACGTCTCATACAAGTCCCATGCAATGAATCTAAAAAACATAACTAGCCGACACCTCAAAAATATTTGGAATCCTTTCCAAGTATTTATAATTATTTTGGGATCGGTCAATCTTTTTAAAAATTTAGGACTTTAGATTTTGGCTTCTCGGAGGTAATCGATTGATCCAAATGATGGATTGATCGGTTTAGTGTCTTGGAAATTGTTCTGTTGGGTGGCTCGATTGATTCTGGTATTAGATCGATACTAGTAGTAGATTAATCAGGTAATGCTCTTGGCTTGATTTCTGATTGAATTGATCGGTCCATGTATATGGTTGATCGATTGGCACATTTGTGGATCAAAATTTATAAGAGATTGATCGGTACAACTAAGAATCGATCAATCGAAGCTTCTAAAAGGATTCCTGGATTTGAAACTTGTGTCCTTGATGTCCTGAAAATCTCCTTGAAATTCTTTTCCTTGATATTAGTTTCTAACTCGTCATTTTGGGCTTGTAAGTGCCAATAGCATGCTAAATGCTTAAAAACTAACACAAGACTACAAAACGCCTAATTAAAATGGCTAATAGACACGCACAAACCTACAACATACAACATACAACAAGAAAATAAATAAATTTTGGCAATCCATTGATAATACAGTTCACAACAATGATTCAACATTTTAGAAGATCGTCAAAGAAAATTTCCATACAACATTGTCTAAATATGGGTGTCAAACTTATAGGCGATAACTCAAAAAATAAATTTTAGTTTTCTTAGAAAATGAAGAGCTTCCTCCTTACAAATCGCATATATTGATGATATCCTCGATGATATAGCTTTCATGTTTCTGTTTAGAGACCTAATGGATGATCAATAACTACATTAACACACAATCTAATAGAGAAACACATATAGATTTACCAACACTCTAGTGTAAAAAAATTTCCAGCCAAAAGAGAACCCAATATCCTACTCGATTATACATGTTTGACCAAAACAAAAACTTCCAGCAAAGACCACCGTTGCGACGAGGTCCTGGAAAAAATCCAGCATCGTCAAGCAGTGCCAAAACCCTAAATCATCGAAAGAAGTCCTCAAGTTCAACGAAAAAAATATTATCACAACAATACTCTGCAGAAATTACTAGAAAAAAGAAAGTACGAGGACACCGCCGAACTAGAGAAAACCAACAAAACTCCACTAAACCAAAGCTCCCAAACACGAAGCATCAGCGAACCGAGATTTCCCTTTACTTAAAAATCGTTGAAAACACCACCTAAGAACTCAATAGACGAATCCCCACCGACATTCACGCTAATTAGAGTTGTTTTGCACGCCGGGAAAAAAAAATTGTCATTTGTTTAATGAATTTTAGGCTTGGATTTGTATAATCACTGAGCTCTTACCATAATTTAGGCCCACCTGTCTTTGTATCTTTGAAATTCTAGTAAACATGATTTAAATCCAACAACAAATTCCCTTATAGGAAAACATGAAAGTAACTAACGTATCATCACTTTTGTGACAAAAAAAAAACTGACGTATCATCAATAATTGCCAATGAATTTTAAGAAAAAAAAGAAAAGAAATACTCATTTCTCAATTATTAGTAGCCAACTTTCTTTATCCTTCATCTTTCTCTTCAGAATTTTGACCCCAAAAGTCTATTCAGTGACCTGTAACTGTCTCACAGGCAGTGGAGAGAGTTCGAAGCTCAATTCCTCATCTTCGCAAAGCAGAAATTTACCCTCTCATGCTGTGAAATTCAGTTTTCCATTCAATAGTTGAAGATCAAGATGCCGGACTCCTCGACGGAGCCAGTTTCTGTCACCATTCCTCTGCTTCGCCGCGCTACAAACTCAACCTCCCAAGTCGCAATCGTCGGTTCCGACGTCTGTCCGATTGAAAGCCTCGATTATGAGTATGATCAACTCCTAATGTTAACTCTTTTTTATTCTCCACTCAATTTTGCTTCTTACTAGCCTTAATTTTGTTGGTACGCATGCGGTTTAGGATCTCGGAGAATGATTTATTTAAGCAAGATTGGAGAGCTCGTAGTAAGGTAGAGATTTTCCAGTACATTTTCATGAAGTGGCTTCTATGTTTTTGTATCGGCATTATTGTTAGTCTCATCGGTTTCGCCATCAATCTCGCCGTTGAGAATCTTGCCGGCGTTAAGTTCGTTATTACTTCTAACATGATGTTAGCCGGAAGGTGTGACTCCTTTTTTCTCCGATTTCCACGCTGTTTTTGCTTGAAATGTTAATGAATTGCTTTGAATGGAGAGTTGAAATCTTTTTACAGGTTCAGTATGGGATTTTTCGTTTTCACTGTTACGAACCTGGTTCTTACTCTGTTTGCGTCGGTGATTACCGCTTTTGTTGCGCCTGCTGCAGCAGGTTCCGGTATACCGGAAGTGAAGGCCTATTTGAACGGTGTTGATGCTCCAGAGATACTCTCATTTCGCACTTTGGTAGTTAAGGTAAGGAGTTTTTCAGCTGCTATATTCCACAGACTCATTAGTCAGCATGAAAATTGAAAAATGCAGAAGTTTACCTCAGAAATTTACTTTGATCTCTCTTTGCCTGGAATACAGATCATTGGGAACATATCTGGAGTATCAGCGTCACTTCTCATTGGTAAGGCAGGGCCTATGGTGCACACTGGAGCTTGTGTTGCATCCATACTTGGTCAGGGTGGCTCCAAAAGATATGGACTGACCTGGAAATGGCTCAGATTTTTCAACAATGATAGAGACCGTAGAGATCTTGTAACTTGTGGCTCGGCTGCTGGTATGGCTGCCTCATTTCGTGCTCCGGTAGGTGGTGTCTTGTTCTCCCTTGAGGAGATGTCTTCTTGGTATGTCAAGTTATCTTTAAGCACAATGGATATTCTTATCTCAAGTTCAGTAATTGCTATATTTTTGTTGGATTTTTTCCTCATTTTCGGGTTAAATTACATGTTCTCTAAACTGTGATATTGTGAATGGCTAATTAAAAGCTATGAATTTTTTTGTTGTTCTAGGTGGAGAAGTGCACTATTATGGAGAACCTTTTTTTCAACAGCTGTTGTGGCAATTGTCCTCAGGGCTCTAATCGATGTGTGTTTAAGTGGAAAATGCGGTTTATTTGGTAAAGGAGGCTTAATCATGTTCGATGTCTATTCAGAAAATGCGTCATATCATTTAGGGGATGTACTTCCTGTTCTTCTCCTTGGAGTTGTTGGTGGTATTTTAGGAAGCCTTTACAACTTTCTGCTGGATAAGGTTCTGCGAGTTTACAACTATATATATGAGTATGTTATTTTTTGATATATTTATAATCCAGACACATACGCACACATAAGTATATATAAAAGTATATGAAATCTTGATCTTAAAACAATTTTTTTCCAGGAAAGGGGTTGCTTGGAAGATTCTCGTTGCTTGTGCAATATCAATTTTCACGTCCTGTCTACTCTTTGGGTTACCATTTCTTGCATCATGCCAACCTTGCCCTGCCGATGCCTTAGAGGAGTGCCCTACAATTGGCCGGTCTGGCAGCTTTAAGAAATATCAATGCCCCCCTAGTCACTACAACGATCTAGCTAGCCTCATTTTCAACACAAATGATGATGCTATCAAAAACCTTTTCAGCAAGAACACTGACTTCAAGTTTCATTATTTCTCGATTCTTGTATTTTTTTGTCACTTGTTTCTTCCTCAGTATCTTGAGTTATGGCATTGTTGCTCCAGCAGGGCTATTTGTACCCGTTATTGTAACAGGAGCATCATATGGACGGTTTGTAGGCATGCTGCTTGGCGGAAATTCAAAGCTTAATCATGGTCTATTTGCTGTGCTTGGTGCTGCGTCCTTTCTTGGCGGAACAATGAGGATGACGGTTTCCACATGTGTTATTCTCCTTGAGCTGACGAACAATCTGCTGCTACTGCCCATGATGATGCTGGTCCTTCTGATTTCAAAAACAGTTGCTGATGGTTTCAATGCCAACATCTATAACCTTATCATGAAGATAAAAGGGTTTCCCTACCTCTACAGCCACGTAGAGCCTTACATGAGGCAGCTTCTAGTTGGTGATATAGTCACAGCCCCACTTCAAGTCTTCAATGGCATCGAGAAAATCGAGACTATTGTACACGTTCTGAAAACCACCAATCACAATGGCTTTCCCGTGGTTGATGGGCCACCACTTACTGCAACTCCTGTTCTATACGGTCTAATCCTTCGGGCTCATATTTTGACTTTGCTAAAGAAACGAGTTTTCTTGTCTAATCCAGTAGCTTGTGACTCCAATGCCCGTTCCCAATTCAAGGCAGATGACTTCGCTAAGAAGGGTACTGGCAGAGGTGATAAAATAGAAGATGTGGAATTAACCGAGGAAGAATTGAATATGTACTTGGATTTACATTCATTCTCTAATGCTTCACCTTACACTGTTGTGGAGACGATGTCACTTGCAAAGGCTCTTATCCTCTTCCGCGAGGTTGGCATAAGGCACTTATTGGTCATCCCTAAAACCTCAAATGTAAGTGATTTCCGATATCCCTTTTCCCTGTCTGTTACCAACTTATCATCACCTTGGTAGACTTTGTTAAGAACTAGAAAGTGAGATGCTTGATACATATCGATGAATAATAAGGTAGAGTATATAAATCGGTGGTAGGGAGAAGAATACTTTGAGAGTCCTTTGAACTTAAATTACTGGTTTCATTTCGAAGAATCTTTTTGTAGAACAAAACTCGAATAGTTATTTGGTCCTCTGTATCCTTTACCTCTCTATTTTATAAATCTAAACAGTTATGAAATTCCTAAATTTCTGACTAAAGAAAATTGCATGCATTGCAGAGACCTCCAGTTGTAGGTATATTGACACGGCATGACTTCATGCCGGAACATATATTAGGTCTGCATCCATCCCGATCTCATAGCAGATGGAAAAGACTTCGAATTCGGCTGCCTCTCCTCTCGTAAACTATATTCACCTCCCTTATAAGTTTCAGGTATGCTATCAAAACACAGCCTTCGAGCTCATGGATGTTTGCAAGTGGTAAATTAGTCGATTGTGTATATGTGAATTTAACTTTCGTTTGCGTCTCTTTGTTTGATACAAAGATGCAGAGATGTAGAAAATGTTACATTGCTTTAATTTGCTAGCTTTTATCAGACTTTCACAGCTGAGGGCGAAATACAAATTTTGATTGCAATCTTCGTAACGGATAAGAGCCACAAACACACGTATACATGCAATTTAATTGCATCAACAACAGACTAAAACAAAGCAATAATCTCTATTCTTGGTTCTCTCTATAGTTACATATAAAAGGCATTTATTCATATATATTAATGCATTAACCAACTAAAAAGTCAGTGTATGAATACAAAATAAAACTGAGAATTTAATTGCTTTTTAATACTCTTTTCTTTCATTTTATTTGTAATTCTAGGTTATTTCACGTAGATTAAGAAATTTTGTAAATTGATTATATTAACCTCACAAAAATATTAATTTACAGTCTTAATTACGACATCTATTAGTACAATATGGCATTTATAGCAAGGTTATATTTAGAAATTTTATACAAAAATTACATTGAAAAATGAGAATGACAACTAATATGAAACAGAGAGAGTCTGTCTTTTTTTCACTAAAAGATTCTTATATTAATTATCCGAGGTAGAATACGAGTTTGAAATACATAAACCGGCGGAAAACATAGATATCACCAAAATGTAAGTCTAACCTAGGGAAATTTTTAGAAACTAGTCCCAGAAAAAACTAAACTAGAACCTAAGAATAAAAACTAGAAAATTGCTAGCGCGAAACCTCTGAAGTTAACGCCAAAAAGCTGAAGATGAAACCTTTTATGGTAAATGAGAGTACCTCAGTACTAAAGAAACAGCTTCTAATCCAGTAACATCTATAGGAAATGGCTTGGTCGAAGCACAAAACAAATTCGACAGATTAAACGCTTAAAAAGAAAACCAAGAATAGATTAGGCCTCTGTAAAGTACTAACAAGGAGCGTAGTTTTTAATAAATGTCTTAAACAACGTATATTGTGACAGAAGTACACATATAATAAGCAAGTAGTATTTATATTGGTTGCTTTTAGACACTGAAGCTAGATATACTTTATTGTTTATTGAAAGATTCCAACCTAACAAAGTAGAGCTGATCTGTCTTATAGAGTTAGAATAGTAGAAGTTTTAGTTCCCAACTACTTTAACTTATGTTTCAAAACTTGTTAAAGCCTCGGAACATTCCTTAAAAAGTTCGACATTTCTAATGTTTCCGATTTGAACCATAAAAACTTAAAGGACTTTTTTTTCTTACTTACCAAGCCTAACACTAATATGCAATGAATTTTCTTCAATATTTAAACGTGTCTTGTGGGGTTTTCATTATTTCCAAATATAGAAAAACTTCACATGAACTCTTTTGGTTATTACTCTCCACCATTTCCTTTTCTCATGTCAGTAGTATTATATGTACATATATATGTTTAATTTTTGTCAAGAATTGTCTCAAAATATGTTACACAAGATAATATACTAGCAGGTGAATATCACGGGTTTGATTTTAAATTATATATATATATAAGGACTGTTTGATTTTAGTCATGGTATCTTATAAGACTAATTGTCCAATTTTTTCTTTCTTTTGTCAACAAACAGATATTATTTAAAACTGATTGAGTTTACATAAATGATTCTCAATTAGAGTACATGTATGAAATAGTTTACATGTATTCTCAATTAGTTCAAACATTAGATAGAGAAATAAATTTTCTGACAAAAATAAAATAAAAGATATATCTTACCGGAATCAAAAGTGATGCTCTAGTTAGATGCAAGTTTCATGAATTAACTCAACCTTTTTGGAGTGAAATGATTTTGGTTTAGTTGGCAGGTGGTAAATCTACTGAAGATATGCACTACCTCACACTCAATGATCGAATTGTATTACCTATATTATGTAAAAATTTAGTTAATGATGTTGATGTTCACAGCTCAATTCGATGAACTCAGCTCGCGGAATACAAATCGAGTTCAAGAAGATTGAAGAAAGAAGAGATTGATCGCAAAGTTAGTTTCGGTAAGTACACAAAGAATTATAGAGTTCCCCAAAGAATTTGGGTACATCTCTCTTCGGAATTGATTCCAGAATTCACTAGTTTTTCATGTGTTCTTGCAGGTACAACAATGGTGAACTACATACAATGAGGAAGACGAAGACAATTGCTTATATAAGCATGTTAAGAGGCTGCGGAAAACATTATTGACCCATGAAGACTTTTGGGCCACGAGAAGGCATAGCCCATTATGATCCACCAGCTTCTAATACTCGACTTCTTCTTTTCTTTGTATTGGGCCACGAACAATTTCGGTCCAGCCCATGACCAACATAAGTGAAGAGTGACAAGCCCTAGCCTTTGTCGCTTCACTGTCCTAACACAAACCCTAGCCACCGAGTTCCTTCTCTGAAACTCATCTGCGGCTCACCGGAGTTTTCAAACCTCTGCCACCGTGAGTCCGCTTCCCCTTCTTTCTTCTTTCGATCTTACTTCTCCTTTTATTCCGAAGAACAACGTCGGAGACCAACCTTCATGTGGTCTTCAAGAAGCTCAATCGATTCGTCTTCTTCCATCTCCGAAGAAGATAGAGGTTTCCGGTGAAGAGTCAGCTCCGAACAACTTCACCAGCTGCATGCAAAAGAAGGTAAAGCATCAGCTCATTTTCGATTACAGAGCGTTTAAGCTCATCGTTTCTCTTTATTATTTTTCGTTTCTGGAAATAATTAACGTCTCTTTTGTTCTGTCTCTTCATGCTTTTGCAGGTTTGAGACGAACCACGCCGAGGTCTCTTTATATCTCGATCATGTTCAGGGATTTGAGACAATCTCTGAACTTCTCTCCGGGCAAGGGCTTCGTCATCATATCCGCAGGGTTCACAGAGGTATGAATCTTCATTACTTTCACATGTTCTTCATCAATAGCATCTCTGATGAAATTATATTTGATCTGAACATGCTTAGTCCTTTCACTGCACATTCTGTTCTTTGCTAAATGTATTGCACTTTGTGAATCACAAAATATTTCAATCGTATCTTGTTTGAAACCCATTTATTCACATATGCCTTTTAGCCAAATAACTTATCTGCTTGCATCTGATAATGAGATATATTCAGCTTCTGTCGTTGATAGTGCTACAACTTTCTGTAACCTTGATCTCCAACATACTGTGTTTCCACCAATTGTGAAAACGAATCCTGAAATTGATCTTCTTTTATCTAAGTCTGAAGCAAAATCTGAATCGCAGAATCCTCTTACTTGAAAATTATCATGCTTAGTGAATGCTAAACTGATTTTTGCTGAACCTTTTATGTATTTCATTATCCATTTCACAACTAACCAATGCTCTTTATTTGGTTTTGACATGTACCTGCTGACGAGGCCAACACCATATGCAAGGTCTGGACGAGTACCAGTCATGGAATACATGAGGCTGCCAACTGCACTCGCATAAGGTATGTCTTCCATTTCCTCTGCTTGAGATTTTTCTTCTTCTTCTGTTGATTTCTTGATCTTGAAATGAGAACCAATTGGGGACTGCACTGATCTGCAGTCTTCCATGTTAAAACTCTTTAAAACTTTTAACAAATAGTCCTTCTGAGACAAAACTAAAACACCATCTTTTCTGTTTCTGAAAATATCCATTCCGAGAATCCTTTTAGCTTGTCCCAAATCCTTCATTTCAAATTCTGAATTCAACTGCTTCTTTAACTTGTCAATTTCTGTTTTACTTAAAGCTACAATCAAAATATCATCCACATATAAAAGTAGATAAATCATATTTTGAATCTTGTTACCCTTTAAGTAGACACATGGATCATAGTCACTTTTCCTGAACCCCTTCTTAACCACAAATGAATCAAATTTGTGGTTCCACTCTCTAGGCGACTGTTTCAGTCCATAGAGAGACTTCTTGAGTAAACATACTTTGTCCTCTTGACCAGCTTTAACAAAGCCTTCAGGCTGTTCCATGTAGATAGTTTCCTTTAAAACGCCATGTAGAAAAGTTGTCTTAACATCCATCTGTTCTAGTTCTAGGTCAAACTTAGCCACATCTGATAGGAGAATCCTTATAGATGTATGTTTGACCACATGAGCAAAAACTTCGTTATAGTCAATTCCTTCTGTTTGTGAATAACCTTTTGCCACCAATCTAGCCTTGAACCTAGGCTTTTCTATCCCTGGAATTCTTTGTTTAATTTTGAAAATCCATTTACATCGGATCACTTTCTGATCTTTAGGTCTGTTTCTTAAGTCCCAAGTATAGTTTCTCATAAGAGAATTCATCTCTTCATCCATTCCCTCGTTCCAGTAATCTCTGTCACTGCTTCTTTGAGCTTCTTGGTATGTCTTAGGTTCTTCTAGATCAATCATTTCAGCACTAGCCAAGGCATAGGCAGTGAAATCTGTATCTTCAAATCTAGAAGGTGGCCTTATGTCCCTTCTCTGTCTGTCACGAGCAAGTAGGTAGCCATCTTCACTACTTGTCCCTTTTGCACTTCCCTGATTTTCACTTTCTGACTGATCCTCTTCGTTTTCTGAATTCTAATCACTCTCCACTGTATGAATCTCCTGAATATTCTTTTTAGAAATCCCTCCACCTGATGAAGTAATCGTAACCTTTTTAGATTCCTGACCCAAAACTTCCTCTAGATCATCTTTAAAAGTGACCCTCTTCTTCTCTTTAGGTGTACTTCTTTCTGTGTCAACATTTTGAGTATCCTTGAACATAGTATTCTCGTCAAATACCACATCTTTGCTGATTACAAGCTTCTGTTCCTCTGTTAGCCATACTCTGTAAACTTTAGTGCCTTGACCATAGCCAATGAATACCCCTTTAGAAGCTCTTGGACTTATCTTGTCATTAATAGTGTGAACATAAGCAATACAACCAAAACTTCTCAAGTGATCGTATTCAACTTTTCTGTCAGTCCAAATTTCTTCTGGAATTTTAAAATTCACAGAAGATGAGGGTGACCTATTGATAACATAAACTGATGTAGTTGCTGCTTCTGCCCAAAACTCACCACCTAAACTAGATTCTGCAAGCATGCACCTGACTTTATCCATAATTGTTCTATTCATTCTTTCTGAGATCCCATTTTGCTGAGGTGTATATGGGACAGTTTTATGTCTCTTGATTCCTGACTCTGAGCACAACTTGTCGAATTTAGCATTGCAATATTCTAGGCCATTATCTGTTCTGAGACATTTAATTTTCCTTTCTGTTTGGTTCTCCACCAAATTCTTCCATTCCACAAACTTCTGAAATGCTTCATCTTTAGTTTTAAGAAAATAAACCCATGTCTTCTTAGAGTAATCATCGATGAAACTTATGTAGTATTTTGAGCCTGAAATACTAGGAGTAACATTAGGAGATCCCCACAAATCCAAATGAATGTAATCAAGTATACCTTCTGTTTTGGTTTCTGATCTCTTGAAGCTCATCTTGTGAGACTTCCCTAGAGTGCAAGTTTCACAGAAACCAATATTCTGCAATTTATCTTTCTTGAAGCATCCATTCTTTGCCAAAATTTCCATCGACTTTTGATTCATATGAATCAATCTCCTGTGTCATTTCTCTGTGACATCCGATGTATTTTTTGCCACGTTAGCCTCTGGTTTCAAAACGCTACCTTGTAGAAAGTAGAGACCATTTTGATACCTTCCTGTCATAATTTCCTTCTTGTCTTTGTAGAAAACAACTTTGAAATCTTGTCCAATGTAGTTACAACCTGCCTGTTCTAATTGGCCATAGGATATAAGGTTCCTTCCCAGTTCTGGCATATACCTTACATCTTTTAGAACAACCTGAGAGCCATCATCTTTAGCTATTGTGATATTTCCAATCCCTTTAGCAACATAGTATGTATCATTTCCCATTAGAACACGATTCCCTTCTAATTCTTTGAAGTCTGATAGCACACTTAAGCATGGTGTCATGTGAAATGTACACCCCGAGTCCATTACCCACTCTTTTGCTGTAGCAACTAGGCTAGCAACATAGGTTGATGAGTCTGGTAAAACAACAGTAACATTTGCTGAGCTTTGACCTTTGTTCTCCGAGTTCTTTCCTCTTTCTGGACAATCTCTTTTCCAGTGACTTTCTGAGCCACAATTCCAGCAACCTTTTCCATTAGATTTCCCCTTAGGTCTGCTTTTAGATCTGCCCATTCCTTTTGATTTACTTCTACCATTCTTACTCTGACCTTTCTCTGAACGTTTCTCTGTCCTTCCTCTTGTTTCAACAACAAGTCCTTCTGCTGAGCCTTTTCTTTTGTATAGCAAGCCCTTTTGTATAAGGTTTGACTCCATACCATAAGCTCCAGTGATGACATCGTCCATAGTTAGAGTGTCTTTGGCATTTCCAAACTGTAACGTATGAACCAAAGGATCATATAGAGGGGGTAAGCTATTAAGCAAAGCAATTGCTTGATCTTCATCTTGAATGGTAACTTTCAGACTTGCCAAATCATTGACAAGTTTGAGGAACTTGTCAAGATTCTCTTCCACAGTCTTATCTTCCTCCATTCTGTACAAAGAGAATTGTCTCTTTAAGTACACTCTGTTTGCCTTTGTCTTAGTCTGGTAGTCTCTTTCAAGCGCTTTCCACTGCTTGTAGGCTGTAGGCTCGTGCATTACTTTTCTAAGTACAAGATTAGTGAGACATTGACCAAGCAAACTACGTGCTCTCTTGTCCCTCATAAGCCACATAGAATCATGTTCCTTTGCTTCGACCTTAACCTCACTACCTTCTGCCTTTCCCACATCCACCTTTACTCCTTCTGTTGACTCAACCTGATGTTCTTCTTCCAGAACATCCAACAGCCCCAAGATCTCAAACTGGCCCAATATACGATATTTCCACAACCCAAAATCTGCTTTTCCATCAAATTTCTCAACCTCAAACTTTCCAAGTGTTGGTTCCATAGTTCAATAGAATCAAGACTTGTTTATTACCTGCAGAATAATAAACCAGTCCTTAGCTGATGTCTATACCTCTAAGTTCTTGAACCAAGCAATCACTTTCACGGATTAACACTTGTGAAAGATTCAATGATTTAATCGAGAAATATGAAATAGGGAGAGAAGTTCAATTCCCTGAGTTTAATCTGAATTTAGTCTTCCAATTAACTTCTCTATGTTCTTGACTTTGTACTTGCTGGAACTCGATGATTGAAAACCCAGAGAAACCTTGTTGTTAACAAAGACTTAGCCTCAAGCCAGAGACTCCTTCAGTCTTCTCCTCTCCGAGTCAGGTAAAGGTTTCTTTTCTCTTTCTTTAGTTGCTGCAACGTGCGCTTTATGTTTGCGATAGCATAACCATGAAGCTCTAATACCAATTGTTGATGTTCACAGCTCAATTCGATGAACTCATCTCGCGGAATACAAATTGAGTTCAAGAAGATTGAAGAAAGAAGAGATTGATCGCAAAGTTAGTTTGGTAAGTACACAAAGAATTATAGAGTTCCCCAAAGAATTTGGGTACATCTCTCTTCGGAATTGATTCCGGAATTCACTAGCTTTTCATGTGTTCTTGCAGGTACAACAATGGTGAACTACATACAATGAGGAAGACGAAGACAATTGCTTATATAAGCATGTTAAGAGACCGCGGAAAACACTATTGACCCATGAAGACTTTTGGGCCACGAGAAGGCATAGCCCATTATGATCCACCAGCTTCTAATACTCGACTTCTTCTTTTCTTTGTATTGGGCCACGAACAATTTCGGTCCAGCCCATGACCAACATAAGTGAAGAGTGACAAACACTTACAAATAAGCTAGTCAGTTGTGACCCAGTATTGATAAAAAAAAAAAAAAACTCAACCCTTTCTAGAATATTTTTTTGTCAGTAAACAAATAAAATTAGATTGAGATATATCCATTGAAGATTGAAAATAATTAAAAGCATTTGAGGAAGAAATTTTTCAGATGGTTTTTTTTTTTTTTACCATGAAGATAACTAAAAAAAACTTTCAATTTTGTCAACGATGAACCGTCTTTTGCTTTCTGTCGATTCTCGTATTAGAACTCGAACTAGAACATAATGTTCTGATAGTAGTTATCGAATACGTAATTATTAATTAAATCAAATTATGTTACAAATGAGTATTAATCACTTGCTCACTCTAGTAACCAACAATTTCATGAGCATACCCATAGCGTACGATTTCATTCCTATTGAAAAGATCCATAAAAAATGGTTTTACCTACATCAAAACTGTAACGGACAACCACATTCTTAACAGATGGAACCACAAAGAAAATTTTATGTATATTATATTAAAATTTTCCCGAAAACATGCCTAGAAAATCGGCATAAATTACATTTTCTTTAAACCCAAATCCTAGATTTAATATAAAAATGAATTTTTTTTATCACTAATCCTATCGACAAAACCAAATCCATAACCTTTAATCACTAATTAAATCATTTTAACCACTAAATTTAGAATAAATGGACTTTCATGATATTAATAATATTATATCATTATCTAGTACGAAAAAGACTTTGATACTAATTTTGGTTGCGGTAAACGGAGATGGGTTAGCTCTATTGTATCTGTGTAAAACACATTGATTGTAGGATAATAAATCTCTGTACCCAATGACTTAGAAAAAGACAAAAGAATTTCTCCGTCCCACAGAATAATGCCAACTGTTATTTTTAAAATTAATTAATTAATCTAAATTTTTTTTAATAATTGGGTAGACAAGACTCAATTCATAGTATAAAACTCACATCCTAAAATTTTTCTTTTAATCTACTATATGTAAGAATTAAGCTTAATTTAAATTCATTAGCATACCAAATATAAGAAGAATTATTTTTGATGGGATATCAAAAAATATTTTTTTTAAACAGAATAACTATTCATTTATCAAATAAATTTATTGACATTTTTAACATGATTTTTTTCAAATATTATGTAATTACTTCTTCTTGTTTTTAAAATAATAGATTTTAAATTTTAAATAACATATATTAAGAAAATAAATTAATACTTAATAAATAGAAAAAAATACAATTCTAGACAACATTTCATAACTCTAAAGTAATATTATTTCAGAGATGTGTCTTCGGTTAAATGATTAAATCCACTTATTATTTTTTTCGTTAAAGTTTGATTCTAAAATAATCACATAATAATTCCTCTATGATATTGTTTGGAATTTTAGAAGAGGGTTTGAGTTATGTGATATTGAATTGCAAAAACTATAAGTGATTCAATTATTTGTAACCAATATTTTTGAATTTTATAATTTATTATCACTAATTAATTTTTAAAAGTACTAATTAGTTTTTAAAAGTGCATGAAAAAAGCTAAAACCTAAGAACAAAACCAAACATATAGGAATTTATTCTTTTAAAACCAAAAACTATAGATTTACTTTAAACCGGAATTCGACTCAAGTTAGTCGTTTAACAGGATTAGATTTGAGTTATAAATTATTTTATATCTATCTATTTAATTGATGATAAGAAGTGGAAGAAATGTAGTTGGAGTTTAACTTTAGATAGACGCTTAATCCTGCACATAATAGGGTTTTAAGTTTGTATATTTAATCGATTTTTATGTCATCACTCTGTATGACATAACAAAGAATCTGTCAAAAACTTTCTTTCTTTATGTCATCACTCTTCCAAAATTCTCTTCTGTCTTCCTCTTCAGAGTAAAGAATCAAAATCATATCCATGGCTGTTCCAAGATCAAGAAGATGCTCTCTTTCTCTATTAACTCTTTTCTCAATCTCTCTTATTCTTATTTCTGTTTCACTATTTGTCTCCACAAAACCATCTAATAAGCCTTTCATCAATTACAGAAACCAATTCTCTGTTTCTGTCTCTTCTCCTTTGTCTCCTTTTGGACAGAGCAACACAACAAACACTTCACTTGCTCCAATCTCTTCTCTTTTGTCTCCTTTAGTACAAAGCAATACAACAAACACTACTCATCTTGCTTTAATCTCTTCTTCTTCTGGTCAACAAAACCAAAACAAGTCTCTAAGTCCCACAATTAAAAAATGTTATCAAGGTATCTTTAATTCTTTCTTTGTTTTTTTTTCTTTTTTTTTGACTCTCACAAACAAACCTTGCAATGATCAAAACTTTATTTTTGTTAATAACCCTATTTTTAATGATTAAAAATTGTTTCTGTTCTAATATTTATAATATTATATATATATACATATTTTTTTTTCTTTCTTTTCTTGGAATAATTTATGGGCTTTTTAGTTTCTCGATATATTAAACAAATTTTTGATCAAAGGTATAATTTTTAATAATACTCATCATTTTTTCTAATATGTATTCTTCTTTTTAGATTAATTCTACCAGTTTTCTATGATCTAAACTTGTTGTTTTTCTCTAATATTTACTTTTTATTCTTCGTCTTATTCTAACATTTATTATTCTTTTTTCTTTTTCTTTTTGATAAAATTCTGATTTTTATTCTAATAAAACGTTTCTTTTGTTCGCTATGAATATCAGAAAAAAACAGGGTTGGATAAAATAGAATCAGATTTGGCGAAAGCAAGAGCAGCAATTAAAAAGGCAGCTTCCACTCAAAACTATAGAAGCTCTCTCTACAAAAACCCAGCTGCCTTTCATCAGTTGAGTTTACCTTTCTTCTTTTCACTTTTATTATCAAAATAAACAAAAAAATTAAAATAATTTTTTCCCAAATTTAGTAATTTTACTTTGTACAATTTTTTAGAGTACTTATAATTATGTCTGGTAGCTTCTAATAGTCAAAGATGATGACGCTGACATAGATTTTAATATATATATTTTTCTTACAACTATTTGTCATAGATTTCATCAGAAATCAAGCATTTAATTACTATTACAATAAATTCAAAAAATAAAAAAATAATTATGACTCGGTTAAGAGTTTCCTATTCTTCGTCATGTATTCTTTTACCAATTTCAAAAATTTATACAATACTGTAGTTGAATTATATAATGTTTTTTAACTGAACTAAAAGAAGTTTTAACATGATCAACTACTTTATATCAAAAATAATTATACTAATGACTTTTTCTATACCATCAGTTCATCTTTTATTCTTCTTTTTTTTGATTCTTTAGATTTTTTTGTTTTGTTTTTAAACATTAGTTCAAGAGTTTAAAAAGCTACCACTAAAAAGGTTTTAATCATCAAAATTAAAAAATAAAAAGCTTTTGAGCTTTATATTGATATGCTATTGTAGTCGTGTGCATTATGTCATAAATAATTGAGGGCAATATTTCAGAAAAAAAAAACAATAGATTACGAAACCAAATTACTTGTAACTTATACTCTTACACAGTCTTGGGTCTCCGCAATAATAATTTTTGGTTAACAAAAAAGAAGAAAACCTAAATTACATATTGCTTATATTAATAAATAATAATTGATGTATTATTAAATTGAAAATCAGGAGTCATACTGAAATGATGAATCGTTTTAAGGTGTGGACATACACAGAAGGAGAGGTGCCATTATTCCATGACGGTCCTGTGAATGACATTTACGGCATTGAAGGACAATTTATGGACGAAATGTGTGTAGATGGGCCGAAGAGTAGAAACCGTTTTCGGGCCGAAAAACCCGAAAACGCACATGTTTTCTTCATACCATTTAGTGTCGCAAAGGTTATTCACTATATCTACTAGCCCGTCAGATCTGTGGAAGGCTTTTCGCGAGTCCGGCTACATCGGCTTATAGAGGATTATGTTGATGTAATTGGTAGAAAGTATCCTTATTGGAACAGAAGCCAAGGAGGTGACCATTTTATGGTTTCATGCCATGATTGGGTACGTTTTTATTCTTCTTGCTTAAGACCATAAGAAAATTAATCTTTAAGATTTCAAAGTATATATATTAGATAAGTCCTGTTCTTTGATGAGTCTCAGCGACCAAAATTTTAATACTAATTAAAGTAGAAAAAGTGATTAAACTGAAGAGAAGCGGTAGCTGTAATTAATTGGTTGCCATCACCGACGTTGTGTATTGTTGTCGCTGACGTCGCTAATTAAAATATCAACCAATAAAATGAGTCATGCGACTATTTAAACGGTAATGCGTAAGTTCCGTATGTTTATTTTCCACATAACTAACTCTCATACTACTTATAATATTAGGTATAGACCTTCATGATAGACTTAGGTATAGGTAATTTTTTTATCTCGGGTAGACGTTTTTGGTTATCGATGACTTTGGTCCTGTTCTTTGATGAGTCGCTCAGTGACCAAAATTTTAATACTAATTAAAGTAGAAAAAGTGATTAAACTGAAGAGCAGCGGTAGCTGTAATTAATTGGTTGCCATCACCGAGGTTGTGTATTGTTGTCGCCGACGTCGCTAATTAAAACATCAACCAATAAAATGAGTCGTGCGACTATTTAAACGGTAATGCGTAAGTTCCGTATGTTTATTTTCCACATAACTAACTCTCATACTACTTATAATATTAGTCGCTTATCGCTCAAGTTGCGATAGTAAAAAGAACAGGCCTATACTATATTTTTTTGTCAATTTAAACTTCCCATCACCTGAAAACAAACCCAGGTAAATGCAAAATTTAAATATTAGAAACATTATTATTAGAAATTATTGTTAACAAAAAAACTAAAAAAAAACATTTTTTTACAAGTAATCATTAGATCGACAAGACCTAATCGATAGCCTAAGTTCTCCAAATGAAGCAGGGTGAGATTAGAATTCACCACTATTTTATGTCTGACT
This sequence comes from Lepidium didymum, assembly GCA_963920545.1. Lineage (NCBI taxonomy): Eukaryota > Viridiplantae > Streptophyta > Magnoliopsida > Brassicales > Brassicaceae > Lepidium > Lepidium didymum. Next base: position 17,644,308 of record OY986980.1, on the reverse strand, counting down.
AAATCAAAAGTAATCCAATTAACCACTGTTTTTTGGCAAAAAAAAGAAAAAACACTATTAGAAACTATTTTCTAAACTCATACTCCTGATCGTACTCTTTCTGTTTATAAAATAAAGATTTATAAGAAGTTTAGCTTGTTTTTTGAGCTAGATTTTTCAGTTTGTCTATGCAATTTTATTTATTTGATGATTATAAATAGTAAATATTGATTGAAATTAATTGAATTTATTCTATTATCTTGTAACTTATACAAAAAATTTTAGTACAAAAATTTATGAATTTATAAATAAACAATGTGTGAAAATTTTAAAGTGACTAATTATTTAGAGATTCATCAAATTTGGAATAAGTTTTTTTTTAATATAATTTAAAGATGAGTATGTTTACTTGTGTATAGGCACCAGACGTGATAGATGGAAATCCAAAGTTGTTTGAAAAATTCATAAGGGGACTTTGCAATGCTAATACCTCAAAAGGATTCCGGTTATCCATTCCAGAGATTTACCTTCCTAAAAGAAATTTGGGTTCATTTTTCCTTGGACAATCATCGAGAATTCGATCTATACTCAGATTTTTTGCAGGAAGAAGTCATGGCGATATCCAAAAAATACTGTTCCAACATTGAAAAGAAAGAGAAAATGAAGTTCAAGTTTATGAACGGCTACCTCCGGGAAAGGACTATACCAAACTAATGGGAATGAGCAAGTTTTGTCTATGTCCAAGCGGTTGGGAAGTCGCTAGCCCAAGGGAAGTCGAGGCGATTTACGCAGGTTGTGTACCGGTAATCATGTCGGATAACTATTCATTACCATTCAGTGATGTCCTAAATTGGGACTCATTCTCCATACAAATTCCTGTTTCTAAGATAACAGAGATCAAGACCATTTTACAGAGTGTCTCTCTTGTACGATACTTGAAGATGTATAAGAGAGTCTTAGAAGTAAAGCAGCATTTTGTGTTGAATCGTCCAGCTAAGCCTTACGATGTGATGCATATGATGCTTCACTCTATCTGGTTAAGAAGACTTTAAGATTGATACATAAATATACTTTCTTTTTTTTTACAATTTTATAAAATTTAATAGCTTTGTAATTTTTCGATAAGATCAGCGAATTCATATTAATAAGAGAAAAAAATTGTATTTATGTTTTCTATATGTGTTTACTTTAAATTGGTTAAACTTTTCCAAATCTCAACATCTAATTTTCCATATGGTCAAATCAAACTCTCATTTTATTAGACTTTTCCGAATGGCAATATGTCTTTGATTTATTTGCATCAATAATTTAGCATCGAAATTGATAAAAGTACAATTTTTACTGATAAGTGTCCAAAATTTTTAAAATATAATTTTACTTTTTTTTCTTTGGAAAAAAAAACATAATATTGAAAATTTCATTAATGAAAACTGTCACATCAGCATATTGTGCGTTATAAAGTCTACCAAACTAAACGATCTCAAGCATGGTAGACTTTAAATGATATGGTAGACTTAAGTAAGGGTAACAAACCCTTCGTGGTAGACTTAAAAGTATCGATTTGAGGAAAAATTTCTAAGCATAGTAAACTATCAGTTGAAGTGTGGTAGACTTTGAAGACCTTCATGGTAGACTTAGGTATAGCTAACAAACCCTTCATGGTAGACTTAAAAGTATCGATTTGAGAAAAAATTTCTAAGCATAGTAAACTATCAGTTGAAGTGTGGTAGACTTTGAAGACCTTCATGGTAGACTTAGGTATAGCTAACAAACCCTTCATGGTAGACTTAAAAGTATCGATTTGAGGAAGAAATTTCTAAGCATAGTAGATTATTAATTGAAGTGTGGTAGACTTTGAAGACCTTCATGGTAGACTTAGGTATAGCTAACAAACCATTCATGGTAGACTTAAAAGTATCGATTTGAGACAAAATTTCTAAGCATAGTAGACTATCAATTAAAGTGTCGTAGACTTTGAAGACCTTCATGGTAGACTTAGGTATAAGTAACAAACCCTTCATAGTAGACTTAAAAGTATCGATTTGACCTAGAAATTTCTAAGCATGGTAGACTATAAGTTGAAGTATGGTAAATTTTGAAGACCTTCATGATAGACTTAGGTATAGGTAGACTTTATTGTCCTTCATGATAAAGTTTGCAAGACTAGACAAAGTACCTTGTTAGAGTATATAAAGTCGTCTATTTGTAGGTGAAATATCTGGTTTGGTAGATTATCGTTTCACGTGTGGTAGACTTTGAAGATCTTCATGGTAGACTTAAGTAAAGTTAACAACCCCTGCATGGTAGACTTAAAAGTATCGATTTGAGGATGAAATTTCTAAGCTTGTTAGACTATCAGCTGAAGTATAGTAGACTTTATTGTCCTTCATGGTAGAGTTTGGAAGACTTGACAAGCTACTTTTATAGAGTACATAAAGTAGTCTATTTGTAGGTGAAATGTCTGGTTTGGTAGATTATTATTTTACGTGTGATAGACTTTGAAGACCTTAATGATAGACTTAGGTAAAGTTAATAAACCATGCATGGTAGACTTAAAAGTATCGATTTGAGGATGAAATTTCTAAGTTTGGTAGATTATCAATTGAAGTATGATAGACTATCAATTGAAGTATGGTAGACTTTATTGTTCTTTATGGTAGAATATGGTAGAGAGAGAAGACGAAGAAAAAGAAGAAAAACAAAAAAGAATAAGAGAAAAACAAAAAAGAATAAGAGAGAAGAGAAAAAGAGAGAAAGAGAGAAAAAAATTAATAAAGGGAGACAGAGAGAAAGAGAGAGAAAAATGGTGAAGAATGTTTTTTTTTGTTTTTTTTAAATGATATTATAGTAATAAAATGAATACTCTAAATTTTTTAAGATTTTTCCCTTTTCTCTCAAATCTTCGAACATAAAGCACACAACATATAAGTATTTAACACACTTTCATACACCATATAAGTAATTTGTTCATTTTTAACCTTCAAAAAGCAATTTTCTTATCATCTTTAGATCTATAATAGCAAAATCCCCCAAAAATACATTGTAATGCATAATCAAAAGGTAAATGGCGAAGCATTTTGAAGAGTTCTCGTTATGCTTTCGTATTCCGTTTTACTTTTGTCATTTTCATTATTTCTTAGCAACTCGTTTCTGCGCTTTTCTCAACTTACCAACTTTTCTAGTTTCCTGTAAAATCCAAAATAATTTAAGTTAGATAAGCAAAGATATAAAACAGTTGGCCATAAATTAGAGGTTGCAGAAGAAAAAATTCTTACTTGTATATTCCCTATATCACGTAATGGTTGTTTGTTTTCATGGCTAATCTTATTATCAGCTGATTGCATTGCTTTATCGCAAAGTAAGTTTTCTTCTCTGTTACTACATTTCGAAGCTAAGCAGCCACAAGAATCACCACATCCGCTTCCATTCGCCTTGCATTTGCAATGTTTGGTCTTGCACAAAGATTTTGTTGTGCAAGAGCAACATACCTCTACTTTGTTTTGTTTATTTTTGCAGAGTGTTTCCTCAGAAGTTTCTGGTTGGGATGGTTCCAAGTCTAATTGATCATCGGTATCCTTGCTGGAAATCGAATATTCAGCTGGTTCTCTCTGTTGGAATTGAAAAATCAGACCCCCGAAAAAGAAACAAGCATTCCTGATTAAGAAATAAAGTTTAAAGAATAAATTTAAATTGATAACCTGAAATTTTTCAGTTTCAGTGAGTTGGGATTTGGTCACTTCCATTTGGCTGACAAGAGTACTCAGCTTGTTAAATTCTTCTTTGAGTTCCTTTAGTTCTGAGTCCATTAGAGTGTGGTTGATTTGGTTGTCATTTGACACAGAGCTAAATAAGAGAAGCAAACATTATTCACGTGCGAAAATACTATTTGAAGCTACAACAAAAGTTGAGCAACTATCAAATTTACCAAGAGCTTTGCTCTCCCCCAAATTTTTCCTTCAAGAGACCCGCCTCTAAGCCAAACCTTTTGACTTCTTCAGCCATTCTGTTAAAAATAGCAAGGGATTTGAACTTTGATTAACTCCATGTAGAGTGAATTCCAGATATGACTCCTACAATTTATCTTTTGAAAGCTTACTCTTCCATTTGGCGTTCATAATCAAAATGAATCTTGTTCAATTTTGTTAGTAGTCCTAATTCATTGTTGGATTCCTGCACAACCAGAATCAAAAATCATTTGGAGTTCCAACTTATTGGAATGAATATCATGGAGTATCAAGAATCTATATCTTCTTCATCAGGAAGAGTCGGATGCTTTTACCAAAGATACTAATTAAATGTTTCAAAACAGTAGCACAGTTGAAAGGTTATGTAAAACTAGACCAATTGCTTAAATTCTGGTTGAAAGTAAGATGTTATGTTGATGCTTAGGCTCGGTAACCATACCTGAACTCTTGTGCTTGTTCCTTTTGTTGGGCCTGGAAAATTACAAAGGAGACACTTGAAATATTTAGCAAAAGAAACAAGGAAAAAAATGGGAATGGATACTAGCAATATGTTTTGTGACCTTTATTTCTGTTTGAAGAAATCTTTTTAGACTGACGCAGCAATTTCAGGCGTTTCAGTGCTGTCAAAGTTTGTGTGTTCTTTAGCTGCAAAATCTGATTTAACAGCACTCAGAAATCAATGAACTGCATAGATTCAGCATAGTACAATCAGCAGAATACATACCAGCTTCTGGCGATTGTTCAAAGCTGACAAGACCTGTTTTTCAAACTCGCTTTTCCTTAGCTCCTTTTTGAGCTGTTAGAAGAGAAAAATTATATAATTAAGAGCCTGAGGTTTCATAAGAGGGAGATATAAGTTTAAGTAGATTAAAAGCTCAATACAAGGCAAGCCTGTGTTACATCTACTTCATCATTATTTGAAATTCAGCTATACACATAGAAAATGTAAAGATATTAGACATGCTACTCTCTTTACCTGTAGAACTTCCTTTTCTAGCGAAGCTTTCAATAGTCTGAAGTGCATAGAGTCTAGCTTGATCTTGCATTGTAACTTAACCTGAAAAGTAGTCAGACCTCACAAAAGTAAAAACGAATGAAAATTGCTGCAAATTTTCATTAAACTATAGTTCAGTTGCAACAAGATTCTTACCTTTTGTGCTTTTAATTTTTGAACTTCGCCGTTGAACTGCTTTACGGAACTCTCAGTTTTATGCTTCTTTGTTGAGCACAGAGAGTGAGAATTTGACTTACTCCTTGAGCTCCTAGCCTATCCAAGTATTAAGGTTACAAATGTGCAAAAAATAGCAATTTTTTTAAACAAGAAAAGTGATTCACCTCCTCTTTCGTAGCAATAGACTTCTGAGAAAACCCTATGCTTGACTGTAAAGTACCAACGGAAGAACTAATTGAAACATCAGCCAATTTAGTCCTTAGCTCTTCCACATCACTCTGTAAATTTCCAAAACGATCATTTCAAGATGATATAATTACAAAACTTCTCCCAACAATTCTAGAAATCTACAATTTAGTGCACCTAATTCATCAAATCACAGCTCCACTGATTCCAGGAACTTAAACAGATAATCTATATATGCATATTTACATCTCTAGGAAAGCTTTCTGCAAACTGGGAACTGAAGCGACGGACATCATTAATGAATTGAAGAACTCTAAACGATAATTTTCCACGGACACGAAATCAAAACAGATATCGAAGTTGATATAAAGCCGAATAATAAAAGGAGAAGAAGTAGATTTTAAATTTCGAGAAAGATTCAAAAAACAAAATGGCGGGGGAAAGGGGTAAAAACCTTAAGAGCTTCGTTCATGGATTCCAGATCCCGAATCTTCATCTCGTAGAGTTTCTCAGCATCGTCTCCGAGAGATGACTCCTTTAATCGGGGATTCAGCTTCGTCATTTTCCGGCGATGATTTCTGGTTTCTCGAGAGACAACAACGCTCCTTCTTTTCTCTCTTTACTAATCAGTGAAAGGTGCGAACCCGAGGCGTATTTGAATTTAACCATCTCTAACGTTCATCTTAAATATGGGCCTAGAAATAACGGAAGCCCATTTTGTCTTTTAAACTTTAGCCCACCAATGTCACGTTGATATCAATTAACAGGTGATAACAATTAAAATTTGGTTGCTGATTGCTATCAATGGTAGAAAAAATAAGTTGCATGATAAAATTTACAGAATAAAATCATGTTGCTAAATGTTCCAACTGTGTCTTTTGGCATTTAGAGTTCGATTTCCAATAATTGTATCTACACATGATATTATTTGGGTTTTTGAAAGGATTTGAGTTAGAAATTGGGTTTTCTCGATGTAATTATTGACAAAAAAAATTATATGATGTCTTAAGTTTTAAAGATAGTCTTCAGATGTTTTACGTCAAATTAAAACTAAATGTATTATACTATTAATATTCCACTATGTTTTATTATATTAATCAAATTATATCAAATACAATACTAAACAACTTTTCTTGATAAAAACTTAAAATTTTGAATATTCGTTATTTTAGTTAAAAAGTCGTATATATTAAAAAGAAGTACTACTAAACAAATCGCTTTGTCATTTTTCCGACTCGAGAAAAAAAAGAAACAAATCGCTTGTCATAAAAATCTCATAATCTGGATCCACTAAAGTTGGCGTAGGCATAAACGTAAGAATTTTGATTGATAGTATACCAAATAAGGCCTTGATTCTGAAAATAGGTAGGACTGTGGGCCCATAATGTTCAACGCATGTGTTTTGCTTCTCCACCTAACCACTCTTCCAATATCATATCCATAGTCCTAGGCATGGATCACATAGTCAAATCCAAATCCAGATTCGTCGGATCTGTAATTTTATTATCTGGATTTAGATCATTATCGATTTTTTGAGACTCATTATCTACATATATTCAGATATATATCCGTGGATATTTGGATCCGACTCATTATTATATTACATATTTTAATAAAAAAATAATACCATATTTGTAATAAAAATATTTTAAAAAATAAATATGTATATTTATGATTTTACAAATTATAAATAATTAAATTTTTTTACAGAAACTACCAAATATATAAAATTTTCCTATAATTGATATTAAAATATTATAAAAAATTAGAATAACAAATTTTTTTTATGTTAAATTTTAAAATTAGCACCTACAAATATTATATAACTCATGATTTGAAAATTTAAAATAAATCTACACATTAACATTTTTTAATTTTTTAATAGAAATATTTCATACAATAAAACGAATTTGATTGAAGTCAAATAAGATATAAGAATAATATATTAACGGGTTGCCGCATTATTCCCCCTTTTACTTATTAATTTCTCACGGGAAAAAACTATACTTTTAGCCTAATTATTTCGTGTTATGGACTTTTTTTATGCATTGTTTTACTACACCAACAAACATGATTAACTAGGCTAACATGCTTATTAGGGGTGGGAATTTGACCCGACCCGACCCGAACCGAAATTCGGGTCGGTTCGCACTGGGTCAGATTTGAAATTCGGGTCGGATCGGATTTAATTTTTTTTAAAAATTCGGGGCGGGTTGTTCGAGTCGGGTCGGTTCGGGTCGGGTTTTACGGGTCGGGTCGGACTTTTTTAAAAAAAATCAAAAATTAAAAAAAATCATTTTTTTAGAATTTGGGTCGGGTTTCGGACGGTTCGGGTCAATTCGGGTCGGGTTTTCGGATTTTTTTTTGAATTTTTTTGAAGTTTTTCAAAAAAAAAAAAAAGAAAGTTCGACCCGAACTACCCGAATTCCGACCCGACCTAAACCAATTTTTTGGTTCGGTTATTTCGGACCGGTTTTTCACTACCCAAAATACCCGATTTCCGAAATACCCGACCCGAAATCGCAACCCTAATGCTTATAATTGAGCGTTAAATAGCGTTTACGGTAGCGTTTTAGAGGTGCTTTAAGAGTTAAAACTCGGTCGTTTTAGACAAAAAAACTGGTTGACCAAGAGAATGACGTCGTTTTGTGTTTAAAATTTGAATGTCAAACACAACTATACGACATTGTTTTAGGCTAGGAAAAAAAAAAATAAAGAAACTTAAGTAATGTCGTTTCTCACTTCTTCTCATTCGACTTAAACAAAATTGATTTGGGGATTTCTCCAAACCTAGGGTTCTTGAGCTGCTTAATTGATTTCGATGGCTTCTTCGTGGACTTGGGGTTTCTGTGGCTTATAGAGGCAGGAGAATAATGTGGAAAGTGCAGAAGCTAGCGATCCATCTGACCCAGATTTTGTTGTTCTCGAGGAAGATGAAGCAGATTTGGAGTTCGATTTCGAAGATGATGGACACATATCTGATGGCGATCACGAAAATGAGGTTGTGGTTAACGAAGAAGACGCCGAGAAAGTAGAAGAATGAGAAGAAAGGCAGAGAAATGAAGCCAAGATTGAAGAGGATGAAGAAGACATCTTGGAGAGGTTTGAGTTTGATGTAGACGAATCCGTAGCTAATTGGGTTGATAAGTTTAGGATTGGTAGGATCCTACCAGAGAGTGATGATGATTATGAGGATCTGATTGTTGCTAGAGATAGGAAGATTAGTTTTGGAATAGATGATAAGCTAAGGCTTGGGAGAATGTTCTTCACAACTTTTGAGTTCAAAGAGCATGTGTTGAATTATGCTTTGAAGAATATGAAGAATATTAAACACGATACATGAAAGAAGGATAAAATGATCTTTCGGTGTACTCAAAGCAAAGACTGCAAGTCGAGAGTCTATTGTTCATATGAACATTCGAAAAGTGTTTGGATTTTAAAGACCAAGTGTGACTTCCATATTTGTAGTTCGGTTTCAAAATGCAAGCTGCTCAAAAGCCATGTGATAGCAAGACTGTTTCTCGACAAGCTGAGGATGAATCCAAACTACATGCCTCTTGACATTCAAGCAAACATAAGAGACCAATGGGGAATAACAAGCATTATTCGCCAAGTTCAGAGAAGTAGACTTACGGCTTTGAAGTGGTTAGAGGATGAGTATTCGAAGCAATTTGCATATCTTAGAGGTTATGCAACTGAGTTAAAGCTTTCAAATCCAGGGAACCACTGCAGTAGTTGATACAATTTCAAATTATGTTGGAGAAGATGTTTTCAACAAGTTTTATGCTTGTCTCGGAGCCTTAAAGGAAGCATTTTACTATTGTCGCTCAATCATTGGCATTGATGGAACTTTCTTGAAGCAAACGGTGAAAGAATGCTTACTCACAGCTATTGGTCATGATTTCAACAACTAGATTTATCCGGTTGCGTGGGCAGCAGTTCAGACAGAGAATGGCGACAATTGGCATTGGTTTCTAAGCTTACTCAAGGCTGATCTGAATCTACAAGATGGGAGCAAATACATCATTATATCTGACCCTTCCAAGGTAATACTACCTTTGATTTTTACAATTATTCGTTATGTCTTCCATTTATTATTGTACACTAACTCAATTGTGTTTTGCAGGGTATTATAAGTGTTATCAATTTAGAACTTTGAAATACAGAACATCGAATGTGTGTGAAGCTCATAGTAGAGAATCTGAAGAAGAAACACCCAACAAACGAATGGTTGAAAGCTCTTGTATGGAATCTAGCTTGGTGTTACAATCCATCAGATTTTCAAAGTAAGTTGAACCAAATCAGATATGCTAGTGTGTCTCTCTATAATGATGTCATGAAGGAGAGCCACAAAGTTGATGTAGATCATTTTTTAGGATTGGAAGATGTTGATAATAATGCAACAGAGTCTTTTAATGCAACAATTGTGAAAGCAAGAGCCAAGGTTTTGGTACCAATGATGGAAACTATTAGTAGGCAAGTGATGGCTAAGATTAGCAAACGAAATGAGAAAGTTGGGAGATGGCAGAGAAAGATCAGTCATTATGCCTTTGATATATTGGAGGATGAGAAAGACACTGGAGCTCGTTCTATGATCTTGAAAGGTACACATGGACAGTACGAGGTCACACTTGCTAGAAACTCAAATTACGTGAACTTGACACCCGGGAGAATGGAATGCTCATGTCTGACGTGGCAGCTCACCGGGATTCCGTGTGATTATGCATATGGAGCAATCTTAGATCCTAGTAAGGATGTTAATGATTTTGTTTCTCCTTATTTTTACATAGAGTTCTGGAATGAACAATACAGCAAAGCACCTAATCTCGTGAGAGGTCCTCGATATTGGATGACCTCAGATTACGTCTTAGTTACTGCACCACATCCTCTGAAGCTACCTGTTAGAAAGAAGGGTCAAAAGAAAAGCTTCCCGCGGAAGAAAGGGAAACTCCAGTCGCTAAAGAAGAAGAGCAAAATTGTGGATGGTGAGGTACTTAAAATAGGAAGAAAAGATCGCACAAAGCATTGTAAAAAATATCGTCAGCAGGCAACAAGTCAACATGTCACAATGCAGCATGCTGCAAGAAGTTTCCAAAAAAGAAAGAGAAAAAGGACCCAAAAGCTGTCGATGAGGTATGTGTTGTTTTGTTTTTTTGTGTGTATATATTATCCTTTACATGTGGTGGTTGATTATATTCAAATGTGATGAATGATTGTATGGAGGAGCAGAAACTATCACACAAACACAACCTACAAAAGAGCTTACACAAGGAACTCCTCCTTAGACTAGTATTGGTGTTGGTTATGTAGGACTGACTAGTATTGGTTATGGTTATGTAGGATTAACTAGTATTGGTCATTGTAATGTCTCATAATTCACGTTTAAGTGTCATGAGTTCATGTTTTTGGTAAGTGTCATGATTCAAACCTCTTTTGCACAACACTTGGAAGGTCTCAACAGCTATTAATGAAATGTCTCATGATTTTGTCTAAGTCTTGATTTTGTTTTTACAATGCGTGATTCTAAGTCTAATTTGTTCTCAATTTTTCGTGTCATTCAAAACCAAATCAACATAACACAATTCATTACAATCTACAATCCATGATGCTTTAACAACAACATAATCCTCCAACACCAAACTAGATTTCCCCAAATAACCAAACAATTGAGGTTATAGCTACAGCCACTAAACCAACTGTCTTCAACATAGACTGCTTCAATTCCACCATGTTCTGTTTCAAGATCATGAGTTCTTTGTTCATCTTCTTAAAAACATCTTTCTATGGTCTCATATTTTCCAGCATTTCCTTCCTCAAATTACTGACATCCTCTGCTACATGCTTCAGTTCATCTTCAAAAAAATTTCAGCTCTTCCACAATAGCATCATCGACCCACTTAAACAAGTGATTCTTCTTCTCTTTCTATATCGAGATTTTAAAGATTCAAGCTCAAATTAATAGCAATACATGATTACATCACAAGATTTACCTTCAATGCAACCGAGCACCTATAGAACCTTCGACATGGATTATCATCCATCTTCGATGTGAAGGTCACGATCCTCTCACCACACCAACACGATTTTGGAACACCATTACGAGATTTGCAGTGCACAATTTGGCTAGAGGCTGAAGAATTACTCATCTTCTTTTCCAAACCCAGAAACCCTAATTCTCAATTTCAGAAGAAGAATAATCGAAGAATGTCGTGATTCGATTGACTTTTTTAAAAAAAAATTCTCTGATTACAGAAAACAACAACGTTTTTGTCGTGTTGGTTATTAAAGTTTTTATCTAAAACGATATAGTATTGAGCCTAATCGCACAAATTAAATGCTATTTAACGCTCAATTAGAAGTGTATTAACCTAGTTAATCACGTTTGTTGGTGTAATAAAACAGTGTAAAAAAATTTATAATACAAAATAATTAGGCCAAAAATATATATTTTTCCCGTGAAAAATAAATAAATAGAAGGAGGAATATTGTGGCAAACTCTTTATTAACTAGATTTTGACTTTGATAAAAAGAAGAAATGGATTAAGAGGAAATGAAAAATATAGTTAAACATAAATGGCTAGTTTATAACAAAGAAAAAAAATCATTTGTTATAAACGTTATTTGATATTAGTGAAATTTTTTAATACAGTTATATCATTAATTTTGTTTGTCAACTCAAATTCATTAATTAAAATTAGACCACTCAGTAGTAAATTTTTACAAAACCTAAACCACAAAATTAATTTTTACAAAACTTAAACCACAAATATTCTCCAATATAACCAAGAAGAACATGTTCTTTGTAATTTAAGATACTCTATGAATAGAAAGTGATATAAAGAAGTTATTTAACCTAGCAAATTCTTTAAAGTAGGGAAGGAACACTGATTATTTTTCTGGATCAGTCGTTATCTGTAAGAAGTCTGTAGAATCTATCGCTATCTCAATTTCTGGTAGGTGGAGAAATAGAAAATACTCCATTACTCAAAATACCGCTTTGACCTCATAGTAAAGCATTAAGAGACTCATCATAACACCACAAGGCATAATATAATTTTATTTTTGAATTACTGATTTTCAAAATTTTCACCTTTCATTCCTTTGATATCATTTGGAGATAAATTTATTACCCTACATTTCATATACAAAAGTAAATTTTCTTACCAGATTATATATTCAACAAAATTTTGCACTAATAGTATTTGAGCCTATTATGATATGATGTGATCTTTTGGCTACTAAAATTTTCTTACACTTAAATAAAAATTTCAAACAGACAATTTCCCATTGCCCCTTGTGGATAGGCATTTATAGTACTTATTAAAAAAAGAATCAATAAAATTCGGTCGTAAAGTAAAACTCATTTCCTAAAACTCATTTTTAATATGTTAATAATAATGGAAATAAGTCAAACATCTGATTTTAAAATAATTATCTGAATCATTTTAATCACTAAATTAAAAAAAATCAGCATAATACATATTTGGTATAAAATTATATTAGTTTTACTATAATATCATTTGACAATTACTTTCCAGATAAAAATGAGGTTCTAAAACTTACATGAAATGTAACTAAAGTTTTTATATAAAAAATTTCAGTTGTGGCAACAATGTTTATATATCTTAAGTTAGCTACTGTATTTGTTATGTAAATTTTCATATATAAACTAATAGTTAAATTGAATACTTTTAATTGTAAGACACTTTTTTTATAGAAAATATAGTTTACTGCTATATAAAATTTTACAATTAAACTAAAATACAATTTAAGTATCACACAAATTTATTTATAAATTTTGTTAAAATTAAATATTATATTAATTATTTACAAATATTATCTCGCATTATAATTCAACTGCAAATCTAATTAAACGGTAAATTAAGTATATTTATGACCAAAAAAATGTTTTAGCGTTTGCTGACCTTCATTGCCTTAGAGTATGTTTAATCGATGGTTCGCTTATAAGTTTATCTAGTTTGGTTCTGGCGAGTTATGATTAATTTGGTTAGACTTGGTTTAGTTTCTCTTTCCGGTGTGAACATTTTATCTTTGTTGGATTAATCTGTTGCTATTCTTTTTTGGGTTTAGCATATCCGGGATTTGATTTGTTCCGCTCCTTGTCCATATCTAGAAGGCTTGATCGAAGTCTTGTCTTTCTTGGGTTCTGTTTGTGGCGCCAATCAGTCATATTTCGTCTTTCAGTGATATTATTCTTCGACTATGTCTTCTCCGGTAGTTTGTGGGAATTAATTTTTATCGGTTCAACTCCCAGTCCCTTCATTTATGAGATACACCAAATCGCTATAGAAGGTTTCGTCATCTGTTTGGGCCATGTTTGCTTTGGGATGACTTAATTTTTCCGAGTTAGGATTTTTATTTTGAGGTCTTAGTTTTCTTAGTTCTCAAATTATTTTCTGCTTTCGTTACCTGTTAGCTTCTTTCTTTTGAGTATTTATTTTCAGAAAAATTTATGTATTATGTTGGTTTTAGTAATCTACTATTGTAATATTCGAGCAGTTGTCTTTTCTTTGTAAAACTAGATGATAGAAAGAAAAAAATGTATTTCTCAAAATAAATCTAAATATAATTGAGTGTCATACAGTATCTTGCATTCTAAAATATACCCTAAAGTTATAAAAAGCCGACTTTTCAACAAAAAGAAGGGAGCTTTGTAATTTCATTTTCAATAAATAAGTAAGCCTCCCTAATCTCAGAATTTGCTTCTCTGTAGCATTGGTTTCATCAGCTCACCAACCCACTCTACGGAGTCTCCAACGCCTTCTTCATCTTCCTCCACTCTCACCAAACCTCTGATTCAGATCGAATTCAATACGTCGCGAAGATGATGCAGAGCTCCGCTGTATTTTCTCTCTCTTCGTCGCTCCCTCTCCTAAAACCACGGCGTCTCTCGCTTCGCCATCCTGTCACCGCTTCTTCCTCTTCAAACCTCAACGATCTCAACGTCTCTTCAAATGTTGTCTCTATTCCTTCTTTGTCTCGTCGATCTTGGCGTCTGGCTTCATCTGATTCGCCTCTCCGTGCCTGGTCCGGCGTGCCTTCGTTGATCTCTCACTCCCACTCACTCGATACGAACCGTTTCAAAACCGCCGCTACAGCAGTTCCAGAAAGCGCTGAGGAAGGAGATAGCAATGGAAAACTGATGAAGACTCTAGAACTTGGCTTGTTGTTTGCTCTTTGGTACCTTTTCAATATCTACTTCAATATCTACAATAAACAGGTACAATTAGCTTATTTTAATGCTTTACGTTGTCTACATGCTTAGTTTAGTCTCCAGAATTCACTGTTTTATCTGTGCTGATGTTTTGATTCACAAAGCAAATGAGTATAGGATGCAGAATTAAGAAATCTGATTATGCCATAGGAGACTGAGGAGAGATTTCTTCCCCTGATTTTTGAAATTTTAGTGTTCATTGTGTTTTCGCTAATTGTTATAAGTTTACGATTTTATATTTTGAGCTAACATTCGGAGAGTGTAAAGTTTTAGATCCATCTTTATGTTCAATGATTTGCTTTGATTAGGATAAAGATTTCTGAAATTTCATTATATCTTACAGTCATATGATACTAGAGAGTGTTTCTTCTGGCTGATTGCTGATTTTATTGTTTATTTCTATGAAAGTCAATATGAGTTTCGTGTTTTTCTTATTCATGTAGGTTTTGAAAGCTCTACACGCCCCAATGACTGTCACTTTGGTTCAGTTTGCTGTTGGTAGTGTGCTCATTACCTTCATGTGGGCTCTTAACCTGTACAAGAGACCAAAGATCAGTGGAGCTCAGGTTTGTGTGTGTTATTTATTTAATGAAAACTGTTAAATCGTTTAAAAGCTTCTCGTTTTGGAGATATGTGACTCACTCAAATCTTATTACCTTGATAGCTAGCGGCCATTTTACCGCTTGCAGTTGTTCACACACTTGGTAATCTATTTACTAACATGAGCCTGGGGAAAGTTTCCGTTTCGTTTACTCACACCATTAAAGCCATGGAGCCTTTCTTCTCGGTTGTCTTGTCTGCTATGTTTCTCGGGGAGGTGAGTTCTTCTCTGATTTGCATTTTTCTTTGTCCTCTCAAAGTTGACTAATGTCTGGACTAGGTTTCTATGAGTTTCGTGTTTCTACGGCCTATTCATGATAATTTATACTATTAGTTATCGCCTTTGTTTAATTTATGTGAACCATATGCAACTTCACCAAAGCATTATTTATATACGACCTTCTTCTTAGGTACCTACTCCATGGGTAATCGGTGCTATTATTCCAATCGTTGGTGGAGTTGCACTTGCATCGATTACAGAGGTCTCATTTAACTGGTAAGTTTGTCAATGAATATTGTGATATTTGTGATTGTCTCTTCTTCTAATAACTTTCAGATGTTCACTACATTTGTTTGTTTTGTGGCAGGGCTGGCTTTTTGAGTGCAATGGCTTCAAATTTGACTAACCAATCTCGTAACGTGCTGAGTAAAAAAGTCATGGTTAAAAAAGATGTAAGTTTCTTGTGCACTGACTTAATTTTTACTCGATATATTGCAGAATAAAACTCAAAAGTTTATGTTACGTTTCTACAGGATTCTCTGGACAACATCACTCTCTTCTCAATTATAACATTGATGTCACTTTTTCTGATGGCTCCAGTAACTTTCTTTTCGGAAGGCATCAAGTTCACTCCTTCATACATCCAATCAGTAGTAAGTTTCTTATATTTTGCATCATTCGTTTTTAACTTTTTTGTATCCTTCACAAATGTTTCCAATTCCTTACAACGCAACTTGGTTTTGCAGGGTGTTAATGTTCAACAAATATACACAAAGTCTCTTATCGCTGCACTCTGCTTCCACGCTTACCAGCAGGTGAGGCTTTATTTCTCTCAATAATTTTGTTGCTTTACTTGAGCGTAAGAAGATCTTGAATTGATTTTTGTGTATTTCGGAAAATGAAGGTGTCGTACATGATATTGGCAAGAGTATCACCAGTTACACATTCTGTTGGAAACTGTGTGAAGCGTGTTGTGGTTATCGTAAGCTCTGTCATCTTCTTCAAGACACCCGTCTCGCCTGTTAATGCCTTTGGTAATATCCAAGTCTTATTTTCAGCTTTTGTGAATGCACAAATCTTTTTATGAAGCTCATTGTTGTTTTACCACATTCTGTTGCAGGAACCGGGATTGCTCTAGCCGGAGTCTTCCTATACTCCCGAGTGAAGAGTATTAAGCCAAAGCCTAAGACTGCTTAAGCCAAAAACATCTGCTAATGTCTCTAATGCCATATCGCTGCCCACGGTTTAGATTCCTATATGTTCCAAATTTCTCCAGCTGAAGTTTTCAGATCGATGGTTTTATTCTTTTGCGAGGGTTGTTCACGAAGTTTCACCCCTTTTTGTTATAAGTTTTCACTGCAGCCATCACTTAGACAAATGCTAAACTCTTAATTATTCTACAGAATTTCCGACTTGTCAGCATATTTGCTAGTTTAGACGTTAAGGTTTATTTGGAGCCAGTGAATTGGTCCTTAAAAGAATGCGTCCAGGTAAAATGAACCTAAAAAGATAGGATAACTAACTTAATTGACCAAAATCAACTAACCTAATTTCTCAATCTTTCTTCTTGCTGGCTTTCTCTCTGAAATCTTTGAAAAGAAAACCAAACCCCGAATGAGAAATTAACTGTCGCAACTTTATCTAAACTCGGACTAAGAAGCTTATATATAACCTGAATAATACCGTTGGAGAAGCTTGATCCCAAGCTGAAGAGAGTTGAGTGTAGATCCAAAGTTCTTCCGATAGCTAATCTGGTTTGATGCACAACCGGTTTAAATTGATTTAAACCAACACCTCTTAGATTGAACCCAGACACTGTCTTACTTGGAGTCTCTCCAGCACTACTTAGTGTTTTGACTATAAGCTTTGCATTTGAATAGAAAAATGTGAACATCTCGGAACAAAGAAGATCACCAGAAACCGGCTTGGAGCTTTTTATATACACCGTCTTAAGTTTTGCAAATTCACCGGCATGCATAACTAGAAAAATCACAATGGTGGAGAATACGTTGTTAAAGGAGAGTACGTTGTTTGATTGATTGGCTTCTGTACTTGTCAATTCCGTTATCTTGTGAGTTCGATTGCCTACCTGTTTGAATTGTTGTTTGAGATCATTTGCATTCTTTCACTTCTTGCTTACAAATAATTCTTTTTTTTTTGGTCAACAATTGGAAAATTGGATTGTTGTATTACATATTTTTTAAATAGTTTCTTTCTCTAATGTTTCACTCAGCCAAAAATTTACTTTTCTTGAATTACCAATTAAAGTATGAATTTTCATTGACCGAGTAATTTATCCTATTGTTAGTTTTTTTTATCGGTCCGTCATGAACCCTTTTAAGTTTCTTAATTAACTTTCAAATAAGCTAAAAAAATATTAATTAACAAACCTAAATAGGTTTATAACAAAATGACAAAAAAAGATAACGACAAGATAAAAATGGTTCATGCAACAAAACTTTGTAATTTAATTGGTAAACTAACAAAATTTTACGATAAAACTTCACCATTCAAAAATCTTTTTTCTTAAAAAACCATATTTAATATTTTTCACCTAATACAATCTATATATAAGTATATTTGATAATTATCAAGAACAATAAAAACTAAAGTCCCAAAAACGTAACTATAACGGCATGTTCGTTTTTCCATCCAGATGTAAAGGTAAACTGTTGTTTGTTTAAATGCATAATTGTGTATTATTTGGATGGAGCATCTCAACTTAGTTAAAAATTTTGAAAATTCTAGATGCTTTTTTTTTTGTCATCACTGGGTCACAATTAGTCGGCTCATTAGCCAAATTCCTACATAATGTAGGCAGTGTGACTGATCCTTAGATGTGCAAGTGCGTCTGACTTTAGTGAACTTACCACCTACCACTAGACTAAATAGCACATGCAATTCTAAATGCTTTTAAGAAAACAATTGGATGTACATGGAGTTTAAAAAATTTTTAAAAACAAAAATACCTTTTTGTTATTTATTGTTGGTCTCTCACTTTTTTTCCTACCTCCTATTTTTTCATCTCACTTCTTTCTCTTTTACTCTCCCTACTCATTTTTCTTCTCACTCATCTTTTTCTCTCTCTCCTCATTTTTCTTCACACTCTTTTTTTTTTCTCTCTTTTCATTTTTCGTCTCACTTTTCTTTTTCTTCTCACTCATCTTTTATTCTCTTCTCATTTTTTTTCTCACACCTCTTTTTTGTCTATCTCTTCATTTTTTTATCTCTTTCTTAATTTTTCTTCTCACTCTTCTTTTAATTCTCTATAGTCTTTTTTTTATCTCACCTATTTTTTCTTATCTCTCATCTTTTTTTCTTTCTTCATTTTTCTTCTCACTCCTTGTTTTTCTCACTCTTCATTTTTTCTTACTCTTCATTTTTCTTCTCACTCCTCATTTTTTATTTTTTCTCTCCTCATTTTTTTCTTTTCTCTCTTCTTTTTTGGTATTTAATTAAATATAAATTGAATTAAATTAATTAAAATAATATTTAATAGATAAATCATGTCATTTTTAGTTATTTTATTGTTAGATGCATGGAGATATTCATTTTCAAAATAAACAAACAACATCTCAATGTTCCATCTAAATGATGTGTATTCATATGTACCATTTGGATCAAAAGAGAACATCACCTAACACTGATTAAATATATTTATCACCGGTATAATAAATAAATATTTATCTACATATTTTTTTGTCTGGACATATTCTTACATTTATTTATAGTAGTTGTAGGTTACATAAACCGGTGAAGTTTTTGTATATCCCACAGTAACCCAAATGTCATTGTCAATGCCAGAATCTAAGTCGGCGGCTGTGTGAGTAACTCTGAACAAAATACTTCAAATAATTCTATTTTATTCTTAAAAGGGACCTGTATTTCCTTTTTCTTACCGATCTTTTTCATCCAACAAAACCCCATAATTGAAGAGCATGAAAATATTGGCATGAAATTAAACTTTTCCGTGCATTACTCTTGGTCTACCACATCAATTCCTTTTATCTCGCCCCCAAAAGTAGTTTTAATCACTATTTTCTTAAAAAGTATATAATTATATAACATTTACTTAACGAGGTAGTCTAGTATTAGTGGTCATTTTATAAATTTTCTAGTTAATGTATAGATTTTAGCTATGAATCGGGTCTTGTCTATCCAAATTTTTGACAAAAAAAATATTTACTGAATTTTCATTAGTTATCTTATGATTTTGATAAATTAGTTATGTAGATAGAGTTCTACATACTAATTATGTAACGTAGGTAGTTGAATTAGTACATTATTTGACCTAATAATGTGTTTGTAATGATCATTATTTTTAAACTTTCATGCACTCATTACATTCCAGGTTATAATATATATATATATATATAGTTATATATTGTTAAAATGGAGGTTCTATCATCTTAGTGATTCTCTCCTTATATATATATATATATTATGTATTCAAGTTTTTTATTATATATATTGGATTAGTTTGGTTCATCATGATCATTCAAATTTAATAAATTCTAAAATAAGTGACAGTATACGAGGAATTATTTAGGGAAATGACAATTAGTATGTTTGCCATTACAAATAACAGAATAGCTATATAAGTAAAAATGGTAAATACGTTTGATCAAGTGGTTGAGTATTTTATTATGTAGATTTTCATTATAGTTTGATTTTATAAAGTCGTTTAGTTCAGACTTCACAATTATATATGTAAAATTTAAAAAAATTTAAAAGTAAATTTATATTTTTATCATAGGGCCTTGTTGATTTGATATATTGTTTACATAATTTTAAAAATTTGGTAATAATGATAAAATATTATATTATATTGACGTTAAAGTTAATGATATTATTTTACTATAGTAAATTTCAAAATATAGGCAAATCGAAAATTTATTTGTACAAGATCTGATCCTAAATGTTTCAATGGTAAAATTATGAAAATAAAACATCTTAACCATCACTTAATTATTCTCAACCAAAACCACAGCTCTAATACACTTAAAGGTCCTCGCCAAAGAAACATCAAATCGAAGACCAATTGTTAAAAGCTGGTGACGGCCTTCATTTAATGTCTCTCTTTTTCTTCTCCGTTACTTTTTACAACTACATCTATATATACACAAACACTCTTGTTTTCTTCTTCATCCTCATCACAAAGCAAACACCTAAACCAGAGTTCACATCAGCACACATAGATTCTTTTCTCCTTCTAGACAATGACGAACTATGTGGCTAATGTGGCCCTATTAGGGTTTTGCATAATGCAAATGATGACCTTACTTGTGCATCAAGCTAACGCTAGGGCTTTCCTTGTGTTCGGAGATTCCCTCGTCGATAATGGTAACAATGACTTTCTAGTTACCACTGCTCGTGCCGACAATTATCCTTACGGAATCGATTACCCAACTCACCGTCCTACTGGCCGATTCTCCAATGGTCTTAACATTCCAGATCTCATCAGTAAGTTTTCTTATTCCTCAAGCAAACTAATCACATTGTTTTTTTTCCGTCAACCACCGGATCAACAAGGCTCGATACATGTAATCACAACGTTAGTCAAAAATATATCAATAACAATAATGTTGTTATATAGGTGAGCATTTGGGTCAAGAATCTCCATTGCCGTACTTGAGTCCTATGCTTCAAAAGGACAAACTCTTAGTCGGAGCCAACTTTGCTTCCGCTGGTATCGGAATCCTTAACGACACCGGAGTCCAGTTCGTAAGTTTGACCGATCGAATTCATCATTCCATTATGTATTTTTAGACAGTCTGAAACTCAGGGGTGTTGTGGTAATTTAAAATGCAGTTGAACATAATCCGGATCTTTAAGCAGTTGGAGTACTTTGAACAGTACAAGCTCCGAGTGAGTGGTTTGGTCGGAGAAGAAGAAATGGAGCGGCTCGTGAACGGAGCACTTGTCCTAATTACACTCGGAGGCAATGATTTCGTTAATAACTATTACTTGGTCCCTTTCTCTGCAAGATCTCGTCAATTCTCTCTCCCTGACTACGTCGTCTTTCTCATTACTGAATACCGCAAAGTCTTACGGGTTCGTTTTTCATCCAAATTCACCCCGTGATTTTTCAGGAATCGAATTCTAGTAGAAACTCAGCATAAGTAAAATAAACCAAAAACATTTCATAGCGGCTAATTCACTTACCAAATTAATCAAATTTTAGAACTCTTATTTTATTTGGGATCTAGTATCTTTTAAAATTACTCAAAATCAAGGGCTATTGATTTAATAATTAATTTTTTTGCTTTCAAAAAACAGAGTATTTTGGAGAAAAATTATTCCAAAAAAAAAATATTTATAGTTTCAAAAAAAAAGTAGACTAAAAAAAGTTATATCTCATCAATAGTATAGGTAGATAGTGTCCTATATATGTTGAAACATAATTGTCTCAACACTTTAAGAGTTACAAATATGGCATTAATTAGTAGAATTATATGTTGAAACATTGTTGTCTCTTATATAGCAAATGTACGACTTGGGTGCTCGACGTGTCCTGGTGACTGGTACAGGGCCGATGGGCTGTGTCCCGGCCGAGCTGGCTCAACGTAGCCGTGACGGTGAGTGTTCTGCAGAACTTCAACGAGCGGCCTCATTATTCAACCCACAACTAGTTCAAATGATCAATGACCTCAACAACGAAGTTGGATCTTCGGCCTTCATTGCCGCCAATACTCAACAAATGCACATGGACTTCATTAGCGACCCACAAGCATATGGTACATTTTCCTATTTAGTTGTTATATAGTATGAAGTTTTTAATTTGAAAACAGGGTAATATTTGAGGATTACAAAATTACTCTTAAAGTCATTTTATCACATTACAAGAAACCAAAACCAAGTGGTTTGCGATGGAAATATTCATTGCAATTCCGTCGCAAATCTCCTTTCGCGAAAAATTTGCGACATTTTCCATTACGTCGCAAATATTTACTCGCAAACCAAAAATACTCGCAATTTTCTTGCTGACTTTGCGAGGGAAAAAAAGAAGTTGCAATGTCCTCGAACCTTTAGTTTTGATCCAAATTTAGAGCCAAGATTCATGGGATGCATATAATTGACTTAATGATTTACGACAAAACTGTTACAGGTTTCGTCACATCAAAGGTG
This sequence comes from Lepidium didymum, assembly GCA_963920545.1. Taxonomy (NCBI): domain Eukaryota; kingdom Viridiplantae; phylum Streptophyta; class Magnoliopsida; order Brassicales; family Brassicaceae; genus Lepidium; species Lepidium didymum. The sequence continues at coordinate 17,621,824 of OY986980.1, read as the reverse complement.
GCTTGTTGCGGACAAGGACCATACAATGGGATAGGACTATGCACAGCGATATCGAACCTTTGCCCAAACAGAGACATCTATGCATTTTGGGATCCATTTCACCCATCAGAAAAAGCATGTAGAATCATTGCTCAACAAATCCTCAATGGCTCTCCTGATTACATGCATCCCATGAATCTTAGCTCCATCCTCACTCTTGATTCCATGACCTAATCTTCTACATGTTTATCTGAAGTCCATTCTATGCTTTGTTTTGATTTGAATCTCTTTTATAATGTATTTTTTACTTGAGTGCTTTCATTAGTTTTCCTTGAGTTATGTTGTGAGTTTTGTGTTCGTCAATAATTAAGTCACCAATTGTGAGCTGATAAGTAATATATGCAAATATCTTTCAAATGTTCGTGTCCATTTTTTTTTCTAACCACTGGATTTAACCACCTGACGAACATTTCTCCTATCATTTTCCAACTTTTTATTTGAGTCTGAATTGACTGGTAATATGCTTTGAAAGAATCAAATCATTAAACACTTTTAAGGATTTTTCTAGTTATTCTGTAATCATTTTACATGATATAATGAAAAATAAAAGTTTTGAAAACAATACAGTTGTCTTTCAATTTAATTAAACATCGTACTTATTTTACTTCCATTAAAAAACCAAAGTTTCTCAATCTTTGTAACTATAACATTTTTTTTTAAATGAAATTTATTAATATCTGAAATTATTTTTTAACATATTAAATTATTATTTTTATAAATTAAATTTATGGCAAAAAAATAAATCTAAATCTCAACCTAACCAAAATTTGGATTTATAAACTATCATTATTAATTTTTAAATTTAAAATTTAAAACTTAAATTTACATAATCCTTAATAATAATCAATCACGTGGTTAGCCGCTAAGAAACTTATAAACAGTGACGTGGTTATTTGGTGCACCTTACTAAATGAGAGTTCATATATGTACGAATGACCCCTCAACTAATAGACCCCTACATATTTATTGTGTCTGCGTTTTTATTTTTCTTTCGGGACAAATATATATTTATAAGCCTCTAAGTAAGATATGATGGCTCAACTCATCTTTACTATGTCCGTAATTGGTAGCATTCATAATGATATATGTTTATTTTGTTATTAATCAATAATATATGGTAATTTTGTTATTATAATTAATATGTTGTTTGCAATTAGTGATTGAAATATATGTTTAAAACAATCTTTCAAACAGTTGTTTGATATTATTTGTAAGAGTTTTAAAAGTTATTTCAATAACGGACCTATTTATGAGCGCTTGGACGATCGCTTGTATTTTTAAACTAGTTTATAAACGCAAAAAACAAATATTAATATTGATGGTTAATGATTTAGTTAAATCGAGTAATTTAGTGTTAACAATGTTAACCAAAATCAAAATTCTATGAATAGCTATGTCAAATCTCTATATATTTAGTAACAATTTGTAATCAAACTGCAAATATATTAGGGTGAATTTCAAAAATACTCTCCAAACTGAAATATTTTCAGTAATACCTTTTCCATTTTCAGATTTTCAACCATACTCCTCTAACTATCTTGAAAAAGACAAGATTATCCTTGTCATTTTGTCGATCTCTTTGATTTCACCGTACTCAATGGTTTCTAAAAAAATTTCACGTTTCTTCGATTCTTAGATATTCGATCCAAGTTTATATAATTTTGTCTTCAATTCTCGGATCCACAATTAATAGGTTCGTTTAGGTTTTGTTATCAAAACCAGAGATAAAGGATCGTTACACATTGTTGGAAGATTGAGTAAGAAATTTTGATGTCCTAACTCTTTACTTACTCGTCATTACCAACGCAAATACTACCTTCGTAAATTAGTTAAGGATGTCCATTATCTCTCTGTTATAGTGGTTAGCGATGAGAAACTATCTCATAGATTGTCTCGAGCTAATCATGTGTGGAAACCTGGTGGATCATCTATTGATTATGTTGGGTGGAAATTGTTGAAGGATGGTTATAAACAAAATAGAGTGTGGTTATTGCAAATATTTATGCTGATAAAGTCACCTTGTGCCATGAAATGGGATCTGGACAAGTTTTGCCTTAGTTTTGGAACAAGGAATTTGGGGCTTATGATACTTTTCTGCCTTACAATTGATTGGAATTAGCTACTGAAGTGTGTGTACCAATCTGATCAAACTGAGGAATCTAGGAGCTTTAAGATATTTTCTTGGGCTTGAAATAGCCAGATCTAAGGAAGGGATCACCATTTGTCAACGTAGGTACATTCTGCAACTTCTAGAGGACACATGTCTGTTGGCAAGTAAGCCTTCAAGTATACCTATGGAGCCTAGTTTGAAACTTGTACAAGACAGTGAAGAAGAGTTACTTGCAGACCCATCTCAATATCGAAGAGAGGTAGGAAAGATGATGTATCTGATTATAACTAGGCCAGATATCACTTTTGCTGTCAACAAACTCTGTCAATTCAGCTCTGCTCCTAGGACTTCTCACTCACAAGCAGCTTATAAAGTACTTAGATACTTGAAAGGAAACATAGGATTAGGTTTGTTTTATTCAGCCAACAGCAACTTGATTTTTACTGCCTTCACAGATGCATATTGGGCCTCATGTAGAGATACAAGGAGATCAACTACATGGTATTGTATGTTCTTAGGAGACTCTCTCATATCATGGAAATCGAAGAAACAACAAACTGTTTCAATGTCTTCTGCAGAATCAAAATATCGAGCCATCAGATTCGCTGATAAATAGATAGAATGGTTAGTGAATTTGCTTCACGAATTACATGTGCCTCAAGCAAAGTTAGTGGCATTCTTCTGTGACTCATTAGCTGCTATTCACATAGCCAATAACCCAGTTTTCCATGAGAGAACAAAACATTTGGAATTAGATTGCCACAAAATCAGAGAAAAAGTGGACAGTGGTTTGATCAAGACCTTGCACGTCAAAATGGATCATCAGCTAGCTGATGTCTTCACTAAACCTCTGTTCCCAGGTTATTTTAATCGTTTAATAGGCAAGATGTCATTAACAAATGTATATGTCTCATCTTGAGGTGGATATTAGCATATTGATTTGGTTTAGCATACCAAATTAATTGATTTGTGGTTTATGGTCGTTCGGTTTAGTGATTGTAAGCCTGAACCAAAACTTATCTTCTTAAAGAGAAGATTCAGTCTGTTTTTCTCTGTAACAGAAAATTCTAAAATCAATGGAAGAATCCTTTCTCATTCTTTCTCTCGTTTTCTTCTAAAACTCTTAAGAGATCTATTAGTCTTTGTGACATTTACAAAGAGGACAGAAAAAAAGAGTAGTATCCAAATCATAATATTGAGTTGGTAAAAACAACACATTGATAGAACACAGATCTTCCAAGTAGCGAGCAACACATACAACATTAACGACCAAGTAGATTTCGGAAACCTTACAAGGACACATACATAGATAGAACCAAAGCCCACATTAACTCGATCTCGGTAACCTTGCAATCACCTTTGCAATCACATCATTCATTGTTACAATATCCTTTCTTAGATTACCGACCTCCATTTTCAGCTCAATAAGCTGGGCCGAGTGGTCCACCGACTTGTACTTGAGACTTTCTACCTCATCTTCCATAGCTAAATACTAAACCAAAGGTTCACACTCGTTACAATGTTGCAAATCAAAGTCTTCAAAGACGAATCTGATCAAAATAAAGAGAAATGATGTATTCCTTGATTTTGCCTTCAGGATTGGTTAATCCTTCACCGTAGCCATAGGCAACCTTGGTCATGCGTGCACAATTGATGGCCTCCTTGAGAATCCGTCTTGGCACGTTCTTTGTCTTCAAAAACTCTTCGTTCACTATCTTGTCGTTGTTTATACACAATTTACAAAGTTCTTTAAAAGCTTCCTCTTTTGTAACGCCATATTGCTTCATATAACAATTCACCGCTGTAGTTACATATCCTCTACTCATGTCATCCTGATAAGTACTAGAATAAGTTTGTAACGAAAAACAATCATAACATTATTAGGAAACACAAGAAGATCTTTTCAACCATAAATTGGAGTTATTTCTATATAAAATCAGAGGAGAGTGTACGATATGATGAATAACCTCAAATTTAGGCTACATTTCTAAGAATCATATATATGTAATAAAGTGGAACTTAAAATAATTTATAAACAACATGTGATTTATTGATGGTTCAAAAATGTGGTAGTAGGAAATTTCCGACCATAGTTAACCAGTCGGAATTTTGGTCGGAATTGACTGGGAAAAAAGAAGGTAACGGTCAGTTACGGTCGGAAATTTCTTATACCTCGAAGCCGGCCATGTCATTCATGAGACGCCCGTTTATAGATAAAGATTGGATGAGTTTTGGTCTTGTTTTGAGCCACTCATAAGCGTCTTTAGTAGCAATGGACAAACCCATCAAAGCGCCTGCCATAGTTGCATACATCGTGATCTCGACTTCACCAACTTCCATATAATCTTCAAAGCTAGGTACGTGAGCGGAATGTGCCCATTTTGCAAGGTCAAGGTTAGATTTCACGAGTCTTTTGAACTGCATGTATAGGAAGGGAATAAACACGTTGCGACCACAATTATAGTATGAATCTTACCTAATATATAGTTGTTATTAGTAAATGTGTTTAATCAAAAAATTTATCATTATCAGTCTTAAACATTTAACTAACAAGAAAATTTTACATATTCGTAATGATGTATAATAATATAATAATAAAGAGTTCTCATTGGTCTACCTCTTCTTGAGTATCATTCACGCTGTAAGATCGTCCTTCTGATCTCACTTCTCTTTCAAATTCTTCGAATACACCCAATACGAATTTAAACACGAATTTCAAATATTCTGGTTGTCTATCCATGTCATTATCAGGAGCCCACCTTGTAAATTAAACCAATATCGTTGTTATCATCATTATCATCATCATCATCATCATCCTCATCCTCATCCTCATCCTCATCATATTATCATCATCATCAATATATTCTCATATCATTGTTTTAGGTGGAATTTAATGTGTATCATCATCAATATCATTGTTTTAGGTGGAATTTAATGTGTAGTAGCATCATCAATATCATTGTTTTAGGTGGAATTAATGTGTAGCACACCTTTCTAGGCTATTGGCAAGACTTTGAGCTTCAGGGATAGAAGCATATCTATCGAAGGTGTCGTCAATAAGGGTTTCAGCTGTGTAGAACTTAGTCAACATAATCCTCGCACGAGAGAACTGTGGCTCAAAGTACATCGATATCACGAAGAAATGTAACTCCACGATTCTGTCTCTGAAGTAAGGTGGCAACTTAGATGCAAACTCAAGCTCTTTGTACCATCTAGCATTCAAACACACACAAATATATAATAATTATAATAAAAAAATGAAATAAAATTCGTTAACTGAAAATATTTACATACTTTGTAACGATTTTGAGCTCCTTGAGATATAGAATTTGTAGTAGCTTGAAATTGAGCTTGGAAAACTTGAGCAACGTTTCGTTGTGGCCTTCTTCTTGTTCGTAGAATGAAATATATTCCATAGCGACTAATATCTCCATGTTCCAATGTTGAGATAGACCAAGAGAATTATTTATCAGCCTCAAGAGATGTTGCCTCCCTCGTCCTGCTAACGACTCCAAGTGCCTCGTTGTGAAGCTCAATGCTTCGTCCATTATATAATCTGTCGTCGTCCCTAAATGAGCGGCTTCGTATAAGCTCAACATACCTTTGGCATCATCGGTTAGGGACTCCATGAACTTTCCATCGTCCCCTTTAAATCTCTTGAACACATCTATATCAAATATTGTAACATTTTTGTTATTGAAGAGGAAGTTGTTTATATATCATCATAATATGTCTCTAACTATAGAGAGCCATAAATAACTTATACCTGACGACATGTTGTGACCATAGGTTCTGAAAACCCAGAAGAAGATAGAGATTGTGTCAAGGTCATGTTCATCCGCAATCATATCATCTATCTTTTCAAAGGCATATTCCAAAGTCTCTTCTATCTCATTCTCAAAATGATATGCAAGACCAAGACTAACCATCAAATAGATCAAAAGAATCTTCCTCTTTTCCGAGTCGTGGCCATCTTCTGCTTGGGAAGAGAACATGAGCATTTCCTTAACTTTGGGCTTGAGCACCTCGAGTTCGTTTGCATGGGCATCTAGTTCCTTATAAGTTTACGCAAGTCGATAGATAATTTAGTCTACTTTTCTTAAGATTCTGTATTCATATATATAACATATATCCAGGTAATGTAACAGTATATACATCGGTTATAGTAAATTAATGGACTTACCAATTCATCGATTGGAACATAGAGAAAGTGATCATCCCATTGAGATGGTTGCAATTTGCTAAACATGCGATCGCTATCATGACCTAAAACAGTTTGTGATTCCATTAATGTGTGTGTGAGAGAGAGATTAGTTGGTAGAGAGAACATAGCATAATGGATTATATAAATAAAGTAAAGATAAGTGTCATAATAAGAGTCAATATAATAATAAGTAAGGAGATGAAGTAAGATAAAGTAAAGATAAAGTGTTACTAAGAGTCAATATAATAATAAGTAAGGAGATGACGTAAGATAAAGTAAAGTTAAGTGTTATAAATGTCAAGACAATAATAAGTAAGGAGACAAAGTAAGATAAAGTAAAGATAGTCAAGATAATAATAAGTAAGGAGTTGAAGTAAGATAAAGTAAAAATAAGTGTCATAAGAGACAACATAATAATAAGGATTGAAATAAAATGTTATAAGATAAACTTAAGAGTTGAATTAGTGTATGATTGTAATGTCATATAATAAATAAGTCTGTAAAAAATATAGGGAGATGGACGACAATCTATGCTTCAAGTATCACAGAAGAGACGTTTATTTCAGGGGTTTTTAATATTTGCAAAAAAATAAGGCTACTCTTATAAGAAAAAGTACCAACGTCGTGTTGGTCTCGATGAATCTCAGACCCCTAGTTTCTACTTTCATGCTGGGAGGGACTACTCTCCAAAAAACACAATTATTTAGTATCCACTCCACTAAGATCCATGTCTGATTATAGGAATTTTACGTATAAAGTAAGAAAAAAAAATATACTATGTGTAAAAGATTAAAGCTTTTCTATTCATCCTTAATTAATAATTTTTTTAAAAAGGAACCCTGAAAAAGTTTTGTTCTGATCCCTTTTCGACAGGAAATATTAATCGGTATAGACTAGTCTGAAATGTGATTCCCGTCGAAAACTATCGGATATAACTGATGTTTTCTGATATATTTATTCCGACGATAAATCCGTTGATTACCGTCGAATTCATCAGACTTTTCTTGTTGTAACCAGTCGGAAAAGACAACTGTCGGAAGCGATGAGAAAACTCTCGTCAAAATCGGTCGGAAAATGACTTGTCAGAACAGGTCGGAATGTAATCCGTCGGAATTGTTATCCCGTCGAAAAAAGTCAGTAAATATTTTTGTCAGAAACCGTCGGAAATTTCTGACGGTTTCCAACATAATTATGTAAATTTATTTTATTTTTTAAAAGAATTAAATAATTAATTTTAAAATTATTATAAAAATAATCATTTTGAAATTATTTTTTGTTATAAAATCTTTTTAAAAATGTTTCAAAATATATACATTTAAATATTATTATGGTACTACACTAAATTTTGGGGTTCTGGGTCTGGTTCTGGCTCTGGAAAGACGGGAGCTTCGTGCTTCTTTTGCCTCGACTCATATGATTGTAGTATGACGTGAGTCTCTTGAAAGGTCTCAACAGTCTCTTTTTACACAAACTCCAACTGCTCGTGATTTATCCGGAGATCCATCAACTCTTATCGCTCGTCCTGCGGTTAAAATTATACCTCTGCCACGATACGGTTGACATTATCCTGAGATATCACAGCAGAAGTCCTCGCTCCATCCTGAGTGAGTTAGGTTAGGAGGTCTTCCTTCTTCTGTTCGACCCTCTCCACCACGTCCAACATCTTCTTGTTCTCGATCGCATTGGTCTTCTTGTTTCTGACGGTTTCCGACCCGATTTGTTTTACCATTGATTTCTGACCAATTTATTTTTTTGGTCAATTATCATTTAAATGGTGTCGGAATATTCTGACGACAATTTTTGGTCGGAATTATCGTCGGAAATGACCTTGCATCCTTTTAGTGACATAAGCCCTAGGATCTTTAGACAACATGACTAATCACATAATAGAATCATAAAAACGATTAAGGGTTATCTTTATTATATCTTGTGACCAAGGAATTGTGAAACCTTTAGGGTTTAGGACTTTAAGTTTTTTTCCCTTTGCCTATAAATCTCATGTCGTGACAGTGAGTTTTCTATACTTGTATTTTATAGTGTTGTGTAGGAAAAGTTGAACTATATATATATATATATATATATATATCCATTTTAAAAAAAATAAAAAATTAAAGGACCTGTTAGTAGTATAATAGGATTGGTATTAGGTAAATTCAAGTTTAGTAAAATTAGCAACTAAATAAGATTAATCAACATATAAAATATTAGAGTCACAATTACAATATATGACCGCTGAAGCAAATATACGCCTCTTCATTTCCTCTTTTTCATTATTAAGTTTTCTTTTTTATTTTATTTTCACAACAGTATAATCATGACAATATTTAGTGATTGTTTGGTAATTACTAAATCCATTTTTGATTCCAAAGATTGGTAAACCGAAGAAGATTACACAATTCAGGCCAATTAGCTTGTGTAATGTGTTGTTTAAAATTATCACAAAGATGATGGTTATGAGACTAAAGAAAATGATGCCAATGTTGATTGGATCTGCTCGGTCAAGCTTTATTTATGGTCAATTGAGCTCGGATAACATTGTTGTGGTGCAGAAAGTCGTCCATTCGATGAAGAGAAAAAAGGTAAGAAATATTGGATGTTGTTGAAGTTTGACCTTGAGAAGGCATATGACCGAATAATAGGATTTCCTTGAAGACATTTTAAAGGCAGCTGGGTTGACGGATAATTAGGTTCGTTGGATTATAGAAGCAGTGTCAAGGCCAGCTATGACAGTCTTGTGGAATGGTGAAAAAACTAAAGCGTTTTTGCCAGCTCGTGGTTTAAGACATGATGACCCTTTGTTACCATACATGTTTGTGATGTGTGTGGAGCGTTTGTATCATTTAATTGATAGTGCGATTGAGGAGAAAAAGTGGAAACCAATTCACTTATCGCGAGGAGGTCCAAAATTATCCCACATTTGTTTTGCGGATAATTTAATCCTTTTTGCTGAAGCGTCGATGTCACAAATCCGAGTGATTAGAGGAGATTTGGAGAAATTCTATTTGGTTTTAGGGCAAAAAGTGAGTTTAGAGAAATCCAAAATTTTATTTTCTAGCAACATTGACCAGAATCTTGAAAAGAAAATCAGTGAGGAAAGTAGTATTAAGACTACTCAGGATTTTGGCAAATACTTTAGGATGCCAATTTTGCAAAAAAAGATTAACAAATATATTTTTGGTGAAGTTCTTGCAAGAGTAAACTCAAAATTGGCTGGATGGAAGAGTAAAATGTTGAGTTTTGTAGGTCGTTTAACGTTGACTAAGTCGATATTATCTTCTCTACCGATTCATTCTATTAGTACCATTCAACTCCCAGTTTCCACAGTGAAGAGATTGGACTGAGATTTTTTGTGGGGAAGTACCTCAGAAAAACGTAAGCAGCACTTGGTTGGTTGGAGTAAGGTTTGTAAATCTAAGAGAGAGGGTGGTCTTTACATTAAGTTGTCGAGTGAGATGAATAAAGCCTTACTAGCAAAAGTTGGTTGGAGACTTCTTCATGAGCATTCAAGTCTTTGGGCTCAGATTTTGAGAAGTAAGTATACATCAAAAGAAATTCTCTCCACGAGCAAGCTTTAAGCATCTCCCATTTACCCAGTGAGTATTTCGTAGAACATAAACCATCCTTGCAAGTCTGAGATTTATCAAACGGCTTTGAGAGTTCTTCCTTTACCAGCAACCCAAGATTTGATTCTTTGAACTTCTTAATGAACGAATCAATAGATATATAACTGTAAGGCTTGCCTCCGTGGCACCAATATTGTTCTTGATCTTTTCTAGACATAACCTGTTGCAGAAGCATGTGAATAATAAGGTTTTCCATCAAGTAGATAGCAAAAATGGTCAATTTTACTCCCATACCTCTTGGAGGAAGTCAGCAAAGCCTTTCCTCTCTAGACACTTAAATCCATAATTTTCAAAGAATCTGCAGATATCAGCTCGTGGAGCATGGTAAATTATCTTTCCTTCCCCCATAAGAATCACATCGTCAAAAAGCTCAAACGTTTCTGGTGCAGGCTGAAGAAGCGAAATCAATATAGTGGCTTCGCTATATGGGCCAACTGTTGGAGACATGCCACTGTCTGGAACGTTGTTGAGCTGTCCAAACCATTCGATATTTCATCCATGAACAGAATTGTAGCTGGACCCACAACGAGCTCCCCTACAGTAGTCCACATAGATTATTTAAAAGCTCTGATCAGACAACTGCGAATGGCTGTAAGAAAGGGAAAGTACCTATTGTCAACCTCCTCTTTTGGCCACCAGATATCCCAAGTCTCATGGCATCTCCAACTCGTGTATCTGCACAGATATCGAGTCCCAGGATCTGAAAGATAAATTCGTAAAGCTACATTAAATGCAGCATATGGATAAATGATCAGAAGATTAGAAAAGCAACCCTGGAACTAGCATACCTTTAAGATATAGTCAGTCTGCATATTGTTTTTCAAACCTTTTACAGATATTGCCTGTCATAGCAAAGGTCAAGGACAAATTGAGATTTCTTACGTTTATTAAAAGTCTTTCAAGAAGAAGTTCGATCTTTCATTAGCTACCTTCATGTAAGCATCTATATCAGGATCTGGAACGATTTCTAAGAGTTTCTCCTTTTGACTGATCTCCTTCATAATTTCTGTTGAATAAACCATGGCCTCTTAATGTGAGCTAAGTTCACTATATTGAAAATATCCTCCATTTCGAATGAACTATCAGAAATCGGGTCCTCACCCATACGGCTTCCTATGCCCTGGCAACACTCGGAGAAGTAGAGTGTCTCTCTCACACTCATCTCTAGAATATGCAGATCGTTTTGACTTATATAACTTGATGTTTTCTCTGGAATATACTCTGAAAGTAAGCATCCATTGTAATTCACTTCTCCTCCAACCTGTAAAGTACACATCCATTGTGATCTCTATTATATACTATTTGATGTTAGTTCAAAAAGGCTTATGTCAAACCTTTACAGAAGGGGCAAGTCTTCCAGAAAGTGCCTGCAGCAGAGTGGTTTTGCCACAACCAGGGGGACCGAGCAACAATGTCATTCTGCAAGAAAACAAATACATCTTCTTAACTCAGTGATGATATTTACAAGAAAAGGAACACTTCACAAGATAGCCGATCACCCTTCATTCTTCTTCCTTGCAACAGAAGGGATTAGAGAATTGCTTCTTGAAATATTTACCTTCCCGGCCTTATGATACCGCTCACGCATTTCAAAATGCCTATCTTGGTTTCTTTCTTTGAACAACTGAAATCCTGTAACAGCCATTAGGTTTTAATTAGGCACACAGCCCAAGAACATCAGGTAAAGAACATGGAAAGGGGCAAACCGCTCCATATCCAGGTCGATGTAGCAGATACATTTGATGGTACTTACGGATAGTATGCCCTTGATAGTATTCCAAAGAGTTGGGATAGGCTTTTCATTTTTCTCTCCCATTTTTTTTCTACCCCCTCATTTTTATTTTCTCTTCTCCTTTTTTTTTTTTTTTTTTTTCTTCTCCCTTTTTCCTAATTTTATCTCTTTCTTCTTTCTTCTCTTTTCCATTCTCTCTCTTCTCTTTTTTTTCTCCTCTCTTTTTGTCTTTTTTTTTATCAATCTTACTTTTAAAATTGGATCGACAAAGACATGATCTATAGCCAAAGTACATATCCTAAAATTTCTTCTTTTTCATTCGCCTTGTATCGGGGAAGAATCGAACTCTAGTGCCTAGCCGTAGGCATAAAACCTGATACCCGAAACCCGAAACTAGACCGACCCTAAAAAGAGGAACCGAATTCAACGAAATACCCGAATGGACCATAAATTTATAAACCAAAAAACTGACGCAGAATCCGAACTGAAACCGAATAGAAAACCGAATGGGTGCCCGATATATGTTTAATGAATTTAGGCTTTTCATAGATTTTTCTATTAACTCTTTACTAATTTTGAATTTTTATATAAATTTAAACATAAATACCCGAACTCGAATCCGATCTATACATGAACCAAACCCGACTAAGTCCTAAATCAATAGAACCGAAAATCCAAAACCCAAATGGACTCAACTCGAACTCGAACGACTACCTGAATGCCCAGAGCTACTGGTGCATGAAGATTTATAAAGTGTCCACTACCACTGGGTCACCTATCATCGACCCCTTCTTTTTTCTCTCCCCTCTTTTTATCTCTCATTTCTATAAATTTCAGTTATTTAAAATAATTAAATAAAGCACAAAAATATTTTAAAAAAATTAAGTTATCTTTATTAATGTTAAAATAATAAATTTATATTCAATTATATATCTAGACAAAAAAAATTAATTTAGTATAAATTCAATTTAATTAGTTAATATAATACTCAAAAGATAATTTTTTAAAATCATTTTATTGCTAGGTCCATCTGGACAGAGATCTTACCTTGCAAAACAAACAAACATAGGTCTAAATATTATATTTTTTTATTTTTTTATCAACAATTAGATCGACAAAGCATTATCCATAACCTAAAATCTACATCCTAAAATCTTTTCCTTTTAGATTTAAATGTTATATCTAGATATATATTCCAACATGGAAACAAATAACATTCTGCTGTTCTATCCAAATGGTGCATCCGATTGCACCATCTGGATGGAAGTGTGAAAACACGAACGAACAACATCTTATTGTTTTTTTCTCTTGCTTTTCGTCGGATCGTTTAGGAGGCTTGTGTTCAACAATATTTAATTAGAGGGAGTTGTTTGGATGTTTGTCTGCCTCTACAAAAATAATCGTTCTGTTATTGTAGAAACACTTGAAAGTGCTTTAACCAAAAAGAAACATTTGAAAGTGGTCCAAAAAACCTATTTAAGAGAAACAACGGTTACTTGTACATGTATATATATTTTGTTTGTATATAATTTTCTGATATTAACTTTTGCCATATGTTCTTTTACTCATGTCTTATTAGTGTATATATAAGTACATTTTAACATATTTATGTTACTTTTGACGAAAATGAAAGGGAAGAAAGGGGCATATGTACATTTGACTACTTATTTTCAAGTCATACAAAATTAAAAGTGAATTGATGCTATCTTAAGTTAAATGGATATTGATATTCTCACAAACAGAAATTCAATTTCTCTTTAACCATTGAAATTCAAAAGTAAAAGTGAATTGATTCTATCTTAGTTTTATTGTGGTTATCTATTTTTTTCTTTTGTCAACACTGGGTCACAACTGGTCATCTAATTAGTCAAGTTCCTATATAATGTAGGCAATAGGACTTAATCTCTGCATGTGCAAGTGCATCTGCCGTTAGTGAACTTACCACATGTCACTAGAGTAAAGACCACCTGCAACGTGGTTTTCTATTCTAACATATTAAATACTAATTACATAATGTTACGAAATTTATAAATTATGTAACCAGTAACTAACAAAAATGATTATGTTAGCTCTTATATTTTATCTTCCTATTCTTACGTGGCATAAGCTCATTGTACCTTTTGTTTACCTCATCCATCATCATTAATTCATTAGATTTCAGTTTAATTTTTGCCGGGATTATATATAGGGAATTTTATCTAAAATACCCATTTTGAAAACAATATTATCGAATATATCCAATTTTTTTACATTCCATCACCTACCGACTTTCCATTTTAAAAAGATAATTTTGCCCTCAAATAAAGGTGACTGTTGCATGTGTTGAGAAAGTAACCAAAAGGCTGAAATTTGACAAAATTAAAGTTTTAAAATAAAAAGAGAAACATCAAATAATATATTCTCAGTCAAACGCGTATCGATCCCCAATGTGATATGTATCATGCCAATAACACATGTTCATGTCTAAAGTTGAGCCAAGCAGCAAGACAGTCACGACAATTAAGTATGTTATGTCCATGTCCTTATTAAAAAAAATTTCGTATCAAAATATGGGCAATGTCCATGTCCTCTCATTAGACTATAATGAAATGTATTTACAAGAATGCCCATGATGGAAACAACCAGTAATGTCTATGTCTATAACAAAATCCAAACCATATAGCCCATCCTTTTGAACATAAACATGAAAGAAAGTTATGCTCATGTTCATATATGAAAGACAATTAACCATTCATGGGCGAATAGCCATGTCCATGTATTTCACCATCCATGTTTTTTTGTAAAAAGCATGTGCCCATATACAATTCATAAGGGCAATGTCCATGTTTTTATTTAAATAATATATATATATATATATATGTCCATGTCCTCACGAAAGCAAATGATGAAATATCTATGCAATATCCATAAACACGAAACTTTGTCTATGTCCATATTGTATGAATAATTATGACCATGATCAACATGTCGTTTAGGAAACATTTTTGTCCATGTTCATATATGAAAACATTTTTGTCCATGTTCGTATATAAAATAATAGTTTTGTCCACGTCCATGTATAAAATATATAGGTATTTCTCGGAAGCGCAAGCATATATTATGGACATGGATGTCTATTCCCATATACGACAAAATAGGCTAGGCCAATATACTAGAAATGTAAGTCATGTGTCCATGTCCATATATGAAACATACGCCCATATACAAGACTAATAAGAAATTTTTCCATGTCCTTAGATTAAAAACACGTATGGAACATGCATTGACAATATACCAAACATATAATATCTTTGTCCATGTCTATAAATAAAAAATATAGTGATTTTTCCATGATAGTTCATGCATCTCAATGACCATATATATCCATGTCCATATAAGAAACATGCTTAGACCATATAAAAGAAAAATGAGACATTTTTCCATCTATATATAAAAAAAACACGCATAGAACATGCATATGCCATATACCAGACATGTACTACCTTAGTCCATGTCCATGTATGAAAAATATAGTCATTTATCCATGAAACTTAACGGATGACAATGACAATGGATGCCCATCTCCATATAAGAAACATGCTTTGCCCATATACAAGACATATAAGAGAATTTGTCCATGTCTATATATTAAACAATGCATGCATCATGTATTGGCCTTATATTAGAGAGATAATATGTTTGTCCATGTTCATATATGAAATATATAGTCATTTGTCCATGAAATAACACGCATGTCAATGCCCATAGATGTTCATGTCCATTTATGAAACATATAGTCATTTTTCCATGTACATATATGACAAACTCGCATGTCTTTGATAATCTAGGAATATGAAACATAGATTGCAAATATACGAGACAAATAATACCTTTGTCTATGTCTATATCTGAAAAATAAATGCATTTTTCTATGAATGGGCACGCATGTAAAATACAAGGCTCACCATATCCATATACAAAAAGAATTTACTAATAAACAAGAGAAATAAGACATTTGTCCAAGTAAATATATGAAAACACGCAAGTCTATGACCATGTTAGTATATGAAACATGGATTGCCAATATACCAGACAAATATTATTTTGATCATGTCCATATAAGAAGGGCATGGATGTCCTAGCCCTTATCAATATATGAAAAAAGAAATGACTATTAACAACAAATACAAAATGACACGTTGACTTGCGTATACGTTTGTACATAAAAAGTACTCCAAACAAATAAAAAAAGAAAAGGAAACATATGAGAAGAAATGATATATCTTGGATAAGAGTTGTATGTTTTTGTTTTGCATGGATAAGAAGAGTAAGGTCCATCAAATTACTATTTTTTAAAAAAGTAGTTTATTTATTATCATAAAGAATACATAGATTAAGTCTCCTAAAGTCCAACCAACGGAGAGTTTTTCTTTTGGTATAGACTGAAATTGTAGACTGAAACAACAGTCTGCTGTGTTAAATATTTAATGCTTTTATATTGTTTATAGAATTATAGTTATATATTAGACCCTAAAAAAATGTTACAATATTTTTCTTTTGGATGTGGATGAATCCGAAGCGAAAAGAAAAGAAAAAACTCTAAACAAATTCATTTGGAACAAAAAATTTGTAACTTTTTGTCTTTTCTATAAAGAAAGCTTGGAAACTAGAAACTAGGTTTGGTTTTGGATTATGTTTGAGAAATGGAAATTATTGGGGAAATATCTAATTTTTTTTTTGAATATTTCCCCGATAGAAATAGAGTGATCAAAAGATCACACCCCAAAATTTAATTGATTTAGTTTTGTTTGATGAAGGGATTTGTTTTTAAGAAAGAAAAAATATTCACATCTAGGAATAAAAAGAAGAAACCGCTTTATTTATTTATTTATTTTTCTTTATAAACCGTACATATATTTCCTTTTAAAGAGAAACATTTTGTGAGTTACATGGTTTACAGAGAGCTTAATCATACCAAACGCATGAGGTGAATTAAACAAAAAACAGAGCCAAGATATGCGATGGCGACAATTGATGTTATGATTATGATGGTCAACAGTACCAAAAAGTAGAGAGTTTAAGAAAAACAAAGAAAAAACACAAGAAACGAGGTGTGAGCCGCCCATACTTCTCCTCCATCATCAACTTCAAGTATTCCAACGCCTTCATAGGTCTACCAGCTTGACTGAATGCTGAAACCAACACCCTAAATGTCACACCGGTGGAACCATTCCTTTCTTCACCATCTCTTTGAAGAGATATTTGACTTTCTCGAGACAAATATTTGAATACATGATCATCAAAGCGTTTTAGACTTGTTTGGTCTTCTCTTTAATGTACCTAAAAGTACCCTCAACATACTCCAATGAATTAGCAAGGCCTTCGCCATACAAGCGAACCTCTTCGAAGCGCTTCCGACTTTAACGCCATTGCATGGATGGATTTGACTTGGTTAGAGCCAAGTTATGTGAAAGACTTCAGCTGTATCACATTCACCAAAATATATTGTCTCCTAGATCTTTCATATCCTTGCAAACACTTTTCGTACTCCAAGATCTGATCCACTTGTCTTTCTAAGAACGAATCTTTCCATCTGGTTGATTCCATAGTCATTATGAGAGGGTTTTCCAAAGCAATAGCCTAGTCCACGTGAGGAACACCGTCTCTATAATAGGCTGTGTCAAGTAAATCAGCTTTGTCTTAAAGAAACTGCAAAGGAAAAATCCGAAGAAAGCGTCACAAAATGATATGTTTTTGAAACCAGGGCTCGAAAGAAATAACATCTGTCCCAACCCAAGACCCACTTGTATTAGAACTTTCTCATCTAAAATGTCAGAATTAAAATGATCTCTAGTCGACAAATATTAAAAGCGGATATAATTACGTCAATAACTAGAAAATTAAAACCAACTAAATCGAGAATTTGAACCATATAATATGCAGAACAATAAAAAAAAAGAAAACTACATAATACACATATATACATTGAAATGCGTAAACTATAATGGACAAATCACTATATTTTTATATATGGATATTAACAAATGTATTATATGTCTCATATATTACCAATGACTGTTCCATGCATGTTTTTAATATATGGACATGAACAAATTTCTTATTAGTCTTGTGTATGGGCTAATGTTTGTTTCATATATGGACATGAACATATGACTTACATTTATAGTATATTGGCCTAGCCTATTTTGTATATGGGAATAGACATCCATGTCCATAACATACTTGCGCTTCCGAGAAATGCCCATATATTTTGTATATATACGTGGACAAAGCTATAATTTTATATAGAGTAAATTTGGTTAATATACACACACAAAATGGAAACTCAATAACTACCTATTGGACTTTTGTAATTAAGTAAGTGTCTATGAGCTAATGTGCTAAATGACTACACTGCCCTCAACCCAATACTCAGTTATACGTGGAAAAAAATTTTAGCCGACAAGAACATTAATGAGCAACTTCTCGTACACTTTATATGATTAAATCAATTGTAATAAATGTGTTGATAACTGTTAAAAGTGATTGCATGTGGTTATTTATTTGGTACTTGCAAAAATTAGAAAGTGTTCCATATCTTCACTTTATTGTGGAATAATCATCTCTTAATTAGAAGGTACCATGTACACCAGAAGTTATCATACATTTATTTGAACTCATACACAGTAAAACAAGAATTAGCAAGTACATGTTAGCACGCAATACACATGTTCCATGAATGGGATAACGAATCTGCTAACTATTTTATTTAGAGGCTATCAAGAGTAATTGCATAGAAGCTAAGATATGAAGTAAGAGACACATAGTACTAAATACGCATTATTGTAGAAGTCATAAACACACATTAGTTAACGCATACAAGTAGTGTTAGAGAAGAAGACAAAACACTAAGGTTCAAAAGATATGGTACCAGGCACAACAAAAGTTATCAAACATATTTACCCTATTAACCTCTACATGTACATCAGATGATAAAGCAAGTATTAGCAAGTACATGTAACTGCAATGGGTAAAGCAAGAATTAGCAGGAGTCACTAAATAATGTGTTATCGGTAAAAGAAATATTAGCGGGTAAAAGCTATATCAGTGTGTAAAATCTATATTAGTGTGTAACAGCTAGCATGAGAGACATCTCCCGTTGTAGGTGAAACTTTATCTGATCCGGTTGCATCTTCTCGAGACTTCCCAGAGTTGTAGGAGTTGCCACTCTGGTCCTATGTTGCAAAGTCATTAAGAGCATAATTAGCATGATAATGAGAATAAAGGGTTCATAAATCAAAAAACATGGAAGAATCCAAACCAAACCTGGTGTAACATGCACAAGATTAATAAGCATAAACAAAATGAATTAGCATTTACAAAAGATCTAGGTAGCAGGCAACAACATAGTTAGAGGGTATATGAAGTGAACGCGTCAAAAAAAGAAGTGCCTTTAAGAAACTGTTTTACAGATACTATGTGGGTTAACATGGAAAAAACGTATTGAAGTGTCAATAACAAACCCATGTTGGTGGGTAAGTATATAGAACAACTAGTAACAACATAGTTATATTGTAATGAGGTAAGTGTTTGCAAAAAATACATAACATCGAAGACTTTGTTACCAAAACGTTTAACATGTACAACATTATTTAACTGGGAAAACACACAGTAGCAGTTAGAAGATCAATTAAACGTTAATAATATAGTTAGAGACTAATGAGGTACAAGGGTTCAAAAATCATAAAAACAATGTAGTGTCTTTAATTGTAACAAAAGCGTTTACGAGGTACAACATTGATTAAAAAAACCCAAAACATAGAAGCATGTAGAAGATCCAGGGGAGAGGTAAAAACAAAGTTAGATGGTAATGAGGACACATGGTACAAAAATCAGGAAAGCACTAAAGTTTCTGCAACAAAATTATTGGCAGATGCTGTGTCCAGATAACATAGAATCCACCATTTGTAACCCAGATCCACGACCAAGCGCCACTGCCTTTTAACTAAACCCTCACGGAATAGTAAATCCCAAAACTTGGGCAAAAACCAAAGACGACGCAGAAATTCAAAGAATAAAACCACAAAATCACAGGAGTTCATAGAAAACTGAAGAAATGTAGAGATAAATCAGCATATTCTAGAGGGTATAGGTTTCAAAATCACCAGAACAACGAGTCAGAAGAGAGATTAGAAGTTGAGTCGCGTAGTGTTGCCAAAAGCAGGTTCGGTTACGGATATAGAGATTTGAGTGAAGCGAGAAAGAGCGTGACATAGAAGATTTTGAACAGAGGTGATGGAGAGAAAAGGTTGAGAATAGGCTAGAACAAATCTCTTCGCTTGCCCAGTTCAATATAAAATTTTAATAATTTTCTTTTCTACTTTTAAAATTGCAGACGACAACTTATGTAGGGGCATAAACATCCTAAAATTGTTAAAAGTAGTGTAGAATTAATAGCAATGGGATCGCCTATTTTGATCTAATTCATGTATATACAACCAAATTACTCTTTCATATATAGATATGAACAAAAATATTTTTGTATATGGACATGGAAAAAAATGTTTTCTAAAGGACATGTTGATCATGGTCATAATTATTCATACAATATGGACATAAACAAAGTTTTGCGTTTATTATGTACATTGCATAGATATTTCATCATTCACTTTCGTGAGGACATAGAGATTGCCCCTATTGTATGAATATAGACATTACACTTATTTGAATTGTATATGGGCACATGTGTTTTACAAAAAGGCATGGACATGCGTAGGGCGAAAGACATGGAGATGGCTATTCGCCCAGGAATAGCTAATTGTGTTTCATATATGGACATAAACATAACTTTCTTTCATGTTTATGTTCAAAAAGATGGGCAATATGGTCCGGATTTTGTTATAGACATAGACATTATTGCTTATTTCTATCATGGACATTCTTGTAAACACATTTCATCATAGTCTAATGAGAGGACATGGACATAACCCATATTTTGATACAAAAATTTTTTTTAATAAGGACATGGATATATAATACTTAATTCAATATAATTTAATGATAGGACAAGGACATATATATGCTTTTGATAATGATATGGACATTGCTCATATTTGTAATGCATGAAGAGATGATATTGAGCCACTATAAGATTTAGAAAAGGACATGGATTTTGATCGATGTAGTTGTCTTGGTGCTTGGCTCAACTTTAGACATGGACATGCATTATTGGCATGATACATGTCACATTGGGGATTGATACGTGTCTGACTAAGAACATATTATTTGATGCTTCTCTTCTTCTTTCTTCATTCTTTATTATTCTTTCTCTCTTTTTCTTCCACACTTCTATCAATTTTTCGATCTCTGTTTTTGTTTTAATTGTCTCTCATTTTCTCTCTTATTCTCTTTCTTTTTTCTTTTCTTTATTGTTTAGATTTTCTGTTGTCCATCGCCGAAAACCATTTTCCTATTTATCTTTCCTCTGCCACGTGTCGTTGACTCATTCGACCATAAACATGTCCATGTCCATTTTTGATATGTTCATGTCCATCACTTATGTCTATGTTCATTGTAGACATGTTCATGTCCATTTTAAACATTCATGTCCATCTCTTATGTCTATATCCGTTTTAAACATGTCCATGTCCATGTGTCGCTAAATGATTGCACAATTCTTTCTCTTTCCACATTTTTCTCTTCTTTTTCTCTTCTTTTTTTTGTCAACGGCAGATAATATGATGGGCCACAACTGGGCGGTCCATTAGCCAAATTCCTGCATAATGCAGACGGTGGGACTCGATCCCGGGTGCAAGTGCGCCTTGCCATTTTAGTGGACTTACCAACTGTCACTGGACTAAAGGCCACTTGCCTTCTTTTTCTCTATCTTCCCAACAAAATAATCATATTGAAGAGGGCAAATTTGTTATTAGTCATGCCACAAATGCCACTAATGCCACAAGAAGCGGCATAAACCAGAAGAAAAATGGCATTTTTAACAATTAAAAACTCATTTGGGGGTGTTAAGCACAATTTTGTGTATTATATAATTCAACTTCTTCTTACATTCATAAAAAAAACTTCTCATCACTTTGAAAACAAAGCATACCAATATTTTAAAAGTTTTAAATTTTAATACTACATTAGAGAATTTGGGATCATATATTTAAGATCTGTATTAGTTTAAATGGTTCTAATAAATTTATATTATGTAATAGTAATTATAATATGTTACATTTTATATTATGTAATAGTAATTATACAATATGTATTATATTTTCCATTACTAAATTAATATGTTAAATTCTACTAAATTTTTCATTTAATTCGCTAAATGGCCTTTAGTCTAGTGGCAGACGATAAGTTTACTAAAGACATGCACACTTGCACAACTAAAGATCGAGTTTCACCGCCTATATTATGTAGGAATTTGGCTAATGGACCGGCCAGTTGTGACCCAATGTTGACAAAAAAAATTACATCTGCTCTACATTTTGGGGTTCAAGAGTTTGAGAGAATTGGTTATAGATTTGATTTTATCGATCAATTATTACAAAAAAAATCTCACTAAATTCAGCTACATTTTTCGGTTTTCATTTGATTTTAATTAATTCAGCGATTCCATACATAAATTTTTTTAAAAAAAAATCTGTTAAATTCAACATTCACCTAAATTCAACTCGGAACAATAGTGATCAAATTGCAAGATAAACAGGATAAGAAAAAAAGAATGAAAAAAAGAAAAGAAAGGAAAAAGTGAGTTCTCAGGTTTCTGCATCTACCCAGAAGCACCTTAACATCGAGCCCTAGCACAACGAGCGAAGCTCTTCTGTTTACCTTGTTTTATGCGCTTCCTCTCCCCCGCACGACTGATCAGTAATTCACCGCTCTTTCTTTTCCGATCTCGACGCACCGCACCGCCGATCCGTTCTCTCTGGTTTTGCAGTAAGTCTCCGGTCTTCCGATCGGCGACTAGTCCAATGGCGGCAACCGCATTCTCTTCAGCGATGAAAATTCCTCCTAACTCGGAAGAAGCGCTTGCAGGGAAGCTATGGATCAAGTTTAACAGAGAGTGTCTCTTCTCTATCTACAGCCCCTTCGCTGTCTGTTTGGCCGCCGGGAATCTCAAGATCGATACATTTCGCCAGTATATTGCTCAAGATGTTCATTTCCTTAAGGCATTTGCTCAGGCGTGAGTTCTCTTCTTCTTAAGTTTCTTTTTGTTCGCGGGTTCGGAAGGAGAATGCTCTTATACTTGGTTTCATATACACGGATTGAGGAAAACTGATCAGTGAGTGTTGCTTTAGAAATTGGTGAGATCAAATAGGGCTATTAACTATCATTAAATGAACGAATCTGGAGTTTCAATTGTGTGTGTTTGAGAACCAAAAGCTATGACATAGAAGAAACAGACATAGAAGAAACAGACATGGAATACATCGTTGGTGCTTTCGTCAACTATTATTTCATTTGCTAACTGCAAATTCAGTGGATATTGCATGTATGGCAAAGTCTGTATGAAAGAAAGTACATCAAGATAGTTTATTTAGGTGGGAATGCTTTTTATCTGGTCTTCTAATTCTGAAAGATTTCCTTAGCATGGTTTTTAAGATTTCCTAAGGCTGTTTTTTTGCCTTCTATATAGTGTGGTTGCTCATGTCTTACAATTGATTTAATTACCGTACTATCTCTCATTATAGAATGAGATTCTTATTGATCACGAGATTTTACTTGGGGTTCTGTGATTTTGCTTCTGTGCCTGTGATTTTGCTTCTTGTTGCATTGGAAACAGTGATTGTTTTCACGTCATGATTGAATAATTTGATTTTGTTACAATGAATGCGAGATCTTATTTTTGTTTGTCACTGATAAAATATGACGAAATGATTAACAATTTAGAATATCAAACTTCTGCAAACCTTCATGAAAGGCTTTCATACTTTTCTTGTTTCCAAATAAAATGTTTTTTTTGTCCAATTTTTAGGTATGAATTGGCTGCAGAGTGTGCTGATGATGATGATGATAAATTGGCAATTTTTAACTTGAGGAAAAGCGTGATAGAAGAATTGAAAATGCACGACTCATTGGTACAGGTAGAACACAGGGCTCTTTATTATTTTACATTATGGAAGAAGACCATTAATAGACATGATTCCCTGGCAACTTCATGAATTCAACTAGATACATCCTGTTTGGGGCCTGGGTCGAAAAGAATCTTCTTTTCATGGCAGAAAACATAAACTGCTATTAATGAACTTTCATTTGACCTGTCAAATTCATACCATGATAGATATATTTCAGCTGATCCCGGAAATGGAAGTTAAAGTTATATATCTAACTCCAGGGATGATTCAATATCAATTAGTTGTTTTTCTGCTTGTTGGAGCATGTTAAGATATATTTTCCGGTATAAGTGCTAATGTGGTATCAGTGAAACTGCCACCTTTTCCTTTTTATCTTTTTATCTTTTCATGTTTACATATATCTTGAAGCTATGGCTTTTAAAATATGCTTCCTCATTCTAAATACTGAAGGTTTCATGTAATATGGTGCCACATAGCCTTCTATGCTTTGAAAGAAGATTGTTCTTAATTTTTCGGTCAGCTTTATTTTGTTGGTGTTTTGTCATACATAGTGGCCTAGAGAACACCATTTTCACGATTTTTTATTCAAGTGATATTCTCAGTAGAACGTTTGTCTGTTCAATGCAGGATTTGAATTTAGACATCAAAGAAGAATTGGGTGTTAACTCAGCCACTTTGAGATACACTGATTTCTTGTTAGCCACAGCATCTGGAAAAGTAGAAGGACTAAAAGCTCCTGGCATGCTTGATACTCCATTTGAGAAAACAAAAGTCGCCGCCTACACGCTTGGTGCTGTGACACCTTGCATGAGGTTGTATGCCTTTCTCGGTAAGGAGTTTAGAGCACTTTTAGATCTTAGTGAAGATAACCAGCCATACAAGAAATGGATCGACAATTATTCTAGTGACGCTTTTCAGGTAGGTAATAGTTGTATGTTTCTGCTAAATCTGTGAACATTCAAAGGTGTCTAGTATGCTATTAGAGATGATGTGTCTTGTACAATGAATGGTCTGTTTTCCTTAACGTAGGCATCTGCCAAGCAAACTGAAGACTTGCTTGAAAAGCTTAGTGTCTGTATGACTGGTGAAGAACTGGAGATCATTGAAAAATTGTATCAACAGGCTATGAAACTTGAAGTTGAGTTCTTCCATGCTCAACCACTTGCTCAGCCTACCATAGTCCCACTGTTCAAGAACTATTCCAAAGATAACCTCGTAATATTCTCTGATTTTGATCTGACTTGCACCGTTGTTGATTCTTCTGCCATTTTAGCAGAAATTGCAATTGTAACCGCTCCCAAAGATGATCAGAGTCGATCTGGACAACAAATTCATCGGATGCTGTCAGCTGACCTTAAGAACACCTGGAATCAACTTTCTAAACAATATACAGAGCATTATGAAGAGTGCATAGAGAATATTCTGAAAAAGGAAAAAGGTCAGACTCACTTACGAAGTTGGCCTACTTTCATCGACAATACTAATTCTAGTTAGTCAGCCTTGATAAAACTGGTTGAGACTTTCTTTTGATTTTTATTTTAATGTCGGAAATTTGTTCTGCCATTCTTATTCAGCGGACAAGTTTGACTACGAGGGTTTATGTAAGGCACTCGAACAGCTCTCAGATTTTGAGAAAAATGCAAACAATCGAGTGATTGAGTCTGGGGTACTCAAGGGCCTGAATCTTGAAGACATCAAGCGAGCTGGGGAAAGGTTAATTCTTCAAGATGGCTGCATCAATGTCTTCCAGAAAATTTTAAAGACTGAGAATCTTAATGCAGAAGTCCACGTGCTTTCGTATTGTTGGTGTGGTGACCTCATCAGGGCAGCCTTTTGTGCAGGTATGTGCCAAAAACCTTACCTTAGTGATTGTTGCAGCAATTCAGGCCCTAAAAAATACTATGCTAAAATCATATTCTCTTTACAGGCGGAGTAGATGCACTGGAAGTTCATGCAAATGAATTTACATTCGATGAATCAATCTCGACTGGTGAGATTGAAAGAAAGGTTGAATCCCCGATTGACAAGGCTCAACAGTTCAAAAGCATCTTACAAAACAGAAAGGATGATAACAAAAAGAAAGGCCTCCTGAGTGTTTATATTGGAGATTCAGTAGGAGACTTGCTCTGTCTCCTCGAAGCCGACATAGGAATAGTGGTTAGCTCTAGTTCGAGTCTCAGGAGAGTTGGTAGCCATTTTGGGGTCTCATTTGTGCCTTTGTTTTCTGGAATCGTCAAGAAACAAAAACAGCTCACTGAAGAAGAATCATCGTCAACCTGGAAGGGACTCTCTGGTACACTTTACACAGTTTCAAGCTGGGCTGAAATTCATTCTTTCGCTCATGGATGGGAGTAACTGGTATATGAAGAGATTGGTGTATATACTACCAAGTGGCCAGTTTTATCAAGAGCCACACAAATTTCATTAAGTGTGAGTATCAATGGCAATGATGACGTTTAAATAGTCGTCTAGCATTTTCATGTTTTGCGATGATCTCTTGTTCTCGCTTGGACAGAAATTGTGATGCCGAGATGTGATTTTATGCTTGGACTCTAACAATTCTTAAGAGCCCCTTATACATTAACATGTTTTTCTATTAAAATGGCGTAATGATTGGGATATTGATATTTCGTTTCAGTCTTTTCTTACTCTCCTTGATTTCCTTATTGATTCAAACAATCGGAAGGACGGAGAAGATGCGATAGGTCTTGTTGCTGGTAATTGCGGACCGTGACCAGCGATCTTTTGTTAATGACTGATTGCCAATAATCAGTAGTTATAAATTTTAGTTGCTGCGTCTGGTGCAACAACAAATAAAAGTCTGTTACTTCTAATTGGATAGAGAAGAAGTAGGCTGACAAAAAAATTAATAATAACATAAAAAATCAATAAATATAAAAAAAGGCAAAATGTCAATTTAACATTAAACTTTCTAAAATGGTTGATTAAACATTGAACTTTGTGATTGATTTAATTTTCAATTTTTTGTTAACTTTTGAAAAACCATCAACTTTGCGTTAATTCAGCATATTGAACTTGCCGTTAATCCCAAATCAAAATTTTCTCTAAATTCGAAAGTCAAATCGATTTTGGAAGTTTGATTCAGTTATTATCTTCCTTCTGAAGAACCCTTAAGCTTGATTTTCTCTTTTCTTTCAAGAATGAGCTCAAATTTGTCGGTTTGAAATGTTGTAGTTTATACTTCAAATTTAGAGAAAATTTCGATTTATGATTAACGACAGTCTCAATTTGCCGAGTCAACACAAAGTTGAGGGTTTTTTCAAAAATAAAAAAAATTGAAGTTTTAATCAACCACATCCAAAGTTCAATGTTTAATCAACCATTTTCAGAAAGTTCAATGTTAAATTGATATTTTTCTCAAGAAAAATAAGTTTAATGAAGGATTTTGTAAAAGGGAAATTTGTATGAAATGCCACTTTTATGTTTTTAACTACCTGAAATGCTATTTTTTTTAACCTTACACAAAATGCCACATTTCATGTTTCAATTTTTGGGAGACCCTGTTTTGGGGTATTGAATTGCAACATCATTGTCCACGGTGGACCGTGTAAATGTCCATTGTAGATAACATTGTATGTTATGTCCTTGGTAGACCATATATGTCCACCGTAGACAGCAAATGTATGTCCACCGTAAAATTACTATATATGTCTACCGTAAATAGTTTGCTATAATATTATGTTCTTACACGAAATATCGTTTTTTGAAAAAATAGCATTTCGTGTAAAGTTAAAAAAAGATGGCATTTCAGGTAATTAAAAGCATAAAAGTGGCATTTCATACAATTTTCTCTTTGCAAAAAACCTGCCAGATGACCATTTTTTGTATCTAACCCTCTAAATAAAATAAATACAAATCAATATCATCAGTTCAAAAGTTAATGCAATATAATTTTAGATTTTTGATTGTGGTTGTCCCGAGTTGTTTGTTTGTTTGTTTGTTATGCTGATTAGGTTGTTTAGCCTTGGTTTAGTTTTAGGCTAGGTCTTGTGGGTTAGGTTCATTATCTGCTTCCCTAAGTTGATCATCTAGTTTATCGTCTTCGGGTTTGATCGGTGGTTGTGCTCGTTTGGGCTTGTCAGTACTCTGAAGACTTGATCGAGGTTTAGTTTTTCATGGCTCTATTAAGGCATCAAACGGTCGAATCTGTTCCTGACTTCCCCATTTCCGGAAGAATTGTGTCCCATTCTATATTGTCCATATCTACCGTTTAGTTCGTCACCGGTCTCATCTCTAGATAGACTTTTTTATATTGTATTTGTGCAGTTTGAGCTCTTGGATTTATTCTAGATGGTGTAGCAGCTCTATGTTCATATGTGAGGTACGCTTATTATCATAGGAGGTTTCACCATTAGCTGGAGTTTGTACAACAACTGGTGATCTAAATCTTCGAGTTTGAGATCGCTGATTATCGAGTCTTTTTCATAAAATGTCCTATCTGTCGATTTAATTTTCTGAAACATTTTGTATTCTACTAATTTATTTATGTACACTTGTATGTTTGTTGTTGTTTATGAACAATAATAATGCTGATGACAAACCTATGTAATTGGCCTAATTGTTTAATAACTCATCTATTTTCACCCATATCACTCTAAACTTTGTACTTGATAAAACTAATAAATAGAGACAGACAAGAAAAAAGGAGTGTTAATAAACAGAGAAAGATGTGACGGTTACAAAAGAGAACATATTTTATTTTATATATGGATGTACTCTTATTGAGTGTTCAAATAAACATTTGGTGCTAGTCGGACGGTAAACTTCCGCTTAGCGCTTAAAGACTAATCGAAACCCAAACGATTTTAGATGGTTTAAACCATTTTTATATAAATAATATTTTATATATATTATATATAAGATTAAAATAAAAAATCTTTTGAAATCATATGATTTATAAGTAACAATTTAAAATTTTGTTTTCAAATTTTATAGTAAATAATTTGATTTTTTTAGACATAGATTACAATTGATATATATTTATATAAATATATTTTTAATTTAAAAAAATTAAAAATTAAAAAAAATTGTCTAGACCAATTAGTTACCTTCAAATTATCTTAGCTACCTAATTCATCCGATTTTACTATAACCGGAACGGTGGAGGTCTGCCTAGCGTCTTAGCCCGATTTTTAAAACACTGCTCTTAATAAAACAAAATCCATTTCTTGTTTTCTTTCATACTCTTCAAACACACAAAACCCGTTGTCATTCTCTAAAAGTTTCTTTCATCAGCTGCAATGGGAGCAACCAGGAAGCTACAGAGCGAGATCGATCGGGTTCTAAAGAAGGTTAACGAAGGCGCAGAGGTCTTTAAAAGCATCTGGAACAAGGTCGATTTCTTCTTATTCTCTCGATCGCTTCTAAAATTTTGGAATTGCTTGTCATCTTCAAGTAGTTCAGCTTAAAGATCATTCTATACTAAATTACTGGAGCAATTGTTTGAGATATGCGTACGATAATCTTACTGTTCTTTGTTCGTCTTAGCTTTATGACACAGGTAACGCGAACCATAAGGAGAAATTTGAGGCGGATTTGAAGAAGGAGATCAAAAAATTGCAGCGGTATAGGGATCAGATCAAGACATGGATTCAGTCAAGCGAGATCAGAGATAAGAAGGTCTTTGAACCCCTCTTTAAACCTTTCCTTTGTTTTTGATGGTATTTCGTCTGATCACAGATCGCTGTTGGCTGCTTCAAAAAAATTTCTAAATCTTGAATTTTCGTATTTTGTAGTGATATATATGAGAACTTTGTTCTGTGAAAGTTTCTTAATTACTTATGTCACACTAGTTTCCAGCAGAAATCGGTGTTCATTGCAGCTAAAGAGTACTGATGTATTGTTAATTTATCTTTTTGGTTTCTGAACGGACACATAAGTCATGTAATGATATCTCAAAGATATCATCATGGTCTGTAATCATTTGGTACTGTATTTCAGGTATGGTTGCGTACTTGTGTTTCATCTTGTGACTGAAATCATCATCCCCTTATTTCAAAATCATCATCCTTCTCTACCTTTCAGCATATATAGTTTTGTTTCTTCTGCTTTGCAATTATGTTTGCCATATTTTGTTGTGTACTTGCCAACTCGGGCTGAAGCAGAATTGACTTTATTTCCTGTAGATGTGTGCCTCTTATGAGCAGCAATTGGTTGATGCTCGCAAGCTTATTGAGCATTTAATGGAGAAGTTTAAAATATGCGAGAAAGAAACAAAGACAAAAGCATTCTCCAAAGAGGGTTTGGGTCAGCAGACAAAAACAGTAAGTACTACATCCTATATGGTTCCTCTATTAATTTGTAGTAGTACTAGTTAGTTCGGAAGTTGAAGATATGCAACCTTATTAAGATACATTTAAGATTGACTCTTACCTTTTATTCCTATAACCTTGTGGTTCCATTCTAAATAATAGATGGACTTTACTGGGCTAATATTCATGGATGATGCAAGTCTTTAGTGCGTATATGGTCAGACGTTCATGATATTTGTAGTGATTAGACTCATTCACCTATTGTTCCCTGCTCCAGCCCGTGTATACAATCTTTAGTCTCTACTCATCCTGGGAATGAGAAGGATGAAACATATTTCTTCTTTTTATGAGCTAAGTTAGTCACTCATATTTTTTACATGTTACTAGTTTTTTTTTCCTTATCATTTTTAGAGTACTCAATCTTCTCTGATAGATGCTAAGAATTTCGCTGAATATTTTTGTTTGTTTGTTTTTCCTTGGATCTTTGTCTATTTGTTCACTATAGATCTTTTTTTGTTAGCTCTGTGGTATATCTCTGATAGCTTTAGTGTGACCAGATGTCCTCAACATTATAGTAATTGGCTCATTTACCTTTGTTTCCTTGTTCCTGCCTGTTAAAAAAAGTCTTCAAATCTATAATCTTCCGAGGAATGAAAGGGATGAAACTTAAAATACTTCTATGTATAAAGCTAAATTAGTCAACACGATCTTTTCCCTGAGGTTTCCTAGAGATTTCCTTACCTTCTTTTATAGTATCGAATCTGAGCTGACGGATCATTATACGAGCCAATTTTCTTTTTCTAAGCTTTTTCCTTTGATCTTTGTCTGTTTGTTCAGTATCGTACATTTACTGTGATAGGATACTTTATATAGCTTTTTTATCCATGCAAGAGAATTCTTTAAGTGGAGCTACACGTCACCTTGTTAAGTCTTCCTTGGACAGGATCCAAAGGAGAAGGCAAAATCAGAGACAAGAGATTGGTTGAACAATGTGGTAAGAATAAAATTCATTTTATCAATGTCATTGGATTCTTAATTTTTTTTTTTTGAATAAGCAATGCATGGACAACCTTATTTTATATCATGGATTCCATGTTTGTGACGTTGTAGGTAATTTGCTATCTAGTTAATATCCTCTATTCATTTGTTGGCTTGCAATACTGTTGAATCAAGTTAGTTATGGAAATTTCCCACCTTCACTAGGTCCAGATTTGGTTTATATGTATTATCTATAGCACGTTAAAATGTACTACAAGATCAATTATTTGTAGTTATTCTTCTCATTTCTTTATTAAGTAAAGTGTATTGTGACGCAATCTTATAGGTTGGAGAGCTAGAAACGCAGATTGATAGTTTTGAAGCTGAGCTTGAAGGTCTGTCTGTTAAGAAAGGGAAGGCTAGGCCTCCCAGACTGGTAGGCAGAGAAGGGAAACTATATCCAAACTAGAAATATTTTCTTTTTATGACTTCAATTTTTTCTGTTCTATCAGATTCATTTGGAGGCATCTATAACAAGACACAGGGCTCATATAATGAAGCTAGAATTGATCCTGAGACTTCTAGACAATGACGAGTTGAGTCCTGAGCAAGTAAATGATATCAAAGACTTTTTAGATGACTATGTTGAGCGTAATCAGGTTTATTTCCTTCTGCTACAAATCCAGTTTACTTATTTGTATGATTTTATTAAAAAAATTGAAAATCCATTAACTCAGGAGTCTCTTTCTTCCTTTTTCTTGCACATAAGTATTTATCGATTTTCATTGTATCACATTATTAACAAAGTTCATTCTTTCTCGGGTTTACAGGATGATTTTGATGAATTTGGTGATGTTGATGGACTGTACAGCTCATTGCCACCAGACAAGGTAGAGAGTCTTGAAGATTTAGTGACCACTGGTCCTCTTATCAAGGTAAACAATCTCTTTTTCCTTTTTTGCATTGAAATAGTGTATTTTCTTACCCTATAATGCATCAATCCGTTGTTTTCTTAATTGTTGCAAAGTTGTTTTCTCTCTCTTTGGCCAGTTTCATAAGCTGTGCTTGTATTTTAACAGGGTACGCCAATCAGCTTAAAGAATTCTTCTGCAGGGTCGGCATCAACAATACCTGTATGTCCTTTTATTTGTATATATATACGTTTTTCAATCTACCACGCACTAAAAGTTCACATTTTTACTAGAAAAAGGTTAGACACTTGGTTTTACTATGTTCTAATATATCCTGAAACACAGCATAGACCCAGTCTTTTTTTCTTTCCAAAAGAGAAATAGAAACATGCTTTAGATTTTAGTTTTGTTTCAAAGAAATGGAAAGAGCTCGTCATTTTTGATGATTAGTTACATTAGTTTATAGATTGGTATAAAATTCAAATTCAGTGAAGTTATAAACTTTATTGGAGTAAGTGAGTTGTGCTCATCGAACAGGAAGTTTCTGGATTGTCTCTGTTAATTGTTATTCTGACATCTATAAAATTATTTTTCTTCAGAGCTTTGAACTGATGCAGCCCAATCTGCTGGCGTCGGTAATGCAATGTTTGTATGCCAGTTTTATCCTCGTAATATGTCTTTAACTTATGATTCTACTTGTGACGTTTCAGATCACTGTTACCCCTATTTGTCAAAGTACAACCCAAGAAGAGACAGAAGATAAAGCTTCACTTGTTAGTACTCCGGATGCAGTACTGAAAAGTCCTCCATCAAAAAGTAGTCCAGATGTTGAACAAGCAGCCACTTCACCAGTCAAGAGCCCAGCCACTTTTATCATAACCCGACCTCAAAATTTGACGGTGGAAGCAAAATTAGTGGAGAATGCTTTGAACTCTCCTTCAACTATAACCCCTTCCCATAACAAAAATGAAGATACTGTCGACCTGCCTGGTATAAGATCTTCTCCACCCTATGAGATAATGATGCAGAAAGAGGCGGAAGAAGTAATATATCCATCTATCCATCTCCAGGTTTTTCTCTAGCTGATGGTGGTGTTCCATGTAGTCAAACTCAGAGCAGAGCGCTGTCACAATCTGAAAGCGAAAAAAAAAGTCCTACGGAAATTGAAGGTAGAATCGGAAATACCTCACGGCAGCCTCCTTTGTCACCATTGAGTAACAGAATCATCCTACCGCGGTCTGCCAACATCAATGATGTAGCTAGTGAGATTGGGGCCATTGTGAATGAGGCTGCCGTTATAAACAGCAGAGCTTTTTCACCTTCTACAGTATCTGGTTTACAATGGAGGCCTGAGAGTCGTTTTCAAAATCAGAATGAAACAGTATGTAGTCTCTGCAACATTGTCATATACCTATGCCATTTTGTGCACCTCTTATCTAAAGTTGTTTTCCTTGGAATTGACTAACTCCAATTTTTGTGGCAATCTTTGTTTTGTTTCCCTTAGGATGCATACTTCTTTTTAGATGATCAGAATCGGGCAGTTTTTAGAATAGTTTTGTGGATTGTTTTGTTTTCTGTCGTGACATCTGTTTCTATATCAGGGCCAGTTTCATGGGCGGACTGAAATAGTGCCTGATCAGAAAGAGATATTCCTGCAGCGATTACAGCAAGTTCAACAGCAGGGTCATAGTAATCTCTTAGGCATGACTCCCCTCAATGGAAACAGTAAGATGGTGTCTACACAACAGCAGGTGCTCTCTTTCTCTATGATTCTTTTTGTTTTTATGCTTTTAACGTCATTTACACATATGTTTACTGTTATACTTATAGAACCAAATTTCTCTTATCATCTTTACTTTCCAGGTGTCATCGCCGACTACTCCCAGGAGTCCAGGGTCTGGATTTCACATACCTGGCCTACAACAGACCTCGAACTCTGTGAAACAACTACTCAGTCAACAACTTATGTCAGGTAGTTCCAAATATGTTTTCGCTTTGCAATGTCAGTTCATGCATGGTCAGGGTTTATGGAAATGCATTATTCATTTATTTGTAGCCAATGCACAAGCAATCAATAAAGAATTCATGCTCGTAAAAATGCGATTTTGATAAGTCTTGAGAAGTATTTTCGCAGTAACAAATAAAGTTGCTTTACTTGGAGCTTTTACAAGTTGATACCTATGGGTTTGTACACTTACTTTTAAGACAGAAAGCATGTGTAGTTTTGGTTGGCTTAGGGCCTTAAGATAGTCTTTGGTTTGTTGTTTGCCCTTCATTGCATGCTTATTCAGAGAGAATCAAAAATATATTGATTCTGATATTACTGCTGATTTGAAGGACACTTAAGTTTTTTTGCTTAATTATACATGTTGACTTACAAGTGTCTAAAACAGCTTTTCCTTTGAAATTTCTGACTTATTAACATTCTTATTTCACAATTAACCACTCATAGTAGAGAACATCTAGTGGGTCTTTTGCTTCTTATTCATATACTCATTGAAAAAAAGTTTGACGATTTTGATGCAGATGTGCACCAATTGAGTACCAAGGAGCAGCAGCTGAACTTACACCATGAGTCAGTTCCGGAGTCAGTTTCAAAGAACATTGAGGGTGATCTTAAAGTTCAGTCTATTTCTCATGTATGAAATCTCTTTACTTACAAACAATGCTGTCTTGTATATATATCTTTCTCCTTCTTGCCATTTATTGTGTAAAATGTAGTGAAGTATTCATCCTACGTCTTATTTTTCATCAAGGTGTCTCTCTCAGAGCCAGCTAGACCTGATTTCTCGCAAGGAAAAGCCGTATCATCTCAACAATCTGGTACAATGGGTGCCATTGGTTGCCCAAGTAGTGCAGATCATGAGACCATTGGTGGTGCCACTAGGGAAAAACCACGTTCTGTGGAAATCAATGACCAGAGAATACAGTATCAGATGCTCGAGGCTGCTTTTAAAAGACGTCCTCTACCAAAAGACTCTGAACGTCCGAGACCATATTATCCGGTATGGAATGATTTCATTGTCAAACCTTTATCTGGCTGGCAGAGTTATACTCTAAGAAACTTCACAATTATCAAATGATATGCACGTCGTGAATCCAATATTTGTAAGCTTGGTGGCTGTGAATGACCCAAATAAGCGAAAATCTCTTAACGGATTTGTGACCTGTTGGTTGTTATCTAGGTTCAGAGATTGTGCTATAGAGGGAAATACACTCTTTGGTTCAACCTTTTAGTAACTTACCTGACTAGCAATCTCTGTGAAACAACCATATTATCATCACCAACGTTTGTCTTCTTTTTTGCAGACAAGACCTGTAGAAACCCCTTCAAGTTATCCTCAAGTTCAGGCACCGGTCATTAACAACCCAATGTTATGGGAAAGACTCAACAATGATACCTTGTTCTTTGCATTTTACTATCAACAGGTACTTGAATGTCAATAAAATTTGGTAGGTTCCAAGCTATCTAGATAGTAGACATATACGTGTCTGGTGAGCCCTAGTGTGATGATCAAGTTCTTAAACTGCAGAATACATATCAGCAACATTTAGCTGCGAGAGAGCTGAAGAAGCAAGCATGGAGATATCACAAGAAACTCAATACCTGGTTCCAACGTCGTGAAGAACCAAAGATTGCAACAGATGAATTCGAACAAGGCGCTTACATATACTTTGACTGCAAGGTTGACAAAGAAGGCCAACGTGGATGGTAACAAAACATGACTTATTCCTTGATGTTTCCTTTTTGTCATTCATCTAAACATGAAAACATGCATTTGCCACATGTGTGTAGGTGCTCGATGATCAAACGAGACTTTGTTTTTGAGTACCAATATCTGGAAGACGAATTGGGTAATTAGAATCTCCCTCTGCTTTTGAACCATATAATATGAGTTTCGTTATTAGAACATATAGGTCTTACAAAATGTGTAGTTTCTGTTATGGTGGACGATATGTAGAGTGTATCTAAACCATCTATCAATGTACATTTTCTGATCATCTTATAAAAGTTTCTCTTTCTTCAATTACAAGTAATTTGGAAATATTGAAATTTTGTTGATTCACTATTATCGTGTCTTTTTTATGTACAAGACTAGTAAAAGCTATCTAATAATAACCAATCAAAATTCACTAAGTCAGTCCAGTCTTATAAATTGATCGTAACTTGCTGACCTGATTTTACAATGAACCTACATATAGAAGAAAAACAGAGTTAAGCAAACTCAAAGGCTTCATTGATCTCACTCAAGCTGCAGCTACATTCTTCCTCACAAGCCCATAAGGAAAGCATACTTCTGGAAATGTTCTTCGTCATCTTGGCAAGAAGAATATCTCCGACTGTTATGGAGATCCATATGGAACCAACAACTACAGCTAAGGCAGAGCAAGGACGACGAATATTATAAGAGAAACGAAGCTTTAAAGACTGTAATCGCTGTTCCCAAGCTTTGAATACTGGTTGTGCATTTCCAGAAACAGCTTCGTTCAGAGCAGAAATCTGAGAACAAGTAATATCTTCCTAAGTAATCCAAAATTCTCATAGTTTTGTATCAGTAAACCCTAAAAAGAAAGAATAAAAGGTCTGAATCATCCTATTACTGAGGTCAATTGTTTCGAAATTCAGACTACACAGCATCAAATTGGAATTCCAATAATCTGGATTAATTATCCTAGAACTGAAGCTGCCTAGTTTTCTTATCCGAAGATAATAATAACCCATGAAGATAATTAGCAATGGATTTAGAATAAGATTGCAGAAATAGATCAATTAAAATACTCGACATAAATGGTACAACACAGCCTTTGTTGGGCTTTGTTTCCAGGGTTTGCTTTGTTTACCGCCGGCTTAGTTTGTAATCGTCTGTTTCCTTTGTTCTAATCTATAATCTTCTGTGAAAAAAAAAAATGGTACAACACAGCCTCAGGTCGCTTGGTTTATGCAAAAACGGCCTCATAGTTTTTACCTATCTGCAAAAAAAGACAGATTCCTAGTTTATTTGCAAACTGCTCCACTACCTCTAACTATTTACAAAACGCCCTACATCTTTTAAGTATTAAAAAACCTCACAACTTCATGACATTAACAAAATTGTCCCACATCTTTTATTTATTTACAGAGGCGCGCCTCTATATTTTTAATTATTTGCCACGCGGTCCACATCTTTCAAATAATCAAGAAAATGCCCCTAACCTTTCATATATTTGCAATACTACCCTACATCTATTGTTTAGTAACTTACCAGCCCATATACTTTCATTTATTTACCATTCCGGTCCAAATCTTTCAACAATAAACGAAACAGACCTCATCTTTCAAATATTTACAAATTTGCCTCACAACTCTCATTTATTTACCATGTCAGTCAAATATTTAAGTTATTAACAAAGCAATCCCTCATTTTCATATATTTACAAACTTGCCCCAAAACTTTTGTTATTTACTTTGCCCGCCACAATATTTCAAGTATTAACGAAATGGTCTTTCATCTTTCACATATCTACAAAATTACCCCAACTTTTGTTATTTACTTTTACGGTCCAAATCTTTTAAGTATTAACGAAACGGCTCCTCATTTTAACATATTTACAAAAGTGCCTACATCTTCTATTAATTTACATTGTCGTCCCTGAATTTTCATTTATTTCCTAGGTCGGTCCAAATCTTTCCTGAAATGACATAACGGCCCCATATCTTTATAGTATTTACAAAATTGCCCCAAATCTTTTGTTATTTAATTTCCGGTCCAAAATTTTCAAGAAATAACGGAACGGCCCACTTTTTCAAATATTTACAAATTTGCCTCAATACTCTCATTTATTACCACTCCAGTCCAAATCTTTTAGTTATTAATAAAACACTCCCTTATCTTTTTACATATTTACAAACTTGCCCCAGAACTTTTGTTATTTAATTTGTCCGTCCAAATCTTTCAAGTATTAACGAAATGGTTCTTCATCTTTGACATATCTACAAAATTACCCCACAACTTTTGTTAATTACTTTTACTCCAAATCTTTCAGGTATTAACGAAAAGGCTCCTCATTTTTCACGTAATAACAAAAGAACCCATATCTGCTATTAATTTACATAGTCGTTCCTGAATTTTCATTTATTTTCTAGGTCGGTCTAAATCTTTCAAGACATAACATAATGGCCCTCATCTTTACTATATTTACAAAATTTCCCCAATTCTTTTGTTATTTTATTTCTGGTCCAAATCTTTCAAGAAATAACGGAATGGCCCTCATTTTTTCAAATATTTACATATTTGCCTCAATACTCTCATTTATTACTACTCCAGTCCAAATCTTTTAGTTATTAATAAAACACTCTCTCATCTTTTACATATTTACAAACTTGCTCCCACAACTTTTGTTATATAATTTGTCCGTCCAAATCTTTCAACTATTAACGAAATGGTCCTTCATCTTTGACATATCTACAAAATTACCCCACAACTTTTGTTATTTACTTTTACTGTCCAAATCTTTCAGGTATTAACGAAAAGGCTCCTCATTTTTCACGTAATAACAAAAGTACCCACATCTGCTATTAATTTACATAGTCGTCCCTGAATTTTCATTTATTTTCTAGGTCGGTCTAAATCTTTCAAGACATAACATAATGGCCCTCATCTTTACTATATTTACAAAATTGCCCCAATTCTTTTGTTATTATTTAATTGCCGGTCCATATCTTTTAAGAATTAACGAAACGGCCCCTAATTCGTATATTTACGAAGTTGGCCACATTTGTTAATGTACATAGTCGACCCTGAATTTTCATTCTGTACAAGCAATCGAAGTTCGCTTTCGCTCTACAAATCTTTCGGTAAGCTGAATTTCAAATCTAGGGTTTCGTATTTGCTCTGTCTCCGATATCTCTTCTTAATTTTTGGCGTCAGGTGTGGGAGATTTGCTTTTCGGAGTCATAATAGGTTTTTAAATCAATCTAGCTTCTTAGGTTTCTCTATCTCGTTCTGTTTATTTGTAGAAAACATCTGAAAGAATGGCGGCGGATCCAAAGACGACGACTGAGGACGTAAAGATAGATTTATTCGAGGACGACGATGAGTTCGAGGAATTTGAAATCGAAGAAGGTGAGGTTTTGATGGTTACCATTATTTTTATTTTTAGGTTTATACGGTAGAGATCATTCAATTATTATAGATGATGTACTAAGTTTTCTGAAGCAGAAATTTGTTGAAAACCACCAGATTTAGTTTCTGTAATCTATCCATGTGTGTAGTGTTGCTAACAGTGAAGGTAAAATAATTTTAATAAAGCAAAATACATATCAGTAGTGTTGATTATAGAGGATATTTATCATCTTTGATATGCTAGGTACAATTTAAAGTTTTTGGTAACTCAATTGAATCTTCTGGTTTAATTGATGTATGTATGTGTGATGATAGAATGGAGATAAACAGTTTCTGAAGTAGGGCTTTAGTTATTTTGGTCAAATTATATGTTTTTGCTCTGTAATTTCTGGATTTGACTCTATGCAACAGCTAGGTATTGTTGATATATATCACTTTTGGAATCGTAATTGTGTTTTGTTTTCTGAATGATTTGTTGTGGCTGTGTAGATTGGGTGGAGAAAGAGGAAGTGAAGGAAGTAAGTCAGCAATGGGAAGATGATTGGGATGATGATGATGTCAATGATGATTTCTCTCTTCAATTAAAAAAGGAACTAGAGAGTAATGCTGAGAAAAAGAACTGATTTGAGTTCTTTATCTCTTTTCTCGAAAACAGTGTCTATTTCAGTACTTATGTTGTTGACATTAGCCAAAACCTTGACTTTGACAATGTTGTGACGAAATTTGATTTTGCTATGGTCTACGTGTGGCTGCATTCGAATATGAAGCTTCAAATGTTTCATTTACTGGCTGAAATTGAAAATATAGATGATTTAGGCTGATTTAGAAACAATCTTTAGTTGTATCCTTGTGACTTGATAGATTGGACCATTTCTAAAGAGATAATAGTGTTGAGTAGGTCTACATGCTTTTCTTTTATAAAATTAGGCATTGTTCAGTTTGGTGCTAAGTTTGAAGAATGAATGCAAAACAAAATGACATATCGAGATAGGCTACTGAGCAAGTAAGCAAACCATGACAACATAGGACTTTAGAACTACC
Organism: Lepidium didymum; assembly: GCA_963920545.1. NCBI lineage: Eukaryota > Viridiplantae > Streptophyta > Magnoliopsida > Brassicales > Brassicaceae > Lepidium > Lepidium didymum. The sequence goes on along the minus strand of OY986980.1, from coordinate 17,581,749 downwards.
ATCTTTTCTTCTACTGCGTGAGGATGTGTTCGAAGATGAATGCTCAAGCCAAAACTTCATCCACTAGCCTCAGGACACGGTTCCAAAAAACAACAAAAAAAAGACTCGGCAAATATTGGAATGTAGACAAAACTAGGCAAAAGCTCTAAATAAAGCTAAAACAGCCCACCTTATTCTTCAGCAGGCAGTAGCAACAGCATTTTTTGGAACACCTACATCTTCTCTAGTCACGTCAGCCGCATCACCTAGCTCTGTCGCATCTTCCGAGGCTGCGGTAGCGTTTTGGGGTTTCACAAGATTATATTTTGGCATTACATTGTTGGCTACCTTCTCTGAATTGGCCAACAAAGCCTGGTGGTAAGAAACAATAGACAAAATTGTTAGATATCTAGGGAAGATTCACTAAGATGACTTTATTGAAGATTATTCAACTGCAGTTGTTTGGTTTTTCCCTCTTGGATAATCTTTTGACAAGGCTCATAGAACACAAAATCATCGAGGATACATGTCTTGCTTGCGTGGTCCTTGAAAATCTTGATAACTTTAATGCCTTGCTCTAGCATTACCTGCAGACCCAAACAAAATTGGTAATTCTGTGTAAATAATTTTGACACATTAATAAACTAAAAAGAGATATATAACACAGTGAGCAGACAGACTTCCAGTGTGTCTCTGCTGTTTGTAACCGGTTTGTTCTCGTTGTTCTCCAGAGCCTCAATGAACTATTTGGGATGTCTTTAACGATGTGCCACTTAACAGGGAAGAAGCCGATCCATTTGTCCTGTTGCCAGTATTCCACAGTCTTGTTAAAATCAACTGGGCCTACCATCTCAGCTAAACCAACAAATTGCCCACTTGTGTTCCCCTGTGAAATTGCACAAATAAGAAGTTATTAAGAACTATTTCACTGAAATTGGACTATCATTGCAGATATTACAGATTTTAAGTTCACTCACAGAGAAAAGTAAAAACACGGGGCGGCCATCTGATAATGTTGCAGAGACTACATACAGTTTCATTCTGGTTTTGAAAAGGACTATAGAAGGTGAAAAAGCTCTGCTGTTTATAATGGCAGCCTCACTCACAATGGCCCCAATCTCACTAGCATTTTTGGTCGCTTCCACTAGCCTTTCATTAAGCAAGTACTCATTACAGTTTCCGCCATAACCACCCTACAAATAAACGAATACTAGCCTTTATAAGTTTACTTACTCTTCTTAGACACGAGATAAATGCTTTAAATCATTAACCAAACTCTCTAAAAGGGTTGAAAACAAGAAGACTATTAGAAGCAAGACCATAATCAGAAGGCAAACAATGTTAATCGCATGGTGCAACAAAACTCATACCTTATCTTCAGAATCAGGAGCAAAGCCTTGGGTTTTGAATCAATGCCTCTCCTTGTTGTCTTCACACAGTTTCAACGAATTCGATTCACATGAGAAAATGGCTTCGGAACTGCTTTTGGAGCAGCTTTTTTGGCGGTCTCTGGTACTCCAAAAACATTGCAGAACATCAGAGTTTCGTCTCCTGCTGCTGAAGCTACAGTACAACCATCCGGACTCTGGGCCATGAATAGAACCCTTGATGTATGACCAGTGAATTCAGCCATTTTCACCATGGAAGGGTATTTCTAAAGTGTAAGCTGATTCTGTGTGAACCCATGTGAGCTAAGCAACTCTCTTTCATTCTTGCTCCACAACAAAGAACAGACCTCAGAGCCAGTATCTACTGAATTCAAGCAAGCTCCTGTGTGGGTGTTCCAGAATTTGATCGTCCTACCTCCACCACCCCCACCAGTTGCAAGCAAATTCGCTTGGAAAGGGCACCATGCAAGAGCTTTCACTGCAGATATATGCTCCTCAAGCCTGTGCAGCCATTGGGTAGTTGAGTTTGACGAGGCGACTGAACGATCCCATATGTGTAGTACATTGTCGTTGCCACCACTTGCTAGTTGCTGTCCAGATCCAGACCACTTGAGCCCACAAATCTCTTGAGTGTGGCCTCTGTAACTTTCCACAATATGTGATCTGATCCGTACAACATTGTTGACAATTTTTCTGTCAATTCCTCCTGTTGTCAGGATATGATAGTTCCATGCCAAAGATCCTACTCCTGACTAGTGGCAACCATTCAAAGTTCTCAGCTGACGGTTGGAAGCAGAGTCCCAAAGCTGCACTTCAGAGTTGTTGAACCCAACTGCAACATGACGACCATTAGGTGCCCAGTTGATACTTGTGACAGGTCCCTTCTCTTCATCAACGGTCACAAGCTCAGATGTGGAACCAGTGGAAGCATCCCAGAGATAAACAGAGTGGCCCTACGCTATGGCTAGAGCATTCGCACTGCCCCAGTCCAGCAAGTTTAGGTAGAAGTTATCCACAATGTCAGGTGCATCCAAAGTTCTCTCAGAAGTCTGAGGAATATATCTGCGAGGCTTTGTAGATTTAGGTTCCTGGTGACGAGAAGGAGAATGGCCGCTGGGAAGTAGTCCCAGTGGAGCTTGAGGCTTGTTTTTGAAAGCAAGAATCCGAGTGTGGTTCAGATTCGGAAGTCGAAAATATAGCAAAATATTTAAAGAACTACTCTTCTTTATTGATTAAGAAACTATCTCAAAACTTAACCAAAACTCTCTTGCTTGTTTTTTGGAACAACTCTCCAATAGACCTTATTTATAGACTAAGCTAATTTCTTTAATCTATTAGGATTTATATTATTCTAATCCTATTATTTAGGTGTTATCTTTAGTAATTTGTTCTTATCTAAAGATAACACGGTTCTCAAGCTATCGGAATTATCCAACATTCACCCCCTTAATTCCGACATGAACTCCGGGATGAATGATCTCGATGACACCTAGCTTGTCTCTCATTTCCTTGAACTTGATTCTTCTTAATGGCTTTGTGAGAATGTCCGCATTTTGTTCTTCACCGGCTACATGCTCACTTCGATTTGATTGTTCTCCAAACTTTTTCGAATGAAGTGATATCTCGAGAGTATATGTTTACTTATTCCATGAAAAACCGGGTTCTTTGTGAGTGCAATGGCTGACTTGTTATCGATCCTAAGCTTGACTTTCTTGTCTTCATCCATGATCTCTTTCATTAGCTCCTTAAGCCAAATTGCTTGTTTTGCGGCTTCGGTGGCAGCCATGAATTCGGCTTCACAAGATGATAAGGCAACCGTGGGTTGTTTTTGTGATGTCCAAGTGATCGGTGATTGACCAAGATAGAAGATGTGGCCAGAAGTGCTTCTTCCATCATCAATGTTGATATTGTGACTACTATCACTATATCCTATTATTGTTCTTGTTCCATCTTTCTTAAAATGTAAACCAAAGTTAGTTGTACCTTTGATGTACCTTAAGACATGTTTAAGAGCTTTTCCATGTGATTCCCTTGGACTTTGCATATATCGATTTAACACTCCAACGGCATAAGTTAAGTCCGGTCTTGTATGAAGTAGATACTGCAAGCATCCTATAGTTCTTCTATACGTGGTGGCATCAATCTCGGGTTCATTCTTGGCCTTTGATAGTTTCAAATTTGACTCCATTGGTGTTTGAGTCAAATTACATGAATCCATCTTTGTATCCACAAGAATTTCTGTTGCAAAACCTTCTTGCTTGATTCGAATCTCATCATCACTTTGAATCACTTCTATCCCAAGGTAATAAGTTAGCTTACCAAGATCCGACATTTCAAACTCCTTAGACATAGCTTTCTTGAATTGATGGATGATTCTTTGCGATGTGCCGGTTACAAATAAGTCATCAACGTAGATGGCCAATATCAAGTAATCTTTCTATTCTTTCTTGAGATATACCACTGATTCTTTGGCACATCTTTTGAATTTCATTCCCTTTAAGACATGAACAAGCTTCACATTCCATGCCCTTGGTGCTTGCTGTAAGCCATATAAGGCTTTGCGAAGACGATACACTTTATTCTCTCCCCCCTTCTTCACAAATCCTTTGGCTTGGCTTACATAGACGAGTTCACACAAATCTCCATTTAGAAACATCGTTTTTACGTCTAGATGATGAATTTCCCAGCCGTTTGTTGCAGCAAGACCAACAAGTAATCGTATAGTTTATATTCTAGCAACGGGTGCAAACACCTCCTCGAAATTTATACTTATTCACCAGTCCATCCGCATATCTTTTGATCTTGAAGATCCATTTTAACCCTATTGGTTTTACTCCATCGGGTTTATCAACAAGTTCCCAATTGTTATTCTTGATGATAGATTCTATCTCGGCTTTCATTGCATCAACCCATTCTTGAAAATCCTTTGCTTCTAAGTAGTTTTTGGGTTCTCCATATATGGTTAGAAGAAATCTTCCTCCTTCTATTTTGGTTGTTAACACAAAATCATCAAGATATCTTGGTTTAGTTATTGTACGACCATACCTTGATGTTGGTTGAATATGTTCGGGTTGATCGTCATTACCATCGGCCACTTCTTCTTCTTTTTCTTCGCCAATAGGTTCTTGTTTTTGATCGTGATTTTCATGGTATTCTTGATCATCTTCATACATTTTTCCTTCATGTAAAAATCTTTCATGAAAAATCTTGAACGATCCCGGTTCTTCATCGGTTTCTTTTGGTGACCAATCCCAAGTTTGTTTTTCATCAAACACCATGTCTCTACTAACAATTAGCTTTTTGTCTTTGGATCATAGATCTATAAGTTTTAGAAACATGTGTCGTTCCAAGATTGATCACACTCTTTGATCTATCATCTAGTTTCTTAAGATGTGGTCCATTGATTTTAGCATAAGCAACACAACCAAAAACCCTTAAGTGTTCGATATTAGGTTTCTTGGACATGAAGTTTTCGTAAGGGGTCTGACCTTTTAAGGCTTTCGTTGGGATTCTATTTATGAGGTAAATAGAGTGTCGAACAGCTTCTCCTCATACCTCATTTGGTAATTTCATGCCTTTGAGCAAACTTCTTGTCATCTCCATTAGTGTTCGATTTCGTCTTTCCACTACACCATTTTGTTGAGGTGTATAAGGTGCCATAAGGTGTCTTGTGATTCCGTTTTCTTCACAAAACACATTGAACTCGGTGGAAGTAAACTCTCCTCCTCTATCGGTTCTAAAGGTTTTGATTGTCAAGTTGGTTTGTTTTTCTACAATCTCTTTAAACCTCTTGAAATGATCGAATGCTTCACTCTTCTCCTTTAGTAGAATAGTCCACATATATCTTGAGAAATCATCGATCAAGACAAACACATATCGATTGTTTGCTGGTGTTGGAGGTGAAATTAGACCACACAAGTCTCCATGAACAAGTTCTAGTACTTTTGTTGCTCGGAAGATAGCTTTGAGGGGAAACAGTTTCTTCGTATGTTTTCCAACTAAATAAGCATCACAAATCTTCGTCTCGTATAGAATTTGTGGCAGCCCTGATACCATCTTTTCTTTTACCATATTGTTCATAACTCCAATGTTCACGTGTCCTAGCCTTGCGTGCCATACCAGCGTGGTATCAATTTCCTTCACAAGTAAACACTTAGGATGATTAATCTCAAGAATTATTTTATATAAACGGTTTGATGATCAAGTTACTTGGAGAAGAAGTCTTCCCCGTGGATCTCGAAGGTGAAGTTTGTCTCCTTTCATCTTAATTTTACACCCATTCTTCGTTGCTTGTCCGAGACTTATGATGTTATGTTTCAAGTCGGGTATGAAATAGATGTCTTTAAGCTCCCTTTTTTCACCGGTTTTACCAACAAATACGATAGACCATTTCCCAACTATGTTGATATGTGACCCATCTCCAAACTTCACTTTAAAGAACTACTCTTCTTTATTGATTAAGAAACTATCTCAAAACTTAACCAAAACTCTCTTGTTTGTCTTTTGGAACAACTCTCCAAAAGATCTTATTTATAGACTAAGCTAATCTCTTTAATCTATTCGGATTTACATTATTCTAATCCTATTATTTAGATTACCATGTAATTGAGTTAGATTACCCATTATAACATCCCTATTTATCTCTCTTCGCCGATGAGTTGTCTCTGTTTTTCTTAGCCATGCGTGTTTCTGTTTGATTTTGGTTACCATCAACCAAAAGTTTGATACAAAAATAATTTTTTAGTCCGTCAAAAATAGAGAAAATGGCTAAAAAATGCCAAACGTTTAAAGTGAGCTAAAAAATACTTCAAATTTTTAGTTAGAAATTTAAATACTAAAGTTTTGCCTAAAAGCCAAAATGATGCACTCCGTCCACAATATGTTTAACACCGTTAGAAGAGAGGAACTAACTTTCACTACTTTAGTCTCTGATTTTGATCAATGCTTCTATTTCCATGTTTGAGACTTGATTTAGGGAACTAGTCTCATTAGGTTGTTAATCACCAATCAATATAAACTCTTATCACACATATTAATCGGATCTTTGAAAACTTTGAAATTAGTTTAGGTGCAGTGGTGCCAGATTTCCGGTAATTGGGAAGTGGCAGCAACTAAAAGAGAAGGAACTCCATAAGAGTTTCACTAAATGGTCAGAGATTTATGGTTCTGTTAATTCTATAAGATGGATTCTTCCTCCTTTATTGTTCTTAGTTCAACCGAAACAACAAAAAAGAATAGCTTTCCCTTCCTCTCTCGTCCCTCATTTGTGATTGTTTCAGTAAATGTATTGATCATCTCAACAACTATGAAATTCAATGGTTGATTGATAAGTTAGAATCTGAATTTTGATGAAAATTAACAAAATTGTTACAAATAAGAATACATAAACAAATCTTTAAACAATTTAATGATCAAGAGATATGGTCATGTTTATATAATACCAAATCTGAAATGAATTGCTTATTTTAAAAAGCATCAGGCCACAATTACTTGATTTTCATCCATCTAGAGAGTTTGGTATTTAAATTTGTAATTAAAAACTTGAAGTATGTTTTAATTAATTTGAAAAGTTTGATTATTTTTTTGGCTATTTTCTCATTCAAAATAAGGTGATTTACTAATATAGTGTGTGAAATATATGTAATTACTAATATGGTGTGTATGCTTTGATAATTACTGAAATAGTATCCAAAAATTTTAAAATACAAGTTTAAGCTTTTTTTTTTGGAAAAAAACGTAATAACAAAAATGCTATTAATGAAAACTGTCACATCAACATATCGCGCATTATAAAGTCTACCAAACTAAACGATGTGAAGCGTGGTAGACTTTAAATGATATGGTAGACTTGTAATGTATGCGTGGTAGAGTTTACAAGATAGTTTGGTAGACTTTCAAGGCTAGATTCCTTGTTGAAATATATACCATGGTAGACTTATCAATGATGTGTGGTAGACTATGAAGTTCTTCATGGTAGTGTTTGATATGGTTTACAAGCTACCTTAGTAGAGTTTGGAGTACTGAAATAGTGGAGAAAATTTCTAGTGTGGTAGACTTTGGTTTGACGTGTGGTAGATTTGAATATCATTCATAGTAAACGTTGGTAGAGTTTACAAACCCTCCATGGTGGACTTAAAAGTATCGATTAGGGGATGAAATATCTAAACTTAGTAGACTGTGAGTTGAAGTGTGATAGACTTTAAAATTCTTCATGTTAGACTTGACATGGTACCTTGGTAGAGTTTCGTGTAGTCCATATGTAGGTGAAATGTCTCGCATAGTAGATTATCGTTTCACATGTGGTAGACGTTGAAGTCCTTCATAGTAGACTAAGGAAAAGTTAACAAACCCAGCATCGTAGACTTAAAAGTACCGATTTGAGGATGAAATTTATCAGCATAGTAAACTATCAATTGAACTGTGGTGTACTTTATAGTTCTAAATGGTAGACTTTGGGAGACTTGACAAGGTACCATGGTAGATTATATGAAGTTGTCCATTTGTAGGTGAAACGTCTGGTATGGTAGACTATCAGTTGAAGGATAGACGTTGAAGACCTTCATAGTAGACTTAGGAAAAGTTAACAAACCCAGCATAGTAGACTTAAAAGTATCGATTTGAGGAAGAAATTTCTAATCTTAATAGACATTAGTTGAAGTGTGATAGACGTGGAAGACCTTCATAGTAAACTTAGAAAAAGTTAACAAACCCAGCATGGTAGACTTAAAAGTATCGATTTGAGGATGAAATTTCTTAACGTAGTAGACTATCAATTGAAGTATGGTGGATTTTATAGTTCTTCATGGTAGACTTTGGGAGACTTGACGAGGTATCATGGTAGAGTATATGAAGTAGTTCATTTTTAGGTGAAACATCTAGTATGATAGACTATCAGTTGAATTGTGGTAGACGTTGAATACCTTCATAGTAAATCTAGGAAAATTTAATAAATCCAGCATAGTAAACTTAAATATCGAATTGAGGATGAAATTTTGAAACTTGATAAACTATCAGTTGAAGTGTGGTAGATGTTGAAGTCCTTTATAGTAGATTTAGGCCATGTTTGTTTTGTGGTCACTGAGTACCGCGACCAAACATTTGGTTTTATTTGTTTTGCAATCGCCAAAGACTCATTTTTTCTTAAAAAAATTTATAAAGTTATATATATTTATAAGAATGAGAAAATGCACTTTATTTTATTTCATATTATTTTATTTTATTTTATACTGCAATTTTCTTTTTTTTTTTGTCTCATTTATTAATATTAAAACAAAGAAAAAGTACCAAAATTACATAGCTAGAGGAATGACAAGAATTCCCCGGAAGATACGATAGAAAAACAAGAGTAACAGTTGCCCGCAGATACCATAGAATCCGCAGGGAGAAAGCTCCAAAAGGGGAGAGATTAATATAAAACCTAGGATTAGAAATCGTTAAGGAAGAACCGAAAAACTAAACTCGCAAGTTACAAACATAACCCAGATAAGCGAAATCTCCACAAAGCAGCTAAACAACCGTGGACAACGGAACCTCCTATAGTGAATAAGTGCATCTCTCAATTGGTGAACCAGGAAAGCTGAAGCGGAAGGAGATAAAACTCACATAATCCGCAAGTGGCAGAGACATCAGAACACGTTCAAAGACGATGACGAGACTTGTTATAACCGCAGCAAGACCCCTAAAAAGATGAGACCTCGAACTAGCCTCCGATATGTAGACAAAGAGCGAACCATTCTTAGCCAGTAAAGCTAAACGCCGGATAGAAAAGCTTCAGATCGAATCCAACAAAGAATAAAAGCGCTTCACCTGGAGAAGTAACTAAGCAAGACTAGCCAATCACATCCTAACCAACCATAACCAGACCGAGCCAAACAAGTTGGAAACTACTAAGCATATAATTTTAAAATTAAAACTAAGTCAAACACTTTCTCCATCTCCAGGTAAACAACTGATCAAATCCACACTATCAAAGAAGATTCTGTCGACGGCGATCATAGTACCGCCCTGCATAACTCACCACCACACCAGCTCCACTCCTTCCTTCACCACCCCCGTCAGATCTGAAGCACTGACACTCCGGCGAGCCACCACGAACAAGATCTGACGAGCCGAGACGACTAAGCCACGGTAAAGGGCCGACGAGAGCATCCCATCACCAACCGTAGAGCACCGTGGTGAAAGGTGGTATAAAGGAGGAGGAAAGCCGGAGAATCTTCGTGAAGAGCTACAAGGCGCGTCGGTGAGAGGAACGAGAGCTAGAAACTTGGAGAAGGAAAAGGTGAAGGAGAGGAACCTTTTCCCGGCGGCGGTGAGACGGCCAAACCACCGGGAAAAGAGATCGGAGTTGCAGAGGTGAAGATTTGGAAGAGAAACGACGAGAGAGACGTGAAGAGGAGAGAGAAACGCTTTTTTAAAGTAGTAGTTAAAGGATACTGCAATTTTCTTTTATTTTATATAATTTTATATTGTTTTGTTTTCTTTTAGATTTTTTACTAGTGGCACAAATGTAATTAAATGATAGCTTTAGGTTTTTTTATAACTTTTTACTTTTCTCTAAAATCTCAAAATATTACATACCATAGTAGTATATTTTCCCACAACATATAAGTGCTGGGCAGCGGGCCAACCCGCCCCGCCCCGCATAAGGCCCGTCGGCTTTTTGCATATTTTCATAAACCCGAAACCCGCCCCGCCAAAAAATAGATTACAAATTCTAACCCGCCCCGCTTAAGCCGCGGGTCCTGCAGTCAACCCGCGAATAAAAAAAATCCAAAAAATCCGCAAAAAACTCTCAAAAACCCGCAAAATGACCCGCCTAACACTAACCCGCTAAACCCGCCAAAAAACAACACGTCTAAGACATATGTTTGAAAACATCACGTTGTCTAAACCATATTTTTGAAAACAACACGTTGTTAGTATAACCCGCGGGTACCCGCAAAACCCGCAGGCTAAGCTCGCTTAGTCCAAAAAAATGTGGGCCCCGCCCCGCAAAGCCCGCAAAAAAGTGGTCCACATTTTCATGTTTTTGGACCACTTCCCACTCCTAAACATATTAGTAATTATTTCTAAAAAATACGCATACTTGATTCTTATTTCAATCAAACAAAATGACATATCGAGATAGGCTACTGAGCAAGTAAGCAAACCATGACACAAAAACATACGACTTTAGTACTACTATCATCTTTTCTTCTACTGCGTGAGTAAGGACATGTTTGAAGATGAATGCTCAAGCCAAAACTCCATCCACTAGCCTCACGACACGGTTCCAAAAAACAAGACAAAAAGGACTTAGCAAACTTTGGAATGTAAACAAAACTAGGGAAAAGCTCTAAGTAAAAACTAAAACAGCCCACCTAGTTCTTCAGCAGGCAGTAGCAACAGCATTTTTCGAAACAGCTACTTCACTCTCTTTCACCACATTTGATTCTCTAGTCACCTCAGCCGCACCACCTAGCTCTGTCGCATTTTCCAAGGCTGCGGTCGAGTCTTGGCTTTTCGCAAGATTATATTTTGGCGTTACATTGTTGGTTACCTTCTCTGCATTGGCCAACAAAGCCTGCTGGTATGAAAGAATAGACACAATTGTAAGATATTCCCTATTATATCTAGGTAAGATTCACTAAGATGGCTTCAGAGAAGATTGTTGCCTGTTTTTTAAACTGGAGTTGTTTGCATTTTCCCTCTTGGATTATCTTTTGACGAGTCTCATAGAACACAAAATCATCGAGGATGCAAGTCTTGCTTGCGTGGTCCTTGAAAATCTTGATGACTTTAATGCCTTGCTCTAGCTTTACCTGCAGACCAAAAAAAAATGGTAATTCTGCATAAATAATTTTGACACATTAATGAACTAAAAAGAGATGTATAACACAGTGAAGAGACAGACTTCCTGTGTGTCTCTGCTATTTGTAACCGGCTTGTTCTCGTTGTTCTCCAGAGTTATATGCCTCAATGAACTATTAGGGATGTCTTTGACGATGTGCCACTTAAGAGGGAAGCAGCCGATCCATTTATCCTGTTGCCAGTATTCCACAGTTTTGTTAAAATCAACTGGGCCTACCATCTCAGCTAAACCAACAAATTGCCCACTCGTGTTCACCTGTGAAATTGCACAAACAAGAACTATTTCACTGAAAGTGGACTATCAACCAGCAATTAATAAGGTATTTACAGATTTTAGTTCACTCACAGAGAAGAGTAAAAACACAGGGCAGCCATCTGATTTCTGTTTTGCCTCGTTATATGAAGCATCCAGCTTCTTATTACCATTAGGAGTGCTGGACCATACACTGTATTTAATGCTTTTATGAATATCATCTTCGCTGTACGATTTGATTACAAAAAACTTAGCCTCTGAGTAGGTTTCAGGGAAATCTTTCTTATTGTAGTCCTTCAGGTCTGGAAGAGGCACATCTTCTTTAAGTTTCTCAGTCTCTGTCACTTTCTGCTCCTTAGAAGACGTAGTCATCACCTTAAAACCATCTTCACTCTTGAAGCCCTTTGCTCGTGGCCCTCTATTTAGCTCATTCAATCCCTCAATGTTTTCCTTACCATATCCACGAAACCCATTTCCTGTCTTGTAGCAATTATCAATTGCATACCAATTGGGCATGTGTTTCCAAGAATCATAACCGTAAGAGCCATACCCATAGCCTGCTCCTACACCATTCATGTAAGGTCCACAGATCCCATAACTTGAGTAAATGTTGTCCATGTATCCATAAGATTGACATTGACCAGCTGATCTTCCGTGATTCTGAGACTGTCAATAAGATAATAATTGGTTAATGAACAAACAATTCAATATTACACACCAGTTTATTATGACTAGCTGAATTCTGAAAAAATAACATACAAGGTACTGATTCTGAAGATTAGTCTTTCCAGAAGCATAACTCCCATTGTAACCATATCTTGGGTACTGATATGCTGGAGAATAATACCCATAAGAGTAGGAACCCTTTCCATATGAACCCTTTCCGGTATAAGCCGAATTTTGGTAACCATGTTTCTTCGGGTTTGATCCCTTATCTTTGGTTATATCTCCATCTTTAGATATAAAACTCGTTTTAGAATTACAGTTTCCGCCATAACCACCCTGCAAAGAATCAAATACTAGCCTTTATAAGTTTACTAGTACTTCCTAAACACGAAAGAAATGTTTTAAATCATTAACCAAACTCTCTCAAAGGGTTAAAAACAAGAAGACAATTAGAAGCAAGACCACAATCAGAAGGCTAAAAATCTTGATTTCATGGTGCAACACTCGTACCTTATCTTCAGAATCAGGAGCTAAAGCCTTGGGTTTTGAATCAAGTGACAAATTCTGCAGCACATCTGAAGCATCTGTAGCAATTTACAAAAACAATTTATGCTTTCTCCACAAATCAACAAACTTGTTTTAAAAAAGGATAACATTTTTTGATACAAACATCAGATATACAAAAATTAAGAAAACCATCTCCCATAAATCGTAAAAGTTATAAGATTTATGACAATACGAGTAAAAAATAAGGACGAACAGAGCGATGAACCGAGAAACTAGAAGAGGAGAAAAGATCAGAGTGAAAGTTTTCACCAAGCAATCAACTTATATCTTAAACCCTTTTCGTTACAGAGAAGTCTTGACAAAGTTCTGTTGCAGAATACAATAAAACTGAAAACCTAAGCATAGAAGAACGAAAAGCATACCCAGATCTGGGAAGCTTGGAAGGGTACGGTCAGAATTTGCCATGTCTAGGTGTAGTGTTAGCGGCGGAAACTCGTAGAAGAAATGAGAAAATACGAGAAGACTAACTGAGGGAGACCACAAAACCCTAGCTTGAATATATTATGTCTCCGCAATCATTTTCATTTTTAGAGACCAACTTATTTATTACCTGATGGCTTATTAATTACTAACTCTAAATATTAATAGATCCGTCACCTTTAAAGCTTTATATTTTAAATAATCATTGGAGGTATTTTTTAGTGGATTTAGAAATCTTTATAAGATTTAAAAAATATATAAAATTTTGTTATTCTAAAATTACAAGAGGTGGATTTTACAAATCCAAATCAAAATAACAAGTATTTGATTATCATTTGAAACTTTTGTATTTTAAACAGAAATTTAATACCAAATCCGCATAAATTTATTTTAAAAAACAATTTCATACTTAAATTTTTTAAGTTGAATAAAGGGTAATTTGTTTAAAATAAAAAATAACAAAACCAATAAGCATTGATTTTAAATAAAATTACAAGTTATAGAACCAATAACATATAATTCTTATAAAAAAATTAAAATCAATGATTATTTAACAAATGATTTTACTTAGATTTCTAAATCCATCAAACTCCACACTCAAATAAACCTCAAAAACAAAACAAAAATTATTAATGCTAAAATATTAATTAACAAACCAAAGAACAAGTCTGCGAATGCTATTTCGTAGATTTGGATTGAGATAAACTTGGATGTTGCCCACAACAGAGCTTTAATCTCTTAGTGTAAAGAGGATAGACTCCAACGAATTTTACGCACTTCCATATTAACTCCACCAATACCATCAATGAACCAAGACCAACCTAAGCCAAAATAGTATTCAAAATTTTCCAAAATCCATCCAGAAGCACCTATAATAATAAGTGAAGGTTGGGAAGACTATTACAGGCATGAGCATCGAATTCTCACTCACGTTCTAATCATGGGATGTGTCAACAGACTCCCTGCATCCTCACATTAGCATGAATGAGCCTAAGTAGTTTTCTCATCCTCCGAATGTTTAATTATTTCCCTAGGTCCCTATCATTCCTCCCTTTCAAATAAATGGTAATAGTCGAGGAAAACTCTTCTTATTTACTTTTGAAGGAATTTTCCAAAATAGAAAGTTTAAATTACTAAAATATGAAACACTCGGAAAGAGATCCACGGAAGACGAAATATGAGATAAAGTCCACGTCTGAACTATCAGAGGGCACTTAAACATGATATGGTTCACTATCTCAAGTTATACTCCACACCAGTTTCATGATTCCTCACAGCTTATACTTTGCCGCACCAAATTAGGTCCTACAACAATATGCCTTGAGAGAGCCTACCATATGAAATGACTAATTTTGGATGGACACTTCACTTTCCAAACTTGATCATGAAGAGCCTAAATGTTAGAACGCATACTACCAATCCTAGATGTACAAATATTTATTTCCGTCCAATATCCCGATGTAATAGTATACTACCCTCAATTTGTATAATTCCATCCTAACGAGTCGAGCCTAAAAGACCTAGAGATTAATATACCTAAAATCAATCCAGTGTCATAAAGAAATAAAAGCTAATTGGTGAACTAGAATTTTCCTCTAATGTTAAGCTGATCCACCGTCCAATCCAAATAAATACAAGGTCCTTGACCTTTAGCGGGTCTTGGGGCATTATTTAGAACTTATGGGTGATGCCAAATATAGATCGAAGACCCATCCCTGAAACGTTTGATTATCTCTATACTCACGAAATAATGAGCAACCATCCATAGAAAGGTGAATAGGTTTTCTTTGGGTCCATTGATCTTGAGTTCTTAAAATATCTTCCACGAAGTAATCAAGCCAATAAAAACTTTGGGAAGTCAATTAATCTCAATTAGTTCTGAATCTTTAAGATTGCTTTGCCAACAAAGCCGAATTAAACTCTTTAACAACTCTAAAGCGGAGACCACCTTCATTTTTCCCTTTACAAAGTTTTTAACACTTAGCCCATATTTTCACTGATTATTATTTATATAATTCTTAATATTTTCAGACTGTTGGAGTGAAAAAAGTTATCTTTTTAGATTATTTTATCTGATTATAATTTCTAATTTAGAAAATATTTCTATTTTACGATGAAAATATCCCCGAAATGTATCAGAAACTTTTCCATAACTTGCAGATGCTGTCTCCAACTCTCCATGTAGTTCAAAACATATGGGAGAATTTTTTTATAAAAAAAAAACATATGGGAGACTTCCATGCCATCTATGTATGGTATTGGTCCCCATCCCCGAGATGTTTCAAGGTATAAAATACTATGTAGCATTTCTTCTACGTATTATACTGAGTTTCAAATCATAGGCTCTAGTCAATAAGTGAAAGAAATATGCAGTAGAACCAGTTGCAAGTCGTCAATTTATAATGCAACTATATTGTCTTGCGATGCAAACACGATATACCATCAAAGACCAGGCCTAAAGTATGATACACGAAAATTTAGAAACACTTACACTTATGTGAAAAATGAAGCAGATGAAGTAAATTTGAGGATAATGCAGCGCACACACAATATGAAGAACAGTAAAGAATAGGAATATGCTATATCACAAAAATTTTGTTTACACAAGGACAACATAGCAGCTCTCATAGATCCTGGCTTCCTTGATTCCAAGCTTTTTATCATACAGCAATTGGTGTATCCTGGAGAAGCCAGTTAAATTAGTTTTTCTTGTGTCTTGATTCTTAAAGGAGGAGCTAAAGAGATCAAATTATAATTTGCCCTCACAGTCAATGAAACTCAAAACTAAAACTAGCAAGTCAATTTGGTTAAATAAATAACAAAGTTTTGGACATGTAACAAACGATGACAACGATAAAATGTGGATTGGTTTAAGGACTCACTTTGGAATTCATATTTGAGACTGCTAGATTGAACTTCTCTTTAGTTTTTGAGCCAGCAACCTGACCTACTCTTGCAACTTTACTGAAAGCGCCACTAAACCATGCAGCTCCAGCAGTCACATACCTATTTGGAAGCAAAATCCAAAACATAGTGGGTTCATCATAGTCAAAATGACAATGACCAAATCATGAAGTTCTCAGAACACCAAACTTTTGAGAGTAGAGTAGTCCGACATGGAAAGTGGAAACAATGAGACAAAACAAATGGGGATATTGATTCTTGCCATACCTATCTATAAGCAAGAGGGATGGCTAGGGAATTCTGTTCCAAAAAAGCATCAGAAGAAAAGAAATTCTATACCTGCTTGATTTGACAGCTGAACCGGTGTCATTTAACTTCTTCTCGGCTGCAAATATTGCTGCCATGGTTTTATCGGAGACCTGAAGCTTTTGATCAACTGATTTTACTTTCTCATTAACTGCAGAAATCCCTACAGTTAACTTCTCTGTAAGCCCAACTCTCTTGTCAAAAGATGAAACTCTGGCAGTAGCATTGGCCCTTAGTTGATGCTTTTCGTCAAAAGCCTTGGCTTTATTCACTGCATCTTGTCGAAGAGCAGATCCTTTCGCCAAAACAGTTGCAACCACATCTTGCGCTTTGCTAACATATGCTCTACCACTTCCATCTGCAGTAGTTTTGGTCTGCAATCGAGTTTATTTTATATTGTTGTTGAAAAAATAACAAATTTAAGAATATATCACACAAGCTAGTTCGTTCTCGTAACTTTCTGCTAAAGACTCGCTATGAAGTGAATGAGCTATAAGAAAAAAAAGCTAATGGACTTGATAATTTGTGAGGTTCAAATCTTTTTTCAACGCAAGTGACCAGTTATTCTTTCTTCTATCAAAGGCTATAAAACGACATCAAGTTTAAATAAGATCTCGAGAGAACATATATATAATTAGAAGGCAGAAAACTACTGTGAAAACCAATATTTAACTGTGAAATCATGGAAATGTTTCTGCATAAAACAACACTCAAATATTTTCCTAACCTGGCGTATTGGTGTAGTACTTTCTGAAAGATCCAGGGGCATCGCGTTGTCCACCATTCTTACTTCCTGAATGAACAGAAACTTAGATATTATTCACTATTCAGAGCACACTTGAGGAAAAATTTGATTCAAAATAGCACACAACCTGCATTTCACGCCTAGGAACATAGTTTTCAGCTTTAGTTATTGTAACGATCTGGTCCACAATCGTCGCACCCTGCAAGACATATGTAGATTCTGTAGCAGTTAAATGTATAGAAGATTTCGATCAGAGTAGTTAAACCAACATAAGCTTAGACATCCTCACAAGTATCTATAAACGTTAGCAGAATTGATAGAGAAATAGCAAAAGTTTCTACTATGTCTTATGAATGGATTAAGAGTTTGTAACAAAGACTAAACACAAACTCACTAAAACAAGACTAAACAGAAATGCACAATTACATACATTGAACTGGATTTAACGGAAACTTAAACAAGCTTTATAACTCACTACATGTTAATAAAATCACAAGGCACTAGTTCCTTAAACTAAGTTGACCAGTTTCCTTCAGATACACAATTCTCCTTTATCAAACAAAAGCTACAAAATTAATTGCTCACTAAGAAAAGCATGGTACATCTAAGTGTCGGTGAAAAAGACATAATTATCAGCTCAATGAAAACAGATATTCAAATTACATACCGATAATAACAGCGCAATTTCAAGGGCTTTTGGATCAGTAAACGTAACAAATGCGATTCGAGAATGTCCAGCTTCTCTGCCCCTAAAATTCCCAATAACATTAACGCTTAGATTAGGTCAAACATCTTTAGAAACTTACCAAAGAAAAAACTTATACTAAGTTGAAATTCAGTAAGAACAACAATGAATCGAAAAAGTGAAAAAACTAAAAACCCCCGAAAACCTAAACGAGACTAAAAGAAGACAAGTTACTTTTGAATTTCAACGTGTTCTAGGTCGCCTGAAAAGGAGAAAAACTCGTAAATCTCCCTCTCCGTCGCTAGATCTGAGAGGTTACATACTTGAACACTTCTCGTCTGCGTCGAATTCGAAGAAAACAAAAATCAATCAAGGAAAGTTTTTAGCTCAAGAATCGGTAAACGGAATTGAAATATCGATTTGTTTCTCTTTAAGTAAACTTGAAAGCATCATCACCTGCATTCTTGTAGTTGAAGCTTTGGCTGCGGAATACAGAGCGAATACTTTGACGAAGAGAGAAAAGAAAGATTTGAACAGCCAAAGACGTCACTTTGTCCAGCTAAGCTATTTTATCTCTGGCTAATTGTTTGAAAAATTATGTATTTTATCTTTTTGTGTTATGCCCCACTTTTATTTTATAAATTTTCTCTACTAATTTGGTTTATTTTGTTTTCTCTTGAAGTCCTCTCAAGATGAATTGAGTTTAGAAGAACTATAATGTTGTTGTTATCAGTTTTTGGCTTTAGGATAAGTACTTCTAGGGTTTAAATAAGACAACCAACGTGCTTGTAAGTTTTTAAGTTGAGCATTGAATTTTTGTCTCTGTTATATTATCGGTTTTATATGACACAATCTAAGCTACATTATGTTGGTTTTCAATAAAATATGAATTTGGTTTCATTGTCACTGTTTAATATGTGCGGTCTCTTCTGTTTTGGTTTAATGAGTTAATCAATATACAAAGAGTCAAAGACAATGAAACAAGTTCAACCAAATACAAATCATGTTTGATTCATGCCAAATACAAACAATTACATCCGACAAAACAACATAGATAAAACTAACATAAAATTGCTCACTAAGAAAATGAAGACATTGGAACTTGATTCATGCTTGATTCAACCTATAATCTTGAAGTTGATATAACCAAATACATATCCCACAAACAAGAGCACAATCAACTTCTTAAACCAAACATTAGTATCAAATAAAACTGTCTCAACTCTTTCAAATATGTCATTCTTAATCTCCCTTTGCATTTTCTTATTCTCCAACCTTGAAGTGGTAAACTCTTGATGAAAAACTCTAAATTTTCGAATCTAAGTTTTCTATTTCATTCAATATTGCTTCATCCATCAATTTAAATACATGTTTGTCATCTTTTAGCTACAACCAAAACAATCACTTCACAAAAAATTACACAAAAAAAATCTATATGATGAACACTATAAGTTTTAGAATGCTTTAATTTTACCTTATTAGATGCAGTAATACACATAAGAAATATATCCGGCAAGAGGAACACTAACCGTCCTTCCTCTTGTGTGAGCACATGATAACTGAGTCAAATTCCTAGAAATATTGCTCATTATTGATGGACAATAACTTTTGACGAGGATTTAAGGTTCATCGTTTAGAAATTGGGTTTGAGATTTCATTTTCTTTGATTTGAGGTCATATAAACAGGTTGATTTTAAGTGGCGTGTACTGTTAACCAACATTAAATAAAAAATATGACGCATAAGTGCAATTAGTAATTTAGAATGTAATTCATGTGGAATTAGAAGTTTATCTTAAAAAACTTCTGTAATTAAATAGATGGCCGAAATTTGGGTGTAATTGTAGTAATATTGAAGTTTCGAAGTGGATCTAGCAATCAACCCTTTAACGTTTTAACTGTCAACAACTGGATCAATAAGATGCGATCTATAGCCTAAAATTAATTCCCTAAAATAAAACATTTTTATGTTCTTGTTTAGCTTTTTTTTTTCAACAAATAATTATTTGATCGATAAGATCCGATCTATAACTTAAGTTTTCCAACTATAACGTCATGAGATTCGAATTCGCTATCTAGTACCAAATTAAATCAAAGGCATATTAGGTAGCCCATTTGTTTAGAGCCGGGAGCGCCCATATATTCTATGATTAAAGTGTGGTTGTCACGAGCAGTTTATCTTTTTTTTTTTTTTGGTATCAATCTTTCTTCTTATTTTCCCAAAAGTAAACAAATATTTATTTAAAAATAATAATTTGCTGATATTATATATAAAGGAAATTCAGTATTTACCAAAGTCGCGTTTTTGAATCGTCAATGAACAACGGCTTCAGTTTCAGTATTTGGATAGAATTATGGATAATTAAAAAGCTGATATTAGACTCTTCCTCTCCGATTGAGAGGTCCAGAATATTCAGAGAATCGCTGGGAACTAATTGACCTATATCGAGGTGTGTTTTCTCTATACTCCTTGGAAGAGCTTAAAGCAGAAACAAGGTTATCTCTGACAACGTATGCGATCAAAGCACATAACAGACATTATTCATTGTACTTTAACTAATTCCAATAAATCTGTATATCTGATCAAAGGACAATAAATACATAAAAGACCCCAGTTTTGGCTGAAGAGAGACACTGTTGTTCCCCAACTATCGTCATTCATATCCAGACTTCATATATATAGTCATAAATTAAAAAGAGAAACATACAATGGAAACATTAAGTGATATATTTAGGCGTTAACGTTCTTTTCACAAACATTAGAAGACGTCAGGATGGTACCTCCCCGGGATGGAACTGTTCTGCTGAGCTTGTTTCAGATGAAGCGTCAGAGCATAGTTGTTCACCTGTAAAGAGAAATCAATACAATATTTAGATTTAATTGTCTCGACGAGAACAGGAATAAATTTGTATAATCTAGGGTCAAGACAGTAATACAGACCTCTAGGGTTCTCAACTGTTCTTGGTATTGAGTGACTAGTTGTCTCAAATGCTGCAATTCCTGACTTTGATCTTCAGATTCTTTCTGCCGCTTCTGTTGCGTCACTACTGCTCGCTTGAGTAAACTGTTTTCCTGTACTATGGCTTCTAATTGCTGCCTCAGCATCATGTTTTCCTGTTAAAACAAAGAAAATTGATGTTCGTAGATAAATATTTATCCCCAGCAACAACACTAATCAATAATGAAGACTGAAGAAAGAAACAAAGAGAAGGAGATATAGCGTCGAATCGCAGAATGATTGATGAAACACCTGTTGGAGACTTTGAGTTGCCTCAGCACCAGCACGTGCATTGATTGACTTCTCCAAAGCTTCCAATGCTCTTGCAGCACGGGCTTTAGCATCCTTCATGTCAGAAGCATTCATCATTTCCCTAACAAAGAGCTCAACCCACTCAGTGCCGTCCATGTTCAAGACATTTGGTTCTCCATTCAATAAAACTCCCTCCTTAGCTGATCCTGCGAAGACTAGGATGGATTTATAAATCAGAATTTGTAGAGGGTGGCTGAGACTTATGCACAAACAGTGAAACTAGTAAAGTTTGTCACAAGAACCACTGAGCTCAGGTGTTGAAAAACAAGTTAAAGACTTTTGAGAAATCTATTAACAATTGTAGGGACAAAACAACGAGGAAGAATCCCGCGACTATACTATACTTAAGATTCAAAAATTCGTGATTCTATATAAGATAAAGTAGGACGCAGAACTCCAAAACCACCTTGCGGCTGAGCTTCAACATTTGTTTCCTGGGTTACAACAGTAGCTTGGTTGGTAGCAGAGTCTGAAGTCTTATTGGCAGATTCTAGACGAAGCTGATTCAAACATCTAATGGCTGAATCCAGATCATCTCCACATTCCTCGATTGCCCGCTCGAGAATCTAACACACACAGACATACAAATGTCAATAATTATATAACCAACAACAATCACAGACATCCATAGATATGCTCAGAACTGGTGATACAATAGATCAATTACGTTTCCATGATTTCACTTCAATACTAGGGAGAAGCATAATCAGGAAAACAATTTCCTTTGATTGACAGAATGAAAATAAATCTACAAAATCAAGTCTCAAAATAAGAACATAAACTAAATCACAATCCTGTAAATCCGAATCTATACAGAAAACAAACCATAGAGTAATCACGTTTGCTTAATTTCAATTCAAAATCTGAGATAAACCTAATCAGAAAAATAGGTTCCTTAAATTCATCGAAACGACAAAGTCAACAAAAACCGTCCGACTAAGTTTCAAAATAAGAACCTTGAAAATCTGAATCTATATCGAGAAAGCAATCCAATAAAAGCTTGAAATCGAAAATTGACCTGCTTATCCATATCGGGGAAAATCGCGGCGAGGTGATCGAGAAGAAGCGAAGCAGCAGGCGGAATCGGAGGAGAAAAACGAGCCGGAGAAGAGGAAGAAAAGCAACGAATTTTCTTGGAGACGGGAGGAGAAGCGGTGGCCAAGTCCTCGAACAGAGATCTCTTCCCGCAAACAATCGCAGACATGTTATCTGCTTCCCCCTTCTTCTTCTTCCTTCAGATCTCACCTTTCCTTTTATCTTCTTCTTCCTTCTTTCCTTGAAACCAAGAAAACCCTTAAGAACAAGTCTTTTATTTTATGGGATCTTACAGAACTTCGCATCTTAATGGATCCAACATGTTTAGGACTCCCACCCGTCAAATTGGTTAATTGTATTTTTCTTTTTCTTTTGGTAAGACATTCATAGCACAGTCTTATTCCACCTCGAAAGTTTGATATAGAACTTAATCTACCCGAACTTTTAACCTCTTTTTAGTTGCACAGAAATATTAATTTTTGGGTTTGATTGCACAAATAATCGGTTAAGCATTTAATTGTTAACCGGATCCTGTAATTGAGTACTAAACCAAACCAAACCGAAACTAGATTTAAATCAAATTTTGACCTGATACCTGACTCGTTTACGCGTTTGTCTCATACCTGTTTACGCGTTTGTCTCTGAAGAACGTGTATGTGGTTCACGTGTTTGTCTCTGAAGAACATTTACTCGATTTTCTGTCGATCCCGTAGAAATTTGAAACCAAAAAATGAGTAACATGTCTAGAGATTTGAGTGGATCAGCATGAATTGAAGAGAGGAACAAAATTTTTGGGCTTCCTAAACAGTGTTGGTGTGGAGAAAATGTTCTTCTAAAGCAATCGAAATCTAAGAATAACCCAAATCGAAGATATTTTTGTTGTGCGTATGCTGCGTATAATCTGGTATTTGTTGTTCTTGTTATGCTTTTCTTGTTTATTCAGTTCTTTGTTTTCTGGAATTTGAGTTCTTACTTTGTACTCTGAAAATTTTGATTTTGTTTCGTGTAGCTTCAAGGTGATAAGCATTTATTCAAGTGGCTTGATGATGTAATGTTGAGTGAGCTTGAAGTATTGAATTCAAAAATTGCTATGCTTGATAAAATGGTGAAGGAAATTTCGACAGTGAATAAGGAGATTGAGAAGTTGTTTGAAAGGTTTGAGGAATATATATTGCATAAGGTGGATAATGTGATGGTGGAGTCGAAGAACAAGTTCAAGTCAGCTATGATAGTATCATTTCGTGGTCTTTTTATCATTGGTTTGCTCATAAAACTGATTTTGTAATTGTTGGTTTTGTGTCTATGTTATGGTAAGTTCAAGTCAGTTATGTGATGTTGGTTTTTAAATTGATCTTAATGTTGTTGTGTCTGAATATGGTATAAATGAGTGTAATCTGAATATTGATGGTCTCGTGACTTTTTGTTTTTGAATGTTGAAGTTCATTGACTTTGTTATCAAGGCAACAAACATGCATTAAAACACCAAAACATTCATTCATAATAGCAATCATCATTCTTATAAAGAAAGAAGCAAAAACATGCAACATTCTTGTGCCTTGTTTACGTAAACAAAATACATAATAAAACATTGCAAAATGACAGCAAATGCAAAACATTGCAAAATGACAAAATACATAACAAAGCATATCCATGTCGCAGACCTTGAAGTTCTTCTAGTCAACATTGTCAAGCTTGTGATGATTCACCTTGATGAGTCATAGACCTTTGCGATGATTCACCTTGTGTAAGTATTATAGTTGAGCTTGAGCCTGCAACAATAAAGAGAAGTGTTAATAAAATATTGACTGAAATTGTGAGTTATGGAATTGTGAGATAATAAAGTGTTAGAAGGAAAGTATAAAGAACCTGTGCAGCTCCAGATTTATGGAATCATGAGTTATGATTCGGTGCACCACAAATGCCACAGTGCATGACTCTTTTTAGCTGTCTTGGTTATGTCCTTGTTGGTAATTCGTTTTTGCCTCTGATCCGTTTCTCTTTGCCCTTCTTTGGTCTTCCAGGCATTGAAGGAAGAGGCGGCTTGTGAATGTCTGCAACACTTGTATTAGGCCAGAACTATGTTCCTCTGAGTGGGACTAACCCTTCAGCATAGCCTCTCTTCAAAGTAGTTGTGCGGAACCAATGACACATAAAGTCTTTGAGTTGTAGCTTCTTATAGAGAATAGCACCATATGCGTGCTCACAAGGAATGTTGTATATATCATACTTCATGCAACTGCAAGACATTCTGTCAAAGCTAACACGATAACTACATCACCAAGCTCTACTTCGAACATTGAATTGGTACTTCTACTCACTATACACTCAGCCGCTCTCTTGCGTTCTTTTGCCAAAAACTGAGCCACATATGGTGTACATATCCCTTTGTGCGCAATAGTAGCTGAGAAGCGAGTATTAATATGTACCATTGCAAGCCTGCGGATGGTCTCAAGCATAGGCACCAATGGTTTCTCTCTTACTTTAACAATGGATGCATTAAAGGACTCCGTTGAATTGTTTTCGACATCCTCACAATAAGTTCCCAGCCTGTAGAAAGCCCTAGACCATGTTTGTGGATGCTCTTTCAAGCTGGTCTAACAATTAAATGACATGTGCAATTAAATGTAGAAATTGCCTGTAGAAAGCCCTAGACCAGAAGTTCCCAGCGTGCACATGTGTGTCATAGCAAAATATTCGTTCAAGATTTGCGTTGTACTCCATCTCATTACAGCTCCAAGCCAAATTCTAGATAAATTGTTTCATCCATTGTTTCTTCCCAAGCCTTGACTTCAGATTGCTATATATATGACACACACACACATTCGGTGCTCAATACGTGGCAACACCCTTTCAACAGCATTGATCAACCCCTGTAAACACAAAAGAAAAAACAAAAAGCAGACAATGAAAACAATCAAAAAGCAGACTTCGAAAAATCATAATAAAACCAAGAACAAATAAAAAGCAGACTTTGAAAAATCATAATAAAACCAAGTGGTGAGACCATATAAAGACCTAATAAAGCAATGTCCCACCATATATATGTTCTCATATATCTAAACACTACTCATTTTAAAGACAAAAGAATATAATAGTCTATGTAGCAACAGATTTTGACTCCCAAAGCAATAGACAACCGAAAAATTAATATAACAATCTAATGAAGCAACAAATTTTGTTCCCAAATCAACACATCAAGCAAATATCTTATCTCATCTATGAATTTAAAAACAGATTTCGTTGAGAACACCAACACATCAATACAAACATATACATACCTTTTGTAGGTCAGAGATCATTACAAAACCATCTCCATCCATCAGACCTAGATCATCTTTCAATTTTCTCACAAACCATGTCTAGTTTGTAGTATTCTCTTTTTGGACATAACTCCAAAAGCTATAGGGTAGATCTATTGTCAGTGTCTCTGCCCAATGCAACAATCAATATACCCTTCATCTTTGACTTGATGTGACAATCATCTACTCTAATCAATGGTTTACAAGATTCTCTCCATGTTCTCCTAAGGATATCAAAGCACACATAGAACTGGCTAGATACTTCTAAACCCTCGTCATTTGTTAACAGTATCAATCTCTACCATTGAGTTTTCATTTGAGACTAATATATCTGCAGCATAATCACGTAGACGAGAGAATTGACGATCATATTCACGTTCAATCCATCTTAAGGCCTTCTTCCTTATGGCTTGGCATTGAAGCCTAGTCACCTTTATCCTCCATTTCTCAAACATGAATGAAACCACTTTTTTAGGCATAAAGTACTCAGGTTCTGCGCGAATCTTCTCTGCAAATAGCCTAGCTATCACAGGCACTTTCATCATTTTAACCTTCCCATTATGAATACAAGTATGGACATCATTGAACACTCTAATATTCCAAACCTCTGAATTCCTAGTTACAGAGCAATATATCCTCTAATCACACCCTTTACCAGCAATTTGTATGTTATTCTATTCGTATCATACATATACTGTTTAATATTCCTCGTAGTTCGAAGAATATGATCAACTACAACCTCTTTAAATGCAACAACATTGAAGAAGGTCATACCTATATGGAGATACCCTAGACCACGACTTGACCCTTTGTCAGTTTTGCGATTTTTGAACCCTTTCTCTGCTTCTTCGTCACTCTCAAGATACACATTATGTTCAATGTGTGGCTCATCTGTAAAATTTAGGACATCATTCTCCATTTGGTAAGCTTCTTGATCCCAAGCATCTTCATCCTCTGATTCAAGCACTTCTTCTTCTCGATGAAACCAGAGAGACAAACGCATGAATTTAGGGTTAATCAGAATTCGAATCGAGAGTCGGATCGAGAGTCAAGACAAACGCGTAAACGAGTTAGAGACAAACGCGTAAACAAGTCAGGTATCATTTTAAAATTCAGTTTAAATCTGATTTCCGGTTAACAATTAAATGCTTAACCGTGGATTTGTGCAATGAAACGCAAAAATGGATACTTCTGTGCAATTAAAGAGAGGTTAAAAGTTCGGGTGGATTAGGTTTTATATCAAACTTCCGAGGTGGAAATCCTTATGTAATATTAAAAATTTAGGGTAAAAGCTAAATACTATTGTGTTAAAAAAAGAAGAAGCCAAATAGTAAAATCGGTATAAAAAATCTTATTGGTACTTGAATTTAAATCGAGTGATATCAGAAAGTTCTTTTACAAATTTTTTTACTTTATTTTTGATTTTAATGAATTACATAAAAATAAAGGTGAAAAAGAAGCCATATAATATGAGATTTTGATATCTTATTACAATATATGTATTGCAACACTTTTTTTGGACACCATCGTCACTACTATTTCTTATGTTATGCTTTATTGTTTTTATTGATTTGTTCAAAACTTTTCTAAAAAAAATCAATGGAAAAAACCATTGAAAGAAAGAAAGAATGCAACGACGCAAGCTCCTCGAATGATGAAGATCACATCTTTATACATATCGTAGATGTCATATTTCGATGTTATATATATGTTTCTTGAACAAAATGGTGGGTGGCGACTTTGCTAAGAGGTCAGCAACGTTATCAGTGGATTGGACATATTCCACATAAATATCTTTATTCTTCTCGATCGATTTCTTGGGTATAGGAGAAGAACTTCAAATGACTGTGCTTGGTTTTATCACTTTTGATATATCATTCTTTCGTCTGCGCAATGCATGCATAATTGTCTTTATATAATATGGTTGGCTCCATATTTAATTGAATTCCATTAATTGATCAAATGTGTTGACTTATTGATCTTAGCCATACACATTCTCTACTTGCTTCATGAACTGCAATGATTTCAGTAATGATTTTAAAATATAGCTACAAGTTTTTTCTTTTAAGAAACGTCATGATATAGCAGTACCTCCAATAGCAAACACATATCTTGTTTGCGATCGACCTTTATGTGGATCTAATAAATATCTTGTCTCTGCAAAGCTAATCATTTAGCGGCTTAAATTTTAAGAATGGTGTGCACTAAGACGTTTATAGCACACTCGTCCAGATTGCTTTAACCAATATAATAACTTTGCAACTTTATTGCATATAACTCTTTTAGTATAGATATTGATGCCTCTGGCAATTTGAGACCATCAAGAATTGTCATATAGATATCTATATCTAGTGATCCATATAAGTATGTTGTGACGAAATCCATAAATCACACCTCAAGATTTTCATTAGTTGTTGAACACATCATAAATCTGAATGTAATAGCATCCATTACGGGAGAATATGTTTTCTCGTAATCAGTCTCGGATATTTGAGAAAACCCGAGTTACAAACCGAGCTTTGTATCTCAGAATTATGTTATTTTCATTTCGTTTTCTAAAAAACACCCATTTGTATCCAACTGTCTCTTCTTCCTAGGTGTGAGTTTAATAGGTCTGAATTTTTGTTTGTTAGAGAATGGTCTCTCCATTTGATCCAATCATGTCTCTCTGGTAACATTCAAACATAGAGGTTGGCTCTAGATCATAATTTTTCTCCATTGATAGGAGTGAAATTTAGGGTATTTAATCATGCAATTAGCTTAGATTTCATTGCATATACATTTTTAGGTGCATAAGTTATTCATATTAGAGTCTAGGTGTCTTAAGTAGTCATGCACTGCATTTGGTTCTTTTTGGGTGTCTTATCATATGTTTTGCAGGCTGCTTATGAATTTGGAATATGTGGTTTTTGGAAGGAATCAAACAGTTTTGCATGTTTGTTGGATTGTTTAGGATTGTTGCACATGCGCAAAAGGAGTTGTACGTATACACATTGCGGATTGAGACTTTACGGATGAGAGCTGAAAGGGTGAAACTGTTTGCAAGACTGTTTTCCTGAATGTGCCACATTTTAGATTTCGTTGACAGAAATCAGTTAGAAACAATTTTAATTTTTACTAAACAAAGACTAATTTTTATGGGGTTGTTTTTCCCTTTTGTTTGTTAAGGGAAGATTTAGAATTATGTGGAGGATTAACCCTTCCATATATATTCTAGGATCCAGACCTATTTGGATATCAAGTTTCATTCTACAAATTTATTTTCTAAGTTTCTCTCCAAGTTTTATTTTTTCTCAAGTTCTCTTTACCACCGTAGAACATCTTCATGATTTGATCTCGGACTTGAAGATCTAGCTGATCGATCTTCATTTTATCTTCTCCTTAGTTTTCTCTTTATGATGAGCTTAATATAACATCTTTTCGTTGTTTTTATGATGTTTTGTGAGTAAATCTTTACTTGATTCGTGGATGAGAAGGTTATATATGGCTTAGAATGTCTTAGGCTTAGTGATATAAAGCTTAACTTGTTTGATCCATGACATTTTGATGAGCTTTTTAAAATTTAGCTTGATCACCTATATGTGCTCGCTTACCACATGCGAATGTCAAATACAAAAATAAAGTGTTCATAAAGCTATGAGAGGGACACATAATTTAGATTAGTCATGGTTTTCGGAACTTGGGAAGGAAAAGATCTTGTCATTCTTTGATATATACTCCCTAGGAAAGCACATACCTACTTATAAATAGTCTTTGATGGATCTTAAGAGGGTGACTCGAGTAATGTTTGATCTTGGATAGAGCGATAAAAGTTAAGCTGGTAGTCAAGTATACAATATGATTTTTTGAATTAGAGGCGGTAAGGTGTGGTTCACGGAGATATGATAAACACCACATTATAAAATGTAAGATATTTTCCCTATATTTTCAAACCTCGTTTTCTTTCTAAAGTTTTAGTTTTTGATCGAGGACAAGCAAATATCTAAGTCTAAGGCATTATTTAGGGTTTATTTTTAAATTTTATTTTTTATAATCGAGTCTAGATGATAAGACAAGGTATAATGTGAACATAGTGGATTGTCCACAATTCATGGAAACATTATCTTAGAATTTCATAAACAAGAGTTTAATTATCTTTAGGATAAATTGTTTAGGGGTTAGCGTTATCGAGAGATGGATTAGTCTAGGAAATTTTCATAGCTCTGAACAGTGCTTAGGAAGTGAATGTGAATTTTTTTCTTTGTTTTGTCACTGATTATTATTAAAAAAACTCAAAGAATAATACAATTGCGGAATACAAAGTTAGAATACTTAAGCCAGCAGAAAACACATATATCCTTCGAAACTAAGCCTAAAAGAGGAAAACGATAATACAAACCCCAAAACTACTAGACTAGGATACTTGAAAGAATAGACTTGAGAAATCAGCAACCCTGACCGAAGATCGGAACAATAGTGACTAACCAACATCCAAGCTAAAGGCGAAGCTTCCTATAACGAATACGAGTACCTCACAAATGAAGAACGAGTTACTAAACCGGAAATCCGAACTGCACAAAGCTATGAAAATAAGCCTATCTGGAGGCGAAACCGAAGACAAACTACATGGCCAAATGAATTGTTGAGATAAGACAAACTATTTCCGGAAATGGTGAAGTCGAACGATATGTTGACTGATTTTACACCCTGATAGCGTCCGCGACTAGAACAGTCCTCGATCAGGTCTCTAAAGTACGAACACAGAACGATCCAAACCACCCTCTACACGGAGTAACTGAACCTGGAAAACCACAATTACCCATCGAACCCGAAGAAGATTAACTAACCAATCAACCTAGGAAATCGATAACTGAGACCTAAACCAATATCCTAACTAGAGATAATCCAGGGCTAAACCAACACTAAACCAAAATAAAAACTGGAAGCTTTGGAAGAAAGAATAAACAAAACTGCAATAGTCTCCGACGTGACCATCTCTCCAACAAGACCAACACCAAGATTAGACACATACCAGCGAATGAAAGCAAATCTGGACAAGTGAAGATCCAATTCTTCTCCGACCTATGCCTTCACCACCACTTACCTCTGACGCTTCAAGAGAAGCCATACACACCGAAAAAAAGAGCAGAGGACCAAAACTTCAAAACTGGACAACAACACCCAAGATCCTTACCTAAACATAGACTACAAGCAAGTGAGCCAAAAGGAAGGTGAACGACGGTGGTGCTAAAGGAACTATCACCTGCCGTTAACCGAAGACGAAATCTCAAACTTAAGCGGTGCTTAGGGTTTAGTCGATACTCTTCGACGAGGAAAAGAAGTAATAGTTTGGTTTTTCGAGCTATTCTTGAATCTTATTCATAAGTATAATTTAGGAAAGCCAAAGAAACCCCACAAACCATAGAGCCAACATTTAGGTTATCTATAGTTTAGTCCCTACATTTTATTACTTGCATTTTAGTCTTTTAGTTTATTAGTTAGCGATTAGGTCCCTACCACCAACTAACCAACCCCTTTTATGCATTGCCTTATCTTGTTGTATGTTTCCAAAAGCCTCTTTAATTTTTTAGCCATTTATTCTTTGCGAATTCGATCTTGCAGTATTATCTTGGTATTAACATTGTGCACTTGCAGTGTGGTCAGAATCGGCATTTGGGCTATGACATGTGAAATATGTCACATGACCCATAAAAATTGAGGGCCCATTTATTAATTTTTCAAATGGTTTTAAGTTAAATTTGGTAGTTTGTAATAACTACACACGTAAAAACGTGAAATATCTTTTAATTATGTTATCTCATTAATTATTTACAATATTATTATTTTAAAGTTTAAAATTTTCATGGTAACTAATTAATATTGATTGTCCTTTGCCTTTTTCACGTTCATTATTATTTTGATTTTTTTTGTCAACACTGAACCACAACTGGCCGGTCTATTAGCCAAGTTCCTACATAATGTAGGCGGTGAGACTTGATCCTCAGTTGTGCAAGTGCGGCGAGATTTGTTCTTTTATTTTCAAGAATTAAAAATACTTCTATTAATTTGATTGATTTAATTACCACAAAATTTAAATTTGTTAACGTTAAGATACTTCTATTTCTAATTAGCAATTTTAATTTGAATTAATTTAACATCAGAATTGGTGGTGAACGTTGGTTAAACATTGTATTTTTTTATATTAGACTTTTATTGTATTAATATTTTTATGAGTAAATATTTTTTTGAATGTATTTAATTTCTAAAATTATATACTATAAGATCTTTAATTTTATTTTTGAAACATGTGATATTAAATGCAAGTGGCTTTTAGTCTAGTGGCAGACGATAAGTCCACATAAGACATGCGCACTTGCACAACCAGGGATCGAGTCCCACCGCCTACATTATGTAGGAACTTGGCTAATGAGTCGACATGTTGTGGCCCAATGTTAACAAAAAAAATCACGGGGTATTAAATTTGTTCGAGCCGGTCATGAGTGTGATATTTGTGTTAAATCATGGTGTTTCAAATCAAATCACATATTGGAGACATACTGCATACATTTAGGAGAAAGATTACAAGGATCAAGAGTAAGCAAGCATCACAAGAAGAAGGCGTTTACAATGGCAAGGTTCACAACTACCAAGAATCACAATGAAATATGTTCTTAGCTAGTGTTTTGCTTCGAATAAGGAACACGGTTTATTGGTTTTATTTGTTCCCTTTGTTTTATTTTATCGTCAACTTGTTTAATGAAATTTTGTTTACAAACTATGTCATATTTTAAGTTATATCGGAATACAAACATATTTCATTTATTTGGTTATTGTTATATATTGTGTTGGTTCATGAGCATTACATTATCATGTTACATTTTCCATTAGGATTATCATGTATTTTATTTTTATTACCATTTTTTTGGTTGTTATAATTTGGTTCTTCCATTACTATTGCCATGTTCCTTTTTAGGAAACAACAAATTATGTCAATTACACTTGCTTCGGTTTCGCTTCCATATTAGGTTCTTTTAGAATCGGTCTTTACTTCAATTTAGACCGGTCATAAATTAGAAGATTGCAACGTGTAAACATAAAAGTTAAATAAACAAAAAGGTCTTTTATTTAATCCTTCCATTGACGTAAGCTTAAATACATCCTTATTGTAGTTTCATAATTAACTTAAAAATTGATAGCTTCATTGGCATAAGTGACTTGAAGTTTCGACATTTTCCATTCAGAAAACTCTGCTGATTTGCATGCTTTAGGGAGAGGTGTTTTTCCTTTGTACGCTTTGCACACTTGATCCACCAAATTATCCACTTTCTGCATTCCCAATAAAATACCCAAAAAAATAAAAATAAAATAAGTTTTTTTTTAAATGTAAATAATTACAAGAAAAATTACTTAAATATATATGAATATACGTCATAAAGTGGTTTGCTGTTGAGTGTGACCCATGGTACATATATATGTGGCGGCTTCAAACTCATGGTTTGTTTTGCATATCCAAGTATTAGCTGAAATTATAAAATAAATAAATAAATAAATGAAATGGTCTAGAGCTATATAATTAAGCAATTTATGTATATATATTTTTTATTTAATGTACTTACTTTTTTAGAGAGATCACTCTTGTAACACTCATTGATAGTTTTTTCATGTCCAAAGCTTTTAGAACATGATGATTCCCAGTTTTCTGGGTTATTCTCAACGCAGCGTATAAACTTGTACTGCAATTTCTGCATTACAGTACCATCTCAAAACACATTGTACTATGGAAAAAAAATCAAAATCTTATAGAGATTAATCTATGATTTAGTTCTGTACCGGATTTGGAATAGTTCTTATAGCACAAGCTTCAATTGCATTTAATTTGCATTCCTCTTCACCGTGCTTCACAATTATCACCAAATATCATCAATATAATATTTTCTTAAAATATACATATATATATATATTAAATTATGTATAAATATGAAGAAAAAAAGAGTGAGAAATTGAGAAAATACCTGGCAAATGACAGTCAAATTATTGGAGAGTTGAGCATTACCAAATGGAACGAGTTTGAGATCGGTGATTGTGTCAAGTTCAGAGTCGAAGATTTTATGTAGATCTTCGACAATGAATTGTTGACAACCAGGACAAAGTGATTCGTAGTATAGATTCAGCTTCACTTTGTCGGAATCTCCAGAGACAATATTGTCGGAATATGTAAACACAAAAAGACAACAACCAAAGAACACAAGCTTAGTTGGAGAAGAAGAAGCCATTGTTGTAAAATTTGAGTTTGATTAATGAGTGATAACTTCTGCTTTGTGTTGACATTTATAGATGCTTTATTTTACCGTTAAAGTAATTAATTTCTTTTACGTATTATTTTTCACGTGACGTCCATTGATATTTATTTGTGTTAAAATAATTTAACACCAAAACCAAAAAAGTTGAGGTGTAATAATTTGTAACGTTTTATATATAGTTTAATTTTATTAGAAATTTTATTTGTTATAAATTTAAATAAATTATTGTGACTTTGTTTTGTAACGATTTGTATGAAATTGTTAATAGATTTATTTATTACAAGTATATTGTAATCAATATATATTTGTGACAGTTGTATTGTAACCATTTACAAATCGTCACAAATATATAACAATATAAAAATCTTTATATTATGATAAAATAAGTGTTATTGTGACAAAATATTATGTATCAATACAAATTTTTTTTTGTAGCGCTGAAAATTTAGATTTGATGTGTATTAAAATCTTCAACATAAATCACAATTATTATAAAAAAATTTTTTGGTCGAGATTATTAAAAATTATATTATAGCATTGTAACGAGTGAAATATTAAATAAAGAGATTTTTATTCAATTAAATCAGAATTTATTTCAGGTTTAGGTTCTATATCTACCTAACTGAGTTAGGTGGTGTTTTGATGGATCTTTCAAATTGCAATATATAGTTAAATTTCCAATAATTTTGGAAAATAATTAATTCCAATTAGCTCAAGTTGGTGTCTAATTTTGAACTTAATAGGTCTATTTTTCTTTTTTAACAGATGTGATCTAACTAAGTTTACTTAAACTCAACTTTCCGTTTCATCGAAGAATCTTCCCTACTTAAAATAATTAACATTTACTAAAAATAAATATCCGATACTAAAAAAAGTTTGAATTCTTGATGAAAGACGTGAGAGACCAAATTAATCAATTAGCACCATTTATATACATATTAAAATTTTAAATATATATTCTTGTTGAAGATATCTATGTAAGTTATATGTATTCAAAATTCATTAAGTATATACGCGTATTAATTTTAAGTTTAGCTTGGAAATCGATCTAATAATTGATAGCTTATAAGGGATTGTACTGTAGCCGATAAAATCTCAATAAGTGCCATTGTGGTTGGCTCGAGCTTGAATCTGTTTTAAGCTCCGTATTAAATTTTTTTTTGGACAATTAATGGACTGTATAAAGTGTTGTAAATTACAACTCTTCACATCTATTTAGGAAAAAGGGTCAATTTAATACCGAATTTACGTATTTTTGCCATTTTAAATTCAAACTTCTTCTCTTTCCAAAAAAATCACGAACTTTGAGTTAACCATGCCAGATTAGTGTCACCGTTAATCAAAATTAACCGACGTTAAGCATCGTCAGTTTAATTAAACGGGTCATTTATATTAATGAAACTCAGGGTTTTAGCTGAAAAAAAATTGAAATCTTTAAAACCATTGCCCCAAATCAACGATGAGAACGAAGAAAGAAACTTTTCAATTTCGAAATTGAAAATATTGAAATCATCAAAACGTTCAGCAATTTTTTCCCTTTTCAATTTCTCTTCCAAATGGCGGGTCGTGGAAAAACTCTTGGATCTGGTGTTGCCAAGAAAGCTACGTCGAGGAAAAACTCTTGGATCTGTTGGTCGAATCGCTCGTTTTCTGAAGAATGGCAAATACGCCGAACGTGTTGGTGCCAGAGCTCCGGTTTACTTAGCCCCCGTTCTCGAATACCTAGCAGCTGAGGTAATTATTTTCTTGACGCTCTCTCCGTCTCTGTTCTTCCGATCTTCAATTGGCCGGAAACACAGCGAGGGATAACAAGAAGACAAGGATCATGCCACGTCACATTCAATTGGCGATGAAAAACGATGAGAAGCTGAGTAAGTTACTTGGAGATGTGACGATTGCTAATGGAGGTGTAATGCCTAACATTCACAATCTTCTTCTTCCCAAGAAGACTGGTGCTTCAAAACCTTCCGCTGATGATGATTAGATCTGGCTTTAAGCTAATTAACGTGAACCTAATCTTTCATCTTCTCCATAACATCAATCTCAATCCCATGGTTAATCGCCTGGAAAAACCCGAATTTCACAACTGCTTCTTTGATATTTTTGATTACGCTCTTTCGTGTGTCGGTGGATTCGAACACGCCCCCATAGAGATCGATTGTTGGGATCATCGTGGATGGGTGTGAGTCGGTTAAAGTGAGATGTGGATGATGAAAAATATGAGGTATCTGTGAGACTCCGGCGTCGAGAAGAACCTTTACTCCGACCTTCATCTCGTTGCAAAGGGGAAAAATGGGGGTTTCTATTGTTTCTAGGGATTTCAATTTTTTTAGCCAAAACGCTGCGTTTTAATCTAAACAAACGAGTCGTTTAATTAAACTGATGACGCTTAACATCAGTTAATTTTGACTAACGGTGACACTAATCTAGCGTGGTCAACTCAAAGTTCGTGATTTTTTTGGAGAGAGAAGAAGTTCGAGTTTAAAATGGCAAAAACGCGTAAGTTCGGTATTAAATTGACCGTTTTTCCTATCTATTTGTAAAAATAAAAGAAAAAACCAATGTAATGTTGTGCCATTGTTTCATACAGTTTTCAATAGATTATGCAGTCGAAAATTATGTATATTTTTGTAATGCGAATTTATGTTTGCAAAAAGTATTGAGATATATGTTCTAAAATGATCTACGAT
Organism: Lepidium didymum; assembly: GCA_963920545.1. NCBI lineage: Eukaryota > Viridiplantae > Streptophyta > Magnoliopsida > Brassicales > Brassicaceae > Lepidium > Lepidium didymum. Next base: position 17,545,375 of record OY986980.1, on the reverse strand, counting down.
CTTGAGAGTGATTACGAGTTTGATCGAGGAAGAGTAAAGAAAACAAAGCAAGAATATAGAGATTTAACGTGTTCGGCCTCCACTTTAAAACAGCAGCCTACTCACGTCGGGATTGACGTTCCCAGGAAATCCACTATCAACCGGAAAAATTATAGTACAACGATTACAATCTATGAAACAATCTCTCAGTGTTGCTCACTCTCTCACCGTAAGAACACCCTTGAAAACGAGAAAGAGCTCAAAGTTATGCAACGATAAAATCCTTACAGTCACTCACCAATACACATGCACGCTTTAGAGCATCATGAGCTCATCAATATATTATATGCATCACGTCTTTTTCATGTTGTTACTGACGGAATCATTATGTTTCTAACGGGAAACATAATCCGTCTCTATGAGTACCGTTGAACCAAGGACTCCTCATCGCTTCACTTTGTGGGCTTCAATACGCAGAGATATAGGCCCATTAACAGCAATCCGATACCCTTATATGATTTAGGCCCATTCATTTCAACAATATATATAGTGCATCCAATAATTTTATGTTGCGCAAATAATTCTTAAAATGAAATCAATTAATCGTTTTCGTTTTATTGATTTTTGTTTTGCTTCAGTCAGTTGCTTTGGATTTATCTCTCGGAATGGCCACCAACTTGATACTATAAGATAACATATTTATCTTTAACAAACAAAAAAACATATTTACTTATTTGTTTGAAAATAAATGAAATGCTAGTGTTTAGAGAAATCAAGTAGCCGTTGAAATTTATTATCCAGCAAGATAGTAAATAGCATTAAATTGGTTTTGTAAGTTTGTGCATTAATACATATACCAATTTATATATATCATATAAATATGAGAGATGGCCCAACGTGGAACGGTAAAAAAAAACCGAGACCTAAAACACAATCGATCTCAACCAAAATAAGTCTTCGTTAATCTGATTCGAAATTAATGTAACCGAAATATCGTCTCCTAGATTTAACCGGACATTGGTCCGATTCGAGAAAATTTGGTCAATGAGAAATGTTAAAGAATCTCTCATCATTGTATTGATAATGTAAGTCTCAATTCTCATATTCCAAATTTCAACTTATAATTTAGTAAATCTTCAAATCCAAAAATTTCGTGAGAATTTTTGGGCGCATGAATCATAGTATCCAACCGTAGTACTTGAACGTTTAAAATTTATATGAACAACTAATGAAACTTATATGAAAACAACCCGAGAGAGAATCAAATAAAAATTACAAGATGATTTTTGTAAGTTAACTACTAATAAATATATATTAATCAAAACATTTATGATTATTTAGTATTGATAAAAATTGTTGTTAAATTTTTTTAACTATTAGTTAGTTTTTATTAAAAATTTCTGGAACTCAACAAAGCACAATATTTTTCATTTTGTTACTAAATGAATATGTTAAATTTCATTAAATTCAGACATATTTTTATGTTACTACTAGATATGGACCCGTGAAACCCAACATTAAATAATAAATTATAAAAAATGATAATTTAAAATATATCGAGATACTGTTAAATTTTGGATAATTGGACTTGATATGTAAAAGAATTTCGTTGATTACTAACTTTTGAAACCAAACTATATATAATAGGATACTGCAAAATTTTAGATTATTAGATTTGACACGTGAAGAAATTTTATATATTCCTCCTCTGATAAGGATCATTATATAATAGGATTTGAATCTTACATTATTCCGCTAGATTGTTCCTGTAAACTCGTCACTATCTGAAATCCTGAGCCATAGAAAAAGTTTTTTTGACCAATATTCTACATTTAATAAGATTATATGACGTTACCATTTACGCTATATATATTTCCTCAGAGGTACGTTATTTAGAGTAAATCCAGAATCGTGTGTTTCTGTTATGATTTCCTCTTTACTCTATGATTTTTACTAAGGCTCATGAAAAATAAATAGTGTATAATGTGCCAAATAAGTTGAGATTAGCGACCAATATTCATTGATAATATGAGACAAAACCAAGTTTTCCTAATGGAGAGATCTCTATGTCATAAGTATCTATTGATCTTTTATTATTGTTCAAGTAGGATCTAGCACAAAGGTTTAGATCCAACTCTCTGATTTAAGAGGGAAGATGAGTCAAGATCTTGATTAATTAAGTAACAAAGAGAAGTGAGAAAGAATGCCAGAGTTGTTTTGTATTGCTTGTATGTCTGTTGTAAAAACACAGTCTCTTTGTGGAGACATTCACATCTGTTTATAATATATAGATGCAGTTACAAGAGATTTGAAATGAGAAATATTACAATTTGGTTAATATTGTGGAAGAATATTTCTATTTCTCTTCTTGATGATGTGTCGGCCGAGTTCCTCTTACCCCGAGGTATGAAAAATCGCCGAGTTAAAGTTTCCTCCGAGTTAAGGCTGATAGCCTGTGATGCTACCCTAGTCATTTTACCGAGTTCATGACTTGACAGGTTTACATTGCTTGTTATCCGTGGACCGAAATAGGATCTCGGATCCACCTCCAACAATTGTCCCCCCTAGACTCGGAAAATTATCTTGGAATTTCCGAGACGGAAAATTGACTTTCTGGAATCTTCGGTCCACGCGCCTCTCTGCCATTGGTCCCTTCCGCCGTTTGACAGGCTACTCGTAGATCATCATTGTGCACCGTTTCGACTTCCAGTAAATTCCTACAATACTGCGCTCCGCTCTTCTTTTTTTAACCTTCATCCGAGTTGCAAAGGTAACTTATCTCCTTGCTTTTGTGCTGAGATGCTATTTCTTTGCTATCTTTTGTTGTTTTAAGTTATATTCGCTGAGATGAAAGGAATTAGAGCCGAGTCGGGTCTTGAATCTGAAACTGGAAGCTCTTCATCCGACTTTTCCAAGTCTTTTGACGATATTGGTAGCGAAGAAGCGAAGATCCTAGCCAGAGGCAGCGATGATGAGTTGAATCTTTTAGGGGATTCTGATAATAAAATTGAAGTTCCTAGTAGAGGTGGGCAATATGGGGCTGCCTCTCGCGTGTTATCGGTTACTCCCATCTCGAATGGTGTCTGCAAAGTCCTGGAGAGGTAGCATAACTCTCTCGGTGTTGGCCCAACTATGGTCACTTTGAGGAAGCTAGACAGAGTTTTCTGTGTCTGCCCGTCTATGAGACGAGTTGGCCCAACTATGGTCACTTTGAGGAAGCTAGAGAGAGTTTTTTATGTCTCCCCGTCTACGAAATTTATATTCCGGGACCAGACGATAAACAATGTACTCCTCCGGATGGTTTCATGACAATCTACATCTGGTGGTTCACGAAAGCCAAGATATGGCTTTCGATTCCCGACCTTCTGCCAAAATACTAGTCTGCTCGGAGGATCGCGATGTCCCAACTCGGGTGCTCTGGGATAATGAATATCCTCGGCGCTTTAATTTTGGAGAGTGAATCTGGGGTTAAAATTACGACTCGGTTTTTTGAAGACATGACAGTTTTCTGCACGAGCAAGCCCCCCAAGGGCAAATTCTTTGTTAAGGCCAAACAATGCCTTCGTTTTCTAGACAATGTTACTTCCAAGGTTACGAATTGGAAGCATCGTTACTTTTTTGTTCATAATAACGAGCGACTCTTTGCCAACGATCACCTAGATTTTGAAATTTTCTTGGCAGAGGAACCAGGTAGAGTTTTAGGCGTCTAGGTATTTGTTGTTTTCCATTTTGCCGACTTAAAATCTTCTAATTGTTTGTGATTTTCTTGTTGCAGTAAAACATTCGTCGTCTCCATCTCTCCTAGCAAATTTTTAATATTTGGTGGACAAGCTTCTCGGAGTTCTACAAATTAGCTGGAAGAAGCTACCGATTGGTTTTCATAAATGAACCTCTTCCCGACTTACAACATGTAATTTCTTTTGCTTGTCTTAGATTCTGAACACCACTTCTTTTGCAAGAACTCTACGAGACGCGATGGGAGTTGACAACTTTCAAATGCCCGATATCATGGGTGGCCTTGATGCCATTATTGATGGTGCTCCGCCTCAGACTTCCAAGACAAAGGTGCTTCCGGTTGAAGGTTTCACCCTTCAGCCACGTAGGACTGAAGAGACAGAACGTCTCCACGTTGATGCTGATACCGAGACCGAGTTGGAAGTTCTTGTGGTTAAAAAGCCAGTTTCCGCAGCCGTGATCGATCTTGAAGTAAAGGTCACTAAGGGTTCCAAGGTTCTCCGTGTAAGAAGAAAAAGACGAAAATCATGATCAAAGTGAGGAAGACTTCTGCTGAGGAATCAAGTTCCCCAGCCAAGGTTTCGGACTCATCAAAAAAGAAGTCTGAGACGAAAAAGACCAAGCCTGATCTTAATGAATCAGGTAAGCCTTCCAAGTTCTCATTTGCTAACCGCTTGAGTGAAGAGGTGATCAGTCGTTGTTTGGTGATGGCACGTCGGTCTTCCGCTCTTGAGACTGCAAGGAAAGCAGCCCTCACGCGTAAGGAGTCAGTTTCTTATTTCGAGGCACCTCTGAAAAAGAAAGCTAAAGATGTCAGTGACTTTAGCTTTTTTTATAAATATAAGGACTCGGCACCGATTATGAGATGCGACATAGAAGGTGCCGACTTGATGCGACATCTCAGGAATTAGCTTGAGATGCTCCATCCCCTTGATCAGATGCTTAACACAGAGGAGTATGAAGAAAAAGCGAAGGCAGTGTTCTCGGTTAGTTTTTTTTTATTTTTTGTTTCTTTCTTTCTTCTTTATTTCGAGTTGTTAACATATTTTTATTTTATTTTTTAGCTTGTTGCCCAACCGAAGTGGGTTCTTCTCAATCACGAGAAGTCTATGTCTTCTGAATTTGAGAACACTCAGAAGTTTAATGAGATGGCTGATCGCGCCGGCTAATCTCATCTTGAAGCTGATGAGGCGAAGTCCTCACTAAGCAAGGCGCAAGCTGAACTTTCTCGGGCAGAGGCCGAGTTAAAGGCTGAGCAAGAAAGATCCCTCAAGCAGGACGAGGAGATCTTCACTCTTAAGGATGTCTTAGAGTGCGCTGAGGAAGATCGACGTGTTGCCTTCAAGGCTGTCGAGAAGGCCAACAATGTTGTCTCGTCGCTTCAGGCCGACTTGGAAGAGATTAAAGGTAAATTTAACTCTCGTTTGCATGATGTCGAAAAAGCTAAAAGCTTCCAAGGAATTATCAGGTTGTCTGTCTGGCCAGTTTGAGAGGATTGCGGCCAAGTTCAAGGACCTCGAGGCCAGTCTGGAGGCTCGCCTCACATTTGCCCAGTTTATTGGGTTCAACAATTTTCTTCAGGCCCTTCTGAGGTGGAAGATGGAGATTGACTCAGCCTTGATTACGTACGAGTCCGAGCATCTTGCGGTAGCCAAGGAAACTGTCGAAAAAGAGGTCGTCACGGCCTTGCTTCCTGAGGATTTGACTTTTCTGATTTTTGAGATTGTAGAGTCTTTGAAGTTGGGTGAAGCGGCCTTAGCTTTGAGGGAAGCTTTAGCGCTTTGAGATGACCCGAACAAGGTTGCTGCTCCCGGGACCAAAGATCGTACTCAGGTGAGTATACGAGATTTAAAATTTGTTACTGTTCCACTTCGGGGTTTCGTCTTTCTTCGTTTTGTCGTTGTTGTTTAGTCTATTTTGGACCTTTGTAAAAACTTTATTGTTATTTTTAATGAATGCAAATCTTTTCAGCCAATTTACTTGTTTTTATGAATTTGACGAGTATGAAAGGTTTGATATTTTGCGAGAAACTAGGTCTCAGCTTAAAGGGGGTTTTAGACTCGGCGAGACTTTAAGACTTAGCTTAATTCATGTGAGGTTTATTGACTCGGCTAAAACGAGCGAGAATTTGGACTCGGCGAGATTCAAGACTCGGCTTACTTTAAGACTTGCTTAGCTCATGCAAAGTTTTTAGACTTGGCTAAAACGAGCGAGAATTAGGACTCAACGAGATTTAAGACTCGGCTACTTTAAGACTTAGCTTAATTCGTCCGAGGTTTAAAGACTCGGCTAATTTGAGCGAGAATTGGGACTTGGTGAGAGTTTAGACTCGGCTTTGAGAGTATGATCTCAGCCATTGTTGAGATTTGAAGACTCGAATTAAATTTTGGCAGCTAACTTTTTGGACTCGGCTTTTTTAAGAGTAGGGTCTCGGCCAGTATATGTAAGGTATAGTGTACATATTATATATATATATATATATTTGCGGAAGAAGTTTTTTAAAAATTATAACTGCACCCGAAGGCTACCTACGTACCACGAAGGGATCAAGCCAAAAAACATAATTCTGATTACATAATTAAAATATTGAAAGTACATCTTCAAGATCGATGCCGAGAATGCCGAGATGGTGTGTTGTCAATGGTAGTATCGCTTTAAGTTGATGGAATTCAAACTCCGTGGAATATGCTCTCCTTCCATTGTAGTGAGTTCGTAGACTCCAGGTCTTACTACCTTGGAGATGACGTAAGGATCTTCCCAATTGGCGCCGAGTTTACCTGCATTTAGTTTAGCAGTGTTCTCGAAGACTTTTTCTGAGTACGAGATCCCCTTCAGCAAAATATCGACCTCAGACTCTTCTGTTATAGTACTTGGCAGCTTGTTGCTTATAATTCTGCACTTGAGTAGGGCGTCATTCTGAGTTTCTTCTAACTCATCTAAACTAGTTGTCATTGCTTCCTTATTAGAATCTTCGCTCATAAGGAACTCAGTTTTGCACAAAATCGACACACTTGCTTTAGCGGGAGCTAATGCTTCCATTCCATGAGACAAAAAGAAAGGAATTTTGCTCATAGACCTTCTCGGAGTCGTTTGATGAGACCAGAGTACCTCGTCTAACTCATCTGCCCAATATCCTTTCTTTTCGATTAGATGCTTCTTCAATCTGTCTAGGATCTGCTTGTTCGTAGCTTCGGCTTATCTGCTACTTTGAGGGTTGTGCGGTGTCGACTTACTAACAGTTATGTGCCACTTTGCACATAAGTTTCCAAATTTTGCCAAGATGAACTGGGATCCATTATCTGTGACGATTTCATATGGTAGGCCATGATGACAGATGATATTCTTCCATATATATTTGACAACATCCATATCTCGGATTTGAGAGTAGGCCTCTGTTTCGACCCACTTGGTGAAGTAGTCAGTCATGACAAGCATGAAACGATTTTGCCGAGACGATGGCAAAGGTCCGACTATGTTCGTTGCCCATCGCATAAAAGGATAAGGCATTACAAAAGTCGTTAACTCCTTGGTTAGAGCATGAATTGAAGGGGCGTGTCGCTGACACTGCTCGCACTTTGTAGCATACTTCTCGCAGTCCTGCGCCATAGTTGGCCAAAAGTATCCGAGTGCTCATATTTTTTGCACTAAGGACCGTTTACATCAATGATTAAAAGAGTATAATACCAACAATGTCTTGCCAATCCGAAAGTTTTATCTAGTATACATCATCAACAACAAGGACCAAATAAATAAATCAAAAGTGGGTCATACATTATGTGCTAAACGTTGAATATCCAAAACCTAGAACATATCTAGAGGTAAGACCCGATATTGTTTCTGCAATGATAAGAAAAATGAATTGAATATATATTCAATTTCAACAAATCACCCGAAAATCTATAAATCAAAATTGACTCAATCGAATACATATATGTAATAAATGAAAAAGTAGTGAGATTAATGAATTGAACTTGATAATCAAAATTGAAGAAGATAGATGTTTCTAGAGAAAATCAAAAAAAAAAATTTGTTTTGAAGAAAATATGAGATTGTTGAGGAGAAAAAATAATGATTAAAAAATATTAAATCAATTTATTTAATAAAATATAATTTTTAGTTTGATGAGGTTATAAGAACAAAACAATAAAAAGTTTTTAATATAGTGACCTACAAACCTAAATAATCATGTTTTACAAATGGTCTATAGAAAGCAAGACAATTGTGAACTTAACCTTGATTGCAAGAGTTTGATTTTATTTTACTTTATTTTTGAAAATTTTCCTCCACATATATAACTCATCAGTATTGAGGATATAGTTCCATTTTTGTAAGCCAACCCGCAAAATGCTACGATTGATATTCAAGTCTTCATTGCTCTTAATTTGTGTCAAAATTAGATAATTGATGCATACTATTTCAGGCATTTATAGTAACTATTTTTAGGCCTTAAGAAAAAATGAAAGAACCAAAAATTTTGAATCCATCAAACAGAATCCGTTAAGTTCTCTCACAAATGTATTTTCTTTTCCTTTTTGCATTTTAAAGTTTTTCATCCAATTTGCTTGAACTTTCTCTATTACAAAATTTCACCAGCTTAAGATTCTTCCGTTTTCAAGATCTTTGATTCTTCTTCAAACGTTGCAGATCATAATTCACTTTACACTTTAGAACATTAAAAACATGGATCGTGGGGAATTGATTAGAGTGTTCCAAATGTTCGACAAAAATGGAGATGGTAAAATTGCGAAAAACGAGCTCAAAGACTTCTTTAAAAGTGTAGGAATGATGGTCTCTGAAAATGAAATCAAGGAGATGTTAGCAAAGATGGATTTGAATGGAGATGGATTCATGGATATTGAAGAGTTTGGATCATTGTATCAAGAAATGGTGGAAGAGAAAGAGGAAGAAGAAGACATGAGAGAAGCATTTAGAGTATTTGATCAGAATGGTGATGGTTTCATTACAGATGAGGAACTAAAGTCAGTTCTTGCATCAATGGGATTGAAACAAGGAAGAACACTTGAAGATTGCAGGAAGATGATTAGTAAGGTTGATGTTGATGGAGATGGTATGGTTAATTTTAAGGAGTTTAAGCAAATGATGAGAGGTGGTGGATTTGCTGCTCTTAGCTCCAACTAAACATTCACTGTTTTTTTTTATTGCAATAATTTTGTTTGTATAGATATCATCAAAGCCAAGAGTTTTTGAAGACATTAGATTTTTGCCTTAAATTAAATAAATATCATATGTTAGTTAATTTGTTTTATCTAGAGTACTTAAATTCATTTTAAATATTAAGCATCTTTTTTTTTGTTTATGTAAGATTTATGTTTCTTTCTCTTCTGGTAAAAAAATATTTAATAAAACCAAACTGAAATTTAGATTGTTGTTATTACTAAAAATTTGGTAAAGACATATTTTTCACAATATTAATAAAAATGTATATATGGACAAACACAAAACTAATATATCTATAAATATTAAAATTTGTTCCGACCAAAAAATTATAAAAAATAAAAATGGTGAGAGCCAAATGGATAAGATAACATCCAATGAGAATCAGATAGAGCCCACACATAAATCTTAAGAGCCACAACATCTCAAGAACCAAATCCTCTCTCGTGCCACATCAGGCAAATGCAATCTTAAGTTTCCTAGATCGCTTATTTCTTCATCACATACTCAAACTCTGATTTTTACTTTCATTTCATAGACAGAACTAATGGCAGCGAGTGCATCTCCAATGGCTAGCCAGCTTAGGAGCAGCTTCTCCTCCGCTTCTCTATCGCGGTGTCTCGCCGTACCAAAGGGCATCTCCGGCGCTCCTTTCGGTCTTTCTTCGACCAAAAGAGTCTCTTCCTTCACTGTTCGAGCTGTTAAGTCCGACAAGGTAATCTGAATTTTGAATATATCCATATAGTTTTTTCGATGAAGCATATATTACAACGGATTTTCGCAGTAGGATTGGCTATATTATAGTTTCATAGAAAGGTCTTTAGTGATATTCTATAGAACCTTTGAATAAGTTATGTCTAGTGCTCTTAACAATTTGTATATTGCAAATTGGCAGCCAACATTCCAAGTAATTCAACCAATCAACGGTGATCCATTTATTGGAAGTTTGGAAACTCCAGTGACATCAAGCCCATTGATCGCATGGTACCTTTCTAACCTCCCGGCTTACCGAACTGCGGTCAACCCGCTCCTCAGAGGAGTTGAAGTGGGCCTAGCCCATGGTTTCCTCTTAGTAGGTCCATTTGTGAAGGCAGGCCCACTAAGGAACACTCCTTATGCTGGAGGAGCGGGTTCTTTGGCTGCGGCTGGGCTTGTAGTCATCCTCAGCATGTGCCTCACCATCTATGGAATCTCTTCTTTTAAAGAAGGAGAGCCATCGATCGCACCGAGTTTGACTTTGACCGGACGTAAGAAGCAGCCTGACCAGCTTCAGACAGCTGAGGGATGGGCTAAGTTCACTGGAGGGTTCTTCTTTGGAGGAATCTCTGGAGTGACTTGGGCTTATTTCCTTCTTTACGTTCTTGACCTTCCATACTATGTCAAATAAGTGTAGGTCAATATATGAGTGATACCTTTCAACTCTCTTGGATCATTTGTTTTACTTTACTCCTGTGTTGATTAAGAATCTTGAATCTCAGGATCGTTTATGTATATTACTCTTTGCTTATTGACAGTAACTTATATTTGCCTTTAAGTTGAGTTCATGATGAGGTTGATCTTAAAAACATCTCTAATGAATTGTATAATTCATAATTCATATATAGCTCGTAAATTCAGAATATTAGTCCAAATTCTGATCTGGTATGTTAAAATTTTAAAATATCAAAAGAAATAAAAATATATTAAATTTTTTAAAATGTAACCTATATACATATTACTGTATAAATAAAGGATAAGCTTTTGAGACTATAACCTTTATTTTATTACTTATTTACAAATAGTGTCATTGAAATTTATATTGTTTTCCTAACAATTCGAAAATTAAGGAAAAGATAATCAAGTAATATCTTTAGTTGTGATTCAATACATTGCACTCTATTCTATTATTATACATTCTATTCTATTCTGAATATTCCTTAATTATACCTTAAATTTCTTAGATAGTTTTTAAATTCCTTATTTATTATATTCAAAATATTTTCGTAACCTATAAACTCTTTCATTATCTCGACAAAAAAAGCTCCTTCATTATCTCGACAAAAAAAAGCTCCTTCATTATCTCGACAAAAAAGCTCATTCATTATCTCGACAAAAAAAGCTCTTTCATTATCTCGACAAAAAAAAGCTCCTTCATTATCTCGACAAAAAAAGCTCCTTCATTATCTCGACAAAAAAAAGCTCCTTCATTATCTCGACAAAAAAAGCTCTTTCATTATTAAAATGTCACAAATATTATATCTAATTTGAGAAATACATTGTATTATACATTATAGTATAAATATTTAAATTACAATCATAAACTATAAATATAATATGTACAACTATGATCTTAAACGAATGTCCCATGTTTTTTAAAGTTTATATGTATAAATAAATATATTGCTTAAATTTATAATTTAGACATTATAATATTCTCATCACATATATATATATCTTAGCATATAAAGGTTTGTACGAAAACTAAAAATAATAATATGTGTTGATTAATGTAAAGTATAGATTAAATATTTATAAATTTATTATATTATGCTTTAAATAAACAAATAAAAATGTCGAGGACAGGTGGCCCAGTAGTGTTGTCACTTTATAAATTCTCAAGGCACCAAGGTTCAAACCCCCTACCTGCAGTATAAAAGAGGAGATTAAATGCCACTAGGCCAGTTGACAAAAATAAAATAAATAAATAAATAAATAAAAATTATTATTTATTACCCATTAAATAAGATATTACTTATCTTTATTCAAATTTTAGAATATTGTTTCTTAACCGATTTTGGAAACAATCTTTTAATTTTTGAATTTTTGGTGAATGAATGTAACTATATTTTTTTTAACATATTCATTGATTAGAATTGGAAGATTCCAAAACTGAATAGTTTTTAGGATTGTTCCATATTTGATGGAGTATAATGTTTTCAAAATATTTTGTTAGCCGAAAACCCTAATTCTTTGTTATAAATATATAATCATTCGTTTTGTTAGGCGAAAATCCTAATTCTTTATTATAAATATATGCATTATCTTGGCTTTGATTATCATTCACCTATTCACCTATTCACAATTATCATTCATCATTTATAGATTTACTCTTCTTATAATTTTCCACCATGGTATTCAATAATGTTTCATTTTTAGAACTATTCAAACAACAATTCGAGATTATGATTAAAATTTTGAGACTTTAGAAATCTTATACAATTGAAATCGGCCAAAGAATCGAGATGGTATTATATGATGAAGAGGTTATCATCTGATTCTATTTTTTTACATTACTAAATACTTTTTGTTATTATGTTCTTATCATAAGTTTTTATACTACATTTTTATTGTTATATTTATATTTTACATATATATATATATATATATATATTTTACTTAATTTAATGTTTTAGTCACACAAGATCCATTGCACTATGAACTATGAAGCAAGAGTTGATCAATGACTTTGATCATCTACTCCAACAAGGTCAACCTAAGATTATTGATAATTTTATTGTGTTTCCTGTGTCTGGTGCATTTTGAACAACTCATCACAAATACAATTTTTTTTCATGATACAACATCTCTGTAAAAGAAAATCTATCTTTTCTAGAAAATTTGTTAGGTTTAAACTTTGCAGATTTATGATGATTATATCGATGATAATTTTTTGATCGGTATGTTTATATAATAAATCTAAGTTTAATTTATTTTAATATGATTTATGTTCATATATTCTCATATTCACTTCCTTATAATTGCCAAATTATTCTCAGTCTGGTGGTTAGGATGATCTAGCTAATGATTTGGTACCAAGGTTCGATCATACCTGTTGCATTATGGTAGCTTAAAAAAGTGATTATTGAGGGTGGACTTTAGACTATGGATCGGACCTTGTCGATCCAATGTTGACAAAAAAAAAAAACTTCCTTATAATTATTTGATTTCGTTATTAGTAGATTTAATCGGACAAATACATATTTCGAATGATGATCTTATTGATATTAATGGAAAGCAAATAAACAAGATTCAAATTGATATCAGAAATTTAATGTGAATGTTTCTGTTCTTTATTGGTTTTCTTTTTTGGACTAAAGTTATATTATATAAATTCCATATTTATTTGCTTTTAATTCCTACTATCTACTAATAATTCATTTTATATTTTGGACCTTTTAGTGGTATACAATTGAGTTGAGTCTCCGTCAGATTATATCTAAGAGCATGCTTCATATGTATCAAAACATTATCATTGTGAGACAGTTTTTGCAAGTTTAGCACCTTCCAAGGTATATATAATTATAAATCAATAGTTACTTGATAAATTTATTATGCATTTTTATAATTTTTACTTATAATTTCAATTTTTATTTTATTTTTTATAGGCATACGAAAGATTACAATGCCTTTGAATGTACTCAGATATGAATCAACAATGAAAGTACTACAACTTAGATCCAGATCCAGGTTTGGTCTTATTATAATAATCATAAAAGTCATTTTTATAGTTTCGTTTCATATTCGATATGCTTTCAACTAATTTTCTTTTATGTACATACTAATTTATTTATACTTTTAAAAATATATGTTTTCGTTTTAATTGTTGATATATTATATATATATATATATATATATATATATATATATATTTTTATATACAACTACCACAAAATTTAAAGTTTTTCAGATTTATCTAATTCTTTTCAATCTCTTATCTTTTTACCTCTTTCAAAAAGAATTAGATTAATTCTAATTTTATTTAAAATTATGTTGATAAGAAACATCGATGATAGATCAGATCTTTTGAATAGAACAAAACTTCATACTACAAAAATGACCAGAAAATTTATTAAAACTAGGATTATTTCAAAGAACATAATTAGTGATAATTTTCTACTCCAAAAGTCATACATGCATGTTCAACAATTATTTGTATTCTCTTTGAATCTGGTGTTTGTTTGGAAGAGGTAGAAATATATGCATGTTCAACAATTGTTTGGCATTTGGCAATAATAGAGTTGGATGTAGAGTAGTAAATACAAAATTAAATTTGTTTTCTTTTTGGTCTGAAAACGGGGCAGTGCCCCTATTTATTTATCAGCATGTAAATTCACAAAAAAATCTAACATTATGAGAATGAGTTAAACCTGCTTTATCCTCTAACAAAAAGAAAGAAGATCGTCCGGAGCAGTATCAAAACTATGAAAACCAAGTGACAAAGAAAAAGCATAACCAGTTAAACTATCAGCAACCTGATTAGCCTCTCTAAATACATGAGTGATTTGGACCGTCCACTCCTATGATAAAAAGCCATGACGCAACTATACTAGAAAAGAAAAAGAATAAGAGCTCTCCACCCCTTTCAACAAAAACCCACCACAATCGAATCCACCTCCAAATGTAGCCTTGTGATCTTCTTCTCTCAAGCTATATATAAGCCATAATACACAGTTATGTTGTTATAATCATTCTTTTGGATATAGACATCCAATTAGTGTTTAGTTTTATTCATTCAAGAATTGTTATAATCATTCATTTGGATTTAGACATATAATCATTCATTTGGATTTAGACATCCAACTATTCTGTTTAAAGTATAGTATTTAGCTTGATTTATTTATTTTGATTATTTTTTTGGGTTTATGCATCAAATTATAGTTTAGTTTTTTCATTAAAGAGTTAATATATTCATTATCTTCGGTTTAATCATCGTTTTTTTTGTAATACTGTACCACAACTGGCCGGTCCATTAGCTAAGTTCCTACATAATGTAGATGGTGGGACTCGATCCCTAATTGTGCAAGTGCGCATATCCTAGTGGACTTACCATCTGCCACTAAATAATCATTGTTAATAATAAAAGATATTTTTTGAAAATATAAAAAAAAGGGACAATATTGAATATGTGCTCCTTGAATGGCATTTTTGTTATTGTCTTAAAAATAATTAGTTGTGTGATGAGTTGTTTAAAATATGATTTAAAATTACAAGTAATAATATTCAACATATATTGCAATCGTTAATTCTATATACAATTTATGAAACAATAAAATAAAGATACAATCAAAAATAGAAAATTATTAATAAGATGATTTGTAGTAAATAACCTAAAGTAAAAAAAATTATATAATGCATCAAATGTTTTATAAAGACGTATCCAAAAAATATATTATTGCACAACACAGTTATAATTAAATTTTAGTATATATATATATATATATATATATATATAAATAATAAATTGACATATACAAATTAAACTATTAAATTAATATGAATTTTCATATATAAATGAAACCACATATAAAAATTTAGATTAATATAAATATTACAAATTTAACTATGCATTCAAATATATAAATCAACACATATTATAAATAAACATAAAATATAAAATATACTTAGTTCAATAAATATAAATAATTATACATATATAAAAAATTTAGGAAAATATAATTTTGTGCAACCGCATATGAGATCGTATATTACATACTGGAGAGTTCTACATATGATTTTGTATATTTGTTTTGCTTCGTAAAGTTATAGATAATCACAATTTCATTATCAAATCAAAGTAGACAACTAATTGAAGTGAATTTAACATATATTTTGTTGTCCCATCCTATTTTTCAAAGTTGGCTTTATATTATCCTAAATTATACGCGCTCAAAACCGGATGAATCACGGTGTCTATCTTGAATCAGCCATGTTCTTCGTAATTTAACCCAAACTTTCTTTTGTTCTTCGTAATTTAATTTTAATTTTTTTGTTAATAAGTAATAATCTGATTCATAGCCAAAATTTTGCAACTATAATTGGATGAGATTCGAATTCACCACCTGATACCTAACTAAATCAGAGGCAAGCCTACTGGACCACCTGTTTCTTGACAATTTCTTTTATTTTTTTTAATTAATCAAATTTCATTCATTTTATTAACCAAATTTGATTCATCAATCAAGTTTATTGTTAATCTTTAACATATTTCTCCAAATTAAACCTTAATTTTATCTTCTTCTTTTTTTTCTTTAAATCGTAATTTCTCTTTATTTTGTTCAGATAGGGTTAAAATCACATTACAAATAAACATGTGAGTATAACAGATGTAAACTTAATCACTTGACTAAAAATAATTCTTTTATATAAACATATTTGGTTGATGAAAAGCGATTCCGATGATTGTGGTGATTCCGATGATTGTGGTGATGATCGAGGATTATGGCTTGTTCACAAGATTTCTGACAATTCAGATACTCCTGATCTCAATCGATTCAAGGTTATTCATGGTCCAATCTATCTTTTCTTCCGAATCTTCTTTGCCAAAATGTAGTTGGGCGTTACGATTCTCTCTGTCGATTCTCCCTTATAAAATAGTGGAGAATAAATTCTTAGGTAATGCTACTGATCTCAGAGATCTGAGACTTATCCCCTATTTACTCCTAGATCTCTGTCGATGGATTATTCGTTGGGTGATGCGATTATATGTTATTCTCTTGCTATTCAATTTCCAAATCGTACAAATGATGTGTATTCTTAAACTGCGATTAATTTCTTATGTTCATTATATCTCTCTTGGAATCGAAAGTTTAATTTTGGAATACTATTTATCATTACTCTCTTGCCAAGTTTTGGTCTTAGGTTTCTTAAACCAGATTCGAGTGATCCAGGGAGAATTTATGTTGATCAATGGTTTCAATTCAAACGTATGTTTTGATCCAAATTATCTGGTTTTATGTGACTATTTAATTTCAATTCTTATCACCACTGATGTTGATTTCCAAGCTATTATGTTCTGTGATTTTTTGGTATCCATCTGTAAGTTTTAGCGGATTTCCTATATCTTGATTTCATTATGTTGCAGATTGCGTGTTTTAAATTATCGATTATTCATGATTTCACTAATCATGTGGTTGATTCAATGTTATTTCTATTTAGTCTATGTTGTGGTTATGGATCAGAATCTACTTGAGAATTATTGTTGTCGCAATTCTCTATTTCTGATCAAACATTTATCGCTCTTTCTTTCGTTTTCCGGGGAGAGTTCATTCACGATGTCTCAGCTCACTCTTGGCAAAAAGGTCGCGGATTCAAGATCACCATCACGAAGGCTCAAGATCAAAGTCCCGAAGATTGACAATGTTGATCTGTTGGTGAGAGGGAAGATGGTGGTTCTAGGTAGATGTCTAAATCCATTGGTGCAGGATGTAGACTCTTTTATCTACATGATGCCACGCTTCTGGCGTATTTCTGGGAAAGCGACATGCCTCAACCTTGGTAATGGCCGCTTTCAGTTTGAGTTCACATCAGAGAAAGATCGTGATGAAGTACTTCGTTATTACAAGATTTGACAAATGGATGGTAGCATATGCTTAGTGGAAGCCTTTAGCGGATGCTAATTACCCGATATCTATTTACCTCTCCACTCACATCACATGAATCCCTTTTGAGTACAGAAAGGAGGCGATTTATAGGCTCATTGGTGACTCTTTGGGAGAGGTACTGGCCATTAATGTTGAAAAGGACAGGGTGAAGATCGAGTACACTTGTACTAAACCCCTCATTTTCTCGTCCATTCTAGAATTTACTGAGGGACACGAATCTCAACTTCTGATTGAGTATGAGAAACTTGAAGGGTATTGTGGCCTATGCTACAGGATGACTCATGATGCAGAACATTGTTACAAGACCGTTTGCTGTAGCTCGGCCTCTTAGCTACAAAGGTGCAGCTGTTGTTGGTATCAATACGCGAGCTCTAGTCGTGCCGCTTCAAGAGGCAAAGCAAGGGGAACATATGATTCAAGGCTGCCAGGTACTTTTGATTTACAGTGGTTGCAAACACCTTCTACGCCACTTCGTGGGGTCTACTCCCGGAAAATGAATGCCATGATAGCTATGTCACCTTCAAAGTTGCCAAAGGATATCAAACCAAAGGCAAAGAAGAACAAGGAGTCAGGAAAAGACTCTATGAAGTTTTAATTTTTTTTGTTAAAAACTCTTCGTTGGAATTGCCAAGGTGTTGGTAATAGGATTACAATAAATTATTTAAGAGATATTTTGAAGTTTCATAAACCTCACTTTTTGTTCCTTTTTGAAACTAAAAATAATTATTATTTTATGAAAAACATTCAAGCCCATTTAGGCTAGAATTTGATGATTGTAGTTGAATCAAATAGACTTAGTGGGGGTTTGGCTCTATTTTATAATGATTCTTCTAATGTCGTTTTAAACCACAAGGACAAAATAATGATAGATGTGTCTTGTGAGGTTAATGGGAAAACTATTAACATTACCTTTACTTACGGTGAACCAAACCAAAATCTGAGGGATCAAGTTTGGGAGAGATTAACAAGAATATGTATTATCTGTGATTCCCCTTGGTTGATTA
Organism: Lepidium didymum; assembly: GCA_963920545.1. NCBI lineage: Eukaryota > Viridiplantae > Streptophyta > Magnoliopsida > Brassicales > Brassicaceae > Lepidium > Lepidium didymum. The sequence continues at coordinate 17,527,122 of OY986980.1, read as the reverse complement.
TTGGCGATTTCAACGAGTTAACGGGTAATCATGAAAAACAAGGTGGGGTGATGAGACATCCTAATACATTTTTATCGTTTAATCAAATGATTCGTAACTGTGGACTCGTAGAATTTCCGAAGATAGGAAATTCATGGTCATGGAGAAGGGTACAAAATAATGGAGTGGTCAGGTGTATTCTAGATAAAGCATTTGGCAATGAAGACTGACATGATTTATTTCCTATGTCGGAGATTGAATATCTCAATATGATAGGGTCAGACCACCAACCAATTGCGGGTAGATTCAATGATCAACAATATAATCGTCGATACCAATTTATTTTGATAAGCAATGGATTGGTAAAGAGGATTTCAAGGAGACGGTTGAGAAAGGATGGAAAGGCTTATCCTGTCGCCGTCGAGTAACGGTTACTAGAAGAATTAAGAATTGTATGAAGGAATTATCATATTGGCAAAGCAAATATATTCCTTCTGGTAAAGAAACGATTATTCAATGGCAGAAGATTGTGGAGGATTTACAAAATACTAATTCCTCATGTCCTGATGAAATTGCGAAGGCCAAATTGGAATTAAAAAAGGATTATGTTGATGATGAGATTTATTGGAAACAAAAGAGCAGAAATGGATGGCTCAAAGAGGGAGACGAAAATACTAAATTCTTCCATGCTCAGACAAAACAAAGACGAGTGAAGAATCAAATTATTGGACTATTTAATATTTCTGGAGAGTGGGTGACCAAGCCTGAGGATGTTATTATAGAAGCTACTTGATATTTTTCAGACCTTTTCGTTACCAATGGTAGACACTATGGTCTAGACCTATTATCTGAGATCGAACCACGAATCACGGATGCCGATAACCAGATGCTACTTAGTAGAGTATCAGAAGATGAGATTAGGAATGCTCTTTTTCTAGTGGATCCGGGCAAGACCCGAGACCTGATGGTATGACCGCCCTTTTTTTCCAAAAATCTTGGAAGGTGGTTAAATTAGACATAATTAAATTGGTTAATGACTATATGTCTTCTGGAACATTCGATCAAGGTTTAAATGAGATGAACATATGTCTAATTCCGAAAATTTTACGCCTAACGAAGATGATGGAATTTAGGCTAATTAGTCTTTGTAATGTGGGATATAAAATTATTTCGAAGGTCTTATGTTTAAGACTCAAGAAATTAATGCCGAAATTAATTTTAGAAACTTAATCTGCCTTCGTAGCTGGCCGGTTAATTTCCGATAATATTCTAATAGCGCAAGAAATGTTCCATGCCTTCCGCACAAATAAAGCGGTAAAGGGTAAGTTTATGGCTATAAAGACAAATATGAGCAAAGCTTATGATCATGTAGAATGAAATTTAATAGAATGCCTTTTACTAAAATTAGGATTCAGTATCAACTGAAAAAATGTGTCATGCACTGTATCTGTAATGTGGAATATTCAATACTATTGAATAAGGAACCGAGAGGGAAAATAATTCCAAAACGTGGCCTAAGACAAGGTGATCCGTTATCTTTGTATCTCTTTATTTTATGTATAGAAGTCCTTGTATCTAAGTTAAAAAAAGGCAGAAAATGATAGATTTATTTTGGGAATCCTCATTGCAAGAGTGAGCCCAAAGATATCCCACCTTTTATTTGCTGATGATAGTCTTTTCTTCTGTAAAGAAACAACTGATGAAGCAGGCCACATTATTAAGATTCTTAAGGATTATGAACGGATATCAGGTCAACAAATTAATTTTGATAAGTCTTCGTTACAATTTGGGAATTCATTCCCTGAATATGACAAGACTTTGATTCATCAAATTCTAGAGATCCACCAATTGGGGGGTATGGGATTTTACTTTGGGATTCCAGGAAATATTGGAGGAGCAAAAACAAAAATGTTTGCTTTTGTTCGGGAGAGACTTCACGAAAGAATAAATGGTTGGTCGTCGAAGTTCCTATCCAAAGGGGAAAAAGAGGTCCTTATTAAATCGGTCTTGATGGCTTTGTCAATATATGTCATATCATGTTACAGATTACCTAAGACCATAGTGACAAAATTAAATTCAGCTATTGCAAAATTTTGGTGGTCGAATTACGAAACATCTAAAGGAATCAAATTGAAAAAATTATGTCAACCGAAACAGGAAGGCAGATTAGGCTTCCGAGTCTTGGAGGATTTTAATTCAGCACTCTCTACCAAACAAGTATGGAGGCTGATTGATTACCCAGATTCATTGTTTGTCTGTGTTATGCGTGGTCGATACTATAGAAATCATTGTCCGTTGACGGCAAAAACAAATTCAAACCCTTCGTATGGATGGCGAAGCATCAGCTAAGCTCGTTCACTTATTACTAAAGGGTTAATTAAAAAGATTGGTGATGGGAGATCTACTACAGTTTGGAGAGATCCATGGATTCCTGACATTTACCCGAAAACGGCAATTGGAATAGATCTGAATATCTATCGGGATCTTACTGTTGATCAATTTATTGATTCTCAAACCAAAACTTGGCGAGAGGTCTTACTATGACAATATTTCATCCCTTCTAATGTTCAGTTAATTATGGGCATACCAATTTCAAGACGGGTAAAACCAGATTATTGGGGTTGGCATTACACAAAAACTGGTAGGTATTCAATAAAATTTGAATACAAGACTGAGGAGAATATATCGTTGATGGAGGTTGGTTCCCAGGGACCAAATTTCTGGGCATTACAACCAAAAATATGGAAGTCAGATTGTCCAAATAAAATTAGACATTTTATATGGCAAGCATTGTCAGGTTGTGTTGCAGTTAAGAAGAACATGAATACTCGGAGAATTAACTGTGATCCTAGATGTAGTAGATGTGGGGCAGAAGAGGAGACCATTAATCATGTTCTTTTTGAGTGTCCCCTAGTGGTTCAATCTTGGGCATATCTCCCGTTCCCTCGCCAATCGAGGTTTTCCTGGGAAACTCGATATGGTATAATCTAGACTATCTGCTTTGGAGAATTCCATATTCAGTCAATGTCAATATTTTCCCATGGGTTATTTGGCATATCTGGAAATCGAGGAATGATTGTTGTTTCTCTAGAGTGAGTAGAGATCCTCGTGAAGTGTTATCCCAAGCGGAGCAAGATATGGCAGAATGGTCTAATGATATGTGTCAAAATTGTTATGCTAGTTAGCCTGGATCATTCGGGAATGCTACGACTTGGCCTAGGGTGTCTTTACCGATGACGGTGAACCCGGCCTTTACGGGTTACCAATGTTTTGTTGATGTGCGCCGTGGAAAAGGTCTGACATTTATTATGGGATTGGCTGGTTTTATTTTCTAAACGTTGTTTCTGGGGATGCATCGGGTGTCAAATACGAAGGAGCCTTTCCGCACTACATTCAGAGGTGGAAGTTGTGTTGTGAGCTATGGAATTCCTGATCATGATCTAGTACTTAGAGGTGGGGATGGCTATAGATTGTGCAGACGTACTGAAACTTGTGCTCCATATTGAGGAGTGGCCAGCCTTGGAACTTTACCAGGAGGATTTTCTCAGGTTAAAGTCTCGCATTTTCTCTCCATGTAATTCCGAGATCTCTAAACCATAAAATTGATGCTCTCGTTCGATCTATTAGAGAGTCAGCTAATGGCTTAGTGTTGTAAACTTTTTTTTCACCTTGTGGTGTTGTTTCTAATATTGGTTGAAAAAAAAATGTGAGTGACGGTTTAGAAATCTTGATCAATTCGAGTTCAGCTTAGGAGGAAATATTATTTATTTTTAAACTGCCTAAACTCATTTTGGGCTGGACTAGGTTCCTTATAAGTCAGGAGGAAGATCACCATCCACTTAGCAAGTAGCGTTTTCTTCTAACACTAATTTCTAGTGACTCGATTATAAGAACTACACGCAGCGTTTTACTAGTAGCCTACGTCATGTAAAGACATATACCGAGAGAGAGAATCTCTGATACCTCCGTCACGGCAAAACCACATAAAGCCTATCTCTCTCTCCCCTGCCTCTAAACGATCTTTTAAACCACTAATTTTCGTACTCTCTCTCTCTCTCTCTTTGATTCTCATTCTCATTTGTACCAAAGAAAAAGATAATATGGCGGTTCATATTCAGAACCCTAACTTTTTCAACACTCATTATTTCCGATCATCTCTTACTTCTGCCTCTGCATCACCTGCTTCTTATCTCTTCTCTAGACACTCTCCTACAAGATATCACAGCTTCATCTGCAAATCCAATGATAAAGATGTATCCTTTTCAGTTTCTTTTAACTCTTAATTGAATCATTACAGAAAAAGAAAACCTTGAGAACTTATTGTCGTTTCTTCGTTTGTTCTTTTCTTATAGGACTATCTCATTGATGCTCCTGTTTCTGTTGGAGATGGATTCTCTTTCAGTGGAGGTTATTATAACCACAAACTAATTAACCCTTTTTGGTGTTTAATTTGGGAAGACTAAAATCTTGTTTCTGCGCAGGAAAGTATTCAGATCAACCGAGTCCATCAGATGAATGGTTGAAGCAAGGAAAATGGGTAAATAAAGGTTTCTTTTAATTTCCTTTTAATGCATAGTTTTGATTGAACATAGAGATTCTGCAATTTTCAGGTTAAAGCTCACAGAGTTGGTGGATCTGGTGTGGAAGCAAAAGATCCGATTTTTGGACTAACAATGGGTGCTAGCTCTCAGGCTTCCAAAGATCTTTTCCGGTCAGTCAGTACACTTGAGAATATAACTTCTGTCTTATCTTGCATTGTCATGGCTTTAAGGGATCTATGTTTTGGTTTCCATAGATGGTTTTGTGTAGAATCCGGTAGTCCAAATAGTCCTCCTGTTATACTGATCCATGGATTCCCATCTCAGGTAATTTTCCTTCGAAAAATTGTTCTTACTGCGATTAGCTTGCAGAGAATTTTAGCTTTTTTGTGTGACTAGGCATACTCTTACCGGAAAGCTTTGCCTGTGCTTTCAAAGAACTACCGCGCCATTGCTTTGGATTGGCTAGGTAACTTCTTTTTCTGAAAGGTTTCTCTTTTTTAATGATTCACTAGCTGTATTTTCTTTTGTAACGATAGGATTTGGATTTTCTGATAAGCCTCAGGCTGGATATGGATTCAACTATACATTGGACGGTAAGGTGTTCTTAAACCCCACTCCACAACCTGAGAATTCGGATTTATCAGAACGGTTGGTTTTTCTTTTTGCGGCTTTGCAGAGTTTGTATCATCACTTGAGTCATTCATTGATGAAGTAACTACCAGTGAGGTATCCATTGTGGCGCAGGTAGGTAACCTATCTTCATATCTCACTGAAGAAACAATATTCAGATTTGTCAGTGTTGATTTCTAGTCTCTCGTGGTTTTGTCAGGGCTACTTCTCAACTGCTGTCGTAAAATATGCAAGGAACAGACCAGAGAAGATCAAAAATCTCATACTCTTGAATCCTCCTGTAAACAATGAATCTGCAAAAAAGACCAACACCAGAACCTTTCACTTTCGTCTATTTATTAAAACTAACTTAGTACTTGAATATGCGGTTTCAGCTCACACTCGAACATGCTAAACTTCCATCAACCTTGTCAGTATTCAGCAACTTTTTGCTCGGGGAGATTTTCTCTCAGGTTGGTTTCTTTGAAGTTCCTTCTTTTTGTTTAGCCCTGAAAAGGTTCTGGACAATAAGTTCCTGATTTATACAAACCAATAGGATCCTCTAAGAGCAAGTGACAAGCCTTTGACAAGTTGTGGTCCTTACAAAATGAAAGAAGACGATGCAATGGTTTACCGAAGACCTTATCTCACCTCAGGTTCTTCTGGTTTTGCCCTCAACGCCATCAGCAGAGCCATGAAGAAGGATCTTAAGGTTCACAAAGCTTCCCACTCCCCATCCTGTCTTATAAGATATCCTGGAAAAAATCAAGATTTCGAGTTGAAATCCGAAAAAAAAATTGGTATATCATTAGAACTTTTACCTGACAGGAATATGCAGAAGAGATGAGGGCATCACTGATGGATAAGAACTGGAAAATCCCGATCACCGTGTGCTGGGGACAACGAGACAGGTGGCTGAGCTATGAGGGAGTTGAAGAGTTCTGTAAGAGTTCGGGACACAACCTCGTCGAACTGCCAAATGTACCTGACCATTTCCTTGTATCCGTGAAACAATGCTTAAAACAGAGCTAATTTGAACCGATTTTGTCCTTCTCAGGCTGGCCATCATGTACAAGAAGATTGCGGGGAGGAGCTCGGACGAATAATCTCAAAAATCATTAGTAAGTCTGCTCTATTCTAAGTGGAGCTACTCCAAAAGAAGATTAAAACAAACATAAGGAGACATGAACCAACCATTTGTAAAAAACTCAGCTTTATTTTGAAACAGGGTGTACTTCCAGTGGTACATAAAAGTAAGTACCACCAGTAAAAGTTTTGTGTAAACTTTGAGTCTGTATTAATTGGGAGATAGAAGAATCGTCAAGAATCTCTGGTTCTCTAGTACAAAAATGTAATATCCTAAAAAGAATCTAACTTGAAATACATGTATACCTTCTGAAATTGGTTAAATTCAGTACAGCATTGATATGAAGATCCTCATAATGCTGTCATCTCACCAGTCTACTAATCATATTTCCTTCTCATTCTTTTGCTTCCTCCGTGTCTTCCGGCTACTCCTGTTCTTCTATATACGTATACTTGTGTCTACAGCATGCAATCTTTCATGTTGAGAATCGGTCTATCCAGCACTCATCGTTCTTCACAGCATTTCTCCATCTGTGTTTAAAAGTCTCTAGTTCTGCGTAAGTCTGCTTTCGAACCTGTAAGTAATAACAGTTTTGGTGAATAGGGATATTGGCCACACAAAAGACTATATGAAATCTAGAAGAAGAAAACTGATATCATCTTCTTATCCAATACCAAACTTTTAAAAGCTTACCTCAGATCTACCAGATGACATTTGAGATGTTGATGACGGTTTCTGCATGATAAAAGTAATAATAATATTAAGACACTCATTGGATATCTCAAACTGGTAAAAAGAAGAGATATTCTAGTCAAGAATTGCATACAGGTTTGTCTGAATCATGCTCAATCTTGGTCTTATCGAGTTTCTCTGAATCCGTCTGCTTATACACAGTAACTATAATTACTTTCTAAACAAAAATCATGAATGCTAGGATAAAGGATTTTTTGAAAGAACTAGTTTCAAACCTTATTTTCAGCTGAACCTCCTAATGTAGGAAGACCCAGATGAAGTATATACTCGGAATCAACAATGCCAATATTTTTGGTTCGATCACCCTTTTCAAAACAACAACACAGTACTGAGAACAAATACAAAAGCAAGACAGAGAAAACAAGTGAAAAGGTGTATTGGTTTGATTCAGTCACAGTTTACCTGAGCACAATATCCAAGCTGAAAGTCTATACCCCATCCATGGTTTAAGTCATTCTGTAAATGGATAAAAAAGCAAAAAAACATATAAAGTATCCAGATTTGATAGTCTTCATTAGTCTGTGACATAATTAGCTCAAACTAGTGCAATACCTGAATCATATGCCATGTACACCTCCAAGCTGCTCTGGAAAATACAGGAGCCATCATTTCCACAAATCTGTAGGTAAGAGAATTCTTTAAAATATATATAAGTAAAAATAGTTTAAAAAATTTAAGCTTTCACTGAAGAAAGAATTAGATGGCCTTGGACAAATGGATACCCGTTCAGGTGTTTTTTTACATGAATCTACCCAAACTAACCATGTATATATCTGAAATACCCGAAAATAATGGATGCGGAACTGATAAATCTAGGTTACATCATAACAATGAAAGAATACTTTTAGCTAAGTTCAGTTATTCTTGGGTAATCGTTGGGTTCTCAGATAATACCCGATCCGAACCAATACCCGAAGTAGCTGAAAACAAGATTCAATTGATATTTTACAGGATCTAAAACCGATCCAAATTGTGGTTTTCAGTCTGTTTGAGTTGGGGTCTTTGTACCGGATATTTTGCCCAGACCTAAAAATGGGAATGAAAATTCAGTTCGTTTACCCTGTGCAAGGTGGTCCAGTGCTATTCTCGTTGCACCTAGTCCGACCAATGACTTTGTATGTTCTCCTGGTACATAGTAAACAATTGCAATAAAAATCATTAGTCAATCTTCCAATCTTTTCTTCTCTTTGCTAGAAAATATCACAATTTTTGTGTTGGAACTTGATAGAAATACCTATGTACTCTCGACTTTTCGTCTCGTGAGGTAAGTTGATGATGTACTTCAGAGAGATTGGGATCCAGAGCAGGCTGTGATATTTCAAGCCCTTCTTCTTTAATAATTGAAACATACCTGAAAATCCGCATTGCAATAGATTCTATAACAATGAGTTTCCAATCTATACCAAATGACAAACAATACAATATTTCTATGACAGTTTGACCTTGAAGCATCAAAATTGTCAACACCAAGATCTTCATCCCACAGAAATATGTATGAATATGCTGACACAATATCAGGGTGTAGAAATCGCTTTGCAAACCACCTAAAAGAATCAGAAAGACACTGAAACTGTATGTCTGAATAAATCCACTTCTGCTTATGAGTATAAAAAACAGTTACCATTTGGTTTGGTTTACAACAGAAATATGAATAGCAGTTTCACTCCAGTCAAACTCCTTCCATTCATCTACGGCGCCATCATAATGAAACAGCATCACAACAAACTCCCTTGATTGAAACTGCCACATGGGAAGATATCACATCAAAACCGATTCATTACCGAGAGGTGATAAGAAATTGTCTTAAAGTTTACCTTCTTGACAATCTTGTTGACACTTTCCTTCTGTTTTATCCCGGCTGCCATAGCCAATAAGTTCGGTTTTGGTTTCTGAGTAAAACAGACAAAAAAAACAGAAATTGTAGTGGTAAGGAATGACTAAAGAGAAACCTTGAAAATGGATGGAAATGAGGAAACACCTTATTACGCTTTGCGCCCCATAATGGTCTTATTTCCAAGTCAGATGTACTTGCAACAATACCTCTCGGTAATGTCTCACTACCAAGAGGCCTAAATTGTGTCTAATTGAGCAAATTAACAAGAAAAAATTGTCAAAACTCAAATAGACAAAGGAAGTGAAACTGAACAGCTTAGTGAACAGACCTTGCACATCTTCAGTTTTGCAAGATTTAGTCTAATAATCGAATTCAATCCAGAAATACCCTGTGAATACATAAACTGTTTTAGAGTTTAATAAACACTTCTACAACATACTTTAGATTTTTTAAGATATGCTTAAAATTTGCAGTCTAAGAAGTTATACCTCTTTGTAATCTACTGTAATTAACGCATTCCCAATAAGGAAAACCATTGCAAGCAAAAACACAAAAGTGAACAAGCGACGAAGAGATGAGCTCTTTCTTTTCTGATTCATATTTAGTGTTGATACCTGAAAAAAGTAACAAAATACGAAGATCCATAATACATTAAACTCAAATCACAAGTACCTCGAAGTAGTATGATCACATTGAGCAATAATGGCGACAAAGAAGATTCAAAATTGTGAAACAAAAGAGCAGTAAAATTGTTTAGCTTCTGATAAAGATCCAGACTTTCATTGATACAAATTAAAATTCACTAACACAGAAAGTACAAAATTAAGAAGAAAACGAACCCATGATTAGATACTTCAATCGGATTAAGCTAGTGAAAAAATTTCAAAACTTTATATATTTTGAAAACTCTTGAAACCCAGAAAACCCCAAAATGGCAAAACAGTAACAAAGAAGGAGAAGCAGGCAACAAAGCAATGGAACAAGACAAGAAGAAAAGAAACAAAAAGAGAAAAAATAAGAACAATAAATAAAATATGAAAAGCTTACGGAGCTCAGAATCTTGGATTTCTTGTTCATCTTTCATCAACAGTGGTCTGAAAATGAAAGGCTCTTTCTTTTATAATCAGAATAAGTAAAGTGTAAGTGATAGTGTAATAATACCATACTTTTGTCCAAAAACCACTAAAACCTTAATTGCTCTCCGTCAAGTTTGGTTATTTTACAATTAAGTAACCACTTTAATTCCTTAAAGTTAGCTTCTAATAAAAAGGAATTCAAAAGAAAGAGAAGAAAAAAAATAGAAAAAAGAAGAAGAAGAAGATGAAGGCAATAACTCAGAGGAGGTCAATAAGTCAACGATTAGACAAGAATATGTAATATTTTATTAAATATCGAAATTGCAATTTGCAAAAAGAGAGGCATTGCAGAAAATCAGGTTTTATTACTTAAAAATCACCGACTTATGTAATTAAAGGTCGCACGTGTTATATGCATTCCTCTGGTTTATGTAACGTACAATATGATGCAATGTCCATGTGACAAGTTTTTAAAAGATTTAGGGTATGAATCATGTTACATTAGGCATTTGTTGGGCTAGGATTTTGAAATTGGAGTTTTCAAAAAGTGCTTACAAGAATACGCATTTTGGGTCTTAAACAATGATGATTTTGTCCTCTTATCTTTGTTTGGAATTCCTTTCTACAACTCTTCGAGTCCCTAATCCCATATTTCTCCAGGAATAACGATCTCAAAATTTGTAATTGATAAGGATCTTGGAGCGATAGAGAACACAACAAAACTATCGACAAAGAGGCAGAGATATGATTATGTGAGAAACTACCATAAATTTAACCTTGTGAGTGTTGATGGTGAGATTAGCACAATGTTTATTGATCAAAATAGAATAGAGATTACAATAGTAGATTTAGATCCTTGATTTTGGGTAGCAAAGATGATAACAAAAACCTGAGAGTTCTAAAGAGAGAATGATGATTTGATCCCTTGTTCGGCGTGCCTAAGACTCCCTTTTATAGCCAAAATGGCTTGGACGCTTTTGCTCATATGTCAAGTCGGTCATGATGACCTACAATCGTAGCTGATGGACCTTTGACTAGGACATCATTGCTTTAGGCGTGCTCGTCGAGCTATTGGGCAGTTGGGCTACTGTCTTGCAACATTAAATGCTTGCTGAGCGGCTATGCTTGTCTACTGGGTAGGTGAACGTCTCTGCAATACATTTAATGCATGGCAGGCTGGCTGAGGTGGATTTCTAGCCGGGCTCGCTTATAAGATGTGGTGACTGAGATGCCGCATTGAGTCGTTCCTTTGCCTAATTCTGCTAAGTGTCGGTAGGCTTTGTAAAAGACAATTCGATAATAAGAAAAGATCTAAACCAAAAAATACGTTTTATTAGTAAATTTTCTTTTCTGCAAAAGACAAATTACTGTTGGAATTAATCTACTCTAGAAACCAACCTAAAACTATTTCCTTTCTAACAACTGATAACCTAAAAACCAAATCAACTCACTAGCTTTCTAAAACTTAATCGCGAAGTTCTTAAAAGGTAGGTTTACAATTGAGATCCCTTTTATTCTCAAGGGCTCACGAGTTTGTTTTCACAAAATCTTATCGAATCTTTTTTCGATGAGTCTTATCTTCAACTTCTTGATAAGCCTATATTCAGTTTGAATCTTCTTATGATAAGATCTTCTTTTGAATTTCTTAACCGCTTCATAAGACTTCAGCTCCACGCCTCATGCTTCTCACGTGATCTTCATTAACTCGAATCCTTGTAATTTGCACGTTACTTATTGATTTGCTACAAACATCTTTAGGCTTTGTGCCGCGCTGAGTCATCTTGCAGCCATAATAGACTTATCAAAACTATGTGGGCCAGACTCCATGGGTGAGGTCCACCTCCAACAGTGAGCTTCTCACGAACAACAGTCAAGAAAAAATTTACTTCATAAAATTCACAATCCATAGCATCAGTAAGTCAGATTCAATCGAATGGGTTTATACAAATTTAAATCTGAAGATAATAGTGTAAGAAACAAACAATTATGTTAAAATCTACGCCTCCAATTTTTTCAATTGTTTTGTCTGTAGAGAAGAAGACTAGGCCTCCAATTTCTTCAATTTTTTATTTTTTACTTTTATTTTTAAATGAACAAAACAACGTCTTTTTCTAAGTTTTGTAAAGCCAAATTATTAAGCAAAACAACGTTATTTCCCCCCTAAATACAAAATTAAACCACTAATAAAACATACAATATACAAATTTTAGATTTAATTGCATATGTATTACTATAGGTAATGGAGAAAAGTTAGATAATTTTTCATAGAGTTTAAAAAATTTCATGATAAAAAATAAATAACAAAAATGTTCATGTTTTTTCTTGAGAAGAAAATAAGTAGAGCAGGAAAAAATTGGTCGACCCTTAATTAGATTAAAAAAGATGTTATGCATATATATGGGTAAGTCACCTAATTTTGAATAGTATTTAAGCACAAATTGCTAAACTTAAAATGCTATGTAATTTTAAATTAAGATTTAAATTTTTAATATGGATCTAAATTTACAATACAAACTTTGAATAATTACATTTATATACTATTTATGTTTTCATAAACATTTAACATTCTTATTATAAAAATTAACGAATTTTTACATGAACTAAATAAATAAAATTTTAGACAATAATTTTTTTTAATGAGATACAAAATCAATATTATTTTAGTTTTGTGGTTGAAAAAGTTCTTACGAGTAAAATTTAAATTTACTATAATAATTTGACTACTCATTTCACAATGCCAAAAAAGAGTTAATCACAAGTAATTTAACTATGAACTAACAATTTCTTTTTGTCAAACCGACTAAAAATTTAAAGAGAATGGTCAATATTGATTTTATCTCATTTAAAATAATTAAATTTGAATTTTTTGAATTTATGTAGGATTAGGAACCATCATGACATAAAATTTTCAGTTTGAATTGGCCATTTTTCCGAAACTAATCAGAGTAACTTAACGGTTGACTACCTGTTTAAATTAGATCAAGGCAAAATACTCAGAACCAAAAAACTAAAACCTTAACAAATCCCAAAAAATATCTGGACCTTTGCATGAATTCTTTAACGAAAATCTTAACAAATCCCAAAAGGAGGCGATTGATGCAAGTCCGGCCTTGTAATTTCTTTCCTTATAGACTTTTTACACTTTCCCTTAACACAGATTTGAGCTCTTTGTCTCAAAATATTATTTTGTAGGTTGGTCTATCAAGGAAATCCTTCGTTTTAATACAGGTTAACTTCTTTATTCAACTTGTTTTATTGTTTTTAGGACATCTACTTAGCTTTCCATGTAGATATATCATATGTGTTTATACTTTGAATGCCAACTACACAATCATTTTCACTACGAATGCCCTCAAATGACACAAAGTTAAAATTCCAACATGCTTACTGAGCTAGAACTGAATCTCTTTCTGTATGACTCTCAAGAATTCCTTTAAAAGGTATGTAGATGATACATACAATAGAAGACTGAAATGATTCTAAGTCGGTAATATTTGATCTTGTTAACTATGTGGATGTGAAAGACTTCTTTGTCAAATTGAATTGAGAGTCAACAAGAATATAGCCTACTTGTTTCTCAAATTGCTTTGACAATCAGATGAATTAACTTATTTGCAGTTTGATTTTAATACTACTGTATTTATCCTTCTTTAGGGTCCTCCAGGTACGGGGAAAACACAAACAATTCTTAGCATCCTTGGTGCTATTATGCATGCCACTCCAGCAAGGGTCCAGTCTAAGTATGATTTTCCTACATGGTTCTCTTAATTTCCACTTCCCTTTGTGCAGTTCTGAGTGAGGATTATACGCTTTCTTATGCTTTTCATTTTGGTTGATATTCTTTCCTTCTTTTTTTCTTAATAGGGGTGCAGAGCATGAAGTGAAGCGTGGACTTCAGATGACCATCGAGGAAAAGTATGGTTTTGCTCCCATTTAAGATCTTTCAAACATTTCGATTCTCAGTTATTGCATACCCTTATGTGTTCATAATGATTGGATAATGTTATTATTAACTATGTCGTTGAACAAAAAAAAACTGTCATACTGTGTCCCGTGTAATTATTTCATATCTTGCAACTTAGAGGAATTAGAATAATATCACGTTTCATGAATAGTTTGTTCTGAAATATCACATACCATACATCCCTCTTGGTGAACTCGTCTCAGTGTTTCTTTTGCCTGCAGATGTAATCACTGGGGACGAGCTTCTCCTTGGATTTCGGGTGTCAACCCTCGAGATGCTATTATGCCTGAAGATGGTGATGATGGTTTTTTTCCAACGTCAGGAAATGACTTGGTAACACTGGACTCTGAGACATATCGTAACCTCACCTTTTTTTATCAAGTAGTAATACCTATTATCATATTTTCTCTTTTTGTTCAGAAACCAGAGGTGGTTAATGCAAGTCGGAAATATAGACTACGTGTACTTGTCTGTGCTCCATCAAACTCTGCACTTGATGAGATAGTGTTGCGGCTTCTAACTACGGGTATGTGATATACCTACTACATTGTTTATGTAAAAGTTGGTAATGATCTTATATGTAATAGTTTTTGCATTTTCAGGTCTCCGTGATGAAAACGCCCAGACATACACACCCAAAATAGTACGAATTGGTCTCAAGGCACATCACTCTGTTGCGTCAGTATCACTCGATCACCTTGTATGTATCTAGTGGCTCGTACACTTTGATTGCCTTTTGTCCTGGCCTTGTTTTGGATGCTTATTAAACATTTTTCAAAAAATATTCTACTGGAAGTCTAACTGTCATCAGATAATCAAAGGTCTTGCTTGTGGTATGTTAAGAGTATTATGTTGCTGTTCTCAGAAATACTCTTTTACAGGTGGCACAAAAGCGTGGTTCTGCCATTGATAAACCAAAACAGGGAACCACAGGAACTGATATTGATAGTATCCGCACTTCTATTTTGGACGAGGCTGCGATTGTATGGGAATTAACATTTTCTATATCTATGTAATTTAAAGCTTCTCTTATTCCTTCTTTGAACATCCACATCTATTTCTTGGCACTTTCAGGTGTTCGCTACCCTTAGCTTCAGTGGCTCAGCACTTCTAGCTAAATCTAATCGTGGTTTTGATGTCGTCATAATAGATGAAGCTGCACAAGCTGTAAGCCCCTCCAAAAAAATATTGACTAATATCCTCGAATGTTTACCGTAGGATTACACTCACTGTAAAGATCTTGACGGCTTCACCTTTAGAAGTGGAGGTGGACATACGATGCTAACTTTAAAACTTGTTGCATTAGACTTTTGATGGCTTGTGATTACATAGAAAATGTTAATTCATTTATTCCCAGAGTTTCGGAAGCTTATAAATACTTCTGTACATTTCCTAGGTTGAGCCGGCAACTCTTATCCCTTTGGCGACTAGGTGCAAACAAGTGTTTCTGGTAATATTTAATAGGATTTCCCTTCATGCATCAAAATTGCTGTGATTTTCCAAGTTTATATACATATATAGATAAATTGACACACACCATCACTGGATTAGAAGAATTGAAGCATCCTCTTCTTTCTTAGAATTGAAGAATAAATTTAAGTCTTGCTACAACTGAATGATAGATAAAGACACCTTTAATAACTTTGATATCATTATTACATGTCCATTTGATCAGGTAGGAGATCCTAAACAACTCCCAGATACTGTAATATCAACTGTTGCTCAGGATTCTGGGTAAGTGTTTTAAACCACACATTGTATCAAAACTTAATCTGTTTATATATCTCGACTGTTCATTGCGTATATTGTATTGACACTATCGGGTTCCTGCTTTTCATTTCTTTAATGGAGCTATGGTACAAGCATGTTCGAGAGACTTCAAAAGGCTGGCTATCCGGTAAAAATGTTAAAGACCCAATACCGGATGCATCCAGAGTTATGCAGAAAATCACATTTAGCATCCACCTAAGATAGATTCTCACTTGATATCAGTTTTTTTTAAGAATTCTTAACAGTTGTTAGCTATTTCACAAGATTCTTGTTGGTATAGATTGATTCTTACTCAACGGTTGCATCATTTTTCCCTGCAAACAATTTTTGACCAAAAATCAGATAAGAAGCTTTCCATCAAAGCAATTCTATGAAGAGGCACTGGAAGATGGTTCTGACATTGAAGCTCAGACTACTCGTGACTGGCATAAATACCGTTGCTTTGGTCCATTCTGCTTTTTTGATATGCATGAAGGGAAAGAGTCTCAACATCCAGGAGCAACTGGTTCTCGGGTAAATCTAGACGAGGTGGAATTTGTTCTTCTCATCTACCACAGACTTGTAACCATGTACCCGGAGCTGAAGTCAAGTTCTCAGCTAGCTATTATATCACCGTACAATTACCAAGTAAAAACTTACAAAGATCGGTTTAAGGACATGTTTGGTGCAGAGGCAGAAAAAGTGGTGGATATCAACACTGTCTATGGGTTCCAGGTCAATATTCCACTCTCTTTCTCATATTTTGATATTACTGTGCTTATAACCAAACGAAAATGCATTAATTTCTGCTTTTATACATATCTTTGAACTCAAATCGTAAAAGATAACTTACGGTCCAAAGTTTTATCCATTTATCTTTCTGTTTTTTCTTCATCTTGATGAGAAGGGAAGGGAGAAGGATGTTGCTATATTTTCATGCGTCAGAGCTAACGATAAAGGAGAAATCGGTTTTCTCTCTAATTCTAGGCGGATGAATGTGGGGATTACACGAGCTAAGTCATCTGTATTGGTAAGGAAACCTTTGGCAGAACGAGTCTCTGGCGTTTTCTGCATATATTCATATACCCTCTCTCTGGTTCTATCTGACTGACCATAAAACTTGCTTATCAGGTTGTTGGTTCAGCTGCAACATTGAAGAGCGATCCGCTCTGGAAAAACCTCATTGAAAGTGCTGAGCAAAGAAACCAATTATTCAAGGTAAAACCTTTCTTTTCTTTTTTGGTAAAAGTATCAACCTTTCTGCAACATTTTAGGATCAATAGGTTTGTTTTGGTGTTTTGTAGGTATCAAAGCCATTAAACTATTTCTTCAGCGAGGAGAAGCTAGAGACAATGAAAGTAACAGAGGACATGGAGATTCCTGATGCACCATCCTACGAAGAAGAAACTCTTCCGGTGGCACCTTATGGTGGTGGAGATGATGACTTTGGTGATGGTGATGCTGATCAAGACGATGCAGCCATGGCCGAAGAAAATTAAACACGTAAAACCCTTTTGTTTTTAGTTAGAATTTAGTAAGAGGAAATTTGTTGTAGCATTTAACAAATTAAATATCTTGGTTTAGGAAATTATTTGTATACTTTTTGTGGTTTAGATAAGGATGGCTCCCGTTATTCTTTTAAGTCGTTAGCTGCTGAGATTCTCCCATTCAGACACTGAATTTCCGAAATGCTAGAACCAAAACTAAATTGTAAGTTGTTTAATGAGAAACTAACATACTTATCAAAGGTTAGTTGATTAAAACATTGAACTCGGATATAGTTGATTAAACATTCAATCTAATATTGACTTTTTTAAATACATTAAACTTTGTGATGACTCGGCCAATTGAACATTCTGTTAATTTCAAATAAAAAATTTCTTTAAATTCGAAAGCCAAATCAGTTTTGGAAGTTAGATTCAGTTCGTATCTTCCTTCTAAAGAATTTTGAAACTTGATTTTTTCTTTTCTTTTAAGAATAAACTCAAATTCGTCGGTTTGAAATATTGTCTTCGTAATTCAAACCGACGAATTTAAGCTCATTCTTGAAAGAAAAGAGAAAATCAAACTTAGGAACTTTTCAAAAGGAAGATAAAGCAGGAAATTCTTTGGCTCTTAATTGGGGCATTCAAGAAGAACATGTTGTTCCAGCTCGATAGAATTGAATCAAATTTTTGATTTTTGGCTTTTGAATTTAGAGAAATTTTTGATTTAAAATTAACAGAATGTTCAATTGGCCGAATCAACACAAAAATTAGTGTTTTTTACAAATCAATATTAAATTAAATGTTTAATCAACCACATCCGAAAAAAATGTTTAATCAACGACTTTTGGTAAATACATTATTAAATCGACAATTTTTCCTTTATTTAATTCCGAAATACTAAAACTTGAAAATCCGATTGCCGAAGACTACAATTTACAATTAAAATACAAAAAAAGCAAAACAAAACAATTTTTTTTTTTGGTCAGCACAAAACAAAACTATATTGATCCACGTGAAAAACGTTGTGGAAACGGTTTCGTCTTTTGTTCAATTCAACCCAACCATTAATTATTTATATATTATTGTTTTCCTTTTTCTTCAATTATTTTATATTATTAAAAAAATTGTAGTGAAAAACATTAAAAAAAGAACCCTAAAACAAAGGTCTTTCAACCCAAAAAGTGAAGCTCTTGAATTTCTTTTGCATGTCGTTTCGGTCTCGAGAGCTAGAAAAAGGAAGAAGCTTCAAAGGTGAAGCCAATAATCATCTTCTCACCTTTCTTTCTGATTCTGGTTTTTCTTCTTCATCTATTCAGTATATTATAGTTTCTGATTTTTATTTTTTCTGGATTTTGTTTCGACCTTGCAAAAATTTTGTTGGCTGTTTTCTGAATATTCAATTTCTCGTTTTTTTAAGGTTATCTATTTAATTGTTAGTTTCATCAAAATTTTGGGTCTTAACTCGTAACTAAGATCATGAAAGTTTCAATTTTTTTGCCTTGTTTCAGGTACTGAGATGTGTCTATTGCTTGCTTCTGGTTTATGGATTCCTGCGACATTTTGAGAGTGTTGTTCGGTTTAGGTGTCTGGTGTATTGCTTATATAACTGTTGCAATCTTTGCATCTTTTAGAATCTTTCATTCTCTTTGTTAAAAGTTAAGAGTTTGTGGAGGTTGCTACAATGGGTTACGCTCAGCTCGTTATCGGTCCAGCAGGCAGTGGAAAGGTTCTATATATAGTCATTATGTCAAGTTGAAGCTAGTTTCATCTCTGTGCTTTGACTAACTCTCTTGTTGTGTGTTTTGGTTCTTACAGTCAACTTATTGTTCATCTCTATATGAACACTGCGAAACTATTGGCCGAACAATGCATGTTGTTAACCTTGATCCAGCTGCAGAAATCTTTAATTATCCTGTGGCTATGGGTGAGTGGAGTTTCCTCTTTTATTTAATCCCCTTGTGGGGGAGTTTTGAGTGCTTCTCACTTTCTTGATGTCACTGAATACAGATATCAGAGAACTTATTTCTTTGGAAGATGTAATGGAGGAGCTAGGCCTTGGTCCTAATGGTGGCCTCATGTATTGCATGGAGTATCCTTTACTTGTTACATTGACAACTGGAGAATGTGGCTAGCTTTGTACAATATGGTCTTTTGAAATCACTATCTTTAGATGTGAAAACAATGAATCAGTATCTGATTTATACTTTTGGGTACTATGTTCCCTTATAAAGGATTTATTGGGTGGAATTGGAAGAGCCTTAATTTTTAATCCGTAGATACCTTGAGGATAGCTTACATGAATGGGTAGATGAAGAATTGGAGAACTACAGAGATGATGATTACCTTATATTTGATTGTCCAGGTACTTACGTACATAATCAATAAGTTTATGTCTGCGTCTTGTCTATGTCTGTTCTATGTTAATATATACTATCTGTTTTATAATTCGATAAACTATGTGGTCTTTGTACCCAGTTTAGTGGATAGAAGATGAATTTGAACTGTGTTTTATCTCTAAATTCTGGTAATAGGCCAGATAGAACTGTTTACACATGTTCCTGTGCTCAAGAACTTTGTGGAGCATTTGAAACAGAAGAACTTCAACGTCTGTGTTATTTATCTGCTTGATTCACAGGTTTCATATAAGTTCTATCTGCCTCGACTACTTACACTTATTGTCGTGATTTAGTTTTGCTTGACCAAAAATAAATTTTGATGGATCAGTTCATAACAGATGTAACCAAATTTATCAGTGGTTGCATGTCGTCTCTCTCTGCAATGATCCAGCTTGAATTACCACATGTCAACATCCTCTCAAAGATGGACCTCTTGCAGGATAAAAGTAACATTGATGAGTATGAATTCCTATTTGATTTATCATTCTTTCTCTCTTTTGTGTTGTAGTTTCGGGATTAGTAAATTGCTTTGGGTTTGTTATGACTTCAGCTACTTGAATCCGGAGCCTCGCACATTACTCGCAGAATTGAACAAAAGGATGGCTCCTCAATTTGCAAAGTTGAACAAAGCATTGATTGAAATGGTATGATATTGTGATTGTGATTGTGATGTTTTTTTTTTGCTGTTGATGTTTATCATAAACACAAGTAATTTGATTTCATTGTTGCATTATTCGAATGTGGTTATTAGGTGGGAGACTATGGGATGGTAAATTTCATACCACTTGACTTGAGGAAAGAACGAAGGTACAAAACTATTTCCTCTCACAATTCACTTCTCCATTTTCTTCAATACGAAACTAACAGTAACATTTTTTTTTATGAGCAGCATTCAATATGTTCTGTCTCAAATCGATGTCTGTATCCAGTTTGGAGAAGATGCTGATGTGAAGATCAAAGATGATGATGAAGATTTTGATGGAGATGGTCCTGAAATATAATTGTTATTCAATTTTTCTACGACTACTTAAAGTTGTAAACAATCTTGGGTCTCAGCGTTTTTGTCAGAAGCCAATGAGCTTGTGAGAACTATTTTGTTGCTGAATATCAAAAGCCTTAAATCGAACTGGTCAGAATATCTTGAACCAGGATGGATCAATTCAGCTACGGTTGTCTTTACTTTGAACCCATTTTCTGTATAACCCCATTCAAAACAACCTTAATAACAGTATTGGTTGGCCTAAGATTATTACCGGTGTATCAGTCAAAACGTCTTTGTTCAAATTCGAGAAGTGTTTCAACTACATTCCAATAATTCAATTGAACTCCAAGCCAAGATAACTTGAACAGAACATAGAGAGACCGAGATACTTCTGTTAAAGTCCCAAACAGTACAGCAATTTCACGAACACACGATCTAAAGAGAGTGGGTACAATATATTTAGTAAGAACTAAAACCTCAAGATACAATAGATTTAAGGAGCCAAAGAGAATACGTTAGACCACATACATAGCCGCCTCCACGGCAGTTGAAAGAATGTTGATATATGCATCATGTATGTAACAAGTTTGGAAACAAAAAATACACAGCTTTTCAAGTATTGTGTGTTTGATACAGAAATTAACATCAATACATTTGGCATGGTACTCTTAAAGAAGAATAATGAGAAGGAAAAATTAGCAACAAAACAAAAGAATATCCCAATTGCTACGAGGCATATGATGATGCGGTGAATCCTGGGAATACATACTCTATCGACAACTCCCCAGCTCCAAACTTGTTCGGCGGCACCATTAATGAATGCCACATGCTTCATCTTTTGGCCAAGAAAAGAACAACACACTATTAAAACATAATCCCAGGTTTCTTGTCAGAAGAGTTCTTCTGAGTTGAACTTGTTCCATGCTTCCTGTTTATTGTCATGTGAAAAAGAAATTAAGCCAGCAGTGATGGATTTAGTTCCACAAGAATGGATTTACTTACCTTGAGCATGTCGAAAACTTTCTCGGCAATGTATTTCTGCTGGAGATTGGCGCCTTTTTGCTGAACTTTGTCAGGATGTATACAGAGAGTGGCCTTCCTGTAAAATTTCTTGACAGATGCAGCCGTAATTAAATCGGTCAATGAAACAGGCTGCCAACCGCATTCTGGCCAAAGAACCTGCTCATTTACATAACACATCATCAAAAGACATTGTGGACTCGCAACATCAAAGGTACAAATGAACATCAAAGATACAAATATTAATAAAATCGGACAATATGACATACATATTGTAAAGTGGAAAGCAGAGCACGCAAGTTTCCCTCCTTCCCCGCACCCCAACGTCTTATCTCAATATCCAGGGTCTCGCCAATTCTCTGAAATCCAGGATAAGTACGGTAATTAAACTAACTCAATATAAACAAGAAAGATCCTCTACAGTCCACGATCAAGTATGGTTATTAAGTTACAAAAAATTAACATGACATATTCTCCGCAATCCAGGACTAAGTATGGCGATTAAACAAGTAAAATGAGGCTGATCATCTGAAATCCAGGATAAGTAAGATGATTAAACAAAAAAAAAAAAATACAAATCACAAATCAAAGATGGTAATTAAACAGAAGAGAAGAAAAAAAGACGGATAGTAGTAGTTGAGACAGTTCCCTAAACTAGTACAATTTATTTTACGCTAGTGTCTGTAGGATGCCCCACAGTTAAGTATCCCAACAAAGCAACATGATTTGAGATGGACACGACAGAGGTAAAGATATCGAACTAAATCACGTTGTAATAAAACTTACATCTTTCTCAGCTTGTTCTCGTTGTACTTGAAGATCACGTTCATTTTTCTCAGCAAGTGCTTTCGCCTGATAGAGAAAAGAAGCCATGTTATACAACACACCAAGGAATCATGTACCATTGTCAGATACAAACCCATCAAAGAAAAACACTTATCAATTCTAATGACACATACAGCTCGCTCCTGTGTTCTCTGGTGGCGTTCCAGCCTGGCACGTCGTCTCTCGTCAGTTTCTCCATCAACATCTTGAAACCCACCAGACTGGGAAGCTGAAGCTTTACAACACAGGGTTTCAGTAGTTGACCAAGTTTAAAGACATGAAACTAAAGTGGATAGCGACATAATATTATGAATAAACCTCAGAAATTGCACTACCTCCAAATATTGAACTGAGATCATCAACAATATTTGATGCTGAAGAGGCCTTTCTCAAGTTCTCTGTTGCTCCAGAAGGCACTCGCGAAGATGCCTTACTAGATTCAAAAGATCCTCCCCTGTTCCATGAATCTTGGAAAGGATCCTGAAACACAACCAGAGTTATGGAAGGAGAAAAATTACCTGTAAAGGACTTAAAGCAGAACAGAAGTAAATTACTAATTCCATCTCACCGGAGGATTGGTTCTTTGTCGTGGAGCACTGCTAGGTCTAGACACCAAGTTAAAGAAAGAGTCAAGATCATTGTTATTCTCTTGTTGCTGCTTAGCTTTAGCTTGGGCAGCTGCCCTTGCACGTGCCTCAGCAGCTGCCTTTTCCACAGCTGCTTGCTCTGCCCTAACCCTTGCTTCCTTCTCTCGCGCTTCAGCATTAGCTCTTTCTCGAGCTTCTGCTGCAGCTTTCTCAGCCTTTTCTCTTGCCCCTGCAGCTGCCCTTTCACGTGCTTCAGCATGGGCTCTTTGAACTGCTGCTCTTTCTGCACGCTCTCGGGCATCGGAAGCCTTCCCAACAGCAGCTCTTTGAACTTTTGCATGAGCTTCAGCTGCTGCTCTTTCACGTGCTTCCCTTGTAGCCCTCTCTACCGCCTGTCTAGCCAACAATCTTTCCCTTTCTCTCTCAATTCTTTTTTGCTCTCTTTCTCTCTCCTCTCTCTCCCTCTCCTGGGCTTTTTCCATCTCTGCCTCCCTCTCTGCCCTTTCACGGTCCAATCTCACTTGCTTTTCTCTAAGTTCCCTTTCTCGAGAATCATAGTTCTCCATTTGATCGCCTTCTCTACTTCTACCTGCCTTCAAATTTTCTTTCTCTCTCCTTTCCTTAGCATGCCTGAACTTGGCTTCTGCTTTATCCATGGCATCCTTCATGGCCGCAGCTGATGATGCAGCAGCTGAGTAAAAATCAGAATCCTCACCAGAGGGAGGGTCAGGGTATCCATTACCAGCAGACTGGGTTCTGCCCATTGAGAAATGGTCCAGTTCATCCATTTGAGATGCTGGCGGGCTATTTACAGATGCTCTAGCAGAGCTAGGAACGTGTGAGTTGCGGTTAGTAGAGCTTGGTATAGAAGACTCGTTAACCTTCTTTTTTATAGGACGTGTAGGTCTTGGTGGTGGAGGTCTGGTTGGTGGCGGAGCACTTGTAGGCTGCGTGAAGAGGGGAATCTCAGATACAGTAAGCCACACATCATCAGATGACTCAAAACTTCCATCCAGATTGATAGGTGGGGGAGCACTCTTATACTGCTGAGGCTCCAAAACTTCGTCAAATGAAGCTTTCTTAAGATTTTGGTGATTCCCCGAAGCTTCTACAGGTGGTGACTGGGACCCACTGATGTTTCCAGGTGGTCGTAAATTACTCTTTCCAAGATTGTCGAGAGAATCATCAGTATAGACTCCTCCGTGGACAGAGGATTGATCAGTTTTTCTGCTGTTGGGTCTATTGAATTTACCAATCTCCTCCAATGGATCAACAGTGAACCCTCCCGTGGAAGATTCTCTAGGGGTTGATGCAGACTCCTCAAAGACGGCAAATGGGTCTTCTTCCACAAGATTGGCAGATGTCTTGGCAGTCCGATATGGAGGTTTGTGGGATTGATGTGTTGTCTCGGAAATTGTCCTGCGCAAAAAGTGTAGAGCATCTGTCAATTGATACAAAAAATGACAATGAATTTTTGCGTAAGAATGACAGGTAAAAGGATCAAGCTTTTAAAGACTTTTTAAAATTTTCAGAACGTATACAATATAGAACTTTGTATGCAAGCAAGTGATGCAGGTCTCCGTAAGTACTACATAGTTCATGCTGCATTTCATTATGTAAGCGTGATGGCTCTAAACTCTACTATACACGTCAGCAAACTCTCAAGTCAGCTCAAGTAGAAAAAAATTTGATGAGCAATGACCCTAGCCACAGATCGAAATGAATTGTGCATACGAATGACAAGCGAAAGGTTGATGCTTTTGGAGGTTTTTTTTCAGAGATTTCCTTTGAATGTTAGAGTCTAAACCTTGTAGTATGCAAGCAAGTAGCTCTCCATAATCACCAATATAATTCATGCTACATCTCAAACTCTAAGCTCTAAGCAGTGACCAGAGATGAAGAAGAAATAAAGTGAATATTAAATACCGTTTAGATGGAGGACCAAAGCCCGGAATCAAGTCATCAAAAACGGAGCTACCCTTCTCCTCTGGCACACTATCAGTCTTGGTTGGTTCCGATTTTCCCAAGTCCCCCATGAGATCATCGAAGGGAGAACTGTTGTTTTTCTTGAGCTTTGCAGGTGAGCTGGAGATAGAAGAGAAGACGTCATCAAACCTAGCTGATTGAGAAGTGGAAGGAATTTTGAGCTCAGGAATTGCCTCAAACACGTCATCATCATCGTATACCGGCTTGTCATAGACCGGCATAGAGGTCGATTTGGATTTGGGTGCTGCAGGCTCCTTGAACATAGCATCGTACTCAAAGGCAGATGGAGCAGACGGAGAACGAGAATCACCAGAGGATCCGTACTTTGGTGGTGCCTTACTAAACACATCATTGAAGAGAAGATCATCCCCATCGTCGAACACCGGCACCGAATCGGACTTTTTTCCGGCGGGAGAAGATGAGGCGTTAGCGAAGCTATACGAAGACGCAAAACTGCTGAAATCGGCTGCTGAAGAACTTGATTGAGGTGCCATCGGAGCTGATTTTCCCTGAGGCTTTAATCCAAAGTCTCTCGCTAACAATCCTGAGAAATCATCCATGGATTCCTTCAGTTTTTACCTCCAAATCGGAAAATCGGAAAATCGGAAAGCTTTCCTAACACCAGAAATGAAGAAGAGATTTTATCTTCAGATCTGAGTCGCCATTTTCGAGTCAGATCAAAGCATCTGATTTGAAAATAGCTCAATTTTCTCTCGTCTCTGGTTTGTCTCTGACTCCGTACATTGTTCCCACTCTCCGTAGTTTCGCATTCTTTTTTAATAAATGGGTCCTATATTATCAGACTCTCCGAATTTAGACCCCCCAATCCCATAAACACACTGACACTACCCATAATAATGGATTTAGTTCAGCTCCTATATAAGGATTAAGGATTAGATATATTTCTTATCAACTATTTGATCCACAAAGATATAATTCATGATTCAAACTTATATTTCATATATAATATAAGGATTTTTTTAAACCAAGTGCATTCGATCCTCCAAAGCATTCCAACATTGAATAACACTTCAAAAACTATTTTACAACTAATTTTAGACATTCAATTCTTCGGTTCGGTTCAGTTTTTTTAGTTTTCAGTTCTTTCGGTTCTGAAAATGTGATAACTAATAGGTACCTACTAAAAATTCAGTTTGGTTTCAGTTCTAGAAATGTGGTAATCAATAAGTACCTATTACTATTTTGTTCGGTTTTGGTTCGGTTCTTGTTCTGAAAAATGGAACCAAAATTAGTCCCAAAATAATATATATTGATTCGGTTCTGAATGGTTTATTTTTCGAAAAATAATCAAATATCCAAAAAAAATATGATTAGTTATAATCAAAAGTAACCAAATTTAGGACTAACTAGTTTCGGTTCCTATTTGGTAACTTTCGGTTCTCGAAACTAAACCGAATTTAGAACCGAGAACCAAGATACCTAAAAATTGGAATCGAAAGGTTTTTTTCTAGGGACCAAAACCAAATCGAACTAAACCGAGAACCAAAATTACCTAAAAATTAAAACCAAACGATTCTTTTTAAAGAACCGAAACCGAACTAAACCATAACTTTTGGATCGATTCGGTTTGGTTTTTTGATTATGGTTATTATGTCTGGGCCTAGTTGTAACCTTTCATTGATGAGAATTTGATCTTGTTAACATGTACAATTGTCGTCTTTCTTGAGCATATTGCCTATTGTGAAAAACAGGATAAAGATCAAGTGTCCATTGGCTCAACCTTTTGATTCCAATGTTTAACATTCCGTCAAAGTCAAGCTACGGACTTTAAATAAGAGTTGGATGAAAGGAAATTAATTAATTTGATTTTGTTTTGTTATATAGCTGCCAAATTCGCTAAAATAAAATTTTAACAAATCTTATTTACAAATTAAATCGAATTAGAGACGAAAAAAATAAACTGTAAATTTTATCAAAATTATAGTTATCTGTAGCCAATTAGATATAAAATAGTAATCAAACTTTTTTGTTGCAAATATGTTATAAAATATGACTTATTAGCGACGACTCTTATTCAAAAACAAAATTGGTAATAAAATGAGAATAGGTGACACAACACTTTCGTGACGTCGTAATTTTTAGACGGTAGAGAACTATGTCCCGAGAAAACTCTACGACGTGGCAATAAAACGAGGCACTATTAGCGAGTTTTTGACCTCAAATTTTGAGTTTGAATGCCTTTTTAGGCAGTGGTTTAGAGGTATTCGAAAAGTTTGGATGTCTTTTCCGTGACCTACCGCATGCATTAGCATGGTGTGGGACCCACAACAAGAAAACTTTTGATGAGTGTGGGAAAACATATATGCGCTTACTTTACATGTACTAACAGGTGTGATCATACCAGCACTAATGCACCGGATCCCGTCAAAACTCCTCAGTTAAGTTTACTAGGGCGAGTGTAGTACTAGGATGGGTGACCTCCCGGGAAGTCTCGTGTTGCACCCTTTTTTTAATTTTTGTTTTCAGTATTTTCCATGAGAAAAACACAGCACCTTCGTGGCGATGTAACTTTCAGACCGTGGATAAATACAGGGCTGTCAAGACCAATTCGGTAAGCCCCGAGAGAGTTATGTGATGTGGCAGTAAAATGAAGTACTGCAGACCCATTTTTGACCTCAAATTTTGAGTTTTAGTGCCTCTTTCGGCTGTTTTTGTGATCTGAACCAAAAATGTGGAACATAAAAGCATTTTTCGTCATGATTTTGAGGTATTCGAAAAGTCCAGATGTCTTTTTAGTGATCCCCCGCCGACACTAGCATGGAGTGGGACCCATAACAAAAAAACTCTTGATGAGCATGGGAAAGCATATATGCGCTTGTACTACATTTACTAATGGGTGCGATCATACCAGTACTAATGCACCAGATCCCATCATAACTCCGTAGTGAAGCGTGCTTGAGCGAGAGTAGTACTAGGATGGGAGACCTCCTTGGGATTCCTTGTGTTGCACCTGTTTTTTATTTTCGTTTTTCGTATTTTCCATGAGAATAACACACCACTTTTGTGGCATCGTAACTTTTGGAGCGCAGAGAACTACAGCGCCATCTAAACCAATTCAGAAAGCTCTAAGATAGCTCTGCGACGTGGTAGTAAAACGGTGTACTACTCTCCTGGTTTTGACCTCAAATTTTGAGATTTAGTGCCTCTTTTGGCTGTTTTTGTGATCCAAACCACAAATGTGGAACATAAAAGTATTTTTCGTCGTGGTTTCGAGATATTCGGAAAGGTAGAATATCTTTTCCGTGATCCACCGCCAGCACTAGCATGGAGTGGGACCCACAAAAGAACTCTTAGTGACCGTGGGAAAGCATATATGCGCTTGCACTACATGCTTTTTTGGCGAGAGTAGTACTAGGATAAGTGACCTCCCGTGAAATCCTCGTGTTGCACTCGTTTTTTTTTTTTCGTTTTCTATATTTTCCATGAGTAAAATACAGCGCTTTTGTGGCGTCATAACTTTTGGACTATGGAGAACTACAGTGCCGTCAAATTCAATTCAAAAGCCCCAAGAGAGCTCTGCAATATGGCGGTAAAATGAGGTACCACTAGCTTGGTTTTGACCTCAAACTTTGAGTTTTAGTGCCTCTTTCGGCTGTTTTTATGATCCAAACTAAAAATGTAGAACATAAAAGCATTTTTCGTCGTGGTTTCGAGGTATTCGGAAAGGTAGGATATACTTTTTGTAACCCACTGCCAGAACTAGCATGGAGTGGGACCCACAAAAAGAAAACTCTTGATTAGCATGGAAAAGCATATATGCGCTTGCACGAGAGAAGTACTAGGATGGGTGACCTCCTGGAAAATTCTCATGTTGCACCCTATTTTTTATTTTCGTTTTCTGTATTTTCCATGAGAAAAACACAGCACCTTCGCGGTGTCGTAACTTTTGGACCATGGAGAAATACAGCGCCGTCAACATCAATTCGTAAAACTCTGATAAAGCTCTATGATGTGGCAGTAAATTGAAGTACTACTCGCTTGCTTTTAACCTCAAATTTTGAGTTTTAGTGCCTCTTTTGGTTGTTTTTGTGATCCTAACCAAAAATGTGGAACATAAAAGCATTTTTCGTCGTGGTTTCGAGGTATTCGGAAAAGTAGGATGTCTTTTCCGTGATCCACCACCAGCACTGGCATGGAGTGGGACCTACAACAAGAACACTCTTGATTAGTGTGAGAAAGCATATATGCGCTCGCATTACAAATGGGTGCGATCATACGAGCACTAAAGCAGCACATCCCATCAGAACTCTGCAATTAAGATTGCTTTGGCGAGAGTAGTACTAAGATGGGTGACCTCCTTGGAAGTCCTCGTGTCGCACCCTTTTTTATTTTGTGTTTTTCTAATTTCCATGAGAAAAACTCAGCACTTTCGTGGCGTCGTAACTTTTAGATCGTGGAGAACTACAACATCGTCAAAACTAATTCAAAAAGCTCCGATAGAGCTCTACGACGTGGTTGAAACATGAACTTCTATTAGCCCGTTTCGACCTCAAGTTTTGATTTTTAATGCCTTTTTCGGCTGTTTTTGTGATCCGAAAAAAAATATGGAACATAAAAGCATTTTTCGTCGTGGTTTTGAGGTATTTGGAAAGCCCAGATGTCTTTTCTGTGACCAACTACCAACACTAGCATGGAGTGGTACCCACAACAAGAAAACTCTTGTTGAGCGTGGGAAATCATAGATGTGCTTGTATTACATGTACTAATGGGTGCGATCATTCTAGCACTAACGCATCGGATCCCATCAGAACTTCTTAGTTAGGTGCGCTTGGGCGAGAGTAGTACTCGGATTGGTGACTTCCGAGGAAGTCCTCGTGTTGCACCCCTTTTTTTATTTTCTTTTTCTTTATTTTCCATGAGAAAACACAACTTT
The DNA here is from genome assembly GCA_963920545.1 of Lepidium didymum. Taxonomy (NCBI): domain Eukaryota; kingdom Viridiplantae; phylum Streptophyta; class Magnoliopsida; order Brassicales; family Brassicaceae; genus Lepidium; species Lepidium didymum. The sequence goes on along the minus strand of OY986980.1, from coordinate 17,497,353 downwards.
TTCGCGGCTTCCTAACTTTTAGATCGTGGAGAACTACAGCGCCATCAACACCAATTCTGCGATGTGGCAGTACAACGATATACTATTAGCCCATTTTCGACCTCAAATTTTGAGTTTTAGTGTCTTTTTTCGGCTGTTTTTGTGATCCGAACCAAAATATGGAAGATAATATCATTTTTTGTCGTGGCTTCGAGGTATTCGGAAAGTCTAGATGTCTTTTATATAACCAACCGCCGGTACTAGCATGGAGTGGGACCCACAACAAGAAAACTCTTGATGAGCGTGGGAAATCATATATGCGCTTGCACTACATGTACTAATCGGTGCGATCATACCAGCACTAATACACCAGATCCCATCAGAACTCCGCATTAGGATGGGTGACCTCCTGGGAAGTCCTTGTTATGCACCCTTTTTTTTATCTTCATTTTTTGTATTTTTCAATAAGAAAAACATAATATTTTCGTTGCGTCGTAATGTTTAGACTGTTGAGAACAACAGCGTCGTCAACCCCAATTCGGAAAGGTCAGATAGAGCTCTACGAATTGGCAATAAAATGAAGTACTACTGGCCTGTTTTTAACCTTAACTTTTGAGTTTTAGTGCCGCTTTCGGCTGTTTTTGTAATCCGAACAAAAAAAATGGAAATAAAATCATTTTTTGTCGTAGTTTGAGGTATTCGGGAAAGTCCAAATGTCTTTTTCGTGACCCACCGCTGACACTAGCATGGAGTGGGACCCACATCAAGAAAATTTTTGATGAGTGTGGGAAAATATATATGCGCTTGCACTAGCATAGTAGCATTAATGCACCAGATCCTATCGGAACTCCGCAATGTAGAGTGCGTGGGTGAGAGTAGTACTATGATGAGTGATCTCCGGGGAAGTCCTCGTGTTGCACTACTTTTTTTATTTTTGTTTTTTGTATTTTTCATGAGAAAAACACAGCACCTTCATTGTGTCGAAAAATTTGGACCATGGAGAAGTATGGCGCCGTCAAAACGAATTTGGAAAGCTCCGATAGAACTCTACGACGTGGCTGTGAAATGAAATTCTACTAGCCCGTTTTAACCTTTAAATTTTGAGTTTCAATGCCTCTTTCAGCTGTTTTTATGATCCAAACCAAAAACGTGAAACATAAAAGCATTTTTCGTCGTGGTTTCGAGGTACTAGGATGAGTGATCTTCTAGGAAGTCCTCGTTTTGCACCCCTTTTTTATTTTCGTTTTCTATATTTTTCATTAGAAAAACACAGCATTTTCATGGCGTCGTAGCTTTTAGATTGTAGAGAACTACAGCGCCGTCAACACCAATTCAGAAAGCTCTGATAGAGCTCTACGACTTGGCAAGAAAATGAAGTACTACTAGCCTGTTTTTAACATCAACTTTTGAGTTTTAGTGCCTCTTTTGGTTGTTTTTGTGATCTGAACAAAAAATGTGGAACATAAAATCATTTTTCGTCGTGGTTATGAGGTATTCAGGAAAGTCCGGATGTCTTTTTCGTGACCCACAGATGACACTAGCATGGAGTAGAACCAACAACAAGAAAACTCCTGATGAGGGTGGGAAAATATATATACGCTTGCAATACATGTACTAAGAGGTGCGATCATATAAGCACTAATGCACCGGATCCCATCAAAACTCCGCAGTGTAGCGTGCGTGGGCGAGAGTAGTACTAAGATGGGTGATCTCCTGGGAAGTCGTCATGTTGCCCTACTTTTTTTTAATTCGTTTTTTGTATTTTCCATGAGAAAAACACAGCACCTTCATGGCGTCATAAAATTTGGACCATGGAGAACTACAGCGCTGTCAACACCAATTCTGAAAGCTCTGATAGAACTCTACGACGTGGCTATAAAATAAATTACTATTATTTCGTTTTCGCCCTCAAATTTTGAGTTTTAGTGCCTCTTTCGGCTGTTTTTGTGATCCGAACCAAAAATGTGGAACATAAAATTATTTTTCGTCGTGGTTTCGAGGTATTCGAAAAGTCCAGATGCCTTTTCTGTGTCTCACCGCTGACACTAGCATGGAGTGGGACCCACAACAAGAAAACTCTTGACGAGAGCAGGAAAGTATATATGCGCTTGCATTACATGTACTAACGGGTGTGATCATACTAGCACTAACGCAGCGGATCCCATCATTTTCCGCAGTTAAGCGCGCTTTGGCAAGAGTAGTAGTAGGATGGTTGACCTCCTAGGAAGTCTTGTGTTGCACCTTTTTTTTTTCGTTTTCTGTATTTTCCATGAGAAAAACATAACACCTTCGTGGCATCGTAATTTTTTGACCATGGAGAACTACAACGCCGTCAAAATCAATTCAGAAAGCTTCAATAGAGCTGTACGACGTGGCAATAAAATGAAGTACAAAAATCCTGTTTTCAACTCAAATTTTGAGTTTAGTGCATTTTTCGTCAGTTTTTTTGTGATCTGAACCAAAAATGTGTAACATAAAATCCTTTTTCGTCGTGGTGTCAAGGTATTCGGAAAGGTAAGATATCTTTCCCGTGACCCACCGTCGACCCTAGCATGGAGTGGGACCCACAACAACAAAACTCTTGATGAGCGTGGGAAAGCATATATGCGCTTGCACACTGGATCCCATCAGAACTCTACAGTTAAGCGCACTTGGACGAGAGTAGTCTCAGGATGGATGACTTCTCACAACAAGAAAACTTTTGCACCTCTTTTTTATTTTTGTTTTCTGTATTTTCCATAAGAAAAACACAGCACTTTCGTGGCGTCGTAACTTTTGGACCTTAAAAAACTACGGCGCCGTTAAGAGAGGTGAAAAGTTAAATCTAAAACAATAAATATTGCTTTAAAGTTCATCCCTATAGCTTCTCTCTCTAGAATCTCGATAACTCTCTCGGAACTACAAGCTCCGACAAACCTCCGGTGGACTCTCATCTCCACCGCACAGTTACGTTGCCTTATAGGTGGTTCCGCTCCGGAATCTCCAAATCAGCTAATAGTATCACCCAATCAGGCCACTCCTGAAGGATATTGATCACTACAGCTAAGCGAAATTGGTGTTACCTAAATCATTAGAAATCGAAGGCCGTTCGTGACTACTAACCAAAGGGGTTTTGCTAGTAAGAAACAAATCTAGGCCAAACGGCCTTATAATCTCAAGAAACGCAATCAAATAACAACCTACGATAATCATCTATCAAATTTGTGATGGATCATAATCTAGTCAAAGGCCACAATCGAGTTGCCGGGGTCCGGAAATTACAACACGGCGGAAGACAGCCAATACACTCTAATAGCTAAGCTACTTAACTTAGATTTTCAGAAAATGCATAAACTGATGATGGCCTTACCTAGAATTTGGAGGCTACAGAACAAAATTAAGGGTACGGTACTAGGAAAAGACATATTTAGCTTCCAATTTCAATCAGAAGAAGATCTCCAAGAAATTCTTAAAGTTAGGTATTGGACATTTGAGGATGAGGGTATCGTGGTGGCCAAGATGGACGCGGATTATAACCTAGAGAAACTCAACCTTATACCATTGTGGATAAGGCTGTCAGAAATACCAATCGAACACTTCAGAGTTTACTTATTTCGTGGTGTGGCTAACTCAATCGGGGAGGTGATGGAAATTGAAATCGACCCGGAGAAGACACATATACACTCCTTTGTAAGGGTGAAAATCATATTCAACCTCAATAACCCAGCAAGGCAAAACAGAACGGTTAGGCTCCCCTCCGGGAAAACCATCACACTCAAAGTTTCCTTTGAGAGGGTGAGGAAACTATGCAATCTCTGCCGTCGTCTGACGCATAATGAAACAATGTGTCCATTTAAAATGACACACAATATACCAACGGAGGGAGAACAAGAAGAGAATAATATCAAGAAAACAGATACTTCTAATATGGGAGAGAACAATCAATCAGCCAAATAAGAAACTTCTCACGCTAGATACAGACAAGAAAAACGCCCTATGGAACCAAAAAATCGAGGAGCAATAAGGGAGTCAGTGACCAAATACATAGGGAGCAAGGAGTACCAGCAACACCATATAAGCTCGCGAACATGGAACATACAATAATAGTGCCGAATAACTTGAAGGTAAGCATGCTCATGCTGTGCTCTGGTACACAATCTGAATGGTCAGGGTTCAACGAAACCAATGGACACCCCGTTATCATGAACAACGATGTGGTTCTTGATGAAAATAGAACCGGAGGGAGAGTATATATGATCTACAAGAAACAAAAAACTCAACCCCCAACGGACAGTGAAGCTACGGATGATGCTAAGAAGACAAAAATGGGTTTGGTGACTTCCCAAAAGTCACCCAGTACGCAATAAGTATCATGAGTTGGAACTGTTAGGGAGTGAGGAGCACTCTGGCGGTTCGACGCCTCAAGGAAATAAAGCAAAACATATTTCCGGATATTTTGTTCCTCATGGAGACGAAAAATGAAAGCCACTGCATAGAATCAATTAGAAAATGGAACGGATACGATCAGTTATATACGGTTGAGCCTATTGGGCTTAGTGGGGGACTGGCCTTGTTTTGGAAAAACCATATGAACGTACAAATTAAACAAACATGCACCAACTTCATCTATACGACTTGTCAAATAGGAGGCGTGCTGGTGACAGTGACATTCACTTATGGACACCCCACGACGCATCTTAGATTAGCTATATGGAATGACATTTAGACTATTGGAGCTGGAATAGATTATCCCTGGTTTCTCACAGGTGATTTCAATGAGATTTATAGCAATAGAGATAAATCCAGAGGGCAGCCGAGGCCAGAAACTTCCTTTTATCGCTTTAGATCTTTCATCAGGAATTGTTATTTGAGGGAATTACCAAGCACTGGACCCCATTACTCTTGGATGGGGAATAGAGGTGGTCAATGGATACAATGTCGGTTAGATCACAGTTACGGCAATACTGAATGGTTTCACCTCTTTCCAAGGTCACTAACGGCCTATTTGCCAATAATGGGCTCTGATCATAGACCTCTTCTCACCAAGATCTCTAATGGCACTGAAAAATTCCAAAAACGGTTCTATTTTGACAAACGATGGATACATCGCAAGGGCATTACTGAAATCATCCAACATAACTGGATGATAGCGACCTTGGACCCCTTAAATACCTCTCTGGATTGCTTTGCGAACTGTAGAAAGAAAATATCTAGATGGAAAAGACGAGCGCAGACTAATTTAAGATGTAACATTGACAATGATAGAGCAATTCTGGACTTAGAATTGTCAAAGAAAAATCCAAGCCTTTCACGCATTATTAGAATCAAGGGGAACCTATCTAGACACTACAAGAAGGAAGAAACCTTCTGGAAGGATAAAAGCAAATTGCGATGGCTTAGAGATGGAGATCAAAATACCAGTTTCTTTCATAAGTATGTTAATGCTAAAAGAGCTAAAAAAAGGCTGCTTTGCCTCAAGGACCCGCTTGGAAACTTGCATTTCGAATAGGGCTCCAAAGGTAATATAGCCTCCAACTATTTCAGCGATATATTTAAGACCTCATCACCTACTGGCTTCCAGGACATGCTTTTGGGCTTCAACACCAAAGTCACATCCGACATGAATCAGATGTTGATGGCACCGGTGACACATGGAGAAATTAAACAGGCTGCTTTAAGCATAAGATGCGATAGTGCACCTGGTCCAGATGGAATGACCGGGAATTTCCTTCGAGCCTATTGGAATATTGTTGGTGCAAAAGTAATAAAGGATGTTCAACTCGCATTCACCAAAGGAGAATTCCCCAAAAAATGGAATTATACTCACATAGCATTGATCCCAAAGTGTGCCAACCCCACGGAGATGAAAGATTTGCGACCTATCAGCTTGTGCTCGGTGGTTATATACAAAGTAATCTCGAAAATCATTACAAAGAGACTACAATGGATTCTACCAGAATTGATATCAGAGACACATGGAGCCTTCACCTCTGGCAGGCTTATCTCAGAAAACATTCTCATTGCACATGAGATTACGCATCATCTCAACACAAATAAAGCAGGAAGCGAATTATACATGGCTATAAAAACGGACATGTCCAAGGCCTATGATAGACTCGAATGGAGTTTTCTCGCCACAACTCTTGAGAAACTAGGATTTCAGCTGGAAAGGATTAGACTTGTGATGTATTGCGTCTCCTCGGTCACCTACTCGGTCATCATCAACGGTATACCTTATGGTCTGATCAAGCCTCAGCGAGGACTCTGCCAAGGTGATCCCATTTCCCCATTCCTATTTGTACTAGGAACGAAAATGTTAGTACACATCATGTAGAGAGCTGTAGGTAGGGAAGAGATCATGAGTATTCGGTTTGACCCTCTAGGGCCCATAATACAGCAACTCCTGTATGCGGATGATAGCCTCTTTGTCAGCAACGCTACAACCCAGAAAGTTACGATGCTGAAAAGATGCCTAAATGATTACAAACGACTTTCAAGACATAGTATCAACTATGACAAATCGGCGGTGGTGTTTGGCTCCAAAATCGTTGTGGAGAAACAATTGGAGATAAAATCTATACTCAACATACACTCAAGCCACGACATTGGGAAGTATCTGGGGCTGCCAGAATGCTTCAAAGGCTCAAAAAAAGAGATTTTCAACTTCATATCCGAGAAAATATCTGAGAAAACGGATAATTGGTTCACCACAACACTATCGCTTGGCGGTAAAGAAGTGATGATCAAGTCAGTGGCCATGGCGCTGCCAGTATACGCGATGACATGTTTTAAATTGTCCAGATCCCAAACTAGGAAACTCCTAGGCGCAATGACACAATACTGGTGGAGCACAACTAAAGACAAAAAGAAAATCCCATGGATTTCTTGGCAAAACATGTGTAAATCAAAGAAAGAGGGTGGGTTAGGATTCAGAGACATAGCCAAATGCAATTAGGCCCTACTGGCCAAACAAGCGTGGCGACTACTGAGCAAACCAGACACACTGCTGGCTAGAATGTTTAAAGCCAAATACTTCTGGAACTCGAATTTTTTAGAAAGTTCTAGGGGTCCACGATCGTTGTATGCACGGAAAAGCATATGCCACGGGAGAGAACTCCTTTTGCAAGGCCTTATCAAACAAATTGGCAATGGAAGGGACATCTATGTCTGGACGACCAAATGGATTTTCCATGACCAACCCAGAGCCCCCATAAGTAAAGAACCCACATTCAATGTTTGCCTCATGGTATCTGATTTAATCAAAGATGGTGAGTGGGACCACAAAAAAGTCTATGATACTTTCCTTGATATGGATGCCAAAAAAGTCCTTGAATTCCCTCGCAATGTCACCAAGGAAGACTCGTGGATCTGGAGTTACAATAACTCAGGGGAATATACAGTCAGAAGCGGGAATTGGTTGCTCAATAGACATGGCCTCACTTAAAACAGCAACGGCACTAACCACCCAGACTATATAACAACCTTGAAAAAGAAGTTATGTGACCTCAACATCCCTCGAAAGATTTCAATTTTTATCTGGAGAGCATTATCAGGGGCACTGGCAGTGAAGGAGCGGCTAAAGTCCAGGAAAATAATCCAGAATGATCAATGCCCGATATGCAACAACGGATCAGAGACTATAAACCATTGTTTATTCCTATGTCCCCCGGCGAGGTTATTACTAGCAATGGCGATGATTCCCATCCCCCCTAGTGGATACTCAAGGACATCATTACATTCTAACATAGCATTTGTGCTGAACAATACTAGCTGGACTACGAACAAAACGCAAGAGATAAAGTTTTCGTGGATCCTTTGGGCAATATGGAAAGCAAGGAACATCCAAGTTATTCAGAAAACCCAACCGGACTACCAGGAAGTATCAAGGGTGGCCAACCAAGACGCTGAACAATGGAATAAATCATATATAGAAACGACTCAACCTGCTGAAAACTCCCATGGCAACTTCGAGCTACAAGTAGAAAATGTACCCTCGCGATTCCTACATAGGGTTAATTGGAAAGTTTCTTGGGATGCAAGGCAGCCCATACATGGTGGCGCATTCATAATTACCAAACCAGATGACACCATATGGATACATGCCAGACACGCTTTCACGACCACACCATCATCCATAGCTCTAGCCTTTAAGGGGCTCTTGTGGGTGTTACAATCTATTCTCGATCTGAGACTAACAAATGTGGTGGTACGTATTGATAACATAACAATTTTTAAGGTCATTTCTCATCCAGACGCTTGGCCTCGCTATATTACATGGAGTAAGAGGGTTAGGGAGATTATGAGTCGTATACCAGACCTCCAGCTCGAAAGTATCCACCCTAAGATGAATCGCCAAGCTAACGACATGGCCCGCAGTGTCACGAAAGATCGAAGGTTTAATGACTATATTGCACGCGGGGAACCTAGCTGGCTCAATCAAGACACATGATAGGATGTAAGCGCCCTCCACAACTGATGGTAGGACCTAAACTTGACCCAATGCTCAAGAAGTACAACTCCTAAGAAAATATTAACCCAATAGTGGGAGGCAAGAGAGCAAGGACGTACACCCAAGTGGATCTCGATTTGGGTCACAAGCTCGAGCCCATTCGAAGAGTGATGATTTCCTCGGGGATACCAAGCAGCTCTGGGTATAGTCTAGTCACGAGAACATGGAGAAGGAAGTTTATTGATACATTTGCTTTGACAAGTGGTGGAAGCCTAATGGTTCCAACATCATAAACAGAGACGAAAGATATTGTTAAAAGGATTTGTTGTGTGCTCTGAAAATGAACCCCTCGTTAATGACGTATTTTGAAGGAACCAAGGCTAGATATGACACGCCATGACTGCTGGGATATCTTAGCAATGATGGCAACAGTCACACTGTGACTATAAATGAGTAGAAGGTGCTGGTCCCTCATCCCCCAAGGAACTGAAGAAAAGCCCGTAGAGCTTTGATGTCAAAGGGGTCTCGATCTATTGAATTACTAAATCTCTTACTTATTAGTTTCGTTTGTGTTAGTCCTTGCATTTTGCACTTTTCGTTTTTGCTATTCTCTACTCTCTATTCCTATTGTATCGTCCATGGGATTGAGTTTATCTCCCTTTCACTTTTGTAACTTGGAACTTCTGTTTGAATGGCAAGCATCACTTATTTTTGGGTAAAAAAAAAAGTTCATCCCTATGATCAAGGATGTGAAAAGTTAAATCAAAAACTTTGAAGACCAATTTTCTAAAGTCTAAAAATGTAGGACCCATTTATGGAGACGGGGAACATGTACGAGTCGGAGAGAAAACCAGGAGACGAACACGAAGAAAAATTAGAGCTTTTTCAAAACTAACATAGAAGAAGACCCAATTATATGCTTTGATCTGATTCGTGAATGGCGACTCAGATCTGAAGATACAATCTCTTCTTCACTTCGGGTTTTAGGAAAGCTTTCCGATTTGCCGATTTGGAGGTAGAAATTAAAAGAATACATGGATGATTTCTCAGGATTGTTAGCAAGAGACTTTGGATTGAAGCCTCAGGGAAAATCAGCACCGATGGCGCCTCAATCAAGCTCTTCAGCATCCGATTTCAGCAGTTTTGCGTCTTCGTATAGCTTCGCTAACGCCTCATCTTCTCCCGCCGGGAAAAAGTCCAATTCGTTGCCGGTGTTCGACGATGGTGATGATCTTCTATTCAACGATGTGTTTAGTAAGCCACCACCAAAGTACGGATCCTCTGGTGATTCTCGTTCTCCGTCTGCTCCATCTGCCTTTGACTACGATGCTATGTTCAAAGAGTCTGCAGCACCCAAATCCAAATCGACCTCCATGCCGGTCTATGACAAGCCGGTATACGATGATGATGATGTGTTTGAGGCAATTCCTGAGCTCAAAATCCCTTCCACTTCTCAACCAGCTAGGTCCGATGACGTCTTCTCTTCCATCTCCACCTCACCTGCAAAGCACAAGAAAAACAACAGCTCTCCCTTCGATGATCTCATGGGGGACTTGGGCAAAACGGAACCAACCAAGACTGATAGTGTGCCAGAGGAGAAGGGTAGCTCCGTTTTTGATGACTTGATTCCGGGCTTTGGTCCTCCATCTAAACGGTAGTTAATATTCACTTTCTTCTTCATCTGTGGTCACTGCTTAGAGCTTAGAGTATGAGATGTCGCATGAATTATATTGGTGATTATGGAGGGCTGCTTGCTTGCATACTACAAGGGTTTGTTATATATGTGGACTCTAACATTCAAAGGAAATCTCAGTTAAAAAACCTCCAAAAGCATAAACCTTTCGCTTGTCATTTGTATGCACAATTCATTTCGATCTGTCGCTAAGGTCATTGCTCTTCATATTTGTTTCTCCTTGAGCTGACTTGAGAGCTTGTTCACGCGTATAGTAGAGCTTAGAGCCATTACGCTTACATAATGAAATGTAGCATGAAATATATTGTGCTTATGGAGACCTTTTAGCTTGCATACAAAGTTCTTCTCTGTGTTCTCTCTAAAAGAAAGTCTCCAAAAGCATACATCATATGTTCGCATACAAGGTTTCGTTATGTGTATGTTCTGAAACTTTGAGAAAGTCTTCAAAAGCTTGATCTTTTTGCTTGTCATACATATGCAAAATTTCGTTGTCATTTTTGCTGTCAATTGAAAGATGCTCTACTATTATTGCACAGGAAAACGACCCAGGGAACAAGTCAATCCCAGAAACCTCCATATCAGACTGCCAAGACATCTTCCAATCTTGTGGAAGAAGACCCATTTGTAGTCTTGGAGGAATCTGCATCGACTCCTGGAGAACCTTCCTCTGGAGGGTACACTGTTGATCCATTGGAAGAAATTAGTAAATTCAATAGCACCAACAGCAGAAAAACTGAGAATTCATCTGTTCACGGAGGAGTGTTTGTTAATATTGACTCTTTCGACAGTCTTGGAAGTTCAGCAGGGACCGATACGAATAGTAGAAGCAAGAGTCATTTAAGACCACCTGGCAATATCAGTGGTTCCCAGTCACCACCAGTAGAAAGTTCAGGGAATTTCCAAAATCATAAGAAAGCTTCATTTGATGATGTTTTGGAGCCTCAGCAGAATACGAGTACTCCGCCACCTACCAATTCGGATGGAAGTTTTGAGTCATCTGATGATGTGTGGCTTACTGTATCTGAGATTCCCCTCTTCACGCAGCCTACAAGTGCCCCACCACCAACTAGACCTCCACCACCAAGACCTACACGTCCTATAAAAAAGAAGGTTAATGAGCCTTCTATACCGAGCTCTACTAACCACAACTCACACGTTCCTAGCTCCGTTAGAGCATCTGTAAATAGCCCGCCAGCATCTCAAATGGATGAACTGGACCATTTCTCAATGGGCAGAACCCAGTCTGCTGGTAATGGATACCCTAATCCTCCCTCTGGTGAGGATTCTGATTTTTACTCAGCTGCTGCATCATCAGCTGCAGCCATGAAGGATGCCATGGATAAAGCAGAAGCCAAGTTTAAGCACGCTAAAGAAAGGAGAGAGAGAGAAAATTTGAAGGCAGGTAGAAGTAAAGAAGGCAATCAAATGGGGAATTATGATTTTCGGGAAAGGGAACTTAAAGAAAAGCAAGTGAGATTGGACCGTGAAAGGGCAGAGATGGAAAAAGCCCAGGAGAGGGAGAGAGAGGAGAGAGAAAGAGAGCAAAAAAGAATTGAGAGAGAAAGGGAACGATTGTTGGGTAGACAGGCGGTAGAGAGGGCTACAAGGGAAGCACGTGAAAGAGCAGCCGCTGAAGCTCATGCGAAAGTTCAAAGAGCTGCTGTTGGGAAGGCTTCCGATGCCAGAGAGCGTGCAGAAAGAGCTGCAGTTCAAAGAGCCCACGCTGAAGCACGTGAAAGGGCAGCTGCAGGGGCAAGAGAAAAGGCTGAGAAAGCTGCAGCAGAAGCTCGAGAAAGAGCTAATGCTGAAGTGCGGGAGAAGGAAGCAAGGGTCAGGGCAGAGCGAGCAGCTGTGGAAAGGGCAGCTGCTGAGGCACGTGCAAGGGCAGCTGCCCAAGCTAAAGCTAAGCAGCAGCAAGAGAATAACAATGATCTTGACTCTTTCTTTAACTCGGTATCTAGACCTAGCAGTGCTCCACGACAAAGAACCAATCCTTCGGTGAGATGGAATTAGTAATCTACTTCTGTTCTGCTTTAAGTCCTTCACAGGTAATTTTTCTCTTTACAGAACTCTGGTTGTGTATCAGGATCCTTTCCAGGATTCATGGAACAAGGGAGGATCATTCGAATCTAGCAAGGCATCTTCGGGAGTGCCTTCTGGAGCAACAGAGAACTTGAGAAAGGCCTCTTCAGTAACAAATATTGTTGATGATCTCAGTTCAATATTTGGAGGTAGTGCAATTTCTGAGGTTTATTCATAGTATTATGTCGCTATCCACTTTAGTTTCATGTCTTTAAACTTTGGTCAACTACTGAAACCCTGTGTTATAAAGCTTCAGCTTCCCAGTCTGGTGGGTTTCAAGATGTTGATGGAGAAACTGAAGAGAGACGACATGCCAGGCTGGAACGCCACCAGAGAACACAGGAGCGGGCTGTATGTATCATTAGAGTTGATAAGTGTTTTCTTTGATGGGTTTGTATCTGACAATGATATATGATTCTTTGGTGTGTTTTATAACATGGCTTCTTTTCTCTATCAGGCGAAAGCACTTGCTGAGAAAAATGAACGTGATCTTCAAGTACAACGAGAACAAGCTGAGAAAGATGTAAGTTTTATTACAACGTGATTTAGTTCGATATCTTTACCTCTGTCGTGTCCATCTCAAATCATGTTGCTTTGTTGGGACACTTAACCGTGGGGCATCCTACAGACACTAGCGTAAAATAAAAATTGTACTCGTTTCGGGAACTGTCTCAACTATTACTTTCTTTTTCTCTTCTATTTAATCACCATCCTTGACCCTGTGATTTGTATTGTTTTCTGTTTAATCGTCTTACTTATCCTGGATTTCAGATGATCAGCCTCGTTTTATTTGTTTAATAGCCATACTTAGTTGTGGATTGTGGAGAATTTGTCATGGACTGTAGAGGATCTTTCTTGTTTATATTGAGTTAGTTTAATTACCGTACTTATCCTGGATTTCAGAGAATTGGCGAGACCCTGGATATTGAGATAAGACGTTGGGGTGCGGGGAAGGAGGGAAACTTGCGTGCTCTGCTTTCCACTTTACAATATGTATGTCATATTGTCCGATTTTATTAATATTTGTATCTTTGATGTTCATTTGTACCTTTGATGTTGCGAGTCCACAATGTCTTTTGATGATGTGTTATGTAAATGAGCAGGTTCTTTGGCCAGAATGCGGTTGGCAGCCTGTTTCATTGACCGATTTAATTACGGCTGCATCTGTCAAGAAATTTTACAGGAAGGCCACTCTCTGTATACATCCTGACAAAGTTCAGCAAAAAGGCGCCAATCTCCAGCAGAAATACATTGCCGAGAAAGTTTTCGACATGCTCAAGGTAAGTAAATCCATTCTTGTGGAACTAAATCCATCACTGCTGGCTTAATTTCTTTTTCACATGACAATAAACAGGAAGCATGGAACAAGTTCAACTCAGAAGAACTCTTCTGACAAGAAACCTGGGAATATGTTTTGATAGTGTGTTGTTCTTTTCTTGCCCAAAAGATGAAGCATGTGGCATTCATTAATGGTGCCGCCCAACAAGTTTGGAGCTGGGGAGTTGTCGATAGAGTATGTATTCCCAGGATTCACTGCATCATCATATGCCTCGTAGCTATTGGGATATTCTTTTGTTTTGTTGCTAATTTTTCCTTTTCATTATTCTTCTTTAAGAGTACCATGTCAAATGTATTGATGTTAATTTCTGTATCAACTTGAAAAGCTTTGTATTTTTGTTTCCAAACTTTTTTATATACATGATGCATATATCAACATTCTTTTAACTTCATGGAGGCGACTATGAATGTGATCAGAATTTTCTGACTTCTATTGGCTTCATTGCACAATTGAGATCACAATTCAGTATCATCAGGCTAGATACAACTTGTCTTTGTGTTTGGTTTTTGTCGTCACCAATCTCGGAATGAATTTTAACTAATATTCAAAGACCTCGACCCTTTTAGAATTCGTTTTATCCTAAATTGTAAAAATGTCTTATTGATCAATATTGTCATATACAGTTAAATTGATGTGTATCTTTCTTTAAGTTAAAAGCTTATACAACGACCTCAAAGGTATTACAAGCCTCGCATGTTATGTACAACGCTTTCAAATTATAATGACTCTGAACACTGAACTTGGGTTTCAATCTGCATCCTCTCTCCAGATGTTCATCATGTGCTTCTCCTAACCTTTTTTGCAGAATGTTGAGATTAACCTGACAGGAAATAATTAAGGACAAGTTCAGTGGCTGGGAGTAACAAAGAGAGCTAAAAGGACAAAAGAATCTGCACCTCTTCGCCTTTGTTCAGCTGCAATTCACACATGTTGCAATAGATTTGTCCATGATTCTCCTTAAGCTCTCCTTGTTTGCATATCGGACACCATATCTGGTTTTGTTCCTGCCAAACACATCAGACTAGTTAAATGGTTTCTCAGGTTTTGAGAAGACAAGGCTGCTCTGTGAAGAGAAACCTACCTGTTCAATGTTTAAATGCATATTCTGAGAAACTAATGTGGCCAAGTAATCATCTTCCTCGTCTTCCCATGTTTCAATCTGAACACATGATCCTGAACGAAGAAGACATTCATAGGATTATCATGGAGAAAACGTAAAAAGCAAAGAAGAATGGTTTTACCATTGACGGTAGTCTCTGATAACAAATCCTTGTAGAATATCTGTTGCATTTCTAGCAAGATTTCTTCACTATCACCATTATAAACACTTTTAAGACCATCATATTCCCATAATATATCATCAGTATCAGGAGTTGCAGTCAGATTTCCAGAGAGGTTTCTCGACGAATCTCCTATCTTTTTTAGTTCATCGCAAACTATATCGTGGAAAGCAGTATTGATTATATCCTGAAACATAAAACCCTAAAGTCATTGATTGACAAAGAAAGCTAGCTAAACAAAGCAAGTTTTCTTTCTACATTGGAGGGATTTCAATAAGAGAAACGAACAAACCTTTTGATCTGAAGATTGACAACCAGAGAGCCTTAATTTCCACAGCAGACGAGTCCTATTCTCTCTAACTCTTCTGAAACAATTTTCTCTGAGCTAAAAGAATGCCATTGTCACAGACATTAGCAACCAAAATCACTCAAATTTCCAGAAAGTACAAATTCAGAAGTTTTTTAAATAACCTAGTAATTGTTATTATGATCAATATAAGCTATAACCAAAAAACAGACTCAATTACCTAAAACCCAATCCAGAACTTCAAAATTCAGGTATTCAACACAAAAAATAGAAATTGAAAGGAACCTTCTGCTTGCTTATAGAATGATCGAAATCGGATTGAGATTTAATAGACGTCCTTTTCGGAATTGTCGATGTTGATTTCGCCATTTTCTCATTATTCTGATAGTTTCCCTCCATCGAAGAAGGAAGACGACGACCTTGGAGGTACGAGATTGCAGGTTTCCTATATATGTCGAAACTAATACAGAACCGGTTCAATTTTGAAAAAACCGTCTTAAACCGGACTAATGATTTTCCGGAAAAACCCTAATGAGACTTACTGTAAAACGATGTCGTATTGCACATAGATATTTTTAGCATTTTACGAGAAGGAAAAATAAAAGAGTGTAAAAATAAAAATATCCGTAAAACCCCAGACTCAGAGAAAGACGGGAAGATGATAAAAAACCCAAAACCCTACTCTCACTTTGTAAAATCTTATTCTTCTTCTTCTACATTCTTCCTTATTCCATTCCTCTGCAGTTCATTCTCTCTTTGTAAGTTTTATGGCTTGTAATTTTCTGGTTTTCTTTTGTGTGTGTAGTGAGTGTTAGTCAACCATCATCATCATCGTCATTTAGTTGCTTTTCTGTTTCATCAATTTCGCTGGAAATGATTTTTGGGTGGCTTCAATTTTAATGGTTTTGTGATTGAATTGGCTCTTTGCTTATAACTTCACTGTTACTTTGGTCTATCACATCTTAGTGTCTTCAGCGCTTGCCATTTATACTGCCGATTTCCTGTGTTTTAACCAGCGGACGTGATTGTGGTTTAACCCCTTTTTTTGTTAAATTATTTTCTGGAATTTTGGATTCTTTGTATTTAGAGTAAGTAAGATCAAGTGGTGATCACATTTTCTTGTGTTTGGATAGCTCTATGTTTTTTTCAATTAGTTTTATGGTATAATGATGATTGCTTGATGTTGCAGAATGTTGGAGACGGCTTTGACTATTATGCGCCGCCTGGATTTGATCCCTTGAGAGTAGGATATTGTTGAAAGTTTATTTAAGTTGAGATGAAGAGAAAATCGCCAGTACAACTTCAAGCTCTTGAGGGTTTTTATTTGGGTACGACTCTTTTTGATTTTGTTGGTAACCTACATAAGATGATATGTTTAACTGAGTCTTGATCACTTTGGTTAGAATTGGCCTTTTGTGCTAGCTTTTTGCTTTTACTACACATGGGATTTGTGTCTGATCGTTATCATATATATGAATGCAGAGAAAATGTATCCCACGCCTAAGGAAATTGAGGACTTGGGCAAGTCTCTAGGGTTAACAGTGAAGGAAGTACGTGAATGGTTCAAAAGAAGAAAAAGTAGAGGGAAAGACGTAAACTCCCTGGCGAATGATATGGTGGGATCCAATAATCCTCATACATACAAAAGATCCAGCATGAGGAGTTCCACATCTTCCAGATGCGATTTTGGAGCAGCTGTTGAGAAAAGATGTAATGTTGGGACAAGGAAGGCCATTTGCCAAGAGTTGTTGACTTCACAGCACATTCTGGCCAAGATTTTTCGAAAGGATGGTCCATTGCTTGGTTTTGAATTTGATCGTCTCCCATCTGGAGCACGGAAAGGTATATTTACCATTTCATGCCTATGGCCATTGAAGAAGACTTATATTTCTGAAAATGTCACTATAAACAGCAAAGCTCTTACTGTGGCAATAAAGTTTGTGCTTTTGATGATTTTCAAAATGTCCCAAGTGGATAATTAGAGTCAGTAGGAGTGTGGACTTGATTTGTGCATGAGTTCATAAGTGCTATATAGTTATGTTATGTTGATTCTTACCTGGACGTCTTCCTTCTGCTAGCTTTGTGGCGGGGTTCTTCATCTCTCGATCCACAGAAGCAGAGAGTGGCAAGAAAGAGAAAGGTAGTGGATAGATCTTATTTGTTGTTTTATTAAATATTTGTGCCTGGATATGCTAAATTAGTAAGTACTGATCTTAACTTGCTATAGATTTCTGAGTTGATGGATCACACCAGTCAAGATTGCATTGAAGAGAATACAACTGTAAAGAAACATGGTATTGGTAAGGGTTTGATGACAGTATGGCGGGTAATGAATCCAAATAGAAGGGACGTACCTCCTCCCTGTGTTAATTTATTGAATGAAAGAGTAACATTCTCTCAAAGTTCAGCATGTAATCCTCCTCATCAAAAGAAAAAGCAAAGACAATTAGCATCAATACTGGTATGTTTTTTTTTTACCTAGTTTATCTTTATAATTATGGTCCATTCTCTCAGTTTCCCTATTCTCTTAAATTTCTTGCTAACTGCAACGTGCTTTCTTCAGAAGCAGAAACTGTTGCAGAAAAGGTCGATAGAAAAGAAAAAGCGTTCTATTAGTAGAGAGGTACCTTGACGTTTTTTTGGAACTTGTGGTTCATTATAACTACATGCCAACAGAGACTTGACTCCTGCTGCAGGCGGTATTAAACAAGGATGAGACTCAAAGAGCATTTAAAGAAAAATGTGAGCTTTCCGTGGATGGTGAGGTATTTAAAGAAACATGCAGAACAGTTTCAATTCTAGTGGATGACGAGGAATTGGAGATGCGTGAGCGACAGGAGGGAGCTAATCCGTTGACATGTTCATGTCATCTTCCTAGTAGCGGATCTGATGGTTGCTTTTTTTGTAAAGGTATGTATACAATTTGTCTTTCGTTCAAGTACTTTTTGTTGGATGATCAGTGCCATTTGATTCTCTGACATTTTTGTGTGTTCTTCTTTCCAGATTTATTGCCCAAGTTCCCCCCAAATTCTGTCCAGATGAGGCTGCCTTTTGGGCTGCATCCATGGAATTCTTCTCCTGAGTCTGTGAAGAAACTGTTTAAGGTGTGTTAACCGTCAGATTTGGCACTTGATAGATTTCTTAGTCTGTTCTTAAATTACCTCTCATTGCTGACTTTCTTGGAAGTGACCTAGTACTTCTCTTGCCAGGTTGTCCATTTCCTTTATACTTATTCGGTAACTCTTGATATGTGTCCCTTTACACTTGATGAGTTTGCACGGGCATTTCATGACAAGGTGGTTGCTTTTCTCTGATAACAAATGGTCAATTTCATATATTTTCTGTTCTAGAAGGAAATTGTTTCTTGTATCCTACAGCTCTTACACTCTCGCTTTCTCTTTCTGACAAACAATGTAAATTATATTTCTTTTTTCTGTGATTGCATTTGAACATCAGGATTCCTTGCTCCTTGGTAAAATACATCTTTCCCTGCTGAAGCTGCTTTTGCTTGATGTTGAAACCGAGCTGCAAAGAGGATCTTTTTCAAACCTGAGTATATCATGCAAGTTTCTAGCCCTGCTTCAGTCGGTATGCATTACTCTTGTGACATTTTTGAACATGATAGTTTAATGGATTTTTAGGATCAACCTTAAGTAATTTGTGGTAAATTCTTCCGGTCTCCATGGCCTCCCATTCAGTGTGCTTTCTTTTCTAATTTTTTTTGATAAATGCATAAGAAAGGAGCATTGCAGGATAGTTTGTGACATTCTCTATGATATATTTTCAGGTCGAGAGCCAAATTCTTATTCTTGATCTGTGGAAAGATTCATTAAATTCTCTTACATGGACGGAGATATTGTGTCAGATATTGGTTGCAGCAGGTTTTGGTTCAGTAAAGTGTGCTGTTCAATCAGAAGAACTAAGTAAGGTGCTGATTTTGCGCGCTTGTTGACACTTTGATTCAGTGAAACATTGTTAATTGACTTTGTCAAGACGATTATGATTATTGTGTTCTTTTCTTTCGCTAATGGAATTCAGCAACGAGCATGTGTATGTTTTGTTTTTCAAGATATATCAGTTACATGTGGAAAATTGAAGGCTCTTGCTCAATTTTTTAAAAATCAATATCCACTTGTTTCTGTCCTTTAGTACTTCATTTTTTTTATGATGCAATGTTGGTTGATGTTACGTTTCTTCTTTCTCTAGGAAAGGAGAATCATGAAAAAGTATGGTCTTCGTCTTGGAACGTTGAAGGGTGAAATATTTAGAAAGCTAAATGAACAAGGCAATAATGGGTTGAAAATATCCGAGTTAGCGAATGCTCCAGAGGTAAAAATTTAATACCACTAAAAGCTACTATTTGTAAACAAAGTGATTATTTTGGACTGAATTGATTGGTCGTATGCTTGTACTTTTCGGCTGTTTTCTAAAATCCAGATGATATCTAATGGGATATACAATGGCATGTGATTTTGTAGGTTGCTGTGCTGAGTCTTGCAACTGCACCAGAAGAACGTGAGCGTTCAATATGCTCAACTCTGGCAAGTGATATTACATTATTTGAAAAGATATCTGAATCAACATATCGTCTACGTGTCAATTGTATCTCTGAGGACCCTGACAAGAGCCAATCTGATTCAGACGAGTCTGGGAGTGTCGATAATGAATCTGATGATTGCTTATATAGTTCTGGTGATGAGATGGAGTCTGTTTCAGAAACTATTGCACATCGAAAAGTTAAGTTTAAGAAAAGGCAGAAGCAAAAAAGTAATATGCTGGAAGTTTGTAGTGAGATTGATGAAAGCCATCCCGGAGAACCATGGCTTTTGGGGCTAATGGAAGGGGAATATTCAGACCTAAGCATTGAAGAGAAGTTAGATGTTTTTGTCGCTTTGATTGATCTTCTTGGTTCTTGTTCCACTATCAGAATAGAGGTAATCTTCATACTATCTAGACCAAATTTTACCAACTCTTGAGGTATTGAATATATTCAAAACCTAAGTCCTAGCGCTCTTTTTTTTTATTGTATTTGGCCAGATGGACAGTCGGTCCATGTGATTTGGGCGGCTTGTTGACTAAAGATAGATTGTTTCTGTTAATGAACTTAAAAGTTGACACCCTTCTCCTCTGAAGAAGTTTAGAAAATGATACTTGTTTTTTGCAGTAAATGAAATTTTTTTTTTTAATACTGCGATATAATTTTTGGTGAATAGTGCTAACTTTGATCTTGAATTTACAGGATCTACTGAGAACTAAAGTTGACTGTGCCCCTAGTATCTATAATCATGGTTCTGGTGGAAAAATTAAGAGATCCTCCTCTAATCACTACAGCCATCCACGTGTATCATGGGTCCATGGTGAAGAGCTTCATGGAACTAAAGAGGTGTCTAAATCGTCTGATTCTATTCCAGTCGATTCTTCATCAATTATGAGTGCCATTGGAAAACTGATTGGAGATAAAGCGAAAAAAGTTCACCCTATGCAATCTGTATACCTTGGGTCTGATCGAAGGTTCAACAGGTACTGGCTTTTCTTAGGGCCTTGCAATGCAAATGACCCTGGTCACAGGTGTGTGTACTTTGAATCTTCTGAAGATGGTCACTGGGAAGTGATCAACAACAAGGAGGTATGTCATTGTGCTCGTCCTGAAATCTTTATCACACTGCTCACTCGGCATGGTTAAATGGAAATCTGTATTAAAGGTTGTATGATTTTGTGCCTTACATTTTCCTTTTTTTATTTTTGGTGTAGGCTTTGCGTGCACTGTTGTCAGTTTTGGATGATAGGGGTACCCGGGAAGCTTGTCTTATTGAGTCATTGGAGAAACGGGAAAGTTTTCTGTGTCAAGCCATGTTGAACAGACAAGTGACCCAGTCGGAGACGGCCCAATTCACAGATATAGTCAGAGAGGACAGTTCTTCCCCGGTTTCTGATATAGACAACCTAAGTCTGAGTGAGATTGCCAATGATCAATTATCCTCACAACATGCCGCAATAATATTTGAGATCGGAAGTAAGCGAGAGAAAAGCCTATTGCGGAGGCTTCATGAAGAGTTTGATGAATGGATATGGACTAATTTTTATTTGAATCTCAATGCTGTTAAACACAGCCGAAGATCCTACCTTGATTCACTTACTAGGTGTAAGAGTTGTCATGATTTGTATTGGAGGGATGAGAAGCACTGTAAGATTTGCCATGCTACGTTTGAGGTTGATATAGATCTTGAAGAAAGATATGCGATTCATGCTGCTACATGTAGGAGGAAAGAAGAGTGTGATACATTTCCAGATCATAAAGTTCTATCTTCCCAGTTGCAGTCATTAAAGGCTGCAGTGTATGCCATTGAGGTCTGTCAATAGTCATTTGCTTTACTCTCTTTCTGAGTGCTCAAAGTTTTAATGTTCCTTGTGTTATAACATTTTTGCAGTCTGCTGTGCCTGAAGATGCTTTGATTGGTGCGTGGAAAATATCAGCTCATAGGTTATGGGCCAAAAGACTTCGGCGAAGCTCAACTGTGTCTGAAATTACGCAGGTTCCATAAGATTATCTAAGCTTCTTTCTCTGGGTAGCACCTTGTTTTAGTTCAATTCGATTGTCTCTAAATTCATCTTAAACATGATGTGTGTTTTCTGAAGGTGATTGGCGACTTTGTTGGGGCGATCAATGAAGATTGGCTAAGGCATTGTAATGCTGTAATGGAAGAGATTATAAGTTGCTTTGCGTCTACGCCTCAAACAACTTCTGCTATTGCTCTCTGGCTGATAAAACTGGATAATTTGATTGCTCCATATATGAAAAAAGCTCAACCTGAAAGGAATCAACTGTGCAGGACCAGAGATACAAGTATGATATGCTTATCTAAAATCATCTGTTACAACTAAAGTTCTTGCTTGTTTTATGTGTCAAAAGTTTCAAAACTGACCAGATATTTGCCAATTTTTCTGAAGGTAGGCGAGCGTCTAAGCGGTAGTTGTAGAATTCTCAACCTTGGACATCACGGAAGGTGAGATAGATAGAGGAAGATTTGTATAGGGAAGATATGTCTTGTTACTGCATTATCCAATTACATTGGAAAATTCTACAACGCAAGTGACTTTTGAGATAATATGTAGGCCTAATAATGTGTACAGACAATTTTAGAAATTGTAGCAGGATCACATTCAATTTTGAGCTATGAAGTCGTTTGATGTTTTGGTGAAACACACCAATGTGGCTCTGTGTTTAGGTCCTTTAATAAAAAAAGAAAAAAAGAAAAATACAGTTTACCTAAAAAAGTTGTGTTATTGGCATATCCCCATGAAAAGCATTGGGCATACACCTGAAACCGAAAATCTAAACCGGAACGATCCAACATGTTGGGTATTAGTTTTTTTTGTCAACATTCGACCACAACTGGCCGGTTAATTAACCAAGTTTATATATAATATAAACAGTGAGATTTGATCCCTAATTATGCAAATACGCATGTTTTAGTGGATTTACCGCATACCACTAGATTAAATGCCACTTATCCGTTGTTGGGTATTAATTTTTAAAAAATTGATTGTTCCAAAATATTTGATTATTTCTCTACATGATATGATTAGATTTTCATCCACGTTGCGGTTCGATTTAAATAGTTTAATAAATTCAGAAATCCTTTTTTTAGAATAATAAATAATGTTAATTTGTGTATTTATTTGTATTAAGTAAAATATTGGTTATGGTGGTAATTGGTTGTAATGAGTAGCGCTTAATATGTATTTTTTGCGTTAAACACCATTCATTAAATGAAAATTAGGTGGGGAAAGGTACAACTGAAATCAAAGCTCTCATTGCGAGAGAGTCAGCTAAAACGTTTTCAGATCGAGCTACAAATTTGAAATTGCAGAAAGAAAAGAGATGGAGAAGGTTAGAAAGATCGGTGAAGATCCCATATATCTCTAGAGGTTTCATGCCAATATTCAAGGTAGTAATGAGGGATAATGAATCAGATCGGATTTCGATCTACTAATGCCCAAATAAAGAGTATATTGGAGCGATGCACAAATTGCAAGAGCTTCGGCCACCCGAGCTTAATATGTATATTTGTAGAATTTAATAATTTTTTTTTGTCAATACTGTACCACAAATAGTCGGTTCATAAGTTCCTACATAATGTACGCAGTTAGACTCGATTCCTGAATATGAGATAATGCCAAGTTTCAGTTGACTTACCACCTGCCACTAAACCAAAGTCACTTCACGTAGAATTTAATAATTTAGTAAATCTATTAAAATTGAAATTAAGATAATTATTATTTTAAATAATTTACAGTTGATATATATATATATTATCAGATTGTATTTTGAATAAATTAGGTGAATATCTATGTAATCTATACAAATTAGGTAATTAACATAGGATTGTTCGAAATTCGGAGAGTGAGAATCACGTGCATGTGTACATTACGACACTTACCTTTAGGTCTAGGCATAAAACCCTAACCTGAAATTCCGACTCGAAACTGACCCGAAAAAATGGGTTTGGGTTTGGGTTGGGGTATACAAAATTACCCTATTGAATCTTATATTGAATACCCAATGGGTTTGGGTCCGGATCCGGGTCCGGGTAAAACCCAAAACTCGTGGATACCCAAATTAGACCTGAATATTAACTCTCTTATCTCTTTCGCGGAGCTGGTTTCAGTTCCGATTATTCGTTGACAATAATTCATTCATTTCATTCCCTTATATTTTCAATTATACATAAAATAAACTCATTAACTTCAAAATTGTCTCATAGAGTAGAGACGAATCGTGGTTTCACGAACTGTTAAATGTGATGTGACGGCATACAAATACATGATTTGGTGATTCTCCATTTGTGGATTCACTCATCGGAACTGAAACCAACTTAAACCACGCGTTGAAACAATAATTTTTCTCAGTTTCTTTTATCATAAAATCGATCTAAGAAAACCCTAAAACTTGATTTTCTATCTACAAAGGTGGATAATAGAAGAATCTTAACACCATCCTTAGAGGTAATCTTTGATTCGATTTGTATATGTGTCTTTCCTTTGATTCAATTTGTCTCTGCAATTTACTTTTCAATTTGTTTTTCTATTTTAAAATGAGAATCAATTTGTGATTCTTTTTGAATTGAGTGATTCTTTTTGACTTTGATTATGTATTTTGATTTAACTTATGATTCTTGATGAATATTTGATTTCGATTATGTAGTTGTTGTGTGAATCATTTGATTTCGATTATGTCGTTGTTGTGTGAATCTTTTTATTTCGATTTGTTATGTGATACAACTGTGATTCTTGTTGTTATGGAGAGAGCCTTTGATTTGTTGTTCACTAAATATTGCTTCACAGTTTATTGTTTCTCTGCTCTGTAATCAATGTATATGTCATTTCCATTGTCTTGTGTTATAAAAATTTGTACAGCCTAAGATTTTCTCTTGAGTATGTGAAGAAGATATCTTAGAAGAAAAAGAAAAAGAGATACTTTATCGAATATGTGGTTACAGACGAGTGTAGAAAGGAGAGAGAGACCTCAACGAACCAAATGCATCAGCTACAAATATGGTTTTGACGTGGACTCATATGTTGTCATTTTTTCTACTAATTATATACAATTATAAATTGTTATAAGTGATTATAATATTGTCATGGAGGCCTGCCTCTTCATATTTTATATATATATATATATATAACATTTGTTTATAGTTGAACTCGTGGAGATTTGTTTTAGTTGGATTTGTGTCAGCGTGCACGTCATTTGTATTCATGGATCTACATTATTTAAAATATCTTATTAATTGTTATATTATTTGTAGATGGATTCTTCATCCCTTAAACACAATGAACACTCTACACAAGAACTAGAAACTGATAATGACACTGAAATGAAAAACAAAAGGAAGAGTAACCTTGGAGCATGTGAAGCAAGTTCTCCAACAGTAACGACGAAAAAACAAGATCAGAAGTATGGGGACATTTCACAAGAACATCTGAAAATAATGACAAGTGTAAGTGTCATTATTGTGGAAAGATTTTAGCGTATCCAACTGCATATGGTACTTCAAGCTTAAAGAAGCATCTTCGGTCTTGCAAACAGTATCAAGCTTGGGAGAAAAGTAGATCTAAACAACAGGCCATAACACTTGATTGGAATTTGAAGTTGGCAAAAGTTTCTGAAAACGGTTTCAGAGAAGCTACAAATGAATTGATGGTAATGGCTGAGTTACCGCTGTCGTTTGTGGAGAGCATGGCGTGGAGAGTTTTTTGTAATAAGGGGAACGTCTATAAACCTCATTCAAGACGGACAGCTCATAGAGACATCGTGAAATTGTATGCCAACAAAAAAGAAGCAATGAGAAATTTGCTTAGAGATACTAGGCAGCGAGTGTCTCTTACTACAGACATATGGACTGCTTCTACAACACGGTGTAGCTACATGGTCGTGACATCACACTTCATAGATGCAAGCTGGAAATTGAGGACACTTATCATTGGGTTCAAAAAAGTAGACAACCATAAAGGATCTTCTATTTTATATGTTCTGCTTTAGTGTTTGGAAGAGTGGGGTATAGAGAAAGTGTTTACAATTATAGTTGACAATGCAACAGCCAACACTCTAGCTTTGTCAATGTTCATAGAGAAATTTAAAGGTTTGTGAAATGATGCTTTAGTGTTAGGAGGTGAGTTTTTGCACGTTAGATGTGCAGCTCACATTATTAATTTGGTTGTTAGAGATGGCTTGAAGGAAGTAGACAAGAGTGTCATAGCAATCCAGAATGCAGTTCAGTATGTGCGGTCATCCACTTGTAGACTACAAGTATTTGCGAGACAAGTTGAGATAGGAAAGCCAGTTAGTAGAGGGAGTCTATCTACAGACTGCCTAACGAGGTGGAATTCAACTTACCTCATGCTAATGAGAGCTCAAAAGTTCAAGTCTGCATTTGATAAAATACAAGCAGAGGATAAGCTATACAATGACTACTTTCTTGAGGTGGATAAAGAAGGATAGCAAAGGGTCGGACCACCAACATCAAGAGATTGGGCAGAAATAAAAAGGTTGGATCAGTTCTTAGTCATTTTTTATCACTCCACATTGGTTGTGTCTGCCTCATCCAAAGTTAATGCTCACAAACTGTATGCTGAGATTTGCACTATTGAAAAGAATTTGATCAGACTTTGCAATAGTTATAATGAAGATAAGCATAGCAAGGCTACAAATATGAGGGCAAAGTTTGAAAAATATTGGGCTGGATTGAGGGAAATTAACAGAATGTTAATCATAGCTAGTGTTTTTGATCCTAGAAATAAAACACAGTTTGCTCAGCTTTGCTTTGATCAATTGTATGGTAAAGAAAGTGTTGTTGCCAAAGGGTTATCCGATTCATTACATGATGTGTTGCTTAGAATGTTTGATGAATATTGTAGTAGATGTGCAACTATTGGGAAATCTGGGTCAGGTACGTTCTTTTAATCTGCAGGAGGTTCATCACATAACTCTCAGTCACAAGGTATCACTCATGAGGAATGCTTTAATTCTGGTGATGATGATTGCCTTGAATATGAAAGAATGGATTTTGTTTACAAAGAAATGGTTAATGAGAGAGGACTTCAAGAATCGAGCAATGAGTTATAACTTTACTTAAAGGAATCGGTTGAGAATCTGAAGCTTCCTTAAGGATTAGATTATGATGTTCTCGGTTGGTGGGTAATTAATAGCTCTAAATACCATGTTCTGGCTGAAATGGCTAGAGATGTCTTGTGTTCTTTGATCGTAACAATGAAAGTGTTTATGCATTATGGCTTTGGTTATTAAACTTTATACATTGATGTGTGTTTTTTTGTGTTGAACTTAATTACTTTTATTTTTGTTATGTGTACAGACAGTACATTTATGACAAGGTTCCAACTATCATCACTGACGAATCATACATATTTCCCACAGTCAAGTTGTTGTGTAGCGGTGAATTTTTGTTGGATTCTTATGTTTGAATATATGAATACTTAGAATATTTGTATGTTTTTCTTTGAATTTGAATAATTGGATTCATATGTTCTGTTTTGCTTAAAACTAAAACTTGAATCATTTAAACATTAGAGATGTTTAAGCAGGTCAATTGTTAAAAGCATAGACTTTTTAACATATAATTTTCAAAATATTTAGGTTTCGTGTCTAATTACCCAACTTGAACCGAAATTCAAAAGTTTCGAGTATTTAGCGGTCCTTAAAATTGGACCCGAAATCCAACCCGAACCCATTGCTACCCGACCTGGACCAACCCAAAATATATGGCATGTCCTATATGGGTCCAAAAAATTTAGACCCGAAAACCCAAACCAGAAAGAATCTGACTTGAACCCGACCCAAAACCCAAAACACCCACGGATACTTACCTTAGCATAGAGTAAAATAATTTTTGGCGCTCAAAAATGCTCCCTATTGAGCATTTAAGCGGGGGATGTGCTACTATATTCTCTTTGTTCAATGTGAGTTGTCAACCACACAAATAAGCTAAAGAGCAAACACAATCCTTTGTTTTGTTTGGTCATTTTTAAATATCTCTGAATTAAAAAATATAGTAATGTGTCTCAAGGTTTATTAGCAAGAAGAATTGTGTTTTGCCATTAACAACAGCCGCAACAGATTAAAGGGAGAACACATTTCTTCAATTCATGGTGTATTGATCATTTTACGAGGAAGAAGTTTGTGATATCAAAGGGTTGCACTCTTAACTATGTCAAACTTCTTGGTCATCACCCAAATTTCTCTTGTTTAATTTACAAAATGTAACAACATAAAAATGTATATTGAGAAAGAGAAGAAGACTCATAAAAAAATACTAACAATAATTCTTCAAAAAATTTCAAATACTAACTGGTATGAACATCGATGGTGTCTCGCGAGGTAATCCTAGTTTGAGTACTGTTGGTGGTGTGCTGCGAGACAGTTCGGGATCATAGTTAGGTGGTTTTGTGCTTAAGATAGGAGTATGTACCTAGAGACGTGCCAACATTAACATATATTATATACGAAGCAAAAAAAATAATACCCCAATTCAATAAAGATAAATCTACAAAAAATAATTGCTATCTTCATATAACAATTTACAAATAAAATAAAATATAGCTAACAAAATATTAACTGTAAAATATATATATATATATATATATATTTCCACTTTAACCAAAAAAAATTTAATCAATTTTATTTAAATAAATATAATAGTTAATTTTTTTGTGAGAAATAGTTGAACAAGTTAAAAAATATTTAAGATTGACACATTAAACTATTAAATTATCACTATTTGTAAACTGCAAATTTTTAAAATCCAACATAAATCCAAGTATTTATTCATATTTTTAAAATCCATATGTTATATATATATATATGATTTGTTGTTGATGTCCCTAAGTTTTATTTTTAAAATATATGCCCTAGGCCAATGTTTAAAATTTTAACACTATGGCACAATCCTTTATGTACCACCTTTTTACTGAGCTTTGAAGAATGTACTACGATTTGTACCTCGCTTGGAACCGAAATATCTCACGCACCTAGAGGTAGAAGTGGATTTATAAATTATTGTTAGTTTCATTATGAAAGGATTAGTGCATTACATTCCTTATTTTCATAGTATATTTGTGCTATGATTTTATTGTATTGTCTCTATATTTCACATGTATAGAGAAACAAATAAACTTGCTAATAGGTTTACCTTCTCGCTATCCTTATGATATCACCCTTTTAATGAAACATCTGAGTCGGTTCGATCTTTAGTCCTAAAAGATGTTGAGAGACTGAGCATTTGATCAGTGTGTTTGATTCTTTTTCATGATCTTTTGTGTTTGAATGGAGTTGAGCTCCCTTTACTTACCAAAAATTATAGTCATTGGTACAAATATTTGAAAAAATTAAAGTGGAGAATACAAAATCTCCTAATTTGTTCCGTCTTAATTGAATGGCTTGTCTTCCTCTCGTGGCTCTAAACCCTACATTTAAAAGATCAACGGTCGCTTCTGAGAGACAAAATCCAAAGAGGATTCTGAATTTACACTGCGTAGCTTCGAACTTTAAGACCAAAACGATGTCGCAGTCTCCTGCTCCTCGCGAGAAACTCATGAGAAAATGCCGAGAGAAAAAAGTAGTAGAAGAAGAACCGCTTGGAGGAGACATAGAGGATCTCTTTAGCGATAAGGAAACCCAGAAAATCAGATCGTCTTTGCTCGATTGGTACGATGCGAATCAGCGAGATCTTCCATGGAGGAAGAAAAGGAGTGAAGGTGAAGAGGAGAGAAGAGCTTATGAGGTCTGGGTATCGGAAATTATGCTGCAACAAACTAGGGTTCAAACTGTAACGAAGTATTACAATCGTTGGATGCATAAATGGCCAACTCTTTACGACCTTGCTCAAGCTTCCCTTGAGGTGATTCTTCTGTGGTTTTTTTTTTCTTTTTAATTTGGGAGAATCAATTAGATGAAGAAAGAGCTTCATTTTCTTGGATTTTGGCATAGAGTTAATGTTTGTTTTAATGTTCCTATTTGGAAATTGGCAATAACGCTACAACTGTCATACTTGAATCCGTATGTGCTTTAATTGGGGAGTAAAGTGTTCATCTTTTTGGTATTGCTCTGCATTTAGCAAAGAGTAACCAAGGGGTCTTTCGTAAGGAATGCTGTGTGAGTTTTTCAAGAGTAACCAAGGGGGCAGTTAGCAAAGTGTTCATCTTGAATCCGTATGAGCTTATCATTGTTTTGGCAAATGGAGTCTTTTGTAAGGAATGCTGTGTGAGTTTTTCAAGTCTTACTATGTGGGCAATTGGTAACAAGACTCCACAATGGTCTCCCATTAAATAATTATGATGCACTATGTAGGAAGTGAAGGGTTAGTCTTTTGGGTTTTGCTTTTCATTTGCCTATCGTTAGTAGGGAAGAGAGAAATTTAGTAGTCTCTATTTTCCAAAATGGAAATGTCTGTATATTAGTCAATGCCACACCATGTTAAAAAAAATTTCTAGGGGCATGAGAAAAAATTATAAGAAAGAGCTTTCTTTTCTTGTTGTTGCTTGCTTGTCTTTGTTTTGGCAAATTTGCTCCTTTCTAAAGAGTGTGTTTTCGATTTTACTGTGGGAAATTGATAATATAGCCTACGAATGTCCCATTTAAATTCCGTATGTAGTTGTGTTTTTGGTAGAAACAGTGTTAGAGAATTCTGCTTGATGTGTATTACCTGGAAATTAAGGACTTAATCTTCTTGGGGTTTCTCTGCATTTTTCCATCATTTGTAAGGAAGTGAGTACTTTAGTACTGATTATTGGTGCTAAAAAATTGAGTTCTCACACGCTGCAGGAAGTTAATGAAATGTGGGCTGGTTTGGGGTACTATCGGCGAGCACGTTTTCTTTTAGAGGTGAAGAAACTTCTTCAATCCAGAGTTTGACACTAGTTGATACGTTCATTAAATATTGTAGTGATGTTTTCTTCTTGTTTTGAGAATCGAAGGGAGCAAAGATGGTTGTTGAAGGGAAGGATGATTTTCCCAATAAAGCGTCTAGTTTAATGAAAGTTAAAGGAATAGGAGAATACACAGCCGGAGCAATTGCATCAATTGCTTTCAGTGAGGTGAGTCTGTTTTATTTTTAAATCATATATGTAAGACATAAAAGTAATTTACCTTCTCTTTTGACTGGATCATTAATTTTTGGTTTTTGTTTTTAGTTTTTGGATCTTAGATGTTTAGTTGATTTTTGCTTTTTGGTTTTTTGGAAAAGTTAACACAAAAACGCTTTGAACTTTAGAAAAACTGTTTTATCAAAATCATGATTGGTTGAAAAATTGTTTTTTTAAAAACAAAAACCAAAAATGCATCAAAAAAACTCTCTATTCAATGCTTTATTCTGTTCCAGGCGGTTCCTGTTGTTGATGGAAACGTGATAAGAGTGCTTGCGAGACTAAAAGCCATCTCAGCCAATCCAAAAGACCGGCTAACAGCCAGGAATTTCTGGTGAAATAACTTTTGCACTTGCTTGTATGTCTCGCTATTAAGACAATAACAAAAGATAGTATAACAAGATAATTTATATGCTTCTCAGGAAACTAGCTGCACAGCTAGTGGATCCTTCACGTCCTGGTGATTTCAACCAATCTCTGATGGAGCTTGGTGCGACTTTATGCAGTGTATCAAAGCCAAGTTGCTCTTCTTGTCCTGTTTCCAGCCAATGCCGTGCATTTTCACTATCCCAGGAAAACAGAAGCATTTCTGTTACAGATTATCCAACAAAAGTCGTCAAGGCCAAACCAAGGCGCGACTTTTGCTGCGTATGTGTTTTGGAAATACTGAATCAGGAGAGGAACCAATCAGGAGGTAGATTTGTTCTTGTAAAGAGACCTACAGAGGGTCTGCTTGCTGGACTTTGGGAGTTCCCATCAGTTATATTGGATGAGGAAGCTGATTTGGCAACAAGGAGGAACGCAATCAACCTCTACCTTAAGGAAGCATTTCATGTAGAACCCAAGGAATCATGCACTATAGTTACAAGAAAAGAACTTGGAGAATTTGTCCACATCTTCACACATATACGACGAAAAGTTTATGTGGAGCTATTAGTTGTACAACTTACAGGTTTAACCACTATCTATTTCTTTCTCGGTCTCTCTTTTTCTTTGACATAGACATGGATGTATTTAAAATCAAGAAATTGCCATGACGTTACTCTCTTCTCTGTGTCGTACAAGGGGGAACAAATGGTCTTTTCCAAGAGCAGGCAAAAGACACTCCAACATGGAAGTGCGTAGATAGTGATGTTCTTTCTACCATGGGACTGACATCCTCTGTCAGAAAGGTACTGCCTTTTCTTCTTCAGATCATATAAAAAAACTACCCTTGGATGTGATTGTTAAGGAGCAAGCTTTAAAATAGACGACGTTTATAGGTTTTGATTTGACCTTCTTAAAACTGATTAGGGCAGTGAGTTTTGTCATTTGTTCTTAAGGTAATTCATGATTGTTCCATTGGGGAAGTCCATGGTTAAAAAAAGTTAGTAAATGTTGATGGACTGCAGGTGTATACAATGGTTGAAGCACACAAGCAAGGCTTATCTGTTGTTCCTGTCTCATCAAATAGAACAGCCATATCGAGGAAACGAAAAATCTCATGATCTCCTTCCTCTCACACTCTTCTATGTTTGCGGTATGAGACTACTTTTTCTGAGAGAGCTAATTTGGAATCATGGGAATAACTAATCTTTGTACCCTTACTGTTGTAGCTGGACGATCCGCACGGATATTTTTATTCTCTGCCATTTGTATAGAGAAAACAGTTAATTTAATGCTGAACTTACGCGTTTTTGTCATTTTAAACTCGAACTTCTTCTCTCTCCAAATAAACCACAAACTTGTAATTGACCACACCATATTAGTTTCACTGTTAGTCAACATTAACAGATGCTAAGCGTCGTCAGTGTAATTAAACGGATCGTTAGTTGGGTTAACGAAATTAGTAAAATGCAGCGTTTTGACTCCCAAAAAAATTGAAATCCCTAGATTTTGCCCTAAATTGATTCTCTCTTCATCCCTTTCAATTTCGAATTCGAAATCGAAATCTCAAATCGATTTCTCTCGAAATTGCAAGACAATAGCAAGAGAGAGATCAAATACAAAGAAGCTTTCTTTCCAACCTCTCTAGGAACAAGTCTGTTATTCAATGTTCGTACAGTCGCCGGCACACAAAGTGTTCGACCAAATGCCTAAAAGAAGCTTCCTATAGATTTGCAAGACCAATTCGAATGCAACAATTTTGATTTCTGAGATGTTTTTATACACAAACTTAAAACTGCAAATCCCATAAAAAGTCAAAACACACACACAAAATATTCATAATTGAATAAGCAAAGATAGCAAACAACACATTTAATGTTCTTTTTTGTATGTAGACAAATAATACAGAATCAAAGAGAGCAACAAGCCAACAATAGCAAGAGAGAGATCAAATACAAATAGTTTGTAACTATGTAATCCTTTTGTTGTAAGATTCGATCATATACTCGGTTATGTGGTTTGTGTGGATTAGAACATGTGATGATTGAAGCAACAATTTTACTCTGTGATCTTTCTCTGTATACATAACTGACTTGGTTTAATTTTGTATGTAAAATCAGGAAGTCATTGATACATCTGGAGGGTAAAGCTCATGATCACTAAACCATCACCTTTCATTCATTCAATCATTTGACTTTTAACATCTCATGTCCAGTTTACAATCTTGATCTTTACTCTTTCTTCCAGCTGCGGTGCAAGTTTCACAGTTCAGACACCGCATTGTGAACGCTGCTCTTGAGGAAGAGATGAAAGATATCCATGTTCTTTCAATAAAGAAAGCTCAAACTCCACAACAATGGAAGCCATCATCAAAAGACTCTGAAACAACTCCACAACAATGGGAGCCAACATCACAAGACTCTGAAACAAATGCAACCACAAGCTACAAACTTTGACCTTGTTCCAAAGAAGCCGCTAAATGACCTTGTTCGAAGTGAAATGCTGCTAATGCTTCACTCATTAATCTTCGAGTCGGCGACAACAATGAAGAACTTGAACAACCTGCCAATATCCTCTACAAAATCTACCCAACCCAAATTTGTTTATGATTCTTAAAAGAATGTGAGAGATGTCTAAATGTAAACAATTTATGTAAAAAATTGGAATCCGATGAATAAATATTCAAAAGGCTGTTTTTTGGTTTTTTTTATGAAATCAAAGTGAATCCTATATGAAGAAATAAAAAGAATTATTGTTGTGAATTAATATGCAAATTTAAGAAAAAAATGAAGAATGAATTGAATGAAATCCCAACCGAAAGAACCAACAAATCTTATTATATATTCAATAAAGAATGAAAGAATCGAACTAATCTAAAAAAAATTCAAATCAATCTACCATAAAACAATCATCAGATTCCTCAAAAGCTTTTAAACAAACAAAATCTCATTTAGATGATAATGACGACCAACGAATTCACATTCACATCATCACGAACATAGAGTAATGTTGAAGAAGACGAAGAACAATCTGGAAGTTGCTGAATAACCACCTCATCACTCCATTTTGGTTTACCAAATCAACAAAATCCCTCAAACATCCCCATAATCAGACAAACCCAGATCAGAAACTTCACTCAAACTCAAAATCAAGATCAAACACTCTCGAGAAAGAGAGAAAAGACTTGCAAGAAAGAGAGATTTTGGGTTTGGGGCTTTCTAATGTTTCTAGAGATTTCAATTTGTTTTTGGGCTAAAACGCTGCGTTTTGATGATTTCATTAACCCAAACAAATGAGTTATTTAATTAAACTGACGACGCTTAACGTCGGTTAATTTTGACTAACGGTGACACTAATCTGGTGTGGTCAACTCAAAATTCGTGATTTTTTTGGAGAGAGAAGAAGTTCGAGTTTAAAATAGCAAAAACGCGTAAGTTTAGTATTAAATTGACCATTTCCCCAATTGTATATCAAAAGTCTTCACAAAAAACACTTGTGAACTATGTATCTATATCTACAGTGACTGTATTATACTCCGTCTAATATGTTGGGATACTACAGTTTTCATTGCGCTGCGAGCAAGAGTTGTTTTTACCACAATTTTCACTGATTTTTTCCAAAAGTGTGCAAGACGTGTTGATTCAAAGATTTATGGATGAATTGTTGAATAAATGCTCTAAAGATTGTTGAACTATGAAACCTCACATGACTACATATACCAACATATTTTTATTCACTAATATATATCAACGTAGAGAAACTTACATATAATAAGTTGAATTTAAGATTTTGGGGTAATATCACAGCTTAATTATACTTAAAAATCAAATTGCAATTATATAAATTTTAGGTTTCATGTTAGTAAATTAAAATAAAAGATTATAAGTATTTAAATAGTCATACCATTTTTTCTGAAAGGGATAGTCATACCATATTTAATAATAAAAATTAACAATAATTATATCTAAATTAAATAAAAAACACTCAAATAATTAAAAATCACCAATAAGAAAAATAAACTAATTTATATAGTTATATACAGTGATTTTTTCAAGGTTCAATTAACATATATTTGATCAAACTATATATATTTTAATAAAAAAAAGTCTTATGTTTAATCATATATCATTTTTTTTTGTCAACTGAACTTTTTTTTGTTTTTTGTTTTTGGTTAAATTTTAAATTTATTGATCAATAAAAATGATATGTACAAATGAGATTAAAACATGATTCATGAAAATACTCTATTCAAAAAAACAAAAAGTTAAGGTATTCTAACTTCAAACCAACGTTTAAGTAGACCATGAAGTCTATGCAGATACATATAATATAAAGGTTGTTACGGATTAGCTTGTCAATCGTACAAGTCATAACCTCATACGTAGTTCAAGGCTTATCATGGATTCTTTTATCTCGTCAGATATGATGTATAGTACACTGGAAAGCCAATCGCACAAGAATCTTATTCAATCTACCAAAGTGAGAGCCAAGAAAATCAACAATAGTATCGTTCCAGTCAAGAGTGATATTGCCACCAATCAGCTTGCTGCAAAGATCCAACCAAACAATGAAACTGAATGAACATGCTATTGGGATATTGAGCTCTCTTGAATCTTTGATATTTAGATTGTAAATTAGGTTAAGGGTGTTCCCTATCATATTGTATTTATATAAGACTTTAGCCTCTATCAAATTCAATAATAAACCTTTTCATAAACTCTTTGGTTTCTTGACATGGTATCAGAGTCTAACCTAAATTCTTAGGTTCCCATTTCGATCCTCTATTCTATTCTGAGATCATGGAGATTCATGTCATTTATGAAAGAGATAATGATGACGACGATGAAGATCCAGATGAAGTTGTTACCACGATATGGTGATGACTCCAACGGATACGATGTTGATCCGGCGGTGATAAATTTGAATCTCACTACACAAATTTCTTCATGAACAAGATGTTTGCAAAACAATCCAAACTTGTGTTTTTTTGACCCTTCGACCGGGTATAAACGTCGATGACCTAACGACTGGGTGTTGTAGCCGCTTTAACCTTACGACCGGGTATAAATGTCGGTTGACGTAATGGCTGAGTGTTGAAGCCGCTTTGACTCTACGACCGGGTATAAATATCGATGATGATCCGACGACCGGATAGAATACTGCTACTTTGAAGACTTGTCCAATCTCACACGTGTTACTACGTATAAGCTTGCCGGGGGTATGAGATATTGGGTCTTCTTGGGCTTTTGATATTTAGATTGTAAAGTAAGTTAAGAGTATTTTCTATCATATTGTATCTATATAAGATTTTAGCCTTTATAAATTCATTAAGAAAGTTGTTCATGAACTCTTTGATTTCTTGACACATGCAAAGAATAAATAGTCCCTAGATTCATCATATTCCCTATAAAGAACACAATGCTGAAAATGCCCCATGCTCACATTCTAAAACTAGTGGAGAATATGTTCTTGACCACTAATCATGACCAGTGTCGGCTCGTAATAATTTGATGCCTAAAGTAATTTGAAAAATTAACGCCCTAATTTTTTTTCCTGAGTACAATCAGATGATGATTTTTTTGATTTCCACGTATAAGAATATTTCCAAATTTGAAGACTACTAAAACAATAAAACAAAAAAATGAACCAAATATAGTTATTAGATAGTAGTAACCAACCTAGAACTTAGTCATCTATCATTTCAGTAACTCTGAAGTCATAATGTTATCTATATTCAAAACCTCAAAGCTAACATAGATCAACAAATTTTCTCAATATTGACTATAAAATGTCTTGAGTTGCACTATGTACCTTAATAAACGCTCTTGCTAAAGTATGATATTATAAAATATCATATTTATATATAGATGATTAAAAAGTATTACATAAAAAATAATGTAATTTATTTAATTAAGTAATAAAATAACGAGAAAGAGAGGTGACAGATATGAGTTCTTAAGCAACGTCGTTAAAAAAGTTAAAACAATTTAATGTAAAACCTTAAATTTTAATCATATATAACCATACTTCGTTTAAGACATGAATTTGTAGAATCGAAGATTTACAAATCATATTAGATTAATTAAAAACATGAAAAAGGAACAAAAACTAAATGATAATTAGATTTTTATTATTTAGGTTGTTTAATAAATAATTTAACAGAAAGCTATTAATGAAAGAAATTAAAAGAAATCAGATAAGATTTTAAAAGAAATAAAGTAACAGGAAAAAAATCAGATTAGATTCTAAATTAGTTTGTCGCTCATGAAAAATAAAATGATTCTAAATTGGTTTGGTTTTTCTTTTTCTTTTTTGTCAAAGGCTTTGTTTGAGATAAGCCTACAAGGCCAATTACATTGGTCAAAAAACAAAGAAGTGGGCTGTGTTAAAATCAGACCCAAAACAGAATTTAGGCCCAAATTTTTTATAGTGGCTCGTGGATAGGTCACGAAGCTTCTTAATGGCCACGTGGCAAACCCAGCAATAGTGCCGGTAGTGGAAGCCGATCTACCACCATGAAGAGCACCGCCGGGAGATTCCACTAGTTCCAGTTTTGCTGCGCATTGATAGCATAATATTATAGCGTCTTTTTTTAAAGTGCTATTATAAATTATTTTCGTATTTTGCTATCCATATTATACCGTTTTTAACATGCTAAGTCTATCAATAGCAAAACGCGAAACTAAAATATCTTTGGAGGAACATAATTTCACACTTTGAATTTCTTTGGAAAAATTTATCCCCTTATACGATTTCTCCTTTTTTCTACACTAAACCCTAACTTTTTTATTTTTTTTCAGAACGACAAAATTAATCATCCTGTTAGTCTCCCTGCAGTGGGCGATATTCCTTCTTCTCTAGTGGCTCATCAAGTGGAATCTAAGCTCGATTTCAATCTAGTTTCTGCGTTCGAGTTTAATTTGCATAAATTTGACGAATATGAAGCTTGAAGAAGATAAGTCTCCTCTCTCATATATTCTGTAGACGAATCAATGCTCGATTTCAACCTAGATTGCGAATTTTGTTCTGTTTAGCTGAGATCTAAATCTGAGTAAATTTACTTTTTCATGTAAACTTGCTATAATATTATCATGTATAATCCTTAGTTCTGTCCACTAGTCTTTGAAAATCCAATTTGTTGTAGGCAGTAGGTTGTGTTATCATGAATTAGAGCTTAATGCCATCATCATAAACAAGTATCATCACCATCTCATCCAGAGGTGGAAAACAAAAATCTGATCTTAAAATCGGATTAGTTACCGGAGAAAGAACTCTGGAATTTATTACCGAGACTTGCCCGTATATGTACACGGCAGAGTATACTTGCCGGAGAAAAAACGGAGAACATAACCGTGACAACGATGTCACCGCCAACGTTCAACGTAAAGTCAAATCGAAAAACGAAAAGGAGCTTCTGAAAAAACGAGAGAATTTTTAGTGTAAGAAAGTATGAGAAAGAACCAGAATAATTTTCGAAAATTATTGTTTATTCCCTGAAAAAATCCATAAACTAGTTTACTTAAGAAAGTCAAAAGCCAATACAAAAAATAAAGAAGTCAAAGAACAATTTCTTAAATAAAAAAGTAAAAGATGAAACATAATTATGAGTTTCGAACTTGATTCCGGAGAGTAGTAGTAGAGTTCGGAAGTGATCCTTTGATTCGCGGGTTCGTGAGTTTTAATCTATGCATGACGGGTTGCGGGTTATATTGGGCTAAATCTGTAGATTTTGCGGATACTCACGGGCCGCAGAAACTTTATGTTGTTTTTAAAACAAAAAATTTAGACATCGTGACATTTTTATGAAAAAAACAGCATATAGTTTAAAAATCTGCGGGTTATTGCAGGTCTTTTTACAGGTTTTTTGAGTTTTTTTGTAGGTTATTACAAATTTTAGTTAAATTTAGTTAGATTTTTTTTTTGCAGATTAACTGGAAGGTCCGCAAGTTTAAGCGGGATGGATTGTGGGTTAGGATTTATAATCCACTTTTTTGTGGAGCGAATTATGGGTTTACGAAAATGTATAAAAAGTCTATGAACTTTATATGGGACAGAGCGGGTTGATCCACTATCCAACAACACTAAGTAGTAATATTTTGTATGTCTAATCAATACACTAACAAAACTTCTGTAAAAATAATGTCCTAAAACATTTTAATATAATCTGCTGCGTAAAGTTCTAGCTTGTTGGGTTTTTGGTTAGGGTTGGATCTGACCATGAGATAAAAAAAATCTCAGAATACTTTGAGAAAACCATATAATGCTAAAGTAACCTTAGTTCTAATTGACTAAAACTTTCATTAATTATACATGATATTCCCTCTATTTCTAATTAGTTGATGTTGTAAAAAAAAAAAATTGTTTTCAAAAAATTGATGTTTCCAATTTCTAGTGCATATTTCCTATTTTATCCTTATTTATTGTTATAGTTTTACTTATAATTAATATTTCTATCTTTATAACAATAAATAAGATTAAATAAGATAATGTAAATTTTTTAAATATTTGTAAAATCTCTAAAACATCGAGTATTGAAAATCAGAGGAGTATATATTAATCATAAAATCAAACTGGTATTTGTAATTATATTCTCAAAATTGTGAAAAAAAATTATTACACTAGTATCAAGGTCATTACATTTGATCCTTTCAAATTGTTGTCCTTTGGTTTTAATATCCCCAAAAAAGAATAAATTATTATAAATCTCGACCTTAGATTATGTTAAGCACGGTGATCACAGCACCGACACACATTAGTATGCGTCACAGGAGATAATAACCCACCACGATTTTCCTGATTTTCGTTATTCGCTCTCTTTGCGAACGCTTTAAGCAACACAGTGAGAGATTTGATTATCTGCGTGACCTTTACAAAGAGCGATAGAGCGATTGAGAAACAGAAGTCTCTCTCGTACCTCTGGATCTGACTCCGTCGAAGATCACCTTACCTGGATCTGACTCAGGTTTGTTCTTTTCATATTGCGAAACTCTGAGATCTGCACTTGCATCGGCTTTTTTGTTTGCCGTTTCATTTGGTATAATCGTTTTCGTATTGACATTTCGTTTGATATTCGTTTTTTGTTTGTACAATTACCAATTACCTCTGGATTGTTTGTTTGCCTCTATGATTTATTGAGATCTACTCGTCGGAGTATTCCGATCTTTTGATTTAGCGATCTGATTCATTACTTGTCCTTTGAATCTATTAACCTTAATTCCGAATCTGGTTACCAGGCTTCCTGTTTGGTGTCTTGATCTACTTGCATGAACCTTTGGTTCAGTTTATATCCTGTGAATTTTTGTTTCTTCTTTAAAATGTGTTTTCTGTATGAGCATTTCCGTAAAGTGATCTTGTAAATGTATAACTGTGAAAAGGATCACTTACGTGAGAGACCTTTTCTTTTCATTCAGGAAGGAAAAATGTTTGGTATGTACCGAGTTTTCGTCTTGCTGGTGTTTGTTTGTCAGCTTTGCAATGGATTTTACCTGCCAGGGAGTTATATGCACACATATTCAAACCGGGACTCTATCTTTGCCAAAGTCAATTC
Source organism: Lepidium didymum (assembly GCA_963920545.1). Lineage (NCBI taxonomy): Eukaryota > Viridiplantae > Streptophyta > Magnoliopsida > Brassicales > Brassicaceae > Lepidium > Lepidium didymum. The sequence goes on along the minus strand of OY986980.1, from coordinate 17,456,675 downwards.
CTTGACTTCTATAGAAACAGAGCTTCCTTTCAGTTACTATAGTCTTCCTTACTGCAAACCACTTGAGGGCATCAAGAAAAGTGCTGAGAATCTTGGTGAGCTTCTCATGGGGGATCAGATTGATAACTCTGCTTACAGGTTTCGCATGAACACAAACGAGTCTCTCTACCTCTGCACCACGAGTCCTCTGAACGAGCATGAGGTCAAGCTCTTGAAACAGAGAACGCGTGAGTTGTATCAAGTGAATATGATTCTGGATAACTTGCCAGCTTTGAGATTCGCAAAGCAAAATGGGGTTACCATCCAGTGGACTGGATATCCTGTTGGGTACTCGCCACCAAACAGCAATGATGATTACATCATCAATCACCTCAAGTTTAAGGTGTTGGTCCATGAATACGAAGGCAATGTCATGGAGGTAATTGGCACAGGGGAAGAAGGCATGGGTGTGATCTCTGAAGCTGATAAAAAGAAGGCTCTGGGCTATGAGATAGTCGGGTTTGAGGTTGTTCCGTGCAGTGTTAAGTATGATCCTGAAAAGATGAAAAAACTTCACATGTATGACTCTGTACCTTCAGTTAACTGTCCGTTGGAGCTTGACAAAGCTCAGATCATAAAAGAACTTGAAAGAATAACCTTCACTTATGAAGTCGAGTTTGTTAGAAGTGATGTAAGGTGGCCATCTAGATGGGATGCCTATTTGAAAATGGAAGGTGCTCGTGTTCATTGGTTCTCTATTCTTAACTCGCTTATGGTGATTTTCTTTCTCGCCGGTATAGTTTTTGTCATATTCCTGAGGACAGTGAGAAGAGATTTGACAAAGTATGAGGAACTTGATAAAGAAGCACAAGCACAGATGAATGAGGAGCTCTCTGGATGGAAACTTGTTGTCGGAGATGTTTTTAGAGAACCAGAAATGTCAAAGCTTCTATGCATAATGGTGGGAGACGGAGTTCGAATTACAGGAATGGCTGTTGTTACTATTGTTTTTGCAGCACTTGGATTTATGTCACCTGCTTCAAGAGGAATGTTACTAACCGGGATGATAATTCTTTATTTATTTTTGGGCATTGCTGCTGGGTACGCTGGTGTTCGGCTCTGGAGAACCGTCAAGGGAACTTCAGAAGGATGGAGATCGCTTTCGTGGTCTATTGCATGCTTCTTCCCGGGTATTGCTTTTGTTATACTAACAGTGTTGAACTTCCTTCTCTGGAGCAGCAACAGCACTGGCGCGATCCCAATATCATTGTACTTTGAGCTTTTAGCTCTCTGGTTCTGCATCTCGGTTCCACTAACCCTGTTTGGAGGATTCTTAGGCACACGAGCGGAAGCAATCCAGTTTCCAGTAAGAACAAACCAGATTCCAAGGGAAATCCCAGAACGGAAATACCCGTCATGGCTCCTTGTCCTCGGAGCAGGAACCCTTCCTTTTGGAACCTTATTCATAGAACTATTCTTCATCTTCTCGAGCATATGGTTAGGGAGATTCTACTACGTTTTTGGGTTCTTACTCATAGTTCTGCTCCTGTTGGTAGTCGTGTGTGCAGAAGTTTCAGTGGTGTTGACCTATATGCACCTCTGCGTTGAAGATTGGAGATGGTGGTGGAAAGCTTTCTATGCATCTGGCTCAGTTGCATTGTACGTTTTCGCTTACTCCATCAACTATTTGGTGTTTGATCTGCAAAGTCTGAGCGGACCAGTGTCCGCTATGCTATACATTGGTTACTCTCTGCTCATGGCAATTGCAATCATGCTCGCCACTGGAACCATTGGCTTCCTCACCTCCTTTTACTTCGTCCACTATCTCTTTTCCTCTGTCAAAATCGATTGACGACAAAATCTCAGCCGATGATGTCTGCTTTATTATTAAGCAATTTCAGGTGTTGTTATTCTTTTGTCAGTACTAGACTTGTAGAGTCCTCTATCTTACATGTTTTTTTTTGTTTTTTTTTCTTTCATTTCCGAACCTATAATTCCCCTTATGTCTTTTCCTTACAACGTTCTGTTTTTTTTTTCTTTTTTTTTTATAAACTTTTGAGTAGAAAATAAAAGATTTTGAGTTTTCTGATTTCCATTTCTTTTGAATTTTGTGTATTACTTGCTTCGCATTTTTTTCACAAATGAGCTTCCTATATCAAGTGTCTGCTGTAAATGATAGTCTGGGTACATCATGAATTCATGATTTGTGTGTTTTAACTGTGATATGAAGAATTTGCCTATTATATGGCATCTTAAGCTCAATATCATAATCAATTGAAGCATGAATACAAAAGTTAGAAAGTTAGAACTACTTACAATATCATGAACTAGGGGTGGGAATTCAGGTCGCATCGGGTTGATTGGTAATCGGATAATTAGCAGTTTAGAAAAACCATCCGAAATAATCGAACTAAAAAATCTGATCGGGATTCGGGTTGTTCGAACAAAAAAAAATTGTCCGAATTTTTTTTTTCTTTTTGCAAAAGTTCTAAAAAAATCCGAAAAATCCGACCCGAACTGTCTGAAATACCCGATTAAGCAAATGAAATTCCGAAAAAATGATTTTTTTTCTTTTTTTGCAAAAATTCTACAAAAATCCAAAAAACCCAACCTAAACTATCCGACTCGAATCACTATCCGAATTCATCATAAGCCACTTACCAAACCAATCTGAATTTCAAATCCGACCTGACCCTAACTGACTCAAATTTTGGTTCGGATCGGACAAATCGGATCGGATCAAATTCTCACCCCTATCATGTACAGAGCAAAAGAAAGCATTTTTCATCACAAATGAGATTGCCTCCCTTGGCAATAGTCGTTTATAGTTCCAGTATTTATGGTTAAGGGTGTACCTTTTTTCTTTCAGAAACAATTGATGAAAGAAGATAACCTCATATGAACTCTCATGTCACAATTCAGGCCTGGGCTGTCGACCCTGAACTAAAACTCATAAAGCAAAAGTTTTAGATATAAAAATATATTAATAGTTTTAGAGGCATTAACTTTATGAAAATTAATAGTAGTGTAGTTGTTTACTTCTTAACCTTGTCGAGCCTTCATAATGGTTTTTTATATGCCTTTACTCTTTTGTTTTAAGCTTTAAATTTGTTTGGGTTGGATCCGTCACATGTGGTTCTCGTAATCTAACCAGTCAAGTTCACTTTCGCTTTACTACAATATCTTTTTGTTTAGGGTCACATAATTTTTCAATTCCACTTTAATTTGTTTTTTGTTTGTTTATTTGGACTAAACATTAATTCATAGATGATAGAGTTTTAAGAACTCATTTTGCCAATGAGTCAGCAGTCAACACATAGTTCTCTACTCTTTTCACAAAACGAAAAATACAAACAAAAAAGTTTGAGAGATGGATAAAATGTCTTCAATGATCTCATGTTTGTCTTTACATGTGTCCTTATTGATCAATTGGATCAATTGAAGTGCATCAACGCCAAAGATGATCTTTCTGATCCTGAGTTTAAGGGCTTTCAGTGTCCATGCCTTCCATGTATTTTGTTCATGTCTATTGTCCTGCGCCATTTTCATCTTCCCTCTTTTCATTTTGTCATGTGTCAATCAATCATAGTGTTGCAAGCTTTTGTCAAAATGTGTATTTGTGACAATATGACACTCAAAGTGGGTATTTTATAGGGTTATCGGACTAATTACACCTAAGAATTTTCATATAATCATATATTTACCCAAACTATCAGTGTCTATCCAATTGCAGATAATTTTATGAACAAAGTTTTAGTTCCACACAAAGTTAGATGTAACAGAGTAACTGCACCTGAAGTTTGATGCAGTGGTCGAAATACACAAATCTAAAAATTAACAGTTTATTGTTGACCGTAATTGGTTGGTTAGTAGCGATGATCAAACCATTACCCGTCCTAAGCCAAAATTATGACACGACTACTAACCTGATTATGACCCGAGTATGAATGTGAATAAGACCCGCTTTCATTAACCATCGCGAACAAAAAGTTTTTGCTTTTCTTCAAACCATAGAATTTCAAAGAAAGAAATTCAAAAAATTGGAAGGGTCGTTTGATAGAGAGAGAGGTGGATCGAGAGAGATAATGGAGATAAACTATGATTCACTTCATTTGGTGCCGGTTGATAAGGATTTCGTCGATGAAGCGATGGTGAAAGATCCGACGATGACGAAGAACATGAAAGGAATCTCAATGAACTGGAGCTTGAGCTGTTGGAGTTTCACGACGAGCCTCGAATAACGCACAATGAGTTGCATGAAAGTGACGATGAAAGCGACTGGGATTGGGAAGGTGACGGAGGAGATTCACGAGGTCAAAGAAACAAAGCTAATGTCAACTCGACTAAAGGATTGCTTTATGAAGAGATGGTTTTCTTCAACGTTGTGGGCTTCAAAGACGTTGTTGCCAAGTATGCTATCAAAACTGGGTATATTCTGAAGCAATATAGGTATGATAAAATGAAATGTGCTTACAAGTGTATAGGTGGTAAAAGTTGTAGTTCGAGAATTTATTGTTCTAGGACTAGTATAAATGATGAGTAGGAGATTAGAGTATTCAACAAAGTTCACTCATGCTCCCCGAATGGAGACTGTCAGATGATTAAGGTCCATGTGGTTGCTAGGTTGTTCTTAGATAGAATTAGAAATGAACCTGAGTATTACATGCCAATGAAGATGGAGGAATTGATCAAAGCTGAGTGGAAAGTAAAGGTTTCTAGGCATCAATGCCAAGCTGCAAGGAAAAAGGCTCTACGATGGATTGAGAAAGAGTATGATGAGTAGTTTGCTCATTTCCATGACTATGGAGCTGAAATTCTGCAGTCCAATCCAAACTCAACGGTGGAGATTGAGACAGTGAGAAATGCAGAAGGTGAGGTTGTATTTAGCAGATTTTATGTATGTTTTGAGCAACTGAAGAGGACTTTGAAAGACACGTGTAGACATTTGATAGGGTTATATACTTGCCATGTGAGAGGCATAGTGAAAAGTCAAGTGCTAGTAACTCTTGGGAGGGATGGAAATAATCAGATCTACCACATTGCTTGGGGTTGTGTTCAAGTAGAGAACACTGATAATTGGAGGTGGTTTATTAGAAAACTGAAGCAAAATTTGGAGTTAGGATATGGGGAGATATACATCATGATGTCTGACCTAAAAAAGGTATATTATATTCATGTTTTGGTGTTTTTAAAGCTACTTTCTACATGCTTTGTCGGTTTAAATTATTTTCAAATGGTACCTAGTGACTATATTCTATGAAGTTGTGGGTCACATGTTGTTGTCTTTATTTGATTTGTCACCTATTGTCACATGGTGTGTCTTGAATATTCTTTTATAATACAAGATTTGTTTCTTATGTATATTAGAGATTGATAAAAGTAGTATAAACTGAGGTTTCAATGGCTGAGCATCGTATGTGTGTTAGACACATATACGCCAACCTGAAGAAGATGATTGGTAAAAATCTTTACATGAAATCACTTGTGTGGACACTTGCTTGGAGCTATAACGAGGCTGAGTATTTGAGGAACCTCAAGAACATTGAGAACCATAACAGTTGTGTGTATGCAGAGGTCTTAAAGGAACATCCACACACCTAGTGCAGAGCATTCTATAATCTCGATATAATTGCTGCGAGAATGTTAAAAACAACTCAGTTGAGTTTTTCAATGCATCCATTGCTAAATAGAGAGGTAAGTCATTTGGTACTATGCTAGAGACAATCAGAAAGATGGCTATGGTTCGAATCTCTAAGAGATATGAGGCTACTGTTAATCACAACGGTCTGTGTACGCCGTACGTTGAAGAGTTCTTGGCCAATGAACTTTACATTGCTGTATCTTGTACTGTTCTTCGAAGTACAAATGGATTATATAAAGTGGCCAGATCAGGTTGTTCATTTAGAGTGAATTTGGATGCTAAAACATGTACTTGCAGAAAGTTTGACATTTGTGGAATCCCTTGTGAGCATGTGTATGCTATAATAATTTACAAGAAGCTAGAGCCTTAAGAATATGTAGTTAACTGGTTCAGAACAACCACATGGAGGAGGACATATCAAGAGGCCTTGTACCACTGAGAGGAGCTGTGTTTTGGCCATCAACAGATGGAGCAAATGTCCATAAACCAGAAGCAAAGACACAACCGGGTCGTCCAAAGAATGATAAGAGGAAAAAATGAGTCAACGAGTCTCCAACAAAGACACAACGCAATCTAAAAAGAGTAATGCATTGCAATATTTGTGGTGCACCTAATCACAATTCAAGGTTCACAAAGTATGTAACTTGCTGAATTTGTTAATTTCATTGACTTTGTTTATTACCAAACTAATTATTTGTATGTTGTTGTTTTGTAAGTCAACTCAAGGTGAATCTAGCAACCAGATAGTTATGGTACAATCCAGTCAATTGGACCCATCTCAAGCGGATTCAACTCAAGGCGAGCCATCTCAAGTATCCACGATGTTGATTGAATTTTCATTTAGATGTTGTGTTGTTGTCTGTTTTAGGAACCAATCAATGTTGTGTTTGTTATCTACTTCTTGGTTTTGATGAGACATGAGACAATCTATGTCTTTGTAAGTTTTTGAGTTGGGCATAGGATTTTTCCCTGTCATATTCTCAGTTAGTTTGACACAATATAAATAATCCTTTTGGTTTACAATGAAATATCAATCATTGTTGTCAATGTTTATATTGTGTTGTGTTGTCATTGTTTCTTTTTGGTTAACAACGAAATATCAATCCAAATTAATATACAGTGAACATCAACAGAGACATTAAACCATTGTTTGAACATCAAAGACAATTCATTGAAGCTTGTTTCATACATTAAAGATTTTTTCATACATAGAAGCTTGTTTCAAGAACATCAAAAGATATAAAGACTACCATAAAGCTACCATTAAAACTAAAACAACCAGAGACATTGAGACATTGAAACAAGCTTTGACATTGAGACATAGAAACAAACTTTTCATGCTAGAATTTGGAAGCTAATACAACCAACTAGAAATACTACAATCAGGATAACAACTATCTTCTTAACCCAACTCTTAGCATCCAGTAAAACTAGTTCAACTATTTCTAATATGTCGCTCTCAAACTCTCTTTGCATCTTCTCAATTTCCAACCTTGAAATAATGAGCTCTTGATGAAGACTCTGCATTTTTTTAATCCAAAATCTCAATTTCACTCAATATTGCTTCATCCATCCATGTCGTCTTCAAGCTACAACCAAAGTCATTCAATTCACTATTCAATCTTACATATAGTCACAAAAAATTACACATGGGAAACCAATAAATTTGAATAATTATTTAGGCTCACCCTCTTAGCTGCTGCATATGAACATATGAAGAATCTTCGAATAAAGATTGTTTTGGGATTTTGAGAGCTTCAGCTCAGTTTTTTCACCGCAACAACATCGACGAGGAAGACCATATACCCTACCTGTACGAGCACATGAAAACTCAGTCGTCGTTGTCCCTGAGTTATTGCTCATTTACAATCTGAGAAAAATTTTCCTCTTCGATTTAAGTTATCGTGATCTGAGAAACAAAAAATTTCTTCGTTTTCTCCTCTTCGATTTAGGTTATCGTGATTTAGCGGGTTGAAAAGACATGAATACGGGTCATACGGTTAGGGTCCAAAATCATATACCGGTTGGGTTTTACAATTGTACCGATAATCAACACAAAACCCACAAATTTGAGTCGTGTGTTTAATTCAAATGATACGACCAATTTGAAATGTAATTGGATAAACACTGATAGTTTGAGTTTATCTATAATTATATGAAAGTTTCGAGGTGGAATTAAACCGATAACCCTATTTGAAACCCAATGTTGTTATAACCCAAAAAATCCTGGTTACCGGAGAAATTAACAAAATCTGGATTGGTACTAATCACAATTTATATTTACTTTTGTTAGTTGCAATATGAACCCTAAAGTTATAATTATTTCGTTCTGATACCAAAGAGAAAAAGAAATTGTAATAGAAAAACAAACTTTTTGGAAATTTGAATAAACGAAAAACTGATGAGATCAATCTTCGTCTCTTTCGTTTCCCCTCAAATCGTGAGTTCTCTCGTGTGCCTTTGACTGGGTATAACAGGGAAATATGACTAGTGTCGTCAATGAGAAGAGGATTCGAAATTTATCTACAATCTCCTTCGATTCGGTAATTTTTTTTTTGTATTTCTGTAATTCTCGTCGGAAAAAAGACTTTTGATTTTAGATACCCACTTGAGAAATTCGAAATTCTGATCGTCTTGGTGAACTTTTATACATTTGAAAGATTAATAGACGGTTTGGTAAGTGTTTTTTGTGATACTGTACGCAGGACAACGTTGATCAAGGAAACCCTAAAACTCAAGGCAATGAAGAAAAGGGGCAAGATTCAGGGACAAATATGACTGGTTTTACTGAAATTGGGCTAAAGTCTAATACTTGCGTAGTTTGTGATCGAAATGACAATTGGGTGTTAATATGTCACGAAGAGAAATGTCCCTTAGCTATTCATCAAAGCTGTATGACTGATGAACCTGATTTCGATGAATTCGGCAATTTTTATTGTCCTTACTGTTGGTATAAGCGTGTAGATTTGAAGCTTGCGAAGCTACGAAAGAAGCTTATGGTGACTAATTGTTCTAGAAAGGGTAGAGAGACTTTAGTAGGAGTAGATTTGGGTTTAATTATGGATAAAGAAGAAGATATAGAGAATGTTGTGGAGGTTAATGTTTCAGAAAGTAGAACATTAGCAAGTGTTAATCGTAATGGGAAGAGAACGGAAGGTGATGGTTCTTATAATAAGTTCATGGCGATGGAGAAGGATCAGAGAATGAGAGAAGTTGCGGCTCAGACTCAATCTTCGGAAAATTCTGAGGCTCATGATGCCGATTTGAGCGAGGGAAGAAGACTTAGTGAGACAAATCATGAAATTTCAGATGCGTGTACTTCTAATGCGGCTGAGAGGATAAAGTTGAAGGCAAAATGTTGTGAGAAAATCCATCCAGAAGTACAAGTGCGCAATTGTGATGAAGGTGAGAAAAGAAAGCCACAGAGAGGATCTGATGTTATGAACCATGAAACAGCACCAGCGCACAGTATTGATGCCGGCGTCAAAAAAGGAAAGCAGAGGAGATACAGTGAAAAGAGCCGGCAAAAAAGCAGAGTTGCAGGAGCTCGTAGGCAGGACGTCTTTATAAATGATGAAGCAACACAATGGCACGATTTTGATTTGGGGGAGGGAAGAAGCGGCCAAGGATGTTACCATGAAAATAACCAGCAAAAGAAAGTGTCATCTACGGAAAGTTGTGAGCAGGAAGTCCCTACCGATAAAAGAGTGTTGCACGGTTCTGAAGAAGGGGAAGGAAGATATCGAGAAAGAAGGCATTCTGAAAAGAACCAGCATACCGAGGCTGTTGAAACTGAAAATCTGGAGGAACTTTCTAATGATAGGAAGAGAAAGCGTGAAGGAGTGAAGAGAGGTGGAGATGAATGTTATTTTGCAGAGAATCAAGATAGACAAGACCAAGGGGATATGAAAAATGATGGTGTGGCCTTCAATGAACAAATGAATGATTTCAGGAAAGATGAACAAGGAGATCGAAATTCTATATCGTTTGTTTCGTCTCCTGTGTCTTCCGACAATGTTAACGAATCTAATGCAGCTTCTCAAGAGTTAGCTTTGATCATCCACCCGAAGGCTGGTGTACAAGAACGACCAAGAGAAGCACAACCTTTTTGCTATGTTTCTTCAAAGAAACCGTCGTTTCAACCTGAAAAATACGGACACAAAAGTTACCTGGAAAAGAATGGAACTGTTTCTAATGATCCTGGACAAAGGTTTCCATTCATATGGAACTTAAAACCATTTACATTGTTCTATACCATATAGCTGCTATTTTGGAAGAATGCTAAGCAGTAGCTAACTATTTTTGCTTCCTTATGCAGGAAGTTTGTTTCATGCAGTGACAGAAAACGTAAAAGACGGTTCTGGACGCAGGCAGAAGAAGAGATGCTAAGGGTATGAAAACTTGCACATTCTTCTCTATCCTACGTTTATTTCATGCTGCAGTCGTCTTGATTTTGTTATTTTTGTAATTTGAAAGTCACACACTCTACGGTTCTTTCTGAAGGTTTATTCCTTGTTTTAGTTATCAGCTTTACAAAAACAGCCAGGATAGCTGGTCTTATCATATCCTAACATGCTGTATTTCATTTTCAGTCATAATTGTTTATGGGACCAGACTTTAAAATAAGAGCGTCTAGTCAGTAATATTACAATTATATCTGACATAAATAACATTGTTTGTGGCTGTCGAAATCAAATGCTCCCTATGTAATGCACAATGGTGACAAATGTGGGTTTGTCTCACTTCGTCTTGCCCTCTAGGTTGGAGTGCAAAAATTCCCCGGAGGCAGGAATATTCCATGGCGCAAAATCTTGGAGTTTGGCCGGGATGTGTTTCACGATGAACGGGTTCCAAGCGACCTCAAGGACAAGTGGAAGACGATGAACAAAACGTCTTTTGACGCAAGCAAATGGGTAAGCCTCTCAACTGAAAGACAGCCAAATTACTATGTGTCTGAAGTTACTTCTGAATGAGTCTTCGAGATTTTCAAGCACTTGAGCTTAGAAGTTAGATAGGAATTTGCGGTTCTTGTAAAAACTTTGTTCATATATTGTCTGCATATAGTAAAGCTTCTTTTGGGTGTATGTGATGTATTTGACTTTCTCATTTTGCTTTAGCCAATTTTGAGAATAAAATGATTTCGTGACACTATTAAGTGGAAGTACTGATGAACCAACCAATGCTATACTTCAACTCTTACATATCTTTTGATGTGGGGAATTTCTGCAATTAAGATGAATAAATAAAGAATAGTTACTTTCTATTAGTCGAAGATGACGATGATGGTAGTTGATATTCCCGCCGGTGGGTGGGTCCGAGTACAACCCCTTTATCCGCCACGTGACCCAGAGGAGTGCCACGTAAAGCCACCTTTCGGCTTATATCTGTCGGCTTACTTCTCTGTTCTGAGTGCTAAAAAAAAACTAAGTTATGGAAGTTCCCATAAGGTTTTTGGAGAAGCTATGGAGTCTTGTCTCTTTTCTTCCTTTCTTCTTCCTCTTACTTCTCCTCGGCGTCACCAAGGGTTTGTTACCTTTCGTTTAATCACCTCTTTTTTGTTCATATGATCGCTAAGATTGCAGAAAGTTTCGAGTTTGTTAGGTTCAGAGTTGTCAAAAACTCGAATATGGTTTCTTGCATTCTTCAGATTAGATTTTTGGCTGATGATATACTTTAAAAGCTATTTGAATTCAGATGAACAATTAGCCTATACCGAGTAGTGAAGTTTATTTGCTCAAAATCCGATGAGTATTCATAAGCAGAGCAATGCAAGTTGTAAAGTTCTCACTCCTGTGTTGGTTTTGTTTCTCAGCTCTGATTGTTGGTCCTATTTCATCTGCTATACTTTTGATTGGCAATTCAGTTGTCATCATTGGCCTTTGGCCAGCACATTTCATTTGGACCTACTACTGTTTGGCAAGGTGTTGTTTATCGACTAAATTTTTAAAAATCACATTTTTTCCATCTTCTTCTCTCTGTTTTCCACTAAAAGTCTTGTTTCTCTAACCTTTAGAACCAAGAGAATAGGGCTGGTTTTGAAGACACTGGCATTAATATTGTTTCCACTGCCTCTGCTCCTCTGGCCAGTTGCTGGTATTACAGGAAGTCTCTTTGGTGGAATCGCCTATGGGTTTTTCACGCCCCTTATGGCTACATTTGAGGCTGTACGAGAGTCTGTTACTAGCAAATGCTACCATTGCTTTGTTGATGGTTCATTCTCCACTATTAAAGGGAGTTGTACTGTGGTTACAGACTTCACTGACTTCTGTTTCCATTCTTACTTTTCTTACATGGATGAGTTAAGAGAAATGGCTTCTGCGGATGTTAAACCATTAGAGATAAGGTAAGATGAATCGCTCTTTTCCTACTTTTGGCTGGTAAAGAGAAAGTGTAATCTCATTTTCTTATCAGGTTGTCTCAGCTACCGAGTTGTCTGCTTGCTAGTTTCATTGGTGTGGTTGTAGATGTTCTTCTGATAACAGCTGTTGCTCTTTACAAAAGCCCATATATGTTGCTCAAAGGATGGAAGAGGCTATTAGAAGACCTTGTTGGTAGAGAAGGCCCATTCCTAGAGACTGTCTGTGTTCCTTTTGCAGGTCTTGCTATATTGCTATGGCCACTGGCTGTCGTGGGAGCTGTAATAGCATCAGTTTTGTCCAGTTTCTTTCTAGGAATGTACAGTGGAGTCATCGTTCATCAGGTTCACATCCGTTACTTAAAACTCCATTCAGTGGTTTTGTTATATCTTATGGAGTTGGTTATGCGGGTGTCCTTTAAACTAAAGGCCCTATTCAATCTGATTCTATGGCAAAAGGATTTAGTAGGACTCTTAATTAATTCTTGAGCTCCTCTGATTGCGATCTGCACAACTGTTTTTCGTGACATACATTCAGTATCTTGGAATATGGTTATGGCCATTTGAGATACTTCATGTTAGTTTAGTGGCAGCTTAGCCATAGATTTTCTAATTTATTATCTGACATGAAAGTCCTTAATAACTGTCATCGCTTGGACATTGAAATGTGTTCTGTTGTATATCTTATAATTTGTCAAAGTGTTGTCTGGTTATTTAGGAGGTCTCTATCCTTCATTCGTTTTAAGAATTTTTTCAGGAGGACTCTTTCAGAATGGGGCTTAACTATATAGTTGCTGTGGTCTCACTGTTTGACGAATACGTAAATGATTTACTCTATTTGAAAGAAGGAACTCCCTTGCCAAGGTACATAGTGGAGGTTCCGTTCCATTATTGTTTCATCTCCTCGGCATAAACGATTGTTTCGTGATTCTGCATCGGTTGATTAATTATAAATTTCTGACTGTGAAGTATATATGTCTGTGACAGCCAGGCCTTGCTATAGGACGAAATCAGAGACTGGTCATGGTATTAAAATACTAGGAGAGAGGAAGAACGTTGATCTCAAGAGCAGAAGAAGCAGCTCCATAGGTTCAAAGCTTGTTTCAGAACAGTCAAGGACATTGAAAAGAGCAATCACATTATACAAACCAGTTCAGGTATATTAAAACTTTTTTTTTCCTTTTATTTATTTGTCTGTAGAATATAATCTCTGGTGAGTAAGTGAACATATTGTGTTTCTCTTATTAAGGTATGGGAATGGTTTTTTAAGTCGTGTGAGGTGAATGGGAGGATACTACTTCGCGATGGATTAATAGATGTTAAAGATGTAGAGGAATATCTTGTTAAGGGAAATTGTAAGAAGCTCTATATCAAACTACCCGCTTGGACTGTGTTACAATGTCTCCTTGCATCGGCTAAATCGAACTCACCTGGGTTGGTGATCAGTACGTATACTCGATGATCTTGGCAGAAATTCTTGTATAACCTTTCTTCCATCACACAGACTTATGATTTTGTGACTTATAACTGGCAGCTGATAGTGTGGAGCTTACAGAACTGAACAGCCCAAGAGACAAAGTGTTTGTATGGCTTGTTGGGCCTTTACTGGTAATGAAGGAGCAGATCAAGAACATGAAGCTGACAGAGGATGAGGAGTTTTGTCTAAGGAAACTGGTCATGGTATGTAAAAACGAAAGAACAGAGGACTGGGATAGCACTGGGTTTCCATCAAGTGATACAGTACGGAAAGCACAATTGCAAGCCATAATCAGAAGGTAAGTTTCAAACATCAGAAGAAAAATCATCTTCTCTGTGTCATAAGTTTTGACCACATCTGCTTGGATTACTTCTTTTCATTAGATGTATGCAAAGCATCTCCATGTTGTGAATGGGCTCCCATGTGTTGATTTAGCTATTTCATAGAGAGTGAGTCTTTTAGCTATAACTTTGGGATGAGCATTTTAGTAATTTCTTGTTTCTGTTCTAGTAATATATCTATTGAGGCTAGTTCTGTTGTTTCTATGGAAGGCTTCAAGGAATGGTAGCATCAATATCAAGAATACCTACGTTTCGACGCAGATTCATGAACTTGGTTAAAGTGTTGTACATAGAAGCTCTTAAAATGGGTGCGTCAGGTAATCGAGCTGGTGGGATCCTCAAATCCAACAACGACAAAACAGGAAATCAGGACCAAATACCAGACATTGATGTTGTATAACCACCATTCTGTATTGTTTAAAGTATCTTATCTGTTTCCTTCGAACGCGTTAGTCAGTCTTCCTCTAGATCATGCAGTTTCAGTGGTACTTCACGATTTCATATATACTATAACGGACTTATCTTTTTGTGTTTATCGTTTGATAATTTTAATTTTCATGTAACCCTTGTTTCTTGAGAAAACGGTCAATCTAATGATGAAGTGGCGCATTTTTGCCATTTTAAACTCGAATTCTTTCTCTTTCCTAAAAAAACCCAAACTTTGTTTCAACTACGCCAATTTAGGTATGCCGTTACGGAAAATTAACGCGCGTTAAGCATCATTAGTGAAGTTTAACGAATCGTTACGATGGGTCAAAATACAGCGTTTTGACCCTAAAATTTACTTTTTCCCCAAATTAAATTTTGAAATCCCTAAAATTGATTTTGTTTCTTTCTCTTCTTCTTCATTGTTTCTCTTCTTCTTCGTTGTTTCTCAGCTTCTTCATTGTTCATGGTCGAAAACTCTTTATCATTTTCTTCACTGTTTAAGGTCGAAATCAATTTATCATCTTCTTCGCTGTTTATTAAAACAATTTTTTTCCGTCTCAATCTTCAAATCGAAAAAGTATGTTCGAAATCGCAAATATTTATTGCTCTTCCTTGCCTTGATTTGCAGAGAGCACTGAATTAACAGAGAGTGTAATGGCTTCATCAAGTGCTAAGCGTGGATTTCCGACACAATGTGAGTGTGGACGCGGTGTAAAGAAATACACATCACACACGGCAGAAAATCCTGGACGTCCCTTTCATGGCTGTGACAATATGAAGAAAGTAATATCTTTTGATTCAAGGGTTGGGTCTGTGATGTGAATAAAGAATTGATTGCTGGTCTTTGTTAATTGGTAGGATCATGTATTCAAATGGTGTGAAGACTCTTTGATAGAGGAAGTGGAGGATTTGTTACCAAAGGTAGATGACAATGAACGTGAAGTGAGGGAGCACAGAATTGAGATTAAGACCATGAGAGATGAGATGTATGAGTTACAACGACATGTTATGGATGTCATAAGTGAGATTCGGGTGATGAAAGTAGTTTGTGGTTTGGTGATTTGTGTAATTGTGTTGGCTGCTCTTGTTGCGTTTGTGTTTATGTAGTTTGTGTAATTGTAAGCATGTGACCTTGACGAGACTTGATGTGTATTTGGGGTATTCTATTATGAGTTTATAAACGAGAGTTGATGAGTATTTGAGATTTATAAGTTCATATGTGTTTGCCGTGAATATGAGAACATGTTATTGTGGCCAAAGGTGCACCTGATATTACCAATATCAATAACTGTGACATGAAGTCTTAGAAAAATTCTCACATAATGAAAGTAATGCTTAATACAAAGTCCTAGATTAGAACAAAAGACAAAATCTAATTGGGATCAAAAGAACAAATAGCTTCGGCATCTAAACTTGGGATCCACGGACAGAGGAGGTCCCTTCTTGTGAGCATCCAGCTTGTGATCCATAGACTTGAAGTTGTGATCCACCAACCTACAATGAACAACACCAATCAAAATGCTTATATAATGCTTTAAGTGAACAACACCAATCCAAAAAGAGTTAGTAGTGTTCAGACCGGATGTTTCCTAGGACGACCTCGTGGCCGTTTAGCAACAGGCTCAATGGATGTAGCAGTGCAACTGCTCTTGTTGTGTCCTTCTTCTCTACATTTGGAGCAAGTCATAATCCGGTTTTTCCGAGTCAGCCTCGTGTTGGCTGCATTTGTGGCAGCTTCAGTACGACTTTTACGCCTTGCATAATTGCTTGGTCTCCTAGCCTTTCCTACTCTGTTAGGCGGTGGCAGAACTGGTAACCGGTTCACCCTGGGCCACAGCTTCTTTCCCTCCACCGGCTGTATCCCATTCGCATATGTATCTCGCCAAGACTGAGTGCTAAAATACTCTAAAACATAGTCCTCTACATTCAGTTTTTTAGCAATGATAACAGCTGCAACATGCTCACACGGTATACCATTCATCTGCCACTTCAAACAATCACAAATCCGCTGCCTCATATCGACCCGGTAAGAACAGCCATGTAGATCAATCTCATGCATATCACCTGTTGACATGTATCTCACACAACCCCTTGATTTGTTTATGGCCAACTCTAATTGTTTGTGAGTACTCTTTGTGAACCTAGTCTCTAATTTCTGACTCATACATGACCTTTTAGCAGTTCTAACCATGCATTGTCTCATAATATCCTCCAACAAATCTAGCAATGGTTTTGTCCGGGCCTCACGAATAGTTCGATTAAATGACTCACATAGATTATTAAGAATGTCGTTGCAGCAAGTTCCATCCTTGAAGAATGCCCGACACCATGTTTCTGGATGCAGTTTGAGTAGAGCATCATAAGCTACTTGGCTATGTTGTCTCAACGCCTCAAAGCTCTCGAGATAGTCTCCTGTTGTGTAACTCTTCGCAATTCTCCAGAACAGCCTCTCCATCTCCATGTCACTGTTGTCTCGTTTCCAATTGCCTAGAATATGTCTAGCACACATTCTGTGCTCAGCTTCAGGCAGCTGATTCTGGACTGCTTTCACCAAACCCTTTTACACACAAACAAAAACCAGCATCAGAAACTGGACTGCCAAACAAAAACCAGCTTAACTTGACTGATATCAGTCATAGATAATTCTCAATAAAACAGAAAAAATAGGGAAATTAAGAGCAATATATTGGCTACATATAAACAGACAAAACAAGCTCATAAACCAGCCACATACACGATAAAACCAGACTGAGATTAAAGTAACTTACCTTTTGTTTATCAGATATTATAGCGTATTTGGTGCCTTCGCCAAGTCCCAAATCAATCCTCAAGTAATGTATAAACCAGTCCCAGTTTACATCGTTTTCAATCTCGACGACCGCCCATGCGATAGGCACAATCCGGTTATCACCATCACGCCCAACTGCGGCCAACAACTGCCCTTTGATATCCCAGTTCAAGAAAGCACGGTCAACACCTATAACATGTCTGCAATATCTCTTCCAAGACTCTCTTTGAGCAGCAAAACACAAATAAATTCTATGAAACCTTTGCAAGCCTCCTGGAGTTGGCCCTGGAATGGTCTCAATGTCAACGATACTCCCCGGGTTACTCTTCAGTATCTCAGCCTCGTAATCCCATATGCGTGCAAACTGCGCTTCATGTTCCTTTCTTTTGGCCTTGTTCACTCTTGTCTTTGCTTTCCGACATTGTTCTGCAGTCACATGCAGACCATAAAGCCTTAATATTTCTGCTGCCATTTCTTTGGCTGAAAACTTGGGCTCAACACGCAGCCTCTCTGTGTATAAATCCGCAATTGTCGAACTTGTGAGCAGCTTTGTGTACCTAGAACGTGTACAAATGTGCTTATCTTCATAAACCTTAACCTGCAGCTTGTGTTTACTCCTTTCATACGAGCAAAATATTCTCCACTTGCACTGTCCCTCTTTATCAGAGCAAATAGCACCACACCTCTTCGTCGTTGAAGTGTAAAGCTTAACATCATAACCAGTTTTCAGCGAATACGTGAACAAAGCTTTCTTAAAGTCTACTGCAGAGCAAAATGTTTTCCCTAGCCTAAGAATCTCACTATCATCGTCCTCTGAATTGTGAGGATTGCGGTTACCATCGCCCTCTTCATCACCAGACGTAACATTGTCACTCTCGGGCACATAATCATCTCTCCATACCTCATCTTCCATATCACTATCTTCGTTGTCATCATCTCCACTCTCCCTAGAAGCAATGTTACCAAAGTGAGAAGACAATACCTGACCCGCGTTCTCTTCAAGTGGTACCACTTCTTCAAATGGATCACGATGCTCTTCTTCTCCATCGCAGTCATCGTCTGCCTCTTCGTCCTCTACTTCGTCTTCAAGCGGCGCAATTCGACGTTCAGATGTTTCACCCACAGCTTCACTCGAACTAACCCGACTCGATACTTCTTGAACTCTACTCAGAGATTTAAGCATTTCTCTGTACCTTGCGGGACTTCGCATGGCCTCTTTCTTCGTCCTCATCTTCGATTGAGATTCTCAAAATCGAAATTGATAAAGAGAGAAATAGGACTTGCGATAAAGAGAGAATAAGAGGAGAATGTCGTTGAAGAGGAGAAACAGAGAAAGAGAGAAATGCGAGAATGAGAGGAACCGATCGAGAAAGAGAGAAATGCGAGAATGGGAGGGACCGATCGAGAAAGAGAGAAATGCGAGAATGAGAGGAAGAAATCGAGAAACAGAGGAAGAGAGAAATCGATCGAAGAGGATGAAGACAATCGATTTCAACGGACAAGTCTTGAAAGAGAGAGGATTATGTTGGGGCTGTCGATTTCAAAATCCCGAATAGAATTAGGGATTTCGACTAAAATTGGGGCCAAAATTGAAATCTAGGGTTTGAGTCAATTTGGGGCAAAATTGAATTTTAGGGATTTGGGTTTTCGGATATGGGCTAAACGACCGCGTTTTGGGCGTGTCGTTAATTGAATTAACGACCCGTTTAATCAAACTGACGATGATTAACGGGTATTAATTTTGACTAACGGTAAGCCTAAATCGGCGTGGTCAACTCAAAGTTTGGGTTTTTTCTGGAGAGAGAAGGAATTCGAGTTTAAAATAGAAAAAATGTGCCACTTCATCATTAGATTGACCGTTTTCCCCTTGTTTCTTTCCTTTTCTTATTTCTTTTGGTTTGGTTTCCAACTGAGATAAGAATAAAGTAACTGGCTTTGGTTTATTCTGTTTATTTTTATATCATCTAGATTTGATTACATAAGGACATACTCAAGTCTTGGAAAGAAGAGCTGTATAATTTATTAACATACCAAAAAAGCTGAAATAAAACTAAGAAAAAACTTGTTAGAAGAACATCCAAACTCAAAAACCGAAATTTCGACGACCAGGAAAAACTAACAAAAAATCAGACCTCGGTCAAAGTTTTTGAGTAGTGATAAGAAGCGAAACGAACACAAATCGGAAATACCAAACACGGAATGGGGCTAAAAAACACTAATCTAGACTTATGACGTTAATTAAACTTTAGCCTATGACAAACTAAACGATTAAACTACACCTAAACATGACTAAATCACATCAGATGGAAAGGAGGAATGAAAAACACGCTCACCGGACAAGGGAGGCCATACCGGCGGGCAAGGCCAAGGCTCAGTGAAGACCATAGCCATCACCGGAGGCTTCTTCTCCAGCGATGAAACGCTCTTTTGACACAATCCATTGTTTCTGCCAAAGAATAACTTTAGGTATTATTACTATATTTCGGCAAGAATGTGCCATTCTAGTGTTATAGAAATAATGAATTGACCGAAATTGAAGAATTTGAAAATTTTATTGTTTGTTAGGATTTGATGATATCAATTTCCTTATCTTATTTGTTTGTTACGATTTGATGTTATCAATTTCCTTATCTTATTATGTTTTAGGGTTTACTCTCTTTTATTATAAAACGTGTTAGTCTATGTTTTTTTTAATGTTAATTTCTAAATGTTATTTTTGTTTGTTACAGGAATAAGACCCAGTTATAAAGTTCATAAAACCTACCACTAAAAAACTCAGGTTATATAGTGGAGATTCAATAGTGCCTTATATACTAAACCTTATTCTTTTTATCTAACTGATGTGAGATTCTGCAACAAATTCCCGCCTTTCAAACTGTGACGTCCACGCCGCATGTAGTCTCCGGCCTCGGGTGGCTTTGTCCTTTTTTTCATCTTTCTTTGACTTTTCTTTGGACTCTTCTCCATATTCATACCACCATTTTGCTCGCGAACCGCATGTCTATGGGTCAGTCATGCAAATGTCAGTGGCTCTAACATTGTATCCACACATGCCTGAAGGTTCGAATGGCTCTGATACCACTGTTACAGGAATAATGTCCAGTTATAAGGCCCATGAAACCCACCACTATAAAAATCATGTTATATAGTGGAGATCTCATAATATCTTATATGCTAAACCTTATTCCTTTATTAACCGATATGAGGTTTGCAACACTGAACTATTGCCCTAGCCCACATTTTGTGAATTAGTGATTCCATTTCTTTGTTTCTTGTGAACATGGATTCGTTTTTATGGAAACTTTGTTCCTAAAGTGCAATGCTTCGTTTATCTATCTTAATAAAATCATTATTTCTTTATATTTGGTTTCTACCTTCTACTGTCATGATCTACTACCTCAAAGTTATTAATGAATGAAAATATATATGGGGTATCGATTTTCCATTTTTAATAAAATAAAAGGAAAATTAAAAGGATATGAACTGCGGATATGGTTGTTTGTTTATTCATTTAAAAGTAAACGACAACTGGGGACACAACTGGATATGGAAAATATTATTATTTGTGTTTGATAAGGTAATACTTCCTTCCTTGAAGGTCCTTGCGCGTCTTCAGGATTACATGGAGATTTCTTCTCCTTCTTCCATCATTCATCAAATTTTTTCTCTCTTTTCAATTTCAATTTTTGACTTAAAGATCGGCAAAACCAAATTTATTATTTTGTTTCCTCAGATCATATAGTTTACGACCCTGTGAGAGATCTCTGTTTTAACAGGCTTCAGAGAATCATGTCTCTGAGATCAGAATCTTCGACGGCAGAGAAGACGATAACAGAGGATCCTGTGACGTACAAGACGGCACAGAGCAGCGTGACGTGCATTTACCAAGCACACATGGTTGGATTCTGGAGAAACGTTAGGGTTCTTTGGTCTAAAAATCTCATGAACCATATCTTAACCGTGATGGTTACTAGCGTACAAGGCGATATGAAGTACTGTTGTAAGGTTGATCTAAAGCCATGGCATTTCTGGAACAAGAAAGGATACAAATCATTTGAGGTTGAAGGAAACCAAGTAGACGTGTATTGGGATTTTAGATCTGCTAAATTCAATGGTGGGCCTGAACCAAGCTCGGATTTTTATGTGGCTCTTGTTGTGGAGGAAGAGATTGTTCTATTGCTGGGTGATTACAAAAAGAAAGCTTTTAAGAGAACCAAATCGAGACCTTCTTTGGTTGAAGCTACCTTGTATTACAAGAAAGAGAATGTGTTTGGGAAGAAGAGTTTTTCAACTAGGGCTAAGTTCAATGACAGGAAGAAAGAGCATGAGATCGTAGTCGAGAGCTCGACAGGGGAAAAGGATCCAGAGATGTGGATTAGCATTGATGGGATTGTTTTGGTTCAGGTGAGAAATCTGCAATGGAAATTTAGAGGGAATAAGACTGTTTTGGTGGATGAAGAACCGGTTCAAGTGTTTTGGGATGTGTATGATTGGTTATTCAGCACACCAGGGACAGGTCATGGTTTGTTCATCTTTAAACCAGAGAGCAATGAATCCGAATCCAGCAATGGAACCAAACATAGTAGTGATACTTTGTCTCAGTTTTGTCTCTTTCTTTATGCCTGGAAATTGGAGTAAGTCTTAAATTTGTTTCAATCCAAAGCTTGCATTCTCTTTTTTCCCAACTGTAAATTCATATTGAAGATCAATCTTAGCGTGTGACTTACTCTCGATTATCTGAGTAGTCAAATTAAATCAAGACCGGTAAAGGATTTGTTCCCTGAGACAGGCTGTTTCTCCCACGATTCATTACTGGCCATTTGTATTTTAACACTGACACAGACCTTTTCTTAGTCAACTCATAAGACGATTGGATTAAGAAAAGTTGCTCGAGTTACACAACTTTACTGGTACATTTTATCTCTCTATAGATTGAAGAAAACCTTTATTTGATACTAATAGTTTAGAAGAAACGTAACATTACTTAGGAACATACAAAGCTATTCTACAAGTACCACAGAGGAAACAGAGAGGTGGTAAGCTTTCTACTATACTACAAACAAACAAACATATCTGATAACAAGGATTTGATATATATACTTACCAGAGAGTGCTCAGCTTGCTGCTATGTTGCAAGTGCCGACTCCGTCTCTACAGTCATTGGTAAGATCATTAAATATTTCAATCTGCTTCTTCCCTCTCAAGAATATTTCTGTATCAACAGACGCTCTCATGTAACCATCAAACTCAAGTGGGTTTCCTCCATTAAGCTTCGTGGTCTCTGAATACCATTCGCTGCTTTCGTCCCAGAGCTCCTTAAACTCATCCAGAAAATGGGTTTTGTACTTGTCTTTTAAGGGGTTAAAGAACGAGACCTCTGGTTCATTTGTTGCAATATAAAGATTTCTTCCTTGTTTGATTTTGTTCGACAGGGTCGATAAGAGGGAGCTTGGTAAAGTATCCTTTTCCAGATTAGGCCACATCTCCTTGTTTCTTGCCTTCTATCCTCTCTCAATGTGAAGAGCATCATAATCCCAGTTTAACCTTGAAGCAATTGCAGAGACAATCTCCATCAATCGTTTTGATTTCCACAATAGATGCCACGGCCTTTGCACAGCCGATTCTGCCTCCCCTTCGCAAACTATGTACCAATAGTTGTCTGGTTCTACTGTCCCAAACTTCCTCATTATCAGTGTGTCCTTTACATCTGCAAGTTTCATCCTTGTGACCCTAAAGTCTTCCACAAATGAAGGTTTAATCCATTCTTCTTATACCATTTTCCCCAGTCTGTCCAAAACTGCACCTGGTCTAACACAGAAGCAGCCTCTTTCAAGTGCTCAAAATCAAAGTAAAACCTGAAGTCCTTTCCTTCCTCGTTTTGACCAGACGGCGTATAGACTGAAGACAGACAGAGAGTTAAATCCATCACCAATGTCCTGTTCAAATACTGAGCTTCCCCCAAAGCACACAAGAAACTCCACAAGAAATGGTTCATACTCTTGCACCTATCCCCTCCACCCACATAAACCAAGTTTTTACCCTTTTTAAACGCATTCTCAGATTCAACCACAGGAAGTGAATCATTCACTGCTTCACCAACCACAGGCAAAGAGAAATCATCAATCTTATCAGTCGATTTTTAAAACCCAGGTTTTAAATTTCTCTTCCGCTTCCTCGCATTCACACCTGAATGATATTCACCAATCCCGATCACATTAACAGTACAATTCTACGATAATCCTTATAAAAAGCAGCCGTTTTTCCATCTTTAGGCCTATAACGCCAAGCCATACCACACGAATTAGTACCTTCTACATTGCAGGTTTACCAAACTTGTAAAAGTGAATGTCTTTGAACTTCTCTATAGTAACTTTCATCATCAAGTGGAAAACTTCAGGATCTTTACAATCAATGGGGAGTTTTGAATCACAATCAAGCTGATTAGCATCAGAATCATTCTCAGAGTATTCAACATCAGATATGTTGATGAATCCGGCGAATACATTTGGATTCGGCACTACCACACTAACATGTGCATCCGAAAGCCCAAATGTCAACTACAGAGTCGAGTGTCCCAAAGCGTATAAGCTCCAGAGCTTTGTACCTCTTATCTCTCGATTTATGAGCCAATCGGTGGCAGTATGGCGTCGTCGAATCTCCAATGACCCAAAGTTTGCAATGACAAACATATACCCGACATGTCTCCATCCCCAATCAGAAGGGTATAAGAATATGTTTGTCGGGTTTATGTCACAGTACACTATGTTATCCATGTATAGACTCAATCCCTTTGAGAATATCTTTGGCAATTTCTCTGACGTGAGACACCCACAATCCTTTAGGATGGTTTATGCGAATAAACTCTTTAAGATTTCCACCAGATATGTATTCGAGAATAAGATTGTGATTCGATCAATTCGGATCAAACTCATCACGAGCTATCTCGTATCCATGACACTGGATAATATATAAACAACTAGCACGTCTTAGTATATGCTCCTCTTCAAAGAGAGTGTCGGCTTGCAAGAGTGGAACAGATTTTATAGCCCTCTATTCAGACTCATCATATTTACGTCTTCCGAGATACACTGTAGACGTTACACCTCTTCCAAGTACCTTTCCTCTTATGTAGTCTGAAGGGTATGGCCATTCTGGATAAGGAGTTGACAGAGCCATGTCAGAGTACGCTTGCTTCTGATTCAAGTAAAAGATGGGGTATGATAGAAAGTCGAAGAGTCGGAGTATTGAAGAGTCAGAGTAACCTATATAAAGAATGAAGAATCGTGTCCTTAAGTTGAAGAGTCGCGTCTAATACAAGTTGAAAAGTGAAGAGTCGCGTCCAATAATAATGACTATAACATCTGGCAAGTAGTACGCATGTGGAGAAGTGGAAAAGTCTATTACATGGCGTCCAATGCCAAATCAAATAATCTGACGTCTAAGATTTGATAAGACTGTGGTAGAGTTTATTTGTCCATGGTATAGTTCAGTTGTCCATAGTAGAGTTCAATTCTTCATGGTAGAGTTCAGTTCTTTATGGTAGAGTTTATATACATATTGGTAGAGTTCATGTACAAATTGGTAGAGTTCAGTTTTTCGTAATTCCACTTGAATTGGTATTTTTCACGAAAAACAAACACACCTCTGTCATATTACACGTTCTGTTCATAACTTAAAACCTTAACAAACACAACATTAGTCTGCACTCTACCATACTAGTTTGATCTCTATCATACTAGTATAAACTATACCAGAGTGATATAAACTCTACCATACTAGTATGAACTCTACTATATTAGTATGAATCATACTGTAGTGGTATAAACTCTACCATACTATTTCGACCTCTACCATACTGGTATGAAGTGTACTATACTAGTAAGTACTCTACTAAACTAGTAAGTTCATGTATGAAAGAGTACAAATTGAAACTCGTAGCTATTCAAGATTGTACGTTTCCATTACATGTACGGGCATTGTGAATCGTTGTTTACATCTAGAACAAGCTGAAATTTTCCTTGGTCGTTTTGCCTCTCCTGAACACTTGAACCAGCTTTTTATCCTAGATTTCTTTGGCCTTCTTGGTTGTTAACGTACGTGGGGCGGATTACACATTTTACAGCTCATATCCAACGGAACAAGAATTACTGCATCCCTTGACATTATACAATTGGAGTAGGAGTTGTACAAGTAGCTATTGTGATAGTAAGGATGTGTAAGTTCGATTGTTGATCGATGCCATGCCTCGGCAACGGAAATGGCATGCACACAAGGAATTTTTTCCACGTTAAACCTCTTACAAGAACACGTCTTCTCAGCCAAATTGACCAAATGAGAAGATGTTGATCTTGAAACCACAGCCTGATCTTCGTCTATGTCTTGCACATTGTACTGCCTAGGTTTCCTAAACCCTAGTCTATAATTTAACAAACAAAATAAACTCGCTTATACTAAGTATGTATGAACTCTACCATAAGAGTACGAAATCTACTAAACGATACATGTTAACTCTACCAGAAACCATGTGAACTCTACTAAACGTTACGTGCAAACGTCATGTTAATTCTACTAAACGTTTGGTATGCATAAAGTCAACTATACCAATCATAATGTCAATGTCATTTTAACTCTACCAAACATTACCTCATAACTCTACCGAACGTTTCGTCTGCTCTACCTTACATCATGTTAACTATATCTACCATCAACTCTACCAAACGTCTATGCAAACATCATGTTAACTCTACTAAACGTTACATGTTAACACTACTAAATGTTTGGTCTGCATAAAGTCAACTATACTAAGTAAGTATGTCAACTATATTAAGTAAGTATGAACTCTACTATGTACAAATTTAATATCTTTAGGAGCTTCTCCACTGCTATAGTTAGAATACTGGTCGTGAGACTAGCCTTTGTCCTCTTATTCACGAACTAACGTATTAACATCGCCCTAATTGCATCTATAAGCTGCACAAAGGGGAAAATTCTTGCTTGGGATAAGGCATGGTTGATTGATTCTGCTATGTTCGACGTAGTAAAATTGTATCTATTTCCAGGAACATAAACTCGACTCCACAACCGAACATTAGCTCTTTGCAAGTACCCATGAAGCCTTGGATCTAACGCCTCAATCTGAGCAAAGATAGCATTGAACTTGTCAACCCTATACGTAGTGGCAGCTTTCTTGAACAACTTAAAAGACTCTCCCCCTCTAAATTTCGACAAAATGTTTTTATGTAGGTGGTAGGTGCAAATTCCCTGAGAAGAAAGTGGGTACACATTCTTTATGGCTCTACCAATGGATTTATGCCTATCTGATATGATGGCAAGTTCTTTGTCATCAGGGATAACACGGTTCAGCTGTCTAAAAAACCATTCCTAAGACTCATCATTCTCGGTATCAACAACACCGAAAGCCATAGGAAATATGTTGAAGTTACCATCTTGCATTGTCGCAGTTAGAAGAGTACTTTTATACTTTCCTTGCAAAAAGGTACCATCAACAACAACAACCTTTCTCATATAAGGAAATCCTCTAATACTTGCATCGAATGCTATGAATAGAAACTTGAACCTGTTTTGACCGTTGACTTCTAGCTTGATAAGGGTTCCGGGATTTGCTCTTCTAATCGCAAACAAGTACGAAGGAAGTTCTTCAAAACTACTTTCAGAAGTTCCTGAAGCTAGTGCACATGCTTGCTTTAGAGTACGGTGTGCCTTCCAGTACTTCATCTGCATAAATTGCAATAACCATTACCCATTGTCAACATGAGAAAACACCTTATAAATTTAATTCTACCAAAACATATGGGTACCAACACCAACTATACCATTACATAATATTAACTCTACTACCTTACATAGTGAACTCTACTAAACCAAACGAGTAGCAACACCAACTATACCATTACAGTAACTCGATTACCCTATATATTCAACTATACTAAACCAAACGGTAAACAACATGTAAACTCTACCATGAGCTTAGACCAACTCTACTAACCTATATTTCGAACTCTATTAAGCTATCAAGTGAATTTTACCATCATATGACGACTGTACCTTCAGACCGAATAGCTTGTTCAATGAACCAGCGACATGATTAGGTAGAACAGAAGGTACAATACCACCTACGAATTCCATGTACAACCAGCCTAGAACTTCAGCAGATGCTTGGCATGCCCGACCTGATCTCTCTATTACAGAACAATTATGTTATCGACTATACCTCCGGATTAAGAAACATGCACTATCGTCAATACCGTCAATACGTGAAGCCCGCACTCTCCACTGACAGTTAGGTATCCAACATTTTACATCCAACACTAACTTTGATGATTCCACAACATCAAAGTCAAACCTGTGTAAGACTGACATAATCTTCAACCTCGTCTTGAGTTCTTTTTATGATGAGAATCATTACCCGACCGTCAATTCTAGTGATGACATTTCTATGTCAAAATGCTTAACACTAAATCCCAACTCTTTGGGTTCTCCCCGAGAGGTTTTTTTTCTTTTATTCCTTCAATTTCCTATGAACACTGATGTAATCTTCATCATCTGAGCTTGCACCATCCATATCATCGCAATAATCGAATCTAAATTCCGCATCTTCGTTCTCAACATGTTCAAATTCGTGTTTCACATCTTCCGGAATACCCACATACCTTGGTCCAGCTATACTACATAGGGGATCAACTCTACTACATTCAAGATCAACTCTACCTGACCGTGGGTCAACTCTATTACACGTCGCTGAAACACATGATCTAATGGAAATCTCTACACAGAGACGAATTGCTTCTTTACGTAACTGTTGCACAAACACATGCAATTGTCTTTCGTTACTCACAAAGACAATGAGAGTATCTTGTGGCAGTGATTGCATAACTAGATTTGACATGTAGCTTAATTTTACCTCATCACTTTGTTGATCTAAACCGAAATCTTCATACACCATCCCTAGAAATTTATCATAATTAAAATCTTCGCCAATCCCTATAATCCGACAGCCGTAAGTTTTGTCCACCAAAAAAACCCACTGGTTTTAGTTAAAACTCGAACTCCCAGAAACCAAAACGATTTCATGCATAGATTCTAAAAGCGTTAGGGGTATAACAATAAAAATGAAGGATACGAAATGAGTTGGAGCAAAAATGGAGCTTCAATGAAGTATATGAAATGAGCATAAATGGAGCTCCGACCTCTAATGGCATCACTTAATGAGCGGCAGCTGAGGAAATAAGTTAGGGGTAAATTGGTAATTTACAAAAGACTAGGTTTCAACAACCAACTCTACCATAAACGATATCTTAACTCTACTAACCATTGTCCTTCACTCTACCAAACATCGAACACAACTCTACTAACGAACTCTACCATGAGTCACATGTCACTTTACTATACACTACATTATGTACTGTCAACTCTACCATATGTAACAAATTACACTTTTAACGAGGGAAATAAACTCCACCATGGCCGTAACTTTACCATATACTACATTATGTATTGTCAACTCTACCATAGGTAACAAATTACATTTTATCACGAGGGAAATGAACTCTACCATGGGGCATCCGTAACTTTACCATACACTACATTATGTACTGTCAACTCTAGTAAAGGTAACAAATTACATTTTATCACGAGGGAAATGAACTCTACCATGGGCATCTACAACTTTACCATACACTGCATAACATAGTGTCAACTCTTCCAAAGATAACAAATTTCATTTTCCACGAGGGAAATGAATTCTACCATAGGGCATCCACAACTTTACCGAACACTACATTATGTACTGTCAACTCTACCAAAGGTAACAAATTACATTTTCCGTGAGGGAAATGAACTCTACCATGGGGCATCCGCAACATTACCATACACTACATTATGTACTGTCAACTCTACTAAATGTAACAAATTATGTTTTCTACGAAGGAAATGAACTCTACCATGGGGCATCCGCAACTTTACCATACACTACATTAATGTACTGTCAACTCTACCAAAGGTAACAAATAACATTTTCCACGAGGAAATCGAACTCTACTATGGGTCATATGTAAGTTTACCATGCACTACATTATTGTACTATCAACACTACCAAAGTTTGATCAACTCTTCTACGTTGCATTCAATTAGTTTAGTGGAGTTCGTAAGAGACGGACGCTGATGTGGCAAGTTTCATTATTGGTAGTTTCGTAATTACATTTTTGTTTACTCATCAAAAAAGGGCAAAACGGTATATAACGAATTTTAAAAACTATTCTAGTAATTTTGAAACATTTGCTCTATTTAAGTAATATTTCATTAAATCTGCCTTATTTCAGTAAATCACCCTTTAATTTTTGATAATAATGTTTGTATAGTTTTTATGTTTTATAAACATTTGATATTCAGCTTCTAAAATTTATTTTATATTTTTAAATTACAAAATAATCTTTTATTTTTAATTGAAATCTAGTTAATAACAAATCAGCAGGCTTAGACACCAAGTTTCTCTCTCTTGAGATAAACGCGTCTGTAACCCTAGATCGTCGCTGTCAATGTTTGGTGGGGTGGTGTGCGGTGGCTTCTTTAGCACCGGCACTGCCTTTGTTTCTTCTGTGTTTCCTTTCTTTAGGATTTTGCTTTAGCTGTTTCACGGTGAGTCCGATTTTAGATCTCACATTTTTTGTCTTTAACCTCGGTGGTGGCTCGGTTGGCTCTGGTGATGGCAAACTTGGAGTGGTCTTGTCTTAGCTTTTGTCGGGGTTATTCAAGTCTGTGCCTTCGAGATTATCACCATCAAGTGGTTGTCGTTTTTTGGCATTCGATGGGAGGTTATGGTTTTCACTGGTCTTCTCCATCTTAGACCTCCGCCATCAGAGGTTTATAGGTGAAACCGGCTATGCGTTTGGGTTTGAGTATCAGTCTCTCTTTTGTCTCTTTAGGTTTTTTTATTTTAGATGCTAGATTTTAAGGTTGGAGATTTACTTATTTATTTAAGTAATCACTTTTGTAATGCTAGGTTTGCCCTCGTCTCTTAGAAATCTTGTTAAGAGTTGGATGGGGCTTCTGTCTTGGGAATGTCTTTTTGGTTTCTAGATTGGTTTGTGTTTTAGCAGTCATAGATTATCCATTGGTTTTAGAACGGTTTTTGGAACTACTTCATCCGAAATATCTTTGGCATAGGCAATCTTAAAAATCGAGAATCTTCAGCTTTAGAGAAACTCATACTTTGGTATGTTAAATTATCACCTTTTGGTTTGAAGTCCATCTATGCAATGTTGTGCGGAAAACTCTTTTGGTGGTCTTTGCAAGGCTTGAATTATGGTTATGTGGTATATTAATAGATAAATAAAAGCTCATCCTTTTCTTGTTGTAAGATAGAGACGGTTCATTGTTTCCTTGTAGTTTATAGATGCTCTCTGTTCTTTATATAACATTCTGAATCCAATATCAGTCCGGTGAATAAAAAAACAAGTCAGCGGCCTTAGAGCCTGGAAATTTACAGGAAGCTTTTGAAAGACATTTAGGAAACAAGCACATATAATCCAATTCAACATAGGTAACGCAACAAAAATGGAAACAACACTGTTTTTGACTACATATACCCTCACTCAATGCCCAATCTCAAGCCACCATACCCCATTAGACCATCCCTCAAAACATCAAAAAGCACATGTCATGTGCTTATGAAATAAGCTCCAATCTCTTGAACGTATAGTAACTTTTAAGGAACGGTGCATAACTGTAGATAGATAAAAGTCTTCCAAGACAAAAGAACTTTCCATTTTACTCTGTATGAGTCGCTTTTATACAGCAAAACCATTTTTTCTGCAAGTTATAAAACCAATGCCATTAACTAATAAGCCAATGAATCAAATACGATTATATCAAAAAAAAAAAAAAAAAAAAATCAAATATGACACTTAAAGACATGACTACAGGAGTCATTAATACCAACAAAAATGATAGGAAGCTACACCAAGAAAAAGTGTGGCTATTTACTACGAAACAAACTTATCTATCCTCTGTAACATTAAGCTTTGAGAAAATTCAGTAGCAGCTCAACTCTTAGCTATAAGATCTGTATCTAGCTTAGGACTAAATGCCACATACTAGAGCTGTTGTTAAAGCTGGTAAGATAATAAGTTACATACACTAGATTTATAAGGATTTCTCCTCATTTTTTCTGTTAAAAAATCTCTATGATATGGTGAAATGAAATAAGAATAGAAGTTCCATAGCTATGTTCTTATCATTTACCTATGTAAAGAAAAAAGAAACCGAACAACTGTGGCTACTATACAACAGACGAAAGTTAATATTCTATCAATGGTATGGTTATTACCCAATTCACAACATTTGCTGCTAAAAAGCTTTCTAACAAGAGATAGTGGCACTTACGGGTTGAGGCTTCCCAAGAACATCCCGATGCTTATGACTAAATCCAGGTTCATCTTTTGCAGGTGAATCAGATGTACCACCTCCCTTTTTCTCATTTCTAGCTTTGTTGAAGATAACCGTGAAACCTTCTGCTGATGCAGGGTCATTAACATCCCATTCCCCAAACTTTGGCAATGGCCGGTCCTTTTCCTACATTTTCAATCAAAGTGTCCAAATTATACCTACCAGTTTAGCCGAAATCCAACAACAAGAGCATGAATTTCATTAGGAATGTATACATTCTCTTTTCGTCAAAAATTACTCTATTATCTAAACTGGTTTCTAACCAGTATAAGAACTTCAATGCCCAACGCAGGTTACAACGATCACAAAGCAGTACATATGCAGAACTATTCACATCCTTACAATATCTTGCTATAAACTGAATCTAACACAGAACTAAACCAATACAAAACTGCAGAATTCGACTAAGGACCGTTCGATCGGAAATAAATACGATGGTTCAACAGAAATTATAGAAACTGCGATAATGTTACACAGAAACATCGAAACTGGAAACACCGAAATCAAAAGATATGTACCAAAATTCACAGAGAAAAAAGGAAATCCAAGGGATAATAAACGGAAAAGAAGCGAACGAGAGATCGTACTGCCATGGCTTGAAGAAGAGATTGGTTGGGAAAGCTGAAGCTCGTGGTGGTTCGTTCTCGACTCCTTCGTTCTAATTTCAACTTTGTGCCTTTTGTTAGAACGCCGTTAGCGTATGGGGCCTTACCCTTAGTGGACCACAAAGGTTGCT
Source organism: Lepidium didymum (assembly GCA_963920545.1). NCBI lineage: Eukaryota > Viridiplantae > Streptophyta > Magnoliopsida > Brassicales > Brassicaceae > Lepidium > Lepidium didymum. Next base: position 17,424,466 of record OY986980.1, on the reverse strand, counting down.
AATACTTTCAACATGGATCATGTCGAGATTCTAATTATATTAAAATATTAGGATAGAAAAATATGTTTTTATCTACTTCAGATTTTAATTTTTGAAGAGTCGAGAATTTTTTTTTTGTTAACGATTAGATTTACATGTCTGATTTATTGTTTGAGTTTCATGTATTTATATTCTTTGCTGGTTTTTATTTTTATTTTGTCATTTCAGATGATTTTGAAGTGTTATGTGTGATATTTAATCAAACCGGCATCGTCGAGAGAATTCCTACTCTGGGCTAGGCATATATATTATATATCATATATGGACCACCATAATTACTACTGAGAAAAAATAAACTATGGATAATGTTGTCGCTTGGTCATAAATTACATTTTTTGTGTGGTATGTTAGTCATCGGCATTCGGACGACCGATCGGTTATTGATTCGGTTGTTTCGGATTTTTGATTTTTCAGTTTCAAGGTTTAATGTCTATTCGGTTATTATTAAGGTTCAGTTTATATTCGCTTTGGATTCGGTTCGGTTTTAGAGTTGTATAATATCAATAGAATTTAGTTTTGGATCGGTTATTGCACCCAAAATACATGTTTATAATTAATTTTTAGTCTAAATTGTTTGGTTGGATATATTCAGGTTCAGGTATGGATTTTGTACCTTTACGACTTTGGTTATATTTTAGGTTCGGTTACTTATGATCAAAAACCATTTGATTATTTGGATACATCCAAAGTCTAAATGGTTCGGTTGAATCGGTCCGAATTCAGGTTTGAATTTCGGTAATGGAATTTATGGCTAGGACTATGGTATGTTATCGGAAAAGAAATAACTATTAGTATCGGATCATAGAAAATCCATATTATTTTACAGTACTATGACAGTTGATAATTTGCAGTTCTGGTGATAGAGAAAACAAGTAAAAATAGTATTATTTTCCTATGTTAATATATGAATTAAAAATTAAGAAATTACTATAATATTTTTAAAACTAGAATCTCAATTCAACAAAAACTTATGAGATCAAAATTTATGTAGTTAAAAGACCGAAATTCAAATTTCATATGGTTACATACTTAATCAATAGATTTCGTGGAGTTACAACTTGTTGATGCTATATCCTTTATCGGCAATGAGATATATCCTGAATTAAAGTTTTATATGTGGTTATAATACATTTCAGAAACTTCATATGCTTAGTGATAGAGATTCAAATTTCATGTGGTTAGTTGATTTGTTCTTGATTTAGGTAGACACTAGGTGGTGAGTTTAAATTTCACCCTGCTCCAATTGGAGAATTTAGGTTATGGATCGGGACTTGTCGATCCAATGGTTATTTGTTGATAAAAAAAAGAAAAAAAAAACTAAACCATTTCTTTCGGCTCCTCTAATTGACATGATTTAATTGGGATGACAATTCTTTATATTAGATTATAGACTTTCAACTCAAAACAATTGACAATAAGTGTAACACATATCTTATATCTACTAGTTATGATCTTAGGATCATTTCTAACTCCGAACATAGGATAATATTCTCTAATATTTTATAGATGAAATTTTTTTTGATATCTAATTATGCCAAGATATCTATGCAGTTGTTAACAGGACCACCTTAGTTTAGTAAACTATAGATTCATTTCCCTTATAAGATAAACTTATTTCCTTAAATTTATATATTCTTCTTTATGAGTATGTCAAGATATTCTTCCATATTTTTGACAAGAAAAAATGTATTCTGCCATATTTACCAAATTTCAGTGAATGATTTAGTGAAAGATTGAAGGTGAACTATGTTCTCCAAAATACTAAAAAAGTTTAAAACTATATTTTTCTAAATTCTTACTTAGTACTATCAAATGATCTTGATTTTTTTCTCAATAAAATTGGACATAAATTTCTACGAAATAAATGCATGGCCTCTATATATAATACACACACATATAATTAAGCATGTTCTAGGAATTTCACCTATCAACAATAACATCTCCATGATGGCTTCCTTTGGCTTGAATTTGATCATCTGTCTGTCTTCGATTCTCTTCATGAGTTTAGTTTAGATTCCTAGAGCCACTGAGGATCAAAGAAAGGCAAGTCATGCTACTTCTCCTAAACATTATTAAATATCTATGTCTGTCCTGTGCCAATTGCCTAATTATCCACTGACGCAGGTATACATTGTTTACATGGGAGCTCTTCCATCAAAAGCTTCTTACTCTCCTATGTCTCACCATCACAATATCCTTCAAAAAATTATCGAATCAAGGTTTCAAAACTCTCAAATCTTTGTCCTTAATCTTATATTTTGCTTCTTGTTTATGTTATTTTTCTGTTTCTTTTTGTTCTGCAGTTCCGCAGAAGATTCTTTGGTCAGAAGTTATGGAAGAAGTTTCAATGGGTTTGCAGCCAAACTCACTGAATCAGAAAGAGATAGACTTATTGGTAAGTTTTTGGGTTTAAATAAATACTCTGTAACTGGTCATGATGATGATGATGTTATATATGTGTTATTTGAAGGCATGGAGGGTGTGGTTTGGGTTTTTACAAACACTGTATATAAGCTTCTCACAACAAGATCTTATGATTTCATGGGACTTGGTGGTAATAGCAAACAGGTCCCTGAGGTCGAGAGCAATACAATAGTTGGAGTAATCGACGGTGGAAACTGGCCTGAATCCAAGAGTTTTTCAGACAAAGGCATTGGCCCAATACCAAAAAAAATGGAAAGGAACTTGTGCAGGAGGATTGAATTTTACCTGCAACAAGTAAAACAAACAACATTTTCCAAGTTTCTCAGTCTGACACAGGATCAAGAGATTGACATTAATTAATTACCTTGATGTAAATTCTACAGGAAGGTGATTGGGGCACGACACTATGTGCAGGACTCAGCAAGAGACAATGAACCTCACGGGTCACACACGGCTTCAACGGCTGCAGGAAACAAAGTAAAAGGAGTGAGTGTGAATGGTGTGGCAAAGGGAACCGCAAGAGATGGTGTGCCTTTAGGAAGAATTGCTATTTACAGAGTTTGTGAGCCAACAGGTTGCAATGGCGACGGACTGTTAGCTGCGTTTGATGATGCTATAGCTGAGGGAGTCGATGTTATAACCATTTCTTTAGGAGGAGGAATTACTTAAGTCGATATTGACCCCATCGCAATTGGATCATTTCACGCAATGGCCAAAGAGATTGTTACCACTGCAGCTGTTGGGAACAGTGGGACTAAACTTGGCATAGCAACTAACCTTGCACCATGGATCATATCGGTCGCAGCAGGTTCAACTGATAGAAAGTTTATTACTAATGTGGTTAAATGGAGAAGGCAAAACAATACAGGGAAGATCGATCAATGACTTTGACTTAAAGGGAAACAAGTATCCATTGGCGTACGGAGAAAGTGCTTCAATTAAGTGTACGGAGGAACAAGCAAGGTAACTTGTTACCCAAGGAATCCATTGTGACCTAACCTGTGATTCACTCTATTGATATATCATTCTCTGATAGGGATTGTGCTAGTGGTTGCCTGAACACAGTGAAGGGAAAGATTGCTGTGTGTGACGTTCCAAATAATGTTACGGAACAAAAAGTAGCAGGTGCAGTTGGAACTATCCTTCATGTGACTGATGTTGATACTCCTGGTCTTGGTCCAATCGCTGTCGCTACCTAAGATGATACCAATTATGAAGCACTCAAATCTTACGTTCTCTATTCACCGTAAGAATCTTTTCCAGTGAAAACTTCTTATTAGAATTCTTTTGATTATGCTTAAGACATTATTTCGAATATGAAATAGAGACCCACAGGGAACTATACTAAAGAGTGAGATAGTTAAAGACAAAGATGCTCCTATTGTTGCCTCCTTCTCTTCTCGTGGTCCAAACAGTCTCTTTAGCGACATTTTGAAGGTAAAGGACACTCTAAACAAAATTAACCAAACTCTTGTCGTTATATACTGATATATATTGCCATACATTTGCAGCCTGATATAACAGCTCCGGGAGTGAATATATTAGCAGTCTATACACCATTGGCTCAAACCGCGCTTCCTGGACAAAGCGTTGATTACTATTTCATGACCGGAACATCTATGGCTTGCCCTCATGTCGCAGGTGTAGCTGCTTATGTCAAGGCATTCCATCCTTAATGGTCGTCTTCTGCTGTTAAATCTGCTATCATGACTACTGGTATTTATCAACATCAAACTTATCTCGTCTATCTCGTCTCTGAAGAAAGAGTTTAAGTGATGCGAGACCTGAATTGATCCTTTGTTTTGTGGCAGCTTGGGCAATGAACACTTCCAAAACTTCAGAAGCCGAGTTTGCATATGGAGCAGGATTTGTTAACCCTAACGTGGCAGTTAATCCAGGGCTTGTTTACGAAATAGCCAAAGAGGATTACTTGAACATGCTCTGCTCTTTGGACTACTCATCCAATGGCATTAGTACCATTACAGGTGGAACCTTTAGTTGTTCCGAAAATTTAAAGCTCACTATGAGAAATCTCAACTACCCTTCAATGGCAGCCAGAGTTTCACCTTCGTCATCTTCAGATATCACATTTTCAAGAACAGTCACCAACGTAGGGAATAAGAGATCCACTTACAAGGCTAACTTGTCTGGGGATCCTAAACTAAGCATCAAGGTTGAGCCAGATACTCTCTCTTTTAACTCTCCAGGGGAGAAAAAGTCCTTCACCGTTACAGTTTCAGGCAAGAATCTTGCGTATATATCTGGTATTGTTTCTGCATCTCTAGTTTGGTCAGATGGATCCCACACTGTGAGAAGTCCTATTGTTGTGTATACATAGAGACATTAACCCCATATTCAAGACGATAATATGGGGTTATTTCATGTTATGGTCTGTGTTCTGTTTCTCTTCTCAATATTTAATTCAGTACACAAGTTAGTGTTACATTTCACGATTAAAACTTGGTCTAGGCTATGATATGAAGGGTATCCTGGTGATATAAACACAATGGTTCGTTTTTTAAAACTCTAGGTATCACCCTTACCCGGGAACATCCCCTCCATGTATTCGTCGAAGTTTTCCTCATCCTTGTCTTCTTTGTCAACATCTTTCAACTTGGACTTTCCTATTTTCCCTGCAATATGAAACACACTCTGTTCAATCCTCCCAAAATTATAATAATGCATAATCTTTTCAAAATGGAATATAGACCCATAATATATTAATTTTGTAAAAACCATACCTTTTTCCTCTCCTCTTCGTCTGTGTTATCTTCACTGCATGATTGATTCCTGAATTATGATTTCATGTATTTAGCTGCAAAAGAATAAACTGTGACCCTTCGTTATAAAGTAACACGAATCTCCTTATCCATACCGTTTTCGTTTCTGCTTTTTCTTTTCTTTACTCTCTGATCTTTCCCCCTCCTTTCTTTTCTTGTAGTAAAGCTTCTCCGCACATATAGGGAAAAAAAAAGGAAAGCAGATTGTCAAGCTTTCTTCTTGAGACCAAGCAAGTGTTATACAAAACCATAGAAACAAACCAGAATTCAAGTATTGCCGTAGTAGTTTGTATTAAATTTCCAAAACCGCTAGTAATTTTAATCAGAACTCAGATTAGAAACAGGGATGAGCAAGCTGTACAATTAGTGCTTACCTTTCACAAGCTACGAGTTTTACAAGGGCTTGTTTGTGTTCGCCAGCTTCATGATAAGAAAATTCACCTGCAAATCCAACAAGCTCAGGAAAATAATCAGACGGAAACATTAGAACAGTGAATGAAGAACTCGCTAAAGATACATGCCTCGTAGCTTGCAAACCCATCCTTTTCATCACAATGTTTACTTCCACACATGAACTGCCCTGGCAGAAAGTAGTTGCATTTACATTAAAAACTCTTATCACAGCTACATCAAAAGAAGTCAAAGACCAAAGAGTAACGTAATACTAACCTTTCCCTGTCATTACTTCCTTTTCCGTTCTCCATCTTAAACCCATCTGCAAACACTCAAGATGAGTCAACGGAACATATGTTCCACAGGAATCCACGTGAGCTTGAGTAATAATATTTTACCTTACCAGTCTTGTATCTTGACATGTCAGCTATACAGTATCTTCAATCAATCAAGGAGATATACATGTACTCATCCACACTCCCATAAAAAATAGCATTTGCAAAATACCTCAATTTATCTAACGGGTGTTAATGTATTTGAAACAGCAATATGTCTGAAAGGATACTATTTAAAAAGCTTATCATAGTATCGCTTCACCAGCCTTTGCTCCCAAGAATGGTCTAAATCATCTTCCTCAGAACGCATAAACCTTTCCAAGAAAACCCCAAAATTAAGAAATACACATAGGACAGAGTGTTCATGAGATCAGAAAAAAACGCACGAGACCATCTTTTACTATTCATAAACAAAAGCGAAGCATGCATCTTAAATCTTGTAAACTTTGCAAAATAGAACATATATTCAAAATTGCACCATACCGGTATCCTTCTCTTAGTGTGTCCTGATCAGTTTTAACCGGTAACTTGACTTCACTTGGCTTGTCTTTCCCATAAAAACGAACTGTAAGGAGGAAAAGAATACCACAATATTAAACTACAAAAGCTGTAAAGTAAGAAAACCACCAACAATAAAAAATGCTGAGAACATCCTCAAATAGTAGCTAACTCAAGGGCAAAAAGATTTATCTTTCTAATATAGAACCCAAAAACGAATATATAGAAATGTGAGGCTGACTGTAGCCTCCTTCCTAGCTCAGAGGAGAAGACTGTTCATCAACCAGTTTTTTTTTTAATTTGGGACACATGGATATTGGATAAATAGAACTTCACTTATTTACCCCAAAATAACCAATTGTTTTGTCCCTAAAGCAATTAAAACCTAATATCGAGCTACGAATCCAAATACATACATAGAAGAATATTGAAGAAAGAGAAAAGTACCGTAGTCTTTCAAAAACTTCTTATGGCGATCATAAGCATTCAGACCACGAATATGCACTTGGTATTGCCTGCAGAGAAGATTGAGCAATCAATTCAGCAAAATAGAAGAAAGACAAATACGGAGGGATTCCAACACATAAAGAAACACTAATAATCGATAGAAAGAAGATTAAATGCTTGCGCTCTTCTCTGTCGTAGATTTCAGATCTGATAGTTGCCGACGAAGTCATGTCGCCGCCGATTACCGGTGGAACAATCGTTTACCTTCTCTAGCTATCTCACTCTTTACCTTTCAATCTTTTCCGGTTACTGTAATTGGTATTTAATGGGCTGAGCCGTATGGACGATAATTGGGCTAAATAGCCCAATTCTATATATTTTCACTACACTTAAATTCTTCAGGCTTTTTGTATTCCTTTTTCGATACGAGGACAACAAAACCTCTTAAGTTTGGTCAGACAGATCATACATTGTAAGCAGTAGCGGACCAAAAAAATATTTTACCAGTTAAAAAAAAATTTAAAATATATAATATAATTTATTCATGTAAAATTATCATACTTTCTAAAAGAATAGAAGACAAATCTATAGATATATTTAACAATAGAGTCAATAAGTGTTACAGTAAAGACTTATCCATGGTTTGGGGTGTCAAACCATTTTATATATTATACGGGTGTCATTTGACCACCCCAACTTCTTAATAGGTCCGCCATTGATTGTAAGAAGTTTTATCGTTGTCTATCTTACCTATAAAACTTGACAAAATCTTAGTTATGCCATATAGACTGACTGTTATTCAAATGTTCTAACAAATCCATCAGATAAATGAAAGAGAAAAATGAGGCATTTGGCTTTATAAGGAAAACCACAGTAAACATATTTGTCAAATCTAGACATGACCAAGAAACCTCATAGGACAATGCATGATGGAGTATGCAGACGAATACTGATGTATCTTGTATAAGGTATAAATCAAAACGGTACGACTCTAATTTACAAATCAAAACCTATGACTACAATAGCTTCCTGTGGGTTAAAAAGAGCCGACGAAGAGGCTTAAACCAGCCATGATATATCTTGAGGTGGTCATGTGAATACCCTCTCCGATGTGTTTGTATAATACTCTTCATCTCTAACCTCTTTTTCTCCCTTGAATATCTCAGGATCATCGAAACCTGTATACATGGAATATTAACTCTTTAAAACCTCAATCTTCAAAACTACCAAAACAGAAAGAAAAAAAAAACTGAATCTTTTACCTGAGCCCAAGTCTTCAGTTTCATCGATGATCGGTACCACTTTTGTCCTATTAATAGCCTCGAGCAACTTCCAATCCGAGTTTCCATTTCCTTCTAAACAAGCTTGCTGTCCAAAAACCCAGTCTTTAAGAACATCCATCCTGTTGTGTGATAAGGGGTCTAATGTGTCATCCCCGCTTTCAGGACCCCTAGAGGAGAAAGAGAACCATTACGTTCTACCTTTTTTACTCCCTGGAAATAAACGTTTTGGCTAATCAGATCAAGGATTATGACTTACAACTGTCTAAGGCGCATGTTGTACTGAACAAATACAAGATCGCTGAGCCGGTTTTGCTCAATGGAGTTCTTTGATTGGTATATTTGTTCAACTGGTATCTTGTTTCTCCTGCAGCTGACTGATGAACTACACGTCTGACTAAGAATGCGTACTGCAAAACGTGAGAGGTTCAAGCAGCTTTCTCCATATGTAGACCACCACTCAGCTAAAAACCAAGCATGTAAAAACAGTCAAGTAAACTAAGTACATGGGAAAGGATTTACACAGGAATGCTAGGAATATTAACCATACCAGGAAACATTGTTTCCCGAGCTCTGATTGCCAAATTCCTTCCAAAAACTCCACCAGCAGTTTTGTACAAATTTAACTCTTTGATGATTTTATCTTGAATCTTGTCGTCGAGAACCAATCTTTCAATGCAATCGAGCACTGATACAATAATCTCACTACGCATTTCTTCATTGGCGTTATAAAAGAATTTCGGGTTAAGGAAGAAACCAGCAGCAAGTAAAGGAATCTGCTGTTGTGGCTCCCACCATCGATCTATAATTTTCCAGTATATAATGTAATCCTCCCTATTAACCAGATGTGTCTTGATTGCGTCCTTTGCCCGGTACAGTGCTGCATAGACATACCCCAATGCAGGCCTCTTTTCAGAACAAGCTATTCTCAAAGCTCGCAAAAGAGGACCTGTTAAATGGTTTACTAAAGCTACTGCCTTCCAAAAGGCTTCATCAGTAATTGCATTCATCACCAATGCGCTTGGTTCTTCCGAATATGAACATTCATTCCACTCTGGCGAATTAACCATAGCCTGCAGACTGGATTTAAGATCGGCGATTCTACTCAATGTAGCAAAATTTGTGGCAGCAGTGCTAGATGCTGGTCGCAGGATATTATCGCCAGAAGTGAATTTCCACATCAGATTTACAACACTGCTACGGTTATAAATAAATCTTGTGATAGCTTGAGCCTGTTCGAGAGTCTCGCTTATCCAGCTAAGTTTTCCAAATTCCTCGAGCATCTGATCTATGCAATGTGCAGCGCAAGGAACCCAATATAGAGAAGGATATACAAGCATCAATTTTTTCCCAGCAGCAACGTAGAGATCTTCACATTTTGTAATCACTTGAACAACAGAAGTACTGCCAATTTCTTCAACCAGTTCCCCAAGTAGCTCAAACAATTTATCAGCAGAAGATAATATCTCAGATGCGTCCACGGATTTCAGAAAGACTACCTTTTCAGGGCAGTAAACCAAAAAGTTAAGGACTTTAAGGCCTTTATCAGAGTTCTGGTCCTCAACCAATAAGGAACACCCTGTCCTCTTCCACATTGCTTTGCATTCTTTAATTTCACTCGTCACTTCCTCTACACAATTCTTCAGTATCCAACCTCGAAGGTCATCACGAGTGGGGCTAGATACCCCAAATCCTCCAGAGGCAATGGCATCGATCATTGGTTGGAAGTTAACAGAATTCACTGCATCAAAATCAACTCCAATGCCAAACAAAAACCGCCCAATCACCAAATGAATTGTATTCTCTCTATCTCTAAAGGATGCATGAACAGTGTTCTTTTCACTAGTAATGGGTACAGGAATCAGATTGTCCATGTCTCTACCAATCAGGTCACTATCGTTGCTCGCACTACCATTCTCAAAAACATTCTTTTTGCTCATGTAAGTTATATTCTTTGTTCTGCCATCCGAAAGGCTTTCGTTTTGCACAACAACATCTGAACTACCCGGCATATTAACATCAGACTGAACCGCCATCATTTCTCCTTCACAAGGAGGTAAAGCAGCTACAGCTAGAGGCAAAGGCTCTGAACTGGGTTTGCTTCTCTTCCTGTCACGTCTCACGGTTTCATCAATGCACTTCTGCAGAAAGAGCCTAACATCTTCCGGAACCTGGTCACAGATTCTGCCCTGTCCCTTTTTACCAGCAAGATGCTCCTTAACCCTTGTAATACCACCGCCTTTGAACATTTTATGACAATAGATACACCTCATTTGTAGTCGATCACCGTATTTGTAAACTTCACAGTGCTTCCACGCATTGTCTTGTTTCTGAGGTGTAAGAGCTACAGGTTCTAATTCCGAATCCATTTACTTTTGCTCTCGGTAGTAAGCCTTAAAATTCAGGAACAAGAAAAGCCAGAGACTTTGTTAATGGTATAATAACATTCTCAAGCGGATATGAAAGAGTATTGCTGATTCCATATTAAGCCCTCCATTTGAACATTTCAAGAAACAATGATTTCAAATTACAAATATTTCAACAATATTCGAATTACATTGATTTGCTCTGCAAGAAACAAAGCATCACACGCGAATTCTAAAACCCATGAACCAAAATCACAAATGTGTACAAGGAGATGAAGAAAACGAACCTTCGGTTTGCAGGTAGTGGCCGGTTACAGAGAATCGGTTTCAAGAAAAGTGACAAAATACCGGTATACTTATTTCGGTTCCGGGGAAGAGGAAGCTGGAATCAGCCGGAGATGAAGATTTCCGACGAACTATGAAGAAACTTAGAGGATGATAGAGGTATGCAACGTTAGGTAATTTGACTCGGCCCGTTAATGGTTCACAAAATTAGGTTTGGCAGCTTTTCTGGTTTGTGACCTACAAATCGGCATTTCTATTATGACGTCATTAAACTCAACGCTTTATTTTTCTAAAATTTGTTTTTCCGGTTTTTTTTTCCTATCCCTTAATTACTAAACGGCGTCGTTGGCATTTAGGTCATTTTCTAATCAAACGACGTCGTCGTTACAGCTTCTGATTAGCGTTGATCGTCTCTTCTTCGTCCTTCGTGATCCTCTGATCTGATTACACTTGACAGTACTGAATTTGAAGATGATGTTGTTTCTGTTTACTAAAACATCTTCAAAGGTATGATACACTTTTAGAATTGTTTTTTTTAGATCTGTGTGTGTATATGATACGACTTTGCTTTCAGTGAGGAATTTTGTCGAACAGTTAGTCGACGAATATCCGAAGCCTTAAGATGAATAAGCTTCTCGAGAATCATCAGTTTGCGACACATGCCATTGCTGCCTCGGCCTCTGTCTCGCTAGGAACTGCTCTCGCTTATCCTCTGGATACTGTCAAAACCATAATCCAGGTTTCTTCCTTTTTCTTCTCACCCAATTTTTCTTCTATTCCTTCTATCACTTCGATTCTCCAGGTATTGATTTCGGCATTGAAATGCAGGTTGGTTCAGGACCCACTAAGAAATTAAGCCCCTTTCAAGTTGTGAATAGAGTTCTTCGCTTCTCTGGCTATTCAGGTTCGTAAGTTACTCTTTAGATTTCAATCATTTCCTAATTCTGCATCAGGCTAAATGGCATATTATTGACTTTTGGATTCAAATGCAGGTCTGTACAGTGGCCTTGGATCGTTAACCTTAGGAAGAATTTCAGGTGTTGGTGCAAGGTTCGGAGTCTATGAGATCTTAACAGCTTTCTACAAAGGTATTACGCAGATCCATGTCTCCGTTGTGTCTAGCAACGATGAGTAAAGATTAGGTTTTGCGTCTAGTTTTTCTGTTACTCAGCCCAATAACATAAAGATTAAAGAGAATCGCTATTGTTCATAGACTATGTTAGAATAATTACCAGTATTCAATCCACACATGACCTCTACATTCAAAGTTGAAAGTTGGTAGCTGAATTACCTGATTTTGCTCGAGCAAAACCTTTGTTTTGAATAATCTAAAGAGTACTTCCGACATGAATTCATGTTGCTCCAGATGGTCGACATGATAGCTATGTGAGTGTCAGTGAAGCTTTTCTGGCGGGGATGGTGGGAGGTTTAGCAGAAACAGTGATGACTTCTCCATTTGAGCTAATCAAAGTCCGGAAACAAGTGACTGCTGCATCACGGGCTCCAAATGCTACCGCTGTTGCCGAAACCACACCTGTTTCACCCATGATCACAAAATTGCTAAGAAGATACACTCCCGATGTAAAATCATTGACACAAACAGTCAGTCTCTTATCCGTCTTAAATCATAAACACCCAAACATGACAGCGGCTTTGCAAGAGTATCCGTGGATGATGACTGGAACAGGAAACCCACCATCGGCCATGGATGTTAAGAGACCGCTCGATGTTGCATCACTTGAAGGATATAGAGCCTTATGGAGGAATCTACGCTCGGGTCTTGGAAGAGATTGTCTATACGGAGGAGTGTTCTTCTCGACATGGCAGTTTCTTCACGAGGCAATGCTCGGATGGAAAGCCGTAGGGATGAATCCTCTGCCCAGGTACTTAACTCTCTCAATCAAATTGAACATGACATGATCAAATGTGCAAGTGATTGTTTAATGATTCTACAAAACTTGTTGAATCCAGTTTCGAAGAAGATATCGGACCTTTATCTCCCGTGGCCATTAGCATTGCAGCTGGATTTTCTGGTGCCATTGCAGCTGCAGCATCCCATAGCTTTGACACAGCAAGAACACGTGCACAGTGTGTAATATTGCCAAAGGTAAAACAAAACCCATTATCTTCGGAAAAAGTAAATCTATATATCAAACTGAAAGCTCTGTTTCTCAGTGTCTGTCTCTCTTCTGTTTGGTTTCTGGCAGTATACAGCAAAAGAGAGGAAGTTTCTGAAATGGAAGAAACCTGGAAAGAGATTAGAGAGATGGACAGGAATCCATCCAACAGACAGAAATCTTCTGTTCCGAGGAATCGGGGTAAGGATGGCTCGCAGCTCTGTTGCATCATTTGTTATCGTTGGATCTTATTATTTAGGTGTCGATTTACTAGTTTCCAAATGATATCAGACATAACAAAATCCCGCGCATTGAATCTACCAAATATACAATACATCAAAGTTTTTCATTTTTCTACTGTGGCATGCTTATTGTTAAACGAGTAACAGAAAACATTTCTGTTGTTACAATTATACTTATAACTTTTGTATGCGACATTATCACATGAAATAATTAACAGTAGAGATTTGAGATGACATTGAGATTTGCTGGTTCTAATGCCAGGGCCTTTTTAAGTACTGATTACAGTTCGATGGTGACAAAATTCAGTTCCTTACGACTATGAAAACTCGAAATTTGTTAGTTTTCAGGCTATCTGAATAATTTTAGTTACAAAAAAAATAAAAAATGATCATTTTTCCAAGCGAGATTATGATAAAGCTTTTTGCAATAGATCTCCAGAATCTAACAAAATTAGCTAATGAGGCAACATTTCGTTAAACCTAAGCACAGATATGATTAATGGAGACAAAAGAGTATATTCAAAAACGCATTAGAGAATCAATATAGAGACAAAATCCAGAATCTGAAATTTCCAACAGAAAGTCTTTCACAATCCAAAACAGGATCAACATTTTTCATCATACCAACTAAAATTATGCTGTAAAAGATAGATTCGATAACAAGAAGCAAACAAAAAGCTCAAAATGTCCTTTCGAAAAAACTGAATTTCTCAGAACCTGAGCTTGGTAAAGAACCACCTGTTCTTGCCAGTCTTAAAACGCTCCTCAAGCTTAGCCTTAGCCTCCTTAAGAGCTGTTACCTTCTTATCCTTAGACTGAAGAGCATCGAGAGTCGCGACTTCCTTAAGATCCACGTCGAGTGTGTAACGAGTAGGCATCAGATGCTGGTAGTTAACAAGCTTGATGAAACACTTAACCCTAGATTTCTTCGCTGTCTTCTTCGCCGAGTCCTTGCGGATGACTTTGCTCGGGTATTTCTTCAATCCGACGACGAGGCAGTGTCCGTAAGGTCGCTCACGGTTTCCATCGTCAAATGAACGGATGATCACCGCCTTTTTGCCGGCGTAACGACCTTGAAGAAGGACCACGGCCTTGTTCTGCTTTAAGAACTTCACCATTATTGTTTCGCTTCTAGATCCCTCTTCTTCTCCCTTTCGTCTCTCTCTGGCTGCCAAAAACCCTAAGTGGCTGGATTGAATGGGATTTGTAGCTTTAATAGTGACGCATATTGTTATTACCCGAAAAAAACAAACCCTAGCTCTTATTATTGGGCCGTAAAGTTAGACCCATTTTAATTTGGGCTTTACATTGTTATTACTAGGCCTAAAAACTGCCAAACTCAGATTTTTGAACTTTTGTCATTACTGCTTATAGCAGCTTTAATCTTTTGTAAACCCACTAATTACCAAATGGTCTTTATTTCACTCACTGTATGTTACTAACATTACGACCGATATTTTCATTACTCACTAAATGCTACCATTCATCATTCAAATTATAAATTTTCACTAATTAATTATTTTGGTTTAGATAAACTATGAAGCAATATGTGTTATATCGTAGAAGAATAAAGTGAAATTTTGTAGAGAAAAAATTGACTATGTGTGGTTAAAGCTAGAGGTGTGCATGAGTAAAAAAAACATTCATTTTGAGCATCCTGAGATAAATATATAATTTGAGGCTATTAATTTTAAATAAATGATATATTGTAATAATTTTTCTCTGGTTTATATACTATACAAACAATTAATTTTCAATCTTTGTAAATATGTCAAAGTAGGTACCGAAAGAAAGAAAAGCGTTTAGATTTGAAAAATATTCTTCATGTAATCAAATGAGATTACAACAGTATATATACAAAGAGAAATTCAACCTAATCTCCTAAGTAAGTGGAGAGAATATTTACAAAGAGATGCAAAACTAAGTAAGGAGAGAAGTAACCGTGAGTGTATATCTCAACACCTCCTCAAATTGAAGCATGTAGATTATAAGTGTCCAACTTGTCAAGAAAACAAAAAAAACTCTCTGCGACCCAAATATTTGGTAAAGATGTCTGCAAGTTAATCCTATATGTGAACATAGACGGTCTTGATTGTACAATTAATGATCTCATATCTAACAAAGTGTATGTCCACCTCCATGTGCTTTGTACGTTCGTGTAGAACGTGATTAGCACTCAAATGTATTGCTGATTTACTATCATAATGAATGGTCATAGGATTTGTGTGATTGAATCCAAGATCACGCAAGACCTATTTCAGTCAGAGAAGTTTTTGAGTAATAAAGACCATTGCCTCGGCAGAGAAGCGGCTAACTGTTGGTTGCTTTTGCATCTTCCACGTAGTAGGAGAGGTACTTAACAAAATATCTGGTAGTGGAGTGGTGAAATTGGGGGCAAGTGGCCCAGTCTAAATCACACCACCCATTTTTTATGTTGATGTGATCATGGACGGCCAAACCAAAACTTGACCAAATGACTCGATCACCTCCACCTCGAGTGAAGCTTAAGAAGCAGAGGAAGACACAATTAAAGATGTAATGCAAGTTCCAGCTGGTCCAATGGCAAGATCTAGGATGAAGCTCTTCAACAAAGCCATTGGAGGATTACTTACTCAAATTGAGCTGGATTGTTTGAGTGGCTTGTTACGCCATTTGGTCTTACAAATGCACCTACCACATTAATGAGACTGATGAACCATATCCTTAGATTATTCATTGGCATATTTGTTGTAGTCTATTTTGATGATATTTTCATCTACATCAAAAACATGTCTGATCATATAGAGCATTAGTATTCAGTTTTGTAAGCACTTCACTACTAGAAAACAATTAAATTTTAACCACAATAAGAATGTAAAATTGGTCAAAAAATAATTTTTTACATATTTTTGATCAAAAGTGGTCAAAAATCAACAATAATCTAAAATTGGTCAAAAATCTTTGGTTGCAAATTGTTATGTTTTCTTGTAGTGCTTAGGGAGGAAAAACTATATGCTAACCTCAATAAGCGTACCTTTTGTGCAGATAACCTTTTTTCCTAGGCTTTGTGATTAGTGCATATGGTATCCAGGTCGATGAGGAGACTGTAAAAGCAATAAGAGATTGGCCGAGTCCTAAGTCTGTTGGAGAAGTCAGTATGTTTCATGGATTAGCTGGGTTCTATAGGCGCTTTGTAAAATATTTCAGCACTCTAACAGCTCCACTTACTGAATTATAAAGAAAGATGTGGGATTCAAATGGGAAACTCAACAAGAAAACGCTTTTCAGGAGCTTAAAGAGAGGCTCACCAATGCACTGGTTCTTATCTTACCATATTTCTTAAAGACTTTTGAAATTGAATGTGATGCTTCTAGTGTAGGTATAAGAGCAATTCTTATGCAAGAGAATAAACATATTGCTTACTTCAGCGAGAAATTAGGAGGAGCAACACTCAACTATGCCACATACGACAAGAAACTATTGCTCAGGTCTGAGCTCTTTAAACTTGGCAACATTATCTCTGTCCAAAGAGTTTGTCATACACAGACCACGAGTCTCTTAAGTATCTTAAAGGTCAGCACAAGCTTAACAAGAGACATGCTCGATGGATGGAATTTATTGAAACATTCCCATACGTCATTAAGTATAAACAAGGTAAGGAGAATGTTGTAGTTGATGCACTATCTAAAAGGTACACACTTCTCTCTATGTTGGAGGTTAAGTTGTTGGGATTTGAACATCTAAATAAGCTATATGAAACTAATAATGATTTTAAGGATGTCTTCAAAGATTATGCTAAGTTTGTTGCAGGAAAGTTCTTTAAGCATAAATGTTTTCTATTCTATGAAAATCGGCTATGTATTCCTAACAGCTCTGTTCGAGATTTGCTAGTTAGGAAAGCTCATGGAGTAGGTTTAATAGCTCTGTCCACTCTCTTGCGTGCATTGATTAAAAAGAATTTGAAAACATAGGACTGTCTGCCTCATGTTGAGTTTACTTACAATCATGTTATGCATTATGCAACTAAGTATTCTCCATTCCAGATTTAATCCAATATCTCCATTAGATTTTATTCCTTTACCTTTGAGTGAAAGAACTAGCACAAATGGAAAGAAGAAAACAGAGATGGTGAAGCAAAGCCATGAAAAGGCTCGAGCAAACATTGAGGAGCAGACCAGATTGTATGCTAAACATGCTAACAAATAGAGCTCTCAATTAGGGCTAGCTCGCACCTAATTAGCCTGGACCAAAGCAGATTTAAATATTTTACGGATTTAGCGGACCAGCATGTTTAGTACCGCCAACATAAATTTAAGAGCCCTAACACAAACCGCTAAATATATGTGGATGTTGCGAACCAGACCGCTGTTATTTAATACATAAATTGTAGTTCATGTATCATAGATAATTATATAAACAAACAAACATAAATATGTAATCATATAAATAAATAAAATCAAAGTTTATAACAATTGAACATAGTCAATAAGTAGAAGTTTAAATAAATGAAATTTGATAAGAAAAATTAATTTTAAAAAAAATCATGTAAAAGTTGCAGCTTAACTCTTGAGAAGTAAGAATAGCGTGAAAAAACATATATTAATCACTAGATAAACATTTTGTTCATGATTTTGACTTTTTCAATTTAACGTAAAAATATCAAGAAATATATATATTTAATCACTTAATTTGAGCGTTTAATTGTGTTTCTGGGATATGTAGAGCATATTTACTATTGTAAGATTACACGAAAACATAAAAAAAGGAAGATTATACTTTTGGTTTTTGTTATGAGAAAAATCAATGAAAATGAATATTATGATAAAAAGAGAAACTATGACTGAAATTTGAGCGGAACTGCGTAGAAGAAGAGGCGGAGGTTAAACTATTTGAAATTAGATTTTTATTTATGTTAACCCGCAATTTGGCCCACGAGTCCACAAAGTCTAATCCGACAAAGTCCACAGATCGCAGTAGGTCCAATCCCCCAAATCGCAAATGTTAAATCTAGAACCTTAAACCGCCCCATTACAAAGCGGATCAGATTAAAGCATGCAGATTGAAACCCTAATTGACAGCTGAAAGAAAGTCTAAACTAATACCTTAAATTGATGGACCTTTCTCTATCACAAAGAGTATTAGTGACAACATCTACCAGATCGATCTCCAAGGTGTAAGTATAACGTTAGTTCTAGCTTCAATGTCTCTGATCTTGTGCCTTTTATTGCAGATGAAACAAATTTGAGGTCTAATCCTTCTCAAGAGGGAGGGGATGATGTGATCATGGACGGCCAAACCAACACTCGACCACATGACTCGATCACCTCCAGCTCGAGTGAAGCTTCAGAAGCAAAGGAAGACACAATTAAAGATTTAATGCAAGTTCTAGTTCGCCCAATGACAAGATCCAGGATGAAGCTCTTCAACAAGGCCATTGGAGGATTATTAGCTCAAATTCAGACTCAAGAAGAACCTCAATTTCAACATGCTTTGATGCTTTTAATGAGTATTTAAGAAGGCTAGCATATGGGCATGTAGTCTGAATGCATTCTTTTTCCCTTAGTGAATTTTGTCTTTAATAGGTTTTCTAACTAAGATTTTTAATTAAGCATTTAGCTGCACCAACAAAAGACCATTTGTTAGTATTTATTTTAGACCCACTTTTGAATACTCTAAACCTAATTTTCGTGGCCTCATTTCTATTTAAGTATCTTATCTTTTTTTGTAAACACTTAAACATTTTCTTAATCAAAAACTTGGAGTTTTCTCTCTACATTGTTGGTGTGTAATATCTAGCATATTTTGAGCTTAGTGTGTCATATCTTAGTTCATTGAACTGTCTTGGTGTGTCATATCCAAAGGTTCACCGGTGAATCAATGGTCTTTCACATCCGTTGTGTGACCTCTCGCTCCACCAACCTTGATATCTTCGGAGGAATCAAGGCCAATCCTTTCAGTTCTAAACTTCACAAAGTCCTGTCTAAGTTCGTATTATATGCAAATCTGAATCAGCTCTTAACAAAATCCCTTGTGCCGAATTGGATTTCAAATACAATACTGTCTTTAATGTCTTATTTCAATGATCTAAGTGAGGAGCGTTTCATGAACTGAGCTAGTATAAGTTTAATTTCGACAAAATTTTATTGAGATCCTTCAAGATTAAGACACCTTACCGCCCACAACATCTATATTTCCCGATATTGTGTCCAAAATCATTGGTTCAGATTCACCTTCATGCGGTTCCGGCTTCGTTACTTCCTATTGGCGATCACTCAAGAGTATGTTAGAAGTCATGTTTACCAGCTTAGAAGAAATAACCTTTATCTCTGCCTCTGCTGGTTGGCAATGTTTAGTTTTTTTATGAGGATTTGGCAGCTGACAATCCCTCCGAGTTGCTTTGTTGCAGTTGATCTTTTGGTATAACCTCTCCCACGTCTTCAGTCTCAGCTTTCTTAGTTTTTTTAGAGTGTCAGTCAGAAATTGTTGTTCAGCTCCAGCATCAACGTTTGTGTCTTTGCCGCCAGTTGACTTAGGCACATACTTCATCTCCAATCTCTGATTGGAAATGTTTGAACCATATTGATCAAGATGCCCAAAGCGAAAAGCTCGAACCTCACGTCCTCCATGGTCGTGTCTCGCATTGTTTACCAAACCCCCTTAAAACTATGGTTTCTACAGTCTTCAAGACCGTGGCCTTCATTATGTTTACTTCCACCTGAATTTTTTAGCCTCCGAGATCAATTTGTAAAACTTTCCCCAGTTGTTCTCCTATAGCTTGGTATACAATCTCCGCTGCATATTCCGCAGGCACATTAGAGATGGTCGCCCACAGTTGCAGCATTGATGGGTAGTCTTCCGGCGCCTTCGGGATCCACTTATCCATCGTCACCATCCAGCCATCAAAGTGCGTAAGTCCGAGTCTCAGCACCTCCTCCATATCTTTAGTGTCCTTGAAAGTAATTTGGAAGCGACCAAAACCTAGGTCTGTCCCATATACTCGATCTTCTATCCTCTAAATCCTTGGAAATCGGTGGATTAAAGTACCCACTTCTTGCTTAGAGGGATTTAGGCATCAACCCAGCAACACCTTCGAGCATCGTACTATGAAAGCACTATCATCAAATCTTGGTATCTTTATCCTGGGGATCGCCGTTGATGTAGTTCCCACCATTGTTTTTTAATTGAGATTTAGCTGGGCCATCACCTTTCTGAATACAAAGAGCGAGAAAAGAGCAGTGATTAGAGGATAGTATGAGACATACATTCTCAAAAGCAACACTATAAATGGACCCGCGAGATATCTTGTTACTCCTTGCAAATCTTCTTTCCATACTGCGGGTTTAAAAGCAATCAAAGATTTGAGTAAAAATCTTCTTACTACAAGGAAAACTGAGTGAGAATTTCCTTGTATCTCTCAGCCCCTTGAAATGTGGCTTGCCTTAGGGATACTTCTTTCTCGATGTCATCATTGAGAATATTACTATAATAAAAGCCTGCCGATACACAAATATTCCTGCGTGGATACACATAGTAATGTGAGATTTCACATTGAATTACTTCTTGACATAAAAGATTAAGGAAATTTCCTTTTGGCTTAATATATGCAATAAAAATCTCCCCTGATATCTGTCTTGAATAATTTGAAACAATCTTCTCTTGTGCTGCATTTCCAGTAAATTAGGCATCTGTCATTTGTACCAAACCCCCCCATCTTGGTTCGAATGAATCATCTTCAATGCGCTTTATATTAATAGAGAAACTACTACGCCGAGGCCTTGTATTAGAACTGATACTCTCTGTCAAACCATTGGGTGAATGATTTTGGGACCTTGTTTGTGAATACGACCATCGATTCCTCCTTGTTCGTGATATAACATGATAAAAACTTGATAAGATTCTTCTTTGCTTCCTAACGTTGAAAGATATAGCTTGATACAAATTCTCTTGGCCTCCTGGTTTACCGTCATTTCTTTCTCCATCGAGATAAAGAGTATGAATTAACATGAGACTAATACTTCACAAAATCGATCGATAATGTAATCGTATTTGTGCCTCCTCGCCTAGACATGTAAATCGAGAACTCTTCACCTTGCTTACATACCCTTATCCAAATTCCGAAAATCCACACTGTGGACTCCCTGTATCTGCCGACCCCGATAGTGGGTTATCCGAGAATTATTTTAACATCGTCATCGTTAACCTCAGCGTCTTTATCTTATTTATCGGAAACTTGTAAATCATGAACCTCATCTTTTGGGGAATTCCTTTCTCACTTGAATCGCTTGATTTAGGGTTTCCCAATTTGGGATCTGAACCACCTAAAACCTCCTTTGATTTGGTCAGACGCCCCTCTTGTCTCGCTTCCTCATTCATGGAGATCGGAGTTGCTATAGTCTTTGAGTTACATCTCCTTGTGTCTCGCCTTCGGGAGCTTAGACCTTGCCCCCTCGTAGATCGTTTCATCCTCCAACGGAATTGGATTCACCCTCATCTCAAATCCTGCGCTTGCCGAAAATCGCCTTTATTCTCGCCGCCATCTATTTGTACTATGTTAATGTAATTTCTATATGAGTAAGATTTTGAGTCAACATCAAACGTGTTTAAAATCGCATTATATTTTCCTAACAAAGTACGTCGCGAAAATTCTACCCCTACATTTATTAATAATTTCTGGCTAAATGTGTTATAGATTATAAAATATATAAAATTGCATGCTTGACTTTTTAGCCACTATGAGATTATAGCCTTCTAATCATCGACTGTTAACTTCATATATTTTACAAATTAAAAAAAGAAAAAATTGGCCGGTCACATCGTATGTTATGAAAATAGGCCATTTGAATTTTTATATAAATATTATTAAATGACCGAATGAGATCAATCTGAACCGACCGGATGAAATACGTTCACATGGACCATATTACTTGTCTCTGCAGTTATATATTATTAATTAATATAATTTGATTATGCAATTAGCTTTTTGTTAATCTCTATGCAATTAAGTTTTCATAATTAACTAATTAATTATTTGGTTGAGTTTCAGACAAGTTACAGCATAAAATTAAAAAGAAAATCGGTGGAATTTATATGTATTGAAAGATTATTAGCAGTTTAATATAGCAAGTGGATTCTTCTCTTCTTCTTTTCTTTGTTAAATACTATAATATATAACAAGTGGATTCGGTATGAATGACCTATAATCTACCAAAACAAAATTCATAGTTATTCAAAACAGCTACATAAATTAATTAAAAAAACTTCTTCAAATGTTCTTTTTAGTTTATCTCTAATATACCTTGACACCAAATAATTAGTTCAAATCTCACCAATTTTAATTAAAAACTTTTAGTTATAAATCCGATCTTTTTGATATAATTGTTAACAAAAAAAAAAACATATTAATCTAGTTATTAACCAGTAGTTTATTTAACATATAATTACTACATGTAGATTAGGAAAAAAAAATTTGTTAAAATTTATTAATCAACAAAATTTTATGTACAAATTGGAGAAAATGTGTAAATAACTTTAAGTTTACAGAAACAGTGGGAAATAAATATTTTATAATAAGAAAATTAAAACATGGTTAAATTGATTCATTGTAAAATGATAAAATCAACATCTATAGTAAGATAAACTAGTAAAGGTTACTAAAAAGAAATAAAATATAAACAAAGTGAATGATATTGAGTGTGTAACTGGTAACTTAATTTCATAAATTCAGCCTAATTCCATAATTTCACAAATTCATTGTTACCATTTGCACATAATACAATTCAGCCCAATTTCACAATTCTACAATTTTTTATTATTATTTAAAATATTAATTAATATTTAAATAAATATATAATTTATTATAACTAACAAAGTAAGTCGTATATTCCTCGTTAGATATGGACATTCAAGACCCATATTTATTCAGATCAGACTTTTCAAATTTTTGATTTCATTCAAGAAATTTAACACCTATTTAGACATATTTTTTGGATTGAGCTCGGTTCGTTATAGATCTGGTATACTCCGATTATGATAGTTAGATCTAAATTTTATGTGAATTATTCAATTTTAATCTGGTTCGAATTAATGTTTTTTCCAAAATAAAAACAAATTAAGATTTAGTAAAAGATGATTTAATAAAATTTAAATAAAATTTCAAATATTTTGGATTTTTGGTTATTTTGTTCCAAAATGAATAATAATATAATTAAATCTATTATTATATTTTAAATATTTAAACATTAAATTTTTTATTAAAAATAATAATTTTTAAGTATATAATTGTATGACTCAAATTCTTAGATTTTTAGGTATATGAATCTGGGTTTCATTTAACTATTTAGTCAATTCTAGTTCGGTTTGATATATTATATTTCAAATTGAATTTACTTTAGTTTTATACGTTACTTATTTTAAAATATATATATATATATATATATATCAACCAAAATATTTTAGAAGTTCAATTTTATATAATATTTTTAATTATTATTCAACTCTTAAGTATTAGTTAAATTTTTTAATAATTTTTATTTATAAATTAAGATGTTTTATGATGTAAAATATTATTTATTTTTTTATTAAAATAATATTTTAAATTTTACTAAATTTAGTTAAATTTTTTTTTTACTATTTGATTTTAATTTATTTAACTAGATTTCATCGAAAAAATAAAATAAAAAATTAGCCAAATTTAACTAGTTCACTTATTACCATTTATACCTAAAAAACACAAAAAAATTATTCTTTGTAATCCACTTCTCACTAATCTGGTGAACATATAATATAATGTTAATGGAAAGTTAATAAATATAATAAAAAAGCAGAATATATACTTTTGATATATGTCAACCTAATAGAATTTCACTTTGACTACAAAAGAAAAAACTTTTTATTTTATCTTATTGCCAAATATTTCTTTATCTAGCTTAATCCCCAAAAAAAAAAAAAAAAAAAAAAAAAAAAAGACTATCTGAGGAAAACCAAAGAAAAAAAGAAGTGAAAATGATTATTTAGACCAAAAAAAAGAGAGGATTTGTTCGGGCAAGGTCATGTGTCAATGTTACGCACAGCGCAGCGCAGCGCAGAGCAGAGATAAAAAGCTTTCTCTCTCTCTTCTCTAATCAAAATCTCTTCTTTCGGAGAGAGGGAGTTTTCGTTCAGCTTTCTCTCATGAGCTCTCTTTTTATTCTTTCCTCTAATTTTCCCAGAAAATCGGGAACCTTAGTGATTTCAGCTAATTGATCACTTTTCTCTCTTCTTTAGCACCGCATCTAGGTCTACTGGTTAGAAGGAGTTTCGATTGTATTCGATGGTCTTGTGTCTTTAGCTGTCTTCGTGTCGCTACCTTTGAGACCTCTCTCTTGTTTCTTGTGTTGATCATGGAGAGATCTGATTCTAGAGATTCCTACAACTTCGTTAGGACTTCTTCCGGTCAGTTCCCTTTAATTCTAGTTGCGCTCCTTTCTGTTTCAAATCGAGTTTAAAGTGTTTGTATTATGCTTCAATTTGCAAATTTTCTTTCTTTTATATTTTTAATCTGAGATTTGAATGATTTGATTTGATTTTGAGTGTGTGGAAAACTTAAGAGTGATCTATGCTTAATATGCTGGATTTCTCTTCCTTGTGATTCGATGTTTCGAAGTTTTGCAGTAACTTTAGAGGATTTACTAATTTTTGTGTTAGCGTCATTCCAAAGCATGAAATTATTGAAAGGCTTGAGATTTGTTTTCAGAGCTTTGAGTTGTACTTTAATTTTGGTCAACTGATTCTCCTGGTGACGTAATTTAGTTTGTGTATCTTATAAATCCGAATCTTATTGCCTTGTGCAGATAATAAAAATGCACTCTTTGACGCATCTCAATATGAATTCTTTGGTCAAAATCTTGAAGAAGTGGAATTAGGAGGTCTTGACGATGATGCTTCTGTTCGTGGAGCTGTTGATGATGAAGAGTATCACTTGTTTGATAAAAGAGAGGTAATTTGTTTCTTCAGTTTGATATATTTATCATAATTGGCCTTTATGATAGATGAGAGAATGATTGATAGAACATCTACCTCTGGTTTTAGGGTGCAGGTTTGGGATCATTATCTGACATGGATGATCTAGCCACAACTTTTGCAAAGGTTAGCATATTTTCTCTTCTTTGTTTTTCTTGTTAAGATATAATATGGCTTTCTTGTTGTTACTTGTTCTGTACTTTACTTAATTTATATTTTGATCTTATCTTGTGCAGTTGAACAGAAATGTTACCGGGCCCAAACACCTTGGAGTGATTGGTGACAGAGGGTCAGGGTCCTTTTCAAGGGAAAGTGAGTTGGGTTTAGTGGATGCTTTCAATTTTTTTTGTAATTTTCATTATTTTGGTTCTTCTGTGTTGCTTTTTTTTTGTTCCTGAAATATGTAGGTGAGGGTTTAAACTCTTTTATATATACTTAACGAGCTTATATATTTCGATTATACACTCCATGTTCATATTAGTATGATCATGTCCACTTTCTGGAGGTGAAGGATTGGTTTGAGTGATGAGATAGGCTATGCTGGTTGAAAATATGATTTTGATTTTGTATTTATACGTCTACCAAGTAAATTTCTCTAATACTACTTTTATCTCCAGGTTCCACTGCTACAGATTGGACACAGGATAATGAGTTCACAAGCTGGCTAGAACAGCACACACTTGAAGAACATACTCAGGAAGCTAGCTGGCCTTCACAGCCGCAATCTTCTGCTAATTCAAATTCTCTGTATAGGACATCGTCATATCCTCAGAAGCAAACACAGCTACAGCATTACAATAGTGAACCGATTATTGTACCAGAATCGACATTTACATCTTTTCCTTTGCCTGGGAAAAGATCTCAACAGTCTTCACCAAGCCATATTCATCGTGCTCCTTCTCTTCCTGGTAGCAATCAGTCAAACTTTTCAGCTCCAAATGCATCTCCTCTGGCAAATTCTACTTTCCATCTTTCAGGATTGTCACACGGACCGCCACATTATGGTAGTAATCTGGCTAGATATGCCTCATGTGGTCCTACTCTTGGTAACAATGTGCAACCTCCTCACTGGGTTACTGACCCGGGCCTTCTGCATGGGGATCATTCCGGGTTGTTGCACAGTCTGGTGCAACAGCAGCAGCTGCAACAATTGCCTCCGCGAAATGGTTTTACTTCGCAACAACTGATTTCCCTTCAGCAGAGACAATCTCTTGCCCATCTTGCCGCGTTACAGTCTCAGCTGTATAGTTCCTATCCTTCGCCATCACATAAAGTTACTTTTGGGGCTGGTGAAGTAAGGGAACACAAGCAAAAGTCATCTCATAGAAGTCGAAAGAACAGAGGCATCTCTCAACAGACATCGGATTTGGCTAGCCAGAAAAGTGAAAGCGGATTGCAATTTAGATCAAAGTACATGTCTTCAGAAGAGATAGAGAGCATTCTCAAGATGCAGCATTCCAATTCACACAGCAGTGACCCTTACGTCAATGATTATTACCATCAAGCTCGGCTTGCCAAAAAGTCAGCTGGGACTAGAGCGAAGCCTCAATTCTATCCTTCTCATTTGAAGGACCACCAATCTCGGTCATCCCGTAATAGTTCAGATCAGCAACCACAAGTTCACGTTGATGCTCTTGGAAAAATTACCCTTCCTTCTATTTGCAGGCCACGAGCCCTACTTGAGGTTGACTCTCCTCCTAGCTCTGGAGATGGAAGGTCTGGCCATAAAGGATCCGAAAAGCATCTGGAAGAGGAGCCTCTTGTTGCAGCTAGGGTCACCATTGAAGATGCTTTTGGAGTTCTTATCGACATAGTTGACATTGATAGGACTCTCCAATTCAACAGGCCACAAGATGGAGGTGCTCAGCTCAGGAGAAAAAGACAGATCCTTCTGGAAAGATTAGCAACATCACTTCAACTTGTTGATCCCTTCAGCAAAACCGGCCAGAAAACCGGATTGACTGCCAAGGATGATATTGTCTTTCTACGTATAGCGACTCTTCCCAAGGGTAGGAAATTCCTAACTAAGTATCTACAGCTTCTTGTTCCGGGTACAGAAATCGCTCGGATTGTCTGTATGGCAATATTCCGCCACCTCAGATTTCTATTCGGTGGTGTACCATCTGATAGCTTTGCAGCAGAGACGATAGCTAATCTTGCTAAAGCAGTTACGGTTTGTGTTCAAGCAATGGACCTTAGAGCACTGAGTGCTTGTCTTGCAGCTGTTGTTTGTTCTTTAGAACAGCCACCTCTTCGTCCAATTGGAAGTCCTTCTGGGGATGGAGCATCAGTTGTCTTGGTATCTCTTCTTGAGAGAGCTGCGGAAGTTCCACGTGTTAGCAACCATGGAAACTCGAACGATGGACTCTGGAGAGCCTCGTTTGATGAATTTTTCTCTCTTCTTACCAAATATTGCAGGAGCAAGTATGAGACAATCCATGGTCAGAACCAAGATAATGCAGCTGATGTGTTAGAGCTAGCTATAAAGAGGGAAATGCCTGCTGAGCTTTTACGTGCGAGTCTACGTCATACCAATGAAGAGCAGCGGAATTTCTTACTAAACTTTGGTCGTAGAGCATCACCGCCAGTTAGCGAGTCAACAACAACCCGTGCAAGTGGTGGTCAGATCAACTCTGAATTTGTGAGGGGTTAAAAGTTAACCATATAGGAAGCAACACAATGAGATCATGGGCATGGAAAACTTGTGAGTAGCTGGTGTAGAAAATCTTACACAGAGGCTCAGGTGATAACTGTTGTTCTTTTAGATTTTACTGTTAGTTCTCTCGTTAAACTTCTGAAGTTCCTGCTTATGGTTGAAAGCTGGGGAAAGAAAAATCGTAACTGGAATGTCCTGGGGAGCTGTATTTTTTGTTGCTCAGGGATGAAAACTCCTATCTGTAGGACTCGTTAGGGAAGGAGACTAGTTGTTTGTGACTATGTATAGACTGATGGTGAATGGTGAAAGGGGTATTGGTGACTGGTGTTGGTTTGATATGTTGAGAAGCTAAGAGGTCTTTTGTTGTCTTAGCTTTATGTTTGAAATATGGGCATTGTAATAATAAGGAACACAAAGTTTTTAAATGTTGTTTCTCTTGGATCATATCTCGAATGCATACTTGTGTTATTTGTAAGGAGTTGAAAACTTGATATCATGCTTGCGAAATATTTATATATCCCTCTGAAACTGATGATGTCAAGCTGTTTAAACTGATGATGTGTGGAACATGTCTTTTTCACGTTTGTAAATGTTCACATGGCCACGCCACGTGCTCTTTAGCTGTCTCCTTTCACTTTATCAATTGGTACGTAATTCATGTTTTTGGTCTTCCTTTTTGTAGAAGTTAAGACTCATACTGAACTTTAATTTTCGTATATTTGAAGATTATGTATTAACTCATACTGATGATGAATTTCATTTTTTGTTGGCTTAGCTTGGCAGTGACATGTTACTTGGGAGTTTTCTCACATATGTATACTCCGATTGATAGCTCTCCTACATCGCATATGCGTTAAGTTTCATCTCTTCACTTTTGGAAGTTATAGCTGAAACCTAGGGACATTTCTCTTGCCTTGTAAGTTAATCTTTTATTGGGTTTGTTGGTATGAATATACCTAAACATGCAAACAAATGAAGATGAAGATGTTCTCATCCATAAACCTGCAAAATGAAGTACCCACATGAATTTAGAATTGTCCTCTGTTCTGCTGTTCTCATACTTCTAACTCACAGAGCTCTTGCAGGCTTAGAGACCGAATCCCATGAGTACTAATATTACGATTCTTCAAAATTTGGTCTCAGGTTTATTCATTTTTTTATAGGGAAAAATGTGATCTTGCAGGATTAACTCAGAATCAGTAGGAGAAGACGAATGGGATATGGTGCAGGTGAAAGACATGCAATTCACCTTAAATGGACATCCATTTTACGTGAATGGCTTCAACACATACTGGATGATGACTCTTGCAGCTGACGATTCCACGAGAGGCAAAGTGACAGAAGTGTTTCAACAAGCCTCTGCGGTTGGATTGACGGTAGGCAGGACATGGGCTTTCAATGATGGCCAATGGCGAGCTCTCCAGAAGTCTCCTTCTGTTTACGATGAAGAAGTCTTTAAGGTAGATCTTTAAACATAAAGCTTCTTCTTTCAAGACTCTTCTGTTTAAGGGTTTGAGCAATTGGGCAGGCCCTGGACTTCGTGGTGAGCGAGGCTAGGAAGTACAAGATCAGACTTATACTATCATTGGTCAACAATTGGGATGCCTATGGTGGCAAAGCTCAGTACGTTAAATGGAGTAACGCCTCCGGCCTTAATCTCACATCTGATGACGACTTCTACACCGACCCCACTGTCAGAAAATTCTACCAATCCCATGTCCGGGTAATGGTTCCATCCATCTCCACGACATTCATTGCTTATTTATCCAAAAAGCACATTCCTCTGACCCATTAGGGAACTAGTGTTAACTTGAATGTGGTTGCATTGCAGATGGTGCTGAATAGAGTGAACACCTTCACAAACATCACTTACAAGAATGACCCTACCATCTTCGCCTGGGAACTCATGAATGAACCTCGTTGCCCTTCTGATCCCTCCGGTGACAAACTCCAGTCTTGGATACAGGAAATGGCAGTGTTTGTGAAAAGCATAGACGCTAAACATTTGGTGGAGATCGGACTTGAAGGCTTCTATGGTCCCTCTGCCCCTGCGCAAACCAAATTCAATCCCAATCCCTACGCTGCACAAGTTGGAACCGACTTCATCAGAAATAATCAAGTTCTTGGCATTGATTTTGCTTCAGCTCACATCTATCCAGATTCATGGTAAGTTTTTGATGCAACATACCAAGAAACAGATACTGCCCTTTATTTGAAAACAGAGAACAGCTGACATTATTGCAAACTGTAGGATATCTCCGGCAGTATCAAGTTCTTTCCTTGAATTCACTAGTTCCTGGATGCAAGCTCATATGGAGGACGCAGAGATGTACTTGGGAATGCCAGTTCTGTTCTCAGAGTTTGGTTTGTCCTCACATGACCCTGGTTTCAACACATCTTTCCGTGACATGATGTTGAATACGGTGTACAAGATGACCCTCAACTCAACAAGGAAAGGAGGTACTGGTATGGGAAGTTTGATGTGGCAGGTTTTCCCTCACGGAGTAGAGTTCATGGATGACGGCTACGCAGTTTACCTCACAAGTGCTCACACTGCTTCAAAAATTATATCTCTGCAATCGAAGCGACTTGCCATCTTCAATTCTTTGTGTGGCTGGAGATGCAGGTGGAGATGCAACAAAAAGAATCAAACTGCTCTTGATGCCCTCCTCTTGCATGACGAGCTTTAAGCATCAAAACCTTTTGTGATATCACGACTATGTGAATACAAAGATCAGTGTATACAAGTGTGTAATATACTATATATGTAAATTAAGATGAGTAATCATACGGTGGGAGAGAGACTCCAGAGCAACATCAATACAAACATACCTCTACAACCTCTGAATAAGACCTGATGACGGCTACTTTGATAAGCAAAACCGCTCAAGCGAAACAAAACTTGTTTGACAGTGAATCAAGAATATACCAGAAATATATATGAGGAACAAAGTTGAGTTATTGTGTACATTTACATCATATGAGTAAATCAGAATCACTTGCGGAAACTGAGCTTTGAAAGAACAGCAGCCGCTTGATCACCACCCAACAAAAAATAAGGGTGTCTGAGAGCAGCAGCGGCTGAAAGGCGTCCGCGTCTCAGAGAACCTCTCTCGGATATAAGTTTAGTGACGAGGTCCCATCCTCTGCCCGAGTCCAAATCTAGTATGCTTAAGTCTGGCCGCGTCCGGGTCCTGTCTCGCCATCTATTAAGATCATATTCACCTGACTTGATCTCCAAATTGAAATTCTTCAGACCCGCAGGAGATCTTAGGGTCGGAACCGCCATTTGTAAAAGCACTATCCCAGCAGAATACATATCAAACAGATCAGGACTGTTCAACTGTAAGAATCAGAACTCTGAGTCAGACAAAGACTCAAGAAAAGAAAGCAAACATTGGCATACAAGGATATCAAAACCACCTGCCACAAAATCGGAGAAAGCAAAGCTGCTATAGGCTCGGGAGGAGGACTTGGCGTTTCCTCAGGGAGGACATAGAGCTCAGGAGGACAGTAGTCAGGATCCAACAATGAGCGTTCTGGGATGTAGTTCTTGCCGATACGAAGATCAGCAGCAGCACCAAAGTCTATGAGCTTAATCTGGCCCTTCTTTGTAACCACCAAGTTGGCAGGCTTTACGTCCCGGTGAACAATGCCCGTATCATGGATTTTCTTGAGAGATGTTATGATCTGGCGCATGATCTGCTTAATGATCAATGCACGACGTTTCACAGATTCCATTCCTTCGAGAACGCGGCCAAACATGATGGACTCCAGATTGGAAGGAAAGTTTCGATCTTTCATGTAATCAGCGAGATCACGGTCTCCCTGTTAAAGAATGCATTCAATCACTACTACTACAACCAAAAATAAAGCCAAACCGAAAGCAAACAGAATGAGCACCTCGAACCTCCACACAAGCCATTTGCCGCCTTTTGTAAACATAGTATTGGTCTTATCGGCAACAAAGCTTCCGAGAAACTCAGCGCAAGTCTCAGGAGCCGCCCTTGAGAGTCTGTAGTTGAACCATTCTTCGTACTCGCCGAATTCTTCCGCACCTCGTACTCCCACCTTCACCTGCATTAACATCAAAAATGAGTCTTTTTTATTATTATTGCCACATAACATCTTCTTAAAATTTACCTCTTTGACTATATCATATAATAAATAACCTTCTTGAGGATGACTCTCTGCTTGAATTCGCCAGTAAATTCCATAGCTTTAGCTTTTGCTTTGCTAACCCTAACCTCATCAACGACACTAGAACTTTTAGGGAGTAGAACACCAGCATAGACCACACCAAAAGAACCTTCGCCCAATTTCTCTGTGACCAAGAAATTTGATCTCTTTAACCTTCTTTTTCCAGTAAGAGTGTCGAGACCAACCTGGAGTGGAGTGAGAAGGTAGGCGTCAATGGCGCCGACGAGAACACCAGGCCTCGCCGTCAAATAAAACCAAAAAAATCCGGGGAATACAAGGAATTCCCATCTCTGCGTGCCCAAGGACCTCTGAAATAAATCGAAATCAGGGAGATGAGAGAGGGCATCTACAAGAATAGGAATGTCCTGCAGAGAATAACTGCATCTCATCATCTTGTAACTCTGGCGACTATTCTGGTATGAAAAGGCTACTGTTGTGGGAGTGGATAAACCGGCGATGAAACATGAACTAAACAATCAAAATCATTTCAAAAGTTCATATATAAATTAACAAATAATTCAAAAATTCTTGAATAACAAATGTAGTTGATTATTACAAATTTTTTGCTACATGTATTTTCGATATTTGACTATGGATATTTTTCTATGTATATTTTTTCAGAGAAAAATAAATTTTTTTAATAATAATTTTTGTTATTCAAGATTATTGAATTATTAGTGGATTTTTATTCGAATTTTTGAAATTATTTTGATTTTAAAAATATATTAGTGATAATTTTTGAGTTTAGTATGGTACGAATTATTTTTAGAATTTAGAGATTTTTTTTTGATTTCTTGAAATTTTAATAGATTTTTAGGATTGTTTTTAATTGTTTTTTAAATAATAATTTTTTAATTGAAATTTTTGGGACTCACACACAAAAATATTATTTTGGGTTTTAAATCACCAAATTAACCATATGGGTTATTGTGGGAGTAAAAATGTTTAAGATTTAAAATGAAAATAGTTACCACTTTAAAGTTTTTTTATTGGATATTTTCTTTGTTTTTTTAATCTATATAATAATAATAATCTCAAAAAGTCTATCTAGATTGTGCTGATTTATTTATATATTTTTATTTATAATGAATATTTTATATGTAATTAACAAGTAACCTATATTGTGTTTATTCATTCATATTTTTCATTTATGAAGAAATATTTTAGATGTGTTATATTTTATGCTTTTTTTTTTATGTTTGTGTCTAATTATTCGTATCTTTTCATTTTTAAATAATATTTTTTATATGTAACCATAACTCATTTCATTATCAAACTTTTTATAGTGATTATTTAACTTCTCAGTTTATGTTTTAAGATATATTATCTTCTGTATTTGATATAATAAAATTTTGGATAACCAAATCAAAGAAAAAAGTTTTTGGACAAAAAAATTAATAAATAGCTTATAATTTTATCTATTAAAAATAAAAAGAAAAGTTGAGTTCAATAACTTCTATGAAAATAACCAACTTTTAACTAATTATTGATTGAAAAGATACAATTATTAAGTTAAAAGGAAACTAATAGTTCGAATAACTCTTTTTCGTATTTTATAAAAGGTAACTAATGAAAAGAGGTGTTTTTATTGGTGAAAATAGAATACATAATATTAACAATCAATAATATACGGCTGTGTCTATTCATTTATATCTTTACGTTTATGAGTGAATATTTTATATGTAATTAAAAATCTGAATAAAGGCAACCTACTATTGTGTATATTCATCCATATTTTTTATCAATGAATAAATATTTTATATGTTAATGTAACACTAATGCTTATAATTTTTACAGTTATGTATTTTTCGTAACTTTCTATTTCTAAATAAATGTCTTTTATGTGTAATTATATCTTCTATTATTAATATACTCTTTAGAGTGATTTTTTAACTTATCAATTTATATTTTAAAATTTATTATCCTAGATAATTGAAAAAATAAATTTGTGGATAATCAACTAAAAAGAAAGTTTTTGGAGTAAAAAAACTAATAGTTATAATTTTATCTAGACACAACTGAAATTCAAAAACTTCCATGAAATAAACTCAACTTTTAAGAAGTTAATGAGTGAAAAAACACAATTGCTAAATTAAAATGAAACTAATTATTCTAATAATTTTGTTTTAAATTTTATAAAAAGTAACCAATAACAAAAGTGGTGTTTTTGTTAGTGAAAATAAAATACAAAATAATAACAATCTCAATAAAGGTGATTTACAATTATGTCTATTCATTCATATATTTTTTTTATGAATAAATATTTTATATGTAATAAAAAATCTGAATAAATGCAACATATGGTTGTGTTTATTCATTCATATTTTTTATTTATGAATAAATATTTTATGTGTAACTATAACACTTATACTTATATCTTTTTGTGTTTGTGTCTATTTATTCGTAACTTTTCATTTCTAAGTAAATGTCTTTTATATGTAATTATAAATCCTACATATTTTTGTAACTTATCAATTTATATTTTAAGATTTATTATCTTCGATAACTAAAATAATAAATTTTTGGATAACTAAATTAAAGAAGAAAGTTTTTTGTTGAAAATAAAAAGACACAACTTGAGATCAATAAATTCCATGAAAAATAATCAATTTTTAAGTAGTTATTAAGTGAAAAGACACAATTATTAAGTTAAAAAAATACGATGGGTCGAATAATATTGTTTTATATTTTATAAAAGGTAACTAATGCTTTAATTAGTTATTTAATGAAAAGACATTGTCAAGCTAAAAAAAACTAATATTATAAAAAAAGAAATTTTTTTTAAAATTTATATAAAAGGTAATTATACGTGTCTTTATCAATAAAAATAAAATTAATTTTAAAATATTTCTTTGAAAATGAAACATTGTATGAAATAAATATTGCAACTATTGAAAAAAAATTATGATTGAAAAATTATTCAATTGAATAATGGTTCGTGTTAATAGAGAATTTTGATCGACATTTTCTTGACACCGAAATTTTTTTCTAATTAAAGTCAGTTGGATATAAAAAATTTAAACTATCAATTAGATATAAAAAAATTTAAACTATGTAGCACAAACATAAAAAAATGTTACATTTCAACACTTCTGCATCATCTATATCTATCTACTTTTTTGGAAGATTAATACTCTATTTAAGTTTGGAATGTATTTTTTGAGCAAAAATTTTGGAAGGTTATTACTCTGTTTATATTTAAATATGGAATGTTATCAATTTATTTATATTTTTAATGTAATGATAATAGTTATATTATGCTTTTGATATTGATTATTATATAAGTGTATAGTATAATTTATATTATTTTTTATTATGATCATACATTTTAAAATCTATTTATATTTCTATTAGAATTTAAAGTTTATTTATCAATTTATTTTTGAGTTTTTCTGAAGTCATATAATTGAGTTATAGCGAGTGTTGTTATTCTATCATTTTTAAATTATTTTACAAAACTTATCACTTTAAAATAAAAATTAATCAAAAAAGTATTCTACGGTTGTGTCTCTTACTCATATTACTTATGAATTGTGTTTTTTTTACTATAATTTATCACTTATAAACACACATCTTCTATAGTTGTGTCTTGTTTGTTTGTGTAATTTGTATTAAATGTATTAATGTATTAAATAATTTGTATTAGATGTAT
This sequence comes from Lepidium didymum, assembly GCA_963920545.1. NCBI lineage: Eukaryota > Viridiplantae > Streptophyta > Magnoliopsida > Brassicales > Brassicaceae > Lepidium > Lepidium didymum. The sequence continues at coordinate 17,388,776 of OY986980.1, read as the reverse complement.
TAATGTATTCAAAATTTTCAATGAACAGTTGTTACCAATTAAATGGACACCAATGAGTATGTGTGGTTGAATAGACATCAATAAATAGTTATGAACATATGAACAATAACAATATTTATTTTACTAAAGCAATGTTATTATTGATATAAAGTTGCAATTACTCGTGTAAAGTTACAAGTATTCATTTAAAATTATTAACTATTCATGATAAATTATAATTATTTATGTAAAGTTGTAACTCTAAGACGTCTCTATTCATATATATATTGACATATACAAATACATTTTTTATACAACAAAACACATATAAAAACAAACAAGTAGTGGGAGAACAATTTTTAGGAGACAAATTTTTTATTGAAGTTTTATGTTTTATTTTTTTCATAGTTGAATTATTTTAATAAACAGTATCTAGTATCTTCCAAGAATGATTAATCTAGCATCATTGTTTCTCGTTAATAATTTTTTGTTTTTATTGAGTTTATATTATTTAGTTGAATCAAAAAATATTTGACAGTTGTGAAACATATCTCTTAAAATATGTGTTATTGGCATACAACTCTTTATGTGTATTAGTTTTTATTTGTATAGTAATTTAAGTCAGAATATGTGTCAAAATTAAATATTGATAATATTTCAAACAATTTTAACTAATTTCTTTTATTTCTAAACTCGCTTAGAATATAATTAATAATAGTTTTTTTCCTAAAATATTTGTTTATTTATTATATCTATTCATATATAATTATATATTTTTATTATTTTGTGTGTTTTTCACAGTTTAAAATCTAAAATTAATTTTTTTTTCTTGTCAACATGGATCGAAAAGTTCCAATCTATAGCCTAAAACCCACATCCTAAAATCTTTTTTTAATCTATTAGTGTAATAAAGATGAATCAAATCCCTGGCCTAGGACATAATGAAAGCTAAATGAGAAACTTACTTCGTTAATGGTATCAAATAGCTTGCCGGTGAGCTCCTTGAGAGACTTCGTCTCATCCTTGGATTTGGAGGAGATGATTGTGCTAAGGTCATAACGAAGATAAGAAGCCTTTGAAGGGAGATCGTTCTGAACATATGGCCAAGCCTTCTTGTCGATCAATGCCTTGACATTTATGATATCTTGTGCAGATTCTTTGGCTCTTGCTACAGCTTCTGTTGGTGGCAATGGCTGTAGGTAAAATCTTTCTTTCAAAGCAAACAAGACACATTCTTGTCAAAAGCAATCTTAAATGTTACATTGTTTCCTCTCCAATTTCACTCACTTCACATCTACGTTAATTACGATTAAGCAGCCACATTCTAAGGTTATAACTTACAACAAAATACCATTTGAGCAAATGTTTTTTCATCTAGATAATTTGGCCTTTAACACACAGTTTGAGTTCCTTATCTCTAAGATCTTATTGGAAGATTCATTCTAGTTAGTTAACTTACGAAGGCCACCGGAAGGAGCATCGGCGAGAACAGCCTGAACAAACGAGCCACCAACTAAACCAGCAGCCACCAGTCCAATCACAGACCTACGAGATGTCTCCTCACTCTGCTGAGCTCTGACCACAAGTCCAGATCTTTGAGCCACATCCACTCTGCCGGAGACGTTCAAACGACTCGAGCCATTGATCTTTAAGCTTCCTTCAAGAACAGCCGGAGATGCGCCACGTAATCCACCCATTGAAGCCATTTTTCTTTCTTTTTTCTCAAAACGAATAATGTGAGCACCTTATGGCCTTATCTGGTGCTTTCAGATAACTCGGATATGGTTAATATTGAGCCACGTTTCATTGTATACTTTGGGACTGAACCAGTAGAAGCTTTTTTTTTTTTTTTTTGTTCAACGAACCAGTAGAAGCTATGCAATAAAAAATCACAAACCAAGTTAAATGACTATACACATGATAACGGTATGAGAATCGGAAGTAAAAGGAAATTTTTGGAGTAAGTTTGGCTTCAGAACACGGCGTCTGTAATGTTCTTTTAGCCTTCTGGGGAGATCTCTCAGATAAGGTGGCATTCACATTGCAACATTTTCTCTACGACACATAAAGCATCAGCAACGCATTTATCGAGTCAACAGCTAAACGACACGTTGTGTAACTAAAATACATTTGAGGATTTTGAACAATCTGCCGTTTAGCTTAATTACACATAAACTACACGCAATGCATTCATTTGAAAAATGCTTCCTTTTGGTGGAAATTCTTTCTATAATCCTATGTTATTATACAAGAATACAAGGCTCAAAGAAGGAACCAGCTACTGCAAACTTGTTAAGACAACAACCCTCGTGAATCACGGTTAAACTCTGCAAGTCTTGGCAAGAGGTTCGCAATCTTTATAGACCTCCAAGCCTGGCTGATCAAGTTGGTCTTCCTCAAAGCAAGCACAACGTTTGCTCATCGAACCCGTTATTGCTATTTCCAAAGGTCTTTGTACCAATCTTGGCATCCCAACATCACACCAAACCTGCACAAATGTGTCTATCCTTTAGTGACCTATGTTTTTAATGCAATCAAAGATTTTCTTCTACGTTCTAATTGTCCCCTTTAAACGGAATTGATATAAGGTAACAGAAACTCATACCTCTCCACCTTCATCTTGACTCCATCGTGAGTTGCAATCCGGTTGCTTGGCTTCCTCAGTCTTCTGTTTCTCCATGAGTTGAACACCTCTGGAGGCTTTTGCTTCAACTCCTTTCAGGTGTTTAGTAGGATTTCCTTGGCTATCGTAGTACCGTCCAATGAGCTTCCCAACAGGACTGAGAACAAAACCAAGTTGACTTTATTATACAGGGATTCAGGTGAGCAAGAATTACCCATACAGCACCTTCTCAGTTCTTACTATGCATCAGCTGCATCTATTGTGTAAATGTAACATCTAACTTACGTGTAGGTTCTGAAGTAAAAACCTCGCCAGTCGACAATGCTCTTCACCTGAAGAGAAGAAATCTGTGTCAAGCCATATCAAACATGTACCAATCTTACCATACATGAATTCGGTTGAGCGCCCATTCACTAAACGTAGACAGAATTATAGAATGTCAAACATCTTACTATTTCATTATCTTAAGAAGTAACAGCTACGAAGAAATAAGCACATCTGGCACAATGGCAAGATGAAATACAACTTAAAACGTTTCCACAGTTTTTAATTAATTGCTAACGCAGAGCTAAGAAAGTATTACCTCACTGCTAGATAACCCACGTAACGAATCTGTAAGCCCATCTCCTGCACGAGAAAACAAACATAGCATATGAATGAGAAATTTGCAACAGACTTCAGGGACTTTCTGTATAATCTTTTTCAAATAGCTCAACATAGTTTTCAATGATTTTGATTTCTTTATGCACGACTAACATGGTTTATGAGGAGCCGAAGATGTGAAATGGGAGGAACAACAGGGAAATTGGCAAACTTCCACATAACATTGGCAAGAGAAGAGATTGAATCTCATTCTTTTCGGGAATATCATGTTAATGTCCACAAGACCACAAGTACCAATAGAAGCAAAGACGATATATTACAAGATTTCCAAAAAATTTATTGGATCAAACAGGTAGTAAGAAAAAATCGTACCAGTAAAGTTCCCAGAAACAAATGCACGAGAAGCATCTCTGAGACCAAGAATTACATTGAGAAAGAGATGCAAGATTAATAAAAGAAGGATAGAAGAACATACGAGAATTTTTCCACATGATTGATCAAACAAAACAAACCTTCCAGCAAAATGGTTATAACCTCCTCCTTTACCGTAATGAGATTTTCCTTTGCTTACATCAAATACAGATCTGTATCCCACACATAAAGTTACTCTTTTTACAACCTGTTTACGAGTACATAAGCTACTTCTGACAGCAGAAGGAAGTAAAAGGACTTACCCAAGAATCCCTAAGAGTATAGGTAATGTTTCATCAGTGCCATTGTACAATGCCAATTCTTCAATAGAGTATAATCTCTTCTGATTTTGAGAGCAGAAACATGAACAAAAATTGAACCATCAAATCCAAGATATAAAGACATCATAACATCCTATTTTAACTGTAATTTAAACTCTTATCCATATCATGGACAAGTACGGAACATAACAAAACACAGAGACAAAACTTCACTGGTTTTAAGGGACCTTAAGTAATTCAATCAAATATTCATTTGAGACTAAGAAAAAAGGAGACTTTGATCTTTAGCTAACTCGTGTATGTTTGGAATTTTGATGGTTAAAAGACAGAGAAGTAAATACTTGGTGGTGTGGAGACTTAAGGGAAGATCTAAAGTAGATAGCCACGAGAACGACGATCAACGTGACCCCGACAAACGGAGATAATCTCGCCGCCGGAATCATTGATTGGATCCGATTTGTGTTTGTATACGAAAAACCCAAAATCCAGCGAATTTTCTAAACCACATTTAGGATGTGAGGACTTTTTGGCTAATAAACAAAAAATAAATTGTACTAAATTGTAATACTTAAAATATCCAGGGTACATTTGTAATTTCTGTAAAGACCTATGTGTTATGTCCAGTGGTCTGATAAGACTGCAGATCAAATACGTATATCTCTCGAATAATTTGGAATATCAAATAACCACTCATATAAAATATTAATTAACAAAACAACCAATAATTTATCAATCTCTAGAGAGGATTTTGACTAAAAGAAACGCTTTTGCTTGTACCATGGATTAGTGAAAGTAGAAGATAAATAGAAACCGGAAGAAGAAAAAGAACAATGGAAGTTGTCATGGGCCACAATAGCTCACATTTAGTTCAATCAAAGTAAGTAGTAGCAAATTAGCAATTTTTCTGGTCTCATTTCTTCTTCTCACAAAACCTTTTCAATGGAATCACAGGATCTAAATAAACCTCCTGCAATCTCATAATCCCATTTCCTCCTAATTTCTTGTTTTTTGCTATACAGAATTATCCCATGGAACAATGCGTCAAGATGAGAAGAAAAACTGCCACTTTTTTGGTTGTTAATCCTTCCTCTCATATATGAATAGTGTCTGTTCTGATGTTGGAGCAAATGGAAGAAAGATTTTGGGATTTACTTTAAGGATATTTTCATCAATCTGAATGAGTCAAAGCAGCTAATTCTTTCTCTTGCTTCTTCTTCAAGTGTCTCTGTGAAGTAGATGTCACAATCTTGACGAAGAAGTTGAGGAGCATGAGCCACACTATCCCGTTCCAGATCGATGCAAACGAAAAATCCCATTTTTTAACCTACCCATGAAACAAAACAACGAAATTTCAATTCAAATGTTTTCTAAAATCCTAATTTCATGAAGATCCACTAGTGAAAAACTTCATAGCTTAACAGAAAATGACTTAAGTTTATTAAAGAATCAAGCAAAATAGCAATTGGTTACTTACCTTGATATGAGATGGAACAGGAGATGGTGCATCAATATATTTTTCTTTCATGGCGTGGAGTTTGGCTGTGAGTCCAGGCAACATAGAAGCCAAACCCGGGACATGGCTAAGTATCCAGATCAGCTCGTTCTCCATCCAATCCAGCAGTTGGTTATTACAAACGCAGATGATAAATATCGTCTTCATTTAGAAACAAAGCACAAAAGAAGCAATGTTAAAAACCATTGGTGTCATAATCAAATTTATGAGAGAAGAGGTTCCTCACCTGTATGTGAGTTTTGATGATAGCCTTTCCTATTAAAGTCGCCAAAAAGAATTCCCAAAACGGAATTCCAAATTGTCCACACATAATACCAGCGAGATCAAACAAAGGATTGGGGACCTGCAGTCAAATAGAAGCAGTGTGTTATGGTAGATCCTAGAAAGCAGAAGAAAATACAAGACACAGTAAATACCAGTCATAATCAGTTGATAGTGCAGAACGTAAAGTAAAATAGAGTATGAGAACTGACCGAAGCAAGAACCAAGACAGTAAAGAAATTCAAGTGCTGCGAATGGGTTAATAGCCAACGCTTAATCCGATTCAGGTAAGTCGCCATAAATCCACTATCCTCAGATGGAGAAGCATCTAATTCTTCCATACCATCCACTGTGCTCCCAGAAATACTAGCTGCAACAAATTTAGAAAGCCAAAACACGATTAACAACCGAGAACTATGCACACACATTGGCGAATTATAGAGTCTAGTTTTCCATCATCCGATGCCAAAAAGCAAGAGAAGTATATATAGGGAGGCAATATACGAACCTGCCCTAGAGATGAAATATGGAGGAAGTTCCCCAAGGGCCGTCCCAATACCCCATAAAATCGCCTCCAATTGGACTTGGGGCAATATGCTGGTAAGGGGCACACGCGATCCAGCAGCTGATATCATTAGAGGGGGGCCGAATTCTGAACAAGATTTATCAAGCCAAGAGGGAACCCTTTTCAACTGTATTGTATCATATGGTGCAGATTTTAGATCAACACGACCACATTGCGTTGCTTTTAAAGTGAATAATGCAATGTGTGGACCCAAATAAAGAACGAAAGTGTGGAGACCAGATCCTATAGAAGAAAGTAAAAGTAATAAGCCTGACGTAAGTTGCTTCTAAATGCGGGATATAATTAAGCTTTTTGTGTGACTAACCAAGACCAATAGAAGATGCAACGCCAAGTGCTATCCACCATAGGCCATATCGTGCATACTCTAATACTTCTTCAACATGCTGTAATAGAAAAGTACACAAATGTTGAATCACGAAATACAGTCCGGGAAAGTCTAGATTGAATGAAGAAGCACTCGAAACGAGGTTTACCTTTCCATGAGGTCCATCAACAGTCACAAGCAAACCACCAGATGCCACTAACAAAGTGGTTATAAGTATGAACCAACCTCCATGAGCCAGTAGATACGATATAGATCGCTTGATATACTGAATAGTAGCCTCAACAAACAACATCAATGTATTCAAAGGTTGTGTCGTCAACGTTAGATTCTCTAATTCCTTCTCATGCTTTTCACGCAGAGCTGCAATTTTAACAAAGATTACATGAGTTCCCACAATGTAAGTCTCATAGTTCATCTAATAGATTATCTGAAATCTACAACTTCTCTTTTTGTTTGGCTTACAATCAAATGAAACTATGGACTAAACCTATTAAAACCGATTTCAGCGAACATACATAAATGTTAGCCTTTCTCCTCCATTACCTTCATACAAACAAAGCTAAAGGATTGATGACTAATCCAATATCACTAATCTAAAGTATAAATCTAATCGGTTCACATCATCAATATTCCAAATCCTTGTTAATTCTACACTAAACAAATCAAAAGCCATGATTTAGATCTCGAAACCATAAGCAAGCCTCTAATCCTTCTTTTCTTCTTTGATAAGATTGAATTGGGATAGAATCTTAATAAAACAATTGATCAAGGATTCCAAAAAATAGAAAACGAAAACCTAATAAAGATGAAACTCGCCTGAGATCACAACATCAGCAGAAGAACTCGCAACCGCGGCGGATCCCATGTTCTGTTTCTGTGTGTAACCTATTTGAGTCACCCAACTAAAAAAGAAACTATATTTCAACAGGATAAAGAAAGGATTTTTCTCATAGATTCCAATAGTTTGAACTTTGAAGTATATTAGAACATGGATTTTGGTCGAATTCAGGATTAGTAGTGGAGAAAATATAGATTGCTTGGAAAATGGAAACCAAAAAAGAAACGATTTTTCGGTTTAATAATTGTTTTTTTTTCTTGTAACGTGACGTGTGGGCTTTGGTTTAGATAGAGAAACAAAACACAGATGAGAGATAGATAGATCTGGTGTTTGCGACGAGACAGAGATATGGAATCTGCAAATCCAAAAGAGACGTAGAAGGAAAGTTTATACAGAGTTTAAATGGAAAGTCTTCTTCGCCTTGACTCATTGATTAAGTCATTGGGCTATACAAGCCCATTACGTTTTCCATGTCTAGACCTTTTTGTTTCCACGGTTTCGGTCTGATCGGTTGAACCGGAAATCCGAATTGTAATCGAATTTTTTTATTTCACTCAAATTTTCGAGAATAATAAAGTTTTGCCCATCGGTTTTGAAACTTTTAGAATAGAGAAGTTTGGATACATATAAATACCCATAATTATCCTTCAATAAATAAAGATTTTGTGGAAAAAAAATGGGCTCGCTACATATTCTGTTATATTATATTGGTTCACACCATATCACCTTTTACTTTTTACCTTTTCGACATACACTCGGAATTTATTATATTCTTTGTAATTTAACCTAAAATTTTATGCTCTTTGCAATTTAAACTAAAATTTTATTTAGTTAAAAGTAACCAAATCTTATTAATCAAATTCGATTTATCAACTCAAATTATCATTACTTTTATCAATTTTCTCCAAATCAAACTATAGTTTTATTAATTATAATGTTTCTATGTTTTATTTGGACCACAACCACGGTATATTAAAAATACATTTAATAGTTTAATAATCATAATTAATTACAGTTCGAAGAGAATAATTAAATTATAGTTTGATATGGAGAATATCAATAAAACTAACGACAATTCAGGTTGATAAATTGAATTCGATTAATAAAATTTGGTTGATTTTAGTGAAACAAAAATTTTAGGTGAAAATTATGAATAATATAAAAAGTTTAAGTTGAATTACAATGAGTATAATAAGTTCTGTGTGTATACTGAAGAGACAAAAAGTACATCGTGATTCGGTCACTACAAAAAATCATTTATATTATGTCATTTATTTTATATATTTACATCATTTTTAATTGATATTACAATTTACATCATTTAGATAAATGATTCTAAAAGTGATGACTCAAATGTTTTGTGTCAATTTAAAAAAATAATACAACTATTTTCAATATTTATTAATAATTGATATTAAATTGTGTCACATGTAATAAATGATGTTAAGATTAATATCAATTATTATAATTGATTGTAATAATTGTATCAATTAATATAAATGATGTTAATATTTGTATCAGTTGCTAGTTATTGTAATTGATATTAAATTTATATCATTGGTAAAAAGTGATGTTAAAATTTGCATCGCTTATTATAAATGATGTTAATATTTATACATCCCTTCTAAAAACAGATATTAAACTTTTTTAAAAAAATTAAAATTATATTATATTTAAAAATATATTTTTTGGTCAGAATAATTAAAAATATATTATCATAATAGATATTAAACGTTTTTTAAATTAAATAATATTTTTAAATATATTTATCAATTTGAACGTGAAATTTTGGATAATATTCATGAGAATTTATGAGGTAGTTAATCAGTTGAAATATTATTATTATCATTATATATATATTATAATAGATAATCCTCATTGCTAAGTTTAAAAAGAAAAAAAAACATCATGAAATTCAAATCTTATAAAAAATACAAAAAGAGATAAATCAACTAACTAACTCCATCCACAGCATTGATTTTGACACCATAACTACTCAGGTCATCAGATTAACTTGATTTTAGGCTTTCATTAACATCATCTTTTTTTCCTTGAAAAAAAAAAATATATATATATATAACAAGAAAATTAAATACCATTTATTTATTAAATTTTTTTAAAGTAAACTCAAACCTAATAATAATATTGACTGAGAGTTTGATGAGTCAAGTATATTCCCATAAGTTGACCATAATAAATTAGTGCCACATAATCTAAAAAAAATAAAACTTTTATTATAATATTAACTACCTGATAATATCGAGTTATTTAAAATCTAATGGTTAGAATGATCCAGTTAATGATTTGGTACATGGTTTGATTCCTACCCACTATATTATAGTAACTTAAACAAAGATTTTAAAAGTGAATTTTAGATTATAAATTAGATTTTGTCGATCTAGTTGTTAAAAACAAACTTACCTGCTACCTGATAATTAGTTTTCATACGAATGAATTATTGAGTAATTCCAGCCACTTTTTTAGCATAATTCTCTAATGCTTTAATCTATGTCTTCATTTGAACAACTTCATCAGAGCATGAATAACGGTGGTTCTTTATTTTGAGTCTCTTAAGTAATATAATATTATTATTTTGGTAAAAATTTATTTTTTATTAAAATAAATTTTTTAAAATAATTCAATCAAATAAAGACAGTTGTATGAGACGGTCTCTTATTTGAAGAAAATAAGAAACTCAGCACACACTCTCTCCTATTTTTCTAATTTTTTCTTTTTTTTTTAATCCTAAAAATCTCATAAGAACTCACAACGTTGTACATGCTATCATTCTCAAATATTTGGAATTAATTCAAAATAAGATAACAAAAACAAGTAAATTCTTCTATATGCACACTAATCATAAATAATTCACTTGACAAACTTCAAATAAACACAACCATCCGACTTTGACTATTTTCACATGCTTACTAAAGGATCTCCGCAAAGTCAATATGATTATTTCCAATTAACAAAATATAGGACAAAAATAATGGTTTTTAAAATCAAATTAAGATCAGTAAACAATAACAAATTAAGATCGATGGTTACTTTACTTCAAAAACAAATCAAGAGTTCAATAATATGCTAATAATAAAATTATTTTACCATATTAGCATGAATCATAGACTTAAATCAATAAACTTCAATAATAACCATGTATTAATGAGAGATTAAGAAAAACTAGTAATAAATCTAACTTTGAAACATGAATTGGCAAGTAGTATTTAGTCTAGTGGCAGACGGTAAGTCTACTAAGACATGCACATTTATATAACCAAGGATCGAATCTCACCGTCTACATTATGTAGGAACTTGGCTAATGAGCCGGCTAGTTGTGGTCAATGTTGACAAAAAAAACATGAATTGTACCTCAATTCTCAAAGAAATAAAAATTCAAGATTTGGTGAGAAGGTTAAGGTTTTGTGCCAATAACTTGTTGTGAATAAATATGAGTTATCTTTTTCTATTAAGATTTTATATATAGGGATATAAGAGTACAATTTAATTTAATAGACATCCACAATATATTTGTACCAAGATTGAAGTTTATCCAATAATATTATAAATCTTATTTTCTTTTAATTTCAGAGAATGAAATAATTTTTTTTTATAAATAAAATCCTACATTTGGTTAAATATCTAATGATATATTATATTATATTAAATAACTAATTATTAATATAATTCAATATCTGGTACAAGATCTTATCAATATAGCATCGGGAAACCCCAAATTACTTCGAAAGTAATAAAATCAGGATCTAATCTATATCATATATAGCTTGGAGAAATCTTATAAATCAATATATGTGCCAAGATTTATCAAATTAACACACCAATAAAAGCTCATCTTAGATTTCAAAGAATATAGCATTCTTGTTCGTTAATAATGTAATATAGCAGATGGTAAGTCCAATAAAACATGCGCATTTGCACAATTAGAGATCGAATCTCACCGTCTACATTATATAGGAATTTGGCTAATAGACCGGTCAGTTGTGGCCCAATGTTGATAAAAAAAATGGTACAAACACAATTAATCAAACAAAGTTAGGAGCTATATATGATCGTCGCCTTCATAAAAGCGTTTGCCTCAAACTTTAAAAATCAAACAAAATTAAGCCTTATTATATACCAAAACAAAGGCAGAGTCTAAAAAGATCAAACAACTAAACTTTTTAAGACATGATTTTGGAGTTTGCTTCAAACTCTAAAATTTGTGAAAGCTTAAATTTTGTCTATTCGTTTCAGAAATCAGTGGTGCTTTTATTATTTTAAATATATCAATTATTTAAAATAGTATTGTCTATATTATTTGTGTCACTTGTAAAAGAAACCTCACATATCATTTTGAAATATATTGTTTATAACTATTTCTATAAACTAAATTCTAAACATAATCTTCATCTAATAAGGAATATATTTCTTAACAACCTTTATTATATTAAATGTGAACCCTCTTTTTTTACAATATATAAATCAATTAACTTATAACAGTGATTTTTTTTTCTCGTTCAAGAGCTTTACTTATTTTATTACTCAAACTTGCAAAGACCGAAGATAATTAATGTAAGAAAGAACTAAAATTTTGACGTGCAACTCCTAAGATTACGTAGGAGTCAATTTTTCAAAGCATGTATTCCACTTTTTTTTTTATTAAATTGACTTAAAATCATAGAAAAAATAGATAATCAAAGGCGAAAATTCAGACTAAAGATGGTACATATTATAGAATAACTGAACTAACGAAACATAGAATCGGTTTACAAAAAATTTGATGTCGAACCTCGGGAAATTCATCTTAATCTGAAATTAGAAGAGATGACTTTAACATTATAGAGAATTTATTGGTTTAATTATTTTTAAATTAGATTTTTATTATTTAAATTTATTTTCTTATTTAAGATTTGAATTATAAAAATTATTTATGGTGTAATTTATAATATATATAATGTTATAAAATTTAGTTTTCGATTATTTAGAGTTATAACAAAAATTGAAAAAAAGAATCATAATAAAAGTGTGATTAAATCTAACATGTGCGTTTTGCAACTAGAATTAGAATTATTTCATACTTTTCTCAATTAAATATATCAATTGTTTAAATATAGTTATAAATAAAACTTGTGTCAATTATATGTATGAATTGACACAAATTCACATTTATTAACATCAATTAATTTAAGTGATATTAGCTCATTTATATGTATCAATTTTTAAACTGAAGCAACGTTAACATCACTTTTTTAATTGATGTTATAACAATGATTAGATTTGTCATTTGTTTAGTTGATGTAAATTTATATTTTATATGGATGGTTATATAATTGATATAAAAGATGCAATAATAATATCGTTTTTTCTAAATGATACTAGACCACATATATTATGTCACTTGTAAATAAGTGACTCTATATAGTATTATTTATTTAAATGATAATATTATTTATTTAAATGATATATTATTAGTGATGCTAAATGTGATATTTCTTGTAGTGAGTGTGAATGAGAATAGTATAAGAAAATTATGCATCTAGCTCAAAATAATCTTTAGAAGTGACCATTTGTTGTAATTTAATCATCTAAATCAAATAAATGCAAATTGATATTATCAAGTCTAGAAGCAATGCAATATAACCCTTATAAAAAAATTTAAAAGGGTTTTACGATCACATACATTAGATTTTTTTTTTAAATTTTTTTTGTCAACCTTACTCATAATTGAATCGACAAGACCCGATTCATAACCAAAGTCCACACCGTAAAATCTCTGATTTTCTTCTTTTTTGTATCGGAGAGGAATTGAACCCCGGTACCTGAAGATTTGTAAAGTGACCATTACCACTAGACCACATGTCCTTGACGAATTTTAAAATTTTAAGAGTATATTTTTGATTGTTTATGACTTTGATTTGATATATTATTTATTATAATTTTTAAAACTCTATAATAATGATGAATATATATTGCATTTATTTGATTTTGAAATTAAATTGCAAAAGATGGTCGCTTCGAAATATTTTTGCACAAACCCATAATTAAAATTTTTAAATTCTAAAGCTTGATTATGTATATTTGTAAAATAAAATTAATCGTTATTTTTTTCCTCTAACTCGTACTGAAACTTATGAGTGTCTCTTTAAAAGCTAAAAAATGATCGGATGAAACAAGGAGAATTCATATAACTTGAACATGAAGGAGGTGTTAGATCATTCAGGATTACAAATCGCTATTTAAACTCTCAGTCTCTCACCAAACCCAATAAAAACCATATGAGAAGTCATATAAAAGTAAATACATAAGAATCAATTTGTGTTCTTAGAAGCCGTACGTAATTTTTAGCCAATCAAAGGATCATTGTCGAAAAAATTAGAAGGTCGAAGAGTAAATCCACCATGAAGAGTGGGCATAACCGGAAAATCCTCTTGATATGGAATGTGATGAAACCCAACATTGTACCACAACACTATGTCTTTGTTCTCTATCTCTCTGTTCCTGTTCCCAAATCACAAAATTCCATTTTATTCTTTTCTAATTTTAATATCATTAATACTATTAATAAGCAAATAATATAGAGAAGGGTTTTCTGTCACTTTTTTTTTAGTAGTTAAATCATATGAAATTACAAATAATACACAATATAATTTACCATTATTAATTCTATTTTTTTGGGTCGAAAAAAATTATTAATAATATTATCACATGTTTAAAATTATAATAAATAATATATTAAATCAAAAAAATTGTGAATAGATGTTAAATTTATATTTTATTTAAATATAATATAATATATGTGACAGTAATTTTTTTGGAAAATATGTATAAAATTATATTGCAATATTTTAAAAAATTAAATAATTTTTTCAACAATATAAATAAAAAATATAACAGCTAAAATATTTTTATTTTGTTTTGCAAAAAACTATTATTTAATTATTATTTTAAAAAAAAACTTAAATTACCTGCTACTCCATACAGCTAAACCGTCATCACCACGGCTTCTATCACTGTAAAATCCACCGGCCCATCTCTCTGACCGGTTATAAGCGGTCACCCAAACCGGATACTTTGTATAACTCGCTCTTATCTCCGGATAATCATCGTCAGTTAAAAGCGAAGTAACTGGTAAATGTTCCGGTATCAGTCGGTAACCAATCATATTTCCTATTTTGGTTTTTTTATTCGGGTTAACTAATAACAGCTCAACCGGTTCTGAGCCGAGCCGAACTCTACCGTCAGCTTCTGTTTTCGCTGTATCCCTAATGACTGTCCAATAACTCTTCCTCATAGTCGGAGGAGACGTTTTATTAACTTTAGTTACTCTAACCGTTTTAAGTTTGGCTTTCACCAAGGAATTGCCGTTACCGTCAACGTCGAGGTCCAAGTAGTACGTCATGTAATGGTCGTGGTTAACCGCGATAGTGTTCTCCGCCACGAGAGTCCCATAAACGCAGTCCTTTATCTGCTCGTTCGAAGTATACGACGTCGCTTTGACTTCCAAAACTCCAGTCAAATCCACCTACAATACAATATTTTAATCATCAACTTTATAAAAAAACAACTATGAAAACCATGAATCAAATAGATATAAGATCATTTCGACCGAGATTTTTAATGAATTTCTCACTAATAAAATAATTAGAAAAATATAAAATAAATAAAATATTAATATATGTGAGAAATTTAGTGAGGATCGATCCCTTTTTTGATCCCTTTTTTCCCCAACAATTAGATCAATCTATAGCTTAAAATCTCTTTTAATTATATCAAAATTATTAATTAGATCATTCTAAAGTCGATAAGAAATTTTTTTGTTTTCCAAAACTTTAAAGTCTAACATTGAAATTAATGTTAACAGATATTAGGGATGACAAAATTGAAAGACCGAAAAACCATGATTTGTATTAAAAGTCAAAATGAGTTTACTTGAACCTATCACTTATACCAACTAGAGCAGAATCAGTCAAAATTGATCAAAGAAATAAAAGTCAAAATGAATTAGATGATGGGTATCAAAACATTGGTTAGGTTTTACTAATAAGTATAAATAAACATGAAGTAAGCAGTACCCCAACTCTGATGGCTCCATTCTTTTTAAATTCCCAATCGACTATGTAATCATAATTCCCAAGTGTGGCCACCATTCTTACCACTAAACTAATATCAGCTTCACCACTTGTTATCTGCAAAAACAAATATTTAAATAAACTATTCAAAGTCTCTAATTTTTTTAAAATAATAATAAAAAAAATATATAAAAAAAATATATAAAAATGTGGATTTTGTAAGTATACCACTTGTCCTGGAACATTAATCTCGGTGTGTCTAAAAGAAGCACCATAACTGTTTTTCTCGAAGACACACATAACATTGGTCATCCTCTGAGCTGTTCCATCTGGTCCCGCCACGTGTCCATCTAAAAACGCAGCGTTTTGAGGGCAGTCAATGAGTGGCTGCAGACTCACAGCTGATTTCCCGAAACCGAACTCTCCGATGTCCATGAATGTACGGTAATACCATTCATAAGTAGGGTCCATGTACGGAACAAAAGTCTCTGACACGTGTCCTCTATACATCACTCGTCGAAACCTTTTGGTCATCGGGTCAAAAACCGAAGCCGTCGAGATGGTTACTCCAGCTCTTGCACTGAATCCGATGTGGAATTTCCAGTTAGCCCATTTGATTGTATTGCCGATAATGTTGAAGCCTGTGTCGGAGACATTACATGAGAATGGGAATGGTTTGTGTTTGGCCCGAAAGTCGTTACCTTTTGATTGAGGGATAGGTTTTCTGAATCTGTCGGAGAATTTCACAACTTGCATTAAGTCAACGTCTATAGTTACGGTGATTCCTTCGATGGGTCTAGTGAAGACATTGATCGATCCATCTCTGTAAAAGCAAGTGGCTTTGACTTCACGTCTCTTGGTAGTTTCTCCGTACCAACCAACGGTGAAAGGGATGCAAGAAACTTCGGAGATGTTTAGAGATCGATTAAGAATTGAGTTTTTGAAAGGAGGGTAAGTTAGAGGAAGCTTGCTAGCTTTGAAAAGCTCTATGAATGTGAATGAAGGGAAGCCATGACCAGTATAGATGCGGGAAGATACGATTTTGCTACTGGTTAAGTCGACGATGAGCTCGTGAGTTTGACCACCGGCTCGAACCACCACGAGTGAGCGACGATATGGCGGTGATTTCTTGGAGGACTTAGATGAAAGCCATTGAAGGACTTGGGTCTTGTTTGGTTCGTCGAGGTCAAGGTAGTGAAATGTAAGATCTTTGAGATTGGGTAGATGAGATTTTTTGACGATGAAGCTTGTTTTGTTGATTTCTTGGGGAGTTAGAGAATCGAGTGGGTGAAAATGGAGAGCAAGAGAGAAAACACATTGTAGGAGAAAAAGTAGAGCAAGTATTGGTGTGTTCATTGATGGAAATTTCATGGTCAAAACTTTGATGGAGTTGTTATTGAAGAAGACGACAAGAATACATTTATATGCACACATCTATATGAATAATAAAGTAATTGAACATATAGTCCAACTTGGAAAGTTGAATGAAATTAATTAAGATAATGAGAAACGTAAAGATGAAAAATAATAATCACGTGCGTCATAACTTGAAGTGTAAAACACGGATTATGGCAATATGACTACTAATCTCCCACTGTCACACACATGATAATGTAATAATCACAATCTTAGGCACTACGTTTGAACTTTGTTACGTTAACAAAGTCATCTTTAAAATCTTATGTTCATAGGGAATAAGAGTTTGAAATCTCCTTGATGTTCCGACATGAATTCAGAACACCAGATACTTTGCTGCTCACAACATAACAACACAAGAAGTAGAACTGATGTAATGATAGATTGATTGATTGGTCTTACCACAAATTGTGGTCCACAATGAGTAAGATTCGTACTAGAGTTTTTTTCTTTCCGATTTGTTGTGATATCACAGGGATGAGGAACATGACTGGTTTGTAATCTTGGGAAGCCATTCACTGTAGTAGTTTTGGCAATCCACATCAGTTTGAGATAAAGCTCCAAGCGGCGTTACCGTAATCTACAAATGAGCGTTTGATTAATTATGAAGTGAATTTCCAAGCAAAAGTTTGTAAGGTGTGGAGATGAGTTAAGAGACAAATATGAGGTTCTTACAAATCCTTTTTGTAGGAAGTGAAGATCAGTTCCTTCTTCAACCACACTACTTCTTACCTATCAACCAAAAGAGCAAGGGAAACGATATCATGAATTCACAAGCAAATAAGATCAGTAACGATTGTAACAACTCATCTATGGTACCACTCTCTTGAATAAACGGCTATCTTTTGAATGACCAGATGTGTCGTTGTCTGATGAAACTACTCCTGACTCTGTTTCCATTGTCATTGTTGATAACATCTTTGGCCCTTGTGCTTCTTCTTCCACTTGTCTCCATCCCATTTTACCCATGCTTTTACCTTGTCTAGTTAGTTTGTATCCCTTGCATTTGGAAAGATGAATTAGACACACAATACTCTGAGGTACAGTTAGGTGTAAGCATAAGATAATGTCGTTGAAAGCGGTAACTGAGACTACCTTATGGTTGGCAATATCAGTTGGCAAATCGATATTCAGAAAGCATTTCGTTGGGTGAGTTTTGTTCCTGATCGCACTGAGTATGCCGTTGACAATGGGCAAGCAAGCTTGGGCAGCAAGGACAAAATTATTAACATTGATCTTTCCACGTTTCCTAAAGCATTAGGGGTGAATCAATGAGTAAGGCTTATAGTGGCAAAGGAATAGTATACATGTTCCGAAATTTTAAAGTATGAAGTCGAATCTCTGCGAGTAAAGCATTAGTTTCTTCAAGATATACTCTTACCAATCATATGATATGGAGACAGAAGGCACATCATAAATGAAGGCTTCACGAGCGCCAGCAACAGTTCCAGAGTAGATGCTGTGATAGAAGTCACTGCCAGGTTAGTGCTAATTTGATAAACTCAAGCTGGGACCATAGAAGCTAACAGGGAGCATATTAATTTGAATTGGCTAAAGAGATGTTTGGTTGTTAGTGAAACCTCCTAACTAGTATTTCTCCTTTTACATTCTCAAAATCTTGTTCTTATCCTATGCGAAGTTTCAACAATCGTGGTAGTTTTAGAGAGTTTGAATGCAATTTTTTAAACAGAGAAATTACAGCTGCCGCCTATTAATCTGAACAAAACTGCACGAGGTAGAAAGAAAGAAACCAGAAAACGGAAACAGAGGAAATGTTCACAGACATGTTATATCCGCAGTTGCTACCCACGTTTATACCACTAAGAACCTGCATGGAGAAAATAAACAGACATTGCATCTCTAGAAAAGTCAATAGAACGGCAAAAAAAGTGGAAGACTAAACAGACCAACAGATCTACGATGTTTCCTTTAGATAAAGCAGAAGCAGCTGTTGTTAAACACAAATGGAAAGCACTAATGGCACATAATTTAAATCAAATTGCATTAGAAGGCTTTTATAGTGACATACTGACACTCCATAGGATCACTGTAATCATTTGCAGCACAATATGATTACCAGGTCAGGAAGAGAAGGAAAGAGAGCATCTGATAAGCCCAGACTTGTGCAATCCGCAGGAGTTCCTTCAGAGCATACAGAACTGAGTTATCCAGAGGAGAAAAGACAAGAACCAACAATTTGGCAAACAACCAATCAAATATTATATCATTCAAACAATATAATAAACAAGATAAAGTGTTCATAGCCCACGATCTAGAAGATTATCAAGGCTCTGTTCATTTCTTTTTCAAACTTTTAAGCAACAGAAACAAACCAGAAACAGCATAGGCTGTAGCTCCATCAATCTCTACTCGTTTTGCAGTGAGGGGTCTACTCCATATAATACCGTGACTAACAGCAGATTTCTCCCTGGAAAATGTCATATGATCAAGTAAAATCCAAAAATAAAATGAACTGAGAAAGAAGCTGTTGTACAATTTGAATGGAGCAAAAGCCAGACACATCAACAAAAGACAATTCTTCGCGAAAAATAACACAAACATTTAAAGTAACATCTGCACACACACTTGCGAGCACGAAGCACGCAAAAGAAGGCGTCCAAAATACTAACAATTCGCAGATTTTTTTTTTTTGGTTTTCGAATTCGCAGATTTCTTAAAGAACATAAACGATTAGACATTCCAAATGAGTGCACGAACTCGAAATCGCTATCTAGTGGAATTCAATACAAATTTATCTAACAAAAGCCAGTTGATCGTATATCAAAGGCGATTCAGTTACATTTTGTACAAAAATTAGAGTAAACGTACGAATCAGGAGCGCAGACGCGAACATCGTAGAGGTTGGTGGAGACGAGGACGCGAACGAGAGAACGAAGGCCAGGCGCGTCGATACCGTCGTCGTTGGTAACCATGATGACCGGCCGGTCACCAGGGATACAATCTCCACCGTCAATTTCCATCGCTCCAATCAAAGAAATCCCCACTCGCGTAAGAGAACTAGAGAAGAAGAGCTTTCAAATGAGTGAAGAGTTTAATTTGATAATGAGGAGTGAGGACCTTTAGAACTTATTTATATTCAGGAAGTTAGGAACTAGCCATCCGAAAAATGACATTGTTTTGGTTTACTGGTGAAATTGGATCAGACAATGCTGATCTAACAGAACCAATGGAATATGTGTGGATTTAGCTAATAAGATGGATCAAGCAAATCAAAGGGTCCTTTATGTAGAAAAATATACAATCGGTATATGATTTGTGCAAAATAGATAGTAAAAATAAACAAAAAATTTTGGTAAACACTTTAACATATTGTCTCGGTATAAAACTGGGAAAATTGTGGTTTCCAAAATGGTGGAAACAAACACTGATAATTTTCCAAATTGCACTATATATTTTACTTTGACTACTTTTTAAACTCTAAACTTTAAATTGACTGAGCCGAATCAATCTATTGTTAAGTCTTTAAATAAAAACCAATAATCTAGTTACTGATTTGTGCAGTTGGTTTTTACTCTAGTGACAAGTGGTAAACCCACTAAAGACAGATGCACTTGCATATCAGAGTTGCCTATATTATGTAGGAATTTGGCTAATTGGCCGGTCAGTTGTGACCCAATATTAACAAAAAAACCTAGTTAGTAATTTTTTGTTAGCTTAAACTCTCTTTTATTTTAGAAGAATCAAAGTGAATTTGTCAAACACTCATAATTTTCCAAATAGTTCTCCGTTAGAAATCCTAAATAGGAAAAACCCAAACAAGGTATTTTAGAATACCGCATATGATTATGGTAAATGGTTTGATATTTTTTTTTGTTAATACTGTACCACAACTAGCTGATTTATTTGCCAAATTCTATATAATATAGACAACGACATACGTTTATATTTAATGGACTTACTTCATCTCTCTATTACTCCCTCTTTTTGTCTCTGAATGCCTTGCTCAAGAATCAAACATGTCTCGGTCTCACGTTGCACTTTCCATGCTCTCGCAGACCAGACAAGCTAGACGAGCAAAGGCACACATTAATCCATTCATATTTTATTTATTTAAAGCATAAAGTCAAATGAGTGCATTGACTTTTGTAACAAAGACGATGATGTTAAACGACGTCGTTATGTCGCTAAGGATTACACCAGCGATAATCAAGTGGTCTTTCTCCACACTACTCTGCGTGCTCTCATCCTATGGACTATGGAGCTCTCTTCTTCATCGGCTCAGCTTCTGAGACCAAGTTTCAGCAGCTCTAGGGTTTTACTTTCTCCACGAACTTCAATCGCTTCTTCTCGATTCCTCCGCATGGAAGCTTTTTCTGAGCATCGTCAATCTATCTCCTGCGCTTCGCCTCCCGGAGATAAAAGTTTTCCGGTGATTACCACCTCTTCCCCCATCGAATCAGGTGTTAATTACCTTCTTTGAGTATATATCGGAGAGAGGAGTCTCATTTCATTGCGAATTTACTGATTTCTTAAGTTTTGTTGGTTTCGGGTTGATTCGATCAGCTCGAATAGGTGAGGTGAGGAGAGAAACGAAGGAGACAAATGTATTTGTTAAAATTAATTTGGATGGTAATGGAGTCGCAGATAGCTCCTCTGGAATCCCTTTCCTTGATCATATGTTAGATGTAAGAATTAACGTTGTAGCTTTCTTGAATCAATTTAATTTGCGTTTTGATGGAATGATGCTTAAGAAACGCTTATGGATTTGTTCGTTTTTATATTTTGGCTAAACTTTGATAAAGTGTTTGAGATTCTCTGCTTCTCTGGTTAGCAACTTGCTTCACATGGCTTGTTCGATGTACACGTAAGAGCTACTGGTGACACTCACATCGACGATCATCATACAAATGAAGACGTTGCTCTTGCCATTGGAACAGTAAGTCAACTGCTTTATCTTTGTCTATTCGGTGAGTGGATTTAGTATCATTCTTTCCGTAATTGCTGTTTTGTTTCCATCAGGCTTTGTTAAAGGCACTTGGGGAGCGGAAAGGGATTAACCGTTTTGGCGATTTTACAGCTCCACTTGATGAAGCTCTTATACATGTTTCCCTGGTATTATACAATCTGTGAGCTTTCTGTTGCATCTATGCTTAGTTTGTTTTTTCAGTAATTTGGAGTTTCTGGAAGTGTTTTTCGTTGATGATGGATGAAAATATGTCAGGATCTATCCGGTAGGCCATATCTTGGATACAACTTAGAGATTCCAACTCAGAGAGTGGGAACATATGACACTCAGGTCCTTCAAGTTTGAGATTATTGTATAATTTTTTCCTTGGTTTGTCGAATCACTAAATAAATCTTCTCCCATCTAGTTGGTGGAGCATTTCTTCCAGTCTTTGGTGAATACTTCTGGTATGACTCTTCACATCCGACAGGTATCACGATTCCAGTCTTACATAAACCAAACAAGGAATATAACAGCAAATTAATGGCAAATAAGTGTTGCTATAATCTGTTGGCAAACCTTTGCTTACCAATTATCTTTTAATTTGATTCGTTACAACAGCTTGCTGGTAAAAACTCTCATCACATAATAGAGGCAACCTTTAAGGCCTTTGCTAGGGCTCTCCGACAAGCAACAGAGTCTGATCCACGTCGTGGTGGGACAATACCAAGGTTTGACTTGACTCATATATGCAAAACTAATCTTATTCGAAATCTTATTATAGAGAAAAGGGGCACACACACACACACTATACATGTTATTCATCATTCTTCATTCAATGTTTATTGCAGTATTCATTATAACAAAAACAGAATGTTTTGTCATTTAATTGTGCCAAGAAGCAAAATTGGCTAAGACGAATGTAACATGATTGAGGGAAAAAGTTTGACTTGAGTTTTGGCATATTTGCAGTTCAAAAGGAGTCTTGTCACGGTCGTAAGAGGCAGTGAGAAAAAAGATCCTGTTTGTTGTTCAGAATTGATGAGCAGACCGGATCAGTTGTCATATGTCCAGTGTCAAGCTTATGGGATCTTAAAAAGTTGTTTGTATTGCTCTCTCTGGTTCTAGACTTCATTCAGCTTCGGGATATTAGTGGTGGTATCCCTCAAGACAGAGCTCTATTACCACTACTTCGCCAACTCGTAATCTGAGTTGAACATATCGTTTTCGATAGTGATATCTTAATATCTTCACTGCTCATCATGTATTTAGTGCGCACCAATAGGTCCTTCATGCTCGTGATTCATGGAGCTTTCTCTGTATTTCTGGTATTTGTTAAACAATAAAACTGATCAGTTACATGCTCCTGCTCTTATCTTACTGCCCTCTTTTGCTCTTAGTATGTCATCATCAGGTTGTCTCATCAATAGATGAGTTACACTCAGTTTAGATTGTTTAAGGATGTTCCTCAGCATGTCGATTCGATTATGATATGTTGCTGGTTTTCCTGATTTTCAGTCTCTAGTGTGCTCCTATACGTTGTACTTTGTGTGGTGAATCTTAATCAGTTGGTGCTAATCAGTAATCACAGGCCCAGGATACCTGATGATGATCGATGCGAGCTCGTGTGTAGAGTCACTTAGGCCTACACAGAACTCTGTGTGTGTGTTGTCTTTGTGGTTTGGTGACTGGTAAAATGCCAATATTGTAGTAGAGTAACATATTAGCTTACCAGTTTACAATGATGGAACAAAAACATCGACTTCAATGGAACATTTGTCGATTGTGAGACAAAGAAGAATACCTCAATCGAAAACTTGAGAGGAAAAAGAAGCTGAGTAAATAATAATTCGCTAAAAGCCAAAGGGTGCACTATACTTGTACGTGATATCTTTATATCTATTCAATCTTGTTTTGTTGATCACATGCCCAAAGTCAATAAATCAAAAGAACTTTACCTGCCTCAAATTTGTGATTTGATTCTTTTATATGACTATTCATCATAGTTTACATATTGACAAGAACATAAAATCGCAGAAGAAGCTGATTTTAGTTCCTACTTAGAGATTGATTCTATGTCTTAATTAAGAACTTAAACACGTGAATGTGAAGTATGTTTTTGTTCTTATTGAAAGAATACTTGTCGTAAAGCAGTGATTGTTAATTGGCCAACCAATGAGAGACCCTTTTGCTATCTTTAAGTCACATGCCAAAGATCTATTTGAGTCCTATATACAGTGGTGGGGAAAATAGTATCTTTGTGGGATTTTGCTTTGCCTTCACATTTAGTTTATAGGTGGCTTTCTTCATCGTAGCCTATATAAGTGTTACTCAATTGTTTCTATTTGCATTCAAAAGCTTAATTTATCAAATAATTTTTTGTTAAACAATTATATCGATAACACTCAATCCATAGTCAATTCTCCAAACTTCTAAACCCTAATAATATCACGTGGAACAAACACTACTTCTTGAAATTCTTTACATATTTGGGTGAGAAAGATAACAGATATGACACTCAACCACTTGACCAAAAACAATTTTTTAAATTTTGTTTATAAATATTATTTTGCGTTTTGTGTCGATACAAAAATAGTATGTATAATTCCATAGACATAAGTTCTTTGCACATTTGTATATCAAATAAATTTAAAAAATTTAAAGATTTAAATTTGACTATATTAGTATAAAGATGTTGTAATATCTAATCAAATTTAGAGCGGACTAATGATAAACAATAGTCTAATTACTAAACATAAATTAAATCCGAATCTCCATAAATTTATTTCTTGAAATTTAGGTTATTAGTTTTTTAATTCTATAATCACTGTCAAATTACAAAACAAATTTTATATTTATGTTTCCACCACCTAAAAGAATTTAAACCCAGATTTTCATTGCACAATGGTACTATTTGAGTATAAATCTCTAGGCATGAGTAGATTACTCTTAAACTTTATTTAAGGTTGATTGATTGTCTGAAATGGTATGATTATTGTTACATTAGTAGTACAAAATGAAAGACAGAAGAAGTGTTATGAATTATGAATGTTTGGTTTATCATATGACCGCCATGATTGATAATTAGAACATGAATATATTTATTAAATTTACATATAATATGATTATTTGTTACAATATAACGTTAGGCTAAGATTCATGTCCAATCACTGCATTCTCTGCACGAATTAAAATCATTATATGGCTTATGAATTGGTTTTGGCCTGATCTCTCTTTCTTATCCAATTTTTTTTTTGTCAACGGCAGATTATATGATGGGCCACAACTGGTCGGCCCATTAGCCAAATTTCTGCATAATACAGATGGTGAGACTCGATCCCGGGTGCATATACGCCTGTCATTTAGTGGACTTACCAAATACACTGGACTAAAGGCCATTTGCCTCTTTCTTATCCAATTTAAATATCATTTTCTCTCATTCTTGTTGCAACATGCGGGAGAAAAAAAAAACAACCCTAATCACAGTGATTTATAGTCGTTTATTCCAAAACACTCAATTATGAATGTCGTTATAACTCTATTATCCAAAAATTTAATTCGCTTTACTTTCTCTTGTTGTACATAAAGCAATAATTCATATCCTCCTCCCTCAATAGAACCATTAAAATTTTCCATTTTCAAAAAATAAAAAAAAACTGGGCTCGCTGTATATTTGCCCTGTTCACACCAGATTACCCTATATATTTTAGCGTTTCAGGGTATATTCATAATTTACTATAATCTATGTAATTCAACTCAAATTTTTTCATTTTTGGAATTTGATTATAGTAACTGTAAACATGTAACCTTGTGTGATATAATTTAGGGTTTATATTATGGAATATGTTAGTTTTGTGTTTCTTTAAACATCACGTAAAAACACACATATTAGAAATAGGAAAAACGACCTATTTTTTAATGAATTTTTACGGCAGTACCGATTTCTTAATTTTAAATTTTATTTTAATTTCGATTTTTTTAAATATTTTTCTAAATTTTTTTATTTTTTTGAATTTTCTTTAATTTTTTTTTTTTTTCTTATTTTTAAAAAAGTTTATATTGATTTTTTTAAGTTTAATTTTTTTTAAAATTTTCTTATTTTTTAAAATTCTTTTTCGAATTTTCTTTAATTTTTTTTATTTTAGTTTATTTATTTATTTTTATTCGGCTGAATATGTGTCGTTTAAATCATCCATATACGTATCGTCAAACGACAAAATAACAGAGACTTAATTGTTAAATGACGGAGTTAATGATCAATTTAGATATAGAGCATAATTTGATAGTTTATAATAGAATTTTTTTAAAAATTTTAAGCAACCAATTAAAATTTAAAATGAGTTAAAAAAAGTTAAAAAATTGGCACTGCCGTCAAAATTTATTAAGAATTAGGGCCTTGGAATTACTAACAACATTCATTTTTATAAGTTTTTTTCAGTTATAAAACAAATAATATATAATTTAGTTACCATTTCACATACTTTGAAGTAGAATTTTGCATACATTTAAGCCGGCAATGCTTCACTGTGTTCTGACTCAACGCATGTGCTGGTCAGTGGGCCTGGCCCACTTCTTTCTTCCAGCTTTTCCTTTTTCGGTTCTATTTAACCGATTATGATTTCGGGTTACAACTACTTTTTTGACGTACCACCACACACAAGCCTTCTTATCCTACGCCTTCTCCGTTTACGTTAGCAACAGCCAATCGGGAGTCTGGTCATTAGAGCTTTCGTCATTAAAGTACGCACACAAGGTGCACTTAGATAGATGTAATAGTTCAGATGCATTACACGTGTTATTGTTTTGACTTATCCACCTCATAATTCTTCTCTTGTTCTTTTGCCATTTTTAGGTTTTTTAATGCAAAAATTAGTCCTTTCACTTTCTTTAGCTTCTTCTTCTCTTCACATTTCTTGCTGGGCGAAAAATCAAACCGAGTTTTGAGTTTATGCACCATCCGATTAGTCGGCGATGGGGTCTTCCCCCGATCCAGGCGAGTTGATTGAGTTAGCTCAGCCGAGTTTCGAGGAATTTCAGAAGCAGACGTCTTTAATGGCGAGTTGTAATCTTCTGTGGAATGGGCTCTCCGACCATTTCACTTCGATGGAGCAAAACCTGATGAAGAAGTCGGAAGCTCTGAAGCAAATGATTGAAACCCTAGACAATCAAACACAGACCTCGATCGAGTTACTCAAGCATCGTGAAGTCCTATTGATCATAGCTTGGAAATCGCAGCAGGGAAAGTTGAGGAACGCGCTAGAGCCGCACTTGTCTCGTTGGAAAAATCTAGAAATGGGTGTTCAAGCGCCGGTGACGACAACACTGGGGAGGTCGACGACGGCGACA
The DNA here is from genome assembly GCA_963920545.1 of Lepidium didymum. Classification (NCBI taxonomy): domain Eukaryota; kingdom Viridiplantae; phylum Streptophyta; class Magnoliopsida; order Brassicales; family Brassicaceae; genus Lepidium; species Lepidium didymum. The sequence goes on along the minus strand of OY986980.1, from coordinate 17,361,622 downwards.
TGCTTTTATCGGCACTGAAATCGCTTTGCCTGAAAATGGACGCAAGAGGATTATGGGATTTCGTGATCGTGAGAAAGAAGGAACTAGAGAATTTACGGTCAGAGATTCCGGCGGCGTTGGTTGATTGCGTGGATCCGCCGAAGTTAGTACTTGAAGCAATATCTAAGGTTTTTTCAGTTGGTAAAAGAGGCGGTGAAGAGAAAGTAAGCAATGACTTTGGATGAGCTTGTGTTGTGATTCTTGAGAGTTTGATTCCAGTTATGGTCGATCCAATTATGGGGAAGTCTCGGCTGCTTGTAACTCCGAGTGTCAAAGATAAAGCCAAAGAGATTGCTGAGACATGGAAAGCGAGCTTGGAAGATAGAGGAGGGATATAGAGCGTGAAAACACCTGACATTATACGTTTCTGCAGCATCTTGTGACTTTTGGAATCGTGAAGAAGGATGATCTTGCTCTCTACAGGAAGTTTGTTGTTGGATCAGCATGGCGCAAACAGATGCCCAAGCTTGCTGTTTCAGTTGGTTTGGGTGATCAAATGCCTGGTAATGTCTCATTTCTGTATATATTTTGGTCTGGAACCTACTATGCAACTTCTACTAGTCAATGTGTTAGCTACTATGTTGTACTATATATTGGGAAGCCCAAGTTGTTGTATGTTGTCATGGTACCTTGTAAGTATTATCGTAAATGGAGAGTGATGGTTTTTGGGTTGTTATGGCTTTTTACACAGGGCTAATTGAAGAGATGATCATCAGGGGACAACAGCTTGATGCGGTTCACTTCACTTTTGAAGTGGGTCTTGTACACAAGTTCCTTCCTGTTCCGTTGCTCAAAGCTTATCTAAAGGATGCAATGAAAGCAACAACTCTAATTACAGAGGACGCCAACCATCCTGGCCGAGCTGCGGTATTTCCTCATTTGTTTCACAATGTATTTCATTGTTATATCTCATAATTGGGTTTCTTTCTTTTCTATGTCATATTGCATGAACTGTGAATCCATTTCGTTTTCAATTGTTTCTTCGAATTATCCCTGCATTGAAGAAAGGCTCTCGTTGAAATGTTAACCTTCTAACTATAAAGGTAATGAATCTTGTATATTGAGATATTGAGTTATATGACATATATACAGCAGCAGAGTATCAAGTAATCAATGTACAAAATATATTATATTAAGGAGAACGGCATTATAGGAGATAGAAAAGGTAGGTGTATCTTCTTTCCTCTAATACGCCTCCTCAAGATGAAGGGGCATATGTCACGCCAATCTTGGAGACTAGTTCATTGAATGGAGCTTGGGAAAGTGGTTTTATTAGTACATCGCCGAGCTGGTCTTTTGTGGATACATGAGTGACCCTTAGTTCTCCAGCCTAAAATTGCTGTCTGATGTAATGGTAATCTAACGCTACATGCTTCATCCGGGTATGAAAAACTAGATTGGCGCATAAGTATGTGGCCCTATCACTAGTGGAGAGTTTTTTTTGAATTCCGAATTCTGTAAGAAGAGATTGTACATAGCGGACTTCAGATGAGGTGTTAGCGACAGATCTGTACTCCGCTTCCGTTGAGGATCGAGCTACTATATCTTGTTTTCTTGATGACTATGATACAAGTTGTCTTCCCAGGTAGACTACATAGGCGTTTGTGGAAACATATGTATCTCCATCACCTGTCCAATCTGAGTCTGAGTAGGCATAAAGTGTGTTGTTGTTCTGTTTTGGCAGTAAGATACCATGTGTCATTGTGCCGGCCAAGTATCGGAAGACTCGTTTTGCTGCCTGTAAGTGGTCCGTTGTTGGAAGATGCATAAATTGGGATAACTTCTTGACGACAAAAGAGATATCGGTGCGAGTAAAGGCCAGATACTGCATGCTTCCTACTAGTGTTCTGTACTCAGTTCCATTAGGTAATGGTGTACCTGAATGTAGAGTTAACTTCGGTGAGGTGCACATTGGGGTCGACACTGGTTTTGTGGTTGTCATATTTGCCTTTGTAAGTAAATCAGATATGTATCTCCTTTGACAAAGATGGAGGCTTGATGATGATCGTTTGACCTCAATACCTAGGAAATAGGAAAGAGCACCTAAGTCTTTTACCGAGAATCTTGTTGAGAATGCTTCCAGAGTTTGTTCCAGTAAATTGTTGTCATTGCCTGTCACTATTATGTCCTCCACGTAAATCAATACATAAAGGATTGAAGTACCTCTTTTGAGTATAAAGAGTGATGCATCGGCTAGTGAGTTGACAAAACCAATTTGCAGTAAGTTGTTCTTCAACTCTAGATACCAAGCTCGAGGGGCTTATTTTGAGGCCATACAATGCCTTGCGAAGATGAAAAACATGATCAGGCTTGGTTGGATCCACAAATCCCTCTGGTTGTGGCATAAAAACCTCTTCCATTAACCGACCTTGGAGGAAAACGTTTTTCACGTCTAATTGTCTGATCTGCCAATCTCTGGAGACTGGTACACCTAAAACGATTCAGATAGTTGTTGATTTAATAACATGGCTGAATGTTTCGGTGTAGTCGATACCTTGTTGAAAACCAACTACAAGCCCTGGTTGAAAACAAACTACAAGCCAAAATCGGAACCTTATTCACCGACAATGGCTTTGGTGTGCAGTTTTAGTTTGAGAGGGAAAAAGCACATGTATCGGCTGAATGATCAACTATGAGGAGGTAGTATTTGAAATTGTCAATTGATGTTATTGGGGATTGTTAATCAGTGGTAGGATTTTGTGGTGAGTCGAGGTTTTGGTTATGCGATGAGGTTACAGAATCTGGTGGTGTTTGAATGGCGTTGTTTTCCGAAGTGATATGTATGATTTGTTGGGTTGAGCTTGTATTGGTTTGGGTATTTGGTTGTTGGCCTGGTTATTGGTTTGAGTTGGTGTAGCTGTAGTTGGCATGTGCTCCCTTGTTGGGCCTATTGAGCATGTTATTGTTAGATCATTAGTGGAGTCTTGTAACGTATCTGCCGAAGGAGACCTTACTTCGTTTATCGTGATTGGTGATGAAGCTTCACCGGCGGGGGCCTGCTTCGGTAGCTCGACCAGTGGCACGATGTTGTTTAGGATGGTGGTGTAAGGCTGTAAGACGGTGGTTGAAGTGGTTTCAGTTTCAGTTTAGGATGAAGGTGATTGTGTTTGTTGCTGAGCAAAGAGGAAGATTTCTTCGTTAAACTGGACATGCCTCGAGGTATAGATCCTATCTGTTTGGAGGTCTAGGCAAAGGTAAGCGCTCTAGGTTAGAGAATAGCCCAAGAAGACGCAAGGTGTGGATTTGGAGTCTAGTTTATTCGTGGTGTATGGTTTTAGCCAAGGGTAATAGAGGCTCCCAAAAATCTTAACTTGGAGTAATTGGGATTGGTTTGAAATAGGATTTGATAAGGACATTGCATACTGAAATTTGGAGTTGGCATTCTGAGGTAAGCAGCGGTGCTAAGTGCGTATGTCCAATAAGAATTGGAGTTGTCTCAACGAGGTGTCGATGTCTTTTCTCGGCCATTCCGTTATGTTCTGGGGTGTGATGTGGAGTGGTTAAATGAGTGATTCCTTGAGTGGATAGAAAATCTCTGAGGGCTAAGTATTCACCGCCATTGTCAGTGAATAAGGTTCTGATTTTGGCTTGTAGTTTGTTTTCAACAAGGGCTTTGAACCGAATGAATGTTTCTTTGGTGTGAGATTTTAGTTTGAGAGGGAAAAGCCACATGTATCGCCTGAAGTGATCAACTATGAGGTAGTTAGTATTTGAAATTGTCAATTGATGTTACTAGGGATGTCCGTAAATCTGAGAAAAGAATTTCAAGAGGGTGAGAAGGTTTGATTGTGAATTCAAAAAATGGAAAAGCTTGCGACTCTTATTGATATAGCAGTCATTGCAAGACAAAGATTGAGACATAGAATTTGAAACAGGAAGAGAACTGGGAGAATATAGATTTGAGTATTGGTAAAGATGGGTGGCCGAGCCTTGAATGCCAGTCCATGGTCGTGGTTTTGGAGGTGGGAGTGGTGTAGTGGATGTAGGCTGGATTTTGGGTAATCGGCCACTCATAGAGCTCGCCCTTAGCGAAGGTCCTTCACTTAGAAGAATGAAGGAAAGAATTCAACGGCGAGAGTGTTGAAATTACACAAGCGGTATACTGATAATAGATTTTTGGAGATATTAGGGACACAAAGGATATTATTTAAGTGTAAGGTTTGAGTGGGAGTGGATAATGTACTAGAATCGATGTGGGTGATCGGTATGCTTGAGCCATTGCAAAGAACGACGTCATCTTCAGCTTGATAAGGCTGGTGTAATGCGAGATTCCCCAGATCAGATGTGATGTGGTGTGTGGCCCCTGAGTCCACAATCCATGGTGCACCTGACTACGGTGGTGTTGTTACAGGAAGATTTGCTCATGGAGTTGGTGAGTACTGCTGAACTGGTGCCTGTTGTTGGTAGTTTATAGGCTGATACTGTAGACAACGTCGTGTGGAGTGGCCTTGAGTACCACACAATTAACATTTACCAAGATATGGGCATGGAGAATAGGAGTGAGATTGATGTTGTTGCTGCGAGGTATTGTACCTTGGTGTTTGAGACTGCGACTGATAGCGGTTGTTGTTGTTGCGCTGGTTGTTGTTGTTGACATTATTGGCCGTGATTGGAAAAGGATTTGCTGGTGACGCTGAGAGGAGTTTGACTTCATGATTTCTCAGTTTCTCGTGAAGTTCTGTGACAGTTGGTGGAGTGTCTCGGGCTTCTGTTTGATCAACAATCGTCTTGTATTCTTCAGGGAGTCTTTCTAGGATCTGTTCAATTTGATCTTCATGGTCAACAGCCTTTCCCAGGAGTGCCAGCTGATCAAATCTTGTCACCAGTCCTTGAACATATTCATCTATGTTGCGTATACCCTTACACCATTGTTTGAGTTGGTGTTCGATCTGTTTCACATGTCCGCGGCTAGGCATGGCATAGAGTGATGCGAGTTTGGACCAGATGTGTGCTGAGGTCTTCGTCTGTGAGAAGAGTGGTTGAATGTTGGTAGAGATTGTTCCCAAGATGAGACTGTCTTGTCTCTTCCACATGGCATATTCCGGATTTGGGATTGTTCCAGTCTCAATGGTACGATTAGCTGCATGAATTGGTGTAGCTTCATTGGGGAATTGAGAGAGTGCATATCCATCTAAGAGGACATGGATCTGGCGGCTTCACATGATGTAATTAAAGGCCGTTAGTTTCATGACGTTCGTCATGTTAACATTAAGGAGAGAAGATGTGTTGGTGGGGTTGATGATATCGGCGGTGACTGGTTGAGCCATCTTAATTTTTTTTTTGAAAACCTAAAGCTGTCTATTCGTTTTTTTTTCCAATGGCTCTCATACCATATAAAGGTAATGAATCTTGTATATATTGAGATATTGAGTTACATGACATATATATAGGAGTATCAAGTAATCAATGTACATAATATATATTATATTAAGGAGAACGATATTATAGGAGATAGAAAAGGTAGGTGTATCTTCTTTCCTCTAATACTTACTCCTTAATTATATTTTCCTAGCATCTTGTGGCGCGCAAGGAGCAATCAGCACTCAGAGCAGTCTTAAAGTGCATAGAAGATATAAACTCGAGGAAGAATTCCCGCCCGAGAGTCTTAAGAAGCGGTTAGATCAGCTAGAAAAGACCAAAACCGAGAAGAGAAAACCAGCAACCATTCCCGCCAATAAGAGAACCCGAGCAAGCTACAATGGTCCAATGCCACCAGCCAAAGCAGGGCGAATCACAAATGTTTATGTCTCCTCCTTCCCACCTCCCCCACCAACATTTGTTAGATCCCCAAACCATTCTCCACAGTACATACAGTGTTCCAGCATACACCACATCCCCACCTACAATCTACGACAACAGAAGCCCTCCATACCAATACTCACCCGATGCGATTCATAGATCATGCCAAGCTCCTCCGATCAGTTATCCAGCAGTATACGGTGGCTACTGCAGTCCAGTAGCTGCTCCGCCTCCTCAAGTTTACCATCCTCACCCGCACCACCACCATCACCATATTCAACATGCTTACTGCTGAACAGACAGTGACTAAGAAAAGATAAAAGATGGTGAATAAACCAACCACTGATCGATCTCTGGTGTCTCTGTTTCTACGTTTCACTTTACGTCGTCGTTTTCTGTATTATCTCTCCCCCCTTTCATCAGAACTGCAGCTAACGCTCACTCTCTCTGGCTCTGAATTAGTAATCTTCCCTCTTGAGTGGTTGTTAATTTAAGTTATACATATCTCTTCACTTTCCTAATGTTTCCAATCAAACTTAGTTCAGTGCAAAAACTCCTCTTTTAAACAGTAGGGTTCTGTAACCTGTCTCGTCTGTTTCCTCTCTTACAAGCAAAACGGATAGAATTGTAAAAGGTCGAGAATTCAAAGGCTCAAAAACAAGATTCGTTACAAAACGACGTGTATATTACACGAACAAGATAAGTTCTTTAAGCTAATAAAGATGATTTAGTCATTGGCTGTGGCAAGCTGAAGAGACAAGAGTTCTTCCTCAGGGATCATCTTAATGTGACAATCAGAAGTTGGATACGACGCGCATAAAAGCGCGTAGCCACGTTCCACCACATCGTCACTTAGCATTCCACCGCTCTGATCTACCGTTCCGGTCACGAGCTTAGCCGGACAAGTCATACAAACGCCGAGGTTGCAATCGTAGGGAACGTCAAGGCCAGAGTCGATAGCCTTTGACAGAATTGTCTCGTCTGGTTCGACCTCCAATTCCGTCGTCTTTCCCTCGAGCTCCACCACCACTTTATATGACCGAGCCACGATCCTTTCGACGGCGAGAAAGTTCCGGCGATTTGTTGTTGAGAATGTCACGTTCCGGAGTGGGAAGGAGATGGATTTGGAGAGGTAAGGTTTAGGGAGAATGATTGTGGAAGTTTGAGGGAGAGGAAGAGTCGCCATGAGAGACAGACAAAAAGAGATTTAGTGTTGAGTGAGAGTGATGACTATTTGTGGTCGCTATGGAGATAAGGTTTGATTATGTTGTGGATAGGTGGGAAATTGTAAACCGGAAATAACCGGGTCTGATTATATCAGACCGGGAAGCAATTTGGTAACCCAACCACCGCGTGTTTATATCGAAAGCATGTGACAGACATCTCTGTAAAAGAAGTCATCATCATCATCATCATCATCATCATCATCATCCTTTCGACTACGTTTTCCATTTTATTCAGAACTATTTTGGGTCAACTTTGTTGATTTTCTCATTCAGGTATCGTCGTCTTCCTCGTCCTCGTACTCGCTATCTACTTGTTTATTCCTCTTCTGATTTCGAATCGTTTTGTTCCGACGGACTGATTGTATCGGATTGAGCTGATTAAGTTGATAAATCTATGATACCAAAAAAGAGTTGATGAATCTATTTATCTGGTGTTCATACGTCTGGAAATTTATGTTTGATGATGTGCTTTTTGTGTTATTGACTATAAATTTCCATGATGGTTAATTGATTCGGAAATTTTTGTCTCTTTTTGTGAATTAAGACAGTGAAGTTTGAATCATGGCCTCCAGAATTGCTAAGGATGTGACCGAAGTGAGCTCTTCAGTTCTTTATTGTTCATTTCAAAGGAGTGAGTTTTGTTCCATATACGTGTATTGATTTGATTCTATTTACTTTTGGCAGTTAATTGGGAACACTCCGTTGGTGTATTTGAACAATGTGGCTGAAGGATGTGTTGGTCGTGTTGCTGCTAAGCTCGAGATGATGGAGCCGTGCTCGAGTGTCAAAGACAGGTTTCTGCTTTCGTTCAAAACTCAGATTGTTTTATAATTTTGAAGTTCGGTTTTTTGAAAACCTTGTACGTTGTTTCTTCCTGCAGGATTGGTTATAGCATGATATCTGATGCAGAAGCAAAGGGTGTTATTAAACCAGGAGAGGTCAATTCATATTCTCTTCAGACTATTCTTTTTGATTTTGGGGATTTTTCTTCAGTTGTGTCTGACTTTTAAGATTGTACTTTAGAGTGTGCTGATTGAGCCAACAAGTGGAAACACTGGAGTTGGGTTAGCATTCACAGCGGCTGCCAAGGGCTACAAGCTTATTATTACAATGCCAGCTTCAATGAGCATTGAGAGAAGAATCATTCTCTTAGCTTTTGGAGTTGAGTTGATTTTAACTGACCCTGCTAAGGGCATGAAAGGCGCTATCGCAAAGGCAGAAGAGATTTTGGCAAAAACACCCAACGGTTACATGCTCCAACAGTTCGAGAACCCTGCAAACCCAAAGGTATACTTATAAGCTCACTAGTGAATTGTCTGTTTTTTAATTTTTAAAGTTGATAAAATCTTACTGTCTAATTCAGATTCACTATGAGACTACTGGACCTGAGATATGGAAAGGCACTGATGGAAAAATCGATGGCTTTGTTTCTGGGATTGGTACTGGTGGTACCATTACAGGTGCTGGAAAGTATCTTAAGGAACAGAACCCAAACGTAAAGGTGAGAGCTCCACCTTCTTGTCCAGTTGGTTTTGTTATCTAAGCGGTGTGTCTTTACACTGTTTCTCATTTTGAATCTTCTTCTTTCAGCTGTATGGAGTGGAGCCAATTGAAAGCGCCATTCTATCCGGTGGGAAGCCAGGTGATTTTGCTTCCCACTCTGATTTTTACCATAATCTCATACATGTTCCTTGTTTTTCTGTTTCCCTCATGTCCATATTCTTTGATTATCGGAGTTTCCTAACACATGATGTTTACTGAAAATGCCTAGGCCCTCACAAGATTCAAGGGATTGGTGCTGGTTTTATACCAAGTGTATTGAATGTTGATCTTATAGATGAAGTTGTTCAAGTAAGACTGCTGTCCAACTCTATTTTCATTAATAGCAAAACACATTGAATGTGAAAGAGCTACATCTCTTACTTGCCTCCCCGTATCTTTCCTGTAATGCTTTTGACAGGTTTCAAGTGATGAATCCATCGACATGGCAAGGCAGCTTGCCCTTAAAGAAGGTCTTCTTGTAAGTATTTCATATTTCGCAATATATGAGCTTTAGACCGATCACAAACTCTGCGAATATTGCTCATTGAGCTGAGGCCAATTAGATTTAAATCTCAAAACAAATGTGGATTTCACTAGGATCAATTGTTTGTAGGTTTCCGCCGATTGGCTGCATATTCTCATTTTCATATTGAAAAAGGATTTTCTAACAACAAAAGCTAAATATTGTAGGTCGGAATATCATCTGGTGCTGCAGCTGCAGCAGCAATCAAACTTGCAAAGAGGCCAGAAAACGCCGGGAAGCTTTTTGTGGTAAGCTCATTTGGTTATATTATCACCCCAAAGCTAAAAAGCATTAATACAAAACCTGGAAACACAAAGTCAAGCAAAACTTATGTTTCAATGGAACTATATTACAGGCCATATTCCCGAGTTTCGGTGAGAGGTATCTATCGACAGTTCTATTCGATGCAACAAGGAAAGAAGCAGAAGCTATGACCTTCGAAGCTTAACAAATCTTCCATTTTCTTCTGAATAAAAGAGATCGTTCAGTTTCATCTGTATCTTCTCTTGTGTTACAATAAAAACTCAAAACCAAAATTTCTCTATGTTGTGAATGCTTGTTCTTAATGAAGTTTGAGTTTGTTTTGTGAATGTTCAGAATCCAATCATTCCAATTTCGATTTATCAATTCACTAAAATTGTACAGTACACAGATATAACCATTTCCAATTATACTGAATCAAGTGAAAAAATCTTGAACACCTTTTCCGATGAAAACACGATCAGAAAGTTCAGCTAAAATGAAATTGACTGTGAGCAAAACCACACTAGAACCTGCGATAACACCAAGCACGACTCCGGTAGTTCCCAACACTTTTTGAAACGCCGGCCACTCAATCTCTTTCACTTCCTCCGCCACTCCACTCAGAAACTCGTTCTTCCCTTTCTCCTCTTCCTCCGCTGCTTTTCTCTGCTCCATCGCTGCTTTTATCTCTGCTCCTAATTCGCTCATCTCCACCTCCTTATCTCCTTTGCTTCCACTCTCTTCTGCTGGTGATGGAGTCGCCTCTGACTCAGATTCAGATCCAGCCGTGTCTCGCCTCTGTTCGATAGCCTTAGCTACTAAATACGGCGATTTCCTACGACTACTCGTCGTGATGGTTCTAATTTCAGTGTAAACTGGATCTACACGGTGAATGGAAGATGGATATTTCATCGGGATTGCTGTTTTCCGGACACTTCTGGTTATTCCGGTGACCGGCGGCGTGAATTGTGCGGCCAGTGACATTTTTCGAAATTGAGAGCTTTTTTTTTTCTTAATTTAAGTTTTTATTTCTGTGTTTGCGGATAATTCACATATCCAAAGAATGATCAGATACAGCAGCGAGCATGGTATAGTTGCAATAATAATGGGCCTTTTGTATCCCACAGGCCCAACTATTTTTTTTTATCAACAATAAAAAATAAATTAATTTTGGGCCTGTAGGATACAAAAGGCCCAAAATTAATCAAAAAGAATTTAAATTAGAAACTATTTAATTCGATTGCGATCGAAGAAGCTCCGGCGAAGACGACGGCGATAGTAACCAGAGGAGTGTGTCGGCGAAAGCCGAGACGATAAATTTGTGAGTATGTTTCGGATTCAAAGAGAGATAACAAAACAGAAGTTCGTGAAGGTATTCTCTATCGGCGACGACGTCTCTCGTTAATTCTCGAGCTTCCACCATTTCTCTCATTGATCGTCCGAAATCTCTGTACGGATCCGGTGATTCTATATGTTTCGTAATCGCCATCCCGCCGCTTATAAGCTTTAATACGGCGGCGGAATCGTAGTATCCTTCTTCATCTTCTTCTTCTTCGTCCGCTTTACGCGGAGAAGGATGCAACCTACTGCGGTTAGAGGAGAAAAATCCGGTCGGGTTATAGGAACGTTGGAGGGGAGAAGAAACAGAGAGGTGATCGTAGAGAGAGTTGAAGTTGTTTATGAAGATTGATGGAGTGTGATGATGAGTTTGGGGGTTTTGATTGGATACGATGATCGGAGAAGAAGGAATCGACAGTGAGAGACCACCGGAGGGAGAGAAGCAGAGGTGTAACTTCTTCCGTAGAAAATTAGACATTTATTTAAAATCAAAATCCAAATGTAATTAAGGAATGACTAAGGACTTTTGGCAATGCTTATATATATACACACCAGAATTTGTCTATTAAGAGGAGGTCACGTAGTGAATGATCCAATTTGTATATATACACACCAGAATCCATAACGTAGCTGTATGATCCAATTTTATATTTTGTTTTAGAACGCGGATTTATACCAAGTCTTGAACAAGAATTGTTAATGCGCAAAACTAACAATCGAGAAAAGAATGTCTTATTGAGGATTCAACAAACAAATTGACATTTTATCCCCTCAGAGTCGAACTAATCTAGATACAAAATTAGCTATTGTTCTAAGTGTTCTTGCTATAATTGCTCATGAATATTTTGTCTATTCTTTCGCGTGTTAGGGCTCCGAGATATTCTTTCCTCACTTTTTCTCCCTGATTGTATGAGATTTGATTGCCGAGTTATAGCGTCGAATCTTTCTCCCGTATTCATAGGATAGTCTTCTTTTCTTAGTGCCATGCTGATTCAGTCCGCTGTCTTTTTTTACTTCAGCTTATGGGCTCAGATTTGTTTGTCGGTCCAAAATGTATTTAGATTTTTCACCTTCGGCCGTTGACCTAGATGCGTTGAGGCCCACTATCTGATGATCATTTTTCTTTTACAAAATTAAAATAAAATTGGATAAATGTTTAAATAGTGCTAAAATAGCTAAACTACTGCTATTTAATATTTCTCGATAGATATTAGATATGTTATGCTTTATGTAGATTTATTTTATCTTGGCCTATTTATTTTGAATGTGTAGTAGATTTATTTAATTTAGTATAGTAGATTTTTTTTCTCTTGATAGATTTAAATTTAGTCGTAGATTTAATTTCATACAATAGATTTGTTTTTGTAGATTTAATGTTATGTGTTACAGATTCGTTTTCCGTTGGCAGATTTATTTTCATTTCGTAGATTTTATGTTTAATGTTGTCGATTTGTTTCGAATTGGCAGAGTTGTTTTTGCAGATTTATATTGTAGTGTTGCAAATTTATAGTTGGGTCGTAGATTTATTGTCAATTAGTAGATTTGTTTCTATTTGTTGAAGAGTTGTTTTAGTTCTCGTTGATTTATTTTATGTTTTTAATAGAATAAGAAGTAGGCTTACGTACCAGATCTTTCTTTACTTCACCATTAGCACCTCAATCTCCACGAGCAGCAGAAGTGGACGGTCCTACTCCTACATTGATCAATGGTAGCTTCAACACCAAAATGTTTCTTTGCAGTGTATGTTGGAGAGAGCCAGATTAAAGGATAACTAGTTCCAGTCTCATACTTGAACCAACATTCATTGGTTTTGATCAACCAATGGGCGGCTTGACCATCCCTTGTCCAGAAAATACCTTTATCATCATCACTTCTCAGCTTCGTTAGATCCACTTCACATGTATCTTACATCTTTTAGGCTATTAGATTTAGAAGATATTTAGAGCCAATGTAATCCTCACACCAGGTCGTTTCTATTTGTTGACAAAATACAAAGACTTTATTTAGCTTACGAATCTCTGTGTATCAGAGCATATATTATAATACAACTCATAATTCTTTCATAACAGCCTAGCTTATGATAAACAAAAAGAAAAGAAAACTTGTAAATACAAATGTTAAAATTATGAACAGATTCAAAGGTCAACGCCTCATGGTGGTTTGTTATCTCCAATTCAACCAATCAAGAAAATGATTAACAGACAGAAGTAATCTAAATGTTGTCTCTTATTCTTCCTCTAATCTCACTTTTAATCCTAATCCAATGTCTCACCGTTACGGCGCAACCGGTTCCGTTAAGAGAAATATGCTCAAACGTCACTGGCAACTTCACCGTTAACACCCCATACGCCGTCAACGCCGACCGTCACCGTCTCATTACCTCTGTGTGGTAAACTGCAGCTAAATCCTTAATATAAGTCTTCCTTTTAATGATCCCAATCACTTTAGAAACAACCCATATCATAATATCAGAATGCAGATACTGAAAAAAGCAAAACACATATAGAAATAGAGCTGGAAATTGAGACATAAATCTGCGGGGCCCGCGATTTTAAATCCGCGTGGAGCGAATATGAGCTTTTGTTTGAAAGTCTATATAGTGACGGACCTAGCGGAATGAGGTCCATATTATGACAGGTTTAGCTGTTGAATCTCGCGGGTTGTGCGGGTACCCGCGTAGCAGTTAAACAACATGTTGATTTGGATAAGAATGTTTAGACATCATGATATTTTGTGTTGAAAAAACATGTAGTTAGAAACTACGATTTCTTTCGGATTTGGGGAAAATCTAACCTAAATCCCTAATTTCTTTGCTTTCTTTTGACTCTTCGATCTCGTTTTTCTCCCATCTCGATCTCGTCTCTCTCCCATCTTGATCTCGACTCTTCAAAAACCATAACCTTCGATCTTTCTCCTTCGATTAGAAAAGAGGAAACCGATCGCTCATCCTCAGGTATATTATCGTCTTGCAATTTTAGTTAGTGTTTTCTTTTTAATAACATCAATGATTTTATCTCGTCTCTCTCCTATCTCAATGATTTTTAATAACATCAAAGAGGATGCATGGACAATTATTAACACATGATTGATCATGTAAGTTATAACTCTTAAGTATTTTGTTTCAGGTTTGCAGTTTGCATAGTCAATGGCGTCATTTGAGTCTTAGTCCGACAGAGGAAAAGAACCAGAGTTTCCTACTACCCAAGAGTCTCCCTTACCAGCTGACTGGGTTGAAGAAGATAGCGACCCAAAGAGGAAAAGGCCAAAAAAGAATACATCGCCAGTTTGGGAGAACTTCATAGTCATCAGTAAGGTACACAATGGAATCAAAGAACTTAGAGCTCAATGTAAGCATTTTTTGAAAGATTATGCATATGATTCTCATAAGTAAGGAACTGCTTCTTATGCTAGACAATCATTAGTTTGCCTTAGAACGCCTAAGCCTATGATTACTGGTGAGATGATTTTTGCTGCTGATGGGAAATTGCTTAAAAAAAAGTTTGATCAAACTACTTTCCGTGATACGTTATCTAAGTGCATAATTGAGCATAATCTATCTTTCTCATATGTCGAGTATAGTCAAGTTAGGATGTTGATAAAGTATTTGAATCATGAGGTGAAATTTATAAGTAGAAAGACTGTGGCATCTGATATTTATAAAGTGTATGAGGTTGAAAAGCAAAAGTTGAAGCTTGAATTGTCTGAAATTCTTGGTAGGATATGCTTCACTTCTGATTTGTGGACATTTTTGACTCTTGAGGAGTATATGTGCTTGATAGCACATTACATAGATAGAGATTGAGAGTTAAAGAATATGATTATTTCTTTTGTTGCATTACTTCCTCCTCATAGTGGTTTAGATATGACAATGAAAATAATTGATATTTGGAAATAGTGGGGAATAGAGAAAAATATTTTCTCTATTACCCTTGATAATGCTAGCAACAACAATGCTATGCAAAACATTTTGAGAAGTCTGTTGAATTTAGAAGACACTTTGCTGTGTGGTGGTAAGTATTTTCATATAAGATGTTGTGCCCACATCTTAAACTTAATTGTTCAAAAGGGGTTGAAAGTGATACAATCATCACTTCATAAAATCAGAGAGAGTATTAAGTATGTTCAAGCTTTAGAATCACGTAGGAAATTGTTTTCTACTTGTGTCAACACTGTGGGTCTCAAAATCAAAGTTGGATTGATATTAGATGTACCCACAAGATGGAATTCAACCTATAAGATGCTTGATAGAGTCATCTTATATCGTAAAGCTTTTGATAGTTACCAAGATGTAGACCTTAATTACACACTTCAACCTACAAAAGCAGAGTGAGATCTAGGGTTAGAAATTTGTGAATTGCTTTAGCCCTCATATGAGATAACGAATTTGTTCTCAGGTTCAATATATCCAACATCAAACTTGTATTTCATGCAAGTTTATACGATTAAGTATTGGTTGCAATGACATGAGAATAGCTCACAATTTGTTATAGTTGATATGATTGTGGTCATGAAACAACAATTTAATAAGTACCAGGAAGAACATTCTGAAATTCTTGCTATGGCTGCTGTTCTTGATCCGACATCCAAAATGTTGTTGTTGGATTATATTTTCTCCAATATGTCTAAGGAAACATGTGAAGTTAAAAAGGAAAATGTGAGGGCTAGAATAAATCGGCTCTTCCAAGCATATAAGGGACCTCCTACACCTAGCCCATCAAGAGCAAGCACTTCAGTTTCAGCTACAAATGCTGCAGCTCTAGCATGGCAACATTCAGATCAAAATGAAGAGGATGACTTTCTTACTCATAGAAAGTCTATCATTACCTATGTTGTAAGTAACTTCAATTCTTATATATTTGTATTGTTTTTAATGTCTAACTATAACTAATGAGAATTTTATTTCTGAAGGACTTTCACAATTTTCGGCAAAAGAATGTTGAAGCTTGTGGAAAATCGGCTTTGCACTTGTATCTGGATGAACCGCCAATAGACAAGAAGGTTTATGCAAGGTTAAACGTGCTGGACTATTGGAGCGACAATGCTGTGCGCTTTGGAGAATTATGGCATGTGACATTCTGAGCATACCTATCTATACGGTAGCTTCTGAATCATCTTTTAGCATTGGTTCTCGAGTTTTAAACAAGTACAAAAATTGTCTTATTCCCAAGAATGTCTAGGCTTTGCTATGTGCTAGGAATTGGCTGAGAGAGTTTTTAGCATATGACAATGATAACTTCTATTTTTGTTTCTTATTTCTCATTCATACAACAACATTTGATATTTGTTTCTCCTTTTCAGAACTTAAAGGACTGGATATTAATATGGCCGAGTGTGAGCTTTCTGGTTCTGGCCCTTCTAAAAATGTGACTGAGACAACTACAGAGTCTTTTGTTGAATCAACTAGTTCTTAGATTTGTAGTCCAAGTTTCAAAAACTTTGAAGTTACATTTAAGTTATATTATTATGTGTGTTAGTATGTTGACTTCTAGTTTGAACTTTGAACATATTTTATGTTTACAATAACTGAACATGTATGGATCTTAGTGAATTAAGCATCATGTTACATGTATGGAAAGAATAGTTTTTGCAGGTTTTATGCGGGTTTTAGGCGGATTTAAAGCGGGTTATTTGTAGTTTTTTTCAGTGGGCTAACTGCCGTGCCCGCAGTTTAATGCGGGGTGGTTGCGGAGTTTGTTTTGTTAACGTGTTTTTTAGCGGGACGGGTTCAGATTTCTTAAATTTAGTAGAAAACCTGCGGGTTTGTTGTGGGGCGGAACGGATCAACCCGCAGCCCAGCTCTAGATTGAAAGATATAAAAATATCACCCTAGGAAAAATGGCTTCAGAGAAGGAGACTATAAAACCAGCGAAGAAATAGAGACACAAAATCCTGATTAGAATTCATTTGTGTAATCAATAATAACAGAATAAATCGATAATGAGAAGATTGAAAACTCAGTTCCAATGGAAACCAAACCACACCAAACAAAATATGTAATGAATCGATCCAATTATTTCATTCAAAAATAATAAAGTGTTATCGAGTCTAGTTAACAATGAAAGCAGATACAGAAAAAATGTATCTCTGTAACTCTAAAAAGACTCACAAAAAAGTTCTGAAGCAAGAATGAAATTGATGTTAAGAAAAAAGAAGCAAAAATCACGAAATCAAAACGCAAAATCAACACTCACAATCTCAAAATCGAATGAATCAACAAGAAATCAACATATCCACAGATCTAATTCGGAACCCAAACATTCAATATCTCAATATCACAAAACTATTTAAGAGAAATAAAAAAAAGAAACAAAAAAAGAAGAGGTGAGACCTTTTACACGAGAGAAGTGCCACCAGAGAGAGGAGGGCCGTCAGAGCGAGGAGCGCTGCCGAGTCGCTGCTAGAGATGTCGAAGTTGACGGCGTTGAGTTTGATTATTAATATTTGATATTTGATTTAATTATTTAGAATTACTTAGTTTTTTTATTAAGTTTTGTTTTTAATGCAATTCTAGTAATAAAACTCAAAACAATAGGTTTTTATGTCTTTTTAACCATGTGTTTTAAGCTTCAATGAAGCATTATTTGAGTAATTAACCTGTATATGAGCATTATATAAGTAATTAACTCATGTTTAAATGATAATTTCTTTTACCAATAATCCCTACAAGAACATAACCCTTCTCTGAACCGATGAAACCGGTTATTGTCTCTCACAATGATCTCTCTCTCTTAACACTGCCAGAGACAAACTTGAAGAAGGTATGGCAATCCCCACATATCCTAAGATTCTTGGTGATCCTAATGGGGATACTCAGTTGTAAAGCCATCAAGCCAAAGGCTAGAGCCAGTTTCTCACTGTGGTGTGCAACTTCTGCTGCTTTCTCCTCTTCTTCCAGATCATAAAGCGAGAGTTTCAGATTCGGTTTGTACCCTGCAGCCTCCATTTCATTCCTTAGCTTGGCCAGCATTGTCTCAATCTCTTTGTTCATTTTGTGGGATTTGTCCTTGGCTTGAAAGGCATGGCCTTGGTTCTTCACTGTGATCCAACTGTACCCTGTTCCTTTCTTTATCCCTACGCCTTTCATCTCCTCTCTCACCGTGTTGGCTTCCGCCCACCTATCATTCACAGGTTTATAATTTAGTTAGATCATAAGTAACTGAAGACAAAATATATCGTTAGTCTCTCCTTGTTCATTCTTAACACAATTTTCATCTACTCAAAACTGGATTCACATATGGCTCAGATACTACTAGTTCTGTTCTGAACATTTGATTTGCTTTTCGTTCACAATGCATTGTGTGGCTTCTTTACTATTGCTTAGAATATGATCTCGACCTAAAAAGATTAATGAAAGATTGAAACTTTCAATACGGGCCACTTACCTCCCAGCCGCTGCAAACGTATTGGAAAGCAGAACGTGATTGCCTGAATTTTTAGGGTCAAGTTTAAAAAGGCTCTCAGCAGCTATTATTCCCAGTTCTGGCTTACCATGCATCCTACAAGCATTCTGAAGAGCACCCCAAACCAAAATTGTGGGTTGAATTGGCATTTTCTTTATGAGTTCATAAGCTTGTTCCACCATTCCTGCTCGGCCCAGCATATCCACGACACAGGATAATGCTCAACCCCTGGCACAATTCCATAAGTACTCTTCATTGAATCAAATATCCTCATACCGGTTTCCACATCACCTGCTCTACTACAAGCGGAAAGCAAGGACACAAAAGTCAAATAGTTTGGAACCGGACCGCATCCACGTGGTGCCAATTCTTCAAATATAGCCAATGCCATGTCAACCTGACCCTGATGAGCATATCCTCCGATCAGTGAATTCAGAGTCACTAAGTTCTTTTCAGGCATCTCATCAAAAGCTTGTTCTGCATCTTCTATGCATCCACATTTTCCATACATGTCAACGAGGGCACTTCCAACAAAGAGATTTCTTTCAATGCAAGCTTTCACAGCATGAGCATGTACCGATCTTCCCAATTCAAGACCTGCCATGCCTGCACACGCACTTAGAGTGCTTGAGATCATAAAATCAGAAGTCTCAACCATTTCCTTCCTTGAACGCAGAATCAAAAGAGACGCCTTCTCATCTTCATGATTCTGCACATACGCAACCACCAATGAGCACCAAGAAACAGCATTTTTCGTTCCCATTTTAGAGAAAATAATCTCACTGAAGTGAAGCTGCTTACACTTTCCATAGAAATCGATTAACCCATTGCACACAGACACGTTTGTATCAAACCCAGTTCGGAACACGAGCCCGTGCAATTGCTTTCCAAGATTCAAGAGTAACCCATCCGAACAAGCATTAAGGAATGCACAAAAAGTTATTGAATTTGGGTGCCCACCAATCCTTCTAAACTCTGTAAAGGCTTCGATAGCTTCTCTAGGCCTTCCACCGGTCACCGAGTTAGATATGTAAGCATTCCACGTTTCAAGGTTCCTTTCAGGAATTTCATCGAATATCTTCCGTGCATCGTCCCTAAGCCTAGTCTTGCAATACATATCAAAAGCGCTACACTCAACAAACACATCCGATATCCTTCCACACTTCACAGCAAGCGCATGTATCTGCTTCCCCGTAACAGGTAGACGCAGCGAAGCTACAGCTTTAAAAACGCAAGGGAAAGTAAAGTCATTTGGAAAAACACCTTCTCGTCGCATTTCGGAGAATTCAAACAAAGCAAAAGAAAAATGACCGTTATGACCAAGTCCGGAAATAAGTGAGGTCCAAGAGACAACGTTTCGAGTAGGCGTGAGGCGGAGAACAAGTTGGGCTGATTCGGGATGGTCGAGTTTTGAGTACATTCCGATGAGATAATTGGCGAGAAACGGAGGAGGAGGCGAATCGAGCGTTTTGACGATTCTTGCGTGAACAACACGACCCAAACGCATGGAACTCGTGGAGGTTGCATTGTTGAGGAGTAACCCAAGAGCGTTCGCGGTGAGGCGGCTCATAACTAACGGCGAGAATCGGAAAGGTCATAACTTTCTTGCCGGTGAAGAGGCCTTGTATGTCATAATGGTAATTTCATCTTCTCTTTTGGTTGAAAATAACCAACTAAAGGGTAGAATGGTAATTCCACCGAAGTTTTTGGGACCTACCTCCGCTCGTAAGATCACAGACATTGGACATAAGAATCAAGTGAGCTTGATAAGCTGTGTAATCGTGTAGCTGAGCTTAAGATCAGGCTAGTCCGTTCTCGAGTTTCCAAAAGTTCGTACCTTTTTATGTTGTCTTCAAAATCTTCCTCACTTCAACTTCGATTTTGTTAATTTCAGTGGTTTTATCCCTAAGAATTGCTATAATTCACTCGTTTGTATTCTCTCTTGCAGGGAATTAGGGTTTTTGGCCTGCTTCGATGGATATGGATCAAGAAATGGATCAAAATCATCCCGGGTAAATTCAATTCGTTAAAATTACCAATTTGTTAATACATTTATTCTGTATATGGTTTCTCTGAACTGATAATCTGAAATTTGAGACATGTTCACTTTAGTTTTTGGAAGGTCATGTTGTTTCATTGAATCACATTTATAAACTTGCACAGATTTGATGATGAATCAGTCCCAATGAGTGATAACCAGGAAACTGAACCAGTCTCTGCAGAAAAGGACGACTTTGGGGAAAATGGTTTCAACAGGGAAAAAGATGATGATCATGTGAAAGAAAATGGCAACAGAAGCTCCTTCACTCCAGGGGACACAGATTTGAACCAACTCCCTGCAATTCCTCCGGTTTCTAAGGGTCAAGGTTTGCCATTTGCGCCTGTTGATTACCCGAGCCCTGGCGATGTTTGGACTTGGAGAGTTGGGAAGAGAGTGACCAATACAGGGTACCATAAAGATCGATTTCTGATCTTCCCGGAGAGGCTTAAGGCCAAGGATGCACCCAAATCTTTTGCAAGCAAAAACACTCTTTCTCGTTATCTTGAATCGAATTTTCCTGATATGGATATCAACGCATTTTTCAAATCTTTTAGCTGGAATATTCCGGCGTTGGTTCAGCCAGCGAATAGAGGTAGTAAAGCTATTCTTTTTGAATCAGCCATAGAAGTCTTTTGTCTTCTGCATCACTACATCACTAGGCACATAACTGATGTATTCTTTCTTTTATTTTGGTAGTTGATGCTGCATCTCTGTTTGAAGAGACATCCAAAGAAGGGCAGAATCAAGATGAGGATGCTGAGAATGGGGAAAAAGAAGGGTCAACTTCGCGTTACAGCCAGAGGAAGAGAAAACCGATGCAGACACAGACTTATGAACCTGTTAAAGAGAAACCTAAAGCAACTACTCGAGCTAGCAATAAGAGAAAGACAGCCACAACAACTTCAGCCACCAAACAGAAGTCAGCTCAGCAGTCTTCCTTAAGACGCTCCACAAGACAGCAACAAGGTGATGTAGTTCAGTTGACCGAAGAAGACGAGGAACCACATGCAAAGAAAACAAGAAAGAGAATGAAGAAACGCAGAGGTAATATTGCAGACGAAGAAGAGGAAGCTTCGATTCCTCATATCTATGTTTCTCCTGTGAACGGTGTCCTTGCGGTCTCCCACTCTCCTGTGGATATCAACCCGGAAGAGTTTGACAGTTATCTGAACACTCTGGATAACCTTCTTCAGCAACAACCTTCAGAAGCGGGACAGGAGTCTACATCATCTCTTCCCGTTACTGCAAGCTCTCCAGTGAGAGAATATGAATCGGCAGAAGCTCGGATGAAGCTTTCGTCGCTTCTGGAGAAAGATTTATCTTCCTTGTTCATGTCTAATGAAGCTGCTGAGATAGCAAACTTGGCTTCTAAACTCAAGAAAGATCCAAGCCTTTCAGCTGAGGAAATCGTAAGGTTAAAGCTTATTGAAGATATTCCAACTTTCAGCGAAGTTTTTCAGGAGAACAAAAGCGTGATAGAAGACGTAGACAGGTTCTTCTCTGCTCTCGAGATTAACAAAGCCAAAGTCACATCTCTCAAGTGCGAATACAGCGAGTTAAAGGACAAGCTAGGCAATATCCAGACGGAAGTCGATACAAACTCTGAGACAATACGTCAGATTGACGAGCAAATCGCACAGCTTCAAGCTAGAAAGACTGAGCTGACCCGTTTTATCAGTAGCAAAAAGAAAGAGAAGGTTGATCTAATGTATGGTCAAAAGATAGTGGCAAACTCGATACCTAAAGTGGTACAGGAAGTTCAAGCAGCTAACTCGAAGAAACCCGATTGGGAAATGAGCAAAGAAAATGCTATTAAACGCGAAACAGAGATCCTCAATAAATTCGCACCTCTCAAAGGGTTTTATCTCTAAACCATTTTTAGGTTATGTTTATATTACATAAGGCAAGACTCTTGAAACATGCCAGAATTACTCTCTATCTATATTAAAAGTCACTCTTCAGCTTCTGTATATAATAAAAGCAGCAAAAGGAGCAATTTCAACATTTGATCAGTCACATGATTACTCTACAAGCACTATCAAATCTCTACCGTTATCTTCAATCTTAGGCACCGTGACAATCAACTCTCCGTCGCCGTCGCAATCCACAGTGACAAGATCAGGCCTAGTTGATTCGGGTAGCCTGAAACGCCAAACGTCATGCTCGAGCTCATCTAGCGACAAACCGAGAGACGAAGACCCATTGGTTCTCACCAGAATCTTGATCACGCCAGGGTGAATCTCCACCATGTAAGCCCTCACACCTCCTCCTCCTCCTCCATCGTCCGTATCCGCAACGAACCTGAAGCAATCATGACTCTCTTCGACGGACACGTCAGCGTCTGATCTCAAAGGAAGCTCTAAGACATGGCTGAAGATATGAGGAAGCCGTCGGAGCTTTTTCCCGGGTTCTCGAGTACGATCACGAGCTTGATGAATCAGAATGCTGTTGCGGTTTCTGGGTAATGGGTGGATTCTCATGGTGTTTCCGGGTCCGATTTTTTTTTCCCTAGATTTGTGAGAGTGATGCAATGAGCGATTGGGTGGCAATAAAAGATGACGAATATGATAATAAAAGTGATCGTCTTTTCTTGTGGGAATCAAAATTTTAGAAAGCTACGGCTCTGTATAATTTATCCGGCTAACGTAACCCTAATCCCTAGAATTTGAATTTGAGTTCTCGATTTCTGATCCAGACTTTGGGACGAAAAAAAAACAGAAGCTGCGATCTTTGAAGGAACCGAGAGACAGAATAAAGAATCTTCATTTTAGTTTAGAGAATAATTAATACTCACACATAGGCCGATGCTCTTTCCACCGTCGCCGATACCCTCAACCGCCGCCTTCGCCGCAAATGCAATTCTATACGGACTCTCACTCTGCAAAACACTCAACCATTACAAACAACTCCATGCTCACATCCTTCGTACCGTAATCGATCACAGCCTCAACTCTTTTCTCTTCAACCTCTCCTTCTCTACTTCTTCTATCAGTCTCAGCTACGCTCTTAATCTCTTCTCTTCTATTCCCTGTCTGCCGGAGTCCGTCTTGTTCAATCCCCTTCTCCGGAATCTATCACGATCCGGTGAACCTAGAGCAACGATCATCTTCTACCAGAGGATTAGACATGTGGGTTGTCGTCTCGATCAATTCAGTTTTCCTCCGATTCTTAAAGCCGCCTCTAAAGTCTCCGCCTTGTTCGAGGGTATGGAGATTCACGGCGTTGCGTTCAAGATGGCGTCATTGTCTGACCCGTTTGTAGAGACTGCTCTTATGGATATGTACGCGTCATGTAGCAGAAATAACTACGCGCGCAAGGTGTTTGACGAAATGTCTCATAGAGATGTTGTTACGTGGAATACTATAATTGAGAGGTAAGAATAATAATTAGACTTGTTCATTAGAGAGAACAGCGTGTGAAATGTAATTTTAGAGTTTGCTTATCTTCTCTAAACTTGTTACTTAAGCTTGTATGCAGGTATTGCCGATCCGGTCTTTTAGATGAAGCCTTCAAGCTTTTTGAGAAGATGAAGGATTCTAATGTGATGCCAGATGAGATGATTCTCTGTAACATTGTCTCCGCATGTGCTCGTACTGGAAATATCAATTATAACAGAACAATTTACGATTTTTTGACAACGAATGATGTTAGGATGGACACTCACTTGTTGACTGCTCTTGTAACTATGTATGCTGGAGCAGGCTGTATGGATATGGCAAGGGAGTTTTATATGAAAATGTCGGTGAGAAACATGTTTGTTTCGACTGCTATGGTTTCTGGGTTTTCAATAGCTGGGAGACTTGATGATGCCCGGCTTATATTTGACCAATTGGAAAAGAAGGACTTGGTGTGTTGGACCACAATGATTTCAGCTTATGCTAAAAGTGATCATCCTCAGGAAGCATTAAGAGTTTTTGAAGATATGTGTTGCTCTGGGATAATACCTGATGAGGTTACTATGTTGAGTGTTATATCAGCTTGTGCGAACCTCGGTATGCTGGATAAAGCGAAATGGGTTCATCTTTACACTCATATTAACGGGTTGGGATCAATGTTGCCAATAAATACTGCTCTCATTAGCATGTATGCAAAATGTGGAGGTTTGGATGCGGCAAGAGACGTGTTTGAGAAGATGCCAACAAGGGATGTAGTGTCGTGGAGCTGTTTAATCAATGCCTTTTCGATGCATGGAGAAGCCAGCGATGCACTTGTCTCATTTGCCCGGATGAAACAAGAAAAGGTGGAGCCCAATGCTATTACTTTTGTAGGAGTGCTCTATGGTTGTAGCCACTCAGGACTAGTTGAAGAAGGCAAGAAGATCTTTACGTCAATGACTGATGAATACAATATTACTCCAACACTTGAACATTATGGATGCATGGTGGATCTCTTTGGCCGAGCAAATCGCTTACGAGATGCTCTTGAAGTCATAGAGTCAATGCCAATGGCGCCTAATATAGTCATATGGGGATCACTGATGTCAGCTTGTAGAGTCCAAGGCGATCTTGAGATAGGTGAATTTGCAGCCAAGCACATCCTTGAGTTGGAGCCTTATCATGATGGAGCTCTTGTATTGATGTCCAATATATACGCAAGAGAACAGAGATGGGAAGATGTAAGGAACATAAGACGTGTAATGGAGGAAAGGAATGTGTTGAAGGAGAAAGGTCTTAGCCGGATTGATCTAAACGGTAAATCACACGAGTTTCTCATTGGTGACCAAAGGCATATGCAATCAGACGAGATTTATGAGAAGCTAGACGAGGTCGTAAGTAAACTGAAGGTAGCAGGTTATGTTGCAGACTCAGGTAGCGTTCTGTTGGATGTAGAGGAGGAAGAAAAGAAGGATTTGGTTCTATGGCATAGCGAAAAGCTCGCACTCTGCTTCGGTCTGATGAATCAAAGAGCGTGCAATGTTATTAGGATAGTGAAGAATCTAAGGGTGTGTGAGGATTGTCACACGTTTTTCAAGCTCGTCTCTAAAGTGTACGAACGAGAGATCATTGTGAGAGATCGAACTAGGTTTCACCGTTATAAAGACGGTTTATGTTCTTGCAAAGATTACTGGTGACTAATGATTGGAAATATTTGCAATTGCAAAAATGCTCTCCTAAAGAGCCCATTTTCAACAATGCTCCATTTTTTTGACATTTTTAGAAACTGCCATTCATTATTGACAAATGACTAAAATACCCTCTTACCTTTTAGTTATTAAACAACGACGATTCCGTTTATCTTCATTTTTCTCATTTTCATTTTTCTTTTTCAACAATTCATCTTCCATCTATTAGATCTATAAAATTTCTTCATCTATTCTGGTAGTTCATTGATCTATCTTGGTAAGTTCATAAATCTGAAACTCTTTCTTAGTCCCTTCAAAACTATTTTTTTTTTAAATTTCCATAAATTTCTTATTCTTCATGAATTTTGATTATTTTTATTCAATTTTGATCATTCTTCTTCGAAATTCAAAGATTGAAAATTAGATTTTGTAAAATTTGAGCTAAGATTTTGAAAAAGTCAAAATTTTAGGATTTCCAAAACTATGAGATTTGATTAGGATTCAAAAATGGAAGAAGATATCATGGAAAGAAAGAAAAAAAACGAAGAAGAAATAAATTTCAGATTTAAAAGATAAAATTAAGAGAAGGATAAAAAAGACAAACAAATGGCAAAACAAAACTAAACAAACGAGAGATTTCTGAAAACGAATGCGAAATCTGGCAAAGAGAGATGCATTATGTCAAAATAGGCTAAAAGAAATAGAGGAAAAATGATGACAGTTCTTATTAGGGTTTTAAGGCAATATTTTATAAGATATAAAAATGTATAAGCAAACTTTTTACATAGTTTTTATAAATGTACTTACAAAACAATATAAAGAAATATAACACGGAGACGAAACAAACATTTAAAAGATTTCAGAAAATAATTTATAAGGCTTTATAAGTCAACTTATAAAGAGCCAAACAAATTTTATAAGGTACTTAGTTTTTATAAGTGTACTTATAAGAGCTTATAAAAACGTATAAACAAATGTTATACGTAGTTTTTATAAGTATACTTATAAAACCATATAAAGAAATATAACATGGAGACGAAACAAACATTTAAAAGATTTCCTAAAATAATTTATAAGGTTTTATAAGTCAAGTTATAAAAAGCCAAAAAAATTATAAAGTATTTGTTTGATAAGTATAATTATAAAAGCTTATAAACACGTATAAACAAACGTTTTACGTAGTTTTTATAAGGGTATTTATAAAATCTTTAAAAAAATATAACATGGAGATTGGAGACTAAACAAACCTAATGACACAAAAAAAATTATAAGGTTTTATAAGTCAAATTATAAAAGAGTGAAAAAAAATCTGGAGAAGAACACATAAAGCACAAAGATGAAGATCTCTAAATCGCGAAAAAATAAATGAATCTTGATCAAAATAACTTAATTGATTGAAAATCACAGATCGAGTAATCATATAGCTAAAATCACAAACCTAAATCGGATAATCTCATATTTGAAATTGAAAAGTGCAAACCAGAAAGTCTCAAATCTGAAATTGAAAATTGCAGAGATAATCCAGATTCTTTCGATTTTGCAGAAAACTTTAGCACCTAAAAATATGAATTATGAATCATTGAATTTGGAGGTTAACACTTTGGAATCAGAAGGTTTTTCAGAAATCAACGAAGAAGTGAAGAATGACAAAAAGGAGATGATGATAATTAGAGGGACATTTTTTGCAAAAACAAAATCACATAAACATTTTTGTGAAATGGTATAGCAAAATGGGCAATAGTCAAAATTTCTCTACTTATAATAACAAAGATATTACATATGAATATCTAAAATTTTGTCAAAATTTATACTGGAGTTTTTGATCTAAAAAATTCAGATTTTTATTAAAATTTGGTTAAAATTATCTATAATTTTTTTAACTATTAATTTGGTCAAAAAGTGGTCGAAATATTTTTTTGGTCAATAATAATTGGATCGACGAGGTCTAATTCATAGTCAAATTATTACAATTGAAGCGAGTGAGATTTGAACACATCATCTCGTGCCAACCTAGATCAAGAGTAAACCAATTGGCACACCTGTTTGGCTGTTTCCTTTTCTTGGTGACATGTTCGTTTTTGTAGTAGTTTCTTGAATATATTTAAAATTATTTTCGATTCTAAAGGTAAGAAAATATTACTTAAAAGTGAGCATAAAACCAAACTTATCACTGTATAAACATTATAAAAATAGATTTATAAATATTTTAAAGTAATAATTTGCGGATTTTATTTCAGTATGGTAATTATATTTATGCTCTACCTAATTGTTTATGTATTTGGAGTTTGACTCTACTCTACTACATATGTGTAAAAGATTTTACAGATGTGTTGGGTTTGAGATATAGTTCCAAAATCCAAACAATCATCGGCAAGATTTCTTATTCATTTATATTACACATTACAACACACAGTCAAAAAAGAAAGTGAGAACAAAAAGAGATGAGTATACAAATTACGTGGTTTTAGATCTTCTGAACTTGTTGATGGTCTTTGGTGATAATTCACCGGACCTCCTCCGTAGCATCTGTCTCATACCGTCGGCGACATGTTCTGCAGGATTAGCGTTAAACTTGCCACAAAACGACATGTGGGCATTGATAGCTTCCTCCACCGTCGTTGTCTTCCGGCTAAATTCGTCACTCACGGCTTCTGAGCAAAGCCCACAAAACCATTTTCCGGCGAAGTTAGCTTTGACTTTAATAATGTAGTGTTGTGTACAATCTTCCGTTAAGCCGCAACATTCACATGTCACTGATTCAATCTCCATTATTCACCAATCTATCTATATAAGCTCCAAACTTCTTTTGTAAAATTATGATAGAAAATGTTTAAAACCAATGCTAATTGTTATAATTTATATACACGTTACAATATACATGTTGCATTGTGGGGTTTCTATGTTGGTTTCAAACTTGGAACAATTAAATATAATAATTCTAGAGAAATTGAGAAGTAGATAAAATGAATTATTACACATTGGAAATACATTTTCTTCAAAATCAATAGGATTGTAACTGTGTTATAATTCGGGATTTGATGATTGTTTTGATTGTTTTTTCAAAAAATTTTCATTTAAATTGTTAGATCCGTGTTGATATTTTGGAATATTGTTTTCGAGATGTTGTTTTAGAGACCCAAAACCCGAATCATAATTGATATGTAATAGAGGACACCAGACAAAATACCTAAATGGATTCTAAATCTAAATATCCAAAAAACCGAACCGGAACCGAAACCAAATTTTAGCTTTGTAGAGGGTTTCTATTAATTTTTTAAAAAATTGAATTTTTATAGAAAAATAAATTTGAACCCGAACTCGATCTATACCGAACTGCCATATCTGAAAAATAAAAATATTCGAGTAAGTCTTAAATTAAAAGAACTAAAATACCAAATTAGAGGAACTGAACCTGACAAAATACCAGAAAATGTCTTGAATATATATACCCGGAAAATCGAATCCAAATCCAAACCAGAACCGATATATTGTTATTAATTTTAGTTTTTGTTTTTTTTATTAAATCTTTATTAATTTAAATTATTATATAAAATTTGTAATGAAATTCATCTTATACATATTTTTAAGAGTGATTATGAACCTCAGATTAAATTTATTTTTAAGTTTATAACACAGTTATAAAAATGTCTTCCACTTTATATATAATATATAAGATATAATTTCTAATTAATAAGCCTTTTACAATTAAGGCACCACATAATTCCTCGATAGCTTAGGTTGTGACATTTGATATGATATGTTTATATGTGTTTAGTCCACGTAGATGAAAATATTTATTAGAAAGTTCCAATGTTTATGTAAATAAGTATAAAGATTTGACGTAAATGAATAAATAAATAATTAAGAGGACAAGGAGTCGCAATAATTGGATTCATGTTGTAAAGAGACATGAGAGTGTGATTTGTGGAAATGAAGACAAAGGTGGTCTTGTTCAAGGGTCCCTTCTACCATTATTTCTTGCACATATCAATTAATATTAAGTGTTACTTACAAACATAAACTACGAATTCATTAAGATACGAAAAATGCAGCATTCAATAGAAATTCGTGACTGGTCAAAAAAGAAAGAATTTGATGAGTGGTCTGCAGAACCAGTCCTTATGAATGGTTGAAAGATGCAAACCCTACTAGATTCATGAACTAGAGAGAGCCAAATGAAAACTCCTAAAATACAACACATGGTAGAGACTTGAGGTTGGTTCGAATTAGTGTGTTACTAGTGTCAAGTCTTTCTTTTTCATTCACCACAAAGACTAATGGCTTAGTTTTTTTCAGGATTATATCTGGTTTAGCCGGTAAATTAATTTTGTGATTTGTAAATTGGTTTAGATTGGTTTGATAGTTGTATATATAAACCAATTATGTAATTAGATTGATTATGCAATTGATTACGCAATAACAGATAATCATTTTCACAAATTTGTTTCTTCGATGCCGTTAGGAACTGATATGGTATCAGAACAAAAGATTTGCTCTTACCTCTGATTTCATCTTCGTTTCTCTTTTCAATTTCTCAATTTTTTCTACGAAATCATCCTATAATCCGTTCAGTTTTACTGATTTGAAGTGGTGACATGGTGTGAATAGGAAAAACGAAAGCTCGAAAGCAATTGGAGAATGACGAAGAATCTGAGCTTTAAATCCGAAAGAATACTTCAGTTTCTAAAGAGATTGAAGCTGCAGATATATCGATTTTAAGATATGTGGTCCGAGACAGGTCTATAAGAAGTCTGATGGAGATGGAGTCCTTTGATAGTACTCACAGTCCATTCTTCTTACATTCAGTTGATCATCCAGGTTTATCCATTGTTTCTCATACTCTTGATGGAACGAATTATAATAGTTGGTCAATTGCGATGCGAAGAATAAACTCAGTTTCGTTTATGGTACGTTGCCTCGTTCTTCTGAAGATGATCATTACTTTAAAATTTGGAGTATATGCAATAACATAGTTAAATTATGGTTGTTGAAAGTGGATAACAAAGAAATTTATGGAAGCATACTGTACTTTCAAGATGAAGTTGAAATGTGGGATGATTTGTTCAATATGTTTAAAGTTAATAATATGGCAAGAACTTATCAAATTGAACAAGCTTTTATGAGTTTGAAACATGGTGATTTGGATATCTCGACATAGTATACAAAGAAGAAGACATTATGCGAACAACTTGCTAATACTAGAAGTAGTTCTATGAAGAAATTTCATTGTGATCAGGTGAAAGAGTTACTGGAAGAAGCTAAAACCAGCAAGGTTATACAATTTCTCATGGGAGTCAATGATAATTTCAACAACAGACGTGGTCAAATATTGAACATGAAGCCTTGTCTTGGACTCAGTGAGGCTTATAATATGTTGGATCAAGACGAGAGTCAGAGAATTGTTAGTGGAACATCTCAATTCTACCTTAGCATTCTGCATTTCAAACTCAGACTGTTAAAGAAAAAGCTCCTAAAACACTACTTGCCTATGGAGGGAATCAAAAACCAAAGTGTTCTCACTGTTCAAAGACTAGTCACATAGTTGACAACTGTTACAAACTTCATGGTTACCCTCCAAGACATCCAGTGAAATGAAAAAGGCAGAATGAGTTAGGTACAATGACTGCAAATGCATTTAGGTATAGAGTGATCAAACTACTCAGAGTAATGTGGCTGGAAAGATGTCGACATATCAGATTCAGTCTTTGATTTCCTACTTGAGTTCCCAACTTTAGTTAAGTAGTGTTGTTCTATGTCCTGAAAAGGCAATTGCTTCAACTTCTAAATTCGTACCAAATATTTGTTAAATATCTGGTACAATTCTTACTTTTTCTAAACCTTCTTTCTATAACATGTTAGCTACTTCTATATCTCAGGAAACATAGTTGTCTTTTAGGTCTTGGATTATAGACTTGGGTGCTAGTCATCATGTTACTCATCATAGAGATCTCTATAGTGAATTTAGGCCCTTAAGTGATAAATTTGTTACTTTGCCTAATGAAAATAGAGTTAGAATATAAAGGACTGGTTACATTAAGTTAATTGATTCTCTCTTTACATAATGTGCTTTACATTTCTGAGTTTCGGTTCAACTTGATTAGTGTTAGTGCTTTGACCAGAACATTATGTGCTCATGTTATTTTTACTCCTGATGAATTTTTTATTCAGGATCTTACTCATGAGTTGATGATTGATACCGATAAACAAGTGGGAAATTTTTATGTGCTGAATCAAAATAAGAATTCTAGTAGTTTATCTGTTTCAGGTACTGTACTTATTTGTTCTAGCATACAAGTACATTATACGTTTTGGCATAGACGTTTGAATCATCCATCTATATGTAGAACTGATCTTCTTTTTGATACATTATCTTTACCTAAACAAAAGCATAATAAGTCTAGTAGTCCTTGTCATGTTTGTCATCTTTCTCAGTATAAACATGTACCATTTGCTTCTTGTAATAATATTTGTCAAAAAACCATTTGAACTGGTTTACATTGATACATGAGGTCCATTTTCCGTTCCTATTGTTGATGGTTTCAAATATTTGTTTTGACTATTCTTGATGATTTCAGTAGAGCAACTTGGGTATTCTTGTTAAAGCTATGTCTGATATTTTTACTGTTTTTCTTGATTTTCTTAAGATGGTTGAGACTCAATATGATACTAAAGTGTGTGCTGTTAGGTCCGACAATGCTCATGAATTGAAGTTTAATGATTTGTTTTTGGAAAAAGGCATTAAAGCTTTTCATGCTTGTCATGAAATTCCTGAACAAAATTCTGTTGTAGAGAAAGCATAAACACCTTTTAAATGTAGCTAGAGTTCTTATGTTTTAATCAGGAATTCCTCTAGAGTTTTGGGGTGATTGTGTATTGACTGCAACATTCTTGATAAATAGAATCCCTACTCCAGTTTTAGATAACAAAACTCCTTATGAAACTCTTACATCTCGAGTTCCAGATTATACATCTCTTAGAACTTTTGGGTGTCTTTGCTATAAGTCTACTTCTCCTAAAGGTAGAGCTAAGTTTGATCCGCGCACTAAGGCATGTCTCTTCATAGGTTATCCTACATGGTATAAAGGGTACAAGTTGCTAGATATAGAGACACTTTTTATGAGGATATCTTTCCTTTTGGTTCTTCTAACATCATAGAAGTTTCCAAACCTTTCTTTTCTCATACTATTCCTTTCCATGCACCTATTGATGATTCATTGCATGTTGTTGCACTCATCATCTGATGCTCCTCAACAATCTGATGAGTCATCTTATGAGGTATTGCCTCCTTCTAAGCTTTTATCTCGCAGAAAACTTCCAAATTGCAGGATTTTCATTGCTATAATAATACTCTTACTTCTCCTATTAAGCTAACCACTCCTCATCCAGTCGCCGACTATGTTTTTTATTCTAACTTATCTGATTCTTTTCAAGCTTTTATTGCCACTATCACTATAATATCCATTCCCAAAAACCATTTAGAAGCTCTGCTTGATCAGATGTGGTGTGATGTTATGGGACTCAAGATTGGAGCTTTTCAGAGAACAAAGACTTGGTCTAATTGTTCACTTCCTGAAGCTCATAAAGTTGTGGGTTGTAAGTGGATTTTTACCATTAAATATCATGCATATGGAAGCATTGAAAGGTTTAAAGCGATATTGGTTGCAAAAAGGTACACACAACAGGAAGGAATTGATTACCTTAATAAATTTTCTCGAGTAGCAAAGATGGCTACAATGAAGTTACTTTTTGGTCACTCAATCAACTTGATGTCTCTAATGCGTTTTTCAATGGTGAATTGGATGAGGAAATCTACACGAAGTTGCCTCATGGTTATGTTGATCTTATGGGTATTTTTGTTCCAGAGAATTTAGTTTGTAGACTCCACAAATCAATTTACGGTCTCAAATAAGCTTCTCGTCATTGGTTCTTGAAGTTCTCCACTACATTGCTAAATCTCAGCTTCTCTAAATGTCATGGAGACCATACTTTGTTTGTGCAGCAGATTTATAGTCATTTTCTCATGGTCCTTGTATATGTCGATGACATCTTGATTGCAAGTACTAATGATGTTGTTACATAGAAACTGATTGCACAACTAAGTTTAGTTTTTCAACTACGAGATCTTGGTCCACCTAAGTTCTTTTTGGTGATTGAGATAGTTAGATTTGAAGCTGGTATTTCTTTGTGCCAACGTAAGTATGTTCTGGATCTCTTAAAACATACTGGTTCCTTCCTCTTTTCCTGCCTATCTATATTGTGATAACACATCAGCTTTACACATTGCAAATAATCTTGTGTTTCATGAGCGCACAAAACATATAGAAATGATATGTCGTAAGGTTAGAGAAAAGAGTGAAGAAAGCTTGATCAAGACCATGTTTGTTCGTACTGCACATCAGCTTGCAGATGTTCTTACAAAGCCTTTATATCATGCTCCTTTCCGAGAGATGATTGTCAAGATGGGAGTCCATAACATTTATGCAGTTCCATCTTGAGGGAGGTTTCGAGATTATAACTGGTGTAGCTGGTTTAATTAATTTTGTGATTTGTAAATTGGTTTAGATTGGTTTGGTAATTGTATATGTCAACCAATCATGTAATCAGATTGATTACGTAATAACAAATAATCATTTTCACTAATTTATTTCTTTGATGCCATTAGAAACTAATAGGTTTTAATAAGTTGGATCTACTTTAATCGCCTAAAACCAAAATCACAAACTTTAATTTTAAAATATTAAAGATTTTAAAAGATTTTATAGAATCACTAGATGTTATTCACTATTATGAGTTATATTCTTTGGTGTAGTAACTCTATTTTGATCTGGTTACAATCTTTTGTGTAATACAGTAGAAACTCCATAAATTAATACTCTATAAGTAAATAAACACTATAAATCAATAAAATTTTCTGGTTCCAAATTGGATCGGTGTAAAATTTGATCAATTTAAGAAAGTAATAAGATAATAATTATTTTGAAACCTTTATGTAAAAATATAGTCCCAATATTATTATAAATTAATAATCATCTAAATATGTGTATATATATATAAGTTGATTTATTAATGTATAATTAAAAAAAGTTTATTTCATAGAGTTCAACTCTATTTAAAACAGTTGTTATGTTCTATTTTCAAGATATGATGTTGTAGTATAACGTATCATAAAAATAACTAAAATTTGTTTATGTTTTTAATTTTTTAATTTGTATAATTTTCATTGTAATAGTATTATACACTGTTGAAATAAAACAACTGAGATCATTAATCATAAATTTGAATATATATATATATATATATAGTATTAGTAATCTATGGTCTAAATTTATTTTTGGTTCCAAAATTATAAAATTTATAATTTTCAAAAATTAATCTAAAAATTGCAAGTGGCCTTTAATCTAGTGGCAGACGGTAAATCCATAAAAGACATGTGCACTTGCACAATCGGGGATCAAGTTCCACCGCCTACATTATGTAGGAACTTGGCTAATGGACCGGCCAGTTGTAGCTCAATATTGACAAAAAAAAATCTAAAAATAGTCTTAATTTATCTTTCAAAAGAATTTTAGCAACTAAAAAATACTATAAACTAATAATATTAATTTATGGATAAATTAATATTTCTCTTTTTTTGTTTAACATTAGGCCACAACTGGCCGGCCTATTACCCAAACTTCTACATAATGTAGGCAGTGAAAGTCGATCTTTGGATATATAAGTGCGCTTGCCTTTAGTAGACTTATCACCTGCACTAGATTAAAAACCACCTGCAAATTAATATCTCTCTAAATATAATGTAATCCACCAACACCACCATAAATAATTTATAAAGTTGAAACTCTTGTGACAACGAGTCTAAATTTATTTTTAAAATTTTGAAACTTTAATGTATATGATTATAAAAAAATTCAAAAATATTATGATGGTTATAGGTTTTTTGTAAGCTATTGGATCGATGATGTGATCCGTATACAATTATTTTGTGAACTATTGGATCGAAATCATGGAGTTCAACTCATGTGGGAAAAATTGCAGAGGTGTGTATATTAACCTCTCGATCAAACTCACTTTTCCATAGCGTGTATTATTTTTTCATATATATCATTTAAAAGATTTTTTAAAAAAATGAAAAAACTATTTTCTATAATCTTTGATATGAAATTTTAAAAGATATATTGTCTTGAGGGCACAAATTCTGTGGGCAAACAGACAATAGTTTATGTGGAAATTTTGTGAGTGGTCTGATTGAAAGAAACAAAGAGTTGGTGTTAGTTAATTTTCGTTGTCAATTTGCCAACTCTAGACACGTGTTTGACTCTTGCTCGTCATTGTCTTCCAGATTTCAGCCATATTTAAATGTTTGTTCTAGCTATAGTTATCACAATAATATTTATGTTATTTTTTTGAGTTGAGGAGCTTTATACGCATTTATTCAGGAATACTAAAAGGAAATGCCAAAACGATTCACAAGTTTCCAACATATAAAATTAAATTAAATAGGGGTCATTACTCTTGAGAAAAAAAACTATAACATTTTGGCAAACAAGTTCTGCAAAATATAAATAGTTACAAAATAGTAATAATACATGTGTATGTAGTAATTTTTTTCATGATATATTGATGTAATATTAAAAATTAATTAAAGAGAATATTTTTATTGTTAAAACCAAAAAAAAATTAAAGAAATATTACAAATATGTATTATAACTTTATCTCATATTAATAATTAAAAATAATAAAAGAATTGATTACTTAAAACACATATATATATAATTTAAATTTAATTATTAATTTGGTTAATGAGTCGTTCAGTTTTGATCCTATTGACAAAAAAAATTTAATTATTATGCTCATTTTTATAATATAAATTTAAATATCGTTTGTAGATAAAAATAGTAATACGACAAAAAAGTTCTCGATGAATACTAGATTACAAGCAAACACATGTCCGAGCTTAAGTTTTGATGATAATTAGAAAATTATTAAAAATATAATAATTGTAATATTTTTATAAAATAGTTACTTTATAATCATATAATTACATTTGATATTCAAAAATAATACGTACATCGAATTACTCTCAGTCTGATAGTTATGATAATCCAGCTAAATACTCAGACACAAAGGTTCGATTCTTTTCCATTACACTAATAAATTAAAAAAAAAAATTTTAACAGTGAATTTTATGCTACGAATCAGATATTTTTATCCAATTGTTGAAAAAAATTAAAGAAATAATACGTACATTTGAGATTAGATAATTAATGGTCATTTGCTATTACAAATCATTTAAAAGAGATAAGAGTTATTTAAAACTACATGATCATATTAGCTATTTTATATTAAAGGTTATTTTAAAAGTACAAGTCACTTAATATTGTGAATCATTCGATGATATTACTGATCTTTACAAATTATCTGATAATCATAGGACACTTTATAATCGGGTCCCCTTTATAATCACCGATTAATCGACATTATTCGATAACTATATTTGTATATATTTTATGTTTTATAAATATTTTCTATTTTTATCATAAAAATTAGCTTTTACTTTTAAATTATAAAATAATTTAAAATAAATTTTATTCCGTGCTCTACCACGGAATAGAATCTAGTTACTGACCTTAAAATAAAAAATCTAAAAAACCCATAAAATAATAAACCGAAATTAGGATTTTTTTTGTTTTGTCGGAAAGGTAATTTCATTGATGGGCCCAAAATGGACCTTATGTTACAGACGGCTAATTACAAAAACAAAGAAAATAAATCGCTTTACTTATGGCCCAAAGAAAAGAAAACCCTAGAAGCAATCAGAAGCCGCCGAGTCTTCCCAGATTAATGTAGTACATACACATACGTAAATTATTATAATTACTTTTAAAGTTATACATATATATAGTTTTTGTCAGTTATGATATCTAATTTCTGAATAATGACTCTGACATTTGGGATTCGATCTCTCTACTATATATTATAGATTAAGAAGAGATTTTAGGATGTAGAGTTTAGGGTAAGAATCGATTTGCGCTTGTTGATCCAATTGTTTAAAAAAAAGTTAGATATATAAAATTTAAATCAAAATCATGTCCTAAAAGATAATGTTTATTGCATAAAGGAAAGGTAGGCTCTTAAATGAATTTCTTAGATTATTCAAATGAAAAAATTAAAAAAATTGGAAAGAGAAAGAAGAAACGGTTCTTACATAAGAAACTAAAGAACCGTTTCTAGCCACGTGTAGACTTTTAATTGGATATTACATTTTAAAAAGTAAAAATTTAAATAAAATTAAATGCTAACCAAAAAATATTATTATTTTATTCTTTAAAAACTCTTTTGCCCTTATCACCACTAAACATACCCTAAGACCATGATCAATGGAGAACTCTTAAGGGAGTTTCTTAACAATAAATAAATAAAAAATAATAAAAAGAGAAAAGAGAGGTAGAGATGGGTCTCTTAAATAAGAGATTTTAGAGACCCATTTGGAGAGTCTCTTAATTATTTCTTTGTTTTGATTGGTTGATTCACTTTTTACTAATTTTTTATTGTTAAGTCTCTTATTTGGAGAGTCTCTCCTTTGCTGATGCCCTAAGAGCATCATCAAAAGAGATACTTTAATGAGTTTCTTAACTAATAAAATATAAATATTTTAATTATTATTTTAATTTTAAAATTTTATATCCAATCAATCTCTTACACATGTACATAGAGGTTCTTAAAAGTTAATGAAAGTTTCTTAAATAAGAAACCATTCCTTCATAGTCTCTTAAAATTAATATTATTTTAATTATAGTAGAATAATTTGATTATTTTATTCTTAAGAACCCCATTGTAAAAACCCCGTTGCACATGCTGTAAGTATCCAACACACTCTTTTGTCCTAAAACCAATATCACCAGAAAATAGGGATTTGCAATGCACAAAACACATTACAAACACCATAATAGGGATTCAATAGAGTCTGGAGAAGAACACAAAGAAGCCAAAAGCTTTATGGGTAAACAAAAGTCAGTAGTAAACTATGAGGTAAGATGATATTGTGGAAACAATGGCGAGAAGAGGAAACGAGCATTTAAAACAACTCATTACATCAGACGATGATCCATCTCTGGGAACTGTTTTTGATCCATTTCCATGTAAATCTGTTCACAAAAAGATAATGTTAAAATAGATACAATTATGTTTCATATAAGAGTTGGTCTTTTACCTGAAGTGTTTGATGATCCTGCATGCGTATTAACTGCAGAACCAACTGCAACTACATAAATTTCTATCGTGAGAGAGAGACAAGAGCCAACGAAAAGATGAATGTAATGAAAAGTGAGTCTTAATTTCTTACCATTGCAGCGACTGACTGGAGGAGTTTGAACATTACAGGCTTTAGGCAAAGCAAGAGCTTGTGTCTCGTTAAAGCTGATCCCAAGATGAGAACCTCCACCGTCGAGAACCAGACACAAACACTCAGAAGAAGACTGGACAACATGAGCGAACTGATTACAGCATTCTTGAGAGGGAGAAGAAACATTTTGAGTGATGTAGTTGAGACAAGGCAACATGCTAAGTAAGACATTTGTGCAGCTAGATTGACCAGAAGCCGGCGATATTACCACCGTTAAAGACATAAGCAACACCATCCACATTTCAGGTTTCATGTTTTGGATGAAGAAAATCTCTCAAGAGTTTTGTTTTAATTAATGGTTTGTGTTGGAGTCTTTTGTGTGTACGTAAATAAATAAGAAGTTAGGACGCACAAAAGACGAAACTAAGGATGTGGCTTAATCTGCATGACCAACTTTTGCAACACTATTGATGGTGGGCCTCAACAAACTTGGGCCCAAAAGACAAATCCGCAAAAAAGCCCATGAGTCGGCCGAAGCCCCAAAGATTCGGAGCAAGATTTAAAATCATAACTCCGAAGATCAATTTAGAGTTTAAAAAAATTCGAAATGAGTTACTTATTGGGTGATATTGGTTTGTAGTACAAAGAGTGATTTTTTTTTCCAACATTGGCCTAACAGACCGGTCCATTAGCCAAGTTCCTATATAATATAGGCGGTGGGACTCGATCCCTACTTGTGCAAGTGCGTATATCTTATGTGAATTTACCGCCTGCCACTAGACTAAATGTGAGTGTTTTTTTTAAGTACAAAAATTTAGAAAATGTTTAGCTGTTTATATGAAGAAATGTTGATCTAACTTTGTCATTTTCGTCGATAAGTCTTGATCACAAATCCAGAGGCCCAATAAACTCCCTACTCAAAATTGGAGGGGTAAAATCGTAAATACGTAATCAATCCTCCACAATTT
Organism: Lepidium didymum; assembly: GCA_963920545.1. Classification (NCBI taxonomy): domain Eukaryota; kingdom Viridiplantae; phylum Streptophyta; class Magnoliopsida; order Brassicales; family Brassicaceae; genus Lepidium; species Lepidium didymum. The sequence goes on along the minus strand of OY986980.1, from coordinate 17,322,159 downwards.
TGTTATTTCCCGCCACCATCGTTATGCGAGTCTCTCACTCGTCACTACGATTCAGCCATTAAAAGTAATCTCTGTAACTAACTAATCGCCAACGGAGAGATATCTCAAACAACGAAAATGGCGGCCAAAATCACCGGCGTGTTCATCCTTGTACTCGCTGTAACTGCGACGCAGCCACCTTCATCGACTCTGACTTGTACGGAGGAGCTGGTTATGTTCTCTCCTTGTCTTCCTTACGTCTCCGCTCCACCAAACAACATTTCAGAGACGCCGAATCCTATTTGCTGCTCGGTTTTCTCTTCATCTATTCATTCCGGCGCCGGAAACTGCCTCTGTTATCTTCTCCGACAGCCAATGATCCTTGGATTCCCGTTGGATAAATCTCGATTGCTTTCACTTTCCCAGATCTGTACCGATTCTAGTTCCCATGAATCTTTCGAGTTGCTCTGCTCGCCTTCAGGTTTGATTTCGAATTCTTCTATCTAATTGAATCGATTGAAAACTCTCAAATCTTAGAATTGTAATTCTGAGGATTATACATGTGTGCAGAGTCGCCGGAGCTTCCGCCGCTTCAGAGTATCCAGTTCACGAATCCGTTTGTTTCTGGTAAAAAGAGCATTCGATGGATTCGGTGATGTTTTCGTTTGACATGAGACGAGCTTCATTCATTTGTATCCTGCAGGTCATAGAGATTCCGCCTCTCCTCAACCAGTCGGTTTAGCACCAGAAACCGACGGAATTTCACCAAGCTCCGACCAATTCTCACCAGAAACAGCTACTGTATCACCACCAGCACCACAATACATCACAGACGGCTCTCCAAAGATCAAAAACCTGTGGTTTCTATCGATAATCATCACCACTTGGCCACTTCTATTCTCACCGAGCAGCTTGTTCTCACTGCTTAGGTAACTTCATTGATACAGAGCTTTTTTTTACAATTAGGCTTGTGTTCAAGTCTTCCTTATGTACACACCAAATCCGGTACTCTTAGTGAAGCTGTTTCAACTTTGGATCTCTACTTGAACACAGATGATTTAGTGGACGACGATGTCTAGGTTTACATTTCATTTTCTTTTTGTTTCATATACGCAAAGAGAAGAAAAAATGGGTTTTCATTTCAAAGTTCAACACATGCATATCATCATAATCTGGGAACTAAACTCCAGTTTAAGCAGAAAAGTAAATGTGAAATGAGTAACATAAACATAAACAAATCAACTCAGACAGAAGCAGTGGTGACGTCTTGTACAGACTGACGCCAAGCGTAATCACGAGCTCCGTTCTTGTCCACAATCTTGATGACAAAGTTTGGTGGTGCAATGACCAGCCTTGACCTGATCTCAAGTATGCATTTGTCGACCAATTCAATGGCTTCTTCGACAGACATGTCACTGCGGTAGTGTCTGTCCATTGTAGAGAGAGAGAAGTATGAGCCGTAACCAAATGCTCCCTTATCAACCTTGTGAAGAGTTGCAATGTAGTCGATGTAGTATAGAGACGCGCCAGCTTCTTTGTCGTAGCCAGCCATCAGGATGTTCACTGAATATGGATTCTGAAATAAACAAAACAACCAGCTATGAGAAAATTTAATAAGAAGCCAGGGAATCCATCAGAGCATTAACATTCTATAGAAAAGGCTTCATGGGCATATCGGTTTATTACCCACCCAACACTATCTTAAAGCAGGCAGATCTATCACCCGAAAGGGACAAAAAAGATCACAAATTAGATAGCCTTGAGTATCAGAATTTCATATCCAAGCCACTTAAATCAGTACCTTCAAAGGTAGCACGAAGTTTCCTAGTTATTTAAGTTTGGAGTCAAAAGAGATAATAATTACTCATCAAGCTTAGCTTATGAAAACTAAAAACTTTAATCCGAGTATTATCTTTTGTACACCATAATTATAATTATAAATATCATTACTTCAACAAATTGAAAGAGCAACTTCAGTGACATCCAAGCACAGAGAACTGCAACAAAGTGTGGAATATTCTCATCATAAGGACACATAATGTGTCTAAACAATTCACACGTACGTATTTTTTCCAATTGAATCAAGCAATTCCGTAGTAATGAAATCGTAATAGGAGAACATAATTTCAATAACTCTAAACTCATGGTCAGAATCTAGAACTACCTTAAATCAGCAATAATTTTACACCACCTGATGGAAGAGAAAGTGATACCCAAGTACCCCAAGGGCTTAAGCATATCAACAAACATTAACTAATCAAACATAAGAAATTAAACCACAGTATGACAACCCAAAGCTTCAAACCAATTGCCATGAAACCTAAAGAAGACAAATTCGACTAAATTGCATCAAAAGAGGAAAATAAACCAAGAATAAGCTCTTAGTAGTTGCTCCAGCAATAGAGTATATTGCGAATTTCTTCTTAAAGCTCACTTTTTCATAAATGAATCTAAGTCTAAGAGTTCCGAAATTACAAACCCTAGAAGAAGAGTAGCTCACCTTTCTTAAAGCAGTGGCGAGCTCTCCTCGAGTGAAGTTAGCTGCAGCAGCAGTGGTCAAAGGGATCCCATTACGGAACTGATACAGTGACACATTCTTCTGAACGTACTCCGTAAACTGAACCCTAAATAAATCCAGAAAAAAAAATCAAATTCATGTAGAACTACTGATCACAGAAAGAAAAAAGGAGAAGCTGAGTAGGGTTTTACCGGTCACCAGGCTCGCCACTAGCGGCGATGAGCTTGTGAGAGTCAAGAACCATGATCTTATCTTCGTTGTTCTTGTGAAGAAGGATACTGTGAACTGCCGATGTATCCGCTGCAACGATGGCGAATCCATTCCCGACTAGACCGAATACACACTCCATCTTCAGATCTGCTTCTTCTCAGGCCAAAATTTCGCAGTTCCTTCAATCTTTTTTCGAATTTCGATTCTAATTATTCTTTTCGTCCGGTCGATGGAGATATAAGAGCCCAAGTTTTATGCCCAGATCAAAGCGACTTGGCGAACAAGATGGGTTGATCGAGTAATTCTAGAAGAAAGTCAAGGGTACTTTCGACATATTAGGTTACAAAAAGGGGCTGACATATCAGTGTCCAAATATCTATTTGTAAATGTATGAGGGTGTAAAAGAGAGTAAAGTAAAAGTTTGGGAGTTTATTAGTAAATAACGGTGGATGCTGCAAGCAACCTCTCGTTTTCTTCTCTCTCCCGCTTCTTGCCGAGTCGCCGGCCTCTGAGAAGAATAAGGTCTAACAATGGAAGTCTTTGATTGTTCAATCAGTTTCTAATTATAAAAGTATTTGATAGAATTTCCCTTTTTGTCTGTCTACTCTTCGATTTCAAAGGAGTTCAGTTTTTGTAATTCCGAGTTTCCTTCAAACCAAATGACAGGTGTCGTGATTATACTTGAGCTTTATCGCCTCTGGGGTTAAAGAAACTGCTCTGTTCTTCCTTCCAATTTTGAAATTTGTTTAAATGGCGTATTCTGCTCTTCGGCTACGAAAGGTTTCAGCTTTCGGGATTTCTCGTGTTCGTCAAGGTTGGAGCATCAAATCAATACCCTTTTTACTTTTTTATTTTCTCGTTTGATTAGACCTAGTCGAGAAATTTTTTATCATGAAGAAATTTGAACCTTTTAAATTCGAAGTTCGCAATATCTGACTGTTTATGAGCTCTGCAGCTTCTACACTCGTTTCTGTGTAGTTTCTTAGAAGACTATTGGATGGTTATGTTGTATCTTATGATGGCTTTGTGTTGACAATATGTTTCAGCGGATAAGGGAAGTTTGCAGCGGTTTCAATTGAAACCTGAGTGTGATGAGGTTTTGAGATTGGGTGTCTTGACTAGGAACTACAGAAAGAACTCGGGATTTCAAAAGTTCGACTTCACTGGCTCGGAAACCACCTCAAAAGTCGATATAACTGATCTCACGTAAGCCCAAAACATTTTTGTTCGACAAGACATTCAATATTTGAGTATGATGTTAGCTCTCCAAGAGCAATGATTCGCGATTCTGTTTGCAGTTTCATTGTTCAAATCTTAACTTTTTGCTTGTAATGTCTTGTTTGTGGAGATATTAGTAAAGGGGAATTGTTTTACATTCATGTCATAACCTTGAATTTTCAGCTGTCCTCATACATGGTATCCAACTGCTCGGAAGAAGAAGCGTAAGGTCATTCTACATGTTGGCCCGACAAACAGCGGGAAAACGTATAGTGCTCTTAAGCATCTTGAGCAGAGTTCTTCAGGTATGCCTTCGAAGATGGCTACTAAACCATTTCCTGGGAAACCATTTCCTGGGAAACCATTTCTTGAGAGTCTAAGATTTGCTTTTTTTCACTTTAAGGCGTATATTGTGGTCCATTAAGATTGTTGGCATGGGAGGTAGCTAAAAGATTAAACAAAGCGAATGTCCCATGTGACTTGATCACGGGACAAGAGAAAGAGTTAGTGGAAGGGGCAAAACACAAAGCTGTGACAGTTGAAATGGCTGATGTTACAGCGGTCTACGATTGTGCCATTGTTGACGAAATTCAGGCTAGTCTTGCTTGACTTTGGGTGAAGAAATTGACTATAACTATTTTTTTTCTTATTGTCTTTTGCTAATTTCAGATGGTGGGATGTAAGCAAAGGGGATATGCATTTACTCGTGCACTACTTGGAATTGCAGCTAATGAGTTACATTTATGTGGCGATCCAGCTGTCGTACCTCTTGTTGAAGATATACTGAAAGTAACTGGGGATGATGTCCAGGTATCATCTCTATTTGAGCTAGTACTCTTGATTCTAAATTCCTTTCTTATCTATATATGGAATATTATGATATTTTAGACAATCTTGATATAATCATGTTTTTTTTATCCCCTCTATTTTGTATAAAGGTCCATACATATGAGAGGCTTTCACCATTAGTCCCTTTGAATGTTCCACTTTCGTCAGTTACGAGTATTAAAACTGGGGATTGTCTTGTAACCTTTTCACGAAAAGATATATATGCACATAAGGTTAGCAGCTTCCCTCTTCTTGTATCTTGCATTTTCTAGCTTATGTTTGCTAATAGAAAGAAATAGAACATTTTGGCATCATATCAAAATGCATACATAGCTCTATTCCTCTAATAATTTTCTACACATCATGAGTATCAAATGTTATTCTGTTAATATACTATCACTTCCTCTTATTGTAGTCTTCATTTTTCGTACCTTTTTGTAGAAAAGAATTGAACGTGAGGGGAAGCATCTTTGCTCTGTGGTTTATGGCTCATTGCCTCCAGAGACTCGCACAGCACAGGTTTGAGTTCCTTACTGTTCTGACTTCATAATTAACTGCATTGTAAGAATTATCTTCTTGTTCCCCCACCCCAATTAAAAGTATTGTCTCCAGTTTTAATGCATCAAAAACTGCAGGCAACAAGGTTTAACGACGAGACCAGTGACTTTGATGTGCTTGTTGCCAGTGATGCGATTGGCATGGGCCTTAATCTGAATATATCAAGGATTATCTTCTCGACCCTTGAAAAGTTTGATGGTACCGAGACTAGAGACCTAACAATATCTGAGATTAAACAAATTGCAGGTATATTTTAAGAAAATACCAATAAACTTCAAGAATGGTGGTATGCCCTCTCTAATGTTCTCATGCTCCTGTTGTAGGGAGAGCTGGGAGATTCCAATCAAAGTTCCCAATTGGCGAAGTAACATGTTTGCACAAAGAGGATCTTCCATTGCTCCACTCTTCTCTCAAGTCTCCTTCACCTCTTCTTGAGGTAATTTTATTGTGTTTAGTTTTCTACATCTTATACTTCTTAACTCCTCTAAGTTTCTACAAAACTTCTATCTTGCAGCGTGCTGGACTATTTCCAACTTATGAACTTCTGTCTAGGTATTCCTTAGCACACCCTAAGCACGGGTTGTACCAGATATTGGTAAGACACAATTTTTTCCTTCGTTATTCAGTTATCCTTATGAGTGGGTCTGAAATCATGACTTGTTGACTTTGGCAGGAACATTTTGTTGAAAATGCTAAGTTGTCTTCAAAATACTTCATGTCTAATGTTGAAGACATGATGGTAAAGCTCAGCTATGATGTAGTTTTGTTCCGACATCAGAAAGAGATTGTTTCTTTAACACATATGATGGTCTTAATTTCAGAAAGTTGCTGCTGTTGTTGATGAATTACCCCTTGGATTGGAAGAAAAGTACCTTTTCACGGTCAGGTAGTAACAAAAGTAACATATTGTTATCTTTTTCTGGTTTCTTGCATAAGCTTCAGATGAATACAAGCTTGAACTTATCTCACTTTACTTATGTGCAGTCCAGTTGATATAGGTGATCAAATTTCAGGTCAAGGACTTGCACAGGTAAAAAATTAGACTCATCATTTTCTATTGAGTTATCGATAATGGCATCTTTTGTATGAAAAGCAGTTGTTCATTTCTACTTTTTTACTTTATACGTCAGTTTTCTCAAAACTTCTCAAAAAAAGGTGTTGTGAGGCTCCGAGAGATACTTGCACCTGAGAGTGTTAAGGTTCCCACGACACCAACAGAACTCAAAGAACTTGAATCTATTCACAAGGTAACATTTTTCTTTTCTATGAGTAATTATCAACGGAATCGTATATATTTATTCAATAACTCAGGAAAAGAAAAACAGAATCTTTGAAGTTTGTATGCAGTAGTGTTTATAAGAGATGGCTTTCAATTCCTTTCTTATCGTAATCATGTCTGAACATCATGATTACCACAGGTTTTAGATTTGTACGTATGGTTAAGCTTAAGGCTAGAAGATTCTTTTCCTGACAGAGAAGTAGCAGCTTCCCAAAAGTCAATCTGCAATCTGTGAGTAGCTAGAATTTGCAAACTGCATTGTCTTTTCCTCTGCTTTGCTTCACGTTTTTGATAATCGAAACATCGAACTTTACAGCTTGATTGAGAAATTCTTGGAGGGAAATAGATTGAACTCTCCTACCAGCTCAATGCGGTATCTAAGGCGACGAAAATTATGAGTACACATTTGCAGTTTAGTTGGACAATGGTTTGGTCTCTGAGGAAGAAAAAGAGACGAGTGATTGTGCCACAAGATCTTAACACAGCTTGATAAATGGAGCATTCCAAAGTTTGTCATGTGTTTTTATTTGTAACAGTCGAGAATCATTTATTTATTTATTAGTCACTTCGTTGAGGTATGACATGCTTTACGATGGAACAAATGCATTAATCTTTATCAAATGCATTCCATAATATTGTTTTTACTCAATAAAATCATTTTGTTACATGTAATCAATGTATTTTGTTGAATTAGATCATAGCAGACAGAAGAAAATTTGTAACGAGTATGCAATGTTATACAAAACTCAGACCAAAATCAGTACAGTATTGGTATGCATACAAATAGTGAAACGAGACCAAAACTATTGTGTTTCTTCAACAGTTAGTGGCAGAATCTACTTATCATCTTCTTCTGACTTGATAGCATGCAATGTTTTTTTGTCTCCCATTCGTCTACATGCGCCTATATCCATGTGTCTGCTTCGCTCTCTGCTTCTCTAAGAACATTTTGAGTCTCCCTGTCTAAATTATTATTATACAGTTTATCATCTCATTTCATGCTTGGAATTTCCAAGTGTTATAAACAGATCAGTTTTAAAATATATAAATATATTGAACTTATTTTTTAATCTTATTTAAATGTTTAGACTCATACTATTATAACAAAAAAACTTGTTTGTAAGTATACTCCGGCTAATGTCTCACGTATCCAAAGTTTAACTTCATTCTACTACACATGATATGTGTAGAGATTTTAGAAATTGAGTTTGAACTATGGGTCGGGTCTTCTCAATCCAGTTGATAAAGAAAACAAAACAAGTATACTAATGAGGAAGGAACATAATGCAAATAGAGAAGAGGAAACTCATGACAATCTCAAAATCCAATTTTTTTTTCCTATAGTGAACCATAGAAGCAAAATCAATTGAATAACTTAGAAAAAAGTAGGTGGTTAAGAAAACGTTTCTTGGAGAAGAAGAAAAGAGAGCATTTAATTAAAGGGAAATTCAAGGTCCACGAACCGGTGCAAAGCAGAAACAGCCGAAACTTTTATCTTCTGGTATCATTCCACCGCCTTTACTTGTATCAACTCTTTCAAGCATCGTCACCACTTGAGCCATCTCCGGTCGATTCTCCGGATTCGCATCCCAACATTTCTTCATTATGCTGGCCAATGTGTTCGGACAGCATCTCGGTATCTCCGGTCTCAGACTCTTTTTCAGAAACAAGACCTTACGTAAGTATCAAGGAAACTAGCTAGGGCTTTCTTTTTAGGTTAAACACTTACATTTATGACAACTGCAGAAGAAACATCCACAAAGCTGAGATAAGGATAAGGCATATCGCAACAGTAGATTTCCCATAAACATATCCCAAAGCTGTAAACATCGCATCTTCTGTTGTATGGCTTACCATCGATTACCTATGCAAAAACCGAGTTTAAATTCGATTTGGTTTTGAAATCACAGAAAGATAAGTTTGGTTTTACCTCAGGAGCCATGTATCCAAGAGTACCAGTTTCTCCAGTCATGTCCTTTGGATTAAGAGCTTCAACTCTTGCTACTCCAAAATCAGCTATCTTTAGATTCTTATGAGCATCTAAAAGCATATTCTCTGTTTTCACATCGCGATGTACAATCTTCTGTGAATGCAAATAGCTTAGCCTGCAACAAGAAAACACATAAACAACTGTTTGGTAACACAAAGAGTATAGTTGTGTAAAGACTTATACCCTCTAGAGAGATCAAGAGCGAGTTTGATAACAGCTTTATAAGGGAGCTTCTTGCGCTTATGACCGATCAAGTACTCTTTCAATGTTCCACCTGGAAGATATTCCACAACTACACAACAAGCTCGTTGAGGCAAAAAGCCTTCTGAATCAGCTGATGGTATTTTAAGATTTGTTGCTCCCACTGATGCACCAACAAACTGTTTCATTTCAGAATTTCAAAACAGATTCATTCATATATAAAGCTTTCTTCAATTTTTGTGAACTGAACACTAACCTTGGTGACATTTGGATGGTTGAGTTTGTGCCAAACAGTAACCTCTTGACGAAACAAAGCCCGATTCGTAGCAGCCTTAGCTGTTGTTTGATTCCCATTATCTTCCCAATTGAGCACCTTCACTGCCATTACTCAAACAAACCAATAAAACAATCACATTCTCTAATGAAAACAAAAGACAAAATTAGGGTTTTGGATTTAGTTTACCTGCAACATCTTTTCCATCATAAGTGCCTTTGTAGACAATACCATAAGAACCACGAGCAATAACATTACTAGTTTCTAACTTGGCCAAATCAATATCCCATTCTTCTTTAGCTTTTTGACTCGCTTCAAAGTTCCTCGACCAAACCCTACTCAGATGTTTCTCAAGCTGTCTATCTAAACTCTTTAAATCAATCTTATCCGCTCGAAAGATCTTGTCTTTCTTGCTCTTGTTGTTCTCATCTTCTTCTGGTTTCTTCTCCATGTCTTAAACTCCAAATCAATAGTACTCAACTAAGCAAAGAAGACCACAAGAAAACTTTCTAAAACAACAATTTGACTCAAAGCTTTGATCTTTTAATCATCATCATCATTGTCATGAAATCAAGCACGCAGAAATATTTAAGAAAAACAACCTTTTAATTGAATAAATCAGCTCAACTATTACAGGAAGACTAGATTAATTTTCATATTAAACTATTTAATCACTAAACTTCACGAAGATCATGATTCATGCACATGCTCTAAAATTCAGATAATGAAATTCTCCTAAAGGAAAACGACTAGTTACCAACAATGACCGAGTCTAAGATTTAAACAATAAGAAAAAACAAGAAACAAAAGCAAAAGTCAGATAAACTAGGAAACGCAGAGACTGAAACACAATTAGGTTAATTGAATTTTTGATGGGTATAGAGAACAGAATTTAAATGGTGGATTGTGGATTAGGGTTTCAGATTTAACTAAAAGCAAAGGATTAATGTTTCTTAAAAGAAAATATCTTTTGGTTTAGGTGAATGGATAAAAACAGATAAGATCTCAAAAAGAATCTCCAAAGATAGATGGAGAGTGAAAGACGGGAGCGAAGCTGTTTCTTTCAGGCTGTTTTTAAGGAGGAGACTTTTTTTCATTTATTTCTTCTCATATATTTTTTTCTCATATATTTCTTCTCATATAGTTAAGAAGAATTTATCAAATATATCTTTGGTTTTTGAAATTATATATTTACAAAAACACTTAAATTGATAAACTGAATTTGATCCAATCCAAATTATATATAAAAAAAACTGATTTTTCAAAAAAAGAGTATTGATATGGCTTACTCGTATTGATATATTTTTTTTTTCCTATTTTTTCTTTTCGATTCTCAGTAATCTGCATATATCTTTATCGATCATAAACTTAAATTTCACACCATCAAATTTATTTTTAATCAACTATATCTAATAGAAAGGTATTGACCTTCTGATTTCAGAGTTATTAGATAGATTATCCTAACAACCAGACTCATAAGAATTCGATATAATTTATTTTATTTTTAATTTATCATTTTATATATTTTATTTGAAATTTTAATTGAAAGTATTTGTATAAATTGTCACTTTAAATCAAACTAGGATAACAAGGGATTTGATTTTTTTAATTTTTTTAATCTGTGTTCATTTAGGTTGTACGACCCGTGTTGATATTTTGAAACACTGTTTTCGAGATGTTGTTTTAGAGGCCCAAAACCCGAACCAAAATTGATATGAATTAGAGGAACCGAACCCAAAAAAATACCTAAATAGATCATAAATCTATGTACCCGAACCCGAACTCGAACCAAATAAAGAACCAAATTTTAACTTTTTAGAGTTTTTCTATTAATTTTTCTTCAATTTGATTTTTTATTAAATCTTTATTAGTTTTAAATTTATATGTAAAATTTTATAACAAAATTCATCTTAGCCTATTTTTAAGGGTGATTATGAAGTATATGTTAACTAGATGATGTCTCGTACGATTATACAAGATTAGATTTTCCTGTATTTTTTGTAATCTTTGGTTATTTTTATTTATTTGAGATTAGTAATTTTTGTTGTTTATTTTAGTATATTAATTTATACATTTGAATTACTAGACAAACTCGTGTTATATATATTAATCTTACCATTCATATGTGGTGTGATTTATATATGCGATTTTACACTAATTTGTGTCTTAGTGAATATGTAAAAGTAATATTTAATGTATACTTTTTTTTATAATGGGTTTTGAATATTAATAATATGGGTTTTTTTTATTACTAATGGGTTTTGCATATAATTCAATCATCATATAAATAATATTGTTTCATACCAAAAGTTGCTTATAGTTACAAACTTGGCATGCTTTTCAAAAAGCACATATATAAGTAAAGAAAAAATGATTTTAAATGCGAATTATTCTCTTTCAACAGAATTTATGTTTTTATGGAAACAGAATTAACATCGATACTTCGTATTTATTTTTACTATAAGTATAATCCTCAAAACTTAGCATACTTTAGTGAAGCCCATTTTGTAGAATAAAATCGAACCCAAAGGCAGTCCAAATCTATTGGAATTATGGTAGAGAATTCAATAAGAGATACAATGGAAACGCATCATCGACTCGTTAGCAGAGGGAGAACCAATTTAACTTTTTTTTTATTGTAAACATTATTTTATGTTCACTTATATGTTACAATAAAACTATATTTATTATTTGTGCTGTATTTGAATCGTGTTATTTACATACATGTTAATTATTATTTCTAATATGTATTAGATAAAAGTAAATTATATTAGCAAAAACAATGACAATAATAGCTACTAAATCAAAAACATTAAATAAATTTATTGTTAAATATAAATAAGTAAGAATAACAAAAATTAAGCAAGAAATTCCAGATAACAGAAAATAAATAAATAACCAAACAATTTAATCTTTAATAGAATTTTGTTTTGAATAAGTAGCTCCTTTTCATAATCCTATAGACAAACCTTACACGACACATTCTCTATCTCATTGTGTATGTATTGTGTATGTTTATCAAAACAATCACACTTTTCTTTAACGTATGACATCATCAACACAACAAAAACAAATGGATTGATCGGATTCATATAGCAACTCACTCGATCGTAAACCCTGTCAAGAAAGTAATTTATATCTTTTTTTTTTAATGATCCTCCAAGATATTCAAAACATGTAAGAATAACACCATAAATATACATTGCATCACAAATACTTTTTTCTGAAGCTTTTTTTAATACTTTCAAACCTTCATTTGTGTCGTTCCCATGGAAATAATGAACTATTCCCAACCTATAAAGAGCTTCAAAATTTCCAAAATCGTACAATTTCTGATAGATTTTGTAGAGTTCAAAAGGATATAAAGCTCTCGGATTAAACTCAAATTCTTGTAAGAAAAATCTGTATAATACCTCTGACATTCATTACATAGTGCATGAAATTTCTTGTATAGAAATCTAAGGTTAGAAACATCAGTTAGAGAATTTGGAGCACAATATGATACCATTAAAATCAATAGATCATCAGGTAATAATAATAAATAAGAAGACATGGAAGAAAATTTAGAAAGGCAAACCCGAAAAAAATTGTTGATGAATGATAGAAAACACAATTGGAATAGGTTAATTGATGTATGTATTCAGTTTTTATGTATTTATAATCTACGTAATTTATGATTTTATTATGATACTATTACTCGTATCTAAAAAATCGTTTTATTAAAAAATGGAAAATCTGATAACCAACTTATTTTCCGGAGATCTGAATATTCAATTTCTTATTTTATTCTATTATGATTTAATTACGAATACATTGGAATTTTCTATCGTGGATTAGTTGAACTTATTTTCCGAAACTACATATATTGTATTTCCAAATTTATTCTATTGAAATTTAATAAGAATACATTTGAATTTGAAAAAATAATAATTTGTTATTTTTAAACATTTGAGTAGTTGATTTATTACGAACTATAGTATTGGAGTTTTTTTTTTTATCATTATGAAAGGGGCCTAGATTGAACCTCCACAAAAAACTGAAAGCATCATTAAAAATATTTTATTTAATACCAAAATCGAGGTAGTCATTTTCGAAAGCCTAATTAAATGGAAATTTCGTTAATAGAATTTTGTTTTAAAAACAATCAGAAGATATATTTGAAATATACCTAAAAAATGAGTTGTACATATTGTAAATAATTGGTATAGTTAATCATAAAGTTATAGCTAGGTTTTGTATTTTGTTATGTTAAATTATAAGTATTCTTTGAACTAACCAAAGAATTATAGAAATATGTAAAGATATTTTTATTATTTCTGTTAAATATTGTTAAATTCTAAATTAGGTTTTATATATGTGAAGATGATGGTATGTAAATATAATTTACATATTAACAAATATGTTTGTATTCGTTACTTAAATTTCAATGTTGATTAATTGAAAATTCTGAAAAATAAGTTAAAATTTAAGAGAAATAAATTAGTTTTAAGCCAAAAGTTTTTAAGAAAAATAATAGAAATTAATTTAACTTTATTGGAAACCGGTGAAATGATTATATGGTAAAAAAAATATTTAATTGACAAATCAAATCAACAGAAGATTATATTCTTGTTAGTATCTATAAACGGTTATACATAGCTATTACGGAAAAAAATCTGATACTTTCTTCCAATTTAAAAAACCACCATTGTTGCTTCATCAAAGAGAAAGCTATTCGAAGATTGCAAAATCTTGTTGATCAACCGGATCAAAAATAAAATGTAAGCATTCTAAATCGAGATTCTACTTGTTATTTACCTTGTTTTAACTACAAGAAAACAACGGCATAACCTACGGCCAATTCCGTCGGTTATCGTCGGATATAGGTCAAAACCGACGGAAACCGACCACATATCGTGGTCGAATACGCGTCGTCGGTTATTGGGAATCCGTCGGTTGCCGTCGGTTATATCCGACAGTAACCGATGAATATAGCCGTCGGTTATACCGTCGGTTGTCATTTGTCGGTTTTCGTCGGTTCTCATAGATGCAAAGACATAGAGATTCACAAATGATACAAAACAATGTATTTTCTTAATCTAAGAATTTGTTTAGCTAAATGATTTATGAAACGGTTTTTATCAATTGTTATTATCAACTAACAAAGATATCATTGAAAGAACTTCGAATGACTATCATGAATTATACTAAATAAGTAAATTTAGTAATTAGTTTTTCGAATTTTTTTTTTTAAATTAATAGTAGTTTAGATTTTTCTTTGCGGAACAATACTATTGGTTTTGTTTGCTAATTCCATTATGCAAATCTGAAAAGAACGCTAAATTTATTAGTTGAACACGGATCAATTTTTTTTTTTTTTTCAATTTAACTAAAAATATGATAGAAAGTCTAAGTAAGAGGTACACTATGCATAAAGTCATGAGACCGTAGAAAATCTTATGGTTGTGCGGGCTAAGTGATCAGTTTTGTGGTTAAGTGCGCAGAGAACATGGAGGATGGAACATGACCGGAATGAGCTTCGAAGTCTTGAGAAATCGTGTAAATAAGGTAGGAAAGCAGGCCAAACATGAGACTCTTCAATCATCTTAAGAATCTCAGAACAATCGCCTAAGAACTCTACCTCCACAATATGAAGAGAGGAAAAACACGTCATGGCCCAGAGAAGCGCCTCAAATTCTGCATGCAGAGAAGAAAAATTGCGTCTAATGCATTGTGATCCGAAATTGATGCCCTCATTACTGTCCGGAAAAGAGTCCTAGCCCACCTGTGAACAGATCCGATTTCTTCCAGGATGCATCAACCATGCACCTATATCTTGAGAAAGTTGGGTTAACTGTCAATGGTCGTGAAATAGATCCTACGTAAAGCTTAGGTAACGTATTATGACAACCCGACACAACAATACTTTCTTTATGTGCCTCTTCCCATGCTCGGGCCTCGGTTTTCGCCATTTGAAAAATATCTTGAGAATTCCTATCTTTATTTGAAAAAGCCTTTTCATTTCCCGCTTTCCATAAAAACCATAGGATCCATGGAAGACTATTATGTTCCTCCATATAAGGGAGTCGCCAAAACAGATGATCAATATTGGAGAAAATGGATTCCCCCGGGAAGTTCAGTCCTGCATGAATTTTTGACAAAGCCCAAGCCTGAAAGGCTAGTGGGAATTCGAAAAGTACATGGTTTCGTTTCCGTATCAGCTCCACATAAATCACACCGTGCATCACAATTTATACCGCGTCTAATAAGGTTTGATTTAACTGCCAGTTGTCCTGAAACTACTTGCCAAATGAAATGCTTAATTTTTTTGTGGTGCCTTCACTTTCCAAACCTGAGATTGTAACTCATGTATATTAAGACCATATGGTTGAAACGAACATAAGGAGAGATTCATTTCTGCCCAATAACTTGATTTTATCGAGTAGACACCAGTCTTATTGTAATGTCAGCCAAGGCGGTAAGAACCTGGTCTTCGTGGGATATGAATCCCTATAATAAGATTTGCGTCATACGGGAGGAATAATTGGTTGATTAAAGTCTCGCGCCAAAAACGCATATGTGGGTCGATCAACTCAGATACTCTTAAATTCGGGTAAAGATCTGAAGCGAACCTTTGGCTAGTGTGGATTATGATTGGGATCCATGGGTCTGACCAAACCCGAATAATTTCTCCATTGCCCACTCTCTTAATTAAGCCCTTCATTATTAGTCCTCGAGCTGAAATGATACTATGTCATCTTTAGGAAGGAGAATATAATCCACGAGGGTCTAGCGAATTAGTACCGAAGTAATAACGTCCACATCAAATCTTTGAGAGAAGGCAGTCCGGGTGATCCAATAATTGCCAAAGTTGTTTGGCAAGTAATGCCGAATTAAATTCTTCGATCGCCCTAAATTCTAAATCCCCTTCAAGTTTAGGTTTACAAAGTTTTTCCCACCGAACCTAATGAATACCTTTCGAGGTACCGGAATTGTGCCACCAGAAATTTGCAATAGATGCTGAGATTTTCGAAGTTATCATCTTTGGGAGATGGTAGCATGACATAACATAGGAAGGAATAGTGGTAAGAACCGATTTGATTAATATCTCTTTACCCCCTTTTGAAAGAAACTTTATCGTCCATGAATTAATCTTTGAGTTTATTTTCTCATAAACAAAAGCAAAAACCTTTGTTTTGGCTCGTTCTATTCGTTTTAAGGGCAGGAAACATCTCCTGAGCTATCAGAATATTATCTGAAATGAGACACTCTGACACAAAAGCAGATTGAGTATCCAAGATTAACTGGGGAAGAATCATTTTCAGTCTTAGATACACAACTTTGGAAATGATCTTATAAATAACATTACACAAACTAATAGGGTGAAAAGCCGCCATAGTTCTTGGTCTGGCTGTCTTCGGAATCAGCCAAATTTTTGTTTGATTAATTTCTTGTACGAACACTCCAATCGTTATAAAATTGTTAACAACGCGTACTATGTTATTCTTAATGAAAGGCCATGATTGTTGGAAGAAAATAGTTGTCATTCCATCTAGGCCTAGTGCTGGATATCATAAATAAAGCTCTCCTCACTTCCTCCACTGTCACTGGTCCAAGTAATAAGCGATTATGTTCATTAGTTACTAAACATTCAATCCTTTCTAGAGACTCCTCAAAATCAACTTCAATACTTTCCTCCTTGTCCACCCAGTTTCATTGGTTATCGAAGAGACCAATGATTCTATTTTTTGCTCTTCGTCGTTTTATTTGGGCATGGAAGTATTTAATATTTTTATCCCCTTCCACAAGCCATCTATTTCGGCTCTTTTGTTTCTAGTAAGTTTCTTCTTCTTTATATGCCAAACTTAGTTCAAAAGCCACTTTCTGAATCTCCATAGTAGGACAAGAGTCTAGATTTTTTCATGCTTTCTAATTTATCTTTGAGTTCTTCAATTCTTTTTTTCCAAATGGGATTTGTTTTTTCTGCCATCTCGAGATTTCTCTTCTATAATTTTGAATCTTGTCGTAAACGCGATTTCCTCTCAAGTTCGCATATCTAGACAAACCCTTCACGACAATTTTTTCAAAGTCCGGTTTTCCCAGCCATCGCCTATCAAAATGAAATCATGGCCTACGAATGGTGTCAGAATGCTTTATTTCTGAAAATATTGGTCTGTGATCTGAACCGATCATTTGAAGGTATTTGGTTTTAGACTGTGGAAAAAGTGTGTGTCAGTCCTCATTCCCAAAAGTTTTTTCTAATTTATAACGGATAATCTCATTTTGTCGAACACCCCTCCATGACCACGTGTCGTAGATACATGAAAATTCAATAAAACCATAGTTTTGTAACATTGTATTAAACGGTACAAAGGAAGTTAAACTCCGCATTATACCACCTTTCATTTCATGATGACCGGAGAGTTCATTAAAATCCTCTATAATGAATCAAGGATCCGATCTTTTAATTCCAATCCTTGTTAGTCTTTCCCATACTTGATCTCTCAAATTGTAGACATGTTCTCCATAGACAAAAGAGATGTAAGTCTTTTTTCTATGTAAATCTAAAGATATGTCTATAATGTTTTTATCTTTATGGATAGAATTACATTATAGTAGTTTTTATAAAATAAAGATAGGCCCCCACTCAATCTAATTGGTGGTACTGTGATTATATTATCGAATTTTAGATCACTCATTATTCCTTCCATGTAGTTGTCTTGTTTCTAAGATTCCATTAAGAATAAGAATTCAAAACCAAATTTTTTATTGATATCCTTCAAGTAATTAAAAGAAATAGTGCTCCCAATACTCTGAAACTCCATGATAAGACTTTAATCATAAAACTAAATGAAAAAAACATTTATGTGGACGATGCCGATTTGCAGGATGTAACACTCTCGTTGGATCCCTTTGGAGGCTTGCCTCCTTTGATGTTCTTCTCTGGTCACTTTTGTGGAACTACAACATCAATGAGGTTTTGCTTCTTAGAGTTCATACCTTTAAGATCACTTGAGGTTATTAGTCCCTTTTTTATCGTCTCCGATGAAGAGTCTCTAGATGTCTCGGCGGTGAATTTCTTAGTAGGTGGGAGTGGGGGCTTAGTCGCAACACTTAGAGTCTTAGACTTTGCTTTTAGTAAACACAACATTTCTTCTTCTGTGATAGTACCGTAGGCTTTCACCTTCTCTAGATATTCAACTGATAGAATTGCATTGACTTTGTCCCCTCCACCTGATTTGCTCTCAGAAAGTAGATCACAATTCATTGAATCGTATTCTTCTCCTAGTGAGACATCTTTGGATGATTCACCCTTAAGTACGTTCTCGTTTTTTCCGAAGATAGTGGCATTAGAGGATACCTCTTCCCCTTCAGTAATTAGTGGCAACAATTTCTTCTTCTTGGATGAAGATATAGCTTTATCAGAATGAATCTTTGCTCCGTTCTCCTGTGAGGAGCAAGTCTGGTTCGCAGCTGAAACCATATCTTTGTGCCTTTTTGTCTTTCAAGACCCTGTGATATCTTTTCTGGTCTTAAGAGCGCCAGCTGCCTTGTTGTTCACATTCTCCTACTTCTTCGAAATGTCAGTTTGAGCTTTAGACTTGAGAGCATACTTGAGTGCCATTTGAGGCTAGTTAAAATTCGAACCGTATTGATCTAATTGTCGCTGTCTCGACTCTCTATTCTTACTCCTCCCATCAGCTTCTAGTTTATCATTATTAACTTGAGCCCCTTTGTAACTTTGGTTTCGGTCTGATTGTCGATCTGCC
This sequence comes from Lepidium didymum, assembly GCA_963920545.1. Classification (NCBI taxonomy): domain Eukaryota; kingdom Viridiplantae; phylum Streptophyta; class Magnoliopsida; order Brassicales; family Brassicaceae; genus Lepidium; species Lepidium didymum. The sequence goes on along the minus strand of OY986980.1, from coordinate 17,303,355 downwards.
CTCTCAAGCCTCTCTTTATCAGCGTTTCTGGTTTCATGCTCCATCAATCGTTTGCAGTGCGATACATCGTGGTTGATGTAATTGAAGTAGCTACAAATCCCATGATGACGATCATACTTGATCTTTACAAATGTTTCCGCACCATCTACAAACTCAACAACGGTACGAATCACCAATGCCTTTATCATGTTAATTGCCACTAATACTCTGGCTTCATCCACATCGACTCTTATAAGCTTGCTGATTTCATTGTAGACCATTTTGGCTGCAAATTCCGCTGGAATATTTGACAGATGCGCTCACATGGTTAAGGTATAAGGATAGTTTTTCGGTACTCAAACTTGCCATCGATCGAGGGTTATCATCCACCCATCGAAGTGTGTTGCTCCGAATTTGAGGACGTCCTCCATGAATTCTTTGTTCTTGAAAGTGAACTGGAACCTTCTGAATCCTAGGTCTGTTCCAATCACTCGGTCCTCCATTCTCCATATGCGAGGAAAGCGTTGAATTAACGTGCTTACGTCTTGTTTTGCCGGGTTCATACACCTTCCCAACAAGACCTTTGAGCACTTTGCTAACAAAGCACTCTTGTCAAATGCGGAATTTTAATCCTTGGGATTAGTGCTGGAGAGGCACCGATGTTCATCTTCTTCTTCGCATTTAGTTGGGTCATGATTGTTGTGCAAAGTATTGAAGATAGAAAGAAAACTAAAGCTAAGAAGTTTGTATGAAGTGCTAAGTTAATTGTCTTGATTTATAGAAGACTATGATATTAACTCCAAAATTTGGCAGATGCCCTTAATGAGAATTGTAATATTCTAATTTCCAAAAGAATGGAGTTTTCCTCTCCTAAAATCGTACCTTCGACTCAGGAGGACGAAGGAGAATGACCTTTTCACAGGTATAAGATGGTTTGGTTTCCCTTTCGACTCAGGAGGACGAATCTTGGGGGCACAGTGTATTCGAAGAAGTCTCTCTCCACTCCATGCTGAATTTGCGGCATTGCTATGGGCTATGACGTGTCTCAATTCTCTTCAAATATCAGAAGTAGAGTTCTTGGTGGATTGTGCAGAACTCGTTTTGATGATTATGGATCCACCCGCATGACCAGCTTTCTTCCTTTACCTGTTTGACTTCTCTAGAATTCGGGCTAGCTTTACCAGTTTTACACTCGTCCAGATCCCGCGTGCTCTAAATCACAAGACAGACTTTCTAGCTCGTAGTGCTAGAGGACTTTCGAGGCACCAAGCCTATATGAACAACATCCATGTATCTTGGTCCAGATACTTTGTAATAGAGTAAAGTTGACAAAAAAAAAAAAAGCGTACCTTCGTCTCTTCTCATCTCTCAACCATAAAATTAGAACAAAATTCTTCTCTTGTAATTGCCGTGTACGTCGCTGGAGATATCTTTTTTCCATACCGAAAATCGTATTTACTTGCCGGAAATCGCCTTAGTCATAATGGGCTTGTCATTATTCTTGTTACGTTCGGTTTAAGTGTTGAGAATAACAATTACAATTCTTAGATAAACGTTTTGTGATACTACCAAAAAACGTGGTGTTCTCTGTGACTCTGTCGTCATTGCAAATAAATTTGGTAAAGATTTTTAATTTAAAAACTAGAAAAGATTCTAGTTTTGTCCGTTTATTACCAAAAATATTTTTTATAATTTGATCTATAAAAATTAATTTTCTATTAAAATATTATCTGTAAAACCAACAAGAGAATATGTCACCTAATTTAGTTGCAGTTATGATAAATAAAAATTTCCTATTGCTACAGAAAAATTTGTTTTTTGTTTTGGATTTTTGAAGGTTGGTTTACCTGTTCCTTTCCTTTTAAAAAAAATTGTATTAACTGTGTGATTTAATATATTTTCCGTAGATAATAATATCTTACATTTGGATTTAATGGCCTCAATAAATAGTCAATTATTATTGTTGAAATTTATTGATAACAAAAAAACGTTATATACATAAGTGATAAAAACAGAATGATAAAATAATAAATTTTGCAAGAATGAAAAAATCAAGTTCAAACTCAATGAACATCAAACCATTGAAAGACCTTCAAGTTTATGAAAAAATGAGTAATGGAGGGAATTATTCTGTTTCTAATCACTATCAATAAGTTTGGAAATGAAATGAGCATCCAAAAAATAACAACCATAAATATGATATTTCTTTTCTCATAAAATAGTCAAAATTTCAAAAATACCTCTTTATCTTAACTTTTATATTTTTTCATAAACTCTAAAAAATGTACTTTTTGAAAATTAAAGATAAAATATCTTCTGTTAATTATAAAAAGAAAAAATGACTCAAAGGGGGTCAAATTATACACAAATTAATCAAATAAGTTTTGGTTTGAAAAAAAAAAAGGGAAATGTGCAATTACATATGCACCCTTTAGAAGACAAAAAAAAATGTCTTATTTCTTCTTCTTCCTCTCCACAACTCCACGACGGTTCGCGATTTTCCATTTCTTCTTCTTCTATCTTCTTCTTTCTCATTTCTTTCTTCCTCTCGTTTCCTTATCGTCTCACCATTTTGTCTTGTATTTAATTATGAACCGTTCGTACATAGCTACATTGTTTATCGAAGGTATGAGTAAGTTTTTCTTATGTCTCACTCATTTTCTATCTTCTCATCTTTTTAATCTTCTCGCAAAATCGTTTTTTAGGTTCGAGTAACATAGATTTTGTCCATCTTCTCTCAATTTGTCTCGATTTTGTTCTTCTTCTCTCAGTTTATGGTGTTCGTAATGGGTTTAGGGTTTGGGGAATTTGTTATATTCACCATTTCATCATCTTCTTCATCATTTTCTTCTTCTTCTTTGGGTTTAGTAGAGTTGGTTATGGTTTGAAAGAGTTTACTTTGGTTTTCCCTGCGTCATTGGGTTTCTGGAGTAGAGGGTTTAGTAGAGTTAGGGTTTAGTATGGTAGAGTTAAGTACAGGTTGGTAAGGGTATGATAGAGTTATCGTAAGGTAGAGTTAATCAAGGATTTGGTAGAGTGAGTTATCGTATTGTAGAGTTAAGCACGTGTTTGGTAGAGTTGGGTAACGTTTAGTAGAGTTAAGCACGGGTTTGATAGAGTTTGGTAACGTTTAGTAGAGTTAAACATGATGTTTGCCAGAGTTAACATTGTGTGTAGTAGAGTTAACATAATGTTTGGTCTGGTTAACATGTAACGTTTAGTAGAGTTAAACATAATGTTTGCCAGAGTTAACGTCGTGTTTAGTAGAGTTAACATCGTGTTTAGTAGAGTGAACATCGTGTTTAGTAGAGTTAACATCGTGTTTGACTCTTTTTTGTTTCTACTCATCAGGTATGGCTACCGCGAAGGACTATCCAGAGAGGCTTTTTTCAGATAGTTTTGTAGTTATGAAGAACCGAAGCATAAACCACCATTGCAATCTTGGTCATATTAGGAATATGATCAAGGGTATTGGTGAAGATGTATACCAAGACATAGAGCAGAACTCATGCCTCGGAGTTTTTTTTAAAGCTAGCTGACTCGGACTACATGTTTTCAGGGAGGCATATATAATACTTATTGGCGGAGCAGCTAGATATCGAGAAGCAGAATGAGTTATGGGTCGTGGTTGGTTGTTTGCACGAGTTTGAAGAAATCACTCAGCTTAATTACGGTTTGGTGGATGAATCTTCTGTTGTGGATGAGGTTGCCCATGGAGATCTGTGGGAGGATATGGGTTTAGCAGTTGGTCAATGCTCTACGTTCGTAGAGTTGAAAAAGGTTCTTGAGCGCTGCAGAACATGGTCTACCGAGAAGAGGAAGATGGTTGGTTTGCTAATTATTTTGCATGTTGGCGTTTACGATCGTCACCGTTGTAGTAGGATTCCATCTAGTTCTGCTAGATTGGTTACAGATCTGGAGCGGTTTGAGAGGCATCCTTGGGGAAGATTAGCGTTTAATGCACTGATTAGATCGATAAAATGTGCAGCATATAAAAACGAGACCTACACTCTCCATGGGTTTGTGCACGCGCTTCTCATCTGGGCATTTGAGTCTATCTCAATCTTAGGAGAAATGTTTGGTGTGAGAAGAGAACGTGTGAATGTTCCCATTCTACGGTGGAGACCAATCAAGAAAAAATCCATTGAGACTCCAGACCAAATGGTCGCGCTTGATATGAAAAAAAAGTGCGGTGGAAAAGGTAAATTGATTAAGTAGTAGTGGTCGTAGTCAATATGGTAGAGTTCGTATTCAATATGGTAGAGTGTATTTTCTGCTTAGTAGAGTTCACAGCCAGCGTGGAATAATTCATAGTCCGCTTGGTAGAGTTAATATATCTGTTATGACTCTTACTTAGTAGAGTTGACTGGCAATATGTCATAGTTCATTTCTGCTCAGTAGCGCTAAGTATCTGGTTAGTCGAGTTCACAGTCAGTTTAGTAAAGTTGATTCTCTTTGGTATAGTTCATAGTCATCATGGTAGAGGTAAATTTGTAACGTAGTAGAGTTCAATGTCAATATGGTAGAGTTCATGTCTGCTCAGTAGCGTTAAGTATCTGCTTAGTCGAGTTCGTAGTCAATATGGTAGAGTTGAGTTTTCTTAGTAAAGTTGGTACTTTGTTGCGTAGAGTTGATCATATACTGGTCAAGGTAAAATCCTAACGTAGTTTGTGCTGACCTATATTTCTTCTCCTCTTTCAGGTGCGCGTAAGGCATCTACGTCCAATGCCTCGTTCTGAGATCTACCCTGTTTGGCCAGAAGATGTTGAAGATCCGAGAGTGGACAACATGATCGGAAACACACTCTCCGACACCCTAGATGAGTCCTTCTGGGACATACCGAGGAGGAAAGAGGCACAGAAGAAGCAGGTTGTACCAAAGAAGAAAGTGGTAGAGAAGAAAAAGGTTGTAGAGCAGAAGAAACAGAAGGAGAGGACTCCAGCTTCCGTGCAAAATAGTGAGCCGGAGATGGATGAGTCGGCAACCTTGAATGAACTAAGACTCAAAGAGAAACAGAGGCAATTAAAGAGGAAGAGGGTAAAAAACCACGATGGAAACAAAGAAACTGAGTCGAGTATCTTGATTAAAACTCTCAATGGGTTGTTCGACTTAGTGAAAGGGGTGTCGACGTGTCTGATTGGGCTAGAGCATAGTATGACGGGACGTCTATTTGTGTTAGAGGAGAACATGTCAGATATTTCATTGCTCAATGAGCATGTTGCAAGGCTGGAGGATAGGACTACAGAGCATTCAACCTTGCTTGAGAAGCTTGTTGCTCTGGAGGTGAAAAGGGCGGAGCCGGTTATACAGACCTTGGAGTACCAGAAGGGCCACGTTGAAGGCGTAAGTCAGACTGGTGAACATGTTGTTAATGACAACATTGATCTTACCGATGTGGATCAAACCTCGGTATGTAAGGCTCTATTTTAATGAGACTTACTCTGATTTATGTTGTCCATGTATACCAATAAACAACACAACCTGAAACAGTAACATGTGTAAACTTTGGTAGAGGTTATATGGTTTGGTCGAGTTATGTGTTTCATTTGATAGACTCTACCAAACAAATCATACTACCATGGTAGAGTACATCTACTACCATGGTTGAGTTTGGCAGTACTAATAATATGGTATTTGCAGACACAAGCAATGAATAAGCCGAATATGGTACACTCTAACTCAGAGAGAATGCCTAGTGACGGCTTAGCTGCCAAGAAGTCGCAACATATGACAAGTCTAACTAGAGATTCTCTCCTAATGACTTCATGCTTTCAAAGGGCAGAACACGCACCACTCCCCCAAACCAGGTTAATTTTTGTTTGGTAGAGTACATTTCTCCATAACATGATTAGTAGACTTGACTTTAAGTGTAGTAGAGTATACAAAATGTTTGGTATAGTTAACATGATGCTTAGTAGAGTTGACTTTAGTAGAGCATACCAAAGTCAACTCTACTAAACATCATGCTTGGGTTAAAATCTTGCTTGGGATTGTTGACTTTCTCCGTGATGTTTAACAGAAAAAATAGATTATTGAGTCGCAAGAGACTTCCGACCCTCTGAGCCCAATATCATGTGTTGTTAGAAACCTCGATGTGGCGGGTCAGAGCAATTTTTTGGAATTAAGACCATACAACCTTGTTGATGAGGAATTAAGTTCACCTTATTCACCTTCTACAACGCAAACAAAGGAGGGAATGTCACAGCTAGGCATCATAAATATCGCTGATTCTCCTCAAAAGATAAGGATGGGGATGAGGACCGTAGTGTGACCCTGGTCTATATGGATGACGTGTTACCGAGAGAGGCTCACCAAGTAACACTCGCTGCGAACCAGGTAATGTAGTAGAGTTCATGACTTTTATAGTAGAGTTGAGTTCATTTGTCGATGGTAGAGTTCGGTGCCTATAATAGAGTTAACATGTTGTTTGCATGGACGTTTAGTAGAGTTATCATGACGTATGGCAGAGTTAACATCGTGTTTAGAAGAGTTAAAATAATGTTTGGTCTAGTTAACATGTAACGTTTAGTAGAGTTAAACATGATGTTTACCAGAGTTGACGTCGTGTTTAGTAGAATTAAACATGTAAATAAAATGTAAGATACAGACGTTAAAGTTGTACAATTGTCATAGGTGCAGACTAGCCTTTTGAGACTACTCTACCGAAGTAGTAAGTTCATGTATAGTAGAGTAGTATCACTTAATACATCTCCTTCGTAGTCTCAAAAGGCTAGTCTGCACCTATGACAATTGTACAACTTTAACGTCTGTATCTTACATTTTATACATGTTTAACTCTACTAAACGTTACATGTTAACTAGACCAAACATTATTTTAACTTTACTACACACGATGTTAACTCTGTACGTTTCCACTACATGTATGGGCATTGTGTTCTAGTTGTTTACATCTAGAACAAGCTGAAACTTCCTTGGGCGTTTTGCCTCTCGTGAACACTCGAACCAGCTTTTTATCCTAGATTTTTTTGGCATCCCTGGTTGTTGACGTACGTGGGCGGGTTACACACTTTACGGCTCACATCCAACGGAATAGGAATTGCTGCATCCCTTGGCATTATGCGATTGGAGTAGGCGTTGCACAAGTAGCTATTGTGATAGTAGGGATCTGTAAGTTTGATTGTTGATCGATCCCATGACTCGGCAACGACAATGGCGTGCACACAAGGAATTTTTTCCACGTTAAACCTCTTGCAAGAACACGACTTCTCAGCCAAATTGACCAAATGAGAAGATGTTAATCTTGAAACCACAACCTGGTCTTCGTCTATGTCTTGCACATAGCTTCCTCAACCCTAGTCTGTAATTTAACAAACAAAAAAAACTCTACTAAAACCACGTGAACTCTACGACACATTACAAGGAAACAACATGTTAACACTACTAAACGTGATGGTCTGCAAAAAGTCAACTATACTAATCATAATGTCAACTCTACTACACTTCATGCTAACTCTACTAAACATTCTGAATGGCTCTACCAATGGATTTATGCCTATCTGATATGATGGCAAGTTCTTCGTCATAAGGGATAACATGGTTCAGCTGTCTAAAAAACTATTCCCAAGACTCATCATTCTCGGTATCAACAACACCGAAAGCCATAGGAAATATGTTGAAGTTATCGTCTTGCATTGTCGCAGTTAGAAGAGTACCCTTATACTTCCCTTGCAAAAAGGTACCATCAACAACAACAACCTTTCTCATATAAGGAAATCCTCTAATACTTGCATCGAATGCTATGAATAGAAACTTGAACATGTCTTGACTGTCGACGTCTAGCTTGATAAGGGTACCGAGATTTGCTCTTCTAATCGGAAACAAGTACGAAGGAAGTTCTTCAAAACTACTTTCACAAGTTCCTGAAGCTAGTGCACGTGCTTGATTTAGAGTACGGTGTGCCTTCCAGTACTTTATCTGCATAAAATACAATAACCGTCACTCATTGTCAACATGAGAAAACAACTTATGTGTCAATATGAGAAAACACTCTACTACCTTACATACTGAACTCTACCAAACCACATATGTCATTATGTTAACTCTACTACCTTATAGACTGAACTCTACCAAACCATATATACCAAGAGAAAACACCAACTATACAATATGTTAAGTCTACAACCCTATATATTCAACTCTACTAAACCAACGATAAACAACATGTAAACTCTACCATGAGCTTAGACTAATTCTACTAACCTATATTCCTAACTCTACTAATCTATCATATGAACTCGACCATCATATGATGACTGTACCTTTAGACCAAATCGCTTGTTCAGTGAATCAGCGACATGATTATGTAGAACAGAAGGCCCAATACCACCTACGAATTCCATGTACAACCGGCCTAGGACTTCAGCAGATGCTTGGCGTGCCCGACCTGATCTCTCTATTACAGAACAATTGTGTTCTCGATTATACTTCCAGACAAAGAAACATGCATTACCGTCAATACCGTCAATACGTGAACCTCGCACTCTCCACTGACAGTTTGGTATCTAACATTTCACATCCAACACTGACTTCGATGATTCCACAACATCGAAGTCAAACCTTTGTAAGACTGACAGAATCTTCAACCTCGTCTCGAGGTCTTTTTATGATGGGAATCTTTGCCCGACCGCCAATTCTACTGATGACATTTCTATGTCCAAATGCTCAGCACTAGACCCCAACTCTTTAATTCTCCCCGAGAGGTTTTTCTTCTCTTCTTCCTTGGGTTTCCTACGAACACTGATGTAATCTTCATCATTTGAGCTTGCACCATCCATATCATCGCAATAGTCGAATTTGTAATCCGCATCATCGTCCTCAACATGTTCAAATTCGTGTTTCACATCTTCCGCACTACCCACATACCTTGGTCCAGCTCTACTAAGCAGGGAATTACTTTACTACATTCAGGATCAACTCTACTTGACCGTGGGTCAACTCTACTTGACTGTGGGTCAACTCTACTACATGTCGCTGAAACACGTGCTCTAGTGGAAATCTCTACACAGAGATGAATTGCTTCTTTACGTAATTGTTGCACAAACACACGCAATTGTCTTTCGTTACTCACAAAGACAGGGGGAGTATCTTGTGGCAATGCTTGCATGACTAGATTTGACATGTAGCTTAATTTTACCTCATGACTTTGTTGATCCAAACCGAAATCTTCATACACCATCCCCAGAAATTCATCATAACTAAGATCTTCGCCAATTCTTATGATCCGACAGCCGTAAGTTTTGTCCACCATAAAAACCCACTGGTTTTGGTTAAAACTCCAACTCCCAGAAACCAAAACAATTTCATCCATAGATCCTAAAAGCGTTAGGGTATAACAAGCCCAATAAAAATGAAGGATACGAGATTAGTTGGAGAAAAAATGGAGGAAAGCTTCAATGAAACATATGAAAACGACCATAAATGGAGCTCCGAGCTCCAATGGCGTCACTAGATGAGCGGCAGGTGGGTAATAATTTAGGGGTAAATTCGTAATTTACTAAAGACTAGGCTTCGATAGCCAACTCTACTATAAACAATATCTTAACTCTTCTAATCTTTGTCATTCACTCTACCAAACATCGAACACAACTCTACTAACGAACTCTATTTTAAGTCACCTATAACTTTACTATACACAACAATATGTACTGTCAACTATACCAAAGGTAAAGGTAACACAAATATATCAAGAGGTAAATGAACTCTACTATGGGGCATCTGTAACTTTACCATACACTGAGAACGTTTTGTCAACTCTATCAAAGGTAACAAATAATGGAAAATGAACTCTACCATGGGGTATTTGTAACTTTACCATAAACTCTACATTATGTACTGTCAACTCTACTCTACTCGTAAGGGACGAACGCTGACGTGGTAAGTTTCATTAATGACATTTTTGTTATTACGTTTTTGTTTACTCATCAAAAAAGGGCAAAACGGTATATAATAAATTTTAAAACATATTCTAGTAATTTTGAAACATTTGCTCTATTTAAGTAATATTTTATTAAATTTGTCTTATTTCAGCAAATCACCCTAATAAAAAAAACTAATGTCTTATTGATTTATTGTATATTTGGGAGTAAATAGACTATGAGTCGATGTCGTAGAGATTTATTTGAAGAGAGTTAAAGAAAAATAATAATAAATGAAGTCACGGGTGAAGTCCCAACGTCAGATATACCAAACTGCTTCGTAAAAATAGTTCTCTCCATCTATCTGTTTTTTTTTGGTCAATAATTGGATCGACAAGATCCGATCTATAGCCTAAAGCTCACCCCTAAAATCTCTTTTGTAAGATACCATAATGTAGCGGGTAGGAATCGAACCCTGATACCAAGTCATTAGCTGGATCATCTTAACCATCAGACTGAAAGCAACTCAGCTCCATCTATCTGATTTAATCTGACAACTATCTACATTTGTTTTAATTGATGTGATAGTGACTGCCTCTCTTGCACTTAATGTTTTAAGTACTAATCCGAGTAACATAAGATTCTATCACATAAATGATCTTAACTCGTTTTTTTCTTTTGGGTGAGTTTTCTTGAAAAATTTGGAGTTAAAATCCTATCCATAATATAAACTCTTTAAAACCGACCCAAAAAAAACTCTTTAAATTCCAAACAACATATTAGATTTTTTTTATAACTAGGAGGTTTTGGGCCTTTGGTCTATAATCCTCCAAGGAGCCCACCAGCCCATTTCCATGGCCTTTTGGCCAAATATAGTAGCCAACACTTGAACTTCGCACTTCCACCTGGGAGATTTACCGTTAAACCACAAGCGTTGGTTTGAATTAGAATTTTTTGTCGGATAAAACTTATTCATTTAGTTTTATTTTGATTGATGGTTTAATTTAAAACACATAATTTAATAATCTTTCCAAAAAAATTTTTTTGGTAACACTGGGTCACAACTGACCGACCCATTAGCCAAGTTCTTATATAATGTAAGCAATGAGATTCGATCATTGGATATACATGTGCATCTGTTTTTAATGGATTTACCACTTACCACTAGATCAAAGACCATCTGCTACTGCAAGAGTTTTAATAGTTCCAAGATCAAAACACATTAAATTTTACATAAAAATCACATAACACTTTCTGAAATAAAACAAAAAAAAATCTTTAAACATTATACAATTTGGAACTGATAAAATATCATTAACTTCTAAACATATATATTAAAAATTAGATAACTTATAAAAATAGTCCATTAATTAAACATGTAGATTGCTCTGTTTTAACCTAATAATCGTATCAATCAGTTTTATTATATCGATTATACCAAGTATCGCCATTTAATTTAGTATTTCTCACTAAACAAAGTCATAAACCACTATACTCTATACCAAAGTATATATATGATTGACTATAAATAGATTACATCTTAACATTCTTTAATAAATAAATTGCCACTAATCCAACTTTTGGACCCATTGTTTTCCCTTTACACGATTTCTATGTGAGAAGAGGCCAACAGAGTGGCTAAGAGGTCATCGAGATACAACTACCATTTTTTGTATATCAATAACAATTAAATCCATAATGTTCATTGTAACAATATTATTTAAATATAATATAAATTAAATTTTAATATTATGGGCAACTTTGTAATCAACGACATTAAAATAAAACGTAGTATTCAATTAAGCTTTTTGATAAAATTCACTTCTCTAATAGTATATAAGATAAATATGCCGAACAATAATAATTAATTAAAAAACTAGAGAGGAGCTTATATATCAATTGATTAAAATTAAAACATAATACCATTATACACTGATATATATATATATATATATATATATATTATGATTTAATATTTATATTTTAGCTATCGTAGGTTGCTTAATACTCTGACAAGATATCGGTCTTAATTCAAAGTTATTTACTTATTATATCTGAAGTGGACAAATCACGATATAATTTGGATCCAATTGTACGAACATGTGAAACCTCATTTCCATTAAGACAAATCTTGCCCGATTAATTAATTTTTTTATAAGAGTATCATTCTCAGACAAATTAATAACTCTGTCATGTACAAGAAAACGAAGAATCTAAATATATTCTGTTCGTCAAATGGCTTATATAATAATGTATTCACCAATAAAATGTAATGATTATTCAAAAAAAAAAAACTAAAATGTAATGATGCAGTGAAAATAAAAATTGAAAAAGAGAATATAATGATTACGAGCAAATCAAGTAGTGCTCAGGTGAGCGACAACCCAATGTGCCCACGTGAACCACCTTTACTCCATTTTTCTCAGCCAACTCATCGGTCCGGTTTTGTAATAACCAGGTCGGTTCAAACGAACCTGTGCGTTTTATACTTTTTAGAGAAATGGATAAGTCTCACCTCCGCTATTAATAAAGCCCATTACTCGATTTGTAGGACCTTTAGTAATCAATTTCAGAACCGGAAATCCAGTAATTAAACCACCGAACTCCAGTTAAACCATCTAAAAATTTGAATTTGGTAAAAGTGAGCATGAACCAAATTAAAACGGAAATGTGACCTCAATGAAGGAATGGCAGAGCACGCAATTTTTCCGTGTGCATGAGCTTCTCGTGTTCTTCGACCTCTTGAAGAGATGAAGTTCAACAACAAAAACGTTTTTCTATCGATTCGGGAATTTTCTGATCGATGGCGGTTCCCACACTCTGTATTACCGATGGAATTTGTCCCATCGGTTTTTTCTCAACTCAACGATTGACCTCCGTCACGAATGATCGGCTTACGAACTTGAAAGTCGGAACTGATGTTCGATCGACTGGTCGAAGTCTACGGGAAGGAGGGAAGGTGACGGCGACGGTGAATCCGTACTCGTACACGGAGGCTGCGCAGCCCGACGAACGGAAGAGTTTGAGGGATTTCTTTGTGGAAGCTCGAGATTTCGTCAGATCATACTGCGAAGTTTATGGTCCGCCTCGGTGGTTCTCTCCGTTGGAATGTAGCGCATGCGCTCCAGGATCTCCTCTCCTTCTTTATTTACCTGGTTTGATTGTATTTCATTTTTTCTGAATAAGACAACGGAGTTATTTTTTTTTTCATGTTAACTAAACTAAGAAATCGAAATTACAGGGATCGATGGTACTGGGTTAGGACTGATTCGCCAGCATAGGAAGCTTGGAGAGTAAGACTTGTCCAATTTGAACTTGATTCAATCTTATTCTTCTTTATTGTGCAAAGCTCTTGTTTCTTCAAAAAGATATGAATGTTTGAAAATGTCGATTTATCAACAAGTAGTAAGAATTGACTTTGAAAAAGAGAACAAATTTGGTGAATACATATCTTTTTTTTAATCCATTATATGTTGATCATAGGATATTTGACATATGGTGCCTTCACTTTCCAGTCATTTGGGGTTTTTCAATCAAATGGTGTAATCTTATGTGGATGAAAACTCTTTCTGTTGCAATTATGTTATTTTCAGACATTGTGAAGCTCATTGAAAGGACAGTTAGGTCGGAGTACTACCGTTTCTCAAATAGACCCATATATATAGTTGGAGAATCTATTGGAGCTTGTCTTGCTCTAGATGTTGCAGCCAGTAACCCTGACATCGATCTTGTCTTGATTCTGGCTAATCCAGGTAAAAACGGATCTCGCTTTTTTCACTGTATCATTGAGATTTTTTCTTGTCTTTCTCTAGACTTTCTAGGCCACTGTATTTTTATGCAAGAACGATTTTGCATGCTCAGAAATGTCATGAACAAAGCGCATACTTTATGATTTTGTGTTGTCAGTGTCAAGCATATATCTTATCATGCTTTGTCAGTGTTAAAGCAGAAATGTCATGAGCATATCCCATTTGTGTGCATAAATCTCATGGAATGTGCATCTTGACTTGTGCTCATGATAGTCTCTGTTTGGTGCAGTCACACGTTTCAACAACTTCATGTTGCAACCTTTATCGAATCTACTGGAAATATTTCCTGACAAAATACCCAGCTTACTAGAGGAGAATTTTAGGTTTAAACAAGGTAAAGTATCAACTCCTCCTTGTATATCTTCCGATATGAGACAAACAAAGACTAGACCTAAATATTTCTGTCTCACAAATGGGTTTCAGTATCAGGTTTTGGTCAAAATCAAGGCTAACTGTGTGTCATTATCTAGGTTATCCATTGGCAGCAATGTTCGAGGCAATGCTGGAAGAAACTGATGCAGAACAAATTGAGAATAACAGACAGCTCCTCTTCTTGGTAAGGTGCTCTTTCTCCCGATGCAAGAAATTTTGCTTGTGTCAGTGAGTCGCTGGGCTGCATATATTAGATCCACAATATCTTTACATTTGTATATTCTATTCAATCGGTTCATAAGAAAATCTTTATCAGTTTATTACAATAGGAAAATTCTTGTATCAAATTTGTCTCAGAAGACTTTCGGATTGATTGATTTTATGTCATTTCAGGAGGATGGGGTAGATCTGGTGACTATCATCAAGTGTGCTTATTGTTATCGCTGTGGGAAGTTGCTTGATTAGGTTTCTGATTATATTCCCCCTACCCCGTTTGAGCTCAAAGAGTATGAAAATCACAAAGGTAATATGACTCATATTTCATTTCACATCAATCTGTGTCTCATTGATGTTATCACGTCTTTTCTTACTCTCTCAAATGATAACTTGACTTAGATCTGGTGAATATGCTTTTTATAGCTCTTCTTAGCTAGAATAGAATATTTGCTTCTGCTACTGTAAGCAAATACTAAAATATTGTTATTACTATCTTTGGTTCAGTTTGTTTATTGCTGCAATCTCCCCAGTATTCCTCTCTACTCTAGACAACGGTATAGTAGTAAGATCACTTGCGGGAATACCTTCAGAGGGCCTGGTTCTCTATGTCGGCAATCACATGTTGCTCGGTACAGAATTGCGTCCAGCAGCAATCCATTTCATGAAAGAAAGGAACATTATTTTACGTGGACAGGGACATCCAGTGATGTTTACAAAAAAAAGTTGTTCAAAACTCCCTAATATGCAGATGTTTGACTCAGTTAGGATGATAGGCGCAGATCCTGTCTCAAACATCAATTTCTACAGACTACTTTGTTCCAAGGCTCACGTGGTTTTGTATCCTGAAGGTGTCCGTGAAGCTTTGCACCGAAAGGTTACAATCCTGTCTTCCATATTTCGCTTTCTGGTTTATTAAGCTTTATATATATCTGAAGACACAAATTTCTTTAGGGTGAAGAATACAAATTGTTTTGGCCAGAACATTCAGAGTTTGTAAGGACTGCATCTAAATTTGGAGCAAAAATCATTCCTTTTGGCGTTGTTAGAGAAGATGATCTCTGTCAAGTAAGCAAACCACCTTCTATACTTCTTCGTTTTAGTATCAGTATCTGCAAGTCTCAACAATCTTTTTGACAATAATTCTCAGATGGTCTTCGATTACGATGATCAAATGAAGATCCCTTTTCTGAAGAATATAATAAAAGACATAACAAAAGACTCTAGTTACTTGAGATACTTGGTCTGTTTCTTTTATATATATTCAACTCTCTAAGAGATAATCAGAGATGTTATATAAATTTTGATTGATGTATTAGGAACGGTGAAGAAAGAAAAGTAGGAAACCAAGATTTGCATATTCCTGGAATAATACCTAAGATTCCAGGACGATTTTACATATACTTTGGGAAACCAATAGACACAAGAGGTAGATAGAAAGAGCTAAGTGATAAAGAGAAAGCTCATGAAGTTTACTTGCAGGTCAAGTCTGAGGTAGAAAGATGTATGGCTTATTTGAAGACCAAAAGAGAAAGTGATCCTTACAGAAACATATTGCCAAGGCTGCTCTATCATCTCTCACATGGTTTCACTTCCCAAATTCCAACCTTGATCTCCAAGATCACTAAATTTACTTACTAGATTTTTATAAGTCAATTAATTATTTTGGCTTGCAGGTCTGGAACGTCTCCCCACTCGGGATAGACTAATTCAATGGGGAATGATAATCCCTCCGGATTGTGTTCTTTGCAGTTCCGCTCATGAGTCTCACTCACACTTCCTTTTTACATGTCCATTCTCCACTCAAGTTTGGAGTGCTTTTGCTGGGAGGATCCTTGGCCAACCACCAATGCCACTACCGGATATATTATATGAGCTCTCCACCTCCAATGGTCGGGCAGCTGCTATTACGACATCTTGAAGCTGCTGCTTCAGACCACTCTATACGTCATTTGGCGAGAAAGAAATGCTCGCACTTTCACCTCGGTCATCTCTCCTATTACTGTCATCAATACTATGGTTGATCTTAATATGCGAAATAGACTTTTATCGTTCCCATCTTCAGATCTTGGTTCTCCCTTGCTTTTAGCGATTTATTTTGGTTAATATTTCGTTTCCATTTTAACCCCGTTGTAAATAACTTTATTTTGGTTATTTAAAACCAAAAAGAAAAATAATAATTGAAAGGAAACACACCTAAACTTGGGTATGTTTTGTAACTTCTAAAAGTATACGGCTTTTAATGTGGAAGTTAGATAAGTTCGGGGTTCATAAAAGTTTTTGTATTCAGTCCCACCCAACTTTTATCGCGGGAACACTAAAAAGAGTTGGTTTTAAGTCAAACCAAACCATCGGAATTGAATTTGGTGAAATTGAGCCATAACCAAGTCCTGAATCAAATTTAAAACCGAAAATCTGGACCCCAACCGATCTCGATTAAAATTAGTTTTGTCACACGAGCTTGTCGTGTTCGAGTTCGATCTTTAAACATGAAGAAGCTAAAGAATAACAAACCTTCTTCTACTGCTTCTACATCTGATTATGATCGATGGCGATTCTTACTACACTTCGTAGCACAGATGGAATCTCTTTAACTTTATCCTCAGGTTCCAGAAGAGCTTACAATCTCGATTGTTATTACTGGAAGTCAACCCAACTACGACTGACCTCTGTTGCGTATGATCATCGGCTTACGAACCCGAAATTCGGAATCAATGGGAAGTTGAGGGCGACGGTGAATCCATATTCGTACGCGGAGACGGCACAGCCTGAAGAACGGAAGAGCTTAGCGGATTTTTTGGTGGAGGCTGGAGATTTCATCAGATCAGACGGCGGAGATTGTGGTCCACCTCGGTGGTTCTCGCCATTGGAATGCGGCGCTCGTGCTCAAGGGTCTCCTCTCCTCCTCTACATACCTGGTACTTACGATTTTAAAATTAGGGCTGAAATCGATCCTCTTTTGATTGATTTCATTTTTTATTGGGATAATGAAAATTTGTTGACAACTAGTTTTGCAAAATTCCAGGGCTTGATGGTACTGGATTAGGGCTTATTCGACAGCATAGGAGGCTTGGAGAGTAAGTCTTTTTTGATTCAATCTTCTTTATTACCTTAGAGCCTTAGATATGAATGTTTGAAAACTTCAATTAGATAGATTTGGCTTCTAGAAAAAAAAGAAGAGAGCATCTTGTGCTTTAGAGTTTAAAGACTCTTTCGTTTCTGACCTCATTTTCTTTTGAGCATAGGATATTTGACATATGGTGCCTTCACATTCCAGTGAAAGATCGAACCCCTGCTCAAGGTGCTGCTTCTTTGTCAGCATTCTCTGTTATCTAGTCTCACTACCGTGATTTGTAATCTTATATGGGTGAAACTCCTACTGTTGTGTTTAGATCTAGTGAAGCTCATTGAGAAAACAGTTAGGTCAGAGCACTACCGTTTCCCAAATCGACCCATCTATATAGTTGGAGAATCTATTGGAGCTTGTCTTGCTCTAGATGTTGCTGCGAGTAACCCCGACATTGATCTTATCTTGATTCTGGCTAATCCTGGTAAAATAAAACTACTAACTTTTTCTGGATCATTGGGATTCCTTACTGTGTTTTCTTGGGCCATTTATGAAAGCACGAAATTATTAGATGTGTTTTCTTGAGCAGAGCGCTTACTTTATGATTTAAGCGTTGTTGGTAAAGCATAACTCTAGTCATGCAGACATTATAGTATTCTTGTTTGTTCTGGAAAGGGGCGGGGAACAATTGTATGGGTAGATTTCATAAAATGTATCATGTATGCACCTTATCTTTACTCAATACCACACTCTGTTTGATGCAGTCATACGTTTTAACAACTTCATTTTGCAACCTTTATTGGGTCTACTGGAAATTCTACCCGATGGAATTCCCAGCGTGATAGAAGAGAATATTGGGTTTAAAAAAGGTGAAGTTTCAACCCTTTGTATACCTTCCGGCTTCCACATATATCGGTGTAAAGCGAGAACACAATAGATACAAAGACTACACGGGTTTTAATGTCAAGTTTTTTGCTTCGAAGTTAAGGCTAAATGTTTTTATTACATAGGTAATCCATTGACAAATATGTTCGAGACTATGCTGAATGAAAGTGATGCCGCACAGATAGGTGGAGGCCTCTTACGAGACTTCTTTGTAACCTCAGCCAATCTGCCTGTAAGACTATTTTAGGAGAACAAAATATATATTTATGTTGTTTTGTTTCTCATTTTGTTGTTTCAATTTTACTATCTCTAATCATTCTATATGTCAAGAGATAAAACTCACGAAAACAAAGTACTTACAGACTATGATTAAAATCCTTCCCAAGGACACACTTCTATGGAAGCTTCAACTGCTTAAGTCTGCTTCAGCATCAGCTAATTCTCACATTAACACTGTCAAAGCCCAAACAATGATACTTCTGAGGTATCAAAGTTCAGCAATCATTTTGTTTGTAAGATTATTTGTTTTTAACTGGAAGCTGAGTTTGTAGGCATTGCGCCTATTGTTATTGCAGTGGACGTGATCGATGGTTACTGGACAAGGAAGACATTGAAAGACTCCGTGGTTCATTGCCGAGATGTGAAGTCCGTAAGCTTGAGAATAACGGACAGTTCCTCTTCTTGGTAAAGTGCTCTTTCCCCTGATGAAAGAAGTTTTCCTTGTGTCAATAAGTTACTGGCTTTCCATTTCAGATTCAATATATCTTCTGCATTTGAGATTCAAACTTAATAAATTTACCAGAAAATCTAGTCTCTACGAGTTATAACAAAAAGAAACTTCTTGTATCAGATTTGGCACAGGAAACTTTCAGATTTATATATAGTTTGATAATCTACAGCTCAATTTATCTGATTTATCTCACTCTAGGAGGATGGAGTAGATCTGGTGACAATCATCAAGCGTGCATATTATTATCGACATGGGAAGTCCCTTGATTACAATTCAGATTACATTCTGCCTACTCCATTAGAGTTCAAAGAATATGAAGAATCACAAAGGTAAAACGAGTCACTTGTTGCATCAATATCCTTATGTAATCAAGTGTCTATTTTCTGAGTCAAACACTTTCTTGACTTAGATCTAGTGAATATATATTCAATAGCTCTGCTTAGCTAGAATAGACTATATGCTTCTGCTACTGTAAGCAAGTACTGAAGTATTATTCTCCTTCATTTTCACTTGTCCAGATTTCTAACGGCTACAACCTCCCCAGTATATCTCTCAACCCTAGAAAATGGTACAGTAGTCAGATCACTTGCAGGAATACCTGCAGAGGGACCAGTTCTCTATGTCGGCAATCACATGTTGCTTGGTATGGATTTGCATGCAACAGCTGCTCATTTCTTGAAAGAGAGGGGCATTCTGTTACGAGGACTGGCACATCCATTGATGTTTACCGAAAAAAGTGGCTCGAAACTTCCTGATAGGCAAGCGTACGACTCATTTAGGATAATAGGTGCTGTTCCTGTCACGGGTATGAATTTCTACAAACTACTTCGTTCCAAGGCTCATGTAGCCTTGTATCCTGGAGGTGTCCGTGAAGCCTTGCACAGAAAGGTGATTTGTATTTTCCATATTTGGCCTTGTTAACTTTTGAGGTTTCGTATCTAAAGAAACTTTTTACAGGGTGAAGAATACAAGTTGTTTTGGCCAGAACGTTCGGAGTTTGTAAGGATCGCTTCTAAATGCGGAGCAAAAATCATTCCTTTTTGTATTGTTGGAGAAGATGACCTATGTGAAGTAAGCAACATTGTCTTTATTGTTCTAGTTTCTACACCTGAATGATTTGCATTTGCAGATAGTCTTGGATTATAATCAAATTTATTCTTTAGACTAGCTTTAACAATGCAAAAATCTCTTCTCCGTTCTAGTTTTTATGCCTTCATATATACTTACAACGCTTTCTTGTATAAATGTGTTTCAAATAACTCCTTTGTACATTGGAATGATTCGCAGATGGTTTTCGATTACGATGATCAAATGAAGATCCCTTTTTTGAAGAATTTCATAAGCGAGATAACAGAAGACGCTGCTAGCTTGAGGTATAAATTTTGTTTTACTCTGTTACAGATTATCACATGAACCTTGTATAACATTTTGATTTTGAATCTATTGATGATAATATATGGTTAGGAATGATGAGGAAGGCGAACTCGGAAAACAAGATCTGCATGTGCCTGGAATAATACCCAAAATTCCAGGACGGCTTTACATGTACTTTGGGAAACCAATAGACACAAAAGGTAGAGAGAAAGAACTAAGTGATAAAGAGAAAGCTCATGACGTTTACTTGCAGGTCAAATCTGAAGTAGAAAGATGTATGAGTTATTTGAAGATCAAAAGAGAAAGTGATCCTTATAGAAACATATTGCCGAGGTTGCTCTATCATCTCTCACATGGTTTCTCTTCCCAAGTTCCAACCTTTGATCTCCAAGATCCCTAAATTTACTTGCTAGATTTGTGTTGTAGCTTTATAAAGTGTGTAACTCCAGCATATCTTAACAGTCAATACAATCTCATTATCTAGCCCATGTAAATTAGGTTTCTAGCAAGTAGACTTATATATGTTTATTTGTTATGAACTTCAATGAAAATTTGATCAAATTAGCTATATAGAAATGTGTCCAAGAATTTGAGCAGCTTTAAGGTGACATGCCCAATGTGAGTGTTTGTCACTCTCATTCATCTGTGGGCTAATGGGCTGAGCCGCATTCCTGCGTTGGCCCAACAAGAGTCAAGAGAAGATGATGCCGAGCTGTATGTTTTTGGGCCTGTTCTTCGCGTGTAGCCCAACTCCGTTTTGGGTTAAGTTTGTTTTCAACAAACTTAACAGAATCGCACATATATGTCTTCGTCTTCATTTCTTCAACTATGTACCGAAATCCTCCATTGTTGTAATCTGTAACACAAACAAGAAAGCTAGTAAATTCCGGATTCATTATCCGAAGAGAGATGTACCCAATTATTTGGGGAACTCTATAATCGTCTGTGTTCTTACTTGTCGTGGTTTCTTTCCGCATATCTTCTTCTCTTCTTCCTCAATTCTCTGTAATCGCATTCCGCAAGCGTTGAGTCGTGTGATTGAGCTGACAATCGGCAACAATTGGTATCAGAGTCGAAGGTTGAGTGATCCGAATTTGGGCTTGAGCTCAACTTTATGCAGTTAATGGCCTTAGAAAAATGAGGTAAGACTTTGGAAATCTTCCCCTGATTCCAATCTTTTAACACTGGGTCAATTAAATCCGCCACTTTTCAATTGCAGGTTTGCTTCTTCTGAAGGTCCGTATATTTATTTGTTATGAACTTCAATGAAAATTTGATCAAATTAGCTATATAGAAATGTGTCCAAGAATTTGAGCAGCTTTACGGTGACATGCCTAAGGAAATTAAACTATGGATTCCAAGCTGGAGTTTGATTACCCTAGTTTCGCTAGTTAGCCATCTCAGCTTGACTTAATGATCATAAACCCATTAATGACGATGAAATCGTTTTTGGAAGATGGCAAAGAAGAAAAATTATTTTGATTTCTTAACCACTCATCACTTTCTTATCATTAAAGGTATACATGTGGTCATGCGTGCTCAAAAGACTGTTACAATAATGAGGGACCATTGTGGTCTTCGACGACTACAACAAAAAGACAATTTAATGAGTCAATCACCGCTACCTCCTGGAAACACTCTTTGTATTTTCCTCTACACTTTCATTTCGTTTTGCTTCAATGTATAAATCCTTTTAGACACTTTCTTCAAAACCACATTGTAATAAACACTTCTTTTAAAACCACTTTGTTATACTTTATTTAAGCAATGTCATTTCTCATGGCTTCTTCTTCTGCTTTGACTCCCGTAAGGATATATGATGTCTTTCCGAGTTTCCACGGCCAAGACGTCCGTAAAAGGTTTCTCAGTCATGTACACAACTGTTTTGCAAGCAAAGGAATCAGGACATTCAAAGGTAATGAGATCGTGAGAGGCCATACAATTGGACCTGAGCTAGTCCAAGCGATTAGAGAATCCAGAGTCTCTATCGTTGTGCTCTCCAAGAACTATGCGTCTTCGAGTTGGTGTTTAGATGAATTGGTTGAAATTTTAAAGTGTGAAGAAGATTCTGGGCAGATTGTGATGACGATCTTTTACGATGTTAATCCTTCTGATGTTCGAAACCAAAAGGGTGATTTCAGAAAGGCTTTTGAGAAGACTTGTGAAAGGAAAACAGAAGAGGTGAAGCAGAGATGGAGCAAAGCTTTGGCTCATGTAACAACTATTGCTGGAGAACATTCTCTAAACTGGTTTGTTGTTTTTTTGGTTCAGTAAAATAAGAATACTTTTTTTTCTTAAGAAATGCTTCAATTTTCTGTAATTTAGACCCACCTATACCATTTTTTGTTTTGCTTTTCCTAAGGGCAAATGAAGCAGAGATGATCCAAAAGATTACTACAGATGTTATAGAGAAACTTAACATGTCACCTTCA
The DNA here is from genome assembly GCA_963920545.1 of Lepidium didymum. Lineage (NCBI taxonomy): Eukaryota > Viridiplantae > Streptophyta > Magnoliopsida > Brassicales > Brassicaceae > Lepidium > Lepidium didymum. Next base: position 17,280,619 of record OY986980.1, on the reverse strand, counting down.
AGGGATTTTGAGGGGATGGTGGGACTCGAAGCTCACTTGAATAACCTAGACTCTTTGTTATGCCTCACCAGTGATGATGTGAAGATGATTGGAATTTGGGGTCCCGCAGGAATTGGTAAGACTACCATTGCTAGAGCTTTATATAATCAACTCTCCACCAGTTTTCAACTTAAATGTTTTATGGGGAACTTCAAGGGAAGTTGTAAAAGCTTAATGGGTTACGATGACTATGATTTCAAGTTGTGTTTGCAAAGCCAACTCCTTTCCAAGATTTTGAACCAAACGGATATGAAGGTACAACATTTAGGTACAATTCAAGAAAGGCTGCAAGATCAAAGAGCGCTTATCATTCTTGATGATGTAGATGATCAAAAGCAATTACAGACCTTGACTAAAGAGCTTTCTTGGTTTGGTTCTGGAAGTCGGATCATCATTACCACAGAAGATAAGGAGACTTTGAAGGCACATGAGATTCAGGATATATACCATGTGGATTTTCCATCTAAGGAAGAAGCTCTTGAGATCTTATGTCTATCTGCTTTCAAACCAAGCTCTGTAAAAGAAGGTTTTGAAGAGCTTGCCAATAAAGTAGTTGGGTTTTGCGGCAGACTTCCATTAGGCCTCAGTGTTGTGGGTTCGTCTTTACGTGGGAAGAGTAAGGACGAGTGGGAAGATCAACTATCAAGGATTGAAAGTAGTTCGGATAAAAATGTTGAGAACATATTAGGAATATTACGAGTGGGATATGAGAGTTTGTCGAAGAATTATCAATTGCTATTTCTTCACATTGCATGCTTCTTCAACAATTATGAAACGGATGATGTGATATCTGTACTCTCTGATAGTAACTTTGATTCTGGAAATGGGTTAAATAACCTAGCTGATCAATCTCTATTGTATATATCTAGCAATAGGTGGATAGAGATGCACCATCTACTACAACAATTGGGTAGACAGATAGTTCTTGAACAATCCGACGAGCCAGAGAAACGCCAGTTTTTAATAGAAGCAAAAGAGATTTATGAAGTACTGAGAAATGAAACAGTAAGTTTTTAATATAAATGTTTTCCAAAAGTTGCATATTGATTCATAATAACAATTTCGTTTGCAATATTTGGTAGGGTACTGGATCTGTCATAGGTATATCATTAGAAGAGAACATAGTGGGAGAGGTATGTATAAGTAAGCGAGCTTTTCAAGGAATGCCTAATCTCCAATTCCTAAGAGTGAATTATAAAGTATTTTTGCAAATACCAAAAGGTATGAAGTATTTACTTCGTCTTAAGTTACTAGATTGGGATTATTACCCGAGAAAAAGTCTTCCTCCAAGAATTCAGCCGGAACGTCTGGTCCACTTTCGTATGATTAATAGCAATCTCAGGAAGCTGTGGGGAGGAATTCAGGTAGGCATTATGAAATTATTTCTTGTGTATCTGATGATTGAATGTAAGTAATATATTTCTCATTGTGTTGTTAATGTTTAACATGCAGCCCCTTCCTAATCTCAAGACCATAAATCTGAACTATTCCTACAAGTTGAAAGAAATCCCAAATCTTTCAAAGGCTACAAACCTCAAGAAATTGGATCTTGATGGGTGCAAAAGTTTGGTGGAGCTTCCCTCCTCTATTTCGAATCTACACAAACTGAAGGAGCTGCGTATGTGGAATTGCAAAAAGCTAAAAATAATTCCCGCCAACATCAACTTAGCATCTCTTGCGATCGTCGACATGAGGTATTGCTCGCAATTGAGAAAATTTCCAGATATCTCTACTAACATCGAGTCTCTCGATGTAAGTCACACGAAAATAAAAGAAGTCCCTCCATCAATTGTTGGATGGTCTCGTCTTCTGGGTCTTGACATTTGCAGCATAAGCCTCAAGAGATTAACACATTTCCCCATAAGCATCACTAGGCTAGATCTTAGCCACAGTGATATAACGAGTATTCCAGATTGCGTCATAAGTCTCCCGCATCTTCATCGTCTATCGGTCACGAACTGCCCAAATCTAGTGTCGATTCCGGCTCTTTTATCTTCGCTCAAGTCTATATCTGCAAACCACTGTGTATCACTCAAGAGAGTATATTGCCCTAACCTAAAAGCAACCAAGATACTCTCATTCTACAACTGTTTGAAACTGGATGAAGAATCTAAAAGAAAAATCATACAACAATCTACGTTTAGGTATATATGGTTACCAGGTAAAGAAATACCGACAGAGTTCACTCACAAAGCTGCAGGGAACTCCGTGACCATCTCTCTGGCTTCGAGTACTTTCTCTGCTTCCTCAAGATTTAAGGCTTGTTTTATGATTTTACCACTTGATGGCAATTTTAATGTATCTTATGAACTAATTAGCGAAGGAGGACGAACAGAAGACTTTAAATCAAGCATATTTTTCAGATCTGCCACCTCTGTCAAAAAATCTGTTTATATGTCATGTTGACTTGTCTGATCCAATACATAGATGCCACGTGACTATGAGCGAGATTACATTTAAGTTCAGCTGTAAAGGCAAGTACACTACAATCAGGGGAAATTGTGGTGTACAGATCATGACTGAGGAAGCTGATGGAAGCAGAAGCGAAGTGGATTCTTACCAGATTAGAGGCAAAAACAGCCACCACACAGATGGAGATGAAGATGGAAACTATGACGCAGAAGATCTTAAGTTTTCTCAAGTTAAAAACATCAAAACCAGTAAACATACAGGTCGTTGGAGTTGGCTTAGGAAGCTTGGTCTAAAGGCGAAGAAGATGAATAAGACAGAGTAGAAACCTCGTGGAATCTCATGAGACAAATCAAGTTTTCGTACGTCTTAGCTCTTCACACTATTCTCATAAATAATAGATGGAGATTATGAATTTATGTATTTAATAATTTGTGTTTGGTCTTGCAAAAGCTTTGTGAGCTGGTGAATAATAATGCATATTCATTCCACTCTTTATGAAATTATGAGTGATCTTTTCACAATGTGTGGATCTTCTTATGGATTCCAATGCTTCATCTCTGAGACCATCTCAAAGCAATATGGTAAGCTTTAGGAAATTATATTCCAGTTCAGCTATTACAACTCTCAAGTCATCATACAAATAGAATCTCCTCTCTCCATTCACTGAATGCAAGCTGCTTTTCGTCTGACCTAACTTTGTTGCTTTCTTGCGTAAAGGGCAAATAAATTTAAGATGTAGAGCGTAGCGTAAGACCCTTGATTTTGAACAGAATTGTCCTGTTTCTCGGTAATTCTGATGACAATTCTTGTTCCCACAATAACTTGGCGTATGCAATTTATCCACTGAATCAGATCCTTCACTATCTTTATTTGCCAGAGTTTGGTCTGCATCTATGGAGTTTTTGGCTTTGGTCGAAACAGAGGAAGCTAAAGTAATTCTTTGGCGCAAGAAAGTCTGATCATAACACAACAAAAATATTGATCAAGCATTGAATCATTACCAGAAATAACAATGAGTTGAAGAGCATTGTTGATTTGATTAAGAGGTGTCTTTTCAGGGTTACAGAGGAAAGTATGAAGAGGTGTCTTTTCAGGGTTACTCAGAACCTGAAAAACAAAGAAGCTCCTACGAAAATTAGCTATCCAATAATCATAATTTCTTAGTTTTTGAAGATTTTTTTTTTTTTGAAAAAAGCAAATAGACAAGAGAGTACCAGTTGAATTCGACCCTTCATAGGAATTCGAAGCCGTCTAGTAATGGCCTGAGCATCAGAAGTGATTTGGTTGGTTTTCAATTTCTGTCCCCAGAATTTGTTTGACAATGATCCTCCAGAGAGATCAATGGAGGCATAGTAGAGTAGGAAGCAATTATCACCAACACTTGTTACTGAGAATGGAAGCTTCTGTGATTTTGGAGAGATGTTTCCACCAGCAATACTAAGAATGGCTAGACAACCGTCGATCTACTGTAAAGAATGAGACAAATAGAAAGTGAGTTAAATGTAAAGTTTCTTATGTTTTTGGGTTTATGACTGTAAAGAGTTTTGGCTTGACGTTGTGTGAGTGTTATGGGTTTTGGTGTGAGTGAGACCTGATTAGTTTGCCCATAGGACAATCTTCCTGACAAGAGGGACTCTTCAAAAGAACCAACCAATGACCTTTGAATGGGACGTCCACTCAAGCTTCTAGTGAACCTTGTACATGGAGATGTAGTAACTGATTCAATATCTCTATCCATTGAAAAGGATCTTTGGATACCATTAGCATCATCAAACAACCTTTGCCAGGACCTGAGTTCTGCTTCTTCACTGGTATTCCTTAAACAAACACCATCTTCGAAAATCTTCTCATTTCGGCTGCCTTGTAGAGCTTTCATTCTCTCAGAAAATCTTGGGCCAAGAGGTGACTGAGAAAGTGGCGGAGAGACAGATATATTCTTATGACATGGTAGCGATTTAGCTATTACTTGAGATGTTTCATGTACGGGTGAATATAAGCAAGCTACACCTTTCATTATTTTCCAATTGTTTTGTTTCCATTTTTCCAAACCAAAGATGAATAAAAGATTAAAATATTACTATTAAAAATTTAATAATTTTGACTATTAAATGTTTGTTATATAAATATTTGGAAAATCTCTTAGTGATACAATATTTACTTTATTCTGTTCATAGTTATAATATTCTGATTCAAAATAAAGGAAATATTCTAATTACTTGTTTTCCAAGACAGTCAATATATATAATTTGTGATACTATTTGCTGCAAAAAATATAACCACTATCTCTTTCACGAAGAAACACGATCAAGAAAAAAATATATATATTCTCAAACAGATTGGTTACTTGAGATACATCATTCTAGATTATCTATTCAACGAAAGCAAAGGTAAAATACTCTTAATTGATGTTATGCTTGATAGAACTACTTGAAGCATGTCGTTTCTGATAGCAATTTCTTTTTTTACAATGGTCTTGTATTCATAGATGAAGAGAAATAGAGATTCAACCACAAAAACAAACCAGGTATGCTCATCTATTATTACTTACATATAATCACGTTTATTTATGTTAGGAACATTGAATTTTTTTATCCAATAGTAGAGAACGTAGATCTTTTCAATAACTTTTATGAAAGATTGCATAAAGAAGGTAATCCTGAAACTTTATACAGATGCGATACAAGAAAATATTTCGTTGATGGTTACGAAAAATATGGATTAGCTATGTTATTTCAAGCAAGTGAAAACGGAATTCCACAAGCAAAATCCGTATATGGATTCATTTTTGTATGTCTTGGAGAGCAAAGATGAAACGAAAGTTACAAAGTTTTAAGAGATCTTGTTAATTCAACAGTAGTTTCGACATTAGAGTATGTTTTCCAAATCGTAGAAAGTATATGTTATGGTCCGACCGGTCTTCGTTGGCATGGACATATTTGACTGGATGTTGGGAGAATCTTATGTTAGAGAATAATATGACTGGATATGCTGGGAGAGTCTTATGTTAGAGAAGAATGTGAGTGTAATGGAGAATTCTTGGCTACTATTCCTTTTTACCTAGAGTGGGAGGATCTGGATGAGATTATTGATACACCAATGATGTTTCAATATGCTATCATATTGAGTTGATATTTCCTAACATGGAATTGGCCGACAATTAGAAGTAGTTTATGCTATTTTATAATTTCATTTTTTGAATTTGGATATTATCAATTATCAAATTTTTTAAAGTTATTAATGAATTTCGTTGTTTTTCTATATATGACAAACTTATGATATTATCAATTATCAAATAGTTGTTGGAGGTCGATTTTGATGTAGTTTATTATATTAAAAAAATTATATTCCATAGAAAAAAAACATATAGATTCAAAATCGTAATCCAACACCCTATATTGTTTTCAGATTCGAGTAATTAACATCCGCAATCAATGTTTTTTATTAAAGGAAATATGTACATAGTTAAGATTCTCTAATCAGTAATCACCTTATTTTTGATAATTTCAATTATTCTATATCTTTTTTACATAATTGATTATTTTATCTCTTTGTTTTTAAGAATTGATATTATAAATAATGTTAAAATTGTCAAGACTAATTTAATAATGATTTAAAGAAAAAAAAGGTTGATTGTTTTATATTATAAAAAATAACTAACAGTAATGAAAATATAAAAAAATAAACTTGATTCTTCATTGTCTTCAATCATGCACTTGTAGATTAAGGAAGCAACTACTCTTCAAGGGAATTAAATAAACCTTCACAAAACATCAATATAGACTAATGTTATAAGTCTATAAATCCTGGAAAACTTCCTTGTAAACAATACTCATTGTCTTGCTTTGAGTGTTTCCATCTTTATCCAAAATTAGCACCTTCAATCTATTTTTAGATTTCATTCTAGAAACTGTCACATATAGTTGACCATGAGAGAATATCGGTCTTGGAAGAACTAAACCAACTTTGTTCAGTGTCTGATCTTGACTTTTGTTGATAGTCATAGCAAAGGCAACAGATATAGGAAATTGTCTACGACACATTTAGAATGGCAACTTGGTATCTGAAGGAGAGATTACCAAACTAATGATTAATATCTTATCACCAACTTTGTCTCCGGTAATTATACCGGCTTCAATGACTTATTTAACCATTTGAGTAACTTTCAGTCTTGTCCCATTACATAGTCAAGCTTTAGCATCGATATTCCTCATTAGCATAATAGGACCACCGACTTTCAATTTGATCGAATGATTTGGTAAACCAGACATCTTAATATTATTAAGAAAATCTGGTGTAAAGATCATTGTATCAATCGAATAAGAATCAGTTGGACATAGGCTATATGCACTCAAATAAGTCATTTCATCACCTACAAAGAATACAAAAAATCAAATTATTTAAAACTAGGTAGGTGGTAATTCAATTATAAATGATATGTTGAATTAAATTATAAAAAAATTTATAGAACAAAAACAAATAATTAAAAATGAAATTTTGTTAAAAAACATAACTCATAGAAGTGAAAGCATATGATCATTAATTAGATCAACATCCATGTTTGTGGGACACAGTATAGCCCTATCTTAAAAGAACATTGGGTCATAGAGATGATCCAAAAAAATTATCATATACCTCTGAACATATAGAGATGAGTGGATCAGATGTTTCTGTAATAAGTAACTCATCCGGAATATCAATTAGAACTTCACCTAAATTAGGTTCATTAATTCTACCATCACCAATGGCAAGAATCCAATCGGAAAAATGTTGAATTTCTTCAGACTCCTCCGCGCTTCTATTAGAAGAAGATAATAGTCTCATATTCTTTGTCAATCTGAGAACTTTACAATCGTTCCATAGATAGGATGTGTTCAATGCTGCCATTATAGTATCGGCTCTACCACCACCAACAACGACTGGTAAAACTTGCCTAAAATCACCACCAAATACAACAACTTTTCCAGCAAATGGTTTCTCTTCTACCCCAATTATATCACGCAAGCTTCTATCAAGAGACTCAAAACAATGTTTGCCCATCATTAGTGCTTCATCCCATATAATAAGAGATGATTAGCTAAATCAGACCCTTTCTTCATAGAGCAAGTTGTAAACTCATCAGGGTTTATAGGCATACCAAATCTTGAATGTGTAGTCCTCCCACCAACTAAAAGTAAAGAAGCAATTCTGCTGGAAGAAACATTTATGACAACTTTTCCTCTAAACTATACAGCTCATGATAAAACTTTCCAAAGAAATGTTTTCATGGTACCTCCAAAACCATAAACAAAAAAAACACCACCCTTATCATTCAATACAGAATGGACCACGTTATCATAAATAACCTTCTGCTCATGTGTCAACCGTTTGACCTTTACATCATGATCTTCTTTGAGCTTGGTACAATTATAGTTGAGCTCCTCAAACAAATACAGATTTAGTTGAACATGTGTATAAGAAGCATCTAACTATGGTAACGATGGATACCTTGACAATGAAGTACCATTAGACTTCAAAACATAATCCAACTCGGCCAAAACATAATTTTGAAACTGATCTTCGGTTAACATAAGATCTATGTAAAACAAACAATTTTTTAGTCTTGGAAAATGTTTTTCTAAACAGGTAAAGTTAATAACAAATTTTCAATCATATATAATACTAAATAGATTTTTACCTTTGAATTTTCAGTAATATTCCTATTTTGATAAGAATATCCTATGACAACAATTTCTAAGTAGCTTCCCAAACTACTTCTAGAGAGGTTATGTTGTTACATAATAGCATATGTACAAAAGTTTACCGCAAAAAAGATGATGTCACCCACTGACTTGCACTCTGAATTGTTTCAATATATTCTGAATCATCATCTATAATCTTCTAGCAACACATGCCTCTTTGAGGGTGTTGTACACTACACCGTCCACTATTTTGATATCCTCATAGCATGTTGGACCTCTCACCTTGTTAAGTAAAATTCTCATGAAGAATAATTCTTTAAGAGAAGGTGGAACATAGTAAATCCTACCAACAACAAATCTAGTCGTTTTCCTTTTGTTCCATGACTTGGCCTTTTTGTTATATGTATACTTGGAAGGAAATTCGACATAAGTAAGTTTTCTTGCTTCTGGATCATGTTTATTTCGTTCCATCCAAGCAAGAAACATAGATTGATCAATAGACTTTCGATTTAGTACACTCTCAACCAGATCATCATCTTTCCAAACCAAAATCTGTTGATTTGCTAAGCTGCTTCACACGCAGATATGTGAATTCCAGTGTCAATACCAAAGAGAGATGTACTCGATTCAAAGGAGAACTCTATAAACTCGTGTTCTTACGTTTTTTCTTGTGGATCTCTTCTATCGCTTTCTCAATCTCTAATCGAAACTATGCAAGTTGATTGAGCTGAAATCGGTAACAAATAGGAATTATATATCAGAGAAGACAATAGATGGTTCACATATATGTTCTCTGACTGTTACTAAACATATCTAGTCATTGTCTTCTGATCTGCAGATGCGAGTGTAATTTATCATAAAGGTCAATCAATCTATGCAGTTCTGATGAACTGCAAACATAAGGTATTACATTCTTTTCTACTTTTCAAATTTATGCAAATAAGATATATAATTGAAATAGACTATATATTGCATTTTTAATATAAACTCAAATATACAAATGATATGGATTACATAGATCATTGTAATATTATGGTCATTAATTTTATGATGTGGTACCGTCAAAATGTAGCTATTGGATTAGAAAATTTACACACGGAAGTATAAAATGCAGAAACAACTATTAATAACAGTATATATTTTGAACAAGCAGATTACCGTTTAAAAGATTGCTTAGAATCTGAGTTTGTGGTTGGGATTCTTTTAAGACAATACTTTGCTGAATTGTGTTGCTGCCATGTAATTGTGAATCTTTTCTGAATATTTTCTCAAACGTTTCTGCAATAAGCTTCTTGTAGATTGATTGATAATTGGACTGAGCTGCAGAATTTGATTAGATAAATATTATTTTTTAGAACATTAAACATTCAAGTAATTGCAAGTGACGTAGTCTAGTGGCAGACGATAAGTCCACTAAAGATATACGCACTTGCACATCCAAAGATCAAATCCTACCGTTTACATTATGTAAGAATTTGGCTAATGGGCCGGCCAAGTATATCAAAAAAAAACATTCAATAATTATATACTTAGACTCATTCATTACTTATAGGTGGATTAGTGGACTTCAAGCCAGACGAAGAACCATATTTAGAATAAGGTATGTTTTGTCTCAGGTGTGTACTCGTCATCGGTTGAACATGTTGTGGCATATGTTTAGGTAGTCCTGATAATAAAAATAAGTATATAATTAATATGCAATTCTTTTTAAGGTTAGTAAAATAAAATTTCTGTTCTATATATACCTAAGTATAATTATAGATTAGTTCAATTTTGAGTTTAAATAATACCTGTTTTTTTTTTTTAGTAGATATGTATTAGAAAGGTCACTTAATACTCTTTGAGAAATCGGTGAGGCTGTTGAAAATCCATTGTTGCCTGATGTAAAACACGATAAACAGTAATTAAGATTACTTCCGTAGAAAATAAGAACAAAGTTAACAAAAAGTTTATAAATAAGACAATTTTCCATACTAAATATAATGTTCATGTAAGCAAAAAAAACCTTTTGGTCTTTTCCGTGACAACTCTTGTGTATCTATCTCATCGCATATGGACTTTTTTTTCTTCATGACTTTCAAAGGAAAACTTTTGGGAAAAGTGGTCAATATTTTTTTTCTCTGTAAAATATGATTGAAACCTATGAATATATTAAATAGAGAAACGGATTTAAATTGAAAGTCGATGAGAATTACAAATCAAGTAAATAAAACTCGAACCATATATTTCTTCCTAATTCACCGGTTGTTTAAATTATAGCCAATAAGGAATTCTCTAAAATGAATTCAAATCAATTAAATAAATCAGGAACCATATCTTTCTCCAAATTTGTTATTATTTAGGAAAATTGTAAATTAAATGCTCAGCTTAAATACTATATCTACATTATTGTGTTATAATCAAATTAAATTAGCTACATTATAGTGTTGTAATCAATTTAAAAGGATTTCGAATTATTTATAGCTAAACTCTGTTGTATATGAGTAAGCTAAATTCAGATGTATTTTGTTTCTACAATTCCGAAATTCCGAAATAGTATATGAATAAACTAAACTAATTTCCGAAATCGTATATACTTTGTTTCTATAATTATAGTAAACAATTCTGATTATATGGTTGTAAATGTTTTTCGAATTCTATATACAATAATAATGAATACTATACACTATATTAGATTATTATAATCTGTATAATCATATTGTCAAACTTACATAGATTATTATAATCTATGTATAATCATATTAGATGACTTCTATTGTTTATATTAAAATTTAATTTTTAATTACCATATATATTATATTTCCCTTTTATAATAATAGTTGTAAATGCTACTATTTTTTCAACTATACATACTATTTATCATAATTCAATACAAATTTTTGTGTTTTTCAACTTTTGTTATACATAACGATTTGTTAAATTATAAACGATATTTATATAAAAGAAAATCGCTTAGATTTGATAAACCAAAAAAAACCATTGTTAAATAAAACAAATAACATTAGAAAAACTAATAAAAACCAAATTAATTTTTATGAATTCAATAAAGAAATTATCTTAACATAATAAATAACTAAAAATTAAAAAATTCTTAAAATAACCATAAATCTTAAAATTTAGTCTGTATAATAAATAACCTAAAAGCATGGAAACCAGAAAAAACGAATAATCTTTCAAGCTCAAGGATTCTCGATCTTAATCTTTTTGATCTTCAATAAAGTCTTTGTTGTGCTTGATATATCATTAGAGTCACAGTTGTGCGATTTCTTCCTTTCTTTTCTTTTTGAATGTAGTATTTCAAAACCATCTTTAATTGAATCATCAATTTTCTCTTCACTACCCATAAGGAAGATACCTAATAATGATCAAAATATTTAAGTTTCGATTTATAAAAGCACAAATAATATGATGATTCATGGTTACCCGTGCACAACATATAGATTATTTAAGATCCCTTCGAAAAAGGTTGTATATTTTATTATCAAATGTTAAATAAAATATGATCAGGAGAACGAATTACGTTGTCACTGTACATTCATTACATGTTCAAATAGCATCTTATTTATTTAAAAATACTAATTTCGTGTAACATATTTAAAAACTTACATGAGAGGATTATATTCCATTTAATTATTTTAGTAGTTCAACTTTGTTCTCAACTGATTAATTTTATAGGTATGATCATGATTCTTTAAAAGATTTTTCTTTTCAAGACCAACAACGAATAAGAAACTTTTTCCAATCAAATTAGTAATAGCCATTGAAAACTTTTCAGAGTTCTCAATCTACAAACGAATGTATAACATAAGTTGGTATTTATCATCTTAAAAATAATTGACAGATACATAGACAAATTAGAATTGACGTAATAATTTGTTTACCTCTCCTACAGTTTTGGCTAATTCTGTTGCGAAACGATTAATAATTTGTTAAGCAATATAATCAAACATTAAGAATCTTGATTCTCTAGTATCATCTCCAACTTTTACAAAAATGTAATACCTACAAAAACATTAGGTATACATGAAAAATCAAACAAACCATATAAATAATGACAATTAAAATGTTGGGATGTAGGAGAATAAGAAAACTATAAAGAGGATGTGATAATCGATAGCTTATATGTTATAGTAAATAATAATAATAATCGACAACTTATATGAAATTTTCTGAAACAACATATATGGCATTTCCTATTATATAGTGATAAACACGTTATTCTCTTATGTATAAAAAACGACAATTGATATATTTAAAAATATATAGAATGAAAGAAATTAGCTTACCTGGGAACCACTTCAGTAACATTTGAATTACAATTTTTACAATACCAGACACGATTTTCTAAAACCTCAACACCACCATCATCGTTTCTTCATAACAATCAATAGAAAATATTTTCTTGTTACAAATTCTGCAACTCAAATAGCATGACTCGTAATCATAATTTATGTTAAGTATAGACACCATGGTGACATATGATTCAATCTACATTAAAATATATGAATGTTTAATTATTAACATATATGAAGTAGTTTGTATATATATCAAACAAAGTTTACAAATAATATAGTTTAATTACGTTGATAGTATTGGCAAATTCCTTGATTGTTTTCTTAGGAAAACGCTTAAAATTTTTTCTTGGAATACTTGTAGAAGAATTTTCAGATAATTCAAGTGATGAAAGGTACAACCAACTGCAAGTTATCATCAGAGAGACTAAAAAGAGGAAAAAACGTTATCACCAAAGATAAAGCAATTATATTATGACATTAACCTAATCAAATGGACTAAGCAATAATGATATAAAAATTAAGTAATAATGTTATCAAACTATAATTAAAAAAAAACCAAAAATAAAGCACTAATCAAATGAACTAAGCAATAATGATATAAAAACTAAGTTATAATGTTATCAAAATTTCATTTAAAAAAATTATGTTTGCATCAAAAAATAACATTACAATAACCAATATTTTTTAAAATTAAAGTCTTACGTAAATCGTAATGCAAACACATCAGATATTGTGTCTTTATCAATCACTAACCGTGTACATTTAAAAATATTAGAGACCGATATCACGTCTGTAATATTTCAAGTTTAGACATTATATTAGCATTAACAAATTACATGATTTGAGATAAAAAAATTTAAATGTAATTGAAAAGAATTTTACCTCTAAATACTTTAATCTTAGTGAATTGCATAACAACAATTGTCTTATTGGTATACCCTGATGAAACCTTTTCTTGGAGAGTCTCAATATATTTTTTCCCAAAGCACACACCCAATTCGAGCATCAATGTATATAATAGATTTTAATTAAAAAATGTATATATTTAAAAATAAAATAATTAAAATAGGATCTTAAAACATACTCAGCATTACGAAGCTCAAAATGAATATGTTTGGTTTGTTTTCCATTAGCCTTAGCGACAATTATAAGATCAATATGAAACAACCGTCCAATAACATATGTAGATATATATTTGTTATTAAAAACATATATATATATTCTAAACTAAATTTTTTAGTTTTTTACGAAAAATCAATTTCGAATAATATACAAATAATATATTTCAAATGATATTACTTTTGAATGGTGTAGTTTCTTTACTAATAATTTTACATAAAAAATACGTTAGTTATCAAAATATAATAAAATTTATATATCATTTCTTATTTTCGTTCGTTTAGTAAATATTATTTTCGAATAATATCCGAATAATATTCAAATCATGAAATCGATGATATGAGATGTAAATTGATTTCACATCTTTTAATATTTAAATATTAAATTCTAAAATTAAAAATAATGAAACTTAAAGTAATGAATTTAGAAAACTCACCAATTAGGTAATTGTTATTTAGATTTCCGGCAAGTAATTTATTGTAATCTACGAATTCGAGACCAAATAAATTATTTGGCAAAGGATCAGTTGCCCTTGTAGAATTAGTGTAGACAAATGAGATCTTGTACTTATGAGAACTGGTTTTGAAAGAACTAGTTGCTTCACATACTTTACTAATTATCTTAGTATCTCTCTCTTACAAAAGATGACTAAATTTTCCAAGCAGATCTTTCTTTACTGGTCAATGAATTTTTGAACCCTAAGAAGAAGAAATTTTTTTTTTGGTTAAAATTTCGAAAAAATCATAGAAATGTATAGAAAAGATTGATAGATAATAATTTACTTGATCATCAAACAAAACTAATTCAATTGTCTGGCCATATTCTTCCGTAAAGATTTTCCAAAGTCGAATGATCTTGACTTTGATTTTCTATTGTTGACTTATTGGTTTAAGAACTCGGATGGAATGGAGAACTATTTTTAAGTATCAAATTTAGTAGTACTTTTTTGTTTATGCCTTTTGTTGACTATATATTTGTATCACTTCAAACTTATATAGAAGATGAGAGTCATTTAAACCTAATTTTAGGATAGGGTGAATGTGGTTTAAAAAAAGACTAAATACATTAGAAAAAGTGTATACATTTTATGAATTTTGGTTAATGGTGAATTTTTGTTATTATTTTTTCATCTAACAAATCGGATATTTTAAAAATGTATATTTCTTTATTTTTTGTCTATTGTGAATTTTGGTTAATGGTGAATTTTGTTATTGTTTTATATCTCTATTAAACCATATATTTGTTCAAATTTGTTATCAAAAATGAATATTTTAAAATAGTTGAAATTTTGTTAACGTTTAAATTCAAACTGGATTTCAATACTATAGCTAAAATTTACTAACAATACAACATTATAAACAATAACAAATCGAAATCCAATACTAATACTATAGCTAAAATTTTGTTATCATTATAGAATATACCAAAATAAATGCTAAATACAAAATATAAAATTTAAACTGATTTCGATTTAGTAACAATACAACATTATAAACAATAACAAATCGAAATCCAATACTAATTTCAAAAACAATAGCTAAAATTTTGTTATCATTATGAAATATACCAAAATAAATGCTAAATACAAAATATAAAATTTAAACTGATTTCGATTTATTTGAAGCTAAATTCTCAGCTTCAAGTTTTATAAAACAATTCTATAACATAAAATAAATATAATACATAGGGTTGATATATTATAAATAAATCTTAAAAATGTATTTCGAATTTCTGGATATAATAGTAACGAATACTATACACTAAATTAGATTATGTTAGATTGATAAAAAAATAATCAGTTTACAAACAATAGTATATATCTATGCAAAATAAGCTAATATATCTTTGTTAAATTTAATCAAGAAAATTCTTTGTCGATCCAGTCTGCATATTTCGAGAAAATATATTCATTTGTTTACAATATTCCTTTGTTTTTTAAACCACCAATATTTCTCTTGAGTAAACAATATTTTTTGGGTAATAGTATATTCATCCAAATTTACGGTAATATACCAACAAAGGACATTTGATCAAAAATTTTACTTTTTCACATAAAGTATATTAGGTTATTATAATTATTCGGTTTGGACAAATGTAATTTCGAATCTCATAGATCAAAAATAGGTTAAAAATAAAAGATTACATACTAGAGGAATAATTGAAAGGAAAAAAAAAAGATTCAACAAAAATTTAAATATTATATGTTTTAAATTCATCACTACAAACATACTCAAGAATTCCATAATTCATTTGGATTTGAAAATAGTACAATATCACCAATTCTATCACGAGAAAGAATTCTAGGTTCAATAGATCTTCTTGTCATTCTTAAGATGTAAAGTGTTGTACCATACAAAAGGCTGGATCTTGCATCCATGTCTCTCAGCAACATAATCTTGTACATAAATCTAATTGGTCTTCTAGTGTTTCTATAATTAGTAGACATTAATCTGATCAAATTAAAAATGGTGTGTTAGTTGTATGGATAAGGATTATAGTAATGAAAGTATCAATTTTATCACTATTAAGATAACAATGATAGGTATCAATTATAATAATGGTATATCGGTAAAGTAATGGTATCAATGACGATTATAATAATGGTATTAATGATGATTCATATGAGTAAAGTATCAATTTAAAAAAAATTGAAATACAAAAAATGATTACAGCAACGTATGAGAACCGTAAAATTTTTTTACCAATCTTGTGTTCCTTGGGGGTCTTATTGCAAAGATGTGTCTGTGAAATAAATTATATCAAGATATAAGAACCGTATAATGAATTATAGCAAGCTATAAAAATGTAAACTGGATTATAATATGAATTTTACCTAGAAACCATAATGGAAGATTATGAGAAGTGAATAACAATTGTGAAAATATTTATGTTAGTTGTGACCTAAAGGTAATGAACATATATATAGTAGTGTATTAGGTTTTCAAAATTAAAAAATATATTAAAGAAATATTCTAGAATTAGTGAATTTTGAATTATACAAATATTAGAGTCTATCGCCAAAGCTATAATTAGAGTTTATTTTAGAATGTCTAAATTAACTTTATAAAATCTTTAAACAAAAAACTAATTTCCAATGGCATAGGATGTAATATCCCATATCATACTAATGTTATTTATTTAAAAAGTTACATTTTTATTATATAGAGGCTTATATGATCCTCTAGGGTCACACATCTAAGCAAATTTGATCAAATGTTTATGGGTTCAAAGATTCATCATCACGTATACATTCTATGTGATAATGTGAGCTGCAATTAAATGTAATTGTTACTATTCAAAATATCACTTACGTGTATTGATTGGATTCTTTCCACTATCTACACTTAATGTGATTAAGTGCAGGATACGTTTCATATGTTCTGCCTCTATAAGATATGAACTTGATAATGTAAGTGCAAGGGATACACACGATAACCCAAAACAAATTTGATGTAAAGTTCATTAAAAGAAGAAAGAGATATCGATCTCAACGGCACTAGCATCTCGTTCCGATCCAGGTTATGTGCGTGTGGATATCAATAGAGGCACTATGTTTGTAGTGCTAAAAATATCTCGATTCTATCGTTTCGTCCGCTACAAAACCTCAAGGTATATTATATACTTATCAGTCCGGTTATAATTCAGTATTAACATGAGATCTTGTTTTGATTCATACTCGTTAATTGCTTGATGTTGCAAAACTAGTTTGTTTTCTTTTAGTAGTATCAGAACATTCATGCTTAATTATGAAATTGGATCTTATTTAATCTATACTTTGGTGAATATAAATTAATCTGGTATTTTCATGATGTTTGAAATTAATGAGTTATCGTGTGTTCATGAAATAATCATTTGTTTTTGTTCATCGATTACGAAGTCAAATTTTGTGATCGTATGACAATTCCATTTCATTAGATCATCCGATAATTATGTTTATAATATATGATATCCTAGATTGACATTGGCTTGTGCTTGTAAAATTTTGTTTTTAGATCTTGCATAAACAAATTTCGTTAGAGCATTAGCGGCTTGAATGAATAATTTGTTTTGATTCTCACATTTTTGATCTCTTATGAGTATTGAGTTTTATTTTGAATAAAATTCTAAAATTGAATTAAAGTAAACAAATATAATTAAATAAATTTCAATAAGATTAAAATTATTTTAATTGAACGTATATCTTAAGTATTTCGTTCTTCATGTAACCTTTATCCACATACACTCCAATTTGTCAGAATCATTTTGATTCTGAAACCAGTTTCGTCCATTAGTTCTCCCGAAATCTAGTTATTCCTCATATCAGGGCAATGCTTCATATTCTTGAGGGTTACTTCACATCCAGAGGTGAACTTGAGTGCCACTGAGCCAATTCCAAGGACTCTTGACTTAGAGACGTTCCCCATTAGGAGTTAGTGATCCGGCGAACTCTTGCGATAGGTCATCTCTCTAGTAGTGCAGATGTGTGCTGAAGAGCAAGTGTCGTATCCTCACTCTTTTGGGTTGCTTTCCACCATGTTGACTTCAGTGACCACTGGGACGAGATCTTCTTATGTCATATGCACGTGGTCATTATTTTTCTTGTTGTCTTGGGCTTGCTACGACACTCATCATATTTGTGGCCCAATTTATCACAGCTGTGACATTTCCCTTTGAACTTTTTCTTCTTAGTGGGCTTATTCTGCTTCTTGAAGCTCGTCGAAGAAGCATGTTTCAGGGAAGACGAGGCAATTTCTTTGCCTTTTCATTTGTCCTTGAATTTGTGTTCAACCATGTTCCCTAAATGTTGGTGAAGAACAATAGAGATTGAACCACAATTTCTTTCTTCTGTTTGCAACATGTTGAGAAGATCTTCAAGACTCATCTTCTTTCGCTTATGCTTTAGGTAGTTCTTGAAGTCATGCCAGATTGGTGGAAGCTTTTCAATTATGGTGTTTACTGTGAAGGGTTCACAAAGTGACATGCCTTCGGATTCAATCTCTTGACATATGAGTTAAAGTGCTTCCACCTGTTGCATTACCGGTTTCGAATCCATCATTATGAAATTCAGAGACTTTGCCACATCGTACTTCTGAAAACCAGCATCTTCAACCATATATTTCTTTTCCAGGGTCATCCATAACATCTTAGATGTTTTGTAGTCACAGTAGACTTTGAAGAGTGTGTCATCAATGCGGTTTAAGATCCAGCCTTTACACATGTAGTCTGAGTGAACTCATGCTTCCACAGTATTAAACATTGATGGGTTTGTGTTACCCTAGGAAGAATTGACTTACCCTCCTTGACAAATTTCTCGAGCTTGAGATTTGTCAGAAAAATATCATCTTTAGCTGCCACGATTTGAACCCTTGGCCCTCAAAGTTTTCAGGCAGTGGTCTCATTATAGGAGTTGTGTTTAAGCACGGGTGTAGGCATAGCTACATTTGTCAGTTGCGTTGCAGCGCTTTAACCAATCACTGGGGGATGAAAACTTCCGAATAAGATGCAGTGTGTCGTCTCTACACTCTGAGTGTCAACTGATAAACCGGTTGCATCAACGACTTGATCTTCCATTCGTGTGTCTTGGATCTGTTTCGGTGTTTCTTCAAAATACATCTGGAATGAGTAAACATATTTGATCTGAACCATAGTTTTAACAAAATGGAAACGATATGCAGAACTTATAGAATAATCCGAACCATAGTTTTAACAAAAACAGCGCGGATTTTATTAAGTTAAGATTATAATAACCTATAAACATGAATCAGGTTAAGCGATAACACAAGAGCTATAAGCAATTAAACAAAATGGTAAAGGTGACGAATTCACAGAGCTTAGACAAAAGTCTCGTTACCTTAACTCAATAAACACATGTGGCGTACGCATATTGATGCGTTTTTGAACGTGATCCAATATAATACATTTTAGATGTATTAGTTATATTTATTTTACTAGTGATGTGAATTAAATATAAATTAAGATTGGGTTGAAATATATTCTTCAGCAAATATCAAGTGTTTTTGACGCATATCCATTGTGATCAACTATTGAAACTTGTTTTGTTGTGTGATTGGCTTGATAAGTTAGAGTCTACAATTAAATTAGTAAGATAGAGAGAAACAGTTTCTATGTGAGAAAAGTTTGGTTTACTTGACTAAACGGTTTTGGGCTTAGAGGCATAAGTTGGATAAATCATAAGATGTTATCTAACAGCCAAGAGTTATATTAGATATAATTAACAAGGCGTTTTTTATCTAAATAGATAAACATTCAGTTGATGAGCCAACACTCACTTGAATTCCAATGAAAAATGGATCTTGGATCATTATATTCATTTTGAGGATCATGTTATTTTGAATATAATGTGAGTTTTCTTAATTGTTGAGATTTCTCATACTTGTGAACTTCATATTAACATTCGTTATTCTTGCATACATCAATGTCAACTCCTCACAATTTATTTTCATTGTGATATGTTCTTGAGAAGGACAAATTGAATGGATTGAACTTCTTGAGTGGTATCGAAACTTGAGAATTGTTCTCAAGCAAGAGAAAAAAGGCTATGCCCTTGAAAAGGTTCTCTCTGAAAAACTAAGACCAATGCTCCACATGCATATAGAGAAATGCTTATGAGAAGCATGTTAGTGATAAAGTCAATGTGTGTTGTCTTATGTTGGCTACCATGAACTCGGACTTGCATAAGCAATATGAGAACGTGGAGTCATCAATTGACATAATCACTAGTCTGAAAGGTATGTTTCAGGAGCAAGCACGAACTGAGAGATACCAAACAGTTAAGCTCTCATTGAGTGTAAGCTGCCAAAGGATAGTCTAGTTAGCTCTCATGTCATTAAGATGATAGGTTATATTGATAACCTTGCAAAGTAGGACTGTCCAATAAGCTAAGAGTTGGATTAACGGTTAGGCATCAAAAATTTTATCCATGAGAGGCAAGGAAGTGTTAACTATATATGTTGTAACAACACTATTCGAAGAGTTCACCTCCACCCTATTAGCAAAGCAGATGTGGCGTCTAATAGATGAATCATTATTTTCTAAGGTAATGAAAGGAAAGTATTTCAATAATAATAGCCCGATGGATCTAATTAAGACTAATTCCTCATCATATGGGTGGAGGAATATCAGTTCAACTAGATATCTGGTCAACAAAAGTATCATAACGAAGACATGGGACATAAATTCAATCTCTGTTTAGAATTGGATCTACGCTTATTTTCAACTCCCCGAAGCATTTCGTCGCTTATTTTTAATCAAAAAAGAGGGCAAAGGGGAGTTGGCCGCTTTTAGAAATAAAGAAGGGCGTGAACTTTTTGTATGTCGTATGTCTACCTTTTCTGAAACAAAATTTTACGAAAAGAAAAAGGGGGATATGAAATAACCATAGTGGATGCGTCGAATGAACCTAGGGGTTTACGACTCCACCCCCGAACGACGAAGGCAAATCCTAGAAGGGATGTGCGATTGGTATAGGTCCCAACTTTTATCTGGATTGACTATTGAATCAATTTATTGATCCATGAACAAGAATCTGGTGTGAGATTTTATTATGAAAATTTGTTGAACCAAAAAATGTCCAACTTATTTTGGAATCGTAATCTCGAGGAAACTAAAATCAGATTTTTGGAGTTGGCATTTTACCAAGACTGATAAATATATGGTAAATCAAGATGTTGGACCGAGGAATTTGATTTCCTGGTTGAGGTAGGATGATATTATCCAAACTTTCAGGCCCTTCAAGACCCACAACCAACTATTCAAGTTTTTTGTTCAATAAAATATATTCTTTTCCTTATCAAATGGTAGTAAAATGACAATTTGACGACCACAGTTCATGCAATATAGTCAATCGCAGTCCAATATAACTCATTAACATTATCCAAAATTGTTATCTTTGGGTAATTCTCGCGTAACATATTTAAAGATTTGAATGTTTCGTGATCACCTTTCCAAAAAATTTCTTGCTCTTCAATAGATGTTGTTAGGTGATCCCACTTATTTGGATTACCTTGTGTGCTAGACTATCCCACTTTTCTCTTTATACAGGAAGTCGAATTTTTATTGGACCAATTAGTCTTCTTCGTCATATTCCACTATTTTTGAAAGTGGATTAGACAAATCCCGAGACATTTTTTTGGTCCAACACGAGGTTGTCATCTCCATTCACATAAACTATAACTAAGGCATATACATAGGCGGACCTACGTTTAGTGAAGGGGGTTCAGTTAAACCCCTGGGAATTTTTTTTTCTTTATTCAACATTGGATCGACAAGACTTGATCCATAACCTAAAACTCACTCCCAATAATCCATTTTTTAAGCTACCATAATGCAGCGGGTAGGAATCGTACCTGGTGCCAAGTCTTTAGTTAAATCATCCTAACCACCAGACTGAGAGCAACTCGGCGAAATTTTATATAGAGATTCATTATTCATATGTGTGTTTTTTTACCTTAAGATTCTTTTTATTTTATTTTGACACCCATTAGTGTAATTAAAGTCCAATAACTTTTTAACTTGTTTGAAAATTTATGGTCCAATAATAACCCAAAAAACTTCATCACTCACAATTCCTTTCATTTTTTAACGAATCATATATTATTTTTTTAGAAAATTTTCTTTTTAATCAAGGAACACAATATTATATCTCCCAATTGAAATTAACCTAATTGTATTTAGGCATTTGAAGTTGATTTTGATTTTACATGTTGCTACTGCAACTTTAGAGAGATGTTTTTCAGCAATAAAGATTGTGAAGACAAAACGAGGCAATCAGATTAGAGATCAATTTTTGATTGTTTAGTTTATTTTGTCGATAAATATTTGTTCGAGTCTATTACAAATGAGGTTGTGATGAAGAGATTTCAAGAGATGAAAGATCGCATGGTGGTTTTATAAATTTATTTATTATTAATGGTTTTCTATATCACATTTAACTTCTTATTATTTTATGGGATAGTTAGTTTATTTTTTATGAAATATAATTTATTATTTTCTAATATATACTATGAACCCGATAAAATAATTTTCTGGGTCCGCCACTGGATATATACACAATCTCGTAAAGGAATGTCTTTTAAAGAATGTGTTTTTAATCTAGATGCTTTTGAACAATTCTGCAATATTATAGAGTATTTTGTTATCATAATTGAATAAGGATTAAGAAAGATATACCCATATTTAGTGAGAATCTTGTAAGTAAATTAAATTTTAAATTAAATTTTAAATTCGATTTTTTAACAGAAATTTAGAATATTATTCAACAAAATAATATATTTTAAAAAGGAAAACTACATACCGTTTTTACCACAAAAATAAACTAATAAAAATATATCTTTTGAATATTCTAAAATTTATAAATTTTAAGAGATCCTTAGAATCTTCAAAGAATTTTAGAATTTTCTGAAATAAAATACATATTTGTAAAATATATATACAAACAATCACGTGAAAGTCAAAATAAAAGTATATTATAGTACATTTGGTAGAACAAATTCAAACACTCCAATTTTCAATCATTCACTAATGCTTTATGAAATCGATAATATTTTTGGACTTGACAAATCTATAATTGGCCTAAACATTTAGTAGACAACAACACATTATTTGTAACCTATATATTTGACTAACGCATAGCAAGCTTGAAACCATAACAAATAATAAACCATGTTCTCCTTATATAATTATACTCTAACTTACAAAAAAAAAATGTTCTCATCCAAATCGATCGAATGACACAATTATTACTTTGATCACTTATATAAATTTACATTAAATTTGACATCAATTGTTTAGCATTTATATTGTAGCTAGCAAATATTATTATCCACATATATAACATTCTCAGCTTACAAGACATATATTATTATTATCAGGAATCCGATAGACACATTCCTCTTTATAAGATAGTTTTTTGTTTATCTATTCGAGGAGAGGCACATTGAAGATTAAAGAAAATAAAGTCTGAATATTATAAATATAGGCGTGACTCCACTTTATTAAAATGAATTAATGTA
Organism: Lepidium didymum; assembly: GCA_963920545.1. Lineage (NCBI taxonomy): Eukaryota > Viridiplantae > Streptophyta > Magnoliopsida > Brassicales > Brassicaceae > Lepidium > Lepidium didymum. The sequence goes on along the minus strand of OY986980.1, from coordinate 17,257,066 downwards.
TATTGGTATGAAAAAAGGAAAAGTTGAAATTCACCTTTATTCGTGAGTTCATAACATAAGTCAAAAGAAATGCGTACCAACTTTTGGGATACTTAAAATAGAAAAAGAAGAGAGACTTGTAAAGTCCAAGGTCTGCCTAATTTATGAATCACAATAATTCGCATAAATCAAAGAGAAATGGACAAAAGTTTATACTCTCTTCCTTTCACAAAAATCACAAAAAGTATCGTTTTGGCACTCTTCACATAAATTAAAAAATCAGATAAAAATTCTTTTATACCCTTATGTAATTACATAAGGGTATAAAAGTGGCAAAAAAAAATTACAAATAATCAAAAATAACAAAACAAAAAAAAAATCTTTCAAATACCAATATCTGAATCATATATACGTAGAAAAACAGCAAAAAAAACTGATTATTTTTTGGGATATTTTTATGGTATGCCAATTTTATGTTTTTAATTACTTGTAATGTCCATTTTTTTAATCTTACATAAAAAATTTTTTTTTTGTTTTAGTTTTGGGAATATCTTTTTTTTGTGGCATTGAATTACAATATTGTTGTCCACCGTGGCCAATAATATTACAGTTTTGTCTTTTGTGTACATGATTCAGTATATATGTCTGTCGTGTATAATTATATTGTATTTTTGTCTATGATAGATAGTATAAATGTTCACCGTAGACAGCAAAACGTATGCACTATATGTTATGTCATTACACGAAATACCCAAAAACATAAAAAAGATATTTTGTGTAAGGTTAAAAAGAAAATATATTATGTACAATTATCTCTTATTTTTTTAGGAGTGTCTGATTAATACAAAAATGAATCAGAAAAATATATTGATGATTATTTTATAACAAAAGCGTTTGAAATTTTTTTAAGTTATACCGTCATTAGAAAAATAGTCAAAGATTTATCAAAAAAAAGTCAGAACTCAGAAATAATGATGGAAAAATGGTTAGAAATAATGGTTGAAAATGAATAATTTATAACAACTATCAATTTAATATTAAAATTGATTGGTAATATTAAATAGCTTAAATTCAATAAAATCCAGGATTTATATACTCTATGTGTTTTGTTGATAGATCTTGAAAGGCCTAAGATCCAGTCAAGTTTTGGCTTGTTCTGTTTCCTAGAATTAATAGAAAGATCTTGTTACAGCGTTCTGGGAATTAGACAATGCTTTTCTCCGCTACATACTGTGCGAATTTGGAGACGGTGCTCTGAGCAATGGAATATCTAATTTCTATGGGCATATTAGAGGTGGAGATATCCACAAACCGTTCTAATGTATAAAAGATGGTGTCCCAACGAGAAGAGTGGTTAGTTTTTGCCCATATCTAGAAGATTACCTAAAATTGAAAAATGTTTTCGTTTATTCTTAATCACTAAGTCTCTAAATTATAAATCTAATTATCTACCTCATTATATTAGAGAATTAGTTTATGATTTCTCAATTCTAAATTTTTTCCCTTTAGAAACTTTTTAATAATTATCTCAAATGTTGAAAAAAAAAAAATAATAATAATAATAATAATATTGCAAACTAAAATAGTATTTAGCAGATGTTTCCAAATAATTTTTTTATAACTTAGGAGTTCCTAGATTTTATAAGAGAGATTTGGACTATCTCCTATGAGAGGTGCAACCCACGGATAGATCCTCTTTCTGTATATTCAAATGGGCCGAAAAATATCGACACATATCTATGTAAGGGTGACTAGGAAAATATGTTTTAGTTTCGTATACCATAGGAATCGAACCTACGAACTCTTTAAAGTTGTAGGTCCCGTCCTCTACCACTTGACTACAAACTCTTTATCTCCTTATTGTTTCAACTACTGAGTTTTAACAAATAGATAATTTGATAGCTAAACAAGAATTTTATTTTCATACGAGCGTTTAAAAACTATCAATCAAATCTATATAACATATTCCTTTTTGAAAAGAATTCCAAAACGTTTTATCAGCAGAACCCATAAGTTGGTTCTAAATTGTACCTACCATCCTTTTAGATTAAATTCATAAAACCTATAGAAGGGTGATTAAAATAATGAGAAATATAAAGATTCAACGTACAAACATATATGAGCTAAATAATGACTTTGGTACGTTGGATTTTTCTTTTGGTCATTTAGTGAGGATCTTGACTTAATTGTAATCAATATGTAATTAATAATAATAAATTTTATAGTCTTTATCTGCTATCAAGTATCAAGCAATCTGACATTCACTAAAAGTTCAATTAGCAACTTTATACTAATTTATATATGTACTAACAAATTATATTTAAAGAATTAATATGTAATCTTATAAATACAGTTAAGAAGATAATAATCTATGTGTAATTAATTAGTTTTATGTCACGTGATGTGGGATGTAAGCACGTGATGGAGCAGGCAGCATGTTTGGTCGACAGTATGATTTTAGCATGGAGCTTCTTTATGGCAGAAGAATGTGCTTTTTCTTTCTTCATTTGTCTACTTTATTTTATACAATCATCTGTCCCTATCTTCTTCTAATTCTTAATCTCTTACGGATTGTTTAATGAAATATTTGCATTATGCATTGCATGGATTTGCTAACTCTGCTCCACTTTCAATGGTGTAAAAATTAATTACGAGTTTCCATATCATTTTGCTAATGATTTTCATCATCAGCTTGTATATATTTTCGGTTAAAAACTTTATCCAAAAAAAAAAAAGTTGTATTGTACAAAGAAAATTAAAGATTAGTTATCTACAAATCAATATATCTATATATATAATTTTATTTTAAAAATCAACCTAGTGGTTGAAGAGAAGGCAATAAGAGTTGAAATGTAAAAGAAGATGTACGTTGAGCACTGATTTTAAAGTTGTATGACATCTAAAAAGATTGGATTCGAGCTACCTAGCTAACTTATTAGTAGAGCTTAGAAACTAAAAAGTTAGCTCTATATATGTGACATCCCACAAACCTATCTAAATCAATAAATGACTCTCCTCTAATCATATGAACTTTGTGATACTAGTACTATTACAATTCATCTTATTCCGAGCCATTTATAAATGTCGACACTGAATCTTTTTGTTGGTTTGCATGCTAATGTCCACATCAAACCAATTTTAATAATTATTTCACAAAAATAAAAGGACTATTTCGACCCATTCACGTTCTAGTCCATCCTTTATTAGGTCTGGTATATATGAAGAGAAGTTGTTTTCTTCTTTTTTCCATATTACAGCAATATAACCACCAAACAGCATTCCTAATTGTAACCAACAAACACATAAGTCAAAAACACATTTTTCACATATATAAATTATAATGAGATTGGAAATAGCGACAAACTAATCATATATTTTAAAGATAATTATGTATCGTAAATGGTTTTTAGTCTAGTGGTAGATGGTAAGTCTATTTAGACATGTGCATTTGCACAACCAGATATCGAATTCTACTGTCTACATTATGTAGAAACTTAATTAATGGGCCGGCCTGATGTGGTCCAGTATTGACAAAAAAAAAAGATAATTACATATCTAAAAAGTGGTCAGACTTCAAACTCTATTAGAAAGACTTTGCTATATTGAAAAATCTTTTTCGTTTTTCCTCTCTTTATATAATTCCGAAAACTTTAAACTATAAAACTATGTTTTCGCTCGTAGTGTCATAGAATCGGTAATAGTCTAATGTTGTAAACATTTCTTCCCTTGTTTCTCTTGTTGAGTGGTTTTTGTAATATTGAGTTGACAAAAAACCTAAACCATTGGAACATATGCGACGTTGAGTCCAGCTGTTCCAAGAGTCTCCGGTAGTTGAACCCCGTCCTGTAGACTCCCTGTTTTGCTGCGTGTTCGTTTACACCAATGCAAAGACTGATGATGAATGGTAGACAAAAGATTTGGGTTACAAGTCGTGCACCGTTATTTACCAAGTCAAAGACATCCATCCACGTGTCTCTCTTTTTATCCGTCAGATCTCACAAACTCAACAGCGCACTATAACAAAAGTAAACCCAAGCGTACAGGAAAATCTCCATCGTTATGAATCCATTTTCCCGCCCAATGGCACATAACGCCTAGCTGTCATTTTCATTAATTCCGAGAATACCCAAGAGATAATACAATGGCTCCAAGATAAGGACATGGGTATAAATGTAAATTCAGTAAAAAATCACGTAGTAACAAAACGTAACCCCACCGGCGATTTTATATTTAATTCTTAGGGCTTTTTTACCTTTAAAGGCGTCACGGGGAAGGCATGTTTGCCTATTTATTATAATATCTTCTTGTGAATTGTAAACTAATAATAAAAATTTATTTTTTACAAATTACAATACAAAATTATTACCATAGCTTCCTCTATGTATTTCAATAACATTTTTACATTAGTCTGTAATCATAATTGATAATATAATATTTATATGGTGGATTTTGATGAGAGCTAATGATCACACGGATAATTAGTTTGGTATAATTTTATAGATTGGTAGAAAAATTGTTTATGACAAGAGAAGACAAATGTATGCAATAATTTATTTGATTTTATCGAGCGTTGATAATTTATTAATTTTATATGATATCTATTTTTTTTTGGTAAGGATTTTATATGATATCTTAGTTAGTTATTTTTATTCTTGAATAATTAATTGACCAATTAATTAATTATAATTTAAGTGTGATGATTGACTATAGGGACCGGGCAGTGGATCTTTCTTTTTATGAATTTATAATTCTCCCAGTTTTAGCCTTATAATGTGCTACTTTTCATTAAAAATCTCAATAATCCTCTGACTGTCAGTCTTTTTATTAATTATTTCTTACCAAATTCTCCCCTAACAAGACTAATTTCGGATAAAACATTTATTTATAATTTTTAAATCTAGAAACTAAAAGAATATTACGTTTTTTTTTTAATATTGGACCACAACATGCCGGCCAATTAGCCAAGTTTCTACATAATATAGACGGTGAGACTCGATATCTAGTTATGCAAATGTGTATATCTTACGTGGACTTACCGTATGTCACTAGAATAAAAACCAAATACTATTACTTATAAGGAGATAATTACTACGACTTTTCTTTTTTACGTTATTAAATTAAGACTTTCAACGTTGTAAATTGAGTAATGACATATTTGTAATAATGGAGTAATGAAATTTCCATAGATAAATTGTGTACATTGTAGCAATTTTCTTAATTGCCACAGAAATTAAGTGCTATTAAAAATACGTTATACTCAGTTTCATAATAAGTAATTTTTGAGGGAAAAAATTTCTATTAAATTATTTGATGTTAATTACATTTTTATCTATTTTGACTATTATGTAGATTTATAATTGGTAGAATGATCTTTTTTTTTTTTTGTCAATAATTGGATCGATAAGGGTCAATCCATAATTTAAAGCTCATCCCTATAATTTTATAAACTACCAGAATGTAGCGGATATGAATCGAACTCTGGTGTCAAGTCATTAGTTGGATCATCCTAACCACCTGACTAAGAACAACTCGGTGTATAAAATGGTCATTAAATATAATATTTTTAATTAGAAAAATTAAAAATTAAATGATTTTAAACATCGTAGAAACAGATGGAGTATATATATAAAGAATTAGGAGAAGAGTATAAAATTTTGGATTGCATGCAAACAAGAGAGAATGAGTGAATAGAAACTGTCGTGTAACTAATTTTCTGCAGTTCATTATTTTATTAATATTTTCTTCCAATGATGATAATAAATTTTTAGAAAAGATTTAAAAAAAGGAAAAAGAAAAAATAAATAAAAATTGGTGTCCGTTACTTTATTTAAAGGTTTAGGAATCGAGAAGTATATTTAGTTGGCTTAGATTGTAGACAAAGCAAAGCATCAAAGATTCATTAGAGATAAATACAGAGATACATACAAGGATACAGAGAAAGAGAGACAGGTGTTAGGGGAAAGTTGAGAGTGGTGGGTCTGTTTCTGACATTATCTTCATTTCCCGCCTTTGCTCTTGTTTGAATTCTCTCCTTCATCTTCTTCCACTAACATATAGTGAGAGATGAAGTTAAAAAAGAGTGAGTCAAAGTTTGAGACTTGAGACTTAGATAAAGAGTGTGGCTCTGTCTGTGTGTGTGTGTGTGGATGTGATTTTTGTTTTTGTGTTGGAAAATGGATACGCCGCAGAAGAGTATTTCCCAGATCGGAACTCCAATTTCCAAATCCAGATTTGAGGTTTTGTTTCTTTTCCTTAAAACCTAATTATTGTTTTTGGTCAATGTTTAGTGTTTTAATGGATGTTTTGTTGTTTTTGTGCCAATTCTCAGATTTCAGAATTTCTCTGAATTTTTTCCTGTAAAAAAAATCCAGATTTCGTGAATTATTTTGCCAATTTCTAGTTTAATTAACGAAATTATTTCTTGGCTTTGTTAGTCGATGTAGTTAGTTCAAAGAGATGACAAAATTGTAACTGGTTTTTTTTATAGATTTGTTCATGTGAAGTGTTGATTATGATCAATCATTCTTATAATTCACTATACAAATCTGTACTTTTGTTTATGTTCTGTTTCTTGAGATTCTTATTGGGAATCTTAACTTTGATTCCAGAACCAAAAATAAAAATATTCATAAAATTTGTCCTTTTTGTGGTTGTCTGAAAATGCAGGATTCGCCTGTGTTTAACTACATAAACAGTTTATCTCCGATAAGACCTGTCAAATCTATTCTGAATCCTCACCCATTTAGCTCTCTCAATTTCACTTCTCCTCCTTCTGTATTCACATCACCACACTTAACTTCTTCTCACAAAGAATCACGATTCTTCAAAACTCATAACTCTTCTTCTTCTTCTTCTGATCCTACCAATCCCGTGGAACCTCGAGACGAGTCTACTTCTAATGAAGAAGTTGCAGCAGAAGCAGACGACACAAAAGATGCTTCCATGGGAGAAGAAGCTTCAACTGAAATGGAGCTGACACAAGGAACTAATCCTGATAATTCTGTTGCTTCACCGTGTGGTAGAGATACCACCGATCTTTCGCTTGTTCCATACGCTCCTACTCAAGGAGAAAATGGTTCTTCTGAGGGTGCAGGAATGGAGCTGCAGAAGATTTATGATAATGTTCAAGGGAATAACCAAACTTCGGATTGGGAAAGTTTGATTTCAGATGCTTCTGAACTATTAATCTTCAACTCACCTAATGATTCAGAGGCTTTTAGATGTGTTATGATGCAGAGAGCATCAACCTCCGAAGCACGTTTATGCACTGGTGTGGGTATACAAACAATGCAGCCAAATTCAAACAATGAACCAGAGTCCTCGGACGCGATTCCATATGAGGTAAATTCATGAACATTGTCTCTCTTAGTTATCTTCAGAGTCTTCTTACAAATGATCACTGTCTCTGAAAGAGGTGTTCTCTTGGTGCTTGCTTTTGGTGTTCTAGGGTGTTTCACTCTTGCACCGCGGTATAAGAAGACGCTGCCTGGACTTTGAGATGCCAGGCAATAAGCAGATATTGAGTGAGAATAACACTGTTGTTTGTGAATCCTCGTCGAGATGTGCTGTACCAAGTATTGGTCTTCATCTAAATGCCATTGCAATGTCTTCAAAGGACCGTAAAACCGATGTCACTCATGATTATTTATGTTCTGGAAAGATACAAGTGGGTTTACAAGGATCCATCTCTACACTGCAAGAAACTTTTGACCAAACAGAAAATGAAATCCGGGAAGATGCAGATCAAGATGTTCCCGTTGAACCAGCCTTGCAAGAGTTGAATTTGAGCAGCCCAAAGAAAAAGAGGCAAGTCTATTGCCTTGTAAAAAACTACCCTGTGTAGATAAACTATTATTTCTGTCTTTATAATTATTTGCATGGTAAACACACAGGGTTAAGTTGGATTCTGGAGAAGGCGAGTCATGTAAGCGATGCAACTGCAAAAAGTCAAAGTGCTTGAAACTGTAAGCTCCAAGTTCCACTTCTTTGATCTTTTGGCTAAAAAAAGTGTGGTGTTTTGAGTCTTTTGTTGTTTGTGCGCAGTTACTGTGAATGCTTTGCTGCTGGAGTCTATTGCATAGAGCCATGTTCATGTGTAGACTGCTTCAACAAGCCTATTCATGAAGATACTGTTTTGGCTACTCGCAGACAGATTGAGTCCCGGAATCCACTTGCATTTGCTCCTAAAGTCATCAGGAGCTCTGATTCGGCTCTAGAAACCGGGGTATGATCTTTTTCCCCATCCTCTTTATTCCTCTTTATCATGCATTTACCCATTTTTAAGGAATTATAAAATTGTAATGACACACAGGATGATGCAAGCAAAACTCCAGCTTCTGCGCGTCATAAACGTGGCTGCAACTGCAAGAAATCAAACTGCCTGAAGAAATACTGCGAGTGCTATCAGGTTTTTGACTTTCCTTCATCAATGTCTTTCAATGGATCTATGTGTTTGGTTTCCTTTTCTGATTGCTAAAATATGGTCTGATCTTTCCTATAAAGGGTGGAGTTGGCTGTTCCATAAACTGTAGATGTGAAGGATGTAAGAACGCATTTGGCCGCAAAGATGGTTAGCCTTCTCTGCTTCTGATTTTTCATTACTATTAATCTCGAGTCTCCCCTTTCTGATTCTGATTCTGATTCTGATTCTGCTTGATATATGTCTCAGGGTCTTCTATTGTTGACATGGAAGCAGAACAAGAGGAGGAAAATGAGACATCTGAGAAAAGCAGAACAGTCAAAACCCAACACAACATTGAGGTTTTAATGAGAAAGGAGGCGAGCTCTGCACTACCTACAACACCAACACCGATTTACAGGTAAGATATCGAATTCTAAAGGAGTTTTGATGTGAGTCTTTATCACCTGAATAGCTGAATTTTCCGTTTTTCTTTTGTTTTTCCAGACAACAAATGGTTCAATTACCTTTCTCATCATCTAAGAACAGGATGCCTCCTCCACAATCTATTCTTGGAGGTGGATCTTCCTCAGGGATATTTAACAGTCATTATTTAAGAAAACCAGACAATAGTTTGACTCAATCCCGGATTGAGAAGTCATTCGAGACAATCGCAGAGGATGGAACTGAAAAAATGCCTGAGATTCTCATCGACTCCCCTATAGAGAACACCAAGAGTGTCTCTCCTAATGGCAAGAGAGTCTCTCCACCTAATCTAAATTCATCTAGCTCAGGTTCAATCTTAGGGAGAAGAAGTGGCGGGAGGAAACTGATATTGCAGTCGATTCCATCGTTTCCTTCTCTTACTCCTCAACACTAAAAGCATTTGCTATGGTGTAGTAGCTATGGAAATTCTTTGAATTTTTTTTTCAAGGTAAGAGATGATAAAGTCAACTTCTTGTTGGTAGTAAGTTAGCACAATTTTAAGTCCTTAGTATAGTCGTTGTGTAATAAAGATGTTAATCCATCATGTTCTTCACAATGAAAAACCAAAACTTTCTTGTAATATATACGTTTCTTCTCATGATTGTTCTGTTTCCTTTGTCTCCTCGCACTGAAAATCCGAGTTGCTGGATCTGTCATTGTTTCTCATTCAACCCCAGCTCTAGCTTTATTTTAAAACACATCTTAGGCTAGTTGCAACCATATTGTATATATCTCTAGTTTCCTCAATTTCCCTTTGAAAGAATCTCGTGTGTGTTTGCCAGCTGCAAGATAGCTTTCTCCATTTCTTTCAACTGTCTCTTGACCAAATCAACGTTGCTGATTATGCATTGTTTCTCCAGAATCTGAAAAAAATCTGATTGAATCTGAAAAATTTACAGCCGTTGGATCCTAGAGGTGTAACCTTGCGGTCTTCTCCTCCTTCCCTCTCCAGCTCCAATAACCAATCCGAAGGCTCTAATAACGGAAATAGTGGTAATGAACCTAATTTCACCGAGAAGACAATTCTCGAAATCGGCATCGCAGGTGTGTTTGATCATTATGGTCATCACAGCCTTTTTCATCGTCAAGAGGAAAAACAAAAAAGGTGCTTCTTCATTAACTATAGGCAAAACCTCGGAAATGGAAACAGCTCGACTCAGAACTCATCAGAACCAGATACAAACAACAGTTGATTTCTCCTCTTTGACTCGAGTTACCGTTACTTTCGTTGTGGGCTTATTGGGCTTGATGGGCTGTTTCTGGAATGAGTGGGCTTTGCTTATAGAAGAAATGACAAAAGGTTTAAGAGTTCATGAAGACGGATAAAGATGATTTAAGCATTTGAAATACAAGTCTGAAAAAAGATTAGCTTTCTTTATTGATAGTTCGTTAAAGGCCGATACTTTTATTCACAAACTTGAGTGAGATCGTTAACTTTTTTCTCAAGAATGAGTTCATGGGCAATTGAGATTTGAAGATCGAAATACAAAGATGTCGCTTCAGCTTTGCAAAGTCCAGTTTCATTAGTTTCGTCTTGCAGTTCCAAACTCAGGTACTCCTCTCAAACTTATTGTAGTTGGTACCTCTGACAATTCTCATTCGAAGTGTTAAGTTTTCGTCTATATTAAACACCTGCTGTTTCAAGATTCCACTAAAGAAGTTATCTTCTTCAAGGCCTTCGTGTGACTTCTCCTGCATTTTCTTAAGTCCTTGACTTTCTTCCCCTTTACGTTTCAACTTTTCTTCCAGTATCTCAACCTTCTGTGCATCAGGCTCTTACTAATATCGTAGAAACTGCTTAGAGAGTGTGTGTGTGTGTGGATGTGATTTTTGTTTGTGCGTTGGAATATGAATACGCCTCCCAAGAAGAATACCCAGAAAGTTTCAAAATCCAGACTCGAGGTTTCTTTCTTTTTTCCTTAAAAAGTTTCTATATGTTTTGATGTTTTTGTATTTCTATGATCAATCATTCCCACAATTCACTACACAAATCTGTTCTTTTGTTTGTATTCCCTTTTTTTGAGATTCCAGAACCAAAAATGTTAACAAGTTCATAATTTTCCCTTTTTTGCGATGTCTGAATATGCAGGATTCACCTTTATTCAACTACTTGACCAGTTTGTCTCCGTTAAATCCTGTCAGATCTATCCTAAATCCTCAGCCGTTTAGCCCTGAGAATATCGCTTCTCCTCCCCCTGTATTCACTACACCAGGCCTAGATATAGAATGGCCATCAAGATTCTTCAAAACTCATAATTCTTCTTCTGATCCTACCAATGCCGTTGAGTCTACTTCTAATGAAGAAGCTGCACCAAAAGCAGAAATCAACAATGATGCTTCCATGGGGAAAGAAGCTTCAACTGAAATGGAGCTGCCACAAGGCATCAAGTATGACTGTAGTGGAACAAATCTTAATACTTTCGTTGCTTCACCGCGTGGCACTCGTGTGGGAAAACAAGCAATGCAGCCTGATTCAAACAATGCACCAGAGTCCTCGGATGCTATTCCTTATGAGGTAGATTCATGAACCATATCTCTATTACTTATCTTCAGTGTCTTCTTATAATTTATAAATGAGGACAGTCTCTGAAAAAGTTTTGTTTTGGTATTTTCTGTGTATTCTAGGATGTTTCACTCTTCCACCGCGGTGTAAGAAGACGCTGCCTGGACTTTGAGTTGCCGGGAAATAAGCAGACATTGAATGAGAACAACACTGCGGTTAGTGAATCCTCGTCGAGAAGGTTTTTACCAGGTATTGGTGTTCATCTAAATCCCATTGTAATGTCCTCAAAGGAGAAGAGGTAAGTTTGTATCCCTGAAAACACCTACTCTGTGTAAATTCCTTTTACTTCTGTCTTTATAACTCTTGGAATGACAAACACACAGGATTAAGTTATTTCCTCGAAGTGGCGAGTCATGTAAGCCATGCAACTGCAAAATGTCCAAGTGTTTGAAACTGTAAGCTCCAAGTTCCACTTCTTTGATCTTTTGGCTAGAAAAACCTGTTTTGTTTTGAGTCTCTTGATGTTTGTGCGCAGTTACTGTGAATGCTTTTCTGCTGTAGTCTATTGCACAGAGACATGTTCATGTGTAGACTGCTTCAACAAACCTCTTCATGAAGATACTATTTTGGCTACTCGCAAACAGATTGAGTCTCACAATCCACTTGCATTTGCTCCTAAAATCAATAGGGGCTCTGATTCGGCTCTAGAAACCGGGGTAAGATCTTCTCCCCCATCTTCTTTATTCCTCTTTATCATGCGATTCCTTATGGTTAAATTCAGGAACAATATCTCTATTAGTTATCTTCAGTGTCTTCGTATAAATAATCACTGTCTCTGAAAGAGTTTTTCTTTGGGTGCTTGTTTTTGGTGTTCTAGGGTGTTTCACTCTTGCACCGCGGTTTAAAAAGATGCTGCCTGGACTTTGAGATGCCCGGCAATAAGCAGATGTTGAGTGAGAATAAAACTGCAATGTGTGAATCCTCATCCAAATGTGTTGTACCGAGTATTGGTATTCATATAAATGGCTTTGCAATGTCCTCAAAGGACCATAAAACCTATGTCATTCATGATTATTTGCGTTCTGGGAAGATGCAAGTGGGTTTACAAAGCTCCATCTCTACACTGCAAGAAACTTTGGACCAAATAGAAAATAAAACTCGGGAAGATGCAAATCAAGATGTTCCCTTTGAACCAGCCTTGCAAGATTTGAATTTGAGCATCCCAGAGAAGAAGAGGAAGAGGCGAGTTATTTCTGTCTTGTAGATAAATTGTGTTGATAAACTGTTATTTCTGTCTTTATAATTGTTTGCATGGTCAACACACAGGGTTAAGTTAGAGTCATTTAAGCGATGCAACTGCAAAAAGTCGAAGTGCTTAAAACTGTAAGCTCCAAGTTCCACTTCTTTGATCTTTTGGCTAAAAAAAGTGTGGTGTTTTGAGTCTTTTGTTGTTTGTGCGCAGTTACTGTGAATGCTTTGGTACTGGAGTCTATTGCATAGAGCGTTGCTCATGTGTAGACTGCTTCAACAAGCCTATTCATGAAGATACTGTTTTGGCTACTCGCAAACAGATTGAGTCTCGGGATCCACTTGCATTTGTTCCTAGAGTCATTAGGATCTCTGATTCGGATCTAGAGATCGAGGTAAACATGGATGATTCAAACAAAACTCCAGCCTCAGCGCGTCATAAACGTGGCTGCAACTGCAGGAAATCAAACTGCCTGCAGAGATACTGCGAGTGCTATCAGGTGTTTGACTTTCCATCATCAATGTACTTACTTCCTATGGGTCTATGTAATTGATTTCCTTGTCTGATTACTAAAATATGGTCTGACTTTTCTTTAAAGGGTAGAGTGGGTTGTTCCATAGACTGTAGATGTGAAGAATGTAAGAACACATTTGGCCGCAAAGATGGTTAGCTTTCTCTGCTTCTGAGTTCTAATTACTATTAATGTCAAGTTCCCCTTCTGATCTGATTCTACATGATAAATGTCTGCTTAGGGTCATCCATTGTTTGACTTGGAAGCCAAAAGATAGACCACAAAGAGGAGTTGTTAATTGCTTATTGACGACTTAGTATGAGAGTCAATTAGTTGTAAATAGATTAAGATGATATATATGGTAGTCTGTACATAGGTTTGAGGTGGGAAGAAAGTAATTAGGTCGTGGTCTGCGAACTGAGAGCCTGGCTCTGTGAGGAAACCAGTGCAAAGTTGTACGTTTTGAGTGGGTCATAATAAAGATCGAGTTACTTGGCTAACGATTGTATCTCCAAACAAGAGGAGGAAAACAAAACATCTGAGAAAAGCATGATAGTCAAGGAGGCGAGTTCTGGACTACATACCACACCAAAGCCGATATACAGGTAAAATATCAAATTTTAAAGGAGTTTTGATGTGAGTCTGTATCACCTAAAATAGCTGAAATTTCTGTTTTTGTTTTGTTTTTCAGACAACAAATGGTTCGACTACCTTTCATCATCTAAGAACAGGATGCCTCCTCCACATCTTGAAGGTGGATCTTCATCAATATGTGAATTCATTCCATACAATAATTCTAGAGTCAATTCAACGAAGATCTTCATGATACTCTATAGAAGACTAAATGCTATTTACTTACGAACCACCCTACTCATGGTTAGCCGAAGATCTTATACACCCGCAGAACCGGTTTTTCTTCTTTCTGGCAGTCCTTTTCCGGCCGTTGTGAATAATGTCTCTCAAAAGAATCACTGTTCTGCTCTCTGACAACTTGCTTCCTTTGCTTTTGGATCTGTCTTCAAGCTTCAGCACTGCTTTCGCAATATTCTGCATTTTATTCTCCAGCTGCTCTATCTTATCGGACCCGTTTCTTGACTTCTCTATAACCACCTTTCTGTATATATCTCTGGCATCTCCAGTCTCTTCAATTTCCTTTGAAAGAATCTCGTTTGTGTTTGCCAGCTGCAAGACAGCTTCTTCCATTTCTTTCAACTGTCTCTTCACTATAACCAAATCACCGTTGCTGATCATGCCTTGTTTCTCATTCATCTCCAGTTTACTTTTCAGATCTGTTAGGCTAATCCGGAGACTTGACAGTTTCCTTGAATCTGACAAAAGTCTCTCCAGAATCGTTGCCGTGTCTTCGATGTTTCTAGATAACTCAAGCTTGTCAACAACTTTCTCAGATTCTATAGAGTGACTCTGGCTTTGGTGATGGAAATGAGAGTTCAATGGCCTCTTCGGTTCGTTACTGTTGATTAAAAAATTTCCACTGGTATCTGATTTAGCAGATTCTTCCCAAAACTCAAACATCTGCCCACTGGAACCATGACTAGTTCCCTGGCTTCTGCCATAGAAAAGAGAGTCTTCGACTTGATCACAAAAAATTTCATTCCCCAAGATTTCATTTTCCACCTTGGTCATCTCAGATCTCGATCTTGGCTGTCTAGATTCACCAGAAGAGACATTGTCCTTAGGTTGTATCTTTTCAGCCTTCCTGCGGTCTCTGCTTCTGTGGGACGCTCTTCGTGTTCTTTGCCTTACAAGTCTATCTTTTTCTTCAAAATCTGGTTCTTCGAAGGTCTTCATACTTGGTTTCATTTCCTGAACAATCACAATTCCATTCTCTGAGGTGGTGATACTGCTACTTTCTTCAGGACCTTGACAGACAACTTCTTCCAAATGGATACCCTGAAGAAAATGGAAAGGTTTAGAGTTCATGAAGACCGAGAAAGATGATTTTAACATTTTAACTAGAAGTTTGAAAAAGAATACCTCTCTTTGTTGATAGGCTGGTGCAGCATAATTCTTTAAAGGTCGAGTGCTTTTATTAACAAGTTTTACCTCGTCTGTAGAAGATGCTATAACAGGATCAGACGCTGACAATTGATTCTTCAGCGCAGTCACTTGAGGCTCCACAAAGCCACCCGTTTCTTTCATCTTTTTTGTCTTCATCATCGTTGTAACATATTCATCTTTAAGATTTTCACAAACTTTAGTGAGTTCGTTAACTTTTTTCTCAAGAATGAGTTCACGGGCAGTTGAGATTTGAAGATCAAAGTAGAAAGAAGTCGCTTCAGCTTCCCACAGTCCAATCGCATTACTTTTCTCTTGCAGTTCCAAACTCAGGTACTCCTCTCGGACCTGTTGTCGTTGGATTTCTTCGTGTAACAACTCTACCTCTGACTCCAAATTCTCATTCAAAGTGTCAAGTTTGCGAATCTCCTCCTCTTGTCTTCCAGCAAGCTCCGACTGTTCGGAAATCTTCCTCTCTAAATTTCTCCTTATTAGTCTTGATTCTTCACATTCTTTCTTTAGCTCCTCAACTTCTTTACGTAGGCCTTCATTTGCATCATGTGTAGCTTTAAGTATATGCTCAGCCACTAGGATCTCCATTTCTTTACGTTCCAAGATTTCATCTACATTAGACACCTGATGTTTCAAGAGTCCATTTAAGAAGTTGTCTTCATCAAGGCCTTCCTGTAATCTTTCCAGCATCATTTTAAGACCTTGACTTTCTTCCTCTTTACCTTTCAACTTCTCTTCCAAGGCCTCAACCTTGTGCTTCAGGCCAGTACTAATATCTTGGAAACTGCTTACAGTTTCAGAAATATTTTCGACCTCCTCAGCCATTTCAGACCCAAAGCACTTGTAAACCACACACATGTTACTCAAAGCAACAGCTTTCTGAAGAAGGGCATCATTTTCTTCCTCAACTACACACATTCCATCTTTAAGTTCTGAGAATTTCAGAAGCAAAGTTTTGTTATCGTTGAGTTTATTAGAATAATCTTGCTGCAAAACCATGTATGACTCATGCAAACTCTCAAACATTTGCATGTCAGATCTTAGCTCTACTTCTTTTTGCTCTCTTTTGATCAGTTTTGATTTCAACAACCGGTTCGCCTCCACCAGTTCTTGCTTGTCCTTTTCCAGCATTCCACACTGCTTCATTATAGTCTTTAGATCTTTTTCAAGAATGTTTTTCTCTGATTCAAGCACCAAACCATCAGATTGGAATTGTCCGAGTAGAGATAGGAGCACCGAGTTCTCAACTACAAGCCTTTGGGTCTCATATTCAGCGGCTGAAACTGAACATTTGAGGCCATTAATCTCTCCCAAAAGACGTGAAACTGAAATTTGGTCTTTCGTAATCTTCTGTTCTGGAGTCTTACAGTCTGCTTCAACTTTAAGTGCCTTTACTACTTGATAGATTGCACTCTTCAAGCTATCAATCTCATCCAGTAAGATTTCTGCTTCCATCTGCTGCTCAAGATTCTCACTTTCGAGTTCAGAAATGAGTTTCTCGGAAAATTCTGAAGTTTCTACATACTTTTGACAGTCAATCAGGAGGGAGAAATTCTTCTGCTCTAGATCTTCCACAAGCTTTTGCAAGATGAAGATCTCGACTTGTTTGTTTACAACTCTGTCAAGTTCTTCTTCATACTCTCTTTTCCTCGAGCGACACTCTTCTCGAAGAAAGCTCACATTCTTTTGAAGATCTGCTAATCTGCTTTCAGTTGATCGTTTATAATTAGCATGCTCTTCATTTTCAGTGGCAAGTGTGATCTGCAACTCTTCTACTTGATGATTTTTGAGTTTATTATCGCACTGTGAATCGGCATATTTTACTTCCAGTTCTGTAAACTTCTTCTCCAAGACACCGAGCTTTTCCTCAACCTTATACAACTGAGAGACAAGATATTCTTTTTCCTTTATAAGTCCAGACTTATCACTTTTGAGCAACTGGTAGAAATCTTCAAAGCACTTTGACTTGTCTCTGAGACTCTCGAGTTCAATGTTTGCAACAGAAAGAGATCTCTCCAATAAAGAGTTCTTTTCTAAGAGTGTCTGCATATTCGAAGTCATCATCTGCAACTGAGAAAGTAAGTTAGCTCTCTCGGTAGCAAGCTCAGATTTCTCTCCTCGTAAAGACTCACATCTTTCTTCGAGATCCGTTGTTTTCTCCCTGGAACCATCTAGTTTGGTGTTTGATTCCACAAGCAATTTTTCCAGTTCAGCATTCCTCTTAAGAATGTTGTCCATTTCACACAGCTTTCCTGTAACAGCATCTTTATCATTTCTCTGACTAGTGTATAACTCGAGCAGCTTCAAGTTTTCGTCTTGTAATTTCTTCACCGAGTAGGAAAAAGATTCGGGATGCAAACCTGTGAGCCTCACTTGGTCAATTAAATTTTGGTATCTCCTATTCATATTGTCAATATTACCCTTTACACAGTGGAACTCGATTTGAAGAGCACTACTTTGGTTCATCTGTTTTGCAACTTCTTCCTCGAGCTTTTCTTTCATCTTCCTCAAGCAAGAGATCTCATTTTTCTGAATCTGCAAGGAGATCTTAGAAGATTCATTTAATTCGCTTAATTTGCGGTTTTCTTCTTTAACTGAGCTGATGACACCTTCCAAGTTATGATTTCGAGTCTCCAGTTCTCTCAACATCTGAATTCTGCTTTGAAGTTCCAAAGTGAGAACCTTCTGTTCCTCTTGGGATTGAGAATGCAAACTCCCCAAATTTTTGAGGCTAACTCCAACTTCTAAAAACTGCAAGTGTTCTTCTTGCATTAGAGTTTTAAGCTTCTCAAGCTCGTTTTGCTTCTGAATAAGTTCTTGATCTTTAGCTGACATCTTGTGCGCTAGATTGTCTGCTTCTATTTTCAGATTTTGATTGGAGCTCTCCAAAAGAGCACACTGTTCCTCCACGGTTTTTACCTTCGCAGCTCCAGTAAGAACTTCATTGCTCAGCCTTTTAGCATTTTCTTGAGCATGAGAAACTTCTCTCTCTAGATTTGATATTGTCTCCAAACACTGCTGATACCGAACACTCAAGTCTTCATTCACTTCATTCAACTTGAGAAGTTCTAGTTTCAAACCTTTGATTTCATTTTCTGCTTGTTCAAGTTGCTCCCTGAAAATTCTAACACTCTCCTCAGAATGTCCAATTTTCTTCTCTAAAGTAGATATCAACTCAAGACATTTATTGTACCGAGCCAATCCAGCCTCCTTCTCAGATTGCAGTCTAGAAAGCTCTTTCTTGAGACTCATGGTTTCTCTTTCTGCGTCAGATGTGCGGTTAGTGAGCACTTTTGCATATTCCTGCTCTTTAGACGCTGATGCTTCCAAATCAGCTATTCTCTCCATTGATTTTCTATATTGAAGAAGCCCTGTATCCCTCTCTACTTCTAGGTTTGCAAGAGATTCCTTGAGTATTTTTGTCTCAATCTCAGCTTTGCAAGCACGTTCATCAAATCCTCTAACATCTTTTTGAGCATCGATGAGTTCCTTCTCGAACCTGGATAATTCGTTCAAACTTTGCTGATATTGGACATTCAAAGCCTCCTTTTCAGTCTGAAGCTCAAGTAATGTTCTCTTCAAGCTTTCAACTTCAGTATCTGCTTCCGGAGCATCAGAAGTTCTATATAATCCATTCAGCTGACTTAAACTCTTTATACTTTTAGCACCATCCTGTCGCATGTCTTGTATGTGAGGCTCGGAGGAGGATGACGCAGAATCCTCAATCATGTTGACAGGATTCTGGTTAGGAAATGCCTCAACCATGGCTTTATGAGCATGGCGAAGCTCCACTGTTGTGTGATCATACCTCTCAGCTAAAGCACGATAAGCTCTGTATAGTTCTTCCACCAGTTTCATGAGCTCTGGCCGTTTCTTGAAATACATGTCTGCTCTTCTTGCAAACGAATCTGCATCTGCTTCGATGAGCTTTATCATTGCCTTGACTTTGGAATCCATATCTGGTTTAGCAAAAACAAACATTTCCTGTTAGAATTACATCTAAGAGTAACAAAATTTATCTGAACACACAAATCAAAAGTATTCGAACGCCACAACTTCCAAGACTCATAAAGGACACAAAGGAGAAGTCAAGAAGATATATGAAAGACCTGCAAGATTATCCTGAATCCATTTTGAGTTTTTAGGAATGTGACTATCCCACCACCACGAGTATAATCGTCTGGATTCTGAAGGCGACAGATTGGCCATAACAATGGCTGTGAGAAGCTCAGAGAATGAGTTGGGTCCTTATCCAAGTGAGCAAGTGCAAGATAAATGGTTCCACGCCAGAGTCAACCGCTTAAACCCTATCAATCCCTCCTACTAGTATCATAGAATCTAACCATTCTACAAAACTGAAACAAAGCAGGTCTGTCAACAATCAAAGTAAGTTACATCAGATTTAAATTGTTTTCTCAATGCAAACAAACCTTTTCACTGTGGATATATACCAATCACTATGGTGCCCTTATATGTAAGAATGATAAAACACTGGATCTTCCTGAACATAAAAAACAACACAGTCTTTAAAGAGACGTACGCAAAATTATCTTCAAACAAGACACAGACAAAGAAATAAACATGAGTAAGCTTCAATGCATTGTTCCCACTTTTTATTACACTTGCATTCACCAAAAACTATACATCTTCAGCAGCAGAAAACAGGAGAAATCCTGTTAAGGATGGATAATCACAATAATTGGGGAATAGGGAAATTTCCAGTTTTGAATTATAAAACGATTAAGAACAGAGTATAATTCAACAAAATTAAGTTTGTTGAAATTGAAAACTGAAGACTTGACGAGAATATATCACAGGGAGTGATTGATTCTTCATCACCCACCATATCAAAACAAATAAACAAAAGAAGAAACGCAATAATAGAGACAGCTCAAGCTTTGGGAAGAAAACTATTCAAATTTCAATACACAATTATAGCTTAAAAAGTCTTACTTGTTGAGCTTTTCATATGAAATTCCCAGAAAGATGAAAATGGGTAGCAAAAACAAAGCTTTCGTTTTTATTGATTTTCATTCCCAAAAGGCACTTTATCGGAATTCAGGAGACAAAACTGGAAATGGGTGCAAGCAACAGCGACGGAAAAATGATAAATTTTTGATTTTTTTTAAAAATGAAACATCAGAGAAAACGAGTTCTCTTAGCGTAATTTCAAGCCTTGAAAGGATCAAAGAACTTACCTTTAAAGAAAAATTATATACACACACACACAAGGTCAAAAACCCAGGTGCTAAAAATTCTCTTGTTTCTTCACTTTCAACCATCAATGGAGACACTCAACATTCTCTCTCTCGTCTTCACTCCGTGACAAGAGAATGATCAGTATGATTGGCGCTTGCACTAATATTCGTTATTTTTTTTATTAATTAATATATTTTTGCTTTTTTTCAGGCTCTGCTTTTTGTCGATACCTTTTCGGGTGTTCTTTGATCTCGCCTGTCATTTTGTAAGAAAAAAAAAATACTTTTATTGGTAATGTGAGGTTTTCAACGTAATTTATGGAATTTTCGTATATTCTTATTAGTGTCGGTTTAGGAAATTATCTCAAGTTGATACCAGCTCTTCTTCACATAGCTACTACACTAGTTTTTTTTGTCAACCAATATATTAAATTGAGAAACGGACATAAAAAAATAAACAAAGAATTTACAACACGAAGCGTTTACAACACTAAATCATTAACTGACTCTCTAATAAAACGAGCGAAAGCATCAGCTTTATGGTTTAGAGATCTCAGAACTCCATGGAGAGAAAAAGCACGGAAGAGAGACTTTAACCTGAAAAAATCCTCCTGATATGGTTGGAAAATCGGCCACTCCTCTGAATGGGTTAGAAGCTTAAAGACATCTACGCAGTATGTGGCCATCTCCACCTCAAGATACTGGAGTAGAATCAAGGATTTCATAGCTCAAAACAGAGCTTCCACCGCTGAATGTAATGCAGATAGACTCTGTCGTATTTGCCTTGCCCCCTAACATCCCCCTGAAACAGCGTCGGGAAAACAAAACGGAGTGCATATCAGAACTTTTCCATGACGCATCAACAAAACAATGAAAGCGCGTAAAAGCTGGATTAGCGCACAAGGGGCTAGACACCCCTGGCCAAAGTGTAGCAGACGTGATCGATCCTGGTTGGCTAGCAAATCTACTTTCCCGCTTAGCACTTGACCATTCCTTCACATCTTGCTCCGCTTGTAATAATACTTCACAGGGATCTTTACATGAACCAGTGAAGCAAATGTCATTTTTCGCTTTCCAGATATGTCAAATTAGCCATGGAAAAACATTAAAATTTACAGAATTTGGAATCCTCCATAGGAGATAGTCCAAATTATACCATATCGAGCTCCCCGGGAAAACTTCAACGGGCAAGGAGACAGAGGATAATGCCCATGATTAAACTGCCAGTGGACATTCAAAAACAACATGATTAATAGACTTTTCCTCTGCCCCACATCTGCTACATCTCGGATCATAATTTATTCCTCGACTATTCAGATTTTTCTTAACTGCTATGCAATCTGATAAGGCTTGCCATAAAAAGTGACGAATTTTATTTGGGCACTCCAATCTCCATATTTTTGACTGCATTGCCCAGAAATTTGGTCCCTGGGAACCAATTTCCAGTCAGAAATTGTTCTCCTCAGTCTTGTATCCTGATTTTACAGAATACCAATAATTAATTATACGTCGGAAGGGACGAAATATTGTCGTAGTAGAGTCTCTTTCCATGTTTTGGTTTGAGAATCTATAAATTGGTCAACAGTAAGATCCAGGAAAATGTCCGGATCTATACCAATTGATGCTCTCAATTTGAGATCAGGAATCAATGGATCCCTCCAAACTGCGGTAGATCTGCCATCTCCAATTCTCTTAATTAATCTTTTAGTAACAAGAGATCATGCTGAGCTAATGCTTCTCCACCTATAAGAAGGGTTTGAATTTGTTTTTGCTGTCATCGGACAATGATTTTTATAGTATCGACCACGCATAACACGGGCAAACAATGATTTAGGAAATCTAGCAACCTCCAAACTTCTTTGGAAAGGAGTGCTGAATTAAAATCCTCCAAGACATGGAAACCCAATCCGCCCTCCTGTTTTAGATGACATAGTTTTTCCATTTCCTCCAATGCATTTCTATAGAGGTTTCTGAATTCGACCACCAGAAA
The DNA here is from genome assembly GCA_963920545.1 of Lepidium didymum. Classification (NCBI taxonomy): domain Eukaryota; kingdom Viridiplantae; phylum Streptophyta; class Magnoliopsida; order Brassicales; family Brassicaceae; genus Lepidium; species Lepidium didymum. The sequence goes on along the minus strand of OY986980.1, from coordinate 17,234,724 downwards.
TTCGCAATGGCTGAATTTAATTTTGTTACTATAGTTTTAGGTAATCTATAGCATGACATGACATATGTAGACAGAGCTGTCAAGACCGACTTAATCAAGACTTCCTTGCCCCCTTTGGACAAGAACTTAAAAGACCAACTATTAATTCGTTTATGAAGTCTCTCCCTAACAAAAGCAAATACTTTGGTTTTCACTCCTCCTATATTTTCCGGAAAACCAAGATAAGAGCCCATACCACCTAATTGATGAATCCCCAAAGTTTGGTGATTTAGGGTCTTTTCATTTTCAGGAAATGAGTGACCAAATTGTACTAAAGATTTATCAAAATTTATTTCTTGTCCTGATATTCTTTCATAATCACGTAGAATCTTAATGATATGACATGTTTCCTCTGTAGATGCTTTACAAAAGAAAAGACTATCATCCGCAAATAGAAGATAAGAAATTTTTGGGCACACTCTCGCTATTGGATACCCGTAATTAATTTGTCATGTTCTGCCTTTTTTAACTTAGATATAAGGACTTATGTGCATAGTATAAATAGGTACGGTGATAGCGGGTCACCTTGTCGAAAACCTCTTTTGGGTATTATTTTCCCTCTCGATTCCCTATTCATTAAAACAAAGTATTCCACAGTACTTATGTAGTGCATGATACATCTTGTCCAGTTATGACTGAAACCTAATTGCAATAATATATGTTCTATTAGGCTCCATTCAACACGGTCGTACGCTTTGCTCATATCTATTTTTATAGCCATAAATTTACCTTTTACCGCTTTGTTTGTTCAGAGAGCATGAAACATGTCTTACGCAATCAAAATATTATCGGAGATCAAACGGCCAGCTACAAAGGCTGATTGTGTTTCTGAGATCAATTTTGGCATTAATCTCTTGAGTCTTAGACATAAGACCTTTGAGATAATTTTATATCCAACATTACAAAGGCTAATTGGCCGAAATTCCGTCATCTTCGTTGGTCTTGAAGTTTTTGGAATTAAACAAATGTTTATCTCATTTAAACCTCGTTCGAAGGAACCAAAAGATAAATAGTCATTGACCAATTTTGTTATATCTGCTTTAACCACCTCTCACGATTTCTGAAAAAAAGAAGGCAGTCATTCCATCTGGTCCAAGTGTTTTTCCGGGGTCCATCAAAAAAAGAGTTGTTTTAACCTCTTCTTCTGACACCCTACATAAAGGCATTTGGTTGTCCGCATTCGTGGTTTGTGGTTCAAATATTGAACCGGAGCCACATTCTTGACCATTACTGGTAAAAAGGTCGAAAAAGTAACAGGTTGCTTATGCTATAACTTCCTCATCTTTAGTTACCCATTTTCTAGAGTTATCAAAAAGTCCAATTATTCGATTCTTTGCTCGACACTGTTTTGTCTAAGCATGGAAGAATCTTGTGTTTTCATCTCTCTCTGTGAGCCACTTGTTTCTGCTCTTCGGTTTCTAATAAACTTCTTCATCTGCGAAAGCCTGTCTCAACTCCAATTTAGCTTTCATAATTGCCTCTGATGAAGAGGAATTATCATTTTGTAGGTCCTCCACAACCTTTTGACATTTATTAATTAGTTGTCTACAGAAGGAATGTTTTTACTCCTCCAGTATGATAATTCTTTACGACAACTTTTTTTTTACCCTGTAACTGTAACTCGTCGACGATAGGAAATCCCATTCCATCCTTTCTCTATTGTTTCCTTGAAACATTCCTTACCAATCCATCTTTTATCAAAAATGAATTGATATCATCGTCTATAACTTTGACCATTGAATCTCCCCACAATTGGTCTATGATCCGACCCAATCATTTGAAGATACTCAATCTCAGACATTGGATATAATTCATGCTAATTTTTGTTGCCAAAACCTTTGTCTAGAACACATCTTACCACCCCACTATTCCTCACCCCCTCTCCAGGATCAATAATTTTCGATCTTTGGAAATTCTACGAGGCCACAATCCTGAATCATTTGATTAAAAGATAAAAATGAGTTGGGGTGTCTCAAGTTTCCACCTTATTTTTCATAGTTACCCGAGAGTTCATTAAAATCCCCAATAATCAACCAGGAGGAATCTCGGGTTATAACAATTCGTGTTAGTCGCTCCCAAACTTGATCTCTTTGATTTTGGTTCGGCTCATCATAAATAAATGTAATACTTATTGTTTGATCTTTGACATCACAAGAGATATCTATCATTCTTTTGTCCTTATGATTCAAAACTACATTAAATACATCATTATAAAGCAGAGCCAAACCACCACTAAGTCTGTTTGGTTCTACTACGAGCATCATATTATATCCTTAATGGTCTTGTATTTTTTCCATAAAGTGAATGTTATCCTTAGTTTCGGAAAAGAACAAAAAATCTGGTTTGTGAAATTTCCAAATGTCTCTAAGATAACTTATTGTAACCCTATTACCAATACCTTGGAAATTCCAACAAAGGGTTTTAAACATTACAAATTAAAAAATATTAAAACTTCATGGAGCCTTTTCCTGACTCCTTGGTTGACTTCGTCTTGACCTTGACCTCCTTGGCCCCGTGACGTGGCGACATAACGGCAATGGACGACATCTTGCAGGAAGACACACCCCTAATTGGCGTTGCAGGTCAGGATGAGTGCTTGTTGGGATCAACAGGAGGCTTTGAAGCTTTGATCTCCTACTCCTTATGTTCTATCATGATTAAGTTCTTCAGTTCATAACTCTCGCAGAAGGCCTCAGCATCCTTCACTTCTTCTTTGGTGTAAGAGAGTAACTCCCCAGTAGCAGTAATCTATCCAGATTCATCACTTTCTGGTTTCAGCTGCATAGAAACAGAAGTAACACAACAATTGACATTGTTACCTGGTTCAGTAGTTGCAAAAGTCAGGACAACACCATTCATCATCTCCATTCCCATTATAACCATGGCATCACCATCATTCGCAGCTGATGATACCACACCATCCGCCTTTAGTTCACCAAGCCCATAATCCTGTTGAAAGGGTGGTTTTCTCACTTTTTTGGAAAAAAGGAAACCACTTACATTATTCTCCATGTCGCAGCTGGGATAAGAAGATGACCCTCCGCCCAATTCCATGGGTTTGGAAGACCCTCCAGATTGACTGCTTTCATGTAAACTCCTTTTGTTGTGTGCACGATCATCATCACAGACATTTTGAATGAGTGAAGTGGTCTGTTTACCTTTGTCCTTCCCACTTATTTGTTTCCCTATTGACATATTGGTAACATTTTTATCATCACCCTGAGCTCGACTACCTCCTATCACAGCACCCTTGAATCTTTGAGTACGTCCCGCCACCGATTGCTTCGGCTTTCCATCTTTTCCAGAGTCATTCGGCTCTTTTTTTGCTTTGTTTGCCTTATAACATCGATCAGTCATGAGTTAATCAATAACATAAATGACAATACCCCTCGAGGTTCTTGTACTCGATCATGAGTTGTGACTCTTGCCCCTCTACAAACTCGAGGGAGGAAGAGAAGATCAACGGCTTAGAAACTAGAAGCTCTATCAGCACCTTCCTTATATCCACGTCCACATCAATGACATGTCCTAAAGACCCACCAACTAAGCGATAAATCTCCTCAGTTAAGTATTCAAACAGAATACATGTGATCTTGATCCAAAAACATATTGTGTAAGGGTAATTGGCATTAGCAAACGCCTTCCAAGGGGCATAAGTGACCATCCAACCATCAAAGCGACTCGCCTGGAGATGCAGAATCTCCTTCAGGTCCTTCTCTGATTTAAATTCAAATTGGAACCTACCATTCCCCAAGTTTAACCCCGAAGTTCTTTCCTCCATCTTCCAAAGTTTTGGCATCATATAGATGAAGGTATCAACATCCTGAACATGTGGGTTAAGACATCGCCCAAGTAAAATCCGTGAGCATCGAGCTAGCAAGGTTGAATTATCAATCACAGAGACCTTGATTTTCAGCTTTCTTGGAGGCGACCTTGCTTCCAGAACCTTCTTTGCTAGAGAGAGCTGAGATATTGTAGCAGAGCACACCGTTATCAGAAAAAGTGATGATATGCGAGAGTAATGAAAGTAAGAAACAATGTGATCAATACTCGAAAACCAAGAAGACATTATATAATGCGGCAAGCAAATCAAAGGTGGATTTAGCATAATGAATGACCGTATCATATGATGATTGGATAGAAAGATCTTATGATATATGAAATTTCCAAATAATCTTGTTAGAATATTATCTAGTAAATGCAGCGTACACCTGAACTACATCCTACTAGCATAATCCCAGCAGAGTATAATATTAATGAACAAAATCATACAATTAGAGATCTGATTTGGATCATAACTACTCAACCATGATCCCCAATTCGAAGCCATTAATGATTAAAATCTACAGTTAAACCTTTTCAAATTAATAATTATGAAACCGAATTTTTTTTGATCGGATGGTTTGAATAATCCAACTAATGATTCTGCTATCAAAGATTTGTTCTCCCTATTACAATTTATAGATTATAGAAATTTTAGGTTATAAAACCGATATTATCGATCCAATTGTTAACCAAAAAAACTATAATTATAATATTATTAATTTAAAACTAAAATTGTATTAATTTATAGAAGTTATACTGTATATAAAGGATTTGATTCAGTGTTTGTTTTTTCAAGTAAAAAATTTGTAATTAGCATATACTCCCTCTCTCTCGTTATAAATGATGTTTTAGCTCCATTTTTTTGTCTCAAAATATATGATGTTTCAATTTCCAATACAAAAAGTTGATCTATTTTCCTCATTTAACTCTATCATTTATTCATATTAACTACACTATTGAAGGAAAAAAAAACCTCTTTGGTCCAACTATCGAGGTCAATCACGCTTCTTCCTTCGATGCCGGCGATACCGATCTCATTTGATCTCACCGGTGTTGGACATGTCCTGGTTCTTTCTTCTGCTCCTTACTCCTATGTTGTTAGTTCTCCTCTGTTTCTCTCCTGTGACGGAATCTATGGCGGTAGATGGTGAAGTCCAAAGCTCTGCCTTTAGAGGATGAAGGCACCTTCAGCGCCTCCACCACCGTGGTCTTTTGTCGGAGATGAAATCTTTGTATCTTCCACTATTCGCCTTGCTTCCATTTTCTTCTTCTTCGTTTGTAGTCTTTGTCTTTTGGTGCTTTACTTTATTCCGGCGATCCTCAACCACCGAGTCTGCTATCCTCATCCACCTCCTTCACGCACTCTCCATATCATGCTAATCCGGCCAAAGGTTACACCCTTCTCCGGCGAGGCTCAGATCTGATATTTTGCTTCATCTTCCCCTCCGTCGTGTCAAAAAGCACGAGCAACTGCTGCTCAGTTGAAAGTCCCCTACGGGACGAGCACGGACAGCCAACGAGATTCAGATCTAGGGATGGATTTGCAGTCTCCTCTGATCTGTAACTCTCCGGCGAAGTGAGCAAGTACAAAAGCGGCGCCATCCAAAACTCTAATTAGGATCATTGCTCCTTCATCCATTCAGGACCTTTGTGGACTAGACTTGTTAATGGGCCTTGATTCCGGGTCTGGCTTTATGTAAGGTACCCTATTAATTCTTTTCTAAATGGTCTCTAGAATTGGTTCTTAGAAGACAAGAAAAATTTCATGGCCTTAGCCTAGTCCTAATTGGGTGTCAATTATTTTTAAGCCATTTATCTACACTAATTACGTTGCAAAAGGTATTAGACCAAGAATTCTTCTCTATATGGGAGAGAATGGATCCACGAGGCTTCTCCTTTAGGGAGAAAAATATCAATAGCTCATACCCTATGATTTCAAGAGTTGCCCCTTGGTTTACCTAACCCTTGAGTCAATCGAACTCGGAATTGTTCAGGTTTCTTTTCAGATCCAAGAACGGTATTCCAACCTCTATCCAATACTTTTAAATTATTCGAATCTCCTCCATCTAATTGTATTTTATATTATACTTTTTATGTCAATTTTGACTAAGTAATGTATTGGCTTATGTTTTCTCTAGTATTGTATTGTTAAAATTTTTAAGTTATTAATAAAAGCACTTTGTGTGAAAAAAAATCTACACTATTAATTATAGTATATTAATATTTTAAGTAATTTTACAAATTTTTTAATTTGTGTACATTAATTTTAAATATCAAATTATATAATATAAAATCGAGGGAGTACAGTTTTATATTTTTATATTTACAAGGGTGCTGAGATCAATTAATGGGACTGTGATTAGTGAAAAGAAAATAGGGTTATATTGTCGGCAATCCGTAAGGATTTGAATATAATAACTATATATAATATAAAGCCATAAATATAAATTTCAAATGCAGAGACGCATTGTGATATGTCTTCTCACAGCTCATTATATTCAACATTACGACAAATGTGTCCACAGTAATTTTAATTAGTGAATATACTATGATAGTATAATATCGTAGATATTTGTTTAGTCTAAATCTGAACACGATTTGTTTTTGAAAATCTTATTTGATGAAACGATGGTACTAAATGGTAACATAATTTTGCAATTATCATTTGCATATATAGATTCCACAATTCAAATTTTTTTATTATTTAAAATTTTAATTAATATTTAAATAAATATATAATTATTTATAAATAACAAACTAAGTCGTGTATCTCCTCGTTAAATATGAACATTTAAAACCCGTGTGGATTCCAATTAAGTTTTTCAAATTTTTAGTTTTTTCGATTTCACTCATTTAACACCTTCTCAGACATATTTTCTGGGTTGAGCTCGATTCGGTATAGATCAGGCATAATTCAATTTTTGCAGTTTGTTAAATATCTGAATTTTATGTGAACTATTCAGTTTTGACCGAGTTCAAATTTAAGTATTTTTTCAAAATTAAAATAAATTAAGATTTAATAAAATCAGTCTAACAAAATTCAAAATTTAAATAAAGATTTGAATATTTTTAGTTATTTTGTTCCAAAATGAATAATAATATAAGAAACTTTATAATTACAATTTTGAACATTTAAATATTAATTTTTAAAAAAATTTATTAAGTATATAACTGTATTCATGTATGTTGGATATTCCATTCAGTTTTCAATATGACCAAGTTCATATTTGATTTTTCAGGTATATATCTAGGTTCCATTAGAATATTTAGTCAATTCCATTTTGGTTTGATACATTTTATGTTTTATTGTTTTACTACACTAATATTTCATATTCCACAACTTTCAGTCAGATTCTTCTATTACCATTTGATTTTAACTTATTTAGTCATATTCCATTAAAAATAAAATAAAAATTTAGCTAGATTTCACATTCATTCATATTCAATTTGATTTGGCTGTTACCATTTAGACCTGATAACAATCTCAAAATCGAAAACTCTTAGAATGACAAAATAAACGTGGTTTCGTAGATTTTTTGGCTTAATCACGTCACGTGAAATAATAGATTAATTATCTATAAAAAAGCACTTAACGTATGTACTATGTATTAAATAAATATTGGTAAGAAAATTGTATTTCATCATAAAACATCTACGTAGTCTGGTTTCACAGATTACATGTGTTTTGTCGATGATCCTAGAAAACATTCAAACTTCTTTTTGACATAGGTTGGTTTTACTTCTCTGATTCGGTAGCTAAAGTTTGTTTCGGAGCTATGGGTATTAGACAAAATCTCTCTCCTCTTCATACTGAAGTTGAGGTAGTTTTTTAGGCAATATAATATTTAATTTCAATGAACATCTTAGAAATGAAAGTAGCTACCATGTATTTTCCTAAAAGTCTATGTAACTTAATTAAATACGATTAAAATAAATATGAAATATCAGATAATAGGAATATTGTGTCAGAAAAGAGAAAAAGAAACATAAAATGATTTGAGATGCACGTGACAATACCGATGGGCTAGTAATGAAATATTTAACACGATAATGATATACGTAATAGGATAATTAAAATCATTCGCAATAAGTAGTTGTGTATATTGATAATGATTTTTTTGTACGTATAATAGTTGTATGACGGTGATTAATTCAGTTATTTGAGACTATAGTTTATTTGAGATGTTAGATAGATAGAAGTAATTGAAAATTTAACATTTAATAATATATTGCTACAACATATAAATAAACATATCATTAAAAACATATAGCAGTATCAAGTTTTGTAGAGTAGTATTATTTTGTTTATATATTCAATTATCGTTGTAGTTTGTTAAATATAATTATTATTGGGAATGAGTTTTAGTTAAGATAAAGATGTTGGGGAAGAATTACCACGCTAATTAGAAATACTTACAACAATAAACATGCAACATATGCTATTAGAATATAGGGGTAACAATCGTCCGAAATTTGCTTGTCATACACCTAATTTTCAACTTCTATATTGTCACTCATTCAAATTTCCCTAAAAACATATATGTAGTTGTTCAAGATTCTCATGTATACGTTTATTAAAATAAAATAAAAAGGTTTGGCTTGTATTGATTAATTATTATGTTTTTGTTAGAGATTATATAAAAGCTTATCATCTATAACAACTTAGTTATAAATAATATATATATAGAGGTATATTTGTATATTTTTTGTCAACTAAATCGATAAAACTCGATTTATAACCTAAACCCAACATATTTTTAAAATCATTTATTCACATATGGGTCCGATTGACAACGGTTTTCGTTGCTCTAGAAAAAAAAAAAAATCTAGAGCATTGAAATTAAACTAATCATGCTCTAAGTTTTTTTTTTATTGTTTTAGAAAGCCAATTTTTTATTTAAAAAATATTTTTGGCTGTGGAAACTCAAAAACTTAAAATCAGAATTTATGAACTTTACTAAAATATGTACTTACAGCGAAAAAATTTACATCCAAAATATTTACAGCAATAAAAATCTATAGCCAAAAAACCTACAACTTAAATTTTACAGCAAAAAACTCAAAATTACATCTCTTATCATTCAGTCCCATATAACATTTAAATCATTTAGTGAAATCATTTAGTGAGACATATAACAACTGAAGTTGAAGTGATAAGCATTTACACAACCTTTATGAAAACATAAATGTTGCATAAGATTGTTGCTAGTAATTATACTCATGTGTATTACCTTTTCATGATCCCCATCAATCATGTGTCCTACCGAAGGAGTAAGCAAGAGAAAAATTAAAATGTCTTCTTAGTTTATGAAATAAGATCTCACTGAACAATATGTTTGATAAATAAGCTTGCATATTACAATAATATCAAAATCCCTATAACAATATATATATATATTCAAAATCCAATAAAATCAAAGAAAGATGCTTATTATTATTACTTTACCAAAAAAAAAAGATATTCATTATTAATTATTTTGTATATATACATTTTCTTTTTGTTTTACACGGAAGGCACATTTCCACCAACAAACATCATGGGTGATGTTGAAAAGATCTCCCAGCAAAAACAAAATAAAAATAAAAATAAAGTGACTTGTCTTTTTTTTGTCACAAATCAAAGCACAATAGCAACTCGAGAATTATTAATTTTGTGTAAAGTATTTAGCAAAAGCCAAATATATATATATATATATATATATATATATATAAATAAAATACGAGAGAATTTTTTTCATGGGTCGGTACTAAGCTCATTATAAGTTTATAACTATCGTACAATAACTGTGATAATTAATTAATGTTTAATTCTCCAAATATTTGTGTTTATATATATATTCATAGACAAAATGTAGGGTCCTTTATATTATTAATATAGTTCATATTGTCAAATAGTAAGTGAATTGTCAATGTTAGGTATGGAGAAATTTCGTTGTTAAGAGGGTGACATTATTATTGTTCTTCACATTCAAATTTTTTTTTCCGTCATTCAAATTAATTTTATAACAACACTAAGTAAACCATAATTTAGCGGATATTTTTAGTCTAGTGGTATGAGGTAAATTTACTAAACACAGGTGCACTTGCACATTCAGAAATCGAGTTTTACTATCTACATTATGAACCTTAATAGTAGACCGACCAGTTGTGGTTTTATGTTTATAGGAAAAAAAAAACCATAATTTACCAGTTTCTTCTTTTCTATCCGAAAATGTAGAATTATTACGTAGGGTTAATTAATCTATCTACGTATAAAGAAAATTTTAAATGTTACGAAGCTGATCAACTAAATACATAAATTTCTTAAGAAACCAATTGTGGGATATAATCCAATTATTATAATTTTTAAAGATACAAATTTATTAATTATCTATAAAAGTTAAGTCTAGTAATCGAATTCTTCTTAGTCTGGTTACTAGGATGATCAAACGGACTCCTCCCCATTACAAGAAGTAAATTGTAAATTATAGATGATTTTAAGTAATGAGTTTTAGGTTATAGATTGAAATTTGTCTATTCAATTGTTGAAAAAAAAATTAATAATAAATGTGATTCTTCATGTACGGATATTACCTTAAATAATTTTTCCTATATAATAAAACCATAATATTTAAAATAAATAACATATTTTCATGTGCTATATTACATTGTGTGCAATTGAAGATTAGCCAACGGATTAGGTTTTTAATAAGAAAACAAAAGACAATGAAACTAGTGTTCAAAAGAGAGTGTCACACATGTTAAGCTGCTTCGGGATCTTTGTTAACATGTTAAGGGTCTCACATCGATTACTTTGTTTTGTTGTATCTCTCATAACTATAGTATATATATATATATATGAGTAATGTAAATAGTTATAATTAATATAAAAATCAAATAAAGTAAAATATTTCAAATATCTCTCTTTCACCCGCCAATCAAATTTTTATACCAATTTTAGTCTTTATTATATTGCTCTTGTAACATAAGATATATATTTTCCTTTAGATAGGCTATTTGAGTAATCCTCCTATATATAATTGTGCTGGAGAACTAAACTCTTCATACCCTACTCAATTGATAAATTACGTTTGGAAAGAGGAAAATTAATTACGTGGGCTTTAAGATAAAGATATTTATATGGGCCGATCACGCGTACTGGGCCATAACCACTAGGAGTACTGTGCAATTGAACTTCATTGTAAGATTTGTATTGTCTGATTAGCGAGTGTTCATTTCAGTCTGATCTACATAAGTAGCGTGAAAACCCTACCGCAAAAACCAATTCCCTCTATTTGGTTCCAAACAAAAACTAAAACTATTTAGTATTAAAATTATTTGATTAGTTTTTGTTTACTTTTTTTTTTATACTTTTGGTTACTAGTAATTATATTTTTTTTATATTTGATTATTTTTGATAAAAAATAACCATTCGGAATTCAACCAATATTATATCATGTTTAATTTCGTTCTACTTATTCAAAACTGAAACCGAATCGAATTTTAATCAATACATATTGGTTACCATATTTCTATAACTGAAAACACCAAAAATTGAAATAACTGATCCGAACCAACCGAATAACCGAATGTCAAGGCCTAACCTTTATAATAATGATGATTTAGTCTTTTTTTTATCAACTTGAATTCATTCAAAAGTTCTCCTTAATGAACAGAAATTCTCTTTTTTTTTTGGTTTGTTAGAATGGTTTTGCCAAGCTAATTACAAACTTTTTCTTTCCTGTTTAATTGTGATTTCACTTTGCTGTTTAGTAATTATCATTTTTCCGTTATACAATTCCTTAGATGAAAAACATGCTATCAAGTTATCCAAAATTATAATAATGTTACGAAAAGGAAAAATCAAGACTTAAGAAAAAAAGAAAAGAAAAAAAAAGATGATTCTTCGACTACATTATTGCTTTACATATACGAATTTGTTCTTTACTAAAATCTTCATCATCCTTAAAACTAATTTGATCAAATGCTATTAACCATAAAGCTCTTCGGTTTCTAGACTTTTCTAACAATTCCAGCAATATCTCAAATCACTTTAGGAGATTCCTACATCAATACTTTTCAGTACACATTGTTCCCCTGAACCTGCAAATCAACACATAACCAAGACACATCAGTTCCAATCTCAATCGTTTTCTTGATAAACAAGTAATCTTTTGGGATTTACCTCAATATGTCTACCGTAGTTGTTATTGGTCATAATAGTACTGCTTGATCCGCACTCGCTTTCCATAAGCGAAATGTTCGATCTATCGAGTTTAATTGCCATCCATGGATAATACTGAGGATGATGATTATGATGATGTTGAGTTTCCTTGGCTGTTGTTGTAGTTGTTGGTCCCAATTGTGATGAAGATCTCTGCATCCGTACAGCTCTCGGAACACCATTGTTCCTCTGTACTTCCATTGAAGCTCTTCTCCTCCAGCTCGTTTGTTTCTCATAGATCTCAGGAGGTCTCTGCTTCGGTGCACTCTGAGACCGAGCTTTGGCTTTAGAAGACTGTGTATTGGCCATGTAATTTGGGAAGAGAGGGTAATCATAAGAAGACAAAGAATCTCCATTGTAATACTCTTTGAATCTGAAACACTGAGGACTGCTTTGAGCTGTGTTGAACGAGTTACAATCCTCGAAATGGCTACTATATGCATGAGGACTCATCTCCGTTATAGCAGAAGTAGCCGGAGAGTACATTTTTGATTGAATGTCCATTTCCACAATCTTTATGTTTTCTTCATTCTCCTGCAAATAAACAAACAGAGGATTGTAAGAGTTAAGAGGAAATTAAGGATCTGGGTATAGTCAAGTTTGGATTTTGAGATCTGGGTTTGGTAGATCCATTACTTGGTAAAGGTTATTGATTCGAGTTTTATGAATCGATGTTCTTGGATTTGTGGAATCTCCAATCAAACGGATCCTCTGTTCTCGAGCTTTAGCTTGAAGTGTTATCAATGCTTGCATACATCTAAGTGTAGCTGTTGCTTGCTTCCTTACTAAATGACCTCTCACCAATGCTTGTAATTTCACTAACCCTTTTAACGCTCTTAATGCTTTCCTCGCCTGTAAAAATAAACGATTCGTTTACACTAATTGAAACCATCAAAAATCAGAGAAATTGATTCCAGGGAATGTTTTTAAATCTTACCAAATGAGAACGATAACAAGCCTGAATCTTCACTGCTGCAATTTCTTCAACAGTCACTGCAATCTCTGTATTCTCGATCAGTTCATCTTCATTGTCCACGGTTTCAACCATTAATGGTTGTGGTGGAGGTTGTGGCGGTTGCGACGGTTGAGGCGGTGGAGATGAATCTTTGGGGGTAAAAGCACAAGCTGGTGGTGGTCCAGTGGCAGAAGAACGTCGGAAACTCCATCGACGTTTCTCCTTAGGAGTACCTGGAATGGTGGAAGTGAATCCACATTCGCTTTGAATAATCTTTTCCTTTGTTCTTTCTTTCTTTCCGGTTAACAAACTTCGAATCCACTTGCTTGTTTTCCCCATTAATTTCAGAGAAGAAGAGATTGTGTTATGTTTGTGGTGACGGTGTTTGGTTTGGAGAGGTTATAATGAGACAGACATTTCCTTTGTTTAAGACATTTTGTACTCACAAACTTCTTTAAGTGCTTCTCTTCTTCGACAGCCTAACACTGATTGGTTGCAACGAAACGGTAGTTGCAATCGATATACTTATTTTGTTACCAATCTAATATTTCGTTTGAAATGAGTGTTTGCAAACAACCGTTTCAAACTGTCATTTGTAGTCGTTTGAACAGCCGTTTCCAAACAAACCTATTTAAGATAGTTTGGCAAACGACCATAGCTTACATTTAAAAACTATCTTTTTCATTTTTTGCATTTTATATTTATTATTTTTTTTTCTTTTTCATATTTTGTTTTGAGTTTAATTAAAAAAGTGTGCGCGATCGGTCGACTTCGTAGACAAGCACTGACCTATATTTGAATCTTCTACTTACGACAAACACTTATATTTAAGAAATAATATTTTTTACAAACTATTTCATTTACAAATAAAAATAAAATAATTATACAAATCAAAATCTACATATTAATTTTTATTTTATTACACTATTCAATCGCTGCAGTTTCACTAGTCAACATTCATTTTCAAACCACCTTCGTTTAAAATCCTCTTTTGCCAACCCTTATCTTCAAACGGTCATTTGCAAACGACTTTCATTTCAACCATTCATTTTTCTCCAAACGATCGTTTCGAACAGTGTTACCAATCGGACTCCTTAACTACCCATTACTCCTTTACATTTATTTTTTATTTTATTTTTTTCTTGTTTTTTTATCACCTTTTTGGTTAGTAGATTTATGTTGGAAAGAATAAACTATATTTAATTGTGTTTATGTAAACAAAATTCTTTGAGTTCGTGGTTTTTATGTGTAAATAATCACATAAATGAAAGTCTAATCAAGCAGTGAAGAAACAATGAAGATTAACTCAATTTTTTATTTTCATTTTTATTCTCATCAATTACATTGTGTTCAATGTCAAGTTAATTAGATGAATCTAAAAATGTTGTCCCTCATCTAACTTGACACTAGGTTTTGAATTCAAATATTATACGGTTTTATTTGGAATATTTAAAATATAGACTAAATTTTATCGATCTAATTGTTGTCAACGGCAAATCTATTTCTTCCGAGAGATTTTGTTTTGATCATCTGATTGTGGTACATGAAAAAGAAGACTAAGATATGGTTTGGTGGACTTTTCTTCTAAATTGTCATCGGTTCAAGATATGCAGAAATCCAACTGTTTCTTTCTATGTTAAAAATCATATGGTTTTTTTTTTATCAACATTGGGCTACAACTGGCCGGCCCATTAGCCAAGCTCTTAAATAATATAGGCGGTGGGACTCGATCCCTGGTTGTGCAAGTACGCTGTCTTTAGTGGACTTACTGCCTGCCACTAGACTAAAGGCCACTTGCAAAAATCATATGGTTTAATCAAATAAAAAGCTATAAAATGTGAAAATATTCAAAACATATAAGCATAATACATTAACTTCAATGTAGATTAAGTCGGTTGAATATGTTATTTATAATATTTTGGTGTGCAAGTTTAGTTTAGTAAGATAGTTTCTAGAGGATGGGTGAATGGAGAAGAAGAAGCAGAACGGAAGCTCTCCACGGCCACGATTGATGCACTCGAATGCCAACTACACAATCTCAATAACTTAAATAAGATCTGATTAGATTCTTTTCCTTCTTCGTTGGATATCATAAAGTACCAAAATACCCTTCTACCCAACTCATCATCCCATTTAATTCAATAAGAGATAAGTCGACTAAACTAATTTTTTTAAATCGAGTTCTTCGGTTTAATAGACACCATGAACTGCAAAACAGATTTTGCGGATTTTTACTCTATTTGGTTTTCAAATCAACAAGTTAGATGAAATCCAACTATACTCGAAAACTAGGAGCAATTAAATAAATGTTTCCTCAAATATCACATGTATTGAGGATTTTGTCTCTATATAGTTCTTACGTCAATATATTACATAAAATCTAACTACGCCCAGAAATATTATATATATTAAATTGTTGACATATAAAATAGTTATAGTTTTGTTTCAAAGAAGGTTCGAACCTCAAAAATGTACTACCACTTTCCAAAAAAAGAATTTTCGCTCACAACTAGACCAATATGACAACTAAAATATACCTTTTTCACAACCAAAACATTACAAACTCAAGTGGCATAAGTCCATTAGTTTAGTTCTATTGTTCAAGGCCAGATTGGCTACTGTAATAATAAACTGCCTTGTTGCAATATATTGGAAATATCTTCTATGGTTTAAAACAATATGCATACTAATTACTAATTATCTAATATATATTAACGATAATATATAGTTAACGTTTCACGTACATAATTTGGATCACATGTGACATTTATATATATATATATCTTTTTGATGTATCAATGTTGTATATGTTATCTATGCATATATGTGTGTAATTAACATTTACTACAACACTTAGTTATGTGTAGTAGGACGACGTGTGTGACGAAAGTAGCTAGATAATAGCTACGTATAACATAATGAGATACTGAGACTTTACAGCTCATCCAAAAGAAAAGAGATACCTAAAATTCAGGATATAGTTAGAAAAGGGTAAATAAGTCATTAAATATTGGATCGTAACTTATATTTATTCTTTATTATAAGATACGTTATTGTGCGTTCATGGATTTTAGCATGAGAATGAGACATATATTACCATTACCATATAATAATAATAATAATATACTATTATTTTATGACAACAATTGGAATAATAAATACAAGGTTGCTTCTATTGGCCCACACTCATATGTATGAGAAAATGATGTTACTAATTTATAAGTTTGTAGTCAATCGAATAAGACTTTTTAAGACCATACAAACTATATATTCTTAGTAATCAAAGTTGGTTAACCGACATTCAAGTTACATTCGGATTAAACCCAATTAGGATCGTTTAGTAGTAGTTGGATTGGGGGTTGAAAATGCTGAAATATATCGTTTTTTCGTTTCAATTCCCACTGAAATTTTTTTTCTTAGTTTGGTTATCGAAGCTTTCAAATAGACTCTCCATCTCCTCGAAAAACATACGGGCCAAAAATCCCAAATCTCCAAGATTATAAAAAAAATTGCACTCGGATTACAATTCTCATGTGAATCAAGGCATTGGCGTATCAAACTTCAATTGATATAAATGTATATTTGTTCTTAGATTGACAGTCTTCTATATATCATAAATCATATTATGTTGACATATATGATTATTTAGAATTAAATTTAGGTGGAAACTACAGAATTAGATTGATAGCTTTGGTTTTTGGCCCAAAGCTTTGATACAGAGATAGTGATGATTATAGTGCCCAGTAACAGAGAGAACAAAGTTAAGAACCAGAACAGAGTAACAAAAGAACAAGTAACGTAACCGGTAACAAGTAATACGTTACAGAGACTTTCTTTGGCAATTCAAAACTGCCTTCTTTTTGGCTTTTCATTTACTTAAATAGAAGACTGAAGCAAATGGAGTTAAACTCCTACAAACTTGGAAACGTGGGAAGGGAAAATGCAGAGAGTTGATTCCTAAACATCAGAGCATCATTATTGGAGAGACACCTATTTTGGGTCTCTTAACAATATTTAATTATAAATTTTATTTTGGGTTTTTTAAAATGAAGAAAGAGAGTAGAGTAAGAAAAAAAAATTAAGAGACCCACTAAAAAAGGTTCTTAAATAAGAACTTTTAGATAGAGTCTCTTAGAAAAAAATAATAAAATACTTAAGAAACCATCTAAGAAACCCTCATTAATGATGCTCTCAGGGAACCACTTATTCTAACTGAAGCATCATAGATATATAACTATTTCATCAAAATATCTCTTCAACATTTTTATACTTTTTTTCTACTTGTCTATATGAAAATCTAATAAGAATTGTAATTATATATACAAAAATTTGAGAGTAAAAAAAGCAAAACTTTTTGTAAAAATTGTGTTTTTTATTTGGAATAATAAGATATTTGTTAAAACTTATCTTTGATGTCTGCATTGCATTGAAGAATAATTCCAAAGTATTAATTTTATTGGTCGGAGGACCCCTTAGAAATGTAGGGCACGTTGTGATATCTAGTACCCTATAACAATAAGATATGATGCATATGTGATAGGTCTAAATTCATTTGTTTAGCTTTTGAAGACAATGATGGATGGTTCTAGACAATTTGGGTTTAAAAGACACTTGCTGAAATCGACAAAACTTCTTAAATGTGATTTTTATTATACAAGAAGTTGATATACCAAAATTGAATTCAAGTTAATCAATCATAAATGGTCAATTAGTTGTATGTTCTACCAGTACAATGTCCCATTATAAATATAAGTTTATAAAGTTAGGTTAACCAGTTCAATGTTACTATCCTTCCTATATTATCTCATATTAAATAATGTTTTAAGAAAAAAACTTTGTATACAAATTATTTGATATTCATAACTTTTCAATGGGTTTTTTCCACCCAAGTCCAGTTGGAGAATTTTGATTATGGATCGGATCTTGTCGATCTAACTATTGTTGATAAAAAAAATATATTTTTTCAGTTTGATAGTTAGGATGATCTATCTAATTACTCTCATATCAAGAATTCGCACAATCCTTACTACAGTTGATAGATTAAAAGGAGGTTTTAGCGAGTGCGCTTTAGGTTATTGATCAGACAAACAAAAATGTTTGCAATGTAAGAATAATTTTATTTTTATCTGTTTTGACTATTTGTATTTATAGATATCACTAACATTAAATTGCAGAACGGTTAAATAAATAAAGTAATCCATCTATTTTGTTTATCGACAATTGGATCGATAATGTCCAATCCATACCTCAAAACTCACTTCCTAAAGTCTCTTTTAATCTTCCACTTATGATGGAAATGGGTTCAACCCTTAATGTCTGAGTTATTAGCTGGATTATCTGAATCAACCTCTAAGAAGAGTTCAACCTCATATGTTTTAAAATATAAAATATTCTTGTTAAAAGAAACTCATTTATTTATTATAATTTTTTGTCAACTAGATCAACAATATTCTATCTATACCTTAAATCTAATTCATCTCTAAAATTCTCTATTCATATATAGTAGGCTGGAATCGAATTTCAGATGTATGAGTCATTAGCTAGGTCATGTAACCACTAGAAGGAGAAGAGTTCAGCAATTTATTTATAATAAATTAGTATTTCATTTTTTATAACTCAATCAATCATAAACAATAATCTCTCCGTTTACTTATAGTCGATGTTTTAGAATAAAAAATATTTTTAAACGCTTCGAAGTTTAAATTTTCAATGTATATTTAACTTGAAACTTCTTCTTTTGCCTTAATTATTTTTTTCTTTTCTCTTCTTAAATATTTTATTCTTTATTTTTTTGAGTAATAAATAAGATTAAAGTGTCATTTCATGAGTTTTCTTAATATTTGTGAAAATCATAAATCATCAAGTAATAAAAACATAAGTAGTATAATAGAATATTAATAATTTTGAAATATTAAATGCATTAATTTTTGCATACTTTAAAAATATGCTAAACACTTTATAAATGAGTCAAAACAAAATATCTTAAACTTATTATATATTAAAACATATGGAGTAATTAACTTTTGTATTTTTATAGTGGAAATTTAAATTCTATACATCTTAAATTTATGATAATTTTTTTTTTGATGAATCAGATATATACTCAAGATTCAAGTCCCTTCCAAAATGTTTTTTATTTTATTTTGTTAATTCCCTTCCAAAATGTTGCATTGATGGAGCTACATTTGAAAAAAGTATAAAATGTGGGAGAGGGACAATGTTTTCATATTAAATCCAATTTATAGTAGTAGTAGACATATAGTAGTATATCTCTGGGGTAGATCAAACTTACTTATGATAAGAATGTCTTAAATGCTAAATAAATATAACTAAATAAATGAAAATGCACCAAACAAGCATTTGTTTTCTTCATCAATAGATATAATTAAGTAGTTGAACCACAAAGCCAATCATAAGAAAAGATTGCTGCCTCTCGCACTGTCAATGACGATTAATTAGTAGTTAGTGCATGAATTGGAACTTTCTTCCAATTATTTACAATGGGATTTGTCATCACTTTATAATAATAATAATCTAATGTATATTAATAGTATTAATGCATAGTATAAATTGATAATACATGTCGGTGTCTGTGTAGGAAGCTGGCATTCACATGGCATGTTACAAAATACGTTGACTAGTTTCTTCCATTATAATATGTTTTCATCGATCCATACAAAATATTACTTTGATGTCTCTTCATTATTTACTTTTCCGGCGGCCGGCAACTAAATACGGCGCCGTTTGCCGATTTATTTTCATTTGGACTAAAAGTCTTTTCAATAGGAATCGTACACTTTATTCTCTATTTGACATATTGGTTTACTCATATATTCTTTTGGTCAAGAATTTTTCGATTTGACACTTTCTCGAGGAAGTAAACTCGAGGTCGAGTTGCTAGAAAATACAATAATGTATTAATCAATTGATTATCCAATTTTTTTGAAGTAACCAACCCAAACCAACCTTCTGGATATTAGATACCGTTTGAATTTAGATATCCGATAGTCAAATAATAACGATTAGCAATATTATTTACACTGGCCTAGAGATATTATTTATTTCATTGATTTAGTTTTTCTAAATATTTATTTGATCGTATATATGCCAAACCAAAACTATAAATGAAAAATATTCATCATACTAGTGTAGAAGTTAAAAAATTTACTTATCGTTTTATTCAAAAATAATAATAAATGTAAATCATATGAAATTTTTGCTAGCTACATTTTTTTTGTCAACAATTAGATCTACAAAATCCGATTTATAACTTAAAGTCCACTCCTATAATTCTTTTCTTTTGTTGATAAAAAATAAAAATTTGAAAATATATATATATAAATAAAGAAATTGAGTATAGACTGGTCTATTGTGGTCCAATGTTAAAAAAATAAATAAAGAAGTTGAGTATTAGCCCCATATATATGAGAAACCTTAATCGAATTTATGTTATCTCAGGCCCATATCTATAAGTGAACTTATATTAGAATATGCTCACATTAAATATACTCACATCCAAATTGAACTCGTTAATTAGTTTTGAATAAGAAAATCATTATTCTTAATAGCTAAAACATTGATATCTTACATATACTGGCACTAATATAGTTCATAAATTAAACAAATTAATAAGTTTTTGTTTTCTATATACAACTATAAAGATAGTGATATGTGGATAATTCATGTAGAGAGAAACATAGGTATGAAGAAAACCATAATCCCATAAATGTGTTAATATCGAGATCCACATGCATGGATTGGACCACATAACAACAGCTGAATTCTTATGCATTAAATGTATACTAAAGTGGACGAGCTGTCAAAACTTGTAGAGTTATACTAATTTCGAGCTTGGTTTTGGTTGTAAAAATCTATAACGTATCGAATTTCTCGGATCATGTCTTTGCCACTTTCTGCTGACAATTTTAGATTTTTCTCATTACTTCTACGTCTATTTCTGGTTGTTTTGTCAATCCAACTTTCTCAAACAGATGAAAATTTACTCAAATGTTTCAACATTATTTGATTGACATAGACGTCTTTTTTGAATCTTTGATTTTCTTCTGCGTTTGGAATGTTTTGTGTCTTCTGGTTGCTAAATAACTACAAGCGTTTTCGTTGAAGGATGAAACTCAAGGCCCTAATAGCTATAGGCCCATTACAAAAGTCAACTATGTATTCATTTTAGACAAAATTTTGGTCATTGAAATGGCAACAATAGGGACTGAGATCCGTATAGTTTATGTGATTATTGAAGCCCAAATAATGCCTTTGGGTGTTGAGGACATGTAACTCCTAATGAATTACGTGACCATTATTGATTGTTGTGATGTAAATGTGGACTATAGAGCATGATTGTTGGTAATATTGACGGTCTATATACGTATGGATGGTAGGATGATACTGTTTTCTACCTAGCTGCGAGGATGATGAAGCTCAGCTGAACATGGGATTGAGTACAAATCTAGCATGTTTGTAAATAATGTTGTTTGTGTTTCTATTCAAAAAATATAATAATAGTGAAAAAGTTTTTTTTTATATAACTGAAAAATCCATAAGTCTAGACATACTAATTTTAAGTTTTTTTTATATAACTGAAAAATTCATAAGTCTAGACATACTAATTTCGGGATCTATAGAAATTTGGGTTTTCTTTCTACTTAAGATATATATGGCTGGTCAAAAATATTTTGTAGTTTAAAAGATTTGAACATTGCGAAAGAATGGTAATCTGGAGAATTTTCGACTAATTGAACCAACTCAACTTGATAATTATAGAAAAAAATGGGTTTGAAAATAATATTTTTCAATAAAATGCATTTTTAAATAAAAATTAATAGGAATACAAGATTAGGATAAAATAAAAATGGAGTGGACCTGTGTAACATAGAGAAATATACAAACACATGTATTTCGGAAAAATGGTAAAAACTACCAACTTTCACGATTTTTCCAAATTAAATATGTACTATTAAGACTTGGCAATTTAGATATGAAAATAATCAATTTTAACAAATAGTAACTTTCATTACTGTTTTGTTTCCAAAAAGTATCGAATTTTCCAAACTAAATACCAACTATGATCCAAACCAATTTAAATATGAACTTTCATTTCATTGACCAAACCAATTTAGAAAATTAGTCAATTTTAATGAACAGTTTCTGCATATTGATCTCAGTAATTGTTTAGTTAATATCTATTTTGTATTGATTATAGATTTGAAACTCTGAAGCAAAGTTTAGATCGAGCAAAAGCGACGAACATCTTAAACATTCTTCTTAATTTTTTTGGATTTGAGGTTAGAAATATATATATACGTGATGAATGGATCTAAAGACCTATCATCTCAAAGATCATTTAAAATTTTTGTTTGGCTCATCTAATTTTTAACTACAAAAAAACATGTGTTTTACCACTATCATTTGCTATTACACGGGATTACTCGCAAACTTTAGCAAATAATTTGCTATTAGAGAAAATTAGTCGTACATTTGCTACAGAATATATTAGTCGCATATTTGCGCCTAATCAGCAACTAAAGGGATGTGACAAACCTATAGTCGGAAATTTATTCGCAAATAAATGTGCTTGGAAAACGTTTTGCATGTTTTCCTACCTACTTTTTACGACTAATTTGGTAGTCATACATTTAGTCGCACATTAGTAGAAAATTAGTGAATTTTTTCTTATATATATAAACCATCGCTCTCCTTAGTTAATACACAGCAAAAAATTCCCAAAAAGACATAGAAAGAAAAAAAATTGAGAGAGAAAAAGAGAGGAAATTATAATTACACAAATTTTCGAAAGTGAATTTTTAAGAAAATCAATGAAGAAACAAGGAACATATTTGCGAAGTTTGCAATTAGAGTGAACAACTTTATGAGATTTGCGAGTAATTAGTCACTAGCACTCATCAATATAAATTAACATAGATTTATTTTGTTGTCTTTGTATATCATGCAAAAATTGGGAAAATTAGAAGAAAAAAAAGGACAAAACAATGTAGTGTTTATAAACCTAAACCTTTTTAAAACTAAACTTTTTTTTTTCAAGGGTTATCTAACTTAAACTTTTTAGTTTATCTCTATTATAATCCTATAATATTTTGTGATAAGATATAGCTAATATATTTCTCAAAGATTTGTTTTTCCGTGATATCTCCAACTATTTCAGTGAGAGATTCCTAATGACAAAATATATACTATGTGAATTAAACATTAAAATATCTCAAGAACTTACATGGCATATATACATTATTTGGGTTTCTGATTGTTGATAGACCATTAAATATTCAGAAAAACATTCTCCAATTTGTTATGCTTTGCTGAGTCTAAGTCTTCATTCAAACTTACAAGGTATACATCATTGTTTCTCCATTAATTATTGTTTTCGGCAGTACACGTGAGATCGGAATATGCTAAAAGAAAATAATGACTTCTCCATTAATTAAGTTAGACTCAAGCACTGTAGAAACATAATGACTTGAAGTTTAATTTTATTCTTATGTTATATAGTTTTAGTCCTTGTTTAGTGTTTAGACTGCTTTTAATCTCGTTTCAATCAGATTAATTCCATATTATATTTTGCTTTTAATTTCGTTCATATATATTTTCAGTTATAATAGAACTATGTCTAGACGTTTTAGAGATAAGTTTATTTATGGTTTTAATCCAATGTAGTGTTGGACAAAGACTTTCCAAAACATATTCAATAAGGGAGATGAGCCACAAGTGGAACATATAAACAATCGTTGTATGTATTCTCTTATGGGAAAACTAGAAAGATTTGTTCCGAATGAATACAATGAAGTCAAGAGATCATCAATATTTAAAGATATTTTGGCAATAGAGGAGAATGGTTTAGCCTACTCGGCTCGACTAATACACATTATGATGTGTAGACAGCTAGTTACAAAGAAAAACTATGAACATTGCTTTGAAATCGAATAAATGGCAGATGCGTAGTAGAAACATTGTTTAGCCTGAAGACAAAGTAATTCTCTTTTGAATGTTGTGAAATATTCTAGTATTTTGTGATGTATGATATTATTAGAAGGGAGATTAGTACTTTATTGGTTTGATACTTGACTAATGTATGGAATCATGTTTTTAGATATTATCTATATTATGGTTTGTTTATATTTTGGTTTCAAATTGATTCATGTAATGTACATGTTTTCAGATACAGATCAAGAAATATATTGAAACTGTAATACTAACTTGTCATTTATATATATGTTGTCATTATTAAGAAAATAATAGCAAAATATTGTTGCTAGTATTACGATAATAATGACAAAGTAATTTTGTTATTATTAAGAAAATAACAACAATTTAATTCTGTTACAAATCATGGTTTAACAACACATAAATATTGTTATAATAAATTATCTAATAGCGAGTAAAACATGCGACTGAAAACTCTTGATAAGTGCTATTATTTGTTGACATATAATAGCAAGGCTAATAAACGCTATAGTAAATACAGACTCTATTATAACTTCGACAAACATAGCGTTTACAAAACCGCTGTAGAGTTCTGTTAATAGTGTTTATCTTGAGCTAACATTGCTTGTATTTTTTGTAGTGTACATGCAAATCGGGATCGGACTACTTCATGTTTCCGAGAAAGGATTGATCGTGATTGATATTTGGCGAGTTCGACACAATCATAATCGATTAACTGCGACAAGAAGTATCAGAAATCGCTAAGGAAAAGGTGGGTTTGCGACTGTGAGTTTTTCTAGGTTCGTTATTGGGCATAGACTTGATTTAAGTTTAGACGAATTATGATTGATTTTCTTGTGTGTTAATTTTGATCGATTAATTACTGTTATTTTTACTTGATTGTCGAATTAGGCTGGACTAAGTGGTAGATCTTGATGAACTATGTGCATAACATGTTCTGAATTGTTGTGTAACTTGGTTGAATTGATTGTGTGACTGCAAAATCTTGTTTTGCCTGGTGAGACGGAAAAACTAGCTCACCAAGCATTTTTGTGGTTATACAATCTGCGTGATTGCATGTGATGAGTTATTCGAAATCTGTGAAAGTGGCTACGTAGGCATGAGATCAAAGTGGGTTGGAGGAAGGATATAATAAGATTGGGATTTGAGACTAGTTTCGAAGAAATAGCTTATTAGCACATGCTTATTGTACTAAACCCCATTCTAAACAAATATATGTATTATTTTGGGTTTATCAAACTCACTGAATACGAATTTTGACTACAAAGTGAAACACAATTCAACTAAGTGTTTGACTTACTGATAGCCAAACTTAACTCAATCCAGATTTATCATTTTCGAGTTAGGGTATCATACTAATCTCGTTTTTATTTTGAAGGACCTTATTTAAAATCCACATTAAAATGAGATAAGATCTATTATCTTATAGTATAAAAAAGAACATGAATATTTCCACATAGCGAAAATAAAATTTACATATGAAAAAAACCGTAATAGACCAAAATAAAAAGTAATAATCGTCTTATTCTACTTTACCAAATGACTGTTAAGAAATAGAAACAAAATTTGCTCAAGCATAGTGACTGTTCTTCAACGTGAGACTAAAGTTGTGATATTTATGAGATACATAAACGTGTTTGTTGGGTCGATGACTTTGACTTTTTTGCTTATTCTTTATGACAAAATGGACGGTTTATCCTCCCTCTCGGTTTCATTTTAGTTAATATTTTAAGAATTATTTTTTGTTTTATTTTAATTAATGTTTTAAAATTTCTATGCAAAATTTATTATCTTTAGTGTTTTTGATTTTTTGAATTTTGCAAATTGATTTGTGATTAGTTATATTATTTTAAAATTTGTGATAAAATTTGTTTTGTTTAGATAAATTATAAAATTTAATGATTTCTTAAACGATATAAAAAACCTAAAAAATCAAATATAATGAAACGGATAGAGTATTTATCACTAACAGAACATTTATTCGTTAAATATAAACTTACTAAAACATTTGGTATTCTATTTTGCGGAACAACTACCTTAAAATATATTTTTCTACTTATATATTTAACAATAGCAGAAAAATATAAGGTATATACAATATTAACATTAAAAATACAATGAATCAAGTGGTACAATTAGCTTATCCGAAATCTAGCTTGGTACTAGGTTTTGAATTTGAATTTCACCATTTTTTAGTTAGAACAATTTAGCTATAGATCCGGTCTTGTTAATCCAATTATTGTTAAAAAACAAGTAAATGAGAAATATAGATTTTTGTTTTGAATTTTTTTAATGAACTTAATTTTAGATAACCGTATATTTTTTTGATAGAATTTGTGTTATAGATCATTAATAATATAAGAAATTTAATATCAATGGTAATACTCTCGAAAAAATGATATGAGTGTAAAATCAGTTTTTTTTTTGTGAACATTGAATCGACAAGAATCGATCCATAACCTAAAACTTACTTCCTAAAATTCATATTTAATCTACTAATTGTAAAGGAAAAAATTGAACCTTAAATGGCGTAGTCGTTAGTTGGATATCGTAACCACGAGACTGAGAAAAATTTGGCTGTAAAATCAGTTGTTTTTTTTTTTATCAATATTGGATCAACAAGGCTCTATCCATAGCCTAAAGTCTACCTCCAATAATTCTCTTTTTAAAGAACAATAATGTAGCGGGTAGGAATCGAACTCTGGTGTCAAGTCATTAGCTGGATCATCATAACCACCAGACTGAGAGCAAATCTGTTTGTAAAATCAGTTTTTAAAAGAAAAATGATATGAGTGATTAATTTTCTTCACTTTTTTTTTCCAATATACACGACTTTTTTCAAAACTAATTAATTGATTATGTTGACCCTAAAAATAAAGAAGGCATTAATTAGATCTCAGCGAACAACTAACTGAAGAAAATCTGAAGCGAAGAGTCGGTCGGTCAACATCACTATTTAGATCAGTGATCTGACCTTTATACATTACCAAATCCCCAACTAATTATTTAACAGAATCAAAACACCATCTTTGGTTATTATTCTTTCAGATTTGTTTACTTTTTATATTTGCAAATTAACGGAGAAGAAGAAGACAGATTCATGGCTTTTGTTGGGAGGAACACACTCTGTCTCGTTGCAGCTTTACTTGTAATCTACCAGAAGACAGCCACTTCTGATTTCCTTTCTCCTCTCCTCTCTCCTATGTTCGGTTTGTCTCTTCCTCTTCCTCTTCCTCTTCCTCTAGAACAAATATCATTTTCCTTTTTTCTGGGTTTTCTTCAAAATTTGATTTTTAGGTCGAGTCATTTGAACACTTTAAAAAATCATTCCAAAAGATCAAAACTTTATTCAGATTTAGGTAATTAAGTGAAGATTCTGTACAAATTTAGGATTTTTAACTCCCGCCGGAATTTAAACAAGAGATGCAAAAAAGTTCAGACTTTTTATTAATTTGACAGAATTAAAGTTATCTTTATGAGTTGGGTTTAGAGTAAAAAGTGATGTTCTTTGAAGGGTCCTTCTCAAATTTTGAATTTAGTACATTGTTCCTTATTTAAAGTTGGTTGATTCAATGATATAAACAGATAATATATGCAAAGAAGTGCAATGTGGGAAAGGGAAATGCAAAGCATCTTCAAATGCAACATTTATGTATGAATGTGAATGTGACAATGGTTGGAAGCAATTTGATCATCATCTCAAGTTTCTTCCTTGCATCACTCCCAATTGTAAATTCTCTCTCTTGATCACTGGTTTAGCTTTGTTTGATCTTATAGAGATTGTAATAGTGTATTAAGTATACATTCATTTATCTATCTTTTTAGGTTCCTTTGACTTAACATGTGGTGAAGCAGCCTCTCCATCACAATCCAAAACACCTCCCAAAGATAACACTACTTCATTCTTTGATGGTGAATCTCATTAAATTTCTTTCTTTGGTGTTGGGTCTTTGATCTCATTTGCATTTTTGCTTCTTCAATGGATGTATAATTGTTGTTGTTTATGTAGCTTGTAGTTGGGTAGATTGTGGAGGAGGGTTTTGCAACAAGACAACACCATTTTTATACAGTTGTGATTGTCATGAAGGTTACCAAAATCTCATGAACATCACCACATTTCCTTGTTACAAGGAATGTAAGAAAACCAATCTATATCATCTTATTGATTGATACTCAATTGAGGAAAAAACAGGACTTAAATTTGGGCTATTTTGTGTTTGGAAGGTGCACTTGGAATGGACTGCTTGAATCTTGGGATTCCTATATCAAACGCATCGTCGTCTTCTCCACCTGCTCTTCCTGATAGCAGCAAGAATCAAGGTTTGTTTCCTTTAAAAATGTATGCCTTAATCTTAATTAAGAATCTTAAGTATTGAAAAAGTTGAGGTTTTGTTTGATTGCAGCATCAGGATTGCATCTTAGAGGGTCATCATTGTTGTGGATAACATCTCTGCTCTTTTTCTCTCTATCACAATGGAGACAATTCTACATTTGAGCTCTTTCACTCTTGGTTTCGAATCTTGTGTATAAATCCATTACTTTTAGATTATTTTCTTTCCTCCTTTCTCTGTTTGCCATATATAATCTATGCACTAGATTATGAAAAAAAAAAAAAATT
The DNA here is from genome assembly GCA_963920545.1 of Lepidium didymum. NCBI lineage: Eukaryota > Viridiplantae > Streptophyta > Magnoliopsida > Brassicales > Brassicaceae > Lepidium > Lepidium didymum. The sequence goes on along the minus strand of OY986980.1, from coordinate 17,206,113 downwards.
ATATCTTTATGATTTTTTTCATATATAATACATTCTCATATTTTAATTATAAAATTCCACCATATTTGGGTTTCTTTGAATGAGAAAACAGTGATATTCGCAAGTGTACTTTAGTCTACTGGCAGGCAGTAAATCCACAATAAGACATGCGCATTTGCACAACTAGAGATCGAGTCCCACCGCTTACGTTATGTAGAAACTTGGCTAATGGACCGGCCTATTGTGATCCAATATTTTAAAAAAAAAAAAAAAAAAAAACAGCGATCTTCAACCTCGGCCGATTTTCAAATATTTTTGCTTAATAATTTAAATTTTCAATATAAATTTTTTAATTTCGGCCAAAATCATAATTGAGTATTTATTTTATTACTCAACTGTTAAGCTATTATTAACACATTAATTTTACCGACACACGTACAATGATAAAGATGAGAAAATGGACATTTTCAACAACAACAAAATCATCGGACCGATTCAACATAAATTTTAGGACACTGCTGAATTCAAATATTTTTGCTTAATAATATGAATTTTCATTATAAACTTTTTAAATTTCAGCCAAAATCGGAATTGAGTACTTATTTTGTTAATCAACTGTTAACCTATAGGTACCACACTAATTTCACTTACATGTGTACATCTAAAATACATTTTCATGTTTTAATTATAAATCTCCATATATTTGAATAATATTTTGAAGTTATATATAAGAAAGAAAAACAATGCTTATAGCCAGAGTAGCCCAACAATAAGTTATAAAGGCCCATTGCAAAATGAAACAGTAACTTCCAAAAACAAAAACAGTGGAAACATGGTGTTGAATATTTGATAGGCTCACTGGAAGGTGAAAGCAAACATAAGGCCAGAAAGGGACATAGACATGAAGAAGCAAAACAAACATATAAACACAACAACAGTAACTGACATTATTAATGTGTGTAGGATCTTAGTAAAGACTAGGACGTTTCATTTTTACTGTGTGTAAAACATTAAAAGTGATCATCTGAGAGACATGTGACACACTAACTTTTACAGTACCATTTATGTCTAATTTTTATAGTTTCAACAAATCACTATTCTGGAAAACATCTCAATATCCGGAAAACGAGTGCTCACTTACAATGACACTACGTTTCTCCTTAGCTTCAATATCTATCATCCCCATTTCCCCAAGTACTCACTCCACTCAATTATTATTTTTCATTCAGTAATTTTTTTGAGAAAACCGTCGATTTAACATTGTATTTACCAAAAGTTGTTGATTAAACATTGAATTCCGGATGTGGTTGACTAAATATTCAATTTAATGTTGACGTTTTAAAAAACACCAAACTTTGTGTTGATTCAGCCAATTGAACTTTCCGTTAATTTCAAATCAAAAATTTCTCTAAATTCGAAAACAAAATTGATTTTTAAAGTTCGATTCAGTTATTATCTTCTTTCTAAATAATCCCTAAGCTTGATTTTCTCTTTTTTTTCAAGAATGAGTTTAAATTTGTTGGTTTGAAATGTTGTCTTTGATTAAATTGAATGTTTAATCAATCACATCCGGAGTTTAATATTTAATCAACGTCTTTTGGTAGTTAAGTCGACAATTTTCCTGTAATTTTTTTTTTTTAGAAAAATACAATAATATCACACTTCTTGATAATCTAGTAAAAACATCAGTAATGTAATCTCACAAATATAAAAACTCTCAAGTTACTACTTGTATATCACATTTCTTTTTGAAAAACAATTGAATCATTAAAATTCAATTCATAGTCAATTCTCTAAACATCTATCAATATCATATGAGACAAACACAACTTTTCATAACCGAATTTGGATGGAAAGACAACATAAGTAGTATTTGACCACTTGATAAAAACACTTACTTAGCATATTAATCATTCAACTTTAAAAACCCATAATTTACGCCATTATACTGGAGACGCATAATTTTGGACAATATACGGAAATCAAATTTGAGTTTCTACGAATTTACTCTACAATAATTTTCCCCTTTTTTTATCCTAGTCTTGTTTTGTACATAGTATCATTAGACTACAAACTTCCAGACTTTTTCTTTTTGGGTAAATGCAACAATATGCATTTTGCAATTCCATCAACAATATTTACTGATATTTCTATTGTATACTCAAATTGTGATAAAACAGTATCGTAATTAAAATTAAATGTAAAATATATGCTCAGGTTTATAAGAAAGTTGAAAACTTAGAGCAAAATTATCCAAATCAAATTTGTAGGAAACGTTTTGGTTAGCTCAATAAGACTGATTATTATAATGGAACCCAACGAATATACTAATGATATTGATCACGACAGGATTGAAGAGGCAGTTGAAAAGTATCTTCTTGTTTTTTCTCTTTTTTTTTTGTTAAAATTCTCTTCTTTTTTTCTAATCAAATATTCCAATCATTTTATCATTTGATTTTCATTTCTCAGAAAACATAGGAATAACAATCGTGGGACAAATATAATAATATTTTTATATGATATCGATCTTAATGTATATATATAAATTTTTGAGTACGAAATAAAGCTGAATTTAAACAATATTTTTTTAAGTAGTACATTATCAGGAACTATACATAGTAATTAAAAAAATAAAAAAAATAAAAATTAAGAAAAATAAGTAATTATATATTTATTTTATTATTATTAGCTCAAAAGAATTATAGAATGCCGTTGTGTTGGTGAAAGACCAAAGAAGGAATCTCTTTGGCCTTTTCTTTTCTTTCTTCAGTGGCGTTGAACGTCATCATTGCCGTATTATGATTTTCACATCATTATATTTTCAGGATTATTGAATAGCTAATCTATCTTTTTCTTATAAAACATCAATTTCCTATCCAAAAGATAATGTGTAAAGTGATCTATAAATTTCCCATTTTGCATTAGAATAAACTTAATTTCATATTTTACTAGGCTTCTTTAAGATATATATGAGAAACTGTTCAAATCTATCATCTTAAAAATAGTATAACAAAATAAATCACATATTTGTTGGGCCAATATTAAACTTTAGCATCATATTAAAAATCATGAGTTTTCAATTTTAATTAAATTGATAATAAATAGAATGAGCCATAATTCTTTTTTTTTTGTCAACCTAACTCATTAGATTTAGATCAATAATACATGATTCATAGTCTAAATGTTCAAAATAGAGCTGGTGTGATTCGAACTCTTCACCTAATGTCTAGCTATATCAAAAACAAACTAATTGAACCATCTGGTTCTTGGCAGCCATAAATCTTATATATTAGATAATAATAAATCTTATTTTACCATCTTTTACATTCCAATAATACATTTTCCTGTCTCGGTAAAGTCATAATTCTAATTATTTATCTTTCATAATGTTTTTCAATTTGGTATTGCTCTTACAATTTGTGATCGGTTAACTTTTGGAGGAAAATTATCTATAACAATCGACATAGTTTATTTCTTACTTCCTCTGTTCCAAAATATAAGATTTTTTAATTTGAAATATCTAAATTTAAAAACTTAAATATTTATCAATAGAATTATTTAATATATAAATTTAATATATAGTTCCACCAATCATATATAAAAGATGGCAGAATTTAAATAATCACCAAAAATCAAATGTATTTAATTTTACATAGAAAAATGTAAATAATCTTATAATATGAAACACAGTTTTTTCCTTAAACACCTTATAAAATGAAGCAGACGGAGTATACATAATTTTCTAAAACCTAAGTATATTGCTTGTGAATTACCAATCTCATATTGGTATCATGTTTGTGTCAACTTTAAATGAATGGTTTGAACCGGATTGTAAATTACTCTATAAAAATATATTCAAAAATAATGAATAATAAAAACTAGAAACATGATTATAATAAATCATCATGATAAATGGATTGATGTTCTCCATAAACACACCAGCCTTTCTAAAGATATCTAACATATATACTACTAAAGAAAGTTTAACAATTGTATTACCAAGATATAGAGCTCCTAAATTTGATACAAAGTTATAGTTATACATATTTTGAAAAACCATATTATTAATTAGGAGTATAAAATTTTCGATGACATACATAACGAAAAAAAGGAATATGGAAATGATGAATATATAAAATAGAGAGATAAGTAGATAAAATAGGTAGAAAGAGTTTCAACCAAAACTTTAATGATGAATATAATTGTGGAGTCCCAACATATCCACCCATTCGCATAACCACATATTCTAAATTAATTTCCATATCATTCTCTTGCCCAATGCTCTCCATTTATTTAATGTCACATCTATTTAATTCTTATCAAGCCCTCTCTTTTATGTGTCACTCCATATATCAATGCATAGTATATATATATAATTACAAAAAATTAATTCATTGAATTTTATTTAGTTTAAAATAGATCTTTATTTTATTTAATAATTACTCTATTCGTTTTAGAATATAAGATTTTTCGGACTGAAATACGCATAACAAGAAAGGTAAACTTTATCAAAAAATATTTATTTAATAATTTAATTAAATGTTATTCGATAGTAATATAAAAGATTGTAAAATATTAATAATTAAATACATTTAATTTTGCATAAATTTTTATAAAATATCATATAAATTGAAACAAATTCTTTTTGCTAAAATATCTTATAAATTGAAACAGAATGAATATTTAACAGTACAAATCAAACTAAAATATTATCAGTCAAAACAAATAAAGTAGAATTAGTTTTCATTTAAAATATAAAATGTCAAATTAATTTGATGCAAAGATATGTTTTAAAACATTATCTAATTTAATATGGAATATATATATTCTAAACATATATATATGTTAGTCATGGAACATATATATATATATATATATATATATATGTTCTAAACATAATGGATCTAACTGGTAGTCATGGAATTCAGCTGAATTGTATTTAGCTGATTTTGTTTTAAGTTTGTACCAGTTGTAGTTGAGGAATTGAGTGAAGAATTTTGAGTAATTATATATTATATATATATATATATATAATTTTATTTTCTCTCATTTTCGTGACATGTGATCACTTTTGTGGAATAGTTTTTATTAGCTAATTATACTATAACCAATTATTATAATTACGAGATATTAATTTTTTTAATTAAGTATTAAGTTATTAGCTAATTATACTACTACCAATTAATTTTGATTAGCTAATTATACTACAACCAATTAATTTTTGTAAGTAAAATATACAATTAACTATGAATAATATTTTTAATATATTGTTATATTTCACTTATTTTGGTCCAGACTCGATTTAGTTTGAATTCTAATTTTTTTAATATATGAATCTAGCATCAACGGTTTAACCAACTATCATATGTTAGATTAAATGGAATTCTAGGACATATTTTGGCTATAAATTAAATTTTGTCGATCTAATTATTTTATATTCAGCATAATTTAACTGTTACCATTTGATTTTAAGCCATTCCGCAAAATTTCGCATAAAAATTATTTTTTTAATCAGATTTTGCATTCCGTATAATTCTGTAGTTACCTTTTACCACCAATATACGTCCCCAATATACATGTAAACTTACTAAAAAATAAGAAAAAGTAATTTGTAAAATGGTAGTGGCAATTAGCTGGGACCATGAGAAATCATGAGCTTCAGCTACATTTCCCATGGATTCCTCTGAACCACTTTTTTATATATTTTTCTCTTACATTAGATTAATTAATAAGTCATTAAGTGCATAATTAATCAAAACAAAATCTAAGAATATCTCAATAAAAAAACTGTAATGAATGGCTATTTGATGATATATCTAAATAGTAGTATAAACAATAATATCTGAAATAAAGAAGAAAAAATGAGAAAACATATCATAAACGCATGAAATCAGGCAGTTCTGCTAACGGCTGACTCTGTGTGTCTCTTCCATTTCCATATTAAGGTGATGAAGAGGAGGCAATAGTCTCCTGTGACGATCCTTTGGTTCTCTACCATACACCTCCAATAATCATCTACCACGTGTCGTATTTGTACTTCGCTAAAGCATAATTAAGATCAGATTCGCTAAAACACGACCGTCCTGTTTTAGCTTTTGCAGCTTTAACATTTTTTTTTGTTTATTTGTGTTTATTTGTAATCTTGTGACAGTTACTATATTTGGGTTTATAATTTTGATATTGCTTATGAATATTACTTTTTAGAATATTGAATATTAATAAATATACAAAAAGTTAACCTAAACAAAATTTACAATAATTACTTATTGTTAGCATTTAAAATATTTATATATGTGTGTATGTAATTTCTTTTTAGCATTCGTTTATAAACTCAAACAGTGTATAACTGCTCCTTTATTCATTTTCTAGAGTAAAAAAAAACAGAAGAAGTAAAGTTCTTCCTATTGATCTCGTTTTCCCAATAAATAGTTAATTTTTCTACATATTTCTTTATTTGTATTCCAAATACAGCAAAAAATAAAAATTCAACATTTATTTTTTTGGTATTTTTGCAACATTAAATTTAGATTTATAAAGTATTGATATTTTATTTATATAAAAGTTTGATTTAGATAAAATTTGTACTACAAAAAAATAATTTGATAGGAAAGATACCACCAAAAAGTGAATAAAAATATATTTTTTCAAAAGCAGAAAATAAGATAAAAAATATTGGCCGTTTATGAAAAAAATCCATATATAATTAATAATTTGGATAATTTAAATATAAGAGTAATTTTCTAATGTTTTTTTTTTCTGAGAGAGAGAAAAAGAAAAGAGAAAAAACGGAAGAGAAGAAAAAGCAGAGAGTGGAAAAGAAGAGCTTCGTTGTCACTTGTCACTCTATAAATCGCAATCCATTGACAACCTTTCACTTCCATCTTAAACTCTCTCTCAACGTCCTCCTCTCTCTCTCTTTACACACAAACAAACACTCTCTCTTCTCTCTCTGTGTTAATGGAGAAATCCATGGTTGCGACTTGGCGACACGACCCTGTTTATCGACCACCGGAGACACCACTTGAGCCTATGGAGTTTCTCGCTAGGTCCTGGAGTGTCTCTGCTCTCGAAGTCTCCAAAGCTTTAACACCTCCCAATTCTCAGATTCTCCTCTCCAAAACCGAAGAGAAAGAAGAAGAAGAAGAAGAACCCATCTCCGCCGTAGACGGCGGCGACATAGAGGAGGCTGAGACTGGACTTGTCTCCGGAAACCCTTTCTCTTTTGCTTGTTCAGAAACTTCTCAAATGGTCATGGATCGTATCTTGTCTCACTCTGTAAGTCCTTTTCATTACACATAAAAACAGACCAATTGCAGACAAAACTAAGTAAGATGTTGACAAACTTTATCTCAAATTCTTTTGTCTGTTTTATTACAATCATCGAAATTTCCCAAAACGGGTTCATTTCAAACAAATTATTCATGAATTTTTACAAATTTCACGCGCAATTATTGTAATTATTAATCAGAAAAATTCATGATTATAAAGTTGTATATATGTAATATATGAACGCACTCGCTTTCTGGGCCCTCTTAACATAATCACAAAGTTTGTATTTTTATTTGTGATATTACTTTTGTCTCATCTTCATTGATTTTTTTTTGCAGCAAGAAGTGTCACCGAGAACTTCTGGTCGGCTTTCTCACAGTAGTGGTCCTCTCAATGGTTCATTAACCGACAGTCCTCCTGTGTCTCCTCCCGAATCCGACGACATTAAGGTTACTGTTTTTTTCAAGTTTAAGTAAGAAAATTTAAAATCTGGGTTTTGATTGTTCATTAAAGCATGTCTCTGGGTTTCTGCGTTTTTTGCGTTTCTCTCCATGTAAATGTTTTCTTTTTTTTACTGCTTCACTGACATTTTTGGGTACATTAGACACAGTGAAAATAAATAAAAATTAAATCTTTCTCTTTATCCAACCATTACCCAGAGAAGATCATGTCTTTCTCCCACTACTGTTTCCGATGATTATTCATCATTTCAAATTCTGGGTTTTTTGGATTATTTATTCGAAAAAACACCTATCCAATTGCTAAAGATTGAATTTTTGAATGAGTATTTTATTATTTAGTGTGACTTTGGTCTAAAGCAATCTGCTTTACTTGATTTGATTGTCTTTTTCTTCTTCATCACTCTTTCATTATTTTTTCCTATTTTTAGATTTTGCTTTACTATTTTAGTTTATCCATTTCTGGCGATAGAATCCCTAATTTGATACTATGATCCAAAGAGAGATTTTTTTTAATCCTTAATGGTTTTTGAAATGCAGCAATTTTGTAGAGCAAACAACAACGTAAATTCCCAATTTCGTTCAACGGCTACAACGCCGGGACCTATAACTGCAACAACCACACAATCCAAGACTGTGGGACGGTGGCTTAAGGATCGGAGGGAGAAGAAAAAAGAGGAGACTCGTGCTCACAACGCTCAGATTCATGCTGCTGTTTCTGTAGCTGGCGTGGCTGCAGCTGTTGCTGCAATAGCAGCAGCCACCGCTGCGTCTTCGAGCTCCGGAAAGGATGAGCAGATGGCTAAAACCGACATGGCGGTTGCTTCCGCTGCGACACTTGTAGCTGCTCAGTGTGTGGAGGCTGCCGAAGTTATGGGAGCTGAGAGGGAGTATTTGGCCTCTGTTGTTAGCTCCGCCGTTAATGTGCGCTCTGCCGGAGATATTATGACTCTCACCGCCGGAGCAGCCACAGGTTTAGTAACTTTGAAAAACTCTGTTTATGAGTTTTCATAAATCTTATACTTTGATGAGAAAAAACGCAATAATTGATTGATATTTAGGCCAAAACTTGTTAATACTTCTTAATCCTGTAATGGGGATTGCTAAAGTTCTGATTTTGATGAATAAATCGAGAGTTCTGGTCTACGGATTGGCTCAAAATTGGAGCTTTTATGAAGACATCAAACTTAATGTTGGGTTAATCTGATTGTGATTTTGGTATAGCGTTAAGAGGAGTGGCGACATTGAAGGCGAGAGCAATGAAGGAAGTGTGGAACATTGCATCAGCGATTCCAATGGACAAAGGTCTCACGTCTACTGGAGGATGCAGCAATAATGTTAATGGTAGCAATGGAAGCTCAAGCAGTAGTCACAGTGGCGAACTCATACAACAACAAGAGAATTTCTTGGGAACTTGTAGCAGAGAATGGCTCGCTAGAGGTTGTGAACTCCTCAAACGCACTCGCAAAGGTAACACAATTTTAGTTGTTTAATTCACATTTTAGTTATTGGATCGTTTTTCTAATGTTGTGTGACTTTTACAGGTGATCTTCATTGGAAAATAGTTTCTGTTTACATCAACAAGATGAATCAGGTAAAGATTATTCTCCTGTGGTGCCTGGAGTTTCGTTCACTTTAGAAATGATCGTTGATCTGATGAAAAAGATTAAAGAGAGCCAAATAATTTGTGAATCAGTGGGAATCTTTAGTTACTTCACATGGATGTAAACTTTGTTATATGAAACACACAAAAAGATGAGAAAAAAGAGATTTCAAACGGCAGGAAAAGAAGAGAAAGTAGAAAACAAAACTAAAGCTTTAAAAAAAAAAGCAATGTTATTACAATGATGATGAAAATGAAGTCATGGGATCCACTTTTGTCTTTGCTTAAGCATCTATTTGAGAATTACAGAGATTTGTATTGATTGTTTTGAAAATTTAACTTGAAGGTTACATTGAAGATGAAGAGCAGGCATGTTGGAGGAACCTTCACCAAGAAGAAAAAGAGTAAGAGATCATTCACTCTAAGTTACATTTAACATTGAAGATGATTCTTAATTAGTTTGATATTGAAAGCTTTTACTTTTTTGTCACTATCTACTGTGAATGAGTCAATTATATGTGACCCTGGTAAAGAGAATTCAAAACTTTGATGTGGGTCTGTTTTGGATTTGGGGATTTGAGACCAAAAAAAGGAAAAAAGAAAAAAGTAAAAGCTTATGTGATTAAAGTAAGTAACTATAGAGGATCAAATCAAAAGAGGCATTCAATCTTTTACTTTTCTTTTGTTTCTTTCTTTTGAATGTGAACTTGAAGACTCTTTATACTAATTATTCTACTATCTACCAATTTTGTGCAGACATAGTTCTTGATGTTATCAAAAATGTCCCGGCCTGGCCCGGCCGACATTTGCTAGAAGGAGGAGATGATCTAAGATACTTTGGTTTGAAGACAGTTTTGCGAGGTGATGTCGAATTTGAGGTCAAGAGCCAAAGGGAATATGAGATGTGGACACAAGGTGTCTCAAGGCTTCTTGTTCTTGCTGCTGAGAGGAAGTTTAGGATGTGAATAAACGTTATATGGCTGCTTCGGTTTGGGTGTGAGTTGTAACTTATGGGGTCAGTTTTAAACTTAGAGAAAGTTTAGGGGTTTATTTAAGGTAATCGGTTTTTGTTGTTTGTGGTTGGGTATAGAATGAAAGTGACCTACCAGTCAACATGATGGTGGGGAAGGGTTTGGTTTTGGATAAACAAAACTTAGTGGGGATGATCTGTAATTTTTATGTTCTTAGGTTTTTTGTTGGAGGGGTCTTTTTGTATAAAAAACCAAAGTTTAAGTAAAAGATATATTTTGAAATGGATGGGTCCTATTTCTATATTTCTTGGGAACATCAAATATGCTTCGATTTTGTCTCATTATTGTTGAAAATTCCCATTTGGATAAATAGTTTTATACTCACAAAAAAGACAAACAACTTATTAAGGATGTTTATCATGTGTTTGCTTAAACCATCAGTACTCACAATGTCTAATATTATTTGTCTAAAACTGTTCCAAAGAAATATAAATGACACACTTAATTAGATGCATAGAAATTAAGTTTAGAAAAATAGTGTTAAATAATGTAAAAAATATTCAATATAAATGCAATATTTCGGATCATGTAGCAATTCTTGATAGAAGCATAATTAATCATATTTTCCTCTGTTACCATGTTCAAACCAAGAAGATATTACCAAAATCTATCCTTTATGATTTTTAAAAGCATTAACGAATCAGATTAATTGCAACGAACAATCCCTTTTAAAACAGAGATCTGGATAAAGCAGTATCTATCTTTGATCAAGACTCCAAGCAGAGTGATGCAATCATATGATATTAATTAACAAAGTGATGCAATCATATGAGCCAACAAGGACATATGTTCATTGTTCGAAGCGTATATGCTCAACCAAGAGAATTCGATGCATGAAACAACTTGGAGAATGTGCTCAGCTCAATTACAAAACACCTCAAAAGAGAATCAAGTCAAACAAAGCTTAAATGAAAGAGTTATTTAGTATACAAATCGTGTGGTATCTAGTTTACCGGATTCAAACTATCTTACACTCAATGACAAATTCTAACCATACCAGAGTGAAATAAGCTATAAATAGAATTGTTTTATAATCTTGGTTCATCGGGGAATTGGATTCAACCCAAAAACAATTAAGGAATATCCATTTTTGACATCATTTAATTCTTTTGATTTCTCTCTCTTACATGCATTTTAGAGATTGAGTTTCATTTTCCTATATGTTTTGCATGTTGAGCTATTATTATGGACATTTTCTATGCATTTTCTCTATTTATAGAGTCCATTCTCATCAATAAAAAAGATAAGCATTTGTTTATTATTTTTAGAATTTTAAGAGTGAATCTCATTTTTCTTATCAATAGTGTGTAATATTCATTGATCGATCATGGTGTGTAATATCTATTGATCATTCTGATCCGTCTTGGTGTCATTCTGATCCGTCTTGGTGTCATATCCAAAAGATTATCTGGTAAATTAAAAGTCTTTCGCAGCTTATGTGCGACCCATCGCTCCACATCCCTTGTTAACGAGCTTTCCAGTTCGTTATAGGCTTGTAGCAAGGCTCATCCTTCTCTTCCAAACTTTGATTGTTGTTACTTGGGAAATCTATATTAAAAGAGAAAATATGTGAATCCATTATATATACCTATGGAAAACGAGCAACAATTCCACAGCAAAACAAATGGAGAGAAGTGAAGATGGATAAGAGGATGCTTTTTCCCCAAAGCGAAGAGTGGCTACAATCACTACCAACAAGTCAAAACAAACCTAATCAATATCTAAACCTCGTTACTTTGTACTCTAGTTATCCAATCAAATATCGTCATGGGGCTTACATTTGAATGTCTTTTATATCTGCAGGTACATTATCAGAAGCTATAGAGAGAAGTTATAGGTTGTTTTTTTAGTAACTAATCCGTCATTATGATTAAAATTGAATCAATTAAACTTTGATTATATCAACTGCTTCTTAATTTTGTGATCATAGTGATGGCTCGTCATTTACATGGAAATAGAAATTGGGACCACACTCTACGGATTAAAGCTTGTGCTTGTTTGCAAACTATACATATATAGTTTTCTATGGGCCTAATTTGTAACTCTAAATAGTAATTATTTATATTTTCAAATTTTTTCGTCCATATATTTTTTATTTTTTTACGAATTTAATTACGGGTTTAGTGAATCTATACGTCATATTTACTTAAACACCAACCACGCTAATGATATGTAACTTATATATAATGAAAAGATAATTAACCTATGAACAAGCATGATATGAATATTTCTATTGGGCTTGGTGTGTGGATTCCAGCCCATTTGAACGTATCACTCAGTAAATAAACTAGTCATCTCAGACAATAATAAAACGAGAGGGCTGTCTTTAACATTAATAAAGTTCATTGGAAACTAAAAAGCCCATTGTGTTCTTCTACAAATAACAAAAGAGAAAATGGAATTTATATATGATTGCATAAAATAATAAAATAAATATATTTGGGGTAGAGTTAAGAATTGATTGAAGTTTTTCCAAGTGTAGGACGGTGTCTATGAACCTACTCAAAGACTGTTCTCTGATGTTTATCTAAAATTATATGAAAACAAAAAAGTATCATTTGATGCGATAGATTTGACAATGCACTTCCTGTTTTTTTTTTCCTTTTTAAAATATCTACTGAACAACAACAGATTGATAAAATAAAATAAAAAAACAATAAGAACCAACGGACAAAATAAATAAAAATTAAAACTAAATATTACCCACTAAACACCACAAAATATTTCATGGCTATAGAGTCACTAGAAACCACTAACTATTTCGTGGGTATAATGGCCACCAAAAACCATGAATTTTTTGTGGGTTATATAAATTATCCACCAAAAACCATAAAATAATTCATGGGTATTTACCCACTAATTTTCGTGGGTAATTTATTAAACGGCATTTTTTAAAATTAATTTTAAAATTAAAATTTAATTTTTTTAAATAAATAAATATAGAAAATGTTAAATAAAATATTTAAATAATATACTAAAAATAAAAATTGTTTTACAATGTGTTTATCCTAACTAAATTAGTCCGAAATGTAATTAAAAAAGACCAAAAATAATAATTCCTACGGGTTTGGGTCGAAATTAAGTGGAATTGAAGGCATCGGGGACGTGACTTCGTCTTCTTGCTGAGTCTTGGATGATGTCCCCTGACCTCTGAAAAGTCTCTCCACCACCAGATCAAGCTTCACATTGATGTTTCCCATCTCGGTTCTAATTTCATCGATCTCCCCTCGTTGATGCTCTTGGGTGCCACTCGAATACTCGACGATGGGCTGATAGAACTGTGTCTGTACACTGCAGACACCGTATAACTATCTACATCGTGGTCTAGCCCGCTGCATTAGAATAGTTAAATAAGTAATGTGTAAACAACTTAAGAATTGTCAATTACATTAAAAATCAAAAACGTACCTCAACATATAATTGTTTAATAACAGTCCGAGAAGGACCAGAAGTGGAACCGACTGTGCCCGGTGAATCTTGAATTTGAGTAGATGCATCTTCAACCTCTTTCACGAGCTCCTCACACCGTTGATCCACATATGTACCGTCCTCGCATGTATGCGTAGTCTTCACCAAATCCAGAATCGACGGTGGATCTGAACCTTGAGCCTTTTGCCTCTACCAAAAAAATATATTATTTAATATATATAAGAAATTGAATTATATATTAATTTGGAAATAACACTAACCAATTCATACTCAATCTTCGCGAAAGAGTTAGGCCCGGCAGTGTGTTTATGCATTCTTTTGCCGTCTTTATTTGTTTTACAGCTAGTGGTTGCTGCTAGACTCTTATGAATGGCAGTCTCCATCTGCCACTCCTCCATGAGGAACGCCCAGTCATTCTCGCTAATGTAGCTGGGTTTCTTGTTCCCTCGCTTCTTTCAACTAATATCTTCTCCAATTCTTTTCTTCGTCTTTTCCTTCCATTGATAAAAAACAATGTCCTCGTATTTCGGGTTTCTAGTTGTAGTTTTGCTTAATTTTAATTAATAATATTTAAAATTAAATAATTATCATTTAAATATTTAATTTTAAAACTTAACACAAATGTTTCCCACCAAGCTTGAATTTTTTCGGGAGCTGCGTTTTTAACATCGGTCAAGTCCAAGGCCCCAAAAGTTTCCTTGCCAAGTGTATTTAATAAAGTTTGTGACCGAATCATCGATCCCAAATCTTATTAATTTACAGGAAAAGTTTAGTATTCATTTAGTAAAAACGTAAACATAAAAATTATTATAAGTTAAGTGTTTTACCATAACGCTCCATTTTCCTTATCCGGATGAAGAAGGGGTTGGGAAGCTCTAATAGGAGCTTCGTATACCGCCTGTAAACGGTAACGATACTCGCGAGAGGCCCCGCGAACTGATCTTGGTAGGTCAAAATGGGCACCACATGATCTAGTAAAATCAGTACTGGATGAACCCATAACTATTACAACATAATTAAGTCTTATTAAATAATTCATAAGTAACAAAAAATTTGAATATTTATTTTGTATAATAATAGGTTAATTTGACAGTAAATATCGTTTGGCATGATAGATTTTTTGTATAGATTTATTATTTCTATGTAATTATAAAAAATTATAATTTTATTTGCAAACAAAAAAATCTTAATTTTAAATTTTATATATGTTTAAAAATTAGTTATCATTTGTCAATTTATTGTTTTATATATTTTTAATTTTTTTCATTTTTCATTTTGTATAGTTTATTTTCAAAACTATACAAAATCAAAAAAATTATAATGAAAAAAATTTCATTATAATTTTTTCTATGTAAACTATACAAAATCAAAAAAGTTTTGTATAGATTATTTTCAAAATCTGAAAATTATAAAAAAATTTATATAACTGACCAAAATTTTGTATTCACTTGCAAACACCAAATCTAACCGGATCTAATAAGGAAAACAAGTTTCAATCTATAGAAATCGACGAAAATCGGATTAAAAATATGAAAATAAAACAAAAATCAAATTGTTTTTTGAAAAACCATTAACTAGCACACAACCACGAATCAACAACCAAATAAGGCTAACAACAAGTAAGGAACATGTTAAGAAGGTTTTTGAACTATACTAACAATGATTTCTAAAAAAAATTCAAAATTTTCTAAAAACCCTAAAATCCCTTGTATTTTTGATATGTTTTGGCCGTTTGAATCATCTCTTTTAAATTTGTGAACCATAGTAACTCACACTTGATTCTTATGAACTAGAGTGTGTAAAATCATGATGAATCCATCTCTGTCAATTTGTAGAACCTTGGACCGTGTGGTTTCTTAAAGTGTCCTTGGTTCGGTTTTTCGAAAATGTTGATGTTTGTTGTGTTGAATCTTGTCTGTTTGTAACTCTTGTGTGAATTTTTTGTTGTCTAACCTCTGTGTTGTAGCTAGGTGAGCTCCATCAAGGAGAGAAGCCAGCCGTGATGGATGGGAAGGCAAACCAAAACTGCAACTTGTTTTGTCTTGTTTGGCGCCTTATTTGCTTGTAGAGTTAGAACCAATAGTCTCAGCTCGTGTGGAGTCTGATGGAAGGTGTTGAATCAGCTAATAAGCAAAGGAGTGTGTCCTCATGTGCGTGGGAAAAGACGTGTTCTTGTTCTTGAAAAACCCAAGCCACTTATGGAGCAAATAAAGGTTATCTCTTAAACCTCCTCTATTTATTCTCTTAATCTCTTTTGCTTGTCTTTGCTAGCCTAGTTACGCATATTCATAGTTGGTTTCATTCATGTCTTGGAGCCTTTAATGTCAAATGTTTTAAAATTCTCTTATACCTTTGATGAAAGTGTAACTCAGAGCTTTTCTTGAGTATTCCCAAGAGGAGATGGATGGAAATGAGAAAGCTATTAGATATTGAAATAGTGTTAAAGGGGACAAGTATGGTGATGATCTTGTTATGAACAGGACCAAGTCATTGTAACCGTGTGGAGGAGGAAGAAGAGTAAATCGGAAGAAGCTCCATAGTCTTGACGGATTGATGGAATGGCTTCTCAAGATGGTGTTGATGAAGCAGATCCAAATGTGTGGAGTTCAAATGAACTCAAGTCATTCTTCATGAAGAATCTCTACAAAAAGCTTGTGCCACAAGTTTGGTAGCCAAGGTATGGGAACTCAAACAATAAATCTCATTTGGTATTGATCTCCAAAAGCTTGAAATGATCAGACTTCAATTGTCTTGAAAGTAGAGCCATGGAGCAAAAATATCCTTTGTATGGAGAAGCTCAAACTCAAAAGAAAACAATCAATCGAATCACAGAAAACATATAGAGATAATACAAGATGGGAAAAAATTAACAAAATAGTCATAATGAGACAAAACTGAGAATCTAACCATAACCAAACTAAAATATTTGAAGCAAATGAGCCAAATAAAACTAGAAATTAAAAATTAAATAAATATCCAAAAAAGATATTCAAGAAACCACATATAGCCAGAGAAACAACCAGCTCGATAAGGTCTCACAGATAGCGACCAAACACGAAAAAATCAACAAAAATCTAAGCACCAACGTGCTAATGAGCATATTTGTTAACTAAACTCCATAGTGGAGCCTAAGCGCATGAACACGAGTCAAAGAAAAACCACTAGCGAGCCTCTAGTCATTTCCCTTGCAACACATAGACAAAAGAAGAACCTAACCAAATCTCGACGAAGATCTAAATCTCGTCTTTGCGACAAAAATACTAATAAACAAAAGAACGAAGTGCAGAAGAGTTGAGCACGGTGTTGAAGAAGTCACTAGCTGTCCAGACTAAATATCAATGACGACTGCTAGGATTTAATAATGGAGAAAATCATCTCGAGCTCAAAAAAAGATAAAGCTTTTCTAGGGTTTTGCTTCATTATATTTGAAGTGGTTGATACACAAAGTTTTAACACTATAATTCTACTGTAAGTGGTTGATACACGAAGTAGCAATAAAGGGATCGAATCCACAAGGACCAAGTGTTACACTATCAATTTCTAGAATGAACTTAAGCTAAGAAGCACTAAAGTGGTTGTAATTCAAATCAATAAAAACAATGAAAATAAACTATGTAAACTCAATAAAATAAAGACATCAGATTCTAGGAAATTCACAGGAGATCAAGATTGCACGCTAGATCACTATTCACGGAACAATCAAGCGAATTTTTGAACTTGAAACACTACTGTATAGCAAACTCATTGTCGTGGCGTCGACTATTATATCTAGCAACCTAGGATTATAAATTGTCGTATGAACCTACAATTCTAGATATGCATTATCATCCAAGTTCGATATGTTCACAAATTGCTTTAACATCAACTTTTGTTAGCTAATGATAATTTGCTCATCTATGTTAATTCATGCATTTAAACAAACATTTTTAGTGCGCCAAACAATTTAAGCTTTAAACACAACAATAGATGAAAAACACATAGAATCTTCTTTATTCAGATCTAACTAATCAATCCATGAAATCCCTAGAAATCCAAACTTGTTTATAAAATTACTCAAACATAATAGAAGATAACAAACAAAAAGAATGAGTAAAACTCATGAATAAATTGAAATAATAGTAAAGAGGGTTCAAAAATCTTCTCAGAAATCCTTCGAATATAGATCTATCTCTCTCAAGTTTACAAAATTATAAAAAAGTATTAAATTGAAAAAATGAAAAAGCATGCTTTGAAAAACAGCGAAACCTAGTTCTCATAGTCCAAAACTCGTCTTGGTACAACTTTAATCAAAGCATATCAAATTAGAAGTCAAAAACAGCGCTTTTTTGCCTAAGGCTTCAAATCGATCGTTTTAGCAAGCATGGTCGGTCTAATGCAGTCACATCATTTTTAGGATGTGAGACCGATCGTTCTAGAGTATGACCAATCGATCTGCTCTCTTCATGACTTTTTCCTCTCTATAATGGCCTATGTTCAGTAAAAACTTTATAACTTCCTAACTGCTTGTCTGAATGTCTTCAAACCACTGCCAAATGAAAGGTAACTCCCGTGGCTGTCTTGTGTCAAAATCATCTAATTCTATTTACAGGAGAGCTCCTGTATTTTGATCCATGAGATTTGGTTCGTGGTTTTATGCATTTTTGCTCCATTATCTTGCTTTCACACTCATCTCCAAGTCTCCAATAGTTCCAAAATCACCTAAAAAAATGTAAGAAATATGAAATATGCTGCTAGATATATTTAAGACTTTAAAATGCAAAAAAATTGTAAAACTATACTAAAATGAAAATGTATGATTCATTAATGAAAGAAATGATGCAGAATATGAATGAAAACTGAGCAAATATCCACATATATCATTAGTTAGAGAAGAATTTTTCTATATTACATAAATTTAGTGGATATTCTTAAAAATCTAATAGATACGAAATTTCGTGTAAGAAATTTTTTTTTATATAAATATATATTTTAGTTAATTTATATGAATAATGTAGTCAAACATCTATAAATTAAAAATTTTAAAACTATAAACTTTGATTAATTTATAAATTAGTAATCTATTGATAAATTAATTTTATCGAAATTTAAATTTGTGATCAAAATATATATTAATTTATCTAGTATGAATCTGTAGATGTTTTTTTTTTTGGTAAAATAATATTTTAGATGTTATATCGTATAATTCTATATGTCCGATAATTATTTGTATAAGCCTCATCCTCACTTCTGCCACTGTACCACAATTCAACTTTAGTTCTGTAAACATTATTTATTTTGTCTACTGTATGTTTTGTCCTAACAACACTTGTCTCTCTACTCATCGACTTTGTACCGCCAGTCATTGTACAGAGAACAATAATATATTAACAAAAGCATTTTTAGTAAGAACAATATAATGGATTTTCCTAGGCGAATGGACAAACAAAGTTATTCTAAAAACAAAAAAGTGAGAGTTAAAATAATAATAAAAGAAAGGAAAGTGGAAGCAATGTCTGTACAGTCCACCAGCAACCCAACCAAACCCATCACATCAGTCTCTTCTCTGTTAAACTTCTCTTTTTATTATTGACTCTTTTGACTTTTTTAACAGTACTATATATCCTCTATACATACATATATACCATACGTTTGATCATCTAATTAGTATGAATAATTAGTATGAATATTCACGTCCATAACTTTATTAATCTCATATTTATAGCTTAAAACCTACGTTTAAGAAATTGTTAGGCAAGTCAAATTATTATTCAATTTGAAGTGAATTTAGACAGTTCGAAAAACTAACAAGGTGCGAGTGTCCTGGATTTAAGTGATTTGTAGGGATTATCATTTTCTTGATCTCAATTTCTTCAGCAGATATTTAAAAAAAAAAAAAAATCTTCAGCAGATAATTGGGTATTTGGTGTCTGCTTCTTTATTATAAAGAAAAAAAATATATAAATTTTAAATTGTACCCAAAATAGTAGGGAAATTTTATAAAAAATATTTTTTTGTTAAACCTTTTATATTAAAAATAAAATAAAATAATAAAGTAAAATATAGATATAATACTTATATATAATTTAACTAGTTATATATATGGTTAACAAAATATATATATATATATACATATATGAAAGCGAATCAGATATTCACTTTTTAATATTTTAGTATTTTTTATGTGCTCAATATTTAACGGATATTCGTTCATAAAATTATTGATTAATCTTTATTTTTCTAATGAAAATGAATCTCAAAAATATGTTATCGAGCATATAGCTCCCTCATTTATTCCACTATCACTATTGATAAGAAGAATAAAGGGATTATTGACAAAATAACAACTATTGATATGGTAATTGAGAATATAACTATGCTATTTGACTAATTAAGTTCATAGTATAAAACCCTACCATATATTCCAATAGCCTTGACAAATCAATTTATAATTATATTAATAATAAAAAAACAATCTATTCTGTCTTAATTGGAAGAGATAAATGCCAAAAAAATCTAGTTTACTACAATATAAAGTTGAGTTATAATATAACATTTTCAGTTATGAACTGCTATAATATATGGTATAAAACTACTATATAATATAAAATAGACATACATAAAAATAAAAATCATTTTATAGTCATTTTTCAAATTTTCCCTTTTAATACTCCTTCACATCACATGGAATTTTTTTTTAAATTTCTGTATAATTAATGATTATAAAGAAAATATACGTTTTATATAAAATTAGAATATAACTGAATAATGTTTTCCTAACTTATTTGGTTTTTACAATAATTATTGGTCATTTTTGAAAAATTTAAATTTTAACACGTATAGAATAAAATCTATATTTGTTTAAAAGAAATTTTAAATTTGAATTAGTTTTTTAATTAAAATATATAATGTAAATAAAAAGAAAAATTTGAGAAGATATTGAAAAGCATAAAGTAAAATAAAAATTAATAATTAAACTAAAAATAGTTTGGCAAATATTATAGAAAATATATTGAATAATATTTTTTATGCTGAATTGAGTTTTGGATTTTTAACTATTGACTTAATTACAATCTCAAAAGTAGCTATTCAGTCAATTCTTCCAAGAAATAAACATTATTAGCATCATAGATATAAGTATCTCCATTAATTGGTCATATTATCTGGGATATGATATCCTTATCTATTCAAAAAAAATTGGATATTTGAGATACAAAAATCCGCATCCGGATAATAAAAATTATGGTTCTGTGGATATGGATCTGCTCCTGATATTTGGATCCTATCCAATTTAGAATATTTAGTTTATGATTTTGTATAATATGTAAGTGTATATTCTCTTAAAATAAAAAACATATATTCTCTTTAAATATGTTAATGTGTAGATTAATTTAAAATTTTTGAATCATGAATTATATAATATTTTTAGGTATTAATGTTAATTTAACATACAATTTTTTTATTCTACAATTTTAATGTTATGTTAATATAAATTATTTAAAAAATAAATATATTTGATATTTTCTGTAAAATTTTAATTTTTAAAATTTTGAATATTATAAATTTACGTATTTATTTTCTTATTATCTTTTCATTATAAATATTATATTTTATTTTATTTTATTTTAAACGTTATATATTGTAATAATGGTTCGGATATGGATATCTATGGATCCAGACGAGATATTCGTAGATATTGAGTACCGGATATCTGTAATATTTGGATACAGATCCGAGTATTTTAAAAATTTGGATATTCGATCCGTGCTCAGAGCTAATCTCCACCAATATAATTTTGATATAAGAGAATATTCACAATATAAAGGAGTATAAATCTAAGAAATATATGTTGGCTACGATATAACGCCATGCAGTGGTTATTATTAGTCAACGTGTGGGCCGAGTACAATGCCCCCACACGACTCACAGGACAGTGGTTAGAAGTTATAGTAAATGTTTCCAATTTTTCAAACCTCATAATCAAAACTCAACGTAACTCTATAAACATAGATTCAATTCATTGTATCTGTACTAATGATGTATAACATGTTCTACTAAAGGTTTAGCCTTTTTGAAAATAGACAAAATTATTTGCTATTATGATGTATTTATAATATTCACATTGACTGCACAAAGTTATAACCATGCCTTGTCCAATTATATGACCAAAGATCTTGTATTTAGGGTATTATGCCAAAAAAAAACGATTTTTAAGTAGACAGTTCTTGCAATTTTACATTTCATTTCTAAAAATACAACTTAATCATGTAAAGTTATAAATAATATGCAGAATAATTCCCATCAATTTTAGTTAATTTTTTAGATATAAGTAAATTGCCATATGAAACAATTCCCAGATAGTGAAAATTAATTTACCTAAGTAGATTCTTGTAGAAACCCTAACTGTTATCATCATCATAATTCATAGAGACCAAATGCTAAACTTTTGCTTAAATCCCCTCCATCTTTGGAGATAAATTTGTAAAATCAATCAAAAGTTTAATGGGACCAGTGGGTAGTGTTTGGAATACTAAAATAAAAAGTAGAATTTATTGGGTCATCTAATAATGAAAAAAAAACAGAGAAGTAAATTCAGATATTGCAAAATTATATGTAAGGAACAGAGAATGCAGTACGCACGAGTACATATGCGGCTTTGTAGTGAAAATGGGAAAAACTCCAAACCATAAATGCTTTTACTACTTTTTTACATTTGTATTTATTTTTATATTTATTTTATTTTATTTACTAACATTACATATTTATAGAAAAAATGGTCCTGCTGTAAACTTACACGTGCAAGTACGATATAAACATTAACCATGGTTTATATTGAGACCTTACAAAATTATCATCAAAGTGCAATAATGAAATCTATATAGCTGTCGAGGGACAAAACCTATGGGTCCAAACAAACATGCATATCCAGCCAAATTAATTAAGTACTTACTTTTCTTTTGTTTGTTTAACAGAGATTTGTTCCAGTGTATGGAGCAATCCACACTAATGTTATTGTTAAAGATATCTCACAATTTTTGTGCTCGATTTTGTTAATTAATTTAGCAAATGTTAGTTGTATATTGGCAACTTTTTTTATTTTTTGACAAACAGTAGCTATATTTTTTTTATAAGATAAAAATACAATTAAAAAACTCAAGTTATTAGTTTACAACTAGTGTTTTTTTAATATAAAAAGGTATGCTACAATGTATCATGAAGATGTCCATGAAATATAACTAAAATAATGCTGCAAAACTACCAAGCTTTTAACATTTTGATTTTTTTTACACATATTTGAAAAACTATCGATTTAACATGATATTTACCAAATGTCATTGATTAAACATTGAACTCCCGATGTTATTGATTAAACATTCAATTTAATGTTGATTTTTTTTAAAAAACCAAACTTTGTGTTGACTCAGCCAATTGAACATTCTGTTAATTTTAAATCAAAAATTTCTCTAAATTCGAAAGGTAAATCGATTTTGAAAGTTCGATTAAGTCCTTATCTTTTTTCTGAAGAACTCCTAAGCTTGATTTTCTCTTTTCTTTCAAAAATGATTTTCTCTTTTCTTATATTCATTTGGTCGTTTATTTTTTGATTTTTGTCAGCAATTAGATCAATATATCTAATTCATAACACAATCCATGAATTCTTGACAATATAATATAAGACAATAGAATTATCTGAAATCAAATTATGGTACGAAAGATAGTAGAAGTTAAAATTTAACCATGTAACTCATTTCTAGAATTGAAAATAGCATAATATTTGTTTTAAGTGTTAAAATGTTTCATATTGGAAAAGTTTGTAATTATTGGGCAATGTATACATATGTGATTGTAGCAATTTTTTTCTCTTGAACTACCTTTTGGTGTAAGTTATGTTCATACTAATATAGCTCAAATCCAATTCTAATCGTGGACCATCCGTAGATGTTTAATCTCATAAACTTGATATCTAGTCATGAATGTGAGGGGAATGTATTAAAATGTCAAAATATCTCATATTAAATATGTAATGTGATTATTGGACGATATATTAGTATGTAATAATCCTTTTTCATAGCTTTTGAGTGTGAGATAAGCTCATATTAATAATATTTAGAGATAATTGGATATAATGTCCAATTTATTTTTTAAATTATAAAGAGTACCCCTTTTTATTAAATTTACACGAAATGCCCATTTTTCAAAAAAAAAGTTTCTGAAATGAGGACATAACATGCAATTTGTACACCATGAACATATATCGTAAATATACGGATGCAATGAACAACGATGCAATATAATTATACACGGTGGACACATATACCAACCTATGTCCACCATGGACAAAACAACAGTAACATTGTCCACCATGGACACACTAACCGCTCAAAAAGGAGCATTTCTTACAATTTGAAACGTCAAATGCCCCTTTTCGTATAAGATTTAAAAAACGGGCATTTCGTGTAATTTAAAACATAAAAGAAGCATAGAGTAAACATATTTTTTGATGACTAAAAATATCTCATAGCTTTTAGTAATAAGATTTCATTACTAGCATATATATTTTTTTGATGACTCAAAATTGGAAGTCCATATATCCCCTCAGGAAAATATCTAAACCATAAAATTTAACACTCTTTTAGAGAGCAGACCTATCTCAACGTGCATTGAATCTGTGACCTAGAGTGCTTGTATTATCAATAACTTAGGGATTTAACACCTAGGCCAACCCATCCTTGGTGATATTTACTAGTATTTTGACCAAAAGAAAAATGGATGTGTATAACTTTTTTATTTTCTCAATTAAATTAAAGAGACATGAAAACACTCTCTAAATGAAATCATTGAGTTGAAAAAAAAACATTACATAAATGATAAATTATATGCAAGTGGTATTTAGTCTGGTAAATTTACTAAAACATGCGTACTTGCAATACCAAAGATCGAGTCCGACTGCCTATATTATATAGGAACTTAACTAATAGGTCGGCCAATTGTAATCTAATATTGATAAAAAGAATAAAAATGATAAATAATACGCCTGTAATATTAATTGGCTCTACAATGAAACAAATGTCATTAAAGTAAATAAGGACGAAGACTCTCTCTCTTTCTCGGTAATATCATCCCCAAAATTTTTGCATTTTCCCAAAGTCCTCATTTCTTCACATGACCCTTTTTTTAAAATTTTAATATTAACATATAAGTAGATTTCATTACAATAATTAATCATGGGGAAAGAAACGAGAAATAAGATAAAACAAAAAGAATAAAAACACTTTTTTTTTTCTTTTTTTCTAAATTGTTTAATAATAATTTGATGAAAATGAAAGTGTTAGGGCATGAAGAGCTTGTTTCCACATTTGCAACGCCAAGCTTCAGGGTAATACTCCAATGGAATACTTAAACCGGGTTGAATCGGTACATGAACGGGTTTACATGGCTGACATTTACCACATTTTGATCTACACGTCGGTGGTGATGAACCCGGTCCACCATACCGCTTTTTATCCTCTACGTACCGATCTGGTACATCCGACCCGGTTCTCTCACCACCTGGTTCAATTTTAACTACTGAGTTAACTCAGCTCTAACATTTACTTAACCAAAACCCTTTTTCAATAATTAATCCAAATTTTTTTAGTAAACTAAGAAAATGAAGACATTTTGATAAGAAAATAAAGATTGTGAGTTTTTGATTAGGTTCTTACGGACGGAGACTGCGGAGGAAAAGAGGTGGAGGAGAGCAAATGCGGCGAGTGTAACGAAAAGAAAGCGATGACGTCGGCGACGGAAGGCGCCCATTAGCAAGTACGGCGAGAGAACAAGTAATAATGTCTTTGTTAAATTTGTGTTTTTTTCTTTGTGAGAGAGTTTTTGTTTTTGGGGTAAATGTTTATGTGTTTGAGGTTTGGGGTTTATTCATTTGGTCTTAAGTCAAAAAGAAAACTTAGATAGAGAGTCCGTGTGTGTGCGTGTGTAACTGTGAACAGTAGAATAGACTCATGAGCTCTGATTTAGAATCCAAATATTAAATTCAAATTGCTATCTCTTTTGTTTTCTTTCTCTTTGACTCTATTTTCTTTTTAGTGAGAGAGTTTCAAATTGTTACTAGTAACAGATTTCTATCAATAATTTAAACTTTTGATTCTATGAAGCGGAACTATATGATTATTTGAAATTGAATTCTAGTAAAAAAATAAAATCTATATCTTTAAATCTTTTTTTAATTTATTATATATAATAGAGAGAAATCAGAATTCTGATACTAGTTGAATGATCTTAACTATTAGACCGATAAAAACTCTCAAATTTAGACATTTTTTATTTTGTGGGTGTCATCCTTTGCGCATAGGTCATGCTAATTTTCTTTAATCGTCCCAATTTTATAGAATGTAACCAAAGCACTTGAAACATGAACATTAGTAATTCAGAATATTTTTGTATAAAAAAATAAAATGATAATTATGAAAAAAGAAATGAATAATTGAGGAGCTAATGAGTGGGGCTGAGGGTGTAGGCAAAATAAATAGGTTGGGCTTTATGGAAATTTTTGGTCAGGTTTTTGTTTTCATGTTTCTTTTTTCTTTTGGCAATGGTTTTTTTCTCTTTCTTTTTAGGTTTCAGTCCTATTCGTGTGAATTGAATTAATATAAATAATTGTGTCATGTTTCTCCTATTCGTTTTGTCATATCGTGTAGAGGTCTTGACTCTTATAGCATGATCGTATTCGGATATACATAGACATGCACACAAATCCCGGTTGGCTTTATAATAAATTTTGCATTATATTCACATATTATACAAAAATTAAATGGATATAGTGGTGATTTTTAATCGAATG
The DNA here is from genome assembly GCA_963920545.1 of Lepidium didymum. Taxonomy (NCBI): domain Eukaryota; kingdom Viridiplantae; phylum Streptophyta; class Magnoliopsida; order Brassicales; family Brassicaceae; genus Lepidium; species Lepidium didymum. The sequence goes on along the minus strand of OY986980.1, from coordinate 17,179,530 downwards.
ATATTTGATTTTAGGTAAGATTTAGATTATGAATCGAATCATGGTTTGATATGTTCATATCTGATGATAAAAAGATCATATGAACAAATCATCCATGTATGAAACTATGAGTTAGTTAACTGGTTCTTTTTATTTTGGATTAATTCAGTTTAGTTTTTTGGTTTTCAGTTAGTATGGCCAGCACTAGGGTTAATTCATGGAATGATGTAACAACTAAATAAATCTTTTAAAGTCCACATATCCCAGTTATGAAGTGAAACTTGTGAAATCCAATCGAAAAATATTCTTTATCACAATAGAATTAGAAAGATTCCTATTATTCTCGTGGATCCTATTGTGATAAGGTTTAGGAAGATTTTCACTATTTGGTGTTATCAATATGTCAATGATAAACACTATATATGGGTCTTATGTTTTTGTATGAAACCAACTCAATACTATTATTCAATTCCTAAATTCTACATGGTATTAGAGGAGTCGATTCTTGTGAATCACTTTTTAAAGCTTTCACAATAAAATCTTTCTTTTCTCATCTTAAAAAAAAGGAAATCATGAAAGAAGACGACGCTGAAGAATCCAACGATTCGGATGATGATGTGAAGCCACAATTTTAAAAGGTTTTTCTATTAAAACAAAGAAAAGAAAAAAGAGAGGTTATTTCACGTTTTTTTTTTGTTTTATTAGTTCTTGTCTTCCTTTAGGTTTGTGATTTTTACGGTTAACTTTATTTTGAAATTATTTTAAAGTTTAGAATATTTCACAATTTCTATTTTGATTATTCCCTAGTTTGGGATATCTTGGTTATGGGGGAGTTCTAGTAGAACGCACGTTCTTAGGTCAAAAATTTTAGTCCCATTTATGGGCTGTTCAAGATAAGAACGATTATTTGTGGAGTTGGAGTTGCGTCCACCGGATGTATTCCATTATTAAAACCAAAGACAAGTTGAAAGTTTTATCCCTCTCAAAATTGAAGTTTTTTACCCGGAGTCAACTGACATGGTTTATCTGTTCTTGACAAGTGTCCACGCCAAAGATGTTCTGCTTTGTGATTGCAGATTTCGTGTTTTGCGTCCCACCTTTGTCGTGCGGGGGTATTGGAGATAAGGAAGACTAACTAAGATATTAAGAAGATTTGCATATCTTTATATTTACATTTATATTTAAAGTCGGTTAAGAGATGATATTTTCCCATAATATTAGAGTTTATTACTCTTGTATAAATATCTCATTGACGCGATCAGTAAAACCCAAGCAATTTAGTACCTAATTTTACGCAAATCCTTTTTTTTTGGGGTAACATACAAAATAACGAAGGAAATGGCGAAAACTGAGCTTCCTATGAACTTGAGAGACGACAACGTAAGTGAAGAGGTAAAGACTCTGATCTCTTCACTTCCTACGGACAACTATGCTCAAGGGAAACTCTGTAAGTACCAAGGATGCTGGTATTAGTACAACACTCTCCAAGCAATCATTAATTTCCAGACACACTTTCAGCCTCAAGATACCGACATAGTTCTCGCTTCTTTCCCCAAATCCGGTACAGTTTGGCTCAAGGCACTAACAATCGCAATCTTAGAGAGATCTAAACAGTCTTGTGGTGATGATCGTTTGATCCATCCTTTACTATCTGAAAACCCTCATAGCATAGTACCATTCTTTGAGATGGATATGTATCTCAAAACCTCAACTCCAGACCTAACTAAGTTCTCATCATCATCTCCGAGGTTGTCTCGACTCACATGCCTTTGCACACCTTGAAAGAGAATCTCAAGGATTCTCCATTTAAGATTGTGTACTTGTGCAGGGATGTAAAAGACGCGTTGATATCGCTTTGGTTTTTCAGGTGCAAGTATCAGAACAAGGAAGTGAATAGAAGGCATTCTCGATTCAATGTTCGAGTCATTAAGTAGTGGAGTGAGCTTCTATGGTCCGTTTTGGGACCATGTCCTTAGCTATTGGAGTGGCAGCTTGGACAACCCCAAGAATGTTCTTTTCATGAGGTATGAGGAATTGAAAACCGAGCCATGTATTCAGGTCAAGAGGCTTACTGAGTTTTTGGGTTTTCCTATCACAAAGGAAGAAGAAGAGAGTGGATTGGTTAATACTATTTTGGAACTATGCTCTCTACGTAATCTAAGTGGTATAGAGGTTAACAAAACCGGAAAACATGGTTGAATGTGAATTACAATAGTTCTTTCCGCAAAGGAGAAGTGTGATTGGAAGAATTATCTAACCCCTGAAATGGTGAACAAAATCGACATGATCATTGAGGAGAAGCTGAAAGGTTCAGGCTTAAGTTTCTAAATTTGTGTTCTATGTATGTGGTTTGTAGCTTTTCTTTCCAATGCATTGTTGTAATAAGAGTACGACTACCTTCTGCTTCTAATAAGAGAATGGTTTTCTTTTAATGTGATTCTGCAAAAATGTTACTAATCAGCATAATGTGTAGAGTTTTCTAAAAATCTATAAGAGAAACTAATAGTTATATAATTAATGTATGACACAAATTTTTGTTGTTTTGTAACTATATTTTATTTCTATCATTATGCAATTATGCAACATTACCAAGTAGAGTCAAATAAGCATATCATCTTTTGGAATTTTCTTACACACATGACACAACAACTACCTGTGAATTATTGACTTTAAATGAATATACTAGATATACTAAGGGTCTGATTGGAATTGTTTTCGTTTTATTATATTGAAAAACAAACTTTTTTTATATGAGATTTAAATTAAACCAATTATATTCTAATTTGTTATTATGTCATACAAATATTTTTACTTTTCAAAACAACCAAACGAAATCAATTGTTATTCGGGAGAGCATGATTACAATTGATTTTGTTTTTTTATTTGGAAAATAAAAATCTTTGTATAATATTGAAATTAAACCAATCATATTTTACTTCGTTTTTTATTCCAAAATATGATTGGTTTAATTTTAATCTTTTACAAAATTTTTGTTTTTCAAACCAACAAAACGAAAGCAATTCTAATCAGTGCCTATGTTGAGAAAAAAAATGAATATACTAAAGTTACTATACTACTCCTTTGTAGACTTATTCTAAAAATATCATGAATGCTTGTCCTCTACGATAGTAATGTCTGCATCTTTTATAGTCAGTTTTAATGATATCAAAACTAACTATGTAATTTTAAAAAATTGATGAAAAAGTCCATATTCCTGAATAAATTTTTGACTATGTGTATGTTTATGTCAGGATGTGGAACATGGGTTGTTTTCCGTCCTTGAAAAATGGTAAATCATGAATATTGTTTTAAGCTTTTGATCAGACTTGTATCATTTATTTAAGACCATCCATATCACAAAAAAGAAAGAAAAAGATATTGTCCACAAAAAGACAGATTAATATATACGGTTGGGTTGTGTTGCGGTCGTCTCGATTATTGTCACCATCAAACAGAGACGAATGAGGCCCAAGGAAAAAGATTGATTAAGATATAAATGGGCCTAATTATGAAAAGTTGAGGTCCATTAATGAGTGTCCCTACAAAGGAGGAAACAGCTCCTGACTTACTGACTCATCCTCTCTGTACCCGACCCACCCACTCGAGACCCCTTTCCCTGCACAAACATAACCTGTCTCAGTTTTCAATCACTATTACCTTTTATAAATTTTAAAAATCCTAAAAATACTCTTCCATTTTTTCTATTTTTATTAATAATTAGATGAAAAAATCCGATTTATAACTAAATTTACTTTCTAAAATTTATTTTTGTAGCAAGAAAAAATCGAACTCCAATATATTGAAGACTTGTAAAAGAAACATTATCATTGACCTATCTTTCCTTGACACCTCTTACATTTTTTTATAACTGAAAAATACTTATACAATTTAACAAATTTAGAATTTACGTAAATACTTAGTTTAATACACAATATTTCAACTTTTCGTATTTTACTAGTCTAAGTAGTATTTTCCATATGGTTAATCGTATTAGCTAATTTTCTTTTCATTGATAAAGTATTGATGATATATAACGTCACAAGATTTTACTGCACGAAAGCAATTGATCTGATAATCTTATTTGATGAATTAGCCAATGGTTGTACTAAACCTGTAGTTTTACTAACAACTGGCTAATATTGTTGACCAATATTATAATAAGGGATTTTTGTTTTTAATAGTAGAAAAAACCTTTTTTTTTCCTGCAAAATACTCATTTTTAGCATAAAATAATATAAAAGAATTAGACCACAAAAATATTTGTCTATTGTAGACAAAAACGTTTGCATATTTGGCTAAATTCACTATTAGTGTCCACCGTATACAAATATATTTACATATTTATCTATTGTATACATGATTCAAAATTGTTTATTATAGACAATATAAATATCTACTGTATACACAAATATATGCAATATCTCCATTTGGAAATACCCTTTATGCCAAAAAAGGTATTTAGAGAAGATTTTTTAAAAATGGTATTTACCACAATTTTAAACTTAAAATAATTATTCTGGACATACTTTTATTATAATAATTATGTTAAACATAAAAGTTAATTAAAAATATTTCAAAATGTATATAATTTGGTAAAATTAAATGAATATATATTCAACAACTTATAACTTATATTAGGCTTGAAAACAAAAAAAGGGTAAAATCTATACCCAAAAACAATCTTTCGACAGTTTTCGAACCTTACGAGCTAATCAATCAAATTTCCTATTAAGAGATCTTGAAATCTGCTGCAATGAAAAGGAGGAGAAAAGTCTGCTAAGTCTATCTAAATATAAGTTATATTGTAAAACTTATGTTACTAATATTTTTACTAACAAAAAACTAAACTATTAAACAAATTTACTTTTCAAATTTTATAAACAAAACTATGTTGGAGTAAACTTAAAATTGATAGCTTAAGGAGCAAGCAACCTAATAGATTTGATGAGATTTGAGATGTTTTAAGAGTTATCTAAAGCATAAATATATTTCTAATAGAATTAGGACTTATCTAGTCTATTTAAAAGAGATGCCAAAGTGTGATATAACTTGTGAGTTCATTGTTTGAGAGTTTAGATTTTGAGTTATTTTCCTAAGCTAATAAAGAGAGTTATTCTTTATAATAATTAAGTTCACAAACATAGAAACTTCCTAAAGACTTCAATTGGTATCAGAGCTTGGGAAGCAAGAGGGATTGATTAAGAGTCTCATCTTGATCACGAGTGGAAATTAAAGGCGAGATAATGAGGGACGACCAAGCCATTGTTCTGGCAGAGAAAGTTAAAAGTGGAAGATGCTCTTCTTCCATAGTGTGTCTGATGTTAACCGCAACGAACTACATTGTTTGGGCCATGAGAATGAAAATATGTCTCAAAGTACTTGAAGTATAAGATGTAATTGAGACATAAACTGATTATAAGAAGAAGAACAACATGGCGATGGCACTCTTGTTCCAATCTATACCGGAGGCTCTTATTCTACAAGTCAGAGAATTAGACACGACAAAGAAGGTGTGGGAGGCTATCAAAACACGAAACTTAGGGGTTAAAAGGGTTAAAGAAGCAATGTTGCAAACATTGATGATCGAATTTGATCGACTCAAGATGAAAGAAACCGAAACAATAGATGACTTTGTGGGCAAGTTATCGACTATTTCATCAAAATCTTCCTCTCTAGGAGTAAACATTGAAGAATCCAAATTAGTCAAGAAGTTTCTCAAGTGTCTTCCTAAAAAGAAATACATCCATATGGTAGCATCTCTTGAGCAAATCTTGGATCTTAAACTAACAAGCTTTGAGGATGTCATAGGACATCTAAAAGCCTATGAAGAACGAATTCAAGAAGAAGAAGAAGAAGAAGAAGAGGCTCAAGAAGACCAAAAACAGTTGATGTATTTGGAATCACAAAACTAAATGAGAATTTCTAATGGGGATCATAAGGGAGAGGTCGAGGAGGACGGTCGAATTAATGAGGTAGAGGCCGTAGAAGAAGTAATGGAGATTTCGATATCTCTAAAGTAATTTGTTACTGTTGTGACAAATATAGACACTTTGCATCTAAGTGTCTGGATTGATTTCTTAAACTTCAAGAGGCGGAAGAAGACACCAACGACCAAGAAACACAAGAGGGAGATGATTTGTTTCTACCTGAAGTGGTGTTATTAAATTAGGAGAATTGCATACCAAGTAAATTCGAAACAAACAACAAAGAAGAAAACACTTGGTATCTTGATAATGGAGCTAGCAATCACATAACTGAGGATATGAGATATTTCACTAAACTTGATGAGTCTATCATCAGAAATGTGAGGTTTGGTGATGATTCTCGTATAGACATCAAAGGGAAAGGATTGATATCCTTTGTAGATGCAAACGGGAAAGAAAAAGAGATGAAAAACATTTATTTCATCCCGAATTTAAAAAGTAACATCATTAGTCTTGGGCAAGCAACAAAGGAGGGTTGTGACATTAGGCTAAAAGGGGACAATCTAATAATGCATGATCGAGAGGGAGTTTTGATGGTAAAGCCAAACGATCAAGAAATCGCTTGTATAAGGTTCCAATGGATGTGAAGGATAACACACAACTTCATCTTTCTAGGCTAAGCGAGTCTAGTAGATGGCACTCTAGATTGGGACATGTGAGTCTTGAGATAATGAAAAACATGGTTAAAGGAGGTTATGTTAAAGGTCTATCAAAAATTAGCATAGATAAGGAGATTTGTGGATACTTGGGAACAAACCATAAAATCTTTCCTAGAAGAAACTCTTTATCGAGCAAAGAAGAGACTAGAACTCATTCATGGAGATCGTTGTGGACCAATAACACCAACCACAGCAGCTGGAAATCGATACATATTTGTTCTCATCAATGATTGGACTAGATACATGTGGACGCGCTTGTTGAAGAGAAAAGCAATGCACTTAAGGGATTCAAACAATTCAAGGAGATGGTGGAGCAAGAAACAAATGAATGGATACAAGTTTTCAGGACCGATAGAGGTGGAGAATTTGTGTCACACAAATTCAATTTGTTTTGTGAACAAAGCGGGAGCAAAAGACATCTAACCGCACAATACACTCCACAACAAAATGGAGTAGTAGAGAGAAATAGTCTGACACTAATGGAGATGACAATGAGTATTATGAAACACATGCGAGTGTCAAACTACTTGTGGAGAGAAACGGTAAGACATTCGACTTATCTCATAAACCGAATATCTATTAGAGCTCTCAAAGGAAAAATGTCATATGAGATGTTAAGACATAAAACTCCTAACAATAGTCACATCCGAGTTTTTGGGTGTATTAGCTATGCTAAAATTGAGACACCACACTAGGAAGCTAGATGATAGATTTCGAATGCTTGTATATCTTGGAACAGAACCGGGATTCCTGGCTTATCGACTACTAGATCCACCTACTAGAAAAGTCATTGTGAGTAGATATGTTGTGTTTGATGAAACAAAGGGTTGGAATTGAAGTGACAACAAATCAAACACTAGTCATGATCAGGGTTTTTAATTCGAGATTGATGATGTACAAGAAGATCGAGAAACAAAATATAATGGAAAAGAGATTGCTTCACGAGAAAGCAATGAAACTTGCAATCCAAGCAACATTCAAGAAAGTGAAATAAAATCGGAGGAATCACTTGTTCGAGATTCTGGGACTGAGGAAGACACCAACGAACCCACCTCAATCGTAAGAAGATCAAAAAGACAAGTCACAAGGCCAAAACATCTTGATGACTATGTCTTGCTTGCAGAGAAATAAGAGGAAAGGTTATTGTTATGCTTAAATGATGAACCAAAGACTTTCATGGAGGCAAAAAAACTCAAAGAATGGATACTTGACTGTGAGGACGAGATTAGTTCCATTGTTAAAAACGAGACTTGGGACTTAGAGGATCTCCCGGAGGGAATTAAGCCAATCAAGCTTAAATGGGTGTTCAAAATCAAACGAAATTCTGATGGAAGCATCAAGAAGTATAAGGTTTGTCTTGTTGCTAAAGGGTATGTTCAAAGGCATGGAATAGACTATGAAAAAGTATTTTCACATGTTGCTAGGCTATAGACAATCCGACTTCTCATCAATCTATCCGCCTCTTATGGATGAGAAATTTATCACCTCGATGTTAAAACGGCTTTTCTTAATGGTGAACTAAAAGAAACCGTTTATGTGTCACAACCGGAAGGCTTTAAGGTGAAAGGGAGTGAACACAAAGTCTACAAACTTAAGAAAGCTTTATATGGCTTAAAGCAAGTACCAAGAGCATGAAATATCAAACTACATTACGTACTCAAGGATCTCAAATTCGAGAAATTTTCGAAGGAACCCTCCGTTTATCGCAAAGAGGTAAATAAAGATCTTCTTATCATTGTCGTATATGTAGATGATTTGTTTGTCACGGGAACAAGCAAAAACGTCATAGGTGAGTTCAAGAAAGAGATGTCTACAAAGTTTGAGATAAGTGATTTGGGGAAGTTAACATATTATCTTGGAATTGAGGTGAGTCAACATGAAGGTGAAATTGTGTTGAATCAAAAACGATATACACAAAAGATATTGGAAGAATCGGGAATGGATACATGTATTTTGGTACAAATACCTATGGACTTTGGTTTGAAACTCTCAAAAGCCGAAAGTGAAGAAGAACATGCAACATCATATAGAAAGATCATTGGTTGTCTAAGATATTTAATACATACAAGGCCGGAATTATCTTATTGTGTAGGAGTACTAAGTCGATCTATGAAAAGTCCTTGAGAGTCACATGGTGTAGCTTTAAAGCAATGCTTGAGATACTTGAAAGGTTGAGATACTTGAAAGGAACAACAAGTCACAATTTGTTCTTTACAAGGTTAATCACTCAAGTACCAAGACTATAAGGATATAGTGATAGTTGTCACAATATTGATTCAGATGATGGAAAAAGTACAACGGGTCATATCTTTTACTTAGGAGAAAGTCCGATCACATGGTGTTCACAAAAGCAAGAAACCGTTGCATTGTCTTCTTGTGAGGTCGAGCTCATAGCTGGAACCGAGGCCGCAAGGCAAGCAATTTGGCTACAAAATTTGCTAAGCGAAGTCATGGGAACAACTTGTGAACAAGTAAAGATTCGAATTGATAACAAATCTGCAATTTCACTCACTAAAAACCCGATATTTCATGGAAGAAGCAAACATATTCACACAAGGTATCACTTCATAAGAGAATGTGTAGAGAATGGACTAATAGAGGTTGAACACATTCCCAAAACAAAGCAAAAGACGGACATTCTAACAAATGCACTAGGGAATCAAGTTCAAGGAAATGAGAGACTTCATTGGTGTTCAAGACATAAAAGAAATCGATTTCAAGCTTAAGGGGGAGAATATTGAAGTAAACTTAAAATCGATAGCTTGAGGAGCAAGCTTAAAATCGACAACTTGAGAAGCAAGCAACCTAAAATATTAGATAAGATTTGAGATGTTTTAGGAGTTATCTAAAACATAAATATTTTCCTAGTAGAAATAAGACTTATCTAGTCTATTTAAATGAGATGTCAAAGTGCGACATAACTTATGAGTTTAGATTTTGAGTTATTTTCCTAAACTAATAAAGATAATTATTTTTTATAATCATTGAGTTCACAAACATATAAACTTCCTAAAAACTTCAAACTAATTATTTTCTTCAATAATCAAATTCTTCAATAATCAAATTAAGATATGCATAGATATTCACGGATTGTCGGATTTTTTTGGATAATTTATCAATATTTGTGTTTTTTTGATTTTTAAAATTTAAGTTTTTGTGAGCATTCTTAAACCGGATTTTGGGTCAGATTGAATATTTTTACCTCCTACAATATCTCTAGTTGTAATAATAAAAACCTATACTCATAAACAGTTAGAAAAATCAACATTAATTTTTGTTTTGTTTTAAATTACAACATTTAAAGGTAAACAAAGTATAATTTTAAACCTAAAAAAATCTAAGTATGGTTTGGTGAATGGTGTCGTTAGAAATGGCAGATTCATGATCCATCTTTATAGATTAAGGAGCATGGTACCAACTTGGATCCGTTCCTTCGTTAACGACTATTCCTATTTCCATATGTGTTTATTTTATTTATTTATACTTTTTTCTTTCACTTGTCACAATTCCAAAATCTTATTTTCTTGTGATTGAGTAGTTTACGTCCTTTTCTTGAATTGAGTAATGTACGTCGCAGATCTTATTTACCAACTGAAATTGAGTTTTACCGTGCAGTTAACTCAGCCGATTACAATGGTATTGTGACCAGTAGCGGATGTAGAATCACACTTAGTATAGGACACATATTCATATTTCAATATAAAAAGATTTCGTAAACAAAAAATATATAAAAAAACTAATATGGGACATGGGCCCCACCAGCATCCGCCAATGATTGTGACAGGTGAAACTTTTTGGTTAACAACAAATATGGTTTTTTAATAAAACTTGGAGAGCTCTTAATCGCAAATACAATGTCAAATGTTGTATATTGGAATTCCTTCAAACAAGAAGTGAACTTCAAAGTCACGAGTTCCATTTTTCATTTCGAAAAAGATAAATGCCCTGTTTTTTATTGGGTTGCCTGATTCATAATCAGCGACCTTAAAAAAAAATGGTGGAAGGAATTTTTTTTTCACTGAACGAAATTGAGTCGATTTGAGAAATCACATAAAGAGCAGAAGAAAATTACAATGAACCATAAGAGAATAATGGACACTCTCTACCTTACAACAGGAAAAAGTGAGATTTTAGTAATCTATTGATAACACCATTCACAACTTGCTTCAAACCTTGCAAAGATTACCAAAGGAGTTTCCCGCACAACATTCGGAAGACGGATTTCAAACCAAAAGGCAATAGATTGAAAGAACAAAGTCCGACTTTCTCATAATATGATGATTCTCTCTCTTTAAAATTGTTTATGTCAAAATATCCCAAATGAACAAGCTTTCAAGAAATTGCTCAAAGATCAGAGGATAAAATTTATCACACAAATCATTTTAGATTCCAAACAGATTAACCTATCTTACAAGGGAAAGATATTCCCAAACCAAAGCCCCATCCACTCCTAGACAAATATTCTAAAAAAGGACGAGATATCTAACAAGCTAAATTACTTCCTCAACCTCTATTTTTTATTTTAACATAATATTTTTATTTTGAAGGAAATATAATTATACCTTAAGTTTAAAAATTATCATAAATTAGATATGAATATATATTTATTTTGTTTTGATTCAAATTAATATGTATTTCAATTTAATTTTTTTTTGTTTTTTAATTTAATATGTTTATTTTTAAGGAAATATAAGTTTTTCTTAAAGTTTAAAATTATCCAAAAATTTGATAAGACGATATTTTTTTTTAATTTGATACTATTTTTATATATTTAATTTTTAATGAGGTAAAGATAAATACATATTTTTCATAGTTATCATAATCTTTAAAATCTTTCATAGGTATTATAATATTTAATAATTCATATTCCTATTTAAAACTATATAAGTAAACATAATTAATTTTCATTTATTATAAAAATCTCATTCACTACAAAAATTCTTTAAATTTGCAGTTACTCTTTTTTATACAAGCATTTTTTTTGTCATGTCGACTATTAAGAACTTACTTACTCCATTTTTTTCATCAAAGAAATCAATATTTGCTCACTTCTGTTGTGAGTTGGTGCTTGGTTCTCTGGCTTCAGATGATACCGCGCCTCTCAGTTCGTGATGGAATCTAGGTCCTTGTCGATCCTTCTCCAGACATTGGTTTTAAGTGGTCATTAGATTGTTAAAGATTCTCTTGGATTCTATTTGCTGGATGGGATTCTGGAGTTTAGACGGGTGAGAATTAGGTTTTGTGCTTGTGTGCTTGCTGGTAGACTTTGTCTTTATTTCTTGTCTGGTTGTGGTTATCACTTTTCCTCTTGTTCTGTTGTTTGTTGGTATCATATGTGAACTGTTTATGGTCTGTTTTGATCGAGGTTTTGGTTTGGGATTCGTCTTTTGGATGGTATTCTGTTGCGGGTCATCTACAATCTCTCTTATTAGTTTGTTTCCAATGGGTTTAGCAATGCAATGATTTCATTTTGTAGTAATTCTCTTTCGAGGAGATGGCTCGTTTTTGGCTGTATATGGCGAAAAAGGGCTCACTGTGCCAGCATGTAAGTTCAACATCACCTTTTGGCATCTTCCCCGATCGAATTTCATGGTTTTCTCTTTATGTTTTTGGTCTTTTCTCTTCCTTTCGGTTTATAGTGGTTCTTTGGAGTAGTTGACTATGTCTGGTTTTATCTCTACTTCTGCGTTCCATCTAGGCTATTCTGCTATCTTGTTTGTCTCCCTTCTTGTCTCCAACATCTTTTGTGGGTTAAGTCTAAGGTTGTTATAGTATTGGCTCCAATCTATTTTTTGGGATCGGTTGTACTTTAGTTTGTAGTTTTGGTATTGATTTGGCTTATAAGAGTGTCGCGGTTTTAACCTTTAGCATTTTTCTTTGAATTTTAGCTTAGTTTTTTAATGTTTTTCTTGTTTGGATTTAGATTCCAGCGATATGTGTTAGTGTATTCTATGCCAATCAAGCTCTTATGTACATGTATCTGTGTTTCCTTATTTGTGTTTGTAATTCTCTGTATAATAGGAAAGTAGGTTAAGAACATCATCGTATATAATCTTGTACATTCAACAATGATAATAAGATTTCTCCTTCCAAAGTTTATGAGCCGCTTGTATTTTTACAATATGTCTATTTTTCACTGAATTTTGTATTTCAACTATTTATTTCAGAGATAAGTATCTTTCAATGAAATATATATATATATATATATATATATATATAAATAGATGAGGGTTGAATAATGCCACAGAGCAAGCAGGGTTTATAGGGGAGAATCCATGTTGGTCAGACTCATGTGAAAATAAATATTTGTCCTCCTTTGTCTTGTCAATTTATTACTCTCCTGTATTTTTCAATAGTTTTGGTATTCATTTTGGAAAATGACTACTCTTCATTCTTCAATTTTCATGTGCTGAGACAGTTTTTTTAAATGTGATTTTTATAGCCATTGTGCTAGTGCATTTTTTTTTGTATTCCTATCCGAATTTTAATCAATGATAAATTATGATTCGAGTTAAAACTTAAAACCATCAGAAAATATATCTACCAATTACTAGATTGATTTAATAAACGTAAAAATTAAGTGACCTGATATTCAAGTGTAATGTCATTTAGACTAAAGACAGAATAATATTGGCTTTTTGAAGTAGCTCTAACACAGGTATATATATAGAAAAAACAGTCACTAAGTAAAGGTTACATGCAAGTTGATTTTACTTTTAACAAAATAAAAAAATGTTGATTTAGTGTGATTTCCGATAAACGGACATCCACTAACTGATAAACAAACAAAATATTCAAAAAAAATAAAGGTGATTTGGTGAGCATGGAAGTGAAGATGAAATACTGTTTTCCGATGGATTGGCGACGCTATAATTGCGTACGCTTCGTTAATGATACGGTTAAAGAAGTGGTTCATGCAAATAAACTGGTAAAGCAGACTAGTACTACGAGATCGTGTATTGAACTACTGATCTTGTGGAAGCCGCCACCAACAAAGTGTGTTAAGCTAAACTACACATGGTGGTTCACAAAGGAACCCATGATTAGCTCCTGCGGTCATCCGAAACACTAATGGTGATTGGTTTGGGGATTTTTTTTGAATATTGCCATTTGTTAGGTGCCGTTTGCAGAGTTTTTGAGTGTTTATTATTGGTTGTATATTGTTTGGTATTTTGGAGTGTGACGAGTAGAAGTACAAGTCGACTCAGAGATGGTCGTTGGTTTTTTTATGAGTGGGATCAGTAAATTTTACCCATTTTTTTTTCTAATACGGTTTTGATATAGCTTTTTCTTAAAGGATTGGGGTGTCCGTAATTATCATATGTATAAAAAAACTAATCGTCTTGTTGATAGATTAACGAGTTATACATATTTTCTTTGTCTTTAGGCTTTCATATTTTAGAGTGAAGTCAGTTGTGTTAGACAGTTGGTAATAGAGGATGTAAACGGTGTTGGGTTGGTTAGACATGTTGTCTTATAACATGTTTTAAATTTCTTTGAATAATTCGTGGGAGTATTTTGTCCCGTTTTGATGACAAAAAAACACAATATTCTATTTATAATAAATTTTAATCTACTTTTTTAAAATTTCATTTCATTGTGAATTATCCACTCATGTTCTGATTCATAATTACTAAAGAAAATATTACATTTATTGTATTATATTGTGTGACCGCAAACAACTAAATAACGTAACTAGTGAAGATTTAGGAAAATATTAAACAGGAGAAGACTTTAAACTCATTTGGATGAAATTTTGGATCATCCAAATAGTTGAATTTTTACAGTGGCATAAAATTGCGTATGCTGAGAACAAAAAAATACATAAAAAACTTGCCTATTGAACAACGATTGTGCTCCAAGGTTCCTCTCAAATACCCTTGACAAGTTTGTGAGACTTAATGTATTAGTAATGTCAAGGTCCTAGTGAAGATAAATTAAAATATATATCACCGAAGACTCCAGTGATTAAGTTAATATAATTTGGAGGCAGATTGGCATTTGGAGCAATTAGTTGAAAGAAGTAAAGATAGGAGGATATTTAGCAGCCGTAATAGAGAGAAGATTAATGAGATGCTTACGTGGCAGTCTAGGGAGCTTCCTGCTCCGAAAACCATTCCCCTAAAATTGAAGCCCATTCACTTATTACTATTAGACTTCACTCTTTTTCTTTCTTTTTCTCTCTTTCTTTCGCTCTCTCATTTTTGCCCCCTAACCCTCCATTTATTACCATTACGCCACTGCTCTCTTTCCGGTGAGGCCGTTTTGGCCGGAATCTGTCAAAGCTATGGATGTTGGACTCTCTCCCGCGAAGTCTATTCTTGAGAAGCCTCTCAAGCTTCTCACTGAAGAAGACATTTCTCAGCTCACACGCGAAGATTGCCGCAAATTCCTCAAAGACAAAGGTTTTTCTCTCTTCTCTTTCCTTTTCCGGCACGAAGATCCTCTCGGATTTTGCAGAGGAACCTCTTACTTGGTCAATTTTCATATTGTCTACTCTCTCCGAGCTTTTTTTCCTTGTTTTTTTCTTTTTCCCGAGAATGCGGATGACACGTGTCAATACAGGAATGCGCAGGCCTTCGTGGAACAAATCTCAGGCGATCCAGCAAGTTTTATCCCTTAAAGCTCTATTTGAGCCCGGCGACGATTCCGGCGCCGGAATCCTCCGCAAGATCCTTGTTTCTCAGCCTGCTAATCCACCTCGTGTAAGCTTTTTCGATTTTGGCTTTTATTTCCTGTCGATTCGCATAGAAAAGGAAAGTGAAAAATCTAAGTTCCTTGGTTGCTTACTGATTTCGGAATTTTTGCTCTGTGTACTTTATTATGTCCACAGGTCACAACAACGTCGATTGAGCCAAGCAACGACCTCGGAGCTTGTGGCCGGATTCCTTTGCCGGAAGATGACGGCCACAGAAGGGATTCTCCAAGATCAGCTGAGTTTTCCGGCGGTTCTGGCCAGTTTGTTGGGGAGAAAGATAGCTACAAGACGACAGTTTCCCCCAGGTTTACTTTTTTTGTCTTTTGAATTTTTTGTCATAACTTTCTGCTTCTATACTTCTCGAATGTTGTTTAAATCAAGAACAGAACAATTCATTGTGACTTTAAGTCTGTGATCGTACGAAGTATTTGCTTCGACATTCTTTAGAAATAGGAAAGTTTCTGTATTTGATCATGGCTTTGAATGATGAAATGGTCAGATCCTGCTTAGATTAAAAGAGTCAGATAGAGGCTTGATCTGTGTCTGTAGATGATGTTTTAAGATGATCTTGGTTCTATATCAATAAATTGGTATGACGTGCTGTGATCATTGCTAGTGAAAGAAATAATCAGTTACTCACTCCTCTGATCAATATTTTTGACTCGTCATTTGTGAAAATGAATTTCTACTCAGTTCTACTAAGAAGAGTTGTAGGGATAGTCCATGTACAAAAGCTTCAACACAGGTGTTGCTACTATGCGGTTGTTGTTTAAGCACTTTTCTGTTTTGTTGCATCAGAAGCCCAGCTGAAACAAGTGCACTGGTGGGGCAAATGACGATATTCTATAGTGGACAAGTGAATGTATATGATGGAGTACCATCTGAAAAGGTAAATAATTAACATTATTCTGTCCAGCCTGAGAATAGAAATTTTGATGGCATGGTTTGATCATGAATCCCTATATATGTATTGGTTTGTAGGCACGGTCAATCATGCACTTTGCAGCCAATTCAATTGATTTGCCTGAAAATGGCATTTTTGCTTCTAGTAGAATGATTTCGAAGCCCATGAGTAAAGGTAAGCTTTTGCTAAAGTGTCTGATCTTCTTTTTCAGCTGATAGTATGATTCAAACTTTAAATGATTCTGGTTTAAGTGTACGATTTAACTGGAAAAAGTGAAGGGAGCTAGATCTCAAGCTTGTTTGTCGATAGAATATATATATATATATATATATATTTTCATTAAATATGGCTTTTAAGTTGTCTAGTTTGGGAAGGAGGCGTTTTATATGACCAAATGAGCTTGTCTAAATGCAGCATGGTGCTGATACATATACTAACCTGTTTCAGCGTGTGTTGATGCCTCTTGCCCCATTTTGTGAGGTTGATTTAGATGCTGATCTTTGTTTAGAACCATCTGATATTGTGATTTGGCTTTGCAGAGAAGGTGGTGGAGCTTCCCCAATATGGCCATGAAAAGGCGACTGCTTCGCGTGATTCTGGTACAATCAGTACTCATATCACCTTATTATTTTAATAGTGCCTAAAAAAATTGAGAGCTCAATTTGGTTTTGCTGCTTTCACATGCACATGCTTTGCTAGTCTTATTTACTTTAGATAGCTAAACTTGAATTTCTTGTTCTCCTTGATATATGACTTGGATATCCTGCTGATTTAAATATCGTTCTGCTGTTTTGTTGGTCTTTCTGAAGATGTGGAGGGTCAGGCAAACAGAAAACTGTCGTTGCAAAGATATCTTGACAAGCGACAGGGCAGGTGCGTTAATGAAACAATTGTTGTTACAAACTTACAATTAGGCCTTATTGCGCATATTCCTATCCACTGAGTACTGATTAACCTTTCTTCTTGTGCAGAAGATTCTTCTCTAAGACCAAAAAAGCTCCAGGAGTTGCATCCTCTAGCTTGGAGATGTTTCTGAATCGTCAGCCACAGATGAACTCAGCTTATTCACAAAACCTTAGTGTCACAGGAGATCCTCATGTTGTCTGTGAGTCGCCTGAAAATCAGACAAAAAGTCCCAATCTCTCAGTTGATTTAAACAGTGATCTAAACAGTGAAGGTATGAAGAATCATTAGAACACATTTGTTAAATGGTTCCATTGATTACTCCTCAAAACACTCATTGCTTGCTTCCAGATCTTTAACAACGAAGCTGGAGATGAGATGAGATTACGGGTCAAGAGGAGCTCTTTAGCTCAATACAAGACCAGTTCCTGTTCTTTTAACAATTTGCCATGTACAAAAGGAACAAAAGCAAACGATGAATGTACTCGTTCATTGTGGAAGCAACATGGCTTAAGATTTGAGCTGAATAAGTCTTGTGATCAGTTCTGGTCTTGTCTGTTTTTGTTTTTTTCTGCGGGTTGTATCCATCTTTTTGGTCTGTAGTTGAGTAGGTTAGAGACGAGAAAGAGAATGTGGCGGTTTGTATTATTATGTAAATGCTGTCTTATAATGAGAGACCTTATTGAGATACCGAACTTAGACTTCATCGCTATGAAAAGCATTTGGAAGTAACAATAATTTGTGATATGTATAAGATAAAATTCTACTTTGTTTATTTTAGAAAAATGCGATTTGCAACGTTTTAATCTCGACTCCAAACCATAAGCTGCCTTATATGGAGGGAGATGACTCATCCGTTCACGGACAAGCTGTATTGTGTGTAGTGATAAGAAGCTTTATAATATCAGCCAAAAAGGTTCTTTTATATAGGTCTTATGAACATGAACCCATTCTATTAAAAAATCAAAAAGATTTGAAGAATAAAGTTTTGTAGAGTGGATAATTATCATTAATTCATCATTCATCTAATTTGTGTTGGCAAATTTAATGCAAAATCCTAACTACCATTATTGATAAACATGTTACTCGTCCTCACGTCGTTGACCCTTTACTTTATTAGTATTTAGTTTAACTACAATAAACACCCAATGCATAGGCCTGGAGTCTAATTGTAAATTACTAATTCCTTTCTTATATTTTTCATAATATAAATTGTTTTGCTTAAAACCAGATTAAGAATTTTTTTGTTTTTTCTATTTTCTAAAAAAATTTCACCAGTTTATTTCAGTATTTATTTAAGAAAAGGAAAAAAACTAGTTCTTAAACACAAAAAAGTAGTTGGTTTTGTAAAACAACTTATATTTTAAAACAAAAATAGCCACTAAAACAATTTAGATTATGAAACGAAGAGAATAATATGTAATTTAATAATGAGTTAATTACCCAATATACATCAAAGTTTTCAAAACCTATAAACTACCCATTTGCTTTTCTAAATTCAATATCTACCTATGAACCCATTATAATAAATGACATTACTAACCTCAACCCAAATAGTGATATTTAGTTTTTAACAATGGCCGACAACATTTGATGGAGCATTACATGCAGAGACAATGTATTTAATGCATTATTTCCTGTTTTTTTACCCGATAACACGTAAATTACTAGTGTAACTCATTTAGTGTCTGCTACGACATATATTACCAGGGTAACTCATTTAATATCCGCTAAAAAATATGTACCAGGGTAAATTATTTAGTATACACATGGTAATATTGGTATTACCTGGTAATCCATATTGTACCTGATTAATACATTTATTATCCGCTAACATAAAATCTAATACCGGTTAATATATTACTTACCGATGTAACTTATTTATTATCCACTAATTTACAAATTAATTAGCCGTTACTTCATTTATTACCTAGGCAGTGCCGGGCTCAACTTATTGGAGGGGCAAATGCCGTTTTGAACATAATCTAAATTGTTTTAGAGGTAACATATTTAGTATCTGCCAACCTAAATGTAATAAATGTTAATACATTGTATATTTTCTAACATATATATATATATCCGTTAAATCATTTATTATCTGCTAATTTATTTGTTTTACCCGTTAACGCGTATATTATTTTAAGAACGTAAATAGTATAACTTATATATATTATCCGTTAAGATATATAGTAGATGTTAACAAATTTATTATGAGTTCCGTTGCCGCCATTGTCACCACCACCAACACCGACCGCTCTACTACTATCAATACAGTCTCGTCGCCATATTGTCACATAAATACTAAAATTCGTACAGATCAAAACTTTATGAATCTCTGAAAAATTTCCATAGATCGAAACATAAGAATAAAGTAGCAAATCCAGAAAATTGGTAAGCTTACCTTCGGATGGATCTCCAATCATCACAAAAGAATGGATTAAGATTACGAAAAAAAACAACATAACCAATATCAACAACACTAACCAAATCATGATGATGCCGATCCGTTTTCGTTCTCCTTAGCAAAATAAGAAGATGAAGAAAAGAAAAGTTGTGAGAATAAGATGAAAAGAAAGAGAAGATAAAGAGAACAAAGAGTGATAAGAGAAAGAAAAGAGAAAGAAAACATGGGAGATAGGATATATGGGTATAATGGTCCTATAGTGATTAAAGAAACCTAAAAAATGTAGATAAGGTAGATTCATAATTTCAGATATAGAATCGTATATTGGATCAAATAACTCTTTAGTAATACTATTAACCACATAGGAGATAGAATTTTATTTCAATTAAGAACTGTAAAACTGCAGCGTAAATTATGTTAGTATTCTCCCATAAAAAAAAAAAGGGGAGAAAAGCAGGTTTAGCAAGGTACAGCAGCCATAATTACGCCTATAATAATGTAGCTCGACAAAGATCTGACGTGGCAATCTAGGGAGCTTCTCTGTTTTAAAACTATTCCTTCAAATTCACGCCCATAGAGAAACTATTTAAATGTCATTTCTCTTAGTTTTGCTCTAATCATTCGATTACTTACTAAAACGCCACTTCTCTTCCCGCCGGGGCTCCGGTTTGGTAGAGACGGATGTTAGACTTTCGCCAGTTAAGAGTTTAATTGGAATTGTTTTTATTTTATTATTTTGAAAATTTATTTTTTTAAAAAATTAAAATTAAACCAATTATATTTTAAATATTGTTTTGTGTAAATTTAAATTTCATACAAATCTTTTTATTTTTTAAACCAACAAAACGAAAACAATTCCAATTAAACTATTCCGATTAAAAATTGCTTTTCCATTTGAAAAAAATGGAGCAAATTTTTTTTTTATGATATCTAAATTAAATCAATAATATTTTAATTTATTTTTATTTTCAATTTTTTACAAAAAAAAACAAGTTTTACTTTTCAAAGTACCAACATGCAACCAATTTCAGTCAGGCCAAAGCCTCTTAAGCTATTCACCGAAGAGGACATTTTTCTCAGGCGCGGGGATTGCCATGAATTCCCCAAACAGAAAGGTTTCTTCTTCTTCATTCTCCTGACAATCTCTATATCGGATTTTGCTTACTTAAATGTCAATTTTTGAAGTCTCTACCATCTTCGAGACTGGCTTCTTCTTCTCTTTTTCTTGCTTTTTCTATGGTGGCTGACACGTGTCGCGACAGGAATGCGCAAACCTTCTTGGAACAAATCTAAGGCGATCCAGCAAGTTCTATCTCTCAAAGCTCTTTTTGAGCCCGGAGATGATTCCGGCGGCGGAATCCTCCGCAAGATTAATAAGTGAAGTTGTAAGTTGGTAGCTTGTTGATTTAGGGAATTGTTGCTCTGTTGTATTCTATATGTCCACAGACCACAAGTAACAACAACGTTGATTGAGCCAAAAAACAAGCTCAGAGCTTGTAGTGGCCAGATTTATTTTCAGGAAGATGATGGCCACAAAATGTATTCTCCAAGATCAGCTGAGTTTTCCGACGGTTCTGGTCAGTTTTTTGCCGAGAAAGACAGCTACAGGACAGTTTCTCCCAGGTTTACATTTTCCTCTATATGACTCTTTTTGCTTCCATGAGTCAAGAAGAGAGTGATGTATTGTGACATTTAGCTTGTGATCTTAGCAAGTATTTAGTTCTAAATCACATCCTTAGGATTAGCAACTACATGGATCATAGCTTTGATGGTGGAATGGTCAGACGGTATTTAGGTTAATGGCACATCCTGTCCACGGGTCAATGTCATTGAAAGAACTTATTGTCGCTTTATCCGCATCTGTAGTTAGTATATCTAGATCTTCTCTGTCTTAGTCTCCTGGGTTTAGGTCAATAAGGAATGCTATGACTTGATACGATTATTTCTAGTCAAAGAAAAAGTTCACTTACTCGAATTCCTCAATGATATCTTTTAACTTAAAATGTTGTTGTGCAGTCTATCTACATATACGAGTATAATGTTTTGCTATCATATGCATGTTTGTAATGTAAGCAAAAATTAGCCACTTCAGTGCTGTTTATTCGTAATGTTGAATAAGAAGCCCACAGCTGAAACAAGTTCGCTAGGTGGGCAAATGACAATATTCTATAGTGGAAAAGTGAATGTATATGATGGGTTCCCGTCTGAAATGTTAATGGCATGGTTTGATCATGCATTTTGTTTATTGGTTTGCAGGCACAATCAATCATGTACCTTGCAGCCAATCCGATTGATTTGCCTCAAAATATTACATTTTCTTCTAGTGGAATGATTTCAAAGCCCACAAGTAAAGGTAAGCTTTTGCTCAAGTGTCTGATTTGCTTTTCCGTTGATAGGTAGATGATTCAAACTTGAAATGATTTTGTTTTGTGTATGATCAAACTGGAAAAGTGAATGAAGCTGCATCTCCACCTTTTCTGTCAAATAGGTATATCATTCTTTTTCTTAAGACCAAGTACTGCTTTCGTTTTGTTCAATTTGCAAGTACAACTGAGTAATTGACTAAAGAAGCATGTCTAAATGCTTCATGGTGCAGCCACCCTTATACTAGTTTGTGTGTATTATGCAGATGCGTCTTGCACCTTTTTGTGATGGTGATCCCATTTTCTCTCTTCAGAAGTGAGTTTGAATTAGTGGATAATTGAACTGAAATATTGTATTTTTATTGCAGAGAAGATGGTGGAACCAAATTGTCCTGTCGTGATTCTGGTACAAGTAGTAATTGTATAACCTCAATGATTCTGAGAGCAAAATTTGATTGACATTGCTTTCACTTGTGCAATATTATGCTAGTCGTGTTAACTTGTAGGCAATATTTCTGGTTTGTAATATGTAAATGTTGTCTAATGTCTTATGGCACTTTCAAGAGAGATCTTTTCGATTAGGAACTCTGTCGTCTACTCTAGTCTTCTCTATGACACCAAACTTCACTTCTTTTGACCACTTCTAAACAATACCTGCTAACAATACCTTTTTTTTTCTGTCACATAACAATACCTTCTAATTCTCAAAGTTCTGACGTTATCAAAACTTAATCATCATTGATCTATCTTACTATATTATATCAATCCACAAAAACAGAATAGCAGAAACATAAACAACTTTTAAATGTTATATGACCACTAACATTTTCTCAAACCTCATAAAATGTGTAGTAATAATTAGTCTGAAACGGATCTATGTGGACTGGAGGCGGCATTTCCCTCGCCGCACGCCGCCGAGTAGATGGATGAAGGGTAGTTTCGTCTTTTTATCTTTTTCCTCCAAAAGAAACAAAAAAAAAACGAAAATGATTTTTATTGAAAAGGAAGGAAAACATTAATCGCGTGGATTTGAAGACGGAGAGGAATAAGGCATAAGGAGAAGACGACGAGGAACAAACAACCATGGGTGAAGTTGTTAAGGTAATCGGAAATTATCTTTCCTATGATTCTGATTTCCTCAAAGCTCTTCGAAGAATTTCTTGTTTCCGCCATGAAAACATGCTTTGCTGATTGTCATATCATCTTAGGTTTGGTTTTCATGATTTGGTTATCGTTACTTCTTTGCTCATATTTCAAGCTGTTTAATTCATCAAAATTGATTGCTCAAGAATATCTTCTCCAATAATAGTGTTAATTGGATAATTGGTTTTCAATGCATCTAGTCCAAATTTGATGTGTTTTTTCCACAGCGTCAAATTGATGTTTCTTTGTTTTAACATGTTGTATGTTTTGTGTTTTTGCTTAGGATCAAAGAGAAGAAGTGATTCAAGCTTGGTACATGGATAATAGCGATGAAGATCAGAGACAACCTCACCACAAGGATCCTAAGGAGTTTGTATCTTTGGACAAACTTTCAGGTGTGTATGTTTGTGTGTCTTTAGATTAATGTTGTTCACTTGGCTTCCCTATTCTTCTTTTTAAATGTAATGTTTGTGTGCAGAGCTTGGAGTACTTAGCTGGAGACTTGACGCTGATAACTATGAAACCGATGAGGAATTGAAAAAGATCCGTGAATCTCGTGGTTACTCCTACATGGTTTGTGACCTTTATTTGATAGCTTTCTATATCTTGGTGTTTGTTATCCCTTAGACAGAATGCTAGGTCTTCAGTTTCGACCAAAGTATGTTCACACAAGCCAATACATATACAATGGGTCGATTTGTGGAAATTCATCTGCTCAGGATTTATTTATTACTAGCCAAGGGCTGAATTAAGAAGATTACATTGGTTGTGAGTTGGTTAGAGAGCAAGGATGATTTATGAGGATTTCTTGGCATATTGTTCAGGTGGTCGATTGTTGTAGGATTTAACTAGACTCGAGAGTCTGTCATTAACTATCAAATTTCTCTGGTTTTCCTTCCACTAACATTAACATTCCATAGGACATATGGAAACCTTTTCCTTCTGTGTTACACTTTTTGAGATGAAATCTTTCATGTGTTAATCACTTAATGATTCCTTTACATTTTTTATTTGTATGTGTACAAGTGGTTTGACGTCAAAAACATGTTTAAATGCAGGACTTTTGTGAGGTATGCCCGGAAAAGCTTCCAAACTACGAAGAAAAGGTAAAGAGCTTTTTCGAAGAACATTTGCACACTGATGAAGAGATTCGTTACTGCGTCGGAGGAAGTGGTAAGTACTCTTTTGTGGCTGTTTTACTTAGAAAATTACAATATATATAGTTATGGTGTTTCTTAACTTGGAATTTAGGATACTTTGATGTGAGGGATCGCAATGAAGCTTGGATTAGAGTATGGGTAAAGAAGGGTGGTATGATCGTTTTGCCTGCTGGAATATATCATCGTTTCACCGTGGACTCAGACAACTATATCAAGGTTCAATGTCAGCTTCTTAGGCATTTATCACTTCCTTTTTTATTTTAATTACTTATAAAAATATCTTGTTAAACAGGCAATGCGACTTTTCGTGGGTGAACCAGTGTGGACACCATACAATCGCCCACACGACCATCTTCCTGCTAGGTACATTGTCCCTTTTGTCTCATCAAAATTTTGTTCTGCCATTTGTATAGAGATCCAAACAAATAGGGGATAATTTTTTGGGGATCGATTTTGAGAACTGCTTTTTCTAGTCATAGATATTGAACCGGCTATATTTTACAGGAAAGAGTACATCAATAATTTCGTGAAGATGACTCAGGATGGTGCCATAGACGCATCAGCGTAGAGGACGACTCTCAGTCTTCAGGTATCAGATTTCTATAAACTTAAAGCATACAATAAAGGGAGATTCATGTCTCATGTTGGATATATATAAATGCTGTCTTTGTTATATCGCCCACTTTATATGAGGACCTTTCATTCTTGTGTCTGTGGCCTTATGGTTGTGTTGTAATGTTTCATGGTTTGTTAAACTTATAACTTGACACCGTCTTGTGTTCTGTAATAATTAGAGGAAAATCAGGAGGATGTGTTATTCACTGTGACAATCAAAACTCAAAAGTAAGAGCTGCTTCTTTGAAGCTGTACTCTTTAACTATATGGATGTGGATACTCTGTGGCCCTTTTGGATTCAATTATTCGGGTCTAATCACTACTTTTCCAAACATTGTAATTATCTGCACTGTTTCTGTCCGGAAAGTGGTTTTTCATCCGAACCATAGCTTTTTGTTGAAATCAGCATGTGTCCTATTTGATTCTGAGTAAACATATCTATAAAAATGAATTTGATGCTTATGTATATGGTGATTGTATTTGATGGCCGTTGTTGAGTTATATATGCACCATTAACAAGATCTTTCATCTGATTGCCTATTAAGATATCACATCATAAAAGTATTTTAAGTTAACTTTTTTTCAATATTTTTTTGAAAATTTTAACTTAAAATAAAAAATCATTAAAAATTCATTATATCTTTGAAATAAAATTTCAATTTCCTTTCCCAATATTTAGTTCTTATTGGTTTTTGTTCCACTAGTTATTATCATTGATCCGATTGTAAATTTTTTAAAAGAATATATTAAGTCAAAACTATGTGTTACATGTCGTCCCAAGTATGGTATCCATTAAACAGAGATCGAAAAGGGCAAAAAAAAAAAAAAAACAAAAGGCTCAGACGAGGGTTCCACCAGAGACGTATTCAGTGAAGGCCAACGCGACGAGGCCAAGCATAGCGAACCGACCGTTCCATAGTTCGGCGTCTGATGTCATAAACCCTTTAGACTTTGACTCCGCCCTTATCCCCTTGAACAATGGAATCATTGATGCCAACGTTAACAATGCCGTGGTTCCAAGAAACCACCCAACGCCACCGTCTGAGATCTGAGCTAACACGTTCTCTCCCTTAGATAGCTCCACGGCGATCGCTGCCACGAATCCTACCATTGCTAACCTTCCATTGATCCTCTCAGGAGCTGGACCGCTAAACGCTAATAAATCTCCGAACTTGGTACTCACCTGAACAATCAACAACTTTGTATTATATACTTACAATGAAGTAATCAAGATTAATTGATGTTAATGACTTTTAAATATTAGATCATACCTTAGGCTTGCTGACTGGAGGAGGAGTTGGTGGAGTTTGTGGTTGAGCGGCCGAGGTCGAGGGCGCAGAAGGATCTTTCTTGATCGGATCGCCCTTAAGAAAAAGAGTTAACGTAATGAATGGCCAGGATCAAAAGTTTAGCAAATCCCAAGTTTGTCTATGAAGAGCATATCTAATTGTATTATATCAATCGTTAAAGTAGGGAAACGATAATATATATACGGAGTAGCATATTCTAATACCTGAGCCATGCACCTGACTTTAACGGAAGGATTCCTCTTGAAGAAGAGTTGGTTTGAGTTTCTAATGTTACGTGAACTCAATACACCGGAAGGAGCAACGAACACTGACTGCATGTTAACCGACGCGGTTGCCATTTCCGATTTGTAAGGCTTTTGATGGAGAACGAAAGAGCAAGAGGGTTGAATAAACTTTAAAGACTTCAAAGAGAAGATGGAGCTGGTTTGTGGTTATATAACTAAGGATCATCTCTTTCTTTATAGTGGGTGCAATGTAAAATGATAGGTTCAGTTATTTCCTCTATTTAATTTATTTAATTTAGCTTTTTCGATTTATATGGGATATTGAGATTTTTTCATGAAAGGGTTATAGGATATTGAGATTACTTAATATTTTTTTTTAAATTATATGCTTTCCTTTTGCGGTGTGCAGTAATATGTAGAAATACATATATTAAAAAAAAAGAAAAGGCAAGCGGCATTTATTCTAGTGGCAGACGATAAGTCCACTAAGACATGCGCATTTGCATAACCAAGGATCGAGTCCCACCGTTTACATTATGTAGGAACTTGGTTAATGGATCGGTCAGTTGTGGTTCAGTGTTAGATAAAAAAAAGAAAAGAAAATGAATTTCACGTAGAGCGAAGAAAGTGAGATGGGATGTAGAAGGAGCCACGTCGAGTGGAAAAAGAGCTCTTGTATTGATGATGTGGCTTCTTTCATCACACACACAAAGATACATCTTCATTGTCGTTTTTGTGGTTGGCTATGCCAAGTGGGTTTGGTAAAACTAACTTGGAGAGAAATAGTTATACAATTGTTTACTAAGAACAAGCTCAAAACATCTTCAACAATTTCCTGAACATGTTCATCTCCTAGATCATAGACATCCAACTCTTCAAGCAGTGCATGCCCACAACAATTTGATGCCTAAAACAATTTGAAAAACAGATGCCCTAATTTTTCTTTCCTGAATAGCAAATGATGAAATTTTTGATTCTTCCATCACATATATAAGAGTTTGTCAAAACATAAAGACTACTAACACATTTAAAAAAAAACCAAATTTAGGTTTAGATAATTGTAGTAACCAACAAGCTTTCTATAAATTTTGACAATATAAATGTCTAGAGTAGCTCTATGTACCTCAATAAACGTTTTTGTTGATTTATGATTTTATAACATATCATATCTATATACATGCAATTGATTAAAAAGTATCGCATAAATAAATAAAAGGTATTGCAACTCATTTAGTTAAGTAATGAACCAACGAGATAGAGAAGTTATTATCGATATGAGTTCTTGTTAAAAAATGCTAAGCAATTTGGTGTAGAACATTAATTTAAATTACGCTTAACCATACCTCGTTTAACACTTGCAGATTTATAGAATTACGAAAATTTAATACTTGTGGAGTTAGATATTTATAAGGATTTATAGAGTTAATGGCTTAATTAGATGAAAAAAGAATAAAGAAACATAAACTAAACTATAGTTATTTATCAAACAACCCAATTAATAATAACATAACTATAGTTTAGTTTATGTTTCTTTTTTCATCTAATTAAGCCATAAACTTTATAAATCTGATTTCTTTCATTAATAGAGTTTTCGCAGCCGGTTTCGCATTTGTACTTTGTTAATGTGCATTTCGACGGAGTATTCCTCCTGCTGCCTTCCCTTTTCTTTGTCTTTACCATAGTTGATCCTCAAACACCAGTCAACAAATTAAAATACCAA
The DNA here is from genome assembly GCA_963920545.1 of Lepidium didymum. NCBI lineage: Eukaryota > Viridiplantae > Streptophyta > Magnoliopsida > Brassicales > Brassicaceae > Lepidium > Lepidium didymum. The sequence continues at coordinate 17,151,464 of OY986980.1, read as the reverse complement.
CCATTAATTATAAAATAAGACCCAACCAATAAGTTATTCTGCAACTATTATCCCTTTATGATTATCCTTAACATAAAATATCTCATCATCAAAATTTTGATCATCTAAGTTGTCATCTATCTGGACTGCCAATGCTACACCAACAAATTCCTCATTTATCTCTAGCTCATGATATCTCTTCGGTGGTGCTCTCATAACAACATACCATGGAAAAAAGTCTAATTCTCTCGAATAAAAAACTTGTTTTGCTTTTGATGGCAGAATGTATGGATATTTGAGATATAGCAGTTGGTTCATATGAAGGTTAACAAGCGTGAACCCATCTTCTTCTTACACCATAACCTTTGTTAGCCCAACTGCATTTGAATAATGGGATCGTGAACATATGGTATGATCGTGAACATATGGTAATAAGAAAGTAATATATCCTTTATCAGTCCATAGTATGTGACTATGTCAGCCGTGTGTATCAAAAAGTGATGGAGGAAAGAACCACCCAACCTGGCACATTGTCTAAACAATCTCACACTCTAAAGAGATCAGTTTTTCTAGGCGAATGACTCGCTGGCACAATCTGTTGAAGTAATTGCAACTTCGTCACTGTAATCTTAGGTCTTTTTGGCAACAAACCTCGTAAAGCAACATGTAACAAATTCTGGATGAGTATATCATGATCATGCGACTTTAAGCTACTAATTCCAGGAGGATTTACTGAAACAACATTGGCAATATTCCCACAATATCTATCATGCCCTCTAAACTTAGCTAGTCTCTCCCACGAAATATCTTTTTTTCTTCTTCCTTAGATAACCAATAAGCAACTAGAGGTAAGTATGTTCTCTTGCCACGTACCTCAGAGTGCAGATATCTTCGAATATCAATGTCTTCTAAGTCCTTTCTTGCTTTCAGAACATCTTTTGACTTAGTAGTATGCATCAATGTAGACAATACTGCATCATATACATTATTCTCTACATGTATCACATCAATGTTGTGACATATCTGCAAATCCTAACACATAATATCAAACATTAGATATCAATACATTGAATTTACTGAAAATAATTAACGACATATGTTACCTTCTAAGGTAGATAAAAAAATATTGATCTCTTCTTCCACCGCAACTAATCAGTGGTTTCTTTATACTCTTCCTATGTAACAACTTCATCATCCATTAAAACAACTCTTTTCCTTTTACTTTCCTTATCTAATGGTTTTCGAAAATCATTCTTGAAGTCCTTTAATATCTCAAATATTTCAGAACCAGCCTGAATCTTATTTGTAGTCCCTTCCTCGACAGTGTGTCAAACAAGCATTTTCTGCCCCTGTAAGGATGTCCATGTCTACATCTCTTTCTATTTCCCATATACACATACTTCCGACTAAATTTCAGCCATCTAAAAGGTGTGTTATTTTGGCATATATTACATGCATGCTTGCCCTTCACTTTACAACCAGAGAGTGTCCATAAAGCTGAATAGTCACTGATACTCCACAACAACAAAGCTTTAAGTATAAAGTTCTCTTTCAGATATGAGTCATATACCTCGACACCTTCAGTCTATAGATCCTTCAAATCATCTACTAAGTGGAAGATTTCTTGAGCCCAAGTAAGAGAGTTTACAAGGTGACACATTTTTCCATCTTCACTACCATTGCTAGCATGCCAACGCAAATCCTTAGCCATCCTCTTTGATCTAAACATCCTCTTGAATCTTTCCTTAAATGGAAAATATTTATGAACCTTTGCTGGAATCCCCTTCTTTTCTTCATCACTATGCTTATCCTTTTCCCACCGTGAAGCACCACATCTTGGACAACTTTCAAGTATAACAAACTCCTTCCGATAGAGTATGAAATCATTCTTGCAAGCATGAATGACATCATATCCAAACCCAAAAATTATCAGGATTTTCTTCATTGTGTATATACTCATTGGCAACACGTTGTCTGCAGGTAACATATCATGTACTAGACTCAATAGCTGATCAAAATAGTTTTGTGACATCCCACTCATCACTTTTATGCAATAAAATGTCATGATTGTTGAAACCTTTGTGTACTCGGAGCACATAGAGTATAGTGGAGTCTCCACATCTCTTAACTTCTTAAATTGAGACTTTTCTGTAGTTTCAACATCCTCAGATTCTACTCCAACATCTTCATTCGATTTATGTTGATCACCACCAAAATAAGCTATCCTCAGCAGATCGTAAGCCTCCTTTCTAATGTTGGAACATTATTTGACATATCAGCCTTTCTCTCACCATGCAGACTCCAATAAAAGTTCCTCATATACTTCTTATCTATTTCCTTAATCACTAGATGCTCAACTACTCTTTTCGTGCATTGATGACAAACATTGCGGCAATTGATGCAAGGGCATAATATTACGGGTGGATTACCCAACCTCCTTGCAGACATAGTGACAAATTTTGTTGCATCATCTACATATTCAAGGCTAGCCCTATATCATCAATCAAAAGATAAAACCCACATCACACTATAAATCAAAGTGATATGAATGAAAATACAAAGCAAAAAGAGTCATACCCTAGAAGCCAAACTCATGCCTTGTTCATATAAAACCAATAACACCACAACTCCACCATAATTACGAAATATGAAATTACAAATACAAGTGATCAAATTACGCATAGCAAATACTCACATCCAAAAAACTATGAACAATTCAGAATTAAGAAATAGCAAGGAAACTGAAGCTTACAAGTTCAATTTAGCAACAACAATAAATTCAAAAAACTTTATTCAGTCTCCATAACAAACAAAACTAAAATTAGTAAGAAAACTCACACATAGAGTAATAATCAAGAACATACTAGTACTAATTAATCAGGGTCCAAAACCCTACGATATAATTTCAAAAAATTAAAAATTGAATACCTTGAGTTAAAATATCACCAAAATCTTCCTGTAAAAGAGAAAAATCAAGATATTACAATCAATATCTAAATCAAAATCAAAAGCGGAAAATCGAAACCAAAATCAAAAAATTGAATACCTTTTAAACACAAATCAACTCAAAGAATTAGAAGTCTCAGATTTGATTAGAATAGATCGATACCGAGAAGAAGGATTCAGATCCTTAGATTTGATGACATGTAGATCAAAACAAAAAAAGTCGAGAAATGCAGAGTCGTCAAAAAAATAGAGAAAGAGACCAAAATGAATAGATAAAGAGAAAAAGAAATTAGTATAGATCGTGAAAGAGAGAACAAATATTCAGAGATCGAGATCGAAATTTTCAATTGGCCGCCTTCGAGAGAGAAGAGAAAGACAACAAAACCATAATTTTTCATTTATTTCTTTTGTTTTAATTGTAAATGACTTAGGAAACTTTTAGTGACTTAGGTGGGTAAAAGGAAAAAAATTCCCGGTATACGCTACATAGCGGTTTACAATACTAATATGCTATTACAGAACAATAAGTAACACAAATATTAGGCGCGTAAAATTTTTTTTTTACCGCTCAGAATAACATAGCGTTTATAGTATTTCAAACGTTATGCAAAAGTAAACAATAGCATAACAAACTAAAACGCTATAGTTTATTGCTATGAAAACCTCGAATTCTGGTAGTGAGATCTAGACACACAAGACAACATTTTTACTATTCTCGCAGATGGATGTGACGTTTTCCTATGCCACAATTCAAACATGTTATTCACCAATGTGGTCATAGCTCCAACCTCTTCCACTCTACAAAAATGGTAGGTTCCTCCATCTCATTTACCAACTCCAATCACCACTACAGGAAAAACGAACTTTCTTAGCGCCCGAAAAACGCTATCAGAAGATATCATAGCATTATTAGAAGCGCTCTGTCTGCCCATATCATAATAGCTTAGACACTTTTAGATAGTGGTTTTTTGCGTTGCTTTTATATATTAGTTTTCAATAGTGCAGTTTTATATGCAATCGTCCATTTTATAATAGCGTTTTATTTTTTTATACATATTTTTATTTACATCATTTATGAATAATAGCATTTCTATAAAATATAATTATTTTGAATATATTTTAAATATAAAATTCAAATTAAAAACTAATAAAATACGCTTTTAATATTAATTACCAACAAATTATGTTTAAACTACAACATCATTAATCCGTAATCCGAAAACATCAATGATAAAAAGTTATACAACATAATGAAACACAAATACACAAAGTACTACAACTCAACAATCACATGAATGTAATCTTATCATTAGGTCAAGCTACAATGGTACCTACTGCATCAGCTACGACTTAAACTTCAAAGTTTGGTCTCCAGACTCATGCATCATCAATCTTCGAAACCTCTACCCAAACCTTGCTAGCATTGGGACCTAAAGGAACGAAATGGACCTTGTCTGTCGGATCCGTTGAACACACATGACCTATTGCAACACTCTGCCCAGAGTTATCACAATCTAATAGAATGCATTTTTTTTTGTCACCTTTGCTTGAACCAGTACTATTAGTAGCAGTACCACTCTAGTAGTCCAATAAAATTAATACATTCATCAGATATATATTCTAACTCTTATCTAAGCATCTGACTAACTTAAACCCAACTTAAATTCATTTGACCAACACGTATAACGCGTATTAGTAACTGACCTGATGTGATGTTTTGGGTGATTCATCCATCGTAGGTGCAGTCTGTAGGTTCATCTTATCAATAGGCCATGCGATGGTCTCTTTCAGTGCATCACCCATCAATGTTACATCAGAACTAGGCTTCCATAGATAAGCATCAGGTTTCACAACCAACTCGACCCTCACAACTGCAACATTCCTTAAGTCTTTAGGGTCAGTTGACAACAGTATACCATCACCAATCAATTCATTACCCACTTTCCAATAATCAAAGAGTTGAACTCTTCCTACTGATGCAGATGTGGCCTAATTAGTCATTCAAATAGAAATACATATTATTAGAAGCAATCCATATATATGATTAAATAGAATTGAATATATTACATTAGTAATAAACTACCTCTGACCCGATAATGTTAGGAGGTTGATTGTAGTTGTTGTCATCGTCCAAGATAATCTTATCTGTAGGCCAAGTGATTTTAACACCTACAACCTTAGTCAGTGAGAAAATGGTTTGAGTAGGTCTCCGTACATATGCTTCTTGCATTACAACAGACTTCACAAGTATAGCAACTGCATTAGGGCCAATAGGAATGCGACCAGCTTATATGATGGTGCATTTTGCTGCTGAGATTGATTGCTTTCAGTCACCATAAATTATGTCCTAATCAACTCATAAGCTTCAGATTCAGATGTATGAACTTCTGTTCTTGTCTCACTTATTCTCCGTGTTTACTCCACCATTTACTTACCTTGTACTTCTGATCCATCCATCTAATAACTAGATGTTCCAATACTGGATGAGTTGACTGATGGCAAATGTTTCAGCAGTCAACACAAGGACATAACATTTATGTTGGATGACCCAAACGTCTTACTGATTCAAACACAAACTTAGTTGCCTCCTGCTCATACTCAAGGCTATTCCTATAAGTTCATATATAAGTAAATTAATCATTGAAAATGATAATCAATATAGAAAAAAAAATTAATAGATATTTGTAGTCAGAGTTAAGTCATTACCTTGGTAACCAGGCCCAAGTTTTATCCATCTAACAACAGCTCTAATCAAGTGTGCATACAAGTAATGAACAGACACAAGGACGTTAAGACACAATACCAAGATAGAATGATATTTTAACAATAACCTAGTTTGAGTGAGGTACCTGATAGAATTACTTGGCTGTTGCTTGAATAGAACTAGAAAATCAAAAACACTAGTTCAAAATAAGAAATAAAGGTATAAATCAGAGAAAAAGTTTCTTCTATTTAAAATATCAGATCGACGCTTTATACAAGATACTTGAAAGAGTTTGTTCTCGTTTTTGATATTGAGATTCTTATTTTTTACTTGAACTACACAATAGAAAACAAAAGTATACATGAGCTGAAAAAGTTGCTTCTCTGTTGGATACCAGATCGAAAATTTATTCAAGTTTTAGTAGGATACCTAAAAGAGTTTTTTTCTCTATTTTGATATTGAGTTTCTTCTCTTTTGCTTGAACTACACAATAAGAAACAGAAGTGTAAATCAGTTGAAATCACGGAAACATTTACCAAATTACAGAAACCTTTAAGCTTCAAGGAATACATTAATAATCCTAAACCTATTTGACATGAACTAACTTTAAATTAGTACAAATCAAGATATATTTACAAGTTCTACCAACATAAACCAAAAGAAAGGAAAAACAATAGAAGAAATCAGTCACCTACGTCGCTTGGAATGGCTACGACAGAGTTAACAGAGAATGGTGGCTGACTAATGAAATGGCTTCGACGAAGATATGAGGTTGCGAGATTCGGATTCGTGAAGGTGTTTGTATCCAAAATCGAGTCACAAGAAGAAGATTGTGTGGTAGAGCGTCTGTATTTCAAATTGAAATTGCGATTTAGGGTTCGAGATTCCGATTTTAAGATCAAAAAGTCTCAAAGAAAGAATACATATGCGAAATTATAAGAAATTTACGAAGGATTTATGTAGGAGAGAAAATAATTTGGAAAAATCGAAGAGAGAATATAGAAACATGAAAGAACAAAATTTTTAGGTTTTCATCAATTTGGGAATTTTTGTTGAGGCCAAAATTTACTAAGTGTCCCGCTCCTGAATCGTTTACCACCTACAACTTTAGATAACATTTATGTATCCAAATATACTGTTGAATATTACATATCAAATTAAAAAGTTTGAAGACACGCAAAATTTTATAAATATAAGTATACAATAGTGTTTACGAAAATCCAATCACTATATTAAACTCAATGATACAACAACCATAGCATAAACACTAAAACTGCTATACTCTTGTGCTATAAATACCTGATAATTTTGTAGTGCAATATCATCAAATTGAGGTCTTGACCGACAATAAACTGTTTAGTTAACTACATAACTTCTTCGATAGTTTTCTACTGCTGCTCACTCAGCACATTTATGTTGTTACAATCGATTTATGTAATGACATGATTGACAATATCTTGATTACCAATTTTTGGTACATAAACTTGATTAGCACGACCACACCCTCCATTCGTACCACCACCATGTTCTCTGTTTGAAACAAATCAAACTCTTGGCCTCTCACCCCACCCCTTGGAATACCCGATCATATCATAGCAGATGTCAGAAGAATGTCCACTTCTATTGCATTATTATCTCTCTCTCTTCACTACGAAAACGTGGCTTATTTTGAACAACAAATGCCATTGTTTATGGTTTCTCCTCAGTGCTTACATGCAGATCCTCTTCTTGCCTCACAAGATTATACACTTCCTCGAGAGATTGCATATGAACCTTAGAGATAATGTTGGATCAAACACTCCTAAACTGATCGTCAAGGCCAAAGAGGAATTGGTGCACTTTGTCTTCCTAACGATCAACCTCATGAAGAGCTCCAACATTGCATGTATTCATCCTCCACATTTGTAGGTTCTTAATGGTCGATTAGTTGCAAGACTATTCCAGTCTGGTGGTTAAATGTCTTAACTAATGGTTCAAACATCTAGAGTTCAACTCCGCCATACTATATGTACTAGTTAATAGGAAATTTTAGGGATAAGTATGAACCATAGATCATGCCTTGTAAATCCAATTATTGACAAAAAGAATTCAACCCATCAAAGTTCCAAAAATCTGTAAAAAGCCTGATTTATTTGATGGAAGTCTTGTATGTCTTCTGAAGTAGGCCTTGATATTAGAATATGGGCTTCCAACTCAAAACCAATTGGCAATGAGTGGAGATGCCCATATCTTATATATACTAGTTATTCCCTAATATGCTCCCTCGAGATATAGTTCTTTAGGCATTGATCTCGATATGTTCAGAGATGGATCGACACCATTTTGGGCCTGGGTTGTCGATATTTGGACCAACTTTGGATCAGATTTAATTGAACAGTATGGATTGTGGGCTCTGATACCATATTAAAATATGAGTTTCCAACTCAAAACCAATTGACAATGAGCGGAGAGACCCATATCTTATATATACTAGATAGGATGCCTTTCAACTTCCGATATGGGATGTTATTCTCTAATACTTGATTGATAATGACAAAAATTGTGAATAACAAAAATAAAAAGAAGTTGTGAAGTATAACTAGTCATATACTCTACTTCGGATCATCACCAATCTTAAAAAATCAGAAGACAGTTGTTTTCTCATCATGTAAAACCGAGTTCATAGCAACAACAAAAGCAACCAAACAAGTTATTTGGCTTCAAGAACTGTTAAGTGAGTTCACGAGCTGGAAGACTAAGCAGATCATCATCACTTGACAACAAATCTGTAATAACACTCACAAAAATAATCTTGTATTTCATGGTAAAAATAAACACATATAAACGTTGTCATTTCATACGGGAATAAATTATTTATATAAAAGCAAGGTTTGTTTCTCTGACACATCAACGTTGTGGAGTATTTCGGAGACGACACATCATCATAGAGTCAGCTAATAGAATTATAACATTAAAACATGTGCCCACCCGAGTAACGAGTGTACACGAGTCTAATAAAGTAAAATAAACTGTCTAAATGGACAACATTTCAACAAGTAAACGAATAGCTTCCACTAAAGAGCCCTCGATTTTTCTTAATCCATTTTGAAAAGTTAGAAGAATTCAGGAGACTATGGATTATCTAATGAATTGTTCTCTTTTGTATGACTTAATAACTCTGATTAGTTATACATTTTTTAAAAGATTTTATTTCAGCGGAACTTAGAAATGATCAAAAGATGTGTCTGAATCTAAACATTGGGCAAAAAGCCTCTAAAATGTTATTTAGAACGTTAATTATATGTAAATGTCTTTAGTTGTATTTTTACTATTATATAGACTATATTAAATTACTCCGCAGCATAGTGCGGACAGAAAGAATTAGTTGATGTGGAGCCTATACCGAAATTTGAGCAAAAGGCGGATATCTTAACAAAAGCATTGACACTAATCAATTGTAAATTTTTTGCAAAATATATTAAGTCAAAACTATGGGTTACATGTCGTTCCAAGTATGATATCCCTCATACAAAGATCAAAAAGGGCAAAAAGACAGAAAAAGCTCAGACGAGGGTTCCACCGGTAACGTATTCAGTGAAGGCCAAGGCAACGAGGCCAAGCATGGCGAACCGACCGTTCCATAGTTCGGCGTCAGACGTCATGAACCCTTTGGACTTTGCCTCCGCCCTTATTCCCTTGAACAATGGAACCATTGATGCTAATGTTAGCAACGCCGTGGTTCCAAGAAACCACCCGACGCCACCGTCTGAGATCTGAGCTAACACGTTCTCTCCTTTTGATAGCTCCACTGCGATCGCTGCCACAAATCCTACCATTGCTAATCTTCCGTTGATCCTCTCAGGAGCTGGACCGCTAAACGCTAATAAATCTCCAAACTTCGTACTCACCTGAACAATCAACAAATTTGTATTATATACTTACAACAATGAAGTCTTCAAGATTAATTGATGTTAATGACTTTTAGATCATACCTTAGGCTTGCTGACTGGAGGAGGAGTCGATGGAGATTGTGGTTGAGCGGTCGAGGACGAGGTCACAGACACAGAAGGATCTTCCTTGATTGGATCACCCTTAAGAATAATAGTCAACCCAATAAACGGTCAGGATCAAAAATTTCAATGGTTAAAGTAGGGAAGTGATAATATATAGGGAGTAGTATATTGTAATACCTGAGCCATGCACCTGACTCCAACGGAAGGATTCCTCTTGTAGAAGAGTTGATTTGTGTTTCTGATGTTATGTGAACTCAATCCACCGGAAGGAGCAACGAACACTGACTGCATTTTAAACGACGCCGTTGCCATTTCTGATTTATATAAGGCTTTTGATAACAACACCAAAGATCGATGGAGAATGAAGTGAAGCAAGAGAGTTGAATAGACTTAAAGACTTAAAGAGAGGAGATAGAGTTGGTTTGTGGTATTAGTCAGGATCATCTCTTTATTTATAGTGTGGGTGCAATGTAAAATGATAGGCTCAGTTTTTTCCTCAGTTTAATTTAATTTATTTTAGCTATTTTTATTTATATGGGATATTGAGATTTTTTACGTTAAAGGGTCATAGGATGTTGAGACACGTATATATATTGTAATAAATTCATTATGTCAACTAGTATTATAAAACTAATTTTTTGCTGTTAAAATTATAAAAGAAATTTCAAAGGTAGTTTACTTATTTCTATTTATTCTTCCCACGGAAAAATAATAATATAATAGAAAAATCGCTTGAAGAAAAATTTGTATTTAACATTAATAAAATCGAATATTGAAATCGTTGAAAATGTATCAAGAAACCGATGTGCTAAGAAAATATGCTAAGAAACAGTTGAAGAATTTAGGTTATGAATCAGATTTTGTGAGTTTTGTTGAAAAAGAAAAAGAAATGGTTGGAATGTGAAATATAAAAGACAATATCGGAATTTGATTTCAAAGTTAAATAACGAGATGGGATCTATAAGGAGCCACGTCGAGTGGAAAAGGGCTCTTATATTGATGATGTGGCTTCTTTCATTACTCACGAAGATACGTTTTTCTGATTGTCTATTGCCAAGTGGGTTTGCTAAATAAATACACGCTAAAATAAAAAGAAGATTGTCTTGCAATATAAAATAAAAAAATTAGTGGCTCACAATATTCACTTACACGTTTAGTTTCTTGTAGGTTCGAGAGAAGTCGTAATCATCTGGTTCGTGTTGGAACTTACTTAGGAAAGATCTATTATAACTCTTTTGTGTCCCATTTACGTCTGCGTGCTCTATTCTCCTTCGTCCACATTTTTAACACATTCGAACCCTAAAATAAGAACACAAAATATTTACAAATGCACTACAAGACTTAAAATAAAAACTTAATGTACTTAGAAGCTAGTTCTCCTAGTTTTTACTAAATTTTTTTTCTCGTGTTTTAAATTTCAAAGCGAATTCTCTAACCCATCATATTAGTTCTCTAGTCGCTCTTTGACTATTTTGATTATTCGTTTGTAGACATTTTGTCTCTTCTCTTCTGTAGCTTAACTTTTAATGAAATCATAGTACGGTTAACAAAAATAATTGTCTAAACCGCTTAAATTCGCTACCTTCGATTAGATCTATCTAATGGAGAAAACATATATTTTCATAGCCTAATAATATTTTTCCAAAGATCGTACAATCAAAACATAACCATAGAATCAAAAAGACTGAATTCATACCGTTAAATTGTTAATTATCATAAAATATATCTTTGTAGATGCCAAATCATGAAATATCACCTATATAACTACCTAATCATAACTTCTATTTGGAAGCGAAAATCTTCTCAGGCCCGAATCCCAAGATAGTTTGTAATGAGGTGGTTTTTTTACTCTGTTTAGTTAAAACACTCCTAAGAGCATCTCTATCGCTGGTTTCTTACTAGGTTCTCAAAAATGAAATAATGAAACGTAATCTATAATAATTAAAATAATAACTAAATATTGATATTTTATTGTTGAGAAACTCAAAGAGTCTCTTACCCAATGGAGATGCTCTAATTTTGAATCTGCTACATCGAGCTACCTTGTTTTATGGACTAAAAATGTACGTTTTCCAATCTACCGGTTTTCTTGAGAAGTTATCCGTCGGCCTTAGCGGCTATGACGAGATCTATGCTTCCTACAAGCTCTCTCAGCATTATGTTAAGTGTCTCATCTTTCATAGCAGTGAATCTCGACATGTTCTACTTCTATGCACAAGTTCTTTAAGCCTTCACTATCTTGTTCATCTCTGAACCTATGAATTCAAAGATGGGATGTTTGATAAACTCAAGATGTCGGATCTTGAAAAGATCATTTACTATCTCGGAGTCGAGTATATCAAGGTAATAATGACATTGAAATCAAGCAAGAAGGATATATATGCTCGAATGATCTTAAGAGAAGCTTATTGGAGTTAATCTTAACTCGGTTTACTCTTGGTCATTCACGGTTTACTATTATAACATAGTATTCCTTAAACAGTGGATTCAATCAATAATTTAGGAGATTATTTCTATTATTTTAGCTAGGTTTGAGTAGAGATCTTTGGTATATATATAACTTTTTCATTGATGATAATACACAGAAAAACTTCAGCCACTCTGAAATTCTTTATGGTATCAGAACTGACACTTGAAAACGAACCCGAACCCTTCTACTACGATAGCAGCAAACATGAATCTGACTTTGACCCTGACAACGACAACTGAAGTGAGAAGAACCATCTCACCATACGATTTGACGTCAGCCGACAACCCTGGAGTTGTGATCTCGTATCCGCTTCTAAAAGGACCAAAGTATGAGGAGTAGGCATATGGAATTAAGACTGCAGTCATGTCAAAAAAGAAATTTGGTTTCCTGAATGGCAGAATACCGAAAATTGCAGATGATTCACCAGATTTAGAAGACTGGTGGACGATACAAACCATGCTAGTGTCTTGGATCAAGATGACCATTGATCATGGTGTGAGATATATGATTTCTTACCGTGATGTAGCGAAGGATCTGTGGGATTATTTGCTGAAGTGATTTGTTGTGTTAAGTGGCTCAAGAATGCAGCAAATTAAGTCTGACCTTGCATGTTGCAAACAAAACGGCAGGACCAATTCATGCTTACTATGGAAGATTGAATAAAATCTGGGATAATCTGAGGAATTATCATCCAATACATGTGTGCAAATGTGGACAATATTGTACATGTGAATTGGGAGCTGCTCAAGAAGTTGATCGTGAAGGACAAGGTTCATCAATTTGTTTTTGGCCTTGATGACCAATTCAAAATAGTTCGTTCTGATCTTGTGGCAAGAGTTCTGATACCTTTGCTTGAGGAGGTGTACAATGTTGTACGTCACAAAGAGGATCTATGTCGACCTAACGAAGACCGCTCCATTGATATGGTTGCTTTTGCAATCCAAGCCAAACCACGATTCAAAAGTGACGATAAAGAGAAAAATATGTTTTGAAGGCACTGTAATCGCAGTGGACATGCCTCAGATAGTTGCTTTGTCGTAATTGGCTATCCAGAGTGGTGGGGAGATAGGCCATGGAGTAGAGCATTCCAGCTAAAAATAACTTCAACAACAAGCCATCATATTCTGGTCTTAGCAAACCCAGATCTTATGCAAATTGTGTTGTTGTGCCGGATCTTGAGAAGCACGAAACTGCAAATTATGTGATAACGGATGAAGATCAAGATGGTGTAAGTGGACTTTCCGATCATCAATGGCAAGCCATTAAGAGCATTCTAAATGCTAAGAAAGAAAAATCAACGGAACCATGTCTGTTAAGTCCTCATTATCTTTATCTGTACATTCATGGATTATGGATATTGGGTCTTCTCACCATTTGATAGGAAAGTTCGATATACTAACAAATGTGAGAAATATAGATCTGATCCTGGTTATTTTGGCCGATGGTAGAGAGAAAGTTTCCTATTTGGAAAGAAATATATGACTTGGAAAACACTTAGTGATGAAATCGGTGTATTATGTTGAGGGATTTAAGTGAGACTTGATTTCCATGGCACAACTGATGGATAGGAATCAGTGTGTGTACCAAGATGCTTATCAGTTTCTTGTTGTACAGAACCGGTGTACCAGGATGGTGACTGGGGCAGGTAAAAGGTCTGGTGGCACGCTTCACTTTCGGAGTATAGAGTCTACAGCTTCGGTTTCAGTAGTATCGAATAATAGCCATGAGTTGTGGCACAACGGAATGAGACATCCTTCTGCAAAACCTGTTGCTTTACTTCCATTTTTTTCTAAATCAATTTCTGTGGAGTTGAATAAGTGTGATGTATGCCTTAGAGCAAAGCAGACAAGAGATTCTTTTTCTATTAGTATGAAAAAAGCTTCAAAGATTTTTACGTTAATTTATGTTGACATTTGGAGACCATATCATGTACAGTCACATTCAGGTGCACAATTTTATTTAAAAATTCTTGACGATTTTTCAAGATGCGCATGGGTTTACTTGTTAAAAGACAAAAGCGAAGCAGAAAAGTACATCAAAGAGTTCTTTGCCTTGGCTAAAAGACAATTCGAATCACGTGTACAACACATCCAGAGTGACAATGGGGCAAAAATTTTAAGCTTAACGGACTACTTTCGCAGACTAGGAGTGGTACACGAGACATCATGTGTTGGTACTCGCCAACAAAATGGGCGAGTCGAACGAAAGCATAGGCATATACTCAATGTTGCGAGAGCCTTACATTTTCAAGGTCACTTACCTCTGGAGTTTTAGGGTGAATGTTGTGTTGAGAGGTGCGTATTTAAAATTTGAGAACATGGATAGAGATATTTGTCTGACAGACAGTGCTAACGCACACGATACCTAAAAATAATTAATATTTCTCTTCTCTTGATATAAAAGATTCCACTGGAAGCGTGAATACTATATCTCGTAATGAAAATAATAATAATGGGCTCTGGAAGAACTAGTTCTTCAATGCCAGGGGGAACAAAATTTGAAATAAATAATGCATTATACTCTCCTAAGTCTTACAGAAACTTATTAAGTTTCAGAGATATCCACAGAAATGGATATCATATAGAAACTATGAATAAGAATGACATTGAATATCTTTGCATTACATTAGTTATTCCAGAGAGAAATATATATTGGAAAAGCTGCCAGTTTTATCCTCCAGAATATATTCCACAAAAATAAATGTGGCTGAATCATATATTAATGTAAACCCGATGTTTACATGTACGTTCAAAGTCTGGTAAGTATGTTTAGGACATCCTGGTTTAGTCATGATGAGAAACATTGTGGAAAATTCAAATGGCCATCCGTTGAAAAACCAGAAGATTTTTCAAACGGGAGAATTTCCATGTAATGCTAGTTCTCTTGGAAAGCTAATAACTTGGTCATCACCAGCTAAATTTGGGAATAAATCTCCAATATTTTTGGAAAGAATATATGGTGATATATGTGGGCCTATCCACCCATAATGCGGACCATTCAAATATTTTATGGTATTAATTTACGCATATAGTAGATGGTCACATGTGTGTCTATTAAGCACATGAAATATGACTTTCCCAAAATTCATTGCCCAAATAATTAGGTTGAGAACACAATTGTCTGATTATACAAAAAAAAATGTAAGGCTTGATAATACTGGTGAATTCACTTCGCAAGCTTTCAATGACTATTGTATGTCATTGGGAATTGATGTTGAACATCCAGTTCCGATGCTCACACACAAAATGGCATGGATGAGTCTTTGATCAAACGGTTACAAATTATTGCTAGACCGTTAATAATGAGAACAAGACTCCCAAGTAGGGTCATGCAATTTTGCATGTAAGGCCGAATGCATATAATAAATACTCTCCATTAGAATTAACATATGGCCAGAATCCAGATATATCTTATCTCCATAGCGCCACCACAAAGAACAAAAATGGGACCACAAAGAAGATTGAGAATATATATCGTGTATACATCACCAAGTATAATTCGATATCTGGAACCAAAAAATTTTGATATGTTTACGGCATGTTTTGCGAATTGCAATTTTAATGAAGATGAATTTTTAGCGTCAGGGGGAGGAACTAGAGAAGTTTCAAAAGATATAACTTGGTGCACACCGTCGTTGTGGCACCTTAATTCCCCTACGAAACAACGTGAACTGGAAGTTTAGAAAATTGTACATTTACAAAATATGGTAAACCAGATACAAGATGCGTTCACCGATACTAAAAGGGTGACAAATCATATATACCCGCTGTAAATGTTTCATCAAGAGTTATTGTTCCAGAAGAACAAAATGATGGAAATATAGCAAATGAACCTAAGGTTTAACTAAAAAGGGGGATAATAAAGGGATCAAAGGATAAAAATCCCCGAAAGAAAAAAAAATTGGGAGAAATGAACGAAAGTTGTCCAGAAGAACCACATACAGATATCAGTCCTAAAGAGGATATTAATATTGAAAATCATGAGATTTTCATCAATTATACCCAAATGGAAAATTATGGGTTAGAAATGAGATAAAAGATGATGAGGGAATTTTCTCATTCCTTGTATCAAAAGAAATTGATAATGAAAGTAATGATCCAGATCCAAGGTCCATATTGGAATGCTAGAAAAAAATATGGCTGGGAGAAATGGGAAATGGTCATAAAAACTGAGTTGACCTCCCTCAATAAAAGAAATCTTTTTGGACTTATTGTCTTAACACTCGTATATGTAAAACCCGTAGGGTATAAATGGATATTTGTTCGGAAAAGATGAGAATAATCAGTTAACAAAATATAAAGCCCGACTTGTGCCCAAAGTTTTTCTCAAAGACTGGGAATAGATTATGAAGAGATATATTATCCGGTAATGGATGTAATTACCTTCAGATTTTTGATGAGCCTAGCGGCATCTAAAAATCTAGAGATGCATCTAATGGATGTTGTGACAACATATCTATATGGATCACTGGATAATGATTTATACATGAAAATCCCCGAAGGATTGAGATGCCTGAGGCATTGAGCTCAAAATATAAAGTGATATGTTCGATCAAATTACAACGATCACTTTATGGATTAAAACAATATGGACGCATGTAGTATAGTCGCTTAAGTGAATATTTGTTGAGTAAAGGATATACCAATAATGCGATATGCCCTTGATTATTAATTAAGAAATCTCTATCCGGATTTGTGATCATAGATGTATATGTTGATGACCTGAACATAATTGGAACTCAAAAGGAGATTAACGATGCTAGAACTCATATGAAAGAAGAGTTTGAAATGAAAGATCTTGGACAGAAAATTTTTTGTCTTAGGCTCCAGATCGAGCATCTTTGGAATGGAATTTTCATACATCAATCAAATTATACGAAAAGGATCTTAAAACGTTTTTACATGGATAAAGCGACTCCTTTGAGTACTCCAATGGTCAATAGATCCCTTAAAATTGATAAAGATCCATTCCGACCTTGTGAAGATAATAAAAAGGTATTAGGTCTTGAAGTACCTTATATGAGCGCTATTGGTGGACTCATGTATCTTGCAAATTCCACTAGACCAAATATATCATTTGCTACAAATCTGCTTGCAAGATACAGTTCGTCACCTACGCGCAGACACTGGAATGAAATAAAACATATATTTCGTTATCTTCAAGGAACAATTGATTTTAGATTATTTTATAACAGAAACTCTAGTGTCGATTTAGTTGGTTTTTCAGATGCATGCTATTTATCAGATCCACATAAAGTCCGACTGCAAACCAGATATGTTTTGACAGTTGGAGGCACTGCAGTTTCTTGGCGTTCCCAAAAGTACTCTAGTCACTACCTCGTCAAATTATGTAGAAACAATTGCACTTCACGAAGCATGTAGAGAATGCGTATGGCTCAGATCAATGACTCAACTTATACAAGGAGCAAGCGGAATAACCATAAATAAAGAGCCAACAAAATTATTTGAAGACAATGCTGCATGTGTTGCTCAACTCAAAGAGGGCTATATCAAGAGCGACCGAACAAACCATATTGCTTCAAGATTTTTCTCTTATACATGAGAACTCGAGAAGAATCGAGAAGTAGATATTCAATATGTTCGTTCAACGGACAATGCAGCTGATCTGTTTACGAAATCATTTCCCACTACAGCATTCAGAAAACATGTTCGCAGTATCGGGATGCGTTAACTACGAAATCTATGAAAAGAAGACTATATTCATTATTTTCAAGGGAAAATTACGTTACTGTACTATTTTTCCCTTATCATGGTTTTTATCTTATTGGGTTTTTCCATAAATTTTTTTTAATGAGGCAGTACGTAAAATGTTGCTAGTAATAGATAATTAAGGGAGAGTGTTATAATATTAGTAATTATCTATTCCAAATATTGTAATATTTTCACTTTTAGCCGACATGTTTCACTGCCTATCATTTGCTATATATGCATGTTATTGCTCCTAGATTGCGAATTCTCTCATCACGTCTTCTTGTCTTCCATATATATTAAGAGTTATATTTTATAACATTCAAAAGTTTTACTCTTTTGGGAAGAAAAGTTTTTCCTAAAAAACGATGTATTCTACAAGGAGCCACGTCTAGTGAAAAAAAGGCTCTTGTATTGACGATGTGGCTTCTTTCATCACACACAAAGACACATCTTCCTTGTCGTTTTTGTGATTGTCTATTGCCAAGTGGGTTTTGTAAAACTAAAAACATTGTCTTGCAATACTAAAAACGAAATTAGTGGCTCACTAAATTCACTCATAGGTTCGAGAGAAGTCGTAATCATCTGATTTCGTGTTGGAACTTAATGAAGAATAATAGTCAATTTTAAATAGGATTTGCCTGAGCATAAGAGAACCTCTCGAGATCTCGGTTAAAACTACGTTAGTTTAAATGTGAAATAAGGAACCCGGTTATTGGTTCCGGTTAAGTGCTATCATCTGGTTTATGTATTCTTTCTATCTGCAAAGCGAAGACGAGTAGATTGAAAGGTGAATGGTGATTGGCTCAGCTTCATCGTTAAGGATCCGATAAGAAGAAGCTAAAGGTTGTTAGGTTTTCTAATCTTCTGTTTTCGGTTGGTGAGAGAATTAGATTGGTGAGATAAAAAAATACAAATTTTATATTTATAATAAAACTGAATTCATACCATTAAATAATTATCATAAAATATATCTTTGTGGATGCAAATCATGAAATATCACCTATATTACTGCCTATTCAAATCATGGTATCCCTAAAACAGAGATCGAAAAATACAAAAAAGAGAGAAAAGGCTCAGACGAGAGTCCCACCGGTGACGTATTCAGTGAAGGCCAAGGCAACGAGGCCAAGCATGGCGAACCGACCGTTCCATAGTTCGGCGTCTGATGTCATGAAACCTTTGGACTTTGCCTCCGCCCTTATTCCCTTGAACAATGGAACCATTGATGCCAACGTTAGCAACGCCGTGGTTCCAAGAAACCAGCCGACGCCACCGTCTGAGATCTGAGCTAACACGTTCTCTCCCTTTGATAGCTCCACTGCGATCGCTGCCACGAATCCTACCATTGCTAATCTTCCGTTGATCCTCTCAGGAGCAGGACCGCTAAACGCTAATAAATCTCTAAACTTGGTACTCACCTGAACAATCAACAACTTGCATTATATACTAATACTGAAGTCATCAAGATTAATTGATATTAGTGATTTCGAAGCATTAGATCATACCTTAGGCTTGGTGACTGGAGGAGGAGTCGGTGGTGATTGTGGTTGAGCGGCCGAGGTCGAGGGCACAGACACAGAAGGATCTTTTTTGATTGGATCACCCTTTAAGAAAAAGAATTAACGCAATGAACGGTCAGGATCAAAAGTTTTAATCGCTAACGTTGTAGGGAAGTGATAATATATAAGAAGTAGTGTTAATACCTGAGTCATGCACCTGACTCCAACGGAAGGATTCCTCTTGAAGAAGAATTGGTTTGAGTTTCTGATGTTGCGTGTTCTCAATCCACCGGAAGGAGCAACGAAAACCGACTGCATGTTAAACGTCGTCGCTGCCATTTCTGATTTATAAAGGCTTTTGATTACACCAGAGATCGATGGAGAACGAAGGAGCAAGAGAGTTGAACAAACTTTAAAGACTTGAGAGAGAAGATGGAGCTGGTTTGTAGTTATACCTCAGGATCATCTCTATATTTATAGAGTGGGTTCAATGTATAATGATAGGTTCAGTTATTTCCTATTTAATTTAATTTATTTAGCTTTATATATATATATATATATATATATATGGGATTTTTAGATTTTTTTCGTTAAAGGGTTATGGGATATATATTGAGAATACTTTTTTAAAAATGATATTCTTTGCTTTTGTGGTGTACAGTAATAGGTAGAAAGTAGAAACACATATAAGAAGAAAAAAAAAATTTGATTCAAAACTTTTTCTCTTTTGGGAAGAAAAAGTTTCCTTAAAGAAGAGGTATTCATACTACGTACGAGATTTAATTCCATTTTTATTATTCGATCTGTTTTAAGAGTATAAGACTTTTGACATAAAACACACATAATAAAACTTAAACTGCTATAAAAAAATTAATAAATATTGTCCAAAGTATCGTGGTTAGCAATAAGGACGGATACAGACTTTTAATTAGGCCGCGTGTTCGATTTCCTAACATTGCGAAACTAAATCATAATTCTTTTAGACACCCTTACACGAATATATACTCATGTTTTCAGCCTATTTGAATACCCAGAAAAAGAGTCTATCTTTGAGCTGCATCTTCCCCAAAAAAATAGTTCAGATCCCTTCCATGAGTGATGAGAATTCCTGAATTATAAAAAGAAAAATTAATAAATATTGTCCAAAGTATTGTGGTTAGCAATAAGGACGGATACAGATTTTAACTAGGCCGCGTGTTCAATTTCCCAACGTTGCGAAACTAAATTATAATTCTTTTAGACACTCTTACACGAATATATACTCATGTTTTCAGCCTATTTGAATACCCAAAAAAAGAGTCTATCTTTGAGCTGCATCTTCCCCAAAAGAATAGTTCAGATCCCTCCTATGAATGATGAGAATTCTTGAATTATAAAAAGAAAAATTAATAAATATTATAGTTTAATATAATTCGACCATTAAAATATTCCACAATATTAATAGTTTTAAAATATTATATCCACGTAATCGTGCATATAAATTTATAAACGTCTTATAAAATGAAACATGAACCGTATGACAAATTCATTTGTTAATTAGCTTCATAACATTTGTTATTCAAAGGACTTAACTTATTTCTATTCGGTTTCCCCACAAGAAAAGAATCATGTATTAGAAAAGATAAACACTCATTAGAACATTTACATAAATAAAAAAATCAAATTCTAAATTTTCTTTTGATACTTGAAATCGTTGAGAAAATGTGAAAAATAAAGAGAAAATATCGGAATTTGAGTTTAGCGGTAAACAGAGAAACACGAGTATAGTAAAGAAAAAAGAGAAGAAAGTGAGGTAAGATGTGTAAGGAGCCACGTCTAATGGAAAAAGTGCTAATGAATCGATGATGTGGCTTCTTTCATCACACACAAACACACACATCTTTCTTGTCGCTTTTCTGATTGTCTATTGGCCAAGTGTGTTTCGTAAGAACACGTGAAAAAATAAAAGATTTGTCTCGCAATATAAAAAAAAAAAATTAGTGGCTCACAAGTTTTGTTTCTTTGTAGGTTCGAGAGAAGTCGTATTCATTTCGTTTTGGTGTTGGAACTTACTTAAACTTTCGTTAGGAAGACCCATGCGGACTCTTTTGTGTCCCATTCATGATTCATGCCTGCGTGCTCTATTCTCCTTCGTCTACATTTTTAACAAAAGCATTTACAGATGGAATATACAATACTTGAATTATATAAGCATGCATATAAAACGGGATTTTCAAAAGGCAGGGAAATAAGGCCATGAAGCCCTGCCATAATACTGCCAACATTTCAGAAGATATTGTAGAAGAAATCGATCACTCGTTCACAATCTTGCGATCGGTTTCTCCTCTTTCCTCATGGATCGACTAAATAAACGAAACTCCCACGGACTCTCTTACGGATCAACGAAATAAGAAATAAACAGAAGCACAAGAAGACACAATTCGACTGATAAAGTTGGTAGAAAAGTATTGTACAGGCATTGTACAGACACAAAGACCACAAGTATCGCTTATTGGGATGTCGACCTTCTGTAGTTGGCTGGAAAAAATACAATTAAAGAGCTTGAGACTAAAAGAAAAGGAGAAGTCACAAGTTGTGACTGTGCTTGAGAAGCAACTTCATCTCCTGCGCACAGTGAACACAACCATTATTAAAGCCCTTATTCAATGGAAAGAGCATCCTCCAGACTGTTTTTACTCTCAAAGGCAACACTCATCTCACTTTATCCTTAAGGACAAAGATTCTCTCGAGGAGGGAGTATTAATGTTACAGATTATATTCTCTGTAACTTATCTTTATCTTTACCAATTATCACTTATGGTTTATTTGGGTTTAGCTTTGCAATTAAGAACTAGGTTGCCACTAAAAAAATTGATAATTGTATTGTGATTGTGAATATTAGTAATAATTTGTGACGTTTTATATATAATTTTGTTACGAATTATTATGACTTTATTCCGTAACGATTTGTGACAAAATTATTATTAGATTTATTCACAAGTATATTGTGACGTTTTTGTTATCAATATGCATTTGTGACACTTGTATTGTAACCATTTACAAATCGTCACAATTTCGTAACAATATCTTTATATTGTGACGAAATATGTGTTATTGTTACGAAATATTACGTATTAATACAAATTTTTTTTTATAGGGTGCCTCAGGTTTAGTTATTCTCTATCACGCTTATGTAAGAGCTTTGGCTCAAGGAAACAATTCAACAATCAGATTTACAATTTCAATACTCTTTCTCTCTAACTCATCTATCATGACCATCATCACCATCACTATCCACCACTGATACACAACTTTTCGAGATAGCCTTTCTTCTTTGTGGTTGTCTCCTAGACTGTATATTACTTGTTTTCGGTTTCTGTAAGAGAATCTCTACACAAGATTATCTATCTTTCGATTTCTGTAACACAATCCATCTATCAAAACACCAAACATATTCCAATTCGGGGAACAATTGCACTTCATCGTCTCATTATACACAACAAAAGTCAGCATAAAAGAGGATCTCTTTTTCTCGCATCATGACTTGGAATATCACGTTATACATAAACACATCGGGCATGATATTGAAAAAAGAAATCGATTTACTTGAAACAGAAATAATCGATTTGACATTTGGATTCCATCAATTGATTTTAGATGAAATAGATTTGGGAAATGAATTAGGAACTGAAATCGGAAATTGTTAATCGAAGAAATCATAGATGTGGTTTCAATTTGGTTATTTTAGTGTTTGAAGATGACAATGGAAACACACAGTTTCAACTAACATTGAATCATTAACTATCCACTAAACGGAATTTACTAATTCAG
This sequence comes from Lepidium didymum, assembly GCA_963920545.1. Classification (NCBI taxonomy): domain Eukaryota; kingdom Viridiplantae; phylum Streptophyta; class Magnoliopsida; order Brassicales; family Brassicaceae; genus Lepidium; species Lepidium didymum. The sequence goes on along the minus strand of OY986980.1, from coordinate 17,128,353 downwards.
CTAATTAAATTAACGATAAGTTCAATTTGCAGAGTCAATTCAAAATTGGAATTTTTTTCAAAAATTAACAATAAATCAAATGTTTAATCTGGCATTTCAATAATTCGATGTTAAATCAATGATTTTTGGTAAATAGCGTGTTAAATTGACATTTTTCATTTTTTTCTCAAAAGTGTTAGATTTTTAAATATTCTTGAGAATCAACTATTACTCCAAATTTCTCATAAACTTATAATGTAAAATATTTACATGTAGTTTCAAATACGGAAGAAAAGAAGTAGGAATGGTCACTACAAAAAACAATTCCATACGAAAAAAAATTATGTTGAGTTTGGAACGAAGTTTCGTTAGAAATACGATGAGATGAGAAGATGTTATCTAGATTAGGATGTCCGGAATATATCCATTGAGAATTCTCGACAGTTTCATGACGTCAATATTTATATTACAAATCTATGTTTACTGATAGCTAACTATGAGCGAATGAGGGTAGGTCGAACCTCCCTGATTTATTATTAGCACATGTTGAATGTTAATGGTCTTAAAAATATGCAGATATACAATTATTGGTGATTGGAGAAAAAAAAAATTAATGGTCCTTCACGTGATTATGATATTTATTTGAATATCGTCTTGACTCATGAGCAAAGTGGTGGTCGAACATAAAGTTCGATTCTAGCATCGCTCCTAGCTTCAATTCTTGTATATTCATATTATTTATCAAATTCTTAACACTAATAAAAAAAAAAGCAAATACCCGCAAAAAATTTGTGGGTAAATACAAAGAAATTTTGTGGCTTTTCGTGGGTTAATCCGCGAAAAGCCACGAAAAAAATTCGTGGGTATAACGTCGTGGGTAAAAAATTTCGTGGGTTTCGTTGGATAAGCTACCCGCGAAAAGCCACGAAATATTTCGTGGATATTTGGTGGCCAAAATACCCACCAAAACCCACAAAAATTTACGTGAGTAATTATATATTCTTTTTTTGCATCCGCTGGAATTGGATCAATGACTCAAAAGCTCTTAGTTGAAGAGAAAGTGACTCAAATACTCTCCCCTATTTTTGTATATATAATTTAATCAATTAATTAAAGAAAATTGGTTGTTTTACTTTGTTGTCCTTGGTAGTTCAACTTATTTACATGATCCAACTTTCTCAACCCGCCCAGACCCGTGATCCGTTGGGCAGGATCCGACTTGGGTTGGTTAAGTAGCCGAATTAAACCGGTTGAGTAATAACCGGTATCCATCCAGTAAAATCGAGGTTCCTCAGTAAAATCGGGTCCCTAATTCACCTTCCCCTTCTTCCTCCATATCGACCTTTTCTTCTCTTCTCTCTCGGCCGGCGAAATCCCTCCTCCTTCTTCCATATCGACTTTTTCTTCTCTTCTCTCTCGGCCGGCGATATCCTTCTTCTTCCTCCATATCCGAAGTGACTGTGGTTTCACCGACTTTTGCTCTTATCTTCGTACTCCTGTCTCGGGTGATGCCTCAGACGAAGAATGCAGCACGGTGGAGAGGAATGGGAAGTTGGATGGGTCCTATTTCATCGCCCATCCGTCGAGTCCCTCGTACGGAACCCGACTCTCCTAAACCCGATTCTCCAGTTCCCGAGTCTCCAATCCCCGATTCTCCAGTTCGCGACTCTCCAGTTCGCGACTCTCCAGTTCGCGACTCTCCAGTTCGCGACTCTCTAGTTCGTGACTCTCCAGTTCGCGATTCTCCTCTACCAGCGGCTGACGAGGAAGTCGAAGCTGAGAACGATGAGAGTGAAGGCGATGTGAAGAGATCCCAGAAGAGGAGACAGACGATGAAGAAACTGTGAGTATCGATTTTATTCCTAGTTTAATAGTTGAACTAGTTGTGCTTTTCAGAACAGATTCTGATTTTTGTGGTTTTCGAATCTTCGAGCTTAGTTATTGTGGTTATTTATGTGGCTTTCGAATCTTCCCTTCCGATTGTTTTGAATTGGATTGCGTGCTGACATCCATTGTTTTTATCTTATATAGAGTCTGAGTTAATGTTCTTTTTTGGTAAGGATTCGAATGAGGGTGGAAGTGGAGTGTGCCCTCCTTTGAGCATGTATCTTCCAACGACCGAGTACACGAAGATAATTAAGATTGCCACTAGGTGCTATATAGCACAAACAGTGGAAAACTTAGAGAAAATGCTTGGGCCACCAGAAAAGCAATGGTTCTACGATCATCCGCAGTTTGGGCATTTCTTCTACATGCCACGGGATGTGTTTCACAAGTCTCAAGGAATGTGGATGCTATTAGTCCGCATGGCTCGTACCGAGAAGACAAAGGAGTTGTGGTTTATAGTAAATGGCGTACCTATCCGGTACTCACTGAGAGAGCACGCCTTGCTATGTGGTCTGCATTGCCATCAGTATCCGAATAACTATGAGGCGATGGGGCATCTCTGTTTTGTTCAGAAACATTTCAAAAAGGCCAAAGTGACACAAGAGGCTGTGGAGGAGAAGTTCATGTCAATGCATACCTACTCAAGGGATAGGTTAATGATGGATGTTCTGTATTTCCTAACGTCGGTTATCAAAGGAAGTGGAGAGAGAGGGCGGCAAGCAAACCAGTTGACAAGTTCTTAATGAGGATTGTCAATAATCTTGATGACTGTGTATCATTCCCCTGGGGCCGATACTCTTTCTTTGACAATTTGAAGGAGGTTAAGAGGATGTTTGGTCTATTTAGGGAAGGTGTTGCGAACCCTAATCTCAACTTTCCAAGTTTTGTTGTTCCCTTAGAGGTACGAATTTGTTTTTGTTATAATGTTTTTGTTGTAGTTATTATACTCAGAAAGTCCTCTTATCTTTTTGGTGTAGATTCTTGCGTTTGAAGCAATCCCAAGACTGATGGAAGGTTTTCGGGATGAGGTTAAAGATGCGTGTAGTGACTGCCCCAGAATGTGCAAGACAAAGTTCAAACCCTATAGCATGAGAGGGTTTCGCATCAATGAGATCAACAAAACTCTTGGTAAAACAAAGGTTATGAGACATTACTTTTGATTGGTGTAATGTTTAGTTACATTTTTGTATTAATGCTTGAATTAATTTGTACATGCCAACTTAATAGAGGATTGCAAGTGTTCTGAAACCAAGTTGGGATGAGGAGGATATGCTTTCTGGTATCAGGGAAGAGGATGATGCCATTGATTTGGTGGTTGATGGCTGGACAAGGCGAGTTGTTGATGAAAAAAAAAGAATATGCTTCTCAACGTTTAGGGAAGAAGACATAAAGGCAAGGAAGAAGAAGGCAAAGAAGGCAATGAACAAGGAAGTTGGTGAGTCCTCTATTGGTCGTAAGCTGAGAGAGCAACCGTTGTCAAGTGGCTTTGAGGATATAAAGAAAATGATGGTGTCTGGGTTCAAGCAAATCCATGATAGGTTGGACATCATGAGCAGTAGATTGATGAAGGTTGAGGAGTATGCGAAAGGAAAAAGAGTAGATGTTGGTGTTGAGGATGAGCCAATTGATGTAGATGCGGAGGATGAGGTAGAAGATGATGGTGATGATGAGCCAGAAGCCGATGGTGATGATGAAGAAGAAGCTGCTGATGGTGATGATGAAGAAGAAGCTGCTGATGGTGATGATGAAGAAGAAGCTGCTGATGGTGATGATGATGAAGAAGTAGCTGGTGACGATGAGGATGCGGATGCTGAGGATGAGGAAGAAAGAGATGGTACGGAGGAAGTTGCAGCAGCGAGTCAGCAGAAACATGCAAAGAAGAAGAGAAAACGATCATTTGCCAAGCTTCGAAGACCACCATTTGATGTGTGCATCACTAGACAATCAAAGAAGCGTGTTGGTGGCTGACCTATACTGGTCACCAACGGTACATTATGTTAACTTGGTTAGTGACTACTTTTGGATGTTAACGAAACATTATGTTAACTTAGCAAGTGACTATAATTTTGGATGTTAACGAAACTTTATGTTAACTTGGTAAATGACTAGAACTTTTGGTTATTGACTATAACTTTTGGTTATTAACTTATTTATATTTGTAATTGACTAATGTTGCAATCGTGTTTGGTTATTAATTGTTTGCTTAGTTAGTTTTGGTTATGTTAACTTGTTGAGATATACAATTCTAAAGATAAGTATTTATTTAGATCATTGGTTTGGTGAGTCCATATAACTTTAGATTATGTGTCATATAGTTTGGTGAGTTCATATAACTTTAGATTATGTGTCATATACATCTTAAATTAACATTAAAAACCAACGTGAACCTCAAAATAGCAAAGCAAACCATCACAAAAATTGTAATTAACCATCACGATTAACATTACCGAAAACCCGAATCCCATATTACAAAACCGAGCAATACTAAAGTCCACTAATTACACTAGTTTAACTAGTTTTGTTTCAAACAAAAACCAACCACATTACTTAGGAAGGTAATCTTCATACTTCCAAGTTGATTTCTCACTGTCACCACCACCTGAAATCAATTCCAATTCGCATTTGAGCCATTCAATTCGAGCTATAAGTTCTTCTAAATCCAAGACATCAGCTTCAATTGAATCTGATTTCATGATTTTTAGCTTCAAACCTTCATGGACTTCTTCTTGGTTCTTCGGTTCTGGTGGTTTTGATACCGTATCTGTTTCTGTTGAACCGGCTGACGGTTGTGACTCTTCTGGCCCGTCAACTACAATAGTGTCTGAATCCATCTACAAGACAAACACAATTCAAAGGAGATGGTGATATAGATGAAATAGGGGACAAAAATCTTACGGGTTTAGAGGGGAAGATGATCTTACGGATGATAGAGGGGACGAAAATCTTACGAGTTTAGAGGGGACGAAAATCTTACAAGGATCGATGAAGCGGAAAGAAAAGAGGAACGAAGCGGAAAGGAAAGAGGAATGAAGCGGAAAGGACAGAGGAACAAAGCGGAAAGGAAAGAGGAACGAAGCGGAAAGGACAGAGGAACGAAGCGGAGACTGAAATTTATGGAAGGGGAAAGAGGAAAGAGAGTTTAAGTTTAATGGCAATTGAAAAGTTATTGAATTTGGATGCAGAATTTAAATTTTTCGCGAAATTTAAAATTTCCGCGAAAAAATTCAAAATTTCCGCGAAAAAATTCAAATTTTTCGGCAAGAATTATACCAGTTTTTTAGTTATGCATACATACACTTAGTTATACTTTGACCATTTTTAAGAAATTATTAGTTTACCCTAGTCAAAATTTATGAATAATAGTTTAACCAATGCTATTATGATGTTTTAGACCATTTATGTAGACCACACACTCATTTCTTTGTTTTAAAGAACTATATACAAATTTGGTTTCATAATGACATCCTATGAAACAAGTTCCAAATAATTTGGTAAGATATGTATGTAAATATGCAAAAGATGTAATGTGTTTATCTAGAATCGTAAAAGTATTTGATTAACACTTAGTGGTATTACAAATATGACAAGATTAAGTGGTATTACAAATATGACAAGATTAAGTGGTATTACAAATATGAAATCATAATTGATAATGTTCAATGGAGTTTTATCGATTGATTTCAAGTAAACCGAGATTAATTATGTAATCCAAAGGAACACCGAAATTAATTATGTAAACCGATTGATCAAGTAAACCAATGGAATTTTTTTGACCATTTTCAATTAAACCAAAGGCTTTTGCATTTCAAGTACAATCCGAGTACGTACAAAACATATTTGAATCCACTTTGATTTCAAGAGGTTTACAATCCCATTACAAAATCTAATTCGGAACTACACCAACACCAGTTTAACAACGACGACAAAGACGATACAACCTATAGTGACAAGCGGAATCAACGTTTTTTCACGTTAGTTTTCGCATCCAAAATCATGTCATCCATTTTTTCCTGCATATTCTCGAGGAACAGATCGTGGTCACGCTTCAATGAGGAGATCTCTCTGTCAAATCCACTAATTACACTACCTAACCTTTCTATTTCGTCAATCAAAGCCTCGTCAACCCATTTGAAATTATGGTTGTCATCAACTAGCTACAAACGAGATAAAACCCAAATCAGTTAGCAAAGCGGATCCAGATCAATAACCAAGAAATAAATCGGAAGATTACCTTAGATGAAGTAGCACATGCACACCGAAAGTACCTTCGTCCTGGGTTATTCACTGATCTCGAAGTCAGATAAGTGATTGTTGTTCCACATGAACATCGTTTCGGGATTCCAGCAACAAAACTCCTACGCCGCGTTGATGATCCCGTCGAACATCCAGATTCGGTACCACTAATCATAGTCGTTGAAGCTCCAGTCGGATTGTTGGTACTCATGATGATGGTTAGTCCGGGAAGAAGAAGATGGGATCAGATGAATGTTATGGGTCGATTTTTTGGGAGGAAAAAGAGAAGCTTTTCTTTCAGGAAGAAGAGGAATATATCGGACATATCAGGAGAGATCGTGGGCCATTTATTTGGATTTATGGCCCAACGAAAATGTCATGCTTCAACGATAATGGCTATTTAGTGGGTTAAGAAATTCATGCAAAATAAATGGACCATTTAGTTGGGTACGATACATGCGAAAATGACCGGCCATTTTGTTGGGTTTATGGCTAATTCTAATGTAACTTCATACGAACCCAATCCATATATAATACACTCAAAACAAAATTATGTCCGAATACACATTACACAAAATTCAAAACACAACTTTTTAATCTTGATTGCTACAATTGAAACACCCTTCTAAGTCTAAACCGGGCACACTTTTATTTCTCGTTCTTCGACGACTCTCACCAACTGATGGAAATCGGGTTTCTTGACGTCGTCCATTCTTTGTAATACACTGTGGAGGGAATACCTCTTTCGATGCAATCTCATTCGGGATCCTGACCCATTGAGACATATCAAGGACATGATACACAGTCTGTGAATACACCAACGTCCATTGCTCTATTAGATAATACTTGGAGCACACTGATATAGATATTTGTCCTCTCTCCTTAATCGATTTAACATGTACACGCGAAGCGCAGCTATCGTGTGCACACAAGGGTACTTGTCTTTGTCAAAACGCTTGCAAGCACAAGTTTTATTCTCCAAACTAACCAAATAAGACATCCTATCGCGTCCAACGACAGTATACTCACCAGTGAAAACGTTCAGCTCTTTAACAGCCAAGTGAGTCGCCTCTGCACACCTACTATGCAATACATTCTCCACGACTGGAACCAATCTCTTAGACATATTTCCACCGGCGCAATCATTACGATGTCCATTAAACCACTCTCTTATTTTCTCAATAATCACATCTATCATGACTAGCAAAGAATACTTTCTTGCCTCCTTGAAAACACTATTCAATGACTCCGCAGTATTTGTTGTTCCAATGTTGTACCTAACTCCGAGAAAGTAACACCGAGCCCATTTATCGATGTTTGCAGTAGTATCCAAATACTTAGCTACATTAGGATATATGTTCCTAAATTCTGCATACTCCCGTTCAAATTGACCCTCGGTATGTATCTGAGCCAACTCCCTGAATCTCTTCGCAACGTCGTCTTTGTGGATATTAGAAGTCTTTGTCCTCACATTTTGAGATAAGTGAAATATACAATACCCATGACACACTCTCGGGTAGACTTCGGCAATTACCTTGATGAGGCTAGGATTTCTGTCGCTAATAAACACCAATTCATAATCATCCTCCACGACAGTTTTTAACATACTGAAGAACCAGTTCCAGCTAGCATCTTTCTCACCATCAACTACAGAAAATGCAATCGGGTAATGATGATGGTTAGGATCTTGAGCAGTGGCAAATATAAGAACACCACCATATACATTCTTAATAAAAGTTGCATCCATGCAAATAACTTTCCTCAATCCCTTAAAACCCTTGATACAAGCTTCCAACGCGATGAATAAGTACTTGAACAGATTTTCTTTATCCAAATGCAACTTCGTCACCGTACCTATATTCATCTTTTCCAAAACATACAAATACGAAGGCAACCTCGTATAACTTTCCTCTGGACTTCCACGCACTGTACACGCAGCTTTTTGTTTTCCTCTCAAAGCGGTCCTGTACGAAACTTTCACTCCAACCTTTCCTTGCACAACACCTACTAGAGATCTAGCAGATAGAGTATCTAATTGACCAGGATAATCATCTTTCATAACCTCAGCAACCATATCAGCGGATCCTCTCCTTTTAACATTTGATGTGCTTGCCGATACCCGCGAGCAAGAATGCATCTTATTATATACTTTTACGGCCCAACTACCATCTCTTTCTTTTGGCCGTGATACCCGTAAGTACCACTTGCAACCTTGTTGACGTTGCCGACATCTTAAAACGTATCGCCAAGTATCCGAGTTCAATATGTCGTAGTCATAACATCGTTTATGTGATGCTATAAACACCAACTCTTTCATTTGATTTTTGGACCCGAATTCTTGGCCTAATACCAGCCCGGTACCATCATCCCAATCACCTACAAACTGAGTTCCATCTTCCTCTTCTTCTCTATCACATGGGAATTCACTACGTTCATGTTCATATTCATCGCCCTCCACATCGCCATTCACTTCTACCAATTCCTCTATTCCAATATTCTCACCACCACCAACAATTGCCAACGGATTCTCATTCTCATCACCACCTACAAACTCCAACTGATTCTCATTTTTGTATAAAGTAATGGCATTGTAGTCTCTAGCATTTGAAACCATCTCACCATCACAATAATTCATACCAAATGAACTTTCAAACTCTCTTAAATTTTTTTCACAGACCTTCTCCACTTCCACATGCAAAATACTTCTCAAATGACCCACATTCATGCTACATAAATAACTCTTAACATCCTCATCGTCCATAATATATGATTGTTTATTGGCTTCAACTACCAACGAGATGTAACTCATCTTTATATTCGCCCCATTTTCCACACCAATCTTCTTCCTTACTTTTTCCTCTAAAACCGAATATGTTATATCCTTAATTGACAATGTCTTCATCGTTATAGCAAAATACTTGGCACCCTTTGAATCCCATCGATATCCATCATCAGTTTCAACATAAGACCCACCAGTATCCAAATGAATCACTGTTTTCATCATTCTGTCTGCAGTTGTACATCGAATATTGATATTTTAACTAGTTATACATTTGTACATCGATTATTGAAATCGAGACTAACCCAAATAAATCTAAATCCAATTCAACTTAAGATGAATCATAACCAGAATCAAATTTTTAACAAGAATTTTACCTCACACTACTCTAGTTTCCTGTTTTGAATCAGTGAACTCTTCCCTCTCCTCTTCAATGTTGCTCACTCTGGAACCTGAACGCCGTTCTCACGTCGGAAGCTGAAGGACGGCGTCAATACGAAAGCCCTAGCAGTTATCGTTGCCGAATTCGGATTGAATTCATCGGTTGTTTCCGTACATTGTACAGAACGAACGAAGAAGAAGACGACAAAGAGGACCCGATGCGTGATTGGATTGAGATGGATTGGTTTACTTATTGATTGGTTCAATTTAATTCTCACCAACCAAACCAATCGGGATTTTAATGGACAGATTTTAATTGTTTTCAATATTGTTTTATTAAATTCAAGGGCAAAAAATGACAGAAAAAGAGAGAGGAGAGTAGGAGAGTATTTGAGTCACAAGGGGAGTAGCTTAGTCAATGTGTTCTCCAACTAAGAGCCTTTGAGACACTCACCCGCTGGAATTCGAACTCGGGTCTCAAATACGTGCTTTTAATTATTTTTTTTGGCAGAGGTAGGATTCGAACTCGGGTCACTTATGGATCATTCTAGGGACGTTACCAGCGGAGCTAGGGACAATTCTTGGTAAGCAATACCATTATTAATATATATCATTAGTAATGGATGTTCGTAATTATTTAAGATAGTTTATTTTTTAAATATGGTCATCGAATTTTCATTTCATGTGACTTTTTTTATAATGATGTACCAGTAAATATGTATTCTATAGAAAAAAAAATTTAAACATCACGACACAATTTTTTAGTAGAACACAACAAGCTATATTAATAAATATTACAACGTGCTTCCAAACTTTGATTCAAAACACAACAACTACAACACACTGCATATAGTTTAGGGGTGGGAATTCGGGTCGGGTCGATTGGTAATCGGTTAGTAGAAAACCGGTCCGAAATAACCGAACCAAAAAATCAGGTCGGGTCAGAAATGTTTTTTTTTTTGGAAAAATTCAAAAAAAAATCGAAAAACCCACGAAAAGCCACAAAAATTTTCGTGGGTAAAATAATACCCACGAAAAATCCACGAAATACTACGAAAACATTCGTGGGTAAAACTAAACCCACGAAATATTTCGTGGGTAAAAAATTACTGTTCATCGTGAGTTTTCGTGGCATTTCGTGACTTTTGGGCTATACCCACGAAACTTTTCGTGGCTTTTTCGTGGGTATAGCCCTTGTTTTTACTAGTGTAAATATATTCACAATTTTGAATGTCTTTACCAAATAAATGATGCATTTATATTTTTTTGGGGAAATTAGAAAAAAATGATAGTTTTTTTATAGATTTGTCCATTTATACCTTTGTAAATTTACGACAAAAATACCATTCAAAAACCACTACTCAAGTTTTTTTTTTCTACATATTCTGCAAATTTTAGAAGATAAAATTCAACACTTTGTTCTATAGTCTACGAAAATCAGAAATTACATTCTACTAAATTCTCTATGTTCTACCTACCGCAGAATGTAAATTCTGGATTTGGTAGATTTCTCATAGATTTTAGAATTTGTATTCTGCGGTTTCTACTATAATCTACGAATTTCAGACTTACATTCTACCGATTTTCCTATGTTCTACCAACTGCAGAATATAAAATCTAAATTAGGTAGACTTCTCACAAATTCTAGAATATACATTCTACGGTTTCTTATATAATTTACAAAATTCAGAATTTATATTCTACGGATCTCTCTATGTTCTATAGACCGCAGAACTTAACTTCTAAATTCGGTAGATTTCTCATAAATTTTAGAATTTATAATGTAATATTTTCGTATACTCTAATCAGTTAAGAATTGACAGGTTTCAAGTATATAACCTTATGTAAAACTATTTTCCTCAAAGATGCTTTTACTATAACTTACCCATGTGCAAATATCAGACTGTTACAACTGCAATCTTCAGCTAAACTTCTTGAATGTTCTCATCGTCCAATGATACTTTAAATCTTACTCCAAACTCTATATTTGGAGTAAAAGTATCTCCAATACTATTTTATTTTTTACTCTAAATTAATTAGGTGTGACACAGATTTATAATAACTTAGTAGTAAGTGCTAACTAACAAAATAAGCACGTGATAACACTAAATAAATTTGTAGTCACTAGAAATTAATATGTAGTTAATAAAATAAAATAAATCGGTAGTAACTATTAAAATAAATTTCTAGTTATATAAAATAAATTTGTAGTCATTAGAATAAAAGTAAATATGTAACAACAATTAAAACAAGTTCGTAATAAAATACAAATAAGTTGTAGTAACTACACTGATTTTATGAAGATGAGGACCCGTCTCACTAAGAACATCACAAAGAGCGAGTAGCCATCGTATTTTGGTTTGTAAGTCACGTTCAGTGAGCGTCACATTCTGTGGGAACGGTAAACCTTTTAATGTACCATTGTTGCAAGCTCCGAAGCAACAAGTCGACTTTGACTCTTTGCTTTGAATCACAAGTATGCCTGAGTTTGGATTTTCCGGCGACAATTGTGTCAAGGCTGACGATTATGTCTGGTATTCCGATAGACACCCTGTAACATACATTTTGATTTCAGAATCTTTGAAGTTGATTAATTAAGAACTGATTTGTCTGTATAAATATAGGACCATGAGTATTAAGGGGTAGCCGAATTTGACAAGTTATAGTTTAAAGACATTTCACAAGTATTTACTCTTTATAGTCTCCACTTTAGATAGTTCCAAAATTATGAACTTTCCGTGACGTTTCACAAACCTCTCATTATCTAGTGTCTCAATCAAATACTCATAAATTTGTTAAAGTAGACTTTTCGTGAATGTATGAGCGCTTCAAGAATAATTACACACGAAGTTGCACAAATCTTTTAATAAAATAAGCACTCCATAATTAGCATACATACAAAGAATGAATGTACTATTAATCTAAATTAAGAAAAATCAATTCATACCACTAAAAATCCAAATGCAAGTCCAGTTCCAAGTACAACTAAGTGAGGGTATGTTGCTATGAGATTGATTGGAGACAAGTAATCCCTGTAAAAAATTCAAGACTCAAATCATTTTCAACAACGAATAGAGAAAGATCAAAAGTCTTTTAAAGTGGGAATAAAAGAATTACCATATCAAAACTCCTCCAAGAAGAACTACAAACGGATACAGCTGCATCCAAGAACTGAACAAAAACATTAATTTGCAGCACTAATATGAAGTTATAAATCAATTCGTTATGAGATTACCATAGCTAGTGCTAAAACCATGCTCCCTTTCCTCAACTGAACAACTTTGTAGACATTTGACACACTGCATAATGCAACAGAATATGAGCCAGCTACAGAAATAGGAACTTCACATCTTAAAAGGTCATCAATCGCTTACTAAAGAATACTCTTTCCAAACTTATGAGTACTTTCGTTTTTTTCTTTGAATCTTTCATCTATTTCATTACATCTGAATATGTATGCCATCTCACTTCCTATTGCATGAGTGAATAATTAACACATAGATTGTTCAAACTTGGAAGACTCACTTGAATGCAATAGTTGGTATAACAGCAAAAGCGATCATCATATATAGTACTGCTCTGGAAGTTTGGATCGCTAAAACAGAGAACAGTCAAGAGTTCAAAAATTAAACTTTTAGGGTGAAATCAAGAAAGCAAATCTTTGAGTGAAAATCTAATGCTGGAGATCTGTTACCATTCACAAATGGCACCCAACTAAACAATGGTATAGACTGCCCCAACTGCTGAGCCCACCATTCAACACCTTTAGATAGAAGAAGAAAAAAATTGAGTAGAAATATAGACCAAACCCAAGTACAGAACAGACATGTCCTAATGCTGAACAGGCAAAATCAATAATGATAATAGTTTCAAGGATTGCAGAAAAGAAAGAAGCATACCAACAATGGATGTGAAGAAATGGCTGACATATATAAGTGCAAGACCCTCTGTAGGTCCATTGATGACTGGAAGGATAAGTGTATTTGTGAAATAGCTAGAGAAGAGTATGGTAAAGTATTAGAAAATTTGCAAAACAATTTTCCACAAATATTAATTTATTAGGAGAAATAAGCAGGAAGTTGAAAGCAGTACTTACTGTTCCCACGTAGCTCCATAAAATGGAATAGCTGAAATAACCCAGAACCAGAAAGTATCCCTTCCACACGTTGTGGTGCTACCAAATGCCACAGCTTCAAATTGTTTATATTATAAAACCTACAACATCAATTCCAGGACGAGTAATAGATGTAAACCAAGATAACAGAATTCTTAATTGCATATCGCACAAGCAAGTGCATCACAACATACAATATCAAAACACATGTCAGCTACATCTAGAAACAAACCGAAGACAATAGAATTATTAGTCAAGAGAGGGAACAAGGAAAATATTATTTACCATGATCGAAAAGCTCTCCTAGGGGGCTAGAATTTGTCCTTCTAGCTTGCTTCCCATCAACCGCATCAAATGTCTAATAAAAGCTCAAACGGTGTCAGGAGAAAGTCATGATACCTTCACACGCAGATATAAAAGAAAGTTAACTTTTTGAAGAAAGAGAGAGACGCATACCTGATACACGAACAGAAGTAAACCATGTGCCAAGTGAACCCATCGTGGAGGAGGAGAATCCAACTGAGGTGAATATATCTAAGACAGGTAAAGAAAAGTTCATCAAAATCAAATCCATATCCAAAAAACAGACATATCTACCAACAAGAAACAACCAAATGCTTCAAAAACCTATAGAAAAAACATCAAAGATCGTGACTCACATATCCTAGCAGGGAAGATGTGACTAGAAACATAAACCCCATAAGCGTTATCAGCGAAACAAAATAAATCCATAAGTTTTTTTAACTCAACAGTAACAACGATAACACATCAACTAAAATGAACAAACAGGACTCATACCATGTTTGGTCTGGATATGGTCCAAAGGGAGTAACATAGAGAGACACATGAAAAGACAAGCAGAGTTAAAACATTAGTCAGACAACTAAAACCAAAAGGAAGGGTTGTTATATCCAATGAAACAGTATCAAAGAGATACACTTACGGCATCCATAAAGGGAAGACTCTGACAAAATGGGTCCAAAAAGGTTGAAGCACGTATTTGACAATATTATCTAGGAGTCACAAATCACGGTTTACATGCACGAATTGTTTGTAGAGAAGGAACTTTGAAGGCAAATATGAGGATTAGTTCCCTTCGTTTCCATCTTCTCCTCAGAGTTTTCTTCTTCAAATTCGTCATCCACATAGGCAACACTATGTGTTACAAAATCATAGAAGGATTTGATTTCGAAAAAGGATTGAAGAAAGAGTAAACTAAACAAGGATGAGTAAGAAATCGGGTGAGAGAGAACGTCCGGAAGAAAAAGAGATCGATGATTGATAGAAGGATAAGGATAAAATCAGTTTAATATTAATTAAAAGATTATATCAACGAAAAAGGAAAAAAAAGTGTAGATTGCCGAAAATATAGAAATTTTTTTATTATTTCCAATTTTTCCTATTTGAACCTGGTCATAATTATAGTCCTGGTTGGTAATTGTTTTCGTCAATTTGGAAAGCAACAATTTTTATAAAAAATTGAAATTAAACACTAAAGTTTTACTAAACAAAAAAAATCTGTTTAAAACAAAAAAAAATTTGTTTTTCAAAAAGAAGGAAAGCCGCAATCAATATTTATATCAAAATTTATACTTGTATTATTTATAAAAAACACAAGTGTCCAGGTACATTTGCACGAGGGTCCTTAAATCTATAAAACCCCAATCCACTCACTTCATTTTCCACTTCAAAATTAAATCAGAAGAATCAAAATTGAAATCAGAAGAATCAAAATCAGATTCTCATTCTCCATTAAAGAGTACAGCTTGAAGCTACAAGATTCAAATTCACGCTCTATTTTGTTTTTGATTCTTCTTCAATGGCTTCCATATCCACCGTCTTACCTAAATCAACCTCTTTTCTTTCTCAATCTCTTAGCAAATCCCACAAATCCGATTCCATAACATCATTTGTTTCATTTCCCTCGAATTTGAGAAATCGTAGCTTAAGAAGAACTCTCAGGGTACGAGCTGGGCTAATTGAGCCAGATGGTGGAAAACTTGTGGATCTCGTGGTATCAGAACCGCGACGACGAGAGAAGAAGCACGAAGCGACGGATTTGCCAAAAGTGAAATTGAAGGAAATTGATATGCAGTGGATGCACGTTTTGAGTGAAGGTTGGGCAAGTCCGCTTCGAGGGTTTATGAGGGAATCTGAGTTCCTCCAAACTCTTCATTTTAATTTGCTTCATCTCGACGACGGATCCATCGTTAACATGTCTGTGCCTATTGTTCTTGCAATCGATGATGAACAGAAAGCCCTAATCGGCGAGTCCAAACGAGTTGCTCTAGTCGATTCCGAAGATGTTCCCGTTGCTATCCTTAATGAGTAAGTTCACCTCCAAATTGTAACTAAGTTTGCAAATCAATTAAATGGTCTGAAAGTAGGAATAAAGCTTTGATCTTTTTGTAGTTTCGTTGTTGCTTTACACAGTTTCAGGAATCAAACTTGCATAGATCACTGAATAACAAGTAATGTTTCTGTGTGTATTTCAGCATTGAGATTTACAAACATCCTTAAGAAGAACGGATAGCGAGAACTTGGGGCACGACTGTACCGGGCTTGCCTTATGTAGAAGAAACGATAACCAATGCCGGAAACTGGCTCATTGGTGGCGATCTTGAGGTTCTAGAACCTGTCAAGTACAACGACGGGCTTGACAGATTCAGGCTTTCACCATTCGAACTCCGGAAAGAGCTAGAGAAACGTGGTGCGGATGCTGTCTTTGCATTCCAGCTTAGGAACCCGGTTCACAACGGACACGCTCTTCTTATGACTGATACTCGCCGGAGACTACTTGAGATGGGTTACAGAAACCCAATCCTTTTGCTTCATCCACTGGGATGATTCACTAAAGCGGATGATGTTCCTCTAAGCTGGAGAATGAAACAGCACGAGAAGGTAAATGCGTTCAAAAAGTCTCTTTTGTGTATTAATTTCTAGTTTCTTATACTTAAGAGAGATGCTAAAATGGTTATTTGTACGACTTAATCAGGTGCTAGAGGATGGTGTTCTTGATCCGGAGACAACTGTGGTTTCCATATTCCCATCTCCAATGCTCTATGCTGGTCCAACCGAAGTGCAGTGGCACGCAAAGGCCAGGATAAATGCAGGTGCTAACTTCTACATTGTTGGTAGAGATCCAGCTGGAATGGGTCATCCCGTGGAGAAACGTGATCTGTATGATGCTGATCACGAAAAGAAAGTACTAAGCATGGCTCCTGGACTCGAACGACTCAACATTCTTCCTTTCAAGGTACATATAGAAACTGCATAATAGTAGTCAAAACCTCATCTCTTCTTTCAGGCTTTTCGAGTTCTGATTTCTGGTTCTTAAATCGGTTTAGAAGGCTGCATACGATAAGACATAAGGCAAGATGGCTTTCTTTGATCCATCAAGAGCTCAAGATTTCTTGTTCATTTCTGGCACTAAGGTACTACTACAACATCTAAGAACCACTTTGAGACTTCTTTAATGATCTTAAAAGAGTATTGAATAATTTCTGATTGATTTCTTCGTTTGTGATTTATAGATGAGAGCATTGGCAAAGAATAGAGAAAACCCTCCAGATGGATTTATGTGTCCTGGAGGCTGGAAAGTGCTTGTCGATTACTACGACAGTTTGACTCTAACCGGGAATACCAAACTCCCGGAAAAGATTCCGGTTTAAGACAGATAGAATAGAACACAATTTCTTTGTTTTCGTATATTAATAACACAGATGTTTAAGATTGCTTTCTCCTTACTTCCATTAATAATTCTAGAAGTTTTGTTATTATATTTTTAGTCATTTTTAATTGATGTTAATAGATTAACTTATTTATCAAATGTCTGGATATGAAACTTCAGCAACTTGCAAATTATATATGTAGAATCCAAAAATAATATATAACAAAATTAGTCTCAATAATTTATTTGATGCAAACTTTTGATTTCTCATATACTCAGGAAAAATAAATTCATACTTATTGAAAGCATAAATAAATGATCAAGAGTAATGACAAATTTAGCTCTACTACATTTCTTAACTCTCCACTACATTGTCTTAACTCTTCAAAATGTAACTTTTTCTTATTCTTCTCTTATAAATAGATCATTTGGTAATCTCAAATGATCATTGTTACTCATTACAAATTACATATTTCAAATTCACACCAAATTAAACGAGATGGAAACTTCCCACCTTTTTTTCAGAATTGAAAGCTGGTCGGAGTTTACAACATGTCAGTGCAAAACTTTTACAT
The DNA here is from genome assembly GCA_963920545.1 of Lepidium didymum. Classification (NCBI taxonomy): domain Eukaryota; kingdom Viridiplantae; phylum Streptophyta; class Magnoliopsida; order Brassicales; family Brassicaceae; genus Lepidium; species Lepidium didymum. The sequence goes on along the minus strand of OY986980.1, from coordinate 17,110,735 downwards.
TTTCGGAAAGCTTGCAATGTCAAGAAAAATAAAGAGCTCATGGGGTTCGACATGTTGTTTCTTGATGAAAATGTATAACCACTTCCACAACTACCGTAGAATAAACTATTCAAATACGACATGTATTTCTAAATAATACGTCACATCCGTATAGACAATAGTCATACAAAGTTGTATTCATGTTCACCATCTATGTGTATTCAAGGATCTTTTGAAAGAATGATCAATCTACTCCATTAGTAGCTTTGATATAACAAGGATTGATTGTTAGTGATTTCTTTTTCTCATGAAAAGAGTTGTTTTCTCTTATTAAGAATGTTTAATAAGTTAATTCGCAATGACACAATCCCACAATCCCGCCTGGCGGATCCCCACCAACCAGTGTTAGTGTTATATAAAAGATTAAGATGCAAGTATGTAACGAATAAGAAGTTTCAACTAGTACAAATAAGCTAAAGCAATAAGAGCCCACATCAAGGAATATTAAGGAACATAATTTTCCAGCCCATTAGGCCCATATCGTGAAGTGAAGATGTAATTGGAAGGTTTCGCCTTGCATGTCGAAGAGAACAGAAATCATTTTCTAAGCAATTAGTGCGAAATCATCAACGAATCCAGAGCTATTCAACAGATCGAGAACCAGAGTTGCAAGATCGAACTAGAACAAAGGTATGGGCTTCTTTGTTCTGCTGATTTTCTCTACCTTTCTCAGACATTGTCAGTAGAGGGTTTTGGATGATGGTTAGCTTAAATAAAAAGTGTAAAAATAATGCGTTGGTACATAACCGTATAATGTAGATACAAAGCTGTGTTTGGGTCTTTCGTTTCTTTCTATAACTCTAAACTTTGATGGAAGTTTTGGTAATCTGTCCTGTAGTACTTACATGGGTGCTTAGTGTTTGTTCAAATGCCTGAACGAAACCTTTTTCCAGTGAAAAGCTCAGAATCTATTATTCAGATTGAGTTCATTATTCGTCTTGGTAGATTGATAATACGAAACGGGTTTTTAATTATCTGTTTGAATACAACAGATAGGTGAAATTGTTACTTTGCTGGTGCATGTGTAAATTTGAATCCAAAAGCGATTGTGTATACCAGATCCTTGATAAAAATCTGAACTTTGATTCTATCTTTAGCAGAAAGTACTGAGAAAAATGTGAAAAATGTATATGTTAGTCTCAGACAGAAATCTAAGAAATACCATTGACATCCTTTCTGATTGTGTGCATCGTTCCATTCTGATTGTGGTCCCTAGATCAATGGTAATAGGTTTATGCATGTCCTTTGATAGAAAATTGACATTTGTTTTGATTTGGTTTTGAAGGTTTGGAAATATGTTTCTCAAAGTCCAGTTGCCGTGGAATGTGATGATTGCAGCTGAAAACATGGACGCTAAAGGGCTTATCCTGAAGAGAGCTATACTGATCCAGTTACTCGACGCATTTGCCTGTAAGAAAGCAACTAAGGAGCTTGGCTACTACGTGGCAGTCACAACTTTGGACAAGATTGGAGAAGGAAAAATCAGAGAGCACACTGGAGAAGTTATGTTCCCAGTACATTTCAGCGGACTCACTTTCAAGATCTTCAAAGGAGAGATACTTAACGGCGTGGTGCACAAGGTGCTGAAGCATGGTGTGTTCATAAGGTGTGGTCTTGTCGAGAACGTCTACCTCTCTTATACAAAGATGCCGGATTACAAGTATCTCCCGGGAGAGAACCCAATCTTCATGAATGAGAAGATGTCTAGGATTCAGGTTGAGGCTAAGGTTAGGTTCCTGGTGATTGGGACAAAGTGGATGGAAGCAGAGAGGGAGTTTCAAGCGTTGGCAAGCTTGGAAGGTGACTATCTTGGACCAATTTCTGAAGAATGATCTGCTTGATTTCTTTATGTGATGATTTGGGCAATTCACCATGTCCATTTAACTTAGTCTGTAGTTCGTGTCTAGTTTGTGTCTAGTAACTTGGTCTTTGAATGTAATGATACTCTCCATCTTCATTTGGAAAGGTGGTATAATTTAGGTATATGATATTGGTACTTTAGTACCTAAATCCTGATAGTGATTTTGGGCTCTGAAAATTTTCATCTTCCAATTGCACACCAACAATCACTATCCCTTTGTATGCTCACAAATTTCACTTTCTATTCATCTAAAGAAAAAAAACATGTGCTTGGAAAGGTTATAGATAAACAGATGATTTTTGGTCATACGTTTGTGTTGTGATGCTATGATCACCAAATACAAACACATTTTTTTTTGGTCAGATCCAAAGACATATACATTAGTGTATATATATATATATATTGTGAGTTTATAGATATAGTAATTTACACATCGATTATATCAAAACATAAAAAGTTAAGATTTTATAGTATTTACCAAATTATCAATATTATTTTATAGAAGTTTTACAGATTTAGGACGACGAAAGAACACAAATATAATAATTTCATTGGTTTTTTTTTTTTTTTGTAACTCAATTTGTTTGGTTTTTCGTAATAGTTATAATTAAGGTTCCATTTAAATATATAATTTATAAAGAAAATGACTTGAAAAAAGTTCGAAACAACTTTATAAAAAAAAAAAGGTTCGAAACAAATAACAAAAGAAGAAACACTATGTTGTAATCATTACATGATGAAGCGGCCAAACTCACTCTAATTTCCTACCACTAATTGCATATTAACGACTTATAAATACTGTTTATATATCTTTTATCATACTGTAAACTTATTCCACTTATTTGTAATAGGGTGAATTGAGTGAATAATACTCAATATAGTTGTAAAATTAAGAATTTGACACTCATAAGTTCAAAATTAAGTATATAACATGGTCTACCATATTACCCCTATTTTTGTTTTTGGATATAAGATAAATATTCAATTAAGTGACAATAACAAGTTATTTAGATTGATGATATTTTATCTCTCAAGATTAAAAGTTGAAAATATATAAGTAACGGGACGAAATAGAAAAAATAATAGGGGTAGCTCAAAAGACCTCTTAAACGTAAAAGAGAAATGCAATCAAAAGTTGAAAGCTAATTATGAGCTATATAGTAGCTCAAATAAATAATTTATATCCAAAATTAAAAGTTAAAGAAAAACTATAACAAAAATGATTAAAGAGGAAGTCAATTGTTGGCTCAAAAGAGTTTTCATATAAATAAAAATATGTACGAATCATTTCATCAATTAAAAGGGATGAACGTATCGACCGACAGGCCACCACCAATTATCTGTTCTATTTTCTTATGACTCTATTAATGTCTCACTGCTCACCAAACATTGAATCATATATATATATATATATATAATCATTTCTTATAATGCTAAAAATATGTAACAAAGAAATACAACTTATGAACTTAGATTATGTTTCAAATCGTAAATAGCAAAAGATTTAAAAAACTATTCTTTTTTATTGATTAAAAAATTTGCTCAAAACTTAACCAAAATTATTTCACTTGTTTTATGGAACAGTTGTCTAAAAGATCTATAAAATTATTTATAGAGTAAACTAAATTTTCTAATCTATTAAGATTTACATGAATCTAATTCTATTTTATTTGATGTTATCTCTAATAACTACTTTTTACTAAAGAAAATTTGGAGTCTAAGCTAAAAGAATTATCCAACAATTTTTTCAAAGGGACAAAGAAATCTTGAATATTTCTTTAGGATCTACATCGTGTTCATTGAACAATTTTATGCAATCTTTCTTGGATTTTAATTTTATGCAAGATTTCTCATATATTCTCAGTGAAACTATAAAAAAAAAAAAAAAAAAAAATCCGACACTTGTAATTTGTTTGACAACATTATTCACAATTTTAACGGAATTTTTCCATTAATGAAATTATAGTTTAAAGTTTAAAGTGATAGCTAATCTCCAACTAAATTTTATGAACCATCAAAATCTTTCTATAGATACCTAACAAAATTTTATTTCCCGACAATTTAAAGAGGTTTATTGGATATTTGATTTAGAAATCTATATGAAATTATTAATGTTAATAAAAAGTATATATAAATAAAGAATCAGGTGATTCAGTTGTTTTATCTTTGATTTAGTTTGACACCATAAGGTGAGTTCGAATTTTACTTTGCTTTAATTGGAGTATTTTGGTTATAGATCAGGTTTTGTCAATTTAATTATTATTAAAAAAAATCTTTATAAAAGTCATTATAAATTTTTTTATGAATAATTCTATACACATAACTCCAATTGAAAACAATATTTTTAGTGAGCTTACATTGGTATTTGGTCCAGTTTTATATATTGTTCATATTTTTTTGTCAACAACTAATTATTGAAATCGATAATAATGTACTATGTGTAACCTAAATTTTCCAAATAGAGCATGTAAGATGTCCTACGGTTTATTACGAAACATTTACATATCATATGGTCTCATAATGTTGTGTAGGGACTTAACAAAGTGACACCAACTAATAAGCATTTAATTAATACAAAACAAAAATTATTATAATCCCAAACATGCATAAACATAGAACCCACCGCTTCAGCCAGAAGCCTCTGTTTCAGTTTCTCAGATATATTTAGACATTTTGATTCTTTGAAAATCGAACAAAGGAGATGATATGGGAAACAACAACGCAACAGCCATTTTAACAGGTAAAACAGCAAAGCCTTCATAAGAATTCTATGAATTTTCACTGAATGCTTGTCTGTGTAATTGCAGAAGAAGAGAGCTCAAAGCTAGATAACAATGGAATGCCCCCATTGGGCTCTGTTTCGATAGAAACCATGAAAGATCAGGTGTTCAAAACCGATGCAATTGATGGAGATAAAGGGAAAGAGAACTCGAAGTTTGAAACCAATGGAACGTTTCCGTTGGGCTCTGTTTCCTTAGAAACCACGCAAGCTCAGGTTTTTCTTGCAGGTGAAGTAAGAGATGAAGATAAAGAGAAAAAGAGCTCGAACCTAGAAACCAATGGAATGTCTCCGTTGGACTCTGTTTCCTTGGGAATCACGCAAGATCAGATATTTCTTGATGGTGAAGTAAGAGATGGAATTAGTGAGAAAGAGAGCTCGAAATTCGAAAAGACTGGAATGTCTATGTTGGACTCTATTTCCGTAGAGACCACGCATGATGGAGAGGAAGGGGAAGAGAAAGAGAGCTTTCCTGATGGTGTTAAGGAAGCAGAACTAGAAAGCAAAGAATTAGTCGATGAGCTAAGAGTGAAATTGGTGGAAGAAGAGATGCATCCGAGTGGCTCGGAGAGCTTGGCAATGGAAAACGATGAGCAGCTTCAGAAACAGACATCAGTTACAGAAGGTTTGATATGATCTAACAATTTCTCTCTTCTCTTCATATTTGAAAGAAAACCTTTAGGCATTTGTGTTCTCTTTAATGCAATTCTGTATCTATTCATTACCAGGTGTTGAAATTGTGTGTGAAGCGACGGAAGTGGCAGAGTTGTTTGTGATTGGAACTCAGAGTGTTGTGAGCAAATCGAATATAACAGAGTCTAGTAATGAAGAGAAGCTCTGTATGATTGATGAGACTGTCTTTGTATCTCCAAGCTTCTGTGAAACTCTTGGAACAGAAGAAAATATGGTGAATGAGTCTCTAAAAGAAGAAGCTGTTCTTTCAGAGGAAGTTGTAAAGCTTGATGATCAAGAGACTGCTATGGAAGAGAGCATAATAAGAAACGAAGATTTTCCTGAGAAGGAATCACAGGAGCTTCTGAAACTAGACCATCGCGTTGTTGATGATGACGAAGTTACAAATGAAGAAAATGCCCATAAGGCGATCTCTAACCTTGTTTCGCAAGAATCAGACGTGATTAAAGAGACCGGTAGGGTTTATAAAGAAGAGAAGAACATAGAGTTGGAAAGAGAAGCTAGTATGAAACGCATGGCTCGATGCAGATCACTCCCAGTGAGCCACAATAGTAGAGTTATCGGAGATTTGCTGGTTCAACAGTTGGTTTTAGAGGTTACCTTTCCTTTAAGAACCAATATTAGTTTGGAGAAAGCTAACACGTCTGAGACTCTGCTTACTCCTTGCGAAGGAAGCAACAAAGAAACTACTGAAGCGAGAACTGAGAGCACTAAAGAAGCTATTGGGATGCAATCTCCTAACTTTGGCGAAGACCGAAGAATCGAAGAAAGAAGCAATGAAGCAATAGAGAAAACTCCCTTACTCTGTCAGGACAAGACTGAGATATATAAAACAGCAATCGATGTGGAAGAGAAAACAGTGATGCTGAAGAGAAGTGAGTCAGTGAAAACAAGAGGCATCGATGAGTCTCTAGAGATATTGAAGAAAGACAATGATAGCTTCAAAGAAACCAATGGATCAGGAGATAACTTGTTGGAAAAGAAAGCTTCTTCAGGTTCTATGAAAGGCATAGTCAGAAGACGAAGCAAATCTTTGCTCTTGGGAACATGCCTTTGTTGCACTACTACCATGAATTGAACTAATCATTTTGTGATTTGATGGTCTTTTTTATTATTGTTTTGGGAAATTGAAATTAAACAAATGAAAGTGTGGATTGGGTTTTCTGTATATTTGAGATGGGCTTTTCTGTTTACTACCTTTGAATTTTTATTTGTATTGTGTTCTTACTACATTTTATATGGATATTTTAGCACTAAAATATCATTGGGAATGTATTTCCTCAGTCTCTCTTATATATATTCATACAAATGTTTCCGCTGCTTTCCGAGGATAGTTCATAGGTGAGTGAAGATCAAGACCAACAATATATTGAGTTTGTCGGCGTCGGAGTTTCTTACAGGTGGAGTTTAGTGACGAAAAGATAACGGCAAACGGATTTGAAGTAGATCAACTAGCATCATCATTGGAAGTGGCGACCAACAATTGGGATTAAAGATACATAAGAGAGTTGAAGCACGGCGGTTTCCGGTGAAGTCATCCTCGAAATCTCGCTGGCAGTTGCATGCCGAGATCAACGACGAGTCGACACGTGGAGTTTCAGATGCGATGAGTGGTCTATTTGCCACCTAATCTTAATGTTTGGGCCTCTGTGTTTTGACCCATTTATCTTTTCTTTGTATCACCCAATTATAATTTCAGCCCATTTTGGACAAAATTAATGAAATTGACGACAAACAAAAAAAATACTAAGTAATATTACGTAGGATTATACGATTTTTTTAGTCGAATTTCAATAAATAATACTAAAAAAATGTAGAATTAGACATTTAACCATTTGATTAAAAATGTTTTTCGTATTATCAGAAACAAATAAACAACCATAAGTTTCTTATGATAAAACAGCTTGTAAAGTATCTTTAAAGATTGTGTGAACATAGAAAAACATGCAAATTAGATTTTCCAAAATAAAATATGCAAAGGCTTAGAGATTAAAATTGGATCTGAGAGCATCAATCAGAAAAGAAACAAAAGTGGATCGGAAAGCTTTAATAAATGTAGAATAATGGAATTTGTTGAGATGTTGTGACCATAAAGGAGTAACTAACAAGGTAATTAAGTATTATGAATTGGCTTATGTTATAATTAATAAAAATGAAGAAATGTAATTAGCCAATGGTGATCATCATCTTGACAAATTCTTCATAATTGACTTGGCCATCACCATCCAAATCTGCCTCCTTTATCATTTGCTCAACTTCTTCATCTGTTAGCTTCTCCCCTAGATTTATCATTACATGACTCAACTGCAATAACAAAAAATTTCACATTAACTTATAAATTTAGTCTTATTGTCACCATGGAGAGCCAGGTATAGATCAAGATTATTTAAAATTTATATCTTTTTATTTTTAATAAAAATAATCTACTAGGAGAAAAAAAGTTCCAACAAAAAATTAGTTATCAAATTTTGTGAGAAATTATTACAGTTTTACATCGAATTTTTATTTTGTTTATAATTATTTGGATGAACTATTTCTACATAAAATTCGTCGAAAATATCTTATACATACATATTCCCGACAGGTTTTTCCGTCGGGACTAGAGTAATTTCCTTTTATAAATCAGTTTTGGATTAAGTTTGAATTTTAAGAAAATCTAAAAATTTCTGCTAAAAATACTAAATAATGTGAAAATTTAATTTTTAATTAAGATATTTTATGTGTGCATGCAAAAATGTGCATATATTATAAGAAAAAAAGAAATGTAAACGCATTAATGTAACTTTTGAGGATGTAAAGAAATGTATAAATTAAATAATTAAACTAAGTGAAACATGTGCCCATCTGTCCAATAAGCCAATAGAATCATTCACATTTTACACTATCTAACGACTTTCTATTAAATTGTATCATATTTAATTTAATTTTCTCCTCATTCTTCTCTAAAGATTCACAATGCCAGCTAGCTCTAAACCTTCACGATAGAAAACAGACTTTCGAAAAGATAAAATTGAATAAATAAAAATAGTTCAGAACATAAATGAGACAACTATGTATGGATCCCTCTTTATATTGGAAGATTGTCTGGCCTTATTGTCTGATTTTTGTCACTCATTCTAAATATATCAAAATTATTTTTTAGCTGGATTTATCAATTTTTCTAGCTAATGTTGAATTAATTGATCAAGTGGCTCAATAAGAATACTATGCTTAGTCTGGATTTGATATTTTTAGACCACTTAAAGCATACAAGAAGACATATAATGAAATTGGTTCATGTACCATATTTAAGTACGAAAATAGCCCAATTTAGAAAAGAATTTAGTAGACAACAAAAAATTAATATAATTATGATTCTAATCATTTAAAATGAAATAAAAACACAGTTAGACTTAGACCGTACATGGTATTATTGGAGAACGTTGTACATAACGCAATCCAGTGCATCAAATTAATTTGTTTTTATAAGTTCTCATAAATGATTTTCACATTATTTCTTCAAATAAGTCAAACATATATACACACATATTTATAAATACCAAATTAAAAATCAATAAATTAAGAGAATGAGTCACGTACCTCACTGGCAGAGATGTAACCATTTTGGTCTTTGTCAAAGACTTTGAAAGCTTCTTTCAACTCTTCCTCTGCATCACTTTCCTACAAGTTAACATTCAAAACTATTGTTATAAAAGTCAAAAAGAATGTAGTTGTTGTAATAAGAAAATTTATTATTTCTAAATTTTATTTTAAGTATAAAACTAAAAAGCATAATGTATCCGTTTTTGACGAATTGTTTTTTCAAACAATCGACCATGCTCAATATATAATCAATATCATGTGAGACAAGCGTGATTTCTATAAATTAAATTCGGGTGGGAAAACAGCAGATGTGACATTCTACCACTTGACTAAAAGTATTTTTCTGATGACGAATCTTATAAAATCCCAAATCAAAAATTTATATTAATGCAACTAATGCGATATATAAATAAGAAAACAAGAGAGAATGCGATGAACCTGAAGTTTTTTGGCCATGAGGTTGAGAAACTCAGCAAATTCAATAGTGCCATTACCATCAGAGTCGATCTCAGAGAGGATATCTTGAAGTTCTTGTTCTGTCGGATTCTGATCCAACGAACGGATCACAGTTTCAAGTTCTTCCACCGTTATACAACCTAATTAATGGATTCCAAAACATAATTACTATAAATGTAACACTAATTGTATTTATAAGTGACCCATATAGAGAAAGAGAGAGAATTAACCATCCCCGTCTTTGTCAAAAAGACAAAAGGCTTGTTTGAACTCAGTGATCTGATGTTTTGTAAGTGGAGCTGTGTCTTCCATTGTTTTCAGAGAGTTTTGGTTCAGAGAGAAATGAAGGTTTTTTAGCAATGTGGTTGTATCTCTGAATTTGTGGTCTATTTGTAGAGTCCTCAGAAAGACCTTTCTCCTCTGGACTCATGTACTTTTTTCAACAACTTTAAGCTCTTTCTTTCTTTATTTCTCAAGTTATTTTTTTATTTTTTATTTTGTAGACTTCTTCAACTGAAATGATTAATTCTAGTCACATGACCTAATCATATATAATATTTGTTGTAGAGTTGTAGTTGGTTAAAATACCATTTATGCTATTAAAATAAATTGCTTTGTAGACACCAAGGATTACCAATATATATGATTAAATTATTCTTAATTATTACATAAATAAAATTTTGGATTTATAGTTGAAAACAGTAATAATAGTCCATGTAGATTTTAGTCAGGTTGAGATTCAATTTTAAATTATTTAGATTTATTTTAATTGTTAACATTCAATATAGTAAAATAACATACTATATAAAAGTAATAATTTAGTATGTTAAAAAATTCATTTTGAAGATAGTTTTCTTTTTATTTTATTAATAATCATATATTAAAATAATAAATACTTAACTAAAATGATAAATATTTGAAGACAACACAAAACATGGTCAACTAAGTAGAAAAAAAAATTATATATTTCTTAATTTATTACAAACTACAAAACGTTATAAAGTTATCATTTATTATATAGTAGATAGAGAATTCTATCAAAAATATCCTAAAGGTTCACCAAATTTATGTTAAATACCCACACGTTATGAGTTTTTTCCGCGTATCCTTTTTTTGTGACTAAAAAGACAATAACGACCCTGAATTTGATGAGAATGACACCATATAAAATTGAAGATTTTGGTTTGGTCAGACACAACTTTTATGGTCAGGGAAAAGAGAAAGTGTTTCGAAGAAGATTAGTCTGAAAAAAGGTGAGAACAATAGAAGGGAAGAAGTTTACAAAGAAGCGAATTAGATTTAGTAAAAGGTACAATATCAAAACTAATAACAAGGTTTCGAGATTTGAGTATTGAGAAATTTAGTCGAGCCGTGAGTTGAAAGGGTTGGAAATGATTGATAAATGTTAACGATTTCGAAGCATAATTGGGAAAAAATTTGAGAGAATTAGGCCGAAAAAGAGGATTAAAATTACTTTAAATTTGTCTGTCAATTAGGGTTTGTCGTGAGAGAAAGGAGAGGGAAGCAATATAGGCCGAAATTTAGTAGATTTGATAATTTTCTTTAGTAGATATATATTTTTAAAATTACCAATTTAATTCTAAAACCACTTTAATTTTCATAAGAATAAACGAAAATAAATTTAATTATGAACATGGTATTATAAGGGATTTATAAAGAAAAAAATAGTTTGAATGTGCACAAGAATTAAATTTTTTTCCCGGAAAGTAGAGAAAAAAACATACTAAAAAGGTCACAAAAAGTAGATATCAACTACTTAGGAAAATAGATAAACAAGACACCAACTCAAGTCCGAGCTTCTTCAGTTATCTGATTAAGTAGTAGACATTGCCCTCCAAATTAGGAGTGGGCAGGGGTTGTATATCTGAGAAGTTTCACAATATATGGATCTAGATCCGTCTATTTCATTTTATTATTACCCGGATTTAGATAGAAACACTATTAATATTTAAAACTTGAATATTCAAAAAAAGTTCAATAGGAATTACCAAACAAATAATAAAATCTTGGCCGTTTTCCTAGTTTGTGTAAAATGGTCGTACGGACATCTTAACTATGCATAATGCAGCAACTCGATTGATCTCTTTGTGGGTTCTATGCTCCTCCCACTCAATGATCCAATGAAGCATCATTAAATATTTATTTAAAACTAATCATTTGTCTTTTAAAATAATTCATATGATCCATATTTTTTTATAAGAACTTACGGAGATATAGGACAGAGGTATAATACCATTTGAATATGCATAAAACACACCACTCTTTTATTTTCTAGTTTTTTTTTGGTTGTTGAATTATTGTGTCTGTTTTTATAAAATGAATTAAATGATTTTCCACGTCACATATGAGAATTAATAAGATAGTGCTCAAAGATCGTAATCACAATATCATTGCTAAGAAAGATTTTAGGAAAGTCTTGCATTGAATCTGGTTTTGGAATGCTAGGGAAAATGCATGTATCCTACGTTAAATTGACCCAATTGTCTGCATTATAAGTTCATAAGCACGATACACGAAATTATTTATAAAAAATAAAAAAATCTAGGTACCAAATCAATTGACCAACAACGAATTTTGAACATTACCAAAAACGTAAAAACAAGAATTTTGAACATTACCAAAAACGTAAAAACAAGAATTTTGAACCGATACGCGTTAAATCGTTTGAATGCAATTTTATTCAACTTTTTATGTCTTGAATTTTTCTTCATTTGTAATAGTTGCATTATAGTAATACACAAATATATAAGTCTTGCTGCTTATATTAGTCCAAATTATATGCATTCAAGTGGGATCAATATGAAACTTTTATTTTATTTTTCAATTTACATCATGCACTTCTGAATTATGCAAATTCAACAATTTCAATTTTGGTTTAGTAAACCATAATCTCATTTTATTATACTGTGTTGTGAGATCCGACCTAATGAAGATCTAAATTGTCAAAGTTAACAGGTTTAAAATGTCAGATTTTTCTCGTATCTTGAGTGTTTACAATTCGGTACAACAAAATGCTAATTACGATTTACTAAACCAAATTAAGAGAATAAATTGAATTTGATAAATTATTTATAATTCACAAAATTCATTATGTAAATTGAAGAGATATAGAATTAAGTTTGAGTTATAGAATGAAGATGTGAAAAATACGTATTGATCCTGAGTGTAAGTATATAGTGGAGTAATATTTCAAAATTTTGGTATATTTATCCTTATATTTTGACCTTTAATAGGATTTACATAAAGGTAAATAACGAATATATGTTGTTTTAATAATTAATGACCTATAAGACAACTGGAGTGTGGGCCTATGGGTATGTGATGCGTCAACTTAGATCTAGACTCGATTCGTACTTCAAATGGGAAATGTAGACTTATAAAAAAAATGAATTATATTAATTATGTTTTTGATAAATAAAAGATACGATCGACAAAATCTTATAGAATTGGTTGATGTGTTATGAAATAAATGGATGGCTTAAACGCATTAACCAAATTCACATAATACAAATAACTATTGTCTGCCACAAAATTAAAAGATAATCGCTGTATAAATTTTAAAATAGTTAAACGCCAAAATGTCTATTTACTACTAAACTATTTTTTTATTTGTCAACAATAATTGAATCGACAAACTCCGATCTGTAACAAAAGTTTTTCAACTAAAACTAAATAGAAATCAAACTCACAAACCTTTAAATTGTGAAAATCATTATTGTTCGAGAGGCCATAATTTTTTTAAATAATATTTTATTTTATAAATATGAATTAAAATTCAGTTTTTGTAAAGTTAACCAATTAGATAAACTTTTGTAAACACTTAGTTTTAGTAATAAAAATAACTTTTTTATTAATTGTTTAGAAAATAACTCGAAACTAAACACTCCTAAAACTCTCTTAGCTTACAATTCAATATGTTGTCATAACTCTACTAACTATAAAACTATTTATAGTGTTAACAAGACTTTGCTAACCATATTTCTATTCCCTAGTTAATTAGGATTAGATAACTTCTGTTCCAAATTAACCTTAGTACACTTATCTTAAGTCTATAGTATCCTAACGAACTTGTGAGCATTTGTTGGACATTAAGATAAGGTTGAATGTTGAAGCTTATCTAACATTCTCTCTCATAAGTTTCAATCTCTGACTGAAATCTACATAGAGAAGCTTGCTTTCATCGTGATTCTTCTCCTCAAGAATTTTTTCTTCATAAGCTTTAAGTCTTCGTATGATATCTTCAAAACTTGTTGTATTCAAATCAAGTATTTGTTCGAGGAAAGCAATGACTTGAATGTATGTGCTTCTTGGTAAACTATTAAGAAACTTCTTCATAAGTTTAAGTTCGTCAATAGTTTGTCCAAGAGAAGCTGATTTTGATGCTATCTCCGATAATTTTCCTGCGAAGCTATCGATTGTATCGGTGTCTTTCATCTTCATCTTTTCAAACTCATTCATTAGAATTTCTTGCTTCTTTGACAAAATCTACACCAAGATATTGAATCTTGATTGATGTCCATATTCCCTTTGCTAAATCTTGTTCGCCTACTTGCAGAATAAGTTCATCCGGAATAGATTGAAACAACAATGCTATTGCGATATCATTCTTCTCAGAATCAATTGAACCACTTTCAACTATTTCCCATACTTTATGTATTCGTAACATCACCTTCATCCTAATAGCCCATACCATATAGTTTGTAGAGTTTAACATCGGACATTGGACTGAAGACGGCACAAGTTCCTTAGATCGAGTAGGCTGCAGATTAACGATGGACATGCTCAATCACTCTCCTTTGATCGATTTTCCTTGAGCTCTGATATCAGTCAAAGTAAATAACCGAAAGCACTTTGCAAAATTATAAAGAACTGGACTTCTCTATTGATTTAGAAACTAACTTAAAACTAGACATTTAATCTCAAAATCTTAATAGAACAACTCTCCAAATACTCTTATTCATAGATTTATATTAACTCTCTATTCTATTAGGATTATAAACTACTCAAATCATAACTAACTTATTTGAGTATAATCTCTAAAAACTTCTCCTTCTAAAGATAACTTGCTCCTCAAATTAAAGGAATTATCCAACATTAAAAAAAATACAAACCATTAAAAAATTAAAGGGAAACTTTATTAAGAGAAATATGTTAAAATTTGCACATCATATATAAAATTAAACCCACTGTAATTAATAACATATGCGAACTAATTCAGTAATTCAATTATTTTGAATCGAGAAACATAAACACAAGCACTTAAATCAATCATAACTCCTGTTACCAGTAGTCGGACTCGATATATTTTGAACAAATAATATTTATGTACATTTGGCTATCGATTCTCTAACAAATCTTAGGTGAAGTTAAGACGTTTACGTGTAGTATATAGTCGGTATATTCATGTCACAAAAGATTGTTTCAATTTATGGAAACATTTGTAAAGTTATACACATCATATATATAATATAAAGTATGTAGAACATAAAAATACGTATAGGACAGAAACCTTCACGACACAAATATTATCGAATTAATACATTAATCATTTAACTTTTTATAGACTAGAAAGAAACTTGGGACACGTTAACGCGCTGAAGATTAGGTCCTTATTTTCCTTACATTTTGCAAAGCCAAAATCAGTCTTTTTTGTCCATACATACTTTATAAAATGTTAAAAAGTAGAATTCAACACCCCTATTTTCACTATTCAACAATTGAATAAATTCAACACCTGTGAATCCATCTCATATTAAACACTCTTTCTATTGTATTCGTTCAACTGTTGAAACTTTCTACAGTCTCATTGTAAAATAGTCTTAAAAAACGACTAATTAAAAGAGTAAAAGCTAGGACAGAAATCCATAACATTTTTGATACAAAATTCTACGAAATTTTGTTGGAAAAGAACTACATGCATTGTGCGAATTATCTTCTCTAATAATTTTGTAAAGATTCAAACTCTCTATAAAAGATAAGAAGGACTCAGACTATGCCATATCATACTTGAGACCTAGAATTAGACTAAGAACCTAAAAGTAGACCACTTGACCCTCCTCAGCACGAAATCTTCAACTTCTTTACTTAGTTATTTTATGTGTTCAATCACCTTCAAACAACAAAGGGTTTAATATTAATTTTGTTGATTATGATTTAAAAATGTTGGGAGAAACTTATGAGATATAGAGTTTAATATAGCTACAGAGGTAGAAGTTTGAAATGACAAAGTGTTATCAAATCGTGTTTCTTAAAATCAATCATATAATGTTGGGAGTTATTGAAATTATTGTATTGTTACTAAATTGACGTTACTAATACTATGAGTTAAAATAATTGTAGTTTTTTCTCAAGTGTGTAAATATACGTGCTGAGTTTGGATAAATGTTCCAATTCAGAGATTTGACTTTACAAATTATGAAGTTGTTCAAGTTGTTTTGGTGATTTCTGCGTCAAATCTTATATAGAATCATGCAGATGTGTTCATCTACATTTTTTTTTTCATTCACATGTTTTATTTAAAAAATTAAAAAAATAGCATTTAATTTATAAATAAATCAGAAAAAAAGACATGCACTCTCCTCCTCTAATAGTACGCCCACTCTGCAATAAAACACGATTCAGATCGTCCTTCAATTTATCATTGTTGCACATAACTTCCTTAGCCTAATGCCAGCTTAAATAAATTTTGGACCCTCGGCAAAAAAAAAAAATTTTATGGAGCCTTTCAACATTTTAATTTCTTAAATAAATTTCTTTTTTGTGGATCCTTACAATATTTTTAATCTCTTAAATAAATTTCTGTTTATTGGTCCTACAATATTTTTAACATCTTAAATAATTAATTTTGATCCCTCTTTAGTCATCTATTTTGGTTCGCAAAGCCTTTTTTATTCATATATTCTAAAAAAAAAGTTACTTTAACTCTAATAAAATATTTAAAATCGATAAATTTTAACAAATTTTTTTATTATGGGTCCTGGCCCTGAGCGAATGCACTGACCACCCGTGCTCATAAGTCGGCGTTGCCTTAGCCTACTTCTTGACAAAGAGAACTCTAACTCGGCATCATCCATTTGAATTAAACACATTACAATTTCCATCTCCACCATAAAGCCATTGAGAATAATATAATCCATGAACAATCATAAACCATCTCACCATTACCAAAATTAGTATAAATCCATTCGAAAAGAGTTTGTTAGAAGAAGTGAGACCTCTTATATGCAGGGACCAAACGACTCCATAAATCCGCCATAGCAGGATAATCCCTCAAAATATGAAGAATAGACTACTCTCCACCCTTACAAACTTGGCACATATCCGATATACACAAATACCGGCATAAACACTCAACATTCATCATCACAGCTTGCCGAACGATCAGCCAAATAAAACAACGAGCATATTCCGAAATAGTTTGGCTATTATTGTTAAAGGTTCAATATACCTATGTTTTATGATAATATATACTTTATAGATAAAATAACTTTTAAACATAATATAATAAAAATTTAACAAAAATGATTATAAGTTAATAAATATTATAAAGGGTGAAATAACGTGAGATAGATGAGAGTATCTATGATAATTAATCAAAAAATTAATATTATTTTTGGGAGAATATATGGCATCGATTATAAATAGATAATGCTGCTTGTCTTCAGTTACTACGTATGTCATTTGATTGTTTTCGAAAATTGTGTTGTGAACTGGAAACGAGATATGGTTTACAATCAACTTTGAATATAAGCATTGAAGAAAGTGTAGCCATGTTTCTACGTATATGTAAGCATAACGAGGTTCAGATAGATGTTTGGTTGCGATTTGGGCAAGCACAAGAGACAATGAATAGAATTTTGTTTTGAAGTTCTTCGAGCGCCCAAGTTACTTGCTTGTAATTGTATCATGACTCCAACGAGAGAATAACTAAGCCATATTCCTGAATGAGGTTTAATGAAGCAAAAACATTGGCCATATTTTAGTGGATTTGTTGAGGCTATGAATGGAATTCATGTATGCGTTAAAGTGAAGCATGAGATACAATGAATTTATTGGAATCGACACAATACAATATCGTTTAATATAATGCCTATATGTGATATGAACATGTTATTTATATATGTTTAGAATGAAGCACCAAATTCATGTCATGAAGCAATGACGCAAGACAATGATTCCGAATTTTCTTTGCCTCTAGAAGACAAATATTATCTAGTTGATTCTAGCATACATCAGAAAAAATAGTGTAAATATGTTATGGAAAATCAAAATACTCCATTTAAAATGTATATTGTACATGATTTGCACAATATGTGTTATTTGCATATGTTTTGCATGATATACATTATCAGCATGATTTTGCATTTTTTTTACCCATATTCACCCTTCAAAGCTATAATTTAACAAAAACAAAATAAATAAATAAACTTATGAACTTATATAGAAAATTGTCGAAGGTTCGGTCCACGAAAAAACCAATAACCATGTATTGTAGATTTTTATAGTCTTAATTTTGGTGTAACCATTAATAAGCATATGTAGACTCCACGACAAAACAATATGTTGATAGCAGCTAATGTCTTACAAAGTTAATTGAGTTTATTGGGCTTGGACTGCGAGTCTGCGGCCCACCTTAATCATCAGTCACGTTTTCCAACCATGATTAGTATTCCCAAAGATAATATAGTACCTGAAATTTTTTTGGTTCAGAGTGTTTTACATCATTTTATATATAAGAAAAACTAAATAAATTTTATTAGTATTTTATTGTCTTATATTATGATTGTGTAAAATTTTATTATTTTAAAATATAAATCATTTATTTAATAAAATTTAAAAGTTCTAAATTTACGTTGTTTCAAACAGAAAATCATATACTTTGAAACATATATAGAAACATGTTTCCAAAGAAGACAGTTGAAGAATACTCCCTCTATTTTCACTTTATTTTCACTTTAAATGATGTTTTAGGAGTTTTTTTATTTGTTGTAAAAAATTTATATAAAATTATTGTGTTTTTGACTATTTGAATTTTATATATATTGATTTATGATTGGTTAAATTATTTTAAAATTTATAATAATTTATTTTATTTAGATAAATGAAAAATTTTAAATGTTAGAAAAATTAAAACATCAAATATAATGACCATTCTTTCTCTTTGTGGTTTATTGTAGATTTTTTTTAGTGTAACAATTTTTACATTAAATTATTCGATATATAATCTAAATTCTCAAACTAAAACATGATGAGATTTCAATTCACCATCACATATTTCTTGACATAGTATAACAATTTCAATTCAATACCATTAAGTGAAAAAAAATAAGGAAATAAATAAATGTACAGCAGAGCTTCTCGAGAGCATTGGTTGTCTTTAAATTCACAAGCAGGCTCAGATCTTTATGGACACTAATGCGTACACTGTAAGACTCCTCTTGATTCTTACACGTGTTGCATTTCTTTTTGTTTTTTTTTTGCCAATCTATGATTTTATTAAAAAACCAAAGGCTAAGTTACAAAGACCATTACAAAGTCCATACACAAAAAAAAAGATATTGGGCCAGTTGGGAGGTCCAAATAGAAGAACCCTCGAGAAGCAATTGTGTAGACTGAAGCCATGCATCCCGTCAAAGATTCGCCATATGTTGGCTGGAGAGGAGTCATGCCATGTAGCTCCGGTGACTGGCAAAACAACCGTCACCGTGAAACGCCTTCTGTTCAACTCTTTCTTCTGAAGGTGAGACTCGATTTTGAGAAGTTCTTCCAACGCATCCGTAACCAAATGAAGTCTAGGACCTAGTTCTCACATCCGCAGAGATCCACCGCTGAGATGTTTCAGTGCCAGCATGACCAACAAATGTGACCCTGCGCTTGATTCACCATCATGCTCAAACCTACCAAGCGGTGAAAGCACCAAAGGCTTATAGATCGATCTGATGGCACCACCGAAGAGAAGAAGGATTCACCTGTTGGAGAGGAGGAAGAAACCACAAACCTAAACTAAAAATTAACAAAACAAACAAGAAACAGAGGAATCTAATCCTCGAGAACTAGAACTATAAAACCTAAAAACTAAATTAGACACACCAGAGAATCCAAAATTTATTGAAATCAACAGACACGACATATAAACTAAAGAAACCCAACGAAGCCTAGAAGTTCTGGCGGAAAAATTTGAAACCAAGAACTAAGAAAATCTAAGACCAGAGACAAGTAAAACCAAACTACAACCACCACCAGAAAAAGGAAAGGTTACCAGAGCAAACCCGGATGGTCACCGACGCCCCAGAAAATTACCCTCAACCGGTAATAAAAAGTCAACGTCCTCTCTAAAAATAAAACAATAAAGAAGAAAGTCGCCGGATATACATACATCGTGAAAAAGAAAACTCTCTAAACAAGAGAGAACGTTTTTGACGTCCATTGTAATTCCAATGGCTTCATGTTTAATTCTACCATAACTTTTTACACTTTTTTTGTTTTTTTTCCTAATTACTTTTCATTTATAATTTCTCACGGTTCTTTTTTTCTTTTCCGTTTTAACCAAACCATCTAGAAATTCTAATCATGTTACTAATGTTCGAGGATAAAGTCAATTTCAAACTCGGTTGATTTGCCCTTATTTAATTAGACACTAGGTAATGAGTTCGAATCATACTATACTCTAATAAGAGAATATAATCTCGAACCTTATCAATTTGATGGTTACTTGTTGACAATTAACATCTAATTCCCAAATATAATAAGGAAAATAATTTAAGTGGACATTGCAACCTTTTTAAAGGAATTCATTCACACGATTTCATGGTAGGTTTTTGGTTTTTTTTTTTTGTTACAATTGGCCATTAATTTTTAGTTTTTTTATAAACTTCAAAATAGTTTTTTTGGAAATTAATGTTATCTTTTCCAAAAACCTAAAACCAACTTTTTTAGATTTTAGATTAAAAACTAAAATCTAAAATCTAGAAATAAAAGGTGTCGAAAGGTGTTGGTTTTTGTAGAGTTTTTAGAATTTGTTTCTACGAAACTCTTTTTTCAGCCATTCAAGTTTTTAAAAAACAGTTTTGTTATAATTCAACATTCAATTTTTTGGTTTTTAGATCCTCCTTAAAAGTAGAAAAACCAGTTTTTAGATAACCAACTTTACCTTCTCACTCTAAAACCTGGTTATTGGAGTTTTTTTTTTGTCTAACTTAACTCAATTTCGAACTCTAAAGTGAAAATACATCATTCACAAATATTTGATTTCTAATTAATTTTCTAACATTACGGGATATGAGATCGGTTTTGTGATTTTGAAAAACTGGTTTTGGAGATTTTAGAAACCAAAACTTATTTTCAAAATCAAAAATTAAAAGCTAAAACTAAAAATGACAAACTAAAAAGCAAAAACTAAAACTGGTTTATCATTTATAGCCAAAACTAAAAACAAAAACCAAAAAGAAATGATTCATTCATAGTCTATATCTATATATATGCAATCTCAACAAAAAAAACAATTGCAATTCAAGAACAAATGAGTAAAAAAAATCAAGGAGTAAAAATTTGACTTATTGTGGTTGCAAACGTCATATGACCAATTATACGATACTATTAAACCTTTAAATAAATAAAATATTTAACAAAAAAATTAAAGTTTCTGATGATGACTGAGATGAAGATATGCCCGATATTCCACGCCACAATAGCGGAGAGAGGACAAATCCATAATTATTCTTTTCCATAATTTACTGACATTTTCCACAAAATGATCTACCACAATTACTCAGATCACCAAAACTACAAAAATAATTAATCAAACAAATATAAAGAAAAACAAACTGCAGGTAGTAAATTCGAAGACCGAATCTTACTATCTATATTATATAGAAATTTAAACCGAACAGTTATGGTTTATTGACAAAAGAAAAAATAAACAAACCACACCGTCCTAGTCAATGGGTAAAACGGTAATTTTCAGCTATCACGTAATAATTTGACCACCATAATAAAAAGAAATATTATCACGCACGTGGCATTACGCATCTAGTCAGCTTCTTCTTTGGCCTCTTCACTTTCGATTATCTCTGCACCTATAAAACCAACCAACCAACCTTATTTTACATCAATGTATTCACAACGTAACAAAAATTATAAAGAAATTTTTTATCAAAGAAGAGCTTACTATATTTTACTCTAACATTAATTAATCTTCGACGAACTGAAGTGTTAGTTGTTGCAACAAAGACATCTCAAGATGAATGGATATTAGACTCATGTTGTTCTTATTACATCACTTTCAGGAAGGATATGATGTCAGACGTTGAAGAGGTTAATGGTGGCAGAGTTCTGATGGGAAATGACACTTATTGTGAAGTTACTGCAATCAGTAATGTGGGGATGATAAACCACAAAGATGCTGCAGTGGTGTTGACACAAGTCAGGTATTCGGAAACTGCTAGGAGACATCTCATCTTGTTGGGTCAGTTGGAAGCACATGGGTGTTGGTTTCAGTCAAAGAATTTCAGGCTCAAAGTGTTCAAAAAGGAAGTGGAGGTGCTTGCTGAGAACTACAGAGGAACTTTGTACTTCTTAGAAGGTAAAACAAGATAGAGTTTTGCAAACTCTATTGAAGCAAACAAAGACTTGGAAACTGACTAAGGTAAATCAAAGTGAGTTAAGTTAGAGAGTCAAACATGTGTCTTTTGTACTGCCAAATGAAAGTGATGAAGCAGAAACATCTGATACTGTTCACTCTTTAGTTCAATGTAGAGCTACTTCAGGTGAAACAGAATCATAACATGAAGTATAAGAAGAAGTGGAGGCAGGAACAGATGCTGGAAATCTGCGAAATTACCAACAAGCCAGAGATCGTGAGAGAAAGACTCACATCAGAGCACTAAGCAGATTTGATGATTCAGATGCAACTGCGTACGCTTCGAAGACAGAGGAACTACACACTTATCAAGAGACATTAACAAGAAATGACAGAGAGTTTAGAACAACTGATCTAGACAGAAAAAGATTAGTGTGGAGTCTGACTCACTGAAACAGACCGTTTTAGGTGAATGACAAAGCTGGAAATGACTCTCAACCTCTCGGTGGAAATTCTATTTTGGAGCAAAGGATTGATTAAGGTTTTTTGTCGAAAGGGTGCCTAGAAAGGTTGTGCTAGATGGCGTGTCCTGTTGGATTCAACAACGGTACAAATGTTTTGTTATTCATTCATGTTTGTTTAAAGTAGAGGTGTGGACTTGAATCGTGGTCTGTTTCATATGTTATGAAACAATTATTGAATTATTCTACAGATGGTTGTATATATGTGAGAGGGTTTGATTAAGTCATTGGAAAATGATCTAGCAAGTGTTGCGGCACTGATTTCTGGCTCGGGTTAGACCTAGAAGGCTCTGGCGGCCAAGTCGAAGGGAAAGGAGCTCCCGGTAAAGGAACTGAGGACTTTTCAAATAGATCAACGGAATTAAAAAGTGAAAGGGAAAGGTTGTCGGAAGCGGTGGAGCTTTCGGGTTATGGTTTGATCAATCTAGAAGTCGAGGTGGAGTTTTATGGGATTTAACTTACATATTGAATCAGGCTTCATCAAGTTTGAATTTCTATGGGCTGAACAAGTTTCTATAAGGTCCAAGATATGATTTAAGGTGAATTAGGTCAGATTGAGTCCAATGGGCTGGAAAAAATGTTTTAGGTAATTCCTTATAGGTGCTTCAGATAAAGGACAATATTGTCTTTAGCAGGTGGATTGGCAAAAGGTGAAGGAGAATATAAAGGACATGATAACTCACAAAGTGTGGTGATTATGCAGAGGGCGAGAGAGAGTGGTGCAAGGTAGAGAGAGAAAATTTTCTGGGTGAGAGAGGTGAGTGAAAGCAGAGGGAAAACGAAAGTGAGAGAAGGCTGGTGAGTGTTCTTCTTTCGAGTGCTCTTTTGAGTAAAACTATCTATTACATTTTTTTTATCAACAATTAGATCGATAAATTACGATTCATAGTTTAAATACTCTAATCATAGGTGGGTGAGATTTAAATTCACAACCTGGTGATTAGGGGCAAGCCTACTATCTACTACATATTCTTTAAATTAACAATATTATAATATTAATTTATTAAATTTGCATAAAAATATTAGAAATCATTTTTGTGTGGAACAAGATTTTAAAAAATAAGTATGAGCTACCTATCCAGATTTCTTCTAAAATTTATATAGCTATAACTATAATATAAAAACATGTTAAACTTGTAGATAAGCAAACATGGTATTAAATACAAATAAAAAAAATACATAAAAAAAGACATTAAATTAAGCATGGTTAAATGCATTTTTACAAAAAATTATGTTGAAGGGTTCACATAAAATCTACTATTTATAAGCGCATACTTTAACCAAAATCTACTCTATAAAAGAAAAGACTTCGTGCAAAGTCTGTATAGATAAGTAGACTCCGGGTGAAGTGTTCGTTTAGGTTATTTTTGTATTTGACTAAATTTTAATTTTTCTGGCGCAGACTTCACATGAAATCTACTTATTAAAGATGTTAAATTTGCAATTCACTCGAAGTCTACAAGGGTTCTGATAAAATTAGTAGACTTCACTTCAACTGAAGTATCCTCTGGAAAACAGAAGTTACTTTTGTAATTGACTAAGTTAAAGCAGTATTATCTTATTATTTATAAAGTTTTCTCATCTAGTTTGAGTAAAACTCATCGAAAGACAATTATTGTAGGACAGAAATCAGAGTTTCTGATACCATGTAAGGTTTAAAAGGAAGAAGCTTATTCAAAATGTGTTTCTCATTTTCATTTTTATATTCGATGAATAGCTAATGTCTAGATGTTTGACATGTGTTAATACAGTTCTCAATGACAACTCAAGGTCAGGGTTCAATATTCAATAGAGCATCAAATCTATTTGGTGAAATGTCTTGTTCGTACTTGTGAATTCTTCTTGACTGATTAAGCGATTTGAGAGATTTAAAAATGAAAACAAAACAAGGACATAAGATATACGAGTACGGATCTCAATGTGAGATCCTACATCTCGCCGGAGTTCATAAGAACTCCAAATTCTACTTCCATTAACGCTGGAAAAACTTAGCTCGAGAACTTAAGCTTTACAGTGAAATCAGAACTGAAATCTCTCTACTCTCTTTCTCTCTTTCTCTCTCTCTCTCTCTTAATCGCTCACCAAAAACTCTTAGAGAATGAAGAAGATAGAAGATACAATATATATCAAAAGAGAATTGATCCCAAACAACCCAACAACCTATAACGGTCACAACAGCCTCTGATTCACTCTTTTTCAGCTTCAATCTCCGACTTCGCTCTTGAGATTGATTTTGCCACGCGGTGCTAAGAGAATGGTTAATAACTTGACTTAAACCGGATCCAATCTTCTGCAATTGAACCGCTGCAGACTTCTAGTTAAAACTAAAGTCTCTAAACGAGTAAGAGACTCCCATCCTTCTTTGTTGCTTGAAAGACTATGAATGTTTTAGAGGCTCTCCTACACTTAGGATAAAACGACTTGATATTGGCTATACACTTCAAATCTCCACCTTAGACAAGATCAAATAATTATGGTGGATCGAGAACATACAGACTTAGTTGCTTGCTACACGAAGCATCTTTAAAGCTTCATGGAGCTTGTAGACTGGCAACACCTTTATGAATATATCCGCAGTAGGAATCTTTTTAACATTTATGAGGCCTTGACTAATTGAACCACAAATGTGATGATACTTCACTACTACGTGCTTAGTCCTACTGTGAAACACAACATTCTTTACAAGAGTTATTGCACTTTGAGAATCACAGTTTATTTCAACTGATCCTTGAGTGAAGCCAAACTCCTCTGCTAAACCTTTCAACCAAATGGCTTCCTTTGCTGCTTCGGAGACAACGATGTATTCTGATTCCATGGTTGAAAGAGCTACAACACTTTGAACATTTGATTTCCAGCTGATGACATTACCTTATGCAGTAAAAACAATACCAGAAATAGACTTTCTATTGTCTAAGTCAGCTGAATAATCAGAATTACAGTACCTTTTTATGATAAACTCTCCTTTGCCTTCATAACTTAAACAAACGTCAGAAGTACCTTTGAGATATCTCATAACCCACTTAACTGCTTGCCAATGATCCTTGATATATTACTCATGAATCTGCCTATCATTCCCACCGGATAAGCAAGATATGGCCGAGTTCCTATCATAGAATACATTAGATTACCCACTGCACTTTGATAGAGAACCTTTCATCAACTGATTCTGGGATAATGATTCATCTTCTGTTGCTGACTTTAGTTTGAAGTGAGCTCCTAAAGGTGTTGAAACGTCTTTGGATTGATCCATTCTAAAGTTTCCTAACACCTTCATGATATAGCTGAATTGAGATACTTTCAATTTATTTTTTTCCCTCTTTTGTAATTTCCATTCCAAGGATCTTCTTAGCATATCCTAAGTCCTTGAGAGAGTTGATTTCTTGTCTATTTGTTGACGCTATAAGAATATAATCTACATAGAGCAACAAATAGATCATAGTGTTATATGCTAGTTTCTTATAATCTACATAGAGTTCACTTCTCTCGTAATTGTTCTACATCATGAAATCATGAAATCTTTGATTCCATTGCCTTGGAGATTGCTTTAATCCATACAGAGACCTTTTGAGGAGGCAAACTTTATCAGGATGATCCTTAACCCTTCTGGTTGTTCCATAATCAGATACTCATCAATATGATCATGAAGAAACGCATTCTTTACATTCATATGTTGAAGCTCCATATTGAAATGAGTTACTACTGATAAGAGATATCTGATAGTCACATGTTGGACTACACAAGCAAGAATCTCTTTGTAGTCAATTCCTTCATTTTGAGTATATCCTTTTGCCACAAGCCTTGCTTTGTATCTTGGATTCTCTACTTTAGAAATCCCTGCTTTCCTTTTGAAAATCCATTTACATCTGATAGCTTTTCTGTCTTTCGGCCTATCTATCGATACCCATGTTCCATTCTTCCACAGAGAATGCATCTCTTCATATGTTGCTTCTGTCCACTTGTCACTATCTGGATCTTCTAAAGCTTCTTTGTAGCTTAATGGCTTATTTCGACATGCATCCTCTATTAGTGAACACATAAAAATTGCTAATGCCTCATCTGATTCTTCGTCTTCACATTCATAATCCTAAAGATGAGCCGGAGAAGGAATAACTTTTCTTTGTCTGTCACGAGCAAGCTGATATTAATCCAAATTTCCAGCTTCTACATTTTGGTCTTCTGAAGTTTCCTCTGGCATGTTTGAGTCTAGGTTCTCTTGATGATCTGAAGTTTCTGGTAAAACTCCACCTTGAACATCACCTTGAACTCTACCTTGAACTTGTATTTTATCTGAACCTGAAACTTCAATACTTGCAAACTTGTCAGTAATTAAATCATTTAGAACATTACATGTTTGCAGTTTCCTTTGAATGTCCTTGTAGACGATTTCTTCTCTGAACATGACATTCCTGTTGATAATGCACTTCTTATCCTCTAGCATCCAAACTTTGTATCCTTTTACTCCTTCTGGATAATTTGTAAAAACTTCACGTTTTGCTCTTGGATCTAGCTTACTTTCCATTGAGTGAACATATGTCAAACAACCAAATATCTTAAGGTTTTTAAGAGATGGCATTTCAGATAACCAAATCTCTTCAAGGACTTTGAAATCTAGAGATGAAGAGGGTGATCTGTTGATGAGGTAGACTGCTGTTGACGCTGCTTTTTTCCATAATTTCTTGTCCAAGCCACTTTCACTAAGCATTGACCTGACCTTGGTCATGATTGTCCTGTTAAGTCTCTCTGCAACTCCATTTTGATGTGGCATATAGGTACATGTTTTGTGTCTGCTATGCTCTCTTGTTTGCAGAATTGATGATTGCAAAACTCTAATCCATTGTCTGTTCTGAGTTTCTTCACTTTCCTCTCTGATTGTACTTCCACCATCTTTTTCCAATATGCAAAACTTTTAAAAGCTTCATCTTTAAATCGTAGGAAGTAAATCCATACCTTTCTTCAGAAATCATCTGTAAAGGTGATGGAGTATTGGCATTTGCTGAGACTCATTGGGACTGATGGAGATCCCCATAAATTCGAGTGTATGTAATCCAGCTTCTCCTTTGTAACATGCTTTGTTGTGCTGAAACTAATCTTATGAGTCTTGCCAATTACACAATCTTCACAGAATTCCAAATCTGTAACTTTACAATCCTCAAAACATCCTTTCTTTGCTAAAACTTGCATTCCTTTTTTACCAAGATGACCCATTATGTTGTGCCATAGTTGAACATCCTTGTTCTTGACTTGAAATCCTTCAGGTCCCTTCTGAAGATTTTATGGTTCGCTTGACTTCACATTGTATGCTTCAGCTATGTTGGCAAGTGCCTGCAGAATGTACAAGGTCCTTCTTCTTAATCCTTTTGATATGACTGTGCATCCTTTTATAATCTTTAGAATGCCATCTTTGCTTTTGAACTCATAACCTTTTTCTTCTAGAGTACCTAAAGATATCAGATTCCTAGAAATCTCTGGCATATACCAAACATCATGGAGAACAAAAAGTCGTATTGTCAGTGTTAGTAAAGCGTATTAAACCTATACCCTTTACCTCACAGTAGGTTTCATTAGCCATCCTGACTTTGCCTCTAGTTCCTTCTATTAGATTCATGAATAGGTGCTTATTCGAAGTCATATGGAAAGAACAACCTCTATCCAAAATCCATTCATTACAGTTAATATCACTTAAAGAAACATTTACCTCTGAAACAACAAAACCAACAAGATCTTTGGAATCATCTCTTGCTAGGGATGATTCTCCTTGTTGTTGAGCTTGATTGTTTCCTTTGTTTCTTTCTATCCATTTGTAGCATTGTTTCTTGTAATGTCCTTTTTTCCCACAGATCCAACTTTATCCATTCTTCTTGTCTCTTGATTTAGACCTTGACTTGCTTCTGTCTTTGAATGAATCTTTTGCTTTTGTTTTCAGACCTTCATCTTGCAAATAATCCTTCTCCATTTGCCTTTGGAGTATAACCAGACTTCTTTAGCTTCACTTCTTTTGACTTTATTGCACTGACAACATCATCGAACTTTAACTTGTTCTTGCTATAGGTCAGAGTTTCCCTTAGATGCTCGTACACCTATGGGAAAGACTTGAGAAGAAGAATTGCTTGAGTCTTTTCTTCTATATCAATCTGCAAATGTCTGAGATCTCCTACCAACTTCAAGAAATCATCAACATTCTGGTCAATAGTTTTAGTTTCTTGCATTTGAAAAGCATAAACTTCTAATTGAGAGTAAATTCTATCAGGGAGAGTGGTAAGAAGAAACAACTTATCAAGAGTATCGAGAGTACTAGCCGTAGTCTCGTAGTTCTCGATTTTTCTGAGAATCTTATCATCTACGACCAAGAAGATAAGATTCAAAGCTTGTTCATCCTTTTCTGCTCTCGCCTCTTCTTCTTCAATTAGTTTCTTTTTTTTCTTCTGGTTTCTTCACTTTTTCTTCTGTAAGCTCCCTTGGTGTGTATGGCTTGAGAACGATCTTTTATCCTTGAACTGTGAGGCTGCAATAATTCTTTGTTTCCATATACCGTAGTCCCCTGAACCATCGAAGATCGCTATCTTCGACTTCAATTTAGAGTTAGTCATTCTCAAACTCTGATGACTATACCTTTTCGATAACTCCACTTTACTTTGAGCTTTGATTCTTGTGGAAGAACTTGATTGGCTCTAATACCAATTTGTGAATTCTTCTCAGAATTCTTCTTGATTGATTAAGTGATTTGAAGAATTCTTTTCGTTTTCATAAGAACTCTGGATTCTACTTCCATTAACGCTAGAAAAACTTAGCCCGAGAACTTGAGCTTTACAGTGAAATCAGAACTGAAATCTCTCTTTCTCTCTATCTTAATCGCTCACCAAAAACCCTTAGAGAATGAAGAAGATAGAAGATACAATATATATCGAAAGAGAATTGATCCCAAACAACTCAACAACCTATAACGGTCACAACAACCTCTAATTTACTCTTCTTCAGCTTCAATCTCCGACCTCGCTCTTGAGATTGGTTTTGCCACGCAGCGTTAAGAGAATAGTTAATAACTTGACTTAAACCAGATGAAAAACCGGATCCAATCTTGTGTCCCTGTTTTCTTTTCATTTTCAAATCTCTTAATCAATCAAGAAGAATTATGAGAAGAATTCACAGTACTCTTTTCACACACATTGTGTGGTTCTTTTCTTTTCACTCTAGTTATCGTTGCACGTTTTTACTTTGCTTAAACTTTCAGCAGTCTCATTTTTCATGAATCAAGAAAAAAATAAAGCTATATGCTTTATTTTACAATCTATTTTCTAGTAAGCTAAAAACGACAACAATGGAGAAAAATGAACAATCTCATTAACAAGCGAGCGAGAACCCAAGAGCAATTAGAGTGAAAATCCGAGTTATTGTATAAACTAAATTTATGTAATTAATAAAGTTAATCCAAAATAATTTTGTTATCTGTTGAGTGTCGCTGATCACTTCTCGTTTTTTTGTTGTCTGTACCAAGTTTTTATCTTGACCTACTAGTATTTCTTTATTATAACAAACAGCTTCTATAAATCCCGTAGAGCAAGAACTACGGCCCATTGTAGTAGCATATGAGCTTAACACATATCATACCATATTTTATTAAGTTAGGCATAATTCAATACAATATCACTAGAAAATATTTACAAAATCCATCAAATTTAATAGTCTAATACAACACCGAATCTAAAACGAAAAGGAGAGTCCGAATGTCCACAGGTGGCAAAGGAGTATAGCAACGAGGACATTGAGGAGTGTTTAACAAGTAACGGGAAATACAATTTCCGTGAAAGATGTGATTGCATATTGTTTTGTGAGCAATTTCATCGTTTTTTGGAAACCCTTCTCCACAAAGAAAACACAATTCCGAACCTTGATAACAATCCATATTTCCGTGGTTGGTGGAGTTATTGGTACGAGTCTGGTTTTTGCATCTTCTTCTCTCAAAATAGAGTTTTTGGTTCTCAATGTCCTTAAAAACAAGAGATGCTATGTCATGCTCATAGAGATTACATTCACATGTTCTTACTTGGTAGTGAAAAACGAGGACAGGACATGAGGGAGGTACAAAATCAAGATCCTTGAACAAAAAATTAGGGACAATAGAGTCGAGTATTTGATTATTTATGTTGGTACCGACATCCTCAATCATCGTCTCTACAAATTCTAGAGACAATCCAGCTTTTGAACATCTTTCTTGTTTTCTTCCTGTGAATTGTGTCAATTGAAACAATGTAATTTCGGATCCAAATTGAGTAGATTTTACTATAACTCCAATGTCAGTCTCAAAAAGTACATCAAACTTGTAAAGCTTAAAATTGCCGAGCGATTTCATAATTTCTCCTGCAAATACATTGTTCTTTCTTTTTGTTTTTGATCGACTGATTGAATGACTTTATGGTCTTATTAAAGTCATAGCTAAAACGCGTACTTTTCCTATTGTAACTTTCCAAATAAATCGGATTTTTTTTTGTGTGAACACGGTCTATAATTTTTTTTCTTTTCTGTGAGATTTTGGTAACATATGGGCTTAAGATATATTAAACCATATTTGATCAAGTTAGGCCTATTTCATCAAACATACGATGTTTTGCTTTGAGTTTCGATATAGTTACGGGGGTGTTCAATCCAGACTTTAGTTCGATTTATTTGGTTTTTCAGTTTCTCAATTTATAAAAAACTATCTTCCATCATTTCAGTTTATTCAGTTTTAAATCAAAAACTATATATTTATTTAGTTTAACTATATTCTATCGATTTTATTTATTATTTTATAATTTATTAAATAAAAATATTTGTCGTTTATATTTGATAAGTTAAAAATCACTGCAAGAATTAATATTTTGTAAGTATGATACCAGAATTGATCATGTTAGTTATCATATAAAAAACTAATTGCAAAATGAAATTTTGCGGACATAAAAGAAAAAAGAAAAAAGAAACTTGTTGACAGATAAAAATAAAAAAATCTGAAACTTTATAAATAATAAGTTAATACTGCTAGCTACTGAATATTTACGTTTAGTTATATCATTATATTATTATATTAGAACTAGAAAGACAACTATTGTAGGATAGCAATCTGGAAAACTTAATTGCAGAAGTCTGTGATAACACAGACTTTACGTGAGTCTGCAGCGTAGTTAGAGCAGACTTCGCTTAAAGTCTACTTTATTTTAATAAAATAATTATTTTTTATGTAGAAATTGTAGACATCATGTGAAGTCACCATGATCTTAATATATAAATCGTAGACTTCAACATAAAAGTAGACTTCACATAAAGTTTACGATTTTTACACAGACTTTCAGATTTTTTGGTCAACAGTTGTTATTTTAGTCAATTTCAAAATTAATCCCCTTTACAAGAAGTAAAGTTCATATGAAGTCTGCAATTTTTCTGTAGACTTCAAAGTCAAATTTTTTAGTCAATTGCAAAACTGACTCAAATTTATGCAGACTTCAAGTGAAGTCTACTTTATATTTCTTTTTGTATCCAAAAAATAATGCGCAGATTTCAATTGAAGTCTACTCTTCAAATCCAGAAAGTTGGTCAAATGCAAAACTAACATATGTACTAACTAGCAAAGTTCACCTGAAGTCTACATGGAAAGTAGACTTCACGTGAAATCTGCTTTATGCAAATTTTCGAAAATCTGTATGAATTAGCTAGATTTGAGTTAAGATCATATTTACTTTATTTAATTGCCCATAATGTCGAACTAAACTATAAACAGTTACTCTTAGCTGCTAAAAGCACTGAAAAATGTAAGCTTTAAGAATTATGAAAAAGTTAAAATAAAATTTAGAGAGATTTATAGATAGAAATGAAGAGAAAATGAGATATAATGTGGTTGAAGGTGGTGAATAAGCAATAAGAGTTTGAAAAGGGATAGATACATGTGCATTTAGAACTTTCTTTTTAGTTGTTAATGGTGAGTGAGAGAATTGAAGAATATAATATTTTGGTAAACAGAGATTTTTTTTTTTTTTAATGTTATTTAAAAAATAAAAAGAAAAGAAAAGTAATGACAAAAGTGTAATTAAGGTTAAAGTGGAGAAATTTTTGGAGAGAGAGAAATATGAGTTAGTTGATAGGAAATTAACTTTACACCAACTCAGTTGATTAGTTTGGAAACTCATCTCATCTTCCATTGATTTGTTTTGCTAAGTCAGTTTTTGCATTGTGATATGTAAGAGTCTGAAAAATAATTATTTAAGCAAAACCAACGAGTTGAGTGATAATACTAGTGTATAGGTGTTATTGTTTTATTGGACATCATTATTCTTTGAACCAGATTTAGCACAAAAATTCTAAATTATGTCGGTAAGAATTCTGATTAATAAGGAAACGATGTCAAGAAAGTAGAGAATTATGTTTATGTGTAAATTGTGAATGTCCTTCCTTTTGGAGGTTATCTCTTTTAGATTACAATGTAATTTATCCTTTTATGAAGATTGACATTATCTCTAAAAAAATCTTTCTAAATTCTTGGAAATATTGTATTTTTGAGATATGAAATATTTCTTATTTTTTTATTTGTTTTGACTACTAGATTTTAGGTCGAGATCCAAAATAAGTTTTTGGACTGAAGTCTGAGATAAGCTTTGGACCGATGTCTTTAGTAAAACAAAATCTGAGACCTATAATAAAGCGAGTTAGATTTATGTTGGATTAGTGGTAGAGTAAAAATCACCTCCAACAGTTAGTTCCTTCACATATTTATGATACGTTATTAATTAATTATAAAATTTAAAATTATTGACATAAGTCTCTTTAAAAAAAAATTATATTCCTATATTAGTGGTTATGTTTTCAGTTGACTATAAACTACAATCTACTCTCTTTACTCTTAACTTTATTACTAGATATCATTTTATTTTGACAACCTTTATATTGATAAAATAAGTATCAATATTTTATTTTAACTTACAATTATAATAAATTTTATTTCTACAAAAAAAAATCGATTGGTCGCAGCGACTATCAAACAAACATAAAACTAAATTTTTAATCGCGGTTGCTAGTCGCGGTCACTCGTAACCACAAAACGAACAAGACCAAACACTCTAATTTATTGTGTTATAACGCGAAGTAGTTTGTAATCAAAAAGAGTGGAAAGGAAAAGAATATCGTAGATTTGACTTTGTAACCTACATTTCTTTGCTCGCTGTCAGGATCGACGGTTGAGGGTTCCAATAGCACCAACGCCCACCCCTCCGTCGTTGTTGCGCCAATTTGGCCATTAGTTCACGTCAAAATGCGTTTCAGTGAGATTTGGAGTTTCGTCACCGGAGAAGAAGCCTCCAATGATGGCTATGGTCTCGGCTGTTGGTCTTGGCCGCCGGTGTGACCTCCCTTGTCCGATGAGCGTGTATCTTCACTCTCCAATCTTCCCTTCCCTTTGTCGTGGTTTGATTCGTTGTTTAAGTGTATTGGAATGATTTAGTTTATCATAGGTTAAGGTTTTATTAAGGTCCTAAAATTAGATTAGTTGGTTTAGCCCCTTCATGTTGACCTTTATTGTATCCAATCTGGTTCGGTTTTGATGCGGTCTTCTTCCTAAGTTCTGTAACCCCGGTTTGTGTTCGTTTTGCTCCTTGTTATTACTCAAAATTTTTGATAGAAGTCTGATCTTTTGTTGGTTCTTTCTAAGTATTTTTTGGTCGTCTTTTGTTCTTTATGATCGTTTAGTTTTCGATTTCGCTTGTTTTGGTATATATTGTGGGACTCTTACCGGTTAAAAACCTATGTTTTTTAGCTGTAAAGTACATTCTATTCACTATAGGAAGATTCATAGTCCCCACCCGCTCATATGCTTCTAGTGGAAATTATGCTCTTCTAATCAATTCTTTTAGTTTCTTTTAAGTTTTTTCGTTTGTTTAATTTTTTCGATTTTCTTTGTTAGGCCTTATTTTCCAAAGACTTATCCGCTGTCCGTCGGTTTATGCAATCAAATTTTGTATTAGAAAAAAATATTATACAGTAAATTAATAAATATTTTATAATTAAATATTAGCTTTCTCTATCGTAACAACAGTTATAGAAACAGAAAGAAAAGCAGTGACAGGTGACAACTAAGATTAGATGAAGGCTCCAATAAAATCAGATTCAGAATTTCAGAGGTTACAAACTGGGAGAAGATAAATAGTTGGAAAATAAGTATTTATAATGTCTGACCACATTAAAATAAAATATCTTGCAAGTACACTATACAACTGAATTTGGTTGATATTTTCACAACTAGGGAGGTGTGGTTGTGAATCTCTGATACTATAATTTTATTACAAACAGGTTTAAATAATCATTCATAATTTCATATGTATATAAGCACAACCTATGTAACCAAGGTTCTTCAACAACAAAGATAAATGCAAACGCGCCTTCGTGTCCTCATTATTGCATTTCTTATACATACCAGTATCGATCTTACATGAATCAACAACATAACATTTCCTTATTACCAGTTGCTTGAACCGAGCGATTCAATATTACAGGAACATGGAAGTTGTGTATATTACCGTCTTATCAACTCAAGAGATGTTCTTCTTACGGGCAAGCTCTCGTGCCATTTCTCTCAACTCCTCGGGTGAAGGAGGTCGAGGTGCCTCTTCAGGATAGACAACATAAGAACGCTGCAACACAACAAATATCCAAACTTTGGTGGGTTAAAGAGTGTCTTAATTCCATTTGGAAATATCGGTAAGACCCGAAAAAAACCCTGACCACAACTGAAATTTCAAATGAAACAAATAGACTGTTTGGATTTATTCTACTGTAGAACCATTTCAAATGCAACTATTTCTGATTATGCCGAATCATCGAACATCGAAATCGGATAGTTTATGGTTTCTAAACTCTTAGTAAGTACCCTGTCTTTCAATGATTATAGTCGCAAACAATTCATAACATTATATAAGCACTATTTCCTAATTATTCAACAAACCTCACTCAGTTGATACACACAAATTGCCAAAATTGTTGGTTAGGAAGTGCCTCTGTTGCACTGCAAAAACCATCATTGCAGACTATTCTATGTGATGAAAAAATGATGAACAGAGATTTAGCCGTATCATATATGCTACTGAGATAGTGTTAAAGTGAGTCGATCGCATAAAATTCACTTGGAAGAATTCCACAACAATGTGTCTACCCAATTTAGAGTTACAGTCCCTAATTATTCAGCCAAATCAATCATCACTATATACCTAATTGAACACAGAAGTTTAACAGGGTTAATCTGTATCCAAGCATCATATCCATAACTCTCAAACAGGGAATAGAAATAAATACTCATAATCACTGATGATATAATATTCTGCATATGAAACATGTTTCCGAGAACCTAGTGGTAATTACTCTATTTAGCTGGATTGAGAGTTCTTAACAATCCACCAAAAAGTAGTGATGATCATTTGCGAGAGACAGAGAGAGTGAATATTACATTTCCCATGAATTTCTTGATATTGGTGCTGTTGTTAGCGAATGTATACATAAGGACGATCGGAACAGCGACATAGACACCGAACTTGGCGATCTCTAGAACTCCTTTCGATGTTCCTACGGACGACATTTTTCTCGACAGCGACGAAGAGAGATCAGCTCGAAACAATGATCAGAGATATCGAGATCGATTTTAGTTCAGATAGAATGACGAAATGAGTTTTTAGGGTTTATCAATCGAGAAATTGGGAATCGAATCGATGAACCGACTTAAAAGGCCAATTTGGAGTCGTAAAGACTAAATATGTAAGTCATTCTCAACTCTAAGGCCCAACAAAAGGGAACGGGCCTCATTTCTATAGTATAAGGTTGGTTATTTCGGTTTATCTTCGAATTGTAGTTCGGTTAGTTTGGTTCGATTTGGTTTTGTTAGTTATTAGTAGTCTCTCATTGGATTACCAGAAATTTAATTTACTCTAAAGCTAAAAATATCACATTGACTCGCCATTACTTTGTCCAGTAATTTCGTTATTAGACACAAGTTTCATCATCTTCTTCTTAACAACTTTCTCGAACTCAATTCCCGACAGAGACAAAACCTGGTTCAACAACAGTCTAACTCCACTTCTCTTCACCAGCTCATACCTTGGCTTGATCCTTTCTTGTAAACTGTACCCGAAAAACTGCGGGAACTTCACGAGCTCTGATTTCGGATAATCCATTGTCTGAAAGTAATCCCATTTCGGCATCAGGTTTTCTTTTAAGCTGAAAGTGTACAAAGCTCCATATCTTGATATCATGATCCCTATTTCATCTATACCATAACCCTTTTCGAGGAAGAACTCAGTTACTGGCTTCAAATTTGACTCTATGCTTAAGCCAAACGTTTGGGGACATCGATGAAGGAGAACTGCAACGTCGACATTTAGTGATCTAAAGTACTCCATGGTAGGCCGGAGCTTGTCTTCCACACTGTAACTCATGATGTTTGGACATCTGGTTAAGATTTTCCCGATCTGTTCTTCTGAGAGACCGGTTTCGGTTAAGAAATCAACGGTTGAAGTGAGTTTCTGGCGGCTGTAAGTGAGGATTGCTGGGAAACGGTAAATAATCTTTGCCCACTGATTCTTGTCGATGCCAAGCGTCTCGAGGAAAGCCATTGTCGGTTTGAGGTTATCAGTTAGACTGATTCCGCAGATCTGTGGTCGTTTGCAGAGGATAGTGGGGATATCTGATTTAGGGATTCCAAGGTCTAGAAGGAATTCCACAACAGGTTTGATTTTGCCTTCGAGGCTGTAATAAGGAAAAGCAGCAAACTTGCGAGTGATCGTTTTGATCTGGTCGAGGTTTAAACCCAGCTCAAGAAGGTAAAGTGTCTGAGGACGTAATGCACCTTCTGTGTCCAGTTCACTGACTCGAGACAAAGCTCTGTGTTTCCGAGCGTCTGCAGCAGAATCTGTGTCACCACGAGGTGGTAAAGCCGGAACTGGAGATGAAGAGGTAGGTCTAGGCTCAGCTGGTGGATCAGGGAAGCCCACAACAAGCTCAGAGAGAAGATCACCGTGTTCTTCATGAAGTTGTTCAAGGTAAGGAATGAGAGAATCTCGGATCTCAAGTGTGGTAAGCTCCCTCCCTGTTACAACACAACATCAAATATTAAAACTTATTGTCGAAATCTTTCTCATTCCATTGTAGATGTTCAGAAGAAGAATTTTCGAACCTACGAGGTATCGGGCTTTATGAATAGAGTGAAGTCTGGAGACTAAATGGTCAATAAATTGATCTGATTTGTTGATTAACCGAGAGGAGACACTGTTACTAAAACCTTGTTTCTTGAAGAATAGATTTAAAACAGCTTTAGCTTCTTCTTTCTCTGCTGCAATTAGGTTTGGAGGCACAGGTCTTGCACTAAACTCGACTCTGTTCTTCAAACGAACCCCTATAAACAACGACAATATGAAACCAGATTGCTATTAAGATTGAGCTAAGAGATCAGATTTTTAAATCAATGTATCATTTTGATCAACTCACCAAAAGTTTCTTGTCGAAAAGAGAGTCTTCCAGTGAACCAAAGCTGTGCCCTGCAATTAGTAGAATCAAGCAAACAAGTCACGGCAAATGAAGAAGTGAACTCAACAAAAAATAAATGTATTGAGCCACTCATATCTAACCTCGTACTGGGTTTTTCTCTTCTGGCGACAAGAAAAATCTCCGATGGTCCAAGTTGACTAAGACTTTGCATCCTTGTTGCTTGGAATAGAGTCGGTGAAACAAAAAAGAAAAATCACCAACTTTAAAATGCCTGTTTGAGCATCGAAAGTGAAGCAATTGAGTCAAATTAACGCATGGAATCAAGAATCTACATGAATCAACATTATTACAGCTACTAAATTGTCTTCAACTGCAGATTCTTAGTTGATATAATGCTAGGGCTTTAATGCGAACCATAAATAGTGAAACAGCAAACGAAAGGAAACATTTTGTGGGAAATTAAAATTCAATAACGACTCACCTAATTGTCAATCGTGGATGGTAAGACTTTTTTCCGAGAGAATTACAATTGATGAAGAGAAACTAATGCGAAACCAGGAAGAGATTTAGCGTTAAGAATGAGAAACTGGGATTTTGAATTGACATGATTGGAGGAGACGAGGGTGATACTATCAAACCTTTCAATTGGTCGTGGAGATTTCGTAAAAACTAAATCGCTTACTGCAATTTTAAAAGGCCCATTGGGCCCAGTTAGTCACATCACATAATATCTTTTATTGAGATCCGACTGTTGGTTTGTAAATTCGACTCATGGTTAAGTAGTACTGGTTTTTAGGATTGAACCGAAGTTTAATTAAACCGGTAATATGGTTAGAGATATATTAGTTATCGTCTGAGTTTGTAGCAACTTACAACTGTTAAACAGAAGAACATCGTTAATATAAGTTATCTTTAGAATGAGAAATCTCTGTGGCTAACCTCCAGTTTGTAGAACTCTCGAGATAATCGTAAACTTTAGAAAGGGAATAGCTGGATTCCATTCTTGGTCGAGTCATAGGATCAATCTCACCGATTGATCTGAACTCGTAAACTTAGCATGTCACCATTTTTTCTTAGTATTCGTTCCTTCGTTATTCTCTCTGTTTTTGTTGCCTAAGTACTTGATTCTTACGAGTGTCTTGATTGTAAGTCGAGAGTTGAGGTTTGATAGCGGCTGACAATTGATTCGATATTCGCAACATAGAAGAGGGGTTTTGTTCACCATGAGGGTCTTATAAACTCTTCAAAACTATTCAACCTCGAATCTGGTGTTTTGCTGGATCATCAACGGAATTGTCCAACCTCTGACCAGTAGTATCCATAACTTCGGTGCTACATTCTTTTAAATTAGAATCCGAAGAATGAAATGCTTGCTTAAAAGGAACACTAAGCTGATGGAGATCCACATGAACTTTCTCCTGATGACATGACAACAACTTTGCTAGCTTTTTCTTCAAATCTTGTGCAACAAAACTGAGGGATATCAGATCGTGCTTATCATGCTCATTATACCTTCCGATTCTAAAAAAACCTCTCCACCTGAACAATCCACCCATAAGGGTGTTCTCCTTCAAAGATCAGTAGCTCTATCTTCTTCAACAAACTCTCACGAGTTGTCAACACATCAGGTACAGATGGAAATCCCGGAGGGCCAGGCCCGCTCTCATATTTCCGGTTTCCGGCGAGTTTAGGGGTACCTGTCTTTGCGTCGAACACTCAGCTGGATCTCCTTGAGGTGAGAAGGATCCCGCTCGTCACTTTTCGCTTCTCTGTAAGTGATTCATCATCTGATCGAACTTCGAGTTTAATGAACGAAACTGAAATCCCAAATTTCCCATTTCCTTGTCCGATTTCAGCTTTGACTCGATCACAGTTTGAAGCGCTTACGACATTGTGTCGAAACACGTGGTCAGCTCAGCCACGAACTCTTCCAACTCCTCACCACGGCAGTTCTCCGACATCAAACTTCCACTTGTTTCTTTTCCCGTCATCATAACCTGGCTATGATATCAAATCTGTTAAGATTTAACTCAGATTAACAAAGAAAGATCAAAGATCAAACAGCAAGATCAAACTTTCCCAAAAGGGAGAGAAAAAGGTTTTGCAGAGTTTCACGTTTTACCTTTAACAACAGTCCAAAAACGAGCTAACAGATTCTATCACTCTCTCACACTCTTTGTACGCTCTACTCTGTACTTATTACAAAATAACTTATTTTTGGTCATAATTATAAGGTTAGTTCTCAGCTTCTTTCTCTTCTTCTTTAGCCTTCTTCTTACGAAAATAGACCCTTAATAATTTATCATGGAGATCCACAGGAACTTTCTCCTGATGACATGCCAACAACTTTGCTAGCTTTTTCTTCAAATCTTGTGCAATTGCGGGGTTTGATAGGAATACATCGAGCGACTGAACAACTCCTTTCCGCTCAATTTCTCTAAATGTTGTTGCTACACCTCTCACAATCATATCTTGGTGGCTTATGTCATAAGTGTCCACAAGATTTAGTAAGAATTCAAGTAAAGAACGAGTAATGTGTGGATACTGCGGTATTGAGCACACCATCAAGAGAGCAGCAGGTTCAACATTCATAATATTATCGATCCTTCCATCAAAAAAGAGCCAGTCGTAAAACAGAGCCAGCTTAACACTTCTTTCGATGTGATGACTTTGTCTACATAATTCCAGAAGCCAACCTATAATAGCCCATCTTGGCATGATCTCTGATCGGATCACTTCGTTAGTTGGGTGTATAAGACAGCAAATGAATCGGACCACGTCAATGAAAAGTGTTTCTTTTTCAGGACCTAAGAGAAATCTCTTCAAGAACCATATCTGATGTCGCTTATGGTTTCCCAGCTTCACATGTCCAAGCAAAAACCTTAACTGGGTTTCCATCTCAGGAGTTATTCTCAGAAGGAAGTATCTACTTGAAGTCTTCAACTGGTAAATCTCGGAGCATTGGTTTGAGACCAAGTCTTTCCATATCTCTCCAAATTCAAAGACGTGAACCAGGTCCTGTAATAACCGGACAAGATCTCTTCCAATCTTAAAACACAAATGCAGCTGCTCTCTAAACATTTTGACACAGAATTTGATCTCCAATGTCTTTACATTCTCTAGTTCCACGACGCCAAAAACCTTACAATGATCCACTAATAAACGAAGAAAACAATACAGAGCACTAGTCAAAACCAAGGGAAAATCTTCCAACAAACAATCCCATTTGTCAAGAAACAAGCTCACCAATTCTGAACAAAGCCAACGATTGTGATCTCCATAGTCCCCAGTTCCAGTTCGTCGTAATAAAAACACAATCAAATCCTCAAATCCCACACTTGAAACATCAATCATTTCCTTTGTTACCCAAAGAAGCTGGATCCTAGCGGAATCAACAAGCTTACAGTACAATTCAACAACGATGCCAACAAGCAAACTAGTGAAAAACGCATAGCCATCAGTGATGAGGGCATGTAAGTGCTTAATATGGGTTTTAGAGGAATTGGGTTCGCATAAAATGCCATAGACGATGGCTCTATTAAGCTCAAGATACTCTTGCGGGTCTGGGATATCTAGGGAGAATGGTGGACGTAATTTTAGCTCGAAACTCTCAAAGGCTTGACGCAGTGACAGTTCGAGCTGGTTTTCGACTTCGTATGGAGAGACTTGAATCAGTTTTGGCGCAACTTTTCCGTTTTCCATTATCCGATTCGAAGGGATGCGACTCTAAACGAGAGACGATACCATAGTTGTTTTATGATTTAGGGGAAAATCTTAGGGCTTTCGTTTCTAATTTTGACTTCTACTCTGTATAATTTTGACTTTAGTCTGTACTTAATTAGTATTCTCCAAACGACAATAACCGAATTATCCCAAGAGGTAATTCCGATTATCCGATTTTATACCCGACTAGCTCGGGACAAAAATAACTGGAGCCGAAAGACTAAACAAAAAGTTTTGGTTTCTGAAAAAAATAAAGTTTGGTTCTTATTTTTAGGTTCCTCTTATATCTAAATAAAAACCAAAACTAATTAATATTAAAAATATTTGATATTTCTTTGTATTTTTTATTGTTTTGGGTTTTCAGTTCTAATTTTGAATGGTTACTTTGATTATTTTTTATTAATTGCGATAGAAATTAATTATTTGAAACTGAAATAATAATATTTTGGGTTTTATTCGATTTTATTTATTTGGGATTTGAATTACATCGAAACCAAACTAAATTTTAATTAGTACTTATTAATTACAAAACTGAAAAATTGATTTGAACCACACCCAAAATCCAAATTTAGGGCTATACCTAACATACATGTATTGGTCGAACAAAATAAACGCAGGGTTCTCAAGAAAGGATAGGCCCAATAGACTTTTATTTTAGTGTTAATGTTCTTGGAGTTTCATCTGGATACGTCAAGTGAAGTTGGAACCTGAAACCAAACAAATCACCAAAAGACACTATAACGCTCCTCAAATATTCTGATTTTTGCTTTAGACACTTTAACGTTCCTCAAATCTTCTGGATTTTGCTTTAGATATTTCAAAGTAGATCTGCGATTTTGGATATTTCAAATTGGTTCGGGTCGGATAATTCAGATATTAGTATTTACGAATTTTTAGAAATTTTTTGAAAATAGCTGAATTGTAGAATAAAATGGATCGGTTCGGGTATCGGGTTGACTCAAATCAAAAATTTTAATTTTGAGTCAACTCGAATTTTCCGGTTATGAAGTACAAAACTGAACAAAAACAAGTCAAAATGAATGATTCAACAAATTCCTTACCAAATTATCCGATTTTTAGATAAATACCCGATCCAAACCGATCCGAATTAGCTTCTACTTCAGTTAATTTTGGTTGCATTTCAATATTATGTAAATACCCGATATCCAAACTACCTGATCCGAAATCACTACCCAAATTCTTCAATAACTTTTTTACCATATTATCCGAATTTCAAATAAATACCAAAACTAATTTATCTGAAACTTAATTTAGGTCGGATCGAATAAATCGGTTCGAGTTTAATTTTCAGGGCTACTTTAAAAGCTCCATAAACGCTCTTCCTTGTGCTTTACCACTAAAAAAGCAAAACTAATAACGTTCTCTAAACAAAAATAAAAATTGAATTAAACTGTTTTTAAAACAAAAATAAAAATTTGGCTTGGTCTGCCCGTAAAGAATTTATTATGAGTAGAAGAGACCAATAGACCAAAGTACTCGGAAAGCGAGTGAATTGCATTATTATGTCTGAATGTTATGTTAGTTTATATATCGACATAAATATTAAATTATAACTAACTAAATTGTGAATGTTACTCTTAAAAGTGATGAAACATCCTGCACATCACTGTTATGAAGGCAACATTCCTACGACCAATGTAGCTTTCAGTATTAAATAAGAAATAATAAATAGAATACTCCACAATGTAATAACTAGAATATTCTTCTAAACTTTTGAAAAGTTCAAAAAAGAGGTAAGAAAAGTCATAAATAATATGACTTGTCTGTCGAGGACAAGTAGTCCAGTGGTAGTGGTCACTTTACAAATCTTCAGGCAGAATTTTAGGATATGACGTTTGGCTATGAATCGAGTCTTGTCGATCCAATTATAAAAGTAAGGTTGACAAAAAAATAAAAAAATATGACTTGTCTATATTATTACAAAACTGCCATAAAAAAAAATTGACCTATATATCTTCTTCTTCGTCTCTTCTCCAACTGTTCAACTTCTTCTTCTTCATATTCTCGGTTTCTTCTTCTTCGTCTTCATCTTCTTCTTCAAATTTA
The DNA here is from genome assembly GCA_963920545.1 of Lepidium didymum. Taxonomy (NCBI): domain Eukaryota; kingdom Viridiplantae; phylum Streptophyta; class Magnoliopsida; order Brassicales; family Brassicaceae; genus Lepidium; species Lepidium didymum. Next base: position 17,066,930 of record OY986980.1, on the reverse strand, counting down.
ACAAAAGACTCCACAAGTTAGATTCTCGGTTTCTTCTTCTTCATCTTCGTCTCGGCTTCTTCGTCTTTGTCTACAGTCGTTTTCTTTCAAATCGAAGGTAATGTAGTAGTTTTTCTGCGATTTCGAACTCTGAATCGTAGGATTTGTAGTATTTTGATGTTGATTTTGTTTTCCTAAGGTTTGAGAGATTTCGAACCCTAAACTTACAGATTTAACGATTTCTGCGATTTCGAACCTTAAACTTATAGGTTTGGTCAAAGTAAATGTTGTATGAGAACTTTTAGGTATACTTTGTTTACAGGTTGGCCGAGTTTGTTTGTAACCTAGCAGAGTTTAGGTTTTGCATTTTATTGATATGCAGAGTTTAATAGAGTTTGGTCGAGTTAGTTTATAGAATGGTAGAGTTTGGAAGAGGTAGTTATAGTTAGTAGAGTTTGGTAAATGTGTTTTATTGTGTAATGGAGTTTGGACGATTTTGGTTTTTCTGTTTTATTGTTTCTTTTCCACAGTTATGTCAAAAGAGAAGTACCCTCGGAGTTATAGGCATGTTAGTTTAGTTGATCTTTCTTTGTTGTATAAATTCGATGGTTTGTTTTTTTCTATGGCAGTTCTTTGACTAACTCAGCGTAGAATATGGTAGAACTTTATTTTGTAGAGTTTGGTAGAGTTAGAGAATGACTTTGGTAGTTCTTTAGTATACTAACGCTTTTACTTTTCTTTCCTGAAGCAACGGATTTCTGAGGAGCAGGCAATCCCAAAGCATTTGTCCTCAATACCACTTTCCAAAAACCTAGAGGTTAGTATGGTAATTCTTTGGTAGAGTTAGGGAAAGCCTTTGGTAATTCTTTGGTAGAGTTTGGTAGACTAACACTTTTACCTTTTACTTTCTAGAAGAAACGAATCTCTCAGGATCAAGAAACCTCACAGACTTTGCCCCAAGCATTACGACTTCCTAAAAACCCAGAGGTTAGAATGGTACTTTGGTGGATTTGGGTAGATTTTGATTATTCTTTTATCTTTTTCTTTCCAGAATGAATGAATACTTGAGGAGCAGGAAACCTCTGACCCTATGTCTCTAGCATTAAAAATTTCTAGGAACCCAGAGGTTACTAGAGACCTAAAAATGTCAGAGCAAACTCCTACCATCGATCTCGAGTTAACACCAGAGCAGTCCCAGCTCACCATCATCAGTTTCAATGAAAATAGTGATTATCATATTTTGGATAAAACTATCGGCAACAGTTAAGGCGACAAACTGATATGTATGGAGGACGTACTGCCCAAACCAAGTAGACCCCGTACCCTTGTTGTGAACCAGCTATTGTTTCCTAGAGTTTGTAGAGTATATTTTTTAGTTTGGTAGAGATAGATCGTAGTTGGGTAGGATTTAGAGGAGTTTGGTGGAGTTTGGAATTTACGTAGTATACTTTGAAGGAGTTTGGTGGACTTAGAGTAGTAGAGTTTGGTGGTGGTTGGTGGAGGATGTTAGACTTAAGTTGAGCTAACTATTTCTTGACCAAAATTTGTTTCTGACAGATATAACAATGTTTTGTTTGTAATACAGAAATCGTCGTTCGAAGGAAGTTTTGTTGTTAAGTGTCTTATGGAGGATGAGGTAGTGCCTAACGGATACGATCCATTTGGGCCAGTACAAACAAGCAAAATTGTTTGGTTGCGTAACCTTATCAGATGCGAAATATAAGCCTATTATTTTCTCTTTTAAGAGGTTTTTTAAGTTACCAATTGGTACAATATTGTTGTTTACTGATTACTCATATTTCTAGGGATAAATCGATTGATGATGTGTTTCATTTAATTGAGTTCTATCTTCACTTGCTCATACCTATAGACCATTGGCCAGTGGATCAATATCGATGGTTCACAGATCTGGTAAATTTCTTAAATTTGATTTGTAGAGTCTGGTAGAGTATTATGGATAGTGTGGTAGACAATGGTAGACTGTAGCATATCTTGGTAGACTGTGATTGACTTAATATTCTGTTACCCTTTTTGTAGCATATGACTAGCGGTATAAACATGTTTCGTCGAAGAAGTTTGCAGACACCATCTTCGTATATGAGTGATAGGATTGCTTCCTTGATCCTACCCTATGTGCATGGTGGTGTATGCAGTACACGACTTTCGCAGAAAACCCGAAGAAGCATGTATTTCATGAATATTTTCGGGAAATGTTCAAAGGATAACTACTCATACGGTGTCAAACGAAAAAGCAATAGTTCACTAACGTTGACACATTGTACGTGGCACATAACATCAGAAACATCCATTGAGTAACATTGGAGATCGATTTAGTGCACTCGAAAGTTAGAATCTATGATTCGTCCCTCTCAGCTGGTCCTATGATGTTCTAATCGAATTAGTCAGGTAATGTTGGTAGACTATGAAATATTTGGTAGATTCTGGTATACTATTATGGTTAGTATAGTAGAGTTTAGTAGACTTTAGTAGAGTCTGGTAGACTATTATGGCTAGTGTGGTAGAGTTTAGTATACATTGGTAGACTGTTGGTAGATCTTGATAGAAAATGGTTGATTCTACATGTTGATTGTGTTTATATATGCAGGCCGTACGCGAGGATGATTTCAATGTAGTTTGAAGGCTTACACTACCTATAGGGTGAAGTCGACGCTAGTGAAATACCAATCTGGTGATTGTGGTATGTATACGCTCAAATTCATTAAGTGTCTAGTCCTGGGATACAGATTTCCAGATTAGATAATAAGTTCATCCCTTTTTTGTGCATGAAATTCGGCATAAAAGTCATGGATGAGCTTCCCATACCAGAGACAATCTCATGTAGTGATCCCAATATACGTGCTAAAATTGATAAAGAAGTATTGAACACATCATCACATGGGTTGCTTCTCGATCGGTAGAGGAAGGGATATTACTCGTTAATATGGTAGACTGTTGTATATGTTTAGCAAACTCTTATCTTATGTTAACAAATACTCCTAACAGACCAATATTTGTATGTATAACCTAGACGATGGTCCTATGAGAGTATTAAATATTAATTTGTAATTATGACTTCAAAAAACAAGAAATGTGCTAATTATTCCAAACTCTACCAAACTCAACTACATAGTTATCCAAGATCAACCAAACTATTTATAACTCTACCACAATTTAGCAAACTCTTAGAAGTCATATTATCTCACGTGGCTTTATAAAAAGTAATATACTCTTCCACTTCTCCGCATGCATACTAATAACATGCTACAATCATTATTATTGGACACGACTCTTCACTTCTCAACTTGTACGGACACAATTCTTCAACTTACAGACATGATTTTTCATTCTTTATATAGGTTACTCCGACCCTTCAACACTCAAACTCTTCAACTTTCTATAATACTCCATTTTTTACTTCAAACAGAAACAAGCATACTCCGACATGGCTCTGTCAACTCCTTATCCAGAATGGTCATACCCTTCAGACTACATAAAAGGAAAGGTACTTAGAAGAGGCGTAACGTCTACGGTGTATCTCGGAAGATGGAAATATGAAGAGTCTGAGAAGAGGGCTATAAAATCTGTTTCACTCTCGGAAGCCGACGCTCTCTTTGAAGAGAAGCATGCTAAGACGTGTTATTTTTCCATACGTTCTCGAGTGTCATAGATACGAGATAGCTCGTGATAAGCTTGATCCGAATAGATCGAATCATAATCTTATTCTCGAATACATATCTGGTGGAAATCTTAAAGAGTTTATTCGCATAAACCATCCTAGAGGATTGCGAGTGTCTCACGTCAGAGAAATTGCCAAAGATATTCACAAAGGGATTGAGTATATACATGGCAATAACATAGTGCACCGTGACATAAACCCGACAAACATACTCCTACGCCCTACCGATAGGGGATGGAGATATGTCGGGTATATGTTTGTCATTGCAGACTTTGGGTCAGCAATGGATGGAGATTTGGAGACGCCATACGGCCACCGATTGGCTCATAAATTGAGAGATAAGAGGTACAAAGCTCCAGAACTTATACGCTTTGGGACAATCGTCTCTGCACTTGACATTTGGGCTTTCGGATGCACATGTTAGTATGGTAATTCTTTGGTAGATTTTGGTAGAGTTAGGAAAGACTTTGGTCGAGTTAGATAAATTTTGGTAGACTAACGCTTTGACATTTGGGCTTTCGGATGCACAGTTTAGAGATGCTAACAGGACAACTTCCTTAGAAGCAATACGAAGGGTATAGTAGAAACTGGAGGAATGCAGTAAATGCCAATGAACTGCCATACATACCGGATTGGTACTTGGACGACACAAAAGATTTCTCCATAACTGTCTTAATTGGAATCTTGTAGAAAGGCATAGTGCAACTACACTCCTTCACCATCCATTCTTATTGATACTGCTTGAAATGATATTTCTAGGTTATGTTATTTTCTAGTTTTCTATGTATGTGAATACTATTAATACTATTAATCCTTATATATCATATCTTCAGTCGGATATTATTACTCATTAGTATCATATCCTCAATCATCATTTGTTTACCTAACTCTACCAAACAATAGGAATAACTCTATCTAACTCTACCTAACTCTACCAAACAATCATAATAACTCTGCTAAAATCTTTAACACAGTGTACGAACTCTATCAAATTCTATCAAACGTACTAATTGAAACTCTATCAAAATCTACTACACAGTGTGACATACAAGTTCAAGATTGGACGTCTACTCTACATGTCTGGGCATTATGTCCCACACCTTTATATCTTGAACAAGTTGTTACTTTCCTTGGGCATTTTGCCTCAAGCAAGCACTCGAACCAACTTTTCAACCGCGAGTTCTTTGGCATACCAGGTTGGTTACATACAACATGAAGTTTACAAAGTTTACTAGCGACTTCTTCGGGTATTGGAAGTGCTACATTTCTTGGCATAACACATTTGGTGTACGCATGGTACAAGTAACTAGTATAATAATATGAATATGTGAGGTCGATCTTCGAACGCATCCATGCTTCTGCTACAGCTAAGGCATGCACACAAGGTATTTTATCCATGCCAAACCGTTTGCAAGAACATGTTTTCTCCGTCATATTAACTAAATGTGAAGACCCTGAGCATGTGACAACAGCTTAATGCTCATATATGTCTTGAACATTGTACTGCATGGCTTCCAGAAGTCTACTTTACATGGACAGAAAACTAAAACCGTCAATTAAATTCTGCCAAAACGAAAACTGTCTTTACACCAAACTCGACCAAACTCAACTACATCGTTATTTAAGCTCAACCAAACTATCCTAACTCTTCTAGACTCTATCAAACTCAACTACATAGTTATCCAATCTCAACCAAACTATTCCAAACTATCCCAACTCTTCCAGACTCTATCAAACTTAACTACATAAAGGGCCAAAATTATAACTGCCTCTACCAAACTCTACTAAAGTCAAACAACCTCTACCAAACTAGTCATACAACCTCAACCAAATTCTATTAAAGTCAAACAACCTCTACCAAACTCTGCTACAAAGGATTCATAGATCCACCCAAAGTCTACCACGTACTATTATCTATATGCTAAACTCGACCATGAAGAAATTGTACCTTCAAACCAAAACGTTTGTTTAGTGATTTAGCAATATGTCGAACAAGAATAGATGGACCAACACCACCAAAAAATCCAAGTATAAACGACCAAGAATATCGGTCGTTGCTTAACAAGCCGGAGATGACCTCTCTGTAACGGAGCAAGTGTGTTCTCCACAGTAGACTCGGATATAGAAACACATATTCTCAGCATCGTGGCGTGAAGCACATACTCTCCAAGCATAGTTTTGAACCCAACATTTCACAACCAATAACCTATTCGATGAAGAGACGACATAGAAGTTAAACCTATGTAAAACAGAATATGTCTTCAACCTTGACTGAAGCTCGGCTTTTGTGGGATAAATTTGTCCAACAGCTAATTGAAGTGACCTTATTTCGATGACTAAATATTCATCATCAAACAACGAATTTTCTTCTTAGGAGATAGATTTTTTCTATCTTCTTCTTTACATTTCCTCTGAACACCTATGAAGTCTTCATCACCAGAGCTTGCACCATCTACATCCTCGCAGTAGTCGAATCTCATTTCCGTTTCCGCATCTTCTTCAACGTAGTCAACGTGTTCCTCATTTTTTTTGACAGTCTACCTAACTCTACCACACGTTGAAGATTGTCTACCAAACGTAGTATCAAATTTATCAAAGGAAGGCTCGCATTTAGGCTCAAATCTATTACTTTCTTCCATAACTACATGAGATCTCCTTGAAATCTCCACACAAAGACGAATTGCCTCTTTTTGAAATTGTTGCACATACCCACACAATTGCATCTCGTTGGTCACGAAGATATGAGGTGTATCTTGTGGTAGTCCATTCATTAGTTCATTTGATAGGTAACTCAGTTTTACCTTATAGATCTCTTGACTTAGCTTGAAATCTTCATGCACCATTCTCACAAACTCATCATAACATAAATCTTCACTCACTTTCATAATCTTACAACCAAGAGAAGTATCCACTAAAAAAAACCAATGATTTTCGTCGAATCTTCAATTTCCACAAACTAAGATAATATGATCCATAGATCCAAAAATAAGAAAACGGGGTCAAAAGATAAGAAAATAGCTCAAGCAACAATGATGATTTGTGTGCTTCAATGGTGTTTGGCCGACGGTTGAAGCGAGAAGCAAGAAAGAAAGTAGGTGATGTAATAATTGAGGGCTAAAATTGTCATTCTAAAAACTAGGTTAAATGAACTAACTCTACTTAACTCTACCAAACTCTCGGAAACAACTCTGCCAATATCTGCCACACTAGCAAATATAACTCTGCCAATATCTGCCACATTAGCAAATATAACTCTGCCAATATCTGCCACACTAGCAAATATAACTCTGCCAAAATCTGCTATGCATTGTACGAACTCTATCAAACTATGTCATACCGTCGTTACTAACTCTGCCAAGCTGTGACATATAACTCTGCCAAAATTCTGCTACACTGGCGATTTAAACTCCGTCAAAATCTACTACAAATGGTCCAACGTCTACTAAACTCCGTCAAAATCCACTACAAAGAGTCTAACATTTGGTAGAGTGTGGTGGAGTTTACGCTGACGTGGTACAAATTTTGTGAACTTAGCTGCGTTCTACGCGACTGACGTAATACATTTCATTAATGACATTTTTGTTATTACGTTTTTATAATTTAATAAAAATATTTGAATAATTATGAATTAATATAAAGTATTTCAAACATATATATTCTAACAAATCACCGATTAAATAAAGAGAATCCAAGTCCAGCCATCCGTTGTAATTAATATGTTTGCTTATATTAAGAGCCACGAATTATGTGCCGCTCCAACTTTTATATAATGCCAAAACGTTGAAAATATTTTATGTGCTCTATAATTTATTAAATACTCATACATATTTAGCTCACCCATTTTTATTGTTTCTTTATATTTACTCTTTATATATTTTCTAAGTTTTAAAATTTTAAATAATTTTATAGACCAATATATATTTAAAAATGTTCAACGTTTTTGTCAAATAATTACATATCCATTTGTGACGTTTCCTCTATGGAAATTCGATTTTAGGTAACCACGTAACTCCGCTTAATAAAAATTAAGGTATAAACTAAATTTTGTTGATTTAAATAATAAAAAAAAAAAAAAATCTCACTAAATTCTACTCCTCCGTTTCGTAATATTAGTTGTTTTAAAGGATTTTTATTATTTAAAAATATAAATTGTTTTGTAAAATCAAGAGAAAAAGTAAATTAAAATTAAAGATAAATTTAATTCTTTATATTTATTTTATTTTTTATTTTTTTAATTAAATGCTGATATAAAAGAAAGTTTTCTTTTAGAAAATATAAAAAGTAAATTTTTTCTTAATATGTGTGCAAGGAGAATTAGAACACATGATACTTCATATTATTAATTTCTTTAGTATAAAAATAAATAATTGTGTCTCTCAAAACTTAATTAATTACATATAAGCCAAAAAACATACAAAAATAACTAGTCAAGTTACATCAATATTCCACAAAGACATCCAACCAATTAAATGAAAAGCCCAACTTTCTGGTGGCGACATGTCCAGATGTCTAAATGTCTATGAACATCATCGCCGAACTTGTCTTATGAAAATTATAATCACAACTTTATTCATAATGATTATCTAATTGAAAACTTATGAATGAATTAATTGTTATAACGTATAAAATCGAACGTACCATCATTTCATTGGCGCCTTACGTTTCACCTTCTCCACCTACATGATTTGAGATTGGACAACACACACCAATTTGATCAACCAGAATGTTTTTCATAGAAAAAACAACTCTATTTTATATTAATTCATTATCATCTCTCTAGTAATCATTTATGTTCCGCCTAATTCATTATTATTTTTCTTATAATGTTAAAACAACATTATTATGTCGTATATGAATTTCATCATATTAATAATAATTTTTTAACATCTTATATGTTGTCACTAGCCAATTTCTCTTAATATTATTATATATTAAATCATTTGCATCCAGTTAAATTATATAATCACAATTGAAATTGACCAACTTACACTCACCCTCCAATAAAAATATATTTATAAATTTATAAAAATATATTATTATTATTTCCACTATGAATATAATAAAATTTCTGAGATATTTTTGACTGCATCCATACAAATGATTCCATATAATATAAACTTTTTCAATAGTTCTTTAAATATGGACTAATATTAGTGCGGTGTGGTTAAGACCGAATATGCTAAAGTTGAGTGAGGAAAAAAATAAATATTCGAAAGTTGAATAGTTAAAGAATAATTATAACGTCAATTTGCTGCATGCCTTCTATGAAGCTGGCTTGAATCCACTACAACGAGAACCATGAGGTTTCAATGACGTGACGTTATGAAAACCGTTGGATCTGTCTCTCGACAAATGACGAACAATCTTGACGGTAGGTGCTGATTTTTCTGGAAACAGTTGATCTCAAGTTGGTGAGTTGGTGAACCGGAGGCGGTTTATGAGGAAATAACTGGTGATTGACTATTTTAATGTGAATTTACGTAAATGCCCTTTTCACTTCTTTTTTTGGAAAAGACAAAATTGGTAACAAAGAAGAGATTTTTAACCTTCAGGTGGGAAATCTTGACTGTGATGTTAGTAGTATTAAAAATATCTTCAGGAGCAAAAGGTCTCACTAACGTGGACTGTTTCATATTTCTTTCTTTCTAATAAAGCATGATATTGTTATAAAATTGATAATTTTGATATATTATATTATTATTATAATATTATTTGTGTAAAGATAATAGAAAAGGAAGACGTGGAGAGAATAATATTTATTCTACTTCTTTTCTTTTGCTTACTCAATCACATTATACAAAAACTATACACGGGTATATATAGACGTATATGGCGGTGAAAATCTGAGATATTTTATAAGTAATTATACATACCTATAATATAGGTAATTATTACCTATATGTCTATAACACTCCCCCTTAATTACCTATTATTATATATTGTACTGTCTCATTAAAAATTTTATCATGGAAAAACCCAGTGGGATAAAAACCATGATGAGGGAAAAAGAGTACAGTAACATAATCTCCCCCTGAAATGATGAGTATCATAAATTTCGTAACTGACGCATCCCGATACCATGAACATGTTTTCTAAAAGTTGTAGTGGGAAGCGCTTTAGTGAACAGATCCGCTGCATTGTCTGTTGAGCGAATATATTGAATGTTCACTTCTTTATTTTTCTCGAGCTCTCGTGTGTAAGAGAAAAATCTTGGGGGGATGTGCTTTGTTCGGTCGCTTTTAATATAACTTTCTTTGAGTTGGGCGACGCAAGCAGCATTGTCTTCAAACACTTTTGTTGGCTTTTTATTTATGGTTATTCCACTTGCTTCTTGTATATGTTGAGTCATAGATCTGAGCCACACACATTCTCTACATGCTTCATGAAGTGCAATTGTTTCTGCATGATTTGAGGAGGTAGCAACTAGAGTCTGCTTTTGAGAACGCCAAGAAATTGCATTGCCCCCAATTGTAAAAACATATCCGGTTTGCGATCGGGCTTTATGTGGATCTGATAAATAGCCTGCATCCGCAAAACCAACTAGATCAAGACTAGAATTTCTATTATAAAATAATCTCAAATCAATTGTTCCTTGGAGATAATGAAATATATGTTTTATTCCATTCTAGTGTCTGCGCGTAGGTGATGAACTATATCTCGCAAGCAGATTTGTAGCGAATGTTATATCTGGTCTAGTGCAATTTGCAAGATACGTAAGTCCACCAATAGCGCTCATATAAGGTACTTAAGGACCTAATACCTCTTCGTTATCTTCACAAGGTCGGAATGGATCCTTATCGATATTGAGTGATCTATTAACCATTGGAGTACTTAAAGGAGTTGCTTTGTCCATATAAAATCGTTTTAGGATCCTTTTAATATAATTCGATTGATGTACAAAAATTCCATTCCGAAGATGTTCGATCTGGAGTCCTAGACAAAACTTTATCTGTCCAAGATCTTTCATTTCGAACTCTTCTATCAGATGAGTTCTAGCGACATCAATCTCTTTTTGAGTTCCAATTATGTTCAGGTCATCAACATATACAGCTATGATCACAAATCCAGATACAGATTTCTTAATAAATACGCAAGGACATATTGCATTGTTGGTATATCCTTTACTCATTAAATATTCACTTAGACGATTATACCACATGCGTCCGGATTGTTTTAATCCGTAAAGTAATCGCTGTAATTTGACTGAACATACTTCCTTAGATTTTGTGTTCAATGCTTCAGGCATCTTTAATCCTTCTGGGATTTTCATATACATCTCATTATCAAGTGATCCATATAGATATGCTGTCACAACATCCATTAGATGCATTTCTAGATTTTTAGATGCTGTTAAGCTCATCAAAAATCTAAAGGTAATTACATCCATTACCGGGGAATATGTTTCTTCATAATCAATCCCAGGTCTTTGAGAAAATCCTTGGGCAACAAGTCGGGCTTTATACCTTGTTACCTCATTTTTCTCATTTCTTTTTCGAACAAAAACCCATTTATATCCAACATGCTTTACATGTTCATGAGTTATGACAAAAGATCCAAAGACCTTTCTTTTATTTAGGGAGTTCAATTCAGTTGTCATGGCCATTTTCCATTTCTCCCAATCAGATCTTTTCTGGCACTCTAATATAGACTTTGTTTCTGGATCATCATTTTCATTGTCAATTTCTTTTGACACAGAGAATGAGAAAATTACATCATCATCTTCTATCTCACTTCTAACCCAAATATTTCCGTTTTGGGCATAGTTGATGGAAATCTCATGTTTTTCTCTATTTTCGTCTTCAAGACTTTTCTCTGTATAATTTGGTTCTTCTGGACCATTTATATTTATTTTTCCTAAAATCTTTTTCTTTCGGAGATTTTTATCTTTTGATCCCATAGGTCTCCCCCTTTGTAACTGAACATTGGGTTTACTTGTTATGTTTCCATCATTTTGTTCTTCCGGAACAATAACTCTTGATGGAACATTCGTAGCGGGTATGTGCAATTTTGTCACCCTTTTTGTATCAGTGAATGCATCTGGTATCTGATTTGCCATATTTTGTAAATGCACAATTTTCTGAACTTCCAGTTCACGTTGTTTCGTAGGGGGATCAAGGTGCCATAACGACGGTGTGTACCATGTTATGTCTTTTGGAGCTTCTTTAATTCCTCCCCCTAACGCGGGAAATTCATCTTCATTAAAATGGCAATCAGCAAAACGTGCCGTAAACATATCACCAGTTTTTGGTTCTAGATACCGAATTATACTTGGTGATGTATACCCAATATATATTCCCAATCTCCTTTGTGGTCCCATTTTTGTTCTTTGCGGTGGCGCAATGGGGACATATACCGCACACCCAAAAATACGGAGATGAGATATATCTGGCTTCTGGCCAGATGTTAATTCTAATGGAGAGTATTTATTATATGCACTTGGCCTTATTTGGATTAGTGCAGCAGCATGCAGAATTGCATGACCCCATATTGAAATTGGGAGTTTTGTTCTCATTATTAACGGTCTAGCAATAATTTGTAACCGTTTGATTAAAGACTCAGCCATACCATTTTGTGTGTGAACATGTGGGACTGGATGTTCAACATCTATTCCCAATGACATACAATAGTCATTGAAGGCTTGTGAAGTGAATTCACCAGCGTTATCAAGTCTTACCTTCTTTATTGTATAATCAGGAAATTGTGCCCTTAATCTGATTATTTGGGCAATGAATTTTGCGAAAGCCATATTTCGTGTGCTCAATAGACACACATGTGACCATCTACTAGATGCATCAATCAATACCATAAAATATCTAAATGGCCCGCATTGTGGATGAATCGGTCCACATATATCACCATGTATTCTTTCCAAGAATACCGGAGATTCATTCTTAATTTTGGCTGGTGATGGCCGAGTTATTAGTTTTCCAAGAGAACATGCATTACATGGAAATTCTTTCGTTTGAAAAATTTTCTGGTTTTTCAACGAATGGCCATTTGTGTTTTCCACAATCTTTCGCATCATGACTGAACCAGGGTGCCCTAAACGTTCATGCCAGATTTTGAACGTACATGTAAACTTCGGGTTTACTGTAACATATGATTCAATCATATTTATTTTTGTGAAATATATTCCGGAGGATAAAGCTGGCAGCTTTTCTAATATACATTTCTTTTCCGAATTAACTGATGTGATGCAGAGATATTCAACACCATTTTTATTCATTGTTTCTACGTGATATCCATTTCTTCGAATATCTTTGAAACTCAACAAGTTTCTACAGGATTTTGGGGAATATAATGCATTATCTATTTCAAATTTTGTCCCCTTTGGCATTGAAAAACAAGCTCTTCCGGAGCCTATAATAATTCTTGCATCACCAGATATAGTATTCACGCTTCCGGCGGAATCGTTCATCTTAAGGGAAGAGAAATAATTTTTATCTTTAAGTATTGTGTGCGTTGTAGCACTATCTGCCAGACACATATCTCCATCCTTGTTTCCGTATTTCAACATTTTCTGATTTAAGAATATTTATAAAAGATGTGTTAATATTAACACAAACAGTATATTACAAGGTAATATTTTACAAACAAGGCAGAAAACAACATTATGCAATCATAACTAATTATACATTATATTATACTTTTTATACATTATATTATACTTTCTTCTTAGGAAGATTTTAATCTTTTTGGCTTTCGTTGATTTCTATGGAATCAACAGCGAAATCAGCCACATCGAGATACGTATTATTGTTTATATCATCGAGATGCGGATCGACTTCATGGTCAAAAGAAAGACCAGCTTCATGATCAAAAGAATGCCCGATATTGCCATGAACAAAGTTGGTTTCTCTTTGTTTTCCCTTTTTCTTTTGGGACTCTTGGTGTAGTTCAACAAAATATTTTGGCGTACGGCAGGTACGCGACCAATGTCCTTTCATGCCACACCTATAGCAACTTTCCTCATGTTGCCTTTTTCCAACTTCTTTTTCTTTTGGTCTTTTGTGATTCCTTTCATCGTTGGAATCAGCAAGACAAGATCTTTTCCTTTGCCCACGTTCATATCCACGTTTGTGTCCTCCTCGTCCACGACCGCGGTAATTACCTCGACCGCGTCCACGTCCATAATTATTATAATTCGTAACATTCGCTTCGGGGAATGCTACTGATCCAGTAGGGCGTGACTGATTGTTCAGGATGACGAGTTCATTATTCTGCTCTGCTACAAGAAGCACTTGCATTAATTCTGAATACTTCTTGTATCCATTAGCCTTATACTGTTGTTGTAGGACTACATTTCCAGGATGAAATGTTTGGAGAGTTTTCTCGATCATATCATAATCAGTGATCGTTTCTCCGCATAACATTATCCTGGAGGTAATTCCAAACAACGCAGAATTATATTCGCTTACGCTTTTATAATCCTGGAATCGGAGGATCAGCCACTCATGTTTTGCTTTTGGTAAGATCACGTATTTCTGGTGATCAAACCTATCTTTTAGTGACTGCCAAAGATCTGCAGGATCTTCTTTTGTTATATATTCATTTTTTAAGCCATCGTGGATATGATGGACCAAAAATATCATGGCATTAGCCTTTTGTTCTTCGGAAGTCCTTTTTGACTTATCAATTGTGTCAAGGAGTTTTCTCCCCCTTAAGTGCATTTTTGTTTCGACAACCCATCTCATATAGTTATTGCCTGATATATCCAGGGCAGCGATCTCGAGTTTTGCCAAATTAGACATAATTACTGCATAATAATTATAATGTTATTATTAAATTTTTAAATATAACACAATAATATGTCAATGATTAAACATATAAAAACGAAATAAGCAGGCGATTACAAAAAGATACAAAGTACCAATAAGTAACCAACAATTCACCCAAAATTCTGTGTGAGTGAAATCACCGATGAAAAATCCGGGAATAGTGGAAAGAATTATACCGAAGCAAAAGATTAAAATCCAATCCATTTTACAAAAATGAATCGATTTCGAGAGGGTAGAAAATTTTGAGTAATGAAAATGAGTGGAATATGAGTGTATTTATAGATTAAAAATTTGTATGTAGCCGTTTTAGTAAATGTCTTCTGGACATTTTTTATTTTTATGTTCTTCTGGAACATTTTATAAATGTCTTCTGGACATATAAAAATTTGATCTGAGGAGACATAGTCTACCATATGATCATGATCGTGAAGGCAGAGCCATCTAACGATCGATTCGGGGAAGGCATCGCCTATCTGCCAGAAATTAATATTTAAACATGGAGACTAAATCCCTCATGTTGTAGTTCATACATTATTATAGTTTCTAAATTAAATTAAAATATATAGTATATATGTATGGGGCCCAAGTCGCTCATTATATCAAAGTATAAAATCAAATTGACAAAAGTAAATTTTACCTTTTTCGGCGCGGGAGCAATTCGTGCTGATAACATGTTATAAAATTGATAATTTTGATATATTATATTATTATTATAATATTATTTGTGTAAAGATAATAGAAAAGGAAGACGTGGAGAGAATAATATTTATTCTACTTCTTTTCTTTTGCTTACTCAATCACATTATACAAAAAACCATACACGGGTATATATAGACGTATATGGCGATGAAAATCTGAGATATTTTACAAGTAATTACAAATACCTATAATATAGGTAATTATTACCTATATGTCTATAACAGATATTAATTTTTTCTGTTAATAATTAAATCGACAAGGTTCGATTCATAATCTAGAAGTAGGTATTTGAATACTTGAATCCGATCAGATCAAATCTTTTAGGTTTCGAATATTTTGAGTCTAGACAGAGAGAACCCGATCGGGTATTTTGTAAGTTCGGGTCGGATTCAGGTTTTGAAAATTCGGGTTCGGTTTGGGTTTAGAACCGTAAAGAAGACCCGAAGAATACCTGAACCTACATAATTTTTGGGTCCAGTTCGGGTCCATTTCGGATCCAGTTCGGGTCGGATCCGGATCTACTGCGTGTAATTTCAAAACATGAGTCTTCTTCCCCTGCTATGAGTCTCAGTCCTTTTCCTTCTTAACCATTACACCATAATCCAACCAAAATATCTCACAAACAACATTAACAACACATGTCTCTATGAAAATTGAGTGTTTCATTAAAAGTAAGTGAAATCCAAGATCATTTACAAGTTCTTAAGCATCTAAAGACATGCAAAAACAACAAAAAATAACAAAAACATATGAAAATAACTTGCAGCTCTTTGATTTGCATATATACCTTGTTTTGGTAGTTTAGTCTTGTGTAGTAATGGGATTTCCAAACTCTACAACAACAAACAAGTGTTAAAATAACATAATATGTACACATTAAACCAAGAAGTAAAGCATAAAAAGTTTACACTCTCTCAAGCATGTCAGCCTCTTCAACCTGAGCAAGTATTTGTGCAATGGTGAGCTCTTTTGATTCACCTTTGATGTCTTGTTTGATCCATTGCTTTGTGCACATTAATACCTCAACGGTGAAGTGAGAAAGACTACTTCTGACTAGAGTGATAATCCGTCCACTTGTGCTAAAAGCACTCTCAGAAGCAACAGATGACACTTGCATAACAAATACATCTCTAGCAATCTGTGAGAGTATAGGGAACTTAAAGCTGTTCGCTTTCCACCATGAGAGTATATGAAATTTTGTCTCACATAGCTTTTCATAACTCTCAACATCATCTCTTAACTATGTATCCAGCTCATCTTGTGTTTCCCTTGCTCCTTTCTCAATCATCATCTCTTTATACCTAATGTCAATCCGCTAATACTCCAATTCATCATCAAATAAATTCATTCTATCACTAGATTGTTCAGGACCAGAACTAGAAGAGTTTGGGTGAGAATGTTGAGATTGTGAAGACTGCGAGTGGACATTTTCATTCCCATTATATCTAGCACTATACTCAGCAAACATAGATCTCAAAATTATTAAGACTGACTCATTCATCTCCTTAACTTCCATAGAATCCTTCCCATGTAATGTCTCAAAACACAATTTTGCAAACTGTATTTTCTTCTTGGGATCAAACACTGTAGCTATAATCAACATCTTGTTGATATTTTTCAGACTATCCCAATACTTTTCAAACTTCTTAAACATTTCACTAGCCTTTCTATTCAGCTGGCTATCATTTTCAATAATAAGTCCACTCAGATTTGATGTTATGGTCACTATCTCACCATAGCATTCATGTGAGTTCAATGTTGTAGAGGCTGAGACAATCAATGACGAGTTATAGAAAATAACTAGAAACCGACAAAGTCTCTCAACCTCATCCCAATCATGACACTTAGGAGGTCCTTTACTCTTTTCCCCATTTTCTAACTCTAAGAAATAGTCACGGTAAGCCAAGTCCTCAGCTAACATTTTATCAAATGCAACCCAAAACTTAAGAGCTTGTTTCAACATAAGATATGTTGAATTCCACCTAGTCCTCACATCAAGTGGTAAACTACCTCTTGTCATCTTCTTGGACTTAACTTTAAGCTCAAATGATTTCAGCCTATTAGTAGAAGATCTAAGATAAGTGACAACATTGCGGATTTCACATATATTGTCATCTACTTCTGCTAAACCATCTTTGACAATCAAATTAATGATATGTCCACTACATCTCGTATGTAGCATCTCACCATCTAAGAAGATAAGAACACAAGAATCAGCACAAAGAAAAGCGCTTGGTTTCCTTTCAAATTTACTGGCTGCAGACCAACAAGTATACGAGTGTAAAAACAATAATTGTAGATCTATAGCAGCAAACTGCATAACGGTCGGTACAAGGTATAACATTAGTGAAAATGAACTAGTGAACAGATAAGATCCACTTAACAACATCTATAACACCGCTGGACAGTGACAAAATCAATGATCTCAAATCGAATTTATAATAAGCGACAAAATCAATGATCTTAAATCCACCTAATTGCAAATACTAGACCATAAACTAATAAAACAGAAATTACCAGTTGGTTACATTTCCAAATATCTGTTGTAATAGAGACTCTTTGATTATTGCATAAAAACCACTTCCTAAGAGTGACCTTTCTCTCCTTATACATTTTGACAATGTCCCTTTGAACAGTCCTTCTGAATGAGGCATGTAGAGATTCATCTGACATAGAAAAACAAATAACAAGTCACAGTTAGTCTACACATCAAGGTAAAATGATATGATCCTAAACTTAAAGGGAGAAGACTTAACCTTGCTGCAGAACTGTCTCCAAGCTGCACATTCGATGAATGCCAATGGTAACCCTGGTACTACTAGCAGCTCATTTGACGCTTGTCTAAACACAGACTCTGGCACTTTAGCTATCTTCACACCTCCATCCATGCTTAAAACCGGCTGGTGATTGGCTTGGGATTCCAACCAAGCTTTGTATTGTTTACACAAACCAATGTGCTTCTGAAGATTGGATGTCCTTGACTTGGTTGGACATACGAATTCCTTCTGGCAGTAGTTACAAATGCACTTGTCTCGGTTGTCTTTAAGTTTTGTGAAGTATGACCAAACATTAGATCTTGTGGCCAATGTCTTCTTAGGTTTGTTTGGCTGAGTTGATGCTCCACAATCCTGAGGATTTTCTTTATGATTCCCTCAAGATCCTCCACTTCCACCACTTGATGTCTCAGTCTCTGTATTATTAATGCTAACATTTTTTGTATTCAATTTCTCTTCAGGTGGAGGGACAGAAGAATCCATCTACAACATACAACAAAAAGAATTAGTTTATATAAATAGAGCAACAACACAAAGACCAAACAAGACAAGATGAACTGAAATCACGAAAAGCAATGAACTGGAAAGTTTTAGGACACAACACACACTTAATGACACTTCTAATCGATACAAACTCGAACCAGAACAATCACAGTGCTTATTTGGAATCATCATTAAACGAAACTCATCCATCAACATTCAAACTGATGTAATTAAGAAGACCATTGGTTATATTACTAAAGCAGATTAACATGACATAAGCTAAAGCATGTGATTGATCTGGGATCCTAATAGATCACATCACATCCCATGTGAATCTAGTCTAACAATGTACGCTTGGTTTTTCTTTAACAATGTAATCATAAACATTCGTCCACCATTAACAACCTGCAGTGATCTATTAATTGATAAAAATAAGCTTCATATGTTTATTAATAAAATATCTCTTAAGTTATTATCATTATTTCTAGCTAATGTGATATGTTTATTTGCTATGGCTATAATGTTTTTGCTCTTTCTAAAATCATCAAGAGACCATATCAGCAAATGTAAAAAGAAACTCACTTTACCATTTCATTCACATATAAACATAAACCTAAACCAGTAAAACCCATAAAATTGTGCCAGCTTTTGTTTATTAACTCACATGTTAGTCCAACAAGGACATGCAGAAAAAGAGCAGCCACAAGGCAATGATACTATTTCCAATGATCAACAAAAACCTCATCAGTTTAACTCAATCTGGTTTAACTGTCTCAGTTAAAAACAACATGTTAATCTATATTCATTCTTTAGCTAGTTTTGCAGTTTATGTCTCCACTTCATATCTCAGTTCTACTTCTAGCTATAACCAAACAGTGTCTCACTTTACATTCCATACGAGTATGTTTTTCATATTCTTTTGTAAAGCTTGATCATTGAAACATCAAGTACAAGTTTACAACCACATTATCACCACTAGAAATATATTGAAAGAAACAAGTTAATAAGTTATTTAAACAAATTAACAAGCGGAGCCAAGTTAGGTAAGTTTTTACAACTACACATAATTGTACAAAACCAGTGTTTACAAGTAATTACAACTACACAAGTGAGTTATTGATGTCTTCCAAGTTAATAAGTTATTTAAACAAGTTAACAACTCAAGAAACAAGTTAACAAGCGGAGCCAAGTTAGGTAAGTTATTTAAAGAAACTAGTCAACAAGTTAATAACACAAGCTGAGCCAATTTATTTAATGAAAGTAGTAAGCAAATTAAAGAAACAAGTTGTTTCAGATGTCAAACAACTAATGAAGTAATCTAGTTAAATCAGATTTAGCATAAAGATTGAAGCAACATATGAACTTATAGAACAACTGAACTAAGCTCGAAACTGAACCAAATCAAAAATCAAAGGCTACAGAGGGGAAAAAACCCTAAATCGAAGGCAAACTCATTAAGCAAACTCAACATCAACCTATAACTAAGCCAAAATCGAAGGCTACAAAGAGAAAAAACCCTAAATCGAAGGCAAACTCATTACGCAAACTCAACATCAACCTAAAACTAAGCCAAAATCAAAGGCTATAGAGAAATAAAACACAAAAGATTCAAAACAAACCTATATCGAATCTCGAAACCCTATTGAGAGAAAAATAGGTTATTTGGCAATTCATTATCCAACAACGATGGTTATTTGTTGAATCCAACTATTGAGAGAAAAACGTACCTGAGATTGAGTTCCAGAGTTGAGAGAAGGTATGCGCGTGCTTATGTTCCGCTGTGTTTCCAGGATTCGAGACAGAGACGACATATTAGATCCCGTAGGCGTGCTTCGAACTTTGATGTTTGGCTTTCAACAAGACACAGACGAAACTCGAGGTCTGAATGGTTATGGTCAATCTCTAGTACACCTAAACCAGCACATTTAATTTCGGTTATTTTTGGTTTACTTAGGGTTTTGGATTTTACCCGAACCTGACCCGAAATCCAAAGTACTCATATGGCCATATCCGATCGGGTGTTCAATAAGACTTGAACTCGAACCGAACTTGACTTTTCGGATCGGGTTCGGGTTTGGGTCCGGGCTTCGGATCTAAAGCCCAGACCTACCATAGCCTATTCTAATTTTTAAAAATTCTTATTAAATTTATCAAATCGGTAAAAAATAAATCAAACTTTTATAGTCATTAGCTGGATTATTTTAATAATTAGTGTGAAAAATACAACGAACACGATATTGATTAACAACCACAATGTTATATTTTTTAGCCTTTAAATCAAATATTGAATGATTACTCTTGGGAATCTATTAGTTCATAGAGAAAGAGTCATGTCACAATTCTTAGTGCTACGTCATAATCCAAGAAAACAAAAACAATATACTTTTTTTGTCACCAAAAAAAAACAATATAAAGTTAAATTTTTATTAATATAATTATGAATGATATGTGTTGAATGAAGGTTGTACATTATTCATGGTTAGATCATATAAAGACATTTAAAGCAAAAATCTTTTGTTGATTTTTGTTTTTATCATTTGCGATCAATCATACAGAACCGGCACTAAGTTCAAACTGAAATTTTTAGGACTTATAAACTCAATAAACCTCTATTTGTTTAGCAGCCACTCATAATTATTTCACCTCTTGACTGATTTCGAGTTTCCATATAATGATATAAATTTGTTGACAAAAAATATATACGAAAATAGTCTCCGTATTGAAAGTTCAAATCTTTTTGTTGAATTAAACCTTAATAATGAGTGAAAAAAATACTATTTTTTGCTTGAAGCTATTGAATTCTCTTTTTCAAAATCGGTTCAGCTAGATTGTTACCATGTTTTCATATGAACTATTGGACTTTTATGAGAACTGTAAAACTAGACCTTAATAATTATTTTATCATGGTAGGGTTTAATTCTTTTTATATATTATTTAACAATTTTTATGAAAATTTTCTTCACGTGGGGTTTAGCGAAAATATATTATAAAGAACTAATAGAAATCTTTCCATAGCTAATACTGCAATACACATTAAATTAATAATAAAATCCACTCACTACATTTATTTACGACATCTGTGTAAGACAACAAAAACTGAATTGCTAATAATGTTATTATTGAAAGAAGAAAAAAAACACATCATTTTTTTAATAAAAAATTTCCCATCATCGTTGTTGCTTTGCTTGTATAACTTTGATATTTTGTTTGAACGTCTTAAGTTAAGTGTCTTACCTTTGGACAGATTTATGCACATTTTACATCATTAAAAATCAAAATTCAGAAGCAAATCAAAATATACAAATTTGGAGTTGTTTTTCAAGCGTCAAGCGTGGTATTTTAATAGGAGAATCTCACCGTTATCGACACCAAAAGAAAATAGAATCAAGGGCAATTTCGGAAACATCAAAAATTAAAGTGTCTTTTACTTTCCCTATAAAAGGAAAAAAACAGTCATCATTAATCTAACGTTCTCTCAAACCTCTTTGAAATATCTCCGCCTCTCTCCGGCACTTTCACCGCCATAGCTACCACTAGCTATGGAATTTCCGACTATATCGAAATCTCAGTCATCTCCAAGATCATCGGAAAAAAATTCTGGGACGATTTTACTAGGAAAATACGAACTCGGTCGGCGACTCGGAAGTGGAAGCTTCGCCAAAGTCCATGTGGCTCGTTCCATTGAAACCGGCGAACTTGTGGCGATTAAAATCATTGACAAGAAGAAAACCGTAGATTCTGGTATGGAACCGAGAATAATCCGAGAGATCGAAGCGATGCGTCGTTTACAACACCACCCAAACGTTCTTAAAATCCATGAAGTCATGGCCACTAAATCTAAGATCTACCTCGTCGTTGAATTCGCCGCCGGCGGAGAACTTTTCTCTAGACTCATCCGATTCGGCCGCCTTAGTGAATCGGTGGCTCGTCGCTATTTCCAACAACTCGCATCTGCGCTCAGTTTCTGCCACCGTGACGGAATCGCTCACCGAGACGTGAAACCTCAGAATCTCCTCCTCGATAAGCAAGGAAACCTTAAGGTCTCGGACTTCGGTTTATCAGCTTTACCGGAGCATCGGAGTAATAACGGACTGCTTCACACGGCTTGTGGAACGCCGGCTTATACAGCGCCGGAAGTAATTGCTCGGAGAAGTTACGACGGTTCTAAGGCCGATGCATGGTCGTGCGGCGTTTTCCTCTTTGTTCTTCTCGCTGGTTACGTTCCTTTTGATGATGCCAACATTGTTGGTATGTACAGGAAGATTCATAAAAGAGATTACCGTTTTCCGAGCTGGATCTCGAAACCGGCTCGATCAATAATCTACAAGTTGCTTGATCCGAATCCGGAAACGAGGATGGGTATAGAATCTGTGATTGCAACGGCATGGTTTCAAAAGTCTTTAGAAACCTCTGAGTTTCAATCTAGTGTATTTGACATGGATCGGTTTCTTGAGAAAGAAGCAAAACCAAGCAATACGATTACAGCGTTCGATTTGATATCGTTATCATCGGGATTGGATCTATCAGGGTTGTTCGAGAGGAGGAAACGGAAAGAGAAGAGGTTTACGGCTAAGGTTTCGGTGGAGGAAGTGGTGGAGAAAGCAGAGACTACAGGAGAAAAGTTAGGGTTTAAAGTTGAGAAGAAGAAAGAAGCAAGAGTAGTGGGATTGGGAAAAGGTAAAACAACGGTGGTGGTAAAGGCGGTGGAGCTGGCGGAAGGTTTGGTTGTGGCGGAGGTGAAAGTAGCGGAGGGTGAGGAGGAGGACGAGGACTTTCATTGGTCGGAACTAATCTTGGAGCTTGAGGAGATTGTGCTCTCATGGCACAATGATGTCATCTAAAAATCACTTTTTTACTTTGTAAATATCTTCAAAGTTGAAAATGACTTTAGCCCTCTAACTTCGCTTTCAAGATTCAATTTTGTAAAACTATGACGATTAGTAAAATTAACACTTTGAGTTAGGCCTGGTATACTAACCGAGAACCAAAAATCAACTAAACTGATCCAAAATAAAAGGAACTGAATCAAACTGGAACATATTAAATAAGCGAATAGTTCCTAGATTTTAATAGCCGAAAGAACAGAAATATAATTATATATTTAAAAATAATTATTTATAGATAATTTAATAATCTAGAAACTTGGTTTAAAATTGATAGAAACAAAGTAAGACAACCATAAAAAAGAACTTTGCCACTGATTCTAAAGATCATATTATTACTGAAGTCTTTAACACTTCAATTGTTTTTTTTCTTCTTAATTGCACAGAAGCACCTTCCTAATTGCGTGATTACACTTGAAAGGTTTATTTATTTTCACTTCATTGAATATGGAAACAAACTATTCGTACTTGAAAATACTCAGGGGTTTACTGCTTGCAGTACTTGTTAAACCAGACAGCAATGTTGAGAAAGCTTTCATAATCCGTCTGTGGTCTGCAGAAGTAATCACAAAATTCAAAACATGTTTCAAAATTAAAGAGTTTCATGTAGAGGTGATTTAGCTATGAACAAACCAAAAAAGGTAGCGTTAGTTCTTACCTGTCTAGGGGATGATTGTCATTGGGAAAGACGAGAACTTTAACTTCAACTCCTTTCTCCTTCAAGGCCCTCACATACTATACAAATCAAGAATTCTCGGATTAAACACCGCTACCTATTAAGTTTGAGTCTGCAAACTTGAACAAGTTTCAGATGCTTTTAATTAAAGTATCTTACTTGAAATCCGTTTGATATGGGAACACGGAGATCCTGAGTTCCCAAAAGAAACAAAGTGGGTGTTTTCACCTGCAGCAGTAGATACACAAGAAGAATCATTACATGTCTCCAAACGTATCGAAATAACGGATAAACCAGGTTGCCTTGACCTTTGAAATGTGCGATATAGGGGACACTTGATGAAACCGAGAAAGATCTTCAGGTGAGGGGGCTTCTGTATAGTGAGTCTGATCCCCATAGGCTTCGAAGAAACACCAATCAGGTATATCTGTAATCCCAACCATTGATGCTAGGTTGCATACGGGATTCCTTGCAGCTGCTGCCACAAATTTATCCGGCGCCTACATAAAATTTATGGTATGAGGCTGCTTATGTCTAATCTGGTAACATAAATTCAAAGGTAAGTAATTGCAGTACCTGGCCAATGAGATGAGTGGTCAGAAAGCCTCCATGAGAACCACCTAGCACGGTTATTCTAGAAGGGTCTGCAAGTCCCATTTCAATGACATGATCTATAGCCAAGATCACATCTTTCACATCCTGTGCCAGAGAAGCTAATACATTAAGGGGAATGCAGGTCAGAAAGAAGAAAATGACATTACTGGCGCATATATGAAATACCTGCGATCCAACTTTGCCAGGTAGAGATTGTAAAGCATCTTCTCCATATCCCAATGAACCCCTTCAATTTAAATGAATAACCAAAAACCATGTTAGGATATCTAGAAGGTGGAGTAACTAGTGGAATTCGGAACTGCTAAGTAAACCTGTAATTTACAATCAGTAGACTGTATCCAATTGAGGAAAAATAGGCCAAATTTTTGGAGAAGCTGCATGGTGAAACAGAATGAGGTCCTCCATGAAGAACAGCAATTAACGGATCACATTTTTTGTTCTCCTTAGACTTGGAGGACGATACATATATAGCTTCAATAGGTTTCTTGGCCCCTACCATGAACAATAGTAGAGTATTCAGGGTCACAATCCAGGAAGCAAATAATTTTTGTCAAAATCAAAACTAAGTGTAAAGTACCTTCAGCAAGACCTTCAGAAACATCACTGATTGGAACTTTTAAAAGTTTGAATTGAAGAGATGAAAGCCCTGACATAACCTGCAGCAATGAAAACAAAAGATCAATAAGTAAAAGGCCTGACATCATTCGAATCAAAACAATTTAGCAATATGTGCTTTACTTTCTCAGAGCATTTGATCGGGTTTCGGATATTCGACCATTGCCATAAAGGCTTCCCAGCTGAATCAAGAACCTTCTTTCCATACTTAATTTCAGGAACACTCACCGGACTGCTAGACACTATTCAGGAAAAGAAAATATAATGTCGTTTCAAGTCTGCTGTGTGTTTGAGATAACATTGTCACGGCTAGTAAGTGAGATTAAGAATTGGCTGAAAATTTTTACCGGCAATAATATTATCACCATCTAGTGCAAGAAGGTTCCAAGAATAATCTGAATCACTAGGGCTGACACGTGACACTTCTCCACTGTAATGTTCTCAAGAGATATTTATCAGTCATCACAGCACCAGGAAGAAGCTTCGAAAATTTTCAGTCAGAGATATTCATTAATCAGTCACCTTAGCAAATTTACGCGTAGAATAACTCGACAACTGCACCAGTAGGTAGACAACATAAGGCTATGTCCATCTGACAGCCACGGATTAGTCAGAAGGCCGGTAACATAAAGCCCAGGGAAACAACCATCGTCAGGACAATTCACTACTTGAATCTGCATTATAAGATATATTTGAATACCATCAGATAACATGGAAGAGATATATTAGTTTAATTATTATATAAATTTCCTCTAAAAACAATATGTGTAGAATGTTCAGCTCAAGAATATCTTTTTACGTCTCTGTAGGGATATAATGAGAGAAAAAGGTCAAAAATCTCACAACGTCAATGATATCTATTGACTCAGGAAATTTTTTATCACTTGGCCAATTAATCCTGTGCAGTGACTCAGTTCCCCAATGCGCCCCCGAATCAACAGCACTCTTTGCGGATACAAACACAAGAAATTTTCCATCTTTGCTGCGAGAGAAGGAAATAATGTATGGTGACTGAGTAAGTTTCTAACAGGTCACAAATAAAACGAAAATTGCACCATAACACCGCTATATATATGGCAAATTAATCACATGTGGTTTGTACGAAGGCTCAATTTAAGCAGAGTAAATAGGACAACACATGCTATTAGTAAACACATAATTTCAAAATACAAGGAAAATGATATTGAATAAGGGGTAAACACCTGAACCGAGGGCAAAAAGCACTGCTTATGTTCTTAGTCAAATTATGAATAGGGAATGCTTCGTTTGCATCATCTCTGTAACACAAGTAAACACAAACTCAATTAGATCTTTTTCTGAATTTGGGAATGATCAAGTTGTCTTCTAGTGAGTAATAAAAACCACAAACTCACTTTGGTACATCCGATCCAGATGAAACGTCTCTGAACTTAATTGCGTATATGGAACAAGGTCTGTTGTAGCAGTACTTAATACCAAACTTTCTTTTATCTCCTAACCACCCAGCAAAAACCAAATACTGAGCTGACCCGTTAGTGTTTGGACTCCAAACAACCTGTCCAACACTTACCGATCTTGGAATTCCTTTCATCGGCTTGACCTCTCCACTATTAACAGAAACAACCATCAGATAAAGTAAGAGTAATTGTTCTTTTCTTAAGAAGAGACTGATGAAACCTGTCAACATTGATCACAAACAGCGCAGGCTGCCTTTTCCCGGCATATGCTTCTCCCCATTCTTCTTCCCAATCTCCTTGACCTTTCCAGCTTCCAATATCCTTGTCCAAAGAATCCTCTTTCTTGTAATAACCTAAATGGTCAAATGTAGGCTTCGGAGGAGATGGTTCCTCTGCTATATACGCAACATGAGTCTCATCTGAGTTCCAAGAAATTCCTTCAAACCTGCACCATACACAAGCCCTACTCATTTTTCTACTTCTACACGAACAATGTATTTTATATCAGACAAAAGAGTGCGGTACCACGTACCATCCATCAACGTATACAGAGCCATGAACTTTCTGTGGAATATGGAACTCAGTCTCTAGTTGAGACGAATTCCATATCTCAAACTTCGTAGGAGAGTCGTTTTCAGGATTTCGAATTACAAGGAGCTTCAGACCCAATGGAGATGGGATGAAAGCTGATACACCAGTCATCTCGATTGGAAACGACGCCCAGTGAAAGTTTACCGATTGGTTACTTTCATTCGAGATATGACTTGATAACATAAACTTCTTCCTTTTATTAGACAAAAGATTTGCTTGACTCATGGCAAACATTGCCTGAGGACCTGCATAAAAACATTTTCAAACATTTGAAACTTCCTATTACATCGAAAACTGCTTTGTGATTCAGATTATTTTCAACTACAAAAGACTTGAAAGATATTGATTCAAAGTTCCAACTTGGATATGCTTAAGTCATTACCAGATTCAGAGTTAAAAATCCAAGCTTTATCAATGCTGGGAATAGTTATGAACTCTTTAAGTAACTTGGACTGTGTGACATACTCTTCCTCAGTAGTTGGGTCCAAGCCAACATGCAAATCCTTCACCGAGTCAGTTCCAGAAGAATCCATGGCTACAAATCTTCGAATCCAATTCTTGCAACTGAAAGAAGTAACTCATAAATCTCCGACGATTGCAAAACGATTCCAGTAATCAGATTGACCATCCATAATTTCAAAACCAATCCAGTTCGTAGTAGAATTGATTTGCTTCAAATTCGTTCGAACAAAACATATGGAAACCGATCAAAGAAAGGAACTTTCGGATTGAAAACTATCATTTAGAAGCTACCCATCAAAGCAACACCATCGATTATCACTAATTCGTGCTAACACAAACATGAATAACAGAGAAAGGAAACAAAGAAATAGAGCTTACGTCGATCGAGTGGGTGAAAGAGTGATGAAATTAGGTCGGAAAAGAAGGCGACGAAGACGAAGATGAGAAGAGCTAAAGTCAAATCCCAATTTAGTGGAGCAAGTGATTGGGTGAGTCAAGATTCTCGCCATCTAAACTATATAAAAGAAAAAAAAAAGTTGAAAACTTTCGATACCAATCCATTAAATTGGCCTCTTTTCAATCGAAATTTTATATTTCACTAAGTCCCAAACTAAGTAATAAATTAACCATGAGAACCTATACCACCACAAATTGGAATGCAGACTTCATGTGGATTTATAATAAATTTCCACATAATTTGAGATGGATTCGACAAGAAACAAGTTGAATGTGGATTCTGTATGAATCTGAATGTGCATAATGTTTGGTTTATTTTGTGCATTCATATAAACTTGTATAACCAAAACTGATCTTACAGAATTAACAAGCTAGGTTTACATCTATATAACAGATTTGTGTATATACCTCAAAGATCTCTAAATAAAGTAGAAACCTTGAGAGGATTTCTTGCTACAATGAAAATAGTTTTTGAGAGAGACAGGATCATAAGGCAATAGGAGCTTCAGATCTTTTCATGATTCTGAGTTTTTGGCAAGATGAAGAGAACATGTCCCATGGAACATCACCAACCAACATCCAATCTCCATCTTTGTCTTCATAAGTTGGTACAAATCCAGATCCTTTGTAGCCTTCTCTCTCGGAATATTCACCTACTGTGAACTTGAACATGTTCTCTAGTGCCTTGAGAAGCTCAGGATAGTTTTTGTACATCTTGAGATCTATCTTACGGAGATATGGAGCTCCATCCATACTCACTTTCACATAGCTCACGTTTTTGTTGTTGTTCTTTCTGTTTGATCTCACTGGAGGCCAACCAATGATTTGTGTTCTGAAGTTTAAAAACGAAGATTCATCATTAGTACACCGATCTAAGAAACATATTGAAATCTGCATAAAAATGTAACTTCAGATCTCAACTTACTTGGCAGAAGGAGAAGCAGATTCTTCTTTCATTTCATTGTTCTTCCGCTTGTTGCTTCTGACGCAAGCAACCTCAAGTTGTTCTTCTTCTGCTCCAGGTAATCCTAAACGAAGCTCTGTGTCTTTAAGGTTAAGCCCATTGATGACTTCCATATTCTCTCAATATAGTATTTGTTGTTGTTTGAACGTAAAGAATTTAGATCTCTTCTTCGATTCTTGATCAATTACTTGTTATTCTCTTCTTGGTATTGTGATAAGATCCTTGAAATGTGATGGAGTTTGTGAAACGGAAAGAGAGAGATGGAGATTTATATAGAGAAGTAGCGTTGAAATTAGGGTTAAAGAGAGAGAGAGGTTGTCGGGGAGCATGAGGAGGCAAGTGAGAGGCAAGGGGACAAAGGTCAGACACTAAGATTTTTGGACGCGGCTGCTTTTCTCATTTCAACGGTCCTGATTGGTCTCCCTCAGTTGCGTACGCGAGATCCTAGCCGTTTATTTCTCTTACGGTCAAAACCAGTTAAGAAAAACCACAAAGATAACTTCTCCAACTCTACCACACAATCACGCTAGGTTTTTTGTTTTTTTTTCTTCTTTTCTTTTTCCGACTCGCTAGGTTTTTTTGTTATGCAACTTAATTATCGTTTATTTGGTTTCATATATGGAATATCTAAATATATATATATACACATATATGGTACTTTAATTTTTAAGTTCCTAAACTGTCTTTCAATATTGTTTTTGATCATTTTCTCGAAGACACTTTTGATCATCTTTTTTTTTCATATTTTAGATGAATTTTTTTTAAGGGTCGATGAACTATTTACCCTAAAGTTTTGATATAACAACAAATCAATTTATACTTAGATAACCGTTCAGATTCGGTTGTCTATTTGAGATTTGATCAGGTTTAGATTCTATTAATTAATGGTTAAAGATCGTAACCAATTGTTGGCTTACAACAAAACTATAATTATCCAACAATTTGTGCAATTGGATAAATTTCGTATACTATGCATGAAATTCGATAGTTAATGTCTAATTTTGGGTGCAATTAAACATTGCTTATATATTTTGAATGGAATTAGAGAGAAAGTCTAACTATAGGGTGATATGTTGTTATATCGAAACTTTGAGGTGGAAATAAATAGTCTATCTTTTTTTTAACTCAGGAGTATGAGGAGTCTGAACTCTGGGTATTCAAATTGGCCGAAAATATAGACCTATATCCCTAGTGACAAAAAAATTATAATTTAATTTTATATAACAA
Organism: Lepidium didymum; assembly: GCA_963920545.1. Classification (NCBI taxonomy): domain Eukaryota; kingdom Viridiplantae; phylum Streptophyta; class Magnoliopsida; order Brassicales; family Brassicaceae; genus Lepidium; species Lepidium didymum. The sequence continues at coordinate 17,036,616 of OY986980.1, read as the reverse complement.
AAAAATCGAATCTAATAACTCTTTAAAATCTCATATCTGATACTACCACATTGACCACAAACTTCTAGTATTTTGTGGTTAAATAGTCAAAGTGGAACATATTTTACTCGCCTAACACGTAGGGTTAGATTTTTTATTAGATATTTTATAGAAAATTTTCACTTAATGTTAAAGAGTTAAACTTTGTAAGAATTTTAGAACATCGTCTAGTAAAGAATAATAATAATAGAGAATAAACACTGTAGAAATGTAATTTATTTTATCGCACACTACAAGAAAACAGCCGATTTGCGACGTCATTTTGCGATGGCAAAAAAAGTCGCAAAATTGCAACGAGCTTGCAACGCGATTGCGAGGCATATAAATACGTCGCAAAAATGTCGCAAATTTGCGACGTAATAATATGTCGCAAATTTGCGACGTTTCTGCTATGGTTTTGCTACTTCTTTGCGATGGTAGAGGTTATATCGCAAATCCGTAGCAATTTTGCGATGATTTTGCGATGGTACAATATCCGTAGCAAAATTGCGAGGCTGTTGCGATGTTTTTCCGATATGATTCATCTCCATCGCAATTACGTAGCAAAAAATCAAATTTTACCTATAAATAGCCCACAATGTGATTCTTACTCCAAACAAAATTTTAGAGAGAGAAAGAATTCGGGTAGAAAGTTTAAGAGGTTGATTAAATCATACTAAATTTTTGCGACAAATATATGTATTCATCAATGTATTAAAGAATGAAAAATAAATCACTATCAAATGGGGAACACCGTAATTCATTCTCTGACCCACAGAAACAACAACATGTTGTTTCTGTGGCTCAGAGATTGAATTACAGTGTTTTCCAATTGTAAGTGATTATTCATTCTTGAATACATCGAAGAACACATATATACGAAATTTGTTTCTACACACATAAACAACTCTTTCAATAATTCGGTTTACCCAGACGTTGCAAATACATCGCAAAATTGCGAGGGAATTGCGACGAAAATTAGGGTTTTCAACCCATTCGTCGCAAGTCCCTCGCAAATCTGCGACGGATTTGCAACGTCTGGGTAAACCAAAATATTGAAAGAGCGGTTAAAGTTCGGATATATGTGTGTTCATCGAGGGATTCAATAATGAATAATTAAACACTAACAATTGGGGAACATCGTAATTCAAGGTAGTGGATAAACCGCTAAACATTAGAGTTTTACCCCAAACGTCGCAAGTCCATAGCAAACTTGCAACGGAATTGCGACGTTTTTACCTCAAACGTCGCAGTTGCCTAGCAAATCTGCGACGAATTTGCGACGTTTGGGGTAAAACTGTAATGTTTATCGGTTTATCCACTACCTTGCAACATTACAGATGACCGGAACAACGTATCGAGGATAAATACAAAAAGACCAAGAATACAACAATGATCATTCATCAATTGAATTTGGTCTGTATAAGCATCCACAAAACCGACAAATTATAGATATATGTATTTTCAATCTCGCTACATAGTTTATCGGTTTTGTAGAGAATTACACATACTAAATTCAATTGATGAATGATCATTGTTGTATTCTTGGTCTTTTCGTATGTATCTTTGATACGTTGTTCCGGACATTCGTTATGTTGCAAGAAAGTGGATAAACCGCTAAACATTATAGTTTTACTCCAAACGTCGCAGTTGCCTCGCAAATCTGCGACGAATTTGCGACGTCCGAATCCAGAACATCGCAAATTCGTCGCAGCTTTGCGACGGCCAAAAACCCTAATTTCCATCGCAAGGCCGTCGCATAGCGGTTTAGAATTTCTAGCCGCGTGGTTTTCTTTCTTCTTTTCTTTCTCTTCCTCTCATTCTCGATTTCTTTCCCTCTCTCTCTTTCTTCCGCGATTATTCTTCTCTCTTCCTATCTTCTTCTTCTTCCTCTCTTCTTCTTCCTCTTCCTCTCTTCTTCTTCCTCTTCCTCTCTTTTTCTTCTTCTTCTTCTCCCGCGTCCCATGTTCTCCTCGGATCTCTTCCTCTCTTCCCGTGGGCTTACTCTCCTCGGATCTCTTCCTCTCTACCGCGACTTCCTCTCTTCCCAACGCCAAGGTAAGTCTTCTTACATGTTAGATTAGGACATGGAACTTAGGATTTGGAACATACATGTTAGATTAGGCAATAAAACTTAGGATTTGGTAGATGAACGGTAGATTAGGCCATGGAACGATTTCTGCATTTTTGTAATCGTTTATTGATTTTCCAAAATGATTTATGAATTTTTTCTAAACCGTTTTTCGATTTTTCTAAACGATTTTGTATTTTAAAAACGTTTTTGGATTTTTAAAAACACTTTTTGATTTTTTAAAACAATTTAGGATTTTTAAAACATTTTTGGATTTTTAAATATGATTTTTGGATTTTTAAAAACGATATTTGTTTTTTAAATTTTGTTTTTGTATTTTAAAAAACGTTTTTTGAAATTTTTAAACATTTTTGAATTTTTAAAAACGTTTTAAAATTTTTAAATATGATTTTCGGATTTTTAAAACAGTTTTGGATTTTTTAAAACGCTTTTGAATTTTTGAATATGATTTTTTGAATTTTTTAAACATTTTTGGATTTTTGAAAACGATTTTTTTTAAAATTTGGTTTTTGTATTTTTCAAAACAATTTTGGAATTTCTCTAAACGTTTTTCCATTTTTAAAACAATTTGGGATTTATTAAAAACGTTTTTTTGCTATTGAATTTTTATTTGATATTTAAAAATGTTTTTTGGATTTTTCTAAACTTTTTTTTAATTTTTAAAAATATTTTATATTTTTTAAACGGTTATGATTTTTAATAAAAAAAAATCAAAAACGTTTTACAAATTACAATTACAAATTTGTACAACAGTTTTATGAATTATGTTAATTCCAAATACGATTAGAATTTAATAAAACATTTTAAAACATTTTGCAAATCGTAATTCAAAAAATGTTAAGAACGACTCCTAACATCTACGTTATAAAACCAGTTGCAGGACAACATCGCCAAGTTAACCCAATTGTTCTTTACATTGGCTTCAAAAGACGCCAAAATTGCTGCTCAGCTAAACGCGATATAATCCGGTGAGCCCGGATCAAGTTCAGCAAACCCGAACGGGAGCACGGATCAAAATCCAGACAAGATTTTGGACTCCAACGTAGACCTATCGGACAATTTTTAGATTTTTATATATTTTTGTAATATATTAAAAATATTGTATTTAATAAATTTATTTTAATATATTTTAATATAAATTTTATTTAAACAATTTAAAAAATAATTTAAAAATATTTAATTAAAATTTCTGAATTAAAAAAATAATATATTTTTAATAGGCGTCATAGATACGTCGCAAAACTGACGTCGCAAACACGTCGCAGTACTGACGTCGCAAAGACATCGCAGAGCATACATCGCAACAGTGTCGCAAAACTGACGTCGTAAAAACGTCGCAGATTCGTCGCAAATCCTGCGACGAATCTGAGAGGGTCCTGGCCGTCGTAATTTTTGCACGACTTTGCGATGAATCCAATTTGCGACACACGAATTGCGACGTTTTTGACGGTGTCGCAGATCCATCGCAAAATAGTCATTTGCGACGGATTTGCAACGATTTCGGCCATCGCAAATTGACAGTTTTCTTGTAGTGGCAAACAAGTATAGTTTAAATAAGTTTGTACAGTTATGATGAATAATAAAATGAGGAGGTAGATGCATGTGGATAAGGGTGAAAGACAGTTAGTAATGGAATAATGGATACTGAAATACCAAACGGTAAGGCCATGTGATATGTCTGAAATATTTCTATTCTGTTTTTTTTTAAAACTAATTTTGTAATGTTTTATGTATATATATCTTCGTTACATTATCAACAAAAATTATTGATGTTATGCTATTATAAATAATGATTGATTTCATGAGTCGAATATAAGTAAGTACATCGTATGCTATAATAAAGAAAATTTTTAAATACGATTTCACTGAAGTATCTCTCCGAAACACATAAATCTACAACCAAAGATTTTTCTTGTGTTTTCATCCAACATATGAATCTACAAGGAAATATTACATATGAAGATACACTATTTCTCGCAACACATTTACCATATGGACAAATCTACAAAAAAAATTTATTGGATAGTTTTTCTTTAATTAGATATATATAAAATACTATGATAGTAATTGATGATATGTCTTACTTAAATGATTAAATATTCATTCATATAAGTAAATTTTTTCCACTTAAATTCAAACTCAAAATAATTTGAATAATACAACTGAATAATATATCGAAATATATGATTAACGGTAATATATATACTGAGTTTCTTTAAGATAATCTAGTTAATAATTTGATATTAATTAGGAATTCGATTTCTTTCCATATAGTATATTAAATAATTTGATGGATAGATTTTAAATTATAGATTATGCATTGTCGATAAATTGACAAAATTAAAATTAAATAGACTTATAATATGAGAGCGTGCAAAAGTCAGAGGATGGAGACATAATTTGAGCGGTGGAGACTAAAGGGGTCATTGGAGGAAAACAATGAACATGCCAATGCTCTCTTTCAACTTTGATGTGAATACGCACTCATCACTTGGTTCTCATTCCTCATACGTGTTCTCTATCTATCTCTCTTTTTCATTTTTCTTCTTTTTATTGTGTTATTTCTAGATAATACGAATTGACTAACAGAATGATTGCAAAAACCATATTGCATTTGTCTTATATATAACACATACTTGTTGTTTCATAACATTGAAAAGTCTGTGTTTCTTTTTTCCTAAACTTGATGCTACTTGGGATGGAAATTTGTAATTATTACCGTTTCTAGAAGATGTTCAATTTTATTTATTTTTTAATAATTAACTATTAAATCGATAAGACTTGATCCATAACTTAAGTTCTTCAATTGAAAAATTCGGACTAACTAATGGTGCCTAGTTAGACTCGATCCATTACTCGCCTACCACGTAGGGTTAGATTCGGACTAACATGTAGGGATAAGATTCAAACTCATCACCTGATACCTAGTTAAATCAGAAGTAAATCAATTGAGCCATATGTCTCATGGTGTTCAATTTCTTGTTAAAAATACTATATTATCAGAAAATAAATAGTAGTATTTCATAGAACTAACTACTACATAAATGTAGAATGACAGATGTAAAAGCGTGTGCATTTAATTTACACAATAAAACTATACATGTGGCATGTTACAATGTAGGTACTACATTCGTGTGGCTTGGTTACAAAAATTAGAAACATATTGAAAAAGGTATGGTCGAAAAATGAGATAGCAGAAAATTCAATTTTCAAAAAATTGAGCCACAAAGATCCAACTCATAATTCAAAATCATCCACAAACATACACATCATAACTTAAGCAATGCACGTGTGTGTGGATCATCTTTAATTAAACCTCTTTTTGTTTACCCGGTTTGACTATCACTTGGTTTGCCACTTGAGAATTGCTAATGTACAATCTCAACAAATTCGAGGAAGCTCAACCATAATAAGTGAAGTTCATAAGTATCATGAACCTAACAACAAACAACAATAATCACTGCCTAAATTTGAAAGATCAGTCGATGATGATTCACAACCAATAGAGTTATTGGACACTCTCTTACAAAAATTAGCCCATAATAGTAATAATACTGAAGACCAACCTCATGTCCGACTATAAATATATATATATATATATATATATATATATATATATATATATATATATATATATATATATGAATTTTGCAATGGGCCATACTAGTTTTTCATAATGGACAAGATGAATTTTGGACAACTTCAAATGATCCATGGAATGTTAAAGCCCACATATACTAAACATTTAGGGGATTTGCATGTCACTCAAACTTCTGAAATCTTTTTCTTTCATTAAGACTACCAAATAAAATGTCTAAATGTCTTAAAAGAAACCTCTTAAAACAAAATTTAAAGAAAAATTTGAAAAGAAATATCACCAACGAGATGCCAATTTAACCTGCTACTAGCGATTCCTCCTGTCTTGATCTGGAACATATGAAAAATGGATGAGTAATAAATTAAGGGTGATTTATTGTAATAATCTTAGATAATCTTTTAATTACTATAATAGTCTTAATGTTTTGAAATTACAATAATACCTTTTTGTTAAAAAATATTACGAAACTACTATTAATGAGAAATTTCACGTCAGCATAGAACAAATCTATGAGAATTTCTGAAACATTGTAGGTTTAATCGTAACGTTTTGTAGGTTTATATTTTTCTTCTTTGTTGACTTACTTATTCTCTTTGGTATAGATTTATGTATCGTTGCGTGCCAACTAAATATTTTTTCATTGTCGGTTTATGACTCAAGAATTGTAGGTTTACAAGTTTTACTTTCTCGATTTAATTCTGCTGTTATGTAGGTTTATTTTGTATAAAATATTTATTTCAATCAGAAAAAAATGATAAAAAATAAAAAAATGATCTCGCGCTGTAGCACGGGTTAAATCTTAGTTTTATATATTGAAGCGAAAGACATTTTTATTTTGACCGTGTTATAAACTAATAGGTTAAAATTAACTTAAGGTTCATAACAACCCTTAAAATAGGTTTAAGGTAGGTTTTGTTACAGATTTTTATGCATAAATTCAAAACTAATGGAAAAAATTCAAAAAAACTAAAATTTAATAAAAATATATCAGTTATTGGTTCGGTTTCGGTATGGGTTTGGATTCAATTTTTTGGATACATAGATTTAGGAAACATTCTGGTATTTTGTCGGATTCGGTTTATCTAATTCGGTATTTTTGTTATTTTAGTTTAAGACTTATTCAAATATTTTTATTTTTCAGATAGAGTTTGGTTTAGTATAGATCGAGTTCAGATTTGAGTATTTTTTATATAAAAATTCAAAATTTTAAAAAAAAAGATTTAATAGAAAAACTCAAAAAAGCGAAAATTTGGTTCTTTATTTGGTTCGGGTTCGGGTTCGGGTTCGAGTTTGGTTTTTTTGGGTACATAGATTTAGGACCCATTTGAACATTTTTTTCAGGTTTGGTTCCTCTAATTTGGATAAATTTTGGTTCGGGTTTCGGGCCTCTAAAACAAAATGTCGACAACAATATTCCAAAATATCAACACGAGTCTAACAACCTAAATGAACACGATTTAAAAAAATAATCGAAACAATCCAATCCCGCATTATAACGCGGATATAATCCTAATATATATATATTATAAGTGTTTATCACCTATTATCACGCATTAACCATCAAGCATCATTATATATATGCAATACATAAAATTTAATATCCTAACAAACATCAACCATCATTTTAACTCTATTGTAATGAATTTTAGGAGTATGAAAGTAGAAAGGTGAAACTGTGTCAACAAAAACCCAACCTCACCTTAGCTTTAATAGAAAACAGGTGAAAAGAGCCCGTCAAATTGAAATTTGATTTGCTCACGAACGAGACCTGAAGTTGGATTCAAAAGTTGCTTTGAAAACTAAACCTTCGGGGATTTTCAACACCATGCAAATCGTCTTTTGGTTCCGTCTAGTTATCCAAAAAAATTTCTTCTAAAATTCAATGATCACAGATTAGATTTGTCAAGATCAAATTTCAACTGATTTAGAGTCATTTAACTCCATTTTTTCCTATTGTTTTCAGAGGTCAAAATAGGTCACAAGAGAGTTGGGAAGAAAAAAAACTTTTTAAAAAAAAAAGAAAGATGGTTTTAGAATTAGGGTTACGAGGAATAAGGGGACATATATATATATGCACTAAATTATTTTTTTTGAATTACTACGCCTATTGAAAAATAATCTCATAATTTTTTCCCATCAGCGACTCTTCCTTGAAAAGTCATGTTGGGAACTAAGCTAGAGAAAAATTATAATAAAAACTTGCTATCCTCTAGATGTACCATAAAGTTTGACATAGCAAAAGTATTTGCCACTGTCAAATGGTCTTTCAGTGTCTCGATTTTGTAAGTCATGGGTTTCCCCGCTGTTTTCATTAAATAAGTCCATACACGCATATCAACAACAATTTTCTTTATTTCTTTGAATGGTGACTTAGATGGTTTTTTTACTAGAGGTATTCGCCAAGGTTATTCATTGTCATCATATCTCTATGGGATTTCGAATAATGTCCTCTTTAAATTTCTCAACTGGGCTACGACTGCTGGTTAATTTGGCTACCATCCCAATTGTCCAGGCGATTCAGCTCACACACCTTAGCTTCGTTGATGATATTATGGTTTTCTTTGACGGCTCACCTAGATCCTTATCGGGTATTACTGGTTTCTTGCAATCCACATGGTCGATATATGGTCTACACTTCAACTCTACCAAATTGTCCATTTATTTAGGGGGTGAAATCCGACCAGCTTTTTCACAATGCAAACTTGGCATCATGCATGACGATTAGACAGCTCCCAACTAAGTATCTTGGCCACCCACTAGCGAGTAAGTCATTGACCAGATCTGATTATGCCCCATTGATTGACAAAATCAAAGGACGGATGTTACCGTGGACCACAAAAGCCATCTCCTTTGCAGGCTGATTGCAACTCATAAAGTCAGTCATAACAAGCATATCAAATTACTGGTGTGCTACTTTTAAACTGCCAAGCTGTTATTTAAAAGAGATTTAGGTAACCCAAATGACTCCCCAAAAGCTAAAGTTGCTTGGGTTGATGTATGCCTACCGCGTGAGGAAGGTGGTCTTAGTCTACGTCTGCTCAAAGACTCTTCTTGAGTTTTTACTTTGTACCTTATCATGAGACTCCTCACCTCTCATGATTCTCTTTGGGTGCAATGGACTTGCCACTACTTACTCAAGTATAGCTCTTTGTGGGACATAAAGGAAGGGTCGAATGGCTTTTGGATATAGAGAAAGCTTTTGAAGTTTCACGATTTGGCCTTCACCTTCACTCGTGTAAAGCTTGGAGATGGTCACCATAGCTCATTTTGGCTTGATAATTGGACACATATTGGTAGAACTATGGACATAACTGGTGATAAATGTATTCAATATTTTGGGATTATGAGGAATGCCAAAGTGGCTTAACTGCTTTCAGATGTGGCGTTGATGAGAACCCCGAATAGAGGCTCTCGGATATGGATTCAACGGCTCGACTTTGGTGAGTCCAAGCTGGTAAAAACTAGTTTTGGGGGAAAAGATGAAGAACATCACAAGGATTATGGCTCTATCCTTGATGATACATTTCAGTCCGATCTTGCTTAGGAATCATCGACTAAGCTTGATCTTGGCTCTCTCTCTCGAATCCTCAAAGAGATGAAGTCGACTAAGGTTTTCTTTCTAGAGAAAAGAATACATTTATTTATTCATTCAAGTTTGAGGATACAAATGAAAAAAGTTGAGCTTATAAAGAATGCTCGACGCTCAAAAGAAACAAAGAAGGAAGAAAATCAAACACATAAATGCAAAACTAGTCGTTGTCCCTTAAATGAGCAAGGTCGGGAAGGAAAGAGTTGTGCTTTGAGTCTTGAGAGCTTGGCCATGAATGTGTGATGTCTATGGACGTCTTGATTAATTGAATCCACGCTTAAGTTGTAGCTGCACCAAAGATATAGCCGTTGGAGAGTTATGACACAAAGTGTGAACGCATCCAAATATGGCAAGTAGACTCTCAAGGGGATTCGCTTCTTGTGAAGGTTGGAGCATGATATGACTTCTTGGGATGTTTCTAATTGGTTGAAATAGTCTCCTGGTCGCCACACATAAGTTTGCAAGCTCTTAAGACAAGTGGATCCTGGACTTACCTTAAATAGAACCAAATCACACATTCTTCTTTGTTGGGCGTGTATCTGGAGAATATGATGGTGGTTTGATGCGTTTTTGGGCTTTTTGGAACCATGAAAGACCCAAGAATATTCTCCAAGTGGTCCACAGTGAAGGGCGCTCCTTAGCTGGGCTGTGTTGCTCAATATTTGGTGTTGTCGCGCAAAAGGTCCAACTTTTAAAATTCATAACTTTCAGCTCCAAGCTTTTTCTGGACCGATTCAACTTTGAGGAGTTAACTGATTGAGTCAAAAATCCATATAAATTAACTTCATATCTTAATTCTCTTTGTATCGTCTGGAGCGCTTTGATGAGTGATCATATGTCTTCATGATCCACCGAGGAAGGTTGTTGAAGTGAACTCCTTGAGTCCGGCTTAGGTGCTTGAGTGTTGGACGAGTCATTGAGTTTAGGAAGCTGAAACATGTCTAAGAAGGTCATCGGAAGTTCGTCTCCCCTTTATCCTTGGTGTATTTAGCCAAAAACTCAACAACCGAATCTAGACCATGCTTAGTTGTCAATGATCTACAGACAAGAATCCCATCAGGCGTGGTCTTAATGATCATAACGAACTAGAGAGTTTGGGGACACTATTTCAATTATCCAATCAGTCTTTAATTCCCACTTCTTTTAAGGGGAAATATGAGCTTCTTTGGCGTCATTCAACCTCTATTTACTACAACAGCTTCTCTGCTTTTAAAAATTGGGAACAAATCATATCACCAGGCACACAAATTTCATGGAGTAGGGTGATTTGGTTTACTCAAGGTGTGCCTCGTTTCTTTTTTATCTCTTGGTTTGCTGTGAAAAAACAAAATTTCCACATATACTAGGATGAGAACTTGAGGCATAATTCAACATTATGTTATTTGTGGGGAAAGGGATGAGTTAAGAGACCATCTCTTCTTTACTTGTCCCTACACATTTGCAGTCTGGAAAGATCTATGTTTGAAGCTCATTGGCCAAGCTATCACGCCGAATTGGTCAGATACTCTGGCTTATTTTGTCTCTTTTACATATGATCGTCTTGATGCAATTCCGTTAAACCTAGTATTTCAAGCCCCTATTTACAATGTGTGGCGGGGGCGGAAATCCCAAATTCGCAGCTCCGGGTCCAAGGACTCTGCCACTCTCCACTTAGATACTGACAAAGTTTTTAGGAATCACATATCTTCTCTTCATTACACATGCACTCACAAGCTTAAGGGATTGCATAAACATTGATTTAAAATGAGTTGTTTTATTTATTATTCTTTACCAGGTCTTGATTTTATAAGCCTTGTACCGTTTTTAATTAATAGTTTTGTAGATCAACAAATTTTACATTTAAAAAAAATTAAAAATAAAGTATGAAGATAATAACATAATAATTATATAGTACGCTGAAGCATTTTCAAACACAAAGAGGTGCTTATCTATTGTGGTCAGCTTCTCTATAATGGTCGTAACCATGTCTCCACTTCCACCAATATTAAGAATCATATTATCAGTACTAGATTCTCTCTTTTTTAAGTCAATGGTATGTAATTTATTAGGATCTTGTTTATAAATCTATTCATTATAATTGATAACTTTACACTAATCATCAAGTAATAAAGAATTGACCACTAAGATATAAATATAAATTTGATATTTTCTTAAAGATTTGTTATTACATATAATATTGTACGATCGATATATAGCTTAAGATCCAAACCATATAAACTTTGAATGTAATGCATACAAGAAATGTTCACACATCAACAGATCCAAGAACTTAAAAAGTGGTCCAAAGTGAGGACTTCACTTGACTTAGAAGTTATAAGAACACTATTTTTGATTATATTAATGTAACTGGTGATTCTAACTGAATCACAAGCCAAACAATAAATAAACAACGGCTTAATCAGTACAACTACATACTGTGACAGAGTAGCAATATATTGATAAAACAAATTTCAAATCTTGTAATTATGTCCCTAATCAGCTATATAAAAAAAATTCTTTGAAGAAAATAATTGATTTATGATAAGGAAGTATATAGAATCCGAATCAAATTTATGTTTTTAAAATACATAGGCACATCATTATTATCTACTTAATCAATTGTCATATTTTTGTCTATTCATATATTTCTCTACATTATGTTATTTTCATTTGTGGTGAAGAATCAATCATTTTATAATCAAATTGAGTTGGTCTAGTGGTTGAAGATTCGTTCTACTTATCTATATTGGCAGAGTATGAGTTTTTTTCCCTACAAAACTATTGCTGACAGGTTTTCTTTTTGTGGAATTAAACTTTTGCTATATATGCGAGAAAATAAACTTGTTCTATTTTTCTTCCTTCCTCTCATCTCCTAGCCTTCGTCGAGGTAAGCTTCTTTGTTTCTTTTCATCTTTACATATATATAAGGTAACTATAAGAAGTTCGAAGAAGTTGAAGAGAGTTGAAGACTCGAGGGAAAAAATATTGACTGTTTGATTTGAACAAAAAAATTACACTAAATCCGGGACAATTCACCATGTTCTAGAAATTGAAGAAACAAATATTTTATTTTGGCGTATATATTGACTAGTTTATATTAGGGCATCTCCAACAATACAATTTATTTTGAAGGAAGTGAAATCTCATCAAAATAAAGTTTTAAGGTTAGATAATTCTAACAATTATCTCTAAATAAAACCTTAAAACCTTTATTATTTTGAAATATAATACATTAAAAAATATTTCAAAAATGATAAAACTTCATTAAAAATATAAAATATACATTAAAAATATTACACACAATATTTTTTGTAATTTTCTTCAAAAACATAAAAAATATTTGTTTTAAATTTAGTAATTTGTTATTAATTTTTGTATTTTGTCTTGAATTTTGTAATCTGTTTTAAATTATTAATTTTAAATTTGTTTTAAACTTTGTAACTTGTCTTAAATTTAATATAATTTGTATTACTAAAAGCATTTGACAAAAAAAAATGATAAACATCAAGAACTATCTCTTGCCGTTCAAGAATTAGTATTTTCTCGATGGAATTACACCATGACAAATTGTTGAGTTTTTCATACAGAATCGAGACATAGTTTCTAATTTATAGTCGAGTTGAAAAATTTTCATCCGGAATTCATCAGGACCCCCTTTTAGACAGATGTAGATGCATACGATTTTTTTTTTTTGTCAAATGCTTTCAGTGGCAAAAAAGCCTGTACTTAAATAAAATCCAAATATTGGTCTGAGCTTATGGCTAGAGTTGTAAATGGTTATAAAAGAAATATAATTTGATACTCATTTGTAGCTGGATGATTAAAAGTCTCTTTCTTAAGTTCGGCTGATTTTTGGTATTGTTTACAACTTCGAATCAGTCTATTTCATTGCTATGTCTAGTCACATGTCTCACATTTTTCTTTTTGCTACATAGATATCAGGTGTCAGAATAAAAACATGTGAATATTTTCATATGGAAATTACTCAAGCATTAGACTATCAAGAATGACACATATCTCATATCAGTTCGGTCGTTGGTAATGGCAAATTCAGAACTGTTTTTAATTTGGAGCGCATTGTATCAGAAGTTTTTTTTATCTCAAAAGTATAATATTTAAACTCAAGTAAGGTTTATGACAAAAACAAAATCTTACAAAATTATCTTTCCTTCATCTATGTTTTCTATATAGTTTTAACAACAATTTTATATTTTATCATTATAAACAATTACTTGTCAACATATCGATTTCTCCTAAGCTTGGAAAAAGAAAATAATATAGTGGAGAAAATAATTTAATTAAAGAAAGATTAAGTTTAACGATGATTGATCGCTTTTTTCTCTCTTCGGTTTTTAATAATTTGGTTTATATCTTAATTAGGATATTTTGTGTAGGCTATTAGTTTTTATAAAAATTTGGATTGGGGAATTTTTTTTTTCTCTTAATAATATTGGACAGAAGATTCCTTTTTTTCTTAATTGGATATGAATAAGTATATAAAACATGAAAAGAAAGAAGTAAAAAAAAAGTATGGGAGACATTCCTTAGGACATCTCCAATTGTTCTCTAAATCACACTTTAAACTTTATATTTAGAGATTGGGTTTTTGACCCAGATTCACAAGATCGAAACCTCCCTTCATCAGAAATAGAGGAGAATGTTTCTTCAACTCTAATGGCGGAAGCACTCGCTCTCCGTTTAGCCTTGGAGGATGGTTGCAGGAAGGAATTTCAAGAGCTTACAGTGGAATCAGAATGTAAGAATCTGATCCAAGCTTTGAGAAAGGAGATAGCAGATCCCCGATCTCTTTGGAATTTTAGCGGATGTCAAAAGCCTGATGAAGAAGTTTATCTTTTGTTCTATCAGATTTATCCCCAGATCAGTAAATTGTAATGCTGATTCTATTGCCAAGAGGGCTTTAAATGCTTTGTATCCACTCACGTAACTCTTTTAATTAAATTCAAGTTTCGTTGAACAAAAAAAAACTCTATATTTAGAGAAAAAGTGTTTTCAATGGTGCTCTATTTCTTGCTCTAAAAATAGTAATTTTTATATTTTACTCAAAATTTGGAGGAATCTATTTTTTAGAGTATAATTTTTTTTTACAAAATGATATTTTAATTTCTAGTGTATTATTATTTTATATCTAAACAATATTATATAATCAAAATATACATAGTACAAAATTTTAAATAATTCTGTTTATGTGATGCAATGAAATTTTATTTTCAATAAATTATAATTTTACTAATCTTGTTATTGACTATTTAATATAAATGGATAAAATATGTTGATTTGTAAAGTAAAGAAATATATTAGAAATTTGTAATAAAATAGTAAAATAAAATATTATAAACTATTTATTTAGAAAAAAAATAGAGTAAACTATTTGAACAAACTATTCTTTTATTTTAGAGAACTCTATTTCTAGATGAAAAAATATATTGAACCATTTGAGATGGTCTTAATACTCTACTTCTTGAATCCGCCACTCGTCGGTTAGGCTAGATCTAAGGTCAACCTCCCTTCAATAACAATATGGAAACTAGCGACGTATGAATCATAATCGGTCGTACTAACATTCATTTCAATATATAACTTTTCTTGAAATTAGTTTGAACTTTGGTTTAAAATTTAGTAGATGTAAGAATTAACTTTTTTGTTTGGTATATATATAAAGGGTTTTGTATACCAAACACGAGTAAATAGAAGATCACATGGTCAAGTGAAATCTGTTGTGATCACAAGAGAGACCCCCACACACAAATAAGTTAAATGAAAATGGCTTAACATTATAACCCGGACCATCTCATAAAACTCCTTCTACCAATCATTCATTACTTTGTCTCGTCTTGCCTTATAATTACTATCCTAAACATTTATTGTTTTGGACTAATATACCATCGGTTTGATATATATCGTATCATCTTAGTTATATACTTATATTATATTATTCTTCTCTTTGGAAAACATGAAAAATATGGAATTTTCTGACCACTCATATGTTTTGGTAGTTTATAGTCGGTTTATCCGTATTTTAGCTTGTAATCTTGACTAATAAATAAAAGATATGGGATAATATATTAATTTTGAATTGGTTTTGAATTTTATTTTTTACATTAGATTAACAACAATTCGATCTATAACTTAAGTTTTCTAACTAAAACTGGTAAGATTTAAATTCACTACCAAATAACTAGATAAATCAGAGACAAGCTATAGACTACCTGTTTTTTGCAATAAATTTTAAATTAAATTTAATAACTACTATAATACTCAGAACGGTGTCTATAAACAAAATTTTTTACTTTAAGCCCTCGAATAAATATATATTTTTGAGTTTCCCTAATCTTGAAAACGTAATATAGCATAAAGGTAACAATAGTCCATTTTGTTTGACTACCTAACCAAAAATCTAGTCTAAATTATGGAAAATTAAGTTTTTTTAACTACAAATAAAAATAAATTAAATAAATTATTTGAGTTTAATTAATTAAATTATAGACATGCCAACATCAAAATTTATTGTAATGCCATACATATTAATTTTGGAATCAATAGAAATTTATTTTTGTTTTTCGTGCCGTTTATTTTATTATCCTTGCCTATCTGAAAGAGAATTTCATACCCATTTTCAATCAAATCGAAAAAATCTCGATTTTGCATCTACACTAGGGCAATTTCTTTTCCATGATA
Organism: Lepidium didymum; assembly: GCA_963920545.1. Taxonomy (NCBI): domain Eukaryota; kingdom Viridiplantae; phylum Streptophyta; class Magnoliopsida; order Brassicales; family Brassicaceae; genus Lepidium; species Lepidium didymum. The sequence continues at coordinate 17,020,644 of OY986980.1, read as the reverse complement.
AATTATATATTGAAATAGTTAGAGTCATGCCTAAACTTACAGAAGATTAAGGTGAATCGGAAAATATCTGACATTCTTTTTTTGTATATGTTGTTCCATTTTATATTCAAACCTATGTGTGTTCTTTTATGATTTTAACTTTTCATTAGAATCATTATTCTAGGGTTTTCTTCAAACAACATATTATTTAAAAGATCATAAAAATTATACAGTAAATATTGTTTTACCACTCCAGTCTCCATATTGTTGGATAAGCTTCAATAGCTTAGAACCCAAGATATCTTTAATAAGGAAGTTAGAGTTAAGATAAGCTCAAAGATATTCTAGATAGAATTAAAAGAAATAGAATTCTATTAAGATTAGGATTAGTAAGAGATTTCGAAAGATAGAGATCTCTATATATACTTGTAGAAATCAAGTTTGTGATTTCACAAGAGAGAACATTAAGCTTGATTGTTGTTTAGTTTTGAGAGTATTTTCTAAGCATCAATAAAGAAAGCAATTCTTGATATTCAAGTTAGTGTTCTTACGATCTTTTATTTGGTATCAGAGCAAAGATCTTGCTTTAATTCATCAAACCGTGATGAACAAATTCTCGAGCAATGGGAGATGACGTGAAACCGACAAAGAAAGATCTTGTGCCATCATCAGTGGTGTGTCCAATGCTGAGCTCAATAAATTACACAGTCTGGTCGATGAGGATGAAGGTGCTACAACAAGTGCACAAGGTTTGAGATACAATCGAAATTGGCTTAAGTGTTGAGGAGAAAAATTACTTAGCCACAGCTTTACTGTTTCAATCGATACCAGAAAGATTAATTCTATAAGTTGGAGAACAAGACTCACCTAAGGGAATATGGGATGCGATTAAATCTAGAAATCTTGGAGCTGAAAGAGTAAAAGAAGCAAGGCTCCAAACTCCCATGTCTAAGTTTGATAGAATGAAAATGAGAGAATCAGAAAATATTGATGCTTTTTCTGGAAGGATGTCGGAGATAGCATCGAAATCCGTGGCTTTAGGGCAAGTAATCGAGGAACCAAAATTTGTTAAGAAGTTTCTTAATAGATTACCAAGAAACAGATTCATTCACATCATAGCCTCGCTGGAACAGGTTCTGGATTTAAATAAAACTAGGTTCGAGGACATTGTTGGGAGACTTAAGGTGTATGAGGAGTGAATAATATACGAAGAAATCAACAATGAAACTCAGTACAATCTTCTATACTCAAACACTGAGTAAGATAACTCGAGAGGACAAGGAAGAGGTCGAGGAAAAGGGCGAGGAGGCTCAAATATGAGAGAAAGGAGCAAAGAAAAGAAAGATAGATCGAACATTGTGTGTTTTCGGTGTGACAAGAAGGGTCACTTTGCTTCAGTTTGTCCAGAAAGAAAGAAGAAGTTAGAGGAGATGAACAAAGTGGAAGAAGAAGAGACCGAAACAGAGGAGGTTGATGAATCTCTGTATGTGCACGAAATCATATTTCTCAATGAGGAGAAAGTGATGCCTAAGAAATATCAAAACGAAAAGAAGGAAGATGGACTTTGGTATTTAGACAATGGTGCAAGTAATCACATGACATGAGAGAAAACATTTTTCTCATAATTAAACACAAAGATCAAAGGAAAAGTTAAATTTGGAGATGGCTCTTGTGTTAACATTGAGGGAAAAGGATCGATACTTTTCCAAGCAAAGAATGGAGAGCAGAAACTCATGACAGACATCTACTACATCCATGATCTCAAAAGCAACATCCTAAGCCTTGGACAAGCCAGCAAAGTAGGATGTGAGGTTGTAATGAAACATGAGTACTTGACTCTATACGATCCGAGTGGTAGATTGCTAATCAAAGTGAAAAGATTTCCAAAAAGACTGTATAAAATTAAACTCCAGATTGGAAAACAAATTTGTCTTCATACACGGATGGATGAGGAATCATGGAAGTGGCATGTTAGACTTGGACACTTGAGTTTCAAAACTATGAAAACGATGGCAACAAACAAGATGGTTCACGGATTGCCAAAAATCAAAGGAGAAAAATAGGTGTGTGAATCATGTCTAGTTGGCAAACAAACACGGTTTGACTTTCCTAAATAAACTCAGTTTCGATCCTCTAGAGCTTTAGAGTTACTTCACGCGGATCTCTGTGGACCAATCTCGCCACCAACTCCAGGTCGTAACAAGTATGTATTTGTGATCATTGATGATCATACACGATACATGTGGACAATTCTGCTCAAAGAAAAGAATGAAGCGTTTGAGAGATTCAAAGAGTTTAAAATTTTAGTTGATAAAGGTTGGAGAAAACGATTTTATTCTTACCGACAGACAGAGGTGGAGAATTTACATCGAATGATTTTAAAGTTTTCTGTGAGAAAAATGGAATTCAGAGGCAGCGAACAGCTCCGTCCACACTTCAACAAAACAGTATGGTAGAACAGCGTCATACATTAATGGAGAAGATAAGGAGCATCCTCAAAGCAATGAACGTACCGAACTATTTTGGGGGAGAAAGAGTCAGACATTCAACGTACTTGATTAATCGTTTACCTATGAGAGCTTTGCATAAGCAAACACCATACGAGAGTCTAAAAACCAAAAAGACGAGTATTAGCCATATACGGGTGTTTAGATGTCTAGTTTATGCAAAAGTGGAAACAACATATCTTAAGAAACTTGATGATCGATCTCAATGCTTAATATATCTTAGAGTTGAACCAAGGTCAAAAGCTTATAGATTATACAATCCCACTCCCACGATAAAAAGAATCGTTGTGAGTAAAGATGTGATCTTTGATGAGATGAGAGCTTGGAATTGGAAGAAAGAACAACAAGAAGACATAAGCAGTCCAAGGATGTTTAAGATGAATTGGGGAGATATACGAGATAATGGACTAGGTCTGTATACTGCAGGAAATCATCAAGAAAGTGATGATTCAAAGACTAAAAGTCGAAACTCACAACAAACAGATAGAGAAGTTGAAACAGAGGAAACATAGGTTGAACAACAAACTCAATCAACACAAGAATCAGTTCAACCACTTAGGAGAACAAATCGGACAATTCAACCTCCAACATACCTAAGTGACTACGCTCTCTTGGCAGATTTTCAGTGTGAAAGACTTATTTTCTCTTGATAATGAACCGATGAACTATAAAGAAACAAAAGATTCTGTAGAATGGACCAATGCTTGAAAAGGAGATAAAATCGACCAACAAAAATAAAACATGGACACTAGTTGATAAGCCTTACAGAGAGAAAGTCATTGGTTTGAAGTAGATTTTCAAAATCAAAATAAACGCAGATGGTACTATCAACAAGTTTAAAGCTCGTTTAGTTGCAAAAGGATATGCACAACAATCGAGAATTGATTTTGATGAAGTTTTTGCACCAGTTTCATGCATAGAAACAATCAGATTACTCGTGGGATTTGCTACTTCAAAGGGATGGAAAATTCATCACTTAGACGTCAAGATTGCATCTTTACATGGTGAATTGGATGAAGAAGTATTTGTATCCCAACCTGAGGAATTTGAAAAGAAAGGAGAAGAGAAGAAAGTTTTCAAACTCTCCAAAGCCTTATACGTATTAAGGCAAGCTCCAAGAGCTTGGAACACGAAGCTTGATCAGATTTTAAAGAGTTTAAAATTTGAAAGATGTTCCAAAGAAAGCTCTGTGTATCGAAAAGAAGATAGATAAGATATTCTTCTAATTGCAGTTTATGTTGATGATCTTTTTGTGACTGGAAACACAATAAAGATCATACACGAATTCAAGGCTGCAATGTCCTTAAAGTTCGAAATGTCTGATTTGGGAAAACTCACATACTATCTAGGTATCAAAGTTGATCAAACATAAGAAGAGATTGTGATGAGACAAGAAGCATATGCACTAGGAAGCAGGTTTAGAGGACTACAACTCAACACATATACTGATGGAATTTGGTTTGAAGCTATCAAAAGAAAACAAAGATTAACCATAGATAGAGGCAACATTTTTTCGAAGAAGAATAGGATGTCTAAGGTATCTCTTGCATACTAGACCTAATCTTGCATTCTCAGTTGGAGTAGTAAGCAGATATATGCAGAAACCGAAAGAATCACATGGTAAAACTTTGAAACAAAATTTGAGATATCTACAAGGAACAATCGGTTATGGTTTGAGATTTAAGAAAGGAGGATCGATGAAAATTACTGGATACAGTGACAGTAGCCATAATGTTGATTATGATGATGGTAGAAGCATAACCATGCACATATTTTATCTAGGTGAATCGCCAATAACATGGTGTTCACAAAAGCAAAACACAGTTGCTTTATCATCATGTGAAGCTGAGTTTATGGTAGCTACTAAAGCTTCAAAGCAAGCTATTTGGCTTCAGGATTTGATGAGTGAAATCACAAGAAAAGAGAGCTCAAGAACTAAGATAAGAATCAATAACAAATCTGCAATAGAGCTCACGAAAAATCTAATTTTCATGGCCGATTGAAGCATATTCATAAGCGGTATCATTTTATCTGAGAGTGCATTCAAAATAATCAAATCATTGTTAGGTATGTTCCAAGTGAAGAACAATGTGCATACATATTAATGAAAGCCCTAGCAAGAATCAAGTTCAAGCAAATGAGAAGTCGAGTACGAGTACATGACATTTCAAAGAAAAACTTAAAACTTAAGGGGGTGAATGTTGGATAAGTTTCAATAGCTTAGAGCCCAAGATATCTTTAATAAGGAAGTTAGAGATAAGATAGGCTCAAAAATATTCTAGATAGAATTAAGAGAAATAGAATTCTATTAGGATTAGGATTAGTAAGAGATTTCGAAGGATAGAGATCTCTATATATACTTGTAGAAATCGAGTTTGTGATTTCACAAGAGAAAACATTAAGCTTGATTGTTGTTTAGTTTTGAAAGTAGTTTCTAAGTAAAGAAAGCAATTTTCGATATTCAATTTAGTGTTCTTACGATCCTTTACATATAACTTCCTTTTGAGTGCTTGAACAAATTAAAATAAAGTATTTAAGGTGCATATCATATATATAAAGATGTATGATATACAAGGAAATTTAAGAAAGAGCTAGCTAGTGATCCAAAATATAATAAATCTAAACTTATATCACACAATCTTCTTATATTTTTTTTGATAAACACAATCTTCTTATATTGGTTCAAGAGTTAAAAAAAAATTAACCAACCAAACAAAAAATTATATAAAATCGTGGCCCTTAAATTCAAGTTTTTTTGGGGTGTCCAAATGATCATATTTTTTGTGTCATGATTTTTTAAAATTTAGTGTAATCCTCAAAATGTTTCCAATGTCTTATTGGGTCATTTTTGCAATAAAGATAAATTGAAGCAAGATTGGAATAAACAAATAATTTTAGGATAAAAATGCATATTTGGAAATTTGACATTTCTTATAACGTTTTGTCATACACTACAAGAAAATATTGCAATTTGCAACTAAAGATTTTTGACCAATTTTAGATTATTATTGATTTTTGACCACTTTTGATAAAAAATGTAAAAAATTATTGTTAGACCAATTTTACATTTTTATTATAATCAAAATTTAATTGTTTTCTAGTAGTGATATGCAAATTTAACTTGTCTCTCAACACAAGATACCACTTTGACTCAACTTTCGTTTGGTGGTTCGAAGTTCTAAGATATTGCTACTAACGATTCAAAAGTTATGGCCAATTTACTGATAAACATTACCATATCATATATTTGGATTTTTGGCTAGTATCCGTGGACACGTTTTATGAGAAATAAACGTTTGTATATCGATATCTATCAAATACAAATATATAGTCCATAATGTAAAGTAGATCCACGTAGCAATACAACATTCACTCTTTACTTCAACCAAACATTAATAGTATCCACGAATTACAGAAATTTCCTCATCTATACGCTTCATGTTAGAACTTAAATATAAGATTCACATATATGCATGGAGATAAATGATGGAATGCATTTATCAATCAATTAAGAGGAAATAAATTGGAGGGACATGTGCATATGTTTAGTTGCATCTATTGAAAGGAATTTGTGGTTGGGAACATGGGCAACGAATAAAATGTCTAGTATCACTACAAGAAATTTTTTGTATTGATACGTAATATTTCATTACAATAACATATATTTCGTCACAGTATAAAGATATTGTTATAAAATTGTGATGATTTCTAAATAGTTACAATACAAGTGCAACAAATACATATTGGTAACAAAAAGTCACAATATACTTGTGACAAATAAATTTAATAACAATTTTGTCACAAATCATTACGAAATAGAGTCACAATAATTTGTAATGAATAAAATTTGTAACAAAATTGTATATAAAACGTCACAAATTATTACTAATATTCATAATTGCAATACAATTATCACAATAGCTCAAATTTTTTGTAGTGTATGAAAGATGCTCCATGAGAGGATAAGCTAGCCCTCAACATATATAATAACCAGAACTGAAAAATTGAATTGAACCGAACCGAATTTTTTGGTTCGGTATGGTTTTGGTTTTTGGCAAAGAACCATTTGGTAACTTCGATTCTCAGTTCAGTTAAGTTTTCAGTTCTGTTTAGTTTCAAATAAAAACTGAAACTAATTAGTGTTAAAAATATTTTGGTTACTTTTGGTTATTTTTTGGTACTTTTGGAAATTCAGTTTCGGTTCTAAATGGTGGTTACTTTATTTAGAACTGAACTATTATTATTTCTGGTCTCATTCAGTTCTACTTATTCGGAAACCGAAATCAAACCGAATTTTAATCGATATCTATCGGTACCTATTTACGAAAATTGCCCCCATTATTTTTAACGGAAATTCAGGAAAATGTTGAGAGAAATGGTCCAAACTGAAGTAAACTATATACAACACTGTTATCATTAATTATTATTGTTGTACTTATTAATTAATTACGATTAAACTGAGTTGGTCATAACTATTTTCACGATTGCTGACTTCGAAAGTTTAGAAAATAGAATTTAATGTGAATGCTCTTGAAGACCATTTACGGTTTCTCATATAATATTGTTGACTAAACACGATTCATGAAATTTTATTACCAATTTATATAGGGTTTAGGGGTTTCATATGAGACCACAAAGATTAGGATATTAATGTTTTTTCTAGCTTATGGTAAATATTTTAATTGATTAATATGCTATACTATTACTAATCATTTCAATAAAAATTAATTATAACATTGGTAAAAATTATTTCTAAGTTGGCCCTAATAAACACGGTTCCTTTAGTCTAGTGGCAGGTGGTAAATCTAGTAAAAACAGACACATTTGCAGATTGAGTCTCACTGTTTATATTATATAAGAATTTGACTAATTGGGCGATCAGTTGTGATACGTTGACAGAAAAACAAAAAACAAAAAGGTTCCTCTAATAATGTGAAAATACATGAACAGTTAACAATATTTCGAGGCATCGTCTAACATATTGATAAGCTATTAAATCAGATATTAATCATAGAAGTGAGCAATAGACATTAATAGACATGTTGATAGAAGTATACGTGACTGTAGAACGTCATTATAAATAAATAAATCATATCCCCTTCTGGTATCAGAGCCATGGGTATATGATTTATGATTTCAAGACTATATAATTTATTGGATTTCTCTATGGATTTATTTACGAAGTTTTATGTTGATTTTCAAACTATATCTAGTTCATATTTTTAAAATCAAAACTTATTAAGATTTCTTCTTGAATTTTTAAGATATTAGTAATCCTAAGTGTTTTGCCAGTCTCGTGTCTAGGAAGTAAGTCCCGAAAGAGTAGGGCATTAAAACCTAGAAGTTAAGTCTGGATTATAGGGAAAACTAAAACCTTTAAATCAAGAAGAATTCCAAAATGAGTTCTTATTTTAAAAATACACTAGATAGGTCTAATTCAACATCATCTTCAAAAATTAGATCTAAAAGAGAATCTAAAAAAATTATAAATAGCCATGAAACGACAATAGATGATTTTCAAGGATCTATTGACAATTGGGAAATCCCAAGAGTCCATAGAGACCAAATCTACCAAATTTCAAGAATAAATTTCTTAAGAACAAACTTTTCAATAAAAACAGAAGAACGTGACATACAATTAATTAAACCCTTTGAAACAATTTATCTGTTTTCAGAAAACGCTTTACAAAGACATACATAAAAGAATTTTAAATATATACATATAGGATTAGTCCAAGTCGGAATCAAACCACTTTCAAAAGAAGGTCTTAACACTTCAATACTAGCTATCTTAAGAGATACTAGGTTTAAATCATTTGAAGATTCTTTGCTTAGTTCTATAGAATCAAGTTTATGTGTTGGTCCAATATCGTTTGATTGTTATCCAAATTTTACTGTTTCTCTAAATGATAAAAATATTTTAAAATCTTTAGTTTTACAAGTTAAAACACATAATTATGAAATGATTGAAGGATCAATTCCAATTGCCTTAGTTTTTAGGTTACATTATAAAGCCATGACAAGTGTTTTTTCTTCAAAAGTAAAAATATCAAGTAAAAAAGGTGAAACCCTATTACTCCAAACAGATCTTTCAAAATCAAACTCCATCATTCCAAGATCGATTCAGTGGAAAGATGTAAATCTTCCAGATGAATGGATCCTTGAAGGGGTAACCCAACCAAAAACTCTAAAACCCGTAGAGCCAATAGAACCAAACACACGTCTAAAAACCATTGAACAATCTAATGATGGAAAAGTAAAACTTTCCTTCATCAGGCCCAACGATAAAAATATTGAAGATGATTTATATTGTGAATCCTCTTCAGCCAGAGAAATAATAGACTTAGGAAGAGTCTCTCAATTGGGTTGTGGTATTCCAATACAAGAACATAGATTCAACCACGATTCTCAACTTCCGACATTCCAAACTCAATATTAAGAAATGTTGATTTTCAAACACAAATACCAAAGCCGGTTTACACATCAAGAACTAGTTTTGAACAAAATGAATTCATTACAAAATCTGAACCAACTAGCCCCACATTTTCGGCTATAACTGAAAACATGGCTAATGAACTAAATGTCTTAGAAAAGGATTTTGAAATAAATAAAAAAACTTTAAGAGAAGAATTCTATTCAGACAAAAATCTACAAAAAAGAAATTGGTTTTTCAGAAAATTTACTACAAATAAAAAGAAAATACAAGAAGAATATTATAAATATCTTACAAAACACAAAGTTCAAGTTCTATTTTTTAACTGGCTTGAAGATTATACAAAAGAAAATAACATTTATTTTCCTTTCAAAAACAGCAAATCCCATCACAAATCGAAGCAAAATCCCTGAGTGGGAAACACTCGCTAATGGAAAAATATTTCGTTCAAATCACCCCCCTCAACAAGGAATAAAACTTGAATTATCGGGTAAACTGATTGAAGCAATTCCTTTTAAAATCCCTCAAGAAGATGATAAGACAAATGTCAAAAATATCATTCTTCAAAATAATTTTTCAAACACCAACCTTGAAACAATAAGTAAACAACTTGATAGAATAGAAAAAACAATATTAAAACAACAAACCCCTCCAAAGGAAACTTCGACTAACAAGAAACTTAAACTTCCGATATTTGAACCTTTCCAAATTTCAGAAACTAGTGTTAAAACTTGTCAAAACACAAATTTAGAATTCATTCGCGCCCTTCAAAGTCAACTAAGTAACATAGAAGTAAGAGAAAGTAGTAAACAACAAGCTTATGATGTCCCTGCAACTCCAACTTCTAAAAACCAAAGAAATTTTAAATCCATCCAAACACCTACCAATCTTGAAACACAAAGCTCAAATATTCAAATAAATACTCTATGTCAAGAATCAGATTCTGACAAAACCATACATCAATTCCAAAACAATAGAATAAATCGTCTTGATTGGAGAAACAATCATGAAAACCAAATAATAACAGCACCAGACCTAGGACAAATTCAACCAATGGAACAATCTAGGTTCAATTCATCTTCCGTTTATGACTGGAATCTAGACGGAATCTCTGAATATAATATATTAAATTTCCTCCAAAAAATGACAATGGCTGCAAACGCCTATAGGACACAAATAGGCAACGAAGATAAAACCGTCGCTGAACTCCTTATTGATGGTTTTTCGGGACAGCGAAAAGGATGGTGGGATAACTATCTCACTAGTCAACAACGGGAAGAAATCCTTAATGCTATTAAAATAGATGAAGAAGGATTACCTATTCTAGATAATTTCGGAGCTACCCAACAAAATGCGGTAGCAACTCTAGTCTTAGCTATAACCCTTCATTTCATAGGAGATCCCTCACTCCTTAGAGACAAAAACGCAGAACTCCTTTCAAATCTTAAATGTAAAAAACTAAGTGATTTCCTATGGTACAAAAACACATTCCTCACTAGGGTTCTACTTCGGCAAGATTCAAACCAGCTTTTTTGGAAAGAAAAATTTCTTGCAGGACTACCAACACTCTTAGGAGAAAAGGTTAGAACAAAAATTAGAGAATATAGTGGTATCCAAATAATTGAATACGATGATTACACCTATGGAGAACTAGTTAGTCTAGTCCAACAAGAAGGTCTTAAAATCTGTCAAGATTTAAAACTCCAAAAACATCTCAAATGGGAACTTAGAAAAATAAAGGTAGAGTTAGGGTCCTTCTGCAAACAATTTGAAATAGATCCTAGTAACAAAAAGTCATGTATAGGAAATTGCAAACCAGCATACTATTCCAAAAAAACCAAAATTTACAAAAAGAAATTTAAAAGAATATAGGCCACGAGAAAACTCTTGGAAAAAACCTCGAAACAAATTTAGACCAAAAGAATCCCAAAACAAACCTTTTTACAAAAACTTAACATGCTATAAATGCAATAAAAAAGGCCATACTTCAAAATTCTGCCGTCTAAATAAGAAAATCCAAGAACTCGATCTTGGAGAAGAAATCTCAGCCAAAATATCAAATCTCTTCCTAGACTACTCTTCCTCGTCTAGTGATTGCAATTCTGAGTTTTCTCCTGAAGAGGCTTTGCAAGTTGATGAACTAAATGAATCATCATCTAGCTCGGACTCAGACAGTACGAAAATCCAAGTCCTCTCAAAAGACCAGGAATTCCAATTAGAAATCCTGAATTCAATCTCAGACCCTGAACTAAAACGAAAATTCCTTGAAACAATCATTTCAACTATAAGTGAAAACCAAAAAATGGAAAATCTTCCAAAAACCAAAGAACCATCAACTTCCAACTCTTCGTATAACCTAACCACTATCCTCAACCAAGGAAGAAAAAATCATTCCAAAACTACTTTACAATCCCTTCAAATTGAGATCAAAAATGTAAAAAATGAACTCAAACATTTGAAAGAAAAACAAAAAATGGATTCAGAATATTTTCATTCAATATTAACCTCTAAAAAACATGATGATTCTAGTTCAGAAGAACAAGATAACATTTGTCCAGAAAATTTAGAAAATGATCTTGTAGAACAAATACAAACCCTAAACACCATGCCAAATGATTTCATTTTTGTACTAAGAGAAATCACATCCCGGAAATATAAAATAAAAATTACACTTGTTTTTTCTGAAGATTACAAACTAGACATAATTGCACTCTTTGATACTGATGCCGACCTAAATTGCATAAAAACAGGTCTCGTGCCGAAATGTTTTCATCACAAAACAAATGAAAAACTCTCTGCAGCAAATAATTCAAAACTTAGCATAACCTCAAAAACAGAAGCTTCAATATTAAAAGAAAATATTCTATTCAAAACTGTTTTTGTTCTCACAGATGATATATACCAAAATATCATTCTTGGAACACCATTTATAAACTTAATAACACCATACAAAGTAAAAGATGATTCAATTTCTTTCAAAACACAAGATAAAAAATTAACTTTCGAATTTATGGAAACTCCAAAAAAGAGAAGTCTAAACTTAATAAAAGTATGCTCAATACAAGAAAATTCTATAAATTCTCTAATTAAAAGTAAAAAATTTCATTTAGAAAACATACAAACGGAATTTCTTGTTGAAAAAACAAAAGAAATATTAGAAACTTCAATCACAAAAGGAAAAATTTCAAAGCTAAGTAAACTTTTCGAAGAGCAATTATGTTCGGATTTACCAACGGCCTTCTGGGATAGAAAACAACACATAGTTGACTTACCCTATGAAGAAAAATTTGATGAAAGAGAAATTCCTACAAAGGTTCGTCCGATACAGATGAACTCTGATCTAGAGAGCCATTGTAAGAAAGAAATTTCAGAACTTTTAAACAAAAAATTAATTTCAAAATCAAGATCTCCATGGTCTTGTGCAGCTTTCTATGTGAATAAAAATTCAGAAATAGAGAGAGGAACCCCGAGACTTGTAATAAATTACAAGCCTCTAAACACAGCATTAAAATGGATTAGATATCCAATACCAAATAAAAAAGACCTCCTTCAAAAACTTTACTCCGCACACATATTTTCAAAATTTGATCTAAAATCAGGATTTTGGCAAATCCAGATATCTGAAAATGATAGATATAAAACAGCATTTATTGTTCCCTGTGGGCAATACCAATGGAATGTAATGCCTGTTGGTTTGAAAAATGCACCTTCCGAATTTCAAAGAATAATGAATGACATATTCTCAGAATATTCAAAATTTTGTATAGTATATATTGATGATATACTCATATTTTCAAACTCTATTGAAGAACATTTCAAACATCTAAAAACATTTTACTATGTTGCACGAAAAAATGGACTCGTAATATCAAAAACAAAAATGGTTCTATTTCAAACCAAAATTAGATTTCTTGGACATTACATATCAAAGGGTACGATTAAACCTATAGAAAGATCATTAGAATTTGCTAACAAATTTCCTGATAAAATTTTAGATAAAACTCAATTACAACGATTTCTAGGAAGTCTTAATTATGTCCTAGATTTCTGTCCAAACATCAACATATTAGCTAGACCATTACATGATCGTTTAAAGAAAGACCCCACCCCGTGGACAGAACAGCATACCACAGTAGTCCAACAAATCAAAAAACAAGTCCTAGAAATCCCGTGTCTGCATATAGCAGATCCAAGGCTAGAAAAAATTGTAGAAACAGATGCTTCTGATATTGGATATGGAGGTATCTTAAAACAAAAAGAGAAAACGGGTCATGAAAAAATAATCCAATTTACTTCATCCCATTGGAATGAAACCCAAAGAAATTATTCGACTATCAAAAAAGAAATACTAAGTATAGTTTTATGTATACAAAAATTTCAAAGCGATCTTCTAAATCAAATTTTTTTACTAAGAATAGACTGCAAAAGTGCTAAAGACGTTTTACAAAAAGATGTTAAAAATCTTGCTTCAAAACAGATTTTTGCCCGATGGCAGGCACTACTAAGTATTTTTGATTTTAATATAGAATATATTAAAGGAGAAACAAATTTTATTCCAGATTTCTTGACTCGTGAATTTCTCCAAAACAGGTACGATGCCACCAAAACAGATTGACAAAGGAAAAGGCCTTTCTATTGGCCCAAAGCAAGAAAACCCAAAAACTCCAAACACTTCCAAACCAAAAACAGAACCCGAAACACAACCCTGGATTACAATTACAAAAAAGAAACCAGAAAAAGAAGAAAAAGCCCTTCAAACTCAAAAAGAGATCCTGGATCAAATACGATTTTCACAACAGGCTTTTGACAAAAGCTTTTCAAAACAAGAGCAAGGGGGTTCTTCAAAAATACCCTCCTTTCTTGAGATTTTTAAAATACCCGAAGCCCCTTTAAAAATAATTTCAAAACAAAACCATGCTTCAAAACAAATTTCAAAACCTTTAAACAATTCGCAAATTGTTTTAAAGGAATTTTCACAAAGTTCTCCTTCTGAGTATTTTGAAAAACAAACTTATCAAAACGTTATTACTGTTGAAAAAGACTTTTTTGAAAGTGATCCATTTTCAACCATAGAAAAGTTTTTTGGAAAAAATCAGTTTTATAAACCTTTCAATACATATAAAACTGTATTATTTTATCAAACAATTTTGGAAATTACAGGATCCGTTACTTTCAAACACAATTTTTTGGATGAGAGTCACACGGCTCCCGCCTACTCCACTTTCAAAATACATGATATTATTTCTCCAAAAGATTGGGATTATGATCTCAATGAAAGTATAAAATTTCTAGAAAATCTTTCCAATCTTTCTTGTTACGATGTCTCATTTAATTACTGGGATTATTGCCAAGCTTGGTATAATTCCTTTTTGATCCAATCACCCAAACACAAACACACGTGGTTGATCTTTTTCGACACCACATGTAACTTATCTAAATCTCCAATATGGTTCAATCAATGGTGGAACAACTTCGGTTCTGTCATAGACATTTTCAAACCCCAGATAAACAAATTTTTCCAAATCTTCAAAAACAGTTTCATACCATCCGAGGATGAAAAAAGATTTTCCGCCTTAACACTTTTTCATTCCAAATTTCATTTACCCTGGGTCTTTTCATGGACCTTTGAATACTCAAACGATGTTGTACCCATCATCAGACGCAGATTTAAAGTCAAATGGTGGGACAAATACAGAATCCCTTCAAATCTTTATCCTTCAAATATCCCTGAATGGATTCAAACCCAAAATTCCAAATCTCTTAACCCATAAACACTTATCCAAACACCAGAAATGACTCATTTCTTAGCCCAAAAATCAAAAATGCTGTCTATGCTGGCAGCCGCAAAGTCGGAGGAGGAAATCAAGTCAATCTCATTAAGATTCCTACCAACAATATCAAGTCCAAACTCTGAAGAGTCAGGTACTAAACCTGAAATAGATGAAGATGACTTGTTATAAATTACAAGTCTATATATATATATATATATATATATATAAAAGATACGTATATAGGTACAAACATCGGAATGCAAAGAAGACAAACATCATAACACGAAGACCCAAGAAGACAAATCTCGGAGTACAAAGAATCAAACTACAAACATGAATTCAACCATTAACCACCGTAGCTGTCGGTGACTTAAATCCGCAATCAACCACAGTAGCTGTCGGTAATTTAAATCAGCAATCAACCACAGTAGCTGTCAGACGACTCAAAACAATAATCAACTACAGTAGCTGTCGGAGACTTAATACAGTAGCTGTCGGTAACTTACTACAGTAGCTGTCCGCAGACAAATATATCAATCACTACAAAAGCCGAAGACATGAAGCATCTCGAGGAGGCCATAATTTTCCACTACCGAAAGTAAGAGACAAGAATCATGTCAAGGAACTCATCATTGTCCCCTAATAATTTCAAATTTCTTTTTTAATAATTTAATATGCACTTGTAAACTTCTATATAAAGAAGTGTTGTGCATCCCTTTCAAAACACCTCACAATTCTCTCTCTCTCCATTTTCCATCTCTAGAAAACCTCTCATTCCTTCCATCTCGAGTCAAGAGAATTTCTTCTATTTTTATTTTGTAAGTAAAATTTATTTTCTATATGTTTTATAAATTTAAATAAAATTTGAGTCTCACTATTTACATTATGTAAGAACTTGGCTAATAGGCCAGCTAGTTGTAGTCCAGTATTGAAAAAAACAAATATTAATATATGTACGTATATAAATATATCTAATTATTTAATTAGATTTCCAAACAACTTGTGCTCTATAAACAAAATGATTGTGAGCTAGTGATTTTTACTCGAGAAAGAGTCACCTTATTGCTCTAGATCAGAGATTAAGGTGTTGTTCGTTTGTACATCCAGATGCTCCATCTGGATAGAGATGTAAACTGTTGTTTGGTTAAATGCATAATTCTGCATCATCCGGATGGACATGCTGGATGAAGCATCTCAACTTAGTTTAAATTTCTAGAAATTCTAGATGTGTTTGGAAGAAGCAATTGGACGTAGATGGAGTTCATAAAAAAAAATTACTCTCTCTCCTATATTTTACGCTCTTTTTTTTTTACGCTCTCTCTTCTTTTTTACTCTCTCTCCTATTTTTTACTCTCTCTTCTTTTTTACTCTCTCTATTCTTTTTTACTCTCTCTATTCTTTTTTACTCTCTCTCCTCTTTTTACTCTCTCTCCAATTTTTTACGCTCTCTCTTCTGTTTTACGCTCTTTCTTCTGTTTTACTCTCTCTCCTATTTTTTACTCTCTCTCTTCTTTTTTACTCTCTCTCTCTTCTTTTTACTCTCTCTCCTCTTTTTACTCTCTCTCCTCTTTTTTACTCTCTTTCCTCTTTTTTACTTTCTCTCTCTTCTTTTTTACTCTCTCTCCTCTTTTTTACTCTTTCTCCTCTTTTTTACTCTCTTTCCTCTTTTTTACTCTCTCTTCTCTTTTTTACTCTCTCTCCTCTTTTTTACGCTCTCTCTTCTATTTTACTCTCTCCTCTATTTTATGTCATGTCCTCTTTTTTACTTTATTTTAATCATGTTTTTGGTCATTTTATAAGTAGGTCCATTTAGATGTAGATGTCAATTTACAAAACAAACAAACACACATCTAGATGCAACATCTAGATGTAGTATTCACCATGGAAACAAACAACATCCAGCTGCTTTATCTAGATGGTACATTCAGATAGACCATCTGAATGAAGTAGGTAGATGGACAAACGAACATGGCCTAATTTTCCTCAAAAACGAAATTTATGAAACTCCTATTTGACCATGGTCATTTACCTGCGCTTTCTCAGTTCCTGAAAAAATTATGGTTGATTAGGCTTCTGCTCAAAAGATAATCGGGTTTCGCTTGAAACTTCGTAGTTAAATCAATACAATATAGTGCGCTCTAGAAACAGTATGACATCATGCACAAACCTGATAATGTATATCATTGTTAACTTGGTGAAACTGTATATAATTAACTTAATTTCTCACACACAAAAACTACGTCCTAACTATTCTTTTAAAATGTCAATTATGGTTGGTTATTGTTTGATAACATGAGTAACAAAAATTTCATCATTTAAGTTTATTTTTCTTGGAAATGAAGCTAAATTTCTTGATTATATTGAAATGAACTACGTCAATCCATTTTTAACCCAAAAAAATATATGTCAATCATTTTAACGTCAACCTCAATTATTTAAACAGTTCAATTATTGAAAG